>CM077663.1:198248208-200748208 GCA_039707655.1 Elymus sibiricus | reverse complement strand
ACCTAGAAGAGAGTAAGTTGGTATCCGGTACAGTAAGTATTCTAAGCACTTAGTATGATCTTGCCATAGATTGTATGTCTGATCCATGATATGCCATGCTTAGGATAAATTCTTATATAGCATAGGGCTTGCTTTGTCATCTGTTTGTTTGGATGCTATGTATTTGGTTGTCTTGCGAGTACATTCAAAGTACTCACCTGGCCTTGCCCGTGGCGAGTTGCAGGAGAAGATCCGTCGTGCTAGATCGTAACCTAGCCAGTCCTGTGCGTTATGGAGCCCAGCCAGAGGCGTCGTTGCCGTCGAACCCAAGACCCCTGCTGCCCTTTAGTTAGCCTTGGAGCTAAGCATATTGTTGTAAGCAACAGTATTGTAATACTCCATTATAATCAATAAAGCCATTTTATGCCTGGAATTGCTGTATCTTGTCTTTGACGTGCGCCAGGTCTTATCCTGGGACTGGCGTGCGTCGGCCCTCTATCGGGGTGCCACAGCGAGGAGCAACCAGCAGTGTGGCCTCCACACTGGTAGAGCTCCGCTGACCGCACCGCACTAACCACAGACCCAGCGGCACCTCTGTCACCGTCTTGTGTCATGTTGACAGGCCGCCCCTCGCCGCCGCAGCCCGCGCTTATTCCGCCGGCCTGAGACGGCATAGATGACCACCAGCCACCACTCTGGTAGCGGCATCCCGGTGATCATCGAGGATCTTCGCACACAGTAGCAGCGGGAAGCCAACCAATGCCGCCAGTAGACCAGCCAGGAGGATCGTGATCAGCTCCGAACCCATGTCCGCCATTAACGCCTTGCCTCACGCTCCTACAACCAGAAGGAGAAGGAAAAGAGGAGGAAGAAGTGAGGTAGGGTGCGAGGTGGTAGGTAGAGAGAAGAAAACTATGGTCGTTTTTATAACCCAGCCCAGTGTACGGTGAGCAAGGTCCAGGAGACCGCGCGTCGCTCGATCACCGGCGTCTAGGAGGCGAATCCGCGAGCACTGCCGACCAGCGTTGGCCCGCGATGGGAGTGCTCACTGCGTCGGCCTCATGCATGCCACGCATTACCGTTGTAGGGTGGTTTACGCCCTAGGAGCTAGGCGTGCGCAGTGCCCAGTCACACGCGGAACAGCGCGGGAGCAAGAGAGAGCCGTTGGCCGGAGAAAGAAGAAGAAGGCTGCCAGTGGGCCCTGGGTCCACCTGACAGCGAGAGAGGCCACTGTTCATTGTGGTACCCCGAGCATTTTTGGAAAAAGGAAATTCTGCTTTTTCGAAAAATGTTAGGGCTACGAGGGAAACCCGGCAGCCCCAACCAGTGGAGTAGATCCCGCGATATCCGTATCTCGATCTAGGTGTACCAGTTTTTGGTACTCTTAACCCGGTTGTTTTCAACCACATGGTTAAGACCCAACCCAGAGGTTTTTCCAGGAGGTGTAATTTTTGTTCTAAGCTAACCCTAGGAATCTCGAGGACGAGATTCTTCTAAGGGGGGAAGGTTTGTAACACCCCAAAAATCAGGTTATCGATTTTTGTGCTGTTATTCCTTCCTAGCTTTTCTCTCCCAAATTTTCCTCTGGAATCTGGTAAGTAACCAGGTGAATCCAGACAATCCCCAACCTCTCAGTGCCTTTCCCAGGTTCTTGTGCCAGCCAAGCTCTTGTCAGTAAACCCCGAATCTCATTCAAACCCTAGTTCCAAAATATTGGAACTGGAAATCCTGCCTTTGTGTTTACAAAGGAGCTATCATTTTCCTTGCTCTGTTAATCCTCCCAAAATTTTCAGAGATCCTCCTTCACTCATACACCCTAGATGTGCAAAAATATTGCCAAGTCATATGCAATATTTCTCATCTAGAATTAATTCCTTTTTCTGCCTTTCTGAGGAATTAAATCCAGGAAAATATCTATCCATCTCCAAAGTTCATGAAAACTTGTGGAGATATTCTTTGTGATCATATTGAGCTCGCATAAAAATATTGGCCATAATTAAATAGTGGAAATTGCATTTTCCTATTTAAAGCCAATATCTCAATTTGGGGCCTTTCCAAAGGAACTACCATTTTGGTAGCTAGGAAAAATCCCAAATAATTTATGGAGCTTTTCCAACCCATATCTTCTCCATTTCCATCAAAATATCAAGTTCCACAATTCAAAATTTGAGCACAACACCCCTTTGCAAATTCTGTCCAGATTTCCTATTTGCAAAGGAAGTGCTTGATTCCTTGATCTCCTTGGGCTAAAAATTTCCAGGGTGATTCACTATGAGATATTACCCTTGTACACCAAAAACTAGCCTATTTCATCTTACCAATCTCCCTCAGTAAATTTACCAAGTTTCTGTCCAGATTGAAGCACTGTGAAGGAAGTACCATTTTTACTTATGCAAATGGTATGAAATTTTTACAGTGCCTCCATATGCCTAAATTATTGGTCTCCACCAAATTTGGGCCATTTGCATCTAACCATTTGACCCCAGCATCATCATTTTCACTTCTGGCCAGTATGCCAAGTTGCAAAGGAGGTACCATCTAGCTTTGCCCATTTGAGCTGATATTTTGCCAAGTTGGTTACCTTAGTGGATGATCAACCTATGCCAGAGATCAAGCCAAGAGGAGCATTGTGTTGACCACACCACATGACAAACAGTTTTCTGTTGGAAACTGTTTGACCTTGGTTCAGTCACACCAGTGCTCTCCCGTGTCTTCCAGGCGCATAGGTCAACTCAGTGATGCGTGGAGAACACCCTAGACACCCTTTGGCAGCGAGTGGAGCGTGGCACTGTCGTGGCCACGTGGTGACCACGGGCAGAGCGTGCCAAACCGGAGCGCTGTGCACTGGATCCTTCGGGAGGTCGCCTCTGACCAAATCCGGCTCGTCCGGGAGCGTCGACGAGCTCTACATCGCACGCATGTGCCGTCTAGAACCTCTCCCCCTCGTCTCCTAGCCTGTGGCCGGCCCCGACGTCCTGTTGCGACACGGTCGCGGCTTCGCCATCTCGGAGCTTCGGCCATCATCGCGAGAGCCCCTCCCCGCTGCTATAAATAGCACCCCGAGCTCTTTCCCCCTCACCATCGAGCCCAGCCCCTCCCTCTCAAGCTCCCAGAGCTCTCTGCTCTCCCATGGCCGTGGCGCCGCCGCCCGATCCCCTCTGCTGGTTTTGGCCGTGTGGCCCTCCCCCTCCTCTTTGTCCACATTCTAGGCCACCCCAGGATCCCGCGAGGCTACCGCCATCCTCAGCTCCGGCGGAGGAGCTCCACCGGCATGGTTCCATCGACGCCGTCACCGCCGTCAGCCCCTGCCGACCCATCGCTCGACTCTGGCAGTCCCGACGAGCTTGGCGACCACCTGCGGGCGCGGTGTGGCACGGGGCATCCGCCTCAGCCACCGGTTCCACCTCTCGCGTGGCGGAGCGACGGCAACCGTGGTGGCCGGCGCCTCCTCTGCCTCTCTGTCACGGGAAAGAAGAAGGGAAGGGAGGAGAGAGAGAGAGGATGGGGCGGGTCCCACCCGTCAGCCAGACTAAGGAAGTCAACGGGCCCGCGCGTCAGTTTAAGTGGAGGCGCATTTCATAAAATGCGTTTTTGGTTTACCGAAGACGTATTCCTGAAAAGGCGCTTTCATTTTTTTTCAGCCGCCGGCCAAAAGGACTATTTAGTGAACGTTCGTTGGTTAGGGCACTTTTCTGCCTAAAAAGTGAACGGCCACAACTTTGCAACCGTAACTTCGATTGAGGTAAAACCAACGCCCACGTCTTCAAATCATCGAGCCTGTTCCGATGGCATCATTTTCATAATATTTTCCCCACTGTGAAAATGACCATTTTGCCCTTGCCATTCGATCAGCCCTTCGAGAGAGAAACTTTTCCGGCAAATCTTTCCGGAGTTTTATCGCACTTCTTTTCGGCGTAATCATTGAACCCCAGGCAAGCCAACCTCTTATCATGAGCTCTGGACTTGCGTGATGACTTTGCTTGCACCCTGGGTGTTTATCGTAGTACATTTGTATCCCCTATTAGTCTGCACTTGCATGCACCTGTTATGTCATCTGTACTAGATGTTAGCATTACTTTTCACCTAATGTCATGACTTATTGATATGCCATATTTTGCCATGCTAGCAACAATCTTGTTAATACCATTATCATGTTAGTACCATGATTTGATCTCATGCCATGTTTGTCAACATTGTTATAATTTTTGTTATGCTGTTGTTAAGTGATTGTTCCCACTTATAGTTATCGAGGTAAGGTTGTGATGATGGAGATGTTGAACTGAATTTATAAATTAAACTTAGTTGGTTGATCAAGAGCCACCTGTCCATGCTTATCCGTGCAGCCACATTTGCTGGTATGGGACGGCCTTGACTTGGTCTGGCTTTGTGCTCTTTTATCGGTACCACCAAAGAGGGAAGGTTATGTGCGCGTGCTGCCCTGATCAGGTAGGCGGCGATAACCTTGTGAGCCCAGTTATTGGTTTAGCCCGGGAGTCCCCGTTTGGGACAGTTGTTTGGCCACGACGGTGGTGATACGTCTCCATGTAGGACCGAAAGTATGTCTAGAGGGGGGGTGATTAGACTACTTGACAAAATAAAATTTCTACCTTTTCCCAATTTTTAGTGTTGGCAGATTTTAACATTCATGGCAAGTCAAGTACACCCTACACATGCATGTCTAAGAGTATAGCAGCGGAAAGTAACAACAAGCATGAGTAGAAAGGAAGGTAGGAGGATCAAACGCAATTGTAGACACGATGATTTTTTCCCGTGGTTCCGATAGGTGGTGCTATCGTACGTCCATGTTTATGGAGTCTTCAACCCATGGAGGGTAATGGTCGCGAGAGTCCACGGAGGGCTCCACCCATAAGGGTCCACGAAGTAGCAACCTTGACTATTCCATAACGGCTTCCGTCCACGAAGGACTAGCCTCACTATGGGTAGATCTTCACGAAGTAGGCGATCTCCTTGCCCTTACAAACTTCTTGGTTCAACTCCACAACATGAAGTAGGAGGCTCCCAAGCGACACCTAATCAATCTAGGAGGCACCACCCTCCAAAAGGTAATAGGCTCGGTAATGACGATGAACTCCTTCCTCTTGTGCTTCAAGATGATAGACTCCTCAACACACAATCACTCTCTCACAAATTTGGCTTGGTGGAAGAGATGGGATTGGTGGAAAGCAACTTGGGGAGGCTAGAGATCAAGATTCATATGGTTGGAATGGAATGGCATGATCTCAACACATGAGTAGGTGGCTCTCTCTCAGAAAACTGGATGGGGCAAGTATGGAATAGTTCTGAGTGCTTCTCTTTCGAGTGGGTGGTGGTGAAGGGGTATATATAGGCATCTCCAAATATCCAACCGTTACACACAAAATGACCAAGTCGGTGACACCGATGTGTTAATCTCGGTGGTACCGAAGTGACCAAAAGTTGGCAACTTTTGAATCTCGGTGAGACCGATATATGAAACTCGGTTGCACCGGTAACGTGACCAACGGTCAGATTGCCCAATCTCGGTGACGCCGATTCAACAAACTCGGTGGTACCGATTTTGTGAAACTGCGTAACAGAAAGTTGACAACCCAAACTCGGTGGCATCGAAGCAGAATCGGTTGCACCGAATGGCTAGGGTTTGGCTAATGTCTGTCTGAGTATGGGAATCGGTGGCACCGAGTGTAAAGTGTTGGTTGCACCGATTTTGGATATTTGACTTTGGACAGACTTTTGTGGAAGAGCTTGTGGGTGTTTTTGGTGACTATCACTTGTGCACGTATGAGCATTTTGTTCACCAACAATACCTTACCCCCTTTTAATAGTATTGACTTTCCTATGGACTCAAAGTGATTTCTCACAAAGTAAAATGTAGAGTCCTCTTGCTTGAAGCTTTGCCAATCCATTTCCTTGCACCTTGGGGTATTTCCACAATCTCCACAATCCTTTTGCCAATCCTATCATTGAACTTTTCCTGAAATATACTTAGTGGAAACATTAGTTCAATGACTTATATGTTGTTATTAATTACCAAAACCACCAAGGGAGCAAATGTGCTTTCAATCTCCCCCTTTTTGGTAATTGATGACAACATATAGATCAATGCTTCGACATATGATATAATCAATGAATATAATCGTTGCTTTGAGAAGTATGTGATAAGCAAGAGCTCCCCCTAAATTTGTGCATTATTTTAATTTTGCGTTTGAATGCAAATGCATAATCGATTAGGTACATGGGGCACTTCTTCCATGTCACATACATCTTGGTGGTGTGCGAGAGTAATTAGAATGAACAGCATAGCACAACACAATGAAGCAAAGGTGAATGATCGTCTCATAAGTAGCATAATGATAGGAAATAGTAGCAACACACATTAAGCGTATGATCAAAACACCACATAGTTCAACACAAACACATCAAAAGACCAATTGTTTTTGAAAAAGCGATAAAAACCAAACGCTCTCTCACTCAAAGCCTAACGATCTATATACACTTCTCCCCCTTTGGCAACAAGTTACCAAAAATTTCAAAGAGATATAGCTAAGCGTTCTTGGGCTGATCTCCTCCGGTTGTTGATGAAGGAGTCGAGAGAACTGCGTCGGCGAAGATCTCAGCTGATGTCCTGGATGGAGTTGGAGTGGTAGCTGGAGGAACTGCAGCTAATGGAGCTGAGGTGACAGTAGCAGGTGCTGATGAAGAGGGCCTCAAATCTAGAGCTGGCACGGTGGCTGATCTGGCCTGAGTGGTGAAGTGTGTGCCTGGCCTAAGAGGAGAGTCATCCTCATCATCATCATCATCATCATCTGAAGAGTGGGGAAGAGGCACAGAGTCAACTTCCTTCTTAAGCTCATTGACTGTCTTGGTCAGCCCATCCACCTTGTCATTAAGGGTCTTGATCCTGTTCTCGAAGATCCTGACAAGACTGTTTTGATTGTTCAAAATGTCCTTAATGTCCTTCTGCATGCCCTGAACTGATGAGATCAATAGATCCATTTGCTCGTTCCTGGATCTAGGGACCTGAGCACTAGTGGCTCTAGCTGCCTCTGCCTCTACCTGTGCTTGAGCTGCAGCTGATGTGGGATGTTCTGGGTCCATCACCACAACGTTGTGCTCTAAATCTGGCTGTAGGGGCAAGTGGGGTCTGTCCAGAGCAAAGATGTGCTTCTCCAACTTGGAGTTGATGAGCATCTGGATATAGGGTGCATAGCAGCATGAGCACTTCTGATCAGCAGCAACCCTCTTCACTGTCTCTACAATCAAATCCATAACTCTAATCCTGGTGTGTCTGTCAAGATGGATCAGCATGTTAATGGAGTAGCCTCAGATCATCTTCTCATCTCCTGACTTGGGCATCAAGGTATGCCTCAATATGGTGTTCATGGTGCGGAGGCCAGCCTGGAGGAAATAGATAGAGCCTAACTTGTGAGATTTCAAGTTAGCAGCAGGGATAGCATTGTACATGTCCTTCGTAGCATCATGGCTCTCCTTTGATTCAGAGTAGACATCCAAGTCACCATCCTGTACCTCTGGGACTCCTAAAATGGCATCCCAATCATCAACAGTGGACTCGTATCTAGCTCCTTCAGTCATCCATACAATCCTACCATCTCCATAGAAATGAGCAGTGGAGTAGAATTGCATGATCATCTCATCATTCCATGCTGTAAACTCTTTGCCAACAAACTCATCCAAGCCAATGCAGTGAAAGTTGTCGTGAACACTTGGAAAGTAATCTTCATTCTCTTTGATGTACTTCCAGTCAACGTATCTCATGTCACTCACAGCTGGACTCTTGTCAAGCAGCACAGTCTCATAGAAATCCTGTTGCTCCTTGGTGTAGAATCTGTAGTCCACAGCTGTCTTTCTCCTTTGGGCATATGGATCAACAGCTCTCCATGCCCTCGAACTAGAATCCTTCCTCTTCTTCATATCTTCAGCAAGTGGATGGCTGGCATTATGTTCAAGAAGATGTGGTCTAAGCTTCATCAAAGCAGACATGGCATCCTCATCCTCAACTCTGGAGGTAGTTCCCTTGTTCTTCTTAGAAGCTGGAATCTGTCTGGATGTCCTCTTGGGCTTTTCAGCAGCAGCCTTCTTGGGGGCAGACTTGGTGCTCTTGGATGTGCCAGTCTTTGGCATAGCTTCTGCCATAAGCTTATTTTGCTTCTTCTTGGGAGGGGCCTTGACAACCTGCTCCTCCTCCTCCTCAGCATCAGCACCACCAGCCTCCTCAGGGTCCTCATACATGGAAGTTTGCCTACCAGTGACATAGACAATCCTCTTTTTGGCATGCTTCTTCTCTCCTGCCTTCTTAGGCAATGACTTCCTTGGGGGCTCAATTGTCATGGAAGCCCTAGCACTCTCAGGTGCTCTCATAGCCTCAGAGCTAGCATATACCTTGCTGACAGTCCTCCTTGAAGAGGTGGCTTCATTAGCAGATTTCTTGGCAGCTTTCTCTTGCTCCTTGGCAAGAATTTCCTCTGGCACAAAATCTGAATCCTCCTCAACTGAATTTAGCTTCTTCCTGGCCCTAGTAGCAGCCTTGGGAAACCCATGAGAACTGGGGGTGCCTGGATCTAAAGAGGAACTAGACTTAGGACTAGTGCCTGAACTCATGACAATATTCTGCTCTTGGAAGTTGTTCTCACTGTCCTCAGCACTTGACATACTGACCCTGTGAATAGAATATAGAGGAGTAGAAGAAGATGAGTCATCACAAAATGCGGCTGTTTTTGAAAGTTTGAACTAAGATTTCTCAAAATTTTGCATTCTGCCAAATGTATATCGGTACAGCCGAGACAAAATTTTCGGACCCACCGAGACAAACAACCTACTTTCCAGAAACTTGACACTATTCTTGGTCACACCGAGAATTAGTACTCAGTTCCACCGAGGTGTTCTCAGCTGGCCAGAAAAACAGAATCGGTGCTATCGATTCTTTTGCATCGGTTCTACCGAGATTCATGTGGCGGACGGCAAAACCTAAAAAATCTATCGTTCGCTAATCTACAGGAACTTTAAGAGGATATGGAGGTTTGCAATCTGTGGCTTATAGATAAATCTAACTTCATTGCGCAAGAATCAGACGGGGAGCGCAAGGAGAATCGAATCCGTACCCTAACTTGACGATGGATCCGCTACGGCAAAGACGGCGGCGAAGATGCCCATCGACGGCGAGGATCCCAGCGACGGAGACGCTCGGGGAAGCAAAGGCGACGACCAGGGGTCACGAATCGGCAGCGTAGGGTTTTGGGGCACGACGGTTTGAGGATTGATTTTCAAAGCGTCGGGTCCACAGCATATATACCCTTTGCTGTCGGTGACACCGATTCTAAATTTTCGGTGTCACCAAGTTCCTCAACTGTCAGTTGACAGGGAAACTTGGTGTAACCGAGAATATGGAATCGGTAGTACCGAGATTGAAAACCAGATCAACCCTAGGCATTCGGTGAGACCGAGAATTTGGGTTGGTTCCACCAAGATGCACTTGGGAGGTTTTAATGGTCAGTCCTTTGTCGATACGGAACTCCGAGTGCTCCACACACAGAGGGATCGAAAAGTACTTGTTCAAATTTTGTGATGCAGCATGAAAGGAATATGAGGTGAGATAGCATAGATAGCTAGAGAGTGGTCCTAGGCATTCTTGTCCATCCAATTGGCAAAAGATAAATCAAAAACCAAATTGCAACAATTGGATGTCCTCGAATGGGTAAATAAATGCAGACCAACATTCTCACACAATAAGATGTCAAATGAAATCATAACAAACATGCACATACATACTAGCATTTAACAAGCACTTTGGCGATGACGAAGTCATCTATATATGAGTATATTGACTTAGGAGCCAAGTAAGAATACTTGATCATAGGTCATACTCATCATTTAAGCACAAGTGGGGTTACCACTTTTACATAAAGCATTTAATGTTGTCACATTCTAAGAGATGCTTTGACTCAAGTCTTAGAGTAAAGCTCCCCCTTGATGTGACATACCCCCATCGGAGGGATAAACTAACCTTGGATTTTGTCGATGAAGACGTCATGTTGGTGAGGTAGTGGTGAATGCTCAAGGTTGATGAAGATCACCAAGAGTTGGGAGCATCCTTGTTGTTTCCTTACTCTTCTCACCTACATGGGTTAGTCCCAACACACAAGAGACAAATACAAGGATATCTATGGACATGGAGTGCAAAGCATGTGTAATGATGTCCATTGATTTGTTTATTACCTTGTCCCTTGCTTACCTTTGAGGGAATGTGTGACTCCTTGAACTGTTGCATAGAGTTGATGTTGATTGCAAATAGTTCTTGCCAATAATGAATGTGAGTGAATTTCATTGGCGGAGTCACCCCTCAAGAACTCTCCAGTTCTTCTTCTTGGGGACCCACATCAAGTTGATGGGGATCCTTGGTGTTAAAGTAGCCTTTGTAGAAGTTGAGCTTGAAGTAGCCTTGGGAACCCACTCCACCAAAGCTAGGGATTCATCTTCATATGAGTCAATGTCCTCTTGAAGCTTGTTCTTGCCCTTGAGCTTGTGGTCTTGTGGTGGAAGGTCATCTTGAGTGTTTGTTCCCTTGGGAAGAGTATTTTCATACTTCTCCTTTTGAGGAACAAACTTGGGCTTGGGGTATTGACCTTCTTCCCATTCAACTCCATTGGCGTTGAAGTAGCCAACACCATGGTTCTTTCGGTATCCTCCGTGCTGGCGTACAATTTCCTCAAATTGCTTACACCCGGCAAGACTCTTGTAGATACCTTTCTCTATAATTCCTTTCAATAAAGCATTTTCTTGCTCAAGTGTAACTTGGCTAAGAGAGTCATCATTAGTGGAATCAATAGAACTACTAGAAGAAACATCATTAGGTTTAGCATTTTTATTGTTGCTACTAGATGAAGAACCTTTCTTGCCTTTGTTAATAGTTTGTTTAGTTTTAACTTGTGGCATGAATGTAGAAAAGAGTAGTCGTTTGGCTAGATAAGATGAAGTCTTCTTTCGGAGATCGTCATTGATAGCTTTAAGAAACTCATGCTCTTGCTCCAAGTTGAGCTTCTCGAAGCGTAGCTTCTCATGAGTCCTTACAAGCTCTCTATGATCTTCAAGAGTAGATTCATGAGCTAACTTAAGAGTGTTTAGTTCTTTAGTTAGTTGTTCTATTTTCATCTTATCATCATCAATTGACTTATCTTGACTAGCATGAGAATTATCAAGTTCATTTTGACTAACATCACTAGTTTTATCAAAGAGCAAGTCATCATCACAAAGCAAATCATCTTCATCACTATTGAAATCAAGATACTTGGGGTGTGATACCTTGGGGCCTTTAGCCATGAAGCAACTTCCACTCCCTTCATTTGGTGAATCAAATAGATCATAGGAGTTGGTAGTCACTAGAGCAATTCCGGCAACACCATCATCTTGACTATAGTCGGAGTCAGAGTGATAGCTTCTCTCGGAGTTGTTGTCGGAGTCGGAGCCGGAAACCCATTCACCAACATGAGCTTGATGTTTTCTTCTTGTATAACTCTTGGTGTACTTGTCCTTCTTCTCCGAATCTCTACTTCTCCTTGAGGGTCTTCGTTTATAACAATCATCTCTACTCCTTCTCTCTCTTTGAGGTGATTCGTTCCTTGAGCTTCGTCTTCGAGGTGACTCTTCTCTTCGTTTGTAGGGAGCCGTGCACTCATTGGAGTAGTGTCCGGGCTTCCCACAATTGTAGCAATTGCGGTCACGACTTGACGAACGCTTCTCATCATATCTTGAGTTGGAGCTTCGTTCTTTGCCTCTATTCTTGTAGAACTTGTTGAATTTCTTGACCATGAGGCTTATCTCCTCATTGGTGACAAAGTTGTCGCTTGAAGTTGCGGGAGCATCACTTGTGGCTTTGTAAGCACCGCTAGACTTGTTGTGAAGCTCTTCTTTGTCTTTGAGTGTCATCTCATGAGCAACAATACTTCCAATGACTTCCGTAGGCTTGAGATCTTTGTAGTTGGGCATCATTTGGATCAATGTGCACACGGTGTCGTATCTCTCATCCAAAGCTCTAAGTATCTTCTTGATGATGAATTTGTCGGTCATTTCTTCGCTTCCTAAGCCGGCAATCTCATTGGTGATGAGAGCTAGCCTAGAGTACATCTCTGCGACTCGTTCACCATCCTTGATCTTGAACTTGTCAAGCTGACTTTGAAGAACATCTAACTTGGATTCTCTCACGG
The DNA here is from genome assembly GCA_039707655.1 of Elymus sibiricus. Lineage (NCBI taxonomy): Eukaryota > Viridiplantae > Streptophyta > Magnoliopsida > Poales > Poaceae > Elymus > Elymus sibiricus. The sequence continues at coordinate 200,736,014 of CM077663.1, read as the reverse complement.
ACTCGGTTCCTTCGTGCATATCAAAAAAAGTATCCCAAATCTCTTTTGCATTCTCAAGACGGCTGATTTTGTTGAATTCTTTGGGGCATGGGCAGTTGAAGAGAATGTCACATGCTTGAGCGTTGTATTGTAACATCTTCAACTCATCCGCGGTCGCTTCACGATCCGGTTCCTTTCCGTCACCAAAGAATTCACCTTGCAAGCCAACACGAACAACAGCCCAAACGGTGGGGTTATGACCAAGAATATGCATTCTCATTTTGTGCTTCCAACTAGCAAAATTAGTGCCATCAAAGTACGGACCTCTACGGTGATAATTTCCCTCACTAGACGCCATACTCTCCTAGGTTGTGAGACCAATGCAATGGAGACCAAAGCTCTGATACCACTTGTAGGACCGAAAGTATGTCTAGAGGGGGGGGTGATTAGACTACTTGACAAAATAAAATTTCTACCTTTTCCCAATGTTTAGTGTTGGCAGATTTTAACATTCATGGCAAGTCAAGTACACCCTACACATGCATGTCTAAGAGTATAGCAGCGGAAAGTAACAACAAGCATGAGTAGAAAGGAAGGGTAGGAGGATCAAACGCAATTGTAGACACGATGATTTTTTCCCGTGGTTCCGATAGGTGGTGCAATCGTACGTCCACGTTTATGGAGTCTTCAACCCACGGAGGGTAACGGTCGCGAGAGTCCATGGAGGGCTCCACCCATAAGGGTCCATGAAGTAGCAACCTTGACTATTCCATAACGGCTTCCGTCCACGAAGGACTAGCCTCACTATGGGTAGATCTTCACGAAGTAGGCGATCTCCTTGCCCTTACAAACTTCTTGGTTCAACTCCACAACACGAAGTAGGAGGCTCCCAACCGACACCTAATCAATCTAGGAGGCACCACCCTCCAAAAGGTAATAGGCTCGGTAATGACGATGAACTCCTTGCTCTTGTGCTTCAAGATGATAGACTCCTCAACACACAATCACTCTCTCACAGATTTGGCTTGGTGGAAGAGATGGGATTGGTGGAAAGCAACTTGGGGAAGCTAGAGATCAAGATTCATATGGTTGGAATGGAATGGCATGATCTCAACACATGAGTAGGTGGCTCTCTCTCAGAAAACTGGATGGGGCAAGTATGGAATAGTTCTGAGTGCTTCTCTTTCGAGTGGGTGGTGGTGAAGGGGTATATATAGGCATCTCAAAATATCCAACCGTTACACACAAAATGACCAACTCGGTGACACCGATGTGTTAATCTCGGTGGTACCGAAGTGACCAAAAGGTGGCAACTTTTGAATCTCGGTGAGACCGATATATGAAACTCGGTTGCACCGATAAGGTGACCAACGGTCAGATTGCCCAATCTCGGTGACGCCAATTCAAGAAACTCGGTGGTACCTATTTTGTGAAACTACGTAACAGAAAGTTGGCAACCCAAACTCGGTGGCACCGAAGCAGAATCGGTTGCACCGAATGGCTAGGGTTTGGCTAATGTCTATCTGAGTATGGGAATCGGTGGCACCAAGTGTAAAGTGTTGGTTGCACCGATTTTGGATATTTGACTTTGGATAGACTTTTGTGGAAGAGCTTGTGGGTGTTTTTGGTGACTATCACTTGTGCACGTATGAGCATTTTGTTCACCAACAATACCTTACCCCCTTTAATAGTATTGGCTTTCCTATGGACTCAAAGTGATTTCTCACAAAGTAAAATGTAAAGTCCTCTTGCTTGAAACTTTGCCAATCCATTTCCTTGCATCCTGGGGTATTTCCACAATCTCCACAATCCTTTTGCCAATCCTATCATTGAACTTTTCCTGAAATATACTTAGTGGAAACATTAGTTCAATGACTTATATGTTGTTATTAATTACCAAAACCACCAAGGGAGCAAATGTGCTTTCACTACATCGTATCTACTTTTCCAAACTCTTTTGCCCTTGTTTTGGACTCTAATTTGCAAGATTTGAATGGAACTAACCCGGACTGACGCTGTTTTCAGCAGAATTGCCTTAGTGTTATTTTTGGGCAAAAATAAAAGTTCTCGGATTGACCTGAAAATTTACGGAGAATATTTTTGGAATTAATAAAAAATACTGGCGAAAGAATCAACCAGAGGGGGTCCACCCATTGGCCATAAGCCAGGGAGGCGCCCCCCTAGGGGGCGCGCCCAGGTGGCTTGTGGGCCCCCTGCAGCTCCTCCGACCTCAATTCCAACTCTATATATTCACATCCGTGGAGAAAAAAATCAGAGAGAAGAATTCATCGCGTTTCACGATACGGAGCCGCCGCCACCTCCTGTTCTTCCTCGGGAGGGCAGATCTGGGGTCCGTTTTAGGCTCCGGAGAGGGGAAATCGACGCCGTCGTCATCACCAACCATCCTTCATCACCAATTTCATGATGCTTTCCGCCGTTCGTGAGTAATCCCATCGTAGGCTTGCTGGACAGAGATGGGTTGGATGAGATTTACCATGTAATCGAGTTAGTTTTGTTAGGGTTTGATCCCTAGTATCCACTATGTTCTGAGATTGATGTTGCTATGACTTTGCTATGCTTAATGCTTGTCACTAGGGCCCGAGTGCCATGATTTCAGATTTGAACCTATTATGTTTTCATGAATATATATGTGTTCTTGATCCTATCTTGCAAGTTGTAGACACCTATTACGAGTTATGATCTGCATCCCCCAGGGTGACAATATCTGGGATTCTTTCCGGTGATTACCGTAGTTTGAGGAGTTCATGTATTCACTAAGTGCTAATGCTTTGGTATGGTTCTCTATTAAAAGGAGGCCTTAATATCCCTTTGTTTCCATTAGGACCCCGCTGCCACGGGGGGGTAGGACAAAAGATGTCATGCAAGTTCTTTTCCATAAGCACGTATGACTATATATGGAATACATGCCTACATTACATTGATGAATTGGAGCTAGTTCTGTGTCACCCTATGTTATAACCGTTGCATGATGAATGCCATCCAACATAATTATCCATCACTGATCCATTGCCTACGAGCTTTTCATATATTGATCTTTGCTAAGTTACTTTTCCGTTGCTACTGTTACAATCACTACAAAACTGCTACTGTCACGTTTGCCATCGTTACCGTTACTTCCATACTACTTTGCTACTAAATACTTTGCTGCAGATATTAAGTCTTTTAGGTGTGGTTGAATTGACAACTCAGCTGCTAATACTCGAGAATATTCTTTGGCTCCCCTTGTGTCGAATCAATAAATTTGGGTTGAATACTCTACCCTCGAAAACTATTGCGATCCCCTATACTTGTGGGTTATCAAGACCTTTTTTTGGCGTCGTTGCCGGGGAGCATAGCTCTATTCTCTGAGTCACTTGGGATTTATATCTGTTGATCACTATGAAGAATCTGAAACACCAAAAAACCAAGATCTATCCCTCTACTACGAGGGGAGGTAAGGAATTGCCATCTAGCTCTGCACTTGATTCACCTTCTGTTACGAGTAATTTTGCGATGCCACCACCTGCTATTGATTCTGATATGTCGCAAGAAATTAATGATGCCACTTTTGCTATGCATGATGCTTATGATGATACTTTGCTTGATAATACTGTGCCACTGGGTGAATTTCTTGATGAACAAATTGCTAGAGTCAATGCTGAAACTGATGATATTTCTGAAACTGATGAAATTATTGAAACTGAACACTATGAGACACCTGCTAGACCTAGCTCTCCTAGATATGAATTGCCTTATATACCTATGTTATGGAGGGAGAGGTAGCTAGCGACTTTCTTGCTTGTAAGGATAGAGATGATCTTAAGAAATTGCTATGCAAGTGGAAGGAAAAATCTTTGAATGCTAGAATGCAATATGATCCTAAGTTTGCTACTTCACCTATCTTTGTTACTGATAAGGATTATGAATTCTCTGTCAATCCTGAGTTAATTACTTTGGTTGAATCTGATCCTTTCCATGGTTATGAATCTGAAACTATTGTGGCACATCTTACTAAATTGAATGATATAGCCACCCTATTTACTCATGAGGAAAAAATTCATTATTACTATATTCTTAAGTTGTTTCCTTTCTCACTAAAGGGTGATGCTAAGATATGGTTTAATTCTCTTGCTCCTGGTTGTGTGCGTAGTCCCCAAGATATGATATATTACTTCTCTGAAAAATATTTTCCTGCCCATAAGAAACAAGCTGCCTTGCAGGAAATATTTAACTTTGTGCAAATTGAAGAAGAGAGTCTCCCACAAGCTTGGGGGAGGCTTCTCCAATTACTTAATGCTTTGCCTAATCATCCTCTCAAGAAAAATGAAATACTTGATATCTTTTATAATGGACTAACCGATGCTTCTAGGGACCACCTAGATAGTTGTGCTGGTTGTGTTTGCAGGGAACGAACTGTTGAACAAGCTGAACTACTATTTAATGATATATTGAGCAATGATAATGATTGGACTATTCCCGAAGCACCTCCAAAGCCAATTCCGAACAAAAGAGGTATTCTATTTCTCAGTCCTGAAGATATGCAAGAGGCAAAGAAATCTATGAAAGAAAAAGGTATTAAAGCTGAACATGTTAAGAATCTACCACCTATTGAAGAAATACATGGTCTTGATAACCCGACATAGGTAGTAGAGGTAAATTCTCTCCGTAGATTTGATGAAGGTGATATTCCTTATAATAAGTCTGCTAGCCAATGCTTGGATGAGTATGATAACTTTATTGTTAAGCAAGAAAATTTCAATGCTTATGTTAGTAGACAATTGAAACATATGCTTAAATGCTTGATCACTTAGGTGATTATATGAGTAGAACTATCAATGATCTTAAGCTCATTAGTAAACATGCTTCCATGGTAACTACTCAAGTAGAACAAGTACTTAAGGCACAAAATGATTTGCTTAATGAGATGAATGGTAAGAACAATGATCATTCTGTTAGAGTTGTGACTAGAGATGGTAAAATGACTCAAGAACCTTTGTATCCTGAGGGCCATCCTAAGAGAATTGAGCAGGATTCTTAGAGAAATAATACTGATGCACCTAGTCGTCCCAGTAATAAAAGGAAAAAGAATGATGATAGGACTTTGCATGCTGCTAGTGAACCTGTTATAGATACACATGAAAACCCAAATGATATTTCTATTTCTGATGCTGAGACACAATCTGGTAATGAACATGAGCCTAGTGATAATAATAATGATGATGTTCATGTTGATGCTCAACCTAGTAATGATAATGATGTGGAGATTGAACCTGCTGTTGATCTTGATAACCCACAACCTAGGAATAAAAGATATGATAAAAGAGACTTCGTTGCTAGGAAGCATGGTAAAGAAAGAGAACCTTGGGTTCAGAAACCCATGCCCTTTCCTCCTAAGCCATCCAAGAAAAAGGATGATGAGGATTTTGAGCGCTTTGTTGAAATGCTTAGACATGTCTTTTTGCGTATGCGTTTGACTGATATTCTGAAAATGTCTCCTTATGCTAAGTATATGAAAGATATTGTGACAAATAAAAGAAAGATACCGGAAGCTGAGATTTCCACCATGCTTGCTAATTATACCTTTAAGGGTGGAATACCAAAGAAAGTACCTACTATACCATGCTCTATTAAAATAAACTATGTTAAAACTGCTTTATGTGACCTTGGAGCTGGTGTTAGTGTTATGCCTTTCTCTTTGTATCGTAGACTTGATTTGAATAAGTTGACCCCTACTGAAATCTCCTTGCAAATGGCTGATAAATCAATTGGTTTACCCATCGGTATTTGTGAGGATGTGCCTGTCGTAGTTGCAAATGTTACTATCCTAACGGACTTTGTTATTCTGGATATTCCCGAGGACGACAGTATGTCGATTATCCTTGGTTGACCTTTTTTGAATACTGCAGGGGCTGTTATTGATTGCAACAAGGGCAATGTCACTTTTCATGTTAATGGTAATGAGCATACGGTACACTTTCCGAAGAAACAACCTCAAGTTCATAGTATCAACTCCATTAGAAAATTTTCAACGATTATTATTGGAGATTTTGAATTCCCTCTCCCTACTGCCAAAAAGAAATATGATATACTTATTGTTGGGGACATGCATATCCCCATTGAGGTAACCTAGTGTTATTCGAAAATTCTTTGGTTTCGTCTCATTCGGAAAAAGTTTGTCAATAAGACTTGATCAACCTTATTGATGGATTCTTTTTGATGACCATGAGATGGATGAATTTAGGAGGCACAACCTTCTGTACCCAACTTTTACTTTCTATTATTTAGATTAAATAAAGTAAAAATGCTATTATTCTTTTGTTTTCTGAATTATCCGTGCAATAAAAAATGACCTGAAAATAAAAGTTCTCCAAATGCCCTGAAAATGTAGTATGATTTTTTTGGATTATTTAAGAATTTTTGGCACTGAGAACACATCAGGGGGCTGCACCAGTGGGCCATAAGCCTGCAAGGCACGCCCACCCCCCTAGGCGCGCCCCCCTGGCTTGTGGGTCCCACGTAGGCCCCCCTCACTTATTCCAGCACCCATCCACTTCGTCTTCCTCCAGAAAAAATCCCACCATTGCTCAAACCCGTGTCCTAGCTCATCTTGCTGCCATTTTCGATCTCCTTGTGCAAAGCTCCATTTGCAAAACTGTTTTGGGCGATTGTTCTTCGGTATGTGATTCCTCCAATGGTCCAATTAGTTTTTGTTCTAGTGCTTTATATATTGCAAATTTTTGCTGCTGTGGTGACCTTGTTCTTGAGCTTGCATGTCAAATTTGTATGGTCCCAAGTAGTTTTGATGCATGATATAGCCTCTAGGAACTTGTGGGAGTAGTTGCTATAAGTTTTGTTGAGTTTTGTTCACCTTTATTTTGAGTCACTAAAAATTTCAGAAAATTTTCAGAGAAAGAAATGATGAGGAGATTGTTAAGAGGCTCTTCAAGCCGGGTTTCTAAAGAAAATGAAAATGAGAAGCCCAGATACAATATTCCCTGCACCACGGAGGTTCGGCCATGTGAATGGCCAAGTGATGCATTCTTGAGGGCGGCTGGAATTTATGAAGATTTCTATTATTTGGCAGAGAATGCAGGCATCACCGACTTCCTCAATGATAAGTGTGACCAGTACCTCCTACTCACTAATATCTTCGTGCAAAACTTTCACTTTTATCCTAGGAAGAATCCTCCCATGTTATAGTTTTACTTATATGATGTGCCTAAGGAGATAAAACTTTACGATTTTTGCAATGTTTGCAAAATACCTTATGAGGGCAGCATCAGTGAACCACGTCCTAGAGACATGGAAGACTTTATTGCTGCAACCACTGTGGGGGTAGAGAGAGGGGTGTCAAAGGCAAGTGCAGCTACTTTACATTTTCCTGTTCTACGCTATTATTCATTATTTGCGGGGAGATGTTTAGTTGGTCGTGGGGAGAGTGGAAGCCTTAGTGCTCCCGACCTCGCCATTCTGCGCCACGCTTTACTTGCTGATAGGACTTTTAGTCTGGGCGCTATGGTGGCCCAACGGTTGAACTTAAACCGTTCGAAGGGCCCCATATTCGGAGATATCTATGCATCTCATCTAGTCAAACACTTTAAGATACCCATTAGGCTTGACGAGGAAGAGGAAATGCTGCTACCTACAAGATATTTAGACTATGACAGTATGGTAGCACATGATTTTATTAGGAAGGATAATGATAAGAGGCTGCTTTAATGCATATGAGAGCCACTCAACATTTTCATTGTGGTCTTCTCCTTACGACCCAAAGAAAAGAAATTTCAAAACAAGAACGAGAAAAACTATTTACACGGGAAAGCTCCCAACAAGCAAAAGAAGAACGAGAAATCTTTTTGGGTTTTCTTTTAATGATACAACTAAAAAAACTAAAAGGTAAAGCTAGAACTAATTTTTTTGGATTTTCTCAAGGTTAATTAAGCACTCAAGAAGAAAGCGGAAAGAAGAAATAAAATACCATGGATGATACAATGAAAAAGTATGAACACCGACAACTGAGATGAGTGTGTGAACATGAATGTAATGTCGGTGAGAAATACGTACTCCCCCAAGCTTAGGCTTTTGGCCTAAGTTGGTCTAGTGCCATGGCTAGAAATAACCATCTCCTGGATACTCCGGAGGGTCTTGAGGGTTCCACTGGTTGGCGAGCTCCTGTGGCTCCCAATGAAAAACTGGATCCTGATACGGATCAAGGGCTGGTGCCGGCTTAGGTGCTGGGGGTTGCGACAGACCCCAATATCTGTAGATGTCCTCGGGCATAATAGTGTACCTGCCTGAATGGATGTCGAACAAAGAAGAAGCAGGCAGAGCAATAATTTCACAAGTACCCTGACTAAATACTAAGTTGGTTATTGTTTATCTTACAGAGAGCCCATATTACCTTGCCTTCTCCTTTGAGTTATTGTTTGCAGATTCTAGCTTAGTCCAATGCATGTGCACTCTTATTATTATTCACAATGTTCGGTCGTGCAAGTGAAAGGCAATAATGACGATATATGATGAAGTGATTGAGATGGAGAAAAGCTAGTATGAACTCGACCTATTTTTTTTTGTAAATATGATTAGCTCATCGTTCTGGATTCAGCTTATTATGGATGAAACATGTTTGCAATGACAATTAGAGATTATAGTTACTCATGCCATGCTTAATTAGCTAAGAGTGTATAATGGTTTGTCTTGAGTGCCAACATGCATTTTAAAATGGCTGTGATGTAGTATGATAGGATGGTATCCTCCTCTGAATGATTCAAGTGGCCTGACTTGGCACATGTTCACGCATGTAGTTGAAATAAAATCAACATAGCCTCCATGATATTTATGTTCATGGTGATTTATATCCTACTCATGCTTGCATTCAATGTTGGCTAATCTCAATGCATGTTTATGACTGTTGTCGCTCTCTAGTTGGTCGCTTCCTAGTCTCTTGCTAGCCTTCACCTGTACTAAGCAGGAATACTGCTTGTGCATCCATTTCCATAAACCCAAAGTTCTTCCATATGAGTCCACCATACCTACCTATATGCAGTATTTACCTGCCGTTCCAAGTAAATTTGCATGTGCCAAACTATAAACCTTCAAATAATATTCTGTTTTGTATGCCCGAATCGCTCATGTAGTGACTAGGGGCTGTCAGTATCTTCCATGATAGGTGGGTTATTCTCACGATATGTGTTGATTCACTATCATTCACGAGAAAGTGGCTGGTATTCGAGATGCCCAGTTCCATGCTCAAAAATCAAATCAAATATAATGAAACAAAACTCCCCCAGGATTGTTGTTTGTATGGACGGTACTCGTGGATTCGGCTCGCCGTGGAGTGTGATTGATTGGTGGAGGGGGAGTAAAAACTTTACTATTCTGTTTGGGAACCACCTATAATGTATCTAGCATGGAAGATACCGAGATCTCTCGGTTATTATGTTGACAATGAAAGCATACCGCTCAAAATTATTATTCATCCCTATTTTAAAAGCTCGAGCTCTGGCACCTCTGCGAATCAATGCTTCCCTCTGTGAAGGGCCTATCTATTTTACTTTACTGTTGAGTCATCCTCCTCTTATAAAAAGCACCAGTTAGAGAGCACCACCGTCATTTGTATGCTTTGTTATTAATTGATATTGAGTATGACTGTGACTAGATTTCTTTTACCATGAATTACAATGTCTAGTCAGTCCTTGTTCTTTAGAAGTGCTCTGCATTTATGTTTTGCGGTGTCAGAAAGGGCTAGCGAGATACCATTATATCATATTATATCATGATTGTTTTGAGAAAATTGTTGCCATCCGAGATTTATTATTATCATTGCTCGCTAGTTGGTTATGCCATTGATATGAGTAAATGTGAGACCTAAATGTTATTGTGAATGTGGTTAGTCTATAATCTTTGCTAAAAATCTGAACATCAGTTAGACATATTTACAACAGCAAGATCAAACAGAGTTTGTAAAAGTTTTTCTTTATCACTTTCAGTTTGTCAACTGAATTGCTTGAGGATAAGCAATGGGTTAAGCTTGGGGGAGTTGATACATCTCCAACGTATCTACTTTTCCAAACTCTTTTGCCCTTGTTTTGGACTCTAATTTGCATGATTTGAATGGAACTAACCCAGACTGACGCTATTTTCAGCAGAATTGCCTTGCTGTTATTTTTGTGCAGAAATAAAAGTTCTCGGATTGACCTGAAAATTTACGGAGAATTTTTTGGAATTAATAAAAAATACTGGCGAAAGAATCAACCAGAGGGGTCCACCCATTGGCCACAAGCCAGGGGCGCCCCCCCCAGGGCGCGCCCAGGTGGCTTGTGGGCCCCCTGCAGCTCCTCCGACCTCAATTCCAACTCTATATATTCACATCCGTGGAGAAAAAAATCAGAGAGAGGAGTTCATCGTGTTTCACGATACGGAGCCGCCGCCACCTCCTGTTCTTCCTCGAGAGGGCAGATCTGGGGTCCGTTTTGGGCTCCGGAGAGGGGAAATCGACGCCGTCGTCATCACCAACCATCCTTCATCACCAATTTCATGATGCTCTCCGCCGTTCGTGAGTAATCCCATCGTAGGCTTGCTGGACGGTGATGGATTGGATGCGATTTACCATGTAATCGAGTTAGTTTTGTTAGGGCTTGATCCCTAGTATCCACTATGTTCTGAGATTGATGTTGCTATGACTTTGCTATGTTTAATGCTTGTCACTAGGGCCCGAGTGCCATGATTTCAGATCTGAACCTATTATGTTTTCATGAATATATATGCGTTCTTGATCCTATCTTGCAAGTTGTAGACACCTATTACGAGTTATGATCCGCATCCCCCAGGGTGACAATAACTGGGATTCTTTCCGGTGATTACCGCAGTTTGAGGAGTTCATGTATTCACTAAGTGCTAATGCTTTGGTCTGGTTATCTATTAAAAGGAGGCCTTAATATCCCTTAGTTTCCATTAGGACCCCGCTGCCACGGGAGGGTAGGACAAAAGATGTCATGTAAGTTCTTTTCCATAAGCACGTATGACTATATATGGAATACATGCCTACATTACATTGATGAATTGGAGCTAGTTCTGTGTCACCCTATGTTATAACCATTGCATGATGAATGCCATCCGACACAATTATCCATCACTGATCCATTGCCTACGAGCTTTTCATATATTTATCTTTGCTAAGTTACTTTTCCGCTGCTACTGTTACAATCACTACAAAACTGCTACTGTCACGTTTGACATCGTTACCGGTACTTCCATACTACTTTGCTACTAAATACTTTGCTGCTGATATTAAGTCTTTCAGGTGTGGTTCAATTGACAACTCAGCTGCTAATACTCGAGAATATTCTTTGGCTCCCCTTGTGTCGAATCAATAAATTTGGGTTGAATACTCTACCCTCGAAAACTGTTGCGATCCCCTATACTTGTGGGTTATCAGTGGCAGGTGTCAGGAGTGACACAGGGGCCACCCAAGGCATGACTCCGGGGAAGGATGATTGTCGGTGGTACGATGGAGGAGTCACGGGTTAGGCAAGTTTCGTTGGAGCAACGCTGGTCCACCCGAATGGGATCACGAGGCCAGGTGCTTCATGGTGTGGGTAAAGAGCGCAACCTCTGCAGAGTGAAAAATCTATTCGAATAGCCGCATCCACGGTATTGGACAATCCGTCCAGGCCTCACTAGGTGGTCAACCACAATAACGATAATAATGATGGAAGAACTTGTCTTACATTCGGAAGTGCCCAATGGATCATGAGTATGTCGAGGGTGTGGGACAACCCAGAAGAGAGTAAGTTGGTATTCGGTAACAGTAAGCACTTTAAGCACCTAGTGAGATCATTGCCATGCTATGTTATGCAGATTATATGCCTGATCCATGTTATGCCATGCTTGATCCATGTTTTCCAGTTAATTCCATGCCATGTTTAGAATAAATTCTTATATAAGCATAGGGCTTGCTTTGTCATCTGCTTGTTTGGATGCTATGTATTTGGTTGTCTTGCGAGTACATTCAAAGTACTCACCTGGCCTTGCACGTGGCCAGTTGCAGGAGAAGGTCCGTTGTGCTAGATCATAACCCATCCAGTCATGTGAGTTATGGAGCCCAGCTAGAGACATCGTTGCCGCTGAATCAAGACCTCCGCTGCCATTTAGTTAGCCTTGGAGCTATGTAATATTGTTGTAAGCAACATTATTGTAATACTCCATTTCATATAATAAAGCCATTTTGTGCCTGGAATTGCTGTATCATGTCTTTGACGTGCGCCAGGTCTTATCCTGGGGCTTGCGTGCATCGGCCCTCTATCGGGGTGCCACATCCATGGCCTCCATGGCGGCGGAGGGGCAAGAGCCCCTCCGAGATTGGATCTCCCTCTCTGTTCTCTTCTGTTTCACGTTCCTGTTTTCTGGCCGAAAACCGTTTCTTATATTCCCGGAGATTCGTAACTCCGATCGGCCTAAAATTTTGAGGGGATTTTTATCCAAAAATTAGCTTCCTTGCACCCAAAGGAGAGCTCCAACCAATGTACGAGGTGGGCACAACCCACCACGCCGCGCCAGGGCCTTCTGGGCGCGCCCTAGTGTCTCTTGGGGGCTGTGAGCCTCCGTTTGCATTGATTCCACTTCTCAAAATTCACAAATATTCCAAAAAAAATCTCCGTAAATTTTTATCGCGTTTGGACTTCATTTGATATGGATATTCTGCGAAACAAAAAACATGCAACAAACAAGAACTGGCACTGGGCACTGGATCAATATGTTAGTCCAATAAATCATATAAAATGTTGCCAAAAATATGTGAAAGTTGTATAATATTGGCATGAAACAATAAAAAATTATAGATACGACGGAGATGTATCAGCATCCCCAAGCTTAATTCCTGCTTGTCCTCGAGTAGGTAAATGATAAAAATAATAATTTTTGATGTGGAATGCTACCTAGCATAATCTTGATCATATATCTAATCATGGCATGAATATTAAGACACGAGTGATTCAAAGCAATAGTCTAGCACTACTAGGGAAAAGCCTAGCAGTAGCGCGGGTATTATGTATAGCAGTAGCGCGGGCACCTGCACTACTGATACGGCGCTATAGCTAACCTGTAGCAGTAGCGCGTGTTGGCCCGCGCTACTGCTATACATGCGTAGCAGCAGCGAGCTCCAAAACAGCGCGCTGCTGCTAATATCTGTAGCGCCTTGTATTAGACCGCGCTACTGGTAATGGCACGCTGCTGCTAACTTTACTCCACGCGCTACTGCTAATTTTATTTGTTTTTGACTTTTTTTTCTTCTGCATATTTGTTTTGTATTTGGACAGGCTTTATACAAGAATCTTTAGCACATACAAATGTCATCATCATACACATACAAATGGCTGCGAGACCACGAATGTAATCATAGCATATACATACAAATAGTCTCATAAAATCATGTCATCATCATAATCATCATCCAACACAAAGTGGTCTCTCGTCATCATCTCGAAAATAGCGATACAAGTCTCGAATACTTGCAACTACATCGTCATCCATCTAAACAATGATATACGCGAGAAGAGCTATCACTATGAGTGAGAGCGAAACTATGTAGTACATGAGGCGGCGGTTATGAGCCCTCTATCGCGCTAGCGTGAGCCTCCTCACGTAACTAGCTTCTGCTTCTTGTCTGCTTTTGAAGCCTTTATGGCTGGCGCCCGAGACCCCCTCCACTTGCGCCTGAAACTCGGACCACTCGTCGTATACTCCCGGAACCTTTCCTTTGTACACGACATAGCACCGGTACTTCGCCATCAAGAATCTAGGTACCTGTTAGAGATGCATCTTCATCAAGAGAATGCACAATCATATGCAACAAAATATACTTGAGCAACACAAAAAAGAAAGGGTTAGCAACTAGATGCAACATATAGTAAACATAAATAATCAACGCAGTTTCATCGTACGCAAACTAGTTAACTAGAGGTACGCAGGTCATCGTACCCAAACTAACAAAGTAGCGTTACGCAAGTTCGGTAGGGACCGTGGACATCACAAAGTTTCATCGCTACAGAAAGTATATACAAGTTCAACCGACACATATCATCATCATCGGCATCGTAAATCATTAGAACTTCCATCCTTCCAGATCATCGAGGATGGACCCTAGCTTCTTGAACGGCGTGAGGTCCTGACGTTGCATGCCTATGTAAGTTCGGACGTCAGCTCGCGATATAGGGCCGTGGTGGAACATCCCCTTCACTTCGACGACTTCTTTCATGATGATCGTCGCAATGTCCCTCTGGATGCGGATATGATCATCATTTCTGGTTGTCATGCGAAGCTTTTGGTGATCCCTTCTAAACTCCATCATGAGATGGAGGAGGTAGAATCCATCGTTCGTACTTGATTTCGGGACATGGATGCAGCAGAAGTTAGTTTTATGCGAGAAACCCGTCTTGCGGTTCCTTTGTTTCCTAATCTGCATGTGGCCACCCCTCAAGCTGAAGCCTTGGAGAGCATCATCTAGAATATTCATTACGTGGGTGTAGTCCTTCTTCTCGTTGTTTCTGGTAGGGTCGAAATACATGGCGTGGGAGACTCACGGGTAAAGAACGATAAGGACGGCACGACCGTTGCTGCGGGGAAAAAAACACCTCAAATTATTCTCCATATGAGCGAGAAGGAATGATTGAAATGTACGAAAGGGTTGTCTGGCACTGACTTACTTTGGATGATAAGGCAGGAGGACAATTTCCTGGTCCTTGTTCTGTACCATGAAGGTTTCGAGGTACTCCCTAGCAGTTTTACGCTCAAAGTCGCCGAGACTCAAGAACGACTCGTGCATGTAGTATGGATCCGCCACACAGATTTGCGAGACTTCTTCTCTCTTCATGACGGAGCTCATATGTAGCGCAAAAAGGCAGACGATTGTACAATCGAGCCGCCTTGTCAGAAACATCTCGAAGATATGATCAAACCGTAGGAAGACCACCTCCGCGGGCCGTGTGTCGATGTAGCACTTCCCCTCAGGCACACGAGCCGCGTATGTCGGATATCCTGGATCCTTCGAGGCTAGTAGGCTTTTCTCAGTCGACAGCACATGGTCGTGCAGTCTCCTGAGATCCCCGTATATTGCCTCCAGTGGTTTCGGCGGTAGCATCGGCTCGCCCGTGACATGGAACATGGCCACCGTCTGGCTTCTATGTGCTCTGGCTTGTTTGTAGGCAGCTGAGCCTATCTTCCCCAATCTCTTCCTCTCCTTTTTCTTGGGCTGACCTTCCAGACCCTTCCTTAACCCCTGCCCCAGTGTTGTCGGGCTAAGCACTACTGTATGACCCCCTGCATCTTCAGGCGTGTCCTGTGAGGATTGCATGAAGAGAGACTTCTTGCAATCCCTGCTAGGACGTTCCTGCCCAGGCAGATCATCCATATCCTCATTAGCATGCTGATAGCCCGAGTCGTCATATGGATGACTCATCATATGTAAGTCACCGTCACAGGCGCATGTATTGAGGAATCGAAGAGGGTCCTCCTCCATCTCATCATCCATTCTTTGTTCTACGGGAGCGATTACATCAGCCACTATTGGACCCCCTTCATCACGTTGTCCGCCACTCTCACCCGGCACTACAGGCGCTGGTAATTGCGTAGGCGGGGTGGTGGTGTCCATACCTGCTTGTTGATGTGTGGTTATTGGTGTGCTCTCGGCCGGCTCCAGACGAAGAAGATTCTTCGGCCATAGCAGCACCCAACCCTTGCAGCTTCCAATCCGCGACGGGGTCTCGTCGTCCTCTCCCCCTAGCCGTACTGGAGGAGGCAAATCCCCGTGCCCCGATTTCACACTCGACAAGGTAACCCTGAAGTGCCCACCGGGCATCGGCTGGCCGTGGAACGTGAGTTCCAAGGGCTTCGTTATCACCCCCTTTCCCACGTCCACCTTCTGGCCTTTGATCAAGTAGAGTACGGTGCACGGGGTTTCGTCGGCCTGCAAACACATGTCTGCGGCGTAAAACATCCGAAAGGCAACGAAAATGGAATATTCTAGATATATGTTGGTGCGACATGTAATTACCGTGAGGACATCGAGCTCAGCCAAAGACAAAGGCCCCCCTAGCATTCCAGAGACTGAGGACGGGCTGCTATGAGCGGGTGCGGGTGCGGGTGCGGGAGCAGGCCCGGTTGCGTGAGCAGGTGATGGTGCGGTGGTGTTGTTCACCGAGTTGCTCCCGACGAAACTAGGCATGGGGAAATCATGTACCGTCTTGTCTGGATTTTCCTTCGTCCAGTTGATGATAGCCGGGATCAAGTTAGTAGCGAAATCATTTCTGCACGCATGTATAGCTGCATCGACTGCCTGCTGTAGCAACTCATTTTTCTCCTCGGCTACTTTTTTCGCGTCCTCAGCTGCTTTTTTCTCGAACGCAAGCTACACCTTCTCGTCGATGTCCGTCTGACTAAACTTATTTTTCTGCTTCTTGGCCTCCGGGCCCTCGTTGTAAAACACCTTCCACGTGGTGCCGTCTCCGGCGCCGTGCACACGTCCATATTGCGGCCGCTGGCCCAAAGGGAGTCCCTTAAGTTCGTTCAAGGCCCGGTTGAGAGAGGTGTCCCACTTGGGCCTCATCGGCGATGTAGGGCTTTCGGCTGCAAGCTGGTGTTGCTTCTCCTGCAGAAGGAACGTGAACCGTTTACGAATGTGTAGTCGACTTGATCAGAAGCTAAATGTAAGGTGGTAAAAGAATAATTACCAGTATTCTAATCAATTTCCTCGTGATCTGGTCCGTGTAAAAAACCTTCTTTTCCTTGTCCCACTTGTAGCGGGCCCTGATGAAGTCACGCTCCAAGGGGTTGGTGAACTTCGCGAAGGGGTCTAGGAGACCCGCAGCTTCACGTTCCGCGTCCTCCTTATCCCATATGGGCCTTTTGCCAAGGTAGCCATGGCCTTAGCCTTGAATTTCGCAGCCTTAGCCTTGGCTTCACGTTCCCCGTGTTCCTTTGCTAAAGGCTCTTGAATTTCGCAGCCTTAGCCTTGGCTGCCTCGGTAGCGCAAGTATCCTTGAACTTTTCGAACTCCTCTTTCGTAAGTGTCGGATTTTCCTCCAGAATCTTGGACAGGGGTTCCTCAGCCTCAATAGCTCGTTTCACCCTCCCTTTCCAGGAGGCCAAATCATTGCTGAACATGCCCAGGGCATGATTGTTAATCTTTTTCATCTTCTTATCATCCCACGGGTGTTGTATGGTGTCATCCAGGTCAGGGAACTTGAATCTCTTGTGCAACTTTGTCAGGAGCAACTGCATCAAATGTTCTTTACCCCTTATGTCATCGTCGTTGATGCTCGCGCATTCCCGTAGGATGCATCCTACTTGGTTCCCATAGCACTTGCGAGGTTCTTCCGGCTCTAATGGCTCAAACTTGCCAGGGGCCATCTTTGTGATCACCAGTCATCCGATGCCGAGTTTGTTAGGCTTTCGTATCCTCTGCTTCTTCTGCTTCTTCTTTTCGGTAGCGGCATCGGCGCCGGTACCTTCCCCGCCGGTATCTTCCCCGCCGATACCTTCCCCGCCGGTCTCGGCGCCGCCATCGGTGCCGGCGCCGTTGGTGTCGATGTCGGCGTCAGTATCATCATCTAGGCCGACCTGCAAACCTTGACTGTGCTTAGCAGACAAAAAGTCGAGGTACTGTTGTTCACCCTCATAATCCATCTCGTCTGCATCTTGGTCAGAAGGCCCGGTTTCTTCGTTGTTCGACATGTTTCCTATGATTAAGTCTCCTCGTTTAATTCTAAAACTATAAAAAATGAGAAATGACATAAAAAAAGATCTATGTTTGCCGGAATGCCGTTTCCCAGCAAATCCCGGCACTCGATATGCCTACTTTCTAGCACAAGTCATGCCAAAATTCACGGAAAATTTCGGCATGACCTTTGCTAAAAAGTGGACATATCGAGCGCCTGAAATTCACCGGAACGGAAATGAATCAACATTCCGGCGAAACATAGGCCACTCGGATCATTTACCCTACACATAATCATCATTTTCCAAATATGACATGTCCAAAACATCACATGTCCAAATATGACATGTCCAAATTCCAAATATGACATGTCCAAATCACATGTCCACATATCACATGTCCACTTCAAATTTGCATATAAAAGGAAGAAAAATATAGAACTTGAAGAAAAATGCAAGAAGTCATTTTTCTTCACAATATTTGAAACTAAATTCAGCCTACCTAAATTTGAAACAAAAAAATAGCAGCAGTTGCTTTAACTAATCTGTCCACTTCAAATTCTGTTTTTTTAATAGCAACAGTTGCTTTAACTAATCTGTCCTAGGTTTCATACTAATTCTAATTAACTAACTAGCACTATAAAATTTAAATAGCAACAATTGCTTAAACTAAAAAATGCAAGAAACCTATATAATCAATTCTGTTTTTTCTTTTAACTACACCTAAAACACCTAACCCTAAATTTCTGTCCTAATTTGACGAAGAACCTAATTAACCTACTGCCCTAACTAACTATGGTTCATACTAACTCGGGTTCATAATATAGCCAAATTAACCTACTAGTTTGATAACTAGGGTTCATAACTAAATAGATAACCTAATTAACCTACTGCCCTAACTAAAACCTAAGTAAATTAACAGAAGAACCCTAGCTAGCAGAGAGAGGAGGAGCGGTGGGGGGCTTACACAGGGTGCAGGGGCGAGGAGGCAGGCCCGACGACGGCCGAGGTTGGGAGGGGAGGAAGCAGAGGAGGGAGGCGTGGCGCGCCGGGGCCGGGGTCGGGGGCGAGGGCGAGGTCGCCGGGGTCGGGGGGTCGGGGGCGAGTGCCGGGGTCGGGGGCGAGCGCCGGGGTCGGGGGCGAGGGCAGGACTCCGGCAAGGTCGAGGGCAAGGGCAGGGCTCCGGCGCTTGAGGCAGGGGCTCGGCGAGGTCGAGGGCGAGACGGGCTCCGGCGGCGACGAGGGGGGAGAAGAGAGAGTGGGGATTTGGGGGAAGAAGCATAGGCGGGAAGCAGATTTGGGGGTTAAGTCAACATAGCAGTAGCGCGTTTCCTAAAAACGCGCTATAGCTACGTTATCTATAGCGCGTTTATCCAAGAAGCGCTACTACTATCACTGGTAGCTATAGCGCATTTCTCCAAACGGCGCTACTGCTATTTCGACTAGCTATAGCTCTTTTTCGGAAAAGCGCTACTGCTATAACCAGTACCTATAGCAGTTTTCCTGTTTCTTTCTTCTATTGTCTTTTCCTTTATTTTCTCTTCCTTTTCTTTTCTACTTTTTCTTTTCCTTGTTTCCAAGAGCAGGAACGAAGGGAGGGTGATACAATGTATATAACTAAGGAGATATATATTGCATCATTTGATGGTTAAGTATGTATACAAAATAGGAACATATAGATTACATCATTTGACCCATGCATAACGGTTAAGTGTGTACACAAAATAGGAACATATATATTACATCATTTGACTGATAACGCTTCCTCAGCGTCGACGTTTTCGTTTTTGAGTGAGCTTCTTCCCCTTCTTGTTCGTTGAAGAATAATTGAGCCCCTCATTGTGACTTTTCCTTTTCCATGGAGTACGATCTTTCTTAGGTAATGTAGTATTGATTCTTGTTTTGACGTATACTTCATCGTCATCGTCATCTTCCCTCATTGGGTTGCCGTACTGGTCATAGTCTTCCTCGTTGGCGACTCCATCCATTCCAATGATGTTCCTTTTGCCTCTCCTCACGACAACACAGATGGGATTGCACGGGTCGATTATGAAGAAGCATTGTGTCACGTGCTTAGCGTGTACCCATGGCTCATTTTTTGCGATAGCGTTCACGGTACCGCTCTTGGCGTCGGGTATAGTCATGGTAGTGAAATACCGGTTTTCTCTTTCGACATTCTTAGCCCATCTGACACGGAACATCGTCGCGTTGTGCAGTCCAGAGTAGTCAAGCTGCCAAATCTCCTCGACCCTTCCGTAAAATCTCTCAGTTGCGCCGTTGTCGCTGTCGGTCATGCATTCCATCGTCACCCCTGAGTTCTGATCATCACTGTCCATATCTTTGGCCTCCGTGTAGAACGTGTATCCGTTAATATCGTATGCCTGATAGGTGAGGAGGTTGGGCGAGGGGCCATGTGCTAAGGCGTATATGAGCAATCCGTCCTTAGAGCCCTCTTCCGGGGGATTAGCAATAATATGCTCTTTGAACCAATGCAGGAAAGTGGAGTTGTGCTCTCTATTAACTTCGGCGTCCGTCCTGCATACCCCCCGGTCACGATACTTCTTTGCGATAGTATCTTTGTGCAGTGTCGCGAAAGGATCTACCTGGTGTAGGTGTTGTAGCACTACCAAGTTTGCTCTGTCAAAGTCGTTGCGTCGATCTGAGTAGGCCACATGCAGTTCCCTGCGACCATTGGAGTGACCTTCTCCTTCGAGCCTCCCATCGTGCTTGTTAACGGGCAAACCAACACCAGGCGGCCGGTCTGCGCCATATAGAAAATTCTCGCAGAAAGAGATGCACTCTTGTGTCTGATAGCCCTAGACGATGCTTCCATCCGGACGGGACATGTTACGAACGAATCCTTTGATGATCCCATTCATCCTCTCAAACGGCATCATGTTGTGCAGGAATGACGGCCCCAGGTCTATTATGTCATCCACAATATGGACACACAGATGCACCATGACGTCAAAGAACGCGGGCGGGAAGTACATCTCAAGCTCATTTAGTATGACAACGATCTCTTCCTGTAGCCTTCGGAGCTGCTTCACACTGATCGACTTTCGAGAGATGACGTCGAAAACATTGCAGAGACCAATAAGCGTGTCACGGACGTGCTTGTCCATTATCCCTCTAAGGGCAACAGGTAGTATCTGCGTCATCATCACATGACAGTCATGGGACTTCATCCCGCTGAACCTTTTCTTCTTCGTGTCTAGATATCTGCTTATCTTGCCACAGTAACCGGAACTAACTTTGATTCCGGTAAGGCACTTGAAGAATTGATCGATCTCAGCCGGACTTAAGGTGAAGCAAGAAGGGGGGCAATAATCCTCTTCCTTTACTTTTTTGCCCTTCTTCTCCCGCGCCTTTGTCTCCGTCTCTGTCTCCTCTAACTTTTTACGGGGCGGCATGTGCAGATCTGCCCTGATCTCCAAATCTTGCAAGTCTTTTCTTGCCTTCGGCCCATCCTTGGTCTTATCCGGCATGTTCATCAGTGTCGCAAGCAAGCTCTCAAGGACATTCTTACAGATATGCATTTGATCATGGCAATGAGGCGTGTTGAGTTTGTGCCAGTACTCCAAGTCCCAGAAAACAGACCTCGTCTTCCATACCTTCAGCAGCGGCTCCGGCGCCTTTTTCATCGTCTTTCCCGGCGCGGGGCACTGTTCCCAGTTTTTCAACAGCTCATCGATTTCGGCGCCGCTCGTCCTCGATGCTCAGCCTCACCATTGAATAGATCTCCACGCTTTCTCCACGGGTCATCCTTCTCGAGCCATCTTCGATGCCCCATGTACACGATTTTCCCAGACCCGCCATCTTTCCTTGATGTTAGCTACTGAGACGTCGTATCATCCATGCACCACGTGCATCCACAATATCCATGGCACACCTGTCCTGCGACATATCCATAACCGAGATAGTCGTGCACCGTCGTGATCAACGCGGCTCTCATATAGAAATACTCGCCTTTGCTGGCGTCCCATGTCTTGGCCGGTGTTTTCCATAACGTGTCTAACTCCTCTTGAAGTAGCCCCAGATATAGATTAATATTATTTCCCGGTTGTTTCGGCCCTTGAATCAGCATGCTCATGTGTATGTACTTCGACTTCATGCACAACCAGGGGGGAGGTTATACATCCATACAAACACGGGCCATGTGCTATGGTTGGTGTTCTGGTTGCCAAACGGATTCATGCCATCGGTACATGCGCCGAGCACGATGTTCCTTGCATCACATGCGAAATACCGATATTCGCCGTTGAACGCTCTCCACTGGCTTCCATCCACGACGTGTCTCAGCTTCGGATCATCTCCATCGTCGGGCTTCTTCCTCTCCGCGTGCCAGTGCATGAGCTTTGCTTCCTTGGGATCTACGAAATACCGCTGGAGACGGGGAGTGATCGGTAAGTACCATACAACTTTCTGGGGACATTTCTTCCCGGCCTTCTTGTATCGAGAAGCATTGCACACCGGACAGCTTGTTTTTTCCGCGTGCTCCTTCCGATAAATTATGCAATCGTTGATGCATGCATGGTATCTACCGTGCGGCAGATCAAGAGGGCACACGATCTTCTTGGCCTCATCAACACTAGTAGGACATAGATTCCCCACGGGAAGAACATCCTTTAGGTACTTGAGAAGCTCATCGAGACTAGTGTCGGTCCATTTGTTTTTAGCCTTCGTCTTCAAGAGTTCGAACGTGAAACTCAAGCGGGTCACCTCGGGATTGCAACCATGATACAATGGAGTGTTCGAGTCTACCACCAATTGCTGCAGCTTGGCCTCCTCTCTAGAAGCAGCTCTCTCAGTACTTGTCTCCTTACGAAGCAGTGCTTGAACATGAGGGTCCCGCACGATTGAACTTAGTACCGACGAATTCTGCGGCATGGAGTCCACGTTTTCTCTGTCACCATGTCCGGCCCCTTCTCCGCCGCCATGTCCGGCCCCTTCCCCACCGCCATGTCCGGCCCCTTCTCCGCCACCATGTCCGGCCTCTTCCCCGCCGCCATGTCCGGCCCCTTCTCCGCCGCCATTATCGATCATCTCTTCGTCTTGCCCCGAGTCGTCATTGCCTGCCCCGTCGGCGTCCTCAACATCATCATCCTCATCTTCAATTATCCACTGAGTATAGCCATCCATGAAACAAGTCATGAGCAGGTGCGCCATCACACGACCATCGTCATAGGGGTCGAGCCAAGCTCGTCCTTTGCATCTTCGACACGGACATGAAACCTCTGTCAGGTTATTTTCTTTCATGTCCTGCACCGCCGATCGCAACCACCTGTCCACCATCGTTCCACTGACCATCATGAACGCCTGAACGGTAATAATAAACAAATTGATTATAAAAATGCATGCATGCATCAAAGTCATACAAAAATTCGGCATGACCTTCCCTAAAAATAGGACATATAGAGTTTGCCCGGAATTCGCCGAAACGTATATAAATCGACATTTCGGCAAAACATAGGCAACTCACAAGCACAATTCGGCGGCAACTCATGCCACACACACAATTTCCATCATATCACCCGATTATGTCATATCGCACACATACACATATTTCCATTCTTGCAAAAGCATAAATTTTTAATCACCGTACCTATCTCGAGATCGAGCACGGTGATGATGATGTCGATAGGTGTCGCCACACACACCTATGGAATGATCAAAAGTGGACAAAGCTCTTCTTGATAAGGCTATAGATCTAGTTAGGGAGGTACATAGGTCACTTCACTAAATGCTAGCTAGATCTACCTAGCTAGCTAGTTTGGGAGGAGACAAGTTCAACTAGTGGAGGGGGAAGGAAAAAGAGAAAGTAGATGCATTAATGGAGGTTGGTGTAGTTAGCTAGGAGTAATAAAGATAGAGAAAGATAGGTAGAAGAAGAGGAGAGTAATGGGGGGAGATGCATTATTAGAAGCAAAGTGAGGGAGAGAGGAGGTGGGAGCTAGGGGAAAGTGAGGAAGAGAGGAGGGGAGGGGAGGGGAGGGGAGGGAAGGAAAAAGGTGGTATGGCTGCGGCTTAGCAGTAGCGATGGGATAAAAATGCGCTGCTGCTAATAATATAGCAGTAGCGCACCTCTGTCACGCGCGCTACTGCTAAGAGGGGCCCGCCATGTGGCCAGTTTCAAAATTAGCAGTAGCGACATGAAAAAAAGGCGCGCTACTACTATCAAATTAGCAATAGCGCGGTTATCATGGACGCGCTACTGCTAAACCTAGCGTGGCGGGAACGGTCGGTCAATTTTAGTAGCAGCGCGGTTCTACCGAGCCGCGCTACTGCTAAGTTGGTAGCAGTAGCGCCTGTCTTCAGACCGCGCTACTGCTAATTAGCAGTAGCGCTCCATCCTATCCCGCGCTGCTGCTAAGATTCTGTGTATAAGGTTTTCCCTAGTAGTGTAGTTTTGACATAAAGACATTAATACTCAGGCATCCCAACAAACAATTATGTCTTTCAAAATATCAAGGCTAAAGAACGCTATCCCTACAAAATCATATAACCTTGTCATGCTCTGTCTTCTTAACACAATGTATAAATCATGTACTACCCCGGTGTTAGCCAAGCAATTGGTTCATACTTTTTAAGGCGCTTCAGCATTTTCAACTCTCACGCAATACATGAGCGCAAGCCATGGATATAGCACTATGGGTGGAATAGAATATGGTGGTAGGTTTCAAAGGGGTAAAAGTGGAGAAGAAAGTCTCGCATCAACTCAGCGTATCAACGGGCTATGGAGATGCCCATCAATAGATATCAATGCGAGGAGTAGGGATTGCCCTGCAACGGATGCACTAAGAGCTGTAAGTGTATGAAAGCTCAATATAAAAACTAAGTGGTTATGCATCTAACTCTATAATGAAAAATTCCCACTAGTATATGAAAGTGACAACACAGGAGACTCTCTATATGAAAAACATGGTGCTACTTTGAAGCACAAGTGTGGCATTAGCATGCCCCTATTCCTTCTTCTTTCATTTTTTTCTTTTCTTTTATTTTTTATTTTTTTCTTTGTCCGGAGCCTCATCCCGACTTGTGGGGGAATCATAGTTTCCATCATCCTTTCATCACCGGGGCATGCTCTAATAATGAATAATGATGATCATCACACTTCTATTTACTTACAACTCAATACTACAACTATAGTAGAACAAAGTATGACTCTATATGAATGCAATGATCTAGCGTAGCAAAGATATCAATAAACGGACAAGCGATGAAAACATCATGCTAGCTATCTTACGATCATGTAATGCAATATGACAATGAATGCTCAAGTCATCAAAACGGAGGCGGTGGAAGTTGCATGGCAATATATCTCGGAATGGCTATGGAAATGCCATAATAGGTAGGTATGGTGGCTGTTTTGAGGAAGATATAATAAGGCTTATGTGTGATAGAGCATATCATATCACGGGGTTTGGATGCACCGGCGAAGTTTGCACCGACTCTCGAGGTGAGAAAGGGCAATGCACGGTACCGTAGAGGCTAGCAAATTGCGGAAAGGTAAGAGTGTGTATAATCCATGGACTCACATTAGTCATAAAGAACTCACATACTTATTGCAAAAGTTTATTAGCCCTCGAAGTAAAGTATTACTACGCATGCTCCTAGGGGGGAGGTTGGTAGGAGTTAACCATCGCGCGCCCCCGACCTTCACACAAAGATAGACAACCAAGAATAAATTGTGCTCCAACTTCCTAGCATAACAGGAGACTATACGTGCATGCTTCGGGAATCACAAACCTTAACACCAATATCTTATTAAACACGATCATCCACTAGTACCTCCCACATATTATCATCTCTATATCGCAAAACTATTGCAAGGAATCAAACATATCATATTCAGTGATCCCTAAGTTTTATGTAGGATTTTATGACTAACCATGCAAATGACCAATTCCTGTTAACTCTCTAAATAGATATAAGTGAAGCAAGAGAGTTTAATTCTTTCTACAAAAGACCATGCTCTAATAAATATAAGTGAAGCAAAAGAGCATTCTACAAATAACGGTTTTCTATGTGAACAGAAACGGGCAATCCAAACTTCAAATGATATAAGTGAATCACATGAAGCATTCTATAAAGCCATACTCAAAAGATATAAGTGAAGTGCAATGAGCATTCTATAAATAAACCATGGACAATCTCGTACCAGCATGGTGCATAAAAGAAAAGTGAAAACTAAAGACAAAAGACGCTACTAGATTTACACATATCACATGAATGAAACGAAAACAAAAACATACCGATACTTGTTGAAGAAAGATGGGATGCCTTCCGGGGCATCCCCAAGCTTAGACGCTTGAGTCTCCTTTGATATTTACTTGGGGTGACTTGGGCATCCCCAATCTTGAACTCTTGCCTCTCCTCCTTCTCCTCATATCGACACCCCTCGATGTTCGAACACTTCATCCACACAAAACTTAACAGAAGACTGGTGAGATCCGTTAGTATAATAAAGCAAATTCCTACTTTAAGTACTGTTGAAAACCCATTCATATTTTATATTTTCATTATCCCTTCTGTATTATAACTTCTCCATGGCTTAAACTACTGATAAAATCGATAGTTTCATCAAAACAAGCAAAACAATGCATCAAAAACAGAATCTGTCTTAAACAGGACAGTCTGTAGTAATCTGAACTTTGACCATACTTATGTAACTCCAAAAATTCTGAAAAATTAGGAAGAAATAAACATTTTTGTATATAAATACTGTGTAAAAATTTCAGAAACTTTTGACGTTCCAGTAAAAAAATGAAAATTCACGCACTACAGCCAAAGTTTCTGTTTTTACACCGCACATACCAACAAGCAATCTAATCATCCTAAAGGAAAATCTTGGCACATTATTTTTATAATACAATGGATTTGTACAAGGGGATAATTATTTTTGTTGGAAAAGCTTCTGTGATTCAAGACTCACAAAGTTTCCATGGGCATGAACAAAGTTCAAGGATATCCCCCACTTCAACGATGCTCATCATCTCTCTCACTTTCACATTTCCTTTTGTGAAGTTTTGGGTTTCCCTCTATATTTTTTTGTTTTTAAACTTTATAAAAGCACACAACAGAAATAAATGACTCTCTAAAACTTCCGGGTTGTCTCCCTGGCAGCGCTTTCTTTAAAGCCATTAAGCTAGGCCTAAAGTGCTCAAGTAATGGATCCACCCGGATCCCAAGGTATATCAAAGCCAATTTTAATTAACAATGATTTGTAATTTAGTAGTGAGCACAAAGTGATATATATCATGTGACAACGAAGTCTAACTCTCTTCCTATGCATCGGCATGTCATACAAGAACAATTCATGCACATTAAGTAAAGGCTAATGCATAGTATAAACAGTTTCTTGCAATTTCATACTATTGGAAACATAGAGAGGTGAAGATTTGGTTCCTCTCTCATAATAATTGCAAGTAGGGGAAGCAAGCACATGCATATTATATTCATTACAACCATCATGTGTAGTAGAAAAACGCAACCCATCAATGTAATCCTTAATAAGTGCAAACTTCTCCGATATAGTGTAGTTGGGAGAATTCAAAAAGATAATAGGACTATCATGTGTGGGTGCAATAGCAACAATTTCATGCTTAACATAAGGAACTATAGCAAGTTCATATTTGTAAGCATAATTCATATTGGCATCATGGCCAGAAGCATAGCAAGCATCAAGTTCATCAAAAAGGGATATTTCAAATGAATCCACGGGATCATAGCAATTATCATAGCATTCATCCTTCGGTACGCACGAAGGGTAATTAAACAATGTATGAGTTGAAGACTTACTCTCATTAGAAGGTGGGCATGGGTGATCAATCCGCTCTTCCTCCTTTTGTTCTTCGCTCTCCTCCTCATCTTTTTCATCTAATGAGCTCACAATTTCAGCAATTTCTTCTTCCATAGATTCCAGCAAAATATTAGTCTCCTCCAAGGCAGCGGTCATTCTTTCAATAAATTCAATAATATCAGCATTGCAATCATAATTCTCATAGCAATATTTAAGTATGGATAAATTTTCAGATTCGTAAGGAACATCATCATCATACTTTTCAAGCAAAGAAGCAATTTCATAAGCACCTTTAAACGCAACAAATTCTTCTATTCGTTCCACATCATAGAAATCATAAATACCTTTAGCATATGAAGCCAAGGTTTTATTATCGTTGAATTTACATTGAAAGGGAAGGTGTCGAGCTTCTATCTTAGAGCAACAAGTAAAGTCACATCTCGAGCATGCATCCCAAGCAAACCATTGCAATATTCTAATTTGATCCCATAAGTGTTTCCCTTTTTGAGACAAGCGATAATCCCTAAAGTACTCATGTTGATCCAACGTGTCTCCCATTATAAAGTTCGATGAGGATTTCTCAGGATTATCAAAGGAGTAATTAACGCATCCCACATAACTAGCATCGAGGGTTTTAGGAGGTTCCCCATCTCCATGAGTAGCAAGTACCACTAATATTTTTGGTATTTTGCGTTTCCTACCCATATCTACAGATAGAAAACAAGAGCACAAAATAAAAACTTCTTAGTGATAAAGGAAACAAGCACACACGAGAATATTCACCCCACGCTATTGCTCCCCGGCAACGGCGCCAGAAAAAGGTCTTGATAACCCACAAGTGCAGGGGATCGTTTGTAGCCTTTTTCGATAAGTAAGAGTGTCGAACCCAATGAGGAGCTAAAGGTAGAACAAATATTCCCTCAAGTTCTATCGACCACCGATACAACTCTACGCACGCTAATGCTTGCTTTACCTAGAACAAGTATGAAACTACTTTGCGGGAGTAAAACTAGAAGTGCTTTGCATGAAAATAAAGAACGTGGAAATAAAAGTTAGGTGTTGTTTTAATAAAAGAACAATAAAAGTAAATAACTTAGTAGAAAGCTTTTTGTGTAACGCAAGAGAAAGATTTTCCCTAGGCAATTGAATATAATATGATAGATACTTGTTATATGCAATGAGGGAGAGGCATACGCTAACACACTTTTCGTACTTGGATCATATGTACTTATGATTGAACTCTAGCAAGCAGCCGCAACTACCAAAGATCATTAAGGTAAAACCCAACCATAGCATTAAGTATCAAGTCCTCTTTACTCCCATACGCAACAACCTACCTACTCGGGTTTATGCTTCTGTCACTCAAGCAACCCACCATAGGCAAATCAT
This sequence comes from Elymus sibiricus, assembly GCA_039707655.1. Taxonomy (NCBI): domain Eukaryota; kingdom Viridiplantae; phylum Streptophyta; class Magnoliopsida; order Poales; family Poaceae; genus Elymus; species Elymus sibiricus. The sequence continues at coordinate 200,707,135 of CM077663.1, read as the reverse complement.
GAACATATTGCAACACCCTACAGTGGGAATCCCTCACGTTTGCGTGACTTGGAGGGCACCATAGGAAAGCACCATATCAACATACAACTCACATCCATAACATCATACCACAATTAACCCATAGGACAAAAGAGATCTACTCAAACATCATAGGATAGCCAAATATCATTGGGAAATAATATATGGAGTTGAGCACCATGTTTAAGTAGAGATTACAGAGGGGAAGAGAGGTGTTACACCGCTGCATAGATGGGGAGAGAGTTGGTGTTGACGGCGGCGAAGTTGTTGGTGTAGATCGCCGTCACGATGATTGCCCCGGCGGCGTTCCAGCATCACCGGGAGAGAGGGGGAGAGAGCCCCCCCTCCTTCTTATTCTTCCTTGGCCTACCCCCTAAATGGGAGGAGAGTTCCCCCTCTGGTCCATGGCCTCCATGGCGGCAGAGGGGCAGGAGCCCCTCCGAGATTGGATCTCCCTCTCTGTTCTCTTCTGTTTCACGTTCCTGTTTTCTGGCCAAAAACCGTTTCTTATATTCCCTGAGATCCGTAACTCTGATCGGGCTGAAATTTTAAGGGGATTTTTATCCAAAAATTAGCTTCCTTGCGCCCGAAGGAGATCTCCAACCGACGTATGAGGTGGGCACAACCCACCACGCCATGCCTGGGCCTTCTGGGTGCGCCCTGGTGTCTCTTGGGGGCTGTGGGCCTCCGTTTGCATTGATTCCACTTCTCAAAATTCACAAATATTCCAAAAAAATCTCCGTAAATTTTTATCATGTTTGGACTTCGTTTGATATGGATATTCTGCGAAACAAAAAACATGCAACAAACAGGAACTGGCACTGGGCACTGGATCAATATGTTAGTCCAATAAATCATATAAAATGTTGCCAAAAATATGTGAAAGTTGTATAATATTGGCATAAAACAATCAAAAATTATAGATACAACGGAGACGTATCAGTACACCCCCAGGTTTAGCTATACACACAAATGCTTGCACGGGTTTGGAGAGTGCAGTGGAAATTGTATTCCGTGGAGTGGAGCATAGGGAATGTATGCGACACCTTGCACAGAATTTCAGAAACTAATTCAAAGTTAAAGTATATGATGATAACTTATGGCCAGCATCATACACATGCAGTGAGAGGAAGCATGAGCATCATTTGGGAGTGTTGTATGCTCACAATCCTCTAGTGAAGGAGTACCTAGATGCACACCATGGGAAGTTGTGGTCAAGAAGCACATTCAATGAAATATGCAAAGTAGACTATGTGACCAGTAACCTGGCAGAGTGTTTCAATTCAAAGATCAAATCATTGAAAGGGCTTCTTATATGGCAAATATTTGATAAGATTCGGCAGCTGATCATGATAAAGATGGCTCTTCGCAAAAGAATTGTAGAAAAGGAATATGAAATTGCATCTCTCACTTAATTATGTTTTGGTGTGATGGCAATATGGTTAGAAGATCTAACGTGAGCTGCTATAGTTTAACTCAGGTGATTGATTCCTTGCAGCTCTAGATGGAGGTGTGTGACCCCCCCAATTCAAAAAGATCAAAGGCGTGGTTTTTCCGATGACTCAAAGGTTTTTGTTTTGGTTCGATTTGAGTCGTAGGAATTACCACACTATTAAGAGGGGTCATCATGGATGTATGTTGTGTGCGAATGCCTTCATGTCCTTTATTTCAGCCTACCTACCACTTCAAGTATCCACGGGGTCTGTTAGTGTCATGCCCGGGTTCTCAGATCAGGTTTACAGAGACTTCCTGGTCCACCCGTGTGCACGGGCTACTGCGTAGCTCTCTGAGTAGCCCGTGCGCACGGGGTCTTTTGACCCCCATGCGCACGGGGTACCCCGAACCTCTCTGAGTAGATTGTGCGTACGGGCTCTTTTGACCCCCGTGCGCACGGGGTACCCCGAACCTCTCTGAGTACCCCGTGTGCACGGGGCTGACTAAGCCCGTGCGCACGGGGTCTGATGTCTACTACGCAACCTTCTTCTTGTAGACTCGTGTTGGGCCTCCAGGTGCAGAGTTTTGTAGGACGGTAGCAAATTTCCCTCAAGTGGATGACCTAAGGTTTATCAATCCGTGGGAGGCGTAGGATGAAGACGGTCTCTCTCAAACAACCCTGCAACCAAATAACAAAGAGTCTCTTGTGTCCCGAACACACCCAATACAATGGTAAATTGTATAGGTGCACTAGTTCAGCGAAGAGATGGTGATACAAGTGTAATATGGATGGTAGATATAGGTTTTTGTAATCTGAAAATATAAAAACAGCAAGGTAATTAATGATAAAAGTGAGCAAAAACGGTATTGCAATGCTTGAAAACAAGGACTAGGGTTCATACTTTCACTAGTGCAAGTTCTCTCAACAATACTGACATAGTTGAATCATATGTAAATCCCTCACGTGCGACAAAGAGTTCAATCCAAAGTTACAAATAGCGGAGAACAAACGAAGAAATTATTGTAGGGTACGAAACCACCTCAAAGTTATATTTTCTGATCAATCTTATGAGCTATCCCTATAAGTGTCACGAACATCCGTAGAGTTTGTACTAAAATAACACCTTAAGATACACATCAACCAAAACCCTAATGTTACCTAGATACTCCAATGTCACCACGAGTACCCATGGGCTTGATTATACGATATGCATCGCATAATTTCAGATTCATCATGTTCAATCCAACACAAAGAACTTCAAAGAGTGCCCCAAAGTTTCTACCGGAGAGTCAAGACGAATACGTGTGCCAACCTTTATGCATAGATTCCCAAGGTCACGGAACCCGCAAGTTGATCACCAAAACATACATCGACTGGATCAATAGAACATCCTATTGTCACCACGGATATCCCATTACAAGACATACCTCAAGTGTTCTCAAATCCTTAAATACTCAATCCGATAAGTAAACTTCAAAGGGAAAACTCAATTCATCACAAGAAGATAGAGAGGGAAAAACTCCATATGATTCATCTATATCAATAAAGCTCGCGGTACATCAAGATCGTGCCATCTCAAGAACACGAGAGAGAGATCAAACACATAGCTACTGGTACATACCCTCAGCCCCGAGGGTGAACTACTCCCTCCTCGTGATGGAGACCGCCGGGATGATGAAGATGGCCTCCGGTGATGGTTTCCCCCTCCGGCAGGGTGCCGGAACGGGCTCCCAATTGGTTTTTCGTGGCTATAGAGGCTTGCGGCGGCGGAACTCCCGATCTAGGTTTCTTTTCGGGGGTTTCTGTATTTATAGAAGTACTTGGCGTTGGAATCACGTCTGGGGGGGTGCTCGAGGGACCCACAAGCCAGGGGGTGCGCCCTAGGGGGGGTGCCCCCTAGGCTTGTGGCCTCCTCGGGACTCCTCTCCGGTATCTTTTTGCTCCAGTATTTTTTATATTTTCCAAACATATTCTCCGTAAATTTTCAGCCCATTCCGAGAACTTTTATTTCTGCACAAAAACAACACCACGGTAGCTCTGCTGAAAACAGCGTCAGTCCGGGTTAGTTCTAATAAAATCATACCAAAATCATATAAAATTATTGTAAACATGGCATGAATACTTCATAAATTATAGATACGTTGGAGACGTATCAGCATCCCCAAGCTTAATTCCTGCTCGTCCTCGAGTAGGTAAATGATAAAAGAAATAATTTATGAAGTCTGAATGCTACCTAACATGTTCATCATATTCTTTTCTTCTTTGTATAGCATGGACATTTGGACTTGTAAATGATTCAAAGCAATAGTCTAGTTTTAACATAATGACTTCAATACTCAAGCATGTCAACAAGCAACCATGTCTTTCAAAATATCAACACTAAAGAGAGTTATCCCTAGCCCATCATGCTCAATCATTGATCCATCCATGAAACACACTCAAATATTAGCTATGCCCAATGCTCAAGTACGATCATAGTGCTCCCTAGTTGGTGCTCATAAGAGAAGATGGAGACTCAAAGCAAAAATAAAAATTGCATAAAGTAAATAGATAGGCCCTTCGCAGAGGGAAGTAGGGATTTGTAGAGGTGCCAGAGCTCAAAGTTTTAAATTGAGAGAGAAAAAATATTTTGGGTGGCATGCTTTTCCTGTCAACGAAAATGAAAAAGTAGCTCGCAATACTTTCCATGCTAGATACATTATAGGTGGTTCCCAAACAGAATGGTAAAGTTTTTACTCCCCCTCCACCAATCAATCACACTCCACGGCGAGCCGAATCCACGGGTACCGTCCATACAAACAACAATCCTAGGGGAGTTTTGTTTCATTATATTTTGATTTGATTTTTGAGCATGGAACTGGGCATCCCGAATACCAGCCACTTTCTCGTGAATGATAGTGAATCAACACATATCGTGAGAATAACCCACCTAGCATGGAAAAATATTGGATACTCCCCACCGTTTCATGAGCGGTACGGGCACACAAAAGAGAAAATTTATTTTGAAGATTTAGATATGGCACATACAAATTTGCTTGGAACGGCATGGAAATACCGCATATAGGTAGGTATGGTGGACTCATAAGGCAAAACTTGGTTTAAGGATTTTGGATGCACAAGTAGTATTTCTACTTAGTACAAATGAAGGCTAGCAAATAGATGGGGAAGCAACCAAACCAAGAAACGAAAAAATCACATAAGTGAGCATTTGAACATAACTAACATCGAAAAATGCACCACAAGTAGGATGTAACTTCATTGCATAACTATTGAATTTCGTGCATGCATAGGGAATCAGAAACCTTAACACCAATATTCCTACTAAGCATAATTACTCACTAACATGACTCACATATTACTATCATCATGTTTCAAAACTATTACAAGGAATCAAGTTTAATTTGTCCAATGATCTTCATGAAAGTTTTTATGATATCCTCCTTGGATATCTATCACTTTGGGACTAGTTTCATATATTGCTATTGCTTTTTCGACAAGCTCAAACAAATTTAAATGAAGCACATGAGCATAAAGATTTCATCCCTCAAAAAGGTATAAGTGAAGCATGAGAGGAAATGACAAGCTACTCTCAAAAGATATAAGTGAAGATCAATGAGTAGTCAAACAATTAAGCAGCTATGTGAGGACTCTCTCTCTCTCTCAATAAATATTTTCAGATCTGAGTATTTTATTCAAATAGCAAACAAAAGAAAAATATCATTCCAAGAATAGCATGCATCATGTGAACGAATAAAAATTTAGGTTCAACATAGGCTAACCGATAATTGTTGATGAAGAGAGGTGGGATGCGTAGCATCCCCAAGCTTAGATGCTTGAGACTTCTTGAAATATTTACTTGGGGTGCCTTGGGCATCCCCAAGCTTGATCTTTTGTATCTCGTTCAATCCTCTCATATCATGGTTTCACCTATTCTCAAAAACTTAATCCACACAAAACTCGAAAAGAACTCGTGAGATGGGTTAGTACACATAATAATAAATCAACACTTCATGTACTGCCAAGACAAGTTGCATAATAATTTCCAAACATTAGGTACTGTATACTATCATTTTCACAATTTATATCTCCCAATATAGGCTATGGAAACTAGAGGATAAGTAGATAACAAAACTATGACAGCAATCTGTCCAAACAGAACAGTCTGTAGAAATCTATTAAACCAGTGTACTTCTGTAACTCAACAAATTATGAAAATTTAGTACGTGCTAAATAATTTATATGACATCACTGTGTAACAATTTCAGGAACTTTCCACGTTCCAGTAAAATATGAAAATTCAAACACTACAGCAAAAGTTTCTGTTTTTACACAGCACATATCAAAACATGCAATGCAAGCTTCCTAATGCAATTCTTGGAACCTTTTTTTATTGAAAACAAGATTATAAATAACACATAAAATAAAATAACAAAATCTAATGACGATCCAAGCAAAGCACATATTATGTGACGAATAAAAATATAGCTCTAAGTAAGATATACCGATAGTGTTGAAGATGAAAGAGGGGATGCCTTCCGGGGCACCCCCAAGCTTAGGCGATTGAGTCTTCCTTGGATATTACCTTGGGGGTGCCTTGGGCATCCCCAAGCTTAGGTTCTTTTCACTCCTTATTCTCGTCATATCAGTGTCTCACCCAAAACTTGAAAACTTCAATCACACAAAACTTAACGGAAGTTCGTGAGATGGGTTAGTATAATAAGCAAACATCATTCACTTAGGTACTGTCAAGACAAGATTCATAATTGTTCCCACATGAGACCTAGTGTATTCTATCATTCCCATAATTTATACCGCTAAATATAAGCTATGGAAACACTAAAACAAGCAAACTATGCATGCAAAACAGAATCTGTCAAAAACAGAACAGTCTGTGAAGATCTGTAGTGTAACCATACTTCACTCTCTCTAAAAATTCTGAAAACTTAGTAAAATCTAGGAAATTTGTATATCAATCATGTGTAAAAAATTCAGATCAAAATCACGTTCCAATGAATTTACAAAATTCCTGGACTGAGAGCAAAAGTTTCTGTTTTTGCACAGAATCAAGTCAACTATCATCCACACTATCCCAAAGGCTTTACTTGGCACTTTATTGAAACAAAATCTATAAAACATGATTATACAGTAGATTAATCATGTGAACAAACAAAAACAGAAAGTAAAAGTGTTGGGTTGTCTCCCAACAAGCGCTTTTCTTGAATGCCTTTTAGCTAGGCATGATGATTTCAATGATGCTCACATAGGAATAGTATTTGAAACATGTAAGAGAGCATCATGAATCTCATGACAAGCACATTTAAGCCTAACCCACTTCCTATGCATAGGGATTTTGTGAGCAAACAATTTATGGGAAGAAGAATCAACTAGCATAGGAAGGCAAAACAAGCATAACTTCAAAACTTTGAACACATAGAGAGGAAACTTGATATTATTGCAATTCCTACAAGCATATGTTCATCCCTCATAATAATTTTCAGTAGATTCATGAAGGAATTTCACAACATAACTATCACATAAAGCATTCTTTTCATGATTCATAAGCATAGAAATTTTATTACTCTCCACACAAGAAAATTTCTTCTCATGACTAATAGTGGGAGTATCATAAAAGAATTGAATACTACAAATTGGTTCCACATTAAAAGGGTAATATTCAGTAAAAGGATATTCATAATTATGACAAGTATCATAATAGTAATCATCACTCTTTTTCATCGCATAAGTATCACCACAATAGTCATCATAAGTAGGAGGCATGCAATCATTATAACAAATTTGATCATTCAAAGTAGGGGGAATAAAAAGATCATCTTCATTAAGCATAGCATCCCCAAGCTTGGGACAAACATTAATTGCAGCAAATAAATTCTCAAACATGTCATTTTCATCAAACATAGCATCCACAAGCTTGTGGCTTTGTATATCATAAACATAATCACTCTCATCATTAATAGTATGAATAGCACCAATAGTATAGCAATTATTATCATCATCTTCCACAACTATTTTTGATTCATTCTCATGAGGCCTATCACTAATGGGAGAAACATTATTTGGGAGAGATACCTCTTTACCTTTACTTTTCCTTCTTTTCTTCTTCTTCACCACATTATGTGTGGGTTTATTTAATTCCTCAAAGCTTCTTTTTGAAGAGGTTGGTTGAATAAAATGCTCCTCCTCGTTACCTGATTCATCATAAGAAAAAATAGGAGGATATTGGGAAACCTCTTCCCCTTCATTAGTATTCTCTTCATCTTTTATTTGTTTTCTTGTCTTTAAGTAATTGGCAATATAGGGATTCTCAATGCAATTTACCACGCAATACATATAGATTTCATTTAGATCAAAATCAATCATTTTCATGAGAACCCAAGCTGGAACATCCTTAGTTTTATGTTTCATTTCTTCATACCCCAAAAATAGACTAAGTTCATTATGATGCTCAAGGGTAATGAGGTTATCACAATTTTTGGACACAATTCGATCATGAAATAATTCACATTGGAAATTAAAATGACCACTTTCATTGCAAAGTTCACAAGGACGGCGAGAAATATTAAGTCTTTCAGCACAAACATATAGCCTCTCTTGCAACCATTTAGTTTCTAAATACTTATGCCTCTTACAAAATCTATCTTCCCTTTTTGGCATGTCTTCACAAACTCTATGCACTCCACAAAAATTGACATGCTTATAAGAAATCTTTTTATCATGACTAGTGCAATCATCATTAGTACTATGGATATTCAAAGAATTAATACTAACAACATTGCAATCATGCTCATCACTCAAAGATTTAGTGCCAAACATTTTAATAACTTCTTCTTCTAACACTTGAGCACAATTTTCCTTTCCATCATTTTCACGAAAGACATTAAAAAGATGAAGCATATGAGGCAACCTCAATTCCATTTTTTTGTAGTTTTATTTTATAGACTAAACTAGTGATAAAACAAGAAACTAAAAGATTCAATTGCAAGATCTAAAGATATACCTTCAAGCACTCACCTCCCCGGCAACGGCGCCAGAAAAGAGCTTGATGTCTACTACGCAACCTTCTTCTTATAGACTCGTGTTGGGCCTCCAAGCGCAGAGTTTTGTAGGACAGTAGCAAATTTCCCTCAAGTGGATGACCTAAGGTTTATCAATCCGTGGGAGGCATAGGATGAAGATGGTCTCTCTCAAACAACCCTGCAACCAAATAACAAAGAGTCTCTTGTGTCCCCAACACACCCAATACAATGGTAAATTGTATAGGTGCACTGGTTCGGCGAAGAGATGGTGATACAAGTGTAATATGGATGGTAGATATAGGTTTTTGTAATCTGAAAATATAAAAACAGCAAGGTAACTAATGATAAAAGTGAACACAAATGGTATTGCAATGCTTGAAAACAAGGGCTAGGGTTCATACTTTCACTAGTGCAAGTTCTCTCAACAATACTGACATAGTTGAATCATATGTAAATCCCTCACGTGCGACAAAGAGTTCACTCCAAAGTTACAAATAGCGGAGAACAAACGAAGAAATTATTGTAGGGTACGAAACCACCTCAAAGTTATCTTTTCTGATCAATCTTATGAGCTATCCCTATAAGTCTCACGAACAGCCCTAGAGTTCGTACCAAAATAACACCTTAAGATACACATCAACCAAAACCCTAATGTTACCTAGATACTCCAATGTCACCACGAGTACCCATGGACTTGATTATACGATATGCATCACAAAATTCAGATTCATCATGTTCAATCCAACACAAAGAACTTCAAAGAGTGCCCCAAAGTTTCTATCGGAGAGTCAAGACGAAAAGGTGTGCCAACCCCTATGCATAGATTCCCAAGGTCACGGATCCTGCAAGTTGATCACCAAAACATATATCAAGTGGATCAATAGAACATCCCATTGTCACCACGGATATCCCATCGCAAGACATACATCAAGTGTTCTCAAATCCTTAAAGACTCAATCCGATAAGTAAACTTCAAAGGGAAAACTCAATTCATCACAAGAAGATAGAGAGGGAAAAACTCCATATGATTCATCTATATCAATAAAGCTCGCGCTACATCAAGATCGTGCCATCTCAAGAACACGAGAGAGAGAGAGATCAAACAGATAGCTACTGGTACATAACCTCAGCCCCGAGGGTGAACTACTCCCTCCTCGTCATGGAGACCGCCGGGATGATGAAGATGGCCTCCGGTGATGGTTTCCCCCTCCGGCAGGGTGCCGGAACGGGCTCCCGATTGGTTTTTCGTGGCTATAGAGGCTTGCGGCGGCGGAACTCCCAATCTAGGTTTCTTTTCGGGGGTTTCTGTATTTATAGGAGTACTTGGCGTTGGAATCACGTCAGGGGGGGTGCTCGAGGGACCCACAAGCCAGGGGGCGCGCCCTAGGGGGGGCGCCCCCTAGGCTTGTGGCCTCCTCGGGACTCCTCTCCGGTATCTTTTTGCTCCAGTATTTTTTATATTTTCCAAAAATATTCTCCGTAAATTTTCAGCCCATTCCGAGAACTTTTATTTCTGCACAAAAACAACACCACGGTAGCTGTGCTGAAAACAGCGTCAGTCCGGGTTAGTTCTAATAAAATCATATAAAATTATTGTAAACATGGCATGAATACTTCATAAATTATAGATATGTTGGAGACGTATCAGGGTCCAACGGGCAGATTATCCTCCCCAGCCGAGAACACTATAAAACCCCCCTTCTTCCTCCTCCCAACCTTACCCTAATGTCTTGTTGAGCTCCACTATTTCTACACCTCATTTTGCTCAATACTCTCAATCCCTCCACCCAAACTTGTTGAGACTTTGGGGATTGGGAGAGCAAGACCCGATCTACACTTTGACCAAACCAAATTCATGTTCCCCACAACATTTGTTCACCATTGATTTGTTACTCTTGGAGCTTGGGCTCCTAGGCGGTTAGAGGTTCCTCTGGAAGCTTCCTTGCTTGTGGTGTGCTCCTGAGAAGTTTGTAAAGGTGTGGTGGTCGCCTTCAAAATCAACCCCTAGTGATTCGAGGCTCATCCGTTGGGGGTGACTCGAAAGAGATATGGTGAGACTTCAGTGGCGTTCCGCAAGCTTTGGCTCCGACACCGCTCTAAACGGAGAGTAGTTCTTCCCCAAGTAAGAGTGAACTTCGGGATAAAATATGCGTCCTTGTCTCACTTGTGGTTAATCCTTTCCCGCACTTTACCTTGCTTTGTATGCTTGTTGGCTTGTTAGCTTTATTGTTGCCTAGCATATTTAGTACTACTTGTGTTTGTCATATAGGTTGTGTTCACCTAGTTGCATACCTAGTGAACCTTATTTATCCGCTTATCCCAAAAATTGAATAACAAGATTAAAATTTGTAGTCTCCTATTCACCCCCCCTCTAGTCGACCGTATCGCTCCTTTCAATTGGTATCAGTGCCTCGTGCTCTAATATAAGGTTTTACAACCTTAGAGGATATGGACGGCGATGAAACTGTCGGGGGTCACCTCGTGATGCTTGGACTTGGTGAAAACCAAGATCCTCTCACAGCCGAGGTGGTCATACCTCAAGCCACTGCTCCTGCAGCTCCCAACCCAGGTGCCCCCTTAACCGCTGCGGATGTCCTTTCAATGTTTGCGGATCTTAAAACCGCAATGTTGAGAGAAGTTCGTTCCTCAGTTAAGGAGGAAATTGATGCACGCTTAAAGCCATCATCATCCACATCAAACTCATTTAATCCAAATGAGGCCCTTGATGAGGATGACTCAAGGGGAATCCTTACATCACCGGGTCGCACTCAAGTTCCTAGGTACAATGCCTCGGAACCTTTTTACTCACCACAACCCTTACAACATCCTCGCATTAATCCCGTTGGGCCCCCGCCCCCTTTGAAAGCTAATGCGTTTGCTAAGTGGAAGCTAGATATGGAGTCTCACATTCGAAGTGCATCTACGCAATTATGGTGGATTGTGGTCAACGGTTTCAACCCGAAGGACCCAACAAATCTCACTCCAAGAGAAGCGGTTGATGATCAATGATACGTCTCCAACGTATCTATAATTTTTGCTTGTTCCATGCTGTTATATTATCATTCTTGGATGTTTTACAATCATTTTGTAGCAACTTTATATCATTTTTTGGGACTAACCTATTGACATAGTGCCAAAGTGCCAGTTGTTTTTGCTTGTTTTTTACTTCGCAGAATATCAGTACCAAACGGAGTCCAATCGCGATGAAACTTTTTGGGGACTTTTTTGGGGCCAGAAGACATCCAGTGGGCCAAAGAAGTGTCAGAGGGGTGGGTCGAGGAGACCACAACCCACTAGGGCGCGCCAGAGGCCCCAGGCGCGCCCTGATGGGTTGTGCCCTCCTCGGGACCCCTCTCCACTGCCTCTGATGCCTATAATTTCCCAAATATTCCAGAAACCCTAGAGGAGTTAACGAAAAAGACATCCAGCCGCCGCAAGTTCCAGAACCTCGAGATCCAATCTAACACCATCACGGAGGGGTTCATCATCCTCATTGGTGCCTCTCCGATGATGCGTGAGTAGTCCACCATAGACATACGGGTCCGTAGGCAGTAGCTAGATGGCTTCCTCTCTCTCTTTTGATTCTCAATACAATGGTCTCTTGGAGATATATTTGATGTAAACTTTTGCGGTGTGTTTATTGGGATCCGATGAATTTTGAGTTCATGATCCGTTTCTATCCATGAATATTATTTGAGTCTTCTTTGATCTTTTATATGCATGATTACTTATAGCCTCGTATTTCTTCTTCGAATCTTTGGTTTAGTTAGGCCAACTAGATCGAGTTTTCTTGCCATGGGAAGAGGTGCTTTGTGATGGGTTCGATCTTGCGGTGTCCTCTCCCAGTGACAGAAGGGGCAGCGAGGCACGCATGTATCGTTGCTATTAATGATAACAAGATGGGGTCTATTCCTACAAGAATAGATCTTGTCTACATCATGTCACCGTTCTTATTGCATTACTCTGTTTTTCCATGAACTTAATACACTAGATGCATGCTGGATAGCGGTCGATGTGTGGAGTAATAGTAGTAGATGCAGAATCGTTTCGGTCTATCTATCTTGGACGTGATGCCTATATAATGATCATCGCCTTGGATATCGTCATGATTATTTGATCTTCTATCAATTTCCCAACAGTAATTTGTTCACCCACCGTGTGCTATACTCATGAGAGAAGCCACTAGTGAAACCTACGGCCCCCGGGTCTACTTTTCCAACATATTGCTTTCCGATCTATCTTTTTGCCGCTTTTGTTTTTAGATCTATTATTCCAAAAACCCCAAAATACCTTGCTGCACTTTTTATTTGCTCTTTTTATTTTGTGTTCTTGAGAGATCTATCTCTCCAATCTATCACTACCTAATCTATCTTATTACCGTAGAGAGATTGACAACCTCTCTTTCGTGTCGGGTTGCAAGTATTTGTTCTTTGTGTGCATGTGTTGTTTATGTAGTGGTGGTGATCCTCCTACTGGTTCGATACCTTGGTTTCATAACTGAACGAAATACTTTCCGTCGTTGTGCTGCATCATCCCTTCCTCTTTGGGGAAATACCAACACAGTCTCAAGCCACGTCAAAGGAATTTTTGGCGCCGTTGCCGGGGAGGAAGCGGTCCCTTCTACGTGCCAATCTCTGGCGCCGAGGAGACACCATCATCATCTTCCAGGTTCCTAATCACAAATCTCATCTCCTTGGAAGTACATTATTTGCCATTTGCCTCTCGTTTTCCTCTCCCCCACTTCACCAAATTTGCTGTTTTATTCGCCCACTTTTTCGTTCACCTTTTTCTCGTGAGATCTCTTGTTTGCTTGCAATCTTGTTTGCGTAGTCATGATGACTTAAGAAAACACCTAGTTGTGTGATTTTTCTAATACTAATAATAATGATTTTATTAGTACTCCTATTGCTCCTCCTGCCACTAGTCCGGAGTCTTCTGATATTAATGCCGCTTTGTTGAATCTTTTCATGAAAGATCAATTTGCCGGTAATCCTAATGAGGATGCCGCGTCCCATCTAAACACATTCGTAGAATTGTTTCATATGCAAAAGAAAAAAAGATGCGGACAATGATATAGTGATGTTGAAATTATTTCCTTTCTCCTTGCGGGATCGTGCAAAAATTTGGTTTTCCTCTTTGCCTTCCAATAGTATCGATTCTTGGAATAAGTGCAAGGATGCTTTTATTACTAAGTATTTTCCGCCCGCGAAAATTATTTCCCTTAGGACACAAATCATGAATTTTAAGCAACTTGAGCATGAACATGTTGCACAATCTTGGGAAAGAATGAAATTGATGTTAAGAAATTGTCCTACTCATGGTTTAAATCTTTGGATGATCATTTAATTTTTTTATGCGGGATTGAATTATGTCTCTAGAAATCTTTTAGATTCCGCCGCGGGTGGTACTTTTATGGAAATTACTTTGGGTGAAGCTACTAAATTGCTAGATAATATTATGGCAAATTATTCACAATGGCATATTGAAAGAGCACCTACTATTAAAAAGGTTAATTTAGTTGAAGAAATTAGTATTTTGAGTGATAAGGTTGATGCTTTGATGAAGTTGGTTGCTAGTAAAAATGCTCCTATTGATTTTAATGATGTGCCTCTGTCTACCTTGATTGAGCAAAATAATGATTCTGTAGATGTGAATTTCATCTCGCGAAACAATTTCAATAACAATGCTTATAGAGGTAACTTTAATCCTAGGCCCTTTCCTGGAAATTCCTCTAACAATTATGGTAATCCCTATGGTAATTCTTCTTACAATAATAATAGGAACACCTCTGATCTTGAGAGTAATATTAAATAATTTATCAATGCACAAAAGGTTTTCAATACCATGATAGAAGAAATGTTGAATAAGATTGATGATATGTCTAGAAGCATTGATAGAATTTCTCATGATGTAGAAAATCTCAAGTTGAAAGCTTTTGCACCTAAGATTGATGAATAAATTAAAGCTTTATATGTCTCTATGGATGAAAATAAGAAAAGAACAGCTATGCTTAGAGCTAGAAGAAATTCTTAGAAAAATCGTTTTCTAGTGATTGCCTTCAGAAAAATGATGAAGATCTTAAAGTGATTGGTGTTTCTTCTATTGATTCCTTGTTTAGTAATATTAAAATTGATGATAAAGGGACTGGAGTAGAGTCAACTTTAGCTACAATGCGTCCCAATAATTTGGAGGGTGAAAATCTTGATGAAAAATTTGATGAAAGTGGGTTTAAAGAAGTCAAAACTTGAACTAGTGATGTGCCCACTATTTTGGATTGCAAAGACTTTAATTATGATAGTTGCTCTTTGATTGAATGTATTTCTTTGCTGCAATCCAAGTTGAATTCACCCCATGCTTATGAACAAAATAAAGCTTTCACTAAACATATCGTTGATGCCATGATGAAATCTTTTGAAGAAAAGTTGGAGTTGGAGATTTCTATTCCTAGGAAATTACATGATGAGTGGGAACCTACCATTAAAGTCAAGATTAAAAATTATGAGTGCTTTGATTTATGTCATTTGGTTTCTAGTGTTTCTACGATTCCAAAATCTTTATGTGATGTGCTTGGTCTCACCAATATTGAAGAATGTTCTCTTAATTTGCACTTGGCGGATTCTACTATTAAAAAGCCTTTGGGAAGAATTAATGATGTTCTTATGTTTGCAAATAGGAACTATGTGCCCATAGATTTTATTGTTCTTGATATTGATTGCAATCCATCTTGTCCCATTATACTTGGTAGACTGTTCTTACGAACTATAGGTGGCGTGATTGATATGAAAGAAGGCAATATTAGATTTCAATTTCCACTAAGAAAGGGTATGAAACACTTTCCTAGAACAATAATTAATCCACCATATGAATAAATCATGAGAGCATCCTATGGAGCAAAAACCAAAGATGACAATACTTCAATCTACGCGTTATGCCTAGCTAGGGGCGTAAAATCATAGCCCTTGTTGGGAGGCAACCCAATGAATAAATTTATTTTCGTCTTATCATTTCTGTTTTTGAGTGTTGACACAGTTATTCCTCTGTTATGATTGTGTTTTTTTATGTTTTATTTAGTGTTTGTGCCAAGTAAAGCCTTTAGGATGATTCATAAGATGAATAGAAACAATGCTGAATCTGAAACAGAATCTTTGCCTCCAGTGTTCGAATTTTCATTTTTTACTGGAGATTGATATTGAGCTGAAATTTTAACACAGTATTTCTATACAAATTATATACGTTTTCCTATTTTTTCATAATTTTTAGAGTTACATACGTATGGTTAGAGTACAGATTACTACAGACTGTTCTGTTTAAGACAGATTCTATTTTCGTTGCATTGTGTGCTTGTTTTGATGAATCTATGGGTTGTATTGAAGGGTATGAGCCATGGTAAAGTTAAAATACAGTAGGTATAATGTAATAATAAAATTTGAATGGGTTTGAATCAGTACTTAAAGTAGTGATTTGCTTTATTATACTAACGGATCTCACGAAGATTTTGTTGAGTTTTGTGTGATTGAAGTTTTCAAGTTTTGGGTGAGATCACGATGGATGAAGGAATAAGGAGTGAAAAGAGCCTAAGCTTGGGGATGCTACATCACCCCAAAGATATATCCAAATAGAAACAAGCAACTAAGCTTGGGGATGCCTCGAGTGGCATCCCCTCTTTCTTCTAACGACCATCGGTATTTTACTTGGAGCTATATTTTTATTCGTCACATATCATGGGTTTTGCTTGGAGCGTCTTGTATCAATTGAGTCTTTGATTGGTTTGCTTTTTAGTTTGTCACTTGTATCCTTGCTGGACACACCTATTTGAGAGAGCCAAGATTATGCTATGATTTGTTAGAATTGCTCTATATGCTTCACATCATTTTTTTTGAGCTATAGAATTGCTCTAGTGCTTCACTTATATCTTTTTGAGCACGGTGTGCTTGGAAAGTTTTGAAGAGACACTCTCATGCTTCACTTAGATTATTTTCAGAGTTAGTAAATTTTGAAGAAACACTCTCATGCTTTACTTAGATTAATTTGAGAGTTAGTAAATTTTGAAGAAATCCTCTCATGCTTCACTTATACTATTTTGAGAGATGAAATCTCTATGCTCGTGCTTCACTTAAATTTGTTTGAGCTTGTAAAAAGCAATGGCAATATATTAAACCAGTCCCAAAGTGGTAGATTTCCAAGGAGTATATAATAAAAACTTTCATGAAGATCATTGCACAAATTAAACTTGATTCCTTGTAAAAGTTTTGAGACATGATGTTAGTAATATGTGAGTCATGTTAGTGAGTAATTATGCTTTAGTAAGAATATTGGTGTTAAGGTTTGTGACTCCCTATGCAAGTACGGAAGTCAATAGTTATGCAATGAAATTACATCCTACTTATGGTGCATTATTCGGTGTTAGTTATGCTCAATGCTCGCTTATGTGAATTTTCGTTTCTTGGTTGGATGCTTCTCAATCTATTTGCTAGCCTCCACTTGTACTAAGTAGAAATACTACTTGTGCATCCAAAATCCTTAAACCCAGTTTTGCCTTATGAGTCCACCATACCTACCTATATGCGGTATTTCCATGCCGTTCTAAGCAAATTTGTATGTGTCATCTCTAATTTTCAAAATAAATTTCCTTTTTTGTGTGCTCGTACCGCTCATAAAACGGTAGGGGGTGTCCAATATTTTCCCATGCTAGATGTGTTATTCTCAAGATGAGTGTTTATTCACTTGTCATTGCACGAGAGTACAACGGTAATAGGGATGCCCAGTCCGGAAATGAGAAAAGAAAAAAAATACTTTATATTGTCAAATAATAAATTCCTTGGAAAGTGTTGGTAGGGAAGCCAACC
The DNA here is from genome assembly GCA_039707655.1 of Elymus sibiricus. Taxonomy (NCBI): domain Eukaryota; kingdom Viridiplantae; phylum Streptophyta; class Magnoliopsida; order Poales; family Poaceae; genus Elymus; species Elymus sibiricus. Next base: position 200,689,802 of record CM077663.1, on the reverse strand, counting down.
GTGGATACGGCCAGCCATGGATTGTGAAAGAATGGTGGAAAAAGGAATATATTTTTTTCTGTTTGGGAACCGCCTATGATATATCTAGCATGGAAAGTATTGTGAACTACTTTGTCATTTTCGTTGACAGGAAAGGCATGCCACTCAAAATATTTTTCTCTCTCAATTTAAACATTGAGCTCTGGCACCTCTACAAATCCCTACTTCCCTCTGCGAAGGGCCTATCTATTTACTTTATGCAATTTTTATTTTTACTTTGAGTCTCCATCTTCTCTTATAAAGCACCAACTAGGGGGCACTATGATCGTACTTGAGCATTGGGTGTAGTTAATATTTGAGTGTGTTTCATGAATGGATCAATGATTGAGCATCATGGGCTAGGGATAACTCTCTTTAGTGTTGATATTTTGAAATATATGGTTGCTTGTTGGTATGCTTGAATATTGAAGTCATTATGTTAAAACTAGACTATTGCTTTGAACCATCTAAAAGTCCAAATGTCCATGCTACGAAAGAAAAGATTATGTGATGAACATGTTAGGCAGCATTCCACATCAAAAAATTTGTTTTTATTATTTACCTACTAGAGGACGAGTAGGAATTAAGCTTGGGGATGCTCATACGTCTCCAACGTATCTATAATTTTTGCTTGTTCCATGCTGTTATATTATCAGTCTTGGATGGTTTACAATCATTTTATAGCAACTTTATATCATTTTTTTGGGACTAACCTATTGACATAGTGCCAAAGTGCCAGTTGCTGTTTGTGCTTGTTTTTTACTTCGCAGAATATCAGTACCATATGGAGTCCAACCGTGACGAAACTTTTTGGAGATTTTTTTGGGCCAGAAGACATCTAGTGGGCCAAAGAAGTGCCAGAGGGGAGGGTCGAGGAGACCACAACCCACCAGGGCGTCCCCTGATGGGTTGTGCCCTCCTCGGGGCCCCTCTCCCCCGCCTCTGATGCCTATAAATTCCCAAATATTCCAGTAACCCTAGAGGAGTCGACGAAAAACACATCCAGCCGCCGCAAGTTCCAGAACCTCGAGATCCAATCTAACACCAACACGGAGGGGTTCATCATCCTAATTGGCGGCTCTCCGATGATGCGTGAGTAGTCCAGCATAGACCGACGGGTCCGTAGGCAGTAGCTAGATGGCTTCCTCTCTCTCTTTTGATTCTCAATACAATGGTCTCTTGGAGATCTATTTGATGTAAACTTTTGCGGTGTGTTTGTTGGGATCCAATGAATTTTGAGTTCATGATCGGTTTCTATCCACGAATATTATTTGAGTCTTCTTTGATCTCTTATATGCATGATTACTTATAGCCTCGTATTTCTTCTTCGAATCTTTGGTTTAGTTAGGCCAACTAGATCGATTTTTCTTGCCATGGGAAGAGGTGCTTTGTGATGGGTTCGATCTTGCGGTGTCCTCTCCCAGTGACAGAAGGGGCAGCGAGGCACGCATGTATCATTGCCATTATGGATAACAAGACGGGGTCTATTCCTACATGAATAGATCTCGTCTACATCATGTCACCGTTCTTATTGCATTACTCCGTTTTTCCATGAACTTAATACACTAGATGCATGCTGGATAGCAGTCGATGTGTGGAGTAATAGTAGTAGATGCAGAATCATTTCAGTCTACTAATCTTGGACGTGATGCCTATATAATGATCATCGCCTTGGATATCGTCATGATTATTTGATCTTCTATCAATTTCCCAACAGTAGTTTGTTCACCCCCGGGTCTACTTTTCCAACATATTGCTTTCTGATCTATCTTTTTGCCGCTTTTGTTTTCAGATTATTATTCCAAAAACCCAAAAATACCTTGTTGCACTTTTTATTTGCTCTTTTTATTTTGTGTTCTTGAGAGATCTATCTATCCAATCTATCACTACCTAATCTATCTTATTACCGTAGAGAGATTGACATCATCTCTTTCGCGTCGGGTTGCAAGTATTTGTTCTTTGTGTGCATGTGTTGTTTACGTAGTGGTGGTGATCCTCCTACTGGTTCGATACCTTGGTTTCATAACTGAGAGAAATACTTACCGTCGCTGTACTGCATCATCCCTTCCTCTTTGGGGAAATATCGACATAGTCTCAAGCCACGTCAATCAACTCAATGCAACCTCCCACAACATCTTGCGTAGTGCCGTGACCAAAGACTATGGTGACTCCATTGCTCTTGTCAAGACCGCAAAGGAAATCTGGGATTGCCTTGAAGAGGCTCTAGAGGGTGATGCTGCAATTCGAAGATCTCGAATAGCCTTGCTCAAGCAAGATGTAAATTTGTTTGTAAGGAATGATGGTGAAACCACGGATGAGGTTTTTCGAAGGTTGAAGTCTCTTGTGCTAAACCTGAGAACCTTTGGATGTGAATGGGCTAATGATGACTTCATCAAGGACAAGTTCATTGATTCAATGGTTCTAACGAAACACACCATGATGATGATGATCCATCAATGCCCGGACTACCACAAGTTAACTGCAACTCAAGTTGTGTCTACCTTCTCCACCCATGTGCTTTTGGAGACCAAGTCAAAGAAGACCTTTGCAATTGCTCAAGCCACCAAGAACTCAAATCTTGCCTTAAAGGCGAAGAATGTAATTGCTCAATCTAGAGAAGAAGATGTGCTTGAAGAGTGCGGTGAAGATGATGGTGACACTACTTGTCCGGCAAATGACTTTGCGGAAGACTTGGCTCTCTTAGTCAAGAAGTACTCGGGCACCATGGCCAACAAAGGAAAAAATCTTCACGGAAGAAGTTTTCAGAGAAGAAAGTGCTACAATTGTGATAGCCCAAGACACTTTGTGCACGATTGCCCGTATGAGAGACGTGAAGACAAGTCCAAGAAGCTTGTGCTTAAAAAGAAGAAATTCTTCAAGTTCGCCAAGAGAAAAGATGACAAGGCACTTGTTCATGAGGAATGCATGTCAGGAGATGAGTATGACGGTGATGATGACCAAGTGGGCACGGCTGCCATTGCCTTGCATGCCACTAACTCATCCTCATCCACCGGCCTCTTTGACTCTCCAAATGAGGACACCACCTTCACTCATCGATGCCTTATGGCTAAAGAGGTAAAAACTGAGTCTAAATCTCCTATCCACGCTAACCACACTCCCAATATCTCTTGTTCGATAGTGGAGGATGAGTGTGAGGCTAGTGTGGACAATGATGAGGAATCCTTGATGAATTTCATGAAAACTCTTCATGGTGAAGCACATGCTCGTTTTAGCGATCTCCTTAAGTCACTCGCCGAACACGATGATTTTATTGAGAACATTGAAAACCTCCTCATAGAGGAAAAAGAGAGAGTCAAACTCCTCGAGCACGAACTACATGAAGAGAGTGACATGAGAGCCTCCCTCGAGGAAGCCATGTCTTCTCATGACATTGACTTTGTTAAAACCAATGATGCCTTACAAATTTCTCTTGAGAACAAAGATGCCATGACTTTAAAATATGAGAAGCTTTTAGTTGATCACTCTCGGCTTAGTAAGGAACATGAGCTCCTTGTGAAAAGTTCCAAGGTTGTCAAAGGTGACCTCATTGCCCTCACCGAGTCATATGCTAAACTCAAAGCTTCTACCATGAAGGATCTTACTACCATCTCTCGCATTGATTTAAATGATGGATCTTGTACGGCTAACTTTATTCATGATTGCACCTCTCTTCAAGAAGAGAACAATAAGTTAAAAGCCCAAATAGAGAAAGGACTTGTGTCATGCATTCAAGGAGAGAAAAATCTCAATGACCTCTTGAACAACCAAAAGGAGTGTGTTGCAAAAGAGGGAATAGGTTTTGATCCCTCTCTCAAGGCAAAGAAAGCCCAGAAGAAGAAGAAGAAGATCGGTTCCACTCCTCCTCCTCAACAAAAGGTAGTTTTCATGCATGAAGGGCACAAGGAGAAGGAAAAAGGGGAAGATGGGAATGGCAAGGTCATTAAGGACAAGGCCATTCCTAAGGAGTTTGCCGGCAAGAACAACCCATCATATGTCCTCATGAGAGGAACGGATGGTTACACCTTTGCTAAATTCGTTGGCACTAATTATGATGATTATGCATGGACTATTTGGGTTCCTAAGACCCTTGTTGCTAACTCTCTAGGACCCATTGCGAAATGGGTACCTAAACTCAAAGCTTGATTCATGTAGTACTATACCTCCGGTGGAACGCAATTGGTGATCGGTGATCGATAGTGGATGCACCAATCATATGACCGGAGATAGAGAAATGCTTGTGGAGTTCGTTGATTCCCTCAAGGCCTCCTCAACCATTTCGTTTGGTGACAATAGCAAGGGCAAGGTATTGGGATTGGGTAAAGTGGTAATCTCTAATGATTCATCTCTATCAAATGTCATGCTTGTTCAATCCCTTCACTACAATTTACTCTCAACGATTCAATTGGCACGTGCCGGTTATGATTCTCATTTCGATGAATTCCATGTGACCGTCTTTAAGAGGAGCAATCTCAAAGTGGTCTTTATTGGGCATGTTGAAGACAACCTTTATGTGGTTGATTTCTCTAAAGAGAAAACACATCTTGCAACATGCCTAATGGCCAAGGCCGATGTGGGGTGGCTATGGCACCGACGGCTAGCCCATGTGGGTATGAGAAATTTGCAAGCTCTCTTAAAGGAGGAGCACATCCTTGGACTAACCAATGTGTCTTTTGCCAAAGATCGTCCTTGTAGTGCTTGCATTGCCGGAAAACTTCATGAGAAAGCCCATAAAGTGAAGACTATCATTTCCACCTGAAGGCCCTTAGAGCTCCTCCACATGGATCTCTTTGGTCCCCCCTCTTATGATAGTTTGGGAGGAAGAAGGTATTGTCTTGTCATTGTTGATGATTTTACAAGATATACATGGGTATTCTTCCTCAAGACAAAAGATGAGACCCAAGAAACATTCATCAACTTTGCCAAAGAAACTCAACGTCAACATGATTGTGAAATCAAGGCAATTCAAAGTGACAATGGGACCAAGTTCAAAAATTATACCATGGATGAGTTCTTGAGTGATGAGGGGATCAAGCATTAGTATGCTGCAGTTTATACTCCTCAACAAAATGGTGTTGCTGAAAGGAAGAACCAAACTCTTATTGAAATGGCTAGGACCATGCTTGACGAGTATAAGTCTCCATACAAGCTTTGGGTCGAAGCCATCAACACCATCAAACCGGCTTTATCTCCACAAGCTCAAGAACTAGACCCTATATGAACTTCTCATTGGGAGAAAACCCAACGTCAAATACTTTTGGGTGTTCGGTTCTAAGTGTTTCATTCTAAACAAGAAATCCCGTTTAGCTAAATTTGAGTCTAAAACTTATGAGGGCATATTTGTTGGATATGCTTCAAATTCTCATGCTTACCGTGTTCTCAACAAATCCACCAGGTGTATTGAGGAGACGATAAATGTGGAGTTTGATGAAGATAACGGCTCTCGTATGGAGCAAATTGTTCCTAGTGTTGTAGGTGATGAGGCTCCTTCACAAGCTATAAGGACCATGGGGATAGGCCACATTCTTCCACAAGAAATACCCCAAGTCCAAGTAGAATAAGAAGGAGTAAGAGCCCCTCTTGTGGAATCCCCATAAGGGAATTCATCACCGCCACCACAAGTGCAAGATGCTTTGGGAGATCATGAACCTATCCTAGAACAAGATCAAGTCCCTCGCGTTCCCGAGCAATATCAAGGACAAGCTCAACCAAGTGGTGAGGAACCAAATATTGAGGTCCAAGAAGTTGCTCAAGACAGTGGGCAAGATCAAGGACAAGCTCAACCAAGCGGTGATGTACCAAGCCTTGATGTCCAAGATGTTTCCCATGCCGATGATCAAGATCAAGATCAAGCCCAACCTCAAGTTCAAGAAGTTGAAGTGGTGAAGAGAAGGGTGTCCGCAAAACTTAAAAGCACCCAACCTCAAGTGTCTTCTACCATACCACCCCCACGTGTTCAAGAAGTTGAGGTTGTGAAGAGAAGGGTGTCCTCTAGACTCAAACAAGCTCAATGCAAAGTATCTTCATCAAGTCCAACACCAAATGATGAAGAGCTTTCTTTAAAAGAGCAGAAAGTGGTTGCCAAGATAGAGCATCTTCAACATCTCACTGAGAACATTTATGGAAGCATCCAAAGGGGGGTAACTACTCGTAGACGTGTTGCAAACTTTTGTGAACATCACTCGTTTGTCTCTTGTATTGAACCTCTTAAGGTGGAAGATGCTCTTGACGATCCGAATTGGGTAAATGCTATGCATGAAGAACTCAACAATTTCACCTGCAACAAAGTATGGACTCTAGTAAAGAGGCCACAAGAACACCATAATGTCATCGGGACCAAGTGGATCTTTAAGAAAAAACAAGATGAACATGGACAAGTCACACGGAATAAGGCAAGGTTAGTGGCACATGGTTTCACTCAAGTTGAAGGTTTGGACTTTGGTGAAACCTTTGCCCCCGTTGCCCGTCTTGAGTCCATTCGTATCTTGCTTGCATATGCTTCTCATCATAATTTCAAGTTGTATCAAATTTTATGTGAAGAGTGCATTTCTTAATGCCAAATTTATGTTGATGACATTATTTTTGGTTCCACTAACCATGCTATTAACGTTGAGTTTGAGAATCTTATGACAAAGGAATTCGCAATGCGCATGATGGGAGAGTTGAATTTCTTCCTAGGATTTCAAGTAAAGCAATTGAGAGGAGGAACTTTCATCAACCAATCCTTGTACATCCAAGACATTCTCAAGAAATTCAAGATCATTGATGTCCAGCCCAAGAAGACACCCATGCCAACAAATGGTCAACTTAATCTTGATCCCAATGGTAAAGCCGTGGATCAAAAGGGATACTGCTCCATGATCGGTTCTTTGCTTTACCTTTGTGCATCTAGACCCGATATTATGTTGAGTGTGTGCATGTGTGCAAGATTTCAATCCTCTCCTAAGGAGAGCCATTATATGGCAGTAAAAAGAATCCTTCGATATTTGGTTCATACCCCAAACTTGGGCCTTTGGTATCCTAAAGGATCATCATTCAAGTTGATAGGATATTCCAATTGAGATTGGGCCGGAGACAAGATTGATCGCAAATCCACATCCGGTTCTTGTCAGTTCCTTGGAAGATCCTTGGTTAGTTTGTCCTCAAAGAAGCAAAATTGTGTGTCTCTTTCAACCGCCGAAGCTGAGTATATTGCCGCTGGAAGTTGTTGTGCTCAATTATTATGGATGAGGCGAACTTTGATGGATTATGGTGTCAAATGTGACAAAGTGCCTCTTTTGTGTGACAATGAAAGTGCAATCAAGATCGCAGAGAACCCCGTACAACATAACCGTACCAAGCATATTGATATTCGGCATCATTTCATTCGAGATCATGTGGCAAGAAAGGGCATTGAGTTATTTCATGTTAACACTGAGGTGCAACTTGCAGATATTTTTACCAAGCCACTTGATGAAGCAAGATTCCGCGAGTTAAGGCATGAGCTAAATATCGTGGATCTTAGTAACTTGGTTTGAGACCCTTCCATGCACACTCATACTCAACTAGTATCTTGTTTAGATGTAGGCACCTATGTAGGGGGAGCTATCTCAACTCATGAGCTATCTTATCCTACTAGTGCGTAAATTAAACCAAATCTTTCACATTCGCCATTCATTGATGGTACTTGTGCTTCCAAGATGAGTATTGGTCTTGGGACCAAGGTTCATATCTTCGCGGTGCCATACCAAATAAAATCAAACATGGTAGCTACGGCCACCGCCCATGTTCCATGATTGGTCGTTTGACTTGACTCGAATATTTTTAGACCTTGTGTTCTAATTTGGTTTTGTGATGTGCATGTTGGTTATTTTTAGCGCAATGTCATGTGCATGTTGGTTCTTTTTAGTGCAAGTGCCTCGTTTTTTTTTCTTATCCCTTGTGTTGTTTCCCTCTCATGCGTCGTATCAGCTCTGGACTACGTGTGGTGGTAAGGATATGGATCCAGCACCATCCGAGTCCCTGGTTATCTCTATGCTAGATACCCCGTGCGCACGGCCATGTACCATGTCCACGGGGCCCCGTGCACACGGTCTTGTACCGTGTGCACGGGTTTTTAGGTAGGGCACGGGGGGCTAGGGTTCATTCATCCCCTTTGGCCTCCCCACCACCTGCCGCCTCCTGGGCTCCTGGAGCCGCCGTCGTCGCCTCTCTCCATCTCCTCTTCATGTTCTTCCTGTGTTGGAAGGGAGGAGGATGGGCTCCTCCTCTGGTAATGCCCCGCCCCTCTTTCTTTTGTGGTTGGTTTTAGGGATTTAGGGTTCCTCTTCTAGGCTCTCTTTTTTTAGTTTTTTCGTGCTTTTAGTCTAGGTTTCTCAATAGATCCTAGCCTTCCCCCTGCCTCCTCCATTGCCCATGCTAGATGTAGGTTTTGGCCGCCGCAGGGAGACCCCGTGCCCACAGGCTTGTACCGTGCGCACGTGGTTGGCAGTAGTATCCGGTTTCTTCTGCTAGTTTTTTTGTTGTTGGTTTGGTTGCTTTCTTTTGATGGCACCTGCACTCATTCTTCTTGCACATGCTGTTTTGAATGTTTTGGGGTCTCAGACTCCATAGACAGGGTGGCTGCCGCTCGTAACAAACGATCGAAGACAGGGGCTGCTAATTCTCAGTTCACTATTGCTCGTCGTCTATCGCCAGAGGAAGCTGGTCAAGGATCCCAACGTCGTGCTCGTCGTGGTGCATCCAAGAAGCCTGTGGTTGAAACCTCTGATGCCTGTGAGGAAGAATATGATTCTGTGGAGGATGAACACTATCAAGAAGAGTAAGAAGCAAGGGAAGAGGAAGAAGAAGAGGCAGGTACGGAGGATGATGATGGTGATGAAGAGGATCAGCCTATTCCTGGCGGGCGTGATCTTCGGAATATTCCTCTATGCGACTGGCACAAGCTAGAGATTTGGGCTCGCAGGCAGGCTCATCCCTATGCTGTGGCCACCGGTCTTGACATGGATCCTAGAATCAAGGAGGAGTTTCAACACAAGGTGTAATCTGAGCTTCTCATGACCAAGACCAAGAAGTTTGCACCTCACAAGCAAGTTAATGTGGCAGACCTTCGCAACAACATTCACCTCTATCCAGGAGTTTATGCTGCTCTTGACAGTTTGGACCTTGATGAGGATGCCTACCCTGGGTAGGGTCATAGGCCTGACATCTAGGTTCCACTTATGGTCCTACAACGTCATTAAAGCCCCTGGGCGGAGATTCATTCGGATGAATATAGCCGTTCACTCGGATGGTTCATTTCACTCGGAATACATGACGTCATTCGGGCAGACAAAAGCTCAGGCGTAGTCATTCGTTAAGAGTTAAGAGTTAATAGTTATTCGTTAAGAGTTATTACGCCGTAGAATCTGAGTAGTCATTCGTTAAGAGTTAATACGCCGTTACCAGTAACGTCAGGACAATCAGCCGTTCCTGCAACGTTGTATTCATTGGCATTTATTGCCTAATCATGGCGCTCGGCCGGTGGTGGCGCACTCTATATAAGCCACCCCCGGGCACCAGAGCAAAGGGTTCATACCCTCTGTAATCTTCTATCACCATAAGCAAACACCACAGCCTCCGGGCACCGAGACGTAGGGCTGTTATCACTTCCGAGTGAGGCCTGAACTCATACAAACTGAGTGCACACTTGTGCCATAGTTAGACTTCGCCCCTCCTTTTGTACCCCCTAGTACTATTGTCAGGTTCATTCCCATGACAGTTGGCGCCCACCGTGGGGCTGCGCATCTAACGAATTCCGGCGTAGGTGGAATTTCCATTTTCTCGTTCATCATGAACGCATTCGGCGGTGAGATCCTCTTCGGGTCCCTCAGCTTCACCGTCGACAATTCGGCGTGGTTGCAGCAGGCACCACTGGACGCTGAGGCACTGCCCGCCCGGGGTGCGGTTCACTTCAGCGTGACTACATTCGGAGGTCTCCTCCGACAACCGTCTACACCCTATCGACCGACTTCTCTGACTCGCCTTGCGGCTTGCCGCCGGCGCTCCGGGCGCTCACGGCTGCAGCGTTGGATCAAGCACGCTGTAGCGGCCCAAGCCACAGGACAACAGGTGGCTGCACTCAAAGCAGACGAGTCAGTCCACTACCTCTTTCCATCTTCGGATGATGATTCCTCCAAAGCTGTTGGGCTCGAGAGTAGGGGCGACATGGCGGAGGTCTTGATGGCCGGCCCAGCCCGAGCGCTGCACCTCCGGGGCATTCGGCGGGAGACACCCGCGATCGGGACGGCGACCGCCACAACGCCAGCACCGACGGCTATGTTCACCGGCCTCTCACCCGGGAGCAACGGGAGGAAATCAGGCATAGGAACGACCAGGTCCTTCAGACGCCCATAGCGGGGAACACCCCTGAAGAGATAGCCCTGAAGGCTGCTCGCCAAGCCACCCTGGCTGAGCGCGAACATCTCGAGCGGCTACAACATTCACTCGACGACCGCGCGGCAAGAGAACTTCCTAGTTCCAGCCATAGCCGCCGCCAGTTGTTCACAAAGGATCGTCCGTACACCATCCCGGTGATGCGCACGCCTTTGCTGAATCTGGCTGCGGCCACTCAGATAGCAGATTCGATCCAGCCGTCTGATTCGGCGGCAGGCAAGGGCATTCGGCAAATCCAGGCTCTGCTGAAGACCGCTCTACAACGAAACTCAGAGGTATCACAATCTCATCAATGCATTCACAATGAATCTACTCGGGCAGATACTGTGCACTCGGCTCAACGTCCGCTCGCGCCGAGGAAAGACCCGCGAACTCCTCCTCATCCGAGAGGCCCGTACGGAGGACACGGATGCGACGACCGCAATTTCAGTCGGACCCCCTCTCCGAGGGGTGTTCTGCGTGGCCAACGTCTGCATGACGGAGGCTACCCACTCGGGAGAAACCGCGAGCGGAGCCCTGTTCGGCACAGAGGCTACGATGCCCGATCTAACATCACTCAACGAGTGGTCGATCGGAACAGACATGACAGAGACCGAGCAAGCGGCTGGGGAGTTACCGGCCTCGGGTGTTTCAGTAGATACATCCGAGAGGCGGAAATACCCCCCCCCCCCAATTACTGGCTGGCAACCGGAATTGGGAAGTTCCATGGCGAATCCAAGCCAGAGACTTGGCTCAAAGATTATCGAGTCGCTGTCCAGATCGGCGGCGGCGATGATTTCGTTGCCATGAAGCACCTTCCGCTCATGTTGGAAGGGTCTGCACGGGCTTGGCTAAATCAGTTGCCTGCCAACTGCATTTACTGTTGGGAAGATTTGGCCCAAGTGTTCGTCAAAACATTCGAGGGCACGTACAAGCGCCCGGGTGGACTGACAGAGCTACAGCACTGCGTCCAGAAGAGCAACGAAACTCTCCGAGAGTACATTCAGCGCTGGACCACGTTGCACGACATCGTGGAAAATGTTACCGAGCATCAGGCCGTGTGTGCCTTCAAGGCAGGCACTCGGTATCAGGAGTTGGTCTTGAAGTTTGGCCGGTCTGGGGATCTGTCCCTTAGACGGGCCATGGAGATCGCAAACAAGTACGCCAATGGCAAGGAAGAAGACCGCCTCCGTTGCGGCAAAGCGAGAGCCGGCAACGCCCCTCAATCGGGAGGCAATGTCGGGAAGAATCAGAAGCGGAACGCAGATGCCTTCGGCAAGGCGGAGGTGGCAGCCGTCCAAGGGCAAGGACAAGGCAAGCCAAAGCCTAAGAAAAAGAAGAAAGAGTGGACTCCCAAGAAGAAGTCCGAATACAAATCCGACATCCTCGACCAACCGTGCCAAATTCATACCAAGATGGATGAAGAAGGCTGATGACCCACAAGTATAGGGGATCTATCGTAGTCCTTTCGATAAGTAAGAGTGTCGAACCCAGTGAGGAGCAGAAGGAAATGACAAGCGGTTTTCAGTAAGGTATTCTCTGCAAGCACTGAAATTATCGGTAACAGATAGTTTTGTGATAAGATAATTCGTAACGGATAGCAAGTAACAAATGTAACAAAGGTGCAGCAAGGTGGCCCAATCCTTTTTGTAGAAAAGGACAAGCCTGGACAAACTCTTATATAAAGCAAAGTGCTCCCGAGGACACATGGGAATTTCTGCCAACCTAGTTTTCATCATGCTCATGTGATTCGTGTTCGTTACTTTGATAATTTGATATGTGGGTGGACCGGTGCTTGGGTGCTGCCCTTACTTGGACAAGCCTCCCACTTATGATTAACCTCTCTCGCAAGCATCCGCAACTATGAAAGAAGAATTAAGATAAATCTAACCATAGCATAAAACATATGGATCCAAATCAGCCCCTTACGAAGCAACGCATAAACTAGGGTTTAAGCTTCTGTCACTCTAGCAACCCATCATCTACTTATTAATTCCCAATGCCTTCCTCTAGGCCCAAATAATGGTGAAATGTCATGTAGTCGACGTTCACATAACACCACTAGAGGAGAGACAACATACATCTCATCAAAATATCGAACGAACACCAAATTCACATGATTACTTATAACAAGACTTATCCCATGTCCTCAGGAACAAACGTAATTACCATTAAGGATCATTAATCAGAGGAGTATTAATTATCATTAAGGATCTGAACATATGATCTTCCACCAAGTAAACCAACTAGCATCAACTAGAAGGAGTAATCAACACTACTAGAAACCCACAGGTACCAATCTGAGGTTTGAGACAAAGATCGGATACAAGAGATGAACTAGGGTTTGGAGAGGAGATGGTGCTGGTGAAGATGTTGATGGAGATTGACCCCCTCTCGATGAGAGGATCGTTGGTGATGACGATGGCTTTGATTCCCCCCTCCGGGAGGGAAGTTTCCCCGGCAGAACAGCTCCGGCGGAGCCCTAGATTGGTTTTGTCCAAGTTCCGCCTTGAGACGGCGGCGCTTCATCCCGGAAGCTCCCTTCTGATTTTTTCCAGGTCAAAACCCTCCATATAGCAGAAGATGGGCACCGGAGGCCTGCCAGGGGGCCCACAAGCCACAGGGGCGCGCCCTGGGGGGTAGGGCGCGCCCCCTAGGCTTGTGACTCCCTGGTGGGTCCCCTCTGGTACTTCTTTCGCCCAATATTTTTTATATATTCCAAAATAATTCTCCATAGATTTTCAGGACTTTTGGAGTTGTGCAGAATAGGTATCTCAAATTTGCTCCTTTTCCAGTCCAGAATTCCAGCTGCCGGCATTCTCCCTCTTCATGTAAACCTTGTAAAATAAGAGAGAAAAGGCATAAGTATTGTACCATAATGTGTATTAACAGCCCATAATGCAATAAATATTGATATAAAAGCATGATGCAAAATGGACGTATCAACTCCCCCAAGCTTAGACCTCGCTTGTCCACAAGCGAAAGCTGAAATCGATAAATATGCCCACATGTTTAGAGATAGAGGTGTCGATAAAATAAAATACGGACATGAAGGCATCATGGTTATCTTTAGAACAGCAACATATATTGACATATAATTTCTTATGCTAGAGTAACAATTCATTCACAAGGTAAAGTATGAATCAAGAACTCTATTGAGAACCAACAAACTATGATTTCAGTCATTGAAGCAATTCCAATTTATCATAACGTAGGAAAGAGTCAATATAAGAGCTTGTAAAGCAAATCCACATACTCAATCATCTTTTAGTCTTTCATAATTGCTAACACTCAAGCGGTACCTATGAGGTCAAAGCTTCAATCGAACACAGAGAAAGATAGGGGCTTATAGTTTTGCCTCCCAACTATTCACCTCAAGGGTAATGTCAACAGAAATAACTCATGCTCACCCACTTCCGAGTGGATATATGTGTCTAGATCATTCCCCAACACATGACGCTTGCCAAGAGATAAAGGCGAATTAAAGGAAGTGATGAAGATCACCACGACTCTTGCATAAAGGTAAGTACTAGAACGTAAAAGTAACAGATAGGCCCTCCGCAGAGGGAAGCAGAGGTTGTCATGCGCTTTTATAGTTGGATGCGCAATCCCTTAATGCAAAAGAACGTCACTTTATATTTCCCCTTGTGATAAAGAACTTTATTACGCAGTATGTCGCTTTTATTTCTTCCATATCACAAGTTCATATAAAGTTTATTTTCCTCACACTAATAGATCACACATATTTAGAGAGCAATTTTTATTGCTTGCACCGATGACAACTTACTTGAAGGATCTTACTCAATCCATAGGTAGGTATGGTGGACTCTCATGGCAAAACTGGGTTAGGGGTGTTTGGATGCACAAGTAGTATCTCTACTTGGTGCGGAAGTTTTGGCTAATATGGGGTGGAAGCAAGCGTCACATGTTGAAGGATCTATAACCATATAACTTCTATTCAGAAATAAGCAAACATAACCCATTATGTTGTCTTCCTTGTCCAACATCAACTTCTTAACATATAATATTTTAATGAGTGCTCACAATCATAAAAGATGTCCAAGATGATATATTCATATGTGAACCTATCTTTCTTTATTACTTCCTTTTAATTGCAACAATGACCAATCTCTATGTTTGTCAACTCACAACAAATTTCAATCGACATAATTCTTATATGTGAAGTCATCACCCCCCATAAGATCATCATATATACTCTTTGCTTTTATTCTATACTTCTTTCTATTTCTTTTTCTCAAGATCATAGCAAGCAAGCAAAGCCCTCAACTCAAAACTACTCTATTATATAACTCTCGGACTTGCTTACATAGGGGGAACATAAAGCAAAACTCAAAACTAGATCACACTAAAACTTTATTCTACTAGATCAAGATATAACCAAAATGATCGAACTAAGAAAAACGATAAAAGTAAAAGATGTGACGGTGATACGATATCGGGGCACCTCCCCCAAGCTTGGCACAAGCCAAGGGGAGTGCCCATACCCATGTGTTTAGTTGTCTTTCTTCGGAGGCGGTGATGTTGGAGTTGTTGATGAGGTTGGAGGCTTGTCAAGTTTCCTCTTAAGCATAAAATTATGTTCCCTCAGATCGTCTACTTCCTGCTCGAGCTTCAATATCCTTTGACATAATTCTTGCTTGCTCTCCTGCAGGAAACGAGAAGGGATAAATAGAACCTTGGGTTTTCTCCTTGTGTTTGGGAGGCTTGATTTCTTGAACTCCACGTGCATATCTCCTGGTCGAGCCAGGTGGATCTCCTCTTCATCCGAGCTTTCTTCCTCATACTTGCCTTCTTGTTCCTCCACCGAGAACAATCCATAAGGATCTAAGTCCCCATAGAGCTTGGGATTGGCAAGATAATGCGATACATAGCTCTCCCCATCGGAATCTTGGGACGACATATTGCTCTTAACCTGCTGTAGAAACAACTCAAAATGAAAACAGGAGGTATTGTCGTGATACGAAGGTCAAAACCTACGGGAGAATATATAATGGATTTTTACCGACCCGAAGTAGTGTACCACAAGAAAACAGAGTCCGGAGGGTACACGGGGTGGCCACAAGCCACAGGGGCATGCCCAGGGGGGTAGGGCGCGCCCCCCTGGCTTGTCGCCTCCTCGTGCACTCTTCGGACTACTTTAAATTTTCCTAATTTATTAAATATTCCAAAACGGATAAAAATTGCTATTGAAAAAGTTTTGGAGTCGGTTTAGTTACCGTACCACATACCTATTCCTTTTCTGAGTCTAAAACATTCTGTAAGGTCTCCCTAATATACTCCTCCAGAGTTATGGTATTGATAATATTGGTTTCAACATTTATGGGAGTACCTGAGATATAATGTTTGATTCGTTGCCCGTTTACCACCTTCGGATTTGTGCCTTCGGCGTTGTTGATCTTGATGGCACCGGAACGATATACTTCCTCGATAATGTAAGGCCCTTCCCATTTAGAGAGAAGTTTTCCCGCAAAAAATCTTAAACGAGAATTGTATAGCAAGACATGATCACCTACATTGAATTCACACTTTTGTATCCTTTTATCATGCCATCTGTTAACCTTTTCTTTAAACAACTTGGCATTCTCATAGGCCTGGGTTCTCCATTCATCAAGTGAGCTAATATCAAATAACCTCTTCTCACCAGCAAGTTTGAAATCATAGTTGAGCTCTTTAATTGCCCAATAAGCTTTATGTTCTAGCTCTAGAGGTAAGTGACATGCTTTACCATAAACCATCTTATACGGAGACATACCCATAGGATTTTTATAAGCAGTTCTATAAGCCCATAATGCATCATCAAGTTTCTTAGACCAATTCTTTCTGGATCTATTAACAGTCTTCTGCAAGATCAATTTAATTTCTCTATTGCTCAATTCTACTTGACAACTAGATTGAGGGTGATAAGGGGATGCAATTCTATGATTAACATCATACTTAGCAAGCAATTTACGGAAAGCACCATGAATAAAGTGCGAACCACCATTAGTCATTAAATATCTGGGGACTCCAAATCTAGGGAAAATAACTTCTTTAAGCATTTTAATAGAAGTGTTATGATCAGCGCTACTAGTTGGAATAGCTTCTACCCACTTAGTAACATAATCAACAGCAACTAGAATATGAGTATACCCGTTAGATTGTGGAAAAGGTCCCATATAATCAAAACCCCAAACGTCAAATGGTTCAATAACAAGAGAATAATTCATAGGCATTTCCTGACGTCTACTAATATTACCAATTCTTTGACATTCAACACAAGACAAGACAAACTTACGAGCATCCTTGAAGAGAGTAGGCCAATAAAAACCAGATTGTAGTACCTTATGTGCAGTTCTATCTCCAGCGTGGTGTCCTCCGTAGGCCTCGGAATGACACTTGTGAAGGATCTGTTCCTGTTCATGCTCAGGTACACAACGTCTAATAACACCATCTACTCCTTCTTTATAAAGGTGTGGATCATCCCAAAAGTAATGTCTTAAATCATAGAAGAACTTTTTCTTTTGTTGGTATGTGAAACTAGGTGGTATAAATTTAGCAACAATGTAATTAGCATAATCAGCATACCATGGAGCATTGCGTGAAGCATTTATGATAGCTAATTGCTCATCAGGAAAGCTATCATCAATAGGTAGTGGGTCATCAAGAACATTCTTTAATCTAGACAAGTTATCCGCCACGGGGTTATCATTACCCTTTCTATCAATAATATGCAAATCAAATTCTTGTAGCAGAAGAACCCATCTAATAAGTCTAGGTTTAGCATCTTTCTTTTCCATAAGGTATTTAATAGCAGCATGATCAGTGTGAACAGTTACTTTGGAATCAACAATATAAGGTCTGAACTTATCACAAGCAAACACAACTGCTAAAAATTCCTTTTCAGTGGTGGCATAGTTTCTTTGAGCACTGTCTAGAGTTTTACTAGCATAATGGATAACATTTAATTTCTTATCAACCCTTTGTCCTAGAACAGCACCAACAGCATAATCACTAGCATCACACATAATTTAAAGGGTAGGTTCCAATCAGGTGGTTGAACAACAGGTGTGGAAATCAAGGCATTCTTAAGAATTTCAAATGCTTCTACACAATCATCGTCAAAAACGAAGGGAACATCTTTTTGCAAAAGATTGGTGAGAGGTCTAGAAATCTTAGAGAAGTCTTTAATAAACCTCCTATAGAAACCAGCATGACCAAGGAAACTTCTTATACCTCTGATATCCGTGGGACACGGCATTTTTTCAATAGCATCAACTTTAGCTTTATCAACCTCAATACCTCTTTCGGAGATTTTGTGCCCCAAGACAATACCTTCATTGACCATAAAGTGGCACTTTTCCCAATTCAAGACAAGATTAGTTTCTTCGCATCTTTGCAAAACTCGATCAAGGTTGCTCAAGCAATCATCAAAACAAGTTCCGTAAACGAAAAAATCATCCATGAAAACCTCAACAATCTTTTCACAAAAGTCAGAGAATATAGCCATCATACATCTTTGAAAGGTAGCAGGTGCATTGCATAAACCAAAAGGCATACGTCTATAAGCAAAGGTACCGAAAGGACAAGTAAAAGTGGTCTTTTCTTGATCCTCTTTTGAGACAGGTATTTGAGAGAAACCAGAATAACCATCCAGAAAGCAAAAATGTGTATGTTTGGATAGTCTTTCTAGCATTTGATCAATAAAAGGTAGAGGGTAATGATCTTTCCTAGTAGCTTTATTTAATTTCCTAAAATCAATTACCATTCTATATCCTGTAACAATTCTTTGTGGGATCAATTCATTTTTATCATTAGGAACAACGGTAATACCTCCCTTTTTAGGGACACAATGAACGGGACTAACCCATCTACTATCAGCAATAGGATAAATTATACCTGCCTCCATAAGATTTAGTATTTCATTTCTTACCACTTCTTTCATTTTAGGATTTAACCGTCGTTGGTGATCAACAACTGGTTTAGCATCAGGCTCCATATTAATTTTATGCTGACATAGAGTGGGACTAATGCCCTTAAGATCATCAAGAGTATATCCAATAGCAGCACGATGCTTCCTCAAAGTTTTCAATAATTTCTTTTCTTCATGCTCTGAAAGGTTAGCACTAATAATAACAGGATATATCTCCTTTTCATCAAGATAATCATATTTCAGAGTATCCGGTAATTGTTTAAGCTCAAACATGGGATCACCCTTGGGTGGAGGAGGATCCCCAAGTATTTCAACTGGCAAATTGTGTTTCAAAATAGGCTGCTGATCAAAGAAAATCTTATCTATTTCATTCCTTTCATTCATATGCATATCGTTTTCATGGTCTAGCAAATATTGTTCTAAAGGATCAGTAGGAGGCACAGCAATAGAAGCGAGACCAATAATTTCATCTTTACTAGGCAATTCTTTGTCATGGGGTTCTCTACGAAATTTAGAGAAATTGAACTCATGAGACGCATCCCCAAAACTTACAGTAACAGTTTCTTTCTCACAATCTATCTTAGCATTAACAGTTTTTAAGAAAGGTCTACCAAATATAATGGGACAAAAATCATCTTGTGGGGAACCAAGAACAAGAAAATCAATAGGATACTTTATTTTCCCACACAAGACTTCAACATCCCTAACAATCCCAATTGGTGCAATAGTATCTCTATTAGCAAGCTTAATGGTAACATCAATTTCCTCTAATTCAACTGGTGCAATATCATTCATAATTTCTTGGTATAAGGTAAAGGGAATTGCACTCACACTAGCACCCACATCACACAAACCATGATAACAATGATCTCCTATTTTAACAGAAACAACAGGCACGCCAACAATAGGTCTATGTTTACCTTTAGTATCTGGTCTAGCAATTCTAGCAGCTTCATCACAGAAATGAATAACATGCCCATCAATATTATCAACCAAGAGATCTTTAACCATAGCAATACTAGGTTCAACTTTAATTTGTTCATGGGGGCGTAGGTGTTCTAGTACAACTCTTACGAACCACAGTTGAAGCTTTAGCATGTTCCTTTATTCTAACAGGGAAGGGTGGTTTCTCAATATAAGCAGCAGGAATAACAAGATCAGCATTATAAATAATAGTCTCTTCTTCAACTTTAATAGGTTCAACTACTTTAACTTCAATGGGAGGATGATATTTAAACCACTTCTCCTTAGGGAGATCAACATGAGTAGCAAAAGATTCACAGAAAGAAGCTACTATCTCAGAGTCAAGTCCATATTTAGTGCTAAAATCACGAAAAGCATCGGTGTCTATAAAGGATTTAACACAATCGAACTTAAGGTTTATACCTGACTCCTTACCTTCGTCGAGTTCCCAATCTTCAGAGTTGCGTTTAATTCTTTCCAATAAGTACCATTTGAATTCAATATCTTTCTTCATAAAGGAACGAGCATAAGAAGTATCGAGCATGGATTGATCATTACGAGAAAGCCGAGCATAAAAATTCTGAATAATATTTTTTCTCGGGAGCTCATGATTGGGGCATGAATATAACATTGACTTAAGCCTCACCCAAGCTTGAGCGATTCTTTCTCCTTCACGAGGCCAAAAATTATAAATATAATTCCGATCATGATAAACCAGATGCATAGGATAAAACTTCTGATGAAATTCCAATTTCAATCGGTTGTAGTTCCATGATCCAATATCATCACATAGCCTATACCATGTCAATGCCTTCTCCTTCAAAGATAAAGGAAAGACCTTCTTCTTAACATCATCCTCAGGCAAACCTGCAAGCTTAAATAATCCACAAACTTCATCCACATAGATTAGATGCAAATCAGGATGTAGTGTTCCATCTCCTGCATAAGGATTAGCTAGCAGTTTCTCTATCATACCCGAAGGAATTTCATAATAAATATTTTCAGTAGGTGCAGTAGGTTGAGGAGCATATCTTTGTGTTTCCGGTCGGGGTGAAGATACCCCGAACAAGGCCCTCAAAGGATTATTTTCCATAGTAACAGGTGACAGTAAATTTCAGCACACTATATAAATTTTTCGTTACCAAGTTCCACTCACCAAAGGCGCTTCACTCCCCGGCAACGGCGCCAGAAAAGAGTATTGATGACCCACAAGTATAGGGGATCTATCGTAGTCCTTTCGATAAGTAAGAGTGTCGAACCCAACGAGGACCAGAAGGAAATGACAAGCGGTTTTCAGTAAGGTATTCTCTGCAAGCACTGAAATTATCGATAACAGATAGTTTTGTGATAAGATAATTCGTAACGGATAGCAAGTAACAAATGTAACAAAGGTGCAGCAAGGTGGCCCAATCCTATTTGTAGCAAAGGACAAGCCAGGACAAACTCTTCTATAAAGCAAAGCGCTCCCGAGAACACATGGGAATTTCTGTCAAGCTAGTTTTCATCATGCTCATGTGATTCAAGTTCGTTACTTTGATAATTTGATATGTGGGTGGACCGGTGCTTGGGTGCTGCCCTTACTTGGACAAGCCTCCCACTTATGATTAACCTCTCTCGCAAGCATCCGCAACTATGAAAGAAGAATTAAGATAAATCTAACCATAGCATGAAACTTATGGATCCAAATCAGCCCCTTATGAAGAAACGCATAAACTAGGGTTTAAGCTTCTGTCACTCTAGCAACCCATCATCTACTTATTACTTCCCAATGCCTTCCTCTAGGCCCAAATAATGGTGAAGTGTCATGTAGTCGACGTTCACATAACACCACTAGAGGAGAGATAACATACATCTCATCAAAATATCGAACGAATACCAAATTCACATGATTACTTATAACAAGACTTATCCCATGTCCTCAGGAGCAAACATAATTACTCACAAAGCATATTCATGTTCATAATCAGAGGAGTATTAATTATCATTAAGGATCTGAACATATGATCTTCCAGCAAGTAAACCAACTAGCATCAACTACAAGGAGTAATCAACACTACTAGCAACCCACAGATACCAATCTGAGGTTTGAGACAAAGATCGGATACAAGAGATGAACTAGGGTTTGGAGAGGAGATGGTGCTGGTGAAGATGTTGATGGAGATTGACCCCCTCTCGATGAAAGGATCATTGGTGATGACGATGGCTTCGATTTCCCCCTCGGGAGGGAAGTTTCCCCGGCAAAACAGCTCCGCCGGAGCCCTAGATTGGTTCTGTCCAAGTTCCGCCTCGAGACGGCGGCGCTTCGTCCCGAAAGCTCCCTTCTGATTTTTTCCAGGTCAAAACCCTCCATATAGCAGAAGATGGGCACCGGAGGCCTGCCAGGGGGCCCACAAGCCACAGGGGCGCGCCCTGGGGGGTAGGGCGCGCCCCCCAGGTTTGTGACTCCCTGGTGGGTCCCCTCTGGTACTTCTTTCGCCCAATATTTTTTATATATTCCAAAATAATTCTCCGTAGATTTTCAGGACTTTTGGAGTTGTGCAAAATAGGTATCTTAGATTTGCTCCTTTTCCAATCTAGAATTCCAGCTGCCGGCATTCTCCCTCTTCATGTAAACCTTGTAAAATAAGAGAGAAAAGGCATAAGTATTGTACCATAATGTGTATTGACAGCCCATAATGCAATAAATATCGATATAAAAGTATGATGCAAAATGGACGTATCAAAGGCAACATTGTGCTCCCGAAGCACACCACTCGAGAATGTCGCCTGCTCAAGCAGGAGATGCGCACTGAGCCCTCGAGTGAAAAGGTCGATGTTGAAGATGAGGAAGATACTTCCGAGTATCCGAAAGTCGGCAAGGTCCTCAACGTGATCTTCGCCGACGTTGAAAGCGAGAGGCAGCTGAAAGTTATCAATCGGGAGGTCAATATGGCAGTTCTGACTGCTCCCAAGTACCTCAACTGGACGAAGACACCTATCACCTTCGACCAGTCCGACCATCCGCCTCACATTGCCGCCCCTGGGAGGCAGGCGTTGGTCGTTGACCCGGCAGTAGGTGGTGTCCGACTGCGCAAGGTCCTAATGGACGGAGGCAGCGGGCTTAATATCATATATGTTGACACGCTCAAGTCTATGGGCATCCCGATGTATCGATTGGGCAAGAGCAACATGCATTTCCACGAGATCGTCCCTGGGAAGAAGGCAGAGTCACTCGGCCAGATCGCTCTGGACGTAGTATTCGGAGGCGAGAAGAATTTCTGAAAGGAAAGGTTAAGCTTTGAGGTGGTTGACTTCCGTAGTGCTGATCACGCCATCCTGGGTAGGCCAGCCTACGCACGTTTCATGGCCAGACCATGTTACGTGTATCTCAAGCTCAAGATGCCAGGACCTAAGGGCGTGATTACAGTGACTGGTGACCGGAAGGTCGCCGAAGAGTGCCTCCAGCTGGGCACAAAGATCGCCAACGAACAAGTGCTTGCAGTCGAGCTTGAAGGGTACAAGAAGGAAGTAGATACAACTGATCTGCTCAGATCAAAGCGGTCGGCTTCAGAATCAGCCTTCTAGTCGGCTGGCGAGACTAAACAAGTCCATGTTCATCCGAGTGACCCTAGTGCTGCTCCGACGAACATCTCCACTTCACTCGGAGATAAATAGGAAGCCGAGCTCATCCAGTTCCTCCGTGAGAACTAGGACATCTTCGCATGGAAGCCGTCTGACATGCCTGGTGTTCCTAGGGAACTGGCTGAGCACCGAATCTGAACCGATCCCAAGGCCAAGCCAGTTAAAGAGTACTTGCGCCGATCCTCCACCGAGAAGCGCAAGGCGATTGGTCAAGAGATAGCTCGGCTCCTCGCCGCCGAGTTCATTCACAAGATTTACCACTCATAGTGGCTCACGAATGTCGTATTGGTACCGAAGAAAGACAAGTCGCTCTGAATGTGTATTGACTTTAAACACCTCAATCGGGCTTGCCCGAAGGATCATTTCCCTTTACCACGGATAGATCAGATAGTAGACTCTACTGCCGGATGCGAACGTGTGCCGTTCCTGGATGCGTACTTCGGGTACCACCAGATCCGAATGTACGGTCCTAATGAAATAAAAACAGCTTTCATCACCCCATTCGGGTGCTGTTGCTACGTCACGATGCCATTCGGCCTGAAGAATGCTAGGGCCACGTTCCAGCGCATGATCCAAAAATGCTTGCAAAAGCAGATCAGTCGGAACGTGGAGGCTTATATGGACGATATCGTAGTCAAGTCTAGGAAAGGTTCTGACCTCCTGACTGACCTTGCCGAGACCTTCGCGAACCTCCGGTGCTTCGGGATAAAGCTGAATCCAGCTAAGTGCACGTTCAGAGTGCCTGCCGGAAAGTTACTCGGTTTTCTCGTTTCCGAACGAGGGATCGATGCTAACCCAGACAAAATCAGCGCTATAGTCCGAATGAAGCAACCAGAGCGCTTACATGACGTGCAAAGGCTGACATGATGCCTTGCGGCCCTAAGCCGATTCATCTCAGGACTCGGAGAGAAGGCACTCCCTCTCTACCGACTGATGAAGAAGTCTGACAAGTTCGAGTGGACCAATGAAGCGCAAGCCGCATTCGAAGAACTCAAGGCATTGCTCTCCACCCAGCCGGTGTTAGCTTCTCCGGGTAGCCAAGAACCTTTACTCATGTACATCGCGGCGACTAGCCAGGTGGTGAGCACAGTCCTTGAAGTAGAGCGCGAAGAGCCAGGAAAGGCATTCAAGGTTCAGAGACCCATATATTACATCTCAGAAGTATTAACCCCTTCCAAGCAAAGGTACCCGCACTACCAAAATTTGGTCTATGGCATTTATCTGACAGCTAAGAAGGTGGTTCAGTACTTCCAAGATCATTCGGTCACGGTCATCGGCAACGCTCCCCTGTCGGAGATCTTACACAACAGAGACGCTGCTGGCCGAGTGGCAAAGTGGGCAATTGAACTTCTTCCACTAGAGATCAAGTTCGAAGCCAAGAAAGCAATCAAGTCCCACGCACTGGTTGATTTTATGGCCGAGTGGATCGAGTAAGAGCAGCCAATTCCGAGTGTTCCCGAACACTGGACCATGTTCTTCGACGGATCCAAGATGCTCAATGGCTCGGGAGCTGGTGTGGTTCTTGTCTCTCCCAAAGGAGACCAGCTTAACTATGTCCTCCAAATCCATTTCGATTCATCAAACAACGAGGCCGAGTACGAAGCCCTCCTGTACGGGCTCCGCATGGCCATATCACTCGGCATTCGTCGTCTGATGGTGTACGGCGATTCGGACCTCGTTGTCAACCAAGTGATGAAAGAATGGGATATTCGGAGTCCAGCAACGACCGGCTACTGCAACGTGGTCAGAAAGCTAGAGAAGAATTTTGAAGGTTTAGAGCTGCATCACATTCCTCGCGCAAAGAATCAGGCATTAGACGACCTGGCGAAGATTGGGTCCACTCGGCGAGCAGTCCCGAAAAACATATTCCTTGAACATCTGCGTGCCCCAACAATTGCAGAAGATCCTATCACAGAGGAGCCCCCGCAAGCAATCGGTCCATCTGATCCGACTGAGGTTGAAGTTCCAGCTATAGTGGATCTAGTCCACGAGATGCTGGTAATCACTCCCGAGTGGACTCAACCCTATTTGGCATACTTGCTCAGGCAAGAACTCCCCGAAGATGAAGAAGAAGCTCGTCGGATCGTCCGTCAATCTAAATCATTTGAAGTTCTGAGAGACTAGTTATACAAGAAAAGCACCACAGGAGTCACCCAAAAATGCATCTCCCCGGAGGAAGGGCTGCAAATCTTACATGAAATCCACTCGGGAACTTGCGGCCACCATGCGTCCTCTCGGACTTTGGTCGCTAAGGCTTTCTAAGTGGGTTTTTATTGGCCCCGAGCCAACGAAGCAGCAAGGGACCTGGTGGATCTGTGCGTCGGGTGTCAATTCTACAAGAACAAGTCCCACAAGCCTACGTTCGCGCTCAAGACGATCCCGATCACCTGGCTGTTCGCGGTTTGGGGCCTCGATATGGTCGGTCCCTTACGGACTGGGTCGAGTGGGTTCACACACCTGCTTGTGGCAGTTGACAAGTTCACCAAGTGGGTCGAAGCAAAGCCCATCAAGAGTTTGGATGCAGGCACGGCCGTTAGTTTCATTCGGCAGATCATCTTCAGATTCGGCATGCCGCATGATATCATCATGGATAATGGGAAGAACTTTGACTCGGACGAGTTCCGTGTATTCTGTTTCTCTCAAGGCACTCGGGTTAATTACGCCTCAGTGGCTCACCCACAGTCAAATGGATAGGCAGAGCACGCAAACGGAATGATTCTACAAGGTCTGAAACCCCGATTGATGAGAGACCTGAAGTATGCTGCTGGAGCCTGGGTTGAAGAATTGCCATCTGTCTTATGGGGCATTCGGACAACCCCAAACCGCTCTACGAAGCGCACACCTTTCTTCATGGTGTTTGGATCAGAGGCTGTGTTGCCGAGTGATCTTCAGCACAATTCCCCCCGAGTGGAGCTATATGATGAAGCTGAAGCCGAAGCTGCACGGCAAGACGACCTTGACCTTTTAGAGGAAGAGAGAGAGCTGGCCCTCATCAGATCGACGCTCTATCAGCAAGATCTGAGGCGTTACCATGATAGACACGTCCAGGGCCGAGCTTTTCAGGAAGGAGATCTTGTCCTCTGACTGGACCGGCAAAAACCCCACAAGCTAGCGCCTCCGTTGTAGGGGTCGTATGCAATCTCCAAAGTCCTGCACAATGGAGCTTACCGGCTCTACAACATCAAACATGGCATAGAAGAGCCCCGGACTTGGAACACGGACCTGCTTCGCAAGTTCTACACCTAGAACACAACTATAGTTTGTCATTCCAATAATGAATCCGAGTGATCTCGATGAATAAAGTTTAGTTTCTTTATTTTTTGTCGAAATTCAGCTCTTTTCACTCTGGTGAATCAATGTTCTGTGTCACACCCCCAGTGGGTGTCAAACGCTTAGCTGCGATTCCGCATCGCCTAAGTTAGCAACGATTCCGAGTGCGGGCCACACCCACACTCGGGGGCTTAGCTGCGACCCCACGTCGCCTCAGTCACAAACTGTCTCAAGTGGGACATCCTCCACACTCGAACTCTAAGATGGACATGACCATCATTACTAAGATGGACATGACCATCATTGTTCTCACGAACGATTCCGAATGCAGGCCACGCCCGCACTCGGGGGCTTAGCTGCGACCCCGCGTCGCCTAAGTCACAAACTGTCTCGAGTGGGACATCCTCCACACTCGGACTCTAAGATGGACAGGAGCAACATTACTAAGATGGACAGGACCATCATTGTTCTCACAAATGATTCCGAGTGCGGGCCACGCCCACACTCGGGGGCTTAGCTGCGACCCCGCGTCGCCTAAGTCACAAACTGTCTCGAGTGGGACATCCTCCACACTCGGACTCTAAGATGGACAGGACCATCATTACTAAGATGGATAGGACCATCATTGTTCTCACGAACAATTCTGAGTGCGGGCCATGCCCACACTCGGGGGATTAGCTGCGACCCCGCGTCGCCTAAGTCACAAACTGTCTCGAGTGGGACATCCTCCACACTCGGACTCTAAGATGGACAGGACCATCATTACTAAGATGGACAAGACCATCATTGTTCTCACAAACAATTCCGAGTGCGGGCCACGCCCACACTCGGGGGTTTAGCTGCGACCCCGCATCGCCTAAGTCACAAACTATCTCGAGTGGGACATCCTCCACACTCGGACTCGAAGATGGACATGACCATCATTACTACGATGGACATGACCATCATTGTTCTCACGAACAATTCCGAGTGCGGGCCACGCCCACACTCGGGGGCTTAGCTGCGACCCTACGTCGCCTAAGTCATAAACTGTCTCAAGTGGGATACCCTCCACACTCGGACTCTAAGATGGATAGGACCATCATTACTAAGATGGACATGACCATCCTTGTTCTCACAAACGATTCCGAGTACGGGCCACGCCCACACTCGGGGGCTTAGCTGCGACCCCACGTCGCCTAAGTCGCAAACTGTCTCGAGTGGGACATCCTCCACACTCGGACTCTAAGATGGACAGGACCATCATTACTAAGATGGACAGGACCATCATTGTTCTCACGAACAATTCTGAGTGCAGGCCATGCCCACACTCGGGGGATTAGCTGCGACCCCGCGTCGCCTAAGTCACAAACTGTCTCGAGTGGGACATCCTCCACACTCGGACTCTAAGATGGACAGGACCATCATTACTAAGATGGACAGGACCATCATTGTTCTCACAAACAATTCTGAGTGCGGGCCACGCCCACACTTGGGGGTTTAGCTGCGACCCCGCGTCGCCTAAGTCACAAACTGTCTCGAGTGGGACATCCTCCACACTCGGACTCGAAGATGGACATGACCATCATTACTACGATGGACAGGACCATCATTGTTCTCACGAACCATTCTGAGTGCGGGCCACGCCCACACTCGGGGGCTTAGCTGCGACCCTACGTCGCCTAAGTCATAAACTGTCTCGAGTGGGATACCTTCCACACTCGGACACTAAGATGGATAGGACCATCATTACTAAGATGGACAGGACCATCCTTCTTCTCACGAACGATTCCGAGTGAGGGCCACACCCACACTCGGGGGCTTAGCTGTGACCCCGTGTCGCCTAAGTCACAAACCGTTTCAAGCGGGACATCCTCCACCCTCGGACTCGAAGATGGACAGGATCATCATTGTTCTCTCGAACAATTCCGAGTGTGGGTCTCGCCCACACTCTGGGACTTAGCTGCGACACCTCATCACTTAAGTTTAAATCATTCGGAAATCAAAGATCAAATAAAGCCAAGACAAATAAGAACCGCGTCATTCAAAACGAAAGTACGGATAAAGGTTCAGATGGCGGGAGCCTCAGGCTCATTTAAAGTTTTACGGTTACAGCTACCACTCGGCATTCCGAGGCAAAAGCTTAAAGAGTTTTAGACCCGACACTCACTCGGGCTGAGGCACTGCTTCAACGAAGGTGTCCAGGTCGATGCTGTCTGCAATCTGAGTGGCAGCTTCCATGAACATCTCCATGAAGTCTTCAACCTTGACATGCTTCCTGTTGGTGACCTCCAAGGACTTCAGCTTGTTCTCATCCACTCCCTTACAGTGGATGCGGATGAGTGAGAGGGCAATGTCGGCTCCGGCCCGGGCTGCAGATTTTTTCCAAGCTTTCACTCGGCTTGGCACGTCCCTCACTCGGGTAAGAGCTAACTCCGGGTCCTTCGAGGGCTCTTCTTCAGGGAAGACGTCACGATCAATTTCCGAGACGGCAGTGCTTAGCCTCTTCATGTACGAAGTCACTTGATCGACATGTTCCTCCAAGCGAAGAATGGCCAGAGCGGCACTATCCTTGAATAGCTCCCGGGACGGGTCCAGCTCCTTCTCGATCTTGTCAGTCTCCTCAGCGACGTCGTCACAAAAATATGGGTTTACAATAGATAAACAAAAGAGTCAGAAGTGATTAGAATACATTCGGCGAGATTACGATCACTCGGAAACTTACCTTTGAGTTTTTCACTCACGGAGTCGCCATACTCCTCGACAAACTGCTCCAGTTCATTCTTTTTCGTGGTGATATGCTTGAGTTTGTTCTCCCACTCGGATTATGTCTTCTTCAGATCAGCAAGCTCCTCCTTGGACTTCGTCGCGGCAGCTTCCAGAGCTTTCTTCTCTTCCTCCAGCTTCCCGAATGGCTTCAACTTCTCTTCGGCCTCCTTGGTCTTTCGGCTGGCTTCCTTTTGAGCAGCCGCCAGATCCGTGTCCTTCTTCTCGAGGCCCGTCTTCATAGTTTCTAAAGAAATAGAATTCTTCAGCCTCTCGACAAGTTTACGATTTTCGCCATGAATATCTGATGAAATATACTCAGTCGGACGGGGTGAGTCACCAGTTAATGCGGCAGTCGGGCAAGATGAGCATACCTTCAATTGCCTTCTTTTCCTCCTCCAGTCGGGCATTCTTGGCCTTCTCGGCCTCAAGACTGATGCGCAGGTCCTGCACCTCTTTCTCCAAAGTTCTGTAGTGGCTTCCAAGCTCACAAATAGACTGCAAACCAGAATTAAAGTGAAAGATATTGGTCAAAATTTTGACTCAAACTCTAAGACTCCCGCCGACTGCTTCAGTCGACGGCAGTCTCGGGGACTACACCCAGTGGGTGCGCTCAGCGCGCCCCCACTGGAAAATCAATTGCAAGGTTTTTGATCTAGACCTAATAGATGGATCGAACGTTAAATTCATTCGGGCTCTAAGACTCCCGCCGACTGCTTCAGTAGACGGCAGTCTCAGGGACTACACCCAGTGGGTGCGCTCAGCATGCCCCCACTAGAAGTCAAAGACACCCAGCCGGTGTGTGCAAATCCTCACAAGGCAGAAATTCCGACCGAGGAAGGTACTTACAAGAGTACTTACTCGGACATTCTTCTTCAGCGCCTCGCTTGCATCGTACGCCGTCTTCAGTCGGTCGCTCATCACCTCTAGCTGGATTAACGCTTCTTTGCTCTCTCCCACTTGGTCCTCCGGGACATGGTGTAGCGCAAAGATGTTGGTCGCAGGGGGAGTCAGTGAGGGGGATGATGCACCAGTACCGAGTGCCGCCCCAGCTCCCGAACTGGCCTCTCCTGTTGGCACCAAAGTATCTGCAAGCAAAGACTCCTACATTATGATGTCTGCGTTGGCCGAAGGGTTCGGCAGGTCAACCCTCTCATCCGCATCGATGTCGATCACTTCACGCGAAGCTGCAAGTGTTCAAAGCACTCGAAGATGAGTAAAAAGTAAACACTCGGGAATATCCAAAGTTACCGAGTGAGTCCGGGGCTTACCTTTTGAAGATGCAACATCAGCGTCGGCCGGCTCTTTCTCTAGAGTATTGGGGTCAGGTGAAGCAGTTAAAGTATCAGCACTGTAAGGGAAACACTCGGATGATTTCATCACTCGGACAAATGCAGACAACAATTGACAGAATGGAAATACTTACGCTGAAGCCACGGGAATGGCCATCTTAATTTTCGGGATGAAGACCGCCTTCCGAGGCTTGGCCGTAGTGACTTTGGGCTGCTTCGCCGTCTTCTCAGGTGAAGAGGCAAGCTCTACACGCCCGCGCTTCGAGCTGCGGGCCGGAAGGGCAGACCCAGTCGGCTTGACCACCTTTGTCCCTTTCGGACCTCCACCGCGGACTCCCGGGTCCTGGCGCGCCTTGGAACGGGCTTCGGGCACTCGATCATCCGAGCGTGACGATTCCACCTCGTCACCGCCCTCCGACCCTTCCTCTTCCTCATCTTCATCATCCTCGTAGTCATCAGGCTCTTCATACTCCCCAGCTTCTGCCAAATCTTCTGGATGATCGGTGTCGCTGGCAACATCAACCGGGCCCCTATCCATGATTGTCACTTGGCTGTTCATCTGTGTGAAGGCCTACCGAATGGAGAACAAGATCAGTCGGATCAACTACAATAAACACAAACATCACTCGGATGATGGATCATTGGAGTTACCTCATTCGCTGGATTGTCTGATGAGAGCGGAGCCACCAGCCTGCTCCCTCTGGGGTTGTCGCGCGCTGGAGTGATCGCCTTGATCTTGGCTTCCACCATGTCTTCAGTGAGCTCCTCCGGGTGAGTTCGAGTGGGGTCACTCGGTCCGGTGTACTCCCACATGGGATGAACTCTGGCTTGCAACGGTTGGATCCTCCTCTGGAGGAAGACCTCTAACAAGTCAAGGCCGTTGACACCTTTTTGCACCAGGGCTACCAAAGCTATCACTCGGCAGGTGAAGAGGTGCTTAAACAGGCCCCAGTGAGGATGACAACCCAAGTAGTTTTCGCAAAGGGAGATGAAAGCGGCAAAGTAAACTACAAGATTGGGGGGAAGATGATGGAGTTGAGCACCGAAGAAACCCAAGAATTTTTGGAAGAAGGGATGAGGCCGCAGAGAGAAACCTCGCTCGAGGTGAGTCACCAAGAGCACGCGCTCGTCTCTTTCGGCGAAGGCTCGTTCTTACCCGCTCCAGGCAACCGCCAGCTCCCCTCGCGCACGAACCCCTGACCCTCTAGCTCGAGCATCCAGGCCTTGGTCACCCGCGACGGCAACCACTCGCCCGACGTCCATCCAGCCGGCACTCCGGCACTGGAGGACGAGGCGCGCGAGCTCCTCTTCGCCCGCTCAGCCTTCGCGGTTGCATACGCCGCGCGCATCGTCGCTGGTGAGCTTGGAACGGCCTTCGACTAAGGAGAGGTGGAAGGGGTTGATACGTCTCCAACGTATCTATAATTTATGAAGTATTCATGCCATGTTTACAATAATTTTATATGATTTTGGTATGATTTTATTAGAATTAACCCGGACTGACGCTGTTTTCAGCAGAACTACTGTGGTGTTGTTCTTGTGCAGAAATAAAAGTTCTCGGAATGAGCTGAAAATTTACGGAGAATGTTTTTGGAAAATATAAAAAATACTGGAACAAAAAGCTGGGCCAGGAAGTGACCGAAGAGGCCACAAGCCTGGGGGGCGCGCCCCCCCTAGGGCGCGCCCCCCTGGCTTGTCACCTCCTCGGGAACCTTCCGGACGTGGGACCAATGCCAAAAACTCTTATAAATATAGAAATCTCCGAAAAGAAACCTAGATCGGGAGTTCCGCCGCCGCAAGCCTCTAGAGCCACGAAAAATCAATCGGGAGCCCGTTCCGGCACCCTGCCGGAGGGGGAAACCATCACCGGAGGCCATCTTCATCATCCCGGCGGTCACCATGATGAGGAGGGAGTAGTTCACCCTCGGGGCTGAGGGTATGTACCAGTAGCTATGTGTTTGATCTCTCTCTCTCGTGTTCTTGAGATGGCACGATCTTGATGTACCATGAGCTTTATTGATATAGATGAATCATATGGACTTTTTCCCTCTCTATCTTCTTGTGATGCATTGAGTTTTCCCTTTGAAGTATACTTATCGGATTGAATCTTTAAGGATTTGAGAACACTTGATGTATGTCTTGCGATGGGATATCCGTGGTGACAATGGGATGTTCTATTGATCCACTTGATGTATGTTTTGGTGATCAACTTGCGGGTTCCGTGACTTTAGGAATATATGCATAGGGGTTGGCACACGTTTTCGTCTTGACTCTCCGGTGGAAACTTTGGGGCACTCGTTGAAGTTCTTTGTGTTGCATTGAACATGATGAATTTGAAATTGGGTGATGCATATCGTATAATCAAGCCCATGGAGTGAACTCTTTGTCGCCCGTGAGGGATTTACGTATGATTCAACTATGTTAGTATTGTTGAGAGAACTTGCACTAGTGAAAGTATGAACCCTAGGCCTTGTTTCTAAGCATTGCAATACCGTTTGTGCTCACTTTTATCATTAGTTACCATGCTGTTTTTATATTTTCAGATTACAAAAACCTATATCTACCATCCATATTACACTTGTATCACCATCTCTTCGTCGAACTAGTGCACCTATACAATTTACCATTGTATTGGGTGTGTTGGGGACACAAGAGACTCTTTGTTATTTGGTTGCAGGGTTGTTTGAGAGAGACCATCTTCATCCTACGCGTCCCACGGATTGATAAACCTTAGGTCATCCACTAGAGGGAAATTTGCTACTGTCCTACAAAACTCTGCGCTTGGAGGCCCAACACGAGTCTACAAGAAGAAGGTTGCGTAGTAGACATCAAGCTCTTTTCTGGCGCCGTTGCCGGGGAGGTGAGTGCTTGAAGGTATATCTTTAGATCTTGCAATTGAATCTTTTAGTTTCTGGTTTTATCACTAGTTTAGTCTATAAAAGAAAACTACAAAAAATAAATATGGAATTGAGGTTGCCTCATATGCTTCATCTTTTTAATGTCTTTCGTGAAAATGATGGAAAAGAAAATTGTGCTCAAGTGTTAGAAGAAGAAGTTATTAAAATGTTTGGCACTAAATCTTTGAGTGATGAGCATGATTGCAATGTTGTTAGTATGAATTCTTTGAATATCCATAGTACTAATGATGATTGCACTAGTCATGATAAAAAGATTTCTTATAAGCATGTCAATTTTTGTGGAATGAATAGAGTTTGTGAAGACATGCCTAAAAGGGAAAATAGATTTTGTAAGAGGCATAAGTATTTAGAAACTAAATGGTTGCAAGAGAGGCTATATGTTTGTGCTGAAAGACTTAATATTTCTCACCGTCCTTGTGAACTTTGCAATGAAAGTGGTCATTTTAATTTCCAATGTGAATTATTTCATGATCGAATTGTGTCCAAAAATTGTGATAACCTCATTACCCTTGAGCATCATAATGAACTTAGTCTATTTTTGGGGTATGAAGAAATGAAACATGAAACTAAGGATGTTCCAGCTTGGGTTCTCATGAAAATGATCGATTTTGATCTAAATGAAATCTATATGTATTGCGTGGTAAATTGCATTGAGAATCCTTATATTGCCAATTACTTAAAGACAATAAAACAAATAGAATATGAAGAGAATACTAATGAAGGGGAAGAGGTTTCCCAATATCCTCCTATTTTTTCTTATGATGAATCAGGTAACGAGGAGGAGCTTTTTATTCAACCAACCTCTTCAAAAAGAAGGTTGGAGGAATTAAATAAACCCACACATAATGTGGTGAATAAGAAGAAAAGAAGGAAAAGTAAAGGTAAAGAGGTATTTCTCCCAAATAATGTTGCTCCCATTATTGATAGGCCTCATGAGAATGAATCAAAAATAGTTATGGGAGATGATACACTTGAGGATGATTTTGTTATGCCTATTGCTTGTTGTGATAATTATGATTGGGAAGGTAATTATACTTCTTATAATCTTGAAAATATTTATGGCACCAACTTGGAGGATGATGATAATAATTGCTATACTATTGGTGCTATTCATACTATTAATGATGAGAGTGATTATGCTTATGTTATGCAAAGGCACAAGCTTGGGGAGACTATGTTTAATGAAGATGATATTTTTAGTGCCCCAAGTTTTGATGCGCAAATTTATTATGATGATAGCATACCCCCTATTTATGATGATTGCAATATTTATGAAAGTGGGTTTGGAAGAGTGTCAACTTTAGATAATAATTATCCCACTATTTTGGAGGGTGTTGAATCTTATTATAATGATAAAAGTGGATTTGGAGAGGTCATGACTATGATGAGATCAAAGTAGCTACTTATGATGATTATTGTGATGATACTTATGCGATGAAAAAGAGTGATGATTACTATTATGATACTTGTCATAATTATGATTATCCTTTTACTGAATATTACTCTTTTAATGTGGAACCAATTTGTAGTATTCAATTCTTTTATGATACTCCCACTATTAGTCATGAGAAGAAATTTTCTTGTGTGGAGAGTAGTAAAATTTCTATGCTTGTAGATCATGAAAAGAATGCTTTATGTGCTGGTTATATTGTGAAATTCCTTCATGATGCTACTGAAAATTATTATGAGGGAGGAACATATGCTTGTAGGAATTTCAATAATATCAAGTTTCCTCTCTATGTGTTGAAAATTTTGAAGTTATGCTTGTTTTGCCTTCCTATGCTAGTTTATTCTTGCTCCCATAAATTGTTTGCTCACACAATCCCTATGCATAGGAAGTGGGTTAGACTTAAATGTGCTTGTCATGAGATTCATGATGCTCTTTTGCATGTTTCAATTATTATTCCTATGCGAGCATCATTGAAATCATCATGCCTAGCTAGAAGGCATTAAAGAAAAGCGCTTGTTGGGAGACAACCCAACACTTTTCCTTTCTATTTGTGTGTGTCCACATGATTAAGCTACTGTATTAATCATGTTTTGTGTCTTTTATTTCAATAAAGTGCCAAGTAAAGCCTTTGGGATAGTGTGGATGATAGTTGACTAGATTCTGTGCAAAAACAGAAACTTTTGCTCTCAGTCCAGGAATTTTGTAAATTCACTAGAATGTGATTTTGATCTGAAATTTTTACACAGACTTTATATACAAATTTCCTAGATTGTCCTAATTTTTCAGAATTTTTAGAGACAGGTAAGTATGGTTACACTACAGATCTTCACATACTGTTCTGTTTTTGACAGATTCTGTTTTGCATGCATAGTTTGCTTGTTTTAGTGTTTCCATAGCTTATATTCAGTGATATAAATTATGGAAATGATATAATACAGTAGGTATCATGTGAGAACAATTATTAATTTTTTCTTGACAGTACCTAAGTGAATGATTTATCTTTATTACACTAACCCTTCTCACGAAGTTCCGTTAAGTTTTGTGTGATTGAAGTTTTCAAGTTTTGGGTGAGACACCGATATGAGGAGAATAAGGAGTGATAAGAACCTAAGCTTGGGGATGCCCAAGTCACCCCCAAGGTAATATCCAAGGAAGACTCAAGCGCCTAAGCTTGGGGATGCCCCGGAAGGCATCCCCTCTTTTGTCTTCAACATTATCGGTATATCTTACTTGGAGCTATATTTTTATTCGTGACATAATATGAGTTTTGCTTGGAGCGTCATTTTATTTTTTTGTTTTCTTTTAGGTGTCATTTATAATCTTGTTTTTTCAATAAAAAGTTCCAAGAATTGCCTTAGGATGCTTGCATTGCATGTTTTGATGAGTGCTGTGTAAAAACAGAAACTTTGGCTGTAGTGTTTAAATTTTCATATTTTACTGGAATGTGGAAAGTTCCTGAAATTTTCACACAGTATTGTCATATAAATTTTATAGCATGTCCTAAATTTTCATAATTTGTTGAGTTACATAAGTACACTGTTTTCATAAATTGCTACAGACTGTTCTGTTTAGACAGATTGCTGTCATAGTTTTGTTATCTACTTATCCTATAGTTTCCATAGGCTATATTGGTAGATATAAATTGTGGAAATGATAGTAAACAGTAGATGATGTTTTATAATTATTGTGCAACTTGTCTTGGCAGTACATAAAGAGTTGATTTATTATTATGTGTACTAACCTATCTCACGAGTTCTTTTCGAGTTTTGTATGGATGAAGTTTTTGAGAATAGGTGAAACCATGATATCAGAGGATTGAACGAGATACAAAATCTCAAGCTTGGGGATGCCCAAGGCACCCCAAGTACATATTTCAAGAAGTATCAAGCATCTAATCTTGGGGATGCTACGCATCCCACCTCTCTTCATCAACAATTATCGGTTAGCCTAGGTTGAGCCCAAATTTTTATGCGTTCACATGATGCGTGCTATTCTTGGAATGGTATTTTTCTTTTGCTTGCTTTTTAATAAAATGCTTAAGATCTGAAAATATTTAATGAGAGAGAGAGAGTCCTCACATAGCTACTTAATTGTTTGACTACTCATTGATCTTCACTTATATCTTTTGAGAGTAGCTTGTCATTTCCTCTCATGCTTCACTTATACCTTTTTGAGAGATGAAATCTTTATGCTCTTGTACTTCACTTAAATTTGTTTGAGCTTGTCGAAAAAGCAATGGCGGTATATGAAACTAGTCCCAAAGTGATAGATATCCAAGGAGGTATATAATAAAAACTTTCATGAAGATCATTGAACAAATTAAACTTGATTCCTTGTAATAGTTTTGAAACATGATGATAGTAATATGTGAGTCATGTTAGTGAGTAATTATGCTTTAGTAGGCATATTGGTGTTAAGGTTTGTGATTCCTTATGCAAGTACGAAAGTCAATAGTTATGCAATGAAGTTACATCCTACTTGTGGTTCATTATTCGGTGTTAGTTATGTTCAATGCTCACTTATGTGAATTTTCGTTTCTTGGTTTGGTTGCTTCCCAATCAATTTGCTAGCCTCCATTTGTACTAAGTAGAAATACTACTTGTGCATCCAAAATCCTTAAACCAAGTTTTGCCTTATGTGTCCACCATACCTAGCTATATGCGGTATTTCCATGCCGTTCCAAGCAAATTTGTATGTGCCATCTCTAAATTTTCAAAATAAATTTTCTCTTTTGTGTGCCCGTACCGCTCATGAAACGGTGGGGAGTATCCAATATTTTTCCATGCTAGGTGCGTTATTCTCACGATATGTGTTGATTCACTATCATTCACGAGAAAGTGGCTGGTATTCGGGATGCCTAGTTCCATGCTCAAAAATCAAATCAAAATATAATGAAACAAAACTCCCCCAGGATTGTTGTTTGTATGGACGGTACCCGTGGATTCGGCTCGCCGTGGAGTGTGATTGATTGGTGGAGGGGGAGTAAAAACTTTACCATTCTGTTTGGGAACCTCCTATAATGTATCTAGCATGGAAAGTATTGTGAGCTACTTTGTCGTTTTCGTTGACAGGAAAAGCATGCCACTCAAAATATTTTTCTCTCTCAATTTAAACCTTGAGCTCTGGCACCTCTACAAATCCCTACTTCCCTCTGCGAAGGGCCTATCTATTTACTTTATGCAATTTTTATTTTTGCTTTGAGTCTCCATCTTCTCTTATAAGCACCAACTAGGGGGCACTATGATCGTAATTGAGCATTGTGCATAGCTAATATTTGAGTGTGTTTCATGAATGGATCAATGATTGAGCATGATGGGCTAGGGATAACTTTCTTTAGTGTTGATATTTTGAAAGACATGGTTGCTTGTTGACATGCTTGAATATTGAAGTCATTATGTTAAAACTAGACTATTGCTTTGAATCATTTACAAGTCCAAATGTCCATGCTATACAAAGAAGAAAAGAATATGATGAACATGTTAGGTAGCATTCACACTTCATAAATTATTTCTTTTATCATTTACCTACTCGAGGACGAGCAGGAATTAAGGTTGGGGATGCTGATACGTCTCCAACGTATCTATAATTTATGAAGTATTCATGACATGTTTACAATAATTTTATATGATTTTGGTATGATTTTATTAGAACTAACCCGGACTGACGCTGTTTTCAGCAGAACTACCGTGGTGTTGTTTTTGTGCAGAAATAAAAGTTCTCGGAATGAGCTGAAAATTTACGGAGAATATTTTTGGAAAATATAAAAAATACTGGAGCAAAAAGATGGGCCAGGAAGTGACCGAGGAGGCCACAAGCCTGGGGGGCGCGCCCCCTGGCTTGTCACCTCTCGGGAACCTTCCGGACATAGGACCAACGCCAAAAACTCTTATAAATATAGAAATCTCCGAAAAGAAACCTATATCGGGACTTCCGCCGCCGCAAGCCTCCAGAGCCACGAAAAACCAATCGGGAGCCCGTTCCGGCACCCTTCCGGAGGGGGAAACCATCACCGGAGGCCATCTTCATCATCCCGACGATCTCCATGACGAGGAGGGAGTAGTTCACTCTCGGGGCTGAGGGTATGTACCAGTAGCTATGTGTTTGATCTCTCTCTCTCTCGTGTTCTTGAGATGACACGATCTTGATGTACCGCGAGCTTTATTAATATAGATGAATCATATGGAGTTTTCCCCTCTCTATCTTCTTGTGATGAATTGAGTTTTCCCTTTGAAGTTTTCTTATCGGATTGATTCTTTAAGAATTTGAGAACACTTGATGTATGTCTTGCGATGGGATATCCGTGGTGACAATGGGATGTTCTATTGATCCACTTGATGTATGTTTTGGTGATCAACTTGCGGGTTCCATGACCATGGGAATCTATGCATAGGGGTTGGCACACGTTTTCGTTTTGACTCTCCGGTGGAAACTTTGGGGCACTCGTTGAAGTTCTTTGTGTTGGATTGAACATGATGAATTTGAAATTGTGTGATGCATATCGTATAATCAAGCCCATGGGTACTTGTTGTGACATTGGAGTATCTAGGTGACATTAGGGTTTTGGTTGATGTGTATCTTAAGGTGTTATTTTAGTACGAACTCTAGGGCTGTTCGTGACACTTATAGGGATAGCTCATAAGATTGATCGGAAAAGATAACTTTGAGGTGGTTTCGTACCCTACAATAATTTCTTCGTTTGTTCTCCGCTATTTGTGACTTTGGAGTGAACTCTTTGTCGCACGTGAGGGATTTACGGATGATTCAACTATGTTAGTATTGTTGAGAGAACTTGCACTAGTGAAAGTATGAACCCTAGGCCTTGTTTCTAAGCATTGCAATACCGTTTGTGCTCACTTTTATCATTAGTTACCTTGCTGTTTTTATATTTTCAGATTACAAAAACCTATATCTACCATCCATATTACACTTGTATCACCATCTCTTCGCCGAACTAGTGCACCTATACAATTTACCATTGTATTGGGTGTGTTGGGGACAGAAGAGACTCTTTGTTATTGGGTTGCAGGGTTGTTTGAGAGAGACCATCTTCATCCTATGCCTCCCACGGATTGATAAACCTTAGGTCATCCACTTGAGGGAAATTTGCTACTGTCCTACAAAACTCTGCGCTTGGAGGCCCAACACGAGTCTACAAGAAGAAGGTTGCATCGTGCCCACTACCCTAAATTATCATGACGTGACCGTTCCACAGCGCGCCCGCGCGCAGTTTTGACGATTTCGAACGCGCGAAAATTCCTCCGTGCTACTAATGAAGCAGGCTCCGTGCGGCGAAGTCTTTGATGACCCCCTCCTGCGAGCCGAGTAAATGTCTCACACCAGCTAAGCACTCAGGTTAAGCGGCAAGACAGTTTTGGTCAAAGGACATCAATCTTGAATCCATCATGGTTTGAAGCCGAGTGAGAAACGACAAGACTGTTTCTTGGACTCTTCTGGGAGACCATCGGCGCTTCCGAGTGTCGGTCACTCGACCACTCAAACCTCATGGATTCGGGGGCTCCTGATGAGGATGCCTACCCTGGGTAGGGTCATAGGCCTGACATCTAGGGCCCACTTATGGTCCTACAACGTCATTAAAGTCCCTGGGCGGAGATTCATTCGGATGAATATAGCCGTTCACTCGGATGGTTCTCTTCACTCGGAATACACGACGTCATTCGGGCAGACAGAAGCTCAGGCGACCTGGAAGACATAGCGTCCGTAGAATCTGAGTTGTCATTCGTTAAGAGTTAATACGTCGTTACCAGTAACGTCAGGACAATCGGCCGTTCTTGCAACGTTGTATTCATTGGCATTTATTGCCTAATCATGGCGCTCGGCTGGTGGTGGCGCACTCTATATAAGCCACCCCCGGGCACCAGAGCAAGGGTTCCGACCCTCTATAATCTTCTACCACCATAAGCAAACACCACAGCCTCCGGGCACCGAGACGTAGGGCTGTTATCACTTCCGAGTGAGGCCTGAACTCGTACAAACTGAGTGCACACTTCCGTCGTAGTTCGACTTCGCCCCTCCTTTCGTACCCCCTAGTACTATTGTCAGGTTCATTCCCACGACAGGCCTCCTTCCTTTTGTCAGCTTCAACCATGTCTATAATGAAGAGCTTGTCACACAGTTCTTTGCCACCATTTTCTTCCATAATGACTCTGCTCGTACTCTCACCTGGATGTCTAGGCATCGTCAGTTGTCTGCTTCAATAGCCAAGTTTTCTGAAATCATTCCATATCCATTCTATGAGGAAGAACATGAGGACTTCGGCTGAGTTCGTGATGGTGGGAAGCGCTCCAAGGATGAAATTGCATTTAATTAGAAGCATGACCGGTCCTTTGTCATTGGCTCGATCAAGGGTTTGCTCCCAATGTATGATAGAATGAGGCACATTCTTAGGTACACCCTCACTCCCAAGGCCGGTGACTCTCATAACATAAGGAGCTCTATGTTGGATGCCTTTGTGTATCTGCATGCCAGGAAGAAAGTGGATGTTCTGGACTTCATGTTCTATGAGCTTCGCCAGTGTGTGCAGGAGGTCAAGTCGTTAGTCTATGCACCTTTCATTCAGGCCCTCATCGAATCTGTATGCCCTACACGGTACATCTCTCAGTACAAGGCCTCCATTCCCAAGCGCAGTATTCTTTGGTCTCCTCAAGCTCCTGCCCCATACAAGCCTCCTAAGGACTGACGCAACCCTCGAGCTGATGCGCGGGCTACCTACACTCCAGGGTGCTCCTCCACTGCCCGCATTCCTCATGGACCTAGCAAGAAAAGTTCTGAGGCCTGTTTTACCCACGATGAGAAGAACTCTTTGTTCAAGACTCTACGCAGCATGTTTAAGATGTGTCAGTCCACTCAGCGCCGTCAGGTCAAGGAGACCAATAGGGGCAAACTTGAGCATCGTCAAAAGAAGGCTGAGCGTGCTGCTGCTGGTGAGATTGTTGGCTCGGGATCTGAGGACGTCGACAATGAGGCGAAGGCTTACTCCTTCTCAATTGCAGGATGTCAGTTTGCTGATGATGATGCCTCGAGTGCGCATCCCCTTGTGTGAGTGGTTTTATTTGCATCATCTTTTCCCTTTTTGTTGTCTTGATGACAAAGGGGGAGAAGTGGTTTAGGAGTAGTCTGAGTTCCTGAGATCTCAAGCCTCATGTTCTCTGTGGTGTTTATTTGGCTTGAGATACTCTTATTTGTTCCTTTTATCATGTGCGTGTGAGCTACCTTTATCTTCTATGTGTGAGACTATGTCGTATGGATCATATATGATACTAATCTTTATCTTTTGTTATATGATCTTATTTATCATGTATCGTCTCACCACTCCTGCTCACCACACTCTTTGCATATGATCTAGGCACCGTATATGGTATTTTGTTTTGATCACATGCTCTTGACATCATTGATCTAGGGGGAGCCTCTTATGTGTGTGCTTGATGCATACTCAAGCAATTTTTATCCATGCACACATATAGGGGGAGCTCCGATGATCAAGTGTTGTCTTGTGTCATGGCTTTAATATTGTTATATCTTTTGCCATGTCCTAACCATGTTGTCATCAATGCACCAAAAAGGGGGAGATTGAAAGTGCATCTCTCACTTAATTATGTTTTGGTGTGATGGAAATATTGTTAGAAGATCTAACGTGAGCTGCTATAGCTTATCTCAGGTGATTGATTCCTTGCAGCTCTAGATGGAGGTGTGTGACCCCCCAATTTAAAAAGATCAAAGGCATGTTTTTTCTGGTGACTCAAAGGTTTTCGTTTTGGTTCGATTTGAGTCGTAGGAATTACCGCACTATTAAGAGGGGTCATCGTGGATGTATGTTGTGTGGGAATGCCTTCATATCCTTTATTTCAGCCTACCTACCACTTCAAGTATCCACGGGGTCTGTTAGTGTCATGCCCGGGTTCTTAGATCAGGTTTACTGAGACTTCCTAGTCACCCCATGTGCACGGGGTCTTTTGACCCCCGTGCGCACGGGGTACTACGTAGCTCTCTGAGTAGCCCGCACTTTACCTTGCTTTGTATGCTTGTTAGCTTTATTGTTAGA
Source organism: Elymus sibiricus (assembly GCA_039707655.1). Lineage (NCBI taxonomy): Eukaryota > Viridiplantae > Streptophyta > Magnoliopsida > Poales > Poaceae > Elymus > Elymus sibiricus. Next base: position 200,647,147 of record CM077663.1, on the reverse strand, counting down.
TTCAAATCTGGCTGAGTAAATAGATACTTCAGACTTTGATGGTCGGTGTAGACTTCACAACGTTTACCAAGAAGGTAATGTCGCCATAACAGCAGTGCATAGATAACCGCAACAAGTTCTTGGTCATGAACTGGATAGTTCTCTTCATCAGGACACAACTGTCGTGAAGCATAAGCAATCACTCTGCGTTCTTGCATTAGGACACAGCCTAATCCTTGACGGGATGCATCACAATAAATGACAAAGTCCTTCTGAGAATCCGGAGGAGCAAGCACTGGAGCAGTTGTCAGCATGTCCTTGAGTGCCTGGAAACTTTCCTGACACTTTTCTGTCCATTCATACTTAACGCCTTTGTGAAGCAGATTGGTTAAGGGCTTTGCAATCTTGGAGAAGTTCTTGACAAAATGACAGCAATAGCTGGCGAGCCCGAGAAAACTTCTGACTTGCTTAACATTCTTCGGGGGAGTTCATTCAAGAATGGCGTGAACTCATTCTGGTTTGACGGCGATACCATCTTTGGAGATCACATGACCAAGGTAGGTCACCTCGTCCAACCAAAACTCACACTTGGAATAGTTGGCATAAAGCTGATGCTCTCAAAGCTTCTCCATTACAAGACGAAGATGTTCAGCATGCTCTTCTTTATTCTTGGAGAACACTGGGATATCATCCAGATAAACCACGAAGAACTTGTCGAGGTAGTCCATGAAGATATAATTCATCAGATGAGAGAATGTTGCTGGAGCATTGGTTAAGCCGAAAGACATGACGGTGTACTTGTATGAACCATGGCGAGTAACGAAGTCAGTCTTGGGAATATCCTCTTCACGAATCCGTATCTGGTGGTAACCCAACCTCAAGTCGAGTTTAGAAAACACTGAGGAACCAGCAAATTGATCATACAGATCGTTGATCCAAGGAAGCGAATATTTGTTCTGGATGGTTGCTTGGTTGATGGGACGGTAGTCTTGGACCAAACGGTTTCGTACCATCCTTCTTCTTGACAAAGACAGAAGGTGCTCCCCATGCAGAGGAACTTTTACGAATGAACCCTTGACGAAGTGAATTGGCAATTTCTTCCTTAAGCTCAAGGAGTTCATGAGGAGGCATCTTATAAGGTCATTTGGCTATAGGAATGGTACCGGGTACTAAGTAGATGACAAACTCGATAGCTCTGGGAGGGAGAATCCCTGGAAGTTCTTCTAGGAAGACATCTTGGAAATCCCGGACAACTGGGATGTTTTCAATCCCCTCAAGAGGTGACGCATTCAATGCATTCAAGGCATAAAGCCGTGCTTCGGCATCCCGAACAAGATGGGCATGGTAGCTAACTATCTCATTCGAAGGATGTAGGAGGTGTACGGTTTTGGTGGCACAAACGATTGAAGCAGTCTGTGGTTTCAACCAAGCCATTCCCAGAATGAGGTCAATATTGGAAGACTTCAATATAATGGGGGAAACATGGAAGTCCATCCCTTCTATTTCCAGGGTGATGTTGGAACTAACCATGGACGTTCGACATTGGCCCGTGGGGGTGTTTATCACTATCGGGATGTTCATATCTTCGTATTTAATGCCATGCATGTATGCAAATTCTTCTGACATAAAAGAATGTGATGCTCCTGTATCAAACAATACAAAAGCTAGTACTGAGTTAATAAGAAGAGTACCCATCACAGTGGTGGGCTGGTCTTGAGCTTTAGTTATTTCAATGTTGTTAGCCTGACCATGACCATAAGCAGGCCTGGCATTGTTGTTGCGGGGCTGGTTAGAAGGCAGTGCAAGCTGATTCTGATTCTGCTTGCATTCTCTGGCACGGTGACCTGGACGGCCACACTTGAAGCACAACCCATCCTTAGGACGAGAAGGAGGAACTCAAGGCGGTGGAGCTAGGAGTCTCGGCTGCCTAGTTGGTGGAGGAGGCAGACGAGTTGCAGCATAAGAAGGCCTTGGAGCAGGAGCAGGAGCATGGTACATGTTGTGGGGAATCCAGATCATGCGCTTCTGAGTTGATGAGCCCGAAGATGAGCCCACGTCACGGTTGCGTTTGCTATTGTCCTTGTAGTCCTGCAGACCAGTTTCAACCTGGATGGACTTGTTAACCAGATTGGCAAAGTTATCATAATCCTGAACAAGGAGCGCAAGCTTGATATCAGGGTACAGTCCTTCACGGAACTTCTCCTGTCTGCGTGCATCAGTAGCGATATCCTCTTCAGCATAGCGGGACAAGTCCAGAAACTCCTGCTGCTAAGCATCCACAGTCTTGTTGCCCTCGGTGAGGTTGCGGAACTCGCGCTTCTTCATGTTCATAATTCCCTGGGGAATGTAGCGGGCACGGAAAGCAGCTTGGAACTCCGTCCAGGTGATGATGGTTCCAACAGGTTGTGAACGCCTGTGACTATTCCACCATTGAGCACGGGGACCCTTCAGGAAGTATGCCGCAAATGTGACATAGCTGGCCAGCGGGGCGTTGGCAGACTCCAGCTCATAGGTGATGTCACGGAGCCAGTCATCAGCATCAAGCGCCTGAGTTGAGCTACGGTAGACAACAAGGTTGAGGCGCACAAAGTCTTGCAGAGTTACTACGGCCTGTTGCTGATTCATGTTCGGCCGAGTAAACTGATCCATGATCCCTTGCATGAATTGACGGTTCATCTCAAACTGTTGTATCATTCCAGCCATGTATTCGGGTGGCAGTGGTGGTGGCTTGGGCGCACCACGGCCACGACCAGTTGGCCTAACCATCCTGTTAATTACAACAGTGGTAGTTTAGCATTGAGTAATGACAAAGACAATGAATCATTCAGGAAGTAACATGCACAAAGAAAGGAAGTGCAATAGATACATCATAGTAGTCAAGCATGACATACAAATCCATACATAGGTCCATTACAAACCAGCAGTACAAGTTCGGAAAGGTAAAGAACCTAGACAAACTAGGCGGCGCGCAGGCATGCAGTAGAGGGATACAACAACGGGACATAGCGATATGCTACATCAACGTCGGGGACAACCAATGAAGCCAAGTAACTGCTGGTGGCTCTGAATGGCAAACCTGGGGGCCGGATTCGGCAATCCATGATCACTCCGATGCGGATACTGGTCCCGAGCGGGGAGCAGAGGTCCACGTGAAGGAGTACGACCTCCAACAGTAGGCCACTCAAGACCTGGTGGTAGCTCTGTCCTGCGCGGGTAAAGGATGTACTCTGGATGCATCCTCGCTCTGACTGCTGGTATCAACTGTGTCATTGCGACGTAAAGACGAGTACGGGTGGCGTACAACTCAACAGTCAGAGCTCGGACAGCACGATCCAGTGCCTCAGTGTACTGCACCAGAACTTGCGAGTCGTAGTGACGACTCACGTAGGGGGTGCAGACATCAGTGTAGGATCGGTCGTTACGGTGCCACACATAAGGGGTGTAGACCTCGGTGTCGGCTGCAGTATGAACCCCAGCGGGGAAATATGGGATGTATCTGAACGCCGTCTCCTCCAAGCAGGGGTTCTCTGCACGGAAACGGACAATAGCAGCATAGGCAGCAACATGAAGTGCCATCTCAACAGTCACTCCAACACCACGAAAGGTGTGCAGCTCAGTGATGGAGCGGTCACGCCGATCCCAGATTACCATCAAAGCTTCATATTGCTCCTGGTTGAACTCATGGTAGTCCTCGTAAACAGTGTACTTGGGGTACCAGCGATATCCCAGCCTGGTCAAGAGGTCGACTAGAATGGCCGAGAACCCAGTCACATCGACAACCAAAGTCAGACGAACAAGTTGCCTAGAGGGACGCATTAGTAACAAGGAGGTTCAAAGATGTCAAAAGACAGTGTGTGCATCATATCTTCAAAAGATAATAATTGTCGATAAAACAAATCTCCGGTGGATGTGATCACGAGAACCTAATGTTAGAGTTAGCAAAATCTTTAACCCGAAAGAGAAGAGAGATTAGAACCCAGAGTATAGACGAGGAATAAAAGATCCTAATACCACCCGATTGAGATGTGGGCCCATAACCCACACAACAATGTTAGTAAAAGATTTTCAAGTACTAGACTCAACTTCGACCAAGGAGTTGGAAGGGGGGCCACCTACAGGCAGTCGGCTCTGATACCAACTTGTGACGCCCCCATTTTGATCGTACGCTAATCATACAGACAAGTAAGTACGACCAAGATTAGGGACTCACAGGAAGATATCACAACACAACTCTAGACATAGATTAAAATCATACAAGCTTCATATTACAAGCCAGGGGCCTCGAGGGCTCGAATACATAAGCTCAATTTCAAACGAGTCAGCGGAAGCATATATTATCTGAGTACAGACATAAGTAATCAAGTTTGCCTTAAGAAGGCTAGCACAAACATAAAGAACGGATCGAACGAGGCAAGGCCTCCTACGTGGGAACCTCCTATCCTACTGCTGGTTGGGGGCAGCCTCCACATAGTAGTAAGCTCCGTCGGTGTAGTAGTGGTCGTGGGTGGGATCATACGCCTCCTGGGCTCCGTCATCTGATCGCGTAACGTATCAAGAGGAAAGGGGATGCAAAGCAGCGGTGAGTACTCATCCAAAGTACTCGCAAGACTTATATCAGAACTATACTAGAATATGCATCGGTATCAAAGGAATGGGGTTATATCTTTGGACTGACTGCAGAAAAGCTAGAATAGAGGGGGGAAACCTAGTCCTATCGAAGACTAGCATCTTCAGGGTCTTGCAGCATTATAAGAGTGTAGATTAGCATAATTAAAGTAGCAAGTTTTATTTAACCTCGCCCAGAGATTCTTTCTCGACTCCGTGCGAGAAAGCAATCCCGGAGCCAACACATTCATTTCAAAATATCTAGTTCTAGTTGTAAGATCAGGATACAACTCCGAGCATCTGTTACCGTGGACACGGCTATTTGAATAGATATACTTCCCCGTATGGGTGCACAAACTTGCCAAACACGCTCGATTAACTCTGGCCGGACACAATTGCTCGGGTAGTGCTCGGCCTCGGCTGATCGACACGCCGTAGTCCTACCTAGGCTCAAAAGAGAGGCCACACGCTGGTCTACATCCTAAATGCGAAGGGGTCATGGGCCAATTGCTCTTTGCAATCCAGCGCATTGCGAGGACGACCGGTGTTAGTCCTGGCACCTCTTAAGACAAAGACGGTGCTTACGTGGGCCACCCGGGCGCGTGCCACTCAACTGTGACATCTGAAAAGCTTTCGGACGAATTTATGACGTAGAGTGCTCCTACTGATTCCCGCATGGTGGTTAGTGCGAAACAAGCCAGAGGCCTACTTAGATCACATATCCAAACCCATTAATGTTTTGTTAACTACGGTGACGATCGATGATCCATAATATGTGGTACCATTGCCCCGTCTTGAGGACTTGCGGCAAGGGCCAAGAATGCTCGGCCACGCCTCGTCATTATTACACCAACACCCTCCAGGTCATCCTGACGTCAACATGGTCCTGTAGTGAAGTAAAAGTAACCGTGTGTCTATAACACCAAGAGGGAAACCCGAGGAGTCACCCTCGATGGATCCCACCCGATGTAAGCTTCAAGGTGACCAGAGAGGAATCACCCTCGATGGTCTACGCTTGAGGGGTTGCACGACAGAGTCGTCGTTGGGAGTGATGAAGGAGGAATCACCCTCGATAACCACAACCGACTAGCTACACTACAGAGTTAACATCATGAGTACTTCATGAGGTGTCACCCTCGGTACCCGATAGCATCTCTGCAAAGTCGTACAACTAAGGGGGTGTGCGGTGAATGTAACGGGCATGGCTTGTCGATCAGTTGATCGAGTCTTCGAGTCATCGATGATGAAGCAGGGGCAACTGAGACTATGGGGTCATAGGGGATCACTAGTCAACCTATACTAAGCATTTAGTATAACAGCAGGTACAACAACTGTTTATCAAAAACAGGCTATGCATCAGAATAGGAGCTATCTACAACAGTAGCAAAATATAATGCAAGCATGTGAGGGAAAGAAATGGGCGATATCGGAATGATCAAGGGGGTTGCTTGCCTTGTTGCTCTGCTGCAAAAGGCTGATCGTCAATGGCGTAGTCGTACCGGCAACAACGTCGGTCTCGGTGTCTACCGGGGAGAAGAGGGGCAAGAAACAATAAATACAAGCAAACAGATGCAACACGATGCATGCCATGACAATATGCAGTGCTAGGGATGAGCTATCGCAGTACTACATGTCGCAGACGGAGCGGGAAAATATGTGATGATATTTCTCGATTCTTTGGCTATTACCGGACCGATGATCCTAACGCAAAATGTCCATGTTCATCATGCTAAGAGCATGTGACAAATTAACAGACATCGTATTCAGATTCATGGGATTTCTCTGAGCAACTTTCATGTATAAAACTTTTTTATCCGAGCTACGGATTATTTTATATGATTTTATAAAGATTTAACAATATGAGCAATCCGTCCTTAGAGCCCTCTTCCAGGGGATTAGCAATAATATGCTCTTTGAACCAATGCAGGAAAGTGGAGTTGTGCTCTCTAGTAACTTTGGCGTCCGTCCTGCATACCCCCCGGTCACGATACTTCTTTGCGATAGTATCTTTGTGCAGTGTCGCGAAAGGATCTACCTGGTGTAGGTGTTGTAGCACTACCAAGTTTGCTCTGTCAAAGTCGTTGCGTCGATCTGAGTAGGCCACATGCAGTTCCCTGCGACCGTTGGAGTGACCTTCTCCTTCGAGCCTCCCATCGTGCTTGTTAACGGGCAAACCAACACCAGGCGGCCGGTCTGCGCCATATAGAAAATTCTCACAGAAAGAGATGCACTCTTGTGTCAGATAGCCCTGGACGATGCTTCCATCCGGACGAGACATGTTACGAACGAATCCTTTGATGATCCCATTCATCCTCTCAAACGGCATCATGTTGTGCAAGAATGACGGCCCCAGGTCTATTATGTCGTCCACAATATGGACACATAGATGCACCATGACGTCAAAGAACGCGGGCGGGAAGTACATCTCAAGCTCATTTAGTATGACAACGATCTCTTCCTGTAGCCTTCGGAGCTGCTTCACACTGATCGACTTTTGAGAGATGACGTCGAAAACGTTGCAGAGACCAATAAGCGTGTCACGGACGTGCTTTTCCATTATCCCTCTAAGGGCAACAGGTAGTATTTGCGTCATCATCACATGACAGTCATGGGACTTCATCCCGCTGAACCTTTTCTTCTTCGTGTCTAGATATATGCTTATCTTGCCACAGTAACCGGAACTAACTTTGATTCCGGTAAGACACTTGAAGAATTGATCGATCTCACCCGGACTTAAGGTGAAGCAAGAAGGGGGGCAATAATCCTCTTCCTTTACTTTTTTGCCCTTCTTCTCCCGCGCCTCTGTCTCCGTCTCTGTCTCCTCTAACTTTTTACGGGGCGGCATGTGCAGATCTGCCCTGATCTCCAAATCTTGCAAGTCTTTTCTTGCCTTCGGCCCATCCTTGGTCTTATCCGGCATGTTCATCAGTGTCGCAAGCAAGCTCTCAAGGACAGTCTTACAGATATGCATTTGATCAAGGCAATGAGGCGTGTCGAGTTTGTGCCAGTACTCCAAGTCCCAGAAAACAGACCTCGTCTTCCATACCTTCAGCAGCGGCTCCGGCGCCTTTTTCATCGTCTTTCCCGGCGTGGGGCACTGTTCCCAGTTTTTCAACAGCTCATCGATTTCGGCCCCGCTCGTCCTTGATGCTCAGCCTCACCATTGAATAGATCTCCACGGTTTCTCCACGGGTCGTCCTTCTCGAGCCATCTTCGATGCCCCATGAACACGATTTTCCCAGACCCGCCATCTTTCCTTGACGTTAGCTACTGAGACGTCGTATCATCCATGCACCGCGTGCATCCGCAATATCCATGGCACACCTGTCCTGCGACATATCCGTAACCGAGATAGTCGTGCACCGTCGTGATCAACGCGGCTCTCATATAGAAATACTCGCCTTTGCTGGCGTCCCATGTCTTGGCCGGTGTTTTCCATAACGTGTCTAACTCCTCTTGAAGTAGCCCCAGATATAGATTAATATTATTTCCTGGCTGTTTCGGCCCTTGAATCAGCATGCTCATGTGTATGTACTTCGACTTCATGCACAACCAGGGGGGAGGTTGTACATCCATACAAACACGGGCCATGTGCTATGGTTGGTGTTCTGGTTGCCAAACGGATTCATGCCATCGGTACACGCGCCGAGCACGATGTTCCTTGCATCACATGCAAAATACCGATATTCGCCGTTGAACGCTCTCCACTGGCTTCCATCCACGACGTGTCTCAGCTTCGGATCATCTCCATCGTCGGGCTTCTTCCTCTCCGCGTGCTAGCGCATGAGCTTTTCTTCCTTGGGATCTACGAAATACCGCTGGAGACGGGGAGTGATCGGTAAGTACCATACAACTTTCTGGGGACATTTCTTCCCGGCCTTCTTGTATCGAGAAGCATTGCACACCGGACAGCTTGTTTTTTCCGCATGCTCCTTCCGATAAATTATGCAATCGTTGATGCATGCATGGTATCTACCGTGCGGCAGATCAAGAGGGCACACGATCTTCTTGGCCTCATCAACACTAGTAGGACATAGATTCCCCGCGGGAAGAACATCCTTTAGGTACTTGAGAAGCTCATCGAGACTAGTGTCGGTCCATTTGTTTTTAGCCTTCGTCTTCAGGAGTTCGAACGTGAAACTCAAGCGGGTCACCCCGGGATTGCAACCATGATACAATGGAGTGTTCGAGTCTACCACCAATTGCTGCAGCTTGGCCTCCTCTCTAGAAGCAGCTCTCTCAGTACTTGTCTCCTTACGAAGCAGTGCTTGAACATGAGGGTCCCGCACGATTGAACTTAGTACCGACGAATTCTGCGGCATGGAGTCCATGTTTTCTCTGCCGCCATGTCCGGCCCCTTCTCCGCCGCCATGTCCGGCCTCTTCCCCGCCGCCATGTCCGGCCCCTTCTCCGCCGCCATGTCCGGCCCCTTCTCCGCCGCCATGTCTGGCCTCTTCCCCGCCGCCATGTCCGGCCCCTTCTCCGCCGCCATTATCGATCATCTCTTCGTCTTGCCCCGTGTCATCATTGCCTGCCCCGTCGGCGTCCTCAACATCATCATCCTCATCTTCAATTATCCACCGAGTATAGCCATCCATGAAACAAGTCATGAGCAGGTGCGCCATCACACGACCATCGTCATAGGGGTCGAGCCAAGCTCGTCCGTTGCATCTTCCACACGGACATAAAACCTCTGTCGGGTTATTTTCTTTCATGTCCTGCACCGCCGATCGCAACCACCTGTCCACCACCGTTCCACTGACCATCATGAACGCCTGAACGGTAATAATAAACAAATTGATTATAAAAATGCATGCATGCATCAAAGTCATAAAAAAATTCGGCATGACCTTCCCTAAAAATAGGACATATAGAGTTTGCCCGGAATTCGTCGAAACGGAAATAAATCGACATTTCGGCAAAACATAGGCAACTCACAAGCACAATTCGGCGGCAACTCATGCCACACACACAATTTCCATCATATCACCCGATTATGTCATATCGCACACATACACATATTTCCATTCTTGCAAAAGCATAATTTTTTAATCACCGTACCTATCTCGAGATCGAGCACGGTGATGATGATGTCGATAGGTGTCGCTACACACACCTATGGAATGATCAAAAGTGGACAAAGCTCTTCTTGATAAGGCTATAGATCTAGTTAGGGAGGTACATAGGTCACTTCACTAAATGCTAGCTAGATCTACCTAGCTAGCTAGTTTGGGAGGAGACAAGTTCAACTAGTGGAGGGGGAAGGAAAAAGAGAAAGTAAATGCATTAATGGAGGTTGGTGTAGTTAGCTAGGAGTAATAAAGAGAGAGAAAGATAGGTAGAAGAAGAGTAGAGTAATGGGGGGAGATGCATTATTAGAAGCAAAGTGAGGGAGAGAGGAGGTGGGAGCTAGGGGAAAGTGAGGAAGAGAGGAGGGGAGGGGAGGGGAGGGGAGGGGAGGAAAAAGGTGGTATGGCTGCGGCTTAGCAGTAGCGATGGGATAAAATGCGTTGCTGCTAATAATATAGCAGTAGCGCACCTCTGTCACGCGCGCTACTGCTAAGAGGGGCCCGCCATGTGGCCAGTTTCAAAATTAGCAGTAGCGACATGAAAAAAAGCGCGCTACTACTATCAAATTAGCAATAGCGCGGTTATCATGGACGCGCTACTGCTAAACCTAGCGTGGCGGGAACGGTCGGTCAATTTTAGTAGCAGCGCGGTTCTACCGAGCCGCGCTACTGCTAAGTTGGTAGCAGTAGCGCCTGTCTTCAGACCGCGCTACTGCTAATTAGCAGTAGCGCTCCATCCTATCCCGCGCTGCTGCTAAGATTCTGTGTATAAGGTTTTCCCTAGTAGTGTAGTTTTGACATAAAGACATTAATACTCAGGCATCCCAACAAACAATTATGTCTTTCAAAATATCAAGGCTAAAGAACGCTATCCCTAGAAAATCATATAGCCTTGTCATGCTCTATCTTCTTAACACAATGTATAAATCATGTACTACCCCGGTGTTAGCCAAGCAATTGGTTCATACTTTTTAACGCGCTTCAGCATTTTCAACTCTCACGCAATACATGAGCGCAAGCCATGGATATAGCACTATGGGTGGAATAGAATATGGTGGTAGCTTTCAAAGGGGTAAAAGTGGAGAAGAAAGTCTCGCATCAACTCAGCGTATCAACGGGCTATGGAGATGCCCATCAATAGATATCAATGCGAGGAGTAGGGATTGCCCTGCAACAGATGCACTAAGAGCTGTAAGTGTATGAAAGCTCAATATAAAAACTAAGTGGTTATGCATCTAACTCTATAATGAAAAATTCCCACTAGTATATGAAAGTGACAACACAGGAGACTCTCTAAATGAAAAACATGGTGCTACTTTGAAGCACAAGTGTGGCATTAGCATGCCCCTATTCCTTCTTCTTTCAATTTTTTTTCTTTTCTTTTCTTTTCTTTTTTCTTTTATTTTTTCTTTTTATTTTTTTCTTTGTCCGGAGCCTCATCCCGACTTGTGGGGGAATCATAGTTTCCATCATCCTTTCATCACTGGGGCATGCTCTAATAATGAATAATGATGATCGTCACACTTCTATTTACTTACAACTCAATACTACAACTATAGTAGAACAAAGTATGACTCTATATGAATGCAATGATCTAGCGTAGCAAAGATATCAAAAAACGGACAAGCGATGAAAACATCATGCTAGCTATCTTACGATCATGTAATGCAATATGACAATGAATGCTCAAGTCATCAAAACGGAGGCGGTGGAAGTTGCATGGCAATATATCTCGGAATGGCTATGGAAATGCCATAATAGGTAGGTATGGTGGCTGTTTTGAGGAAGATATAATAAGGCTTATGTGTGATAGAGCATATCATATCACGGGGTTTGGATGCACCGGCGAAGTTTGCACCGACTCTCGAGGTGAGAAAGGGCAATGCACGGTACCGTAGAGGCTAGCAAATTGCGGAAAGGTAAGAGTGCCTATAATCCATGGACTCACATTAGTCATAAAGAACTCACATACTTATTGCAAAAGTTTATTAGCCCTCGAAGTAAAGTATTACTACGCATGCTCCTAGGGGGGAGGTTGGTAGGAGTTAACCATCGCGCGCCCCCGGCCTTCACACAAAGATAGACAATCAAGAATAATTGTGCTCCAACTTCCTAGCATAACGGGAGACTATACGTGCATGCTTCGGGAATCACAAACCTTAACACCAATATCTTACGAAACACGATCATCCACTAGTACCTCCCACATATTATCATCTCTATATCGCAAAACTATTGCAAGGAATCAAACATATCATATTCAGTGATCCCTATGTTTTATGTAGGATTTTATGACTAACCATGCAAATGACCAATTCCTGTTAACTCTCTAAATAGATATAAGTGAAGCAAGAGAGTTTAATTCTTTCTATGAAAGACCATGCTCTAATAAATATAAGTGAAGCAAAAGAGCATTCTACAAATAACGGTTTTCTATGTGAACAGAAACAGGCAATCCAAACTTCAAATGATATAAGTGAAGCACATGAAGCATTCTATAAAGCCATACTCAAAAGATATAAGTGAAGTGCAATGAGCATTCTATAAATCAACCATGGACAATCTCGTACCAGCATGGTGCACAAAAGAAAAGTGAAAACTAAAGACAAAAGACGCTACCAGATTTACACATATCACATGAATGAAACGAAAACAAAAACATACCGATACTTGTTGAAGAAAGATGGGATGCCTTCCGGGGCATCCCCAAGCTTAGACGCTTGAGTCTCCTTTGATATTTACTTGGGGTGACTTGGGCATCCCCAATCTTGAACTCTTGACTCTCCTCCTTCTCCTCATATCAACACCCCTCGATATTCGAACACTTCATCCACACAAAACTTAACAGAAGACTGGTGAGATCCGTTAGTATAATAAAGCAAATTCCTACTTTAAGTACTGTTGAAAACCCATTCATATTTTATATTTTCATTATCCCTTCTGTATTATAACTTCTCCATGGCTTAAACTACTGATAAAATCGATAGTTTCATCAAAACAAGCAAAACAATGCATCAAAAACAGAATCTGTCTTAAACAGGACAGTCTGTAGTAATCTGAACTTTGACCATACTTCTGTAACTCCAAAAATTCTGAAAAATTAGGAAGAAATAAACATTTTTGTATATAAATAATGTGTAAAAATTTCAGAAACTTTTGACGTTCCAGTAAAAAAAATGAAAATTCACGCACTACAGCCAAAGTTTCTGTTTTTAGACCGCACATACCAACAAGCAATCTAATCATCCTAAAGGCAAATCTTGGCACATTATTTTTATAATACAATGGATTTGTACAAGGGGATAATTATTTTTGTTGGAAAAGCTTCTGTGATTCAAGACACACAAAGTTTCCATGGGCATGAACAAAGTTCAAGGATATCCCCCACTTCAATGATGCTCATCATCTCTCTCACTTTCACATTTCCTTTTGTGAAGTTTTGGGTTTCCCTCTATATTTTTTTTGTTTTTAAACTTTATAAAAGCACACAACAGAAATAAATGACTCTCTAAAACTTCCGGGTTGTCTCCCTGGTAGCGCTTTCTTTAAAGCCATTAAGCTAGGCCTAAAGTGCTCAAGTAATGGATCCACCCGGATCCCAAGGTATATCAAAGCCAATTTTAATTAACAATGATTTGTAATTTAGTAGTGAGCACAAAGTGATATATATCATGTGACAACGAATTCTAACTCTCTTCCTATGCATCGGCATGTCATACAAGAACAATTCATGCACATTAAGTAAAGGCCAATGCATAGTATAAACAGTTTCTTGCAATTTCATACTATTGGAAACATAGAGAGGTGAAGATTTGGTTCCTCTCTCATAATAATTGCAAGTAGGGGAAGCAATCACATGCATATTATATTCATTAAAACCATCATGTGTAGTAGAAAAACGCAACCCATCAATGTAATCCTTAATAAGTGCAAACTTCTCCGATATAGTGTAGTTGGGAGAATTCAAAAAGATAATAGGACTATCATGTGTGGGTGCAATAGCAACAATTTCATGCTTAACATAAGGAACTATAGCAAGTTCATATTTGTAAGAATAATTCATATTGGCATCATGGCCAGAAGCATAGCAAGCATCAAGTTCATCAAAAAGGGATATTTCAAATGAATCCACGGGATCATAGCAATTATCATAGCATTCATCCTTCGGTACGCACGAAGGGTAATTAAACAATGTATGAGTTGAAGACTTACTCTCATTAGAAGGTGGGCATGGGTGATCAATCCGCTCTTCCTCCTTTTGTTCTTCGCTCTCCTCCTCATCTTTTTCATCTAATGAGCTCACAATTTCAGCAATTTCTTCTTCCACAGATTCTAGCAAAATATTAGTCTCCTCCAAGGAAGCGGTCATTCTTTCAATAAATTCAATAATATCAGCATTGCAATCATAATTCTCATAGCAATATTTAAGTATGGATAAATTTTCAGATTCGTAAGGAACATCATCATCATACTTTTCAAGCAAAGAAGCAATTTCATAAGCACCTTTAAACGCAACAAATTCTTCTATTCGTTCCACATCATAGTAATCATAAATACCTTTAGCATATGAAGCCAAGGTTTTATTATCGTTGAATTTACATTGAAAGGGAAGGTATCGAGCTTCTATCTTAGAGCAACAAGTAAAGTCACATCTCGAGCATGCATCCCAAGCAAACCATTGCAATATTCTAATTTGATCCCATAAGTGTTTCCCTTTTTGAGACAAGCGATAATCCCTAAAGTACTCACGTTGATCCAACGTGTCTCCCATTATAAAGTTCGATGAGGATTTCTCAGGATTATCAAATGAGTAATTAACGCGTCCCACATAACTAGCATCGAGGGTTTTAGGAGGTTCCCCATCTCCATGAGTAGCAAGTACCACTAATATTTTTGGTATTTTGCGTTTCCTACCCATATCTAAAGATAGAAAACAAGAGCACAAAATAAAAACTTCTTAGTGATAAAGGAAACAAGCACACACGAGAATATTCACCCCACGCTATTGCTCCCCGGCAACGGCGTCAGAAAAAGGTCTTGATAACCCACAAGTGCAGGGGATCGTTTGTAGCCTTTTTCGATAAGTAAGAGTGTCGAACCCAATGAGGAGCTAAAGGTAGAACAAATATTCCCTCAAGTTCTATCGACCACCGATACAACTCTACGCACGCTAATGCTTGCTTTACCTAGAACAAGTATGAAACTACTTTGCGGGAGTAAAACTAGAAGTGCTTTGCATGAAAATAAAGAACGTGGAAATAAAAGTTAGGTGTTGTTTTAATAAAAGAACAATAAAAGTAAATAACTTAGTAGAAAGCTTTTTGTGTAACGCAAGAGAAAGATTTTCCCTAGGCAATTGAATATAATATGATAGATACTTGTTATATGCAATGAGGGAGAGGCATACGCTAACACACTTTTCGTACTTGGATCATATGTACTTATGATTGAATTCTAGCAAGCAGCCGCAACTACCAAAGATCATTAAGGTAAAACCCAACCATAGCATTAAGTATCAAGTCCTCTTTACTCCCATACGCAACAACCTACCTACTCGGGTTTATGCTTTTGTCACTCAAGCAACCCACCATAGGCAAATCATGAACATATTGCAACACCCTACAGTGGGAATCCCTCATGTTTGCGTGACTTGGAGGGCACCATAGGAAAGCACCATATCAACATACAACTCACATCCATAACATCATACCACAATTAACCCATAGGACAAAAGAGATCTACTCAAACATCATAGGATAGCCAAATATCATTGGGAAATAATATATGGAGTTGAGCACCATGTTTAAGTAGAGATTACAGAGGGGAAGAGAGGTGTTACACCGCTACATAGATGGGGAGAGAGTTGGTGTTGATGGCGGCGAAGTTGTTGGTGTAGATCGCCGTCACGATGATTGCCCCGGCGGCGTTCCGACATCACCGGGAGAGAGGGGGAGAGAGCCCCCCCTCCTTCTTATTCTTCCTTGGCCTACCCCCTAAATGGGAGGAGAGTTACCCCTCTAGTCCATGGCCTCCATGGCGGTAGAGGGGCAGGAGCCCCTCCGAGATTGGATCTTCCTCTCTGTTCTCTTCTGTTTCACGTTCCTGTTTTCTGGCCAAAAACCGTTTCTTATATTCCCGGAGATCCGTAACTACGATCGGGCTGAAATTTTAAGGGGATTTTTATCCAAAAATTAGCTTCCTTGCGCCCGAAGGAGATCTCCAACCGACGTACGAGGTGGGCACAACCCACCACGCCACGCCTGGGCCTTCTGGGTGCGCCCTGGTGTCTCTTGGGGGCTGTGGGCCTCCGTTTGCGTTGATTCCACTTCTCAAAATTCACAAATATTCCAAAAAAATCTCCGTAAATTTTTATCATGTTTGGACTTCGTTTGATATGGATATTCTGCGAAACAAAAAACATGCAACAAACAGGAACTGGCACTGGGCACTGGATCAATATGTTAGTCCAATAAATCATATAAAATGTTGCCAAAAATATGTGAAAGTTGTATAATATTCGCATAAAACAATCAAAAATTATAGATACAACGGAGACGTATCAGTACACCCCCAGGTTTAGCTATACACACAAATGCTTGCAAGGGTTTGGAGAGTGCAGTGGAAATTGTATTCCGTGGAGTGGAGCATAGGGAATGTATACGACACCTAGCACAGAATTTCAGAAACTAATTCAAAGTTAAAGTATATGATGATAACTTATGGCCAGCATCATACACATGCAGTGAGAGGAAGCATGAGCATCATTTGAGAGTGTTGTATGCTCACAATCCTCTAGTAAAGGAGTACCTAGATGCACACCATGGGAAGTTGTGGTCAAGAAGCAAATTCAATGAAATATGCAAAGTAGACTATGTGACCAGTAACCTGGCAGAGTGTTTCAATTCAAAGATCAAATCATTGAAAGGGCTTCTCATATGGCAAATATTTGATAAGATTCGGCAGCTGATCATGATAAAGATGGCTCTTCGCAAAAGAATTGTAGAAACGGAATATGAAATTGCATCTCTCACTTAATTATGTTTTGGTGTGATGGCAATATGGTTAGAAGATCTAACGTGAGCTGCTATAGTTTAACTCAGGTGATTGATTCCTTGCAGCTCTAGATGGAGGTGTGTGACCCCCCAATTCAAAAAGATCAAAGGCGTGGTTTTTCCGATGACTCAAAGGTTTTTGTTTTGGTTCGATTTGAGTTGTAGGAATTACCACACTATTAAGAGGGGTCATCGTGGATGTATGTTGTGTGGGAATGCCTTCATGTCCTTTATTTCAGCCTACCTACCACTTCAAGTATCCACGGGGTCTGTTAGTGTCATGCCCGGGTTCTCAGATCAGGTTTACAGAGACTTCCCGGTCCACCCGTGTGCATGGGCTACTGCGTAGCTCTCTGAGTAGCCCGTGTGCACGGGGTCTTTTGACCCCCGTGCGCACGGGGTACCCCGAACCTCTCTGAGTAGATTGTGCGTACGGGCTCTTTTGACCCCCGTGCGCACGGGGTACCCCGAACCTCTCTGAGTACCCAGTGTGCACGGGGCTGACTAAGCCCGTGCGCACGGGGTCTGATGTCTACTACGCAACCTTCTTCTTGTAGACTCGTGTTGGGCCTCCAACTGCAGAGTTTTGTAGGACAGTAGCAAATTTCCCTCAAGTGGATGACCTAAGGTTTATCAATCCGTGGGAGGCGTAGGATGAAGATGGTCTCTCTCAAACAACCCTGCAACCAAATAACAAAGAGTCTCTTGTGTCCCGAACACACCCAATACAATGGTAAATTGTATAGGTGCACTAGTTCGGCGAAGAGATGGTGATACAAGTGTAATATGGATGGTAGATATAGGTTTTTGTAATCTGAAAATATAAAAACAGCAAGGTAACTAATGATAAAAGTGAGCAAAAACGGTATTGCAATGCTTGAAAACAAGGACTAGGGTTCATACTTTCACTAGTGCAAGTTCTCTCAACAATACTGACATAGTTGAATCATATGTAAATCCCTCACGTGCGACAAAGAGTTCACTCCAAAGTTACAAATAGCAGAGAACAAACGAAGAAATTATTGTAGGGTACGAAACCACCTCAAAGTTATATTTTCTGATCAATCTTATGAGCTATCCCTATAAGTGTCACGAACATCCCTAGAGTTTGTACTAAAATAACACCTTAAGATACACATCAAACAAAACCCTAATGTCACCTAGATACTCCAATGTCACCACGAGTACCCATGGGCTTGATTATACGATATGCATCACATAATTTCAGATTCATCATGTTCAATCCAACACAAAGAACTTCAAAGAGTGCCCCAAAGTTTCTACCGGAGAGTCAAGACGAAAACGTGTGCCAACCTTTATGCATAGATTCCCAAGGTCACGGAACCCGCAAGTTGATCACCAAAACATACATCGAGTGGATCAATAGAACATCCTATTGTCACCACGGATATCCCATCGCAAGACATACCTCAAGTGTTCTCAAATCCTTAAAGACCCAATCCGATAAGTAAACTTCAAAAGGAAAACTCAATTCATCACAAGAAGATAGAGAGGGAAAAACTCCATATGATTCATCTATATCAATAAAGCTCACGGTACATCAAGATCGTGCCATCTCAAGAACACAAGAGAGAGAGATCAAACACATAGCTACTGGTACATACCCTCAGCCCCGAGGGTGAACTACTCCCTCCTCGTGATGGAGACCGCCGGGATGATGAAGATGGCCTTCGGTGATGGTTTCCCCCTCCGGCAGGGTGCCGGAACGGGCTCCCGATTGGTTTTTCGTGGCTAAAGAGGCTTGCGGCGGCGGAACTCCCGATCTAGGTTTCTTTTCGGGGGTTTCTGTATTTATAGGAGTACTTGGCGTTGGAATCACGTCAGGGGGGGTGCTCGAGGGACCCACAAGCCAGGGGGCGTGCCCTAGGGGGGGCGCCCCCTAGGCTTGTGGCCTCCTCGGGACTCCTCTCCGGTATCTTTTTGCTCCAGTATTTTTTATATTTTCCAAAAATATTCTCCGTAAATTTTCAGCCCATTCCGAGAACTTTTATTTCTGCACAAAAACAACACCACGGTAGCTCTGCTGAAAACAGCGTCAGTCCGGGTTAGTTCTAATAAAATCATACCAAAATCATATAAAATTATTGTAAACATGGCATGAATACTTCATAAATTATAGATACGTTGGAGACGTATGAGCATCCCCAACCTTAATTCCTGCTCGTCCTCGAGTAGGTAAATGATAAAAGAAATAATTTATGAAGTGTGAATGCTACCTAACATGTTCATCATATTCTTTTCTTCTTTGTATAGCATGGACATTTGGACTTGTAAATGATTCAAAGCAATAGTCTAGTTTTAACATAATGACTTCAATACTCAAGCATGTCAACAAGCAACCATGTCTTTCAAAATATCAACACTAAAGAGAGTTATCCCTAGCCCATCATGCTCAATCATTGATCCATCCATGAAACACACTCAAATATTAGCTATGCCCAATGCTCAAGTACGATCATAGTGCTCCCTAGTTGGTGCTCATAAGAGAAGATGGAGACTCAAAGCAAAAATAAAAATTGCATAAAGTAAATAGATAGGCCCTTCGCAGAGGGAAGTAGGGATTTGTAGAGGTGCCAGAGCTCAAAGTTTTAAATTGAGAGAGAAAAAATATTTTGGGTGGCATGCTTTTCCTGTCAACGAAAACGAAAAAGTAGCTCACAATACTTTCCATGCTAGATACATTATAGGTGGTTCCCAAACAGAATGGTAAAGTTTTTACTCCCCCTCCACCAATCAATCACACTCCACGGCGAGCCGAATCCACGGGTACCGTCCATACAAACAACAATCCTAGGGGAGTTTTGTTTCATTATATTTTGATTTGATTTTTGAGCATGGAACTGGGCATCCCGAATACCAGCCACTTTCTCGTGAATGATAGTGAATCAACACATATCGTGAGAATAACCCACCTAGCATGGAAAAATATTGGATACTCCCCACCGTTTCATGAGCGGTACGGGCACACAAAAGAGAAAATTTATTTTGAAGATTTAGATATGGCACATACAAATTTTCTTGGAACGGCATGGAATACCGCATATAGGTAGGTATGGTGGACTCATAAGGCAAAACTTGGTTTAAGGATTTTGGATGCACAAGTAGTATTTCTACTTAGTACAAATGAAGGCTAGCAAATAGATGGGGAAGCAACCAAACCAAGAAACGAAAAAATCACATAAGTGAGCATTTGAACATAACTAACATCGAATAATGCACCACAAGTAGGATGTAACTTCATTGCATAACTATTGAATTTCGTGCATGCATAGGGAATCACAAACCTTAACACCAATATTCCTACTAAGCATAATTACTCACTAACATGACTCACATATTACTATCATCATGTTTCAAAACTATTACAAGGAATCAAGTTTAATTTGTCCAATGATCTTCATGAAAGTTTTTATGATATCCTCCTTGGATATCTATCACTTTGGGACTAGTTTCATATATTGCTATTGCTTTTTCGACAAGCTCAAACAAATTTAAATGAAGCACATGAGCATAAAGATTTCATCCCTCAAAAAGGTATAAGTGAAGCATGAGAGGAAATGACAAGCTACTCTCAAAAGATATAAGTGAAGATCAATGAGTAGTCAAACAATTAAGCAGCTATGTGAGGACTCTCTCTCTCTCAATAAATATTTTCAGATCTGAGTATTTTATTCAAATAGCAAACAAAAGAAAAATATCATTCCAAGAATAGCATGCATCATGTGAACGAATAAAAATTTAGGCTCAACATAGGCTAACCGATAATTGTTGATGAAGAGAGGTGGGATGCGTAGCATCCCCAAGCTTAGATGCTTGAGACTTCTTGAAATATTTACTTGGGGTGCCTTGGGCATCCCCAAGCTTGAGCTTTTGTATCTCGTTCAATCCTCTCATATCATGGTTTCACCTATTCTCAAAAACTTCATCCACACAAAACTGGAAAAGAACTCGTGAGATAGGTTAGTACACATAATAATAAATCAACACTTCATGTACTGCCAAGAAAAGTTGCATAATAATTTCCAAACATTAGGTACTGTATACTATCATTTTCACAATTTATATCTCCCAATATAGGCTATGGAAACTAGAGGATAAGTAGATAACAAAACTATGACAGCAATCTGTCCAAACAGAACAGTCTGTAGAAATCTATTAAACCAGTGTACTTCTGTAACTCAAAAAATTATAAAAATTTAGGACATGCTAAATAATTTATATGACATCACTGTGTAACAATTTCAGGAACTTTCCACGTTCCAGTAAAATATGAAAATTCAAACACTACAGCAAAAGTTTCTGTTTTTACACAGCACATATCAAAACATGCAATGCAAGCTTCCTAATGCAATTCTTGGAACCTTTTTTTTATTGAAAACAAGATTATAAATAACACATAACAGAAAATAACAAAATCTAATGACGATCCAAGCAAAGCACATATTATGTGACGAATAAAAATATAGCTCTAAGTAAGATATACCGATAGTGTTGAAGACGAAAGAGGGGATGCCTTCCGGGGCACCCCCAAGCTTAGGCGCTTGAGTCTTCCTTGGATATTACCTTGGGGGTGCCTTGGGAATCCCCAAGCTTAGGTTCTTTTCACTCCTTATTCTCCTCATATCAGTGTCTCACCCAAAACTTGAAAACTTCAATCACACAAAACTTAACGGAACTTCGTGAGATGGGTTAGTATAATAATTAAAGATAATTCACTTAGGTACTGTCAAGACAAGATTCATAATTGTTCCCACATGATACCTACTGTATTCTATCATTCCCATAATTTATACCGCTAAGTATAAGCTATGGAAACACTAAAACAAGCAAACTATGCATGCAAAACAGAATCTGTCAAAAACAGAACAGTCTGTGAAGATCTGTAGTGTAACCATACTTCACTCTCTCTAAAAATTCTGAAAACTTAGGAAAATCTAGGAAATTTGTATATCAATCATGTGTAAAAAATTCAGATTAAAATCACGTTCCAGTGAATTTACAAAATTCCTGGACTGAGAGCAAAAGTTTCTGTTTTTGCACAGAATCAAGTCAACTATCATCCACACTATCCCAAAGGCTTTACTTGGCACTTTATTGAAAGAAAAGCTATAAAACATGATTATACAGTAGCTTAATCATGTGAACACACAAAAACAGAAAGTAAAAGTGTTGGGTTGTCTCCCAACAAGCGCTTTTCTTGAATGCCTTTTAGCTAGGCATGATGATTTCAATGATGCTCACATAGGAATAGTATTTGAAACATGTAAGAGAGCATCATGAATCTCATGACAAGCACATTTAAGCCTAACCCACTTCCTATGCATAGGGATTTTGTGAGCAAACAACTTATGGGAAGAAGAATCAACTAGCATAGGAAGGCAAAACAAGCATAACTTCAAAACTTTGAACACATAGAGAGGAAACTTGATATTATTGCAATTCCTACAAGCATATGTCCATCCCTCATAATAATTTTCAGTAGCTTCATGAAGGAATTTCACAACATAACTATCATAAAGCATTCTTTTCATGATTCATAAGCATAGAAATTTTATTACTCTCCACACAAGAAAATTTCTTCTCATGACTAATAGTGGGAGTATCATAAAAGAATTGAATACTACAAATTGGTTCCACATTAAAAGGGTAATATTCAGTAAAAGGATATTCATAATTATGACAAGTATCATAATAGTAATCATCACTCTTTTTCATCGCATAAGTATCACCACAATAGTCATCATAAGTAGGAGGCATGCAATCATTATAACAAATTTGATCATTCAAAGTAGGGGGAATAAAAAGATCATCTTCATTAAGCATAGCATCCCCAAGCTTGGGACAAACATTAATTGCAGCAAATAAATTCTCAAACATGTCATTTTCATCAAACATAGCATCCCCAAGCTTGTGGCTTTGTATATCATAAACATAATCACTCTCATCATTAATAGTATGAATAGCACCAATAGTATAGCAATTATTATCATCATCTTCCACAACTATTTTTGATTCATTCGCATGAGGCCTATCACTAATGGGAGAAACATTATTTGGGAGAGATACCTCTTTACCTTTACTTTTCCTTCTTTTCTTCTTCTTCACCACATTATGTGTGGGTTTATTTAATTCCTCAAAGCTTCTTTTTGAAGAGGTTGGTTGAATAAAAAGCTCCTCCTCGTTACCTGATTCATCATAAGAAAAAATAGGAGGATATTGGGAAACCTCTTCCCCTTCATTAGTATTCTATTCATCTTCTATTTGTTTTCTTGTCTTTAAGTAATTGGCAATATAGGGATTCTCAATGAAATTTACCACGCAATACATATAGATTTCATTTAGATCAAAATCAATCATTTTCATGAGAACCCAAGCTGGAACATCCTTAGTTTTATGTTTCATTTCTTCATACCCCAAAAATAGACTAAGTTCATTATGATGCTCAAGGGTAATGAGGTTATCACAATTTTTGGACACAATTCGATCATGAAATAATTCACATTGGAAATTAAAATGACCAGTTTCATTGCAAAGTTCACAAGGACGGCGAGAAATATTAAGTCTTTCAGCACAAACATATAGCCTCTCTTGCAACCATTTAGTTTCTAAATACTTATGCCTCTTACAAAATCTATCTTCCCTTTTTGGCATGTCTTCACAAACTCTATGCACTCCACAAAAATTGACATGCTTATAAGAAATCTTTTTATCATGACTAGTGCAATCATCATTAGTACTATGGATATTCAAAGAATTAATACTAACAACATTGCAATCATGCTCATCACTCAAAGATTTAGTGCCAAACATTTTAATAACTTCTTCTTCTAACACTTGAGCACAATTTTCCTTTCCATCATTTTCACGAAAGACATTAAAAAGATGAAGCATATGAGGCAACCTCAATTCCATTTTTTTGTAGTTTTCTTTTATAGACTAAACTAGTGATAAAACAAGAAACTAAAAGATTCAATTGCAAGATCTAAAGATATACCTTCAAGCACTCACCTCCCCGGCAACGGTGCCATAAAAGAGCTTGATGTCTACTACGCAACCTTCTTCTTATAGACTCGTGTTGGGCCTCCAAGCGCAGAGTTTTGTAGGACAGTAGCAAATTTCCCTCAAGTGGATGACCTAAGGTTTATCAATCCGTGGGAGGCATAGGATGAAGATGGTCTCTCTCAAACAACCCTGCAACCAAATAACAAAGAGTCTCTCGTGTCCCCAACACACCCAATACAATGGTCAATTGTATAGGTGCACTAGTTCGGCGAAGAGATGGTGATACAAGTGTAATATGGATGGTAGATATAGGTTTTTGTAATCTGAAAATATAAAAACAGCAAGGTAACTAATGATAAAAGTGAACACAAACGGTATTGCAATGCTTGAAAACAAGGGCTAGGGTTCATACTTTCACAAGTGCAAGTTCTCTCAACAATACTGACATAGTTGAATCATATGTAAATCCCTCACGTGCGACAAAGAGTTCACTCCAAAGTTACAAATAGCGGAGAACAAACGAAGAAATTATTGTAGGGTACGAAACCACCTCAAAGTTATCTTTTCTGATCAATCTTATGAGCTATCCCTATAAGTGTCACGAACAGCCCTAGAGTTCATACTAAAATAACACCTTAAGATACACATCAACCAAAACCCTAATGTTACCTAGATACTCCAATGTCACCACGAGTACCCATGGGCTTGATTATACGATATGCATCACATAATTTCAGATTCATCATGTTCAATCCAACACAAAGAACTTCAAAGAGTGCCCCAAAGTTTCTATCGGAGAGTCAAGACGAAAAGGTGTGCCAACCCCTATGCATAGATTCCCAAGGTCACGGATCCCGCAAGTTGATCACCAAAACATACATCAAGTGGATCAATAGATCTCCCATTGTCACCACGGATATCCCATTCCAAGACATACATCAAGTGTTCTCAAATCCTTAAAGACTCAATCTGATAAGCAAACTTCAAAGGGAAAACTCAATTCATCTCAAGAAGATAGAGAGGGAAAAACTCCATATGATTAATCTATATCAATAAAGCTCGCGATACATCAAGATCGTGCCATCTCAAGAACACGAGAGAGAGAGATCAAACAGATAGCTACTGGTACATACCCTCAGCCCCGAGGGTGAACTACTCCCTTCTCGTCATGGAGACCGCCGGGATGATGAGGATGGCCTCCGGTGATGGTTTCCCCCTCCGGCAGGGTGCCGGAACGGGCTCCCGATTGGTTTTTCGTGGCTACAGAGGCTTGCGGCGGCGGAACTCCCGATCTAGGTTTCTTTTCGGGGGTTTCTGTATTTATAGGAGTACTTGGCGTTGGAATCACGTCAGGGGGGGTGCTCGAGGGACCCACAAGCCAGGGGGCGCGCCCTAGGGGGGGCGCCCCCTAGGCTTGTGGCCTCCTCGGGACTCCTCTCTGGTATCTTTTTTCTCCAGTATTTTTTATATTTTCCAAAAATATTCTCCGTAAATTTTCAGCCCATTCCGAGAACTTTTACTTCTGCACAAAAACAACACCACGGTAGCTGTGCTGAAAACAGCGTCAGTCCGGGTTAGTTCTAATAAAATCATATAAAATTATTGTAAACATGGCATGAATACTTCATAAATTATAGATACGTTGGAGACGTATCAGGGTCCAACGGGCAGATTATCCTCCCCAGCCGAGAACACTATAAAACCCCCCTTCTTCCTCCTCCCAACCTTACCCTAATGTCTTGTTGAGCTCCACTATTGCTACACCTCATTTTGCTCAATACTCTCAATCCCTCCACCCAAACTCGTTGAGACTTTGGGGATTGGGAGAGCAAGACCCGATCTACACTTTGACCAAACCAAATTCATGTTCCCCACAACATTTGTTCACCATTGATTTGTTACTCTTGGAGCTTGGGCTCCTAGGCGGTTAGAGGTTCCTCTGGAAGCTTCCTTGCTTGTGGTGTGCTCCTGAGAAGTTTGTAAAGGTGTGGTGGTCGCCTTCAAAATCAACCCCTAGTGATTCGAGGCTCATCCGTTGGGGGTGACTCGAAAGAGATATGGTGAGACTTCAGTGGCGTTCTGCAAGCTTTGGCTCCGACACCACTCTAAACGGAGAGTAGTTCTTCCCCAAGTAAGAGTGAACTTCGGGATAAAATATGCGTCCTTGTCTCACTTGTGGTTAATCCTTTCCTGCACTTTACCTTGCTTTGTATGCTTGTTGGCTTGTTAGCTTTATTGTTGCCTAGCATATTTAGTACTACTTGTGTTTGTCATATAGGTTGTGTTCACCTAGTTGCATACCTAGTGAACCTTATTTATCCGATTATCCCAAAAATTGAATAACAAGATTAAAATTTGTAGTCTCCTATTCACCCCCCTCTAGTCGACCGTATCGATCCTTTCAATTGGTATCAGAGCCTCGTGCTCTAATATAAGGTTTTACAACCTTAGAGGATATGGCCGGCGATGAAACTGTCGGGGGTCACCTCACGACGCTTGGACTTGGTGAAAACCAAGATCCTCTCACAGCCGAGGTGGTCATACCTCAAGCCACTGCTCCTGCAGCTCCCAACCCGGGTGCCCCCTTAACCGCTGCGGATGTCCTTTCAATGTTTGCGGATCATAAAACCGCAATGTTGAGAGAAGTTCATTCCTCAGTTAAGGAGGAAATTGATGCGCGCTTAAAGCCATCATCATCCACATCAAACTCATTTAATCCAAATGAGGCCCTTGATGAGGATGACTCAAGGGGAATCCTTACATCACCGGGTCGCACTCAAGTTCCTAGGTACAATGCCTCGAAACCTTTTTACTCACCACAACCCTTACAACATCCTCGCATTAATCCCGTTGGGCCTCCGCCCCCTTTGAAAGATAATGCGTTTGCTAAGTGGAAGCTAGATATGGAGTCTCACATTCGAAGTGCATCTACGCAATTATGGTGGATTGTGGTCAACGGTTTCAACCTGAAGGACCCAAAAAATCTCACTCCAAGAGAAGCGGTTGATGATCAATGATACGTCTCCAACGTATCTTTAATTTTTGCTTGTTCCATGCTGTTATATTATCATTCTTGGATGTTTTACAATCATTTTATAGCAACTTTATATCATTTTTTGGGACTACCCTATTGACATAGTGCCAAAGTGCCAATTGTTGTTTTTGCTTGTTTTTTACTTCACAGAATATCAGTACCAAACGGAGTCCAATCGCGATGAAACTTTTTGGGGACTTTTTTGGGGCCAGAAGACATCCAGTGGGCCAAAGAAGTGTCAGAGGGGAGGGTCGAGGAGACCACAACCCACTAGGGCGCGCCAGAGGCCCCAGGCGCGCCCTGATGGGTTGTGCCCTCCTCGGGACCCCTCTCCACTGCCTCTGATGCCTATAATTTCCCAAATATTCCAGAAACCCTAGAGGAGTCAACGAAAAAGACATCCAGCCGCCGCAAGTTCCAGAACCTCGAGATCCAATCTAACACCATCACGGAGGGGTTCATCATCTTCATTGGTGCCTCTCCGATGATGCGTGAGTAGTCCACCATAGACATACGGGTCCGTAGGCAGTAGCTAGATGGCTTCCTCTCTCTCTTTTGATTCTCAATAGAATGGTCTCTTGGAGATATATTTGATGTAAACTTTTGCGGTGTGTTTATTGGGATCCGATGAATTTTGAGTTCATGATCCGTTTCTATCCATGAATATTATTTGAGTCTTCTTTGATCTCTTATATGCATGATTACTTATAGCCTCGTATTTCTTCTTCGAATCTTTGGTTTAGTTAGGCCAACTAGATCGAGTTTTCTTGCCATGGGAAGAGGTGCTTTGTGATGGGTTCGATCTTGCGGTGTCCTCTCCCAGTGATAGAAGAGGCAGCGAGGCACGCATGTATCATTGCTATTAATGATAACAAGATGGGGTCTATTCCTACAGGAATAGATCTTGTCTACATCATGTCACCGTTCTTATTGCATTACTCCATTTTTCCATGAACTTAATACACTAGATGCATGCTGGATAGCGGTCGATGTGTGGAGTAATAGTAGTAGATGCAGAATCGTTTCGGTCTATCTATCTTGGACGTGATGCCTATATAATGATCATCGCCTTGGATATCGTCATGATTATTTGATCTTCTATCAATTTCCCAATAGTAATTTGTTCACCCACCGTGTGCTATACTCATGAGAGAAGCCACTAGTGAAACCTACGGCCCCGGGGTCTACTTTTCCAACATATTGCTTTCCGATCTATCTTTTTGCCGCTTTTGTTTTTAGATCTATTATTCCAAAAACCCAAAAATACCTTGCTGCACTTTTTATTTTCTCTTTTTATTTTGTGTTCTTGAGAGATCTATCTCTCTAATCTATCACTACCTAATCTATCTTATTACCGTAGAGAGATTGACAACCTCTCTTTCGCGTCGGGTTGCAAGTATTTGTTCTTTGTGTGCATGTGTTGTTTATGTAGTGGTGGTGATCCTCCTACTGGTTCGATACCTTGGTTTCATAACTGAGCGAAATACTTTCCGTCATTGTGCTGCATCATCCCTTCCTCTTTGGGGAAATACCAACACAGTCTCAAGCCACGTCAAAGGAATTTTTGGCGCCGTTGCCGGGGAGGAAGCGGTCCCTTCTACGTGCCAATCTTTGGCGCCGAGGAGACACCATCATCATCTACCAGGTTCCTAATCACAAATCTCATCTCCTTGGAAGTACATTATTTGCCATTTGCCTCTCGTTTTCCTCTCCCCCACTTCACCAAATTTGCTGTTTTATTCGCCCACTTTTTCGTTCACCTTTTTCTCGTGAGATCTCTTGTTTGCTTGCAATCTTGTTTGCGTAGTCACGATGAGTTAAGAAAACACCTAGTTGTGTGATTTTTCTAATACTAATAATAATGATTTTATTAGTACTCCTATTGCTCCTCCCGCCACTAGTCCGGAGTCTTCTGATATTAATGCCGCTTTGTTGAATCTTGTCATGAAAGATCAATTTGCCGGTAATCCTAATGAGGATGCCGCGTCCCATCTAAACACATTCGTAGAATTGTTTCATATGCAAAAGAAAAAAAGATGCGGACAATGATATAGTGATGTTGAAATTATTTCCTTTCTCCTTGCGGGATCGTGCAAAAATTTGGTTTTCCTCTTTGCCTTGCAATAGTATCGATTCTTGGAATAAGTGCAAGGATGCTTTTATTACTAAGTATTTTCTGCCCGCGAAAATTATTTCCCTTAGGACACAAATCATGAATTTTAAGCAACTTGAGCATGAACATGTTGCACAATCTTGGGAAAGAATGAAATTGATGTTAAGAAATTGTCCTACTCATGGTTTAAATCTTTGGATGATCATTCAATTTTTTTATGCGGGATTGAATTAGGTCTCTAGAAATCTTTTAGATTCCGCCGCGGGTGGTACTTTTATGGAAATTACTTTGGGTGAAGCTACTAAATTGCTAGATAATATTATGGCAAATTATTCACAATGGCATATTGAAAGAGCACCTACTATTAAAAAGGTTAATTTAGTTGAAGAAATTAGTATTTTGAGTGATAAGGTTGATGCTTTGATGAAGTTGGTTGCTAGTAAAAATGCTCCTATTGATTTTAATGATGTGCCTTTGTCTACCTTGATTGAGCAAAATAATGATTCTGTAGATGTGAATTTCATCTCGCGAAACAATTTCAATAACAATGCTTATAGAGGTAACTTTAATCCTAGGCCTTTTCCTGGAAATTCCTCTAACAATTATGGTAATCCCTATGGTAATTCTTCTTACAATAATAATAGGAACACCTCTGATCTTGAGAGTAATATTAAATAATTTATCAATGCGCAAAAGGTTTTCAATACCACGATAGAAGAAATGTTAAATAAGATTGATGATATGTCTAGAAGCATTGATAGAATTTCTCATGATGTAGAAAATCTCAAGTTGAAAGCTTTTGCACCTAAGATTGATGAATCAATTAAAGCTTTATATGTCTCTATGGATGAAAATAAGAAAAGAATCGCTATGCTTAGAGCTAGAAGAAATTCTTAGAAAAATCGTTTTCTAGTGATTGCCTTCAGAAAAATGATGAAGATCTTAAAGTGATTGGTGTTTCTTCTATTGATTCCTTGTTTAGTAATATTAAAATTGATGATAAAGGGACTGGAGTAGAGTCAACTTTAGCTACAATGCGTCCCAATAATTTGGAGGGTGAAAATCTTGATGAAAAATTTGATGAAAGTGGGTTTAAAGAAGTCAAAACTTGAACTCGTGATGTGCCCACTATTTTGGATTGCAAAGAATTTAATTATGATAGTTGCTCTTTGATTGAATGTATTTCTTTGCTGCAATCCAAGTTGAATTCACCCCATGCTTATGAACAAAATAAAGCTTTCACTAAACATATCGTTGATGCCATGATGAAATCTTTTGAAGAAAAGTTGGAGTTGGAGATTTCTATTCCTAGGAAATTACATGATGAGTGGGAACCTACCATTAAAGTCAAGATTAAAAATTATGAGTGCTTTGATTTATGTTATTTGGTTTCTAGTGTTTCTACGATTCCGAAATCTTTATGTGATGTGCTTGGTCTCACCAATATTGAAGAATGTTCTCTTAATTTGCACTTGGCGGATTCTACTATTAAAAAGCCTTTGGGAAGAATTAATGATGTTCTTATTTTTGCAAATAGGAACTATGTGCCCATAGATTTTATTGTTCTTGATATTGATTGCAATCCATCTTGTCCCATTATACTTGGTAGACTGTTCTTACGAACTATAGGTGGCGTGATTGATATGAAAGAAGGCAATATTAGATTTCAATTTCCACTAAGAAAGGGTATGAAACACTTTCCTAGAACAATAATTAATCCACAATATGAATCAATCATGAGAGCATCCTATGGAGCAAAAACCAAAGATGACAATACTTGAATCTACGCGTTATGCCTAGCTAGGGGCGTAAAATCATAGCCCTTGTTGGGAGGCAACCCAATGAATAAATTTATTTTCGTCTTATCCTTTCTGTTTTTTAATGTTGACACAATTATTCCTCTGTTATGATTGTGTTTTTTTTATGTTTTATTTAGTGTTTGTGCCAAGTAAAGCCTTTAGGATGATTCATAAGATGAGTAGAAACAATGCTGAATCTGAAACAGAATCTTTGCCTCCAGTGTTCGAATTTTCATTTTTTACTGGAGATTGATATTGAGCTGAAATTGTAACACAGTATTTATATACAAATTCTATACGTTTTCCTAAATTTTCATAATTTTTAGAGTTACATAAGTATGGTTAGAGTACAGATTACTACAGACTGTTCTGTTTAAGACAGATTCTGTTTTCGTTGCATTATGTGCTTGTTTTGATGAATCTATGGGTTGTATTGAAGGGTATGAGCCATGGTAAAGTTAAAATACAGTACTTAAAGTAGTGATTTGCTTTATTATACTAACGGATCTCACGAAGATTTTGTTGAGTTTTGTGTGATTGAAGTTTTCAAGTTTTGGGTGAGATCACGATGGATGAAGGAATAAGGAGTGAAAAGAGCCTAAGCTTGGGGATGCTACATCACCCCAAAGATATATACAAATAGAAACAAGCAACTAAGCTTGGGGATGCCTCGAGTGGCATCCCCTCTTTCTTGTAACGACCATCGGTATTTTACTTGGAGCTATATTTTTATTCATCACATATCATGGGTTTTGCTTGGAGCGTCTTGTATCAATTGAGTCTTTGATTGGTTTGCTTTTTAGCTTTTCACTTGTATACTTGCTGGACACACCTATTTGAGAGAGCCAAGATTATGCTATGATTTGTTAGAATTGCTCAATATGCTTCACATCATTTTTTTGAGCTATAGAATTGCTCTAGTGCTTCACTTATATCTTTTTGAGCACGGTGTGCTTGGAAAGTTTTGAAGAGACACTCTCATGCTTCACTTAGATTATTTTGAGAGTTAGTAAATTTTGAAGAAACACTCTCATGCTTTACTTAGATTAATTTGAGAGTTAGTAAATTTTGAAGAAATCCTCTCATGCTTCCCTTATACTATTTTGAGAGATGAAATCTCTATGCTCGTGCTTCACTTAAATTTGTTTGAGCTTGTAAAAAGCAATGGCAATATATTAAACCAGTCCCAAAGTGGTAGATTTCCAAGGAGTATATAATAAAAACTTTCATGAAGATCATTGCACAAATTAAACTTGATTCCTTGTAAAAGTTTTGAGACATGATGTTAGTAATATGTGAGTCATGTTAGTGAGTAATTATGCTTTAGTAAGAATATTGGTGTTAAGGTTTGTGACTCCCTATGCAAGTACGGAAGTCAATAGTTATGCAATGAAATTACATCCTACTTATGGTGCATTATTCGGTGTTAGTTATGCTCAATGCTCGCTTATGTGAATTTTCGTTTCTTGGCTGGATGCTTCTCAATCTATTTGCTAGCCTCCACTTGTACTAAGTAGAAATACTACTTGTGCATCCAAAATCCTTAAACCCAGTTTTGCCTTATGAGTCCACCATACCTACCTATATGCGGTATTTCCATGCCGTTCTAAGCAAATTTGTATGTGTCATCTCTAATTTTCAAAATAAATTTCCTTTTTTGTGTGCTCGTACCGCTCATAAAACGGTAGGGGGTGTCCAATATTTTCCCATGCTAGATGTGTTATTCTCAAGATGAGTGTTTATTCACTTGTCATTGCACGAGAGTACGGCGGTAAAAGGGATGCCCAGTCCGGAAATGAGAAAAGAAAAAAAAATACTTTATGTTGTCAAATAATAAATTCCTTGGAAAGTGTTGGTATGGAAGGCAACCGTGGATACGGCCAGCCATGGATTGTGAAAGAATGGTGGAAAAAGGAATAATTTTTTTTTCTGCTTGGGAACCACCTATGATATATCTAGCATGGAAAGTATTGTGAACTACTTTGTCGTTTTCGTTGACAGGAAAGGCATGCCACTCAAAATATTTTTCTCTCTCAATTTAAACATTGAGCTATGGCACCTCTACAAATCCCTACTTCCCTCTGCGAAGGGCCTATCTATTTACTTTATGCAATTTTTATTTTTACTTTGAGTCTCCATCTTCTCTTATAAAGCACCAACTAGGGGGCACTATGATCGTACTTGAGCATTGGGTGTAGTTAATATTTGAGTGTGTTTCATGAATGGATCAATGATTGAGCATCATGTGCTAGGGATAACTCTCTTTAGTGTTGATATTTTGAAATATATGGTTGCTTGTTGGCATGCTTGAATATTGAAGTCATTATGTTAAAACTAGACTATTGCTTTGAACCATCTAAAAGTCCAAATGTCCATGCTACGAAAGAAATGATTATGTGATGAACATGTTAGGCAGCATTCCACATCAAAAAAATTGTTTTTATTATTTACCTACTCGAGGATGAGTAGGAATTAAGCTTGGGGATGCTCATACGTCTCCAACGTATCTATAATTTTTGCTTGTTCCATGCTGTTATATTATCATTCTTGGATGTTTTACAATCATTTTAAAGCAACTTTATATCATTTTTTGGGACTAACCTATTGACATAGTGCCAAAGTGCCAGTTGCTGTTTGTGCTTGTTTTTTACTTCGCAGAATATCAGTACCAAATGGAGTCCAACCGCGATGAAACTTTTTGGAGATTTTTTTGGGCCAGAAGACATCTAGTGGGCCAAAGAAGTGCCAGAGGGGAGGGTCGAGGAGACCACAACCCACCAGGGCGCGCCCTGATGGGTTGTGCCCTCCTCGGGACCCCTCTCCACCGCCTCTGATGCCTATAAATTCCCAAATATTCCAGTAACCCTAGAGGAGTCGACGAAAAACACATCCAGCCGCCGCAAGTTCCAGAACCTCGAGATCCAATCTAACACCAACACGGAGGGGTTCATCATCCTCATTGGCGCCTCTCCGATGATGCGTGAGTAGTCCAGCATAGACCGACGGGTCCGTAGGCAGTAGCTAGATGGCTTCCTCTCTCTCTTTTGATTCTCAATACAATGGTCTCTTGGAGATCTATTTGATGTAAACTTTTGCGGTGTGTTTGTTGGGATCCAATGAATTTTGAGTTCATGATCGGTTTCTATCCACGAATATTATTTGAGTCTTCTTTGATCTCTTATATGCATGATTACTTATAGCCTCATATTTCTTCTTCGAATCTTTGGTTTAGTTAGGCCAACTAGATCGATTTTTCTTGCCATGGGAAGAGGTGCTTTGTGATGCGTTCGATCTTGCGGTGTCCTCTCCCAGTGACAGAAGGGGCAGTGAGGCACGCATGTATCGTTGCCTTTATGGATAACAAGACGGGGTCTATTCCTACATGAATATATCTTGTCTACATCATGTCACCGTTCTTATTGCATTACTCCGTTTTTCCATGAACTTAATACACTAGATGCATGCTGGATAGCAGTCGATGTGTGGAGTAATAGTAGTAGATGCAGAATCATTTCAGTCTACTAATCTTGGACATGATGCCTATATAATGATCATCGCCTTGGATATCGACATGATTATTTGATCTTCTATCAATTGCCCAACAGTAGTTTGTTCACCCACTGTGTGCTATACTCATGAGAGAAGCCACTAGTGAAACCTACGACCCCGGGTCTACTTTTCCAACATATTGCTTTCCGATCTATCTTTTTGCCGCTTTTGTTTTCAGATTATTATTCCAAAAACCCAAAAATACCTTGTTGCACTTTTTATTTGCTCTTTTTATTGTGTGTTCTTGAGAGATCTATCTATCCAATCTATCACTACCTAATCTATCTTATTACCATAGAGAGATTGACAACATCTCTTTCGCGTCGGGTTGCAAGTATTTGTTCTTTGTGTGCAGGTGTTGTTTACGTAGTGGTGGTGATCCTCCTACTGGTTCGATACCTTGGTTTCATAACTGAGAGAAATACTTACCGTTGTTGTACTGCATCATCCCTTCCTCTTTGGGGAAATACCGACACAGTCTCAAGCCACGTCAATCAACTCAATGCAACCTCCCACAACATCTTGCGTAGTGTCGTGACCAAAGACTATGGTGACTCCATTGCTCTTGTCAAGACTGCAAAGGAAATCTGGGATTGCCTTGAAGAGGCTCTAGAGGGTGATGCTGCAATTCGAAGATCTCGATTAGCCTTGCTCAAGCAAGATGTAAATTTGTTTGTAAGGAATGATGGTGAAACCACGGATGAGGTTTTTCGAAGGTTGAAGTCTCTTGTGCTAAACC
The DNA here is from genome assembly GCA_039707655.1 of Elymus sibiricus. NCBI lineage: Eukaryota > Viridiplantae > Streptophyta > Magnoliopsida > Poales > Poaceae > Elymus > Elymus sibiricus. The sequence goes on along the minus strand of CM077663.1, from coordinate 200,612,185 downwards.
TGAGAACCTTTGGATGTGAATGGGCTAATGATGACTTCATCAAGGACAAGTTCATTGATGCAATGGTTCTAACGAAACACACCATGATGATGATGATCCATCAACGCCCGGACTACCACAAGTTAACTGCAACTCAAGTTGTGTCTACCTTCTCCACCCATGTGCTTTTGGAGACCAAGTCAAAGAAGACCTTTGCAATTGCTCAAGCCACCAAGAACTCAAATCTTGCCTTAAAGGCGAAGAATGTAATTGCTCAATCTAGAGAAGAAGATGTGCTTGAAGAGTGCGGTGAAGATGATGGTGACACTACTTGTCCGGCAAATGATTTTGCGGAAGACTTGGCTCTCTTAGTCAAGAAGTACTCGGGCACCATGGCCAACAAAGGAAAAAATCTTCAAGGAAGAAGTTTTCAGAGAAGAAAGTGCTACAATTGTGATAGCCCAAGACACTTTGTGCACGATTTCCCGTATGAGAGACGTGAAGACAAGTCCAAGAAGCTTGTGCTTAAAAAGAAGAAATTCTTCAAGTTCGCCAAGAGAAAAGATGACAAGGCACTTGTTCATGAGGAATGCATGTTAGGAGATGAGTATGATGGTGATGATGACCAAGTGGGCACGGCTGCCATTGCCTTGCATGCCACTAACACATCCTCATCCACCGGCCTCTTTGACTCTCCAAATGAGGACACCACCTTCACTCATCGATGCCTTATGGCTAAAGAGGTAAAAACTGAGTCTAAATCTCCTATCCACGCTAACCACACTCCCAATATCTCTTGTTCAATAGTGGAGGATGAGTGTGAGGCTAGTGTGGACAATGATGAGGAATCCTGGATGAATTTCATGAAAACTCTTCATGGTGAAGCACATGCTCGTTTTAGCGATCTCCTTAAGTCACTAGCCGAACGCGATGATTTTATTGAGAACATTGAAAACCTCCTCATAGAGGAAAAAGAGAGAGTCGAACTCCTCGAGCACGAACTACATGAAGAGAGTGACATGAGAGCCTCCCTCGAGGAAGCCATGTCTTCTCATGACATTGACTTTGTTAAAACCAATGATGCCTTACAAATTTCTCTTGAGAACAAAGATGCCATGACTTTAAAATATGAGAAGCTTTTAGTTGATCACTCTCGGCTTAGTAAGGAACATGAGCTCCTTGTGAAAAGTTCCAAGGTTGTCAAAGCTGACCTCATTGCCCTCACCGAGTCATATGCTAAACTCAAAGCTTCTACCATGAAGGATCTTACTACCGTCTCTCGCATTGATTTAAATGATGGATCTTGTACGGCTAACTTTGTTCATGATTGCACCTCTCTTCAAGAAGAGAACAATAAGTTAAAAGCCCAAATAGAGAAAGGACTTGTGTCATGCATTCAAGGAGAGAAAAATCTCAATGACCTCTTGAACAACCAAAAGGAGTGTGTTGCAAAAGAGGGAATAGGTTTTGATCCCTCTCTCAAGGCAAAGAAAGCCCAGAAGAAGAAGAAGAAGAAGAAGATCGGTTCCACTCCTCCTCCTCAACAAAAGGTAGTTTTCATGCACGAAGGGCACAAGGAGAAGGAAAAAGGGGAAGATGGGAATGGCAAGGTCATTAAGGACAAGGCCATTCCTAAGGAGTTTGCCGGCAAGAACAACCCATCATATGTCCTCATGAGAGGAACGGATGGTTACACCTTTGCTAAATTCGTTGGCACTAATTATGATGATTATGCATGGACTATTTGGGTTCCTAAGACCCTTGTTGCTAACTCTCTAGGACCCATTGCGAAATGGGTACCTAAACTCAAAGCTTGATTCATGTAGTACTATACCTCCGGTGGAACGCAATTGGTGATCGGTGATCGATAGTGGACGCACCAATCATATGACCGGAGATAGAGAAATGCTTGTGGAGTTCGTTGATTCCCTCAAGGCCTCCTCAACCATTTCGTTTGGTGACAATAGCAAGGGCAAGGTATTGGGATTGGGTAAAGTGGTAATCTCTAATGATTCATCTCTATCAAATGTCATGCTTGTTCAATCCCTTCACTACAATTTACTCTCAACGATTCAATTGGCACGTGCCGGTTATGATTCTCATTTCGATGAATTCCATGTGACCGTCTTTAAGAGGAGCAATCTCAAAGTGGTCTTTATTGGGCATGTTGAAGACAACCTTTATGTGGTTGATTTCTCTAAAGAGAAAACACATCTTGCAACATGCCTAATGGCCAAGGCCGACGTGGGGTGGCTATGGCACCGACGGCTAGCCCACGTGGGTATGAGAAATTTGCAAGCTCTCTTAAAGGAGGAGCACATCATTGGACTAACCAATGTGTCTTTTGCCAAAGATCGTCCTTGTAGTGGTTGCATTGCCGGAAAACTTCATGAGAAAGCCCATAAAGTGAAGACTATCATTTCCACCTCAAGGCCCTTAGAGCTCCTCCACATGGATCTCTTTGGTCCCCCCTCTTATGATAGTTTGGGAGGAAGAAGGTATTGTCTTGTCATTGTTGATGATTTTACAAGATATACATGGGTATTCTTCCTCAAGACAAAATATGAGACCCAAGAAACATTCATCAACTTTGCCAAAGAAACTCAACGTCAACATGATTGTGAAATCAAGGCAATTCAAAGTGACAATGGGACCAAGTTCAAAAATTATACCATGGATGAGTTCTTGAGTGATGAGGGGATCAAGCATTAGTATGCTGCAGTTTATACTCCTCAACAAAATGGTGTTGCTGAAAGGAAGAACCAAACTCTTATTGAAATGGCTAGGACCATGCTTGACGAGTATAAGTCCCCATACAAGCTTTGGGTCGAAGCCATCAACACCATCAAACCGGCTTTATCTCCACAAGCTCAAGAACAAGACCCTATATGAACTTCTCATTGGGAGAAAACCCAACGTCAAATACTTTCGGGTGTTCGGTTCTAAGTGTTTCGTTCTAAACAAGAAATCCCGTTTAGCTAAATTTGAGTCTAAAACTTATGAGGGCATATTTGTTGGATATGCTTCAAATTCTCATGCTTACCGTGTTCTCAACAAATCCACCAGGTGTATTGAGGAGACGGTAAATGTGGAGTTTGATGAAGATAACGGCTCTCGTATGGAGCAAATTGTTCCTAGTGTTGTAGGTGATGAGGCTCCTTCACAAGCTATAAGGACCATGGGGATAGGCCACATTCTTCCACAAGAAATACCCCAAGTCCAAGTAGAATAAGAAGGAGTAAGAGCCCCTCTTGTGGAATCCCCATAAGGGAATTCATCACCGCCACCACAAGTGCAAGATGCTTTGGGAGATCATGAACCTATCCAAGAACAAGATCAAGTCCCTCACGTTCCCGAGCAATATCAAGGACAAGCTCAACCAAGTGGTGAGGAACCAAATATTGAGGTCCAAGAAGTTGCTCAAGACAGTGGGCAAGATCAAGGACAAGCTCAACCAAGCGGTGATGTACCAAGCCTTGATGTCCAAGATGTTTCCCATGCCGATGATCAAGATCAAGATCAAGCCCAACCTCAAGTTCAAGAAGTTGAAGTGGTGAAGAGAAGGGTGTCCGCAAGACTTAAAAGCGCCCAACCTCAAGTGTCTTCTACGATACCACCCCCACGTGTTCAAGAAGTTGAGGTTGTGAAGAGAAGGGTGTCCTCTAGACTCAAACAAGCTCAATGCAAAGTATCTTCATCAAGTCCAACACCAAATGATGAAGAGCTTTCTTTAAAAGAGTAGAAAGTGGTTGCCAAGATAGAGCATCTTCAACATCTCACCGAGAACATTTATGGAAGCATCCAAAAGGGGGTAACTACTCGTAGACGTGTTGCAAACTTTTGTGAACATCACTCGTTTGTCTCTTGTATTGAACCTCTTAAGGTGGAAGATGCTCTTGACGATCCGAATTGGGTAAATGCTATGCATGAAGAACTCAACAATTTCACCCGCAACAAAGTATGGACTCTAGTAAAGAGGCCACAAGAACACCATAATGTCATCGGGACCAAGTGGATCTTTAAGAAAAAACAAGATGAACATGGACAAGTCACACGGCATAAGGCAAGGTTAGTGGCACATGGTTTCACTCAAGTTGAAGGTTTGGACTTTGGTGAAACCTTTGCCCCCGTTGCCCGTCTTGAGTCCATTCGTATCTTGCTTGCATATGCTTCTCATCATAATTTCAAGTTGTATCAAATTTTATGTGAAGAGTGCATTTCTTAATGCCAAATTTATGTTGATGACATTATTTTTGGTTCCACTAACCATGATATTAACATTGAGTTTGAGAATCTTATGACAAAGGAATTCGCAATGAGCATGATGGGAGAGTTGAAGTTCTTCCTAGGATTTCAAGTAAAGCAATTGAGAGGAGGAACTTTCATCAACCAATCCTTGTACATCCAAGACATTCTGAAGAAATTCAAGATCATTGATGTCCAGCCCAAGAAGACACCCATGCCAACAAATGGTCAACTTAATCTTGATCCCAATGGTAAAGCCGTGGATCAAAAGGGATACTGCTCCATGATCGGTTCTTTGCTTTACCTTTGTGCATCTAGACCCGATATTATGTTGAGTGTGTGCATGTGTGCAAGATTTCAATCCGCTCCTAAGGAGAGCCATTATATGGCAGTAAAAAGAATCCTTCGATATTTGGTTCATACCCCAAACTTGGGCCTTTGGTATCCTAAAGGATCATCATTCAAGTTGATAGGATATTCCAATTCAGATTGGGCCGGAGACAAGATTGATCGCAAATCCACATCCGGTTCTTGTCAGTTCCTTGGAAGATCCTTGGTTAGTTTGTCCTCAAAGAAGCAAAATTGGATGTCTCTTTCAACCGCCGAAGCTGAGTATATTGCTGCTGGAAGTTGTTGTGCTCAATTATTATGGATGAGGCGAACTTTGATGGATTATGGTGTCAAATGTGACAAAGTGCCTCTTTTGTGTGACAATGAAAGTGCAATTAAGATCGCAGAGAACCCCGTACAACATAACCGTACCAAGCATATTGATATTCGGCATCATTTCATTCGAGATCATGTGGCAAGAAAGGACATTGAGTTATTTCATGTTAACACTGAGGTGCAACTTGCAGATATTTTTACCAAGCCACTTGATGAAGCAAGATTCCACGAGTTAAGGCATGAGCTAAATATCGTGGATCTTAGTAACTTGGTTTGAGACCCTTCCATGCACACTCATACTCAACTAGTATCTTGTTTAGATGTAGGCACCTATGTAGGGGGAGCTAGCTCAACTCATGAGCTATCTTATCCTACTAGTGCGTAAATTAAACCAAATCTTTCACATTCGCCATTCATTGATGGTACTTGTGCTTCCAAGATGAGTATTGGTCTTGGGACCAAGGTTCATATCTTTGCGGTGCCATACCAAATAAAATCAAACATGGTAGCTACGGCCACCGCCCATGTTCCATGATTGGTCGTTTGACTTGACTCGAATATTTTTAGACCGTGTGTTCTAATATGGTTTTGTGATGTGCATGTTGGTTATTTTTAGCGCAATGTCATATGCATGTTGGTTCTTTTTAGTGCAAGTGCCTCATTTTTTTTTCTTATCCCTTGTGTTGTTTCCCTCTCATGCGTCGTATCCCGTACAAAGTCAGCTCTGGACTACGTGTGGTGGTAAGGATATGGATCCAGCACCATCCGAGTCTCTGGTTATCTCTATGCTAGATACCCCGTGCGCACGGCCATGTACCATGTCCACGGGGCCCCGTTCACACGGTCTTGTACCATGCGCACGGGTTTTTAGGTAGGGCACGGGGGGCTAGGGTTCATTCATCCCCTTTGGCCTCCCCACCCCCTGCCGCCTCCTGGGCTCCTGGAGCCGCCGTCGTCGCCTCTCTCCATCTCCTCTTCATGTTCTTCCTCTGTTGGAAGGGAGGAGGATGGGCTCCTCCACTGGTAATGCCCCGCCCCTCTTTCTTTTGTGGTTGGTTTTAGTGATTTAGGGTTCCTCTTCTAGGCTCTCTTTTTTTTAGTTTTTTCGTGCTTTTAGTCTAGGTTTCTCAATAGATCCTAGCCTTCCCCCTGCCTCCTCCATTGCCCATGCTAGATGTAGGTTTTGGCCGCCGCAGGGAGACCCCGTGCCCACAGGCTTGTACCGTGCGCACGTGGTTGGCAGTAGTATCCGGTTTCTTCTGCTAGTTTTGTTGTTGTTGGTTTGGTTGCTTTCTTTTGATGGCACCTGCACTCATTCTTCTTGCACATGCTGTTTTGAATGTTTTGGGTTTCTCAGACTCCGTAGACAGGGTGGCTGCCGCTCGTAACAAACGATCGAAGACAGGGGCTGCTAATTCTCAGTTCACTATTGCTCGTCGTCTATCGCCAGAGGAAGCTGGTCAAGGATCCCAGCGTCGTCCTCGTCGTGGTGCATCCAAGAAGCCTGTGGTTGAAACCTCTGATGCCTGTGAGGAAGAATATGATTCTGTGGAGGATGAACACTATCAAGAAGAGTAAGAAGCAAGGGAAGAGGAAGAAGAAGAGGCAGGTATGGAGGATGATGATGGTGATGAAGAGGATCAGCCTATTCCTGGCGGGCGTGATCTTCGGAATATTCCTCTGTGCGACTGGCACAAGCTAGAGATTTGGGCTCGCAGGCAGGCTCATCCCTATGCTGTGGCCACCGGTCTTGACGTGGATCCTAGAATCAAGGAGGAGTTTCAACACAAGGTGTACTCTGAGCTTCTCATGACCAAGACCAAGAAGTTTGCACCTCACAAGCAAGTTAATGTGGCAGACCTTCGCAACAACATTCACCTCTATCCAGGAGTTTATGCTACTCTTGACAGTTTGGGCCTTGATGAGGATGCCTACCCTGGGTAGGGTCATAGGCCTGACATCTAGGTTCCACTTATGGTCCTACAACGTCATTAAAGCCCCTGGGCGGAGATTCATTCGGATGAATATAGCCGTTCACTCGGATGGTTCATTTCACTCGGAATACACGACGTCATTCGGGCAGACAGAAGCTCAGGCGTAGTCATTCGTTAAGAGTTAAGAGTTAATAGTTATTCGTTAAGAGTTATTACGCCGTAGAATCTGAGTAGTCATTCGTTAAGAGTTAATACGCCGTTACCAGTAACGTCAGGACAATCAGCCGTTCCTGCAACGTTGTATTCATTGGCATTTCTTGCCTAATCATGGCGCTCGGCCGGTGGTGGCGCACTCTATATAAGCCACCCTCGGGCACCAGAGCAAGGGTTCCTACCCTCTGTAATCTTCTACCACCATAAGCAAACACCACAGCCTCCGGGCACCGAGACGTAGGGCTGTTATCACTTCCGAGTGAGGCCTGAACTCATAAAAACTGAGTGCACACTTGTGCCATAGTTAGACTTCGCCCCTCCTTTCGTACCCCCTAGTACTATTGTCAGGTTCATTCCCATGACAGTTGGCGCCCACCGTGGGGCCGCGCGTCTAGCGAATTCCAGCGCAGGTGGAATTTCCATTTTCTCGTTCATCATGAACGCATTCGGCGGTGAGATCCTCTTCGGGTCCCTCAGCTTCACCGTCGACGATTGGGCGTGGTTGCAGCAGGCACCACTGGACGCTGAGGCACTGCCCGCCCAGGGTGCGGTTCACTTCAGCGTGACTACATTCGGAGTTCTCCTCCGACAACCGTCTACACCCTATCGACCGACTTCTCTGACTCGCCTTGCGGCTTGCCGCCGGCGCTCCGGGCGCTCACGGCTGCAGCGTTGGATCAAGCACGCTGTAGCGGCCCAAGCCAATGGACAGCAGGTGGCTGCACTCGAAGCAGACGAGTCAGTCCACTACCTCTTTCCATCTTCGGATGATGATTCCTCCAAAGCTGTTGGGCTCGAGAGTAGCGGCGACGTGGCGGAGGTCTTGATGGCCGGCCCAGCCCGAGGCGCTGCACCTCCGGGGCATTCGGCGGGAGACACCCGCGATCGGGACGGCGACCGCCACAATGCCAGCACCGACGGCTATGTTCCCTGGCCTCTCACCCGGGAGCAACGGGAGGAAATCAGGCGTAGGAACGACCAGGTCCTTCAAACGCCCATAGCGGGGAACACCCCTGAAGAGATAGCCCTGAAGGCTGCTCGCCAAGCCACCCTGGCTGAGCGCGAACATCTCGAGCGGCTACAACATTCACTCGACGACCGTGCGGCAAGAGAACTTCCTAGTTCCAGCCATAGCCGCTGCCAGTTGTTCACAAAGGATCGTCCGTACACCATCCCGGTGATGCGCACGCCTTTGCTGAATCTGGCTGCGGCCACTCAGATAGCAGATTCGATCGAGCCGTCTGATTCAGCGGCAGGCAAGGGCATTCGGCAAATCCAGGCTCTGCTGAAGACCGCTCTACAACAAAACTCAGAGGTATCACACTCTCATCAGCGCATTCACAATGAATCTACTCGGGCAGATACTGTGCACTCGGCTCAACATCCGCTCGCGCCGAGGAAAGACCCGCGAACTCCTCCTCATCCGAGAGGCCCGTACGGAGGACACGGACGCGACGACCGCGATTTTAGTCGGACCCCCTCTCCGAGGGGTGTTCTGCGTGGCCAACGTCCGCATGACGGAGGCTACCCACTCGGGAGAAACCGCGAGCGGAGGCCTATTCGGCACAGAGGCTACGATGCCCGATCTGACATCACTCAACGAGTGGTCGATCGGAACAGACATGACAGAGACCGAGCAAGCGGCTGGGGAGTTACCGGCCTCGGGTGTTTCAGTAGATACATCCGAGAGGCGGAAATACACCCCAATTACTGGCTGGCAACCGGAATTGGGAAGTTCAATGGCGAATCCAAGCCAGAGACTTGGCTGGAAGATTATCGAGTCGCTGTCCAGATCGGCGGCGGCGATGATTTTGTTGCCATGAAGCACCTTCCGCTCATGTTGGAAGGGTCTGCATGGGCTTGGCTAAATCAGTTGCCTGCCAACTGCATTTACTGTTGGGAAGATTTGGCCCATGTGTTCGTCAAAACATTCGAGGGCACGTACAACCGCCCGGGTGGACTGACAGAGCTACAGCACTGCGTCCAGAAGAGCAACGAAACTCTCCGAGAGTACATTCAGCGCTGGACCACGTTGCACAACATCGTGGAAAATGTTACCGAGCATCAGGCCGTGTGTGCCTTCAAGGTAGGCACTCGGTATCGGGAGTTGGTCTTGAAGTTTGGCCAGTCTGGGGATCTGTCCCTTAGACGGGCCATGGAGATCGCAAACAAGTATGCCAATGGCAAGGAAGAAGACCGCCTCCGTTGCGGCAAAGCGAGAGCCGGCAACGCCCCTCAATCGGGAGGCAATGTCGGGAAGAATCAGAAGTGGAACGCAGACGCCTTCGGCAAGGCGGAGGTGACAGCCGTCCAAGGGCAAGGACAAGGCAATCCAAAGCCTAAGAAAAAGAAGAAAGAGTGGACTCCCAAGAAGAAGTCCGAATACAAATCCGACATCCTCGACCAACCGTGCCAAATTCATACCAAGACGGATGAAGAAGGCTGATGAACCACAAGTATAGGGGATCTATCATAGTCCTTTCGATAAGTAAGAGTGTCGAACCCAACGAGGAGCAGAAGGAAATGACAAGCGGTTTTCAGTAAGGTATTCTCTGCAAGCACTGAAATTATCGGGAACAGATAGTTTTGTGAGAAGATAATTCGTAACGGATAGCAAGTAACAAATGTAACAAAGGTGCAGCAAGGTGGCCCAATCCTTTTTGTAGAAAAGGACAAGCCTGTAAAAACTCTTATATAAAGCAAAGCGCTCCCGAGGACACATGGGAATTTCTGTCAAGATAGTTTTCATCATGCTCATGTGATTCGCGTTCGTTACTTTGATAATTTGATATGTGGGTGGACCGGTGCTTGGGTGCTTCCCTTACTTGGACAAGCCTCCCACTTATGATTAACCTCTCTCGCACGCATCCGCAACTATGAAAGAAGAATTAAGATAAATCTAACCATAGCATGAAACATATGGATCCAAATCAGCCCCTTACGAAGCAACGCATAAACTAGGGTTTAAGCTTCTGTCACTCTAGCAACCCATCATCTACTTATTACTTCCCAATGCCTTCCTCTAGGCCCAAATAATGGTGAAGTGTCATGTAGTCGACGTTCACATAACACCACTAGAGGAGAGACAACATACATATCATCAAAATATCGAACGAATACCAAATTCACATGATTACTTATAACAAGACTTATCCCATGTCCTCAGGAACAAACGTAATTACTCACAAAGAATATTCATGTTCATAATCAGAGGAGTATTAATTATCATTAAGGATTTGAACATATGATCTTCCACCAAGTAAACCAACTAGCATCAACTACAAGGAGTAATAACCAGTACTAGCAACCCACAGGTACCAATCTGAGGTTTGAGACAAAGATCGGATACAAGAGATGAACTAGGGTTTGGAGAGGAGATGGTGCTGGTGAAGATGTTGATGGAGATTGACCCCCTCTCGATGAGAGGATCGTCGGTGATGACGATGGCTTCGATTCCCCCCTCCGGGAGGGAAGTTTCCCCGGCAGAACAGCTCCGCCGGAGCCCTAGATTGGTTCTGTCCAAGTTCCGCCTTGAGACGGCGGCGCTTCATCCCGAAAGCTCCCTTCTGATTTTTTCCAGGTCAAAACCCTCCATATAGCAGAAGATGGGCACCGGAGGCCTGCCAGGGGGCCCACAAGCCACAGGGGCGCGCCCTGGGGGGTAGGGCGCGCCCCCTAGGCTTGTGACTCCCTGGTGGGTCCCCTCTGGTACTTCTTTCGCCCAATATTTTTTATATATTCCAAAATAATTCTCCATAGATTTTCAGGACTTTTGGAGTTGTGCAGAATAGGTATCTCAGATTTGCTCCTTTTCCAGTCCAGAATTCCAGCTGCCGGCATTCTCCCTCTTCATGTAAACCTTGTAAAATAAGAGAGAAAAGGCATAAGTATTGTACCATAATGTGTATTAACAGCCCATAATGCAATAAATATTGATATAAAAGCATGATGCAAAATGGACGTATCAACTCCCCCAAGCTTAGACCTCGCTTGTCCACAAGCGAAAGCTGAAATCGATAAATATGCCCACATGTTTAGAGATAGAGGTGTCGATAAAATAAAATACGGACATGAAGGCATCATGGTTATCTTTAGAACAGCAACATATATTGAAATATAATTTCTTATGCTAGAGTAACAATTCATTCACAAGGTAAAGTATGAATCAAGAACTCTATTGAGAACCAACAAACTATGATTTCAGTCATTGAAGCAATTCCAATTTATCATAACGTAGGAAAGAGTCAATATAAGAGCTTGTAAAGAAAATCCACATACTCAATCATCTTTTAGTCTTTCATAATTGCTAACACTCAAGCGGTACCTATGAGGTCAAAGCTTCAATCGAACACAGAGAAAGATAGGGGCTTATAGTTTTGCCTCCCAACTATTCACCTCAAGGGTAATGTCAACAGAAATAACTCATGCTCACCCACTTCCGAGTGGATATATGTGTCTAGATCATTCCCCAACACATGACGCTTGCCAAGAGATAAAGGCGAATTAAAGGAAGTGATGAAGATCACCACGACTCTTGCATAAAGGTAAGTACTAGAACGTAAAAGTAACAGATAGGCCCTTCGCAGAGGGAAGCAGAGGTTGTCATGCGCTTTTATAGTTGGATGCGCAATCCCTTAATGCAAAAGAACATCACTTTATATTTCCCCTTGTGATAAAGAACTTTATTACGCAGTATGTCGCTTTTATTTCTTCCATATCACAAGTTCATATAAAGTTTATTTTCCTCACACTAATAGATCACACATATTTAGAGAGCAATTTTTCTTGCTTGCACCGATGACAACTTACTTGAAGGATCTTACTCAATCCATAGGTAGGTATGGTGGACTCTCATGGCAAAACTGGGTTAGGGGTGTTTGGATGCACAAGTAGTATCTCTACTTGGTGCGGAAGTTTTGGCTAATATGGGGTGGAAGCAAGCGTCACATGTTGAAGGATCTATAGCCATATAACTTCTATTCAGAAATAAGCAAACATAACCCATTATGTTGTGTTCCTTGTCCAACATCAACTTCTTAACATATAATATTTTAATGAGTGCTCACAATCAGAAAAGATGTCCAAGATGATATATTCATATGTGAACCTATCTTTCTTTATTACTTCCTTTTAATTGCAACAATGACCAATCTCTATGTTTGTCAACTCACAACAAATTTCAATCGACATAATTCTTATATGTGAAGTCATCACCCCCCATAAGATCATCATATATACTCTTTGCTTTTATTCTATACTTCTTTCTATTTCTTTTTCTCAAGATCATAGCAAGCAAGCAAAGCCCTCAACTCAAAACTACTCTTTATTATATAACTCTCGGACTTGCTTACATAGGGGGAACATAAAGCAAAACTCAAAACTAGATCACACTAAAACTTTATTCTACTAGATCAAGATATAACCAAAAGGATCGAACTTAGAAAAACGATAAAAGTAAAAGATGTGACCGTGATACGATACCGGGGCACCTCCCCCAAGCTTGGCACAAGCCAAGGGGAGTGCCCATACCCATGTGTTTAGTTGTCTTTCTTCGGAGGCGGTGATGTTGGTGTTGTTGATGAGGTTGGAGGCTTGTCCAGTTTCCTCTTAAGCATAAAATTATGTTCCCTCATATCGTCTACTTCCTGCTCGAGCTTCAATATCCTTTGACATAATTCTTGCTTGCTCTCCTGCAGGAAACAAGAAGGGATAAATAGAACCTTGGGTTTTCTCCTTGTGTTTGGGAGGCTTGATTTCTTGAACTCCACGTGCATATCTCCTGGTCGAGGCAGGTGGATCTCCTCTTCATCCGAGCTTTCTTCCTCATACTTGCCTTCTTGTTCCTCCACCGAGAACAATCCATAAGGATCTAAGTCCCCATAGAGCTTGGGATTGGCAAGATAATGCAATACATAGCTCTCCCCATCGGAATCTTGGGACGACATATTGCTCTTAACCTGCTGCAGAAACAGCTCAAAACGAAAATAGGAGGTATTGTCGTGATACGAAGGTCAAAACCTTCGGGAGAATATATAATGGATTTTTACCGACCCGAAGGAGTGTACCACAAGAAAACGGAGTCCGGAGGGTACACGGGGTGGCCACAAGCCACAGGGGCATGCCCAGGGGGGTAGGGCGCGCCCCCCTGGCTTGTCGCCTCCTCGTGCACTCTTCGGACTACTTTAAATTTTCCTAATTTATTAAATATTCCAAAACGGATAAAAATTGCTATTGAAAAAGTTTTGGAGTCGGTTTAGTTACCGTACCACATACCTATTCCTTTTCGGAGTCTAAAACATTCTGGAAGGTCTCCCCTAATATACTCCTCCGGAGTTATGGTATTGATAATATTGGTTTCAACATTTATGGGAGTACCTGAGATATAATGTTTGATTCGTTGCCCGTTTACCACCTTCGGATTTGTGCCTTCGGCGTTGTTGATCTTGATGGCACCGGAACGCTATACTTCCTTGATAATGTAAGGCCCTTCCCATTTAGAGAGAAGTTTTCCCGCAAAAAATCTTAAACGAGAATTGTATAGCAAGACATGATCACCTACATTGAATTCACACTTTTGTATCCTTTTATCATGCCATCTGTTAACCTTTTCTTTAAACAACTTGGCATTCTCATAGGCCTGGGTTCTCCATTCATCAAGTGAGCTAATATCAAATAACCTCTTCTCACCAGCAAGTTTGAAATCATAGTTGAGCTCTTTAATTGCCCAATAAGCTTTATGTTCTAGCTCTAGAGGTAAGTGACATGCTTTACCATAAACCATCTTATACGGAGACATACCCATAGGGTTTTTATAAGCAGTTCTATAAGCCCATAATGCATCATCAAGTTTCTTAGACCAATTCTTTCTGGATCTATTAACAGTCTTCTGCAAGATCAATTTAATTTCTCTATTGCTCAATTCTACTTGACAACTAGATTGAGGGTGATAAGGGGATGCAATTCTATGATTAACATCATACTTAGCAAGCAATTTACGGAAAGCACCATGAATAAAGTGCGAACCACCATCAGTCATTAAATATCTGGGGACTCCAAATCTAGGGAAAATAACTTCTTTAAGCATTTTAATAGAAGTGTTATGATCAGCGCTACTAGTTGGAATAGCTTCTACCCACTTAGTAACATAATCAACAGCAACTAGAATATGAGTATACCCGTTAGATTGTGGAAAAGGTCCCATATAATCAAAACCCCAAACGTCAAATGGTTCAATAACAAGAGAATAATTCATAGGCATTTCCTGACGTCTACTAATATTACCAATTCTTTGACATTCAACACAAGACAAGATAAACTTATGAGCATCCTTGAAGAGAGTAGGCCAATAAAAACCAGATTGTAGTACCTTATGTGCAGTTCTATCTCCAGCGTGGTGTCCTCCGTAGGCCTCGGAATGACACTTGTGAAGGATCTGTTCCTGTTCATGCTCAGGTACACAACGTCTAATAACACCATCTACTCCTTCTTTATAAAGGTGTGGATCATCCCAAAAGTAATGTCTTAAATCATAGAAGAACTTTTTCTTTTGTTGGTATGTGAAACTAGGTGGTATAAATTTAGCAACAATGTAATTAGCATAATCAGCATACCATGGAGCATTGCGTGAAGCATTTATGACAGCTAATTGCTCATCAGGAAAGCTATCATCAATAGGTAGTGGGTCATCAAGAACATTCTTTAATCTAGACAAGTTATCCGCCACGGGGTTATCATCACCCTTTCTATCAATAATATGCAAATCAAATTCTTGTAGCAGAAGAACCCATCTAATAAGTCTAGGTTTAGCATCTTTCTTTTCCATAAGGTATTTAATAGCAGCATGATCAGTGTGAACAGTTACTTTGGAATCAACAATATAAGGTCTGAACTTATCACAAGCAAACACAACTGCTAAAAATTCCTTTTCAGTGGTGGCATAGTTTCTTTGAGCACTGTCTAGAGTTTTACTAGCATAATGGATAACATTTAATTTCTTATCAACCCTTTGTCCTAGAACAGCACCAACAGCATAATCACTAGCATCACACATAATTTCAAAGGGTAGGTTCCAATCAGGTGGTTGAACAACAGGTGCGGAAATCAAGGCATTCTTAAGAATTTCAAATGCTTCTACACAATCATCGTCAAAAACGAAGGGAACATCTTTTTGCAAAAGATTGGTGAGAGGTCTAGAAATCTTAGAGAAGTCTTTAATAAACCTCCTATAGAAACCAGCATGACCAAGGAAACTTCTTATACCTCTGATATCCGTGGGACACGGCATTTTTTCAATAGCATCAACTTTAGCTTTATCAACCTCAATACCTCTTTCGGAGATTTTGTGCCCCAATACAATACCTTCATTAACCATAAAGTGGCACTTTTCCCAATTCAAGACAAGATTAGTTTCTTCGCATCTTTGTAAAACTCGATCAAGGTTGCTCAAGCAATCATCAAAAGAAGTTCCGTAAACGAAAAAATCATCCATGAAAACCTCAACAATCTTTTCACAAAAGTCAGAGAATATAGCCATCATACATCTTTGAAAGGTAGCAGGTGCATTGCATAAACCAAAAGGCATACGTCTATAAGCAAAGGTACCGAAAGGACAAGTAAAAGTGGTCTTTTCTTGATCCTCTTTTGAGACAGGTATTTGAGAGAAACCAGAATAACCATCTAGAAAGTAAAAATGTGTATGTTTGGATAGTCTTTCTAGCATTTGATCAATAAAAGGTAGAGGGTAATGATCTTTCCTAGTAGCTTTATTTAATTTCCTAAAATCAATTACCATTCTATATCCTGTAACAATTCTTTGCGGGATCAATTCATTTTTATCATTAGGAACAACGGTAATACCTCCCTTTTTAGGGACACAATGAACGGGACTAACCCATCTACTATCAGCAATAGGATAAATTATACCTACCTCCATAAGCTTTAGTATTTCATTTCTTACCACTTCTTTCATTTTAGGATTTAACCGTCGTTGGTGATCAACAACTGGTTTAGCATCAGGCTCCATATTAATTTTATGCTGACATAGAGTGGGACTAATGCCCTTAAGATCATCAAGAGTATATCCAATAGCAGCACGATGCTTCCTCAAAGTTTTCAATAATTTCTTTTCTTCATGCTCTGAAAGGTTAGCACTAATAATAACAGGATATATCTCCTTTTCATCAAGATAATCATATTTCAGAGTATCCGGTAATTGTTTAAGCTCAAACACGGGATCACCCTTGGGTTGAGGAGGATCCCCAAGTATTTCAACAGGCAAATTGTGTTTCAAAATAGGCTACTGATCAAAGAAAATCGTATCTATTTCATTCCTTTCATTCATATGCATATCGTTTTCATGGTCTAGCAAATATTGTTCTAAAGGATCAGTAGGAGGCACAGCAATAGAAGCGAGACCAATAATTTCATCTTTACTAGGCAATTCTTTGTCATGGGGTTCTCTACGAAATTTAGAGAAATTGAACTCATGAGACGCATCCCCAAAACTTACAGTAACAGTTTCTTTCTCACAATCTATCTTAGCATTAACAGTTTTTAAGAAAGGTCTACCAAATATAATGGGACAAAAATCATCTTGTGGGGAACCAAGAACAAGAAAATCAGTTGGATACTTTATTTTCCCACACAAGACTTCAACATCCCTAACAATCCCAATTGGTGCAATAGTATCTCTATTAGCAAGCTTAATGGTAACATCAATTTCCTCTAATTCAACTGGTGCAATATCATTCATAATTTCTTGGTATAAGGTAAAGGGAATTGCACTCACACTAGCACCCACATCACACAAACCATGATAACAATGATCTCCTATTTTAACAGAAACAACACGCACGCCAATAATAGGTCTATGTTTACCTTTAGTATCTGGTCTAGCAATTCTAGCAGCTTCATCACAGAAATGAATAACATGCCCATCAATATTATCAACCAAGAGATCTTTAACCATAATAATAATAGGTTCAACTTTAATTTGTTCATGGGGGCGTAGGTGTTCTAGTACAACTCTTACGAACCATAGTTGAAGCTTTAGCATGTTCCTTTATTCTAACAGGGAAGGGTGGTTTCTCAATATAAGCAGCAGGAATAACAAGATCAGCATTATAAATAATAGTCTCTTCTTCAACTTTAATAGGTTCAACTACTTTAACTTCAATGGGAGGATGATATTTAAACCACTTCTCCTTAGGGAGATCAACATGAGTAGCAAAAGATTCACAGAAAGAAGCTACTATCTCAGAGTCAAGTCCATATTTAGTGCTAAAATCACGAAAAGCATCGGTGTCTATAAAGGATTTAACACAATCGAACTTAAGGTTTATACCTGACTCCTTACCTTCATCGAGTTCCCAATCTTCAGAGTTGCGTTTAATTCTTTCCAATAAGTCCCATTTGAATTCAATATCTTTCTTCATAAAGGAACGAGCATAAGAAGTATCGAGTATGGATTGATCATTACGAGAAAGCCGAGCATAAAAATTCTGAATAATAATTTTTCTCGGGAGCTCATGATTGGGGCATGAATATAACATTGACTTAAGCCTCACCCAAGCTTGAGCGATTCTTTCTCCTTCACGAGGCCAAAAATTATAAATATAATTCCGATCACGATGAACCAGATGCATAGGATAAAACTTCTGATGAAATTCCAATTTCAATCGGTTGTAGTTCCATGATCCAATATCATCACATAGCCTATACCATGTCAATGCCTTCTCCTTCAAAGATAAAGGAAAGACCTTCTTCTTAACATCATCCTCAGGCAAACATGCAAGCTTAAATAATCCACAAACTTCATCCACATAGATTAGATGCAAATCAGGATGTAGTGTTCCATCTCCTGCATAAGGATTAGCTAGCAGTTTCTCTATCATACACGAAGGAATTTCATAATAAATATTTTCAGTAGGTGTAGTAGGTTGAGGAGCATATCTTTGTGTTTCCGGTCAGGGTGAAGATACCCCGAACAAGGCCCTCAAAGGATTATTTTCCATAGTAACAGGTGACAGTAAATTTCAGCACACTATATAAAATTTTCCTTACCAAGTTCCACTCACCAAAGGCGCTTCACTCCCCGGCAACGGCGCCAGAAAAGAGTCTTGATGACCCACAAGTATAGGGGATCTATCGTAGTCCTTTCGATAAGTAAGAGTGTCGAACCCAACGAGGAGCAGAAGGACATGACAAGCGGTTTTCAGTAAGGTATTCTCTGCAAGCACTGAAATTATCGGTAACAGATAGTTTTGTGATAAGATAATTCGTAACGGATAGCAAGTAACAAATGTAACAAAGGTGCAGCAAGGTGGCCCAATCCTTTTTGTAGCAAAGGACAAGCCAGGACAAAATCTTCTATAAAGCAAAGCGCTCCCGAGAACACATGGGAATTTCTGTCAAGCTAGTTTTCATCATGCTCATGTGATTCAACTTCGTTACTTTGATAATTTGATATGTGGGTGGACCGGTGCTTGGGTGCTGCCCTTACTTGGACAAGCCTCCCACTTATGATTAACCTCTCTCGCCAGCATCCGCAACTATGAAAGAAGAATTAAGATAAATCTAACCATAGCATGAAACATATGGATCCAAATCAGCCCCTTACGAAGCAACGCATAAACTAGGGTTTAAGCTTCTGTCACTCTAGCAACCCATCATCTACTTATTACTTCCCAATGCCTTCCTCTAGGCCCAAATAATGGTGAAGTGTCATGTAGTCGACGTTCACATAACACCACTAGAGGAGAGACAACATACATCTCATCAAAATATCGAACGAATACCAAATTCACATGATTACTTATAACAAGACTTATCCCATGTCCTCAGGAACAAACGTAATTACTCACAAAGCATATTCATGTTCATAATCAGAGGAGTATTAATTATCATTACGGATCTGAACATATGATCTTCCAGCAAGTAAACCAGCTAGCATCAACTACAAGGAGTAATCAACACTACTAGCAACCCACAGATACCAATCTGAGGTTTGAGACAAAGATCGGATACAAGAGATGAACTAGGGTTTGGAGAGGAGATGGTGCTGGTGAAGATGTTGATGGAGATTGACCCCCTCTCGATGAGAGGATCATTGGTGATGACGATGGCTTCGATTTCCCCCTCGGGAGGGAAGTTTCCCCGGCAGAACAGCTTCGCCGGAGCCCTAGATTGGTTCTGTCCAAGTTCCGCCTCGAGACGGCGGCGCTTCGTCCCGAAAGCTCCCTTCTGATTTTTTCCAGGTCAAAACCCTCCATATAGCAGAAGATGGGCACCGGAGGCCTGCCAGGGGGCCCACAAGCCATAGGGGCGCGCCCTGGGGGGTAGGGCGCACCCCCCAGGTTTGTGACTCCCTGGTGGGTCCCCTCTGGTACTTCTTTCGCCCAATATTTTTTATATATTCCAAAATAATTCTCCGTAGATTTTCAAGACTTTTGGAGTTGTGCAGAATAGGTATCTTAGATTTGCTCCTTTTCCAATCTAGAATTCCAGCTGCAGGCATTCTCCCTCTTCATGTAAACCTTGTAAAATAAGAGAGAAAAGGCATAAGTATTGTACCATAATGTGTATTGACAGCCCATAATGCAATAAATATCGATATAAAAGTATGATGCAAAATGGACGTATCAAAGGCAACATTGTGCTCCCGAAGCACACCACTCGAGAATGTCGCCTGCTCAAGCAGGAGATGCGCGCTGAGCCCTCGAGTGAAAAGGTCGATGTCGAAGATGAGGAAGATACTTCCGAGTATCCAAAAGTCGGCAAGGTCCTCAACATGATCTTCGCCGACGTTGAAAGCAAGAGGCAGCTGAAAGCTATCAATCGGGAGGTCAATATGGCAGTTCCGACTGCTCCCAAGTACCTCAACTGGACGAAGACACCTGTCACCTTCGACCAGTCCGACCATCCGCCTCACATTGCCACCCCTGGGAGGCAGGCATTGGTTGTTGACCCGGCAGTAGGTGGCGTCCGACTGCGCAAGGTCCTAATGGACGGAGGCAGCGGGCTTAATATCATATATGTTGACACGCTCAAGTCTATGGGCATCCCGATGTATTGATTGAGCAAGAGCAACATGCATTTCCACGAGATCGTCCCTGGGAAGAAGGCAGAGTCACTAGGCCAGATCGCTCTGGACGTAGTATTCGGAGGCGAGAAGAATTTCCGAAAGGAAAGGTTAACCTTTGAGGTGGTTGACTTCTGCAGTGCTGATCACGCCATCCTGGGTAGGCCAGCCTACGCACGTTTCATGGCCAGACCATGTTACGTGTATCTCAAGCTCAAGATGCCAGGACCGAAGGGCGTGATTACAGTGACTGGTGACCGGAAGGTCGCCGAAGAGTGCCTCCAGCTGGGCACAAAGATCGCCAACGAGCAAGTGCTTGCAGTCGAGCTTGAAGGGTACAAGAAGGAAGTAGATACAACTGATCTGCTCAGATCAAAGCGGTCGGCTTCAGAATCAGCCTTCTAGTAGGCTGGCGAGACTAAACAAGTCCATGTTCATCCGAGTGACCCTAGTGCTGCTCCGACGAACATCTCCACTTCACTCGGAGATAAATAGGAAGCCGAGCTCATCCAGTTCCTCCGTGAGAACTAGGACATCTTCGCATGGAAGCCGTCTGACATGCCTGGTGTTCCTAGGGAACTGGCTGAGCACCGAATCTGAACCGATCCCAAGGCCAAGCCAGTCAAAGAGTACTTGCGCCGATCCTCCACCGAGAAGCGCAAGGCGATTGGTCAAGAGATAGCTTGGCTCCTCGCCGCCGAGTTCATTCACGAGATTTACCACTAATAGTGGCTCACGAATGTCGTATTGGTACCGAAGAAAGACAAGTCGCTCCGAATGTGTATTGAATTTAAACACCTCAATCGGGCTTGCCCAAAGGATCATTTCCCTTTACCACGGATAGATCAGATAGTAGACTCTACTGCCGGATGCGAACGTGTGTTGTTCCTGGATGCGTACTTCAGGTACCACCAGATCCGAATGTACGGTCCTAATGAAATAAAAACAGCTTTCATCACCCCATTCGGGTGCTGTTGCTACGTCACGATGCCATTCGGCCTGAAGAATGCTGGGGCCACGTTCCAGCGCATGATCCAAAAATGCTTGCAAAAGCAGATCAGTCGGAACGTGGAGGCTTATATGGACGATATCGTAGTCAAGTATAGGAAAGGTTCTGACCTCCTGACTGACCTTGCCGAGACCTTCGCGAACCCGCGGTGCTTCGGGATAAAACTGAATCCAGCTAAGTGCACGTTCAGAGTGCCTGCCGGAAAGTTACTCGGTTTTCTCGTTTCCGAACGAGGGATCGATGCTAACCCAGACAAAATCAGCGCTATAGTCCGAATGAAGCAACCAGAGTGCTTACACGACGTGCAAAGGCTGACAGGATGCCTTGCGGCCCTAAGCCGATTCATCTCAGGACTCGGAGAGAAGGCACGCCCTCTCTACCGACTGATGAAGAAGTCCGACAAGTTCGAGTGGACCAATGAAGCGCAAGCCGCATTCAAAGAACTCAAGGCATTGCTCTCCACCCAGCCAGTGTTAGCTGCTCCGGGTAGCCAGGAACCTTTACTCATGTACATCGCGGCGACTAGCCAGGTGGTGAGCACAGTCCTTGCAGTAGAGCGCGAAGAGCCAGGAAAGGCATTCAAGGTTCAGAGACCCATATATTACATCTCAGAAGTATTAACCCCTTCCAAGCAAAGGTACCCGCACTACCAAAATTTGGTCTATGGCATTTATCTGACCGCTAAGAAGGTGGTTCAGTACTTCCAAGATCATTCGGTCACGGTCATCGGCAACGCTCCCCTGTCGGAGATCTTACACAACAGAGACGCTGCTGGCCGAGTGGCAAAGTGGGCAATTGAACTTCTTCCACTAGAGATCAAGTTCGAAGCCAAGAAAGCAATCAAGTCCCAGGCACTGGTTGATTTTATGGCCGAGTGGATCGAGCAAGAGCAGCCAATTCCGAGTGTTCCCGAACACTGGACCATGTTCTTCGACGGATCCAAGATGCTCAATGGCTCGGGAGCTGGTGTGGTTCTTGTCTCTCCCAAAGGAGACCGGCCTAACTATGTCCTCCAAATCCATTTCGATTCATCAAACAACGAGGCCGAGTACGAAGCCCTCCTCTACGGGCTCCGCATGGCCATATCACTCGGCATTCGTCGTCTGATGGTCTACGGCTATTCGGACCTCATTGTCAACCAAGTGATGAAAGAATGGGATATTCGGAGTCCAGCAACGACCGGCTACTGCAACGTGGTCAGAAAGCTAGAGAAGAATTTTGAAGGTTTAGAGCTGCATCACATTCCTCGCGCAAAGAATCAGGCATTAGATGACCTGGCGAAGATTGGGTCCACTCGGCGAGCAGTCCCGAAAAACATATTCCTTGAACATCTGCGTGCCCCAACAATTGTAGAAGATCCTTTCACAGAGGAGCCCCCGCAAGCAATCGGTCCATCTGATCCGACTGAGGTTGAAGTTCCAGCTATAGTGGATCTAATCCACGAGATGCTGGTAATCACTCCCGAGTGGACTCAACCCTATTTGGCATACTTGCTCAGGCAAGAACTCCCCGAAGATGACAAAGAAGCTCGTCAGATCGTCCGTCAATCTAAATCATTTGAAGTTCTGAGAGACCAGTTATACAAGAAAAGCACCACAGGAGTCACCCAAAATGCATCTCCCCAGAGGAAGGGCTGCAAATCTTACATGAAATCCACTCGGGAACTTGCGGCCACCATGCGTCCTCTCGGACTTTGGTCGCTAAGGCTTTCTGAGTGGGTTTTTATTGGCCCCGAGCCAACGAAGCAGCAAGGGACCTCGTGGATCTGTGCGTCGGGTGTCAATTCTACAAGAACAAGTCCCACAAGCCTGCGTCCGCGCTCAAGACGATCCCGATCACCTGGCCGTTCGCGGTTTGGGGCCTCGATATGGTCGGTCCCTTACGGACTGGGTCGAGTGGGTTCACACACCTGCTTGTGGCAGTTGACAAGTTCACCAGGTGGGTCGAAGCAAAGCCCATCAAGAGTTTGGATGCAGGCACGGCCGTCAGTTTCATTCGGCAGATCATCTTCAGATTCAGCGTGCCGCATGATATCATCACGGATAATGGGAAGAACTTTCACTCGGACAAGTTCCATGAATTCTGTTTCTCTCAAGGCACTCGGGTTAATTACGCCTCAGTGGCTCACCCACAGTCGAATGGATAGGCAGAGCACGCAAACGGAATGATTCTACAAGGTCTGAAACCCCGATTTATGAGAGACCTGAAGTATGCTGCTGGAGCCTGGGTTGAAGAATTGCCATATGTCTTATGTGGCATTCGGACAAACCCAAACCGCTCTACGAAGCACACACCTTTCTTCATGGTGTTCGGATCAGAGGCTGTGTTGCCGAGTGATCTTCAGCACAATTCCCCCCGAGTGGAGCTATATGATGAAGCTGAAGCCGAAGCCGCACGGCAAGACGACCTTGACCTTTTAGAGGAAGAGAGATAGCTGGCCCTCATCAGATCGACGCTCTATCAGCAAGATCTGAGGCGTTACCATGATAGACACATCCAGGGCCAAGCTTTTCAGGAAGGAGATCTTGTCCTCCGACTGGACCAGCAAAAACCCCACAAGCTAGCGCCTCCGTGGCAGGGGTCGTATGCAATCTCCAAAGTCCTGCACAATGGAGCTTACCGGCTCTACAACATCAAACATGGCATAGAAGAGCCCCGGACATGGAACGCGGACCTGCTTCGCAAGTTCTACACCTAGAACAAAACTATAGTTTGTCATTCCAATAATGAATCCGAGTGATCTCGATGAATAAAGTTTAGTTTCTTTATTTTTTGTCGAAATTCAGCTCTTTTCACTCTGGTAAATCAATGTTCTGTGTCACACCCCCAGTGGGTGTCAAACGCTTAGTTGCGATTCCGCATCGCCTAAGTTAGCAACGATTCCGAGTGCGGGCCACACCCACACAAGGGGGCTTAGCTGCGACCCCGCGTCGCCTTAGTCACAAACTGTCTCGAGTGGGACATCCTCCACACTCGGACTCTAAGATGGACATGACCATCATTGCTAAGATGGACATGACCATCATTGTTCTCACGAACGATTCCGAATGCAGGCCACGCCCGCACTCGGGGGCTTAGGTGCGACCCCGCGTCGCCTAAGTCACAAACTGTCTCGAGTGGGACATCCTCCACACTCGGACTGAGCATCATTACTAAGAAGGACAGGACCATCATTGTTCCCACAAATGATTCCGAGTGCGGGCCACGCCCACACTCGGGGGCTTAGCTGCGACCCCACGTCGCCTAAGTCACAAACTGTCTCGAGTGGGACATCCTCCACACTCGGACTCTAAGATGGACAGGACCATCATTACTAAGATCGACAGGACCATCATTGTTCTCACAAACAATTCTGAGTGCGGGCCATGCCCACACTCGAGGGATTAGGTGCGACCCCGCGTCGCCTAAGTCACAAACTGTCTCGAGTGGGACATCCTCCACGCTCGGACTCTAAGATGGACAGGACCATCATTGTTCTCACGAACAATTCCGAGTGCGGGCCACGCCCACACTCGGGGGTTTAGCTGCGACCCCGCATCGCCTAAGTCACAAACTGTCTCGAGTGGGACATCCTCCACACTCGGACTCGAAGATGGACATGACCATCATTACTACGATGGACAGGACCATCATTGTTCTCACGAACAATTCCGAGTGCGGGCCACGCCCACACTCGGGGGCTTAGCTGTGACCCTACGTCGCCTAAGTCATAAACTGTCTCGAGTGGGATACCCTCCACACTCGGACTCTAAGATGGATAGGACCATCATTGCTAAGATGGACAGGACCATCCTTGTTCTCACAAACGATTCCGAGTGCGGGCCACGCCCATACTCGGGGGCTTAGCTGCGACCCCGCGTCGCCTAAGTCACAAACTGTCTCGAGTGGGACATCCTCCACACTCGGACTCTAAGATGGACAGGACCATCATTACTAAGATGGACAGGACCATCATTGTTCTCACGAACAATTCTGAGTGCGGGCCATGCCCACACTCGGGGGATTAGCTATGGCCCCGCGTCGCCTAAGTCACAAACTGTCTCGAGTGGGACATCCTCCACACTCGGACTCTAAGATGGACAGGACCATCATTACTAAGATGGACAGGACCATCATTGTTCTCACGAACAATTCCGAGTGCGGGCCACGCCCACACTCGGGGGTTTAGCTGCGACCCCGCGTCGGCTAAGTCACAAACTATCTCGAGTGGGACATCCTCCACACTCAGACTCGAAGATGGACATGACCATCATTACTATGATGGACAGGACCATCATTGTTCTCACGAACAATTCCGAGTGCGGGCCACGCCCACACTCGGGGGCTTAGCTGCGACCCTACGTCGCCTAAGTCATAAACTGTCTCGAGTGGGATACCTTCCACACTCGGACTCTAAGATGGATAGGACCATCATTACTAAGATGGACAGGACCATCCTTGTTCTCACGAACGATTCCGAGTGAGGGCCACACCCACACTCGGGGGCTTAGCTGTGACCCCGTGTCGCCTAAGTCACAAACCGTTTCAAGCGGGACATCCTTCACACTCGGACTCGATGATGGACAGGATCATCATGGTTCTCTCGAACAATTCCGAGTGTGGGTCTCGCCCACACTCGGGGACTTAGCTGCGACACCTCATCGCTTAAGTTGAAATCATTCGGAAATCAAAGATCGAATAAAGCCAAGACAAATAAGAACCGCGTCATTCGAAACGAAAGTACGGATAAAGGTTCAGACGGCGGGAGCCTCAGGCTCATTTAAAGTTTTACGGTTACAGCTACCACTCGGCATTCCGAGGCAAAAGCTTAAAGAGTTTTAGACCCGACACTCACTCGGGCTGAGGCACTGCTTCAACGAAGGTGTCTAGGTCGATGCTGTCTGCAATCTGAGTTGCAGCTTCCATGAACATCTCCATGAAGTCTTCAACCTTGACATGCTTCCTGTTGGCGACCTCCAAGGACTTCAGCTTGTTCTCATCCACTCCCTTACAGTGGATGCGGATGAGTGAGAGGGCAATGTCGGCTCCGGCCCGGGCTGCAGATTTTTTCCAAGCTTTCACTCGGCTTGGCACGTCCCTCACTCGGGTAAGAGCTGACTCCGGGTCCTTCGAGGGCTCTTCTTCAGGGAAGGCGTCACGATCAATTTCCGAGACGGCAGTGCTGAGCCTCTTCATGTATGAAGTCACTTGATCGACATGTTCCTCCAAGCGAAGAATGGCCAGAGCGGCACTATCCTTGAACAGCTCTCGGGACGGGTCCAGCTCCTTCTCGATCTTGTCAGTCTCCTCAGCGACGTCGTCACAAAAATATGGGTTTACAACAGATAAAGAAAAGAGTTAGAAGTGATTAGAATACATTCGGCCAGATTACGATCACTCGGAAACTTACCTTTGAGTTTTTCGCTCACGGAGTCGCCATACTCCTCGACAAACTGCTCCAGTTCATTCTTTTTCGTGGTGATATGCTTGAGTTTGTTCTCCCACTCGGATTATGTCTTCTTCAGATTAGCGAGCTCCTCCTTGGACTTCGTCGCGGCAGCTTCCAGAGCTTTCTTCTCTTCCTCCAGCTTCCCGAATGCCTTCAACTTCTCTTCGGCCTCCTTGGTCTTTCGGCTGGCTTCCTTTTGAGCAGCCGCCAGATCCGTGTCCTTCTTCTCGAGGGCCGTCTTCATAGTTTCTAAAGAAATAGAATTCTTCAGCCTCTCGACAAGTTTATGATTTTCGCCACGAATATCTGATGAAATATACTCAGTCGGACGGGGAGAGTCACCAGTTAATGCGGCAGTCGGGCAAGATGAGCATACCTTCAATTGCCTTCTTTTCCTCCTCCAGTCGGGCATTCTTGGCCTTCTCGGCCTCAAGACTGATGCGCAGGTCCTGCACCTCTTTCTCCAAAGTTCTGTAGTGGCTTCCAAGCTCACAAATAGACTGCAAACCAGAATTAAAGCGAAAGATATTGGTCAAAATTTTGACTCGGACTCTAAGACTCCCGTCGACTGCTTCAGTCGACGGCAGTCTCGGGGACTACACCCAGTGGGTGCGCTCAGTGCGCCGCCACTGTAAAATCAATTGCAAGGTTTTTGATCTAGACCTAATAGATGGATCGAACGTTAAATTCATTCGGGCTCTAAGACTCCCGCCGACTGCTTCAGTCGACGGCAGTCTCAGGGACTACACCCAGTGGGTGCGCTCAGCGCGCCCCCACTGGAAGTCAAAGACACCCAGCCGGTGTGTGCAAATCCTCACAAGGCAGAAATTCCGACCGAGGAAGGTACTTACAAGAGTACTTACTCAGACATTCTGCTTCAGTGCCTCGCTTGCATCGTACGCCGTCTTCAGTCGGTCGCTCATCACCTCCAGCTGGATTAATGCTTCTTTGCTCTCTCCCACTTGGTCCTCCGGGACATGGTGTAGCGCAAAGATGTTGGTCGCAGGGGGAGTCAGCGAGGGGGATGATGCACCAGTACCGAGTGCCGCCCCAGCTCCCGAACTGGCCTCTCGTGTTGGCACCAAAGTATCTGCAAGCGAAGACTCCTGCATTACGATGTCTGCGTTGGCCGAAGGGTTCGGCAGGTCAACCCTCTCGTCTGCATCGATGTCGATCACTTCACGTGGAGCTGCAAGTGTTCAAAGCACTCGAAGATGAGTAAAAAGTAAACACTCGGGAATATCCAAAGTTACCGAGTGAGTTCGGGGCTTACCTTTTGAAGATGCAACATCAGCGTCGGCCCGCTCTTTCTCCAGAGTATTGGGGTCAGGTGAAGCACTTAAAGTATCAGCACTGTAAGGGAAACACTCGAATGATTTCATCACTCGGACAAATGCAGACAACAATTGACAGAATGGAAATACTTACACTGAAGCCACGGGAATGTCCATCTTAATTTTCGGGATGAAGACCGCCTTCCGAGGCTTGGCCGTAGTGACTTTGGGCTGCTTCGCCGTCTTCTCAGGTGAAGAGGCAAGCTCTCCACGCCCGCGCTTCGAGCTGCGGGTCGGAAGGGCAGACCCAGTCGGTTTGACCACATTCGTCCCTTTCGGACCTCCACCGCGGACTCCCGGGTCCTGGCGCGCCTTGGAACGGGCTTCGGGCACTCGATCATCCGAGCGTGACGATTCCACCTCGTCGCCGCCCTCCGACCCATCCTCTTCCTCGTCGTCATCATCCTCGTAGTCATCAGGCTCTTCATACTCCCCAGCTTCTGCCAAATCTTCTGGATGATCGGTGTCGCTGGCAACATCAACCGGGCCCCTATCCATGATTGTCACTTGGCTGTTCATCTGTGTGAAGGCCTACCGAATGGAGAACAAGATCAGTCGGATCAACTACAATAAACACAAACATCACTCGGATGATGGATCATTGGAGTTACCTCATTCGCTGGATTGTCTGATGAGAGCGGAGCCACCAGCCTGCTCCCTCTGGGGTTGTCGCGCGCTGGAGTGATCGCCTTGATCTTGGCGTCCACCATGTCTTCAGTGAGCTCCTCCGGGTGAGTTCGAGTGGGGTCACTCGGTCCGGTGTACTCCCACATGGGATGAACTCTGGCTTGCAACGGTTGGATCCTCCTCTGGAGGAAGACCTCTAACAAGTCAAGGCCGTTGACACCTTTTTGCACCAGGGCTACCAAAGCTATCACCAAGATGTCCACCTTGGTCTTCTCCACTTTGGTCACAGTCAACCTGGGGACTGGCCGAATGCGCTCGGAGGTATACTGAGGAAGACCCGACTGACCATCGCCGAGTGGAATGTCGTGGCAGTAGAACCAGTTCTCCTGCCACCCCTTTACCAAATTGGGAAACGTCATCTGCGGGAAACAGACTTTACCCCGCAGTTGGATTCCTAGACCCCCGCACAGCTGGGCTACATTCGTCTTGTCTTTCGAGCGAGTGGGCTTTTTTACGGTCATCACTCGGCAGGTGAAGAGGTGCTTAAACAGGCCCCAGTGAGGATGACAACCCAAGTAGTTTTCGCAAAGGGAGATGAAAGCGGCTAAGTAAACTACAAGATTGGGGGGAAGATGATGGAGTTGAGCACCGAAGAAACCCAAGAATTTTTGGAAGAAGGGATGAGGCCGCAGAGAGAAACCTCGCTCGAGGTGAGTCACCAAGAGCACGCGCTCCTCTCTTTCGGCGAAGGCTCGTCCTTACCCGCTCCAGGCAACCGCCAGCTCCCCTCGCGCACGAACCCCTGACCCTCTAGCTCGAGCATCCAGGCCTTGGTCACCCGCGACGGCAACCACTCGCCCGGCGTCCATCCAGCCGGCACTCCGGCACTGGAGGACGAGGCGCGCGAGCTCCTCTTCGCCCGCTCGGCCTTCGCGGTTGCATACGTCGCGCGCATCGTCGCTGGTGAGCTTGGAACGGCCTTCGGCTAAGGAGAGGTGGAAGGGGTTGATACGTCTCCAACGTATCTATAATTTATGAACTATTCATGCCATGTTTACAATAATTTTATATGATTTTGGTATGATTTTATTAGAATTAACCCGGACTGACGCTGTTTTCAGCAGAACTACCGTGGTGTTGTTTTTGTGCAGAAATAAAAGTTCTCAGAATGAGCTGAAAATTTACGGAGAATATTTTTGGAAAATATAAAAAATACTGGAACAAAAAGCTGGGCCAGGAAGTGACTGAAGAGGCCACAAGCCTGGGGGGCGCGCCCCCCCTAGGGCGCGCCCCCTGGCTTGTCACCTCCTCGGGAACCTTCCGGACGTGGGACCAACGCCAAAAACTCTTATAAATATAGAAATCTACGAAAAGAAACCTAGATCGGGAGTTCCGCCGCCGCAAGCCTCCAAAGCCACAAAAAATCAACCGGGAGCCCGTCCCGGCACCCTGCCGGAGGGGGAAACCATCACCGTAGGCCATCTTCATCATCCCGGCGGTCTCCATGATGAGGAGGGAGTAGTTCACCCTCGGGGCTGAGGGTATGTACCAGTAGCTATGTGTTTGATCTCTCTCTCTCTCGTGTTCTTGAGATGGCACGATCTTGATGTACCGCGAGCTTTATTGATATAGATGAATCATATGGAGTTTTTCCCTCTCTATCTTCTTGTGATGCATTGAGTTTTCCGTTTGAAGTATACTTATCGGATTGAATCTTTAAGGATTTGAGAACACTTGATGTATGTCTTGCGATGGGATATCCGTGGTGACAATGGGATGTTCTATTGATCCACTTGATGTATGTTTTGGTCATCAACTTGCGGGTTCCGTGACCTTAGGAATATATGCATAGGGGTTGGCACACGTTTTCTTCTTGACTCTCCGGTGGAAACTTTGGGGCACTCGGTGAAGTTCTTTGTGTTGGATTGAACATGATGAATTTGAAATTGGGTGATGCATATCGTATAATCAAGCCCATGGGTACTTGTGGTGACATTGGAGTATCTAGGTGACATTAGGGTTTTGGTTGATGTGTATCTTAAGGTGTTATTTTAGTACGAACTCTAGGGCTGTTCGTGACACTTATAGGGATAGCTCATAAGATTGATCGGAAAAGATAACTTTGAGGTGGTTTCGTACCCTACAATAATTTCTTTGTTTGTTCTCCGCTATTTGTGACTTTGGAGTGAACTCTTTGTCGCGCGTGAGGGATTTACATATGATTCAACTATGTTAGTATTGTTGAGAGAACTTGCACTAGTGAAAGTATGAACCCTAGGCCTTGTTTCTAAGAACTGCAATACCATTTGTGCTCACTTTTATCATTAGTTACCTTGCTGTTTTTATATTTACAAATTACAAAAACCTATACCTACCATCCATATTACACCTGTATCACCATCTCTTCGCCGAACTAGTGCACCTATACAATTTACCATTGTATTGGGTGTGTTGGGGACACAAGAGACTCTTTGTTATTTGGTTGCAGGGTTGTTTGAGAGAGACCATCTTCATCCTACGCCTCCCACGGATTGAAAACCTTAGGTCATCCACTTGAGGGAAATTTGCTACTGTCCTACAAAACTCTGCGCTTGGAGGCCCAACACGAGTCTACAAGAAGAAGGTTGCGTAGTAGACGTCAAGCTCTTTTCTGGCGCCGTTGCCGGGGAGGTGAGTGCTTGAAGGTTGTCGGAAACGACACCTATGGGGTCACAAGGATCCCTTAACGATTCGGCGGGGAGAAGGTTTGCACAGAGAGCAGATCGAACGATCAACACGCAGGGGTTTTACCCAGGTTCGGGCCGCAAAGATGCATAATACCCTACTCCTGCTTGATTGTATTGGATGTGTTTAGGCTGAGTTCTTGGAGCGCTACACTAACTAGCAGCTACACTTACAGAACGGCCAAAGAAGATCCTCCCCCTGTAGCTATGCCTTGGGCCTCCTTTTATACTCTCGAAGGGGTCACCAACAGTGGCAAAGTACAAAGGTGGCACACAGTAAATACATGAGGTGTCCAGGTATCTATAGTGCTTATCATACCTAATACTGACGGCTTAGGACAGGGGCATTTAATGCTCCGTTGAGGTGTCCCTGCCTTTCTTGGGGATGGAAAAAAGAGCCATCCCATCGCACAACTTAAGCCTTCATGTCGTCAGCGTCTGACACGCCCCCGATGGACAACAGCTAAAGGACGAGTTGGTAGTAGCCCTGGGGTGGAGCGCTTTGAACAGTGGAGAAGGCTTGCCGGGCGCATGGCTTGTCGGGGCTGTGAGCCGCCCGGCAAGATCTCGCCGGGGCGCCAGCCCTTGGCTTTCTACCTTCTTGATTGCTGCTGTCTTTGACTCCAGGGTCTGACTAAATCTTGTCGGCTCCAGGGGGCTACCCGCGCACAAGTCTGGGTAAGAGATACCCTGGTTCTTTGTACACTGACAGGAGCCCCCGGGCCTGGGCCATACATGCGCGCGCGGCGCTGTTGGGCTAGGCCCAAAACAGTGCGCGGGCACACGTGGCCATAGCAATGATGGCGGTTGATAGCTTTCTCCCACGATGCATAGTTGCAGATCTTTATCTTGGGAGTATCGGAGCGACACGGTCCGCCTTCTTCCTCGGGAGGAGAAATGATGAATAGGGCAGCGCCCGCTCGCCTCCTCATTGATGTCTTGGACGATGCGCCTCGAGTGACATGTGTTGCTCAGGATTCGTGAAGGGTCGGCCCCTCTCCCTCTTCAGCGCCCAGCCCTATAAAAGGGAGGCGAAGGAAGAAGAAGGCCACCCATCCGCAAACTCCTAATCTTCCTCTGCTCGATTCCTTTCCCTTTTGCCTTTTGTCGCCACCTTTGCTGCGCCGTATCACGATGGTTAGAGGACGAGGCCGCGCCAGGGGTTCGCTCAGCGCTACAAGGAGCAGCCCTCGGACCCCGGCGCGCGTAGTGGTGACGATGGCGGGTCCAAGCTCCCGCATCGGGTCTGCATCCCGAGGCCGCGCGAGGTCGGCTCCGGCGGGGCGCGGTAGGCGCAGCAGCACACCTCTCCCGCAGCCTCATGCGGGAATCCACGCGGGGGAGGAGGCGCGGGAGTTCGTCGTGGTCCTTCCACGTCGGCTCTAGGGCTGGCTGCGCCTCCCCGACCCCTTCGCGAGAGCTATGGAGAGCAGCCGGCCGCGCGGCCTGTGGCTCCGGGCGGATGGCTGTAGCAACGGCCCTTGGTGAGTGGCAGTCGACCTCACCCCTGGTAGCGCCATGTTTCTGACCAGGGGGAGGAAGTCGTTCGCCCGCTCTCGGAGCCTCGCCCCCAGGCAGCTGCTCCATTTCAAGCTTGTCGGCGCCGACACCCTCACCGTGAGGTTCTTTGGGGCGACCGGCGTTCGCCTGGAGTGCTACGCCGAGAGCTCGAGCGACAGCGACTTCAAATCTTCCAGCGACAGCGACGACGAGGACAGCGTCATCGGCATGAAGAACGAGGACTCCGACTAGGCACGCTCGGCGCCGTAGTTAGGTCCCTTTGTTCCATCCGCGAGACCTTGTTCCCGGATTGATTGCCGCGCTGTAGTAGCTGTAGATCTCTTTTGATGTATCGAACCATACCCAATGTAGTCCTTGGCTACTTCAAGAAGAAATGCACTGGGTACTTATCTTCGAAAAATTCTTGGTTTGAAGATCTTTTGTTCTTGTATGTTTCTTTGTTTCTCGCTGTCCTCCCCGACGAGTATCATGCCGAGAGGCCCTCCGGCAAGTCCTCGACGGCAGCGCAGCACTCCAAAGAGGTGCGCTCGCCGGAAGTCTTGCCGTTTTTCAGACTTGTTGATGAGGTGGACGAGTAGAACGGAGTGTCGACAAGAGCCACGGGTCTAAAGATAGAACACCGCGCCGTGTGATGAAGAGTCAGCCTCCGGGCCCTTCCCATAAGGGTTGCCGCGAGGGCGATGCTCGATTTATACACGTATTCTTGCCATCGCTGCCATCCATCGAAGACGTCCCACTGCTATCTTGTTGGTCTTCAACTTGTAGTTCTTGTCTTTATGATCTTGTACTTGCTGCGGATGTACCTTGAACTTGCACAAGCGCCCCGGCGAGCCTTGCCGCCAACATGGTGAACATGCCGGTAGCCTTTGCCGTAAGCGTCCCGGCAAGTCTTGTCGCAGGTATAGCCTCGATGGGCCCGTGCACAAGTGCCTGACACCGGAGCCCCCGGGCCTGGGCCACACGGGGGCACGCGGCGTCGTTGGGCCAGGCCCAAACGGTGCACGGGCACGCGTGGCAGCAGTTACCGCATGAAATCATTCCTTTACTGCGCCCCCCATGCCGCCCATTAAATGCGGGATGTGGGGAACGTGCGCGACGTGACCGCTGCAGCAGCACGCTCGCGAGGAATTCTTTTATTACCTCTGGTAAAGAGGCAGCCCTGCGCCTTCCCCATAAAAAGGAATCTGCAAGGGTCGCGACTCATTTACCCTCCGCTTTCGCGATTTAGGAACCGCCGTCATCTTCCTCCTCGAGCCTTTCTCCATTCCCCCACTGCTTCCACATCCTTGCCAATCTCATCATCCAGCCGCCATAGCCGCCATGCCGCCTAAGGCCAGCAAGGGCAAGAAGGCGGCGGAGAACAAATTGGTGGCGCTGCGGAAAAAGCATGTCGTCTTCGCGCCGGGGCTTGATGGGAAGGCCTTGACGGATCATTACCAGTTCATGTGGGCGGCGGAGACGACGGCGCATCTGGCCACTCGTGTAAGTCCAGGTGCTGCCGGAGCTGATCCAATGAAATATCCCTTTTTCGCCGATTACTTTTACTGTGGTCTTTGCCCCCCTTTCTCCGACTTCTTCAAGGATGTCTTGAACACCTACGGCTTTCAGCTCTTAGATTTTACGCCAAACGCCGTAGCGTGCATGTCTGTTTTCGCTCATCTTTGCGAAAACTTCGCCGAAGTAAATCCCAGTACTGCCCTGTTCTGCTACTATTTCATCCCTCGAATCGAGAAGGGCGAGGCCCTTTCTGGTTTCGTCACTTGGATCCCGTGGACAGGAACCAAGGAGGTCTATCCAAAAGGGGCATACCGCCGCAGGTGGGAGGAATGGCGGGGCAAATGGTGCTGGGTTCGGGAGTCAGTGGAAGAAAATGTTCAACCTTTCTGCTTGCCGCGGGGGACGAAGATTGCCCGCAACAATGAGTGGAGCACCTTCGATGCCGAAGACGAGAAACTTGTCGTTGCCACGACAAGAATCCTCCGCCTGAAGAATGTCGGGCTGACCATAGATATGATATGTGCCGACTTCCTTCGCCGGCGCATCGCCCCCTTGCAGAACAAGGGGAGGCCAGCTTGGGAATTCCAGAACGCGGCGGACATCATGAGGCTGCGCCCTGGGCTGGATCACAATTTGACAACCATGCAGCACGGGTCCCTCTGCCAAAAGTTATTCGGGAGTGCAGCGGTGCGTGATCTGCCGGTAGGCGTAGTCCCTTTGTGCAACAACTCTCGCCTGAGCTTAATTCTTGCCATGATGCCGGTGCTTGACGCCCACAATGTTGACGGGCGTTGGGCCGTGCCTTCTGACGACTTGATTCAGCAATTCTTTGACGGTCTGTCGGAGAAGGCCATCCTTCAGGACGAAAAACTTGTCGCCGCCACCACTGAAAGGGAGATGGTGTACATCGCTGGCAGATTGCAGGAGGCGGGTCTTGCCGACGAGGCTGAAGGCTCAGGCTTCACGGAAGAAGGATCCAGCGAAGAAGAGGAGGAGGTTGCCGGGCAGGACGACACTGTTGGGGAACAGGGGGACACGTCTGCTGGGGACCATCTTACTGAAGACACAGAGGAGGAGGAACTGCTAGAGGAAGCCTCGGCCCTTCAGCCGAAGAGCAGACACATCCTCCGGAGTGCTGCTACAGGGGTCCCGGTCCACCAAGCTTCCCCAAGTAGCACAGTCCCCGACAAGGAAGCGGTCGGCAAGGCGGTGCAGCGACAAGAAGTTCACCAGCAAACCGCGCCTGCCGCGACCAAGTGAGCAAGGATCTCCCCTCCACCTCCTCGTGCGAGCACCATGGTGGAAGTCGCCTTCGACCTTTCCGCCCTTATCTCGGGAGGAGACAAAGAGTAAGATACTTGCCGCTCTCCTGCTTTATGAATTTCTTATTTTGCTTTATCTCATCATTTGTTTTGACTTGTTCCCGCAGAGATGCAAAAACCTTGGCGCAGAGGGCAGCGAAGAGGGCGAGGACTTCAACGGACGAGGAGCCGCCAGCGGACACCTCAGGTGCACCAGACATGGCTACTACCAGTCCAAGGCCCAGCTCGCGACGCAGTCCTCGTCTCAGCCCCCGGCGCAGCCCCCAGCGTGAGCCTATTACTCTCTTTCCGCTGGCAAGTGCTGGGGTGTGCATCTATACTGCTGACATCACCGGACGTGCAGGAGGAGAAGGGCGACAAGGAGAATCGTCAGAGGTCAACCCTGACATGCCGCCTCCATCAACTACACCGCCCAGAGATGCGTCTCCGGCCAAGACCTCCTCCAGCTCGCTTTATCGCGATGAGGAGCCAGCAAGCGGAGGCATCGGCAACCGTGCGCCGGCAACTGATGTTGTCGGGGAGGGAGAACCTTCGACCCGGCAGCCTGGCGCAGGTGAGCTGCCTGTCTTGGATATCTGTTATTTGATCTTTCTTTTTTTTTGTCTTCTTGAACTTCCTCTTCATCTCCATCTTGTTTTACTTCTTTGGTTTTCAGACGTCCCATCGGCGGAGGACATGAATGTCGATGACACCATTGAGAAGATCGCCAGGGACGCTGCAGCCGAAGCCAATAAGCTTGCCGCTGAAGAGGCCGCCAAGAATGCTACCGCCGAAGCTGGCAGGCTTGCCGCTGAAGAGGCCGCCAGGAGCGTTGCCGCTGAGGAGGCCGCCAGGAGTGCCGCCGCTGAGGATGCTGCCAGGAGGGCCGACGAGGAGTCCAGGAGCCATACTGACGACATTCCTGCCGTAGGAGCGCATAGCGCTGAGCCAGCTCCGGAGTCCTCAGCCGCCGGCGAGGCGGCTGCCGAAGAGCAACCGCCATCATCCGAAGCCCCTTCCGCAAGCAAATACGTCAGGGTCAGCGACAACTTATTTGTGAGCCTGCCGGGATCAGTAAGCATTCGGGCGCCAATTGAAGGAGAAACTCTTGAGGAAGTGATCACCGCTGCCGGGCTTGAGGTTGTTGACGAATCCAACATTGGCCACAACAGATCTGAGGAAGAGAAGCTCCTCCGGGCAATAAACAGCAACTACCAGAAGCTCCAGGCCCTTCACCGCGCTCGCAAGGAAAAGTTGGACTCCAGGGCCGCGGTTGCCAGCCAGGTGGAGGCAGATTTCTAGAAGCACGTCGAAGAAGTTCAGGGCTGGTTTGCTGAGGCTTACAAGGACTTGGCGTCGAACCAGGCGCAGCTGAAACAACAATGGGATGAACTTCTCCTCAAGCAGTCCGATATCGAGAAAGCACAGGATGAAGCCAAACAGCAAGTTGAAGCAGAGGAAGCGCGTCTGAACGGGCTCCGCATCGAGCTTAAGGCTCATGATGAAGAGCTTGAAGCCCGAGAGAAGGTGCTCGCTGAGCAACTCCGTGCCAAGGACGAGGAGGTTGAAAAGCTCCTCGCCCAGCGGACTCAGGAGCTGGAGCAGAGGCATGAGGAGGCGCTGAAGGCTTTGGCTGTCGACCACGCTGGCAAGCTGAAGGAGGCCGTCGATGCCGCCAAGGCAGCAGAGGCCGCGAAGGACGAACTTGTCGGGAGGGTGAAGAAACTGGAGGAGGAACTTGAGGAGCACGGCAAGAAGGTCTCAACGCTTGAGACCGAAAGAGGCGAAGCTCTTCGCAGTCTGGCGGAGGCACATGTCGCCGTCTCTGACAAGTCCAAGGAGCTCTCCACTGCCAACGAATCCATCACCGAGCTGAGGCTGAAGCTGACCAAGCTGACAGAGTCCCTTAAAACCGCGGAGGCCCACGGGAAAGCTCTGACCAAGGAATTCCAGAATGAATGAGCGCTGGTCCAGAGCGCTGCACTCGAGCACAATGACTATGTGAGGGGCATGGAGAACTGGACCAAGAATCTTGCCGACGTCGCGAGGAGGCTCGCCGCACAGCTATCCATCATGGGTTTGGAAGATCACAGGGAGGAGCCTCTCGATGACAGAGCATCTCAGAGCACCAAACTGACCATATTCTTCGGCCACATGCTTGGAGCTCTGGAGCAGCTGGATTCCAATCGAGCAGCTCATTTGGCCAGCGAGTCACGCAAACTCTGCCAGGACGTCCTTCGCAAAGTGCTCACCAAGGTGGTGTTCAGGAATCCCAGCATCAACCTCTCCAACGTCTTCGACCGCCTGCCAAAGGACGCGGACCTCACAGCAGCAGAGGAGCTCGTCGCGCCCATCATTGACAGGATAAGCCGCGTCAAGCGAGTTGAAGGTGACCGCCGGGACTAGCTGCTTCATTTCTTGTCGCCGTCGCTCTCATGCCAAAGACAATTATCGCCTTATGTTAGAATCGCGACAGCTATTATTGTAATATGACTTGCTATGTTCTGGACAACTGCTATGTTATTTCCCTTTGCTTGATTTCTATTTGTGCGTACTCGCCCTACGCTTGTTCGGAAACTTGCCGGTGCGCGCACCATTGCCGCGAGCGCTAGGTGCGGGACTTTAGCAGCCTGCTGGCGGGGCCGCTGCCGGCAAGAAACCCTGGTGCTCTCGGTGCAGCCACCTAAATTGTTGAGCGGACTCGAAACAGGATAAGGGCGCAACCGATCACAACAAGGTTCCCTCGCGTGCAGGTTTTCCATACAAAAGTCAAAATCGTTCAAGGGAAACAACTAAAATAAAAATCTGTTTGAAATTTTGGACAACTTATCTTTTTGTTGTCGCATTCCTTTCGACAAAGTGACTTCCTTGAACGTCGCCCATTGGTATCCATACCACCATTCTCCCCCCCCCCCCCCCCCCGGCAAAGCTGCACGTGAGGTAGCCTTCTGTCCCTTTTAGAAAAAGAAAGAAGAGAAAATAGAGATATGGAACCTTGGCGGTTCGTTAGCACTTGTCGGGGATAAGTGTAATGCAAAATCTCAGACGAACATGCATATAATCAAACATGAAAATCGACAAGACTTGCAAACACTCAGCTTTATTTAGCTATGCACAGGGTCTGCGCTTGGCTTTGTACAAAGGATTACGTGCTACAGCGGCACGACTTGTACAAAAGGGGTTGCCGGGAGTCCCGGCAACCGCGCCTTATGGGTAGAACTTACGAAGATGCTCGATATTCCAGGAGTTGCTCACCGGAATACCGTCTTCGGTCTCCAGGCGGACTGCGCCAGGCCTGGTGACTCGTACTACCCGATAAGGGCCTTCCCACTTCGGCGTCAACTTGTTGGAATTCTTGGCCGACTGAACGCGCCGAAGAACAAGGTCGCCTTCCTCAAGGCTCCGGGCATGAACCTTGCGGCTATGATAGCGGCGCAAGGCTTGCTGGTAGCGTGCAGCTCGCACAGCGGCCTGGAGACGATCTTCCTCAAGGAGCAGCGCGTCATCTTGCCGCAGCTGCTCTGGCTCAAGCTCATCATAAGCGAGCACTCAAGGTGACCCGTATATGAGTTCCGTGGGGAGAACTGCTTCTGCCCCATAGACTAGGGAGAAGGGTGTCTGGCCGGTGGCTCGATTTGGTGTCGTCCTGATTGACCAAAGAACCACTGGCAACTCATCAATCCAGCGCTTTCCACACTTGCGCAGCTTGTCGAAAGTTCTTGTCTTGAGACCGCGCAGCACCTCAGCATTCGCCCTCTCCACTTGGCCGTTACTCCTTGGGTGAGCAACAGAGGCAAAACAAATCTTGCCGCCAAGGTCTTGGACGTATTGCATGAAGGTTTGGCTAGTGAACTGTGTGCCGTTGTCGGTGATGATCCTGTTGGGTACACCAAAACGGCAAACTATTCCCATGAAGAACTTGACGGCTGACTGTGCTGTCACCTTCCTCACTGCTTCCACCTCCGGCCACTTTGTGAACTTGTCGATTGCTACGTACAAGTACTCAAAGCCCCCGGTAGCACGGGG
The DNA here is from genome assembly GCA_039707655.1 of Elymus sibiricus. NCBI lineage: Eukaryota > Viridiplantae > Streptophyta > Magnoliopsida > Poales > Poaceae > Elymus > Elymus sibiricus. Next base: position 200,572,604 of record CM077663.1, on the reverse strand, counting down.
GAAAGGGCCCAAGATGTCGAGCCCCCAGACCGAAAATGGCCAGGACAAAGGGATTGTCTGAAGAGCCTGAGCTGGTTGGTGTATCTTCTTTGAATGAAACCGGCATGCTTCACCCCTGGTTACTAGCGCAGTTGCATCCTGGAGGACAGTGGGCCAAAAGAAACCTTGCCGAAACGCTTTGCCGGCAAGTGCTCTTGATCCTATGTGGGAACCACATATGCCTCCATGTATCTCTGCCAACAGCTCCAGTCCATCCTCCCGAGAAATGCATTTCAATTTCACACCGTTCAGCCTCTTTCTGTACAGGACATTGTCCACAAACTGGTACATTTTAGACTGACGGGCTACTTTCTCTGCTTCTTCCTGCTCTTCGGGGAGTTCTCCTGTCTGAAGGAAATGGACGATGTGCTGCGCCCATGCTGGAGCCTGAGGCTCAACGGCAAGGACTAAAGGCAAATCTTCTACCGCGGGAGTAGTTGTCTCGACAGCAAAGGCCTGGGAGCCTGTCGGATCTTGCTGTCCCCCGGCAAGGTCGGCGGGAGCGTTCGTCTCGACGGCGAGAGCCTACGGCCCTGCCGGAGCCCGTCGCTCACCGACAAGCTTGGCGTTGTTCCCGGCAACTTCCTTGCCGGCGGCTTCTGGGAGCTTTGCCGGGAAGTACTTGCCGGAACTCAACTTTCTTCTTTTCTCTTGTCCGATTGATGGTGTCACGGATGGCTGAGTGAGTTGGAGCACAAAGGTACCTGGTTCCACAGGCAGCTTGAGGGCAGCGCGCTTTGACAGGTCATCAGCAATGTTATTCTCTGCACGAGGGACGTGCTCCATTTGCAGACCGTCAAAACGCTCTTCCAACTTCCTCACTTCATCTACATAAGCTTCCATCAACGGGATCTGATAGTCTTTGTTGACTTGTCTGACGACAAGCTGAGAATCACCTCTGACGATGAGTTTCCGGATTCCAAGGTCTGCCGCGATCCTGAGACCGGCAAGCAACCCTTCATACTCTGCAGTATTGTTCGTCGACCGCTCCCGGGGAAAGTGCATCTGAATCACATACTTGAGGTGCTCTCCGGTGGGTGCGACAAGCAGCACACCAGCCCCGGCGCCTTGCAGCGAGAAAGCCCCATCAAAGTACATAACCCACTCTTGATTTGTCTCCTTGCCGGGGAGAGTTGACTCCGGAACCTCATCATCTGGCGTTGGGGTCCATTCTGCAATGAACTCCGCCAAGGCTCTGCTCTGAATGGTTGAGGTGCTTTCAAACTTGAGACCAAAGCTTGACATTTCCAACGCCCACTCCACGATCCTGCCGGTTGCATCTGGATTCCGTAGAATTCGCTGCAGCGGAAAGCCGGTGACGACAGTGATCTCATGTGCTTGGAAGTAATGGCGCAGCTTCCTCGAGGCCATGAGAAGGCCGAAAAGCAACTTCTGCACACCAGAATATCTTGATCTAGCTCCCTGCAGGAGGGAACTGACAAAATAAATTGGGCGCTGCACCATCTTCTTCTTCTGTGTTGTCTCATCTGAATGTATAGGTCCTGCCTTGCCGGAACCAGACTCTGCCGGGGAAGATCCCGGCAAGTCACTCGTCGGTCCCGTTGCTGCCGCTGTTTCTTCATCAGATTCCCTCTCCGCCACTAGCGCAGGACTCACCACTTGATTTGTTGCCGCCAAATATAACAGCAACGGCTCTTGTGGTTTTGGCGCGACTAGTACTGGCGAGGAGGAGAGGTACCTCTTCAAATCTCACAGCGCAGCCTCCGCTTCCGGAGTCCATTTCATTGGGCCTGCCTTCTTAAAAATTTTGAAAAATGGCAGGGCGCGCTCAACAGACTTGGAGATGAACCTACTCAATGCAGCAACGCAGCCAGCAAGGCGACGGACATCTTTAACACGCTTTGGCGCTTCAATCTGCCCAATTGCCTTGATTTTGTCGGGATTTGCTTCAATTCCACGGTGAGATACAAAGAACCCAAGAAGCTTGTCGGATGGGACACCAAACACACACTTCTCAGGATTGAGCTTCAGATTGATCTTGCGCAGATTTGCAAATGTCTCTTCCCGGTCTGTAATGAGCGTTGCCTTGTCCTTGGTTTTGACCACTATATCGTCCATATAGGCTTCCATATTTCTATGTAGCTGAGGTTCAAAACCAATTTGGACTGCTCTTGCAAAGGTTGAACCAGCACTCTTCAACCCGAAAGGCATACGCAAAAAGCAGTACGTACCACATGTGGTGATAAATGCGGTTTTCTCTTCGTCTTCTTTTGACATAAAGATCTGATGATATCCAGAGTAAGCATCAAGGAATGAAAGCAAGTCGCAGCCGGCAGTGGAGTCCACAATCTGATCGATGTGCGGCAAGGGAAAGGGATCTTTTGGGCAGGCTTTATTGATATCTGTATAATCAATACACAGCCTCCATTTGCCATTCGCCTTGCGCACTACGACTGGATTGGCCAACCATGTTGGGTGGAGTACTCCTCTGACCAAGCCTGCTGCTTCTAATTTCTTGATTTCCTCGGCGATAAATTGTTGCCGCTCCAAAGCTTGCTTCCTAACCTTCTGTTTGACGGGCCGCGCGTGAGGACAGACAGCAAGGTGGTGCTCAATTACCTTCCTGGGAACACCGGGGATGTCAGATGGTTGCCATGCAAACACATCGACATTCTGAAAGCACATTTGCTCCCTTGGTGGTTTTGGTAATTAATAACAACATATAAGTCATTGAACTAATGTCTCTACAAGTATGTTTCAGGAAATGTTCAATGATAGGGATGGCAAAAAGACTAAGGAGTTTGTGGAGATACCCCAAGATGCAAAGGAAATAGGTTGGCCAAGCTTCAAGCAAGAGGACTCTACATTTTATATTTGTGAGAAATCACTTTGAGTCCATAGGAAAGCCAATACTATTAAAAGGGGGTAAGGTCTTGATTGGTGAACAATATGCTCATACGTGCACAAGTGACATTCGCCAAAAACACCCACAAGCTCTTCCACCAAAGTCTGTCCAGAGCCCAACACTCAAAATCGGTGTAACCAACATTCCCACTTCGGTACCACCGATTCCATACCCTAGACAGACTCAGCCAAACCCTAGCCACTTCGGTGCAACCGATTCCATACCGGTGCCACCGAGTTTAGGTTGCCAACTTTCTGTTACGCAAATTCACGTTTTCGGTCCCACCGAGAATGTTGGATCGGCGTCACCGAGATTGGAAATCTGACCGTTGGTCACCTTATCGGTGCAACCGAGATTTATATATCGGTCTCACCGAGATTCAAAAGTTGCCACTTTTTGGTCACTTCGGTACCACCGAGATTCACACATCGGTGTCACCGAGTTGGTCATTTTGTGTGTAACGGTTGGATTTTTGGAGATGCCTATATATACCCCTCCACCACCACCTACTCGAGAGAGAGAGCACTCAGAACTATTCCATACTTGCCCATCCAGTTTTCTGAGAGAGAACCACCTAGTCTTGTGTTGAGGTCAAGATCTTCCACTCCAATCATATGGATCTTGATTTCTAGCCTCCCCAAGTTGCTTTCCACCAATCCCATCTCTTCTACCCAGCCAAATCTGTGAGAGAGTGATTGTGTGTTGAGGAGTCTATCATCTTGAAGCACAAGAGCAAGGAGTTCATCGTCATTACCGAGCCTATTACCTTTTGGAGGGTGGTGCCTCCTAGATTGGTTAGGTGTCGCTTGGGAGCCTCCTACTGCGTGTTGTGGAGTGAACCAAGAAGTTTGTACGGGCAAGGAGATCGCCTACTTCGTGAAGATCTACCCATAGTGAGGCTAGTCCTTCGTGGACGGAAGCCGTTATGGAATAGTCAAGGTTGCTACTTCGTGGACCCTTATGGGTGGAGCCCTCCGTGGACTCTCGCGACCGTTACCCTCCGTGGGTTGAAGACTCCATAAACGTGGATGTACGATAGCGCCACCTATCAGAACCACGGGAAAAATCCATGCGTCTACAACTGCGTTTGATCTTCCTACCCTATCCCTTCTATACATGCTTGTTGTTATTTTCCGCTGCTATATACTCTTAGACTTGCATGTGTAGGGTGTACATGACTTGCCATGAAATACTAAAAACTGCCAACTCTAAAACTTGGTATAGGCAAAACTTTTATTTGGTCAAGTAGTCTAATCACCCCCCCTCTAGACATACTTTCGGTCCTACAAGTGGTATCAGAGCATTGGTCTCCATTGCTTAGGTCTCACAACCTAGGAGAGTATGGCATCTAGTGAGGGAAGTTATCACCGTAGAGGTCCGTACTTTGATGGCACTAATTTTGCTAGTTGGAAGCACAAAATGAAAATGCATATTCTTGGTCATAACCCTGCCGTTTGGGCTGTTGTTCGTGTTGGCTTGCAAGGTGGGTTCTTTGCGGATGGACGGGAACCGGATCGTGAAGCGACCGCGGATGAGTTGAAGATGTTGCAACTAAATGCTCAAGCATGCGACATTCTATTCAACTGCTTATGCCCCGAAGAATTCAACAAAATCAGCCGTCTTGAGAATGCAAAAGAGATTTGGGACACTTTGGTTGATATGCACGAAGGAACCGAGTCCGTGAGAGAATCCAAGTTAGATGTTCTTCAAGGTCAGCTTGACAAGTTCAAGATGAAGGATGGTGAAGGAGTCGCAGAGATGTAGTCTAGGCTAGCTCTCATCACAAATGAGATTGCCGGCTTAGGAAGCGAAGAAATGACAGACAAATTCATCATCAAGAAGATACTTAGAGCTTTGGATGAGAAATACGACACCGTGTGCACATTGATCCAAATGATGCCCAACTACAAAGATCTCAAGCCTACGGAAGTCATTGGAAGGATTGTTGCTCATGAGATGACCCTCAAAGACAAGGAAGAGCTGCATCACAAGTCTAGCGGTGCTTACAAAGCCACAAGTGATGCTCCCGCAACTTCAAACAACAACCTTGTTACCAATGAACAGATAAGCCTCATGGTCAAGAAATTCAACAAGTTCTACAAGAATAGAGGCAAAGAAAGAAGCTCCAATTCAAGATACGATGAGAAGCGTTCGTCAAGTCGTGACCTCAATTGCTACAATTGTGGGAAGCTCGGACACTACTCAAATGAGTGCACGGCTCCCTACAAAAGAAGAGAAGAGTCACCTCGAAGACGAAGCTCAAGAAATGAATCACCTCAAAGAGAGAGAAGGAGTAGAGATGATCGTTATGAACGAAGACCCTCAAGGAGAAGCAGGGATTCGGAGAAGAAGGACAAGTACACCAAGAGCTACACAAGAAGAAAACATCAAGCTCATGTTGGTGAATGGGTTTCCGGCTCCGACTCCGACAACAACTCCGAGAGAAGCTATCACTCCGACTCCGACTACAGTCAAGATGATGGTGTTGCCGGAATTGCTCTAGTGACTACCGACTCCTACGATCTATTTGATTCACCAAATGAAGGGAGTGGAAGTTGCTTCATGGCTAAAGGCCCCAAGGTATCACATCCCGAATATCTTGATTTTAATAGTGATGAAGATGATTTGCTTTGTGATGATGACTTGCTATGTGATAAAACTAGTGATGTTGATCAAAATGAACTTGATAATTCTCATGCTAGTCAAGATAAGTCAATTGATGAAGATAAGATGAAAATAGAGGAACTAACTAAAGAACTAAACACTCTTAAGTTAGCTCATGAATCTACTCTTGAAGATCATAGAGAGCTTGTGAGAACTCATGAGAAGTTACGCTTCGAGAAGCTCAACTTAGAGCAAGAGCATGAGTTTCTCAAAGCTATCAATGACGATCTCCGAAAGAAGACTTCATCTTATCTAGCCAAACGACTACTCTTGTCTACATTCATGCCTCAAGTTAAATCTAAACAATCTAGTAACAAAGGCAAGAAAGATTCTTCATCTAGTAGCAACAATAAAAATGCTAAATCCAGCAATGTTGCTCCTAGTAGTTCTATTGATTCCACTAATGATGTTTCTCTTAGCCAAGTTACACTTGAGCAAGAAAATGCTTTATTGAAAGGAATTATAGAAAAAGGTGTCTACAAGAGTCTTGCCAGATGTAAGCAATTTGAGGAAATTGTACGCAAGCACGGAGGATACCGGAAGAATCATGGTGTTGGCTACTTCAACGCAAATGGAGTTGAATGGGAAGAAGGTCAATATCCCAAGCCCAAGTTTGTTCCTCAAAAGGAGAAGTATGAAAATACTCTTCCCAAGGGGACAAGCACTCAAGATGACCTTCCACCACAAGACCACAAGCTCAAGGGCAAGAACAAGCTTCAAGAGGACATTGACTCATATGAAGACGAATCCCGAGCTTTGGTGGAGTGGGTTCCCAAGGCTACATCGAGCTCAACTTCTACAAAGGCTACTTCAACACCAAGGATCCCCATCAACTTGATGTGGGTTCCCAAGAAGAAGAACTAGTAAGTTCTTGAGGGGTGACTCCGCCAATGAAATTCACTCATATTCATTTTTGGCAAGAATTATTTGCAATCAACATAAACTCTATGCAATAGTTCAAGGAGTCACACATTCCCTCAAAGGTAAGCAAGGGACAAGGTAATCAACAAATCAATGGACATCATAACATATGCTTTGCACTCCATGTCCATAGATATCCTTGTATTTGTCTCTTGTGTGTTGGGACTAACCCATGTAGGTGAGAAGAGTAAGGAAAACAACAAGGATGTTCCCAAATTCTTGATGACCTTCATCAACCTTGAGCATCCACAACTACCTCACCAACATGAAGTCTTCATCGACAAAACCCAAGGTTAGTTTATCCCTCTTATGGGGGGATGTCACATCAAGGGGGAGCTTTACTCTAAGACTTGAGTTAAAGCATCTCTTAGTATGTGACAACATTAAATGCTTTATGTAAAAGTGGTAACCCCACTCGTGCTTAAACGATGAGTATGACCTTTGATCAAGTACCCTTACTTGGCTCCTAAGTCAAATACTCATATATAGATGACTTCGTCATCGCCCAAGTGCTTGTTAGATGCTAGTGTGTTTGTGCATGTTTGTCATGATTTCATTCGACATCTTTATTGTGTGAGCATGTTGGTCTGCATTTATTTTCTTATTCGAGGACATCCAATTGTTGTTATTTGGCTTTTGATTTATCTTTTGCCAATTGGATGGACAAGAATGCCTAGGACCACTCTTTAGCTATCTATGCTTTCTCACCTCATATTCTATTCATGCTGCATCACAAAATTTGAACAAGTACTTTTCGATCCCTCTGTGTGTGGAGCACTCGGAGTTCCGTATCGACGAGGACTGACCATTAAAACCTCCCAAGTGCATCTCGGTGGAACCAACCACAAAATCTCGGTCTCACCGAATGCCTAGGGTTGATCTGGTTTTCATTCTCGGTAACACCGATTTCATATTCTCGGTTACACCGAGTTTCCCTCTCAGCTGACAGTTGTGGAACTCGGTGACACCGAAAACATAAAATCGGTATCACCGACAGTGGTGGGTATATATATGGTGGACCCCGACGTTTTGAAATTCCATCCTCAAACCGTCGCGCCCCAAACCCTAAGCTGCCGCCTTCGAGACCCCAGGTCATCGCCTTGTCTTCCCGAGCCTCTCCGCCGCTGGAAATCCTCGCCGTCGACGGGAATCTTCATCGCCGTCGCCGCCGTAGCGGATCCGCACCGGGTTAGGGTACGGATTCAACCTCCTTTGCGCCTCCCCTTCTGATTTTCGCGCATTGGATTCAATATTATCTATAAGCCACCACTTGCAATCCTCTAAATCTCCTAAATCGTCCTGTAGTTAGAGAATGATCGATTTTCTAGGGTTTGCAGTCCGCCCGATGGAACTCGGTGGAACCGAAGCAAACAAATCGGTGTCACCGATTTGCCTGTCTGTGCTGCTGAGAACTTTCTCGGTGAAACCGAGTACTTCTTTTCGGTCTCACCGAAAAGAGTGCCAAGTTTCTGTTAAGGAGAAAGTCAGTCTCGGTAGCACCGAAACTTCTGCTTCGGCTGTACCGATTTTCATGTGACAGAATGCAAAATCTTGAAAATCTTTTATTCAAACTTTCAAAAACCAGCTGATAATTTTGTGATGACTCATCTACTTCTGCTCATCTATATTCTATTCACAGGGTCAGTATGTCAAGTGCTGAGGACAGTGAGAACAACTTCAGAGAGCAAAGTATTGAGATGGATTCAGGCACTAGTCCTGAGTCTAGTTCCAGTTCTGATCCAGGCACCCCCAGTTCTCATGGGTTGCCCAAAGCTGCTACAAGGACAAGGAAGAAGCTAAACTCAGATGAAGAAGACTCAGATTTTGTGCCAGAAGAAATTCTTGCTAAGAAGCAAGAGAAAGCTGCTAATGAAGCCACCTCTTCAAGGAGGACTGTCAGCAAGGTATATGCTAGCTCATAAGCTATGAGAGCACCTGAGAGTGCTAGGGCTAAGATGACTGTTGAGCCCCCAAAGAAATCACTGCCTAAGAAGGCAGGAGAGAAGAAGAAAGCAAGAAAGAGAATTATTCATGTTATTGGCAGAAGGACTTCCATGTATGAAGATCCAGAAGAAGCTGCCGGTGCTGATGCTGAGGAGGAGGTAGAACATGTTGAGAAGGCCCCTCCCAAGAAGAAACAAAAGAAGCTCATGTCTGATGCTATGCCAAAGAGCGGTACTTCCAAAAGTACCAAGTCTGCTGGAAAGAAGGCTGCTGCTGAGAAGCCTAAGAGGCTGTCTAGACACATTCCCGCATCTGAGAAGAACAAAGGGACTACCTCCAGAGTTGAGGATGATGATGCAATGTTAGCTTTGATGAAGCTTAGACCCCACCTTCCAGAGCACAATGCCAGCTATCCACTAGCTGAGGATATGAAGAAGAGGAAGGATACAGGTCTGAGGGCATGGAGAGCTGCTGATCCATATGCCCAGAGGAAGAAAACAGCTGTGGACTACAGATTTTTCACCAGAGAGCAACAGGATTTCTATGAGACTGTGCTCCTTGATAAGAGTCCAGCTGTGAGCGATATGCGCTATGTTGACTGGAAATTCATTGAGGAAAACAAGGATTATTTCCCAAGTGTCCAAGACAATTTTCACTGCATTGGTCTAGATGAGTTTGTTGGCAAAGAGTTCACTGCCTGGAACGATGAAATGATTATGCAATTCTACTCCACCGCTCATTTCTATGGAGATGGCAGAATTGTATGGATGACTGAAGGTGCTAGATATGAATCTTCTGTTGAAGAGTGGGCTACCATCTTAGGAGTCCCAGAAGCACAGGATGGTGACTTGGATGTGTACTCAGAATCCAAAGCGAGTCACAATGCTATGGCCAATATGTACAAGGAGATCCCTGCTGCTCATGTGAAGTCTCACAAGCTAGGATCCATCTACTTTCTTCAGGCTGGCCTCCGCACTATGAACACCATTCTGAGGCATACTTTGATGCCCAAGTCAGGAGAAGATAAGATGATCCGAGGCTACTCCATCAATATGTTGATCCACCTTGACAGTCAAACCAGGATCAAAGTCATGGATTTGATTGTTGAGACAATCAAGAGGGTTGCCGCTGATCAGAAGCGCTCTTGCTGTTATGCACCCTACATCCAGATGCTCATCAACTCCAAGTTGGAGAAGCACATTTTTGCTCTAGAACGTCCACATCTACCCCTACAGCCAGATCTCGAGGACAACATTGTGGTGATGAACCCAGATCATCCCACTTCAGTTGCTGCTCAAGCAGAGGCAGAGGCAGCTAGAGCCGCTAGTGCTCAGGTCCCTAGATCCAGGAATGAGCAAATGGATCTTCTGATTTCATCTGTCCAGGACATGAAGAACAACATCAAGGAGATACTGGACAACCAGAACAGTCTTGTGAGGATCTTTGAAAACAGAATCAAGACTCTGAATGATAAGGTTGATGGACTGACGAAGATAGTGACAGAGCTCAAGAGGGAAGTTGACTCAGTGCCTCTTCCTCAGACTACTTCTTCTGATGATGATGATGATGGATCACCTCTCGGGACAGGCACACAGTTTACCACTCAGGCCAGATCAGCCGCCGTGCCAGCGCCAGACTTGAGGCCCTCTTCATCAGCTCCTGCTGTTGTCACCTCAGCTCCTGCTCCATCAGTTCTAGTTCCTCCAGCTGCTACACCAACTCCGTCTACGACATCTGCAGAGATCTTCGCCGACGCTGTTCTCTCGACTCCTTCATCAACAACCGGAGGAGATCAGCCCAAGAACGATTAGTTGTATGCCTTTGAACTTTTTGGTAACTTGTTGCCAAAGGGGGAGAAGTGTATATAGATCTTTAGGCTTCGAGCGAGAGAGAGCTTTGGTGTTTATTTGCTTTTCAAAAACATTTGATCTTTTCGTTGCTTGTGATACATGGTTCTTTGTGTTTGATCATGTGTGATGCTACTATTTCCTATCATCTTAATGCTTATGAGATGATTGTTATCCTTTGTTTGTTTGTGTTGTGCCATGATATTCATTCTAATCATTCTCGCACACCACCAAGTTGTATGTGACATGGAAGAAGTGCCCCATGTACCTAATCGATTGTGCATTTGCATTCAAACGCAAATTCAAAATAATGCACAAATTTAGGGGGAGCTCTTGCTTATCACATACTTCTCAAAGCGACAATTATATTCACTGATTATATCATATGTCGAAGCTTTGATCTATATGTTGTCATCAATTACCAAAAAGGGGGAGATTGAAAGCACATTTGCTCCCTTGGTGGTTTTGGTAATTAATAACAACATATAAGTCATTGAACTAATGTCTCTACAAGTATGTTTCAGGAAATGTTCAATGATAGGGATGGCAAAAAGACTAAGGAGTTTGTGGAGATACCCCAAGATGCAAAGGAAATAGGTTGGCCAAGCTTCAAGCAAGAGGACTCTACATTTTATATTTGTGAGAAATCACTTTGAGTCCATAGGAAAGCCAATACTATTAAAAGGGGGTAAGGTCTTGATTGGTGAACAATATCCTCATACGTGCACAAGTGACATTCGCCAAAAACACCCACAAGCTCTTCCACCAAAGTCTGTCTAGAGCCCAACACTCAAAATCGGTGTAACCAACATTCCCACTTCGGTACCACCGATTCCATACCCTAGACAGACTCAGCCAAACCCTAGCCACTTCGGTGCAACCGATTCCATACCGGTGCCACCGAGTTTAGGTTGCCAACTTTCTGTTACGCAAATTCACGTTTTCGGTCCCACCGAGAATGTTGGATCGGCGTCACCGAGATTGGAAATCTGACCGTTGGTCACCTTATCGGTGCAACCGAGATTTATATATCGGTCTCACCGAGATTCAAAAGTTGCCACTTTTTGGTCACTTCGGTACCACCGAGATTCACACATCGGTGTCACCGAGTTGGTCATTTTGTGTGTAACGGTTGGATTTTTGGAGATGCCTATATATACCCCTCCACCACCACCTACTCGAGAGAGAGAGCACTCAGAACTATTCCATACTTGCCCATCCAGTTTTCTGAGAGAGAACCACCTAGTCTTGTGTTGAGGTCAAGATCTTCCACTCCAATCATATGGATCTTGATTTCTAGCCTCCCCAAGTTGCTTTCCACCAATCCCATCTCTTCTACCCAGCCAAATCTGTGAGAGAGTGATTGTGTGTTGAGGAGTCTATCATCTTGAAGCACAAGAGCAAGGAGTTCATCGTCATTACCGAGCCTATTACCTTTTGGAGGGTGGTGCCTCCTAGATTGGTTAGGTGTCGCTTGGGAGCCTCCTACTGCGTGTTGTGGAGTGAACCAAGAAGTTTGTACGGGCAAGGAGATCGCCTACTTCGTGAAGATCTACCCATAGTGAGGCTAGTCCTTCGTGGACGGAAGCCGTTATGGAATAGTCAAGGTTGCTACTTCGTGGACCCTTATGGGTGGAGCCCTCCGTGGACTCTCGCGACCGTTACCCTCCGTGGGTTGAAGACTCCATAAACGTGGATGTACGATAGCGCCACCTATCGGAACCACGGGAAAAATCCATGCGTCTACAACTGCGTTTGATCTTCCTACCCTATCCCTTCTATACATGCTTGTTGTTATTTTCCGCTGCTATATACTCTTAGACTTGCATGTGTAGGGTGTACTTGACTTGCCATGAAATACTAAAAACTGCCAACTCTAAAACTTGGTATAGGCAAAACTTTTATTTGGTCAAGTAGTCTAATCACCCCCCCTCTAGACATACTTTCGGTCCTACACATTCCCCCGCAGGAAGGCAACGAGCGCGCTTTCCTATTTGTCATCAAGGGTGGAACTTATGGTGAAAGTTCCTCCCGTGCCATCCTCCTTGGCGGGCACCTTCTTGGTCTCTGGCGGAGCAGCCTTGGATTTCTTGCTCTTGCCGGTGGAGCTCTCTGGCACATCCTCAACGGGAGCGCAGCACTCCGAAGAGGTGCGCTTGCCGGAGTGTGTGCGAGAGGCTTTGCCGGTCTTCTTCCTCCCGGGAGCTTCAGCGGCAGGAGCAAATGCCTTGTCGGCAGACGTTGCAACTGCCTCCCGGTAAAGCTTGTCGGTACAGACAAGCGCATCTTTCTTGTCAGAGTTGACAGAGATGACGCTTATCACCCCGGGCATCTTCAATGTGTTGTAGGCATAGTGTGATGCCGCCATAAACTTGGCCAGCGCTGGGCGGCCAAGGATCCCATTATATGGTAGTGGAATCTTGACGACGTCAAACACTATCTTCTCCGTCCTGAAGTTCAGGTCGCTACCGAATGTTACGGGCAGCGTGATCTTTCCTTTGGGCTGACTCCTTCCTGGATTGACCCCTTGGAACGAACCTGTCTCCTCGAGATCTCCATCAGGAATTTGTAGCCTCTTGATTACTTCAGGTGAAATCAGGTTCAAGCCGGCCCCGCCGTCAACTAGCATTTTTGTCACCTTGAGGTTGCGGATTGTTGGTGAGACCAACAATGGCAAACACCCGACCGCAGTTGTGCGATCAGGGTGGTCCTCGATGTCAAAAATGATAGGCGTGCTGGACCACTTCAACGGCTTTCGGGCGGTGACAGACGGTTCCGTTGCATTCACTTCATGTGCCCATTCTTTGAGCTGGCGGTGGGAAGAATGCAAGGAAGCACCTCCGTCGACGCACATCATGTCCGTGGCTTTTTGAAACTCTTGCTCATTGGACTCGTTGTCCTCTTCCATGTCGTCATCATCACCTCCTTCTTGCTTGTCGCGGCCTCTGGCAGGCTTCTCTCTCTGTTGCTTGGCCTTGCCGCGGCGGCCTCCTCGACCGCTGCGTTTCTTGCCGGACCCCTCAGCACCATTCTGAGCCTTCTCCTTATCTCGCATGTCGTATTCGGCCTTCTGCTTCTCGACAAACTGCTCGACTTGTCGGCAGTCTTGGAGGTTGTGGCCCTTGGTGCGATGGATCTTGCAATACTGCTTGCCGGAACCCTTTGGCTTCTCGGCGGCCGCCAAGGCCTGACAGTTGGCACATCCGGCAATATCCTTGCCGGGGTCATCAACTTTGGTCTTCTTGGCGGCGCCGGGACTGCCGGATCCCTCGATGGCAAGCACGACCTTGCCCTTGCGTTTCCTGTTGCGCTTCCGACCCTTCTTCATCGGGGCCGGCGTATCATCGTCAGAGTCGGCCCCTGCGCCAGCACCTTCACCGGGAAGCCTCCGTCCTTCTTTAGCGTGCGCACACCTGTCGGCAAGGGCATAAAGCTCGGCGACATCCTTGACCTTGTTCATTGCCAGCTCTTCCCGCATCCTGCGGTTACACACGTTTTGATGGAACGCGCTGATGACAGCAGCCGGGTGAACGTCTGGGATGTTGTGGTGAACGCGACTGAACCTCTGGATGTACTTGCGCAGGGTTTTGCCCTCCTTCTGGGGGATGATGTGTAGGTCACTCTCCTGGCCAGGAGCTTGATGGCCACCAGTAAAGGCACCAACAAACTCGTGGCACAAATCTACCTAGGAGGATATGGAACCTTCCAGCAAATGCATCAACCACGACTTGACGTTGGGCTTGAGCACCAACGGGAAGTAGTTGGCGAGTATCTTGTCGTCACGAGCCCCGGCAGCCTGCACCGCGATGGTGTAGATGCTTAGGAACTCGGACGGGTGAGTCTTGCCGTCGTACTTCTCCGGGAGCTCTGGTTTGAAAGTGCGGGAGTTGGGCCACTGGACTCGCCGCAGCTCACGGGTAAACGCTGGACAACCCACCTCGTAAGGTAGGTCGACAGGATACCCTGGCGCAGGCTTGTCAACAGTGGGCCCTGCGCGCTTGTCGGATTGATGGCGCGCTTCCCGTCGTCGCTCGATGGTAGTTCGAGCATCCTCTTTCTTCCTCTCCCCAAGAACTTGACGCTGGTCGCGACGTGTTCGCGGATCGGACGACGCCGTGGAACCAGCATCACAGGTGTCGATCCGCCGGGTCAACGATCGCTGCTGCCGCTGTGGAGGAGAGTACACTGTAGTTGTACCACCCATAGCCCTTTCTCCACCTACACGCGTCGGCTCGACGGACTGGCGTCGTGAGGGCTCCGCCTGTTCCGGCTTTTCTTCGTTGGCGAAGCCAACGAGGCTCTGGATGGCGGACCTCCATTCCTCAAGCTTGTCCGCAGCAGGAGGAAAGTTTAGAAGCAGATGCGCACGCGCCAGCGCTTCTGCTCGTGTAGGTGGCGGCGACAAGTGCGAAGAACGCGAGGTGCTCTGACTCCCAACTAGGTTGGAAGGAGCTACCTCACGGTCCCGCGTCCATACGCCGCTTCCATCAGCACGTGGTCGTGTATGTTGGTCCCGCACAGGAGATTTTCCATGGGGACGCCCAGAACCACCAACGTCGCGGCGATGCTCCCCACGCGCGCCCTGAGATGGTCGTGGCGTGCGCGCCGGCGTGGGTGTCTTGGAAGGCGCCCTTCCATCTCTGGAGTTTGCTGTGCCGCCTGGTGGCAGTACGGCTCCATCCTTGGTTACGGCGGCGCGAATGACGCCGCTCGCCTGGCTAGGATCAACAGAGCGTCGAGGAGGCTCTAGATCTCTACTTCCTCCACCCGCATCGACGCCGTCGCCCGCGTGCGTAAGCACAGGTGCAGCGGATGCGAACGCTCCAACTGCCGTGAAACCCTTCCTCTTCGGGGCCATGGCAATGAAGATGATGAAGAACTGGCGCGCTGATCGTCAGATCAGGTCCAAGCAACCTCTTCCCCTACCTGGCGCGCCAAAGATGTCGGAAACGACACCTATGGGGTCACAAGGATCCCTTAACGATTCGGCGGGGAGAAGGTTTGCACAGAGAGCAGATCGAACGATCAACACACAGGGGTTTTACCCAGGTTCGGGCCGCAAAGATGCGTAATACCCTACTCCTGCTTGATTGTATTGGATGTGTTTAGGCTGAGTTCTTGGAGCGCTACAGTAACTAGCAGCTACACTTACAGAACGGCCAAAGAAGATCCTCCCCCTGTAGCTATGCCTTGGGCCTCCTTTTATACTCTCGAAGGGGTCACCAACAGTGGCAAAGTACAAAGGTGGCACACAGTAAATACATGAGGTGTCCAGGTATCTACAGTGCTTATCATACCTAATACTGACGGCTTAGGACAGGGGCATTTAATGCTCCGTTGAGGTGTCCCTGCCTTTCTTGGGGATGGAAAAAGGAGCCATCCCATCGCACCACTTAAGCCTTCACGTCGTCAGCGTCTGACACGCCCCCGATGGACAACAGCTAAAGGACGAGCTGGTAGTTGCCCTGGGGTGGAGCGCTTTGAACAGTGGAGAAGGCTTGCCGGGCGCATGGCTTGTCGGGGCTGTGAGCCGCCCGGCAAGATCTCGCCGGAGCGCCAGCCCTTGGCTTTCTATCTTCTTGATTGCTGCTGTCTTTGACTCCAGGGTCTGACTAAATCTTGTCGGCTCCAGGGGGCTGCCCGCGCACAAGTCTGGGTAAGAGATACCCTGGTTCTTTGCACACTGACAGGAGCCCCCGTGCCTGGGCCATACATGCGTGCGCGGCACTGTTGGGCTAGGCCCAATGTGAATTATTTCATGATCGAATTGTGTCCAAAAATTGTGATAACCTCATTACCCTTGAGCATCATAATGAACTTAGTCTATTTTTTGGGTATGAAGAAATGAAACATGAAACTAAGGATGTTCCAGCTTGGGTTCTCATGAAAATGATCGATTTTGATCTAAATGAAATCTATATGTATTGCGTGGTAAATTGCATTGAGAATCCTTATATTGCCAATTACTTAAAGACAATAAAACAAATAGAAGATGAAGAGAATACTAATGAAGGGGAAGAGGTTTCCCAATATCCTCCTATTTTTTCTTATGATGAATCAGGTAACGAGGAGGAGCTTTTTATTCAACCAACCTCTTCAAAAAGAAGGTTGGAGGAATTAAATAAACCCACACATAATGTGGTGAAGAAGAAGAAAAGAAGGAAAAGTAAAGGTAAAGAGGTATTTCTCCCAAATAATGTTGCTCCCATTATTGATAGGCCTCATGAGAATGAATCAAAAATAGTTATGGGAGATGATACACTTGAGGATGATTTTGTTATGCCTATTGCTTGTTGTGATAATTATGATTGGGAAGATAATTATACTTCTTATAATCTTGAAAATATTAATGCACCAACTTGGAGGATGATGATAATAATTGCTATACTATTGGTGCTATTCATACTATTAATGATGAGAGTGATTATGCTTATGTTATGCAAAGGCACAAGCTTGGGGAGGCTTTGTTTAATGAAGATGATATTTTTAGTGCCCCAAGTTTTGATGCGCAAATTTATTATGATGATAGCATACCCCCTATTTATGATGATTGCAATATTTATGAAAGTGGGTTTGGAAGAGTGTCAACTTTAGATAATAATTATCCCACTATTTTGGAGGGTGTTGAATCTTATTATAATGATAAAAGTGGATTTGGAGAGGTCATGACTATGATGAGATCAAAGTTGCTACTTATGATGATTATTGTGATGATACTTATGCGATGAAAAAGAGTGATGATTACTATTATGATACTTGTCATAATTATGATTATCCTTTTACTGAATATTACTCTTTTAATGTGGAACCAATTTGTAGTATTCAATTCTTTTATGATACTCCCACTATTAGTCATGAGAAGAAATTTTCTTGTGTGGAGAGTAGTAAAATTTCTATGCTTGTAGATCATGAAAAGAATGCTTTATGTGCTGGTTATATTGTGAAATTCCTTCATGATGCTACTGAAAATTATTATGAGGGAGGAACATATGCTTGTAGGAATTTCAATAATATCAAGTTTCCTCTCTATGTGTTGAAATTTTTGAAGTTATGCTTGTTTTGCCTTCCTATGCTAGTTGATTCTTGCTCCCATAAATTGTTTGCTCACACAATCCCTATGCATAGGAAGTGGGTTAGACTTAAATGTGCTTGTCATGAGATTCATGATGCTCTTTTGCATGTTTCAATTATTATTCCTATGCGAGCATCATTGAAATCATCATGCCTAGCTAGAAGGCATTAAAGAAAAGCGCTTGTTGGGAGACAACCCAACACTTTTCCTATCTGTTTGTGTGTGTCCACATGATTAAGCTACTGTATTAATCATGTTTTGTGTCTTTTATTTCAATAAAGTGCCAAGTAAAGCCTTTGGGATAGTGTGGATGATAGTTGACTTGATTCTGTGCAAAAACAGAAACTTTTGCTCTCAGTCCAGGAATTTTGTAAATTCACTGGAATGTGATTTTGATCTGAACTTTTTACACAGACTTGATATACAAACTTCCTAGATTGTCCTAATATTTCAGAATTTTTAGAGACAGGGAAGTATGGTTACACTACAGATCTTCACATACTGTTCTGTTTTTGACAGATTCTGTTTTGCATGCATAGTTTGCTTGTTTTAGTGTTTCCATAGCTTATATTCAGTGATATAAATTATGGAAATGATATAATACAGTAGGTATCATGTGAGAACAATTATTAATTTTGTCTTGACAGTACCTAAGTGAATGATTTATCTTTATTACACTAACCCTTCTCACGAAGTTCCGTTAAGTTTTGTGTGATTGAAGTTTTCAAGTTTTGGGTGAGACACCGATATGAGGAGAATAAGGAGTGATAAGAACCTAAGCTTGGGGATGCCCAAGTAACCCCCAAGGTAATATCCAAGGAAGACTCAAGTGCCTAAGCTTGGGGATGCCCCGGAAGGCATCCCCTCTTTTGTCTTCAACATTATCGGTATATCTTACTTGGAGCTATATTTTTATTCATGACATAATATGAGTTTTGCTTGGAGCGTCATTTTATTTTCTTGTTTTCTGTTAGGTGTCATTTATAATCTTGTTTTTTCAATAAAAAGTTCCAAGAATTGCCTTAGGATGCTTGCATTGCATGTTTTGATGAGTACTGTGTAAAAACAGAAACTTTGGCTGTAGTGTTTGAATTTTCATATTTTACTGGAATGTGGAAAGTTCCTGAAATTTTTACAAAGTATTGTCATATAAATTTTATAGCATGTCCTAAATTTTCATAATTTGTTGAGTTACATAAGTACACTGTTTTCATAAATTGCTACAGACTGTTCTGTTTAGACAGATTGCTGTCATAGTTTTGTTATCTACTTATCCTATAGTTTCCATAGCCTATATTGGTAGATATAAATTGTGGAAATGATAGTAAACAGTATATGATGTTTTATAATTATTGTGCAACTTGTCTTGGCAGTACATAAAGAGTTGATTTATTATTATGTGTACTAACCTATCTCACGAGTTCTTTTCGAGTTTTGTGTGGATGAAGTTTTTGAGAATAGGTGAAACCATGATATGAGAGGATTGAACGAGATACAAAAGCTCAAGCTTGGGGATGACCAAGGCACCCCAAGTACATATTTCAAGAAGTCTCAAGCATCTAAGCTTGGGGATGCTACGCATCCCACCTCTCTTCATCAACAATTATCGGTTAGCCTATGTTGAGCCCAAATTTTTATGCGTTCACATGTTGCGTGCTATTCTTGGAATGGTATTTTTCTTTTGCTTGCTGTTTAATAAAATGCTTAAGATCTGAAAATATTTAATGAGAGAGAGAGAGAGTCCTCACATAGCTACTTAATTGTTTGACTACTCATTGATCTTCACTTATATCTTTTGAGAGTAGCTTGTCATTTCCTTTCATGCTTCACTTATACCTTTTTGAGAGATGAAATCTTTATGCTCTTGTACTTCACTTAAATTTGTTTGAGCTTGTCGAAAAAGCAATGGCGGTATATGAAACTAGTCCCAAAGTGATAGATATCCAAGGAGGTATATAATAAAAACTTTCATGAAGATCATTGGACAAATTAAACTTGATTCCTTGTAATAGTTTTGAAACATGATGATAGTAATATGTGAGTCATGTTAGTGACTAATTATGCTTTAGTAGGAATATTGGTGTTAAGGTTTGTGATTCCCTATGCAAGTACGAAAGTCAATAGTTATGCAATGAAGTTACATCCTACTTGTGGTTCATTATTCGGTGTTAGTTATGTTCAATGCTCACTTATGTGAATTTTCGTTTCTTGGTTTGGTTGCTTCCCAATCAATTTGCTAGCCTCCATTTGTACTAAGTAGAAATACTACTTGTGCATCCAAAATCCTTAAACCAAGTTTTGCCTTGTGAGTCCACCATACCTAGCTATATGCGGTATTTCCATGCCGTTCCAAGCAAATTTGTATGTGCCATCTCTAAATTTTCAAAATAAATTTTCTCTTTTGTGTGCCCGTACCGCTCATGAAACGGTGGGGAGTATCCAATATTTTTCCATGCTAGGTGCGTTATTCTCACGATATGTGTTGATTCACTATCATTCACGAGAAAGTGGCTGGTATTCGGGATGCCTAGTTCCATGCTCAAAAATCAAATCAAAATATAATGAAACAAAACTCTCCTAGGATTGTTGTTTGTATGGACGGTACCCGTGGATTCGGCTCGCCGTGGAGTGTGATTGATTGGTGGAGGGGGAGTAAAAACTTTACCATTCTGTTTGGGAACCTCCTATAATGTATCTAGCATGGAAAGTATTGTGAGCTACTTTGTCATTTTCGTTGACAGGAAAAGGATGCCACTCAAAATATTTTTCTCTCTCAATTTAAACCTTGAGCTCTGGCACCTCTACAAATCCCTACTTCCCTCTGCGAAGGGCCTATCTATTTACTTTATGCAATTTTTATTTTTGCTTTGAGTCTCCATCTTCTCTTATAAGCACCAACTAGGGGGCACTATGATCGTACTTGAGCATTGGGCATAGCTAATATTTGAGTGTGTTTCATGAATGGATCAATGATTGAGCATGATGGGCTAGGGATAACTTTCTTTAGTGTTGATATTTTGAAAGACATGGTTGCTTGTTGACATGCTTGAGTATTGAAGTCATTATGTTAAAACTAGACTATTGCTTTGAATCATTTACAAGTCCAAATGTCCATGCTATACAAAGAAGAAAGAATATGATGAACATGTTAGGTAGCATTCACACTTCATAAATTATTTCTTTTATCATTTACCTACTCAAGGACGAGCAGGAATTAAGGTTGGGGATGCTGATACGTCTCCAACGTATCTATAATTTATGAAGTATTCATGCCATGTTTACAATAATTTTATATGATTTTGGTATGATTTTATTACAACTAACCCGGACTGACGCTGTTTTCAGCAGAACTACCGTGGTGTTGTTTTTGTGCAGAAATAAAAGTTCTCGGAATGAGCTGAAAATTTATGGAGAATATTTTTGGAAAATAAAAAAAATACTGGAGCAAAAAGCTGGGCCAGGAAGTGACCGAGGAGGCCACAAGCCTGGGGGGCGCGCCCCTGGCTTGTCACCTCCTCGGGAACCTTCCGGACGTGGGATCAACGCCAAAAACTCTTATAAATATAGAAATCTCCGAAAAGAAACCTATATCGGGAGTTCCGCCGCCACAAGCCTCCAGAGCCACGAAAAACCAATCGGGAGCCCGTTCCGGCACCCTTCCGGAGGGGGAAACCATCACCGGAGGCCATCTTCATCATCCCGGCGATCTCCATGACGAGGAGGGAGTAGTTCACCCTCGGGGCAGAGGGTATGTACCAGTAGCTATGTGTTTGATCTCTCTCTCTCTCGTGTTCTTGAGATGACACGATCTTGATGTACCACGAGCTTTATTAATATAGATGAATCATATGGAGTTTTCCCCTCTCTATCTTCTTGTGATGAATTGAGTTTTCCCTTTGAAGTTTTCTTATCGGATTGAATCTTTAAGAATTTGAGAACACTTGATGTATGTCTTGCGATGGGATATCCGTGGTGACAATGGGATATTCTATTGATCCACTTGATGTATGTTTTGGTGATCAACTTGCGGGTTCAGTGACCTTGGGAATCTATGCATAGGGGTTGGCACACGTTTTCGTCTTGACTCTCCGGTGGAAACTTTGGGGCACTCGTTGAAGTTCTTTGTGTTGGATTGAACATGATGAATTTGAAATTGTGTGATGCATATCGTATAATCAAGCCCATGGGTACTTGTTGTGACATTGGAGTATCTAGGTGACATTAGGGTTTTGGTTGATGTGTATCTTAAGGTGTTATTTTAGTACGAACTCTAGGGCTGTTCGTGACACTTATAGGGATAGCTCATAAGATTGATCGGAAAAGATAACTTTGAGGTGGTTTCGTACCCTACAATAATTTCTTCGTTTGTTCTCCGCTATTTGTGACTTTGGAGTGAACTCTTTGTCGCACGTGAGGGATTTACGTATGATTCAACTATGTTAGTATTGTTGAGAGAACTTGCACTAGTGAAAGTATGTACCCTAGGCCTTGTTTCTAAGCATTGCAATACCGTTTGTGCTCACTTTTATCATTAGTTACCTTGCTGTTTTTATATTTTCAGATTACAAAAACCTATATCTACCATACATATTACACTTGTATCACCATCTCTTCGCCGAACTAGTGCACCTATACAATTTACCATTGTATTGAGTGTGTTGGGGACACAAGAGACTCTTTGTTATTTGGTTGCAGGGTTGTTTGAGAGAGACCATCTTCATCCTACGCCTCCCACGGATTGATAAACCTTAGGTCATCCACTTGAGGGAAATTTGCTACTGTCCTACAAAGCTCTGCGCTTGGAGGCCCAACACGAGTCTACAAGAAGAAGGTTGCATCGTGCCCACTACCCTAAATTATCATGACATGACCGTTCCGCAGCGCGCCCGCGCGCAGTTTTGACGATTTCGAACGCGCGGAAATTCCTCCGTGCTACTAATGAAGCAAGCTCCGTGCGGCGAAGTCTTTGATGACCCCCTCCTGCGAACCGAGTAAATGTCTCACACCAGCTAAGCACTCAGGTTAAGCGGCAAGACAGTTTTGGTCAAAGGATATCAATCTTGAATCCATCGTGGTTTGAAGCCGAGTGAGAAACGACAAGACTGTTTCTTGGACTCTTCTGGGAGACCATCGGCGCTTCCGAGTGTCGGTCACTCGACCACTCAAACCTCATGGATTCGGGGGCTACTGATGAGGATGCCTACCCTGGGTAGGGTCATAGGCCTGACATCTAGGGCCCACTTATGGTCCTACAACGTCATTAAAGTCCCTGGGCGGAGATTCATTCGGATGAGTATAGCCGTTCACTCGGATGGTTCATTTCACTCGGAATACACGGCGTCATTCGGGCAGACAGAAGCTCAGGCGACATGGAAGACATAGCGTCCGTAGAATCTGAGTTGTCATTCGTTAAGAGTTAATACGTCGTTACCAGTAACGTCAGGACAATCAGCCGTTCTTGCAACGCTGTATTCATTGGCATTTATTGCCTAATCATGGCGCTCGGCCGGTGGTGGCGCACTCTATATAAGCCACCCCTGGGCACCAGAGCAAGGGTTCCGACCCTCTGTAATCTTCTACTACCATAAGCAAACACCACAGCCTCCGGCCACGGAGACGTAGGGCTGTTATCACTTCCGAGTGAGGCCTGAACTCGTACAAACTGAGTGCACACTTCCTTCGTAGTTCGACTTCGCCCCTACTTTCGTACCCCCTAGTACTATTGTCAGGTTCATTCCCACGACAGGCCTCCTTCCTTTTGTCAGCTTCAACCATGCCTATAATGAAGAGCTTGTCACACAGTTCTTTGCCACCATTTTCTTCCATAATGACTCTGCTCGTACACTCACCTGGATGTCTAGGCATCGTCAGTTGTCTGCTTCAATAGCCAAGTTTTCTGAAATCATTCCATATCCGTTCTATGAGGAAGAACATGAGGACTTCGGCTGAGTTCGTGATGGTGGGAAGCGCTCCAAGGATGAAATTGCATTTAATTAGAAGCATGACCGGTCCTTTGTCACTGGCTCGATCAAGGGTTTGCTCCCAAGGTATGATACAATGAGGCACATTCTTAGGTACACCCTCACTCCCAAGGCCGGTGACTCTCATAACATAAGGAGCTCTATGTTGGATGCCTTTGTGTATCTGCATGCCAAGAAGAAAGTGGATGTTCTGGACTTCATGTTCTATGAGCTTCGCCAGTGTGTGCAGGAGGTCAAGTCGTTAGTCTATGCACCTTTCATTCAGGCCCTCATCGAATCTGTATGCCCTACACGGTACATCTCTCAGTACAAGGCCTCCATTCCCAAGCGCAGTATTCTTTGGTCTCCTCAAGCTCCTGCCCCATACAAGCGTCCTAAGCACTGACGCAACCCTCGAGCTGATGCGCGGGCTACCTACACTCCAGGGTGCTCCTCCACTGCCCGCATTCCTCATGGACCTAGCAAGAAAAGTTCTGAGGCCTGTTTTACCCACGATGAGAAGAACTCTTTGTTCAAGACTCTACGCAGCATGTTTAAGATGTGTCAGTCCACTCAGCGCCGTCAGGTCAAGGAGACCAATAGGGGCAAACTTGAGCATCGTCAAAAGAAGGCTGAGCGTGCTGCTGCTGGTGAGATTGTTGGCTCGGGATCTGAGGACGTCGACAATGAGGCGAAGGCTTACTCCTCAATTGCAGGATGGCATTTTGATGATGATGATGCCTCGAGCGCGCATCCCCTTGTGTGAGTGGTTTTATTTGCATCGCCTTTTCCCTTTTTGTTGTCTTGATGACAAAGGGGGAGAAGTGGTTTAGGAGTAGTCTGAGTTGCTGAGATCTCAAGCCTCATGTTCTCTGTGGTGTTTATTTGGCTTGAGATACTCTTATTTGTTCCTTTTATCATGTGCGTGTGAGCTACCTTTATCTTCTATGTGTGAGACTATGTCGTATGGATCATATATGCTACTAATCTTTATCTTTTGTTATATGATCTTATTTATCATGCATCGTCTCACCACTCCTGCTCACCACACTCTTTGCATATGATCTAGGCACCGTATATGGTATTTTGTTTTGATCACATGCTCTTGACATCATTGATCTAGGGGGAGCCTCTTATGTGTGTGCTTGATGCATACTCAAGCAATTTTTATCCATGCACACATATAGGGGGAGCTCCGATGATCAAGTGTTGTCTTGTGTCATGGCTTTAATATTGTTATATCTTTTGCCATGTCCTAACCATGTTGTCATCAATGCACCAAAAAGGGGGAGATTGAAAGTGCATCTCTCACTTAATTATGTTTTGGTGTGATGGCAATATGGTTAGAAGATCTAACGTGAGCTGCTATAGTTTATCTCAGGTGATTGATTCCTTGCAGCTCTAGATGGAGGTGTGTGACCCCCCAATTTAAAAAGATCAAAGGCGTGTTTTTTCTGGTGACTCAAAGGTTTTCGTTTTGGTTCGATTTGAGTCGTAGGAATTACCGCACTATTAAGAGGGGTCATCGTGGATGTATGTTGTGTGGGAATGCCTTCATGTCCTTTATTTCAGCCTACCTACCACTTCAAGTATCCATGGGGTCTGTTAGTGTCATGCCCGGGTTCTTAGATCAGGTTTAAAGAGACTTCCTAGTCACCCCGTGTGCACGGGGTCTTTTGACCCCCGTGCGCACGGGGTACTACGTAGCTCTCTGAGTAGCCCGCACTTTACCTTGCTTTGTATGCTTGTTAGCTTGTTAGCTTTATTGTTAGATTCAAATCTGGCTGAGTAAATAGATACTTCAGACTTTGATGGTCGGTGTAGACTTCACAACGTTTACCAAGAAGGTAATGTCGCCATAACAGCAGTGCATAGATAACCGCATCAAGTTCTAGGTCATGAACTGGATAGTTCTCTTCATCAGGACACAACTGTCGTGAAGCATAAGCAATCACTCTGCGTTCTTGCATTAGGACACAGCCTAATCCTTGACGGGATGCATCACAATAAATGACAAAGTCCTTCTGAGAATCCGGAGGAGCAAGCACTGGAGCAGTTGTCAGCATGTCCTTGAGTGCCTGGAAACTTTCCTGACACTTTTCTGTCCATTCATACTTAACGCCTTTGTTAAGCAGATTGGTTAAGGGCTTTGCAATCTTGGAGAAGTTCTCAACAAAACGACAGCAATAGCTGGCGAGCCCGAGAAAACTTCTGACTTGCTTAACATTCTTTGGGGGAGTTCATTCAAGAATGGCGTGAACTCATTCTGGTTTGACGGCGATACCATCTTTGGAGATCACATGACCAAGGTAGGTCACCTCGTCCAACCAAAACTCACACTTGGAATACTTGGCATAAAGCTGATGCTCTCGAAGCTTCTCCATTACAAGACGAAGATGTTCAGCATGCTCTTCTTTATTCTTGGAGAACACTGGGATATCATCCAGATAAACCACGAAGAACTTGTCGAGGTAGTCCATGAAGATATAATTCATCAGATGAGAGAATGTTGCTGGAGCATTGGTTAAGCCGAAAGACATGACGGTGTACTTGTATGAACCATGGCGAGTAACGAAGTCAGTCTTGGGAATATCCTCTTCACGAATCCGTATCTGGTGGTAACCCAACCTCAAGCCGAGTTTAGAAAACACTGAGGAACCAGCAAATTGATCATACAGATCGTTGATCCAAGGAAGCGAATATTTGTTCTGGATGGTTGCTTGGTTGATGGGACGGTAGTCTTGGACCAAACGGTTTCGTACCATCCTTCTTCTTGACAAAGACAGAAGGTGCTCCCCATGCAGAGGAACTTGGACGAATGAACCCTTGACGAAGTGAATTGGCAATCTCTTCCTTAAGCTCAAGGAGTTCATGAGGAGGCATCTTATAAGGTCGTTTGGCTATAGGAATGGTACCGGGTACTAAGTAGATGACAAACTCGACAGCTCTGGGAGGG
This sequence comes from Elymus sibiricus, assembly GCA_039707655.1. NCBI lineage: Eukaryota > Viridiplantae > Streptophyta > Magnoliopsida > Poales > Poaceae > Elymus > Elymus sibiricus. The sequence continues at coordinate 200,546,335 of CM077663.1, read as the reverse complement.
AGAATCCCTGGAAGTTCTTCTAGGAAGACATCTTGGAAATCCCGGACAACTGGGATGTTTTCAATCCCCTCAAGAGGTGACGCATTCAATGCATTCAAGGCATAAAGCCGTGCTTCGGCATCCCGAACAAGATGGGCATGGTAGCTAACTATCTCATTCGAAGGATGTAGGAGGTGTACGGTTTTGGTGGCACAAACGATTGAAGCAGTATGTGGTTTCAACCAAGCCATTCCCAGAATGAGGTCGATATTGGAAGACTTCAATATAATGGGGGAAACATGGAAGTCCAGCCCTTCTATTTCCAGGGTGATGTTGGAACTAACCATGGACGTTCGACATTGGCCCGTGGGGGTGTTTATCACTATCGGGATGTTCATATCTTCGTATTTAATGCCATGCATGTATGCAAATTCTTCTGACATAAAAGAATGTGATGCTCCTGTATCAAACAATACAAAAGATAGTACTGAGTTAATAAGAAGAGTACCCATCACAGTGGCAGGATGGTCTTGAGCTTTAGTCATTTCAATGTTGGTAGCCTGACCACGACCATAAGCAGGCCTGGCATTGTTGTTGCGGGGCTGGTTAGAAGGCAATGCAAGCTGATTCTGATTCTGCTTGCATTCTCTGGCACGGTGACCTGGACGGCCACACTTGAAGCACAACCCATCCTTAGGACGGGAAGGAGGAACTCAGGGCGGTGGAGCTAGGAGTCTCGGCTGCCTAGTTGGTGGAGGAGGCAGACGAGCTGCAGCATAAGAAGGCCTTGGAGCAGGAGCAGGAGCATGGTACATGTTGTGGGGAATCCAGATCATGCGCTTCTGAGTTGATGAGCCCGAAGATGAGCCCACGTCACGGTTGCGTTTGCTATTGTCCTTGTAGTCCTGCAGACCAGTTTCAACCTGGATGGACTTGTTAACCAGAGTGGCAAAGTTATCATAATCCTGAACAAGGAGCGCAAGCTTGATATCAGGGTGCAGTCCTTCACGGAACTTCTCCTGTCTGCGTGCGTCAGTAGCGATATCCTCTTCAGCATAGCGGGACAAGTCCAGAAACTCCTGCTGCTAAGCATCCATAGTCTTGTTGCCCTCGGTGAGGTTGCGGAACTCGCGCTTCTTCATGTTCATAATTCCCTGGGGAATGTAGCGGGCACGGAAAGCAGCTTGGAACTTCGTCCAGGTGATGATGGTTCCAACAGGTTGTGAACGCCTGTGACTATCCCACCATTGAGCACGGGGACCCTTCAGGAAGTATGCCGCAAAGGTGACATAGCTGGCCAGCGGGGCGTTGGCAGACTCCAGCTCATAGGTGATGTCACGGAGCCAGTCATCAGCATCAAGCGCCTAAGTTGAGCTACGGTAGACAGCAGGGTTGAGGCGCACAAAGTCTTGCAGAGTTACTACGGCCTGTTGCTGATTCATGTTCGGCCGAGTAAACTGATCCATGAGCCCTTGCATGAATTGACGGTTCATCTCAAACTGTTGTATCATTCCAGCCATGTATTCGGGTGGCAGTGGTGGTGGCTCGGGCGCACCACGGCTACGACCAGTTGGCCTAACCATCCTGTTAATTACAACAGTGGTAGTTTAGCATTGAGTAATGACAAAGACAATGAATCATTCATGAAGTAACATGCACAAAGAAAGGAAGTGCAATAGATACATCATAGTAGTCAAGCATGACATACAAATCCATACATAGGTCCATTACAAACCAGCGGTACAAGTTCGGAAAGGTAAAGAACCTAGACAAACTAGGCGGCGCGCAGGCATGCGGTAGAGGGATACAACAACGGGACATAGCGATATGCTACATCAACGTCGGGGACAACCAATGAAGCCAAGTAACTGCTGGTGGCTCTGAATGGCAAACCTGGGGGCAGGATTCGGCAATCCATGATCACTCCGATGCAGATACTGGTCCCGAGCGGGGAGCAGAGGTCCACGTGAAGGAGTACGACCTCCAATAGTAGGCCACTCAAGACCTGGTGGTAGCTCTGTCCTGCGCGGGTAAAGGATGTACTCTGGATGCATCCTCGCTCTGACTGCTGGTATCAACTGTGTCATTGCGACGTAAAGACGAGTACGGGTGGCGTACAACTCAACAGTCAGAGCTCGGACAGCACGATCTAGCGCCTCAGTGTACTGCACCAGAACTTGCGAGTCGTAGTGACGACTCACGTAGGGGGTGCAGACATCAGTGTAGGATCGGTCGTTACGGTGCCACACATAAGGGGTGTAGACCTCGGTGTCGGCTACAGTATGAACCCCAGCGGGGACATACGGGATGTATCTGAACGCCGTCTCCTCCAAGCAGGGGTTCTCTGCACGGAGACGGACAATAGCAGCATAGGCAGCAACATGAAGTGCCATCTCAACAGTCACTCCAACACCACGAAAGGTGTGCAGCTCAGTGATGGAGCGGTCACGCCGATCCCAGATTACCATCACAGCTTCATATTGCTCCTGGTTGAACTCATGGTAGTCCTCGTAAATAGTGTACTCGGGGTACCAGCGATATCCCAGCCTAGTCAAGAGGTCGACTAGAATGGCCGAGAACCCAGTCGCATCGACAACCAAAGTCAGACGAACAAGTTGCCTAGAGGGACGCATTAGTAACAAGGAGGTTCAAAGATGTCAAAAGACAGTGTGTGCATCATATCTTCAAAAGATAATAATTGTCGATAAAACAAATCTCCGGTGGATGTGATCACGAGAACCTAATGTTAGAGTTAGCAAAATCTTTAACCCGAAAGAGAAGAGAGATTAGAACCCAGAGTATAGACGAGGAATAAAAGATCCTAATACCACCCGATTGAGATGTGGGCCCATAACCCACACAACAATGTTAGTAAAAGCTTTTCAAGTACTAGACTCAACTTCGACCAAGGAGTTGGAAGGGGGGCCACCTACAGGCAGTTGGCTCTGATACCAACTTGTGACGCCCCCATTTTGATCGTACGCTAATCATATAGACAAGTGCGTACGACCAAGATTAGGGACTCATGGGAAGACATCACAACACAACTCTAGACACAGATTAAAATCATACAAGCTTCATATTACAAGCCAGGGGCCTCGAGGGCTCGAATACATAAGCTCAATTTCAAACGAGTAAGCGGAAGCATATATTATCTGAGTACAGACATAAGTAATCAAGTTTGCCTTAAGAAGGCTAGCACAAACATAAACAACGGATCGAACGAGGCAAGGCCTCCTACCTGGGAACCTCCTATCCTACTGCTGGTTGGGGGCAACCTCCACATAGTAGTAAGCTCCGTCGGTGTAGTAGTGGTCGTGGGTGGGATCATACGCCTCCTGGGCTCCGTCATCTGATCGCGTAATGTATCAAGAGGAAAGGGGATGCAAAGCAGCGGTGAGTACTCATCCAAAGTACTCGCAAGACTTATATCAGAACTATACTAGAATATGCATCGGTATCAAAGGAATGGGGTTATATCTTTGGACTGACTGCAGAAAAGCTAGAATAGAGGGGGGAAACCTAGTCCTATCGAAGACTAGCATCTTCAGGGTCTTGCAGCATTATAAGGGTGTAGATTAGCATAATTAAAGTAGCAAGTTTTATTTAACCTCGCCCAGAGATTCTTTCTCGACTCCGTGTGAGAAAGCAATCCCGGAGCCAACACATTCATTTCAAAATATCTAGTTCTAGTTGTAAGATCAGGATACAACTCCGAGCGTCTGTTACCGTGGACACGGCTATTTGCATAGATATACTTCCCCGTATGGGTGCACAAACTTGCCAAACATGCTCGATTAACTCTGGCCGGACACAATTGCTCGGGTAATGCTCGGCCTCGGCTGATCGACACGCCGTAGTCCTACCTAGGCTCAACAGAGAGGCCACACGCTGGTCTACATCCTAAATGCGAAGGGGTCATGGGCCAATTGCTCTTTGCAATCCTACGCGTTGCGAGGACGACCGGTGTTAGTCCTGGCACCTCTTAAGACAAAGACGGTGCTTACGTGGGCCACCCGGGCGCGTGCCGCTCAACTGTGACATCTGAAAAGCTTTCGGACTAATTTACGACGTAGAGTGCTCCTACTGATTCCCGCGTGGTGGTTAGTGCGAAACAAGCCAGAGGCCTACTTAGATCACATATCCAAACCCATTAATGTTTTGTTAACTGCGGTGACGATCGATGATCCATAATATGTGGTACCATTGCCCCGTCTTGAGGACTTGCGGCAAGGGCCAAGAATGCTCGGCCACGCCTCGTCATTATTACACCAACACCCTCCAGGTCATCCTGGCGTCAACATGGTCCTGTAGTGAAGTAAAAGTAACCGTGTGTCTATAACACCAAGAGGGAAACCCGAGGAGTCACCCTCGATGGATCCCACCCGATGTAAGCGTCAAGGTGACCAGAGAGGAATCACCCTCGATGGTCTACGCTTGAGGGGTTGCACGACAGAGTCGTCGTTGGGAGTGATGAAGGAGGAATCACCCTCGATAACCACAACCGACTAGCTACACTACAGAGTTAACATCATGAGTACTTCATGAGGTGTCACCCTCGGTACCCGATAGCAGCTCTGCAAAGTCGTACAACTAAGGGGGTGTGCGGTGAATGTAACGGGCATGGCTTGTCGATCAGTTGATCGAGTCTTCGAGTCGTCGATGATGAAGCAGGGGCAACTGAGACTATGGGGTCATAGGGGATCACTAGTCAACCTATACTAAGCATTTAGTATAACAGCAGGTACAACAACTGTTTATCAAAAACAGGCTATGCATCAGAATAGGAGCTATCTACAACAGTAGCAAAATCTAATGCAAGCATGTGAGGGAAAGAAATGGGCGATATCGGAATGATCAAGGGGGGTTGCTTGCCTTGTTGCTCTGCTGTAAAAGGCTGATCGTCAATGGCGTAGTCGTACCGGCAACATCGTCGGTCTCGGTGTCTACCGGAGAGAAGAGGGGGAAGAAACAATAAATACAAGCAAACAGATGCAACACGATGCATGCCATGACAATATGCAGTGCTAGGGATGAGCTATCGCAGTACTACATGTCGCAGACGGAGCGGGAAAATATGTGATGATATTTCTCGGTTCTTTGGCTATTATCGGACCGATGATCCTAACGCAAAATGTCCATGTTCAACATGCTAAGAGCATGTGACAGATGAACAGACATCGTATTCGGATTCATGGGATTTTTCTGAGTAACTTTCATGTATAAAACTTTTTTATCCGAGCTACGGATTATTTTATATGATTTTAAAAAGATTTAACAATATTCTAAAATTAATATATATTTACTTTAATTCGAAAATAAAATTAAAATACTGGGTGCACTGCACCCAGAGGTGCAATAGGGGCTGGCATGTGGGTCCAAGGGGTCCCAGTTGACTGGGTCAACTGGCCAGTCAGCAGAGGCTGACTGGTGGGGCCCCCTGCTGAGTCAGCAGCTGACTGGACCGGCCCTATCCACTGGAACAGTGGAAGGTCCCCACCAGTCAGTGATTGTAGCTAATTAGGGGGGGTATTTTTAATCACAGGTTTAATTAAGGGGTGGGGCCCCTTGTCAGAGCCAGTTTAGTCTAATTTCAAAAGTTAATTAGCCCTAACTAATTATTAACGGCTCGGGCCCACGGGTCAGTGACCCATGGTGCGGTGGCCGGCGCCGGCGACCATAGTGAGCGGCGGAGGGACGCCAGCGATGCCTCCGGCGACCAATCGGATGGCCGCCAGGTCCTATGAAATGCGGGCGACGCGGCGGACCCGTTCCTGCTAGCTGCGCTAGCAGGGTACGACTGGAGCGAGCGCACCGTTATCCATGGCGACGGTGGCCGATCGGAAGAGATGGCGGCTGCAACGGAGAGGCGACAGCGAGCAAGGGGCGGCGGTTTGAGCAGCAGCGCGAGCGCGCGCGCGGTCGGGCGCCGCGGGGTGCAGCAACACGCAGAAGGAGCTCCGGCGAGCTGCGGTGGCGGCGGTTGCATGCGGCGACAGGGGCAGAGGAAAGGGGGAACGGCCCGGGGCTCACCGGCGTTGAAGAGGGGAGGGGGCGGCGAGGCTCGATGGGGCCGTTGGGGAGGAGGACGGGGACGAAGGCCCGACGACAGCGACGCAGTGGCGAAGGCGACGGCTCGACCGCGGGCACGGCGCCGCGGCGACAGAGAGAAGGGGGAGGGCGAGGGGAGAGGCGAGGGAGGAGGGGAATTGGGTTCCGGGGGCGAGGGGGGCCTTATACCGCCGGGGGGGGGCTCGCCGGAGGGCTCGGATGGCCGACGTGTGGCCATCCTGGCCATGGGCGGTCGTGAGGCGTCCACATCCCCCCCGTGAACAGAGGAAGGGGACGAGTGAGAAGGGGCACGAGCTGGGCCGGTTTGTGGGGCTAGGCCCAAGTAAGAGAGGGAAGGGGCTTTTTAAAAAAAACTACTGTTTTTATATAAAAGCTCCTGTTTTATTTAAAAACAACACCAAGGCACTTTTATTAAAAATAAGAAGTTGCCCCCTGCTGTCATATGTATTATTTGGCAGTAACACAAAAAGTTTGAGGACCTTTTAAATTTATTTGAAATTTACATAAATCAAAAGGGCATTTAATAAATGATTTGTCCTCTGTTTTGAATATTTTGAGGCACTAAAACACTTTACAAAAATGTGGGTTACAATTTTATAAAAGCTTAGGAAATATTTGCAACCCATCCATGAATTTAGTTTTCTGTTTTGCAAAACTATTAAATTCACTTTTCAAAAGAATTTGAATTGCAAAAGAATTTGAATTGAGAATTGATTCCCAAAGTGATCAAACTTGGATTAGCAAAAGCATTTAGCTTAACCTCATAGGTTACTGTAGCTTAATTACAATGATCATAGCATGGATCCAGGGATGTTACACCTCTGCTATTCCGAAACATGCCTCTCATGTCGAAACTCGGTTCTCGTCTTCTTGGACGGTTTTTATTATTTTAGAGTAATGCATATCTCTAGGAAACTGCAGAGTTGCATACTCTTGTTGGTATGGACAAGAAACATCATTCTTTTTTGGATAAGAAACATATATGAACATGTAAAATGGGTCAAAAAGACAATCGACACAAAACAAAGAATCAAGTTGGCCATCCAGATAGAAAATGCTACAAAGGAGGTACTCCATCACATTCCTTTTATGTCTATTGGTGCAAGCTAGTCTCCACTAGGAGGTACAGGCTAATCCAAGAAGTGCTATTTTTATTTCCCTAGTGACGCTCGGGGTGATCCCTCCCATGCATGCCACGTCTCCTTCAGCACAAAACATAATAAAATGATGACAATTTAAATATAATGTTGAGATCCGGTTCTGGCTTGCTCAACAAAAGGTAGTTTAGTGGTGGTAACCACCGCCACCGGATCCGGACCCACTGCCTCCACCGCTACCAGTTCCGCCATTAGTGCTACCACCATTGCCGCCACCCATTCCAACACCAATTCCGGTGGCATAGCCTGTGCCATTTGAGCCAGTGCTACCGGTTTGTCCTGCGCCAGACCCAGAACCAGACCCGACTCCAACGCTCGGACCTTCAGCGGCACCTTCACTTGCGCCACCGCCATTGCCGCTTCCCCCTCCATTCGCAAAACCTCCAGAAGTGTCGTCGTTGCCGGCCTGTCCCGCACCAACGCCGGCACCACCTCCATTTCCATTGTTACCGCCACCACCACCGTTACCACTACCGCCAGCATCAGAGTAGCTGGTACCATCACCACCAGCGGCAGGAGCAGTTGCCTTTGATATGCCACTCTCACCATAACCCTTACCATGGCCAAATCCAGCTCCGGATCCGATAGATCCATCTACACCGCCACCTTCGCCACCGCCCCCGCCCTTACCATCGGCATTGGCATATCCATTGCCACTAGGGGCTGATGCGGAGCCACTCGCACCGTTGCCAGTGCCGTATCCAGATCCGAAGCCAGACCCATATCCACCGTTTGATCCCCCGCCACCACCAGCTCCTCCTCCTCCACCAGCTCCCTTGGCGAAGTTCCACTTGTTACCCCAATCCCCACCGCTTTCACTATACCCCGAGCCTCCACCTGATCCAGACCCTCCACCCCATCCACTCCCGCCAAACCCACCGCCACCGCCTCCGCCTCCCCCGCCACCTCCACCACCTGAAGCACTAGAGGAGCTAGCGAGCATCCTTGCAGCATCGGCGAACCCAATGCTCACAAGGACGACAAAGCCAAGAGCTACAAGCTTGGTGCTAGTAGCCATTGTGAGTGAGCTTGGTGGAGTGAGACGAGTTGGGTGCCGAGCAGAGAGGGGTGGGTAGATATAGATAGTGCTGGGGCCATGCATGGGTGCGATATCTTACGGCGATCGAGCGCTCCTAGTTGTGAATTCAGTGGGTTATTCGATGAGAAGTTTTCTATAATCAGAGTGGCAGTATACCGTTGACTGTGTATATATCGAGCTAGCCACGGACAGCATGCACTCCAGTCGGTAATTTATTGATGCAGATCAACTCGTGAGAAGGCCTAGTTGATTAGCAAGAGATTCTCATCGCCTGACATAGACAGATAAATTATATCTCTTCGACACCCTAGACATGAAAGAATGCGTAAGTTGATGATGAAGACCAGTGGATCCGTACGATCTATAGGCGATACGATCATACTGTACTCGGATCCATTGACATTGGTATTTGCTCCTAATCCGTGTTTGCAATAAGCCACGGCCACATGCGTCGGGTGCGTGTGCATGCACGCGGGACGAGTCGGGTGCGGCCCGTGGCAGGCTCACGTGTGTGCGTGCGTGCGTGTCCGAGAGTGTGTGCGTGAGTTTAGGCGTGCGTGCGTGCGTGTATTAGTTGGAGAAGGACCAGGGGAGGAGCGCGTCGCCAGCGTTCGAGCGCGGCGGGAGCGCGAGCCAGGGGGGTGCGGGGCGTGGCGAGTGGGGGAGTGGGCACGGCGTAGCGTGTGCGCGCGCGCATAAGACTCATGTTGCCCCTGTGTATCGCTATGACGAGTCAAGTTCGAGCTCGAGAAGAAATACGGAGAAAAAGCCGTTCGTCCGGCAAGTTGTTCGAGCGCTGGAAAAATCTCTGTGATTGTCTTCCTCCCCTCCGGTCTTGTCCCCGGCGATCACCGTCGACCCGCGGTTCCATTTTGCGCTAACAATTGGTATCGGAGCCCGGTGGTGGAGGTGATCGACGGCGGCCATGTCGCTTGTGCAGTACGGCGGCGGTGGCGGCTCGATGTCGATGTAGATCTCGCCGCTGACGACGGCGAACTACACCTTTTGGGCGATCAAGGTCGAGGCGATCCTTGATGCCCAGGGGCTGTGGGGCGTGATGGCGTCGGCGAAGGGTGCGGCGATCGACGCCGGCAAGAGAAAGACGGCGCGAGCAATGCTGCTTGGAGCGCTGTCGGAGGAGGTACTGATGCAGGTGGCGCCGAAGCCCACGGCGAAGGAGGTATGGGAGTCCCTCAAAGTGCGCTTCGTCGGCGCCGATCGGGTGAAGGCCGCGCGGCTGGCGACGCTGCGTGGTGAGTTCGATCGTCTCCGGATGGACGACGGCGACGAGCTCGACGTGTACGCCGGCAAGGTCTACGGGATGGCGGCGAGGTACGCGGTGCTCGGGACGAGCCTCGACTATGCGGCCATGGTGAAGAAGCTGCTCGACACCATGCCGGACCGGCTGTACGCCGCGGTGGCCGGCATCAAGCAGTTCTGCAATGTGGAGGAGATGGCGTTCGAGGAAGTTCTCGGGCGCCTGAAAGCATTTGAGGAGAGGACGCGGCGGCGCACGCAGGCCGACGGCGAGCGGGCGGACGGGCAACTGATGCTCACGGAGGCGCAGTGGGCGGCGCGCCGACAACAGAAGAACGGGGGCTTCGACGACGACGGGACGGCCAGCACGGCGTCTGGCGGCGGAGGGAAGAGGCGCGGGCGCTGCTACAACTGCGGGCAGCGCGGCCACTTCAAGCGCGACTGCACGAGGCCCAGGCAGGCGGCGGCAGCGGCGAAGCAGGCCTTCATCGCGGCGGTCGACGACGACGTCGGGCCGGCGCTCCTCTAGGCCGTGGCTTAGGGGGTGAATGTTAGCAATAAGTCAGGACTAGACGCGTCGGGTGCGTGTGCTTGCGCGCGCCGGGGCGAGTCGGGTGCGGCCCGTGACAGGCTCGGGTGCGTGTGTGCGTGTCCGAGAGTGTCTGCGTGAGTTTAGGCTTGCGTGCGTGTGTTAGTTGGAGAAGGACCAGGGGAGGAGCGCGTCGCCAGCACTGGTAGTGGCCGCGTCGCCAGCGTCCGAGCGCGGCGGGAGCGCGAGCCAAGGGGGTGCGGGGCGTGGCGAGTGGGGGAGTGAGCGCTGTGAGAAGTCGAGTTCGAACTCGAAAAGAAATACAGAGAAAAAGCCGTTCGTGCGGCAAGGTGTTCGAGCGCTGGAAAAATCCCTATGATTGTCTTCCTTCCCTCCGGTCTTGTCCCCGGCGATCACCGTCGACCCGCGGTTCCATTTTGCGCTAACAATCTGACCGTGCCCTAGGGCCATTATCAACAAGGCTTGACCGCTTGCGTACTGGAATTTTTATACGCACGGTACGTAGGTAGAAGAACGGAAAAGAAGTACGGTTCCCTCACAGAGAAGAAGGCGTACTTAGAGTAATAATGTTAATCTACGGTGATTTGGTTAATGAATACACGAGATCATCTTTAGTTACATTTACATCGATCCCGTATACCGGTGCGAATGCGCCAGCTACATGCTAGCTCTTCGAGTCTTCGTCGGTGCAATTCGGGGGCAAGATCTTGCGGCTAGCGCTAGCCAAGCAGATAGCGCGGTTTCATCCTTGGCAGCTACTACCTGCTGTCTGCTCGTTGAGTTAAGTTAATCTTTTGGTGAACGACGAGGCAGAGTGCGTTGACTTGGATTAATTGGAGTAGCTACTTGCGGCGTCGGGCATTGCCAAAACACCGCGGCGGCGACCTAGGGTTTAACGCGTCGCCGGTGCCCACAACTTTGATCGAGTAAACGCAGACCAGACAGGTTATAGTCTTGTGATAGTTATGGCGACGCAGACAACGAGAGACGTCGATCGGTGAAAATTACAGTGTCAAAGCTGACCTAGCAGGTAAGGTTAGGCTCCAGTTCGCGCACTAGATTCTCCAGCTGCACCCCAAAACGATCGTCGACAGAAAAAAGAAGAGTGAGGTGACAGATCCTATAACTAGCTAGCCAAGTTAATTGACGGGATCCAATCTTAATTTTATGGTTTATTGGTATCAACTAGCACATATGCCCGTGCGTTGCAACGGGAGAAATACCAAACTCTGACTCCGACTCCCCCTCCTCGTGCATCGATGGCAAGACAGTCTTTTGCCAGGTGTTTCAGCCCCTCTAAAATGTAAACCAAGGACTTGTTCCTAAGAAATAATTGGCCTTGGATGTAATGAGGAAGAGGCCAGATCGTATACCAGGTCACTACGATCGTCAGGAAAGAAAAGAAAATATCGCTTTAATCGATCAATCACTTCTCATGTCGCCTCTTTCTCCGCACTGCCAAACAATCTTCTTCCAGTGGCCATATGCCGCATGGGAGCAGAAAATAGATTCAAAATCCGGCAACCACCGTGTATGCATATCTGGCCGATGCTATGTACGCCGGGCGCCGCTGTGCTCGCATGCACATTGTCGTAGATGAGTGGAAGAAATCAAGATGAACTAATCCAGAGGCCATGGGGGCAATCTTTTTTGTTCGCTGTCTAGTTACTGGCATAAGATCTGGCATCCCATCGTAGATAGTTGGCCTCTTTCACAAATAGTCAATTTCCTCTTCTCCTCCCGATTCATATCTCTTGATTTGAATCAGCCTGATAGAAGAAAAGGTAAACAAAAAAGGAAAAAAATAAACAAAAATTATTGAAAGAGTGGATTCGAACCTGGGTGTCCCAGGTACAACGGGGGCGCTGTAGCCAGCAGGCTAAGACACGCTAGTTGAACGTTTGCCGGTTCAGTGTTTAATAAACCAAAAATCTGGCGGAGCGACTTGTGATATAAAACGAATCGTTTTTTTTCTGACTTGTGGCATAGTGGGTAATTTGTGTCAACTTCGGGGGTAGATTTAATGACGGACGACCAGAAGTTATCCGTGCTTTATTATTAGGTAGAGACTAGGGAAAGGACCCATGCGTTACAACGGGAGAAAAAAATTCATAATCTCTAATTGGCATGAACACATTTTGCTGCATCATTGAGATACACTATCACTTTCAATTTCGAGAAATCATGAACATTTTTTTACACTCGTGCATTTGAAAGCGCGAACATTTTTCAAATTCGTGAACACTTATGAATTCATGACCATTTTCTAAAATCAAGAATATTTTTTGAATTCATGAACATTTAATACTATTCGCATAAATTTTAATAAATTGTGAAAAAATTAGACAGTTTTCATGAATCGGCGAACATTTCTAGAATCGACGAACATTTTCTTGGAAATTGATGGAACAATTTTTGAAATTCACGAACATTTCTTTGATTTCAGGAATATTTTCTAAATTTAACTAACATTTTTGAAATGTATCATAATTTTTTGAATTAATAAACTATTTTGTAAATCATGAACAGTTTTTGAATTTTAGTATATTTTTTCATTGTTGAAATTTGTTTGAATTTGCGAAATTTTATTCAATTCCATTAAAAAAATTAATACACGAGCTTTTTAAAAAATCATCAAAAATTATTATTTTTCTGAACATTTGTTTTCAATGTTGCAAACATTTTTTAAATAAGCAAACAATTTTTTTACAAAATCGCGAATTCTTTTGAATGCACAAACATTTTATGATTTATTAAATATTTTATATCAATTTTTTATTTTTTATTTTGAGAACTTTTTAAAATTCCTAAATAAATTATTTAAAATAAAAAGAATAAAGACGGAAAAGAAAAAACAAAAATTTACAAACAGGCCACCTGGACATGGGCCGTCCCAAACTGGCGCGCTGCGTCTTCTCCCAGCGCCCAGAGCGCAGTATAGGAGTTCCCTATTGCATGGGCCGGCCCAGACAGGGATTACCCTGTGTAAACGTTTTTATCACTTATGGGTGGTATTGATGGGTAATTCTTGCCAACTTGGAGGGTATTTTGGACGACAGACGACCAGAAACAGTCCGTGCTTTATTATTTGGTAGAGAAGTAGAGTATAGTCAACATATTCAACATACCGATATGAATACTGATATGGATACTGAGGATGGTCACAATGGAGATGGGAACCAGGATAAGGGTTTGGATCAGAAGGATGCTACTGACAGAGGTTCGGCACCGTTGGCCAAGCCAACTGAGACTAGTTCTAATAGGGAGCCACCACATGTCTCCACCACGACGAATCAGTTGAGGTTTGGGTCCTTTGGATCTTCTTCTGCACCTGGCTGACTTTGGGGTGTCAGGGCGGAGATAGACGATCCGGTGGAGCAAGAGCTTTCACCGCTTTCACCTCCGGCGACACCGGTGGGATCTAGGACGTCGTCGCCGCTAGCGCGCCCCTTGCTGGAGGATGCCTCGCCGCGGATGCATGTGAGCGCAACATCACGGTCCAGGGACCGGAGCCAGGTACGACTGACGGCCTCGCCTGTGTCCTCGGCCTCCAGGCAGTGCGAGACGAGTAGGGTTACTACTACACCACATGGTGGCTCAGGGGCGAGGGATACGGTTGGGATGCTGGCAGGTGGCCATACATCAACTATTTCAGTGGCGATGCACTGTGCTGGATGCGTGGTAGATGACCACACCCCAGCAATGGGCGCGACTACAGGGAGTGTCGTAGGTGGCCAGGCTAGCCCTGTCGGGCACACGATGGGTGATCGCGAGTATGCCGACGGTACACAGGCTGGTGCAGTCGGACATGCGGCAGGAGGCCACGCTCTGACAGGGCCCACTCCCAAGGATGTTACCGCCTTCGGAGGGATCCCTGACCCGGCGACTGGGGACAGGCGGACGAGTCTTCGTCTCCAGGCTCAGCCGGACTTTGACGATCTACATATGGGCCGTGCCATGCGGGCGGCTAAGCTTCGTGACATCAAGGCAACTACAGGTATGGCGGTCAATACGAGTTGTTCTATCTTGCATTTCTCTAATGATGATATAATTTTAAATGCAAACAAACTCGGGGTATCTTTGGGTAATAATGGGAAGGAAATCTCAAAATCTATGAACGATCTTTTAGACTTAGAGGCTGAGAGGGCTATGGAGATGGTTAGAAATATTGCGGTTGTGAAGCCTATGAATGACTCTAATATTACTGCACTTGGGATGAGGGCCCTAGAGTGTCTATGTGAGGATCTTGCGCCACCATCACTGATGCCTGACAAGGATAATGAAATCGGTTCGGAGGGGTATATGCCCCCTCCACAACCTAATGATTGCGCACAGTCGGAGACCGGTTATATGGACCGGATGGCTGGACAGGATAAGCCAACGCCCCTGGAAGAGGAAGGTTTATCTTGTATCTGCGGTACGCAGAAGCGCAAGATTTAAGACTGCAAAAAAATTATGATGAAAGATGGAAGGAATCTTTTGGAACAACAGAGGTCTAGCATACTTGGCTAAAAGAAAATTTCTAGCGGAAGCATCTCTTGAACACAAACTTGATTTATTGCACTAATGGAAACCGGTAGATACAATTTTACGTCACAATTTCTTAGTATTTTCTCCGGTTGTATTGATTTTGATTGGCACTGTCTACCGCCAAGAAGAAGGTCCGGTGGGATCTTAATTGGGTTCAGGTGCGAGACGCTTGAAGTCCGAAACGTAGTGTTTGGGGACTTTGCCATCAAATTTAGGGTGCGCTCGAAGGAGGATGGGTTCCAATGGGCGCTCGTGGCAGTGTACGGTGCCGCCCAGCCAGAGCTTAAGATGGACTTCTTGGCTGACCTCGTCCAGATTTGTGGGGATGAGCGGTTACCGATTTTAGTTGGGGCAACTTTATTATTATTAGGCGAAGAGATGAAAAAAATAATGACTACTTTGATGGCAGATGGTCATTCATGTTTAATACAATTATCGAAAGCCTAGATTTGCGAGAGATTGAGCTATCGGGCAGAAATTTAACTTGGGCGAACGCTCTGCCCAATCCAACTTTTGAGAAGTTGGATGGGATTCTTACCTGTGTGGAATTGGAGCAGAAATTCCCTCTGGTGACAGTTCGAGCGATGTCGAGAGCGATTTCCGATCACACCCCATTCCTTGTTGACTCGGGGAAGCAACACATGCGGGTAACAAGAACATATTCTCCTTTGAGTTAGCATGGTTTGAGAGAGAAGGCTTCGTGAATCTCATAGCTAGAGAATGGGCTAGGGCCACAGGGGGAAGATCGAATGTTGATAGATGGCAAAATAAGATTAGACACTTGAGGCAGTTCCTATGGGGCTGGGCAAAACATGAGAGCGGCATATATAAGCGCTCAGGGGCGAGGGATACGGTTGGGATGCTGGCAGGTGGCCATACACCAACTATTTCAGTGGCGATGCACTGTGCTGGGTGCGTGGTAGATGACCACACCCCAGCAATGGGCGCGACTACATGGAGTGTCGTAGGTGGCCAGGCTAGCCCTGCCGGGCACGCGATGTGTGATCGCGAGTATGCCGACGGTACACAGGCTGGTGCAGTCGGACATGCGGCAGGAGGCCACGCTCTGACAGGGCCCACTCCCAAGGATGTTACCGCCTTCGGAGGGATCCCTGACCCGGCGACTGGGGACAGGCGGACGAGTCTTCGTCTCCAGGCTCAGCCGGACTTTGACGATCTACATATGGGCCGTGCCATGCGGGCGGCTAAGCTTCGTGACATCAAGGCAACTACAGGTATGGCGGTCAATACGAGTTGTTCTATCTTGCATTTCTCTAATGATGATATAATTTTAAATGCAAACAAACTCGGGGTATCTTTGGGTAATAATGGGAAGGAAATCTCAAAATCTATGAACGATCTTTTAGACTTAGAGGCTGAGAGGGCTATGGAGATGGTTAGAAATATTGCGGTTGTGAAGCCTATGAATGACTCTAATATTACTGCACTTGGGATGAGGGCCCTAGAGTGTCTATGTGAGGATCTTGCGCCACCATCACTGATGCCTGACAAGGATAATGAAATCGGTTCGGAGGGGTATATGCCCCCTCCACAACCTAATGATTGCGCACAGTCGGAGACCGGTTATATGGACCGGATGGCTGGACAGGATAAGCCAACGCCCCTGGAAGAGGAAGGTTTATCTTGTATCTGCGGTACGCAGAAGCGCAAGATTTAAGACTGCAAAAAAAATTATGATGAAAGATGGAAGGAATCTTTTGGAACAACAGAGGTCTAGCAGACTTGGCTAAAAGAAAATTTCTAGCGGAAGCATCTCTTGAACACAAACTTGATTTATTGCACTAATGGAAACCGGTAGATACAATTTTACGTCACAATTTCTTAGTATTTTCTCCGGTTGTATTGATTTTGATTGGCACTGTCTACCGCCAAGAAGAAGGTCCGGTGGGATCTTAATTGGGTTCAGGTGCGAGACGCTTGAAGTCCGAAACGTAGTGTTTGGGGACTTTGCCATCAAATTTAGGGTGCGCTCGAAGGAGGATGGGTTCCAATGGGCGCTCGTGGCAGTGTACGGTGCCGCCCAGCCAGAGCTTAAGATGGACTTCTTGGCTGACCTCGTCCGGATTTGTGGGGATGAGCGGTTACCGATTTTAGTTGGGGCGACTTTATTATTATTAGGCGAAGAGATGAAAAAAATAATGACTACTTTGATGGCAGATGGTCATTCATGTTTAATACAATTATCGAAAGCCTAGATTTGCGAGAGATTGAGCTATCGGGCAGAAATTTAACTTGGGCGAACGCTCTGCCCAATCCAACTTTTGAGAAGTTGGATCGGATTCTTACCTGTGTGGAATTGGAGCAGAAATTCCCTCTGGTGACAGTTCGAGCGATGTCGAGAGCGATTTCCGATCACACCCCATTCCTTGTTGACTCGGGGAAGCAACACATGCGGGTAACAAGAACATATTCTCCTTCGAGTTAGCATGGTTTGAGAGAGAAGGCTTCGTGAATCTCATAGCTAGAGAATGGGCTAGGGCCACAGGGGGAAGATCGAATGTTGATAGATGGCAAAATAAGATTAGACACTTGAGGCAGTTCCTATGGGGCTGGGCAAAACATGAGAGCGGCATATATAAGCGCTCAGGGGCGAGGGATACGGTTGGGATGCTGGCAGGTGGCCATACACCAACTATTTCAGTGGCGATGCACTGTGCTGGGTGCGTGGTAGATGACCACACCCCAGCAATGGGCGCGACTACATGGAGTGTCGTAGGTGGCCAGGCTAGCCCTGCCGGGCACGCGATGGGTGATCGCGAGTATGCCGACGGTACACAGGCTGGTGCAGTCGGACATGCGGCAGGAGGCCACGCTCTGACAGGGCCCACTCCCAAGGATGTTACCGCCTTCGGAGGGATCCCTGACCCGGCGACTGGGGACAGGCGGACGAGTCTTCGTCTCCAGGCTCAGCCGGACTTTGACGATCTACAGATGGGCCGTGCCATGCGGGCGGCTAAGCTTCGTGACATCAAGGCAACTACAGGTATGGCGGTCAATACGAGTTGTTCTATCTTGCATTTCTCTAATGATGATATAATTTTAAATGCAAACAAACTCGGGGTATCTTTGGGTAATAATGGGAAGGAAATCTCAAAATCTATGAACGATCTTTTAGACTTAGAGGCCGAGAGGGCTATGGAGATGGTTAGAAATATTGCGGTTGTGAAGCCTATGAATGACTCTAATATTACTGCACTTGGGATGAGGGCCCTAGAGTGTCTATGTGAGGATCTTGCGCCACCATCACTGATGCCTGACAAGGATAATGAAATCGGTTCGGAGGGGTATATGCCCCCTCCACAACCTAATGATTGCGCACAGTCGGAGACCGGTTATATGGACCGGATGGCTGGACAGGATAAGCCAACGCCCCTGGAAGAGGAAGGTTTATCTTGTATCTGCGGTACGCAGAAGCGCAAGATTTAAGACTGCAAAAAAAAATTATGATGAAAGATGGAAGGAATCTTTTGGAACAACAGAGGTCTAGCAGACTTGGCTAAAAGAAAATTTCTAGCGGAAGCATCTCTTGAACACAAACTTGATTTATTGCACTAATGGAAACCGGTAGATACAATTTTACGTCACAATTTCTTAATATTTTCTCCGGTGGTATTGATTTTGATTGGCACTGTCTACCGCCAAGAAGAAGGTCCGGTGGGATCTTAATTGGGTTCAGGTGCGAGACGCTTGAAGTCCGAAACATAGTGTTTGGGGACTTTGCCATCAAATTTAGGGTGCGCTCGAAGGAGGATGTGTTCCAATGGGCGCTCGTGGCAGTGTACGGTGCCTCCCAGCCAGAGCTTAAGATGGACTTCTTGGCTGACCTCGTCCGGATTTGTGGGGATGAGCGGTTACCGATTTTAGTTGGGGCGACTTTATTATCATTAGGGGAAGAGATGAAAAAAATAATGACTACTTTGATGGCAGATGGTCACTCATGTTTAATACAATTATCGAAAGCCTAGATTTGCGAGAGATTGAGCTATCGGGTAGAAATTTAACTTGGGCAAACGCTCTGCCCAATCCAACTTTTGAGAAGTTGGATCGGGTTCTTACTTGTGTGGAATTGGAGAAGAAATTCCCTCTGGTGACAGTTCGAGCGATGTCGAGAGCGATTTCCGATCACACCCCATTCCTTGTTGACTCGGGGAAGCAACACATGCGGGTAACAAGAACATATTCTCCTTCGTGTTAGCATGGTTTGAGAGAGAAGGCTTCGTGGATCTCATAGCTAGAGAATGGGTAGGGCCACAGGGGGAAGATCGAATGTTGATAGATGGTAAAATAAGATTAGACACTTGAGGCAGTTCCTATGGGGCTGGGCAAAACATGAGAGCGGCATATATAAGATGGAGAAAGAAAGGCTTCTCAATCTTATAAACGAGCTAGACATAAAAGCCAAATCCTCCTTGCTAGATGACAATGAGAGGGCATCTAGAGCGGAGGCAGAACAAAGTCTCAAATAACTCCTTAGAGAAGAGGAGTTGAAATGGGCACTTAGAGCGAAAGTGCGACAAGTAGTACAAGGCGACGACAACACACAATTTTTCCATATGTTTGCTAATGGAAAACACATAAAGAACAAAATCTTTCAACTTGAGCAAGATGAGGGCACGATTGTAGGGCACGAAAACCTAAAGTTGTACATCTCTGAATACTATAAGCAGCTATATGGGGCCCCGGAGGACAATTTTGTGTCTATGGATGAGCAGATGGTCGGAGATATTTCTCGGCTCGGGACAGACGAGAATGAGATATTGACCGCACCATTCACGGAGAAAGAGGTGTTTGAGACCATATCACAAATGAAGAATAATAAGGCGACAGGTCCAGATGGGTTTCCGGCTGAGTTCTATAAAATATGTTGGCATTTTATTAAAGGTGACTTACTTCCGATGTTTCAAGATTTGTTTACTGGCCACCTGCAGCTTTTCCACCTCAGCTTTGGGACAATTACGTTGTTGCCAAAGAAGGAGGGGGTGGTGCGCATTGAACAATTCCGTCCTATGTGCCTGCTTAATGTGAGCTTCAAAATATTTACAAAGGTCGGGACGAATAGATTGACACAGATTGCACATGTTGTGGTGCAGCCTGATACTTGTGATCTGTGTTGGGTTTTCCGTGAAGAGGAACGGGTAATTGCAGCACAAAGTGGGTAAGTATTTCCCTCAGTTATGAAACCAATGTTTATCGAACCAATAGGAATATCAATCCTCAACCGTCTTCAGCGGCTCCACACAAAAGAGCAAACAACTTGCACCCAACGCGGGCAAGAGGGTTGTCAATCCCCTTGATCTCATTATTTGCAAGCAAATGAGTTGTGTAGATAATTGTAGATAATTGTAAATTGCAAAATAAAATAAAATACAAATAAAGGCAGCAAGGTAATAGTAGCATTTGTGAATTTATAAGTGAATAGACCCGGGGGCCATAGTTTTCCCTAGCGGCATCTCTCATGTAGGCAACATACGGTGGGTAACAAATTACTGTTGGGTAATTGATAGAAAAGTGGATAGTTATGCGATTTTCACGGCAATGATCATGTGTACATATGCATCACGTCATAAACAAATAGGTCGACTCCTGCCTGCACCTA
The DNA here is from genome assembly GCA_039707655.1 of Elymus sibiricus. Classification (NCBI taxonomy): domain Eukaryota; kingdom Viridiplantae; phylum Streptophyta; class Magnoliopsida; order Poales; family Poaceae; genus Elymus; species Elymus sibiricus. The sequence continues at coordinate 200,526,134 of CM077663.1, read as the reverse complement.
TTACTATTACTCCACTCATCGACCGCTATCCAGCATGCATCTAGAGTATTAAGTAAAACAGAGTAATGCATGGAGAACGATGACATGATGTAGATAAAGTAAACTCAAGCAATATGAATAAACCCCATCGTGTTATCCTTAATAGCAACAACACAAAGACACAAATTGTCCCCTTCTGTCACTGGGATATAGAAACTCGTCAGGTTGAACCTACTACAATGCACCTATCTCACTGAAGATAGATCAATCTACTTGGACAAAGCAAATCAATAGATCGGAGAGAATTACGAAGATATAATGATCATGCAAATAAGAATCATAATACTCAGAGGTGACTCAAATACTTTTCATGAATTCTGAACAAAAACCCACAATTCATCGGGTCCCAACAAACACACCGCACAAAAGGATTACATCGGATAGATCAAAGCGAAGATGCGATGATCATTGTATTGAAGATCAAGAGATAGAGAGATTGCCATCTAGGTACTACCTATGGACCCGTAGGTCTGTGGTGAACTACTCACACATCATCATGAGGGCAGCAAGGTTAATGAAGAGGCCCTCCGTGATCGATCCCCCCTCCGGCAGGGTGCCGGAACAGAGCTCCAGATGGCCTCACAACGGAACAGAGACTTGCGGGGGCGTAAAAAGGGTTTTGGGACTGCCTCCAGAGTTTTCACGATATATGAGAATTTATAGGCCGGAGAACGAGGTCGGGGGAGCCGCCAAGGGCCCACAAGCCATCATGGCGCCCCCCAGGGCACGCTCTGTTGGCTTGTGGGGCCCTGGTGTGGCCCCTAGCCTCCTTCCGAATCTCTTAGGTCTTCTTTTGGTCCAGAAAAAATCATCAAAAAGTTTCGTGGCAATTGGACTTTGTTTGGTACTATAAACCTGAGAAGTGAAAAACATGCAGAAAACAACAACTGGCATTGGGCACTGGGTCAATAGGTTAGTGCTCAAAAATATTATAAATTGGTAAATAAAGACCCAAAAAGTATTCTAGAATGATAATATATCAGCATGGAACAATCAAAAATTATAGATACGTTGGAGACGTATCACAGCCTAGTCAGACGGCTTTCATGCGGGCAGAAACATACTAGAGGGTGTGGTTGTCCTTCATGAAACCCTGCATGAAATTCACTCGAAGAAACTAGATGGGGTTATCTTCAAGGTGGATTTCGAGAAAGAGTATGATAAGGTTAAATGGTCGTTCCTACAACAAGCCTTACGTATGAAGGGATTTGACAAAATATGGAAGAAGCACGTTGAATCCTTTGTACAAAAAGGAAGCATTGGAATTAAAGTTAAAGATGATATTGGTCACTACTTTCAAACACACAAAGGTCTTAGGCAGGGAGACCCAATGTCCCCTATCCTATTTAATGTAGTTGCGGACATGTTGGCAATTCTCATAGGAAGGGCCAAAGAGGAAGGCTAGGTAGGAGGACTAGTACCACATCTAGTGGATGGTGGTGTGTCTATTCTACAATATGCAGATGACACTATTTTGTTTAAGGAACATGATATAGCAAAGGCCAGAAATATGAAACTTATCCTTTGCTTATTCGAATAGTTGTCGGGCTTGAAAATTAATTTTCACAAGAGTCAATTGTTCTGTTTTGGGAGAGCCAAAGATGAACAAGACGTCTATAAACAACTGTTCGGCTATGAATTGGGAATCCTATCGTTCAGTTATCTAGGTGATGAGGAAATCCCAACCAAGAACATCACACCAACAGCCATCAAAGGTCCAATCACAAGAAGTCGCGCAAAGCAAATCCATGATCAGGTGAACGCTAACTTAAGTGCATCATTTGACCTTGAAAACATGGTTGTGCCTTCACCTCTCTCGTTGATGGTTGAACTCAGGTGCAAATCGAAGAATACCAACAACACTTTCAGTCCGCGGAGAAACAATGTTTTATGACGAAGAAATAGAGTTACGAAGAAATATGTGGTAATAATGTTTTGGCGCTGGTGAAACAATGTTATGCACGAGTTTGGATAACCCAACTTGCGAAAGGTATCCAGAACTCGAGTTTGCTACTAAAGGAAACATTGTTCGACTTGAGTAAACAATGTTTGGTCGGGAACCGCCAACCACCTCCAACTAGAGATCTCCAGAAGCTAACTCATTAAGTCTCAAGCCACTTAGTCAAACGAAAACTGGTTCTCTTTCACACCTAAGCTGGTTCCCAAAGCTAGTTTGTTTTCACACCTATCCAGGGGGTTGTCTCTATTATAAATAGGCTAGCTCTTCCCTTCGTTGGTGACTTTTGCCATTTCTATCAAAGACCAAGACATGGACTCCTCTTGAGATTGGAGTGACTCTTGTTACCCTTATTCTCGTGATTCCTTGAGAAATTGCTCCTAATTCGTGCTCCACGACTAGATCGTGTTGTGTGGGTTAGAGTTTGTGGTTTCCTTTCGGATTGCACCTATCCTGTGCCACGACTTGAGTGTGGTTGTGTGGGGTAGTATTGTGGGTTGTGGATCGGCGAATGTTCAGATTGCAGGCTTCGGTGAGCATCCTCCTCGTCGGGTCATAATCTCTTATTTTCCGTTTTTTGGCTGCTTGCAGCTAGTTATCCCCACCCCCTTATCGATCCTACGCCGTGAAGATCGGATCTCCCCTTGTACAGCCTTTGCTCCGTAGACGGTGTCTTATCATGTGGTAATCAGAGCAAGGTTTACACGGTAGGATCTATATCCTTTGTTGCTAGATCTATCCTTTTTCGTTTGATTTTCCCCGTCCTAAAGTCTAAAGCCAAAAAGCCACACAAAAATCCAAGTCTTTGTTTGCTGAGATCTAGTTGTTTGCTTTCCCCTTTGTGTTTGCACCAAGTTCTATCCGAAGTTGCTGCTATTTTTTTTCTGAGTCTTGTTGTTGGATCTATTGTGTTGCAAAAAAAAGAGAGAAAAAAGCAAAAAAAAGCAAAAAAAAAGAGGAGAAGATAAAGTGTTGAGAAAGTGTGCAATCATATTCAGTTTGGTGAGAAATTTCAGAAGTTGTATTGGCAAGTGTTGCAGCTCAAACGTGGTGCAAGGATCTACAAAAAGAACTTGTTTCATTTGGTTTGCATCGATTGGATCTCAGCACTATCCTCCTCATTTTACCCCACCAAGCTCCACCCAAAAACCGTTAGCTTCTTCCCTTTCATTCGCCTGCCCACTCCCGATTTGCTACCCCCGCACGACCACCAAGGAATCATTAGAATTTGGGTAAACAAGAAGGTGAGCTGAGAGTTTTCCACATATATTTTTTTCTTTTGCCCTCTTGTTTCCAAGAGTTAACATGCCAGGTTCCCACTCAAGTGTACATGCACATCAAAATGTGGAGGATGACTTCCAAAAGACTCGTGCGTCGCTTGGTGATTTAATTGAAGAAAGTATAGCTGCAGTTATGCAAAGGATGTTTGGAGGTCGTCTTTCTCTCGCGGGCAATGGGGATCTACATCAACACAACCCCGCTGCCTCGATGGCCGCCGATGTCCGACGACGGCAAGGAAACAAGGACCGCCACGGTGGTCATGGAAGAGCCGCAGGAGGCGCTGACCATGGCGCCCCTCTTGTTGGTGCTGAACGGCGGCATGGCATCTTTGCTCCCCCTCATGAGGGTGGGCTGCATGGAGGAGAAGCTCGCGGGCGAGGCCCTGGCCCCCGCGGGTTTGGTGCTGATCATCGACGATCAGCTGCACATGATGGTGATGACATCTTCCATGAAGATTTGTCCGAGCATGGTGACAAGGAGGAGGGCATGGGGGACTATGAACCCTACTCTCCAGCCCACTGTGGTGCTGCTTTTGGTCTCAATGGTTATCATTATGACTGTCGTGATCAAGGTGACCGTTACAACCAAGCAAGAGTGAAGCTACATGTGCCATCATTCACGGGAAAAGATGATCCAGATGCATATATTGAGTGGGAGGAGAAGTGCGACCAGATCTTTCGCATCCATGGATTTAACGAAGCCAAGAGAGTTGATCTTGCCGTTATCGAGTTCTCTGGTTATGCTCTTACATGGTGGAATCAGCTACAAGACGACCGATTGATGACAGGCAATAACTATATCCGCAGCTGGACTTTGATGAAGCAAGTCATGAGGCGCCGTTTTGTTCCATCATACTATGAGAGGCAATTGTACAAGCGGTTGCTGGAGCTCACCCAAGGTTCCCGCACTGTTGATGAGTACTATAAAGAGATGGAGGTGCTACTGATTCGAACAAGAACCCGTGAGATTGATGAGGCGAAGATGGTGAGATTTTTACATGGGCTGAATGATGAGATCTCAGATTTTGTGGAGATGTTTCCTTATGATACACTACAAGATGTGGTACATCAAGCTATACGAGTTGAGAACAATAATATGCGTAATGGTCGTGCTCATGGCGGCGCCACCACATCCTCATGGCAGAGAACACAACAGCCATAGGTTTCTCGGTTTGGGGGTGCTCCATCGAGGCTCCCACATGTTTCGACGGCTTCCTCACCTGTTGTTGGCAATCAAGAAAAATGGCCATCACCCACGTAGGAGCATCCTCCACTCCACCTGCAGAAAAGAGTTCTACATGCAACAATGACATTCAATGCCACAAGTGCAAAGGACGAGGTCACATTTCTTCAGAATGTCCAAGCAAAAGAACTATGATCATCAATGAATGAGGTGAATGGGTCTCTGAAAGTGACCCCGAAGGTGGCAATGATGAAGTGGAAGAGGAGCAAGGCTGGGAAGTAGGAGGCACTATATTATCTCATGAAGAACTTAATGGTGAAGCTTTGGTTGTATGCCGTTCACTTAATGCCCAGGTTGTGGAGGAGGAAAAGGGGTAGCGGCATAATATTTTCCACACCCATTGCCTTGTCAACTCAAAGCTGTGCCGAGTGATTGCGGATAGTGGTAGTTGTAACAATATTTCAAGCACGGTGGTGGTTGAGAAACTTCAATTGCAAACAAAACGTCACCCACATCCATACCGCATGCAATGGTTGAATGATTGTGTCACAATAAAGGTAGCGAGTAGCGTGAGAATACCAATCTCAGTGGAAACATATCAGGATGAAGTTGAGTGTGATGTGGTGTCGATGCATGCTTGTCACTTGCTTCTAGGACGACCATGGTTGCATGACCGTGATGTGCAAATCAGCGGGCGTGCGAATCGCTTGTGTTTTGCCCATAGAGGAGAAAAGTTCACTTGGTTGCCCATGACACCCGAAGAAGTATATCTTGATGAGATGAATAGAAAAGGAAAGAAAAAGGGAGAGAGTGATATACACAAAGAGTGAGCCACCAACATAGTGAGGGAGTGTTTCCATAGCCAAATATGACCAAGCCCCGGGAGAAACAAGGATTAGTTATGATGGCTAGGAAAAGGGATATGAGGGAATTGAGAGAACCTAATACTCCATTCTTTGTACTCATGTACAAGCAAAATTTATTGGCTGCTAACAACTTGCCTTCAACTCTTCCTAGTGTTATATTTGAGTTTTTGCAGGAATATAAGGATGTGTTTCGCAAGGAGGTGCCACCCGGGCTACCACCGAAGTGAGGCATTGAACACCAAATCGACTTGGTTCCGGGCGCCCCACTACCAAACCGACCACCGTACCGAGCAAACCTAGAGGAGACTAAAGAAATTCAGAGGCAAGTAGAAGATCTTCTTCACAAAGGGTATGTAAGGGAAAGTCTCTCTCCTTGTGTTGTTCCAATTCTTTTAGTTCCAAAGAAAGACGGTACTATGAGTGTTGGAGATATGCCCTAGAGGCAATCATGTATGATGATATTTCCTATGTGTTTATGAATAAAGATAGTCCTTGGACATTATCAGTGATGTGTATTAACAAGTACGTGACTTGTTTGTGAGACTATGCATTGTATGATGACTGTCCTAAATGGTCCCTAGTCGAAAGAGCAGTGTGGACGCCCAGCCAGTTAGACTAGCATATGACACGGTGGATGGTTCAGTCTCCCTGACCACGTAGCATTGGATGCTAGCCGGATAATATGGACTCAGAAAGATCTGGTCAGATTTGACGTAGTCGGATCTGAGTCGAGATAAGGTCTGAGTTGGACAGACCCAAATATGAGACGTAGCGATAGGTCATCTGTGAGTCTCTAGTACAACATACGTTCTATGTCCTAAGACCTGAGCTGGCGCATGTACTCGGGATGGTGACAGACTTGCTTTGGGCTGACCAAACACTACTCCATGACTGGGTAGTTACAAAGTTAGGTTTCGGGCTTGTCCAGACCCATGCTGCGAGACATGGTCGAGCAAGATGGGATTTGCCCCTCCGGTTAGGAGAGATATACTCTGGGCCCCTCGTGTGATACGACCAAGATAAGCATGGCCATGCGACAAGGATTATGAGATAATTCAGTTTGTGGTCGGTATCACTGAAACGAGAAAGAGGTCGTGCGGCAACAAGGATGACCATGTCGCCTTGAGCACGACAACATATATCGTGTGGCAAAGGGAACGGAAGTGTGATGTATAGTTTCGCCTAACCAGCTTCATCGGACACTTGGAGTCGGCACGCTTTGCTGGAGGCCGCTACCGACTAGTCGAGTCAAATGTAATCTGACTCGCGACCAAGTGAACGAGAACCTAAGGGGTCGCGCGCTTAAAGGAAGGAACTAAATGTGGGCTTTAGGATCTGTGCGAGGCCCAAGAGTTGAGCCCGCGCCGGATGCCTATATATAGTGGAGGTGTGGCACACCTATCTGGTTGATCGCTTCGGCGCCGTCATTAGGGCTTTGCATGTGTTGCAACTGGACACCTCCACCCGCCGCCGCCGACTGTGTGATCGGACCTAGCAGTCCGCCGCACGATGTTCCTCCTGCACACACAGATACCATTAGAGGCGGTGCACCTGCGCCGCTCCGGCGAACCTGTACGTGGGATCCGGCGACCGGCTGTTCGAGGGAGATCAGATCGGCTGTTCGAGGGAGATCGGACGAGGAGGAGACGGACCACGCGAACGCGCTGCCCCAACTCTACTTCCGATGCACGGCACTGCCCGTCTAGTGGTAATGAACTGTGATCCATCTCCGTAGCATTTTCTTGGATGTTCTGCGCGTAGGAAAATTTTAATTTGCATGCGATGCACCTACGGTAGAACCCAACAGTGGTATCAGAGCCTCTGCTATAGGATTTGGATTCAGATCGGATGCATATATGATATGTGGAGGCGGCAGATGAGATCTGTCGTCGTTTATGAGATTGGCTATGTGCACGGTTGATGAGATCAACTGCACATGGGGATCGTTATGGCTATGTTTTTCTGTCAATCGGAGTTTATGAGATTGGCTATGTGCACGGTTGATGAGATGAACTGCACATGGGGACCGCCGTATGCGTAGCGTCTTGTATTTCGTATGCGATCACACAAAACGATAGAATGTGATTCTATGCATAACTTTGTTTTGCAGGTTTGATGTGAATAGTATGGCTCATATGTATGTGACGCATGTGTGTAATTTAACATGAACTGCGTGTCATGATTGTCAGCCGGCAGGAGCCAAAGTGCTGTCATTATATTGTATAATGACCTGCGTGTCAACTTGTGATTCTGTGTAAATTCATTACTAGTTGTAGTAGTTGGAGAACAGAGATCAAGTTCGAGGCTTTGGCGTCCCGGTGTGACGAACAAGATGGAATTCCACCCTGGTCATCGGAGTTGGAGCCGGCCTGGAAGGACATCCATGAAGGAGCCATACTATTTCACATATTTATGTTTATATGTGATTGATATTGTTTCTTGTTTCTATGCATGTTAGAATGGTAGAAAGATCCCTCGTTAATATCAAGCACGTTGCCATTCCGGATGTTGCACCTCCGCACATCAAGTATGTCTAGTAGTGGGCTCATAAAATTGAGGTGCTACTAGGTGTCCTTGAACTGGAGGGTTCGTGTCGGACACGGACATGCACTGCATCAGGTTAACTTGACAAGGCTATCAAAACGGTTTTGGGCCTTGTGGCAAAGAAGGTTGGGTGCCGGGGTATAAGATACCTACCCGACCGACAGGAGTCGTATAGAGATACGATTAGCAAAGAGTTGCTTACCGAATAGGCAAGTTGGCTAGCAGTGATGCTAAAGCTCACTAGTCGCTCGCGCTAGACGGGTCCTGAATCACTGAGAGTTTGCGGAGGGATGCTGACTTCAGTGGGAGTAGTTCTGTTTAAGGCTTGAATTACTCTACATAAACACATTGCTTAGTGATTGCATATTTTCTGTTGTAGATCAATGGCACCACCTGCTCAACCCAACTTTGCATTGAAATCAATTCTGGAAAAGGATAAACTGAATGGAACAAATTTTACCAACTGGTATAGAAATTTGAGAATTATTCTCAAGCACGATAAAAAGGAACATGTTCTAGAGGATCCACTTCCAGATGAACCTGCCGAGAATGCTAGTGCCACAACCAAGAATGCCCATCAGAAACTCGTTGATGAATCAAACGAGATCAGCTGCCTCATGCTGTCTTGTATGGAGCCCGATTTGCAACAGCATTTCGAAAACGTTGACGCTTTCGATACGATCGAGAGTCTCAAGAGCATGTTTCAGGTGTAGGCTAGAACCGAAAGGTTCAACGTCTGGCAATCCTTGACGGATTGTAAGCTGAAGGAGGGTGATCCACTGAGCCCGCATGTGATCAAGATGATCGGGTACGTGCAAGCTTTGGATCGGTTAGGCTTCCCACTTGGGGACGAGCTGTCCACGGATGCAATTCTGGGTTCTCTTCCACCTAGTTATGGGACGTTCGTCTCGAACTATCATATGCATGGCATGGATAAGAAGCTCACTGAATTGCATGGGATGCTTAAGGTGGCAGAACAAGATATTAAGAAAGGCACACATCAAGTGTTGATGGTGCAGAACTCGGCTAAGTTCAAGAAGAGTTGGTCCAAGAAAAAGGGTAAGGCAAAGGGCACAGGGAAGGTTGTCTCCGCCGCTGTGCCGAAACCGGGAGCGGACTCAAAGACCGTGTGCTTTCATTGCAAGGAAACTGGTCACTGGAAGAGGAACTGTAGCAAGTGGCTTGCTGAGCATGGCAAGAAGGCCGGAAATGCTTCATCAGGCAAAGGTGCACTTGTTACATATGTTATAGACATTTACCTTGCTGACATACCTAGTAGCTCTTGGGTATTTGATACTTGATCGGTTGTTCATATTTGAACTCGATGTAGGGGCTGATAAGAACTAGGCGTGTGGCACAAGGGGAAATTGACATCAGGGTCGGCAACAAAGCAAGAGTTGCTGCGTTGGAGGTCGGCACGATGCAGCTTCAGCTTCCTTCTGGATTTATTTTGGAATTGAATAATTTTTATTACATTCCCGCACTTAGTTGGAACATTATTTCTGCCTCATGCTTGATGAGTCGGGGTTATGAATTCAGTTTAAAGGACAATGGTTGTTCACTTTATTTGAATGGAATGTTCCACGGCTATGCACCCATTGAAGATGGGCTATTTATTTTGAATCTAGAAACGGAACCAGTCTATAACGTGAATGTCAAGAGGCATAAGCCTAATGAGATAAATCCGACATACTTCTGGCATTGCCGGCTTGGGCACATTAGTCTGAAACGCATGAAGAAGCTCCGTGATGATGGACTCCTAACTTCGTCCGATTTCGGGTCGTTCGAGACATGCGAATCATGCTTGCTCGGCAAGATGACTAAGTCTCCTTTTGCAAAGAGTTGCGAGAGGGCGTCCGACCTGTTGGAGCTTATACACAGTGATGTGTGTGGTCCAATGAGCACAACGGCCAGAGGTGGCTATCAGTACTTCGTGACTTTTACCGACGACTAGAGTAGATATGGATATATCTATTTGATGAGGCACAAGTCGGAAACTTTTGAAAAGTTCAAAGAGTTTCAGAGCGAGTTTGAAAATCAGCTTGGCAAGACGATAAAACTTCTGCGATCAGATCGTGGAGGTGAGTACATGAACCAGGAGTTTGATGATCATCTGAAAAGCCGAGGTATAGTACCTCAGCTCATGCCTCCGGGTACGCCGCAGAGAAACGGCGTGTCAGAACAGAGAAATCGAACCTTGTTGGACATGGTCCGATCGATGATGAGCAAATCGGATTTACCCTTGTCATTCTGGGGATACGCTCTAGAAACTGCAGCTTTCACACTTAACAGGGTACCATCAAAATCCGTAGACAATACACCACATGAGATGTGGACTGGGAAGAGTCCTAGTTTGTCTTTTCTAAAGATTTGGGGTTGTGAAGCATTTGTCAAACGACTCATGTCGGACAAGCTTACACCCAAGTCGGATAAATGCATATTCGTGGGATATCCGAGGGAAACCTTGGGATACAGCTTCTACAACCGAGAAGAGAACAAAGTGTTTGTTGCTCGGAACGGGGTTTTCCTAGAGAAAGAGTTTCTCAGTCGGGAAGCCAGTGGGAGAACGGTGCGACTCGAAGAAATTCGAGAGCCACTCAGGGACAACTCAGCTGGTGATGAGATCATACCGGAGTTGGTCAGGGAACCCGTAGTGGAATCGGCACCGGAGCCACGGAGGTCGGAAAGATTACGCAGAGTGCGCGATGTGTTGTTGCTAGAAAGCGACGAGCCGACCACGTATGCAGAAGCAATGGTGAGCCCAGATTCCGAGGCATGGCTGGAGGCCATGAGATCCGAGTTAAAGTCCATGGATGATAATCAAGTCTGGGACTTGGTTGATCCGCCACTTGGCGTAATAGCCATTGGTTGCAAATGGGTCTTTAAGAAGAAAACCGATGTGGATGGAAATGTTCAAATCCACAAAGCTCGACTTGTCGCTAAAGGTTATGGACAAGTTCAAGGAATTGACTGCGACGAGACCTATTCACCGGTAGCGATGCTAAAGTCGGTGAGGATCATACTAGCTATAGCTGCATATTTCGATTATGAGATATGGCAGATGGATGTCAAAACGGCTTTCCTTCATGGAAATTTAAAGGAGGATGTATACATGATACAACCTGAAGGTTTTGTCGATCCAAATAACGTTGGTAAAATATGCAAGCTCAAGAGATCCATTTATGGATTGGGGCAAGCAGCTCGGAGTTGGAATATTCGTTTTGATGAAGTCATCGTTGACCTTGGTTTCATCAAGAACGAAGAGGACTATTGTTTATACAAGAAGTCTAGTGGGAGCTCGGTAGTATCTTTGATCTTGTATGTGGATGACATATTGCTGATCGGAAATGATGTTTCGATGCTGAACTCGGTAAAGGAATCATTGAATGGCAAGTTTTCGATGAAAGACCTTGGAGAGGCAGTATACATTCTAGGCATCAAGATCTATAGAGATAGATCAAGGAGGCTGCTCGGCTTGAGCCAGAGCACGTACATAGATAAAGTGTTGAAGAGGTTCAACATGAGTGAGGCCAAGAAAGGGTTCTTGCCCGTCTCACATGGTATAAGGCTAAGCAAGACTCAGAGTCCTAAGATTTCTGATGAGCGAAACTGGATGAGTAGGAATCCGTATGCTTCGGCAATAGGATCCATCATGTATGCCATGCTATGTACACGGCCTGATGTTGCCTTTGCAATAAGCTTAACAAGCAGATACCAGGCTAACCCAGGTGAGAGTCACTGGGCAGCAGTGAAAACTATCCTGAAGTACCTGAAAAGGACTAAGGAGATGTTCCTAGTTTATGGAGGTGAGGAGGAGCTCTGCATAAAGGGTTACACTGATGCTAGTTTCCAAACCGACAGGGATGATTGTCAATCGCAAACTGGATTCGTGTATGTCATGAATGGAGGAGCGGTGAGCTGGACAAGTTCCAAGCAAGAAACGGTGGCCGACTCTACAACAGAGGCCGAATACATTGCGGCTTGTGAAGCCGCAAAGGAAGGTGTTTGGATTAGGAAGTTCCTGGAAGATGTTGGTGTGTTCCCGGGCTGGTCAAAACCGTTGGACCTTTATTGCGATAATTCATGTGCCATCGCACAGGCCAAGGAGCCGAGACAACACCACAAGACCAGGCACATAGACCGAAAGTATCACCTGATACGAAAGGTGATACTAATTTATGCAAGATTCATACGGAGGCAAATATTGCAGATCCGTTGACTAACCCTCTTCCACAACCCAAGCATGAGGGGCACGTTAGAGCTATGGGCATTTGATGTCTATTTGATTGACTCTAGTCCAAGTGGGAGACTGCTGGAGATATGCCCAAGAGTCAATCATGTATGATGATATTTCCTATGTGTTTATGAATAAAGATAGTCCTTGGACATTATCAGTGATGTGTATTAACAAGTACGTGACTTGTTTGTGAGACTATGCATTGTATGATGACTGTCCTAAATGGTCCCTAGTCAAAAGAGCTGTGTGGACGCCCAGCCAGTTAGACTAGCATATGACACGGTGGATGGTTCGGTCTCACTGACCATGTAGCATTGGATGCTAGCCGGATAATATGGACTCAGAAAGATTTGGTCGGATTCGACGTACTCGGATCCGAGTCGAGATAAGGTCTGAGTTGGATAGACCCAACTATGAGACGTAGCGATAGGTCATCTGTGAGTCTCTAGTACAACATATGTTCTATGTCCTAAGACCTGAGCTGGCGCATGTACTCGGGATGGTGACAAACTTGCTTTGGGCCGACCAAACGCTACTCCGTGACTGGGTAGTTACAAAGGTAGGTTTCGGGCTTGTCCAGACCCATGATGCGAGACATGGTCGAGAAAGATGGGATTTGCCCCTCTGGTTAGGAGAGATATACTCTGGGCCCCTCGTGTGATATGACCAAGATAAGCATGGCCACGCGACAAGGATTATGAGATAATCCGGTTTGTGGTCGGTATCGCTGAAATGAGAAAGAGGTCGTGCGACATCAAGGATGACCATGTCGCCTTGAGCACGACAACATATATCGTGTGGCAAAGGGAACGGAAGTGTGATGTACAGGTTCGCCTAACCAGCTTCATCGGACACTTGGAGTCGACACGCTTTGCTGGAGGCCGCTACCGACTAGTCGAGTCAGATGTAATCTGACTCGCGACCAAGGGAACGAGAACCTAAGGGGTCGCACGCTTAAGGGAAGGAACTAAACGTGGGCTTTAGGATCCGTGTGAGGCCCAAGAGTTGAGCCCGCACCGGATGCCTATATATAGTGGAGGTGCGGCACACCTATCTGGTTGATCGCTTCGGCGCCGTCATTAGGGCTTTGTATGTGTTGCAACTAGCCACCTCCACCCGCCGCCGCTGACTGTGTGATCGGACCTAGCAGTCTGCCGCACGGTGTTCCTCCTGCACGTGCGGATACCATTAGAGGCTGTGCATCTGCGCCACTCCGGCGAACCTGTACGTGGGATCCGGTGACCGGCTATTCGAGGGAGATCGGATCGGCTGTTCGAGGGAGATCGGACGAGGAGGAGACGGACCACGCGAACGCGCTGCCCCAACTCTACTTCCGCTGCATGGCACTGCGCGTCTAGTGGTAACGAACTATGATCCATCTCCGTAGCATGTTCTTGGATGTTCTGCGCGTAGGAAAATTTTAATTTGCATGCGATGCACCTACGGTAGAACCCAACAATGAGAATGCGCACTGATTGTAGATCCATTAACAACATAACTGTGAGATATCGACACCCTATACCTGGTTTTGATGACATGCTTGATGAACTTTGTGGTTCCACCATATTTTCTAAAATTGGCTTGCGAAGTGGATACCACCACATAAGAATGAAAGATGGTGATGAATGGAAAACTGCCTTTAAGACAAAATTTGGCTTGTATGAATGGTTGGTGATGCCTTTCGGATCAACGAATGCACCAAGTACTTTCATGCGATTGATAAATCATGTGCTTAGGTCCTTCATTGGCAAGTTTGTAGTGGTTTACTTTGATGACATATTGATTTATAGCAAAACTTTGGAGGATCATGTTGGACATGTAAAATGTGTGCTTGCTGTCCTACGGGAGGAAAGGTTGTATGCTAACATGGAAAAGTGCACATTTTGCACAAACAAGGTTGTGTTTCTTGGCTTTGTAGTTTCAAGAAAAGGCGTGGAGGTCGATGAAGAAAAGATCAAGTCTATCCGTGAGTGGCTGCCTCCACAAAATATGAGCCAAGGTCATAGCTTCCTAGGACTTGCAGGTTTCTACCGCCGGTTCGTAAAAGATTTCGGCACCATCGCTGCACCCATGAATGAATTAGCAAAGAAAGACACTCCATTCAAATGGGGTGATGCTCAAGACAAGTCCTTCCAAAAACTCAGGATGAGATTGACATCAGCCCCGTTGCTTTCACTTCCTGATTTTGGTACGACTTTTGAGATTAAATGTGATGCAAGTGGCGTTGGCATTGGCGGAGTCCTATTGCAAGAAGGTAAACCTATCGCCTATTTTAGTGAGAAATTTAATGACCCAACTCTTAATTATTCCGTCTATGATAAAGAGTTGTACACACTTGTTCGATCTTTAGAAACATGGCAACATTACTTGTGGCCTAAAGAGTTTGTAATACATTCTGACCATGAATCTTTGAAACATCTAAAGGGCCAACTCAAATTGAACCGTAGACATGCAAAATGGAGTGAGTTCATAGAGTCTTTTCCTTATATTGTCAAGTACAAACAAGGAAAGGATAACGTTGTTGCTGATGCATTGTCTAGGCGCCATATTTTACTTTCCCAACTTGATGTAAAAATCCTTGGTTTAGAAAGCATCAAAGCGTTGTATGCAAATGACTCTTACTTTGGTGAACCGTTTTCAAAGTGTAACAAGGGAAAGGGATGGGAGAAGTTTCACTTGCATGATGGATTCTTATTTCGAGCTAACAAATTGTGCATCCCAGATTGTTTTGTTCGGTTGTTGCTTTTACAGGAGGCTCACGCTGGTGGTCTCATGGGACACTTTGGCGCCAAGAAGACTGAGTGTGTGTTGGTTGACCACTTCTTTTGGCCAAGAATGAGACGTGATGTGGAGCGCTACGTGATGAGATGCAAGATTTGTCACAGAGCTAAGTCTCGTTTGAACCCCTATGGTCTTTATACTCCTCTATCCATTCCGAATGCTCCGTGGGAGGATATTTCTATGGATCTTGTTCTTGGTTTACCACGAACTAAGAGGGGGAGTGACTCAGTGTTTGTGGTAGTTGATCGTTTTAGCAAAATGGCACATTTTATCCCATGTCATCAGAGCGATGATGCTTCACACATTGCTGATTTATTTTTCAGGGTAGTTGTGCAGCTACATGGAGTACCACGCACCATTGTTTCAGACCGTGACACCAAATTTTTGAGCTACTTTTGGAAGTCCTTGTGGGAAAAACTTGGCACCAAGCTCCTATTTTCCACGACATGCCACCCACAAACTGATGGACAAACCGAAGTTGTCAACCGAACGTTGTCCATGATGCTAAGAGCAGTCCTAAAGAAGAATTTGAAGCTATGGGAGGAGTGCCTACCACATGTGGAGTTTGCGTATAACAGGGAAGTACATTCGACCACTAAATTTTGCCCATTTGAACTTGTTTATGGCTTCAAACCTATTGCTCCCATCGATCTCTTGCCTTTGCCACTGCAGGAGCGAACCAGCCTTGATGCAAGTAAGCGTGCATATTTGTCAAAAAACTTCATACCCAGGCCAAGGCGAATATTGAGAAGATGACTGAACAATATATGAAGAGGGCAAACCAGACAAGGAAGATGATGGTGTTCGAACAAGGCGACTTAGTATGGGTACATTTTCAGAAGGATCGTTTTCCTGAGCAATGCAAGTGCAAGTTGTAGCCACGCGGCGATGGACCATTTGAGGTGCTTGAGAGGATCAACGATAATGCTTACAAGATTGACCTTCCAGCAGAATATGGTATTAGCCCAACCTTCAATGTCTCCGATCTATTTCCATACCTTTGACCTTTAGAGTCGAGGACGACTCCTTCTCAAGAGGGGGAGGATGATGAGGACATCCCAACCGTAAACATCACACCAACAGCCATCAAAGGTCCAATCACAAGAAGTCACGCAAAGCAAATCCATGATCAGGTGAACGCTAACTTAAGTTCATCATTTGACCTTGAAAACATGGTTGTGCCTTCACCTCTCTCGTTGTTGGCTGAACTCAGGTGCAACATCGAAGAAGACCAACAACACTTTCAGTCTGTGGCGAAATAATGTTTTATGACAAAGAAACAGAGATACGAAAAAATATGTGGTCTGCTGAAGAAACAATGTTTTGGCGCTGGTGAAACAATGTTATGCACGAGTTTGGATATCCCAACTTGCGAAAGGTATCCAGATCTCGAGTTTGCTACTGAAGGAAACGTTGTTCGACTTGAGTAAACAATGTTTGGTCGGGAACCGCCAACCACCTCCAACTAGAGATCCCCAGAAGCTACCTCATTAATTCTCAAGCCACTTAGTCAAACCAAAGCTAGTTCTCTTTCACACCTAAGCTGGTTCCCAAAGCTAGTTTGTTTTCACACCTAACCAGGGGGATTGTCCCTATTATAAATAGGCTAGATCTTCCCTTCATTGGGGACTTTTGCCATTTCTATCAAAGACCAAGACATAGACTCCTCCTGAGATTGGAGAGACTCTTGTTACCCTTATTCTCGCGATTCCTTGAGAAATTGCTCCTAATTCGTGCTCCACGACTAGATCGTGTTGTGTGGGTTAGTGTTCGTGGTTTCCTTGCGGATTGCACCTATCCTGTGCTCCACGACTTGACCGTGGTTGTGTGGGGTAGTATTGCGGGTTGTGGATCGGCGAATGTTCGGATTGCAGGCTTCGGTGAGCATCCTCCTCGTCGGGTCAAAATCTCTTATTTTCCGTTTTTCGGCTGCTTGCAGCTAGTTATCCCCATCCTCTTATCGATCCTACACTGTGAAGATTGGATCTCCCCTTGTACACCCTCTGCTCCGTAGACGGTGTCTTATCACTAGGAATAACAATTCACCATCGTAAACTATCAGACAAAGAGTGGATGTGTATTGAGGATCGTTTCGAGAAAAAACTAAGCTGCTAGAAGGGTAAGATTTTGTCTTACGGAGGACGGCTAATATATATTAACTCGGTTCTCACGAGTATGCCTATGTTCCTTCTGTACTTCTTTGAGATACCGGTAGGGGTACGCAAAAGGTTGGACTTTTATCGTCCCGCTTCTTCTGGTAGAGTGATGAAGTTAAGAGGAAATACAGACTTACTAGATGGGATATTATCTGTAGGCCCAAGGACCAGGGAGGTCTGGGGATTGAGAATTTAGAGGTAAAGAACAGGTGTCTTCTTAGTAAATGGCTATTCAGACTATCTGTGGAGACAGAAGATATGTGGGTACAAATTTTGCGTAATAAGTACTTACAATCTAAGACCTTGGCCCAGGTCACAGTCAGACCCAATGATTCACCCTTCTGGAAATTTTTGATGAGAATGAAAGCAACCTTTTTCCATATAGATAAATTTATCATTGGAAATGGTGAGTCCACGAGATTCTAGGAGGATATGTGGTTGGGAGAGACGCCTCTAGCCACACAATATTTTCGAGGTCAAAATCCTCTTGGAAAATAGAGTTTCGGACAGTTTTATTTTCGGCGGTAGAACGTCTGACATGTTTTTGCAGGGAATGCTTGTGATTTGGTATAGCCCATGAATGTTGCTTGTAAATTATTAAATCATGACCTGCGTGTCATGAGTGCGGCAACTGGCTGGAGCCATATGGTTGTCCCATTATTGTATTAATGACCTACGTGTCAACATGAGATGCCTTGTAATGTAATTTACTCTCATAGCTATTAGTTTGTAATAGCATAGTATCTTATGTAACACTAGGTAGTTGACACCATGTGTGGAGATGGAGATCACTACAAGGGCAACCATGCATGGAGATGGAGATCGCCATGGGCATGCAGCGCACATGGAGATGGAGATCGCCATGCGTTGATGAAAGGGGCTATACCATATCACACATATATATACTGCATGTGAAAGTTTATCCCTTTTATGCGCCCTTCTTTTGCATGATAGATGTTTTAAGTTGGGTGATACCTCAAAGAATGTCAAGTAAAATTGCCTCCCCAATTGCTGCACCATCACATGTTAAGTATTGTTAGTGGAGGGCCTATAAAATTACGGTGCTGCTAATTCTCCTTAACGTGGTGTGTTTGTGTCAGACACTTACGAGCGAAGCATTGGTTAACTTGTCGTGGCTATCAAAACAGTTTTGGGCCTCGAGGCATAAGAGTTGGCGTGGCATGAGATGTCCCCAACAAATAATAGTCGTACAGAGATACGATTAGCAAGTGTTGCTTACCGAGTGATCTAGTCTTCTAGCGGTGATGCAAAAGCTCACTAGTTGACATGTGGATCTTCGATCTTGAATCGCTAAGAATCAACAGAGGTATGTTGATATTGGTGGGAGTAATGTTCTTATTAAAATGTTTAATTTGAATTACTCCTTATGAATACATGTCTTAGTGTTTTGCATATTTCTATTGTAGATCAATGGCACCACCTGCTCAACCCAGTTTTTCGTTGAAATCAATCCTAGAAAAGGATAAACTGAATGGAACAAACTTTACCACCTGGTAAAGAAATCTGAGAATTGTTCTCAGGCATGATAAAAAGGAACATGTTCTAGAGGAACCCCTTCCAGAGGAACCTGCCGAGAATGCTAATACCACGGCCAGGAATGCCCACCAGAAACTCGTTGATGAGTCAAACGAGATCAGCTGTCTCATGCTGGCTTCTATGGAGCCCGATCTGTAGCAGCATTTCGAAAACATTGAGGCTTTTCATATGATCGAGAACCTCAAGAGCATGTTTCAGATGCAGGCAAGGACCGAAAGGTTCAATGTCTGGCGATCCTTGATGGATTGTAAGCTGAAAGAGGGTGATCCACTGAGCCCGCATGTGATCAAGATGATCGGATACATGCAAGCTTTGGATATGTTAGGCTTCCCACTTGGGGACGAATTGTCCACGGATACAATTTTGGCTTCTCTTCCGACTAGCTATGGGGCGTTCATCTCGAACTTCCATATGCATGGCATGGAAAAGAAGCTCACTGAATTGCATGGGATGCTAAAAGTGGCAGAGCAGGATATAAAGAAAGGCACGCATCAAGTGTTGATGGTGCAGAACACGACAAAGTTCAAGAAGAGCTGGTCCAAGAAAAAGACTAAGGCAAAGGGCAAGGAGGCAACTCCTACTATAGCCGCCGCGCCCAAGTCCGGACCAAACACGGGGACCGTTTCCTTTCACTGCAAGGAAACCGGTCACTGGAAGAGGAACTGCAGCAAGTGGCTTGCCCAGATAGGCAAGAAGACTGGAAGTGTGACTTCTTCTTCAGGTACACTTGTTGTATATGTTATAGACATTTTTCTTGCTGATATTTCTAGTATCTCTTGGGTATATGATACTGGATCGGTTGTTCACATATGCAACTCGATGCAGGGGCTAAGAAGGACTAGGAATGTTGCAAGAGGAGAAGTTGACATACGCGTCGGGAATAAAGCAAGAGTTGTTGCATTAGCCGTCGGCACCATGTAACTTAATTTACCTCCAGGATTTGTAATGGAACTCGATAATTGTTATTATGTTCCTGCATTAAGTCGAAACATTATTTCGGCCTCATGTTTGATGAGGCAAGGTTATGAATTCAGT
This sequence comes from Elymus sibiricus, assembly GCA_039707655.1. Lineage (NCBI taxonomy): Eukaryota > Viridiplantae > Streptophyta > Magnoliopsida > Poales > Poaceae > Elymus > Elymus sibiricus. The sequence continues at coordinate 200,506,499 of CM077663.1, read as the reverse complement.
ATTAAGGACAATGGTTGTTCTATTTACTTGAATAAAATGTTTTATGGCTTTGCGCCTGTTGTGAATGGGTTATTTATATTAGACCTTGAAGGTGAATCGGTCTATAACATAAATGTCAAGAGGCATAAGCCTAATGAGATAAATCCGACTTACATCTGGCATTGTCGACTAGGACACATTAGTCAAAAGTGCATGAAGAAGCTCCATGATGATGGAATTCTCACTTCATTTAATTTTGAATCATTTGAGACATGTGAGTCCTGCCTACTCGGCAAGATGACTAAGACTCCTTTTGCAAAGAGTTGTGAGAGGGCGTCTGAGCTATTGGAACTTGTACATAGTGATGTATGTGGACCAATGAGCACGACAGCTAGAGGTAGGTTCCAATACTTCATGACTTTTACCGGACTTTAGTAGATATGGATATGCCTACTTGATGAGGCACAAGTTAGAAACTTTTGAAAAGTTCAAGGAGTTTCAGAATCAAGTGGAAAATCAACTCGGCAAGACAATCAAGCTACTATGATCTGATCGTGGCGGTGAGTATATGAGCGAGGAGTTTGATGATGATCTGAAGAACCGTGGAATAGTTCCACAACTTACTCCTAAAGGTACGGCACACAGAAATGGTGTGTCGGAATGGAGGAATCGGACTCTGCTAGACATGGTGTGACGCCCTGGATTTAGTGCTACAGTAATCTCTGTAATTAAGCTACAGTAATCCCATGCTAATGATGCCACGTCACCACGATTACTGTTGTTAAACTCGCGTTGGAGTCAAACCCCGTTCAAATTCAAATTTAAAATAAAGTCAAACGATAAAAGCTTTCGAATATCAAAGCTAAAATCATGGTTAGGTTACAAATATTCACCTGGTATTCATAAAACTATAACCAACATTTTGCAAAGTGTTTTGATGTCTCTAAAGCAATTTAACACAGGCCAAGTTGATTAATAAATGCCTTTTTGATTTATGTAAATTTCAGACAAAATTCAAAAGGCCCCAAACTTTTTGTGGCTCTGCCATATATGGCCATGCTTATGTTTGGCCAGATGGTTTATTTTACAAAAGTGTTTTTGATTGCTAAAATAAATAGAACATAATTAAATAAAAGAAAAGGCTAACAGAAAATAATAAAAAGGAAAAGAGCCCCCCTTTTTTCCCCTGGGCCGTAGCCCATCTAACCCCCAGGCCGGCCCAACCCCGGGGCCATAACCCCCCCACCAGCCGAAACCCTAGCCCCCCAATCCACTCGCCCCGTCGCCCCCCCTCGATCCCCCTCTCCCCCCGATCCAGAACTGGATCGGGGCTGCGACCGCCGATGCCCCGCTGCCGTCGCCAGCGCCTTCCCCGCCGGCGCCACATGGCGACCGCCTTGCCCCGACCCTCCTCGCCTCCTTGTCCCCGTCGCATCTCCTTCCCCGAGCCGCCGTCGCCGCGCCACCCATCGCCGTCGCCCCCGAATCCCGCCGCCGGCCTCCTCACGCCCGCTGCCAGCCGTCTGCACCACCACGGTGAGCCCCCCGGGGCTCCTCCCTTCCGTCCCCTCTCCCTTCGCTCCGGCCCGCCCGAAGAGCCCCCCCCGCGGCGCTGGCCATCGCCGCTAGCCGCCCGCATGCCTCGCCGCGGCCCTGCTTTCCACCGCACGCGCGGGCCGCGCACCCCCGCGTGCCCCCGGCTGGTTCTCGCCGCGCGCGCACCCGCACACACATGCTTGCGACGGCCCCCGCAGCCCCGCGCCCCCCCCCGCTCGCGCGCCCGCTGCGCCTCCCCGCCCTTACCTGCTGCGGCCCCGCCGCACGACCGCCGGCGCCGCGCCGCTAGCCACCACGCCCCCGCCCTGCCCTCGCTCACCGCGTCGCCCATGCGCCCCGGGCTCGACCCCGCTCGCCCCGCGGCTGTCCGCCATCCGCCTAGCCGCTGCTGCCCGCCCGCGCTCGCCGTGGCCGGGCCGTACCCTAGCCGCCCCCGCCGCTTCTCCCATTCCCCCCTGTCCCCCTCTGGTCACCAGCCCCCTGGCCGCCGGCGCTGGCCCCGCCGGCGTTGGCCATGCCCTGCCCCGGTTGCCCCTGGCCCGATTGGTTAGTGGGGCTTAATTCCCCACTACCCCCCCACTCCCAATGACACCAGGGGCCCATGCCCCTGTTTAACAAAAAAATGTTAAAAAAATGTGTTTATATTTAAATAAATAGTTAATAATTAATTAATTAATTAATTGATTAATTAACTAAATTAATCTAATTAGGTTAACTAATCTGTTATTAGTCAAATAGCCTATGACATGTGGGCCGAGATCAATTAGTGCTAATTAAAACTGTCTAATTAATTCTGATAATTAATTAAACTAAACAGTGTATGACATGTGGACCCCACCTGTCAGTTGACCAGGTCAACAGTCGAATAGTTGACTGGTGATGTCATGGCGACATCATGCTGATGTCATAATTCTTTCCGGTAATAGCCAGAGACCCGGGAAATATCGTTTCCGTCGTTTCCATCGTTTCCATCGTTTCCGTCTGTCCGGTAATAGCCAGAGACCCGGGAAATATCGTCAGATATTCTTCGGACCCGGCTGCGACGTGTAATACTGCGTTAGTGCATGCCTAGCTCTGCTTATTGCTATGTCATGCATCGTGATACATTTGTCTGCTTTATATTTATTGTTTCTTCCCCCCTCTTCTCTCCGGTAGACCCCGAGACTGACGGTGCTGCCGGGTACGACTACACCGTTGACGATCAGCCTTTTGCAGCAGAGCAGCAAGCCAAGCAACCCCCCTTGAGCATTCCGATATCGCCCATTCTCCCCTCTTATTCTTGCATTAGATTTTTGCTACTGTATTAGTTAGCTCCTATTCTGATGCATAGCCTGTTTTTGATAAACTACTACTATACCTGTAACCATATCAACTGCTTAGTATAGGTTGATCAGTGAATCCCCAGTGACCCCTTAGTCCCAGTTGCCCCTGCTTCTTCATCGACGACTCGAAGACTCGAAGATTCGGTCAGCCGACCGACAAGCCAGGCCCCTCACATCACCGCACCCCCCTTAGTTGTACGACTCTGTAGCGCTACTATCGAGTACCGAGGGTGACACCTCGTGAAGTACTCATGATGCTAGTTCTGTAGTGTAGCTAGTCGGTCGTGGTTATTGAGGGTGATTCCTCCTTCACCACTCCCGACGATGACTCTGTCGTGCAACCCCTCAAGTGTGGGACCCTCGAGGGTGATTCCTCTAAGACCACCTTGACGGTTTCATCGAGCGGGGCCCTTTGAGGGTGATTCCTCAGGTTTCGTCTTGATGTTTTATACACACAGTTACTATGACCGGGTTACAGAAACATGTTGGTGATGGGTCAGCCCTGAGGGGTACCCACGGTTTGATGATGATGAGGCGTGGACGGGCAGGAGAGGCCCTTGCCACACATCCTTGAGGCGGGGCGACGGACCGCACTTCATGGGTCGCGCTTTCCCTGCATTAATAAAATGCTAATGGGTTGGGTATTTGATCTGAGTTGGGTCGTTGGCCTTAATACGCTCTAACCTTCACGTGGGGAAGTTATGGTACTCAGCGTCGTTGTATCAGTCGAAGCTCTTCGGACGTCAGCAATGGAGCGGCGCGCGCCGGATTGGACTGGACGGTACAACTCTTGGACTGGAGTGTGCTCGGTCTGTTTCCGGCCGCCCACGCATCGTGCAGGAGTGCAAGGGCAAGTGGGCCCACGAACCTGCGCGCTTAGGATTTAGACCGGCGGGCTGGCCTCTTCGTTGAGCCTAGGTGGGGCGACGACGTGTTGATATCCCGAGGCCGGGCATGACCCAGGAAAGTGTGTCCGGCCGGAGGTGATTCAGGCGTGTTGGGGAATATGTGGTGCACCCCTGCAGGGAAGAAATTATCTATTCGAATTGCCGTGTCCACGGTAACAGGACGACTTGGAGTTGTACCTTGACCTTATACAACTATAATTGTGATTTAATTTGAAATGAATGTGGCTCCGAGATTACCTCCTCGCAGGGAGTCGAGGAAGAATCTCTGGGCGTGGTTACTTAATAAAATTGCTACAATAATACGACTATATGTGATATACCAGTCTACTCTCTTCTAATGCTGCAAGATGCTCAAGATGCTAGTCTTCGATAGGACTAAGCCTTCCCCCGGATTCTTGCTTTCTGCAGTCAATCCAGATATAACCCCATTCCTTGATACTGATGCATACTTAGCATAGTTCTGATGCCAGTCTTGCGAGTACTTTGGATGAGTACTCACCGCTGCTTTGCTTTCTCTTTCCCTCTCGATACGACTCTGCGTTCAGAACATGGAGCCCAGGACATGGAGTACGCCGGAGACGACTATTATACCACCGCTGGAGCCTACTACTATGTGGAGGCGGCCCCCGACCAGCAGTAGGATAGGAGGTTCCCAGGCAGGAGGCCTCGCCTCTTTCGATCCGTTGCTTATGTGTGTGCTAGCCTTCTTAAGGCAAAACTTGTTTAACTTATGTTTGTACTCAGATATTATTTGCTTTCGCTGACTCGTGCTTGTCGAGCTTTGTATTCGAGCCCTCGAGGCCCCTGGCTTGTAATATGGAGCTGTATGACTTTAATTTGTGTCTAGTGTTGTGTTGTGATATCAATCAGTGAGTTCCTAATCTTGGTCGTACGCATTGTGTGTATGATTAGCGTACGGTCAAAACCGGGGGCCTCCCAAGTTGGTATCAGAGCCAGGTTTCGATCCTGGGACCTGTGGGTTATGGGCCCACATCTCAATCGGGTGGTATTAGGATCTTTTATTCCTCATCTATACTCTGGGTTCTGATCTCTCTTCTCTTTCGGGTTAAAGATTTTATTAACTCTAACTCTAGGTTCTCGTAACTACTCCTCCCGGAGAGCCCCTCATTTCAGACGATGGCTCGATTCATCAGAAGACTTCGAAGATACTCTCCGATGTTCTCCCGAGAACTTGTGCTCATCGCTTTTGTGATTCCCTTCCACCGTCAACCTCTATGGATGACTACATGCAATTGTCGCACATACTTTCATATCCAGTTGCTCTTGTTATTACAAGGTACATCGAATTATCTTACCGGAGATTCGTTCTTCCTCGGTTGATCATGTGTTTCTCAGAATTCTTTGAAACGCTATTCGATCTTCCGTAATCCTCAGTAGCCTTTTGCTCTTGACCTTTCTTACCTGCTTGCATTATGGTTAATTCCATATGTCTAGCAATATTAAGTAAATCCTTTGTGGTTTTCATTTGGTTGTATTGATTCAACCTGTGTGTGAATGCACGCAGTCATTAGTTGTTTATCATAAATTATCCGTCCGGCTCAGACACCTTTCCAAACATGAGTTGGTTCCCGACAAATCATCCTTGATAGATTGCCCATCTAAGTCCTTTCATATTACTTGTATTTGATCGGAGCATCTGATTTTGATACACCAACCTGGAAATCATAATTCCTTTGGTATTTAAGTATCTATATCATTCAGATAAACTCTAATCTGATGCCTTGCTTTCCTTCTTCCACTGATTGAGTTCCGATACTCATATCAGATCCCTTTGTGGGATGCCAAACCATTGTTGGGTTGTTATCCGACAGCATCCTTCACATTCAAAATCCTTGTGAGTTCTTCCCCTGATACATGATGCCATTGGTAAATTGTGTCTTCTCCCTCTGATAAGTTGTATCCTATGCTTTTGTCAGCCATGCTCTGTTGTCAAGCATGTGTTAATTACTCTTGAAGCTTGTGGTATATGTTCCTAAGATGCCCCGATGGGTTGGACCTATGCCTTCCTTAATTCGTGTGAACCCGACAGTTTTCACGAGTCATACTCTTCTGGTGTTTTACCGGATAATCTTTCAAGGCTACAACCTGATTTGGTACTTTACAACCGTGGTTCCGACTAGGGGTGGGCATATTACCCGAAAACCGATTTACCGAACCGAATTAACCGGGACCAAAGCCGAATTGACCGAAACCGAAAACTATGATAGTATTATCGGTTCACTACTTTAGAAAACCGAATTTACTTCGGTGAAATCGGGTTTACCCCGCGGGTACCCGAAAGGACCGAGGACCGAGTAAAAAAAGTAGAACCCCGCTCCCCACAGCATCGTAGCTCCTTATTTCTTTATATAAGTAGGCAAGTAGCAAAGTCTGCCCAATCTATCCCGCCGCCGTCGCTGTGAGCTTTGCTCTTTGATTCTCTGCCTCCTCGCTTCCCAATCCCATCGCATCGCATCCCCCAATTTTCTGGCCCTTTCCATTGTTCCCCTCGCGTATAAAGGATGCGGCGGCCCCGGCAGTGATTTACTCACCGGAGAGGCGAGGATCTCCAAACCCTAGTGGATTCGCCGGAGAGGGATCCATAGGAACGGTGCCGGCAGCAGAGTTTGTTGCGCAGCCGTCCTGCTGATTCGCCGCACCTGAGCAACACCGACGGTTCGACGACGACAACGGGACTCTCCTGCAACGTACGACCCTATTACCCACTTTAATATCTATTTCTTGATTTACTTGATTTCAGCTTCATCAATTTGATGCCGTGGTTTGCTTGGAAAACAATACGTAGCTGATTTAATCATTCACGTCAGGTCATTTTGTTGCATATCTGGCTGAACTTTTCTGTATCTGAACATCTGAATTTTGTACGAGTGTGAAAGCCTTGCAGACAAAACTAAAACTACAGGCATCTTATGCGGTTCACGTTCCAGGTTGCCTTTTAATCCGGACAGCAAGAAATAGTTGTCGTTTATCAAGTTGGTTGTGTTGCCTTTGTCCCTCCCAATCACTCACTTGCCGATGGTTACACACACGTGCGCGCATGAACTGCTCGGTGAAGGGAGAAAACAGAGCAATGGTTCAGAAAAATCAGAGGAGCATACACAGTCTTGTTTCACGCTTCTCTTCAACAGTTATTTTTCCCATCTTGGTAAACCGAGAAGAGATTTCTTAGTTAGATATCAACTACAGAACTAGCATGCCATGAATTTGTATTCACTGTATTTATAGGACCTTGTTGTTGTGATTTATGTAATAAACACAGAGTACAAATCACATGTAGTGTTTGTTTCATTTTTTAATGAACACAAAATTCTTGTGACCATTACTGTTTACTGCCACCCGCTTCGATATTTTCATGAGGGAATCGATGTTTATTGATGCAACTTTGTTTGATTGTAGATGTCCTCCGATCCTCATGAGATCATTTTGGCAGACGCTTCTACGCCTACGTCCACTATGACAGTTGGTGGTACAGTACCTATGGACAAGGCAAAGGCTAGTGGAAGTGGTGTCGCTGGTGAGATACAAGCAGCGCAAGCAGAGAAGAGGGATGATGAGAAAGCTGAAGTTGTGGAGGTTGAAAAGAAAGATGGCCGAAGGCAAATGGTTTCGAGATCAGAGATGTGGAACCACTTTGAAAAGGTCATGGTTAATGGTGTATTGCAGAAGGGAAAATGCAACTACTGCAAGAGTGACATCAACGCTCATCCCGTCATCAATGGTACATCAGCTTTGCGCAAACATTTTAATATTTGCAAGCGTAATCCCCATAGGAATATTGGTGATGATAAGCAAGCTGTGCTGCAAGTTAATCAGGGTGATAGTGTACATGCTTGGAAATTTGATCCTGATGCTATTAGGGCTGCTTTTGCTGAAATGATAATAGAAGATGAACTCCCATTTGCATTTGGTGAGAAATCTGGGTTTAAAAAGTTCATGTGTAAAGCCTGCCCACGTTTCTCAGTTCCATCTAGGAGAACATGCACTAGGGATGTTGTTCGCACATATTTTGAGCAGAAGGCTAAACTGAAATTTTTCTTTAAAGAGCAATGTGAAAGAGTGTGTCTCCCAACTGATGGTTGGACTTCTCAACAAAAAGATAGCTACATGACTGTTACTGCCCACTTCATTTGTAAAGAATGGAAACTCCACAAGAAAGTCATTAGCTTTTTTAAGGTCAATGGTCATAAAGGAGATGCTATTGGGAAACACTTGCAGAAAACTTTGATCGATTGGGGGATAGAGAAGGTCATGACCATTACAGTTGATAATGCTAGTAATAATGATGGTGGTCTTGGTTACATGAAAAAGGAACTGAATAAAGCTAAGACTTGCATAGCTGGAGGCAAGTTTCTCCACATGAGGTGTGCTGCCCACATTGTCAACTTAATAGTTACAGATGGTTTGAAAGAAGTTGATATTTCAATCAAGCATGTAAGTGCAGCCGTTAGATATGTGAGTAATAGCCCAAGTAGGTTGACCAAGTTCAAAGAATGTGCTGACCTTGAGAAGCTTGACACCAAAGCCTTCTTGATTCTTGATGTGAGCACTAGGTGGAACTCGACGTACTATATGTTGAAGGCTGCTGTTAGCTATGAGAAGGTTTTTGCAAGGTATGCAGATGAAGATCCTTACTTTGCAGTTGATCTACTTACTGATAAAGGTAAGGATAAGGGTGTTGGAGTTCCAAATGAGCAGGACTGGGAGAATGTCAAGAAGATGGCAGATTTTCTTGCACATTTTGTGGATCTAACAACTCGTGTTTCCGCCTCATTGTATGTGACTGCTAATAGCTTTTTCCATGAGATTGGTGAGGTGAATATGTTAGTGAAAAGTTGGATGGAAAGTGGGGATGGTTTGAAAATTGCAATGGCAGAGAGGATGAAGGATAAGTCTGATAAATATTGGGGCAATTGGCATGAGCTCGATACCAGCAAAAAGGGGAAGGAAAAGGAGAACTTCAACTTGCTGATTTTCATTGCAACAGCACTTGATCCAAGGTAAAAAAAATACAAGTATTATAATCTACTATTCTTCATTAGGCATTGCAATCGCAAAAACACAAATTAAAGTTTAAGTTTCTTGTTGCGTCGCAGGTACAAGCTTTCGGAATACACACAATTTGCCATTTTAGAAGTGTATGGGGAGGAAAAAGGTCCTAAGGTGTGGGCTGCAGTCAGTACTTGTCTTCGAGATTTGTTTGAGGAATATAGGGTTATGTATGCTCCAAATGTTGCATCAGCTCAAAGTAGTGCTTCTCAGGAAGTTGAATCAAGTGGAGGGCGTGCAAGCATGATGAGATCCTTGATAGCCAAAAAAATGAGGCTGAACAGTGGTGGTAGCAGCAGCAGCAAGTCTGAGTTGTACAAGTTTCTTGCTGAGGAGCCTGAAGATGATGGCCCAAAATTTGACATATTAGTTTGGTGGAAGGTTAACTCATCTAGGTTTCCTATATTGGCATGCTTGGCACGGGATGTTTTGGCAATCCCCATCTCCACCGTTGCATCTGAGTCTGCATTCTCTACTGGTGGGCGTATTCTCGATGACTTCAGATCTTCTCTGACTCCATTCATGGTTGAAGCCCTTGTTTGCACTCAGGATTGGCTTCGATATGGTACTCATGTCAGCATAGTAGAGAACACTGAAGAATTGACCAAGCACGAACAAGGTAACTTGATTTAATTAATCTTGATTTATGTAATATGTGTTCATTTGCTGTTATATAATGTTGGCTTCCACCATTGTTGTTTTCAGAGTTAATTACAGAATATAAGGAGAAAGTGAAGCTCCAAAGCAATGCCAAGCCTCCCACCACCGCAAAGCCTACTTAAGGATTGGTGAGCTTCCACTTCTGAGCTATAAGAATTCATCTTGCTGCTTCAATTTAGATCGGAATCACAATATATTTATGTTTCTATCTATGAACTACTCAACAGAATTATTGTTCATATTCCAGATATTCTTTTTGGTTGGTTGCGGTTCTGAATAAACTAATGCTAGTCGCTGGACGAGACGCAATAAAGCTTGAAGTTTAGAAGTTGGAAAACTGTAGCTATAGTGCTATACTGCTACTGTATGCTGCCTGTTGCATTTATTTCAGGTTCCAAATTTAAGTCTTGAGAACTACGTGTTTGTGTCGTCAAAATTTACCAGTTGTGTCATGTGTTGAGAGTTGAGACTCAATTCATGTGTGCGCTAAACTACTATTGGATGGTAATGATATGCTTATGTCCTATATGTGTTAAGTCTCCAACGTTCTGTTATATTTGGTCACTTGTTTTGCTCTTCATGATTGTTAAGGAAAGATGGGAAATGAGGTTAGTTTTGTCAAAAAGGAACTGGAGAATGGTGTAGCGATTCCTGCACTTATTAAATAATGGGTTGTTGGGTGTGTAGCGATTCCTGCACTTATTAAATAATGGGCTGATCGGTGTGCAAGGGCAACAGTTCCTATCATTATTAAATGTTCGGCACTGTTCGGTCAAAACCGATGACCGGACCGAAATCTTAGTGCAGTAATAAATCGGTTAATGTTTTTTCCATTGACCGATCGGTCAGTGATTTTCAACAACCAAACTTTCTAAAAGACCGAAGCACCGACCCGAATGGTTCGGGGGAACCGAACGCCCAGTCCTAGTTCCGACCATGACTGTTCTTCTTTGATCCCATTTTTAGACCAGTTTAAGCACTTGTCTTCTGTGGATCAATACATCGGTCCAAGCTTTAATTTTGATCTACATCCGAGTATTACCCCTGGTATCTCGAGAAAATCATGGTGCTACATAGCTTCTTATAAGCTCCTCATCAGCTATGTTTTCCTTCACTGATTCCAGTTTCCTCATGTTCTGAGTTGTTGGACACTCAAGGACACCGATAATTGAATCGAGCCTGCATTGCGATTCAACAACTCTTAGTAATCTTCTTTGCTTATGAGTTTGTGCTCGATCATGTCTTTCCAAGCTGTTTGGCTACATCATCATCGTCATGCTAAGGCTTGACCATGCTATTTATATCCTTCATCCCCGGAACACAATTCCAACATTACTCTAAGCTTACATCGAGTTTGCAACGTCATGTTGGTTGTCCTGAAGGCAATTTCGACGCTGAGCTAGCACTCTAAACTGTGGTTCCGACCACCCTTCGCTAAATCATTTCTTTGTTTGATGTCGTCACTGATCGATTACATCTTCAAGAGACTTCTCGGCGAATGTGTCATGATCCTCATCAGCATTTTGGGCTCTTCCAGGATATCAATTAAATTCATGATGAGGGTAGCATCCTTGTCCGTGGTAATTGGTGTTGTCGTTGGCGACATCCTTGCCATCACCTTTCATTTCTTTGTTCCCGTGTTGTTTCTAACCGGAATACTGACAAATGGAATGTGATGTGTAAATTCAATACTTATGGCATACCAACTCTATCACCTTGGAGTTAATGAACAACAAGTCCATTCTTAGTGTATTGGCTGTTGAGTCAGCACTCTAACATTGGTCGTGCTACTTAGTCTGTATTTCGGGTGCACCTTTCGAATTAATGTTTAATTGTGGATGTTTCCTTCGGGCATACCTCAATATATCATCTGGTTTTGTTCACTCAATCGTGGAGATCCTTCTTTGTGGGAATCTCGACGAATTGTTGCCAAGGTCATCAGCCACATCCTCATCCTCTTTGTGGTTCATGATGGACATTTAAGCTAGTGTTGGAAACCTTGAAAGCATTATCTTTGTGCTTAGTTCATAAAGAATATGTTTGGTAAAAGAAGTGTTTTTCTATAAGTTCACGTGCATTTTTGCCACCGTGCTTATGGGAATTTTTTTGTCTCGCTTCCTCTGAAATCGTTCCAATTCATTCAGGCATGTGCGAAGTATTCTATGGTTTGATAGATTTGCTACTCTCACTCCATGTGTATTTCCTAACACGCCAGGCCACTGATTGATTTGATTTGTCCTAGTCTAGACTTACACGTAGAACTTTGATATCCTCTATGATGGTCCCCAATCAGAACTTGATTGCCCTCCATTCTAGAAACTTCCATGTGGGCACGAATGTCTTGACCTGGTGTTCAGATGTCTTGTAGTCTGGCTAATGATTCAAGTCTTGCTTCTGTCGTTCATCACGAGATTCTTGCAACACCATCTCGTAGGTCTGTGTTGCATCCTTTTCTCCTCAGACCTTCTTTGTCTAAAGTATCCTGACACCAACCATATCTGAATCTCGGACAGATATGATGGTTGGAACATTATCATGAATTATAACTTTGCTCTTTATTACTCGGTAAGGTGATGTTGTAGCTAGCACACCTGGCCGGATGACCTATTGTTATAATGCTTTGTTCAGCTAGGGTTGCCATTCTTCCACGGGGGAATTGTAAGACTTATTTTATAAGTTGTTCCTACTGGATCCTTTGTGTATCCAAAACCCATCCTTTACTCGAAGCACCATATCATTGCTATCCCGAAGCATGGATGTGGTATATCGATCATCAAAAGGAATAATGTAAGCTCAATGCTAATTGTTTCTTGATCAAATATTCAAACCCCATTGTATGGGCATGTCATGTATTTTCCTCGCCCCTTTTACCTAAATGGTTATCTACTTGCTATTCTGTCATGTATAACATGCTCTATTTTTCCTTGGGAAAGATATACTCCTAAAACTTGAGTATAACCACATTTTCCTTTCCATTGGTCTGTTTAATGTGATAAACACATTTTCCTTTCCATTGGTCTGTTTAATGTGATGAACACATTTTCCTTTCCATTGGTCTGTTTAACCTTTCTTGAGATTATATGATCTAAGCAGTAATAATTCTCTGCTTAGGTAAACACCTCGGTGAATAAGTCTATCAGCAAGATCCTGCTACTATTGTTGATAACATTCCGGTAACCGCCGGTGGACGAGAACTTTGCCTATTGGTCCGCCTCATTTCTACGAGCAGGAAAATGGTTCTAATCGTCCCCTGCCCTTGGTACCAACGTTGTTGCCAGCATAACTGACCAGCTATCCTCTGACACGTCTTCTTTCATGACCGTGCAAGTTGTCACCGCTCTTCCTGCTCTTAACCACATGGTTGGCCCATAACCCTCAGTTCCACATGATCAGAACCTGACTCTCTTGTACATCTTTGATTCCAAAGTATCCTTTGCACTTGGCTTCGTTTGTAATTCCCGAGCCACCGTCCAAGGGATGATCTATTCTAATATCAGACGCGATATCTATTCTCGTTGCTCTGAACTCCCCCCCCTTTCTCTTCATCTGATCAGGCATCGAATGATTGCCTACCCGTTTGAAACTTTTACACCGTCGCATTTTGCTCTTAGTGATTCCTCCAGTCTTAGCTTGAGAAATAAATCTTGTGTTCCTCCCTGAGTTCGCCGTCAGACGCCCAGCTTTGTTTAGGTTCGTTCTTCCAGAGTTTTCCCTCTAATCTCATTCGTAGGACGATGATGTTCCCGATGAAAGGATGACGATTTCATCAGGATGACCTGAATCATAGACTCAAAGACATCAAAGTAAAGGACCAACCTCTTCGGTGAGGCCAGCCAAGAACGAGAAGATACGTTAGAATTTTGTAACCAGATTTCCCCCCCTTACTTCTACCTCTTAATTCTCGGGACGAGAATTCTTTTTAGTAGGGGAGAATTGTGACGCCCTGGATTTCGTGCTACAGTAATCTCTGTAATTAAGCTACAGTAATCCCATGCTAATGATGCCACGTCACCACGATTGCTGTTGTTAAACTCGCGTTTGAGTCAAACCCCGTTCAAATTCAAATTTAAAATAAAGTCAAACGCTAAAATCTTTCGAATATCAAAGCTAAAATCATGGTTAGGTTACACATATTCACCTGGTATTCATAAAACTATAACCAACATTTTGCAAAATGTTTTCATGTCTCTAAAGCAATTTAACAGAGGCCAAGTTGATTAATAATGCCTTTTTGATTTATGCAAAATTCAAAAGGCCCCAAACTTTTTGTGGCTCTGCCATATATGGCCATGCTTATGTTTGGCCAGATGGTTTATTTTACAAAAGTGTTTTTGATTGCTAAAATAAATAGAACATAATTAAATAAAAGAAAAGGCTAATAGAAAATAATAAAAAGCAAAAGAGCCCCCCCTTTTTTTCCTGGGCCGTAGCCCATCTAACCCCCAGGCCGGCCCAATCCCGGGGCCATAACCCCCCACCAGCCGAAACCCTAGCCCCCCACCCCACTCGCCCCGTCGCCCCCCCTCGATCCCCCTCTCCCCCCCGATCCAGAACTGGATCGGGGCTGCGACCGCCGACGCCCCGCTGCCGTCGCCAGCGCCTTCCCCGCCGGCGCCACACGTCGACCGCCTCGCCCCGACCCTCCTCGCCTCCTCGTCCCCGTTGCATCTCCTTCCTCGAGCCGCCGTCACCGCGCCACCCATCGCCGTCGCCCCCAAATCCCGCTGCCGGCCTCCTCACGCCCGCTGCCAGCCGTCTGCACCACCACGGTGAGCCCACCGGGGCTCCTCCCTTCCCTCCCCTCTCCCTCCGCTCCGGTCCGCCCGAAGCGCCCCCCCCTGCGGCGCTGGCCGTCGCCGCTAGATGCCCGCACGCCTCGCAGCGGCCCTGCTTTCCACCGCACGCGCCGGCCGCGCACCCCCGCGTGCCCCCGGCTGGTTCTCGCCGCGCGCGCGCACCCGCACGCACACGCTTGCGACGGCCCCCGCAGCCCCGCGTCCCCCCGGCTCGCTCGCAGCCCGCGCACGCGCGCCCGCTGCGCCTCCCCACCCCTACCTGCTACGGCCCTGCCGCGTGCCCGCCGGCGCCGCGCCGCTAGCCACCACACCCCCGGCCCGCCCTCGCTCACCGCGTTGCCCATGCGCCCCGGGCGCGACCCAGCTCTCCCCGCGTCCGTCCGCCGTCTGCCTAGCCGCTGCTGCCCGCCCGCGCTCGCCGTGGCCGGGTCGTACCCTGGCCGCCCCCGCCGCTGCTCCCATTCCCCCCTGTCCTCCTCTGGTCACCGGTCCCTGGCCGCCGGCGCTGGCCCCGTCGGCGTTGGCCCCGCCCCGCCCCGGTTGCCCCTGGCCCGATTGGTTAGTGGGGCTTAATTCCCCACTAACCCCCCCACTCCCAATGACACCAGGGGCCCATGCCCCTGTTTAACAAAAAAAATGTTTAAAAAAATGTGTTTATATTTAAATAAATAGTTAATAATTAATTAATTAATTAATCGGTTAATTAACTAAATTAATATAATTAGGTTAACTAATCTGTTATTAGTCAAATAGCCTATGACATGTGGGCCGAGATCAATTAGTGCTAATTAAAACTGTCTAATTAATTCTGATAATTAATTAAACTAAAAAGTGTATGACATGTGGACCCCACCTGTCATTTGACCAGGTCAACATTCGAATAGTTGACTGCTGATGTCATGGTGACATCATGCTGATGTCATAATTCTTTATTGAATTAAAATTAAATCTAATTAATTTCTGAATATTAATAAAACTTTGAAAATTAATATAAAATAATCCGTAACCCGGATGAAAATAATTTATACATGAAAGTTGATCAGCAAAATCCCACGAATCCGAATACGCAATCCGTTAGTCTGTCACGTGCTCCTAGCATAGCGAACATGGAACTTTTCCATCGTTTCTGTCTGTCCGGTAATAGCTAGAGACCCGAGAAATATCGTCAGATATTCTTCCGACCCGTCTGCGACGTGTAATACTGCGTTAGTGCATGCCTAGCTCTGCTTATTGCCATGTCATGCATCGTGATGCATTTGTCTGCTTTATATTTATTGTTTCTTCCCCCCTCTTCTCTCCGGTAGACCCCGAGACTTACGGTACTGTAGGGTACGACTACACCGTTGACGATCAGCCTTTTGCAGCAGAGCAGCAAGCCAAGCAACCCCCCTTGAACATTCCGATATCACCCATTCTCCCCTCTTATTCTTGCATTAGATTTTTGCTACTGTATTAGTTAGCTCCTATTCTGATGCATAGCCTGTTTTTGATAAACTACTACTATACCTGTAACCATATCAACTGCTTAGTATAGGTTGATCAGTGAATCCCCAGTGACCCCTTAGTCCCAGTTGCCCTGCTTCTTCATCGACGACTCGAAGACTCGAAGACTCGGCCAGCCGACCGACAAGCCAGGCCCCTCACATCACCGCACCCCCCTTAGTTGTACGACTCTGCAGTGCTACTATCGAGTACCGGGGGTGACACCTCGTGAAGTACTCATGATGCTAGTTCTGTAGTGTAGCTAGTCGGTCGTGGTTATCGAGGGTGATTCCTCCTTCACCACTCCCGACGATGACTCTGTCGTGCATCCCCTCAAGTGTGGGACCCTCGAGGGTGATTCCTCTAAGACCACCTTGACGGTTTCATCGAGCGGGGCCCTTTGAGGGTGATTCCTCAAGTTCCGTCTTGATGTTTTATACACACAGTTACTATGACCGGGTTACAGAAACATGTTGGTGATGGGTCGGCCCTGAGGGGTACCCACGGTTTGATGATGATGAGGCGTGGACGGGCAAGAGAGGCCCTTGCCACACATCCTCGAGGCGGGGCGACGGACTGCACTTCATGGGTCGCGCTTTCCCCGCATTAATAAAATGCTAATGGGTTGGGTATTTGATCCGAGTTGGGTCGTTCGCCTAAATACGCACTAACCTTCACGTGGGGAAGTTATGGGTTCTCAGCGTCGTTGTATCAGCCAAAGCTCTTCGGACGTCAGCAATGGAGCGGCGCGTGCCGGATTGGACTGGACGGTACAACTCTTAGACTGGAGAGTGCTTGGTTTGTTTCCGGCCGCCCACGCATCGTGCAGGAGTGCAAGGGAAAGTGGGCCCACGAACCTGCGCGCTTAGGATTTAGACCGGCGGGCTGGCCTCTTCGTTGAGCCTAGGTGGGGCGACGACGTGCTGATATCCCGAGGCCGGGCATGACCCAGGAAAGTGTGTCCGGCCGGAGGTGATTCAGGCGTGTTGGGGAATATGTGGTGCACCCCTGCAGGGAAGAAATTATCTATTCGAATAGCCGTGTCCACGGTAACAGGACGACTTGGAGTTGTACCTTGACCTTATACAACTATAATTGTGATTTAATTTGAAATGAATGTGGCTCCGAGATTGCTTCCTCCCAGGGAGTCGAGGAAGAATCTCTGGGCGTGGTTACTTAATAAAATTGCTACAATAATATGACTATATGTGATATACCAGTCTACTCACTTCTAAAGCTGCAAGATGCTGAAGATGCTAGTCTTCGATAGGACTAAGCCTTCCCCCAGATTCTTGCTTTCTGCAGTCAGTCCAGATATAACCCCATTCCTTGATACTGATGCATACTTAGCATAGTTCTGATGTCAGTCTTGCGAGTACTTTGGATGAGTACACACCGCTGCTTTGCTTTCTCTTTCCCCCTCGATACGACTCTGCGTTTAGACGATGGAGCCCAGGAGATGGAGTACGCCAGAGACGACTACTACACCACCGCTGGAGCCTACTACTACGTGGAGGTGGCCCCCGACCAGTAGTAGGATAGGAGGTTCCCAGGCAGGAGGCCTCGCCTCTTTCGATCCGTTGCTTATGTTTGTGCTAGCCTTCTTAAGGCAAAACTTGTTTAAGTTATGTCTGTACTCAGATATTATTTGCTTCCGCTGACTCGTGCTTGTCGAGCTTTGTATTCGAGCCCTCGAGGCCCCTGGCTTGTAATATGGAGCTATATGACTTTAATTTGTGTCTAGTGTTGTGTTGTGATATCAATCAGTGAGTCCCTAATCTTGGTCGTACGCATTGTGTGTATGATTAGCGTGCGGTCGAAATCGGGGGCCTCACACATGGTTAGATCGATGATGAGTCAGTCGGATTTACCCTTGTCATTTTGGGGATATGCTCTAGAAACCGCAGCTTTCACACTAAACAGGGTACCATCAAAGTCCATAGATAAGACACCATATGAGATATGGACTGCAAAGAGTCATAGCTTGTCTTTTCTAAAGATTTGGGGTTGTGAAGCATATGTCAAGCGACTCCAGTCGGACAAGCTCACACCCAAGTCGGACAAGTGCATATTCGTGGGATATCCTAGGGAAACTTGGGATATTACTTCTACAACTGTGAAGAGGGCAAAGTGTTTGTCGCTCGACATGGAGTTTTCCTTGAGAAAGAGTTTCTCAATCGGAAGGCTGGTGGGAGGTCGGTCCGACTCGAAGAAATTCGAGAGCCATATGGGGACGTTCCGACATGTGATTCAATCACGCCGGAGTTAGTCAGGGAACCCGTAGTGGAATCGGCGCCGGTTCCACGTAGGTCGGAAAGGTTGCACAATATGCACGACTGCAATGTGTTGTTCTTGGAGAACAACGAACCGACCACGTATGCGGAAGCGATGGTGAGCTCTGATTCCGAGTTATGGCTTGAGGCCATGAGATCCGAATTAAAGTCCATGGATGACAATCAGGTTTAGAACTTGGTTGATCCGCCAGAAAGCGTTTGAGCCATTGAGTGCAAATGGATCTCTAAGAAGAAAACTGATATGGATGGAAATGTTACAGTCCATAAGGCTCGACTTGTCGCTAAAGGTTATTGACAAGTTCAAGGAGCTAACTACGGTGAGACTTATTCACCGGTAGCGATGCCTAAATCAATTGGGATCATTCTTGCTATAGCTGCATATTTCGACTATGAGATATGGCAGATGGATGTCAAAACGACTTGCCTTAATGGAAATTTAACTGAGGACGTGTATCTGACATAGCCTGAGGGTTTTGTCGATCCAAAGAATGCTGGCATGGTATGCAAGCTTCAGAGAGCCATTTATGGATTGAGGCAAGCATTTCGGAATTGGAACATTCGTTTTAATGAACCCGTCAAAGAGTTTGCCTTCATCAAGAACGACTATGATCATTGTGTATTCAAGAAGGTTAGTGGGAGCTCAGTTGCATTTCTGATTCTGTATGTGGATGACATATTGTTGATTGGAAATGATGTTCAAATGTTTGAATCTGTCAAGGACTCATTGAAAAATAGTTTTTTGATGAAAGACTCAGCTTATATTCCAGGAATCAAGATCTATAGAGATAGATCAAGAAGGCTTATTGGATTATGCCAAAGTACGTATATAGACAAGGTGTTGAAGCGGTTCAACTTGCAAGATGCGAAGAAAGGGTTCTTGCCCATGTCACATGGCATTAGTCTTAGCAAGACTCAGAGTCCTTCGACTCTTGATGAGTGAAGATGCATGGATGGGACTCCGTATGCCTCGGCTGTCAGGTCCATCATGCTTGCTATGGTATGTACTCGTCCCGATGTTAGCTTTGCTCTAAGCGTAGTAGGAAGATACCAGTCTGATCCAGGTGAGAGTCACTGGACAGCGGTAAAGAATATCCTTAAATACTTGAGAAGGACAAAGGATATGTTCCTAGTTTATGGAGGTGAGGATGAGCTCATTGTAAAGTGTTACAGTGATGCTAGTTTCCAAACCGATAGGGATGATAGTCTATCACAATCTGGGTTTGTGTTCATTCTGAATGGAGGAGCAGTGAGTTGGAGGAGTGCCAAGCAATATACGGTAGCTGATTCTACAATGGAGGCTGAGTACATTGCGGCTTCTGAAGCTGCAAAAGAAGGTGTTTGGGTGAATAATTTTATATCTGATCTTGGAGTGGTTCAGGACTCGTCCAATCCGTTGGACCTCTATTGTGATAATTGTGGTGCTATTGCACAAGTCAAGGAACCACGAAACCATCTTAAAACCCAACACATACTCAGGCAATTTAACCTCATTCGTGACATTGTCGAGAGAGGCGATGTAAACATATGTAAGATACACACGAATGCAAATGTTGCTGATCCATTAACGAAGCCTCTCCCGCAGTCGAAGCATGAGATGCACACGAGGTCCATGGGCATACGATGCCTAGATGATTGACTCTGGTGCAAGTGGGAGACTATTGGAGATATGCCCTAGAGGCAATCATGTGATGATTTCGTTTCCTATGTATTCATGAGTATTTTGTATTGTCCTTGAACATCATCAGTGATATGTATCAATAAGTATGTGACTTATTTGTGAGACTATATATAGTATGATGATTGTTCTAATAGTCCCTAGTTGTTAAGGTTATGCGGACACATATCCTTTACCAGTATACGATTCAGTTGATGACTACGTTTCACAAGTCATGTGCATAGAGATGCTAAACTGATAGTATGGACTCAGGGATTGAGATCACTGAGTCGGACAGACCCACTTTGAGACACAGCGAGATAATGTCATCTGTTAGTCTCAAGTACAATGTATATTCCATGTCCTAGACCTAAGGTCATCGCATGTTCTCGGGATGAGGATCGACTTACTTAGGGTCTATCAAACGCTACTCCGTAACTAGGTAGTTATAAAGGTAGCTTTCGGGTGAGTCGTGAGACATGCCGCGAGACATGGTTAACCTAGATGGGATTTGCCCCTCCGTGAGGAGAGATATTCTTTGGGCCCTCTCGTGTGATCAGATTCAGAAAACATGGCCATGCGACATGGGTTAAGTGTTCACCCACTTCGGAATCTGCATCACGGTTTCGAGAAGAGATGTCGAGATACCACAAGGGTGACAAGTACTCTCCTTGAGCTCTACAACCTATATCATGAGGCAAAAGGAATGTTGTATAGGACACATTGTCGAGGTTCGTCTAACGAATTTGCGCACACATGGGAGTTGGCACGTTCTGCTAGGAGCCGCTACCGACTATCGACTTGGGTCGTGTCCATGTGTACGTGAACCTATAGGGTCGCACACTTAAGGGATTGCAGCCCATTCGGATTGGATCCGAATGTAAAATGGGACTAGACTCATCGTGGTCCTCAAGTTTGAGCCCACCTCGGAGGTCTATATAAAGGGGAGTGGGCGCACCTTTCAGGGTGGATCTTTTTCCTCCCGTCGACAGCCACCGCCACTCCCCACGCCACCATGCCGTGCGGTCGGACCTAGCAGTCCGCCGGCCGATGCTGCCCCCGTACGTGTGGATACCTTGGAGGCATCTCATCTGCAGTGCTTGGACGAACCGTTCGAGGGATCCGTGACAAACCGTTCGAGGGATCCGCGAGGAGCTGTTCGTGGGAGATCACTGTTCGTGGGAGATCGACTACAGGAGGAGGAGACGAATCGGCTGATCGATTACATGCATCACCAACTCTACTTCCACTGCGGTGACTGCACGTCTAGTGGTAAACCCGATCCCGTGATCTATTTCCAGCAGCATGTTCTTGGGTACGCGGTAGAATTTTTTTATTTGGCGCTAGCATAGCGTACCGCGTGTTCCAACATGTGAAGCATTAGTCCTCACGACCTCATCTTTGCACACAAATACAAAGTGAAGTACACTTGATGGGCTCTCACTCACATCCCTCGAGTCTCTTTTGGTGGCTAGAACTAGATCTTTCTTGTCCCTCATCGTGGAGTCACTCAAATTTGGCTTGTGGCGCTCACTCTCTTTTAGGTGGATCGCCCACTCACTTTTATCTCCATGATGGGATGAAGCTTGCTTGTCGGCGATCACTTGACTTGGAGACATTGGTCGAAGCACGTATTCCTTGCCCTTCATCTTAAAGCTATATTTATTGGTTCGACCATTGTGGATGACGTCGCGGTCAAATTGCCAAGGTCGACCAAGAAATAGGTGGCACACGGACATGGGCAACACATCACACTCCAAAGTGTCTTCATATGTGTCGTTCTTGAAAGATACCTGCATGGTGTGGTTGACTTGGAGAGTGCCGAAATCACTAAGCCATTAAACCTTGTAGGGGCGTGGATGCTTCTTGTTGACCAATTGTAGCTTGGAACATAGGTCTTCACTTGCCATATTGTGGCAACTTCCATTGTCGATGATGACCTTGAGGGATTTCCCTTGGATGCCCACTTTTGTGTGGAAGATGAGGCAACGTTGGTCCTTGTCTTGTTGTTGTTGAAGAGTCAAAACCTTGGAAACAACGAGAGCGGGGCTCGGATCATTGTTGCAAAAGATTTGCGCATCTTCATCTTCATTCACTTGGCGGTGCATGGCCACGTGCTCTAGTGCTTCCATCGCGTCGTCACTCATGGAATCATAATTGCCGTCATCATGAAGGATCGTAGTGCGTCTAGTTGGGCACTCGAAAGTCTTGTGGCCGCAAACCTTGCAAGTGAAGCATTGTATGAAACTTTTCTTGGCAGGTGCATCCGTTGGTTATGTAGAGGATGAAGCTCTCGGCTTGTAGTTGCTTGTAGGCGGACGACTTGACATAGTCGTCTTGTACTTGTAACTTGACTTGTTGCCGGTAGTCTTTGGAGTTTTCGTAATCGAAGGCGTCGTAGTCGGAGAAGATTGTGCACTTGAGCCGTAGGTCTTGGAAGAGAACTTGGAGTACTTGTAGTCATCTTGCACTTGGCGCTCCACCATTGATGCTTGATGTAATAGCTCGAGTACGTTGGAGTAGGGTTGGAAGTACGCGATTTTCTTGACTTGGTAGTTGAGGCCATTCAAGAAGCGCGCCATTTTTTGTTCATCATCTTCCTTGACATTGGCTCGGATCATACCCATTTCCATCTCTTGGTAGTATTCTTCTACCAACTTGGTGCCTTACTTGAGTAGTTGTAGCTTCTTGAAGAGATCACGATTGTAGTGGGTCGGCATGAAGCGAGCTCTCATGAGGTCCTTCATTTGGGCCCAAGTGGTGATAGGAGGTTCACCCTTTTCTCTTGTTCGCTCAATCACTTGTTCCCCCAAAATGAGAACATAGTCTTGGAACTCGAGTGAAGCCATAGCGATCTTCTTTTCTTCATTATAGTTGTGGAGACGGAAGATCTTGTCAACCTTAAGTGCCCATGAGAGGTAGTCTTCGGGATCATTGCTTCCAGAAAACTTAGGCATTGTGAACTTGAGCTTGTGAAGCGTTGTTCATCATTGGGGTGGTGAGGACGATGCCCTTGTCTTGGAAGTTCTTCTTCGTTAGGCTCGTCGTGGTGAACTTGAGGGCGTTGACGAGGCACACGCACTCGGTTCCTTCGTTCTTGTTGCTCCTCTTGGCGAGCGACTTCTTCTTGTCGTTCACGACGGATGGCTTCTTGTTCTTTGCGTGCTTGGCGGTTGCGCTCTTCCAAGGCATGTGTTAAATCATGTAGAGCGCATTGTGCTTGAAGCGCTTGTTCATGGTGATGACGTTCTTCTTCCTCACGGCGTTGTTGTTCTTGTTCTTCGTCTTGTTGACGACATCGTTCGCGCTCCTGTAGGCGATCTTGCAACCCATTTCCATGGAATGGATTATCCGAAGCTTGACGTGGTCGATCATGTGGCAAACTTGGACCAGAGCGATCGTCTCAATGATTAGAACGTGCTTGAGGTGGACTTGCACTGGAAGAGTACTCCGATGAGTGGCGACTTGAGTTGCTCGATGCGATCGTTCAAGACATCTTGCGATTGGCGCATTGCCTTTTGTGCGCCGAAGAAGTGCAACTTGGTGACGTAGTCATTCGTGTCATCGCCGTGCTCGTCAAATGCCGGGTTGGGTATGCTTGACCTATCCATAGCACTCAAGTAGATATAAGTGCAAGAATGATAAGACAATACCAATTACCGTTCCATAAGTTTAAAATGGATCAAAGAGCACTCAATGTGCAAATGTGGAAATAGTAGAATTTGTACCGAAGATCGTCCTTCTCACACCTACGCAAATAAGGCTTATGGAGTAGCTTGGTTAGGATAGTGGCACAAAATTGATGCAATTCGAACATGGGATTCAATAATGTTTAAAGAGATTCGCAAATTTGCAAGTAAGACAATGTAGATCAATAGCAATGAGTATACACAGAAACACACACACGTAATAGATAAGTGGCGTTGTGCAACCAAGGAATGAGCACAAAATGTGGAATCCACGGAAAAATCTCGTGTTGCACAACACTAGAGAGACGCTAGCACGATTGCTCAAATGGGCATGATGAACTTGTGCACAACCTATAAGAAACAAAATGTGTCGTCTTCCTATTCCCGACTTTGCTATGTATGTATGAGGCATGGTGTCACTCGCTCAAGTGATCCAAGATCATCAAGTATGATATGTAATTTGGCGATGCTATTGCTTTTGCTCTTGCTTAACAGCTTGGCTTCTCTTTCTTTTGGCGATGATATTATATATGATCACAATGCGGGACGTGCGCACCAAGATAGCAATTATGTATGCAGATACTATTGTAACACAAGAGATGATACTATGATATATGCATGCAATTGAAGCTATGCGGAGTATGTATCACTAAAGTGCACAAGTAGCATAGCCCAACAATACTCAATGGCTAGTCTCGATAGGCAAGTAACACAAATAGGCTCGGGGTAACAATGCAATGGCAAGGGTATAAACAAGAGTGTCGTCGCGGTTATCGTCCTTGATTACGGTGAGGTGTCAGCGATGAGTTGGTAGGCGATGATTTGCGACGATGATGAGCGGCGATGTCGGTGTAGAACTGTAAGTGCATCTAGTGCCACCCTTTGTTGGTTTTGGAGTATTGAAGACAAACATGGTTGAGGGACTAATGTGTTTGTGAGAGTTCACAGGTTAACACAGATAGAAGTCCCTGGAGTTTTGGTTTAGCCGTCGAAGACGACCCCCAAAAATGTCCGAAGACATTGATGACGGCTGAAGCCATTGGTGGTATGCAAAGACATTCGTCCGAAGACAATGAAACGTGAAGATGAAGTCTTTTGGTAGTTTTGTTTCTTCTTTCCTGAGTCATAGGAACCACCGTACTGTTAAGTGGGGTCGATGTGATTGAAGTCAGATGCTGATGTGATGCTCAACCCATACCTATGTCTTCGAGCGAAGACAATGAGAGGAAATCTCTTCCAGAGTTGGTTAAGTCAGCTTTACTTGTAGCCCAAGTAAAGCTGCCGCGTGTGTTTGAAATCCAACCGTTGTGACACGTGTCGGTTGGCCACTGACCCAGGGTCATTTCGGTCATATCAGGGCGGGTTGCCAGCTGGCTATAAATAGCCCACCCCCTCCACCATGAGAAGGTGGCTGCTCAGAGAGAGATACGGCTGTTGTCGTTTTGGAGCAACCCACCTCAAAGGCATTGAGAGAGAGAAACATCCTGCGAGGATAAACCCAAACACCTAGAGCTATAGTGTTTGAGCATCGCCGAAGACATTCTGTTCTGAAAGAACTGAAGACTTATTACATTTGAAGACTGTGATCTTCCAGACGGTTAGGCATCTGGGTCTAGAGCAATCCAAGAGTCACTGTGGATCGCCGGGTGACCAAGTTTGTACGGGTTTCAGAAGTCTCCCCTGAAGACTTACCTGAGTGATTGGGCGCTGTCTAACTGACTTCGTGAAAGCACAATTGCTCCCTTGGCGGTTTTGGTAATTAATAACAACATATATATCATTGAACTAATATTTCCACTAAGCATATTTCAGGAAAAGTTCAATAATAGGGATGGCAAAAGGATTGTGGAGATACCCCAAGATGCAAGGAAATGGATTGGCAAGGCTTCAAGCAAGAGGACTCTACATTTTACTTTGTGAGAAATCACCTTGAGTCCATAGGAAAGCCAATACTATTAAAAGGGGGTAAGGTACTATTGGTGAACAAGATGCTCCACGTGCACAAGTGATAGTCACCAAAAACACCCACAAACTCTTCCACAAAAGTCTGTCCAAGCCTATCTTGAAAATCGGTGCAACCAACAATTCCCACTCGGTCCCACCGATTCCCAAATTCAGACAGACCCATGCCAAACCCTAGACATTCGATGCAACCGATTCTGCATCGGTGCCACCGAGTTCAGTTGCCAACTTTCTGTTTAGCTATTTTCAACCTTCGGTATCATCGAGTTTTGCCAGTCGGTCTCACCGAGACTTGGATCAACTTCCTGGTTATCTATTCACAAGAATCGGTCTCACCGAGTTTTTGGACCAACTCTCTGGTTAGCCATTGTCAAGAATTGCTACCACCAAGATTTAAGAATCGGCGTCACCGAGTTGTGCAATCTAACCGTTGGTCATCTTATCGGTACCACCGAGAGTCATGTATCGGTCTCACCGAGATTCAAAAGTTACTACCTTTTGGTCACTTCGGTACCACCGAGTTTTATACTTCGGTGTCACCGAGTTGGTCACTTTAGGTGTAACGGTTGGATTTTTGGGGATGACTATATATACCCCTTCACCACCACCCACTCGAAAGTGAAGCACTCAAAACTATACCATACTTGCCCCATCCTATTTTCTGAGAGAGAGCCACCTACTCATGTGTTGACATCAAGCCATTCCACTCCATCCATATGAATCTTGATCTCTAGCCTCCCCAAGTTGCTTTCCACCAAATCAATCTCTTCCACCATAGCCAAATCTATGAGAGAGTGATTGTGTGTTGAGGAGTCTATCATCTTGAAGCACAAGAGCAAGGAGTTCATCGACATTGCTGAGCCTATTACCTTTTGGAGGGTGGTGCCTCCTAGATTGGTTAGGTGTCGCTTGGGAGCCTCCTACTTCGTGTTGTGGAGTTGAACCAAGAAGTTTGTACGAGCAAGGAGATCGCCTACTTCGTGAAGATCTACCCATAGTGAAGCTAGTCCTTCGTGGACGGAAGCCATTATGGAATAGTCAAGGTTGCTACTTCGTAGACCCTTATGGGTGGAGCCCTCCGTGGACTCTTGCGACCATTACCCTCCGTGGGTTGAAGACTCCTTAAACGTGGACGTACGATAGCACCACCTATCGGAACCACGAGAAAAATCTTCATGTCTACAAATTGCGTTTGATCTTCCTTCCTACCCTCTACTAAATATGCTTGTTGTTACTTTCCGGTGCTATACTCTTAGACATGCATGTGTAGGGTGTACTTGAATTGC
The DNA here is from genome assembly GCA_039707655.1 of Elymus sibiricus. Taxonomy (NCBI): domain Eukaryota; kingdom Viridiplantae; phylum Streptophyta; class Magnoliopsida; order Poales; family Poaceae; genus Elymus; species Elymus sibiricus. Next base: position 200,479,843 of record CM077663.1, on the reverse strand, counting down.
TATAATTGCTAAAATCTGCCAACACTTAAAATTGGGAAAAGGTAGAATTTTTATATGCTCAAGTAGTCTAATCACCCCCCCCTCTAGACATACTGTCGATCCTACACTTCGGCCGTCTTGAGAATGCAACAGAGATTTGGGATACTTTGGTTGATATGCACGAAGGTACCGAATCTGTGAGAGAATCCAAGTTGGATGTGCTTCAAAGTCAGCTTGACAAGTTCAAGATGAAGGATGGTGAAGGAGTCGTAGAAATGTACTCTAGGCTAGCTCTCATCACAAATGAGATTGCCGGCTTAGGAAGCGAAGAAATGACCGACAAATTCATCATCAAGAAGATACTTAGAGCTTTGGATGAGAGATACGACACCGTGTGCACATTGATCCAAATGATGCCCAAATACAAAGATCTCAAGTCTATGGAAGTCATTGGAAGGATTGTTTCTCATGAGATGACGCTCAAGGAATGAATCACCTCAAAGAGAGAGAAGTAGTAGAGATGATCGTTATGAACGAAGACCCTCAAGGAGAAGTAGGGACTCGGAGAAGAAGGACAAGTACACCAAGAGTTACACAAGAAGAAGACATCAAGCTCATGTTGGTGAATGGGTTTCCGGCTCCAAATCCAACAACAACTCCGAGAGAAGCTATCACTCCAACTCCGACTATAGTCAAGATGAAGGTGTTGCCGGACTTGCACTAGTGACTACCAACTCCTTGATCTATTTGATTCGCCAAATGAACGGAGTGGAAGTTGCTTCATGGCTAAAGGCCCCAAGGTATCACACCCCGAGTATCTTGATTTCAATAGTGATGAAGATGATTTACTTTGTGATGATGACTTGCTCTTTGATAAAACTAGTGATGTTAGTCAAAATGAACTTGATAATTTTCATGCTAGTCAAGATAAGTCGGTTGATGATGATAAGATGAAACTAAAACAACTAACTAAAGAATTAAACACTCTTAAGTTAGCTCATGAATCTACTCTAGAAGATCATAGAGAGATTGTAAGGACTCATGAGAAGCTACGCTTCGAGAAGCTCACCTTGGAGCAAGAACATGCACTACTAGGGAAAACCTTATACACAGAATCTTAGCAGCAGCGCGGGACAGGATGGGGCGCTACTTCTAATTAGCAGTAGCGCGGTATGAAGACAGACGCTACTGGTACTAACTTAGCAGTAGCGCGACTCGGTAGAACCGCGCTGCTACTAAAATTGATCGACCGTTCCCGCCACGATAGGTTTAGCAGTAGCGCGTCCACGATAACCGCGCTACTGCTAATGTTAGAGCAGTAGCGCTCTTTGTTTTCAACTCGCTACTGCTGATTTTGAAACTGGCCACATGGCGGGCCCCTCTTAGTAGTAGCGCGTGGTACAGGGGAGCGCTACTGCTATCTTATTAGCAGCAGCGCGTTTTTCTCCCAGCGCTACTGCTAAGCCTCAGCCATACCACCTTTTCCCTCCCCCCTCCCCTCCCCTCTTAGTAGTAGCACGTGGTACAGGGGAGCGCTACTGCTATCTTATTAGCAGCAGCGCGTTTTTCTCCCAGCGCTACTGCTAAGCCTCAGCCATACCACCTTTTTCCTCCCCCCTCCCCTCCTCTCTTCCTCACTTTCCCCTAGCTCCCACCTCCTCTCTCCCTCACTTTGCTTCTTCCTCACTACTTCTCCCCCCATTACTCTCCTTCTTCTACCTATCTTTCTCTCTCTTTATTACTCCTAGCTAACTACACCAACCTCCATTAATGCATCTCCTTTCTCTTTTTCCTTCCCCCTCCGCCTTTTTGCCTTGTACATGAACTACATCATCAGGATTGAGCAGATACCTTATATCTGTGTTGCTGACCCGTAGTTCATGCACGAGAGCTTCTTGGCAGTCTGCAAAAAGCACCGTGAATACGCGAGTAACTACATCGCCGATTTCATGGTAGGCAATAAGGACAAGGAGACGATTCTCGTGCCTTATCATCCCATGTAAGTCATCCGCGCGGATATCCTTCCTTCCATTTCAATCATTTCATTTGCAGGCGTGGAGGCTAATTTGAGGTGTACTTATTTTGCGCAGCGACGGGCGCGCCGCCCTCATCATCCGTTACCCCCGAGTCTCCCACACTCTTTACTTGGACTCGTCGAAGAAGATGAAGAAAAAGGATTACACCCACATCAGTCTGTTCTCGACAGTGCTATCTTTACGTACGGCGTACGGGGTGGAGAGATCACGGTCAAGAAGACAAGGAACCGCGCGCCCTGCTTCGGCCATAAGACTGACTTCTGGTGGTACTATCAGTGATGGATTCTATGTCCTCCACCACATGCAGGAGTTCAGACGGGATCAGCAGAACCTTCGCATGTCACCTAGATCCGGCGATGCCCATATTCTGCAATGGGTAAAGAAACTAGGAGATATCCCGGATCATCGACTCCGAGCTGAGTTCTATCACATCCAGCATGAACTTGCCCAAATCATCATGAATGAGGTCCTCGAAAAAACAGGGATGTTCTACGAAGAAGGGCAAATGTCGCGGGAAGACGCCCGAACACGCGTAGCCGCTCAGCGTCTCGACCTGAAGCCTTTCACTGCGCTCGAGGACTATCTCCCTGACTTGCATGGATGGCACGACATGTTGGAGTGATTGACGATATATGACAATGTGTCCGTTTAGTTCATACTTTCTCCATGACGAAACTTTGAGTTATGCACGACGAAACTTTATTTGTGATGTAATTAAACCGTCCTCCTCAACTAGCGAAGATCACTCTAGTTAGGGCATTTTGGGTACGATGAACTTTGTATGCTTATGATATGTTGCTTCTATTTTTGCCAAGTCTGTCTCTTTCGGTTGCTCAACTATATATGTTGCATATCATCAACTCATGTGACGATGCAGGTGCATAGATCATCGATGGCGAAGAAGTGCTACGGCAGGAGTATACGACAAGTGGCCGGCCAGTAGTTAGTTTAGGTTCACGCTAGTGCGAGAGAGGGATACGAACCGATGCCTCAAGAAGTACTACATTATGTACGATGAGACATGGCATGTAACTTGTATAGCTATATCGTGATTATGATGTGACGACATGATTTGTGTTGGATGATATGATGATACTATTATGTGTATGATATGATGAGCATATTGCATGTTAAAGATATGATTAGAATATTGTATGAAACCTGTGCAGAAACATCGCAAATACGTAACAGAAAAAAAGATATGAGAAAATATAGTAGTAGCGCTCTTTAGCGCTGGACAGGAAAAACGTTGCTGCTAAAGGACTTAGCAGTAGCGCTGGTATGGAAAGCGCTACTGCTAAAGGACTTAGCAGCAGCGCTGGTATAGAAAGCGCTACTGCTAAGCAGGTATAGCAGTAGCACGTGTCAAACGCGCTACTGCTAAACGTTAGCTGTAGCGCCGTATCAGTAGCGCAAGTACCCGCGCTACTGATACACCAAATACCCGCACTACTGCTAGGGTTTTCCCTAGTAGTGATGAGTTTCTTAAAGCTATCAATGACGATCTCCAAAAGAAGACTTCATCTTCTCTAGCCAAACGATTACTCTTGTCTACATTCATGCCACAAGTTAAACCTAGACAAACTAGTAACAAAGGCAAGAAAGGTTCTTCATCTAGTAGCAACAATAAAAATACTAAATCTAATGATGTTGCTTCTAGTAGTTCTATTGATTCCACTAATGATGATTCTCTTAGCCAGGTTACACTTGAGCAAGAAAACAATTTATTGAAAGGAATTATAGAGAAAGGTATCTACAAGAGTCTTGCTGGGTGTAAGCAATTTTAGGGAATTGTACGCAAGCACGGAGGATACCGGAAGAACCATGGCATTGGCTACTTCAACGCTAATGGAGTTGAATGGGAAGAAGGTCAATACCCCAAGCCCAAGTTTGTTCCTCAAAGGGAGAAGTATGAAAATACTCTTCCCAAGGGAACAAACACTCAAGATGACCTTCCACCACAAGACCACAAGCTCAAGGGCAAGAACAAGCTTCAAGAGGACATTGACTCATATGAAGATGAATCCGAAGCTTTGGTGGAGTTGGTTCCCAAGGCTACTTCAAGCTCAACTTCTACAAGTGCCACTTCAACACCTAGGATCCCCATCAAGTTCTTGTGCGTCCCCAAGAAGAAGAACTAGAGAAGTTCTTGAGGGGTGACTCCGCCAATGAAATTCACTCACATTCATTATTGGCAAGAACTAGTTGCAAACAACTTCAACATCATGCAATAGTTCAAGGAGTCACACATTCCCTCAAAGGTAAGCAAGGGACAAGGTAATCAACAAATCCATGGACATCATCATGTATGCTTTGCACTCCATGTCCATATATATCCTTGTATTTGTCTCTTGTGTGTTGGGACTAACCCATGTAGGTGAGAAGAGTAAGGAAACAACAAGGATGCTCCCAACTCTTGGGGATCTTCATCAACCTTGAGCATCCACCACTACATCACCCACATGAAGTCTTCTACGACAAACCCAAGGTTAGTTTATCCCTCCAATGGGGGGATGTCACATCAAGGGGGAGCTTTACTCTAAGACTTGAGTCAAAGCATCTCATAGTATGTGACAACATTAAATTCTTTATGTAAAAGTGGTAACCCCACTTGTGCTTAAACGATGAGTATGACCTATGATCAAGTATTCTTACTTGGCTCCTAAGTCAATATACTCATATATAGATGACTCCGTCATCGCCAAAATGCTTGATAGATGCTAGTATGTATGTGTGATGTCTACTACGCAACCTTCTTCTTGTAGACTCGTGTTGGGCCTCCAAGCACAGAGTTTTGTAGGACAGTAGCAAATTTCCCTCAAGTGGATGACCTAAGGTTTATCAATCCGTGGGAGGCGTAGGATGAAGATGGTCTCTCTCAAACAACCCTGCAACCAAATAACAAAGAGTCTCTTGTGTCCCCAACACACCCAATACAATGGTAAATTGTATAGGTGCACTTGTTCGGCGAAGAGATGGTGATACAGGTGTAATATGGATGGTAGATATAGGTTTTTGTAATCTGAAAATATAAAAACAGCAAGGTAACTAATGATAAAAGTGAGCACAAACGGTATTGCAATGCTTAGAAACAAGGCCTAGGGTTCATACTTTCACTAGTGGAAGTTCTCTCAACAATACTGACATAGTTGAATCATATGTAAATCCCTCACGTGCGACAAAGAGTTCACTCCAAAGTCACAAATAGCGGAGAACAAATGAAGAAATTATTGTAGGGTACGAAACCACCTCAAAGTTATCTTTTCCGATCAATCTTATGAGCTATCCCTATAAGTGTCACGAACAGCCCTAGAGTTCGTACTAAAATAACACCTTAAGATACACATCAACCAAAACCCTAATGTCACCTAGATACTCCAATGTCACCACGAGTACCCATGGGCTTGATTATACGATATGCATCACACAATTTCAGATTCATCATGTTCAATCCAACACAAAGAACTTCAAAGAGTGCCACAAAGTTTCTACCGGAGAGTCAAGACGAAAACATGTGCCAACCCCTATGCATAGATTCCCAAGGTCACGGAACCCGCAAGTTGATCACCAAAACATACATCAAGTGGATCAATAGAATATCCCATTGTCACCACGGATATCCCATCGCAAGACATACATCAAGTGTTCTTAAATCCTTAAAGACTCAATCCGATAAGTAAACTTCAAAGGGAAAACTCAATTCATCACAAGAAGAGAGAGAGGGGAAAACTCCATATGATTCATCTATATCAATAAAGCTCGCGGTATATCAAGATCGTGCCATCTCAAGAACAAGAGAGAGAGAGAGAGATCAAACACATAGCTACAGGTACATACCCTCAGCCCCGAGGGTGAACTACTCCCTCCTCATCATGGAGACCACCATGATGATGAAGATGGCCTCCAGTGATGGTTTCCCCCTCCGGTAGGGTGCCGGAACGGGCTCCCGATTGGTTTTTCGTGGCTACAGAGGCTTGCGGCGGTGGAACTCCCGATCTAGGTTTCTTTCTGGAGGTTTCTGTATTTATAAGAAATTTGGGCGTCGGAAACAAGTCAAGGGGGCCATGAGGCGACGACAAGCCAGGGGGCGCGCCCCCTAGGCTTGTGGCTGCCTCATGGCTCTTCTGGCCCAACTCCGATGCCCCGTGGGTCTCTTCTGGTCCATAAAAAATCACCGTAAATTTTTATTCCGTTTGGACTCCGTTTGATATTCTTTTTCTGTAAAACTCAAAAACAAGGAAAAAACAGAAACTGGCACTGGGCTCTAGGTTAATAGGTTAGTCCCAAAAAATAGTATAAAGTAGCATATTAATGCATATAAAACATCCAAAACCGATAATATAATAGCATGGAACAATCAAAAATTATATATACGTTGGAGACGTATCAATGCGCATGTTTGCAATGATTTCATTTGACATCTTATTGTGTGAGCATGTTGGTCTGCATTTATTTATCCATTCGAGGACATCCAATTGTTGCTATCTGGCTTTTGATTTTTCTTTTGCCAATTGGATGGACAAGAATGCCTAGGACCACTCTCTAGCTATCTATGCTTTCTTGTCTCATATTCTATTCTTGATGCATCACAAAATTTGAACAAGTACTTTTCGATCCCTTTGTGTGATGATCACTCGGAGTTCCGTATCGACAAAGGACTGACCATTAAAACCTCCCAAGTGCATCTCGGTGGAACCAATACCAAAATCTCGGTCTCACCGAATGCCTAGGGTTGATCTGGTTTTCAATCTCGGTAACACCGATTCCTTATTCTCGGTTACACCGAGTTTCCCTGTCAGCTGGCAGTTGAGAAACTCGGTGGCACCGATAATTTCGTACCGGTGTCACCGACAGCGAAGGGTATATTACCTGGCGAACCCGACTTTTGAAATTCAATCGCAAAAGTCCGTTTTCCTCCAACCCTAAGCTGCCGCTCCGGACCCCTGGTCATCGCCCTTGCCTCCCCGTGCGCCTCCGCCGTTGGGAATCGCCGCCGCCTACGGAATCTTCACCGCCGTCGTCACCTTAGCGGATCCTTCACCGAATTAGGGTATGGATCCGGCCCTCCTTGCGCTCCCCGTCCGATTCATGCGCATTGGAGTTACTTTTATCGATAAACCACTGATTGCAATCCTCCCTGATGAGGTCGTCTACCATGGGTAGGGTCACAAGGCTGACTTCTTGGCCCACCTATGGACCCTCATCAGCATTGAAGCTCCAGAGGTGGAAGTGCACTCGGCCAGACCTGAAGAGTCACTCGGACGCGCCTGAAGAAACACTCGGATGGCCACAGCCACACTCAGTCAACGGGAACTCAACGGTTCTGGAGACGTAGCGTTGAGTATTATGGAGAGACGTCCTCTGGAATTAATCAATCGTGCGTTACCAGAAACGCACTAGTTAAAGCAGTAGTTCCTGTAACGTAGCTTTAACTAGCATTTATTGCAGCACTCGGCTGGTGGTGGCGAACTCTATATAAACCACCACCGGACGCCGTAGCAAGGTTTAGACACTTGTATTCCCCTACTCGCCCATAAGCAAAACAAACCAGCCTCCAGGCTCGAGACGTAGGGCTTTTACCACTTCCGAGTGGGGCCTGAACTTGTACACATCCGAGTGAAACACCTGAGCCCTAGCTAGACTTCGCCCCTCCATTCGTACCCCTAGTACTATTGTCAGGGTCATTCCCACGACAGTTGGCGCCCATCGTGGGGCCACGCATCTAGCGAATTCCGGCGCAGGTGGAATTTCCATTTTCTCGTTCATCATGAACGCTTTCGGCGGCGATGGTTCGGCGTGGCTGCAGGAGGCACCGCTGGACGCTGAGGCAATGCCCGCCCGCGGCGCAGTGAACTTTAGCGCAACGACGTTCGGAGTTCTCCTCCGGCAACCATCTTCACCCTATCGACCGACTTCTCCGACTCGTCTTGCGGCTTCTCGCCGGCGCTCTAGGCGCTCTCGGCTGCAGCGCTGGATCAAACACACTGCGGTAGCCCAGGCCATAGGACAGCAAGTGGCTGCACTCGAAGCTGACGAGTCAGTCCACTGCCTTTTCTCATCTTCGGATGACGACTCCTCCGATGCTGCTGGTTTCATGAGCAGCGGCGAAGTGGCGGAGGTCTTGATGGCCGGCCCGGCCCGAGACGCTGCCCCTCCTGGGCGTTCGGCGGGAGACACCCACGATCGGGACGGCGACCACCGCAATGCCAGCTCCGACGGCTACGTTCCTCGACCCCTCACTCGGGAGCAGCGGGAGGAAATCAGGCATAGGAACGACCAGGTCCTCCAGATGCCCATTGCGGGGAACACCCCCGAAGAGATTGCCCTGGAGGCCGCTCGCCAAGTGACTCTGGCTGAGCGTGAGCATCTCGAGCGGCTGCAGCATTCACTCGATGAGTGCGCGGCAAGGGAACTTCTCAGTTCCAGCCGTAGCCGCCGCCAGTTGACGTTCACGAAGGATCGTCCATACACCATCCCGGTGATGCGCACACCTTCGATGAATCTGGCCGCGGCCACTTGGATCGCAGATTCGATCTAGCCGTCCAATTCGCGCGGCAGGCGAGGGCATTCGGCAAATCCAGGCTTTGCTAAAGACCGCCCTACAACAGAACTCCGAGGTATCACAATCCCATCATCGGATTCATAATGAATCCACTCGGGCAGATACTGTGCAGTCGGCTCATAGTCCGCTCGCGCCGAGAAAAGACCCACGAACTCCTCCTCATTCGAGAGGCCCGTACGAATGATGTGGACGCGACAACCATGATTTCAGTCGGACTCCCCCTCCGAGGGGCGGTCCGCGTGGCCAACGTCCATATGACGGAGGCTACCCACTCGGGAGAAACCGCAAGCGGAGTCCTGTTCGGCATAGGGGCTACGATGCCCGATCTGACATCACTCAGCGAGTGGTTGATCGGAACAGATATGACAGAGACCGGGCGAGCGGCTGGGGCGTTACCGGCCTTGGGTGTTTCAGCAGATACATCCGAGAGGCAGAAATACCCCCCAATTACCGACTGGCAACCGGAATTGGAAAGTTTAATGGTGAATCCAAGCCAGAGACTTGGCTCGAAGATTATCGTGTCGCTGTCCAGATCAGCGGGGGCGATGATTTCGTTGCCATGAAACACCTTCCGCTCATGTTGGAAGGGTCCGCACGGGCGTGGTTAAATCAGTTGCCCGCCAGCTGCATTTATTGTTGGGAAGACTTGGCCCGAGTGTTCGTTAAAACATTCGAAGGCACCTATAAGCGTCCGGGTGGACTGACGGAACTCCAGCACTGCGTTCAGAAGAACAATGAAACTCTCCGAGAGTACATTCAGTGCTGGACCACATTGCATAACACCGTGGAAAATGTCACCGAGCATCAGGACATGTGCGCCTTCAAGGCAGGCACTTGGTATCGGGAGTTAGTCTTGAAGTTCGGTCGGTCTGGGGATCTGTCCCTCAGTCGGGCCATGGAGATTGCAAACAAGTACGCCAATGGTGAGGAAGAAGACCGCCTCCGTAGCGGTAAGGCGAGAGCCGGCAACGCCCCTCAATCAGGAGGCAACGCCGGGAAAAATCAGAAGCAGAAGGCAGACGCCTCCGGCAAAGCAGAGGTCGTAGCCGTCAAAGGGCAAGGGCAAGGCAAGCCGAAACCCAAGAAAAAGAAGAAAGAATGGATTCCCAAGAAGAAGTCCGAGTACAAATCCGATATTCTCGACCAACCATGCCAAATTCATACCAAGACGGATGAAGAAGGCAATGTTGTGCTCCCAAAGCATACCACTCGGGAATGTCGCCTGCTCAAGCAGGAGATGGGCGTTGAGCCCTCGAGTGAGAAGGTCGATGTCGAGGATGAGGAAGATGCTTCCGAGTATCTGAAAGTCGACAAGATTCTCAACGTGATTTTCACTGACGTTGAAAGCAAGAGGCAGCTGAAGGTTATCAATCGGGAGGTAAACATGGCAGTTCCGACTGCTCCCAAGTATCTCAACTGGACGAAGACGCCCGTCACCTTCGACCAGTCCGACCATCCGCCTCACATTGCCACCCCTAGGAGGCAAGCGTTGGTCGTTGACCCGGCAGTGGGTGGTGTCCGTCTACGCAAGGTCCTAATGGATGGAGGCAGCGAGCTTAGTATCATATATGCCGACACGCTCAAGGCTATGGGCATCCCGATGTCCCGATTGAGCAAGAGCAACATGCAATTCCATGGGATCGTCCCTGGAAAGAAGGCAGAATCACTCGGCCAGATCGCTCTGGACGTAGTATTCGGCGGAGAGAAGAATTTCCGAAAGGAAAAGCTAACCTTTGAGGTGGTTGACTTCCGCAGTGCTTACCACGCCATCCTGGGTAGGCCCGCTTACGCACGTTTCATGGCCAGACCATGTTACGTGTATCTCAAGCTCAAGATGCCAGGACCTAAGGGCGTTATTACAGTCACTGGTGATCGGAAGGTCGCCGAAGAGTGCCTTCAGCAGGGCGCAAAGGGAGCCAATGAACAAGTGCTTGCAGTCGAGCTTGAAGGGTACAAGAAGGAAGTGGATACGGCTGATCTGCTCAGGTCAAAGCGGCCGGCTTCAGAATCAGCTTTCCAGTCAGCTGGCGAGACTAAGCAAGTTCATGTCCATCCGAGTGACCCGAGTGCCACTCCGACGAACATCTCCACTTCACTCGGAGACAAATAGGAAGCCGAGCTCATCCAATTCCTCCGTGAGAACTGGGACATCTTTGCATGGAAGCCGTCTGACATGCCTGGTGTTCCCAGGGAGCTGGCTGAGCACCGACTCCGAACCGATCCCAAGGCCAAGCCAGTCAAGGAGTACTTGCGCCGATCCTCCGTCGAGAAACGCAAGGCGATTGGTCAAGAGATAGCTCGGCTCCTCACCGCCGAGTTCATTCACTAGATTTACCACTCCGAGTGGCTTGCGAATGCAATCTTGGTGCCGAAGAAGGACAAGTCGCTCCGTATGTGTATTGACTTCAAACATCTCAATTGGGCCTATCCGAAGGATCATTTTCCTTGACCTCGGATAGATCAGATAGTAGACTCTACAGCCGGATGCAAACGTCTGTCGTTCCTGGATGCGTACTCCGGGTACCACCAGATCCGAATGTATGGTCCCGATGAAATAAAAACAGCCTTCATCACCCCATTCGGGTGCTTTTGCTACGTCACGATGCCATTCGGCTTGAAGAATGCTGGAGCCACTTTTGAGCGCATGATCCAGAAGTGCTTGCAAAAGCAAATCAGTCGGAACGTGGAGGCCTATATGGACGATATCATAGTCAAGTCCAGGAAAGCTTCCGACCTCCTGACTGACCTCGCCGAAACCTTCGCAAACCTACGGCGCTTTGGGATAAAGCTGAATCTAGCTAAGTGCACATTCGGAGTGCAAGCAGGAAAATTACTCGGTTTCCTTGTTTCTGAACGAGGGATTGATGCCAATCCGGACAAAATTGGCGCCATAGTCCGAATGAAGCAACCCGAGCATTTACACGACATACAAAGGTTGACAGGATGTCTTGCGGCCCTAAGCCGATTCATTTCAAGACTCGGAGAGAAGGCACTTCCTCTCTACCGATTGATGAAGAAGTCCGACAAATTCTAGTGGACCAATGAAGCGCAAGCCGCATTCGCAGAACTCAAGGCATTACTTTCCACTCAGCCGGTGTTAGCTGCTCCGGGCAGCCAGGAACCTCTACTCCTATACATTGCAGCGACCAGCCAGGTGGTGAGCACAATCCTTGCGGTAGAGCGCAAAGAGCCAGGAAAAGCATTCAAAGTTCAAATACCCATATATTACTGTTGGGGAACGTTGCATGGGAAACAAAAAATTTCCTACGCACACGCAAGATCTATCCATAGTGATGAGCATCTACGAGAGGGAGAGTGGATCTACATACCCTTGTAGATCGCTAAGCGGGAAGCGTTAAGAAATGCGGTTGATGTAGTCGAACGTCTTCGCGATCCAAATCGCCGAGCATCCCGCGATCCAATCACGATCTATTAACGAACGGACGGCACCTCCGCGTTTAGCACATGTACAGCTCGATGACGATCTCCGCCTTGTTGATCCAGCAACAGGGAGCAGAGAGGTAGATGAGTTCTCCGGCAGCGCGACGGCGGTGGTGGTGAACTATTCCAGCAGGGCTTCGCCTAAGCACTGCTGAAAACTAGAGGAATCTATCTATCGGGAGAGAGGGCTGCACTATGGCCTTTTGGGTTGAAGTGCTTTTGCCATCTCTCCCTCTAGTATATATAGGAGGAAGGGGAGAGAGGCCGGCGCCCCTAGGGCTGCCCCTAGGTGCGGCCGAGGTGGGGAGGTGGAGGAGCCCAACTCCAATCCTACTACGAGTAGGATTCGTCCTACCCCACTTGGAAACCCTTTCCACCTTTGGGTTTTCCCACCCCTAGCCGCATGGGCCCTAGTGGGGGGTTCGGCCAGCCCACCAGGGGCTGGTTTGACTTCTCCCACAGCCCATGAGACCCTTTGGGGCGAGAGGCCCCTCCCGATGGTCCCCCGGTACCCTCTCGGCACGCCCGGTACACTACCGAAATGCCCGAAACTTTTCCGGTGACCAAAACGGAACTTCTTATATATCAATATTTACCTCCGGACCATTCCGGAGCTCCTCGTGACATCCGGGATCTCATTCAGGACTCTGAACAACCTTCGGTCACCAACATACATAACTCAACTATACCGAAACGTCACCGAACCTTAAGTGTGCAGACCCTGCGGGTTCGAGAACTATGTAGACATGACCGAGACACCTCTACGGTCAATAAACAATAGCGGGACCTAGATGCCCATATTGGTTCCTACATATTCTATGAAGATCTTTATCGGTTGAACCTCTCTGTCAAGGATTCAGTTAATCCCGTATGCTGTTCCCTTTGTTCTTCGGTATGTTACTTGCCCGAGATTCGATCGTCGGTATCTCTATACCTAGTTCAATCTCGTTACCGGTAAGTCTCATTACTCGTTTCGTAATACAAGATCCCATGGCTAACACTTTAGTCACATTGCTTGCAAGGCTTGTTGTGATGTTGTATTACCGAGTGGGCCCCGAGATACCTCTCCGTCAGACGGAGTAACAAATCCCAGTCTTGATCCATGCCCACTCAACAGACACCCTCGGAGATACCTGTAAAGCATCTTTATAGTCACCCAGTTACGTTGCGATGTTTGATACACACAAGGTACTCCTCCGGTGTCAGTGAGTTGCATGATCTCATGGTCATAGGAACAGATACTTGACATGCAGAAAACTATAGCAATAAACTGACACGATCATATGCTACGTTCATAGTTTGGGTCTTGTCCATCACATCATTCTCCCAATGAGGTGATCCTATTATCAAATGACATCTCATGTCTATGGCTAGGAAATGTTGACCATGTTTGATCAACAAGCTAGTCTACTAGAGGCATACTAGGGACACAGTGTTGTCTATGTATCCACACATGTATCGGTGTTTCCAATCAATACAATTATAGCATGGATAATAAACGATTATCATGAACAAGGAAATATAATAATAACCACTTTATTATTGCCTCTAGGGCATATTTCCAACAATTACATATCATAAGTGCTAACCCCTTCCAAGCAAAGGTACCCGCACTACCAAAAGCTGGTCTATGGTATTTTCCTGACTGCCAAAAAGGTGGTTCATTACTTCCAAGATCACTCGGTCAATGTCGTCAGCAACGCTCCCCTGTCAGAGATCCTGCATAACAGGGACGCCGCCGGCCGAGTGGCAAAGTGGGCAATCAAGCTCCTTCTGCTGGAAATCAAGTTTGAAGCTAAGAAAGCAATCAAGTCCCAGGCATTGGTTGATTTTATGGCCGAGTGGATCGAGCAGGAGCAACCAATTTGGAGTGTTGCCGAACACTGGACTATGTTCTTCGATGGATCCAAAATGCTCAATGGCTCAGGGGCTGGCATGGTTCTTGTCTCTCCCAAAGGAGACCGGCTAAACTATGTCCTCCAAATCCATTTCGACTCATCAAACAATAAGGCCGAATATGAAGCCCTCCTGTACGGGCTCCGCATGGCCACATCACTTGGCATTCGTCGTTTGATGGTCTACGGTGACTCGGACCTCGTTGTCAACCAAGTGATGAAGGAGTGGGACATTCGGAGTCCTGCAATGACCGGATACCGCAACGCGGTCAGGAAGCTGGAGAAGAATTTTGAAGGCCTAGAACTGCATCACATTCCTCGCGCAAAGAATCAGGCAGCAGACAACCTGGCAAAGATCGGGTCCACTCGGCGAGTGGTCCCGAAAGACATATTCCTTGAACATCTGCGTGCTCCAACAATCGCAGAAGATCCTTTCACAGAGGAGCCCCCGCAAGCAGTCGGTCCATCTGATCCGAATGAGGTTGAAGTTCCAGCTATAGTGGATCTGGTCCACGAAATGCTGGTAATCACTCCTGAGTAGACTCAACCCTATTTGGCATACTTGCTCAGACAAGAACTCCCCGAAGATGAAGAAGAAGCCCGTAGGATCGTCTATCGATCCAAGTCGTTCGAAGTTATAGGAGACCAGTTGTACAAGAAAAGCACCACATGAGTCACCCAAAAATGCATCTCCTAGAGGAAGGGCTGCAAATCTTACATGAAATCCACTCGGGAACTTGTGGCCACCATGCGTCCTCTCGGAATTTGGTTGCTAAAGCTTTCCGAGCGGGGTTTTATTGGCCCCGAGCCAATGAAGCAGCAAGGGACCTGGGGGACCTGTGTGTTGGATGTCAGTTCTACAAGAATAAGTCCCACAAGCCAGCGTCCGCGCTCAAGACGATCCCGATCACTTGGCCGTTCGCAGTATGGGGCCTCGATATGATCGGTCCCTTGCGGACTGGGTCGAGTGGCTTCACACATCAGCCCGTGGCAGTTGGCAAGTTCACCAAATGGGTCGAAGCGAAGCCCATCAAGAGTTTGGATGCAGGTACTGCCGTCAGTTTCATTCGGCAGATCATTTTCAGATTCGGCGTACCACATGATATTATCACGGATAATGGGAAGAACTTCGACTCGGAAGAGTTCCGCAAATTCTGTTTCTCTCAAGGCACTCGGGTTAATTACGCCTCAGTGGCTCACCCGTAGTCGAATGGACAGGCAGAGCGCGCAAACGGAATGATTCTACATGGTTTGAAGCCCCAATTGATGAGAGACCTGAAGTATGCTGCTGGAGCTTGGGTTGAAGAATTGCCTTCTATCTTATGGGGCATTCGGACAACCCCAAACCGCTCTACGAAGCACACACCTTTCTTCATGGTGTACGGATCAAAGGTTGTGCTGCCGAGTGATCTTCAGCACAATTCCCCCCGAGTGGAACTATATGATGAAGCTGAAGCCGAAGCCGCACGGCAAGACGGCCTCGACCTTCTAGAGGAAGAGAGGGAGCTGGCCCTCATCAGATCGATGCTCTACTAGCAAGATTTGAGGCGTTACCATGATAGACACGTCCAGAGCCGAGCCTTTCAGGAAGGAGACCTTGTCCTCCGACTGCATCAGCAAAACCCCCACAAGCTAGCGCCTCCGTGGGAGGGGCCGTATGCAATCTCCAAAGTCTTGCACAATGGGGCCTATCGGCTTTACAATATCAAAGACGGAGTAGAAGAGCCTCGGACTTGGAACGCGGACCTACTTCACAAGTTCTACACCTAGAACATAACTACTTTAGTTTGTCATTCCAGTAATGAATCCGAGTGATCTCGATGAATAAAGTTTTGTTTCATTATATCTTTTTGAAATTTGATTGCCACCCCAGTGGGTATAAAACACAAAACACTTAGCCGCAAACCTAATTTTGCCTAAGTATAAACTATTCTGAGTGAAGGTCTCGTTCACACTCGGGGGCTTAGCCGTGACTCCGCGTCGCCTAAGTTAGAAAACCTTTCAAGTGGGACATCCTCCGCACTCGGTTGTCAAGATGAACACGACCATCATTGTTCATCTAAGGACAAACTACTCCGAGTGAGGGTCTCGCCCACTCTCGGGGGCTTAGCCGCGACTCCGCGTCGCCTAAGTTAGAAAATCTTTCGAGTGGGACATCCTCCGCACTCGGTTGTCAAGATGAGCAGGACCATCATTGTTCATCTAAGGACAAACTACTCCGAGTGAGGGTCTCGCCCACTCTCGGGGGCTTAGCTGCGACTCTGCGTCACCTAAGTTAGAAAACCTTTCGAGTGGGACATCCTCCGCACTCGGTTGTCAAGATGAGCAGGACCATCATTGTTCATCTAAGGACAAACTACTCAGAGTGAGGGTCTCGCCCACGCTCGGGGGCTTAGCCGCGTCGCCTAAGTTAGAAAACCTTTCGAGTGGGACATCCTCCGCACTCGGTTGTCAAGATGAACAGGACCATCATTGTTCATCTAAGGACAAACTACTATGAGTGAGGGTCACGCCCACACTCGGGGGCTTAGCCGCGACTCCGCGTCGCCTAAGTTAGAAAACCTTTCGAGTGGGACATCCTCTGCACTAGGTTGTCAAGATGAACAGGACCATCATTGTTCATCTAAGGACAAACTACTCCGAGTGAGGGTCTCGCCCACACTCGGGGGCTTAGCCGCGACTCCGCGTCGTCTAAGTTAGAAAACCTTTCGAGTGGGACATCCTCCGCACTCGGTTGTCAAGATGAACAGGACCATCATTGTTCATCTAAGGACAAACTACTCCGAGTGAGGGTCTCGCCCATGCTCGTGGGCTTAGCCGTGACTCTGCGTCGCCTAAGTTAGAAAACCTTTCGAGTGGGACATCCTCCGCACTCGGTTGTCAAGATGAACAGGACCATCATTGTTCATCTAGGGAGAAACTAATCCGAGTACAGGTCTCACCTACACTCGGGGGCTTAGCCGCGGTCCCGCATCACCTAAGTTAGAAATGTCTAGAGTGAGACATCCTCCTCACTCGAAAGACAAGATGGACAGGACCATCATTGTTCATCTAAGGACAAACTACTCCGAGTGAGGGTCTCGCCCACTCTCGGAGGCTTAGCCGCGACTCTGCGTCGCCTAAGTTAGAAAACCTTTCGAGTGGGACATCCTCCGCACTCGGTTGTCAAGATGAACAGGACCATCATTGTTCATCTAAGGACAAACTACTCCGAGTGAGGGTCTCGCCCACTCTCGGGGGCTTAGCCGCGACTCCGTGTCGCCTAAGTTAGAAAACCTTTCGAGTGGGACATCCTCCGCACTCGGTTGTCAAGATGAGCAGGACCATCATTGTTCATCTAAGGACAAACTACTCCGAGTGAGGGTCTCGCCCATTCTCGGGGGCTTAGCCGCGACTCTGCGTCGCCTAAGTTAGAAAACCTTTCGAGTGGGACATCCTCCGCACTCGGTTGTCAAGATGAACAGGACCGTCATTGTTCATCTAAGGACAAACTACTCAAAGTGAGGGTCTCGCCCACGCTCGGGGGCTTAGCCGTGACTCCGCGTCGCCTAAGTTAGAAAACCTTTCGAGTGGGACATCCTCCACACTAGGTTGTCAAGATGAACAGGACCATCATTGTTCATCTAAGGACAAACTACTACGAGTGAGGGTCTCGCCCACGCTCGAGGGCTTAGCCGCGACTCCGCGTCGCCTAAGTTAGAAAACCTTTCGAGTGGGACATCCTCCGCACTAGGTTGTCAAGATGAACAGGACCATCATTGTTCATCTAAGGACAAACTACTCCGAGTGAGGGTCTCGCCCACACTCGGGGGCTTAGCCGCGACTCCGCGTCGCCTAAGTTAGAAAACCTTTCGAGTGGGACATCCTCCGCACTCGGTTGTCAAGATGAACAGGACCATCATTGTTCATCTAAGGACAAACTACTCCGAGTGAGGGTCTCGCCCATGCTCGGGGGCTTAGCCGCGACTCTGCGTCGCCTAAGTTAGAAAACCTTTCGAGTGGGACATCCTCCGCACTCGGTTGTCAAGATGAACAGGACCATCATTGTTCATCTAGGGAGAAACTAATCCGAGTACAGGCCTCACCTACACTCGGGGGCTTAGCCGCGGTCCCGCATCGCCTAAGTTAGAAATGTCTAGAGTGAGACATCCTCCTCACTCGAAAGACAAGATGGACAGGACCATCATTGTTCACAAGAACTGTTCCAACTGCAGGTCTTGCCCGCACTTGGGGACTTAGCCGTGACCCCGCATCGCCTAAGTTAAAAATTCATGCCAAGTGCAAATATTATACACACTCGAAACCCCATGCGTGATCCTGCAATCGCTCGAGTATAAAATACTCTAAGATCAAAGATCTAGTCAAGATAAGGCAAATGAAAACTGCATCGTTCAACGCAGAAGTACAGATGATAGGAGCCTCAGGCTCATTTAAAGGACTTATGGATACAGATACTACTCGGCATTCCGAGGCAAATGTTTAAAGAAGTTTTTAGCCCGACGATCACTCGGGGTTAGGCACTGCTTCGACGAACGTGTCCAGGTCAAGGCTCTCTGCAATCCGGGTGGCCACCTCCGTGAACATCTCCATGAAGTCTTGAATTCTGGCGTGCTTCCGATTGGCGACTTCCAAGGACTTTAGTTTCTTCTCATCCACTCCCTTGCAGTGGACCCGAAACAGTGAGAGAGCAATGTCAGCTCCGGCTTGGGCCGATGACTTCTTCCAGATCTTCACTCGGTTCGGGACGTCTCTCACTCGGATAAGAGTGGATTCCAGGTCCTTGGAGGGTTCTTCGTCGGAGAAGAGTTCCTTTTCGATGTCCACGATGCCGGTACGGAGCCTCTTGATGAACGAAACTGCTTCGTCGATGCGTTCTTCTAGATGGAGAAAGGCCACGACAGCACTATCCTTGAGCAGCTCTCGGGGTGGATCTAGCTCTTTCTCGATCTTGTCGGTCTCCTCACCAATGTCGAAGCAGAATTCTAGGTTCAGCCGAACAAAAAAGGAATCAGAGTCAAGCAAATTTCATTCGGTTGTTCAGAAATACACATGGGTCATTTGAGAGAGTTTACCTTTGAGTTTTTCACTCACGGTATCGCCGAACTCCTCGACGAATTGCTCCAGCTCGGCCTTCTTGGCAATGATATGCTCAAGTTTGGTCTTCCATTCGACGAGTTCCTCCTTGGACTTCTTCACGGCGACCTCGAGGATTTTCTTCTCCTCTTCTAGCTTCCCGACTGACTTCAGCTTCTCATTGGCCTCCTTGGCCTTCCGACTGGCCTCCTTCTGAGCTGCTGCCAGTTCTGTGTCCTTCTTCTCGAGGGCTGTCTTCACAGCCACTAAAGAAATAGAACTCTTCAGTCTCTCGACAAGCTTACGATTTTCTCCGCGAAGATCTGACGAAGTAGACTCAGTCGGATAGGGAGAAAGAACAGAGACGGTAACAGTCGGTCAGGGAGAATAATACCTTCCAACGCATTCTTCTCTTGCTCCAGTCGGGTGCTCTTGGCCTTCTCAGCTTCAAGGTCGAGACGCAGGGTCGACACCTCCTCCTTTAGAGCATTGTAGTGGCTTCCGAGCTCACAAATGGACTACAAACGACAAATGGAAGAAAAATTATGATCAGGCAAAGACATGTGATTCGTCAATTGAATACAACGTACAGATCATTCGGTCAGACTCCAAAATTCTAAGACTCCCGCCGACTTCTTCAGTCGACGGCAGTCTCGGGGGCTACACCCAGTGGGTGCACTCAGTGCGCCCCCACTGGAAAGTGAACACCCAGTGGGTGTGCCCAGATCCAAACCCACTCGGGTCTTAAACCATGGACAAATGCACCAAGATGCCGAGAAAGGAAGGTACTTACGAGAGTACTTACTCGGACATTCTTCTGCAGCGCTGCACTCGCGTCGTACGCCGTCTTCAGTTCATCGCACATCAGCTCCAGCTGGATCAGCGCCTCTTTGCTTGCTCCCGTCTGGTCCTCTGGGACATGGTGTAGCGAGAAGATGGTGGTCACACGAGGAGTCGGCATAAGAGTCGACGTGCTGGTTCCGAGTGCGACTCCAGCACCTGAGCTGGTTCCCTGTGATGATGCCAAGGCACCGGCAAGTGATGGCTCCTGCATTACACCTTCTATGTTTACACTAGGATTTGGCAGATCAGCTTTGTCAACCACACCGAGGTCGATCACTTCAGTCGGAGCTACAAGTGTACAAAAATCATTCAGAAATGAGCAGAAGCAAAATCGCAGCATATACAAGAAAAGTCTCGAAGTTTACCCTTCGAAGACGTCGCGTCTACTTCGACTCGCTCCTTCTCCAGAGTTTGGGGTTCAGGCGACGTAGTTGAAGTATCAGCACTACAAAAGAAACATTCGGATTTTAAAACTCACTCGGATAGATTTCGACAACAATCTTCGAGTGAAAGTTCTTACGCTGAAGCAACCGGGATGGTCATCTTGATCCTCGGAATGGGTACCGCCTTCTGGGGTTTTGTTGCAACAACTTTGGCTTGTTTCGTGACCTTCTCAGGCGACGAATCCAGTTCCGCACGACCACGCTTCGAATTACGGGTCGAGGGAGCATTGGCAGTCGGCTTGACAACATTCGACGCCTTCGGGCCGCCGCCAGCAACCCCCGGGTCATGGCGTGACTTGGAGCGGGATTCGGGCACGCGGTCTTCCGAGCGCGAGGACTCCACCTCGTAGCTCTCGTCCGAGTCCTCCTCGTCGTCATCGTCTTCGTCGTCGCCACCTTCTTCCTATTCTTCCACTCCGGTTGAATCTCCCGTGAGGTTTGTATCACTAGCCACATCAATCGAACCTCGATTGATGACTGGAATCTCACTAATCAAGCCCACGAAAGCCTGCCGAATGGAGAATAAATCAATCAAGCTGATATTCGGCAAGAACAACAATATCATTCGGATAATAGGTGGAACTCTGAAGTTACCTCAT
Organism: Elymus sibiricus; assembly: GCA_039707655.1. NCBI lineage: Eukaryota > Viridiplantae > Streptophyta > Magnoliopsida > Poales > Poaceae > Elymus > Elymus sibiricus. Next base: position 200,458,972 of record CM077663.1, on the reverse strand, counting down.
TCGGCGGATTTTTCGATGAGAGCGGAAGCACCAACCTGCTCCCCCTGGGGTTATCTCGCGCTGGAGTGACTGCTTTGATCTTGGCTTCAACTATCTCGGCATCAAGTTCTTCAGGGTGTGTCCGAGTGATGTCGTCTGCTCCGGTATATTCCCACATGGGGTGGACTCTAGCTTGCAATGGTTGGATCCTCCTCTGAAAGAAAACCTCGAGCAAGTCCAGTCTGTTGACGCCCTTCTGCACTAAGGCTACCAGAGCAATCACCAGGATGTCTACATCTACTTTCTCTTCTTTGGTTATAGTCAGCCTGGGAAGTGACTGAATGCGTTCCGACGTATACAGAGGATGTCCTGGTTGATTTTCTCCGACTGGGATATCCTGGCAGTAGAACCAGTTCTCCTGCCAACCCTTCACCGAGTCGGGAAAGTTGATCGCTGGGAAGCAGACCTTGCCCCGTAGCTGGATACCCAATCCCCCGCACAGTTGGACCACGTTGGTCTTATCCTCTGACCGAGTGGGTTTCTTCACGGTCATCACCCGGCAAGTGAACATGTGCTTAAACAAGCCCCAATGAGGGTGGCAGCCCAGAAAGTTCTCACACAAAGAGACGAAAGCAGCTAGATACACCATGGCATTGTGTGGAATGTGGTGAAGCTGAACACCAAAGAAATCCAAGAAGCGACGGAAAAACGGATGGGGCGGAAGGGAAAAACCTCGTTCGAGGTGAGTTACCAAGAGAACGCGCTCGTTCCCCCACGGCGAAGGATCGTCTTCGCCCGCCTCCAGCAGCCGCCAGCTCCCTTTGGACAGGAGACCCTGGTCCTCCATCTCGAGCAACCGGGCCTCGGTGACCCGCGACACCATCTAGTCGCCTTGAGTCCATCCCGCCAGCGCTCCGGCGCTCGAGGAAGAACCGCGCAAACCCTTCTTTGCCCGCTCGGCCTTCGCTGTCGCCGCGCGGCTCATCTCCGGCGATACTGGGCTTGGCTTGCGGCGGAGTTCTTTGTGGAGTATTATAGCTGGCGTCGGAGAAGCCGAAGGGAGGAAGGAGAAGTGAGATCTGTTCCCCCCCGCACAGTGCCCTTGCTTCTTATAATAAAAATTGGGCGGAATCTATGGCCGTCAATTCGCAAACGGAGAGAGATCTGCGGATCTATTGTTCAGGCTCTCAGAGACACGTGGCGAAAATCATGGCGCGGTTATCGAAGCGACATGCCCATCACCCCCAAATCTCGCGGAATAACCGTTTCATTGCTCGTCTGCATGCGCTCTCCGCGATTTCGAACGCGCAAAGATCTCTTCACGCCTTATAAGAGGAGAGCTCAACGCTCCAAATCGCATGACGATTCATTTATAAGCCGAATGACCGGGCAGTCTATAACGAGGCACTCGGACGGAATAACTGTGCATTCGGATCATTTCTCCAGAGAAACACTTCAATTACAAAGACAACGTCGAATATGCAAATTAAGTCATTCGGCCAAGGAATGATAATCCTGAATCCGTCAAGATTTGGAGCCGGGTGAGAAATGATCCAGGTCATTTTTTGAAGCACCTCCGAGGTGTCATTGGCATTCCCGAATGTCAATCACCCGACCATTCAAACCTCACGGATTCGGGGGCTACTGATGAGGTCGTCTACCATGGGTAGGGTCACAAGGCTGCCTTCCTGGCCCACCTATGGACCATCATCAGATTGAAGCTCCAGAGGTGGAAGTGCACTCGGCCAGACCTGAAGAGTCACTCGGACGCGCCTGAAGAAACACTCGGATGGCCACAGCCACACTCGGTCAACGGGAACTCGACGGTTCAGGAGACGTAGCGTTGAGTATTATGAAGAGACGTCCTCTAGAATTAATCAATCGTGCGTTACCAGAAACGCTCTAGTCAAAGCAGTAGTTCCTATAACGTAGCTTTAACTAGCATTTATTGCGGCGCTCGGCTGGTGGTGCCGAACTCTATATAAGCCACCACCGGACGCCGTAGCAAGGTTCCGACACTTGTATTCCCCTACTCCCCCATAAGCAAAACAAACCAGCCTCCAGGCTCGAGACGTAGGGCTTTTACCACTTCCGAGTGGAGCCTGAACTCATACACATCTGAGTGAAACACCTGAGCCGTAGCTAGACTTCGCCCCTCCATTCGTACCCCCTAGTACTATTGTCAGGGTCATTCCCACGACACTCCCAATCCCCTAGAAATCTCAATAGCTTAGCGAACGAAAAAATTTAGGTCCAGTCGTCCGCAAAATCGAATCTCAGTGATACCGAGTCAGAAAAATCGGCTCTACCGATTTTGTTTTGTACTGCTGAGGACAGTCTCGGTGAAACCGAGTGGTAATTTTCGGTGTGACCGAAGTTGCTGCCAAGTTTCTGTAAAGAGTTCTGTGTGTCTCGGTGGTACTGAAACTTTTGACTCGGTGACACCGAAATCCCTTTTTGCTGAAAATTATATCTAAGAATTTCTCTGTTCAAACCTTTGAAAAACATCTACATTTTGTGATGACTCAATCCTTTCCACTCTTCTATATTCTATTTCATAGGGTCAGAGATGTCAGATGCTGAAGACAGTCAGAATGATCTCAGAGAGCAAAGTGTTGACATGAGCTCAGGCACTAGTCCTGAGGGGAGCTATGATGATGTTCCTAGCTCTCCTGATCTGCCCAAGGCTGCAACTAGGGCAAGAAGGAAGCTCAACTCAGATGAAGAAGATGAGGATTTCATTCCTGAGGAGTTGTCCAAGAAAGATGACACTGCCAAGAACACTGCTGCTGCCTCTTCATCAAAGAAGAAGGCAATAAGGAAAGAGTATGCTAGCTCAGGATCAGCAAGAGCACCAGAGAGCTCTAGGGTAACAATGACTCTTCACCTTGAGTCACCCCCAAAGAAGTCCATGCCTAAGAAGGTTGGGGAGAAGAAGAGAGAAAGGACAAGATTTGTTAGAGCTAAAGTTCTTCCATCTACTCCAGAGTATCTAGATGAGGAAGAGGAGGAGGAAGAGCCAGTTGCCAAGGCCCCTCCTAAGAAGAAGAAGAAGCTCATGGCTGATGCTATGCCTAAGGCCACCTCATCCAAGGGCACCAAGACTGCCCCCAAGAAGGCTGCTGTAGATAAACCCAAGAGGTTCTCCAGAGAGATCCTAGCTTCCTCCTAGAACAAGACCTCCACTTCCAGGGAAGCCGAGGATGATTCTATGTCAGCTTTGATGAAGCTAAGACCACACCTTCCAGAGCACAATGCCAGCTACTTGCTGGCTGAGGATATGAAGAAAAGGAAGGACTCTGGTTTGAGAGAATGGAGAGCCATTGATCCATATTCTCAGAGAAGAAAAATAGCCGTGGACTACAGATTCTATACTAAGGAGCAACATGATTTCTATGAAACTATTTTGCTTGATAAGAGCCCTGCTGTGAGTGACATGAGGTATGTGGATTGGAAGTACATCAAGGAGAATGAGGACTACTTCCCAAGTGTGCAAGGCAACTTTCACTGCATTGGTCTGGATGAATTTGTTGGCAAGGAATTTACTGCATGGAATGATGAGATGATCATGCAATTCTACTCCGTTGCTCACTTCTATGGAGACGGTAGAATTGTATGGATGACTCAAGGAGCAAGATATGAATCAACTGTTGAGGAGTGGGCTACCATCTTAGCAGTCCCACAAGTGGAAGATGGTGACATCAATGTCTACAATGAGCCCAAGGCTAGCCACAATGCCATGAAGAATATGTACAATGACATCCCTGCTGCACATCTGAAGTCTCACAAGCTTGGATCCATTTACTTCCTCCAGGCTGGCCTATGGACTATCAACACCATCTTGAGGCATACCTTGATGCCTAAGTCTGGAGATGAGAAGATGATAAGAGGATATTCCATCAACATGCTGCTCTATCTAGATCAACATACGAGATTCAGAGTGATGGATTTGATAGTGGAGACTGTGAAGAGGGTTGCTGCTGATCAGAAGCGTTCATGTTGCTATGAACCCTACATCCAGATGCTTATCAACTCCAAGCTGGAGAAGCACATCTTTGCACTTGACAGACCACATTTGCCACTACTGCCAGATCTAGAAGATAATATTGTGGTGATGGACCCAGATCATCCCACATCAGCTACAGCACAGGCACATGCAGAGGCTGCCAGAGACTCTAGTTCTCAGATGCCCAGGTCTAGGAGTGAACAGATGGATCTCCTACTCAGTACTATGCTCAGCATGTAGAAGGACATCAACGAGGTATTGAAGAACCAGGCAAGTCTCTCGAGGATTGTTGACAACAATTTTCACACTCTCAACAACGAGGTGGATGGGCTGACTAAGACAGTTGATGAGCTCAAGAAGGAAGTTGATGCAGTGCCTAGCCCTCATTCCACTGATGATGATGATGAGGATCGTGCACCTCTCCGGCCTAGCACCCAATTCACTACTCAGGCGAGATCAGCTACAGTGCCAGCTCCAGAGTTGCGACCTTCTTCATCAGCTCCTGCTACAGCTTCTTCAGCTCCATCAGCTCCTCCATTTCCTCCAGTTGCTACACTGACTCCATCCATGACGTCTACCGACATCTTCGCTGATGCCGTTCTCTCAACTCCTTCATCAGCTACCGGAGGAGATCAGCCCCAGAAGAGCGCTTAGTTATATACCTTTGAACTTTTTGGTAACTTGTTGCCAAAGGGGGAGAAGATGTATATAGATCTTTAGGCTTCGAGAGAGAGCGTTGCTTTTTATCGCTTTTCAAAACATTTGATATCTTTTGGTTTGGTTGTGTTAAACTTTGTTGGTGTTTTGATCATACACTTGATGTGTATTGCTACTATTTCCTATCCTTGTGATGCTTATGAGATGATCATTCACCTTTGCTTCATTGTGTTGTGCTATGATATTCATTCTTATTATTCTCGCACACCACCAAGTTGTATGTGACATGAAAGAGTGCCCCACATACCTAATCTATTGTGCATTTGCATTCAAACACAAATTCAAAATAATGCACAAATTTAGGGGGAGCTCTTGCTTATCACATATTTCTCAAAGCGACGATTATATTCATTGATTATATCATATGTCGAAGCTTTGATCTATATGTTGTCATCAATTACCAAAAAGGGGGAGATTGAAAGCACATTCGCTCCCTTGGTGGTTTTTGTAATTAATAACAACATATATGTCATTGAACTAATGTTTCCACTAAGCATATTTTAGGAAAAGTTCAATGATAGGGATGGCAAAAGGATTGTGGAGATACCCCAAGATGCAAGGAAATGGATTGGCAAGGCTTCAAGCAAGAGGACTCTACATTTTACTTTGTGAGAAATCACCTTGAGTCCATAGGAAAGCCAATACTATTAAAAGGGGGTAAGGTACTGTTGGTGAACAAGATGCTCCATGTGCACAAGTGATAGTCACCAAAAACACCCACAAACTCTTCCACAAAAGTCTGTCCAAGCCTATCTTGAAAATCGGTGCAACCAACAATTCCCACTCGGTCCCACCGATTCCCAAATTCAGACATACCCATGACAAACCCTAGCCATTCGGTGCAACCGATTCTGCATCGGTGCCACCGAGTTCAGTTGCCAACTTTCTGTTTAGCTATTTTCAAGCTTCGGTACCACCGAGTTTTGCCAGTCGGTCTCACCGAGACTTGGACCAACTTCCTGGTTAGCTATTCACAAGAATCGATACCACCGAGTTTTGTGAATCGGTCTCACCGAGTTTTTGGACCAACTCTCTGGTTAGCCATTGTCAAGAATTGGTACCACCAAGATTTGAGAATCGGCGTCACCGAGTTGTGCAATCTGACCGTTGGTCATCTTATCGGTACCACAGATAGTCATGTATCGGTCTCACCAAGATTCAAAAGTTACTGCCTTTTGGTCACTTCGGTACCACCGAGTTTTATACTTCGGTGTCACCGAGTTGGTCACTTTAGGTGTAACGGTTGGATTTTTGGGGATTCCTATATATACCCCTTCACCACCACCCACTCGAAAGTGAAGCACTCAGAACTATTCCATACTTGCCCCATCCTATTTTCTGAGAGAGAGCCACCGACTCATGTGTTGACATCAAGCCATTCCACTCCATCCATATGAATCTTGATCTCTAGCCTCCCCAAGTTGCTTTCCACCAAATCAATCTCTTCCACCATAGCCAAATCTGTGAGAGAGTGATTGTGTGTTGAGGAGTCTATCATCTTGAAGCACAAGAGCAAGGAGTTCATCGACATTGCCGAGCCTATTACCTTTCGGAGGGTGGTGCCTCCTAGATTGGTTAGGTGTCGCTTGGGAGCCTCCTACTTCGTGTTGTGGAGTTGAACCAAGAAGTTTGTACGGGCAAGGAGATCGCCTACTTCGTGAAGATCTACCCATAGTGAGGCTAGTCCTTCATGGACGGAAGCCGTTATGGAATAGTCAAGGTTGCTACTTCATGGACCCTTATGGGTGGAGCCCTCCATGGACTCTTGCGACCGTTACCCTCCGTGGGTTGAAGACTCCATTAACGTGGACATACGATAGCACCAGCTATCGGAACCACGGGAAAAATCTTTGTGTCTACAAATTGCATTTGATCTTCCTTCCTACCCTCTACTACATATGCTTGGTGTTACTTTCCGCTGCTATACTCTTAGACATGCATGTGTAGGGTGTACTTGAATTGCTATAATTGCTAAAATTTGCCAACACTTAAAATTGGGAAAAGGTAGAATGTTTATTTGCTCAAGTAGTCTAATCACCCCCCCTCTAGACATACTTTCGATCCTACACTTCGGCTCAAGGGGAATAAGGTGAAGACGAGGTCTTCTGAGTTAAATCTCAGCCTCCCTAACCAGACGTACAGTTGTCACAGCAACTGGAACTGGTCCAACAAATCCTGTGTCTTCGTCAATCAACTGGTTCTATCCTTTCACTTTCTTACATTCCTGTTCTGTATCGTGAAGCCTTTGCTTGTTCATTGTTTGAAGACTTATCCTGAAGACATTCATATCTGCTGTTTATCTTTATTCTATCTAAGTTTGTCTTTGACTCATTTTAGTTGCATGATGATCATGCTTAACTTGCATGTATGTCTTCACTGCATTGCATGCCTTGACTAGATCATTGATTACTATCCCTACCTGATCATGTTTCGCTTCCGCATTATTCGAATACATTCACTGTTTCGAAGCCTTTCATAAAAATCGCCTATTCACCCCCCTCTAGTCGATAACTAGCACTTTCAATTGGTATCAGAGTGAGTACTCCCTTGTTCTGTGTTTCGGTTTAACCACCGTGGAGTTTTAGCTATGTCGACTGCAGGGATAATCAAGGTCTCCGCTGCGTGCCCTGTCTTCGATTGCACCGACTATCCCTACTGGAAGAATAAGATGCGCATGCATCTCGAAGCCATTGACAACGACCTATGGTATGTCGTCATGGCAGGGATTCCTGAGGTTGGCGAAGGTGTTACTGCTGCTGATGTGAAGAGGTTCACACAACTGGACTCCACCGCCAAGAACATCATCTGTGGTCATCTAACCAAAGGACAGTATGGCCGTGTGAGTGCACTTAACACTGCTAAGCAAATCTGGGAATGGCAGTCCAAAGTGAATGAAGGTGTCTCATCTCAAAGATACTCCCGTGTTGATGTGCTTCACAACCTGTTCAACCGCTTCAAGAGACTCGACAACAAAAACGTTTAGCTCACATTTGATCGACTCACCGACATCTCAAATGAGTTGAATGCACTTGGAGCCACTGATATCACCAAACATGAAGTCGTGAAGAAGCTACTTAGATCACTCGACAGTTCCTTTGATACTCTCGCACTCATGATCCAAGAGCACCCTGACTTCAAGAGTTTGGATCCCGCTGATTTCCTCGAGAGATTGAACACACATTAGTTCCAATAAGCTGAGAAGAGGGATATCTACGGTCCCAGTTACAGTCGTTCTCGTGCCCTGAAGGCTAAGGCTATGTCGTCATCCGAAGACAACTCTGAATGTAGTTCTGATGGTGTTGAAGACTTTGGAAAAGAACTCGCCCTGCTTGTCAGGAAGTTTAGAAAGTTTGCCAAGTCAAAACGCTATGCATAATTTTCAAGGCGTGATTCCAAGAGGTCTGGTGAAATGTCTTCAAGAGACAGCAAGAAGCAAGCCTGTCACAAGTGCAAGAATGTTGGCCATTTCATCGCTGATTGTCCTCGATGGGAGAAGGAATCCAGGAAGAAGAGCAAGGACAATGACTCCGATGACAAGATGAACAAGAAGTATGCAAAGTCTTCATCATACAAGAAGAGTTCATCTGGCAAGGCACATGCCTTCATCGGAAAGGACATGGATTCACAGTAGGAATCCGGTTCTGAAGTTGAGGAAGCATCTGAGGGGGAATCTGATGCTGAAGTAGCTGGACTAGCAATGGCTTCGGCATATCTCTCCACCCCTGTCTTCGAACCCGAAGACAATGGTTCCTTCTTCAACACCGAAGCCAGTGATGATGATGCCACTCTAGCCTACTGCTTCATGGCGAAAGCCTCCAAGGTATCCTCAAAACCCTCACGTCATGACTCTGAATCCGAAGCTGAATCTGATGATGACATGAAACCTAGCTATGCTAAACTTGTAAAAATTGCCACCAAACAACAAAGTGCCATGGAGAAAATGCAAAATACGCTAGAGAAAAGCGATGACCTGTTACGCGAAGAGATGAATCTGAACGAAACTATGGCTGAAGACACGCGTAGTCTTCGTTCAAGGTTTGAGGATCTCCAAAGTTGTCATGATGCTCTTTCAACTAATCATGAGAAGCTTTCTCTGGAATATCTTCAGAAAAAGATTGACCTTGAGAAGTTGAGGGAAGCACATGATGATCTACGGAAGGAAAACGACTCACTCCTAGCAGAACAGATCAGTACCGCTCAAGATGATTTTGATGCTCCATGCATAAAATGTATTGCCCGTGAAGCTAATGATTCAACTGCTGAATGTTCAAATGCTTCTGAAAATGCATTATCTTCAACTGTATCTGTGGCACCTAACCCCTCGTCTGAGGAAGCCACTGCTATCACTGATGACAATGACAGGTTGAAGACATTGCTTGAAACTGGCATGTACAAGAGTCTGAAAGGACATCAGATTCTTTGTGATGTCCTGAAGAAGACTATACTGAACAAAAACCCTAGGAAAGAGGGTATGGGATTCGAAAGAAAGCTCAATGTTGATGGATCCTACTGGACACCTGAGCAGTACCCCAAATCCACATGGGTTGCTGCAAAAGGTCCTTCAGTCGATCCTTCCACATTATCAGGCTTCAACTATGCGAATCCTCTCATTATTGATGAATCCTTTGATTCCAACTATAAACTATTCAAATGCCAAAATGGTGAAGTGTTTGCCAGGTTTATTGGAACTAACTGCAGGAATGGTTCTCCTATGAAGAAGATCTGGGTTCTCAAATGTCTTCTTGAGAAGCTTCGCGTAAATGTCTTGACGACATCTCCCAAGAAGAAGACAAACTCTAGATCAATGTCTTCGAGAAGACATAAGTCTTCAAATGATGGCACTAATCACTCTGTTTCGCAGGAAAAGACTCAGATGACTCATGCATATGTACACAATGGCATGAACCGCTATGTTCATACAACCAAGAATTTCTCTGCTTATTCATTTGAGTACACTAACCCTCCTATAAAACGTACTATTAGGGCATCTTTGCCTAAATTCCCTGATGCTGTCTTGCGTCTCATTGCTTCTAAGCCACCCCTTCGCATGTGGGTGGTTAAGAAGAACTAATATCTTCTATGCAGCATCGGGTCTCCAGAAAGGAAGAAGCCTATCCCGAAGATCAACTCTGGAGACCTGAAAACATTCTTGTCTGAACGCAAGATAACTAATGCATACCTTGTTCAGAATACTTACCACTATCTACTGCTATATCTTCAACTTAGCATGTTGCTCTTACATGCTTTGGTGAACTCGACTAATTCTCAATGCAGGAAGACAAATCCAATGCCACTGAATGGATTATGGACAGTGGATGCACAAGTCCTTTGACTGGGGATCGAAGCCTATTGATGGAGCAAACTCTTCGACCTCCAACAAAAGATCACATCGTCTTTGCGGACAAAAGCAGCAGCAAAGTATTGGGGCTAGGTAGAGTTGCTATCTCAAGGGACCGGCACATGGAAAATGTCATGCTTGTTGAATCCCTTGGTTACAACTTGATGTCTGTGTAGGACCGAAAGTATGTCTAGAGGGGGGGGGGGGTGATTAGACTACTTGACCAAATAAAAGTTTTGCCTATACCAAGTTTTAGGGTTGGCAGTTTTTAGCATTTCATGGCAAGTCAAGTACACCCTACACATGCAAGTCTAAGAGTATATAGCAGCGGAAAATAACAACAAGCATGTATAGAAGGGATAGGGTAGGAAGATCAAATGCAGTTGTAGACGCATGGATTTTTCCCGTGGTTCCGATAGGTGGCGCTATCGTACATCCACGTTTATGGAGTCTTCAACCCACGGAGGGTAACGGTCGCGAGAGTCCACGGAGGGCTCCACCCATAAGGGTCCACGAAGTAGCAACCTTGACTATTCCATAACGGCTTCCGTCCACGAAGGACTAGCCTCACTATGGGTAGATCTTCACGAAGTAGGCGATCTCCTTGCCCGTACGAACTTCTTGGTTCACTCCACAACACGCAGTAGGAGGCTCCCAAGCGACACCTAACCAATCTAGGAGGCACCACCCTCCAAAAGGTAATAGGCTCGGTAATGACGATGAACTCCTTGCTCTTGTGCTTCAAGATGATAGACTCCTCAACACACAATCACTCTCTCACAGATTTGGCTGGGTAGAAGAGATGGGATTGGTGGAAAGCAACTTGGGGAGGCTAGAAATCAAGATCCATATGATTGGAGTGGAAGATCTTGACCTCAACACAAGACTAGGTGGTTCTCTCTCAGAAAACTGGATGGGCAAGTATGGAATAGTTCTGAGTGCTCTCTCTGTCGAGTAGGTGGTGGTGAAGGGGTATATATAGGCATCCCCAAAAATCCAACCGTTACACACAAAATGACCAACTCGGTGACACCGATGTGTGAATCTCGGTGGTACCGAAGTGACCAAAAGGTGGCAACTTTTGAATCTCGGTGAGACCGATATAGGAATCTCGGTTGCACCGATAAGGTGACCAACGGTCAGATTTCCAAACTCGGTGACGCCGATCCAGCATTCTCGGTGGGACCGAAAACGTGAATTTGCGTAACAGAAAGTTGGCAACCTAAACTCGGTGGCACCGGTATGGAATCGGTTGCACCGAAGTGGCTAGGGTTTGGCTGAGTCTGTCTAGGGTATGGAATCGGTGGTACCGAAGTGGGAATGTTGGTTGCACCGATTTTGAGTGTTAGGCTCTGGACAGACTTTGGTGGGAGAGCTTGTGGGTGTTTTTGGCGAATGTCACTTGTGCACGTATGAGCATATTGTTCACCAATCAAGACCTTACCCCCTTTTAATAGTATTGGCTTTCCTATGGACTCAAAGTGATTTCTCACAAATATGAAATGTAGAGTCCTCTTGCTTGAAGCTTGGCCAACCTATTTCCTTTGCATCTTGGGGTATCTCCACAATCTCCTTAGTCCTTTTGCCATCCCTATCATTGAACATTTCCTGAAACATACTTGGTAGAAACATTAGTTCAATGACTTATATGTTCTTATTAATTACCAAAACCACCAAGGGAGCAAATGTGCTTTCAATCTCCCCCTTTTTGGTAATTGATGACAACATATAGATCAAAGCTTCGACATATGATATAATCAGTGAATATAATCGTCGCTTTGAGAAGTATGTGATAAGCAAGAGCTCCCCCTAAATTTGTGCATTATTTTGAATTTGTGTTTGAATGCAAATGCACAATCGATTAGGTACATGGGGCACTTCTTCCATGTCACATACAACTTGGTGGTGTGCGAGAATGATTAGAATGAATATCATGGCACAACACAATCAAACAAAGGATAATAATCATCTCATAAGCATTAAGATGATAGGAAATAGTAGCATCACACATGATCAAACACAAAGAACCATGTATCACAAGCAACCAAAAGATCAAATGTTTTTGAAAAGCAAATAAACACCAAATGCTCTCTCTCGCTCGAAGCCTAAAGATCTATATACACTTCTCCCCCTTTGGCAACAAGTTACCAAAGAGTTCAAAGGCATACAACTAATCGTTCTTGGGCTGATCTCCTCCGGTTGTTGATGAAGGAGTCAAGAGAACGGCGTCGGCGAAGATCTCTGCAGATGTCGTAGACGGAGTTGGTGTAGCAGCTGGAGGAACTGGAGCTGATGGAACAGGAGCTGAGGTGACAACAGCAGGAGCTGATGAAGAGGGCCTCAAGTCTGGCGCTGGCACAGCGGCTGATCTAGCCCGAGTGGTAAACTATGTGCCTGTCCCGAGAGGTGATCCATCATCATCATCATCATCAGAAGAAGAAGTAGTCTGAGGAAGAGGCACTGAGTCAACTTCCTTCTTGAGCTCATTCACTGTCTTCGTCGGTCCATCAACCTTATCATTCAGAGTCTTGATTCTGTTTTCAAAGATCCTCACAAGACTGTTCTGGTTGTCCAGAATCTCCTTAATGTTGTTCTTCATGTCCTGGACAGATGAAATCAGAAGATCCATTTGCTCATTCCTGGATCTAGGGATCTGAGCACTAGCGGCTCTAGCTGCCTCTGCCTCTGCTTGAGCAGTAGCTAAAGTGGGATGATCTGGGTTCATCACCACAACGTTGTCCTCGAGATGTGGCTGTAGGGGTAGATGTGGACGTTCTAGAGCAAAAATGTGCTTCTCCAACTTGGAGTTAATGAGCATCTGGATGTAGGGTGCATAACAGCAAGAACGCTTCTGATCAGCGGCAACCCTCTTGATTGTCTCAACAATCAAATCCATGACTTTGATCCTGGTGTGACTGTCAAGGTGGATCAACATATTGATGGAGTAGCCTCGGATCATCTTTTCATCTCCTGACTTGGGCATCAAAGTATGCCTCAGAATGGTGTTCATAGTGCGGAGGCCAGCCTGAAGAAAGTAGATGGATCCTAGCTTGTGAGACTTCACATGAGCAGCAGGGATCTCCTTGTACATATTGGCCATAGCATTGTGACTCGCTTTGGATCCTGAGTACACATCCAAGTCACCATCCTGTGCTTCTGGGACTCCTAAGATGGTAGCCCACTCTTCAACAGAAGATTCGTACCTTGCACCTTTAGTCATCCATACAATTCTACCATCTCCATAGAAATGTGCGGTGGAGTAGAATTGCATAATCATCTCATCATTCCAGGCAGCGAACTCTCTGCCAACAAACTCATCCAGACCAATGCAGTGAAAATTGTCTTGGACACTTGGGAAATAGTCCTTGTTTTCCTCAATGAATTTCCAGTCAACATAGCGCATATCGCTCACAGCTGGACTCTTGTCAAGGAGCACAGTCTCATAGAAATCCTGTTGCTCTCTGGTGAAAAATCTGTAGTCCATAGCTGTTTTCTTCCTCTGGGCATATGGATCAGCAGCTCTCCATGCCCTCAGACCTGTATCCTTCCTCTTCTTCATATCCTCAGCTAGTGGGTAGCTGGCATTGTGCTCTGGAAGGTGGGTTCTAAGCTTCATCAAAGCTAACATTGCATCATCATCCTCAACTCTGGAGGTAGTCCCTTTATTCTTCTCAGATGCGGGAATGTGTCTAGACAGCCTCTTAGGCTTCTCAGCAGCAGGCTTCTTTCCAGCAGACTTGGTACTCTTGGAAGTACCGCTCTTTGGCATAGCATCAGACATGAGCTTCTTTTGCTTCTTCTTGGGAGGGGCCTTCTCAACATGTTCTTCCTCCTCCTCAGCATCATCACCGGCAGCCTCTTCTGGATCTTCATACATGGAAGTCCTTCTGCCAATAACATGAACAATCCTCTTTCTTGCTTTCTTCTTTTCTCCTGCCTTCTTAGGCAATGACTTCTTTGGGGGCTCAACAGTCATCTTAGCCCTAGCACTCTCAGGTGCTCTCATAGCTTCTGAGCTAGCATAGACCTTGCTGACAGTCCTCCTTGAAGAGGTGGCTTCATTTGCAGCTTTCTCTCGCTTCTTAGCAAGAATTTCTTCCGGCACAAAATCTGAGTCTTCTTCATCTGAGTTCAGCTTCTTCCTTGTCCTTGTAGCAGCTTTGGGCAACCCATGAGAACTGGGGGTGCCTGGATCAGAACTGGAGCTAGACTCAGGACTAGTGCCTGAACTCATTTCAACACTTTGCTCTCTCAGGTCATTCTGACTGTCCTCTGCATCTGACATACTGACCCTGTGAATAGAATATAGATGAGCAGAAGAAGATGAGTCATCACAAAATTATCAGCTGGTTTTTGAAAATTTGAACAAAAGATTTTCAAAGTTTTGCATTCTGTCAGAGAAAAATCGGTAAGGCCGAAGCAAATATTTCGGTGTCACCGAGACTGACTGTCCTCTTTAACAGAAACTTGGCACCCTTTTCGGTGGGACCGAAAAGGAATACTTGGTTTCACCGAGACAGTTCTCAGCTACACAGAAACAAAATCGGTGGGACCAATTTTCTCACTTCGGTTCTACCGAGTTTCGTCGGGCGGAAGACAAACCCTAGAAAATCGATCATTCGCTATACTATGGATTGTCTCGTGGATTGGGGGCAGTGCAGACAGTGGCTTATCGAGAAAACAGTACCAATGCGCAAGAATCAGAAGGGGAGGCGCAAAGGAGGTCGAATCCGTACCCTAACCCGGTGCAGATCTGCTACGGCGGCGACGGCGGTGAAGATTCCCATCGACGGCGAAGATTCCCAGCGGCGGAGAGGCTCGGGAAGACAAGGCGATGACCAGGGGTCTCGAAGGCGGTAGCTTAGGGTTTGGGGCGCGACGGTTTGAGGATGAATTTCAAAGCGTCGGGGTCCACCATATATATACCCACCACTGTCGGTGATACCGATTTTATGTTTTCGGTGTCACCGAGTTTCACAACTGTCAGCTGACAGGGAAACTCGGTGTAACCGAGAATATGAAATCGGTGTTACCGAGAATGAAAACCAGATCAACCCTAGGCATTCGGTGAGACCGAGATTTTGGGGTTGGTTCCACCGAGAAGCACTTGGGAGGTTTTAATGGTCAGTCCTCGTCGATACGGAACTCCGAGTGCTCCACACACAGAGGGATCGAAAAGTACTTGTTCAAATTTTGTGATGCAGCATGAATAGAATATGAGGTGAGAAAGCATAGATAGCTAAAGAGTGGTCCTAGGCATTCTTGTCCATCCAATTGGCAAAAGATAAATCAAAAGCCAAATAACAACAATTGGATGTCCTCGAATGAGAAAATAAATGCAGACCAACATGCTCACACAATGAAGATGTCGAATGAAATCATGACAAACATGCACAAACACACTAGCATCTAACAAGCACTTGGGCGATGACGAAGTCATCTATATATGAGTATTTGACTTAGGAGCCAAGTAAGAGTACTTGATCATAGGTCATACTCATCGTTTAAGCACAAGTGGGGTTACCACTTTTACATAAAGCATTTAATGTTGTCACATACTAAGAGACGCTTTAACTCAAGTCTTAGAGTAAAGCTCCCCCTTGATGTGACATCCCCCCATAAGAGGGATAAACTAACCTTGGGTTTTGTCAATGAGGACTTCATGTTGGTGAGGTAGTTGTGGATGCTCAAGGTTGATGAAGGTCATCAAGAATTGGGAGCATCCTTGTTGTTTTCCTTACTCTTCTCACCTACATGGGTTAGTCCCAACACACAAGAGACAAATACAAGGATATCTATGGACATGGAGTGCAAAGCATATGTTATGATGTCCATTGATTTGTTGATTACCTTGTCCCTTGCTTACCTTTGAGGGAATGTGTGACTCCTTGAACTATTGCATAGAGTTGATGTTGGTTGCAAATAATTCTTGCCAAAAATGAATATGAGTGGATTTCATTGGCGGAGTCACCCCTCAAGAACTTGCTAGTTCTTCTTCTTGGGAACCCACATCAAGTTGATGGGGATCCTTGGTGTTGAAGTAGCCTTTGTAGAAGTTGAGCTTGACGTAGCCTTGGGAACCCACTCCACCATAGCTAGGGATTCATCTTCATATGAGTCAATGTCCTCTTGAAGCTTGTTCTTGCCCTTGAGCTTGTGCTCTTGTGGTGGAAGGTCATCTTGAGTGCTTGTCCCCTTGGGAGGAGTATTTTCATACTTCTCCTTTTGAGGAACAAACTTGGGCTTGGGATATTGACCTTCTTCCCATTCAACTCCATTTGCGTTGAAGTAGCCAACACCATGATTCTTCCGGTATCCTCCGTGCTTGCGTACAATTTCCTCAAATTGCTTACATCCGGCAAGACTCTTGTAGACACCTTTTTCTATAATTCCTTTCAATAAAGCATTTTCTTGCCCAAGTGTAACTTGGCTAAGAGAAACATCATTAGTGGAATCAATAGAACTACTAGGAGCAACATTATTGGATTTAGCATTTTTATTGTTGCTACTAGATGAAGAATCTTTCTTGCCTTTGTTACTAGATTGTTTAGATTTAACTTGAGGCATGAATGTAGACAAAAGTAGTCGTTTGGCTAGATAAGATGAAATCTTCTTTCGGAGATCGTCATTGATAGCTTTGAGAAACTCATGCTCTTGCTCTAAGTTGAGCTTCTCGAAGCGTAGCTTCTCATGAGTTCTCACAAGCTCTCTATGATCTTCAAGAGTAGATTCATGAGCTAACTTAAGAGTTTTTAGTTCTTTAGTTAGTTCCTCTATTTTCATCTTATCATCATTGATTGACTTATCTTGACTAGCATGAGAATTATCAAGTTCATTTTGATCAACATCACTAGTTTTATCACATAGCAAGTCATCATCACAAAGCAAATCATCTTCATCACTATCAAAATCAAGATATTCGGGGTGTGATACCTTGGGGCCTTTAGCCATGAAGCAATTCCACTCCCTTCGTTTGGTGAATCAAATAGATCGTAGGAGTTGGTAGTCACTAGAGCAATTCCGGCAACACCATCATCTTGACTGTAGTCGGAGTCGGAGTGATAGCTTCTCTCGGAGTTGTTGTCGGAGTCGGAGCCGGAAACCCATTCACCAACATGAGCTTGATGTTTTCTTCTTGTGTAGCTCTCGGTGTACTTGTCCTTCTTCTCCGAATCCCTACTTCTCCTTGAGGGTCTTCATTCATAACGATCATCTCTACTCCTTCTCTCTCTTTGAGGTGATTCATTTCTTGAGATTCGTCTTCGAGGTGACTCTTCTCTTCTTTTGTAGGGAGCCGTGCACTCATTTGAGTAGTGTCCGGGCTTCCCACAATTGTAGCAATTGCGGTCACGACTTGATGAACGCTTCTCATCGTATCTTGGATTGGAGCTTCTTTCTTTGCCTCTATTCTTGTAGAACTTGTTGAATTTCTTGACCATGAGGCTTATCTCTTCATTGGTGACAAGGTTGTTGTTTGAAGTTGCGGGAGCATCACTTGTGGCTTTGTAAGCACCGCTAGACTTGTGATGTAGCTCTTCCTTGTCTTTGAGTGTCATCTCATGAGCAACAATCCTTCCAATGACTTCCGTAGGCTTGAGATCTTTGTAGTTGGGCATCATTTGGATCAATGTGCACACGGTGTCGTATTTCTCATCCAAAGCTCTAAGTATCTTCTTGATGATGAATTTGTCGGTCATTTCTTCGCTTCCTAAGCCGGCAATCTCATTTGTGATGAGAGCTAGCCTAGAGTACATCTCTGCGACTCCTTCACTATCCTTCATCTTGAACTTGTCAAGCTGACCTTGAAGAACATCTAACTTGGATTCTCTCACGGACTCGGTTCCTTCGTGCATATCAACCAAAGTATCCCAAATCTCTTTTGCATTCTCAAGACGGCTGATTTTGTTGAATTCTTCGGGGCATAAGCAGTTGAATAGAATGTCGCATGCTTGAGCATTTAGTTGCAACATCTTCAACTCATCCGCGGTCGCTTCACGATCCGGTTCCCGTCCATCCGCAAAGAACTCACCTTGCAAGCCAACACGAACAACAGCCCAAATGGCAGGGTTATAACCAAGAATATGCATTTTCATTTTATGCTTCCAACTAGCAAAATTAGTGCCATCAAAGTACGGACCTCTACGGTGATAACTTCCCTCACTAGATGCCATACTCTCCTAGGTTGTGAGACCTAAGCAATGGAGACCAAAGCTCTGATACCACTTGTAGGACCGAAAGTATGTCTAGAGGGGGGGGGGGTGATTAGACGACTTGACCAAATAAAAGTTTTGCCTATACCAAGTTTTAGGGTTGGCAGTTTTTAGCATTTCATGGCAAGTCAAGTACACCCTACACATGCAAGTCTAAGAGTATATAGCAGCGGAAAATAACAACAAGCATGTATAGAAGGGATAGGGT
The DNA here is from genome assembly GCA_039707655.1 of Elymus sibiricus. NCBI lineage: Eukaryota > Viridiplantae > Streptophyta > Magnoliopsida > Poales > Poaceae > Elymus > Elymus sibiricus. The sequence continues at coordinate 200,440,514 of CM077663.1, read as the reverse complement.
AGGAAGATCAAACGCAGTTGTAGACGCATGGATTTTTCCCGTGGTTCCGATAGGTGGCGCTATCGTACATCCACGTTTATGGAGTCTTCAACCCACGGAGGGTAACGGTCGCGAGAGTCCATGGAGGGCTCCACCCATAAGGGTCCACGAAGTAGCAACCTTGACTATTCCATAACGGCTTCCGTCCACGAAGGACTAGCCTCACTATGGGTAGATCTTCACGAAGTAGGCGATCTCCTTGCCCGTACAAACTTCTTGGTTCACTCCACAACACGCAGTAGGAGGCTCCCAAGCGACACCTAACCAATCTAGGAGGCACCACCCTCCAAAAGGTAATAGGCTCGGTAATGACGATGAACTCCTTGCTCTTGTGCTTCAAGATGATAGACTCCTCAACACACAATCACTCTCTCACAGATTTGGCTGGGTAGAAGAGATGGGATTGGTGGAAAGCAACTTGGGGAGGCTAGAAATCAAGATCCATATGATTGGAGTGGAAGATCTTGACCTCAACACAAGACTAGGTGGTTCTCTCTCAGAAAACTGGATGGGCAAGTATGGAATAGTTCTGAGTGCTCTCTCTGTCGAGTAGGTGGTGGTGAAGGGGTATATATAGGCATCCCCAAAAATCCAACCGTTACACACAAAATGACCAACTCGGTGACACCGATGTGTGAATCTCGGTGGTACCGAAGTGACCAAAAGGTGGCAACTTTTGAATCTCGGTGAGACTGATATAGGAATCTCGGTTGCACCGATAAGGTGACCAACGGTCAGATTTCCAAACTCGGTGACGCCGATCCAGCATTCTCGGTGGGACCGAAAACGTGAATTTGCGTAACAGAAAGTTGGCAACCTAAACTCGGTGGCACCGGTATGGAATCGGTTGCACCGAAGTGGCTAGGGTTTGGCTGAGTCTGTCTAGGGTATGGAATCGGTGGTACCGAAGTGGGAATGTTGGTTGCACCGATTTTGAGTGTTAGGCTCTGGACAGACTTTGGTGGGAGAGCTTGTGGGTGTTTTTGGCGAATGTCACTTGTGCACGTATGAGCATATTGTTCACCAATCAAGACCTTACCCCCTTTTAATAGTATTGGCTTTCCTATGGACTCAAAGTGATTTCTCACAAATATAAAATGTAGAGTCCTCTTGCTTGAAGCTTGGCCAACCTATTTCCTTTGCATCTTGGGGTATCTCCACAATCTCCTTAGTCCTTTTGCCATCCCTATCATTGAACATTTCCTGAAACATACTTGGTAGAAACATTAGTTCAATGACTTATATGTTCTTATTAATTACCAAAACCACCAAGGGAGCAAATGTGCTTTCAGTCTGTCTCAATGCTCTGTGACTTAGATATTCTTGTCATATTCGGCAAATTTCAATGTGTGGTACTAATGGCCTGTGACAAAACCAAAGTCTTCGAAGGTTCTTGAAGAGGTGACTTGTACATGGTAGACTTCTCTGCAGGACCACAGGTTGCCTCATGTCTTCTAGCAAAAGCTTCGGAGTGCCGGCTTTGGCACAGAAGGCTAGGACATGCTGGGATGAGGAACTTACACACACTCGCCAAGAAGAAGCTCATCATTGGCGTCGAGGGTGTTAAGTTCAAGAAGGACCACCTCTGTGGTGCCTGTGAAGCCAGGAAAATGACCAGGGCCAAACACCCCTCGAAGACAATCATGACGACCACTCGTCCCTTCGAGCTGCTACACATGGACTTATTTGGCCCTACTCATTATTCCACCTTCTCTACCACTGCAAATCTATATGGCTTCGTAATTGTTGATGACTATTCTCGCTTCACCTGGGTGCATATCATACTCTATAAGACTGAAGTCCAGGATGTCTTCAGGCGCTTCGGAAATAGGTGTATGAACAACTACAACATCAAGATCAAGCACATCAGGAGTGACAATGGCACTGAATTCAAGAACACAGGCCTGGACACCTATCTTGACACTCTTGGCATCACTCATGAGTTCTCTTCTCCATATACTCCTCAGCAGAATGGTGTCGTGGAGCGCAATAATAGGACTCTTATTGAGATGGCTCGCACCATGCTTGATGAATACAAGACACCACGGAAGCTATGGCCTGAAGCCATTGACACTTCATGTCATCATCAACAGAGTATATCTTCACAAGTTCTTCAAGAAAACATCTTATGAGCTTCTCACTGGTAAGAAACCCAATGTAAGTTATTTCAAAGTCTTTGGTGCAAGATGTTGGACAAGGGATCCACACCACACCTCTAAATTTGCACCGAAAGCACATGAGGGTTTCATGCTTGGTTATGGAAAGGATTCGCACACCTACAGAGTCTTCAACATCTTTCACAACAAGGTTGTTGAGACTGTAGATGTGCGATTCGATGAAACTAACGGCTCACAAAGAGAGCACCTACCTCCTGTGCTAGATGAATTACCTCCTGATGAAGCTATTAGACTGATGGGCACTGGAGAAATTGTGCCTGAAGAACCTGTGATTGAAGAGGTCATCATTCCCCCATCCACTCGGCGCGAAGACAATGTTGAACCTGAAGACAATGCTGCTGATGAAGACAATGCTCAGCAGCCAGAACAAAGCCTTCACCCTGCACATCCGCGCGTGGCAAATGAAGTCCAAATTGAGAGAATGCTTGACAGCATAAACGCACCAGGTCCACTTACTCGCTCAAGAGCTACTCAATTGGCTAACTTTTGTGGGCACTTTACTTTTGTATCCATTACATAGCCCACCAAAGTAGATGAAGCTTTCAAGGAACCAGAATGGATTCAAGCCATGCAGGAAGAGCTTCACCAGTTTGAGCTGAACAATGTGTGGGAGCTCGTAAAGCGTCCTGATCCAACAAAGCACAACATCATCGGTACCAAGTGGATCTTCCGCAACAAGCAAGATGAGTCCAGTCAAGTCGTCAGAAACAAGGCCAGACTTGTGGCCCAAGGTTACACACAGGTCGAGGGTATTGACTTCGGTGAAACCTTTGCACCTGTTGCTAGACTCGAAGCCATTCGTATACTGCTTGCTTATGCTAACCACCATGACATATGCTTATATCAAATGGATGTCAAAAGTGCATTCCTCAATGGTAAGATTGAGGAAGAAGTATATGTTCCTCAACCACTAGGGTTTGAAGATCCAAAGCATCCTGACAAAGTCTTCAAGCTCAACAAGGCACTCTATGGCCTCAAGCAAGCACCAAGAGCTTGGTATGACACACTCAAGGAATTTCTCAAGAAGAAAGGCTTCAAACCTGGTTCACTAGATCCCACTCTCTTCACTAAATCCTATGATGATGAATTGTTTGTATGCCAAATATATGCGGATGACATTATCTTCGGTTGTACTAACAACAAATACAGTGATGAGTTTGCTTATATGATGCAAGAGAAGTATCAAATGTCGATGATGGGAGAACTAAAATTCTTCCTAGGGCTTCAAATTCGACAACAACCAAATGGCATCTTCATATCACAGGAGAAGTACCTCAAGGACTGCCTCAAGAAATTTGGCATGAATGAAGCCACAGGCTACAAGACGCCTATGCCTACTAATGATCACCTCTGAACTGACGAAAATGGTAAAGATTTTGATCAGAAGGTATATCGCTCCATGATTGGGTCTTTATTATACTTATGTGCATCTAGGCCAGATATAATGCTTAGCGTTTGCATGTGCGCCAGATTTCAAGCGGCACCAAAGGAGTCGCATCACCTTGCTGTGAAGTGAATACTTAGATATCTGGCTCACACCCCAACACTAGGACTATGGTATCCAAAGGGTTCAAAGTTTGAGCTCATTGGCTATTCAGATTCTGACTTCGCTGGCGATAGAGTTAATCGCAAGTCTACATCAGGCACGTGTCACTTTCTTGGACGATCTCTTGTATGTTGGTCTTCGAAGAAGAAGAACTATGTTTCACTCTCCACTGTCGAAGCCGAATACATTGCTGCTGGCGCATGCTGTACTCAGCTTCTTTGGATGAAGCAGACTCTCAAGGACTACAGCATCAACCTGAAGCATGTACCACTCTACTGCGACAATGAGAGTGTAATCAAAATCTCCTACAACCCTGTACAGCATTCGAAGACAAAGCACATTCAGATACGACATCATTTTCTTTGGGATCACGTGATGAAGGGCGACATCAACATCAAGCATGCTGACACTGAAGATCAACTGGCAAATATCTTCATGAAGCCTTTGGATGAGAAGAGGTTTTGCAAGTTGCGGTGTGAGCTAAATATATTAGAATCCTCTAATATCCTTTGAATGGGAATACATCCTAACACTTATGCATGTTGATGACTTCGGTGTACAACACACGATGTAACGTATGTCTTCAATTCATGAAGACTTACAATCTGAGTGTGAATACATTAACAAAGAATATGACTTCAGAGCGCCATGATAATTGTTCGTCGTGTCTGAGTCAAACATTCTTATACGGTGGGTAATGCCACCAACCAAACTCGAAGACATTGCTTTTTATCTCATCTTTTTTACATGTCTTCGTGAGCTGAATGTCTTCGAAACAAAAATTTTGTTTGCACATGTGTTTCAGTTGAAAACTATTTGCAAATCTACATTTGGACTAGAGCTTGGTACTATACATCATTGGTCCTATAGCTTTGTCTTCAACTTTTTCCTAGGCAAATGTGATCGGACCCGACATTCTCATCTGTTCTTATCTCGTCTAAGTCTGTTCTAATCCAGTCATATGCATTCTATATTGACACGTGTTGACTGTCTTCACTGTGTCCTTGTCAGTCGAAGACAAACCAACCACATATTTAATTCTCAAATCTCAACTGTCTCCGTGTCTTTAGCAACAAGTCTGGCGCCGCCGCTTCGATTATGGTAGTGGGTTGTCAGGTGGGTTGCATGTATGCCGCGTGTCCACTTAAACCGAGGAGTCGGGGGCATATCCGTCCAAACGGTTCGGATGTTTTTCACCTCTATAAATGCAAGTGGCACCGCTCCATCATTACCTTCCACCTCCGCCACCCTCGTGCTCAAACCCTAGCGCCGTCGCTGGATTCCATCGCCGCCGGAGACGAAGTGCTTAGCAGCCACGCCTTCTCCGACGACGTACTCACGCCGGCCGCGTACATCTCCTTCATGCCACCGCCGTAGCTGTCTGTCTCCACCAAGTTAGGGTGAGGCAGATCGAACATCTCGGCCTCACCGCCTCGTCGAGCTTTTCATCGCGTTCATCACTGCGGTAAATAAAAAGTTATTTTTACCGCATGCTTTGATCTGAAATTTCTACTGAAAATAGTCGGTTGTAGTTTCTTCACTTCCCACTCAACCACATCTAGATCTAGATCTCTATTTTTCCCAATACTCTCACCTTTTGGTCTAAAATTGGTTTGATTCCTCACTTGTACGAATCCTTGGACTGGTACAAATCTGAAATCACCATATGTACTATAAGTGAATGTCTTCGGCAAAAAGGTCAATGTCTTCAAAACACTGTGCTATCTTCCAAATCTTCTGAGAATGCATATAACCTCTCCTCTTCCCTCGCGTCTCTAACTCTTTCACAGGTACATGTCCGCAGCAGAATCGCTTGGATCTCATAGTCTAAATTCATTTGCAGACTACTTGCAGATACATTTGGAATCGCCTGGTACTTGTTCTTATCTGCGCACCCCTGTGAAGCCTTTGTCGAAGTCAATGGCAGATGATAAACCAGTCAAGAAGGGAGGGAAGCAGAGACGAAAGAATACAGCTAAACATCTTCCCCCAGGTCTATATGAGCAATACAAGTCAGATGAACGGGAAACTTATCAGCAGCGCAAGACTCGAATCCAATGGATTCGAAGATATTGGAGTGTGGAGTGGTTCAACTACCACTTTGTAACTAAGGAGTATGCTGAGAAGTGTGCTGAAAAAGAACCATGGACGGACATTGTGTACAGAAATCTTCATCCGAAGACTAAGGCAGAAGCCATTAATATGGGGTTCTATCCATGCATGTTCAGGCCCCCAATGCCTAACAATCCTCATCCGTCAAGCATTCTTGGCTGCCCAGATCATACACAGTCTGACTCTCATGAAGATGATGAAGAGCATCCACCAGCCCCTAGGCCGAAGCCTCTGAAGAAGTCACTGGCTTCAAAGCCCAAGGCTTCAAAGCCTCCCAAGCCGTCTGTCCCCTCACCTCAAGCTTCGCGCTCTCCCTCTGTTAATCCAGAAGAGCCCGAGGAAGAAGATCGCCTTCATAGGCGAATGAAAAGGAAAGTTGTTGCCTCTATAGGTCCGAAGCCAACTCTGTCCTTAATGGACACCGCAAATATGATTGAACTATCTAACGATGAGTTCGACGATGAAGCCTTAGCTAGGCTCATCCAGCAGAAAGAAGAAGAAGCCAAGCTGCTCGAAGACTTACCTCTCATTGATCCTGTCATTTTCGAACACTTCATTGATGAATGGTTCGCCGATCCCTCTCTCACCATTGATGCCCTCCAGCTTCCAATTGGACTAAGTGTCACCTTCCAAGGGCTGGTGAATGAGGAACTGACTGTGGCTCAGAAATCCAAGCAGATGAAGGCCAAGATTAGCCATGAAAAGGAGTTGTTCAAGCAGAATGTGCACATACTCTCAGCTCCTCAGATTCAGGAATATCAACTGATAATGGCAGATCTCAAAGCTGAATTTGAGAGGAAGTGTGAAGCTGTCAAAGGTGCCCTAGCGCGCCTAAAAAGAAAGACTACGATTATGGTCCAAGCTCACAACGACATGCTGAAAAGAAAGGCTCTTGGTCAGCCTGCTCTTGCTCCCGAAATCATTGGACGCTCCAGGCAAGCTTCAATGTCTTCGGATGTGCCTACTCCCACACCGTCTGTGCGTCGTGGCATTGAGTTTCCGGCTGGCTTCTCTGGCACTCGTGCACCTCCGTCTTCCTCTGTGGCTGATAGCAAGAAGACCAAGAAGGCCGAAGCTGAAGCCAAGAAGCGTAAGGCAGCTGCCTCTGAAGCCCAACCTCTGAAGAGGTTGAAGACAAGAAAATCCATGTCTTCGGAGCCAGCTCAAGAACCAGTACCCCCTACTGCTCCGTCGTCAACCCCTGCTCCTCAACAAGAGCCGCTGCTCATTAAGCCAAACTTGGAGAGACATGTCGTTCTGCATGAGTCTGCTTCCACAGAGACTCAGAGACCAGAAGATATTCCAGCTGCTGAAGACACTGCAATAGCTGAAGACTTTGCTCATGATGACATTGGTGCCGAAGACAATGCTGAGCCAGAACATGTTCCACAGGTGGATGCCCCAATGGTTTCCTCCCCACAGCCAACGAGTGAATTTTTGGACATTGGGACTCCTCTCCAGCCAGAAGTACCTGACGCTGAGCCCGGTACACCATCACCTCCGTTCTTCCCTCCAGTGTCAACCTCTCCAGAATCTCCGTTTGCTCCAATGGAGATTGAAACCACCACCACCACTTCACCACTGAAACGTCTTCGTCGAGGACCTCGAGCTCTTATGTATCCTATTCCTGAAGGTGAAGTACGTGTTTCACCGACTTCACCAGTCAAAGAAGTGCTGAGGATTGAAGATGTTCCTCCCAGCCAATATGCCCCAGAAGGCATGGCCCCTGAAGACATTACTGCCGATGCCACAATGGGTGAAGCCAATGCCCCATCCCCTCATGCATCTCCTGTCCCAGCCACACCATCCACTGAAGACAATGAAGACAACATTGTGATGGCTCGCAATCGGGAAGGAGAGATGGTTCCTACAAGATGGCCTCGCCTTGTTGCACCACCAAGAATGGGACCTCAGTATGAGTTCCACCTTGATCGTCTCCCCAATGTCATGAACCCCAATGCTCGTCTTCCATGTCTTCACCAGTCTGGCCCTGCAAGACCCTTGGTCTTCGAGTTGGAAAGGTTCAGGCTGAACAACACCTTCTTTGACTCCGACCGCAATCCATACAAGCATGAAAGAATACAGTCTGACAGGTTCTAGAGTGCTCCACAATGTCAGTACTACATGTGTGTGCTCTATGGCCAGAACAGGATCTTTCCCCACAAACATCTCAGCTTTGAAGCTATGAAAGGTCTTCCCTGTTTTGATCAAGCACTGGATTGTCTTCGAGATGTGGGTTTGCTGCCTTTCTGCACCGACCATGAAGACTGGAATGAGGAACTCATCCTCCAATTCTACGCAACTCTCCACATCTCTGGCTTCGGTCGTGATGTGAACACTTGGCAGATGGACTTCATGATTCGGGATGAACATGTCACTACTTCACCACTGGAATTCTTTCCTGCAACACCACTTGCTGCCACTAGTGAAGACTTGGATCCTCACTCTGAAGCCTATGTGGCTGCCACTCGAAGCCTATTCCAAATGCGAGAACCCAACATGACTGAGATGCTCACTATGATGCAACCTTTGGCTCAAGATGCATAATTGCCCACTTCATTCTTTGTGGATGATCTTCAATATTTGCCCTGGACTCTCTATCACATTCTTCGGCACACCATTTGGCCAATTAAAGGGCACAACTCATCTCGCAAGATTGAAGGGCCTCTGAAGACATTGCTCTACAACAATGTGTATGGCATCAGGTTCAATCTTCAAGACTTGTTCCTTCGCAACCTTGCTGCCAATGGTTTCAATGGCCTCGAGCCGAAGATATATGCTCCCTGGATCATGCGCTTCATCAAGTACAGAACCAACACCAGGTTCCTTCCATCTGCTCGCAACCATGGCGTTTATCTTCCAGATATTGAAGTTGTGCCAGCTGATCTGTATCCATCCAAGAGCAAGAATCCAATTGTCGAAGGCACTAGTGGCACTGCTGATATTGAAGGTCTTCACATTCCTTCTTATCCATCAAGGGCAAGACTTATTGGTGCCTTTCGACATCCAAGATACGGTGCTACCAACACTGAAGCCACTGCCAACACCCTGCCTCGTCAACGCCTACCAAGAAGAGAACGTGCTCTCACTGATCGTGAACTTCTTGTCTCTATGATTCAAAAGCAAGATAGGCACCATGAATGGACTCGGCGCTAGATGCATTCCATGATGCAAGATATCAATCACGTTCGCAACCTCGCCACCAAAAATGCTTTTGTGGCTTATGAAACCAGTCGCCGCTCATGGAGAACTTTGACTATGTTGGCTCCTGAGGACGAACTTCGAGAAGATGGATTTCACCCTCGCTATAGATTTGGTGCACCACCTCCCAGTGCGGAGAAATGGCGCAAGACTCCATCCCTCGAAGAAAGTGATTTCTCCTCTTCCGCTCCCTCCGCCAACGTCAGGCTTGCAGATGAAGCTGATGATGCCACCTCCCTGCCTCCATCGACTCGGCGTCGCGACACTGCCCCAAGACTCCACTGCACCGTCCTCATCGACACCTGCGGGGAACGTGTAGACTTTCAATCTCTTCGTCCCGTTTTGGTCATTCGATGACAAAGGGGGAGAAGCATTGGATCATAGTCTTCTAACGGGTCTAATAATATGGGCTGGGTGTTATCTTTTGCAAAGTTTACAGCTCTCGTTTTCTGAACATTTGCTGCTTTAGGTTGTAAAACTTAAGTCTTGATGGACGTCTGCACTTTATGTTTACCATACTCTTTGGCGCTTCCTCAAGTCATTTTCTATGCGCTTAAGGTCATTTTGCAGATGCCCATTTTTCATTGTGCATTTCATTATCTTCGACATATCTGTTTATGCATAGTGAATGGATTACAAGATACAGGGGGACATCTCCACAAACTACAACCTGCCATGTGCACTTGCATTCAAAGCAAAATTTTCATATGCACATCTTTAGGGGGAGCTCTCTGTATCTTGCAATCACTATCGTCAAAACCTTATCTTCACATATATTTATTCCCGTTGAAAACTTCAACCAGTTTGTCATCAATCACCAAAAAGGGGGAGATTGTAAGTGCATCTAGTGCCATCCTTTGTTGGTTTTGGAGTATTGAAGACAAACATGGTTGAGGGACTAATGTGTTTGTGAGAGTTCATAGGTTAACACAGATAGAAGTCCCTGGAGTTTCGGTTTAGCCATCGAAGACGACCCCCAAAAATTCTGAAGACATTGATGACGGCTGAAGCCATTGGTGGTATGCGAAGACATTCGTCCGAAGACAATCAAACGCGAAGATGAAGTCTTTTGGTAGTTTTGTTTCTTCTTCCTGAGTCATAGGAACCACCGTACTATTAAGTGGGGTCGATGTGATTGAAGTCAGATGCTGACGTGATGCTCAACCCATACCTATATCTTCGAGCGAAAACAATGAGAGGAAATCTCTTCCAGAGTTGGTTGAGTCAGCTTTACTTGTAGCCCAAGTAAAGCTGCCGCGTGTGTTTGAAATATGAATATTGTGACACGTGTCGGTAGGCCATTGACCCAGGGTCATTTCGGTCATATCAGGTCGGGTTGCCCGCTGGCTATAAATAGCCCACCCCCTCCACCATGAGAAGGTGGCTGCTCAGAGAGAGATACGACTGTTGTCGTTTTGGAGCAACCCACCTCGAAGACATTGAGAGAGAGAAACATCCTGCATGGATAAACCCAAACACCTAGAGCTAGAGTGTTTGAGCATCACCGAAGTCATTCTGTTCTGAGAGAACTGAAGACTTATTACACTTGAAGAATGTGATCTTCCAGACGGTTAGGCGTCTGGGTCTAGAGCAATCCAAGAGTCATTGTGGATCTCCGGGTGACCAAGTTTGTACGGGTTTCGGAAGTCTCCCCTGAAGACTTACCTGAGTGATTGGGCGTTATCTAAGTGACTTCGGCTCAAGGGGAATAAGGTGAAGACGAGGTCTTCTGAGTTAAATCTCAGCCTCCCTAACCAGACGTATAGTTGTCACAGCAACTGTAACTGGTCCAACAAATCCTGTGTCTTCGTCAAGCAATTGGTTCTATCCTTTCACTTTCTTACATTCCTGTTCTGTATCATGAAGCCTTTGCTTGCTCATTGTTTGAAGACTTATCCTGAAGACATTCATATCTGCTGTTTATCTTTATTCTATCTAAGTTTGTCTTTGACTCATTTTAGTTGCATGATGATAATGCTTAACTTGCCTGTATGTCTTCACTGCATTGCGTGCCTTGACTAGATCATTGATTACTATCCCTACCTGATCCTATTTCGCTTCCGCGTTATTCGAATACATTCACTGTTTTGAAGCCTTTCATAAAAATCGCCTATTCACCCCCCTCTAGTCGATAACTAGCACTTTCAAGAACCACTCCTAATTAGCCGAAACACCTCAAGAAGTGGCAAGCTCGTGACTTAAAATCTCAAGTGCAAAAGGGTGTGGAAGAATTGGCGGAGGTTGTGGAAAAAAATGGTGGAAATCAGCAAAAATCTGCAAAAACAAGGCAAAAATGCCAAGCTGCGTGTGACAGGCTGGATGTCTGGGCCTTTGCGCGGATGTTTGGTAGGCCGGCTGTCCGGGGGTCGGGCCAGATGTCCGGGCCTCCCGATCCAAATTTGATCTGGAGATCCCCTATGATCTTGATGATGAACATGATTTTTTGGCTAAGTTGGGGGTGAATTTGCGGATGAAAATGATGAGGATGATGGGGGAAAGCTAGATCCACTTGTCCACAACAAAATCCATGGATCATAATCAACAAAATCTCCTCAAATCCAACGAATTCAAGAAATTTTGGTATGGCTATTTTTGTAGGAATTTTCAAAATTAGGTCAAATCAAAACAAAATTTGGCTAGAAAGTGAGGGATGAGACTCCAAGGTGTGAATCAACGTGGCTCATGGTACCAAGATGATACGGGGCTAACCCATGAGTGTCGATCTTTTCACACTTGGAGGGGGCAAAGGGGAAAATCAAGAGGAAAAGACAAACACTCAAGAACGATCTCAAAATAACACATCCACTGGATCCATAGAACACATGAGATACAATGATCCAAAGTCAGCCAAAGGATACAAGTAACGGTAGTCTTCCCACTCCTGAGAAGGGGCCTTGAAATCCCGGAGGATCTTCCCTATAAAAGGGGCCTTGGCATCCACTTGGATCTTCTCACATAGAGGTCATCTCCATGGGAAGAGGTAAGTGGAAGGAGCTATGCTCAACAATCTCAATCGCTAAACATAAGCTAACCCTAAAAGGAGGAGGAGGGGTCCTATATATAGTACTAGACCGGATAGGGGGAGAGAGAAGGGATACATGGCCCTTGGGCCACATCTGCCCACGCAGGGCCGGATGTCCGGCCAGGGGCCCGGATGTCCGGGACTTCAGGACGGGCCGGATGTCCGGTCCTACGCGGTTCTCGCATGGACGCGCCTGATTTCCGGGCCAGGGGCTGGATGTCCGGGGCTTATGGCGAGGCCGGATGTCCGGGCCCTGGGCCAATGTTCGGGACTTGGCGTGAAGCTCCGTATTCCGGCATCTTCGGGCGGATTTCCGGGGTCGAGGCCGGATTTCTGGGGCGAGGACGGATGTCCGGGCCGGGGCCGGATGTCCGACCGTTGTACCTTTGCCTGCTCTACCTTGGCACTAGCAGGGGCTCCAGGGGGCAGATGTCTGGGCCAAGGGCCGGATGTACGGGGCCTGGAGGGTCTTGCATCCTACTTTTGGCGTTTTTCTTCATCCGTCTTCGTGCCCATCTTCATGGATGCTTGGTCTTCATTCCGAGTGTCTCTGAGGTCGTCTTCATGGTACCTGAGCATGCATAGAGTCTCCGCTTAAGGTAGCATCCTTGTTCCAAGAGTATCAAAGGGGAGTCGATAAGGGGAGATTTCACCTCGGTTTCGATGGCACATGCATGGGCTCTTGTCATAGGACCACTTGGAGCTTGAGGTGTTGGATCCATGGAGATGGCCATGGGATGCTCTGCATCATACAGTTTATAGAAGGGAACATGGGACATAATTGCATAGTTAATATTATAGTAAATAAATTAATATTCCAGTTACCAATCTTTTGTGCATTATATCATAGAGCGTAGACATCAGGTTTTAGTTTGACTCATGCATGCATCTTCCAAGGTTAATGTCTACTCTTAGACTACCCACAATAAGAAGTAACATAGAGTAATAACATGCATATGTTACTAGTCTAAGTTACTATTTCCACAGTGGGTAGTAACATAGGGGTAGTAACATTGAGCCATTCATTTGTTAGCTTATAGACTCATCTTGTCTTTGTATGTGTTATGTTACTCATAGTAGTAGTAACATAGTATGTTACTCAATTTTTCTCTCTTCTCATTAATTAGCTGCCACATTATATTTTTTGCTTAGGTGGCATCTATGTTACTACCTATGTTACTCCCACTGTGGATAGTCTTAGCACACAGTTGCACTGTCATTGGGGCAGTCCTACAGTGTATAGATGGGGGCATGGGGCATAATTGCACAGTTAATACTAGAGTAAATAAATTAATATTGGAGTTACTAATCTTTTGTACATTATATCATAGAGCGTAGACATCAGGTTTCAGTTCGACTCATGCATGCATCTTCCAAGCTTACGGATTCCCCTATAGCTTCACCACACGCATAACACCACCACTGCGTACACCTTGTACCCACGACTGGTTGATGAGGTGTCCACGACCTACACAACAGGGACCTCTCCGGTTGACCTTAGGTTTCAAACTTCATGCATGCATCTACCGCCCAGTTCCGGTTGCTTAAGATCACGGCCCCCACCTTCGCCCCCAGCCTGCGGGTAGGAATAGAGTAGTCTCATCTAGAATTTCTTCCCGTCGTTGTGGGCCTTGTGGTAGCAGAATTTCAGTTTTTCCGATTGTTGTTGGACCCTACAGTTGTAATCCTTGAGCTCTATCTAAACGTGTTTATATATAGGTATGCTTGCATTCATACCTAATCAGAATAGGTTCTTAGAACTAATTCATAATTTGTTAACGAAACTGGTAAACCATTGCAGCCATCTAATTGGTGGTATGGTGAGCTTCTGACGGCATTTCACGGCGTTTGTACCAGTAGCATAGTAACTATTAACTCCCGTGAACACGGCTTATTTATCATTTCTGGAGGGCCTCGCGGCTGAGCTACTCATCGGCGGCACCCTGCCAGTCGTTTAGAGGATCCCTGGGAACAAATGAACAAGCACGATGTCATCAGTCAGGGACCAACATCCATGCCAACTTCCCGAGATGACTGCTAAGGCAATTCATATTCTCCCCCAATCTTCAGCCACCATCTGATGTTAATTGATTTTGATCTTCCCCACTCGCCAGTTCTGAAGACACTTCAGACCTCACATTAACTTCATTCAGTCTTTAAGAATAACCAAAGGTACGTTGTACAATAGCCTTCTTTAAATGGTTTAATCTATATTTGACAACTAAACAAACCTTCCAAATGTCTCGATATCATTTTCACTAATATGTGTAGTCTTTTGCTGGTCAAATAGACATATGGATCTCAAAGCTATGGCTCATGCGCTCATACAAAAAAGGACAACTGACTAATTTGAGGATACGTTATGGCAAGAAGGCTATATATTCATGGTATTCTTAGCCCTACTCTTGAATTTTTAACCGATGCCCATAGGAAACATAATTAGGCATTTTTCAATTATCAAAGTTTCTTTCAGCATGCTTTACATAATATATTGATATTTGACAAGAAAATTGTATTTTGTGCGGCTACGTAGTCAATTCATAGTGTGTTGAAGATCTTGTCCTGGGTGTCCAGAGTATGCGGTGTGTGACTTCTTGTGTTGTGTTGTGTTGTGTGTATGCGCGCGTGCACACGCATATATGTTAATTGGTGGCTGGTGTGTGTGTGTGCAGGTGCGAACATAGGCAGCGAGTATACTACACTGAGAAGCGATACAGGGGCATGAAGCAAGCGAGCAGGTGTGCGTAGTGACCTGCTACTGCACTAATAGCCTTGTCCAGAGCACCGGGGCCGCCTCGACACGGCGTGGTGATACTTGTGATCTGCGTTGGGTTTTCCGCAAAGAGGAGCGAGTGATGCCGCACAGTATAGATAAGTATTTCCCTTAGTTAAACCAAGGTTATCAAACCAATAGGAGTAGCACGCAACCCCCCTCTTCAGCGAATGCACATAAAGAAGCAAACGCTTGCACCCAATGCAGGCAAGAGAGTTGTCAATTCCCTTGGACTTGTTATTTGCAAGCAAATGAAGTGTGTAGATGATAGTTGATAAATGTAAATTGCAAAATAAATAAAAGTCAAATAATGGAAGCAAGGTAATAAAAGCTTTTGTAAATATATAAGTAAATAGACCCGGGGGCTATAATTTTCCCTAGTGGCATCTCTCATGTAGTAGACATACGGTGGGTAAACAAATTACTGTTGGGCAATTGATAGAAAAGCGCATAGTTATGCAATATTTATTCACGACAATGATCATGTATATATAGACATCACATCCATAAGCAAATAGGCCGACTCCTTCCTGCACCTATTATTATTACTCCACCTCGAGAGCGCTTCTATGCTTGCCTCTCTAGGAATTAAGTTCATGACAAACAGAGTAATGCTTGGAGAACGATGACATGATTTAGAAAAAGAAAACTCAATCAATATGAATTAACCCCATCGTTTTATCCTTAGTGTCAACAATACATAGACGTATCTTGTCCCTTTCTGTCACTAGGATATAGAGCACCGCCAGATTGAACCCACTACAACGCACCCCTCTCACTGAAGAAATATCAATTTTGTTGGCCAAACTATTTCAATAAATCGAAGAGATTTACGAAGCTATAATAATCATGCAAATAAAAATCATAATAGAATTCAGAGAATACTAAAATATTTTTCATGAATAATCTGAACATAAATCCACAATTCATCGGATCCCAACAAACGCACCGCACAAAGTGATTACAATGAATATATCACCGCAAAGATGTGGTGAACTTTGTATTGAAGATCAAGAGAGAGAGAGAGATAGGTAGCCATCTAGGTACTAACTACGGACCCATAGGTCTGTAGGGAATTACTCACACATCACCATGGGAGAAGCAAGGTTGATGTAGAGGCCCTCCATGATCGATCGCCCCTCCGACAGGGCACCGGAACAGGGCTCCAGATGGGCATATGGCGGAACAGAGACTTGCGGTGGCGAAAAAAGTGTTTTGGGAGGCTCTCTAGGGTTTTTCGGAAATATTAGAATTTATTAGCCAGAGAGGGGCGTCGGGAGACGCTAGGGGGAGCCACCACACAACAGGGCACAACCACCCCCTGGGCTCGCCCTGATGTGTGGTGCCTCTCTCGTGCGGCCTCCGATCTCCTCCCGAAGCTTCTAGGTCTTCTTTTGTTCCAGAAAAAATCATAAAAAAGTGTCGTGGCAATTGGACTTCGTTTGTTACTGTAAACCTGAAAAGCCAAAAACATGTAGAAAACAGCAACTGGCACTGGGCACTGGGCCAATAGGTTAGTGCTCAAAAATAATATGAATTGGTAAATAAATATCCAAAAAAGCATCCTAGAATGATAATATTATAACATGGAACAATCAAAAATTATAGATACGTTGGAGATGTATTAGCATCCCCATGCTTAATTCCTGCTCGTCCTCGTGTAAGTAAATGATAAAAACAGAATTTTTGATGTCACATGCTACCCAACATATAATCTATTGCAGGTATGATAATTGAGAAATGTTGAATTAATAAACATCAACATAGTAATATTCATAAACATAAGTAATATAATCATCAAGTTTCAAAATATACGATCCTTAAAGAGTGTTCACCCCCTATTAATTTTATCATATTAGCATGGCACGTCTCCGTCTTCACCACATAAATACAAATGTCAAGCACCACAGTGTCAAGTCAGGCAATTCGATCGTATTTTTTAACGCACTTCAGCTTTTTATTACTCACACGATATATTAGCGTGAACCATGGATATAGCATAAAGGTGGAATGGAATGTGGTGGTAGGTTTCAAAGGGCTAAAAGTGGAGAAGAAGTTCTCGCATCAACTAAGCGTACCAATGAGCTATGGAGATGTCCATCAATAGATATCAATGCGAGGAGTAGGGATTGTCATGCAACGAATGCACTAGAGCTATAATAGTATGAAATCTCAACTGAAGCTAAGTGGGTGTGCATCCAACTTGCTTGCTCATGAAGACCTCGTGCATTTGAGGAAGACCGTCAATGGAATATACAAGCCAAGTTCTATAATGAAAAATTCCCACTAGCATATGAAAGTGACAAAACAAGAGACTCTTTATATGAAGAACATGGTGCCACTTTGAGGCACAAGTGTGGAAAAAGAAGTAGTAGCACTGTCCCCTCTCTCTTTTCTCTCATTTTTTCTCTTTTCTTTTTCTATTTCTCCTCTTTTTTCTTTTTTCTCCTTTTTTTCTTTTATTTTTTCGTCCGGATTCTCATCCCAACTTGTGGGGGAATCATTGTCTCCATCATCCTGTCCTCACTGAGAAAGTGCCCTAATAATGATGATCATCACACTTTTATTTACTTACAACTCAATATGAAAAACTATAGTATGACTCTATATGAATGCCTCTGGCAGTGTACCAGGATGTGCAATGATCAAGCGAACATGTATAAAAAAGATGAACGGTGGATTTGCCACAAATACTATGTCAGCTTATATGATATTGCAAACCAATATGACAATGAAAGTACTAGTCATATGATGTAACGGTGGAAGTTGCATGGCAATATATCTCGGAATGGCTATGGAAATGCCATAATAGGTAGGTATGGTGGCTGTTTTGAGGAAGATATAATGAGGCTTATGTGCAACAGAGCATATCATGTCACGGGGTTTGGATGCACCGACGAAGGTTGCATCGATCCTCGAAGTGAGAATGGGCAATGCACGGTACCGAAGAGGCTAGCAAATATGAGGTGGTGAGAGTGCATACATCCATGGATTCACATTAGTCATAAAGAAATCACATACTTATTTCAAGGTTTTATTAGCTCTCTCGAAGCAAAGTACTACTCGCATGCCCCTAGGGAGGAGGTTGGGAGGAGTTAACCATCGCGCTCCTCCGACTTAAACAGCACTAGGATTTCAACGAGGAATAAGAATGCTCACACATCATCACCATGTCATCAAAATATTTAGATGAACAGCAAGTTAACACCCTCTAATTTATGATAATCTTACTAACCAATGATCATGCACTCATGCCCTTTCACATTACCACATCAATATCATTAACCCACAATTTCTCTTTTATGTGCTACATGAAGGTTTTGATTATGCACCCATTGAATACCTATTATTTTTGGACTAGTCTTATAACCCATGCAAATGACCGTCGCTATTTATTAACTCTCACACAAATATAAGTGAAGAACGAGAGTGCAATTATTTCTTCAAAATCTATACGCCACCATGCTCTAAACACTACAGGAATCATGTTCTTTGCCATCCGCCATGGCAGACGGCAAAGGCACAACCACGGACGGCAAAGAACTTTGCCGTCTGCCAGCGGACGGCAAAATTTTGGGCCGAATAATGTCCGGCAAAGAGGTCCTTTGCCGTCTGCCTTGGGACAGCGGACGGCAAAGATTTTTTGCCGTCGGCCTGCAGACGGCAACGAGCGTAGACGGCGAAGTTTGACGCTAGCACCGTTAGGTGGCTAACGGGCCCTCACCAAAGTCTTTGCCGTCAGCCCCAGGACGGCAAACACACAAACTCTTTGTCGTCTACCGTGCACGGCCCCACACTAACCCTTTGCCGTCCGCCCCCTCTATGCCGACAGCCACCGTTGGCATAGAAGCCACCCTTTGCCGTCTGCCGTGGACGGCCCCACACTAACCCTTTGCCATCCGCCCCCTCTATGCCGATGGCCACCATCGGCATAGAAGCCACCCGTTGCCGTCCGCCCCCGCTATGCCGACGGTGGCCGTCGCAAAGAAGCCAAATGGCCCGCGGCCTCGCGCTCCCAGGGTTAACAGTTGGCTGCCACGTGTCCTCTTTGCCGACGGCGGCCGTCGGCAAAGCGGTCTTTGCCGTCCGGGGCAGACGGCAAAGAGGCTGTATTGCCTCTTTTTTGTTTGTTTTTGTTATATTCAACAATTTTCACAGGCAAATATATGATATGTATATATATATATATTTCACAGCAACAATATCCGTGTCATATGGATATGATCAACCAACAATTATACCAAATTAAAAGTATAAAATGTCACATTGTTCACCATATTACATTAGTTTCATCCATACATACATAGTCTCATACATAGCAAGAAAGTTTCATGTAAGTTCATCGATACAAAATGAAAACATAAAGTAAACACTAGCACTACATCAAAGCAAGCTTCCGTGAACTCAATCAAATCTGCAAAATTGGAAATAAGAAAGTTAGACTAAGAATACTAGAAGAAGTAGAAGATCTAGAAGAAGAAGATGATGAAGACGCTTTTTTCTTCTCTCTCTTTCTCCTCTTGTTTTTCTTCTTCTTATTGCTTATTTGTGTCATTTTAGAGCTAACCTAGGTAATTATCACATTTTTGACCTAACTAAGCTTATTGTGTCATTTTGCAAGAAAATAAGCTAAGTCTATGGCTTCTATGAGGTTAGCAAGTCTATTATGCCATTTTTGAGTTAACTAAGCTTATTATGTCATTATGGAGGAAACAATGCTAAGTATAGGTCATTTTAGAGCTCTCTTAGGTACACTATGTCATTTTGGAGGTAAGTAAGCTTACTATGTCTTTTTAGAGGAAACAAAGCTAACTTAGGTAAAATATGACATTAGTCTAAGTGCTAAGTTTGTCTTTGTGCTAAGTTTGTCTACGTGCTAAGTTTGTCTTTGTTTGAGAAAATGAGCCAAGTAAGTGGCATATTACGGCTTACCGTCCTCGTCATCACGGAGGTGAAGCATCGGGGTTCCTCGGGCCGGTTTCACCTGGAGCACTACTTGGCCCTGGAGAAGGATCATGCGATGCGGCTCGGGAGTTATGCTGCACCAAAGATCATTTGCGTTAGAATGATGACGCTGAAACGTTAAGACTAGTAACTAATGAACATTGAAATGAAACTCACCGTTCCAGCCGTGGTAATGACTGGCATCGGCGGAGGGGTCTGGCCGGTCTTCTCGCACAAAGTCTGCACATTTGGTTTTGACAAGTCAATCATATTGGTTATTAATGCAAAGAACATGTAATGCATGATTTGGCTAATATGAAGAAGAAACTTACCACGATGAGCTCGTACATGGCCCGGTTAGACGCATCGTTCTATGCCCTCTCCTCCTCCAACAACCTAGCCATCCTCTCCTCCAAATCCCTCTTCTCCTCCGCCGCCTGCCGGGCCTGTTCCGACAGAAGCGCCTAGGTTGTCTCTCTCTTTCTGCAGAGCAGCCTGCAACACAACTCCTCGTTAGCATTGTAATCATCTTTGTTCGCACACACAATGTAATGGAGGGAAGTTATCTGAGTCTGTATGACTAACCTCGATGGCGAGCTGGATTGGCCGTGGACGAGGCGTCATCTCAGGGCAGGAGCTCATTTGGCGCGCCTTGATCTGCCGGAGAGTGCGCGAAGACCGTATAAGTCCATCTCCAATGGCTATATGGCCATGGGGCCTCCCGTCGCCAGCTATCATCACCAGGTCTGGATTAATAGGATGCTGGCTCGGGTTGAAGTCCTCCCCATTCACCGCCTTCCCCACATCTTTGTACCTCACGAGCTTGTTGTGGGAGGAGATGTTGGTGAAGTTCTGGGGATTATCGAGGTCAGACTCAGAGAATGCCTTGGCCTTCTTGTACGAGGCAGTATGGGCTATGACATAGAGGTCGTACACCTGTGGCACCTCCGTCTTATTGTAATGCGCCTACAAGAGAGGAACAAAGTATTAATAAAGGGGTCAAGCTAGCATCAAAAAATGAATTGCAGGAATCATGAAGCAAACCACGTACCCAGTTCCGCCCGAACTGAAATAAGTTGGCGCTGCCTTGATGGTGTGGCACACCTTTGATGAAATTCTTCTTGTCTTTTCTGAACTTATGGCCAGGATCCAGGAACTGTCTATGCAAGTCGAAGCAAGAATACTTGCGACCCGCCTGCAGCTAACGGAACTGAAGAGCTGCCTTGCATGTGGGGCACGGGAACCTTCCATGCACACACCAGCCAACGAATAGCGCATACGCCGGCAAGTCATGCGTCGAGTACATGTACCACACATGCATTTTGAAGTTTTGTTTTGTAGCGGCGTCATATGTCTTGATCCCATTATCCCAAGCTTCTTGAAATTCATCCTTAAGCGGCTGCATGTACACAGCATATTCTTCCCCGGATAGTTGGGCCCTGGAATTATCAACGTTAAGAAAATGTTCTTTCTTTTCATAATCTCTCTGGGGGGGAGATTGAGTGGAATGACAAATACAGGCCAACAACTGTATTGAGTTTCCGTCATACCAAACACATTGAACCCATCCGTGCTGATGGCGACTCGAGGATGCCTTGGATCTGCCGCTTTGTCCTTATGTAATGCATCGAAGTGCTTCCACGCAAAAGCATCTGAAGTGTGTCCCAACATCGGATTCCCATCTACATCTAGTTCGGTTCTTTTGCCCAATTTGTGCCACGTCATCTGTCTGGCCGTCTCTTCGACCATGAAAAGACGTTGAAGTCTTGGTATGATTGGCATATACCGAAGAACATTAACTGGGATTTTGGTCTGACTCTTCTCACCCATACGGTTGTCTACCACAACATACCTGGAAGACTTGCAAATGGGACAATAGTTCAAGCCCGCATACTCAAGCCTAAATAAGGCACATCCATTCTCACAGGCATCTATCTTCTCATAGGGCATCTTAAGCACACGTAGGATTTTGTCCGACTGGTACAGGTTTGCAGGCAATACATGGCCTTTGGGTAGAAAGCGTCCAAATATCGTCATCGTCGCATTGTAGCATTCTCTGCCCAGGTTGAACTGAGCCTTCAGAGCCATTACTTGCGCGATGGCATCCAGCTGACAAAGCTCAGTGTGCTCGTGGAGAGGACGTTTTGAAGACTCCAACATTTCATAGAAGGCCTTTACAGATTCCTCCATCTCATCGTCCGAATCCCGAGCATCATCAAAGTCTTGCACCATGTCTTCGATCCCGGTACCATGCTCGTCGGTGCGACGACGAACCACCTCAGCTCTGACATGTTGGGCAGACTCACCATGAAATCTCCACACCGTATAATCAGGCGTAAAATCCCACTTCTGCAAGTGTTTACCCATTTCATCCCGTGTCCACTTTTTATGGTTGTCGCACCGGACACAGGGGCACCAGGTTATTTCCTGGCCATTTGCAAATGCGGCGCTCAGAAACCCATTGGTTTTTGTAAACCATTCAATGGTCATGTCTTTCTGACTAGAGTGACCGGTGTACATCCACGCACGATCACTCATCTTGCCTACCTACTAAACACACAAGAAATATATATATAATTCATCATCTATATTCATCAGTTAATTAAGTTTGTCGGTTTTATTACGTCCATGCAACCTACACGCTAATAGGTAAAGATAGGTCCAAATCCCACCCGAGTATGTGTAGATTGGGTCCGTTTTCCCATGCTTTGCTCTGGATCCGATGCAGAATTTCGGCAGCACCTCCCCGCTGTTCTCCTGATACACGTCTCGGCAATAAGCTGAGAGGATGTGTACCCGGAGAACAACAGGGAGGCACTGACGAAATTCCGCATCGGATCCGGAGCAGAACATAAGGGAAAACGAACCCAATCTACACATACTCGGGCTGTCCATGGATAACGTTGGACAAATTCGAAAGGATGGCGGTTATAAATATGCAAAGACACCTATAGATGCCGCCCTTTCGAACAGGAGACGCATACTGGTCACGCATACTGATGATTGAAGACACCTATAGCTAGCAAGTTTCATCGGCACGAAGACCGGAACAGAGCAAATTAAGGCGGGAAGGAGATGTCATTTGTGCTCACCCACGAACGCGTCGGGAAGCTCGTCAAATGCACGGGGAGGTCGTCGAACAGCAGACCCTCGCAGCGACGAAACAACTGCACATTGAAATCCACCCGATCAACACAAAATATGATGTTTTTCATAACAGCTAGAATTGGAATATATATACGACCTAACTCATAATTTACAAAACTATGACCCCGTGGCCTCTAGAAGGCCGAGGAGGACCTTTTCGGTTAACAGGAGGCCGAAGAGGTGTCGGCGGTCGGGATTCGGGTTGTCTTCTTCTCCTCCTCTCCTCTTTCTTCTTCTTCTCCTTATCTTCTTCTTCTTCTTTTCATTTTTCCTCTTCTCCTTCTCCTCCTCTCCTCCTTCTTATTTTTTCTTCTAGTTTTTTTCTTCTCTTCTTTTCTTCTAAGTTTTTTGTTTTCTATCTAAGTTTTTTAACTAACTATATAATTGAACAGAAAAAACAGAAAATAAACTAACTATCTAATTTAATAGTAAAAACAGAAAATAAACTAACTATCTAATTTAACTATCTAATTTAAAAGAAAAAAAACAGAAAAAAAACTAAGTATCTACAGAAGAAAACAAAAAGGTGAGGGGTGGGGGGGCGGGTGGGGCAGGCACTCACTGGAGTTGGGGATGGCCGGGGCGGCGGGGGCGGCCGGGGCGGCGGGAGGAGGGGGAAGCCGCAGGGAGGGGGAGCCGCGGGGAGGGGGCGGCGCCGGGAGCCAGAGAGGGGAGGGGCGGCTGGGGAGGGGGCGGAGCCCGGGCGGGGGAGGGGTGGCCGCTAGGGAGGGGCGGATCCGGGGGCGGGGGAGGGGTGGCCGCTGGGGAGGGGCGGATCCGGGGGCGGGGGAGGGGTGGCCGCTGGGGAGGGGCGGCGCCGGAGGCGGGGGAGGGGTGGCCGCTGGGGAGGGGGCGGCGCCGGGGGCGGGGGAGGGGTGGCTGCGGCGAGGAGGTCTTGCTAGGGGCGGCGCCGGGAGCAAGCGAGGGGAGGGGTGGCGCAGGGAGCTGGTGGAGAGAGAGAGGGGCGGGGGAGAGAGTGGGGCGGGGGAGAGAGTGGGGGGTAGTGGAGCGGCGGGGGTTGGGGAAACGGCGTTAGAGACACATCCCCTTTGCCGTCCGCTAGCGGACGGCAAAGAGCCCCAGAGCTGATGGCAAAGGCCAGGAGGACGGCAAAGAGTCCGTCCGTTGGACCTAGCCAGGCCCAAGGTCCGGTGGGACCCATCTTACCTCTTTGCCGTCTGCCTGTAGGATCTATGCCGTCCGCTGGCAGACGGCAAAGGAAAGGTGGATGGCAAACAGTACCTTTGCCATCAGTCAGCTCTTTGCCGTCTGCTTTACGGCAGCAGATGGCAAAGACCTTCTTTGCCATCTGCCAGCAGACGGCAAAGATCTGGTACACGACAAATAACTGAATTCCAGTAGTGAAAAGATATAAGTGGAGTACTAGAGCAACTGCTTAGCTCAAAAGATATAAGTGAAGCACAAAGAGTATTCTAGTAAATCATGGTGATCTTGTGTCTCTCTCAAGTGGGTGTTTCCAGTAAACAATTATTGTGCAAAACTGAAACAAAAACAAACTAAAGCAAATGACGCTTCAAGCAAAACTCATATCATGTGTTGAATAAAAATATAGCTCCAAGTGACATACCGATGGATTGAGACGAAAGAGGGGATGCCTTCCGGGGCATCCCCAAGCTTAGACGCTTGAGTCTTGCTAGAATATTATCTTGGGGTGCCTTGGGAATCCCCAAGCATAGGCTCTTGCCGCTCCTTATTCCTTCATCCATCGTGATAGCACCCAAAACTTGAAAACTTCAGCACACAAAACTCAACAGAAACCTTCGCGAGATCCGTTAGTACAATAAACTTATCAAATACTTTAGGTGCTGTTATAAATTGATTCTTATTTTATTATTGCATAATTTACTGTATTGTAACTTCTCCATGGCTTATACCCCCCGATACAATGCATAACATCGTCAAAACAAGCAAACTATGCAAGCAAAAACAGAATATGTCTAAAATAGAACAGTTTGTAATGAACCTATACTTATGTAACTACACAAATTCTGAACAATTAGGACAACCTGAGGAATGTGTATATAAATACTGTGTCAAGATTTCAGATCAAAAAGACATTCCAGTAAAATCAGAGAAATTCTTCAGTGGACGATAAAGTTTCTGTTTTTGCACCCGATCAATTCTACTCATCATGGAAGTCATCCCAAAGGCTTTACTTGTCACAAACACTAATTTAAACATAAAAACACAATCATTATAGAGGCAATAATCATGTTATAAAACAAACAGAAAGTGTTGGGTTGTCTCCCAACAAGCTCTTTCTTTATAGCCATTAAGATAGGCTTGAACTTTCAATGATGCTCACATAATAGACAAGAATTGAAGCACAAAGAGAGCATCATAAAGCATGTGAAAAACACATCTAAGTCTAAAATACTTCCTATGCATAGGCATGATATAGGAAAACAAATTCTCAAGACAAGTCAAATCTAGCATAAGCAAATAGGAAGGGTGAAGCATTAACAATTTGAATCTACAGAGAGGTAAGTGAGTAACGTGAAAATTTCTATAACCATATTTGCCTCTCTCATAATAATTACATGTAGGACCATATTCAAATTCAACAATATAGCTATTATATAAAATATTTTCTCTATGATCCACATAAACAAAAGTCTTACAATCTTCCAAGATAGTGGGATTAACATTAACTAAAGTCATGACCTCTCCAAACCCACTTTTAGTAGTATTGCAAATATCGTAATCAATAATAGATTCATCATGAAGCTTAGAATTATCAAGATCACAAGAAACATCATGATTATCACCCCAACCATGATCATTAGCACAATTGATACTCATAGAAGTTATACTCACAACATGGCAATCATGCTTTTCATTCAAGGAACTATAATGAATAACTTTATAGATTTCTTTTAACACTTCATCACAATTTTTAGATTCATGATTTTCAAGCAAGACCTCATAAAGATAACCTAGTTCACTCTCACTAGCAATTGGTTCAACATAATCGGGTCTTTTGAAAAGTTTAGCAAGTGGATGAGGATCCATTTATCTTATTTTTCTTGTTATACTTTCTGTTTGTGTGAGACAAAAATAAAGATAACAAAACTGGACAAGCACGCAAATAGAAATATTTTTGTATTTTTTATTTTTATAGCAAGCAAAATATAACAGCAAATAAAAAGTAGAACAAGTGAATGATAATTTGTGAGAAGGTACATGATAGTAGGTTGGTGATACTCCCTCGCAACGGCGCCAGAAATCCTTATTGATACTTTTGATCTGCATTGGGTTTTCCACGAAGAGAAGCGGGTGGTGCAGCACAGTATAGACAAGTATTTCCCTCAGTGAGAACCAAGGTTATCGAAATAAGAAAACACTTGCACCCAACGTGGGCAAGAGGGTTGTCAATCCCCTGGGACTCGTTATTTGCAAGCAAATGAAGTGTGTAGATGATAGTTGACAAATGTAAATTGCAAAATAAATAAAATACAAATAATGGAAGCAAGGTTGAAAGCACAACTTCTCCCTAGGTGGTTTTGGTAATTAATAACAACATATATTTCACTGGACTAATGATTCTACCAAGTATATCTCAGGTAAAGTTCAATGAATGGATTGGCAAAGGATTGTGTGGAGATCCCCTAGATGCAAGGAACATCAATTGGCAAGAAGCTTGAAGACTCTACATTTTACATTTTGTGAGAAATCATACTTGAGTCCTTAGGAAAGCCAATACTATTAAAAGGGGATGAGGTATCCATGATGATATGGTTGCTCAAGTGCTTAGAGTTAGTCACCAAAAATACCCATCAAATTTTCCCACAAATACTCTGTCTAAACCGTACCACTAAAATTCCGTGCCACCAAGTTTTCCTAATCGGCCATACCGAGTTTCATCCTAGACAGATCCTAAGCCAAACCCTAAGGTCTCGGTGACACCAAGTCCATTTTCGGTGACACCAAAATTAGTGACCGACTCTCTGATATCCTATTTCTAAAAATTGGAATTTCTGAGTTTTAGGAATTGGTCTCACCGAGTTTGGGTAACTGCATCGGTCAGCAAAATCGGACTCACCGAGATATATATATCGGTCTCGCCGAAACGCCAAAAGTTGCCACATTTTGCACTAGTCGGTTCAACCGTGTTTTTTCTTCGGTTTCACCGAGTTGGGCAATAATGTTGTAACGGTTGGATTTTTGGAGATGCCTATATATACGCCTCCACCTACCTCTCACTCGTATAGGAAGCACTCAGAACGGACCAACACTTGCCCCACCCATTTTTCTGAGAGAGAACCACCTTCTCATGTGTTGAGATCAAGATCTTCCACTCCAACCACATGAATCTTCATTTCTATCCTCCCCAAGTTGCTTTCCACCCAATCAACCTCTTCTACCAAGCCAAATCTGTAAGATAGTGATGGTGTGTTCAGGAGACTATCTTTTGAAGCACAAGAGCAAGGAGTTCATCATTGTTATCACATCTATTACCTTTTGGAGAGTGGTGTCTCCTAGATTGGTTAGGTGTCGCTTGGGAGCCTCCGTCTTCGTGTGTGGAGTTGAACCAAGAAGTTTGTAAGGGCAAGGAGATCGCCTACTTCATGAAGATCTACCCCGAGTGAGGCTAGTCCTTTGTGGACGTAAGCCGTGATGGAATAGACGAGGTTGCTACTTCTTGGACCCTTTTGGGTGGAGCCCTCCGTGGACTCTCGTGATCGTTACCCTCTGTGGGTTGAAGTCTCCATCAACGTGGACGTACGATAGCACCACCTAGCGAAACCACGGGAAAAATCTTTGTGTCTCAAATTGTGTTTGATCCTTCTATCCCTTCCCTCTACTTACATGTGCATGTCTTTACTTTCCCCTACTATACTCTTAGACTTGCATGTGTAGGGTGTGCTTGACATGATATAATTGCTAAAACTTGCCAACATCTAAAACTGGGAAAATGCTTGATTTTTATTTGGTTAAGTAGTCTAATCACCCCCTCTAGACATACTTTGGATACTACAAGTGGTATCAGAGCTTGTGGTCTCCATTGCATTGGTTTCACAACCTAGGAGAGTATGGCATCTAGAGAGGGAAATTATCATCGTAGAGGTCCATAGTTTGATCGTACAAACTTTGCTAGTTGGAAGCACAAAATGAAAATGCATATTCTTGGTCATGACCCTGCCGTTTGGGCTGTTGTTCTTGTTGGATTGCATGGTGAATTATTTGGTGATGGAAAGGAACCTGATCGTGAAGCGACCGCCGAAGAATTGAAGATGTTGCAATACAACGCTCAAGCATGCAACATTCTATTCAACTGCTTATGCCCCAAAAAGTTTAACAAGATAAGCCGTCTTGAGAATGCAAAAGAAATTTGGGATACTTTGTTGATATGCACGAAGGCACCGAATCCGCGAGGGAATCTAAGTTGGATGTGCTACAAAGTCAACTTGAGAAGTTCATGATTAAGGATGGTGAAGGAGTCACGGAAATGTACTCTAGGCTTTCTCTCATCACAAATGAGATTGCCGGCTTGGGAAGTGAAGAGATGACCGAAAAATTCATCATCAAGAATATCCTTAGAGCCTTGGATGGAAAGTACGACACCGTGTGCACATTGATCCAACACATGTCAAACTACAAATATCTCAAGCCTACTGAAGTTATTGGAATGATTGTTGCTCATGAAATGTCACTCAAGGACAAAGAAGAGCTTCACACCAATTCAAGCGGAGCATACAAAGCTACAAGTGAAACTCCCGCTACTTCAAGTGACAACCTTGTTACCAATGAAGAGATATGCCTCAAGGTCAAGAAGTTCAACAAATTCTACAAGAGTAGAGGCAAAGAGAGAAGCTCCAACTCAAGATACGAAGAGAAGCGTTCCTATAGTCGTGACCGAAATTGTTAAAATTGTGGAAGGGTTAGACACTATTCCAATGAGTGCATGACCCCCCACAAAAGAAGAGAAGAGTCACCTAGACGAAGAAGCTCAAGAGACGAGTCACCTCGTAGAGAGAGAAGGAGTAGAGAAGATCGCTATGAACGAAGACCCTCCCAGAGAAGCAAGAACTCGGAGAAGAAGGACAAGTACACCAAGAGCTACACAAGAAGAAGATATCAAGGTCATGTTGGTGAATGTGTTTCCGTGTAGCGTCCCGACTCAAAACGAGTCAAGCCTCTGTGTGACCGTGCCATCCCTGGATCAGTATGCTGGCACACACAGTACATCAATGTATATATCAAAGTGCAATCACATCTAATTAACGTAAACTGATATATATATATATACCTTAAAATCTTAGCGGAAACAGTCAACGGGAGTGGAATCCCAATAAACACCAACGGCAGGTTGAGTGTAGACCGTAACCCTGAATCGTACTCTTACTCGTCGTAGAAATGTATCTGCAACATAAGACGTTGCAGCCGTGTAGGTCAGTACATTGAATGTACCGGCAAGATCACAATAAGAGAAAACAGATGATAAGACTATTCTATATGCAATAAAGCTTTGTGGCTCTGTGTCTGAGTTTTTGCATAAAAGCTGATTTTATTTTCTTTTCCTACAACAAAGGAATATCAGGAGTTTTCACTATGGAAATATCTAATATGACATGGTTCCACCAACCGATGTCTCAATGCCCGCAAGTATCGAAAGTTGCCCACAATTAGTTATCAGTCTGGTGTTGAGAGTTCAGAGATATATCCAAGTCCAGAGGCTCAAATTGTCCATAACCGGGGACACGGCTAATCGATTATGTTTAACTCTGCAAAGTGTTGTGTACTTTACCCACAAGATTCGTTCCCTCCTTGTAAGTCCTCGCACTGCCGGGTGTTTGAGAATAGGACGAACGAAACATGGTCTTTCAGAGTGTTTCCCTGACTACTGTCAGTGCCCATCCAATCCTAACGTCGACTACATCTCGTAGCACTGCCCAGCCAGAGTCACAACAAAGATCAACCAAGCCAGAGCCCATAATGACTTGTGGCTACACAGGTAAGCTTCCGGGCATGAAGTATTCATCCGTCTCTTTGAGTCTGGGTGAAGCTTTCCGCAAGATGTCATGGCGCTTCTCGATGCATCCCGGCCATCCACTGGTTACTCCAGGGTGCCCATCAAATCCATCCTTCACCCAGTAGTGTGTATTGAAAACTTGTTTCTCGAGTCTCGAAGTCTTGAGGTCTTGAAGATGCAGGACTTGAAGATGCTTTCATGAAGTTGTCGTTTTTGACGGGGAGTCCTCCTTCTCACACCATTCACGAACACTCATACCAGACCCCGTCTACTTTAGCATAGCATTAAAATAACTAGCATTCCCGGGGCTTTAATAACAAGTGGTGGGTTCCTACCTCATGCATTCTACTCAACTACAAGAATTTCAAAAACACTACTAGAGGGATTTGTTGAATGATGTCACTACATGCATTAAAACATAGGTATGAAATAGATGATCAAAGTGAACTTGCCTGGTAGGGTTGATGAAGATAAATATCGCTCTCAGAAAATAACTTGATAGAACTATTCGTCACTCTCCGATGAAAATCTATATAGTCAAACATTGCACTCATAAGCAATCATACTAGCAATCAATACTATCAATCAAAAGGAAACACATAAATTAAACACAAAAGGGTTGTGATGAAGGAAATACTTAAGACAAAAATTTAAAACAACAAAACTTCATCAAGCAACTAAGAAAAGGTTTTCCTACAATTAACCTATTATCAACAGCAACAAAACAACAACAAAGTAAAATCTAGCAAAGGCATTTAGCAAATATTTTTTTCTAGCAAAAAGAATTACTTTTGAAGAACAACTAAGAACTAATAAAAGTTTTTATCAAACTCATCTTATGACCTAAACAATGTCAACCTTGAATTAAACCACAAACAATTTCAACTTTAATACAAATTATTTCTCATCTAAAATAAAGTTAACAACAAATAAAACTTACAAAATAATTAATAGAAAGTATTTCCAAATAGGTAATTAAACTAGCAATGAAATCAATTTGCAAGTTATGATTGAACTAGAATTGATTCCATCCAAGCAAAACTAATAAATAAAAATAAGAAATAATATTTGTTGAAATACGACTGCTAACTAACAGAAAACAAGGTAAAACTAGTCAACTAATACAAAAGAAAACAAATTAAAAACAATTAAAACAAAAGAAATAGAAATAAACCTAAAAGAACTAAAACAGAATCTGTTTTGCTTGAAACCCTGATTTAAATATTCAAAAAATTCCCAAATTCTACCTACTGATAAACAAAGTAACAAGTGACCAGTAGCAAAAAGAATCAACTCAAAACCTATTTTTAAACTCAGGTTATTCACAAATTGGTGTTTAAATCAAATCTGTTTGAAATCAAATTTAAAATTTTCAAACATTGTCAAACATGATATCTACAGAAACTAGAATAAATTTGTGACACAATGAAAAAAGAATCACCCAAAAACATTAAAAATCCTAATAGTTATAGCTAAAACAAAACAGATTCAAATCTGTTTTCAGAAAATAAAAACCAGAAAAGAAAAATCAAATCTAACGCACAGGGGGCCACATGGCGTGTCCTGGTTGGTTGCGGGCGTGCGCGTGCGGGGCTACAGAGCGAACGCTCTCTAATTAGAAGAAAACGGTTCGCTGTTTTAATTGATCTAATCCTACGCGTTCGTCTACGATCTGACGGTGAGGAGGAGCTTCGGTGACTCACTGCGGTGGAGGAGGTCTCCGGCGATGTCGACGGCGCTGCAGGGACAGCGAGGTCGACGGGGAGATGTATCCGGTGATCCTCCGGCGATGGCGATGGCACCAGGCGATGCGGATGAGCGCGACGACGACGATGGTGGTGGAGATGGAGCTCAGGGGCGACGGTTGCGATGACGGCGAGCTTCGAGGCGGCGGTGGAGTCGGGTGGTCGAGGGGAAGGGAGCTCCGGTGGGTGCGGGGCTCGGGCGAGTGCACGGGGAGGTTCAGTAGGACGATTCGGAGCGTCTCCTGGCTATGGTTGGGCTCGAGGCGGTCGGAGTGGAGCGGCAGCACAGCAATGGCGTGGCGGCGGGGCTCTGCTCCGGCGAGGGATTGCGGGCGAGGAGAGGCGTCGGGGTAGGGGATTCGGTCGAGAAGGAGTTGCAGGAGGGCTGGGATTTATAGTGCGGGAGTCTTGGGGCAGGAGGTGGCCGAAACTGGGAAGGGGAGCGGCGAGATTCGGTTGCCGGCGAGAAAGGAAGAGAGCGAGCGAGGGGAAGGAAAGAGGTGATCGGGCGAGGTGCGGGATCGGGCAGGGCCCACGCGTCAGCGGCAGAGAGAGAGGGAGCGGGGGATCGGGTGGCCGATCCGAAAAGATTCAGATCCGGCTGGGGATCCTGGGCCCGATTCGCTGTGGGGCCGGCTCGGGTGTTTCCATTTTAAAGAAACTTTTTCCTTTTTATAAAACAAAACAGAAAAGGAAGTTGAATAAAAGGAAAACTAAAATACTTTTATATGGACATATTATATATCAAAATGACCAGAA
Organism: Elymus sibiricus; assembly: GCA_039707655.1. Classification (NCBI taxonomy): domain Eukaryota; kingdom Viridiplantae; phylum Streptophyta; class Magnoliopsida; order Poales; family Poaceae; genus Elymus; species Elymus sibiricus. Next base: position 200,408,055 of record CM077663.1, on the reverse strand, counting down.
AAATAAACTCTAAAAGATAAACATATTTCCACTGTCAAACTAAATTCCCGCAAAATCAGAAAAATTCAAACAGTGCTATTGTTGCATATAAAATGCAAAGAAAACATTTTGAAAATACCAAAATAACTCCAAATTCATTTCTCTCCATTTTTATATTGAAGGGAATCATTTTACCCTATTTTCCATATATTTTATTTATGGAGAAAAATAAATTTAGAAAATAACTTCAAGAATGACTTTGAATTTGAATATTCAAATATTTTCCAAATAGTTTTCTGAGTTTTATGAATTCAAATATAATTCCAGTTGCCCCTGGTTTGGAGTGTCATATTGCTCCTCTCAAGATTTTGAATTTGGGCAAATGGATTTGAAGTCATTCAAACTTTGATATAGAACCAAATATGAAATGGATTCCAATAGAATATTTCAGAGATTTTCAAATCCACTTTTCAAACCCTTTTTATTTGAAGAAGTCATGTCATCTTCTCTCATTGATTTGAATTGGATGAATTTGAAATCAAAAGCAAGGGGAAAGTCATGTTATTCCCTCTCATTCAAAAGTTTTTAAAAGGTTTCAAATTTCACTCAGTTTCAAACAATCAATCATTCAATTTATTAATATAACATTCCAAAATTTGGGATGTTACAAACCTACCACACTTAAAATGAATCTTGTCCTCGAGATTCGAAAGGGCTAGAAAGAAATGGTTAGGGTTTGGGGTCTTCTAGCAAATCCATTGGCCTGCAAAGTGTGGGTGCTACCACACTTAAAATGAGAGTTACTGGTCCCTCAAAAATCATGACAATCCTCGGGGGTCTTGGCAGTATCTGCCTCTTCACATTCTTCATAGTAACTCCTTCGGTGATGCTCTTCTGTTATATTCACAACTTTTTCTTCAAAATCCGGTGTTTCCTTGGCCAATACAAAGTTCTTTCGTTACTGGGTCTTCTTACCTGACAAGTCTCGTGGTCATTCTAAATAGCTTATCGGTGATTCTCATGGTGGTCTAACATTTGTGGTTATCCTGCAGTGAAATGGGTCTTGGCTTCATCCTCACCGTAAAATTTTCCTACGTATGAAAATAGTTGCCATGCACGAGGGGTCTTCACCATACCATTCTAAGGCTTAAAACAAAAGCTTCAAAGAATGTCATCTCTTTACTATGGGTAAGTCACTCAGATATACCATGCCGAATAGCAAGAGAATGATAAGAGTAAGTCGTCATGGTGGCCAAGCCATGTCGCACTGAAATCATTACCTTGTATAAGGTTTAGTGAATCTCGTATTCTAACACTTGGGCTTCCTCACAAGCGTTGCAGAATTTCTCTTGTCCACGAACGAAGTTCGGATAAATCCATTTATTCTGCAAGCTAAACAACGACCTATTGTTTCTTCACAACTCTCAGGTTTACGTATGCTCCTAAGGAAAAACGTCTGCTGATCTGTCATAGCTTCTTCCAAGTACCTTCCTTTGTAAAGGTAAGGCTTGATCCGTATTAATCCTGAGGTCTGTGGCTTGTGGGCTTACTACAATATTCAAATAGCTTTAACTCATCCTTGGGTTTACTAGCATTTCATATTCCACATTACCCTCAATTCATTCCATCATACCCTTGGATAATCACTGATTTATTCTTATTTAGATTCCACTCAGTGGAATTCTTTTTCCTTTCCATTGGTCTGTTTACCAACAAAGTATTGGTTCTTCATATTCATCCCTCATTTGATTCTCAAAATTCCAACCTCAAAAGTACTTTATTACAAATGCTGTCATCCACATAGTTGATATTGCCCAATATTCCCTTCACCGTATTCATAGTGTACAGAGTCCTTGGCTTGAACGGTATATTCTTTTTCCTTGGATCCTGTGGTTTTACTGGTTACTACCACACTTAAATTGAATTGCACACATGCTTGCATAGACCATATTTCTCATATCCTTGAAAATGGTCAGAGGTCCTTGTTAATAGAGCAACGAATCATACAATTCAACATAGGAAATCATGACACAATAAATTCTATTGATTCATGAAGTTATTGCAACCTCTGAGACTTCCGTTACATAGTTCAACTCCATAACCTCAATAAAAATAAGAGTGCTTCCTATTACATTTATTACTTCCAAAATCCAAAACTCAACTACTCATGTTTAGTCTTCTTCTCCGGGCAGGTATAGGAGTAGTCTCCGGTCTTGTTGCACCGATGACAAGTGATGTGGCTCAGATCCTTCCGTGTAGAAAACCACGGAGTCCTCTTCTTCTTCTTCTTGGGTTGGGTTCCTTTCCTGATGCTTGGCTCATACCTCTTGCAAAAACAGTGTGGCCTCTCCAAGATACAATGCAAACATCTGATGCCTCCGCTTACTTGGCCTTTCTTCTTGTCTAGGTGGATCATTCCTTCTATCTCCTGAGGATCATATTGCACCTCTTCTATCGGGAAGTCTCCTAGATACTCGTTCGGACAATCCTGAGAGATATGTCCTTCTTCTCCACATGAATAACATGACTTGGTATCTATGTTTGGGTCTGGTATATCTCCCATCATCATGGGTTCTTCGAACTTTTTCCTGAGGGCTTCTTTCATTGCTTCCTTCTGCTGCTTCATGACTTCTTGTACCTTGGGGTAGAGTTGACATTGTGCCGGAAAATGAGTGGTTCCTTCACACAAGAAGCATGTCACCTGCCCAGTTGGGCATTCCTCAGCTGGGTGATTTCCTTCACAATGGGGGCACCCTTACTTATGTTCTTCATGGGTGTGTCCTATCTCTCCATAGATCTTGCATGCACAAGGCTTCTTTATCGAGTTATCACAGTGCTTCTGAAAGAGACGTGATCTTAACAGAGTCCTCTTGAATTCTTCCCAAGTTTTTGCTCCATTAAATCCTTGTATGGCGTGATGCATTTTCCACCAGATAGCAGCACTTTGGGTAAAGTACTGAAGAGCGTGTGGAACCTCATACTTCCTTGTAATCAGATTGCGCCCGAAGTGGTTCTCCATGTTATGAAACCATATTTCAGCCTCCAGCTGGGTCATTGGTCCAGAGAATACAAGTCCAGCTTCATATGCCATCTATTGGGTCCAAGGTTTTGGGATGAGATGGGTAAGAGAGAGAAAGAGAAGGGATACAAACAACTCAAAGACACAAAACATCAAACTCAAGTCCACACATTCATAAAGTTCAATCAATTGTATAGTATCGCCATCCACATAAGGTTGGTATGGTCGATCACACAAATCGCAAGAACGTTTATCTTTATTCTCTCATGGTGGGGCTACTACTAAGCTAGCTTATATCATGTCTTCATCGCCGGTGGGCTTCTTCTGGTCATTCTTGATCTTCTCAAGTTCTTCTGCCAGATTATCCCTGTTGACGCGGAGTTTCCGATGTCGTCCCTGTAGTTCCAGGAGTTGGTTCTTGAGCTTCTGGATTTCAACATCACCAGCATGTGCCATGGCCTGACTATTCTTCAAGTCTTGACGAAGCTTCTGAATCTCGGGATCGTGTTTCTTCAGATTGGCTACCTTCAGCTTCTCGGCCTTGAGGTTCTCACGAAGTGCTTCGTTCTCAAATAACTCTGAGAGAAGGTCCATTTGAAGTTTCTTGACGTACTCCTCCAGTTCTTGATTATACACCAGTACAGGTGAACACTTCCTCTTCTGTTCGTTTGTCAGGATGATGTATGCTCCATCAGGCTTCTGCCATCCGTGCCTTCCAAAGTAGTGGGTACCTAACTCAACACGATGACGATAGCTCAAACGGGCGATAGCATCATGGACGGCAGTGTTCATGCCCATCTCACACTCATGGTTCAATGTGCCATAATTGATGTCTTGAGTCTTGGGGTCTTCTTTACGTCCAAACACTTTAGTTCTGACGCCCTAAAATCCAGACTTCCTCTTAGTCACCTTGATCTCTGGTATCGGCAGCTTCATCATCTATACCAGCTCCATGAGGAATGGACCTCTGAGAACATCCTCGTAGTCCTCTCTTTTGTTCAGGATGTAGCTCTCCATCTATAGTTTGAAATAAGGAAGGTTCATTTAAAGAATTTAGAAGTTACAAGAGTAGTGAGAACAAAAATTGTTCCTATCAAGGTCTTCATATTTCTAAGCCATTTCCTAGGGTCACGTCCTACAGTCAACATGTGCTCTGATACCATTTCTGTAGTGTCCCGACTCAAAACGAGTCAAGCCTCTGTGTGACCGTGCCATCCCTGGATCAGTATGCTGGCACACACAGTACATCAATGTATATATCAAAGTGCAATCACATGTAATTAACGTAAACTGATATATATATATACACCTTAAAATCTTAGCTGAAACAGTCAACGGGAGTGGAATCCCAATAAACACCAATGGCAGGTTGAGTGTAGACCGTAACCCTGAATCGTACTCTTACTCGTCGTAGAAACTTATCTGCAACATAAGACGTTGCAGCCATGTAGGTCAGTACATTGAATGTACCGGCAAGATCACAATAAGAGAAAACAGATGATAAGACTATTCTATATGCAATAAAGCTTTCTGGCTCTGTGTCTGAGTTTTTGGATAAAAGCTGATTTTATTTTCTTTTCCTACATCAAGGAATATCAGGAGTTTTCACTATGGAAATATCTAATATGACATGGTTCCGCCAACCGATGTCTCAATGCCCACAAGTATCGAAAGTTTCCCACAATTAGTTATCAGTCTGGTGTTGAGAGTTCAGAGATAGATCCAAGTCCAGAGGCTCAAATTGTCCGTAACCGGGGACACGGCTAATCGATTAGGTTTAACTCTGCAGAGTGTTGTGTACTTTACCCACAAGATTCGGTCCCTCCTTGTAAGTCCTCGCACTGCCGGGTGTTTGAGAACAGGACGAACGAAACATGGTCTTTCAGAGTGTTTCCCTGACTACTGTCAGTGCCCATCCAATCCTAACATCGACTACATCTCGTAGCACTGCCCAGCCAGAGTCACAAGAAATATCAACCAAGCCAGAGCCCATAATGACTTGTGGCTACACAGGTAAGCTTCCGGGCATGAAGTATTCATCCGTCTCTTTGAGTCTAGGTGAAGCTTTCCGCAAGATGTTATGGCGCTTCTCCATGCATCCCGGCCATCCACTGGTTACTCCAGGGTGCCCATCAAATCCATCCTTCACCCAGTAGTGTGTATTGAAAACTTGTTTCTCGAGTCTCGAAGTCTTGAGGTCTTGAAGATGCAGGACTTGAAGATGCCTTCATGAAGTTGTCGTTTTTGACAGGGAGTCCTCCTTCTCACACCACTCACGAACACTCATACCAGACCAGGTCTACTTTAGCATAGCATTAAAATAACTAGCATTCCCGGGGCTTTAGTAACAAGTGGTGGGTTCCTACCTCATGCATTCTACTCAACTACAAGAATTTCAATAACACTACTGGAGGGATTTGTTGAATGATGTCACTACATGCATTAAAACATAGGCATGAAATAGATGATCAAAGTGAACTTGCCTGGTAGGGTTGATGAAGATAAATATCGCTCTCAGAAAATAACTTGATAGAACTATTCATCACTCTCCGATGAAAATCTATATAGTCAAACATTGCACTCATAAGCAATCATACTAGCAAACAATACTATCAATCAATAGGCAACACATAAACTAAACACAAAAGGGTTGTGATGAAGGAAATACTTAAGACAAAAATTTAAAACAACAAAACTTCATCAAGCAACTAAGAAAAGGTTTTCCTACAATTAACCTATTATCAACAGCAACAAAACAACAACAAAGTTAAATCTAGCAAAGGCATTTAGCAAATATATTTTTCTAGCAAAAAGAATTACTTTTGAAGAACAACTAAGAACTAATAAAAGTTTTTATCAAACTCATCTTATGACCTAAACAATGTCAACCTTGAATTAAACCACAAACAATTTCAACTTTAATACAAATTGTTTCTGATCTAAAATAAAGTTAACAGCAAATAAAACTTACAAAATAATTAATAGAAAGTATTTCCAAATAGGTAATTAAACTAGCAATGAAATCAATTTGCAAGTTATGATTGAACTAGAATTGATTCCATCCAAGCAAAACTAATAAATAAAAAGAAGAAATAATATTTGTTCAAATACTACAGCTAACTAACAGAAAACAAGGGAAAACTTGTCAACTAATATAAAAGAAAACAAATTAAAAACAATTAAAACAAAAGAAATAGAAATAAACCTAAAAGAACTAAAACATAATCTGTTTTGCTTGAAACCCTGATTTAAATATTCTAAAAATTCCCAAATTCTACCTACTGATAAACAAAGTAACAAGTGACCAGTAGCAAAAAGAATCGACTCAAAACCTATTTTTAAACTCAAGTTATTCACAAATTGGTGTTTAAATCAAATCTGTTTGAAATCAAATTTCAAATTTTCAAACATGGTCAAACTTGATATCTACAGAAACTAGAATAAATTTGTGACACAATGAAAAGAGAATCACCCAAAAACATTAAAAATCCTAAAGGTTATAGCTAAAACAAAACAGATTCAAATCTGTTTTCAGAAAATAAAAACCAGAAAAGAAATATCAAATCTAACGCACAGGGGGCCACGCGGCGTGTCCTGGTTGGTTGCGGGCGTGCGCGTGCGGGGCTACAGAGCGAACGCTCTCTAATTAGAAGAAAACAGTTCGCTGTTTTAATTGATCTAATACTACACGTTCATCTACGATCTGACGGTGAGGTGGAGCTTCGGTGACTCACCGCGGTGGAGGAGGTCTCCAGCGATGTCGACGGCGAGGCAGGGACAGCGAGGTCGATGGGGAGATGTCTCCGGTGATCCTTCGGCGACGGCGATGGCACCAGGCGATGCGGATGAGCGCGGCAACGACGATGGTGGTGGAGATTGAGCTCAGGGGCGACGGTTGCGATGATGGCGAGCTTCAAGGCGGCGGTGGCGTCGGGTGGTCGAGGGGAAGGGAGCTCCGGTGGGTGCGGGGCTTGGGCGAGTGCACGGGGAGGTTCAGTAGGACGATTCGGAGCGTCTCGTGTCTGTGGTTGGGCTCGAGGCGGTCGGAGTGGAGCGGCAGCACAACAGTGGCGTGGCGGCGGGGCTCTGCTCCGGCGAGGGATTGTGGGCGGGGAGAGGCCTCGGGGTAGGGGATTCGGTCGAGAAGGAGTTGCGGGAGGGCTGGGATTTATAGTGCGGGAGTCTTGGGGCAGGGGGTGGCCGAAACTGGGAAGGGGAGCGGCGAGATTTGGTCGCCGGCGAGAAAGGAAGAGAGCGAGCGAGGGGAAGGAAAGAGGTGATTGAGCGAGGTGCGGGATCGGGCAGGGCCCACGCGTCAGCGGCAGAGAGAGAGGGAGCGGGGGATCGGGTGGCCGATCCGAAAAGATTCGGATCCGGCTGGGGATCCTGGGCCCGATTCGCTGCTGGGCCGGCTCGGGTGTTTCCTTTTTAAAGAAACTTTTTCCTTTTTATAAAACAAAACAGAAAAGGAAGTTGAATAAAAGGAAAACTAAAATACTTTTGGACATATTATATATCAAAATGACCAGAAAAATAAACTCTAAAAGATGAACATATTTCCACTGTCAAACTAAATTCCCGCAAAATCAGAAAATTCAAACAGTGCTACTGTTGCATATAAAATGCAAAGAAAATATTTTGAAAATACCAAAATAACTCCAAATTCATTTCTCTCCATTTTTATATTGAAGGGAATCATTTTACCCTATTTTCCATATTTTATTTTTGGAGAAAAATAAATTTAGAAAATCCCTTCAAGAATGACTTTGAATTTGAATATTCAAATATTTTCCAAATAGTTTTCTGAGTTTTATGAATTCAAATATAATTCCAGTTTCCCCTGGTTTGGAGTGTCATATTGCTCCTCTCAAGATTTTGAATTTGGGCAAATGGATTTGAAGTCATTCAAACTTTGATATAGAACCAAATATGAAATGGATTCCAATAGAATATTTCAGAGATTTTCAAATCCACTTTTCAAACCCTTTATATTTGAAGAAGTCATGTCATCTTCTCTCATTGATTTGAATTGGATGAATTTGAAATCAAAAGGAAGGGGAAAGTCATGTTATTCCCTCTCATTCAAAAGTGTTTAAAAGGTTTCAAATTTCACTCAGTTTCAAACAATCATTCAAACAATCAATCATTCAATTTATTAATATAACATTCCAAATTTTGGGATGTTACATTCCGGCTCCGATTCCGACAACCAATCCGAGAGAAGCTACCACTCCAACTCCGACTATAGTCAAGATGAAGGTGTTGCCGGATTAGCACTCGTATCCTCCAATTCATATGGCATATTTGATTCACCAAATGAAGGAAGTGAAAGTTGCTTCTTGGCTAAAGGCCCCAAGGTATCACACCCCGAATACATTGACTTTAATAGTGATGAGGATGACTTACTAGGAGATGATGACTTGCTCTTTGATAAAACTAGTGATGTTAGCCAAAATGAACTTCATAATAATCATGCTAGTCAAGATAAGTCATGTGATGATGATAAGAAAGAGATTGAATGTCTAACTAAAGAACTAAACACTCTTAAGTTAGCTCATGAATCTACTCAAGAAGATCATAGAGAGTTCTTAAGAACTCATGACAAGCTACGCTTCGAGAAGCTAAATTTAGAGCAAGAGCATGAGTTTCTTAAAGCTATCAATGACTATCTTTGAAAGAAGAGTTATTCTTATCTTGCCAAACGGCTACTCTTGTCTATGTTTGTTCCATAAGTTAAATCTAAGCAAACTAGTAACAAAGTCAAGAAAGGTTCTTCATCTAGTAGTAACAATACAAATGTTAAATCCAATTATGTTGCTTCTAGTAGTTCTATTGATTCCACTAATGATTCTCTTAGCCAAGTTACACTTGAGCAAGAAAATGATTTATTGGAATGAATTATATAAAAAGGTGTCTACAAGAGTCTTGTCGAAAGTAAGCAATTTGAGGAGATTGTGCGCAAGCAAGGATGGCACCACAAGAACCAATGCATTGGCTATTTCAACGCCAATGGAGTTGAATGGGAAGAAGGTGAATACCCCAAGACGAAGTTTGTTCCCCAAAAGAATTATGATCCTACTCTCCCCAAGGGAACAAAAGCTCAAGATGACCTTCCACCACAAGACCATAAGCTCAAGGGCAAAGACAAGCTTCAAGAGGAGATTGACTCATTTCAAAAAGAATCACAAACCATGGTCAAGTGTGTTCCCAAAGCTACTACAAGCTCTACTTCAACAAGTGCTACTTCAACTCTGAGGATCCCCATCAAATTGATGTGGGTCCCAAAGAAGAAGAACTAGAGAAGTTCTTGAGGGGTGATTCCGCCAACAAAATTCACTCACATTCATCATTGGCAAGAACTAATGCAATCAACTCCAACCTTATGCAATAGTTCAAGGAGTCACATATTCCCTCATAGGTAAGATTGGGACAAGGTAATTAATGAATCAATGGACATTATATTACATATGTTTCACTCCATGTCCATATATATCCTTGTATTTGTTCCTTATGTGGGACTAACCCATGTAGGTGTGAAGAGTACGAAACATCGAGGATGACTCCCAACTCGAGATGATCTTCATCAACTATGAGAATCCACTACTACACCTCCTACATGAAGTCTTCAACAACAAAACCGAAGGTTATTTTGTCCCTCTTAGGGGGGATGTCACATCAAGGGGGAGCTTTACTCTAAGACTTGAGTCAAAGCATCTCTTAAGATGTGAACACATTAAAATCTTTATGTAAAAGTGGCAACCCCCATTTGTGCTTAAACGATGACTATGACCTATGATCAAGTATTCTTACTTGGCTCCTAAGTCAATATACTCATATATAGATGACTCTGTCATCGCCAAAGTGCTTGGTAGAAACTAGAGTGGTTTTGCATGTTTGAGATATTTTATTTGACATCTTATTGTGTGAGCATGCTGGTATGCATATTCTTGCTCATTCGAGGACATCCAATTGTAGTTATTTGGCTTTCATTTCCTTTGGCCAACTGGATGTACAAGAATGCCTAAGTACCCACTCTATCTATCTATTCTCTATCGTCTCAAATTCTATTCATGCTTCATCACAACTTTTCAGACCCTCTGTGTGAGGAGCACTCGGAGTTTCGTTTCAACAAGAGCTAATATCTAAAACCTCCCATGTGCCACTCGGTGTAACCAACTCTCAAAACTCGGTTTCATCGAAGCACAAGGGTTGATCTTGTTTTCAATCTCGGTACTACCAATCCCAAAATCTCGGCGTCACCGGGTTTCCCTGTCCTCAGGCAGTTAAGAAACTCGGTGGAACCAAAATTTTGGAATCGGTGTTACCGACAGTAGTTCGGTATATATATCCTGCGGACCCGACCTTTGAAATTAAATCTTCAAACGTCGTCTCCGCGCCCCACTGCTACCGCCGCTCGAGTCTACGGACGTTCCACTTGCCTCATGTGCGCCCTCGCCGCCGGAGTCCGACGCCGTCAACGGGAATCTTCCCCTCCGTTGCCGCCGTAGCAAAATATCCACCGGGTTAGGGGTAAGATTTTAGCCCCTTGTGCGCTGCAAGATCCGATTCATGCGCATTAGGACAAGTTTCACATCTTTTCACCGTTTGCAATCCATTTGCCCACAAGAAAAATTCCGATAGATTAGGCGAACGGAAAAAATTTAGGTTTAGGTTTCCGCCGTACACGTCTCAGAGTCACCGAGTGGAAACGAATCGGTGTCACCGATTCGGGTTTTACGGTTCTGAGAACATTCTCGGGGAGACCGAGTCACTGTTTTCGGTGAAACTAAAAATGGTGACCAAGTTTCTGTTAAGGAGGATTGTAAGAGCACATTTATCCGTGTGTGGTTTTGGTAATTGATGACAATCCCGATGAACTAATGGTTGCCTTGAGTTATATTCGAAGGATTTGTCCATAGTCACTTCTTGCAGTACATATGTTGGTTTCAAGGAGTTTATATGGTGACCAAGGTGGTATTCAAGGTTTTATCCAAAGATTGGTCATGTGAGAGTTGAGCTTATTGCAAGCATGTCTTGAAGAAGAAGATTGCGTGAGCATTCATGTTTACCATCAAGACATCACCTTTATGAAGAGAGAAGATAAGATACAAGGTTGATCAAGACTAAGTCAAAGAGTGAATCAAGTTGATCAACATACAAAGCGTACAAGATGTACCGAGAGGGATCAAGTGATCCCATGGTATGGTAAGCATTGTGCATTACGCTTTGTGTACTAACCCATGGTCTACGTGAGAGTTCTATGTGGGGTTAGGTATGTGTCCATGGGATTGTGTCAAGAGGAAGATCTCATACAACCCATGGAGGATGACATCAAGTGAAGATCGTCATTAAGTTTGCGGTGTGCAAGTTCAAGTGGAGCATCACAAAGAGGTCATGCTTGAAGCTTGCCATTCATTGTGGTGACAATGGACTTGTGAATATGCGCCGAAGAGTGGCTCACCCATAGTGGAGTATGGGGGAGCAGTCTACTAGTCTTCATCGAGCTGGCACAATCAACAAAGGTGGTCCATCTTGAGGAGGACAAGATCATCATCATCATCTAGCTCAAGTGGACTATGCGCAAGGCAAAGGTTTGACCTTTATAGGGTTTTCTATTTTACCGGTCTCATGGTGGTAGTTGGGAGACCAGGTTATAGGATCGATAGCCGTACTATCAAGGGGGGCTCTCAAGTGAGTAGCTTGATCATATCGTTCGTTGAGAGCTCAAACCATTGCATTCTTGGCATCATCATCTTTCTCGGTTCTTGTTTGGCTTTTCTCTATGTGGGTTCTTGAGCTTTTGGTCAGCTTCATGACAAGCTCGATTTCATCGAAAACAGAGTCCATATGCATCTTCTATGATGTTTTCGATGTTGGAGTTTTTTCCGGTTCTTCATTGATAGATGTTTCACATCTCTATATCATCGAATTGATGGATAGCTCTTGTCGTCCTGAATGCAACAAGCTTGAGTTTGCTCAATTCGGAGCTTGTATGCGAAAGTTATGGCAGTTTTAGTGCTAGAGCAGTTTTTCTCTGATCAGGCGGTAGTACCGCTCGGTACCACGGTAGTACCGCTTGAGCGGTACTTCCGCTGTGTACTACCGCTGCTACTTACGCTTATATTTTGCTCTCTGGATAGGTTAGTTTTCTTGGCGGTTCTTGAGTGGTAGTAGAGGACGGTAGAACCGCCCGCACGGTACTACCGCTCCCGAGTACCGCTGCTACTACCGCTTATTTTTGGGTACTGGAGTCTTACTGCATCCCCAGCGGAAGTACCGCTGGGTAGGCCAGTAGTACCGCTCCAGTGGCACTACCGCCTCGAGGTTTCTACCGTTTTGCATGCTGTTCCTGAAACTACCATGCTAAGCGGTAGTACCGCTTGTGCACGACCTGTGCACATAATGGTTGGATTTGGGGAGGCCTATAAAAGGGGGTCTTCTTCCCCATTGCTCCCCAATCCTTTGAGCTCGTATTTGCCCCCCCCCCCCATTGTGGACCTTCTTCGAACTTGCTAACTCTCAATCCCTCCAATGATTCTTGCTAGTTCTTGAGAGAAAGAGAGAGGAGATCTAGATCCACATTTCCAGCAATCACTTTCTCCTCTATGTGAGGCGAACCCCTTGGATCTAGTTCTTGGAGTTCTTGGTGTTCTTCTTCGGTCTTCCTCTCATTTTCCACCATAGCATTAGTTGTTGTGGTGGGCTTTGGGAGAGAAGGACTTGGGCACTCCGTGTGCCCTTGCCATTGCATTTGGTGCATAGGTTTGAGTTCTCCACGGTGATACGTGGAAGTGAAGTTTGAGAAGCTTATTACTCTTGGGCGTTTGAGCACCCTAGAGCTTGTTCCTCTTGGGTGCCTTGGCGCCCTAGACGGTTGGTGGTGTCTCGGAGCTCAATCATGGTGGTGTAAAGCTCCGGGTAAGCATCGGGGTCTCCAATTAGGTTGTGGAGATTGCCCCAAGCAATTTGTACGGGTACCGGTGACCGCCCCCAAGGGTTGCCATTTGTACGGGTTCGGTGACCGCCCTCAAGGGTCCCTTAGTGGAATCACGGCATCTTGCATTGTGCGAGGGCGTGAGGAGATTATGGTGGCCTTAGTGGCATCTTGGGGAGCATTGTGCCTCCACACCGCTCCGAACGGAGATTAGCATCCGCAAGGGTGTGAACTTCGGGATACATCGTCGTCTCTGCGTGCCTCGGTTATCTCTTACCCGAGCCCTTTACTTATGCACTTTACTTTGTGATAGCCATATTGTTTCATGCTATATATCTTGCTATCACTTAGTTGTTTATCTTGCTTAGCATAAGTTGTTGGTGCACATAGGTGAGCCTAGTTGTTTTAGGTTTTGTGCTTGACATATTAAACATTAGTTTTATTCCGCATTTGTTCAAGCCTAAACCGTAATTATTTTAAAGCGCCTATTCACCCCCCTCTAGGCGACATCCACATCCTTTCAAGGATGTTAGTCTCGGATGCTTCAAAAATCAAAACTCGGTGGAACCGAAACCCTTACAGAAGAAGTCTGGAACTGAGATTTAAGTTCAAATTTTTGCAAAATAGCTGTGTTTTGTGATGCTTATCCCCTCCACTCTTCGACATCTATTCACATGGTCATTTTTTTAGTACGTCAGGCTCAGATGACAGTGAGAATGCCTTCAGAGAACCAAGTGTTGATCTTGATGCTGGCACTAGTCCAGAAGTTAGTTCCTCGGACCCAGGCACCCCCAGCTCACATGGCCTGCCCAAGGCCGCCACCAGGGCCAGAAGGAAGCTGAACTCGGATGAAGAGGATGAAGATTTCATCCCAGATGATGCTACTTCCAAGAGGAAGACTGTCAGAAAGGAGTATGCCAGTTCTGATGCTGTGAAGGCTCCTGAGACTGCCAAGAGAGGGATGACACTCACACTTGAGAATCCAAGCTCCTCTAGGCAAAGAAGCCTGCCAAGAAGAAGAGAGAGAGGAAGAGTACTATCCATGTGGTTGGAACACCAACTTCTATGTATCAAGACCCCGCTGAGCTTGAGGTAGAGGAAGAGGAAGAACATGCTGCCAACCCACCTCCTTCCAAGCAGAGGAAGCTCATGGTTGATGCTATGCCTAGCAAGCCACCTTCCAAGACCAAGCCATCTGCTCCCAAGAAGCCAGCTGCCACCAAGCCTAAAAAGACCACCAGAGACAGCCCAGAAGCTGAGAAGAACAAGGGTTCTACCTCCAGGGAAGAAGAAGATATTGTTATTTTGAGGAAGCTGAGACCTCACCTGCTAGCACACAATGATGATCATCCAACAGCTGATCCATATGCTATCCGGAGTAGGACTGTTGTTGATGCTCGCTTCCACAGTAAGGAACAACAAGATTTTTGCGGAGCCATGCTACTTCTTCTTGTTCAAACAGGTTCTCGAGCAGCAGTCAAATTGACTTCCCCTGCTTGAGCGTAATGCCCGCCCCTGGTGTGGTGGAAAAAGCCTCGTTTTCTATTCCTTTTAAAGCTGCTGATGCGAGCTACCGAACAAACAAGATTAGTACAAAAAGCCACAACTAGCACTAGCTTTCGTGATTTCTTCTTTCTACCTTTCTCACTCCGGTAATTGCTCCTTCTCCAAAATATCACTACGGACAAGATGAGCTAATAGAAAAAGTTAGGGCAACAGATGATAGCGACTCGCCAGACTCGAACTGGCATAGGCGGATCGGATCAAACGAAATTAGCCTTTCTTCCATCAACAGGAATCGCGGCTGTCGTATTAGACAAGAGTCCAGCTGTTAGTGACATGAGATATGTTGATTAGAAGTTCATCAAGGAGAATGAAGACTACTTCCCTCATGTGCTAGAAAACTTCAAGGCCATTGATATTGATGCTTTTGTTGGCAGAGAGTTGACAACATGGAATGATGAGATGATCATGCAATTCCATTCCACAGCTCATTTCTATCCAGATGGAAGGATTGTATGGATGACTGAGGGCACCAGGTACCAATCTATTGTTGATGAATGGGCTACCATCTTAGGATCCCTAGAGATTCGGGATGGAGATCTTGATGTATATGCTAAGGCCAAGATGAACCAAAATTCCATGGCCAACATGTATAACCCTATTGCTAGAGCATATGTGAAGACACACAAGTTTGGCTCTATCTACTTCCTGCAAGCAGGACTACCCACCACCAACACCATTATGAGGCATACCTTGATGCCAAAATCAAGTGATGACAAGATGATCAGGGGTACTCCATCAACATGCTGCACCATGTAGACACCCACACCATGATTAGGATGATGGATTTGATTCTGGAGACAATCAAGAGGACTGCTGCTGACCAGAAGAGATCTTGTGGATATGCTCCATATATGCATATGATCATAATTCCAAATTTGGAAAGAGCCTCTATCTACTTGATCGTCCACACATTCCACTCCAGCCAGATTTTGAGGATAACATTGTGGTGATGGATCCCAGTCATCCCACTTCAACTACAGCATAGGCTGAGGCAGCTAGAGCCACTAATGCTCAAGTTCCAAGGACGAAGAGTGATCAAATGACATATCTTATCAGCACTATCCAAGGGATAGAGAAGAATGTGACTGAGATCTTCAAGAACCAGAAGAGCCTTGAAAGGATAGTGGAAACAAAATTTCATGTTCTAGATAACAAGGTGACTGAGTTGACCACCACTGTCAATGCTCTAAAGAAGCAAGTGGATGCAGTGCCCAGCCCCAGCTGAAGTGATGATGATGATGATGATAGTCCTCCTCTCCAGCCTCACACTTAGTTCAGGACACAGGCCAGATCTTCTGCCGTGACAGTTCCAGAGTCGATACCATCTTCATGAGCACCTGCATCAGCTCCATCATCTCCCTCGACACGTCCAGTATCTACTCCACCACCTCAGGGGACTTCAACTGAAGCATTAGCGGACGCTGTTCTTTCAACTACTTCCACAGCCACCGGAGGAGATAGAGCCCAGAGTGACGCTTAGCTCTATTCCTTCGAACTTTTTGGTGAATTATTGCCAAAGGGGGAGAAGTGTTATAGATCATAGGGCTTCGAGAGAGAGTGTTGCATTTTGTCTGCTCTCTTTGTTTCAAAAACATTTGGTTTATCGTGTGGTTGTCTTAAAACTATGTCATGTTTGATCATATGATTTGTTTGATGATGCTACTATTTCCTATCTTTGTGATGCATATATGATGATCATTCACTCTTGTTTGGTGCTATGTGCATTGTAATCCATTCATATCACTTATGCGCACCACCAAGTTGTATGTGACATGGAAGAGTTACACATGATCCTAATCGATTGTGCATTTGCATTCAAATGCAAATTTTAAATAGTGCACAAATTTAGGGGGAGCTCTTGCTTATCACATACTTCTCGAAGCGATGATGTTATTCATTGTTTTATCCCTATCGAAGCTTTGATCTATACGTTGTCATCAATTACCAAAAAGGGGGAGATTGAAAGCACAACTTCTCCCTAGGTGGTTTTGGTAATTAATAACAACATATATTTCATTGGACTAACGATTCTACCAAGTATATCTCATGTAAAGTTCAATGAATGGATTGGTAGAGGATTGTGTGGAGATCCCCTAGATGCAAGGAACATCAATTGGCAACAAGCTTCAAGGCTCTACATTTTGCATTTTGTGAGAAATCAGACTTGAGTCCATAGGAAAGCCAATACTATTAAAAGGGGATGAGGTATCCATGATGATCTGGTTGCTCAAGTGCTTAGAGTTAGTCACCTAAAATACCCATGAAATTCTCCCACAAATACTTTGTCTAAACCCTACCAGTAAAATTCGGTGTCACCAAGTTTTCCTAATCGGCCATACCGAGTTTCATCCTAGACAGATCCTAAGCCAAACCCTACGGTATCGGTGACATCAAGTCCATTTTCAGTGACACTGAAATCATTAACCAACTCTCTGGTATCCTATTTCTAAAAATCGGAATTTCTAAGTATTAGGAATCGGTCTCACCGAGTTGGGGTAACTGCCTAGGTCAGCCAAATCGGACTCACTAAGATTTATATATCGGTCTCACGGAAACGCCAAAAGTTGTCACATTTTGCACTAGTCGATGCAACCAAGTTTTTGCTTCAGTTTCACCGAGTTGGGCAATAATGTTGTAACGGTTGGATTTTTTGAGATGCATATATATACCCCTCCACCTACCTCTCACTCATAGAGGAAGCACTCACAACAGACCAACACTTGCCCCATCCATTTTTCTGAGAGAGAACCACCTTCTCATGTGTTGAGATCAAGATCTTCCACTCCAACCATATGATCTTTATTTCTAGCTTCCCCAGGTTTCTTTCCACCCAATCAACCTCTTCTACCAAGCCAAATCTATCGGAGAGTGATTGTGTGTTGAGGTGACTATCTTTTAAAGCACAAGAGCAAGGAGTTCATCATTGTTACCACATCTATTACCTTTTTGAGAGTGGTGTCTCCTAGATTGTATAGGTGTCACTTGGGAGCCTCCGTCTTCATGTGTGGAGTTGAACCAAGAAGTTTTTAAGGGCAAGGAGATTGCCTACTTCGTGAAGATCTACCGGAGTGAGGCTAGTCCTTCGTGCACGTAAGCCGTGATGGAATAGACGAGGGTGCTACTTCGTGGACCCTTTTGGGTGGAGCCCTCCGTGGACTCTGGCAACCACTACCCTCCGTGCGTTGACGTCTCCATCAACGTTGACGTACGATAGTGATATGTCTCCAACGTATCTATAATTTTTTATTGTTCCATGCTGACATATTATCATTCTAGGATACTTTTTGGGTATTTGTTTACCAATTTATAATATTTTTGAGCACTAACCTATTGACCCAGTGCCCAGTGCCAGTTCCTGTTTTCTGCGTGTTTTTGCCTTTTCAGAGTTACAATACTAAACGGAGTCCAATTGCCACGTAACTTTTTGGTGATTTTTTCTAGACAAATACAAGACCTAGTAGCTTCGGAGGAGGGCCAGGAGAGAAACCAGGGCCCCACCACATATCTAGCCGCGCCCCTAGGGGGCGCGGTCAGATATGTGGTGGCCCCCTGGAGCACCGTCCAACGTCGTTCTATGGCCTATAAATTTAGAAATACCCTAGAAACACCAGAAGCGCTCCCGAAACACTTTTTCCACCGCAGCAAGTCTCTATTCCGACGGGAGGCCATCTACACCTCCGTTCCGGCACCCTGCCGGAGGGGAGATCGATCACGAAGGGCCTCTTCATCAACCTTGCTGCCCTCACTATGATGTGTGAGTCGTTCACCACAGACCTATGGGTCCGTAGGTAGTACCTAGATGGCAATCTCTCTCTCTCTCTCTCTCTCTCTTGATCTTCAATACTATGTTCATCACATCTTTGCCTTAATCTATCCGATGTAATTCCTTTGTATCGTGTGTTTGTTGGGATCCGATGAATTGTGAGTTTATGTTCAGATTATTCATGAAAAGTATTTGAGTCAAACCTGATTACTATGATTCTTATTTGCATGATCATCATAGCTTTGTAATGCTCTCCGATCTATTGAGATAGTTTGGACAACTAGATTGATATTTCTTCGATGGGAGTGGTGCGTTGTAGTAGGTTCAACCTGACGAGTTTCGTCTTTGTGTTGCTGCTACTAAGGATAAAACGATGGGGTTTATTCATATTAGTTGAGTATTCTTTGTCTACATCATGTCATCATTCTCGAAGCATTACTCTGTTTGTCATGAACTTAATACGTAGAGAGGCAAGCATAGAAGCGCTCTTGAAGTGGAGTAATAGTAGTAGGTGCAGGCAGGAGTCAACCTATTTGCTTATGGACGTGTTGCCTATATACACCTGATCATTGCCGTGAACATCACACAATTATTCACTTTTCTAGCAATTGCCCAACAGTAATTTGTCTACCCACCGTATGTTTTGCTTGTGAGAGATGCCACTAGAGAACTCTACGGCCCCCGGGTCTATTCACTTATATATTCGCAAACGCTATCATTACCTTGCTGTTATTTATTACCTTTTATTTTATTTTGCACTTTACTATCATCTACAATTATCTACACAACTCACTTGCTTGCAAATAACGAGCTCAAGGGGATTGACGACCCTCTTGTCGGCGTTGGGTGCAAGTTGTTTGTTCTTTTGTGTGCAGCCGCTGAAGACGGTTGAGGATTGGTATTGCTATTGGTTCGATAAACCTTGGTTTTATAACTGAGGGAAATACTTACCCACTTTGTGCTGCGATTACCCGTTCCTTTTCACGGAAAACCCAACGCATATCACGAGTATCAGATAGCACCACCAATCGGAGCCACGGGAAAAATCTTTGTGTCTCAAATTGCGTTTGATCCTCCTATCCCTTCCCTCTACTTACATGTGAATGTCTTTACTTTCCGCTGCTATACTCTTAGACTTGCATGTGTAGGGTGTGCTTGACATCATATAATTGCTAAAACTTGCCAACATCTAAAATTGGGAAAAGGCTAGATTTTTATTTTGTCAAGTAGTCTAATCACCCCCCCTCTAGACATACTTTGGATCCTACAAAGGTAATGAAAGATTTTGTAAATATGTAAGTGGATAGACCCGAGGGCCATAGTTTTCCCTAGTGGCATCTCTCATGAAGTAGGCATTCGATGGGTAAACAAATTATTGTTGGGCAATTGATAGAAAAGCGCATAGTTATGCAATATTTATTCACGGCAATGATCATGTATATATAGGCATCACGTCCGTAAGAAAATAGGCCGACTCCTATAGGGCACCTATTACTATTCTTCCACGTCAAGAGCGCTTCTATGCTTGCCTCTCTAAGTATCAAGTTCATGACAAACAGAGTAATGCTTGGAGAACGATAACATGATGTAGACAAAGCAAACTCAATCAATATGAATTAACCACATCATTTTATCCTTAATGGCAACAATACAAAGACATGTCGTGTCCCTTTCTGTCACTGGGATATAGAGCACCGCCAGATTAAACCCACTACAATGCACCCCTCTCACCGAAGATATACCAATCTAGTTGGCCAAACTAAACCGATAGATCAGAGAGAATTACGAAGCTATAATAATCATGCAAATAAGAATCATAATAGAATTCAGAGAAGACTCAAATCTTTTTTATGAATAATCTGAACATAAACCCACAATTCATCGGATCCCAACAAATGCACCGCACAAAGTGATTACATCGAATAGATCACCGTGAAGATGCGGTGAACTTTGTATTGAAGATCAAGAGAGAGAGAGATAGCCATCTAGGTACTAACTATAGACCCGTAGGTCTAAAGGGAACTACTCACACATCACCATGGGAGCAACAAGGTTGATGTAGAGGCCCTCCATGATCGATCCCCCCTCCGGCAGGGCACCGGAACAGGGCTCCAGATGGGCACACGGCGGAACAGAGACATGCGGTGGTGGAAAAAGTGTTTTGGGAGTCTCTCTAGGGTTTTTTTGGGAAATATTAGAATTTATAGGCCAGAGAGGGGCGTCAGGAGACGCCAGGGGTAGCCACCACAGAACAGGGCACGGACACCCCCCTGGGCGTGCCCTGATGTGTGGTGCCTCTCTCCTGCGGCCTCCGGTCTCCTCCCGAAGCTTCCAGGTCTTCTTTTGGTCCAGAAAATTCATAGAAAGGTTTCGTGGGAATTGGACTTCGTTTGGTACTGTAAACCTAAAAAGCCAAAAACATGCAGAAAACAGCAATTGGCACTGGGCACCGGGTTAACAGGTTAGTGCTCAAAAATAACATGAATTGGTAAAAAAATACACAAAAAGCATCCTAGAATGATAATATTATAGCATGGAACAATAAAAAATTATAGATACGTTGGAGATGTATTAGCATGCCGCCCGCCGATGGACGCCTGGATGTGCCCGACGGAGATGAACCCCGCATCGTCGCCTCTGTAGCCTGGACAGAGCTCCGCCAGTGCTGGTGCTGAACCCCACGTCCGTGCAGGTGATGGCACTCTCCATCTAATTTCTCAACCGTCTATCAGAGAGTAGAGATCACATTGTAGATTTGTGTTTTCTTTAGAGATGTGCTCCCGTTGTTTTTGTCTGTTTAATTGGCGATGCAATCCGTCCCTATGTCAATGTCTTAACCACTTCGTACTTACGCACAATTAGCAGAACAGAGCAACTACTGCAATTTACCCATTGATTTCTTGGAGTGATTCAAACCTAGGAAAGCCTGCTACTTGTGCAAGCAACAGGGTAAGAAGTCAGTCTCCTTACTAATGTACCTCAGTTTATAAGGTTAGAACAATGTCAATTTGCTTTATGTTGGTTTTCTAATTCCTATATATTCCTTTCTAGCGGACTCTGTTTTCAAGAAAATCTAATTATCTAGGTAGTATGAAAGCAGGTAAATTATGGAACTATTTGGGCGTACTCATGCTCTGCTATGTCAGATTGAGGAGAAAGAATTATATTATTCAGCAATCCAATTTTTTATCTATAATGATGATAATTTCCCCATCTCATGATCTTTGCTCCAATTGTGCTAATACTTTTTTTGCACATCAGTGGGAATGAAATTTTCTTGCAACCATGAGTCATGGCAGTAGGTTTCTGCGGCAAAAAACGGGTAAGCCCCCTAAGAGAAGAACAATGAAAAAGTCCCATCGTGCTTACCATGTTTCACCTTACAAAATTCGATTCTATTTTGTTTCTAACCTATATATCTGCATGGTTACTTTTCCAAACATGATTTTGCTGCAACATTCATCAACTAGCTTGAACACAGCTCACATGAGTCACCGCCAAATGACCCTTTTCTGAAATTCATTCTCTTATGCATTGCGAGAGTGTAGGATCCGAAGTTGGTCTAGAGGGGGGGTGATTAGAACACTTGACAAATAAATGTTGGGGAACGTTACATGGGAAACAAAAAATTTCCTACGCACACGCAAGATCTATCCATGGTGATGAGCATCTACAAGAGGGAGAGTGGATCTACATACCCTTGTAGATCGCTAAGCGGGAAGCGTTAAGAAACGCGGTTGATGTAGTCGAACGTCTTCGCGATCCAAATCGCATTCCGTCCCTCGATTCAATCATGATCCGTCCCGCGATCCAATCACGGTCCTTCCGATCTAGCGCCGAACGGATGGCACCTCCGCGTTCAGCAAACGTATAGCTCGATGACGATATGCGCCTTCTTGATCCAGCAAGAGGGAGCGGAGAGGTAGATGCGTTCTCCGACAGCACAACCGCATGGTGGCGGTGGTGGTGAACTAATCCGGCAGGGCTTCGCCGAGCTCCGCCAAACTAATCTAGAGGAGAAACGATCTAGAGGAAGAAGTGGGGAGCACGTGGCAATTAGGGTTGGGGCTGCCGTCAAATCCTCTATTATATATAGGAGGAAGGGAGGGGAGGAGACAACCCCAAACCCTCCACAAGGAGGATTCGGCCGAACCACCTCTAGGAGGTGGAATCCACCTCCTACTAGGAGGTGGATTCGTTTTAGGAAGGTGTCCTACTCCTTCCAACCTCCACCTTTTTCCTCTTGGGCGAATGCGCCCCCATGGGGTTGGCAGCTGATACGTCTCAAACGTATCTATAATTTTTTATTGTTCCATGCTATTATATTATCTGTTTTAGCTGTTTTATATGCATTAATATGCTATTTTATATTATTTTTGGGACTAACCTATTAATCTAGAGCCTAGTGCCAGTTTCTGTTTTTTCCTTGTTTTTGAGTATTGCAGATAAGGAATATTAAACGGAGTCCAAACGGAATAAAATCTTCAGAATAATTTTTCTTGGACCAGAAGACATCTACCAAGCTTGGAGACCAAGGCAGAGGAGCTGCCGTGTGGCCACAAGCCACAGGGGCGCGCCCTAGGGGGGGCGCCCCCCTGGCTTGTGGGCCCACGACAACTCCCCCAACCCTAATTTTCAGCCTATAAATTCCAAAATATTCCCTGTATACCAGAGAGAGCCACGAAAACACTTTTCCGCCACCAGGAGCCTCGGTTCCCAGGAGATCCAATCTTGGAGCCTTTTCCGGTAATCTGCCGGAGGGGGATTCGATCATGGAGGGCTTCTACATCAACTCCATTGCCCCTCCGATGATGCGTGAGTAGTTCACCACAGACCTTCGGGTCCATAGCTAGTAGCTAGATGGCTTCTTCTCTCTCTTTGCTCTTCAATACCATGTTCTTCATGATCTTCATGGAGATCTATCCAATGTAATACTCTTTTGCGGTGTGTTTGTCGAGATCCGATGAATTGTGGGTTTATGTTCAGATTATCTATGAATATTATTTGAGTCTTTTCTGAATTCTTATATGCATGATTTCATATCTTTGTAAGTCTCTTCGAGTTATTGGTTTGGTTTGGCCAACTAGATTGGTAATTCTTGCAATGGGAGAAGTGCTTAGTTTTGGGTTCAGTCTTGCGGTGTCCTCACCCAGTGACATAGTAGGGGTAGCAAGGCACGTATTGTATTGTTGCCATCGAGGATAAAAAGATGGGGTTTTCATCATATTGCTTGAGTTTATCCCTCTACATCATGTCATCTTACCTAATGCGTTACTCTGTTCTTCATGAAGTTAATACTCTTGATGCAGGCAGGAGTCGGTCGATGTGTGGAGTAATAGTAGTAGATGCAGAATCGTTTCGGTCTACTTGACACGGACGTGATGCCTATATGCATAATCATTGACTTGGATGTCTTCATAATTATTCGCTTTTCTATCAATTGCTCGACAGTAATTTGTTCACCCACCGTAATACTTGCCATCATGAGAGAAGCCTCTAGTGAAACCTATGGCCCCCGGGTCTATTTTCCATCTTATACTTTCAGATCTAAAACCAAAAACACCAAAATACCTTGCTGCAATATTTTTACTTTTGTTTTACTTTCCGTTCAAGCAATCTATTCTATCTATCTCTATCAGATCTCATCCTTGCAAGTAATCGTGAAGGGATTGACAACCCCTTTATAGCGTTGGGTGCAAGTGTTTGATTATTTGTGTAGGTACATCCATTGGTGACTTGCTTGTATCTCCTACTGGATTTATACCTTGGTTCTCAACAACTGAGGGAAATAATTATCTACTTTGCTGCATCACCCGTTGCTCTTCACGGAAACCAACGCATGCTCGAGAAGTAGCAAGAAGGATTTCTGGCGCCGTTGCCGGGGAGATCTACATCAAGCCATCCAAGTACCCATCACAAACTCATCTCTTGTATTTACTTTATTTGCCATTTGCCTCTCGTTTTCCTCTCCCCCACATCTAAAACGATTTTCCAAAAAGATTTGCCTTTTTATTCGCCCTTCTTCCATTCGCCTTTTCGTTTGCTTTTTGTTTGCTTGTGTGATACATCGCTTAAAGATCATGGCTAGCCTTGCTACTATCGTTAGTACTCCCGAGTATGAAGTTCTTAATTTCAAGCAAAGGGAGGGAGAAAATTTAAAAGATGCTTGGTATAGGATTTGCAAGGCTCAAAATAGATCTACTCGTAAGCAATCTACTACCGTTCTCCTTCGCAATTTTTATGTGGGTATTTTTCCTTGGAATAGATATGTTTTGGATACCATTACGGGAGGGAATTTCTTGGGGAACAATGCCTTTGATTCTTATAATGCCATGATAAATTTGGTAGGTTCACCCCCTCTCATGGTTAATGAAACTATTTTAACTTTGGAACATGTGATGCGAAGGCTTGATATCATTGAAAATAAAGTTGCTACTATAGATCTCATCGAAAACTTGGATAAAAAGATCCATAATCATATCACACAATATGGATCTAAGGTAGGAGTTACTTTAAAAAACCTAAAGGAAAAAGAACCCATAGTTAATGAAAAATTGGATCAAGATTCCTCTAGAATTGGAAAGCTAGAGGACATTATCACTAACTTGGGTTCCTCTTTTGCTTCTGCCCAAACCACCTCAAAATCTCCTCCTAAGGCTGCCAAGTTTATTTATGTTCCAAAGAATAAGGATGAATCCTCTAGTAAAGGGGATGAAGATCTTAAGATGATAAGTGTTCACCCTATCTTCATTAATATCGTTCGGGAACCTATTGCTACAAGTGAGTTTCTTGATTTCTTTCCTAGGAGTATGATAATTGATGAAACCAAAGAATCTCCTAGGGTTTATAAGTGTGCAATCGAGGAATTGCATACCAAAGATGACAATACCTAGATCTATTGCATTTTGCCTAGCTAGGGGCGTTAAACAATAGCGCTTGTTGGGAGGCAACCCAATCTTATTTTCGTTTTCTATATTTTGTTTCTGTTTTGGAGTGTTTTGCACATTATTACTTCTGTAGTAATTGTGTTTTTATGTTTCTAATTGTGTTTGAGCCAATTAAGACCTTTGGGACGGTCTACGGTGTTTGTTGATTTGATTTTGCTGAAAAGCAGAAACTTTTGCTCTCAGTCCAGGAATTTTGTAAATTCACTGGAACGTGATTTTGATCTGAAATTTTTACACAAGATTGATATACAAATTTCCCTTATTGTGCTAATTGTTTAGAATTTTTGGAGTTACATAAGTATTCGAAGTCTATAGATTGCTACAGACTGTTCTGTTTTTGACAGATTCTGTTTTCTATGTGTTGTTTGCTTATTTTGATAAATCTATGGGTTGTATCGGGGGGTATGAACCATGGAAAAGTTAGAATACAGTAGATATTACACCAATATAAATAAATAATGAGTTAACAACAGTACCTAAAGTGGTGATTTATTTTTCTTATACTAACGGATCTCATGAGTTTTCTGTTGAGTTTTGTGTTGTGAAGTTTTCAAGTTTTGGGTAAAGATTTGATGGACTATGGAATAAGGAGTGGCAAGAGCCTAAGCTTGGGGATTCCAAAGGCACCGCAAGCCATATTCAAGGATACCAAAAAGCCTAAGCTTGGGGATGCCCCGGAAGGCATCCCCTCTTTCGTCTTCAATCCATCGGTAAATTTACTTGAGGATATATTTTTATTCACCACATGATATGTGTTTTGCTTGGAGCGTCTTGTATGATATGAGTCTTTGCTTTTTAGTTTGCCACAATCATCCTTGCTGCACACATCATTTTGAGAGAGACACGCTGATTCATGAATTTATTAGAATACTCTATGTGCTTCACTTATATCTTTTGAGCTAGGCAATGTTGCTCTAGTCCTTCACTTATATCTTTTTAGAGCATGGTGGTGTTTTATTTTATAGAAATTATTGAACTCTCGTACCTCACTTATATTATTTTGAGAGTTTCTTAAAACAGCTTGGTAATTTGTTTAGGTTATGAATTTAGTCCTAATATAATGGGCATCCAAGAGGGATATAATAAAAACTTTCATATTAAGTGCATTGAATACTATGAGAAGTTTGATTCCTTGCATATAGTTTTGAGATAATAGAGATGGTAATATGAGAGTCATGCTAGTGAGTAGTTGTGAATTGGAGAGATACTTGTGTTGAAGTTTGTGATTCCCGTAGCATGCACGTATGGTGAACCGTTATGTAACGAAGTCGGAGCATGATTTGTTTAATGATTGTCGACCTTTGTGTGAGGGTCGGGAGCGCGCGATGGTTAACTCCTACCAACCTCTCCCCTAGGAGCATGCGTCTAATGCTTTGTTTGATAACTAATAGACTTTTGCAATAAGTATGTGAGTTCTTTATGACTAATGTTGAGTCCATGGATTATACGCACTCTCACCCTTCCACCTTTGCTAGCCTCTCTAGTACCGCGCAACTTTCGCCGGTACATTAAACCCACCTTCCTCAAAACAGCCACCATATACCTTCCTCAAAACAGCCACCATATATTTTCCTCAAAACAGCCACCATACCTACCTATTATGGCATTTCCATAGCCATTCCGAGATATATTGCCATGCAACTTCCACCGTCCCACTTTTCATGACATGCACCACCACTTTCATATTGCATATAGAGTCATATTTTGTCATAGGTATCGAGTTGTAATTTTTCTTTTGAGTTGTAAGTAAATAAAAGTGTGATGATTTTCATTATTAGAGCATTGTCCCGTGTGAGAAAAGGATGATGGAAGCCATGACTCCCTCACAAGTTGGGATGAGTATCCGGACTTTACAAAAAAATAAAAGAGGCTAGCGAAGCCCAAATAAAATAAAAGAGGCCAAAGATGCCCACCAAAAAAATGAAAGAAAGAGAGAAGGGACAATTGCTACTATTTTTTTCCACACTTGTGCTTCAAAGTAGCACCATGATCTTCATGAGAGAGAGTCTCCTATTTTGTCACTTTCATATAACTAGTGGAGTTTCATCTTGCACGACCACTTAGTTTTCTTGTTGAGCTTTCATACACTTATAGCTCTAGTGCACCCGTTGCATGGCAATCCCTACTCACTCGCGTTGATATCTATTGATGGGCATCTCCATAGCCCGTTGATACGCCTAGTTGATGTGAGACTATCTTCACCTTTTTCCTTGCAACCTCCACCATATTCTATTCCACCTATGGTGCTATATCCATGGCTCACGCTCATGTATTCCGTGAGAGTTGAAAAGGTTTGAGAACACCAAAAGTGTGAAACAATTGCTTGACTTGTTCATCGGGGTTGTGCATGATTTAGATACTTTGTGTGGGGAAGATGGAGCATAGCCAGACCATATGATTTTGTAGGGATAATTTTCTAAGGCCATGTTGTTTCGAAAGGACACGATTGCCTTGTTGGTGTGCTCGAAGTTTTACTGTTTTTATGTCAATATTAGACTATTGTTTCGAATCTTGCAGATCTGAATATTCATGCCACAATAAAGAATATTACATGGATAAATATGTTAGGTAGCATTCCACATCAAAAATTCTGTTTTTTATCATTTACCTACTCGAGGACGAGCAGGAATTAAGCTTGGGGATGCTTGATACGTCTCCAACGTATCTATAATTTTTTATTGTTCCATGCTATTATATTATCTGTTTTGGATGTTTTATATGCATTAATATGCTATTTTATATTATTTTAGGGACTAACCTATTAATCTAGAGCCTAGTGCCAGTTTCTGTTTTTTCCTTGTTTTTGAGTATTGCAGATAAGGAATATTAAATGGAGTCCAAACGGAATAAAATCTTCGGAATAATTTTTCTTGGACCAGAAGACATCTACCAAGCTTGGAGACCAAGGCAGAGGAGCTGCCGTGTGGCCACAAGCCACAGGGGCGCGCCCTAGGGGGGGCGGGGCGCCCCCTGGCTTGTGGGCCCACGGCAACTCCCCCAACCCTAATTTTCAGCCTATAAATTCCAAAATATTCCATGTATACCAGAGAGAGCCACGAAAACACTTTTTCGCCGCGAGGAGCCTCGGTTCCCGTGAGATCCAATCTTGGAGCCTTTTCCGGTAATCTGCCGGAGGGGGATTCGATCACGGAGGGCATCTACATCAACTCCATTGCCCCTCCGATGATGCGTGAGTAGTTCACCACAGACCTTCGGGTCCATAGCTAGTAGCTAGATGGCTTCTTCTCTCTCTTTGCTCTTCAATACCATGTTCTTCATGATCTTCATGGAGATCTATCCGATGTAATACTCTTTTGCGGTGTGTTTGTCGAGATCCGAAGAATTGTGGGTTTATGTTCAGATTATCTATGAATATTATTTGAGTCTTTTCTGAATTCTTATATGCATGATTTCATATCTTTGCAAGTCTCTTCGAGTTATTGGTTTGGTTTGGCCAACTAGATTGGTAATTCTTGCAATGGGAGAAGTGCTTAGTTTTGGGTTCAATCTTGCGGTGTCCTCACCCAGTGACATAGTAGGGGTAGCAAGGCACGTATTGTATTGTTGCCATCGAGGATAAAAAGATGGGGTTTTCATCATATTGCTTGAGTTTATCCCTCTACATGATGTCATCTTACCTAATGTGTTACTCTGTTCTTCATGAGCTTAATACTCTAGATGCAGGCAAGAGTCGGTCGATATGTGGAGTAATAGTAGTAGATGCAGAATCGTTTCGGTCTACTTGACACGGACGTGATGCCTATATGCATAATCATTGCCTTGGATGTCTTCATAATTATTCGCTTTTCTATCAATTGCTCGACAGTAATTTGTTCACCCACCGTAATACTTGCCATCATGAGAGAAGCCTCTAGTGAAACCTATGGCCCCCAGGTCTCTTTTCCATCTTATACTTTCAGATCTAAAACCAAAAACACCAAAAATACCTTGCTGCAATATTTTTACTTTTGTTTTACTTTCCGTTCAAGCAATCTATTCTATCTATCTCTATCAGATCTCATCCTTGCAAATAACCGTGAAGGGATTGACAACCCCTTTATAGCGTTGGGTGCAAGTGTTTGATTATTTGTGTAGGTACATCCATTGGTGACTTGCTTGTATCTCCTACTGGATTGATACCTTGGTTCTCAACAACTGAGGGAAATACTTATCTACTTTGCTGCATCACCCATTCCTCTTCACGGAAACCAACGCATGCTCGAGAAGTAGCAGCAGCCTAGCCCACCAGGGGCTGGTGCGCCACCTCTTGGGCCCATGTGCCCCCCCGGGGTGGGTGGGACCCACCCGGTGGACCCCCGGAACCCTTTCGTCACTCCCGGTACACTACCGAAAGTACCCGAAACTTTTCCGGAACCCAAATACCACTTTCCTATATATCAATCTTTACCTCCGGACCATTCCGGATCTCCTCGTGACATCCGGGATCTCATCCGAGACTCCGAACAACCTTCGGTCAGCACCATACATAACTCAATACTACCGAAACATCATCGAACGTTAATTGTGCAGACCCTGCGGGTTCGAGAACTATGTAGACATGACGAAGAAACCTCTACGGCCAACAACCAATAGCGGGACCTGGATGCCCATATTAGTTCCTACATATTCTACGAAGATCTTTATCGGTCGAACCTCTATGTCAAGGATTCAGTTAATCCCGTATGATGTTCCCTTTGTTCTTCGGTATGTTACTTGCCCGAGATTCGATCGTCGGTATCTCTATACCTAGTTCAATCTTATTGCCGGCAAGTCTCTTTACTCGTTCCGTAATACAAGATCATGTGGCTAACTCTTTAGTCACTTTGCTTGCAAGGCTCATTGTTATGTTGTATTACCGAGTGGGCCCTGAGATACCTCTCGGTCACATGGAGTAACAAATCCCAGTCTTGATCCATGCCAACCCAACAGACACCCTCGGAGATACCTGTAGAGCACCTTTATAGTCACCCAGTTACGTTGCGACGTTTGATACACACAAGGTACTCCTCCGGTGTCAGTGAGTTGCATGATCTCATGGTCATAGGAACCGATACTTTGACATGCAGAAAACTATAGCAATAAACTGACACGATCATATGCTATGTTTATAGTTTGGGTCTTGTCCATCACATCATTCTCCTAATGATGTGATCCCGTTATCAAATGACATCTCATGTCTATGGCTAGGAAACCTTGATCAACGAGCTAGTCTAGTAGAGGCTTACTAGGGACACTTTGTTGTCTATGTATCCACACATGTATTTGAGGTTCCAATCAATACAATTGTAGCATGGATAATAAACGATTATCATGAACAAGGAAATATGATCATAACTAATTTATTATTGCCTCTAGGGCATATTTCCAACAGTCTCCCACTTGCACTAGAGACAATAATCTAGTTCACATCGCTATTTGATTTACATTGTTATGAATCTAACACCCAATGAGTTCTGGGGTTCGATCATGTTTTGCATGTGAGAGAGGTTTTAGTCAACGGTCTGAAACATTCAGATCCGTGTGTTCTTTGCAAATCTATATGTCATACTGCAGATGCTACCACGCTCCACTTGGAGCTATTCCAAATGACTGCTCCACTATACGTATCTGGACTGCTACTTAGAGTCGTCCGGATAGGTGTCAAAGCTTGCATCAACGTAACCCATTCCGACGAACTCTTTATCACCTCCATAATCGAGAAACATTTCCTTAGTCCTCTAGTTACTAAGGATAATTTTGACCGCTGTCCAGTGATCCACTCCTGGACCACTCTTGTACCCCTTAACAGACTCATGGCAAGGCACACACCAGGTGCGGTACACAGCATGGCATACTATACAGAGCCTATGGATAAGGCATAGGGGACGACCTTCGTCCTTTCTCTTTCTTCTGCCGTGGTCGAGCTTTGAGTCTCACTCAACTCCACACCTTACAAATCAGGCAAGAACTCTTTCTTTGACTGATCCATTTTGAACTCTTTCAAAATTCTTGTCAAGGTATGTACTTATTGAAAGTTTTATGAGACGTCTTGATCTATCTCTATAGATCCTGATGCCTAATATTTAAGTAGCTTCATTCCAGGTTTTCCTTTGAAAAACTCCTTTTCAAACAACTCTTTATGCTTTCCAGAAATTCTACATCATTTCCGATCAATAATATGTAATCCACATATACTTATCAGAAATTCTATAGTGCTCCCACTCACTTTATTGTAAATACAAGTTTCTCATAAACTTTGTATAGACCCAAAAACTTTGATCACCTCATCAAAGCGTATATTCCAACTTCGAGATGCTTGCTCCAGTCCATAGAAGGATCGCTAGAGCTTGCATACATTTTAGCATCCTTAGGACTGACAAAACCTTCTGGTTGTATCACATACAACCTTTCCTCACGGAAACCGTTAAGGAAACTCTGTTTTGACATCCATCTGCCAGATTTCATAATCAAAAAATGCAACAACTGCTAACATAATTCCAATAGACTTTAGCATCACTACGGGTGAGAAAGTCTCATCGTAGTCAACACCTTGAACTTGTCGGAAACTTGTTTGCGACAAGTCGAGCTTTATAAATGGTGACATTTACCATCAGCGTATGTCTTCTTCTTAAAGGTCCATTTGTACTCAACGGCCTGCCGTTCAACAGGCAAGTCTACGCAAGTCCATACTTGGTTTTCATACATGGATCCTATCACGGATTTCATGGCTCCTAGCCATTTGTTGGAATCCGGGCCCATCATTGCTTCTTCATAGTTCATAGGTTCACTGTTGTCTAACAACATGACCTCCAAGACAGGATTGCCGTACCACTCAGGGGTGGCACGATTCCTTGTCGACCTACGAGGCCTGGTAGTAACTTGATCCGAAGTGTCATGATCATCATCATTAACTTCCTCTTCATTCGGAGTAGGCACCACAGAAACATCTTTCTGTGTCGTGCTACCATCCAACTGAAGTGACGGTTCAATATCCTTCATCACGTTCTACCTTTCCTCCCACTCAATACTTTCGAGAGAAACTCTTTCTCGAGAAAGGACCCGTTTTTAGCAACAAACACTTTGCCCTTGGATCTGAGATAGGAGGTATACCCAACTGTTTCCTTAGGGTATCCTATGAAGATGTACTTTTCCGCTTTGGGTTCGAGCTTATCAGACATAAGCGTCGCATTCCCAAACTTTGAGAAATGACAGCTTTGGTTTCTGCCAAACCAAAATTCATACGGTGTCATCTCAACGGACTTAGATTGTGCCCTATTTAAAGTGAATGTAGTTGTCTCTAATGCATAACCCCAAAAACGATAGTGGTAAAGACATCATAGTACGCACCATATCCAATAGAGCACGACTACGACATTCGGACACACCATCACACTATGGTGTTCCAGGTGGCGTAATTTGTGAAACAATTTCCACATTGTCTTAAGTTGCATACCAAACTAGTAACTCGGATATTTACCTCCACGATCATATCGTAGACATTTTATCTTCTTGTCACGATGATCTCAAACTTCACTCTGAATTTGTTTGAACTTTTCAAACGTTTCAGACTTGTGTTTCATTAAGTAAATATCCCCATATCTACTCAAATCATCAATGAAGGTAAGAAAATAGCGATATCCACCGCACGCTTCAACATTAATTGGACCGCATACATCAACATGTACCATTTCCAATAAGTCACTTGCCCGCTCCATTAAGTCGGAAAACGGGGTTTTAGTCATCTTGCCCAAGAGGCATGGTCCGCATGTCTCAATTGATTCGAAATCGAGTGAGCCCAAAGATCCATCAGCATGGAGTTACAGCATGCGTTTTACACCAATATGACCTTCAGCAGCAGTGCCACAAGTATGTGGTACTATCATTATTAACTTTGCTTCTTTTGGCATCAATATTATGAACATGTGTAACACTACGATTGAGATTCAATGAACCATTTCACATTGGGTGCATGACCATTAAATGTATTATTCATGTAAACAAAATAACCATTATTCT
This sequence comes from Elymus sibiricus, assembly GCA_039707655.1. Taxonomy (NCBI): domain Eukaryota; kingdom Viridiplantae; phylum Streptophyta; class Magnoliopsida; order Poales; family Poaceae; genus Elymus; species Elymus sibiricus. The sequence continues at coordinate 200,374,852 of CM077663.1, read as the reverse complement.
CTAACTTAAATGAATAACCGTATTGCAATAGACACGATCTAATCACCTTTATGCTCAACGCAAACACCAAATAACATTTATTTAGGTTCATCACTAATCCCGAAGGTAGAGAGAGCATGCGATGGCGATCACATCAACCTTGGAAACACTTCCAACACACATCGTCACCTCGCCCTTAACTAGTCTCCGTTTATTCCGTAGCTTTTATTTCGAGTTACCAACATTTAGCAACTGAACCGGTATCTAATACCCAGGTGCTACTAGGAGTACTAGCAAGGTACACATGAATAAAACGTATATCAAATATACTTCTGTTGACGTTGCCAGCCTTCTTATCTACCAAGTATCTAGGGCAGTTCCGCTTCAGTAACCGTTCTCCTCATAATAGAAGCACTCAGTCTCGGGTTTGGGTTCAACCTTGGGTTTCTTTACTGGAGCAGCAACTGGCTTGCCATCCATGAAGTATCCCTCCTTGCTATTACCCTTCTCGAAACTAGTGGTTTTACTAACCATCAACACTTGATGCTCCTTTTTGATTTCTACCTTTGTGGTGTCAAACATAGCGAATAGCTCGGGGATCATTATTTCCATCCCTGGCATTTTATAGTTCATCACGAAGCTTCTAGTAGCTTAGTGGCAGTGACTTGGAGAACTATATCAATCACTATCTTATCTGGAAGATCAACTCCCACTCGATTCAAGCGATTGTAGCACCCAGACAATCTGAGTACATGCTCACCGATTGAGCAATTCTCCTTCATCTTGCAGGCAAAGAATCTTGTTGGAGGTCTCATACCTCTCAACACGGGCACGAGCCTGAGATCCCAATTTTAGCTCTTAGAACATCTCATATGTTCCGTGACGTTCAAAATGTTTTGGAGCCTCAATTCTAAGCCGTAATGCATGACGCACTGAACTATCAAGTAGTCATCAGAACGTACCTGTCAGATGTTCACAACATCTACAGACGACGCTTGAGGGGGTGGTGCACCGAGCGGTGCATTAAGCACATAAGCCTTTTGTGTAGCAATGAGGACAATCCTCAGATCACGGACCCAGTCCGCATTATTGCTACCATCATCTTTCAACTCTATTTCTCTAGGAACAAAAAAAATTCAAGGGAGCTACAGCGTGAGCTAGTAATCTACAACATAATTTGCAAAGACATTTTGACTATGTTCATGATAATGAGTTTAGTTAATCATATTACTTAAAAACTCCCACTCAAATTGACATACCTCTGGTCATTCGAATGTCACATGATCCAAATTCACCAACCCAAGTCCGATCATCACGTGAGATGAGGTGGTTTCAATGGTGAACATCTTCATGTTGATCATATCTACTATATGACTCGTGTTCTACCTTTCGGCATCTTGTGTTCCGAGGCCATGTCTGTACATGCTAGGCTCGTCAAGTTTAACCCGAGTGTTCCGCACATGCAACACTGGCTTGCACCCGTTGTATGTGAACGTAGAGTCTATCACACCCAATCATCACGTGGTGTCTCAAAACGACGAACTTTCGCAATGGTGCACACTCGGGGAGAACACAATTTTATCTTGAAATTTTAGTGAGGGATCACCTTATAATGCTACCGTCATCCTAAGCAAAATAAGATGCATAAAAGGATTAACATCACATGCAAATCATAAGTGACATGATATGGCCATGAACTTGTGCTTTTGATCTCCATCTCCAAAGCACCGGCATGATCTCCATCGTCACCGGCATGACACCATGATCTCCATCATCTTGATCTCCATCAATGTGTCGCCATGTGGTTGTCGCGCCAACTATTGCTTCTACAACTATTGCTAACTCATAGTGATAAAGTAAAGCAAAACGGCGAAAATAAATTAAAGACAACCCTATCGCTCCTGCCGGTTGCCGTACTCATCGACATGCAAGTCGTGATATTCTATACAAAACATGATCATCTCATACATCACATATATCTCATCATGTAATTGGCCATATCACATCATAACATACCCTACAAAAACAAGTTAGACGTCCTCTAATTGTTGTTGCATGTTTTACGTGGCTGCTACAGGTATCTATCAAGAACGATTTTTACCTACGCAAAAACCACAAAGGTCATACACAAATTGCTATTCAACCTTCTCAAGGACCGCCTTTGTCGAATCCGATCCAACTAAAGTGGGAGAGACAGACACCCGCCAGCCATTTTTATGCAACAAAGTCACATGTCAGTTGATGGAACCGGTCTCTCGTAAGCGTACGAGTAAGGTTGGTTCGGGCCGCTTCATCCCACAATACCGCCGAATCAAGAAAAGACCAAGGGAGGAAGCAATCTGAGCATCAATGCCAACAAACTCCTTTGTGTTCTACTCGTGATCTCATCTACGCATACACCTAGCTCATGATGCCACTGTTAGGGAACGTTGCATGGGAAACAATTTTTTTCCTACGCACACGCAAGATCTATCCATGGTGATGAGCATCTACGAGAGGGAGAGTGGATCTAGATACCCTTGTAGATCGCTAAGCGGGAAGCATTAAGAATAGCGGTTGATGTAGTTGAACGTCTTCGTGATCCAAATCGCAATCCATCCCGCGATTCAATCTCGATCCATCCCGCGATCCAATCACAATCCGTCCCGCGATCCAATCACGGTCCTTCCGATCTAGCGCCGAACGGACGGCACCTCCGCATTCAGCACACGTACAGCTCGATGACGATCTCCGCCTTCTTGATCCAGCAAGAGGGAGCGGAGAGGTAGATGAGTTCTCTGGCAGCACAACGGCGTGGTGGCGGTGGTGGTGAACTAAACCGGCAGGGCTTCGCCGAGCTCCGCCGAACTAATCTAGAGGAGAAACGATCTAGAGGAAGAAGTGGGCATCACGTGGCAATTAGGGTTGGGGCTGCCCTAAAATCCTCTAGTATATATAGTTGGAAGGGAGGGGAGGAGACAGCCTCAAACCCTCCATAAGGAGGATTCGGCCGAACCACATCTAGGAGGTGGAATCCACCTCCTACTAGGAGGTGGATTCATTTTAGGAAGGTGTCCTACTCCTTCCAACCTCCACCTTTTTCCTCTTGGGCGCATGGAAACCCATGGGGTTGGCAGCCCAGCCCACCAGGGGCTGGTGCGCCACCTCTTGGGCCCATGTGCCCCCCCGGGGTGGGTGGGCACCACCCGGTGGACCCCCGGAACCCATTCGTCACTCCCGGTACACTACCGAAAGTACCCGAAACTTTTTCGGAACCCAAATACCACTTTCCTATATATCAATCTTTACCTCCGGACCATTCCGGATCTCCTCGTGACGTCCGGGATATCATCCGGGACTCCGAACAACCTTCGGTCACCACCATACATAACTCAATACTACCGAAACGTCACCGAACGTTAAGAGTGCAGACCCCGCGGGTTCGAGAACTATGTAGACATGACCGAGACACCTCTACGATCAATAACCAATAGCCGGACCTGGATGCCCATATTGGTTCCTACATATTCTATGAAGATCTTTATCGGTCGAACCTCTATGTCAAGGATTCAGTTAATCCCGTATGATGTTCCCTTTGTTCTTCGGTATGTTACTTGCCCGAGATTCGATCGTCGGTATCTCTATACCTAGTTCAATCTCGTTGCCGGCAAGTCTCTTTACTCATTCCGTAATACAATATCATGTGGCTAACTCTTTAGTCACTTTGCTTGCAAGGCTCATTGTGATGTTGTATTACCAAGTGGGCCCTGAGATACCTCTCCGTCACACGGAGTAACAAATCCCAGTCTTGATCCATGCCAACCCAACAGACACCCTCGAATATACCTGTAGAGCACCTTTATAGTCACCCAGTTACGTTGTGACATTTGATACACACAAGGTACTCCTCCGGTGTCAGTATGTTGTATGATCTCATGGTCATAGGAACAGATACTTTGACATGCAGAAAACTATAGCAATAAACTGACACGATCATATGCTATGTTTATAGTTTGGGTCTTGTCCATCACATCATTCTCCTAATGATGTGATCCCGTTATCAAATGACATCTCATGTCTATGGCTAGGAAACCTTAACCATCTTTGATCAACAAGCTAGTATAGTAGAGGCTTACTAGGGACACTTTGTTGTCTTTGTATCCACACATGTATTTGAGTTTCCAATCAATACAATTATAGCATGGATAATAAACAATTATCATGAACAAGGAAATATGATAATAACTAATTTATTATTGCTTCTAGGGCATATTTCCAACAATAAAAACCTAAAATTTTCCCAATTTTAGTTCTAGGCAAGTTTTAGTAATTGTTGCAAATCAAGTCCACCCTACACATGCATGTCTATGAGTATAGCAGCGAAAAGTAAAGACAAGCACATGTAATTAGAGGATAGGGATAGGAAGATCAAACGCTATTTGGAGACACGAAGATTTTTCCCGTGGTTCTGATAGGTGGTGCTATCGTACGTCCACGTTTATGGAGACTTCAACCCACCAAGGGTAACGGTCGTGAGAGTCCACGAAGGGCTCCACCCACGAAGGGTCCACGAAGTAGCAACCTTGTCTATTCCATGATGCCCTACGTCCACGGAGGACTAGCCATACTCGGGGTAGATCTTCACGAAGTAGGCGATCTCCTTGCTCTTACAAACTTCTTGGTTCAACTCCACAACATGAAGAAGAAGGCTCCCAAGCGACACCAAACCAATCTAGGATGCACCACCCTCCAAAAGGTAATAGATGTGGTAGTATGATGAAATCCTTGCTCTTGTGCTTCAAAAGATAGTCTCCTCAAAACTCAATCAATCTCTCACAGGTTTGGCATGGGTAGAAGAGATTTATTCGATGAAAAGCAACTTGGGGAGGCTAAAGTCAAGATCCATATGGTTAGAGTGGATGATCTTGATCTCAACACATGAGTAGGTAGCTCTCTCTTAGAAAAATAGGCAGGACAAGTGTTTGTATGTTCTGAGTGCTTCCTCTACGAGTAAGAGGTGGTGGAGGGGTATATATAGGCATCTCCAAAAATCCAACCGTTACAACATTATTGCCCAACTCGGTGAAACAGAAGTGAAAACTCGGTTGCACCGACTAGTGCAAAATGTGGCAACTTTGGCCTTTTTGGTGAGACTGATGTATGAATCTCGGTGGTACCGATTCTTGAAATCAGCAAACCAGAGAGTTGGTAAAAACTCGGTTGGACCGATTCTTAAAACTCGGTGGTACCGATTCATAAAAATGGCTAACCAGAGAGTTGGTCCAAAACTCGGTTGGTCCAATTCACAAAACTTGGTGGTACCAAGGTGCTAGGGTTTGGCATGGTAATCTGTCTAAGTGAAACTTGGTAGGGCCGAATGGAAATTGTTAGTGGCACCGAATTTGAACTTTAGGAGAATGGATGAGTATTTTTGGTGGCTAATCTCTATGCACTTAACCAAATCATCATAATTCCTCATCCCCTTTTAATAGTATTGGCTTTCCTATGGACTAAAAAGTGATTTCTCACAAAATATAAAGTGTAGAGTCTTCAAGCTTGAATCATGGCCAATCCTATTCTTTCCTTTCCTTGGGGAGGTTCTCCACACAATCCTTTAGCCATCCCATCCTTGAACTTTTTCCTGAGATAAACATGGTGGAAACATTAGTCCAATGAAATATATGTTGTTATTAATTACCAAAACCACCTAGGGAGAAGTTGTGCTTTCAATCTCCCCCTTTTTGGTAATTGATGACAACATATAGATCAAAGCATCGATAAGAGATATAATCAATGAATATAATCATCGCTTTGAGAGGTATGTGATAAGCAAGAGCTCCCCCTAAATTTGTGCATTATTATAAATTTGTGTTTGAATGCAAATGCACAATCGATTAGGATTATGTGTCACTCTTCCATGTCACATACAACTTGGTGGTGCACAAGAATTAATATGAGTGAATTACAAAAGCACATCACACCAAACAATAGTGAATGATCATCATATAGACATCTCAAGGGTAGCAAGTAGTAGCATCACACAAAGAGTATATGATCAAACACCGATGACATTTTAAACAAACGAGCGATAAACCAAATGTTTTCAAAAAGCATAGAGCAATCAAAATGCAACACTCTCTCTCTCTCGAAGCCCTATGACTATAACTTATCCCCCTTTGGCAACAAGTTACCAAAAAGTTCAAAGCTATAGAGCTAATCATCTCTCTGGGCATGGTCTCCTCCATGAGACGATGAAGCAGCTCATGTAGCTATCGAAGGAGTCGATAGAAGAGCATCCCAAACGCTTCGGTTGAAGTCCTCTGAGGTGGTGGAGTAGACACTGGAGATGATGAAGGAGAAGTACGTGCAGTAGCTGGTGCTTATGAAGATGGTATCGACTCGGGAACTGGCATAGCAGACGATCTTGCCTGAGTCTTGAATTGAGAGTTGGTTTGGAGAGGAGGACTATCATCATCTGAGGACTGGGGACTAGGCACTGCATCAACCTCCTGCTTCAGCTCAGTGACTGTCTTGGTAAGCTCATCCACCTTGTTGTCCAGAGCATGAAACTTGGTTTCCATGATCCGCACTATGCTCTTGTGGTTCTTAAGAATCTCAGCCACATCCTTCTATATACCTTGGACAGATTTGATGAGAAGTGTCATTTGATCACTCTTTGACTTGGGCACTTGAGCACTAGTGGCTCTGGCTGCTTCTGCCTCTGCCTGTGCAGTAGCTGAAGTGGGATGAGAGGGGTCCATTACCACAACATTATCCTCTAGCTCTGGCTGAAGTGGCATATGAGGACGATCAAGTGCATATACATTCTTCTCCAGCTTGGAGTTGATGAGCATCTGAATGTATGGTGCATATCCACATGATCGTTTCTGATCAGCAGTTATCCACTTGATTGTCTCTACAATCAAATCCATCACCCGAAATCTGGTGCGGGTGTCAATGTGATGCAGCATGTTAATGGAATACCCCCTGATCATCTTATCATCTCCTGACTTGGGCATCAAAGTATACTGCAAGATTGTGTTGGTGGTGGGTAGTCCTGCTTGCAAATGATAGACAGAGCCAAGCTTATGTGTGCTCACATAGGCAGTAGGGATAGGAGTGTACATGTCAGCCATGGAGTTGTGACTCATCTTGGCTTCAGCGTAAACGTCAAGATCTCCTTCCTCTACCTGTGGGACTCCTAAGATGGTAGCCCACTCATCCATTGTAGACTGATATCTGACTCCCTCAGTCATCCATATGATACGGCCATCTGGGTAGAAATGAGCTGTGGAGTAGAACTGCATGATCATCTTATCATTCCAAGCTGTGAACTCTCTCCCAACAAAGTTCTCAATGTCTATGCAACTGAAGTTGTCCTGCACATTAGGGAAGTAGTCCTCATTTTCCTTGATGTAGGCCCAGTCAACATATCTCATGTCACTGACTGCTGGGCTCTTGTCCAATAAGACAGTCTCATAGAAATCTTGTTGTTCCTTAGTATAGAACCTGTCATCAATAGCAGTCTTCCTCCTGGAGGCATATGGGTCATTTGCTCTCCATTTCCTCAGCCCTTGATCTCTCCTCTTCTTCGTGTCCTCAGCAACTGGATGACCATCATTGTGTTCAAGCATGTGAGGTCTCAGCTTCCTCAAAACTGTCACATTTCCTTCCTCATCATCTCTGGAAGTGAACCCTTGTTCTTTGTAGCAAGAGGAATGTCTCTGGTTGTCTTCCTGGATTTGGGTGCAGTAGGCTCCTTTGGAGCAGATGGCTTGGCCTTAGATGGAGACTGACTGGTCATTGCATCAGCCATCAGCTTCTTCTTCTTGGAAGGAGGAGGTTTTACAACTGGTTCTTCCTGTACCTCTTCTTCCTCATCAAGGTACTCTGGAGTAGAGGGGTGCACAACTGCCTACACAAATCTTTCTCTCTCCCTCTTCTTTTCTCCTGCCTTCTTGGGCAAAGATTTCTTTGGAGGCTCAACAGAAATAGTCATATTTGCCTTAGCACTCTCAGGTGCTCTCATTGTCTCAGGATTGGCATACTCTTTCCTCACTGGCCTCTTAGGAGAAGTGGCCTCAGTGGTAGATTTCTTAGCAGCCTTCTCCTTCTTGTCTTGCAGCTTCTTGGAGGTGACCTCATCAGGAATAAAATCTGAGTCCTCTTCATCTGAGTTGAGTTTCCTCCTTGCCCTGGTGGCAGCCTTGGGAAATCCATGAGAGATGGGGGTGCCTGGATCCTCTGAAGATAAGGAACTAGCTTCAGGGCTAGTGCCAGCATCCATGTCCACACTTGGATCATTAAAATCATTGTCACTGTCTGACCCTGAGCCTGACATCCTGATCCTGTGAATAGATATAGATGAGTAGAAGGGATGAGCATCACAAAACACAGAATATTTTTGCAAATTTGAACTCAAATTCCTAAGTTTAACTTTTTGCAAAGTGGATTTCGGTTCCACCGAGTCAAAACTATCGAAGCCACCGAGACAAACATACTCATTAACAGAAACTTGGCAGCCCTTTCGGTTTCACCAAAAGGAGAAACTCGGTTTCACCGAGATTGTTCTCTGTAGCCCCAAAACACAAATTGGTAAGATCGATTTATCTAACTCGGTGACACCGAGATTCACTTGTCGGACGGTTAAACCTAAAAAATTTGTTCTCTAATCTAATGGAATTTTCTTCTGGATAGGCGCATTGCAAAACGTGGATTGTAGATGAACTTAGCCTATTGCGTGAGAATCAGATTTGGGAGCGCAGGTAGGGGCCAAAACCTTACCCTAGTTTGGCAAAGGTTCCGCTACGGCGGCGACGACTGTGGAGATTGACGTCGACGGTGGAGGACTCCTGCGGCGAGGGCACACGGGATGCTAGGGGGATGTCTAGAGACTCGAGCTCGGCAGCGAGGGGGTGCGGTTGGCGACGTTTGAGGATTGAATTTCAAAAGTCGGGTCCGCTGGGAATATATACCCCCTAGCTGTCGGTGACACCGAGTTAAACCTTTCAGTGCCACCGAGTTTCTGAACTGTCGAGTGACAGTGAAACTCGGTGATGCCAAAAATTTCAGATTGGTGGTACCGAGATACTAAAACCGGATCAACCCTAGGCCTCGGTGGAACCAAATTTTTGAAGTTGGTTACACCGAGTTGCACTTGGGAGGTTTTGGAAGTCAGCTCTTGTCGAAACGGGACTCCGAGTGCTTCTCACATAGAGGGTTCGAAAAGTGCTTGCTCAAATTTTGTGATGAAGCATGAATAGAATTTGAGACGAGAATACATAGATATCTAGAGGAGGGTACTTAGGCATTCTTCTATATCCAATTGGCCAAAGAAAAATGAAAGCCAAATAACAACAATTGGATATCCTCGAATGATAAAAGATATGCACACCAACATGCGCACACAATAAAATGTCAAATGAAATATGGCAAACATGCAAAACCACTCTAGTATCTACTAAGCACTTTGGCGATGACATAGTCATCTATATATCAGTATATTGACTTAGGAGCCAAGTAAGAATACTTGATCTTAGGTCATACTGAAAGCACAACTTCTTGCTAGGTGGTTTTGGAAATTAATAACAACCGATATTTCATTAGACTAATGTTTCTACCAAGTCTATCTCAGGAAAAAGTCCAATGATGGGATGGCTAAAGGATTGTGTGGAGAACCTCCCTAAGGAAACTAAGGAATAGAATTGGCCATGCTTCAAGCTTGAAGACTCTACATTTCATATTTTGTGAGAAATCACTTTGAGTCCATATGAAAGCCAATACTATTAAAAGGGGGTAAGGTACTGTTGGTGATATGGTTGCTCAAGTACTTAGAGATTAGCCACCAAAAATACTCATCTATTCTCCCACAAAATACTCTGTCCAAAACCTAAAGTTCAGAATCGGTGCCACCAAGTTTTCCCACTCGGCTATACCGATTTTCCCTTGAGACAAAACCTAGCCAAAACCCTAGCAACTCGGTACAACCGATACTGGTTTCGGTACGACCGAGAATCAATGACCAACTCTCTGGTTAGCTAATTCCTCAACTCGGAATTTCCAAGTTTGGTGAATCGGTGTCACCGCGATGAGGAACTACCCTGGTCAAATCAAAATCGGTAGGACCGAGTTGTGTATATCGGTACCACTGAAAAGCCTAAGTTGCCACATTTTGCACTAGTCAGTGCAACCGAGTTTTCACTTCGGTTTCACCGAGTTGGGCAATAATGTTGTAACGGTTGGATTTTCGGAGATGCCTATATATACCCCTCCCCCACCTCTCACTCGCAAGAGAAGCACTCACAAAATACACCCACTTGCCATATCCAATTGTCTGAGAGAGAGCCACCTACTCATGTGTTGAGATCAAGACATTCCACTTCAACCATATGAATCTTGATTTCTAGCCTCCCCAAGTGGCTTTCCATCCAATCAATCTCTACTACCCATGCCAACTCTATGAGAGAGTGATTGAGTGTTGAGGAGACTATCTTTTGAAGCACAAGAGGAAGGAGTTCATCATACTACCACATCTCTTACCTTTTGGAGGGTGGTGCCTCCTAGATTGGTTAGGTGTCGCTTGGGAGCCTCCTTCTTCGTGATTGTGGAGTTGAACCAAGAAGTTTGTATGGGCAAGGAGATCGCCTACTTCGTGAAGATCTACCCATAGTGAGGCTAGTCCTTCATGGACGCAAGCCGTGATGGAATAAACGAGGTTGCTACTTTGTCGACCCTAACAGGTGGAGCCCTCTGTGGAATCTCGCGACCGCTACCCTTCGTGGGTTGAAGTCTCCATCAGCGTGGACGTACGATAGCACCACCTATAGGAACCATGGAAAAATCTTTGTGTCATCAATTGCGTTTGATTCTCCTCTCCCTACCTTAACTTTCATGTGCATGTCTTTACTTTCCGCTGCTATACTCTTAGACTTGCATCTGTAGGGGGTACTTGACTTGCTACAATTGTTAAAATTGGCCAACAAATAAAATTGGTAAAAGCCTAGATTTTTAATTGTATCTAGTAGTCTAATTATCCCCCTCTAGACATACTTTGGATCCTACAAGTGGTATCAGAGCTTTGGTCTCCATTGCATTGGTTTCACAACCTAGGAGAGTATGCCGTCTAGTGAGGGAAATTATCACCGTAGAGGTCCATATTTGCATGGTACAAACTTTGCTAGTTGGAAGCATAAGATGAAAATGCATATTCTTGGTCATAACCCCGCTGTATGGGCTGTTGTTCATGTTAGATTGCAAGGTGAATTCTTTGGTGATGGAAAGGAACTGGATCGTGAAGCGACCGCGGAAGAATTGAAGATGTTGCAATATAACGCTCAAGCATGTGACATTCTATTCAACTGCCTATGCCCCGAAGAATTCAACAAGATTAGCCGTCTTGAGAATGCAAAGGAAATTTGGGATACTTTGGTTGATATGCATGAAGGTACCGAATCCGTCAGGGAATCTATGTTGGATGTGCTACAAAGTCAACTTGACAAGTTCAAGATGAAGGATGGTGAAGGAGTCGCAGAAATGTACTCTAGGATTGCTCTCATCACCAATGAGATTACCGGCTTAGGAAGCGAAGAGATGACCGACAAGTTCATCATCAAGAAGATACTTAGAGCCTTAGATGGAAAGTACAAAACCGTGTGCACAATGATCCATATGATGCCAAACTACAAAGGTATCAAGCCTACGGAATTCATTGGAAGGATTGTCGCTCATGAGATGTCACTCAAAGACAAAGAAGAGCTTCATAACAAGTCAAGCGGTGCTTACAAAGCTTCAAGTGACACTTCCGCTACATCAAATGACAACCTTGTAACCAATGAAGAGATAAGCCTCATCGTCAAGAAATTCAACAAGTTCTACAAGAGTAGAGGCAAAGAGAGAAGCTCCAGTTCAAGATATGAAGAGAAGCATTCATCTAGTCGTGACTGAAATTATTACAATTGTGGAAGGCCCGAACACTACTCCAATGAGTGCACTCCCCCCCCCCACACACACACAAAAGAAGGGAAGAGTCGCCTAGAAGAAAGAGCTCAGGAGATGAGTCACCTCGAAGAGAGAGAAGGAGTAGATATGATAGTTATGAACGAAGACCCTCCCGGAGAAGTAAAGACTCAGAGAAGAAGGACAAGTACACCAAGAGCTACACAAGAACAAGACATCAAGCTCATGTTGGTGAATGGGTTTCCGGATCCGAATCCCATAACCACTCCGAGAGAATTTATCACTCCAACTCCGAGTATAGTCAAGATGAAGGTGTTGCCGGACTTGCACTTGTTTCCTCCAACTCCTTTGACAAATTTGATTCACCAAATGAAGCGAGTGGAAGTTGCTTCATGGCTAAAGCCCCAACGTAAAACACCTCGAATACATTAACTTCAATAGTGATGATGATGACTTACTTGGAGATGATAACTTGCTATTTGACAAAACTAGTGATGTTAGTCAAAATGAACTTGATGATAATCATGCTAATCAAGATAAGTCGTATGATGATGATAAGAAGGAGATTGAGCATCTAACTAAGGATCTAAATACTCTTAAGTTAGCCCATGAATCTACTCTGGAAGATCATAGAGAGCTTATAAGAACTCATGAGAAGCTACGCTTCGAGAAGCTAAATTTAGAACAAGAACATGAGTTTCTTAAACCTATCAATGACGATCTTCGAAAGAAGAGTTCTTCTAATCTAGCCAACCGACTAATCTTGTCTACATTCATGCCACAAGTTAAAACTAAGCAAACTAGTAACAAAGGCAAGAAAGGTTCTTCATCTAGTAGCAACCATAAGAATGATAAATCCAATGATGTTGCTGCTAGTAATTCTATTGATTCCACTAGTGATTCTCTTAGCCAAGTTACACTTGAGCAAGAAAATGATCTTTTGAAAGGGATTATAGAAAAAGGTATCTACAAAAGTCTTGCCAGATCTAAGCAATTTGAGGAGATTGTACGCAAGCATGGAGGATACCGAAAGAACCAAGGCATTGGCTACTTCACGCAAATGGAGCTGAATGGGAAGAAGGTCAATACCCCAAGCCGAAGTTTGTTCCTCAAAAGGAGAAGTATGAACATACTCTCCCCAAGGGAACAAAAGCTCAAGATGACCTTCCACCACAAGACCACAAGCTCAAGGGCAAGGACAAGCTTCAAGAGGAGATTGACACATTTGAAGATGAGTCTCTAGCCATGGTCAAGTGGGTTCCCAAGGCTACTCCAAGTTCTACTTTGACTAGTGCTACTTCAACTCCAAGGATTCCCATCAATTTGATGTGGGTCCCAAAGAAGATGAACTAGAGAAGTTCTTGAGGGGTGACTCCGCCAATGAAATTCACTCACATTCATTATTGGCAAGGACTATTTGCAATCAACTCTAACCTTATGCAATAGTTCAAGGAGTCACACATTCCCTCAAAAGTAAGCAAGGGACAAGGTAATTAATGAATCCATGGACATCATCATGTATGCATTGCACTCCATGTCCATAGACATCCTTGTATTTGTCTCTTGTGTGGGACTAACCCATGTAGGTGAGAAGAGTATGAAACAACAAGGATTGCTCCCAACTCAAGATGATCTTCATCAACAACGAGCATCCACCACTACATCGCTGAAAGCAAATATGCTCCCTTGGTGGTTTTGATAATCCATGACAACATACATTGTCTCTTGGACTAATAGTTTTATCCAGCTTATTTCAGGTTTAGTCCACAGAGAGCATTGGCTAAAGATTGTGAGGAGACCCCAAGTTGCAAGGAATAGGATTGGCTAAGCTACAAGCATGAAGACTCTACATTTTACTTTGTGAGAAATCACTTTGAGTCCATAGGAAAGCCAATACTATCAAAAGGGGGTGAGTTAATGATGGTGAATGAAATGCTCAAGTGATCAAGTGTTAGTCACCAAAAACACCCAGAAGCTCTCCCACAAATATTCTGTCATAGAGCCTAACACTCAAAATCGGTGTCACCAACTTTCCATATCGGCTACACCGAGTCTAAAACACAGACAGAAATCCTAGCCAAGACCCACTACTCGGTACTACCAACATGCCCTTTCGGTGCCACCGAAACCAGTGACCAACTTCCTGGTTAGCCATTTCCTTTATTCGGTTGTTGGGGAACGTTGCACGGGAAACAAAATTTTTCCTACGCACACGCAAGATCTATCCAATGTGATGAGCATCTACGAGAGGGAGAGTGGATCTACATACCCTTGTAGATCGCTAAGCGGAAGCGTTAAGAAACGCGGTTGATGTAGTCAAATGTCTTCGCGATCCAAATCGCAAGCCGTCCCGCGATCCCATCACGATCCGTCTCGCGATGCAATCACAATCCGTCTCGCGATCCAATCACGGTCCTTACAATCTAGTGCCGAATGGACGGCACCTCCGCGTTCAGCACACGTACAGCTCGATGACGATCTCCGCCTTCTTGATCTAGCAAGAGGGAGCGGAGGTAGATGAGTTCTCCGGCAGCGCGACGGCACGGCAGCGGTGGTGGTGGAACTATTCCAGCATGGCTTCGCCTAAACACTGCTGAAAAACTAGAGGAACTGATCTATCGGGAGAGAGGACTGGACCTTGGTTTTTTTGGGTTGAATTGCTATGGCCCTCTCTCCCTGTAGTATATATAGGAGGGAGGGGAGGGGCCGGCGCCCTAGGGATCCTCCCCTAGGGTCGGCCGAAGTGGGGAGGAGAGGGAGTTGGACTCCAATCCTACTCCTAGTAGGACTCCTCCCCCACGAGGAAACCCTTCCCCCTTTGGGCTTTTGCCTTTTCCTCTCACCCCAGCCGCATGGGCCCCTAGGGGCTGGCTTGCCCATCCCACTAAGGGCTGGTGCACCACCCCTAAGGCCCATGTGGCCTGCCGGCGTGAGTGGCCCCTCCCGATGGCCCTCCGGGACCCTCCCGGCACTCCCGGTACACTACCAAAAACCCCCTAAACTTTTCCGATTGCCAAAACGGGACTTCCTATATATATCAATCTTTATCTCCGGACCATTCCGGAGCTCCTCGTGACGTCCGGGGTCTCATCCGGGACTCCGAACAACCTTCGGTCACCACCATACATAACTCTACCATACCGAAACGTCACCTAACCTTAAGTGTGCAGACCCTGCAGGTTCGAGAACTATGTAGACATGACTGAGACACCTCTACGGTCAATAACCAATAGCGGGACCTGGATGCCCATATTGGTTCCTACATATTCTACGAAGATCTTTATCGGTTGAACCTCTATGTAAAGGATTCAGTTAATCACGTATGATGTTCCCTTTGTTCTTCGGTATGTTACTTGCCCGAGATTCGATCGTCGGTATCTCCATACCTAGTTCAATCTTGTTACCGGCAAGTCTCTTTACTCATTCCGTAATACAAGATCCCGTGGCTAACACTTTAGTCACATTGCTTGCAAGGCTTATTGTGATGTTGTATTACCGAGTGGGCCCTGAGATACCTCTCCGTCATACGGAGTAACAAATCCCAGTCTCGATCCATGCCAGCTCAACAGACACCTTCGGAGATACCTGTAGAGCATCTTTATAGTCACCCAGTTACATTGTGATCTTTGATACACACAAGGCATTCCTCCGATGTCAGTGAGTTGCATGATCTCATGGTCATAGGAACATATACTTGACATGCAGAAAACAATAGCAATAAACTAACACAATCATATGCTACGTTCATAGTTTGGGTCTTGTCCATCACATCATTCTCCTAATGATGTGTTCCCATTATGAAATGACATCTCATGTCCATGGCTAGGAAACCTTGACCATCTTTGATCAACGAGCTAGTCTATTAGAGGCATACTAGGGACACTTTGTTGTCTATGTATCCACACATGTATTTGAGTTTCCAATCAATACAATTATAGCATGGATAATAAACGATTATCATGAACAAGGAAATATGATAATAACTAATTTATTATTGCCTCTAGGGCATATTTCCAACATCGGTCCCACCGAGTTTTGCAAATCGGTCTCACCGAGAAGTTGGGCCAACTCTCTGTTGACCCATTTCTCCAAATCGGTCCCACTGAGTTTAAGAAATCGGTCTCACCGAGGTTTGGTAACTGCCTAGGTCACCCATATCGGTACCACCGAGTATTCCATATCGGTCTAACCAAAAAGCCTAAAGTTGCCGCATTTTGAACAAGTCAGTGCCACCGAGTTTCACTTCGGTTCCACCGAGTTGGGCAATAAAGTTGTAACGCTAGGATTTTGGGAGATGCCTATATATACCCCTCCATCACATCCTACTCGGAAGAGAAGCACTCAGAACACACACCCACTTGCCATATCTAATTTTCTGAGAGAGAACCACCTATTCTTCTGTTGAGGTCAAGATCATCCACTCCAACCATATGGTTCTTGATTTCTAGCCTCCCCAAGTTTCTTTCCATCCAATAAATCTCTACTACCCATGCCAAATCTATGAGAGAGTGATTGAGTGTTGAGGAGACTATCTTTTGAAGCACAAGAGCAAGGTGTTCAATGTTACTACCAAGCCTATTATCTTTTGGAGGGTGGTGCCTCCAAGATTGGTTAGGTGTCGCTTGGGAGCCTCCTTCTTCGTGTTGTGGTGTTGAACCAAGAAGTTTGTATGGGCAAGGAGATCGCCTACTTCGTGAAGATCTACCCATAGTGAGGCTAGTCCTTTGTGGACGAAAGCCATTATGGAATAGTCAAGGTTGCTACTTCGTGGACCCTTTTGGGTGGAGCCCTCTGTGGACTCTCACGACCGCTACCCGCCGTGGGTTGAAGACTCCATAAACGTGGACGTATGATAGCACCACCTATCGGAAACCGCGGGAAAAATCTTCGTGTCTCCATATTGCGTTTGATCTTCCTATCTCTACTCTCTTACATATGCTTGTCCTTACTTTCCTCTGCCACACTTGTTGACTAGCAGGTGTAGGGTGCACTAGACTTGTTAGAATTGCTAAAATCTGCCAACCAATTAACTTGGGAAAAGGTTAGGTTTTAATTTGTGCTACTAGTCTATTCACCCCCCTCTAGACATACACTTCTTTGGATCCTACAATTGGTATCAGAGCTTTGGTCTCCAAACTTCGGTTTCTTCACCGTTGGAGGAAGATGGGTGTGTCTAGTTTGGGGAGTCTTAGTTGTAGAGTGCCCGTTCTCGATGGGGAGTACTATAGTCAATGGAAAAATGAGATGCTTGAGTTATTGAATGAATTCCATTTGAGCAAGCATGTTAAGAACCCCTATGTACCTCCCATTGATTCTTTACATCTCACACACAAAGAGGAAATTGATATGCTACGCAATCTTAGAACTGTTAATCTTATTATTAGAGGATTGCCTAGAATTGTGTTTGATCAAATGAAGAATTTTGAATGTGCTTATGCTTTGTGGAATTATTTGGAGAAACGATATCCAAATTATTCATTGAGTAATCTTGATGAAATTCTTCATAAATCTATTGCTTTTCACAAAATGATGCCTAGTGATCCTAAGTTTGATGATTATCTATTTGAGCTTAGAGACCTCATGCGTGCAAAAGGAGATGTCATAACTATCAACAACATCATTGTAGAATCCATTCGCATTCATAATCTTGAACATTATCATGATCACAACTCTAACGAATCACTTGTTTCTTTTGATGATGATTTCCCACTTGATGATGACAATGTGGAACATGGCTACTATGATGAAGATGAGTTGTTCGACATCTAGTATGAGAAGACAATGAAGAATCTAAGTCTCATGGCAAACTTCAAGGATTGCATGTCTGGAGGAAAAGAGTGGATTCTCGATAGTGGATGCACCGATCATATGACCGAAGATAGAGACATGTTTGAAGAGATCACACCAAACCATGGACCGCGAAGGTATGTGACTTTTGGAGACAATTCCAAGGGTAAGGTACTCGGTCTTGGTAAGGTGGCCATATCTCATGATAGCTCCATTCAAAATGTCATGCTTGTCGAATCCCTTGGATATAATCTTCTTTCTGTATCTAGACTTGCCGACTTCGGTTTTGATGTGCTATTTACCAAAGTAGATTGCCAAGTGTTTCGCCAAGACAATCACAACATGGTCTTTACCGGTTTCCGTAGAGGTGATCTATATATTGTAGATTTCACTAAGAGATCCAAACCTCGTACTTGTCTTATTGCAAAATCTTCTAAAGGTTGGCTTTGGCATAGAAGACTAGGACATGTTGGTATGCGTAATCTAGACAAGCTCATCAAGGGTGATCATATAGTTGGTGTTAAAGATATTATGTTTGACAAAGATAGACTTTGTAGTGCTTGTCTAGCTGGAAAGCAAGTAGGTGGAAGTCATCCCGTAAAGAATATCATGACTACTAGGTGACCACTCGAGTTGCTTCATATGGATCTTTTTGGTCCCAATGCTTATAAGAGTCTCGGTGGAAATTCCTTTGGTCTAGTTATAGTTGATGATTTTTCCAGATTTACGTCGGTATTCTTTCTTGATGATAAGTCGCAGGTGCAAAAGATCTTCAAGAACTTCGCTCGCAAAGCACAAAATCAGTTTGAAGTGAAGATCAAGAAAGTTCAGAGCGACAACAGATCGGAGTTCAAGAACACGAATGTGGATTCCTTTCTTGACGAAGAAGGGATTTCACATGAGTTCTCGGCTACGTACACGCCTCAACAAAATGGAGTTGTTGAGAGGAAGAATCAGACTCTTATTGAGATGGCAAGAACGATGCTCGACGAATACAAGACGCCAAGACACTTTTGGGCAAAAGCCGTGGAAACAGCTTGTCATGCAACGAACCGACTCTACCTTCACAAGCTTCTCGGTAAAACGGCATACGAGCTACTCACCGGTAACAAGCCCCAAGATGGATACTTTCGGGTACTCGGCTCCAAGTGTTACATTCTTGATAAGCATCGCCGTTCTAAATTTGCTCCTAAATCTCATAAAGGTTTCCTACTCGGTTACGGATCGAACTCTCACACTTACCGTGTCTACAACAACTTCGCTCGAAAAGTTGAAGAGCTGGTAGATGTGAAGTTTGATGAATCTAATGGTTCACAAGTCGAACAATTGCCAAATGATGTAGGAGATAAGGAACCTTCGGAAGACTTGTCCATTGGCAAGATTCGTCCTTCACATGGCTTAAGACTGCGTCGGTATTTCCCCAAAGAGGAAGGGATGATGCAGCACAGCGACGGTAAGTATTTCCCTCAGTTATGAAACCAAGGTATCGAACCAGTAGGAGGATCACACAACACTATGTAAACAACACCTGCACACAAAGAACAAATACTTGCAACCCGACGCGAAAGAGAGGTTGTCAATCTCTCCACGGTAAAAAGATAGATTAGGTTGTGATAGATTGGATAGATAGATCTCGCAACACAAAATAAAAGAGGCGAATAAAAAGTGCAGCAAGGTATTTTGGGTTTTTTGTAATAATAGATCTGAAAACAAAAGCGGCAAAAAGATAGATCGGAAAGCAATATGTTGGAAAGGTAGACCCGGGGGCCGTAGGATCCACTAGTGGCTTCTCTCATGAGTATAGCACACGGTGGGTGAACAAATTACTGTTGGGCAATTGATAGAAAATCGAATAATCATGACAATATCCAAGGCGATGATCATTATATAGGCATCACGGCCAAGATTAGTAGACCGAAACGATTCTGCATGTACTACTATTACTCGTCACATCGACCACTATCCAGCATACATCTAGTGTATTAAGTTCATGGAAAAAACGAAGTAATGCAATAAGAATGGTGACATGATGTAGACAAGGTCTATGCATGTAGGAATAGACCCCATCTTGTTATCCTTAATAGCAATGATACATGCGTGCCTCGCCGCCCCTTCTCTCACTGGGAGAGGACACCGCAAGATCGAACTCATCACAAAGCACCTCTTACCATGGCAAGAAAAATCGATCTAGGTTGCCTAACTAAACCAAATATTCGAAGAAGAAATACGAGGCTATAAGTAATCATGCATATAAGAGATCAAAGAAGAATCAAATAATATTCATGGATAGAAACTGATCATGAACTCAAAATTCATCGGATCCCAACAAACACACCGCAAAAAGTCATTACATCAAATAGATCTCCAAGAGACCATTGTATTGAGAATCAAAAGAGAGAGAGAGAGAGAGAGAGAGAGAGAGAGATCTAGCTACTGCCTACGGACCCGTAGGTCTATGGTGGACTTCTCACGCATCATCAGAGAGGCACCAATGAGGATGATGAACCCCTCCGTGATGCTGTTAGATTGGATCTCGCGGTTCTGGAACTTGCGGCGGTTGGATGTATTTTTCGTCGACTCCCCTAGGGTTTCTGGAATATTTGGGTATTTATAGAGCTCAGAGGCGGTCGAGGGGACTCCCGAGGCGGCCATAACCCATCAGGGCGCGCCCGGGGCCCCTGGCGCGCCCTGGTGGGTTGTGGGCGGCCTGGGCTCCCTCCTGGTTACTTCTTTGGCCCACTGGCCTTCTTCTGGTCCAAAAAAATTCTGCAAAAAGTTTTGTCGCGATTGGACTCCGTTTGGTACTGATATTCTATGAAGTAAAAAACAAGCAAAAACAACAACTGGCACTTTGGCACTATGTCAATAGGTTAGTCCCAAAAAATGATATAAAGTTGCTACAAAATGATTGTAAAACATCCAAGAATGATAATATAACAGCATGGAACAAGCAAAAAATATAGATACGTTGGAGACGTATCGGCATCCCCAAGCTTAATTCCTACTCGTCCTCGAGTAGGTGAATGATAAAAACATAATTTTTGATGTGGAATGCGGCCTAACATGTTCATCACATATTCTTTTCTTTGGTAGCATGGACACTTGGACTTCTAGATGGTTCAAAGCAATAGTCTAGTTTTGACATAAAGACTTTAATACTCAAGCATGCCAACAAGCAACCATGTCTTTCAAAATATCAACACTAAAGAAAGTTATCCCTAGCCCATCATGCTCAAACATTGATCCATTCATGAAACACACTCAAATATTAACTACACCCAATGCACAAGTATGATCATAGTGCCCCCTAGTTGGTGCTTTATAAGAGAAGATGGAGACTCAAATTAAAAATAAAAATTGCATAAAGTAAATAGATAGGACCTTCGCAGAGGGAATTACGAATTTGTAGAGGTGCCAGAGCTCAAGGTTTAAATTGAGAGAGAGAAATATTTTGGGTGGCACGCCTTTCCTGTCAATGAAAACGACAGGTAGTTCGCAATACTTTCCATGCTAGATACATCATAGGCGGTTCCCAAACATAAAGTAAAGTTTATTCCTTTTCCACCATTCTTTCACAATCCATGGCTAGCCGTATCCACGGTTGCCTTCCATACCAACACTTTTCAAGGAATTTATTATTTGACAACATAAAGTAAATTTCTTTTTCATTTTGGGACTGGGCATCCCTATTACCGTCGTACTCTCATGCAATGACAAGTGAATAAACACTCATCTTGAGAAAAACACAACTAGCATGGAAAAATATTGGATACCCCCTACCGTTTCATGAGCGGTACGAGCACACAAAAAGAAAATTTATTTTGAAAATTAGAGATGGCACATACAAATTTTCTTAGAACAGCATGGAAATACCGCATATAGGTAGGTATGGTGGACTCATAAGGCAAAACTGGGTTTAAGGATTTTGGATGCACAAGTAGTATTTCTACTTAGTACAAGTGGAGGCTAGCAATGAGATTGAGAAGCAACCAACCAAGAAACGAAAATTCACATAAACGGGCATTGAGCATAACTAACACCGAATAATGCACCATAAATAGGATGTAATTTCATTGCATAACTATTGACTTTCATTCTTGCGTAGGGAATCACAAACCTTAACACCAATATTCTTACTAAAGCACAATTACTCACCAACATGACTCACATATCACTATCATCATGTCTCAAAACTATTACAAGGAATCAAGTTTAATTTGTCTAGTGATCTTAATGAAAGTTTTTATTATATCCCTCTTGAATATCTATCACTTTGGGACTAGTTTCATATATTGCAATTGCTTTTGACAAGCTCAAACAAATTTAAGTGAAGAACATGAGCGTAAAAGTTTCATCTCTCAAAATAATATAAGTGAAGCATGAGAGGATTTCTTCAAAATTTACTAACTGTCAAATTAATCTAAGTGAAGCATGAGAGTATTTGTTCAAAATTTCAAAGCACACCATGCTCAAAAATATATAAGTGAAGCACTAGAGCAATTCCATAGCTCAAAAAAATTAAGCAAAGCATATAGAGCAATTCTAACAAATCATAGCATAATTTTGGCTCTCTCAAATAGGTGTGTCTAGAAAGGATACTAGTGACAAACTAAAAAGCAAAGCAAGCAAAGACTCAAATAATACAAGATGCTCCAAGCAAAACTCATGATATGTGATGAATAAAAATATAGCTCCAAGTAAAATACCGATGGTCGTTAGAAGAAAGAGGGGATGCCACTTGGGGCATCCCCAAGCTTAGTTGCTTGTTTCTATTTGGATAATATCTTGGGGGTGCTGTAGCATCCCCAATCTTAGGCTCTTCTCACTACTTATTCCTTCATCCATCGTGATCTCACCCAAAACTTGAAAACTTCAATCACACAAAACTCAACAAAATCGTCGTGAGATCCGTTAGTATAATAAAGCAAATCACCACTTTAAGTACTGTTGAAAACTCATTCAAATTTTATTATTCCATTATACCTACCGTATTTTAACTTTACCATGGCTTATACTCTTTAATACAAACCATAGATTCATCAAAACAAGCACATAATGCAACGAAAACAGAATCTGTCTTAAACAGAATAGTCTGTAGTAATCTGTACTCTAACCATACTTCTGTAACTCTAAAAATTCCGAAAAATTAGGAAAACGTAAATAATTTGTACAGAAACACTGTGTGAAAATTTCAGTGCATTATCATGCTCCAGTAAAAAACGAAAATTCATGCACTGGAGTCAAAGTTTCTGTTTCAGATTCAGCATTGTTTCTACTCATCTTATGAATCATCCTAAAGGCTTTACTTGTCACAAAAACTAAATAAACATAAAAAACACAATCATAGCAGTAGCATAATTCTGTTAACACTCAAAAATAGAAAGAAAAATATGAAAATAAATTTATTCATTGGGTTGCCTCCCAACAAGCGATATCGTTTTACGCCCCTAGCTAGGCATGATGATTTTAATGATGCTCACATAAAAAGTAGTAATTGAAATATGTAAGAGAGCATCATGAATCTCATGAAAAGCACATTTAAGTCTAACCCACTTCCTATGCATAGGGATTTTGTGAGCAAACAATTTATGAGAACAAGAATAAACTAGCATTGGAAGGCAAAACAAGCATAAATTCAAAACTTTGAACACATAGAGAGGAAACTTGATATTATTGCAATTCCTACAAGCATATGTTCCTCCCTCATAATAAATTTCATTAGCATCATGAAGGAATTCAACAATATAACTATCATAAACAATACTCTCTTTATGATCAACATGCATAAAGTTTTTATCATCTTCCAAAATAGTGGGATTATCATCAAGTAAAGTTATGACCTCTCCAAACCCACTTTTATCAAAAAATTCATAAGATTGAACACCCTCCAAATATGTGGGATTCTTTTTACCTAAAGTTGATGCTCATCCAAACCCTTTCGATACTATTGCAAACATTATTATCAATAACATATTCAACATGAGGCTTAAATAAATTTTAAAGATCATAAGAAGCATTATCACCCCAATCATGATCATTGCAATAAGAAGTGGACATGACAAAATTATCATCCCCAAGCTTGTAGTTTTGCATATCATTAACATAATTGAAATTAATAGAATTTATAGTAACATCATTGCAATCATGCTGTTCAATCAAGGAGCTATCATGAATCACCTTATAAATTTCTTCTTTCAACACTTCATCAAAAAATTCACATTCATGATTTTCAAACAAAACATCATAGAGATAATCAAGTGCACTCAACTCACTAGCAATTGGTTCATCATAATTTGGCCTTTCTAAAAGATTAGCAAGTGAATGAGGATCCATATCAATAGATTTTTAGCAAGCGAAAATGCAAGCAAATAGAATGCACATGGCAACACAAGCAAAGATAGCAAACAAGCAAAAAGGCAAATGAAAAAGAGGGCGAATAAAACTACAAATTTTTGTGAAGTGAGGGAGAGGAAAACGAGAGGCAAATGGAAAATAATGTAATTGCAGGGAGATAAGATTTGCGATTAGGAACCTGATAGATGTTGATGGTGTCTCCTCAGCGCGAGAGATTGGCACGTTGAAGATACTGCTTCCTCCCCGGCAACGGCGCCAGAAATTCCTTTGACGTGGCTTGAGGCTGCGTCGGTATTTCCCCAAAGAGGAAGGGATGATGCAGCACAGTGACTGTAAGTATTTCCCTCAGTTATGAAACCAAGGTATCGAACTAGTAGGAGGATCACGCAACACTATGTAAACAACACCTGCACACAAAGAACAAATACTTGCAACCCGACGCGAAAGAGAGGTTGTCAATCTCTCCACGGTAAAGAGATAGATTAGGTTGTGATAGCTTGGTTAGATAGATCTCACAAGAACACAAAATAAAAGAGGCAAATAAAAAGTGCAGCAAGGTATTTTTGGGTTTTTGGAGTAATAGATTTGAAAACAAAAGCGGCAAAAAGATAGATCGGAAAGCAATATGTTGAAAAGGTAGACCCGGGGGCCGTAGGATTCACTAGTGGCTTCTCTCATGAGTATAGCACACGGTGGGTGAACAAATTACTGTTGGGCAATTGATAGAAAATCGAATAATCATGACGATATCCAAGGCGATGTTCATTATATAGGCATCACGTCCAAGATTAGTAAACCGAAATGATTCTGCATCTACTACTATTACTCCACACATCGACCGCTATCCAGCATGCATCTAGTGTGTTAAGTTCATGGAAAAATGGAGTAATGCAATAAGAACAGTGACATGATGTAGACAAGATCTATTCATGTAGGAATAGACCCCATCTTGTTATCCTTAATAGCAACGATACATGCGTGCCTCGCTGCCCCTTCTCTTACTGGGAGAGGACACCGCAAGATCGAACCTATCATAAAGCACCTCTTCCCATGGCAAGAAAAATTGATCTAGTTGGCCTAACTAAACCAAAGATTCGAAGAAGAAATACGAGGCTATAAGTAATCATGCATATAAGAGATCAAAGAAGACTAGTGAATAAACCATTGTATTGAGAATCAAAATAGAGAGAGAAAGCCATCTAGCTACTGCCTACGGACCCGTTGGTCTATGGTGGACTACTCACGCATCATCGGGGAGGCACCAATGAGGACAATGAACCTCTCCGTGATGGTGTTAGATTGGATCTCGCGGTTCTGGAACTTGCGGCGGCTGGATGTATTTTTGGTCGACTCCCCTAGGGTTTCTGGAATATTTGGGTATTTATAGAGCTTAGAGGCGGTGGAGGGGACTCCCGAGGCGGCCACAACCCATCAGGGCATGCCCTGGTGGGTTGTGGGCGGCCTGGGCTCCGTGCTGGTTACTTTGGCCCATTGGCCTTCTTTTGGTCCAAAAAAATTCTCCAAAAAGTTTCGTCGCGATTGGACTCCATTTGGTACTGATATTCTACGAAGTAAAAAAACAGGCAAAAACAACAACTGACACTTTGGCACTATGTCAATATTAGTCCCAAAAAATGATATAAAGTTGCTATAAAATGATTGTAAAACATCCAAGAATGATAATATAACAGCATGGAACAAGCAAAAATTATAGATACGTTGAAGACGTATCAGTCCCATGGAGGTGAAGGAAAGTACTTCATCAACTCAAGTGGAAGCCCCTACTTCATGTCAAGGTGAACCTCAACACGACATGGAGGCATCCACAAGCGGTACATGACAAGATGAAGAGGAGCAAGAAGTTCATCATTATGATCCACCACAACCACCTTCACCACCACCTCAAGGCAACGACACCTTCAACAATGATGAAGAAGAAGATGATGATGAAGAAGCTCCACCATCCAACAAGAAAAAGCTACCCCAAGTTCGAGAAAGAGTGGACAAAAACCATCCTCTAAATCAAATATTCGGTGACGTACAAACCGGGAGGATAACGCGCTCTAAAACTCGACTAGCTAACTTTTGTGAGCATTATTCATTCATCTCTAGTATTGAGCCCTTGAAGGTAGAAGAAGCTCTTCAGGACCCGGATTGGGTGAATGCCATGCACGAGGAGCTACAGAACTTCGAGAGGAACGAAGTGTGGACATTAGTGGAGAAGCCCAAGGACGAGCAAAACATCATCGGAACCAAATGGGTGTTTCGGAACAAACAAGACGAAGATGGTCAAGTCATACGCAACAAGGCACGTCTCGTGGGTCAATGCTACACCCAAGTCGAAGGTATGGACTATGGTGAGACCTATGCCCCCGTTTCTAGACTTGAAGCTATCATTATTCTTCTTGCTTATGCTAATCACCTTGATATCACGCTTTATCAAATGGACATTAAAAGTGCATTTTTAAATGGTGAGATTGAAGAAGAGGTCTATGTTAAACAACCCCCAAGTTTTGTGAATCCTAAGAAACCTAACCACGTTTACACGTTTCGTAAAGCTCTTTATGGACTTAAGCAAGCACCACGTGCTTGGTATAAATGCTTGACGAAGTTTCTCATTGAAAAGGGTTTTGAAATTGGTAAAATTGACGCAACCTTATTCACTAAGAGAGTTAATGGTGAATTATTTGTATGCCAAATCTATGTGGATGATATTATCTTTGGATCTATTAACCCACAATTCAGTGAAAGATTTGGAAGTTTGATGTTCGAGAAGTATGAGATGTACATGATGTGTGAGCTGAAATTTTTCCTTGGTTTGCAAATCAAGAAACGAGAGAAGGAACTTTCATCTCTCAAACCAAGTATACCAAGGACTTTATCAAGAAGTTCAACATGCAAGAGTGTAAAGGTATGAAAACTCCTATGCCTACTAGTGGACATGTTGACCTCACCAAGAAGGACAAAGCGGTTGATCAAAAGGTTTATCGATCAATGATTGGTTCATTGCTATATCTATGTGCCTCACGTCCCGATATTAAGCTTAGTGTGTGCATGTGCGCTAGATATCAAGCCGCTCCTAAAGAGTGTCATCTTAAGGCAGTGAAAAGAATTGTGAGATACTTGATATATACACCAAACTTTGGCATATGGTATCCCAAGGGATCTTCTTTTAACCTCGTTGGCTATTCCGACTCGGACTATGTCGGAGATAAGGTTGATAGAAAATCCACCTCGGGTACATGTCAATTTCTTGGTAGATCTCTTGTGTCTTGGTCATCCAAGAAACAAAACTCGGTATCTCTATCTACTGCCGAAGCGGAATACATTGCCGCCGGATCATGTTGTGCTCAATTTCTATGGATGACACAAACTCTTAAGGATTATGGAATCCATGTGAGACAAGTTCCATTGTTGTGTGACAATGAGAGTGCTATTAAGATTGCTTATAATCCCGTGCAACATTCTCGAACTAAACATATTCAAGTTCGTCATCATTTCATTCGTGATCATGTTGCTAAAGGGGACATTAATCTCAAACATGTTCGTACTAACAAGCAATTAGCCAATATCTTTACTAAGCCACTTGATGAGAAAGTGTTTTGTCATTTGAGAAGTGAGTTGAACATCATTCATGCTTCAAACTTGAGCTAGACTCACTCTGATGCATGCAAGGGCATGAGCTTACATGACTATTCCATGTTACACTTGATATGACACTATCCTATATCTTGGAAAATTATGCTCCCCTATATTGCATCTAACCTTTTGTAGGTACTTGGAATAACTACAATTCATGAGATTGCCATAAACTCATATCATATGCAATCCTATCATGACCAAGTATCCACAACCCTTCTTTGATGATGGAAGGAAGAAGACAACACAAACCATATCCTTGACTTACATATGATGAAAATTCCATTCTTGTCATTTGGATATATCTTCCTTGCATGACTAACCCATGTAGGTGAAAAGAGAACCAAAACGATCAAGGATAGCTCTCATCTCAAGATGATCTTCATCAATTTCGAGCGTCCACCAGAAGTTCTCCTACATGCCACGTCATCAACATCACTCAAAGGTGTGTGATCATATCCTTGAAATAGCTTTACTCCAAGTCATGAGATAAAGCAACTCAAGTGATATGAAAACATTAAAATGCTTAATCGAAAAATGGCAACCCCATTTTGAGCTTATCATAGAGTATGACCTATGATCAAGTATTCTTGGTTGGCTCCTTAAGTCAATATACTCTAATATAGGTGACCTAGTCATCGCCCATCATCTAGATGAAGTATCTTGGTTGGTTCATCTCTTAGTTGCATGATTTCTTGGAACCACTCAATTTCCATCTAGCTGAAAAATTTCTTGCAAATTCTTTTTCAAATTTTCTGCAATCATTTTATTTCATTGAGACTTTCTGAAAAATTGTCTTTGACAAACTTTGCCAAGTTTCTATTTTGCGTTCAGAGCCTCCGATTCAAGTAACTCGGCGTCACCGATATTGCATATAGGCTGCACAACCACTTCTTGGTTCCACCGATGCATTTTCTTTGGAGTCACCGATGTTGTTGTCTTCTGTGTTCTTTGTCAAATCCTAGAAAATCTCCATTTCTTCAATGATCCCTTTGTAAAAAAAACTTGAAGGGGAGGAACTTTATTCAAGGATCCCTATGTCAAGGGGGGGGGGGATTTTAAAGAACCATTTTAGATATTAAAAGGGGGAGAAAAAGTTTTCAAGGATCCCTACTTTCCATGACCCTTATTCTCAAGGGTCCCTTCCCTCTCAATGATCCCTTTATCTGACCCTTTCTGTGACCCTTTTTGTAAATTAATGCCAAAGGGGGAGAAATACAAAGCTTCAAAGCTTATGCTCATACAAAAGGGGGAGATATATATTAAGGGGGAGAAATATCAAAGCTTATGCTTGTATATAGGGGGAGAACATCAAGGGGGAGAATATATCAAAGGGGAGAATATCTAAGTACATCTAAGCTTATGCTTACCCAAATGGGGAGAAATCTTTGATTTGATTGCCTAATAGTGCTAGACTTGTCTCACCCTACCTACTCCCAATATCAACATGCTAAGATTCAGGGGGACAGGAAGATTTACAATTCCATACTTAGGGGAGAAAGTTCTATACACTCAATCAAAGGGAGACATATCTATCTTAACAAATTATTCTTTCATATGTCTTCCATATCTTGGTACTCTTGAATCCTTTTGCATTGGAAGTGTACAATACTCTTGTGTTTCCTAACATTTTTTTCTCAAGTGTGTTTCTACCACTAGAATGCTCAAGATCTTCAAGGTAAGTATATGCATCATATCCTTGGTCAAGATGATCTCTTGCTTCTTGCACATATTGTTTGCAAGAGTGAAGTCTTGAACATGGAAACACCTCACTCGCATATATTTGATGCATATAGCCAAGATATACATGACTTTTCATGACCTTACCACTATGTGCGTGTTCATGCATTCCAAAGAAACTATCCTTTAAAATGGATTGCACACATTTAGGGGAGCTTGTATTAGTCATGTATCTTTCAAAGCTCTCACATATTCCTGCATATCTTAATTTGAAGCTTTGATTGTATGTTGTCATCAATTACCAAAAAGGGGGAGATTGAAAGCACATATGCTCCCTTGGTGGTTTTGATAATCCATGACAACATACATTGTCTCTTGGACTAATAGTTTTATCCAGCTTATTTCAGGTTTAGTCCACAGAGAGGATTGGCTAAAGATTGTGAGGAGACCCCAAGTTGCAAGGAATAGGATTGGCTAAGCTACAAGCATGAAGACTCTACATTTTACTTTGTGAGAAATCACTTTGAGTCCATAGGAAAGCCAATACTATCAAAAGGGGGTGAGGTAATGATGGTGAATGAAATGCTCAAGTGATCAAGTGTTAGTCACCAAAAACACCCACAAGCTCTCCCACAAATATTCTGTCATAGAGCCTAACACTCAAAATCGGTGTCACCAACTTTCCATATCGGCTACACCGGGTCTAAAACCTAGACAGAAACCCTAGCCAAGACCGACTACTCGGTACTACCAACATTCCCTTTCGGTGCCAGCGAAACCAGTGACCAACTTCCTCGTTAGCCATTTCCTTGATTCGGTCCCACCGAGTTTTGCAAATCGGTCTCACCGAGAAGTTGGGCCAACTCTCTGTTAACCCATTTCTCCAAATCGGTCCCACCGAGTTTGAAAAATTGGTCTCATCGAGATTTGGTAACTACCTAGGTCACCCATATCGGTACCATCGAGTATTCCATATCGGTCTCACCGAAAATCCTAAAGTTGCCACATTTTGAACAATTCGGTACCACCGAGTTTCACTTCGGTTCCACCGAGTTGGGCAATAATGTTGTAACGGTTGGATTTTTGGAGATGCCTATATATACCCCTCCACCACATCCTACTCGCAAGAGAAAAACTCAGAACACACACTCACTTGCCATATCCAATTTTCTAAGAGAGAACCACCTATTCTTGTGTTGAGGTCAAGATCATCCACTCCAACCATATGGATCTTGATTTCTAGCCTCCCCAAGTTGCTTTCCATCCAATAAATCTCTTCTACCCAAGCCAAATCTTTGAGAGAGTGATTGAGGCTTGAGGAGACTATATCATTTGAAACACAAGAGCAAGGAGTTCATCATTACTATGGAGCCTATTACCTTTTGGAGGGTGGTGCCTCCTAGATTGGTCAGGTGTCGCTTGGGAGCCTCCTACTTCGTGTTGTGGAGTTGAACCAAGAAGTTTGTACGGGCAAGGAGATCGCCTACTTCGTGAAGATCTACCCATAGTGAGGCTAGTCCTTCATGGACGGAAGCCGTTATGGAATAGTCAAGGTTGCAACTTCGTGGACCCTTTTGGGTGGAGCCCTCCGTGGACTCTCACGACCGCTACCCTCCGTGGGTTGAAGACTCCATGAACGTGGATGTACGATAGCATCACCTATCGGAATCACGGGAAAAATATTCGTGTCTCCATATTGCATTTGATTTTCCTATCTCTACTCTCTTACATATGCTTGTCCTTACTTTCCGCTGCCACACTTGTTGACTAGCATGTGTAGGGTGCACTAGACTTGTTAGAATTGCTAAAATCTGCCAACCAATTAATTTGGGGAAAGGTTAGGTTTTAATTTGTGCTAGTAGTCTATTCACCCCCCTCTAGACATACACTTATTTGGATCCTACAATCACTCACATGAAGTCTTCTACGACAAAACCCAAGGTTAGTTTATACCTCTTAGGGGGGATGTCACATCAAGGGGGAGCTTTACTCTAAGACTTGAGTTAAAGCATCTCTTAAAGATGTGAACACATTAGATGCTTTATGTAAAAGTGGTAACCCCACTTGTGCTTAAACGATGAGTATGACCTATGATCAAGTATTCCTACTTGGCTCCTAAGTCAACATATTCATATATAGATGACTCTGTCATCCCCAAAGTGCTTGATAGATGCTAGAGTAGTTATGCATGTTTGCCATGATTTCATTTGACATCTTACTGTGTGAGCATGTTGGTATGCATATCTTTTTCATTCGAGGATATCCAATTGTTGTTATTTGTCTTTCTTTTCTTTTCTTTGGCCAATTGGATGTACAAGAATGCCTAGGACCCTCCTCTAGCTATCTATGCTTTCTTGTCTCAAATTCTATTCATGCTTTATCTCAAAAAATTGAGCAAGCACTTTTCGAACCCTCTATGTGAGGAGCACTCGGAGTTCCGTTTTGACAAAGAGCTGACTTCCAAAACCTCACATGAGAATCTCGGTGAAACCAACTCCACAATCTCGGTTCCACCGAATCACTGAGTTGATCTGATTTTATCACCTCGGTGCAACCGATCCTTATGTAACAGCCCCACACTGACGCTCCAGAAGATTTCCCTTTTATTTCATTGTCATTGTGTGTTTCGTTTGTTTGTCGCATTCATCATCGCATCATTCGCATCATCCGCACAACATCGGCACTTCGTTGCCGTCGTTTTTCAAAACTTGCATCCGTTCGTAGTTGCCAGTTCCTCCGTTCGTGTCATCGACCGTGTCGAGCCCAACCACACACGCATGCGCCCGCGATATCTTAAAATATTGTTTTTAAATGTACGTTAAAAACATTCTCGGATTGGGTCGAAGGTTGGCGTGCGGTCTTGTTTTATTGTAGGGAGACCGCCTGCCAAATTTCGTCGCAATAAGAGGTCGTTTGATACCCCGACGATCAATCGTAGCGGCTTCGTCATCGGATATATTGGCGGACATTTCGGTGTTTTCAAAACTCTGTCACGGGCTGCCACTTCCCTCTCTTCTTGGCCCAACCACTCTACACAGCCCAACCCATCTAACCTAGCCACCCCCCTCTGACCGGAGCCGTCGGATCGCGATCGGAGGGCTCCGAAACCCCCTAAAAACCCTTAAACCCTAGCCCCCTTGCTATTTATAGCAGCTCCCCACGTCCAATTTTGGGCTAACCCTAGACCTAGCCTCAATTTCCATGCCAGCCAACCCCTCCACCAACCTCCAGCCGCCTCAAAATCCGTGCGCCGCGGCCCAGCCCCGCCACTTGGCGCCGCCAGGGTAGCCCCGCCGCCTCCTGGTCGCCCTGGCCCGCGCCCCGGCCAACCGTTCATGGCCACGTCGCCCCGCGCCGCCAGCCAGCCCCTCTCCCACCGCCAGGGCCCGCCAGGCCCACGGCCGACCCGCCCCGGGCCCGACCGCGCCCGCGCAGGCCCGCCCGAGCCGGCTCCCCGCGCCTAGCGCCCGACCCCGCCTCCTTGCCCACCGCCCGTCTGCGCCTCCCCGCCGCCAACTCCGGCCGCCGGCCACCGGAGCCCCGTTGCGCTGCTGCGCTTCACCGTCGGACGTGCCACGCCGCATCGCTGCCGCTCGCCCCTCGTGTTCCTGTGTCGCTCGCCTCCCCATGCTGCGCCGCCAGACCTCGCCCCCGCCGCCATGGGGGCTCGAGGAGCTCACCGCCGGCTACCCCGTTGCCGTTGGCCGCCTCCATCGCCAGATCCGGGGGTCGGAGGCCCGGATCCGTTCGTCCCCGTGTCCACCGGCCTCCGTCTGTGCCGTCGTCGGCCGTGGTCCGGCCGCCTCCTCCTCCCTGCCCAGCCGCCGGGACGAACCCGTCCCTGGACGTCCCCGAGCCCGTGATCCAAGCGGGATCTCCCCGTCCCGCGAGCCCCCGGTACCGCGTCGTCCAGTTTTGCCCGAGGTGATTTTTTTTCTAAGTCCTTAGAAACTGCCCGTTTTCAGCATCATTGCATTTTGCGTGCCTCGTATCTCATGAACCGTGCGTCGTATGAACATGTGTAATATATCAAAATTCATTTACGTTTTGTGCTCTACACGATGGCATCATTTGAATGCATAGTAGAATTCATCTAGTGGCTGTAAATTGCGTTGCAAAAGTGCATCTCATCGTAATAGATGAATCTGTTATTTTATTCAATGTTGCGCGGATGATTGCATCTCACCCGTAGGTCTTTTGCGTGTGGTGTCTTAATGAGTTTTTCCCTATGTTATGCCTACTTTGATGCCATGCCTCTGGTTGCCATGTAGCACTTCATTAACATGTCCATTTGTTGCTCTCAAGTTGCTATCGTGTTAAAAACTGTAATCTGTTAACGAAGAGTTTCGTTTTGTGAGCATCACATTAAGCAATCCATGACCCGTATGAACATGTGCCTATGGTATGTTTTGTTGTGTGACATGTCTTCTTGGTGTTAGTGTCCTTGCCATGCTCATAGAGGATTGTTAAGCTACTGTTATTTCCATGTCAACATGCCTAGTCAAAACTGCTATTTTGGGAGATAGTTAAATTTCACTAAGTCTGAAACTGTGATTTTGTTGTCATGTTGCCATGTGATTTGCTAGTGTTCTAGGACTCTTGTGTTGTTGCCACCATGGAGTCTTTTGTTAAGCATGTTATGCTCTGCAATGTTGTGTCATCTGTTCTCATGTAGAGGTTTTACATCATAATTAATTCTGCTGTCCAATATGTCAATCTGTTAAAAAAAACTGCTGCTCATGTCTAGTCTAATTTTCACTAAGTCTGAGAATCTGTCTTCTTCATGATGCCATGTTGTGTTGATGTTTGCCATGAATATGTGCATAATTTGATGTTGCCATAATGGAATGAATTGTAGTGCCTCATGTCCTCTACCATGTTGTCAAGTTTCATGCCAATATATGACCTGTAGTGTATAGTTTTACTGCTGCCGATATGCCTTCATAAAAAACTGCTTTGCTAAAAACTGTGATTTTCACCAAGTCCCTAAAGCTGTATTTTATTGTCATGTTGTGAGCTTCCTACCATGTGATCCATGACTCTTTTGAGTATGATATGTGAAGATAAAATGAAGTGTGTGTTATATGCTACTGCCCCATGCTTAGTTTGTGCATTTTAGAATCTTCTAGCTTGTTGTTTTCATGTGTGCAATATGCTATGTTGCTATTTTGGGGCATATTCAAATAAAACTTGTGTTGGTTGTTGTGGTTGGACCGTAGCTCCATTTTGGACATGCCATATATGAAACTTGACTAGAATTTCATGAAGTTTCATAATATCTTGTTGCATCCATGATTTAACATCTTGGTGGTGCTCGTTTACATGCATTTTGCATTCATGACACATTCATCTTGTGTTGGTCATATCTTTTAGGTCGTAGCTCCGTTTTATATGATCTGTATATGTAAATCGACTAGAATGACGCGTAGAATCACATGGTCCTTTTTATTTTTCTGCTTAATAAGCATAAAGCATGGTTATTTCAGATCTGGACTGTCGGATTTCGGGCTCCGCAAAACCCTTAAGATTCGAACACAGGGACGTGTGCGAAGATCCCCAGCGGCTTCACCCAACCTAACTCACTACTCGATGGACACAACGACGACCTCGCACGAAGTCGAGGAAGAAGATGGACTCGACAGTTAACCCAGGTTCGGGCCGCTGCAAAGCGTAATACCCTACTCCTGCTTTAGTGGATTGCCTCTCAAGGAGGTGGGATGGATGAACTAGTACAGTGCTTTAGAGCCTCATGAGGGCTCCCCTTGCGGTGTTCGTGGCCCTCTGAGGCTTGGTGGTGGATGAGTGGTGGAAATGGATTCCGTCCCCTCTACGGTGCGGCCTACCCTCTATATATAGCGGTGGCTCGGGCCCTCTTCCCTTATCGCAATGGCGGGAAGGGATCCCACAACGGCCAATTTTGAAGGGGGACAGGAGTACGTGCCCTCCCTGCCCAATGGCGGTCTTCGCCTGCAAAGTAGTTGTCGACGTCGTGGGGATGGGCTCAGCGATGACATCCTCCCTGCGGGGCTGGTGGTCGTGGTCTTGGTGCACCGGAATGGAAACCTTTGGGGGTGCTTTGGGAACCCGCGTACGTCTCTGCTCCCTTTGCACCAAAGAGGAAACTGCGCCGTCTGGCGCGCTGGCGCCCGCCTGTCCTTCCTTGCGTCACCCTTGACTCCTGAGGCCGGGCCTTGCATAGAGATCTATGCCGCTCCGGAGGGGGCCTGGGGAGGCCCATCCCTAGCCGGTCTTGACGCTGCTCCTCCTCGCAAGGCTTGGGCCCTCGCGAGGGCCTTGCCTTGAGTGGGACCACGCCCGGTGGTGTCTGGTTGATGAAGTGGGCCATGCCCTGGGCCGCAGGCAGGCAGGTCTGGGTACCCCCGTTCCCAGAACGCCGACAGTAGCCCCCGGGCCCAAGGCGCGCTCGAGCCGGTTTCCGGGCGAAGCCTTGAGGACGGCCCGAAGCGCCGCGGGCCCCAATTGCTTGCGGGCCAGGCTTGACACGCGTCGAATGCCTGGGCGGCGGCGTCTCCGCTCCCCGAGGGAGTCAGAAGCCGTTCCAAGCTAGATTGGTGCGACGCCCGCATGTGGCACCGGCCATCATTGCCCTCCCTTGAATGCTGCCGCCGCTTCGTGCCACGCGGATGTGACCCTTCAGAGGCCGCGCGCCCCCGGGAATGCGAGGGGGTGCCGGGCGGCCCTTGGCTATATATAAGCTGGCGAGGGCGAGAAAACCCCCACTCATCTTCGTCCTCTTTGCCTCCTCATTCCCAGTCCGTTGTTCCCCAGTCATGGCGTTGGTGAGGAAGTTCTCCGT
This sequence comes from Elymus sibiricus, assembly GCA_039707655.1. Classification (NCBI taxonomy): domain Eukaryota; kingdom Viridiplantae; phylum Streptophyta; class Magnoliopsida; order Poales; family Poaceae; genus Elymus; species Elymus sibiricus. Next base: position 200,338,662 of record CM077663.1, on the reverse strand, counting down.
TGCGGAGAAGGGAAAGGCCTCCGGGGAAGGTCCTGCCGCTCCGCCGCCCAAGAGGGGCCGCGGCCGCCCCCGGAAGCACGCCGCGATGCCGACGGTGGTTTCTGGCAAGCGCGGTCATACTTCTGCGCGCCCTGGGGTCACTATCAGCGGCCGCAGTGGGGCGTCGTCCAGCGCGGGCGGCCGTAGCGGCCGAGGGATCGGCGTCCCAGGTGGAAGGTCAGCGGTGGCCGCCCGGCCGCCGCGCCCGCGGCTCCATTCGGCTGACACGGCCTAAGAGTTCGTGATGTGGGCGGAGAGGCCGGAGGCCGCTTGGTTCCAACTCCCGAACTTCTTCGCAGGGGCGCTGCCGGCCGGAGGGCCCGCCGGCCTATGGCTGCAGGCCGATGGTTGCTGCAGCGCGGCGTCTTGGGTGGAAGTCGAGGTCACCCCCGGAGGCTACGTGTACTTGAACCACGGGTGGCAAGCGTTCGCCCGCGCTCGTGGCCTGAAGGGGAGGCGCACCCTCCACTTCAAGTATGATGGGGAGGCGACGCTCTTCGTCAAGATCTTCGGGGAAGAGAGCGAGCGCTTGGGGTGCTGCCCGAAAGACGTCGGCCGCGGCGATCTTGGAGATGAGCTTGCCCTTCACGACGGGCGCCGTGCCTCCAGCAGCAGCGACACCCCCTCCGAAGGAAGCCCGAGCAACAGCAGCGTTAGCAGCTACGATGCATCGCCACGCCAGTGCGCCCGGGTCTCAGGGGGTTGCCAGCCGCCGCGGCGCCGCTCTTCCGCTCCAGGGGCGTCTGTCCCAGCGCGCTCCGACGGGGCCGTGAAGGAGGAGGAGGACACCGTCTGAGCGCCGGTGCACCGATGGCGGGGCTCCTGAGGTGGCAGACCCCGTGCGGCTGTTCACTTTCTTTCTCCTCCTCTTCAACTACACCTGTAATCCAAGAACTAAGGGAGGCCCTGCGGGTCGTGTAACGCACTCGGGCGCCTGCCCCCTTTTATCAGTACCTTTTGCATTCTGTTAGTTGGAATTTTCTTCCGGTCGTGGTTAGGGTACTTAGCTTGTCACGCTCGCGGTAGGCTTCTCGGTTGTGGTGGCGCGGCTGTGGTGCTCGGAGGGTCCGTTCGCCTGGCGGGCTTCTTCTTGTGAGCGCGGTGGGTTGGGAGCTCTGTCGGCGCTCTGTGTCTGTAGGTCCCAGTCCCGCACATTTCCCTACAATTATGAGGTGCGGCCAGTTCACCTGGACGCCCCTCACGAGGCGAGGCCCCGACACCCTTGATGCTGACTGGAAACCAAGGACGACCTCAAGGGGCGAGTGGCTTTTTGACCGGTAAGGCTCCTGAGGCGCGATGCTCAGGAGCCCCCTTCGACACTCAAGCAGCTCTACATCGGCAGGTCCCAGTCCCGCACATTTCCCCACCACCGTTAGGTACGACCGGAAACCAAGGACGCACTTCATGGGGCGAGGCCCCGACACTCCTGATGCCGACCGGAAACCAAGGACAACATCAGGGGGCCGAGTGGCCTTATGACCGGTAAAGCTCCTGAGGCGCGATGCTCACGAGCCCCCTTAGACGCTCAAGCGGCTCCCGAAAATTCTGTTTCCTGCCCCGGGAAGGGCGGACTTCCGGAGGCTCCCTGAGGCTCCTAGTTGTCGTTCGAGTAGCCCTACGTCGGCAGGTCCCAGTCCCGCACATTTCCCCACCACCGTTAAGTACGACCGGAAACGAAGGACGCACTTCACGGGGCGAGGCCCCTACACTCCTGATGCCGACCGGAAACCAAGGACGGCATCAGGGGGCCAAGTGCCCTTATGACCGGTAAGGCTCCTGAGGCGCGATGCTCAAGAGCCCCCTTAGACGCTCAAGCTGTCGCAAGAAAAATTAAAAAAAAATCCTTTCCAAGATGGCGCGTTGGGCCGTGAACGGAGCCCCCGAGCGAGTACAAGACGACATGCGCCTGCTGACTCGTCCGTGAGTACCATGCGAGGATCCGGGCGCCAAGGCCTTGGCGAGGTGTAAGCACCGTGCCCCCCAGCCCCCGCTCGCGGGGTACGAGGGGGAGGACAGCAGGCAAGCGCTTGACTTGAAGAGGGAAAAACCAACATGAGAAATGGCAATGAAAACAAATCTTTGACCCTTTCCTTTAAAACATGATTTGGAAAAAACCCCGAGTTTAGTTTCATAAAGGCTGGCAAATCCAAACATGAGAAAAGCAAATAACGGCCGAGTCCGGCGCCTAATCTAGTCTTCGTCTTCCCCCAGCGCTGAGCGTAGGGCATCCACGTTGCATGGGCATAGCCATTGATGGGCAGTGTTGACTTCTTCGCCAGCTCTGGGCTATGGCTGCCACATTGCGTGGGAGGAACCCCTCCGCGTCCTCAGGGGGCTCCGGGCGTATACAGCCCGCTCATTATTACGTGAGAGTGTGACGGCCATAGATAGTTGGGCAAGCCCCCAGGCGCACGGCCTGGTGGCTCCTAACTCCGTCAAGAACCATCCTGTGCATTTCTGCCCGGTTGCACGCCCTTACGACCCTAACCCGAATGCATCGTTCCCCGCGCGACCTCAGGATTGCGCTCCCTAGGCCCAAACATGAGCATGATGCATCGGCGCGGCCATAAGGGTGTTTTGTCGACGAAGCATGCCTCGTGAGGTGCCCGTGCGCCGCCCGGACAAGGTCCTGAGGGCCTCGTGCGGCCCATCCTCCCGAGGCCGTGCCGGTGTTGTAGTTACCGCGGGTGGCCCGCGCTGCTTGTGTCTTGCTGCTCCCCCCAGGCCATTACTCCAGAGGCCTGGGGGCTTGGCCCGGCCTCGCTTGCCCACGGGGGCGCCGGCTTGTGCCGCGCCCCGCTGGCCCGGGGGCGCCCTCCCACTTGCTCCGCCTAGGCCCGGTGCTCCGCCGATGGGAGCCCCCAGGCCCGGCTCGGGGAGGACGCCCAGGGTGCCCCTTACTTTTGCGAGGTGCTGGCGCCTGTGGCGAGCGCCTGACCCATCCCTCCGCCAGGCGGGACACCGTAGCACGATACGTAGGGTTCCATGTAAGTGCTCGGTCCACCTCGTGAGCCGCCTTCCGGTGCGCCGGGGGCGGTCCCTCCTGGCGGTGGCGGGAAGCCGCCCCGCGCGCGTCGCTCGCAGACCCTCCTGCGCCGGGCCTCAGAGCGGAGTTGCTTACCTTTGCCACCGCCGTTGGGTGGGCCGCGTGTCTCCTGGTGTGGATTGCTTCCTCGGCGACCTATTGCGCCTTCGCCGTTGTTGCTCGTTTGCCCGGACGCCTGCGCCGGATGGCGCGCTCCCGCCTGGTCAACCCAGGCTGTTGAGGGTCCGCCGAGTCTTGGAGACGTGTGTCGGTGCGCGCGTGGGGTGCCCCGTTGTTTCCTCCGTGCGTCTAGTCGTTGTAGCTGGGCTGCGCCCCGAAACCGATCACTGGGATCCGGAGGAGGAGGAGCACAGCGTGTGGCGTGCCTCGCTCGGGCCCGCCCAGCACTGGAAGGGTCACACCGCCAGCGGGCTGGGGAACGGGCGTGGCAGATGAGCCCCCAGCGCCTGGCGCCTGTGGTCTGGAAGAAGAGTGGAGGGCCAACGCCCTCTGCGCGACGGTGACCAGCTCCGCAATGTGGTCGGCCCAGGCGTCGAAGCCCCCGTGCGTTGGACGGTGGCGGAGGATCTCGCTTGCCAGCAGTAACGCATTATGCGCATTGAGGTCCCCCACGTAGGTGTGGCGCGTTGCTGGTGCCGAGGGCGCCGCCCGCCCGCCGTGCGCTTGGGCGGAGCGAGAGGCGGTGACGGTGGAGGCGATGCTGGTGCCCTGGTACCGACCGGCCGGGTCGACGCTGCCATGGCGTGGGCCTCCGGTAGCAGCGGCGGGGTCGGCGTGAGCTGATCCGCTACGGCCGGGGGAGATTTGCTGAGCGCCGGCCATCAGAGCAGTGAAGCGCGGGGAGGGCGGAGCTTGGAGGTGATCCCGACACGCCCCCTACCTGGCGCGCCAAATGTCGGATTTCGGGCTCCGCAAAACCCTTAAGATTCGAACACAGGGGCGTGTGCGAAGATCCCCAGCGGCTTCGCCTAACCTAACTCACTACTCGATGGACACAACGACGACCTCGCACGAAAATGAGGAAGAAGATGGACTCGACAGTTTACCCAGGTTCGGGCCGCTGCGAAGCGTAATACCCTACTCCTGCTTTAGTGGATTGCCTCTCAAGGAGGTGGGGTGGATGAACTAGTACAGTGCTTTAGAGCCTCATGAGGGCTCCCCTTGCGGTGTTCGTGGGCCTCTGAGGCTTGGTGGTGGATGAGTGGTGGAAATGGATTCCGTCCCCTCTACGATGCGGCCTACCCTCTATATATAGCGGTGGCTCGGGCCCTCTTCCCTTATCGCAATGGCGGGAAGGGATCCCACAATGGCCAATTTTGAAGGGGGACAGGAGTACATGCCCGCCCTGCCCAAAGGTGGTCTTCGCCTGCAAAGTAGCTGTCGACGGCGCAGGGATGGGCTCAGCGATGACATCCTCCCTGCGGGGCTGGTGGTCGTGGTCTTGTTGCACCGGAATGGAAACCTTTGGTGGGTGCATTCGGAACCCGCGTACTTCTCTGCTCCCTTTGCACCAAAGAGGAAAATGTGTCGTCTGGCGCGCTGGCGCCCGCCTGTCCTTCCTTGCGTCACCCTTGACTCCTGAGGCCGGGCCTTGCATAGAGATCTCCGCCGCTCCGGAGTGGGCCTGGGGAGGCCCATCCCTAGCCGGTCTTGACGCTGCTCCTCCTCGCGAGGCTTGGGCCCTCGCGAGGGCCTTGCCTTGAGTGGGGCCATGCCCGGCTGTGTCTGGTTGATGAAGTGAGCCATGCCCTGGGCCGCAGGCAGGCAGGTCTGGGTACCCCCTTTCCCAGAACGCCCACATGGACCAATTTCTAAATTTGCATATGAGGTCGCTTCGGGAATACTATAAATTGTTTCTGACCTCATTTAAGATGCCTAGATAGTGTAGTTTCATTATGCTTCACCTCTTGCCATGTTTAACAACATTTAATATTGTCGTGTACCTAAATAGGAGTGAACTAAATAATTTGAATGTGGAGTTTCGTCAATATGCAACCCGTTGCATATTGAGCTTCACTTAAAGTGTAGAAGTGATTGTTGTGCTTTGCCATGTCATGCATAACATGCATCATATTTGATGTGCATCATGTCATGCATATGTTGTGGTGTTCATCATGTGTTGATTGTTGTTTTCGGATTGCTTCTTCTCGATAGAGTTCTGAAAGCGTTCGGAGTGTGAGGATTCGTTCTTCATGTATTCGTTCTTCTTCCAAGCGGGATCTTAGGCAAGATGATCATTTCCCTGGATACCATTACTATCATTGCCATGCTACTTGTCTCATTTCTATCGCTGTTGCACTACCTACCAATTGTATGTCAAGCCTCCCAAAATGCCATGAAAAGCCTCTAACCCCTCCACATCCCAGTAAAACATTGTTTGGCTATGTTACCGCTTGCTCAGCCCTTCTTATAGCGTTGCTAGTTGTAGGTGCAATTGTTTCCAGGTGCCAACATGGATATCCTTTTGATATATCACAATATTAATGCTATTTAATTTTAATGCACATATATACTTGGTAAAAGGTGGAAGGCTTGGCCTTTTGCTTAGTGTTTTGTTCCACTTTTGCCACCCTAGTTACTTGTGTACCGGTGTTATGTTCCATATTGAGCGCTGCTAACATGCTCGGGGTTGTTATGGGGACCCCCTTGATTTTTGTTTTGGGATAAAACTCTTCTGACAAGGCCCAACATTGGTACTACATTTGCCTAATAACTAATAAAAATGCATAGGGACCCGCCGGCACCCGCGGATCTTTAATTAACAACCCGGGCCAGTGCTCCTCATGAGTGTTGGTCCAACCCAGAGCAGCTTATTAACGCTACCTGGGGCAACTCGGTGATTGGCGTGGTAACCATAGCTCATCCATCATGTCCTGAGAACGAGATACGCGGCTCCTATCGGGTTCGTCGACACGTTGGGCGGCCTTGCTGGATTTCTTTTACCTTTCTCGAACGTCTTGTGTGCGGGATTTTGAGGACACTTCGGGCTATCTCGAGGTTGAGATTTTCCAACGGAATTTCCAATGAGATCACGGGTTTCGTGGTCGAGGTTATTCTCACGACGTGTGGTTAGTTTGTGATGGATGAGTTGGAGCACCCCTGCAGGTTTAAATCTTTTCGAGAAGCCGTGCCGGCGGTTAAGTGGCAACTTGGAAACTTTGTTTAACACCCAGTCATAGCAAACTTGAAGTGAACTCCAATAAAATACAGCAACTGTGTGCGTAACCGTGACTGTCTCTTCTCGTCAATTTCTGAACCGAGAGAGAACACGGTGGGGTTATGTTTGACCGTAAGCAGGTGTTCAGGATCACTTAGTGATCATTACTAGATAACGTCCGTTTATGTGACAATCATCCCCCCTTATTCTTGTACTCGTAAGTTAGCCACTCTAATAAATGCTTAGTGCTTGCTGCAGCCTCACCACTTAACCATACCTCACCCATTAAGCTTTAATAGTCTTGATACCCTTGGAAATGAGATTGCTGAGTCCCCGTGGCTCACAGATTACTACAACAACAGTTGCAGGTACAGGTAATGCGATGATTTGACGTGAGCGTGACGCTTGTTTGATTTGGGGTTCTTCTTCTTCTTCTTCGATCATAGGATGGGTTCTAGGTCGGCAGCCTGGGATAGCAAGGATGGATGTAATTTTATTGTTTGATTTCGTCCAAAGTCGGACCCTGCTCTTCTGTATGATGATTGTATATGTTGTTGTATTGATGTGATCTTCATGTAGCCTGTGGCGGGTGTAAGCCAATTCCATATACTCATCTCTTCTTTACATGTACTTGTAATGATATCCATTCTTGCGAAACGACGAGATGCGCTTCTATCCCTGTCGAGGCCCTCCTGCCAAAATAAGGATAGGATCGCATCTTGGGTGTGACACCTTAAATCTCAGCCTCATCGAGTTTCACTGTCACCTGTCAGCTATGAAACTCAGTGGCACCAAAATTTCCGAATCGATGTCACCGACAGCTAGGGGATATATATTCTCGCGGACCCGACTTTTGAAATTCACTTCTCAAACATCACCTCCCGCACCCCCTCGCTACCGAGCTCGAGTCTCTGGACGACGTCGTTTCCTCCTGCGTGCACTCGTCGCAGGATTCCTCCCCCGCCGATGGCAATCTCCACCGCCGTCGCCGCCATAGCAAGACCTTCACCAAGTTAGGGTAAGGTTTCGGCCCCTCTTTGCGCTCCCAACTCTGATTCTTGCGCAAATAGGTTTAGTCCATCTACAATCCTCGATTGCAATACATTCTACCAGAAGAATTCTCCATTAGATTAGAGAACAAGAGAGTTTTAGGTTTAACCGTCCGCCAATTGAATCTCGGTTTCACCAAGTCAAAAATCGGTCTTGTTGATTTGGGATTTAGGGCTACAGAGAACAATCTTGGTGAAACCAAGTTGCTTTTTTCGGTGAAACCGGAAAGGCTGCCAAGTTTCTGTTAAGGAGATTGTTTGTCTCAGTGGCTCCGAAATCTTTGACTCGGTGAAACTGAAATCCTCTTTGTAGAAAGTTAAACTAAAAATTTTGAGTTCAAAATTTTTAAAACCTTCTGAATTTTTGTGATGCTTATCCCCTCTGCTCCTCTATATTCTATTCATAGGGTCAGCATGTCAGGGCAAGATGACAGTCAGAATAATTTTAGGGAACATTGTGTGGATGTGGAAGCTGGCACTAGCCCAGATGCCAGTTCCTCATCTTCTGAGGACCCAGGCACTCCCAGCTCACATGGACTGCCCAAGGCTTCCACCAGGGCAAGGAGGAAACTCAACTCAGATGAAGAAGATGCCTTCTGATGAGGTCACCTCCAAGAAGCTGCAAGACAAAAAGGAGAAGGCTGCTAAGAGATCTACCACTAAGGCCACTTCTGCTAAGAGGCTAGTGAGGAAAGAGTATGCCAATCCTGATGCTATGAGAGCACCTGAGAGAGCTAGGGCAGGTATGACTCTTACTCCGGAGTCACCTAGGACTTCTAAGTCCATGCCCAAGAAGACAGGCCAGAAGAGAGCCAGGAAGAGGATTGTTCATGTGGTTGGCACACCCACCTCTATGTACGAAGACCCAGCTGAGGAAGATGAGGAAAAGGAAGAACCAGTTGTAAAACCTCCTCCTTCCAAGAAGAAGAAATTGCTTGCAGATGCTATGCCCAGACAAGCTCCATAAGAGCAAGCAATCGGCTCCAAATAAGCCTACTGCACCCAAGAAGGTTGCTGCCACTAAGTCTAAGAAGACAACCAGGGATATTCCTCTTGCAGATAAGAGCAAGAGATCTTCTACCATGGAAGAAGAGGTTGATATTTCAGTTTTGAGGAAGCTGAGACCCCATTTGCCTGAACACAATGAAGCTCATCCAGTTGCTCAATACATGAAGAAGAAGAGAGATCAAGGGCAGAGAACTTGGAGAGCAAATGATCCATATGCCTCCAGGAGAAAGACTGATGTAGATGATAGGTCACTAAAGAACAACATGATTTCTATGAGACTGTCCTATTGGACAAGAGCCTAGCAGTCAGTGACATGAGATATGTTGACTAGGCCTACATCAAAGAAAATGAGGACTACTTCCCCAGTGTGCAGGACAAATTCAGATGCATTGACATTGAGAGATTTGTCGGGAGCTAGTTCACAGCTTGGAATGACGAGATGATCATGCAGTTCTACTCCACAGCTCATTTCTACCCAGGTGGCCATATTGTCAGCGTCCTGGGAATGGGGGTACCCAGACTTGCCTGCCTGTAGCCCAGGGCGTGGCCCACCTCAATGGCCAAGTACGGCCCAACGCGGCCTCACTCAGCACAAGGCCCTCGCGAGACCCCAAGCTCGCGAGGGAAACAGCGCCAAGACCCGCGGGGGGTAGGCCTCCCCAGGCCTCCTCCTGAGCGACGCAGATCTCTATGCAGCGCACGGCCTCGGGAGGTCAAGGGTGACGCCAGCCAGCCCATGCGGGCGCCAGCGCGCCAGAGGCGACAGCTTCCCCTTTGGTGCAATGGGGGCAAGGACGAGTGCAGGTTCTCGAAGCGCCCCCCAAAGGTTTCCCTTCCGGTGCAACAAGACCAAGACCCCGAGCCCCGCAGGACGGACGTCATCGCCGAGCCCACCTCTGCATCACCACCGGCTACTTTGCAGGCGAAGACCACCTTTCGTCAGGATAGGGCGTACCTCATGTCCCCCTTCAAATTTAGCCGTTGTGGGATCCCTTCCTGCCATTGTGATAAGGGAAGAGGACCCAGGCCGCTATAAATAGAGCCTAGGCTGCTCTGTAGAGGGCAGGACGACACACCACACAAAACAAACTCGGGAGGCAAGTCATCACTTTACTAGTTCATCCACGAACCTCCTCGTGAGGCAATCCACCAAAGGCAGGAGTAGGGTTTTACGCTTCGCAGCGGCCCGAACCTAGGTAAACTCTCATGTGTTATCTTCTTCCTTGCCATCGAGCGAGGTCATTGTGTTGTGAGCTTGGAGGTGGTGGAGCTGTCGGAGATCTTCGCACACGCCCCTGGGTTCGAACTTCTTAGGGTTTTGCGGAGCCCGAAATCCGACATTTGGCGCGCCAGGTAGGGGCGTGTCGGAGTCTTCAGCAAGCTTCGCTCCTGCTTCACCTTGTCACATCGATGGCCGACGCCCGACAGGCTCCTTTCGGCTTTGGCGGATCCGCCTTCACCAACCTCGCCACTGCCGTCCAAGACCCGCGTCCCAGCAGCGCGGTGCTGGGCGGTCGCTACTAGGCCACCAGCGTCGTTTCCACCACCATTGCTGCTCGCGCTGACCAGGCGCGTGGCGGACGAGCAGCGCCCATGGGACCGACGTCACACTGTACCCACGTAGGAGACCTCAACGTGCATGATGCACTTCTGATGGTGAGCGAGATGCTCCGCCACCGTCCGACTCACGGGGGCTTCGACGCCTGGGCCGACCACATCGCCGAGTTGGTCACCGTCGCGAGGAGGGCTTGGCTTCCCCACCCCTCTTCGCGACCACCCGCGCTGGGCGCTGGGGGCTCGTTCGCCATGCATGCCATACTTCTTCTCCTCCGGATCCCGGTGACCAGCTTCGGGGCGCCGCCCGGTTCCGTCGGTGGCGCCTTTGAAGAAGGTAATGGGGAGCTCCGCGTGCACCCACACATTGATGGAACATCAACAACCCGGCTCATCCCGACGGGAGCGCACCAACCGGCGCAGGGAATAGGCAGCTCAGGCTTCCGGCCAGGCAGGTGACCGTAACGAAGGCGCGGTGGACAACCGGGGAGGCAACCCACGTCAAGACATGCGCGGCCCACCCCACGGCGGCGGCAGAGGTAAGCAACTTCGGGCAGAGGCCCGCCGCAGGAGGGTCTATGGCCCGCGCGCCCCAGGTGGTGTCATCTTGCTACCCGGGGAGGCTGCCCTTGGTGCACGCGGGGACGACTCAGGAGGGTGCCAAGGCCTTTATACAGAAGCCTATGTTCCGAGCTACGTGATACCTGCGGAGGGCGCGGAGGATCAGACGCCCCCGCGGTGCCAACGCCCTCCCGGAGTAGGGAGATGTCCCGGACGCTCTCCCCAAGCTGGGCCTGGGGGCTCCCACAGAGGGAGTACCGAGCCAGGTTGAGCAACTAGGGGGGGCGCCCCGGGATGCGCGGGGGCACGACGCGGCCACGACCCCCACGAGCAAGCAGCGCACAGCCAAGCCCAGGGCCACAGGAGCAACCGCTTGGGGGATCGGCAGGATACAAGCAACGCGGGCCACCCGCGGCAACGGGAACGCTGGCGCGGCCCTCAGGAGGCAGGGCCTCGCGAGGCCCTCAAGACGCGGCCCGGCCGGCGCCCCGACGCTTCACGAGGCGACTTCACCAACACAACACCTCTACGGCTGCGCTGGGTGCATTGTGCTCAAGTTTGGGCCGCGGGAGCGCAATCCCGCGGCTACGCGGGGAACAATGCACTCAGGTTTGGGCTGTAGAGGCGCGCAACCGCGCACCAATGCGCGGGATGGCTCTTAACTGAGTTGGGAGCACCTGGGCCATGCGCCCGGGGGCTTGCCCAGCTATCTTCGGCCGTGACACTCTCACGTAATAATGAGTGGGTTGTATATTCCCGGAGCCCCCCGAGGACGCGGAGGGGTTCCCTCCCACGCCCAAGTGGAAGCCCCATGCTCCGCGCTGGCGGACGACACTGTCCTCCAATGACTATGCCCACGCAACGTGGATGCCCTACGCTCCGCGCTGGGGGAAGACGAAGGCGAAGACTAGCCTAGGTGCCGGACACGGCTGTTGCTTGCTTGTTTTTGTGTTCGTATTGCCATTCTTTGAAATTAAATTTGAAGACTTCGTAACTCTATTTAAAAAATGGGCGGGAATTTTTCTCTCTTCGCGATTCCACTTTCTGGCCTTGCAGTCTCTTTTCTTTGAATTGGCACCTTGCCCGGGCCCATGCACTTTGGCCTCCTCTCGTGGCCCCTCAGAGAGCAGGCCGGCTAGGACATGTTGCCTCGGGAACACACATCTTTTCACGGTCAAGCCCCGCTCGGGGGCTCCGGCCGCGGACCGGCACGACAGCGCGGAACTGCGGGAGGCTCAGGCGCCTCCCGTGGTGACAACCGGCGGAAAGGTATGGGAGCCGCTTGAGCGTCAAGGGGGACTCTTGAGCAACGCGTCTCAGGAGCCACACTAGTCACGTAGCCCCTTGCCCCTTGGTCTCGTCCTGGTGATCCGGATGCCCCAACGGCGGTTGAGGTATGCGCGGGACTGGGCTCCGCCAACGCAGAGCGCCACTTGAGCGTCAAGGGGGGGGGGGGGTTCCCAGGCAGTACGCCCCGGGAACCTCACCGATCACGTAGCTCCGCGCCCCTTGGTCTCGTCTTGGTGATCCGGATGCCCCAATGGCGGCCGAGGCCTTGCCCCTTTGGTCTTGTCCTGGTGATCCGGACGCCCCAACGGCGGTCGAGGTCTGCTCGGGATCGGGCCCCGTCAACGCAGAGTGCCGAAAGGGCTCCCGGACCACCCCACATGCAAGGAAGAAGCCCTCCCTGGTGGGATCCTCGACTTTTCTGGATGCCCCGGCTACGCCTCACGACGCTCGAGCTCGCCACGACCCGATGAGCTAAGTACACCCGCCGAATAGAGCAGAACCTTCTAATTAGATGATAGCCCGAATGCCGGGCAATGGGCACGAGCGCTAACGTAAAAATGCAGGCGCTACGGTCCGCTACGTATTCCCATCAGGATTCTTGTGGTCCCAGGAACAAGGAAGGGCAGCGCAAGGGAAGGAATCCGGCCGCTCTGGGCCACGTCGCTAAGATTCCAGCCTCGGGGGCAGCACGCCCCGCCTCAGCAGGGTCCGCCCCGTGAGGGCCCGGCCGGATGCCGCTGCCGGTCATAGCACGATACCCTCGCGGGCCTCTCGAGGGCCCCAGGATGCATCGGCAATAACGCAAGGTCCCGCGGGAGAGGCGAAGTCGCGCCACGCAAACAAATAATCGACGGCTTAAGAGAGGAAGGAGGAAGGTGAAGGTAAAACACAAAAGTTAACGCCCTCAGGGCCGGACTTGACATGACAGGAACCAGGAAGGGAAAACAGGGGAAGCCTAGGCGGAGGAGCCGCTGTCGCCGTCAGGACCGACGCCCGACCGCGGCGCCGGAGTCGTCACCCTCATCGGAGAGAGGCTCTTGGACGAACCGCTCCACCAAGGACTCCACGTGCGGGTGCACCTCGTCCCTGAGGGGCCTCTGGAGCTCCTCGGGCACCGGCTCCATGACACGGGGAAGATCGAGCTCTGGGGCGTGACGGCGAAGGTTGGAGAAGACGCGCGTCAAGGCAAGGTTCAGGAGGTCACGCGCGCTAGACGCGTTGTCCTCGTCCACCCGGGAGACGCCGGTCTCCAGCGCCTCCACCACCTTGCCGAAGAAGTTGAGGTAGCCCCCGTCGCCGTGTGCGCACGGCAGCACGGGGGCTTCCCCGAAGAACCGGCTCACTGCGCCAACCGCGCGGTGAGAAATATCCAGATATTGCTTGGCGCGCTGCGCCTCCAGCATCTTCGCATGGGCCGCCTCATCCTGCGTGGCCTGCATGGCGTCGGCGGCCCCCTTGATCTGGGTCTGGAGGGACGCCAGCTCCGCCTGGGCCTCCGCCTTGCCCCTGAGCGTGGCCTGGAGGGCGGCCTCGGCGTCCCCCAGCTGGACCCTCAGCGCGTCCGTCTTCTCCTGGAGCTCGTCGAGCCTGTGCTTCCTAGGCGCGGGCGCCCTGGGAGGAAGGAACAATTAGGACCGGCGCGTCAGGTGCGGTTGCAAGAGAAGAGGGCGGGTGACAGAACACTTACTCATCAATGATGGCCCAGCACCGGCGAGCTTGGGCCGGCCTCGAGGGTCCCCCACTGCTGCTTCTGGGAGTCGACGGAGGAGCCGGGGACCCCGTGCGCTTCCCCACGCCCGATGCACTCCCGCCGGATGCCATGAAGGAACAAAGGGAGAGAAGAGGACAAGGAAGATAACTTGGAAGGAAGAGAGGCAAGAGGGCGCGTCGAGATGGCAAGACCCCCCGAGCCGGGCGGGTTTATAGGCGCAACCGCCACCCATGGGGCGTCGTGGGGAGTGGAGACGCCGCGCACCCCTCGGGCGGCGCGAGTCAGGCTCGATTGGCGTGCTGCCCTGCCTCATGTCGTTTCATCTGCTCCCGTTGGGTCACATCCGCGTGGCCCAAGGGGGGAGAGACCACAAGGAGACAACCGCATTCAAGGAAGGCAATCATGGCCGGGGAGGCACATAGGCTTCGCTTCAGCTCGACTCAGGGCAGTTCCCGACGCCTTCGGGGAGCCGAGACGCCCACGTCTCATTGTGCGCCACGCGTCAAGTTTGGCCCGCTTGCGGTTGGGGCCCGCGGTGCTTTAGTTCATCTTCTATGGCTACGCGCAGAAGCCAACCCGAGCGCGCCTTGGGCCCGGGGGCTACTGTCGGCGTCCTGGGAACGGGGGTACCCAGACTTGCCTGCCTGCGGCCCAGGGCGTGGCCCACCTCGACGGCCAAGTACGGCCCAGCGCGGCCTCACTCAGCACAAGGCCCTCGCGAGACCCCAAGCTCGGGAGGGAAACATCGCCAAGACCCGCGGGGGGGGGGGGGGGGGGGGGTAGGCCTCCCCAGGCCTCCTCCCGAGCGGCGGAGATCTCTATGCAGCGCACAGCCTCGGGAGGTCAAGGGTGACGCTAGCCAGGCCAGGCGGGCGCCAGCGCGCCAGAGGCGACAGTTTCCCCTTTGGTGCAAAGGGGGCAAGGATGAGCGCAGGTTCCCGAAGCGCCCCCCAAAGGTTTCCCTTTTGGTGCAACAAGACCAAGACCCCGAGCACCGCAGGACGGACGCCGAGCCCACCTCTGCATCACCACCGGCTACTTTGCAGGCGAAGACCACCTTTCGTCAGGATAGGGCGTACCTCCTGTCCCCCTTCAAATTTGGCCGTTCTGGGATCCCTTCCTGCCATTTTGATAAGGGAAGAGGACCCGGGCCGCTATAAATAGATGCTAGGCTTCTCTGTAGAGGGCGGGACGACACACCACCGAAAACACACTCGCGAGGCAACTCATCACTGTACTAGTTCATCCATGAACCTCCTCGTGAGGCAATCCACCAAAGGCAGGAGTAGGGTTTTACGCTTCGCAGCGGCCCGAACCTGCGTAAACTCTCGTGTGTTAACTTCTTCCTTGCCATCGAGCGGGTTCATTGTGTTGTGAGCTTGGAGGGGGTGGAGCTGTCGGAGATCTTCGCACACGCCCCTGGGTTTGAACTTCTTGGGGTTTTGCGGAGCCCGAAATCCGACACGTATCATATGGATGACTGAAGGAGTCAGATATCAGTCTACAGTGGATGAATGGGCTACCGTATTAGGAGTCCCACAGGTAGAGGAAGGAGATATTGACTTTTACACTGAAACCAAGATGAATCACAACTCCATGGCTGACATGTACACTCCTATCCCTACTGCCTATGTGAGCACACACAAGCTTGGCTCTGTCTATCATTTGCAAGCAGGACTACCCACCACCAACACAATCTTGAGGTATACTTTGATGCCCAAGTATGGAGATGATAAGATGATTAGGGGGTACTCCATCAATATGCTGCACCACATAGACACCCACACCAGATTTAGAGTGATGGATTTGATTGTAGAGACAATCAAGAGGACAGCTCCTGATCAGAAACGATCTTGTGGATATGCACCATACTTTCAGATGCTCATCAACTCCAAGCTGGAGAAGAATGTATATGCACTTGATCGTCCTCACATGCCACTTCAGCCGGATTTTGAAGATAATGTTGTGGTGATGGACCCCAGTCATCCCACTTGATCTACTGCACAGGCAGAGGCAGAAGCAGCTAGAGCCACAAGTGCTCAGGTTCCCAAGAAAAAGAGCGAGCAAATGGCATACCTTATCAACACCATCCAAGGGATGGAGAAGGACATCAAAGACATCTTGCAGAACCAAGGAAGCCTTGAGAAGATTGTGGAAGATAGAATTACTACTTTGAACAACAAGGTGGATGAGCTGACGAAGACAGTCACTGAGCTCAAACAGGAAGTGGATGCAGTGCCTAGGCCTCGTTCCACTTATGATGATGATAACAGTCCACCTCTCAGGACCAGCACTCAGTTCAAGACCTAGACCAGGACACCTACTGTGCCATCTCCAAAGACGAGGCCTACTTCATCAGCACCTGCCACAGCTCCATTAGTTCCTCCAGCACCTATAGTGTCTACTCCACCACCTCAGACGACTTCAGCCGAACCGTTTGCAGATGCTCTTCTCTTGACTCCTTCGCCAGCTACAGGAGCAGCTTCATCATCTCATGGAGGAGACCATGCCCAGACAGACGACTAGCTCTATAGATTTGAACTTTTTGGTAACTTGTTGCCAAAGGGGGAAAAGTTATAGAAGATAGGGCTTCGAGAGAGAGTGTGTTGCATTTTGGTGGCTCTCTACTTCTTAAAAACATTTGGTTTATCACTCGTTTGTTTAAAACTCAGTCGTGTTTGATCATATACTTTGTTTGTTGATGCTACTATTTCCTATCTTTGTGATATATCTATGAGTTGATTATTCACTTGTTTCCTGTTGTGTGGATTGTAATCCATTCATATCATTTATGCGCACCACCAAGTTGTATGTGACATGGAAGAGTTACCCACACTCCTAATCAATTGTGCATTTGCAGTCAAATGCAAATTTTAAATAGTGCACAAATTTAGGCCGAGCTCTTGCTTATCACATACTTCTCAAAGCGACGATGCTATTCATTGATTATATATCTTATTGAAGCTTTGATCTATATGTTGTCATCAATTACCAAAAAGGGCAAGATTGAAGCACAACTTCTCCCTAGGTGGTTTTGGTAATTAATAACAACATATATTTCATTGGACTGATGTTTCTACCAAGTCTATCTCAGGAAAAAGTTCAATGATGGGATGGCTAAAGGATTGTGCGGAGAACCTCCCCAAGGAAAGGAAGGGATAGAATTGGCCATGCTGCAAGCTTGAAGATTCTACATTTCATATTTTGTGAGAAATCACTTTGAGTCCATAGGAAAGCCAATACTATTAAAAGGGGATGAGGTATCTATGATGATCTAGTTGCTCAAGTACTTAGAGATTAGCCACCAAAAATACTCATCCATTCTCCCACAAAATACTCTGTCCAAAACCTAAAGTTCAGAATCGGTACCACCAAGTTTTCCCACTCGGCTATACAGATTTTCCCTTGAGATAGAACCTAGCCAATACTGGTTTCGGTCCGACCGAGAATAAGTGACCAACTCTCTCGTTAGGTAATTCCTAAACTCGGAATTTCTGAGTTTGGTGAATCGGTGTCACCGAGATGAGGAACTGCCCTGGTCAGAACAAAATCGGTAGGACCGAGTTGTGTATATCGGTACCACCGAAAAGCCTAACGTTGCCACATTTTGCACTAGTCGGTGCAACCGAGTTTTCACTTCGGTTTCACCGAGTTGGCCAATAATATTGTAACGGTTGGATTTTTGGAGATGCCTATATATACCCCTCCACCACCTCTCACTCACAAGAGAAGCACTCAGAACATACACCCACTTGCCATATCCAATTTTCTGAGAGAGAGCCACCTACTCATGTGTTGAGATCAAGACATTCCACTCCAACCATATGAATCTTGATTTCTAGCCTCCCCAAGTTGCTTTCCATTGAATCAATCTCTACTACCCATGCCAAATCTGTGAGAGAGTGGTTGAGTATTGAGGAGACTATCTTTTGAAGCACAAGAGCAAGGAGTTCATCATACTACCACATGTATTACCTTTTGGAGGGTGGTGCTTCCTAGATTGGTAAGGTGTCTCTTGGGAGCCTCCTTCTTCATGATTGTGGAGTTGAACCAAGAAGTTTGTACGGTCAAGGAGATCGCATACTTCGTGAAGATCTACCCATAGCGAGGCTAGTCCTTCGTGCACGGAAGTCGTGATGGAATAGACGAGGTTGCTACTTTGTGGAACCAAATGGGTGGAGCCCTCCGTGGACTCTCGCGACCGCTACCCTCCGTGGGTTGAAGTCTCCATCAGCATGGACGTATGATAGCACCACCTATCGGAACCACGAGAAAAATCTTCGTGTCATCAATTGCGTTTAATTCTCCTCTCCCTACCTTTTCTTGCTTGTGCATATCTTTACTTTCCGCTACTATACTCTTAGACTTGCATGTGTAGGGTGTACTTCACTTGCTACAATTGTTAAAATTGGCAAACAACTAAAATTGGGGAATGGCTAGATTTTTAATTTGGTCAAGTAGTCTAATCACCCCCCTCTAGACATACTTCGGATCGTACACATACTCATCGTTTAAGCACAAGTGGGGTTACCACTTTTACATAAAGCATTTAATTTGTTCACATCTTTAAGAGATGCTTTAACTCAAGTCTTAGAGTAAAGCTCCCCCTTGATGTGACAGCCCCCCTAAGAGGGATAAAATAACCTTGGGTTTTGTCGTAGAAGACTTCATGTGGGTGAGGTAGTAGTGGATTCTCATTGTTGAGGAAGATCATGTTGAGTTGGGAGCAATCCTCGTTGTTTCTTACTCTTCTCACCTACATGGGTTAGTCCCACACAAGAGACTAATGCAAGGATATCTATGGACAAGGAGTGCAATGCATACATGATGATGTCCATGGATTCATTAATTACCTTGTCCCTTGCTTACCTTTGAGGGAATGTGTAACTCCTTGAACTATTGCATGAAGTTGACGTTGATTGCAAATAGTGCTTACCAAATATGAATGTGAGTGAATTTTGTTGGTAGAGTCACCCCTCAAGAACTTCTCTAGTTCTTCTTCTTGGGGACCCACCTCAAGTTGATGGGGATCCTTGGATTTGAGCTACCATTTGATGATGTAGAGCTAGTAGTAGCTTTGGGAACCCCCTTGACCATGGCTTTGGACTCATCTTCATATGTGTCAATCTCTCCTTGAAGCTTGTCCTTGCCCTTGAGCTTGTGGTCTTGTGGTGGAAGGTCATCTTGAGCTTTTGTTCCCTTGGGGAGAGTATGTTCATACTTCTCCTTTTGAGGAGCAAACTCTGGCTTGGGGTATTGACCTTCTTCTCATTCAACTCCATTGGTGTTGAAGTAGCCAATGCCTTGCTTCTTCCGGTATCTTCCATGCTTGCGTACAATCTCCTCGAATTGCTTACATCCAGCAAGACTTTTGTAGATACCTTTTTCTATAATCCCTTTCAAAAGATCATTTTCTTGCTCAAGTGTAACTTGGCTAAGAGAATCATTAGTAGAATCAACAGAACTACTAGAAGCAATATCGTTGGATTTATCATTTTTATTGTTGCTACTTGATGAAGAACCTTTCTTGCCTTTGTTACTAGTTTGCTTAGTTCTAACTTGTGGAATGAATGTAGACAAGAGTAGTCGTTTGGATAGATAAGAGGAAGTGTTGTTTCAAATATAGTCATTGATAGCTTTAATAAATTCATGTTCTTGCTCCAAATTGAGCTTCTCGGAGCGTAGCTTCTCTTGAGTTCTTACAAGCTCTCTGTGATCTTCTAGAGTAGATTCGTGGGCTAACTTAAGACTGTTTAATTCTTTAGTTAGTCCCTCTATTTCCTTCTTATCATCATCACATGACTTATCTTGACTAACATCATTATTATGAAGTTCATTTTGACTAATATCACTAGTTTTGTCAAATAGCAAGTCATCATCTCCAAGTAAGTCATCCTCATCACTATTAAAGTCAATGTATTCGGGGTGTGATACCTTGGGGCCTTTAGCCATGAAGCAACTTCCACGCCCTTCATTTGGTGAATCAAATATGTCATAGGAGTTGTAGGAAACGAGTGCAAGTCCAGCAACACCTTCATCTTGACTATAGTCGGAGTCAGAGTGATAGCTTCTCTTGGAGTGGTTATCGGATTCGGAGCTAGAAACCCATTCACCAACATGAACTTGATGTCTTCTTCTTGTGTAGCTCTTGGTGTACTTGTCCTTCTTCTCCGAGTCTTTACTTCTCCGGGAGGGTCTTTGTTCATAACGATCATCTCTACTCCTTCTCTCTCTTCGAGGTGACTCATCTCTTGAGCTCTTTCTTCTAGGTGACTCTTCTCTTCTTTTGTGTGTGGGGGGGGGGGTGCACTCATTGGAGTAGTGTCCAGGCCTTCCACAATTGGAACAATTCCGGTCATGACTAGATGAACGCTTCTCTTCATATCTTGAATTGGAAATTCTCTCTTTGCCTCTACTCTTGTAGAACTTGTTGAATTTCTTGACCTTGAGACTTACCTCTTCATTGGTTACAAGGTTGTCACTTGATGTAGAGGGAGTGTCACTTGAAGCTTTGTAAGCACCGCTTGACTTGTTATGAAGCTCTTCATTATCTTTTGAGTGACATCTCATGAGCGACAATTCTTCCAATGACTTATTCGTTCTTGAGATCTTTGTAGTTTGGCATCATTTGGATCAATGTGCACACAGTGTCGTACTTCCCATCCAAGGCTCTAAGTATCTTCTTGATGATGAATTTGTCGGTCATCTCTTCGCTTCCTAAGCCGAAAATCTCATTTGTGATGATACCACTTGTAAGATCCGAAGTAGGTCTAGAGGGGGAGTGATTAGACTACTTGACAAATAAAAACCTAAACTTTTCCCAATTTTAGTTCTAGGCAAGTTTTATCAATTGTTGCAAATCAAGTTCACCCTACACATGCATGTCTACGAGTATAGCAGCGAAAAGTAAAGACAAGCAGATGTAGTTAGAGGATAGGGATAGGAAGATCAAACGCAATTTGGAGACACGAAGATTTTTCCCGTGGTTCCGATAGGTGGTACTATCGTACGTCCACGTTTATGGAGACTTCAACCCACCGAGGGTAACGATCGGGAGAGTCCACGAAGGGCTCCACCCACAAAGGGTCCACGAAGTAGCAACCTTGTCTATTCCATGATGGCCTAAGTCCACGGAGGACTAGCCTTACTCAGGGTAGATCTTCAAGAAGTAGGTGATCTCCTTGCCCTTACAAACTTCTTGGTTCAACTCCACAACACGAAGAAGGAGGCTCCCAAGTGACACCTAACCAATCTAGGAGGCACCACCCTCCAAAAGGTAATAGATGTTGTAGTATGATGAACTCCTTGCTCTTGTGCTTCAAAAGATAGTCTCCTCAACACTCAATCACTCTCTCATAGGTTTGGCATGGGTAGAAGAGATTGATTGGATGGAAAGCAACTTGAGGAGGCTAGAAATCAAGATACATATGGTTGGAATGGATGATCTTGATCTCAACACATGAGTAGGTGGCTCTCTCTCAAAAAAATGGATAGGACAAGTGGTTGTATGTTCTGAGTGCTTCCTCTACGAGTGAGAGGTGGTGGACGGGTATATATAGGCATCTCCAAAAATCCAACCGTTACAACATTATTGCCCAACTCGGTGAAACCAAAGTGAAAAATCGGTTGCACCGACTAGTGCAAAATGTGGCAACTTTGGCCTTTTCGGTGAGACCGATATATGAATCTCGGTGGTACCGATTCTTGAAATCAGCTAACCAGAAAGTTGGTCCAAAACTCGGTTGGACCGATTCTCAAAACTCGGTGGTACCGATTACTGAAAATGGCTAACCAGAGAGTTGGTCCAAAACTCGGTTGGTCCGATTCACAAAACTTGGTGGTACCGAGATGCTAGGGGTTGGCATGGGAATCTGTCTAAGTGAAACTCGGTAGGGCCGAATGGAAATTGTTAGTGGCACCGAATTTGAACTTTAGGATTTGGACAGAGAATATTTGTCAGAGAATGGATGAGTAGTTTTTGTGGCTAATCTCTAAGCACTTGAGCAACCAGATCATCATAATTCCTCATCTCCTTTTAATAGTATTGGCTTTCCTATGGACTCAAAAGTGATTTCTCACAAAATATAAATTGTAGAGTCTTCAAGCTTGAATCATGGCCAATCCTATTCCTTTCCTTTCCTTGGGGAGGTTCTCCACACAATCCTTTAACCAACCCATCGTTGAACTTTTTCCTGAGATAAACTTGTTGGAAACATTAGTCCAATGAAATATATGTTTTTATTAATTACCAAAACCACCTAGGGAGAAGTTGTGCTTGCTGAGAGGAGTTACTCCATGTCATTATGTACATACAGATGCAAGAAATGGAGAAACTCATGCAGCTGATGATTGAATAATTTTTCATGAATTTTCCAACCTGAATTGGCTACAGAGTTAGGGAAAAGACGAGTCTAGGCTCTAATGAACACACCTTCTTTCCCAAGTGACTAACAGTTGGCACCTCTTTATTCACATTATATCAAGCCAGCGCTACAAAGCCCATGTATGCCTCTGCGTGCCTGCCTCAATGGACGCTCCGATCACAAAAAAGTAGATAGAAATACACATCAGTTTGTCAAAATACATGTTGGTTATATTACGAACGAGTTTAGCTATCACCAGAGTACAAGCAAATATGTTTAAATTTTTCCTTGAAGCAAACTTATTATGATTTTCAAATTTTGATCTTGGAGTAATGGTCGACTTTAGTAGATAGTTACTGTAGTCTGCACCAGTCTAGTATTTCTAACTACAAGTTTGATCTCCATCGGGATAATTTGATTAGTGTATCACAAGCTTGATGTTTTTAATCATGCAAATTTTGTAGTTATTTTAGTGTTATGCAGAATGCATAGAATTTTCACAATAGAGAGAAATGGATGTATAACTTGATTTTGCTTTATTATTTAGTAGTAGTTGACTTTGTAAATCTCAGTTTCTCCAGTATTGTAACTCTCTCAAATCATCAAATTAAACTAATCTTTCTCTTTGGACACCTTGCAATTTGTCATATTATGATTTTCCTTTCCAGAAACCACTTCAACTAGCCCAAGACCATGTCTATTAGTCCTCCGGTATATTTTGGAATGAGATGACACATTGTATGCCAAGTAACAAGCAACTGAAGCAAGCATATTTTTGTAATTTCTTGGAATGATTGAGCCCTTGAACCCAGGATGCATGGCGAAGGATCCAATATGTCAGGACCAATGAGGGAATTGCAGAGCTTCATATGTAGTTTGTTTTAGCTGCTTGCGTTCTTCAAGTGTCTAGACTACATGAAACATGTTTCTTCAAGTGTCTACACACTACAGGAAGTAAGTTTCTTATAGTAGTCACACCTTATTGGAATCATTATATTTCTTATAGAAGTAATGCAATATATACTCTCTCTCTTATGCCTACTTGAAATACCATTGTGCCTCTGTACTTTGCCTCTCATATTGCAAGGATAACACAGTGTATGCCTATTCTCTCTCTTAATTGTAGCAAGGATGGAGCAGGAAAGTGTGGTGGACCTTCTAAAATGGATATTGTACATGTACGAGCTACGGACCATTATTGTTTATCATAAGGATTGTAAATGTAGTGACACTGAAGTTTATAGCATATCCTCAAATTTCTTTAATTTTGACGGGGATATTACCCCTGGGTATGCCAAGATAATGGAGTTCAAGCCCCTTTCATAAAATACTACACGGCCGGCTGGTCCATGACCGGCTGGCGAACGGCCGGCTGGCCCCCTGGCTGGCTAGCCCACGGCCGGCTGGTCCATGGCCGGCTGGCAAGCGGCCTGCTGGCCCCCCAGGCCGGCTGATCCGCGGCCGGCTGGATAGGAGCCGGCCGCCTGGCCCTCGGCCAGCCCGCAACCGGCCGCCCTGAGGCCGGCCCTCCCGCTGACCTCTGGACGGGCAGGCGCTTGTCTCCCCCCGCTGCGACCAAGTACACCGAGAGGACACGACCCCCATGATGGGCTCCGGCATGGCTACAGCAACCGCTGATGCGCGGGCACGCGTGGCTACAGTTTGGGCGGTCGTACCACTTGCCCTGGCCGATTGAGACCCGGCGGGGCAACAGTGCGGCCACACCGGCGTCCACTCCATTACCTGCCCCGGCGTGGCTACAACGCAGCCGGCCGTACCACTGACTTCGGCCGGCAGGCGCAAGATGACGGCACACGAGACGACCCGTGCCGCGGCAGGTGGGCGCGGGCCAATAGAAGAGCCGGCTCGCGGGCCCCGGTCAGCGATGGGACCGCACAGCGGGTGGGCCCTATGAGCGACGAGACGACCCCGTCGGTGGGGCCGCCGGCCAGCAGGAGGCTGCCGGCCGGGGCCCCCGATCAGTACCTTATGTATATTGTACGTTGGGGGGTTGGCCTATAAAACCCCCCGAGACCCCCCATGCATCGGGCAGGCACTAAGGCATTCACCCCATCTCACACTCTCACTCCCACGTAGCAAGGAAAGAAGAGTCGGCTGCTCCTTCTTCTTCCTCTAGACAACAGCTCAAGGAGCACCATTGTAACGCCAAACACCCATCAACTAGACAAGCAAGACTAGGGGTGTTACCTCCCACGGAGGGCCCCGAACCTGGATACATTGTGTGTCCCTCACTGCTTGTGCCCAATCCTGCTCCCGGAGCCCGCCAGCGTTCTTTGGCCCCAACCACTCTCGATAAGGCACCCCATGGCATCTCTCGTGAGAAAACGACGACAGTTGGCGCCCACCGTGGGGCCGTCCGCTGTGCCGGCCGGAGTCACGCTCTGGGTGGGACCCTTCACCACCTCCCCCGGCCACCCCGCTTCCGGGCGGAACTAAATGCTCGTGGGGCTTGCTCCCGCGGGACGGGACCCCGTTCCCGCCAGCCCCACGGGCGACGCTGTCAGCCTCTCCGACGAGTGGCTCGGCAGCGACCCTCTGTTCAACATCGCCGTCCTCACCGAGCGCTTCGGCAGGCTGAGCCTCGCCGACAAGCCAGCTGCTGATGAGTACCCTAGGAAGGTACTCGACTGCCTCGACCCGCCCTCGTTTGTGGGCGCACTCGCCCCGGGCGAGGCCAACGACTCCTGCGTCCGCGCGGGGGTAATGGCCACCGGCTCCTCCACGACCTCCGGCCGCGTCAGGGCGGAGGCGGAGGCGGCCGCCGCGACCGCCCGCGCTGGCACCTCCGACCCCCTCGGCTCCGTGCTTCGGGGCCTCAGCACTCCCGTCGCGCCCATAACGAACCCAGCTATGGCTACGGCTGAGCTGGAAGCTGCTCCCCGGCTGCTGTTCAACGAGACGACCATGCTCGCCACCACCAAGCACGAGTCCACGCAGCACGAGTACAACTCCGCCTATGGCCTCACCCCCGCCGGCAACGAGCCCAGCCGGCGCGGCGATGTCCGCAACCGCGGCCGTCTGGTCGCGGAAATCCTCGGTGGCAGGCTCCCCACCTACGACACGCCGGCTGCCAACCTGAGGGCCGCCCAGGTGGCCTATGCCGACCTCACCGACCTAGTGGGCGAGGAACGAGAGCAGCAGGAGCGGCACATCTAGGACCTCATCGCCAGAGCCAATGCCCAGCAGGCCCGGCTCGATGACGCCTGCGTCGGCTCCGAAATTCCTGTCCCCGAGGGGGACGCCCCGCCAACTGCTGGCCAGCGCCGGCCGGTCCAACAAGCCTCTTCCCCCCGCGGCTCCGGCCGGCGGGGCGCTGGGTCTCATAACGGACGCTCCCGGCTGAGAGACGAGCTGCCGGCCATCAACAGTCGGCGCAACGATGCTCCGGTTGGCGGCGGCCGGCGCAGCCGGGACCATACCCCGCCCCTGCGGCGAGAGCGCGCGCACTCGCCTGCCCCGGCCGTCCATCCCGAGCTCGCCGCCCGGCTCGGTCCGCGCATCCCGCGGAGCAGAAACGACGCCCGGACTTGCATCGACCGGCTAGCACAGTCCGCCCTCCTGGAGGAGGAGGGTCCGATCAGTCCGGCATGCTTCGGCCCACGGATCCGCAACGAGCCATTCCCGACCGGCTTCACGCTCCGTCGCGACACCCCGAAGTACAACGACACGGCCAAGCCGGAGGACTGGTTGGTCGACTACACCACCGCGCTCGACATAGCCAGCGGGAACAAGCGCGTAGCCATGCGCTACATCCTCCTCATGTTGATAGGCTCGGCTCGGACCTGGCTCAACAGCCTGTCCGCCGGCAGCATCAACACCTGGACCGACTTTGAGGAAGCGTTCATCCGCAATTTCACCGGCACCTACAAGCGGCCCGGCCGGCGCCGTGAGCTGGCTATGTGCGTCTAGGGGCCGGACGAGTCCCTCCGTGACTACCTCACGCGCTGGACCAAGCTCCGCAACTCCTGCGAGGGGGTGCACGAGGTACAGGCCATCCAGTACTTCATCGAGGGCTGCCCCGAAGGCACCCACCTCAAACACAAGCTATTCTGCTCTGAGCCGGTGACCCTGGCGGACCTAATGGCCAAGGCTGACAGATACGCCACGGCCGACTCCGCAATGCGGATGAAGGTCGCCATGCCGGCCAAGCCGACCCCGCCGCCTGTCGCGCCGTGGGCGGCTGCCAACAACCGGCCATAGCAGAACAACAAGCACAAGGCCGACCAGCCGGATCCCCGCTATGGGAGCCGGCAGGTCACAACCATCGAGGAAGAGCAGCCGGCTGCCCAGGCTCCCAGCCAGCGTCAGCGAATCGGCAAGAACGCCTGGCAGCCCAAGCTCACCTTCGAGCAGATGCTCGATGCCCCGTGCAAAATGCACTCCGGGGCGAAGCCGGCCAGGCACATGATGCGGCAGTGCAGCTTCTCCCAGCGGCTAGCCCGAGGCGAGGGCCTTCTGGTTCCTCCGCCTCTGGTTCCCCACGCGCCGGCTCCGGCTCCGGCTCAGCCACCCGCGCCGGCTCCGGCTGCCAATAACGGCCGCCTCCATGACCAGTTCCCCGACCAGGACGGGGCCTACATCATCTTCACCAGCGAGGGAACTGACAAGCACAGCGTGCGGCAGCGCCGGCATGAGGTGAACGCCACCGTTCCGTCGGTCGCCCAATTCATGCACTAGTCCGAGAAGCTAGTTACCTGGAGTCGGGCGGACCTCCCGTCCATAATGCCAAACCCCGGTAGCTATGCCCTCGTCCTCGATCCCACCATCGCCTCTGAGAGGCTCACCTGCCGCTTCTCGCGGGTGATGATCGACGGGGGCAGCACCATCAACATCCTCTACCGCGACACGCTGCTGAAACTAGGGCTCAGGGAGAAAGACCTGCGGGCGAGCCGGACGGTCTACCACGGCATCGTGCTGGGAAAGTCCTGCACCCCAATCGGCAACATCGAGCTCGACGTCCTCTTCGGCAACAAGAGCCACTTCCGCCGCGAACCGGTATGGTTCGAGGTGGTGGACCTCGACAGTCCTTACCACGCGCTGTTGGGCAGGCCGGCCCTTGTCAAGTTCATGGCGGTTCCCCATTATGCCTACCTCAAGCTCAAGATGTCGGGCCCTAAGGGCATCATCACCATCGATGGCGACTACAAAAAGTCGATCGAATGCGTGCGCGACAGCAGCCGGCAGGCCGAGGCCCTAGAGATAGCAGAGGAGAGGCGGCAGCTCGACCGGCTCGTGGCTTACGCCTCGGAGCAGCCGGCCATACCGGCTCCTCCGTCCTAGGCGGCCAACGAGGCGTCGTTCCAGCCGTCCAAGGACACCAAGCAGGTGCCACTCGACCCGGCCAACCACAAGCAGTGCGTCACCATCGGCGTCCACCTCGACATCAAATAGGTAGGCGAGCTCGTCGACTTCCACCATGAGAATCGGGACATCTTTGCGTGGTCTCCGAAAGACATGCTGGGTGTTCCGAGGAAGTTTGCCGAGCACAAACTTCATGTGCGGCCGGATGCCAAGCCGGTCAAGCAACCCCTGCGCCGTTTCTCCGAGGAGAAGTGGCGTACTATAGGAGAAGAGATCGCCCGGCTGCTCGCAGCCGGCTTCATCATGGAAGTGTTCCACCCGGACTGGCTGGCCAACCCAGTCCTGGTGCTGAAGAAAAACAAGACCTGGCGCATGTGTATCGACTACACCAGCCTGAACAAGGCCTGTCCCAAGGACCCTTTCGCCCTGCCCCGGATCGATCAAGTCATCGACTCCACGGCCGGCTGCGACCTGCTGTCCTTCCTGGACGCCTATTCCGGCTACCACCAGATCAAGCTGGATCCAGCCGACCGGCTGAATACCTCCTTCATCACCCCTTTCAGGGCCTACTGCTACACCACCATCTGCTTCGGCCTGAAGAACACGGGCGCTACCTTCCAGCGCTGCATGCAGAAGTGTCTCCTGCCTCAGATCGGCAGGAACGTCCACATCTACGTGGTTGACATTGTCTTCAAGACCAAGAAGCATTTCAGCCTCCTCGACGATCTCCGGGAGACCTTCGCTAACCTGCGCGAATACAAGATCAAGCTCAACCCGGAGAAATGCGTTTTCGTCGTGCCAGCCGGCCAGCTCCTGGATTT
Source organism: Elymus sibiricus (assembly GCA_039707655.1). NCBI lineage: Eukaryota > Viridiplantae > Streptophyta > Magnoliopsida > Poales > Poaceae > Elymus > Elymus sibiricus. Next base: position 200,310,741 of record CM077663.1, on the reverse strand, counting down.
CTTTGTGTCCGCCCGCGGCATCAAAGCTAACCCGGAGAAGATCAGAGCCATCGAGCGCATGCACAAGCCGGCCAAGCTCCGCGACGTCTAGAAGTTCGCCGGTTGCCTTGCCTCGCTCAGCCGGTTCATTAGCTGGCTGGGCGAGAAGGCGTTGCCCCTCGACCAGCTCATGAGGAAGACGCCCAAGTTCAAGTGGACCGACCAGGCGGACGAGGCGTTCCGCGACCTCAAGCGCGCGCTCTCTAGCGCTCCCATCCTGGCGGCTCCGGCTGAGAAGGAGCTGATGCTCGCGTACATCACGGCGACCACCCGTGTAATCAGCGTCGTTCTGGTAGTGGAACGGCCGGAGGAGGGCAAGGCGCTGCCAGTCCAGTGCCCCGTCTACTACCTCAACGAGGTCCTCTCCGCCTCCAAGCAGAACTACCCCCACTACCAGAAGATGTGTTACGGCATATACTTTGCCGCCAAGAAGGTCAAGCAGTACTTCCAGGAGCATACCATCACCGTTGTGACCACGGCCCCGCTCGGCAAGATCATGAGCGACTGGGACGCCACCGGCCGGATCGCCAAATGGGCCATCGCTCTCGCCGACTACGAGATTCGGTACGAGCCGCGCACCACCATCAAGTCGCAGACGATGGCTGACTTCCTCGTCGACTGGGCCGAGACCCAGTTCGTGCCGCCTCCCCCGGACTCCACGCATTGGCGCATCCACTTCGATGGCTCGAAGATGCGAACCGGCCTGGGAGCCGGCATCATCTTGTCGTCCCCAAAGGGGGACCAGCTCAAGTACGCACTCCAGATCCTCTTCGCCGCTTCCAACAACATAGCCGAGTACGAGGCGCTCGTCCATGGCCTCCGGCTGGCCAAGGAAATCAGGATCCGGCGCATCCTCTGTTTTGGCGACTCCGACCTCATGGTGCAGCAGGTCTCTGGCGAATGGGACGCCAGGGACGCCAACATGGTCAGCTATCGCTTCCTTGTCCAGTAGCTCACCAGCTCCTTCGAGGGCTGTGAGTTCCACCACGTCCCCCGGGCGGACAACGAGGCGGCCGATACGTTGGCAAAGATCGGCTCCACCCGGCAGGCCATCCCAGCCGACGTCTCCCTCGAACGGCTGCTCAAGCCTTCGATCAAGCCCTCCCCCGAATCAGAGTCTATCTTCGTGCGGGCTGACGCCGCCGGCTCCTCGACGGATCCGGCTGCTCTGCCGGCACCATCAGCTCTGGCTGCTCTGCCGACACCATCAGCTCCGGCTGCCATGCCGGCCCCGTCGGCTCCAGCATCTAACGCCCCTGCGGCGGCCGGCTCCAGCTCCACGGCCGTCATGATGGCGATCGATGCACCCCGCGCTGTCTCAGTCTCGGAGACTGGCGCCCCGGTCCCGGGGGCTGGCGAGCCGGTCCCGAGGACTGACAAGCTGGACCCGGGGGCCCCGGCTGCCTCCGGCGCTCCACTTGAGCTCGACCCAGCTCCCGTCTCGGCCCCCTCATGGGCCCAGCCCATTTTGGCTTTCCTCTTGCGCAGCGATCTCCCCCCTGACGAAGCCACGACAAGACAAATCCAGCGTCGGGCCCCGGCCTACAGCATCATCAACCACGAGCTGGTTCATCGCAGCACCACCGGCGTGTTCCAACGCTGCGTCGAGCCGGAGAAGGGGCAAGAAATCCTCCTCGACATCCACCAGGGCGAGTGCGGGCATCACGCCACCTCCAGGACCCTGGTGGCCAAGGCATTCCGCCACGGCTTCTACTAGCCGACGGCCTTGGAAGAGGCCAAGCAGCTGGTCGATAAATGCGAGGGGTGCCAGCGCTTCAGCAAACAGAGCCACCTGCCGGCAACAGCCCTCCAGACTATCCCACTCTCGTGGACCTTTGCCGTCTAGGGGCTAGACATGGTAGGGCCCTTCAAGACCGCGTGGGGCAGTATGACGCATCTACTGGTGGCTGTCGACAAGTTGACCAAGTGGATCGAAGCCAGGCCCATCAAAAAGCTAGACGGCCCCACAACCATTCGGTTCATCAAGGACATCACAGTCCGCTACGGTGTTCCCCACAGCATCATCACCGACAACGGCACAAATTTCGCCAAAGGCACGATGGCGCGTTTTTGCTCCCAGGAGGGCATTCGGCTCAACCTCGCGTCGGTGGCCCACCCACAGTCGAACGGCCAGGCAGAAAGGGCAAACGGCCTGATCCTGGCCGGCCTCAAACCTTGGCTCGTGGCGCCTCTCGTGCGGTCGGCCGGCTGCTGGATCGAGGAGCTGCCGGCTATCCTCTGGAGCCTCAGGACCACGCCCAACCGGTCGACCAGCTACAACCCTTTCTTCCTCGTATACGGGTCCGAGGCAATCATCCCCACGGACATCGAGTTTGACTCGCCTCGAGTCACCCTATATACGGAGAAGGACGCAAAGGAGGCAAGAGAAGACGGTGTCGACCTACTCGAAGAAGCACGTGAACTGGCCCTGAGCCGGACGGCCATCTACCAGCAGAAGCTCCAGCACTACCACAGCAAGCGGATCCGGCCCCTCTCCTTCCGCGAAGGAGATTTGGTGCTCAGGCGGATCCAACGGACCGCCGGCCAACACAAACTGTCCTCCCCATGGGAGGGCCCGTTCATCGTCAGCAAGGCACTGCACAACAACGCCTACTATCTGATAGACGCCCAGAAGTCGCAAAAGTGCAAAAGAGACGCCTCCGGCGAGGAGACGAAGCGCTCATGGAATGCGACGCTCCTTTGACCGTTCTACTGCTAGGAAGAACCAGTGTATGTATGTATCTTCCCTTCTGTTGGAACTTAATGAATGCAATGGGGACCCCAAGCCGGCACTTTGGTGTTGGGGAATGTTGCATGGGAAACAAAAAATTTCCTACGCACACGCAAGATCTATCCATGGTGATGAGCATCTACGAGAGGGAGAGTGGATCTACATACCCTTGTAGATCGCTAAGCGGAAGCGTTAAGAAACGCGATTGATGTAGTCGAACGTCTTCGCGATCCAAATCGCCGAGCGTCCCGCGATCCCATCATGATCCGTCTCGCGATCCAATCACGATCCGTCCGGCGATCCCATCATGATCTGTCCCGTGATCAAATCACGAACCGTCTCGCGATCCTGATCACGGTCCTTTCGATCTAGCGCCGAACAGATGACACCTCCGCGTTCAGCACACGTACAGCTCGATGACGATCTCCGCCTTCTTGATCCAGCAAGAGGGAGCGGAGAGGTAGATGAGTTCTCTGGCAGCGCGACGGCGTGGCGGCGATGGTGGTGGAACTATTCCGGTAGGGCTTCGCCTAAGCACCGCCGAACTAGACTAGAGGAGAAAACGATCTAGATGAAGTACAGGGAGCACATGGCAATTAGGGTTAGCTCTCCCCTCTAAATCCTCTAGTATATATAGGAGGGAGGGAGGGGAGGAGGCAGCCTCAAACCCTCAAGGGCTGGCCGAAATTGGAGGTGGAGGAGTCCTACTCCAATCCTATTAGGAGTAGGATTCCTCCTCTCCACTTGGAAACCCTTTCCACCTTTCCCCCTTTGGGTTTTTCCCACCCCTATCCTCATGGTCCTTAGTGGGGGGCTCGGCCAGCCCACTAAGGGCTGGCTAGACTCCTCCCACAGCCCATGAGGCCCTTTGGGTCGAGACACCCCTCCAGATGGTCCCCGGTACTCCGCCCGGCACTCTCGGTACACTACCGAAATACCCGAAACTTTTTTGGTGACCAAAACGGGACTTCCTCCGGAGCTCCTCGTGACGTCCAAGATCTCATCCGTGACTCCGAACAACCTTCGGTCACCACCATACATAACTCTACTATACCAAAATGTCACCGAACCTTAAGTGTGCAGACCCTGCGGGTTCGAGAACTATGTAGACATGACCGAGACACCTCTACGGTCAATAACCAATAGCGGGACCTGGATGCCCATATTGGTTCCTACATATTCTACGAAGATCTTTATCGGTTGAACCTCTATGTCAAGGATTCAGTTAATCCCGTATGATGTTACCTTTGTTCTTTGGTATGTTACTTGCCCGAGATTCGATCGTCGGTATCTCTATACCTAGTTCAATCTCGTTATCGGCAAGTCTCTTTACTCGTTCTATAATACAAGATCCCATGGCTAACACTTTAGTCACATTTCTTGCAAGGCTTGTTGTGATGTTGTATTACCGAGTGGGCCCTGAGATACCTCTCCGTCACACGGAATAACAAATCCCAGTCTTGATCCATGCCAGCTCAACAGACACCCTCGGAGATACCTGTAGAGCATCTTTATAGTCACCCAGTTACGTTGCGACGTTTGATACACACAAGGTATTCCTCCGGTGTCAGTGAGTTGCATGATCTCATGGTCATAGGAACAGATACTTGACATGCAGAAAACAATAGCAATAAACTGACACGATCATATGCTATGTTCATAGTTTGGGTCTTGTCCATCACATCATTCTCCTAATGATGTGATCCCGTTATCAAATGACATCTCATGTCTATGGCTAGGAAACCTTGACCATCTTTGATCAACGAGCTAGTATTTTAGAGGCATACTAGGGACACAGTGTTGTCTATCTACCCACACATGTATTTGAGTTTCCAATCAATACAATTATAGCATGGATAATAAACGATTATCATGAACAAGGAAATATGATAATAACTAAATTATTATTGCCTCTAGGGCATATTTCCAACAGTCTCCCACTTGCACTAGAGTCAATAATCTTGTTCACATCACCATGTGATTTACATTGTTATGAATCTAACACCCAATGAGTTCTGGGGTTCGATCATACTTTGCATGTGAGAGAGGTCTTTAGTCAACGGTCTGCAATATTCAGATCCGTGTGTTCTTTGCAAATCTATATGTCATACTGCAGATGCTACCACGCTCCACTTGGAGCTATTCCAAATGGTTGCTCCACTTATACGTATCATGATTGCTACTCAGAGTCGTCCGGATAGGTGTCAAAGCTTGCATCGACGTAACCCTTTACGACGAACTCTTTATCACCTCCATAATCGAGAAATATTTCCTTAGTCCTCTAGTTACTAAGGATAATCTTGACCGCTGTCCAGTGATCCACTCCTGGACCACTCTTGTACCCCTTGACAGACTCATGGCAAGGCACACACTAGGTGCGGTATACAGCATGGCATACTATACAGAGCCTATGGATAAGGCATAGGGGACGACCTTCGTCCTTTCTCTTTCTTCTGCCGTGGTTGATCTTTGAGCATCACTCAACTCCACACCTTACAAATCAGGCAAGAACTCTTTCTTTGACGGATCCATTTTGAACTCTTTCAAAATCTTGTCAAGGTATGTACTCATTGAAAGCCTTATCAGACGTCTTGATCTATCTTTATAGATCCTGATGCCCAATATTTAAGTAGCTTCATTCCAGGTTTTTCTTTGAAAAACTCATTTCAAACAACCCTTTATGCTTTCCAAAAATTCTACATCATTCCGATCAACAATATGTCATCCACATATACTTATCAGAAATTCTATAGTGCTCCCACTAACTTTATTGTAAATACAAGTTTCTCATAAACTTTGTATAGACTCAAAAACTTTGATCACCTCATCAAAGCATATATTCCAACTCCGAGATGCTTGCTCCGGTCCATAGAAGGATCGCTGGAGTTTGAATACATTTTAGCATCCTTAGGACTGACAAAACCTTCCGGTTGTATCACATACAACCTTTCCTCACGGATACCGTTAAGGAAACGATGTTTTGACATCCATCTGCCAGATTTCATAATCGAAAAATGCAGCAACTGCTAACATAATTCCAACAGACTTTAGCATCGCTACGGGTGAGAAAGTCTCATCGTAGTTAACTCCTTGAACTTGTGAAAAACCCTTTGCCACAAGTCGAGCTTTATAGACGGTGACATTACCATCCGCGTCCGTCTTCCTTTTAAAGATCCATTTGTTCTGAATGGCCTTTCACCCTTCAGGTAATACTTCCAAACCCCATACTTTGTTTTCATACATGGATCCCATCTCAGATTTCATGGCCTCTAACCATTTCTCAGAATCCGGGCCCATCATCGCTTCTCCATAGTTCGTAGGTTCATCATTGTCCAACAACATGACCTCTAAGACAGGGTTGCCGTACCACTCAGGAGCATTACGCGTCCTTGTCGACCTACGAGGTTTGATAGTAACTTGATCCGAAGCTTCATGATCATCATCATTAACTTCCTCTTCAACTAACGTAGGCTCCACAGGAACAACTTTCTGTGCTGCGCTACTCTCTGGTTGAAACAAAGGTTCAACAACCTCATCAAGTTCTATCTTCCTCCCACTCAATTCTTTCGAAAGAAACTCTTTCTCGAGAAAGGACCCGTTTTAGCAACAAACACTTTGTGCTTGGATCTAAGATAGAAGGTTTACCCAACTATTACGTTAGGGTATTCTATGAAGATGCATTTGTCCGCTTTGGGTTCGAGCTCATTAGGTGAAAACCCTTTTTCACATAAGAGTCGCAGCCCAAAACATTAAGAAATGACAGCTTAGGTTTCCGCCAAACCAAAATTCATACGGTGTCATCTCAACGGACTTAGATGGTGCCCCTTTTAAAGTGAATGTGGTTGTCTCTAATGCATAAACCTAAAACGATAGTGGTAAATCGATAAGAGACATCATAGTTTCCACAATATCCAATAGAGCATGACTACGACGTTCGGACACACCATCACACTATGGTGTTCCAGGTGGCGTGAGTTGTGAAACAACTTCCACATTGTCTTAACTTGTATACCAAACTCGTAACTCAGGTATTCACCTCCATGATCATATCGTAGACATTTTACCTTCTTGTCACGATGATCTCAAACTTCACTCTGATTTTGTTTGAACTTTTCAAACGTTACAGACTTGTGTTTCATTAAGTAAATATCCCCATATCTACTCAAATCATCAATGAAGGTAGGAAAATAATGATATCCACCGCACGCTACAACACTCATTGGACCGAATACATCAACATGTATTATTTCCAATAAGTTACTTGCCCTCTCCATCATACCAGAAAACGGGGTCTTAGTCATCTTGCCCATGAGGCATGGTCCGCATGTCTCAACCAATTCGAAATCGAATGAGTCCAAAGATCCAACAGCATGGAGTTTCTTCATGCGTTTTACACCAATATGACATTTAGCGGCAGTGCCACAAGTATGTGGTACTATCATTATTAACTTTGTATCTTTTGGCATCAATATTATGAACATGTGTATCACTACGATCAAGATTCAATAAACCATTCTCATTGGGTGCATGACCATTGAAGGTTTTATTCATGTAAACAGAATAACCATTATTCTCTAACTTAAATGAATAACCGTATTGCAATAAACATGATCTAATCACATTTATGCTCAACGCAAACACCAAATAACACTTATTTAGGTTCATCACTAATCCCAAAGGTATAGAGAGCGTGCGATGGTGATCACATCAACCTTGGAAACACTTCCAACACTCATCGTCACCTCGCCCTTAGCTAGCCTCCGTTTATTCCGTAGCTTTTATTTCGAGTTACTAACATTTAGCAACCGAACCGGTATCCAATACCCAAGTGCTACTAGGAGTACCAGTAAGGTACACATCAATAACACGTATATCAAATATACTTCTGTCGACGCTGCCAGCCCTCTTTTCTACCAAGTATCTAGGGTTGTTCCGCTTCAGCGACCGTTCTCCTCATAATAGCAGCACTTAGTCTCGGGTTTGGGTTCAACCTTGGGTTTCTTCACTAGAGCAGCAACTGGCTTGCCACCCATGAAGTTTCCCTTCTTGCCCTTGCCCTTCTTGAAACTAGTGGTTTCACTAACCATCAACACTTGATGCTCCTTCTTGATTTCTACCTTCGCGGTGTCAAACATCACGAATAGCTTGGGGATCATTATTTCCATCCCTGGCATTATATAGTTCATCACGAAGCTCTAGTAGCTTAGTGACAGTGACTTGGAGAACTATATCAATCACTATCTTATCTGGAAGATCAACTCCCTCTCGATTCAAGCGATTGTAGCACCCAGACAATCTGAGCACAAGCTCACCGATTGAGCTATTCTCCTTCATCTTGCAGGCAAAGAATCTTGTTGGAGGTCTCATACCTCTCAACACAGGCACGAGCCTGAGATCCCAATTTCAGCTCTTAGAACATCTCATATGTTCCGTGACGTTCAAAATGTTTTGGAGCCTCATTCTAAGCCGTAATGCATGACGCACCGAACTATCAAGTAGTCATCAGAACGTGCCTGTTAGATGTTCATAACATCTATAGACGACGCTTGAGGGGGTGGCGCACCGAGTGGTGCATTAAGGACATAAGCCTTCTATGCAGCAATCAGGACAATCCTCGGATCACGGACCCAGTCCGCATTATTGCTACCATCATCTTTCAACTCTATTTCTCTAGGAACATATAAAAATTCAAGGGAGCTACAGCGCGAGCTAGTAATCTACAACATAATTTGCAAAGACATTTTGACTATGTTCATGATAATGAGTTTAGTTAATCATATTACTTAAAAAACTCCCACTCAAATTGACATCCCTCTGGTCATTTGAGTGTCACATGATCCAAATTCACCTACTCAAGTCGGATCATCACGTGAGTTGAGGTGGTTTCAATGGTGAACATCTTCATGTTGATCATATCTACTATATGACTCATGTTCGACCTTTCGGTCTCTTGTGTTCCGAGGCCATGTCTGTACATGCTAGGCTCGTCAAGTTTAACCCGAGTGTTCCGCACGTGCAACACTGGCTTGCACCCGTTGTATGCGAACGTAGAGTCTATCACACCCGATCATCACATGGTGTCTCGAAACGACGAACTTTCGCCATGGTGCACACTCGGGGAGAACACAATTTTATCTTGAAATTTAAGTGAGGGATCACCTTATAATGCTACCGTCGTCCTAAGCAAAATAAGATGCAGAAAAGGCTTAACATCACATGCAAATCATAAGTGACATGATATGGCCATGAACTTGTGCTTTTGATCTCGATATCCAAAGCACCGGCATGATCTCTATCGTCACCGGCGTGACACCATGATCTCCATCATCTTGATCTCCATCAATGTGTCACCATGAGGTTGTCGCGCCGACTGTTGCTTCCACGACTATTGCTAACTCATAGCGATAAAGTAAAGCAAAAACGGCAAAAATAATTAAAGATAACCCTATGGCTCCTGCTGGTTGCCGTACTCATCGACATGCAAGTTGTGATATTCTATACAATACATGATCATCTCATACATCACATATATCTCATCATGTAATTGGCCATATCACATCACAACATACCCTGCAAAAACAAGTTAGACGTCCTCTAATTGTTGTTGCAAGTTTTACGTGGCTGCTACGGGTATCTAGCAAGAACAATTCTTACCTACACAAAAACCACAATGGTGATACAAAAATTGCTATTCAACCTTCTCAAGGACCGCCTTTGTCAAATCCGATCCGACTAAAGTGAAAGAAACAGACACCCGCCAGCCATCTTTATGCAACGAAGTTACATGTCAGTTGATGGACCCGGTCTCTCGTAAGCGTACGAGTAATGTTGGTCCGGGCCGCTTCATCCCACAATACCGCCGAATCAAGAAAAGACCAACGGAGGAAGCAATCTGAATATCAACGCCCACAAACTCCTTTGTGTTTCTACTCGAGATCTCATCTACACATAGACCTAGCTCATGATGCCACTGTTGGGGAATGTTGCATGGGAAACAAAAAATTTCCTACGCAGACGCAAGATCTATCCATGGTGATGAGCATCTACGAGAGGGAGAGTGGATCTACATACCCTTGTAGATCGCTAAGCGGAAGCGTTAAGAAACGCGGTTGATGTAGTCGAACGTCTTCGCGATCCAAATCGACGAGCGTCCCGCGATCCCATCACGGTCCGTCTCGCGATCCAATCACGATCCGTCCCGCAATCCCATCATGATCTGTCCTGTGATCAAATCACAAACCGTCTCGCGATCCTGATCACGGTCCTTCCGATCTAGCGCCGAACGGACGACACCTCCGCGTTCAGCACACGTACAGCTCGATGACGATCTCCGCCTTCTTGATCCAGCAAGAGGGAGCGGAGAGGTATATGAGTTCTCCAGCAGCGCGACGGCGTGGCGGCGATGGTGGTGGAACTATTCCGGCAGGGCTTCGCCTAATCACCGCCGAACTAGACTAGAGGAGAAAATGATCTAGATGAAGTAGAGGGAGCACGTGGCAATTAGGGTTAGCTCTCCCCTCTAAATCCTCTAGTATATATAGGAGGGAGGGAGGGGAGGAGGCAGCCTCAAACCCTCAAGGGCTGGCCGAAATTGGAGGTGGAGGAGTCCTACTCCAATCCTATTAGGAGTAGGATTCCTCCTCTCCACTTGGAAACCCTTTCCCCCTTTCCCCCTTTGGGTTTTTCCAATCCCTAGCCGCATGGGCCTTAGTGGGGGGCTCGGCCAGTCCACTAAGGGCTGGATTGACTCCTCCCACAGCCCATGAGGCCCTTTGGGTCGAGACACCCCTCCCGATGGTCCCCGGTACCCCTCCCGGCACTCCCGGTACACTACCGAAATACCCGAAACTTTTTCGGTGACCAAAACGGGACTTCCTATATATCAATCTTTACCTCTGGACCATTCCGGAGCTCCTCGTGACGTCCAGGATCTCATCCGGGACTCCGAACAACCTTCGATCACCACCATACATAACTCTACAATACCGAAACGTCACCGAACCTTAAGTGTGCAGACCCTGCGGGTTCGCGAACTATGTAGACATGACCGAGACACCTCTACGGTCAATAACCAATAGCGGGACCTGGATGCCCATATTGGTTCCTACATATTCTATGAAGATCTTTATCGGTTGAACCTCTATGTCAAGGATTCAGTTAATCCCGTATGATGTTCCCTTTGTTCTTCGGTATGTTACTTGCCCGAGATTCGATCGTCGGTATCTCTATACCTAGTTCAATCTCGTTACCGGCAAGTCTCTTTACTCGTTCCGTAATACAAGATTCTGTGGCTAACACTTTAGTCACATTGCTTGCAAGGCTTGTTGTGATGTTGTATTACTGAGTGGGCCCTGAGATACCTATCCGTCACACGGAATAACAAATCCCAGTCTTAATCCATGCCAGCTCAACAGACACCCTCGGAGATACCTGTAGAGCATCTTTATAGTCACCGAGTTACGTTGCGATATTTGATACACACAAGGTATTCCTCCGGTGTTAGTGAGTTGCATGATCTCATGGTCATAGGAACAGATACTTGACTTGCAGAAAACAATAGCAATAAACTGACACGATCATATGCTATGTTCATAGTTTGGGTCTTGTCCATCACATCATTCTCCTAATGATGTGATCCCGTTATCAAATGACATCTCATGTCTATGGCTAGGAAACCTTGACCATCTTTGATCAACGAGCTACTCTTTTAGAGGCATACTAGGGACATAGTGTTGTCTATGTACCCACACATGTATTTGAGTTTCCTATCAATACAATTATAGCATGGATAATAAACGATTATCATGAACAAGGAAATATGATAATAACTAAATTATTATTGCCTCTAGGGCATATTTCCAACATTGGGGCACGCCCTTTTTCAATTCCATCAAAGGCTTGTCATCTCTTAAGCAAGGCACCCGGGTCCGGCTCCCTTGGCCCGGGGGCTCGCCGGCTCTTCTCCCAGGCGATCAACTAGCGTGAACAAGCAATCTTTCGCCCTCCCCCCTGCCCAGCCACAGACCGGCTCCCGGCTGTCCGGCTGGCAGGACCATGGGATAGGAAGGAACTTGTCACGCAAACGCCACCGGAGGAGTAGCAGCCGGACAGGTCCAACCGGACCATGTTATCTCTAGAAACCAGCCTCTGCCGGCTCGCCCCAACTCTAGCCGGACGGCTCTAAGGCCCATACGTTTTCCCCAAGGACTATGCCCCGTCCCTATCCTAGACCGGCTCCCGGCTAGCTGACAGGCGGGGCGGAAGCCAGAAGGAATCCTTGCGCGAGATACGAGTCAAAAGGCAGAGAGAAAAAGATGAGCCAGCACGCAGACATTTTTTCTTCAAGCAAATTTATAAACAAAACGCCACAGGCCGAAGGTTCTTTACAATACACCCCCAGTGGGTGGAAACACGTCTTAAACAAGTCTCGCAGCAAAGAAAAAGCTACGGTAAAAGAAGGGCCGATGTCGTATTTCGGGCTCCACAAAACCCTTAAGATTTGAACACAGGGGCATGTGCGAAGATCCCCAGCGGCTTCGCCCAACCTAACTCACTACTCGATGGACACAACGACGACCTCGCACGAAGACGAGGAAGAAGATGGACTCGACAATTTACCCAGGTTTGGGCCGCTGCGAAGCGTAATACCCTACTCCTGCTTTAGTGGATTGCCCCTCAAGGAGGTGGGGTGGATGAACTAGTACAGTGCTTTAGAGCCTCATGAGGGTTCCCCTTGCGGTGTTCGTGGCCCTCTGAGGCTTGGTAGTGGATGAGTGGTGGAAATGGATTCCGTCCCCTCTACGGTGCGGCCTACCCTCTATATATAGCGGTGGCTCGGGCCGTCTTCCCTTATCGCAATGGAGGGAAGGGATCCCACAACGGCCAATTTTGAAGGGGGACAGGAGTACATGCCCGCCCTGCCCAAAGGCGGTCTTTGCCTGCAAAGTAGCTGTCGACAGCGCAGGGATGGGCTCAGCGATGACATCCTCCCTGCGGGGCTGGTGGTCGTGGTCTTGTTGCACCGGAATGGAAACCTTTGGGGGTGCTTTGGGGACCCGCATACGTCTCGGCTCCCTTTGCACCAAAGAGGAAACTGCGCCGTCTGGCGCGCTGGCGCCCGCCTGTCCTTCCTTGCGTCACCCTTGACTCCTGAGGCTGGGCCTTGCATAGAGATCGCCGCCGCTCCGGAGGGGGCCTGGGGAGGCCCATCCCTAGCCGGTCTTGACGTTGCTCCTCCTCGCGAGGCTTGGGCCCTCGCGAGGGCCTTGGCTTGAGTGGGGCCACACCCGGCCGTGTCTGGTTGATGAAGTGGGCCATGCCCTGGGCCGCAGGCAGGCAGGTCTGGGTACCCCCGTTCCCAAAATGCCGACAGTAGCCCCCGGTCCCAAGGCGCGCTCGAGCCGGCTTTCGGGCGAAGCCTTGAGGACGGCCCGAAGCGCCGCGGGCCCCAATTGCCTGCGGGCCAGTCTTGACACGCGTCGAATGCCTGGGCGGCGGCACCTCCGCTCCCCGAGGGAGTCAGAAGCCGTTCCAAGCTAGATCGGTGCGATGCCCGCATGTGGCGCCGGCCATCATTGCCCTCCCTTGAGTGGTGCCGCCGCTTCGTGCCACGCGGATGTGACCCTTCAGAGGCCGCGCACCCCCGGGAACACGAGGGGCCGCCGGGCGGCCCTTGGCTGTATCTAAGCAGGCGAGGGCGAGAAAACCCCCACTCATCTTCGTCCTCTTTGCCTCCCCATTCCCAGTCCGTTGTTCCCCAGTCATGGCGTCGGTGAGGAAGTTCTCCGTTGCTGAGATGGCAAAGGCCTCCGGGGAAGGTCCTGCCGCTCCGCCGCCCAAGAGGGGCCGCGGCCGCCCCCGGAAGCACGCCGCAACGCCGACGGTGGTTTCTGGCGAGCGCGGTCGTACTTCTGCGCGCCCCGGGGTCACTATCAGTGGCCGCGGTGGGCCGTCGTCCAGCGCGGGCGGCCGTAGCAGCCGAGGCATCGGCGTCCGAGGTGGAAGGTTGGCGGTGGCCGCCCGGCCGCCGCGCCCGCGGCTCCATTCGGCTGACACGGCCCAAGAGTTCGTGATGTGGGCGGAGAGGCCGGAGGCTGCTTGGTTCCAACTCCTGAACTTCTTCGCAGGGGCGCTGCCGGCCGGAAGGCCCGCCGGCCTATGACTGCAGGCCGACGGTTGCTGCAGGGCGGCGTCTTGGGTGGAAGTCGAGGTCACCCCCGGAGGCTACGTGTAGTTGAACCGCGGGTGGCAAGCGTTCACCCGCGCTCGTGGCCTGAAGGGGAGGCGCACCCTCCACTTTAAGTATGACGGGGAGGCGACGCTCTTCGTCAAGATCTTCGGGGAAGAGGGCGAGCGCCTGGGGTGCTGCCCGGAAGACGTCGGCCGCGGCGATCTTGGAGATGAGCTTGCCCTTCACGACGGGCGTCGCGCCTCCAGCAGCAGCGACACCCCCTCCGTGGGAAGCCCGAGCGACAACAGCGACAGCAGCTACGACGCTTGCCATGCCGGCACGCCCGGGTCTCAGGGGGTTGCCAGCCGCCGCGGCGCCACTCTTCCGCTCCAGGGGCGTCTGTCCCAGCGTTCTCCCACGGGGCCGTGAAGGAGGAGGAGGACACCGTCTAAGCGCTCGTGCGGCTGTTCACTTTCTTTCTCCTCCTCTTGTCCTGCACCTGTAATCCAAGAACTAAGGGAGGCCCTCGGGTCGTGTAATGCACTCGGGCGCCTGCCCCCTTTTATCAGTACCTTTTGCATTCTGTTAGTTGGAATTTCCTTCCGGTCTTGGTTAGGGTACTTAGCTTGTCACACTCGCGGTAGGCTTCTCAGTTGTGGTGGCGCGGCTATGGCGCTCGGAGGGTCCGTTCACCTGGCGGGCTTCTTCTTCTTGTGAGCGAGGTGGGTTGGGAGCTCTGTCGGCGCTCTGTGTCTGTAGGTCCCAGTCCCGCACATTTCCCTACCATCGCGAGGTGCGGCCAGTTCACCTGGACGCCCCTCACGAGGCGAGGCCCCGACACCCTTGATGCCGATCGGAAACCAAGGACGACCTCAAGGGGCGAGTGGCTTTTCGACCGGTAAGGCTCCTGAGGCGCGATGCTCAGGAGCCCCCTTCGACACTCAAGCAGCTCTACGTCGGCAGGTCCCAGTCCCGCACATTTCCCCACCATCGTTAGGTACGACCGGAAACCAAGGACGCACTTCACGGGGCAAGGCCCCGACACTCCTGATGCCGACCGGAAACCAAGGACGACATCAGGGGGGCGAGTGGCCTTATGACCGGTAAGGCTCCTGAGGAGCGATGGTCAGGAGCCCCCTTAGACGCTCAAGCGGCTCCTGAAAATTCTGTTTCCTGCCCCAGGAAGGGCGGGCTTCCTGAGGCTCCCTGAGGCTCCGAGTTGTCGTTCGAGTAGCCCTACGTCGGCAGGTCCCAGTCCCGCACATTTCCCCACCACCGTTAAGTACGATCGGAAACCAAGGACGCACTTCACGGGGCGAGGCCCCGACACTCCTGATGCCGACCGGAAACCAAGGACGGCATCAGGGGGGCGAGTGGCCTTATGACCGGTAAGGCTCCTGAGGCGCGATGCTCAGGAGCCCCTTTAGACGCTCAAGATGTCGCAAGAAAAATTAAAATTTTGTTTCCTTTCCAAGATGGCGCATTGGGCCGTGAACGGAGCCCCCGAGCGAGTACAAGACGACATGCGCCTTCTGACTCGTCTGTGAGTACCATGCAAGGATCCGGGCGCCAAGGCCTTGGCGAGGTGTAAGCACCGTGCCCCCCAGCCCCCGCTCGTGGGGTACGAGGGGGAGGGGAGCAGGCGAGCGCTTGACTTGAAGTGGGAAAAACCAACACGAGAAATGGCGATGAAAACAAATCTTTGACCCTTTCCTTTAAAACATGATTTGGAAAAAAACCCGAGTTTAGTTTCATAAAGGCTGGCAAATCCAAACACAAGAAAAGCAAATAACGGCCGCGTCCGGTGCCTAATCTAGTCTTCGTCTTCCCCCAGCGCTGAGCGTAGGGCATCCACGTTGCATGGGCATAGCCATTGATAGGCAGTGTTGACTTCTCCGCTAGCTCTGGGCTGTGGCTACCACATTGCGTGGGAGGAACCCCTCCGCGTCCTCGAGGGGCTCCGGGCGTATACAGCCCGCTCATTATTACGTGAGAGTGTCACGGCCGTAGATAGCTGGGCAAGCCCCTAGGCGCACGGCCTGGTGGCTCCCAACTCCGTCAAGAACCATCCCGTGCATTTCTGCCCGGTTGTGCGCCCTTACGACCCTAACCCGAATGCATCGTTCCCCGCGTGACCTCAGGATTGCGCTCCCGAGGCCCAAACATGAGCACGATGCATCGGCGCGGCCATAAGGGTGTTTTCTCGATGAAGCATGCCTCGTGACGTGCCCATGCGCTGCCTGGACAAGGTCCCGAGGGCCTCGTGAGGCCCATCCTCCCGAGGCCATATCGGCGCTCTAGTTGCCGCGGGTGGCCCGCTCTGCTTGTGTCTTGCTGCTCCCCCCAGGCCATTACTCCCGAGGCCTGGGGGCTTGGCCCGGAGTCGCTTGCCCGCGGGGGCGCCGGCTTGTGCCGCGCCCCGCGGGCCCGGGTGCGCATTCCACTTGCTCTGCCCAGGCCCGGTGCTCCGCCGATGGGAGCCCACAGGCCCGGCTCGGGGAGGACGCCCAGGGTGCCCCTTACTCTTGCGAGGTGCTGGCACCTGTGGCGGGCGCCTGACCCATCCCTCCGCCAGGCGGTACGACATAGCACGGTACGTAGGGTTCCACGTAAGTGCTCGGTCCGCCTCCTGAGCCACCTGCCGGTGCGCCGGGGGCGGTCCCTCCTGGCGGCGGCGGGAAGCCGCCCCGCGCGCGTCGCTCGCAGACCCTCCTGCGCCGGGCCTCAGAGTGGAGTTCCTTGCCTTTGCCACCGCCGTTGGGTGGGCCGCGTGTCTCCTGGTGTGGATTGCTTCCTTGGTGACCTGTTGCGCCTTCGGCGTTGTTGCTCGTTTGCCCGGACGCCTGTGCCGCCTGCTCGCTGCACCGGATGGCGCGCTCCCGCCTGGTCAACCCAGGCTGTTGAGGGTCCGCCGAGTTTTGGAGACGTGTGTCGGTGCGCGCATGGGGCGCCCCTTTGTTTCCTCAGTGCGTTTGGTCGTTGTAGCCGGGCTGCGCCCCGAAACCGGTCACTGGGATCCGGAGAAGGAGGAGCACAGCGTGTGGCGTGCCTCGCTCGGGCCCGCCCGGCACTGGAAGGGTCACACCGCCAGCGGGCTGGGGAACGGACGCGGCAGACGAGCCCCAGCGCCTGGCGCCTATGGTCTTGAAGAAGAGTGGAGGGCCAACGCCCTCTGCGCGACGGTGACCAGCTCCGCAATGTGGTCGTCCCAAGCGTCGAAGCCCCCGTGCGTTGGATGGTGGCGGAGCATCTCGCTTGCCAGCAGTAACGCATCATGCGCGTCGAGGTCGCCCACATAGGTGTGGCGCATTGTAGGTGCCGAGGGCGCCGCTCGCCTGCCGTGCGCTTGGGCGGAGCGAGAGGCAGTGACGGTGGAGGCGATGCTGGTGGCCTGGTACCGACCGGCCGGGTCGACGATGCCATGGCGTGGGCCTCCGGCAGCAGCGGCGGGGTCGGCGTGAGCTGATCCGCTGCGGCCGGGGGAGACTTGCTAAGCGCCGGCCATCAGAGCAGTGAAGCGCGGGGAGGGCGGAGCTTGGAGGTGATCCCGACACGCCCCCAACCTGGCGCGCCAAATGTCGGATTTCGGGCAACGCAAAACCCTTAAGATTCGAACACAGGGGCGTGTGCGAAGATCCCCAGCGGCTTCGCCCAACCTAGCTCACTACTCGATGGACACAACGACGACCTCGCACGAAGACGAGGAAGAAGATGGACTCGACAGTTTACCCAGGCTCGGGCCACTACGAAGCGTAATACCCTACTCCTGCTTTAGTGGATTGCCTCTCAAGGAGGTGGGGTGGATGAACTAGTACCGTGCTTTAGAGCCTCATGAGGGCTCCCCTTGCGGTGTTCGTGGCCCTCTGAGGCTTGGTGGTGGATGAGTGGTGGAAATGGATTCCGTCCCCTCTACGGTGCGGCCTACCCTCTATATATAGCGGTGGCTCGGGCCCTCTTCCCTTATCGCAATGGCGGGAAGGGATCCCACAATGGCCAATTTTGAAGGGGGACATGAGTACGTGCCCGCCCTACCCAAAGGCGGTCTTTACCTGCAATGTAGCTGTCGACGGCGCAGGGATGGGCTTAGCGATGACATCCTCCCTGCGGGGCTGGTGGTCATGGTCTTGTTGCACCGGAATGGAAACCTTTGGGGGGTGCTTTGGGAACCCGCATACGTCTCTCCTCCCTTTGCACCAAAGAGGAAACTGCGCCGTCTGGCGCGCTGGCGCCCGCCTGTCCTTCCTTGCGTCACCCTTGACTCATGAGGCCGGGCCTTGCATAGAGATCTCCGCCGCTCCGGAGGGGGCCTGGGGAGGCCCATCCCTAGCCGGTCTTGGCGCTGCTCCTCCTCGCGAGGCTTGGGCCCTCGCGAGGGCCTTGCCTTGAGTGGGGCCACGTCCGGCCGTGTCTGGTTGATGAAGTGGGCCATGCCTTGGGCCGCAGGTAGGCAGGTCTAGGTACCGCCATTCCCAGAACGCCGACAACCGCCTAAGCCTCCGGCGCATCACCAGCCGGCCTGGCAGACTGCCCGGGAGCGGCCGCCGGCTCCTCCTCCATGGCCTCCGTGGCCTCGGTGTCGCTGCCAGTGCTGGAGCCAGTGCTCTCGTCGGCAACCTCGTCGTCCCTGGGCGCTTGGGGAATGCCGAAGGAGTCCTCGGCGACCGGTTCGCCGTTCTCACCTAGCGCCGGCAAGAGCTTGTCCGGGTCGACATAGGAAGCCAGCTCGTTGGCTCGGCGGACGAGGGTGCCTTCGCGGGTGGCTCGCTCCGCCACGGGGACCTCGAGCATCGTGGCCAGCCAGTCCAAGTTGACGCTGGGGTACCACGAGGTGACGAACCAAAGGGCCATCTGCGCCCCGAAGCGGGCGGCCAATGCCTTCCAAACCTCGAGCCGGGCCACCGCGTTCTCCAGCCACAGCGACACACGGCCCGCCGGGGCCCCGCGACCCGGCCAGAGGGCCGAAATCACCTCCATGCCGGCCGTGTGGAGTCGGTCCATACCGCGCTGAAGGAAGAGCAGCCGGTTCTCGATGGCGAGCGCAAACTCCGGCAAGTCCCAGCCAGCGTGCTCCTCAATCTCCTGCCCGCGTTGCCGCAGGCACTCCCGATGCTCCGCCACGACCCGCTTGGCGCGGCGCTAAGTGTCCGGGAATCAATCTAAGGGAAAGGAAAGAATCAGAAAACTAGGGAGAGAAGCAGCCGGCAAGGAAAGAGGACTCAAGATAAAAAAAACTCACGCTGGAAGGCTTCGTCCACCTCGATTGCAAACTGGAGGCTCGAGCTCCGCTACCTCTCACACGCCTCCTCCGCCTGGGCAAGGGTGGCCTGACGCCTCTTAAGCTCACCGCCAAGACGAGCAACCTCGTCCTGCAGGGCGGCGACCCGTCGGCTAGCGTCGGCCGCCTGCTTGGCGGCCTCCTCCCGGGCCGCCACCTCCTTCTACAGCTCCGCGGTGAGGCGCTCCTGGGCCGCCAGCCCATCCACGACCAGGCAGCCTAGCCGGTCCCACTCCGTCGTGATCGCATGGAGATCCCACTCCAGCCGGTCCCGCTTGGAGGCCACCTCGTCCCTCTTCTGCCGGATCGGGGTCAAGACCTCCATCTCCTCTGCGAAAGGATCGACCCGAGTTACTTAAGAATGCGGAA
The DNA here is from genome assembly GCA_039707655.1 of Elymus sibiricus. Classification (NCBI taxonomy): domain Eukaryota; kingdom Viridiplantae; phylum Streptophyta; class Magnoliopsida; order Poales; family Poaceae; genus Elymus; species Elymus sibiricus. The sequence continues at coordinate 200,291,157 of CM077663.1, read as the reverse complement.
GATTCGTGAGCGCTGCTGAGCAGCCGCCCCGACTCTTGGGGGCTACACCCAGTGGGTGCGCTCGCGCGCCCCCACTGGAACAAATGTACCTTGTGCCTTCCGCAGCACCTCCTGGACCTGATAAAAGCCGGCCTTGCCGCGGTTATGGATGGCAACCGCCTCGTCAAAGAGTGCCTCCCGCTTGGCGTTCTCAGCCTGCTCCGCGCCAAGAGACAAGAAGTTAGACGAAAAGAGATAGATCCGGCCCGGCTGCCACGCAGCCGAGCAGCCGGCCCGAATCCCGGGGGATACACCCAGTGGGTGCGCTTGCGCGCCCCCACTGAAAGTTCAACGCAAGCTGGAGGAATCTCACCTCCACCGCCTCCTCCACATGCCAGAAATTGCTTTCGGCGGCCTTCGCGAACCTAGCCAGCCCCTCATGGCAGTGCGCCATGATGCGGCCTGGCTCCCCAGGCGCAAGGGCCTGGTTGCTAGCTGGCGGGGCCGGGACGATCGGGACGAGGGCTAGCGCTTTCCAGTCCCGGATTACGTCAAGCATGGTCCTACTCGACCGGCTCGCCCCACCACTCGACCCGGCGTCTACCACGGCGGCAGCCGGTGGAAGGTTGGTGGTAATCACCAGGGCTCGGGAGCCGGCCTCGGGTCCCACTACAACTAGCACGGCCGGCTCCACCACCTGCCGGACCGGCTCGACAGCCGGCTGGACCGGCTCGCTCCTCCCACCGACCGTCACCTCCGGTGCCGCCTCCGGCACGGTCGGGGCGATGGGCACGTCTGACGCGGCCGGCTCGACGGTGGGTGGGGTCACGACCAACTCCTCCCGCTGGGCCGTCTCCTTAGCCGGCTCGGGCACCGCGCCCGCCGGCTCCACCTCCGCCAAGGGCGGGGCCATGGCCATCTCCTCGACCGGGTCTCGCGGCTCACTCGATAAAGGCCTCGACATCCGCATCGATTCCACCGCCGAGTCTGTCGCATGCGCCGGGTCTGCGGGCTGCTTCCACCTCCCGTCACTCGAGGCCCCCGAACGCGAGGGCGCGCCCTTCGCCCCTGGCTTCGCGGCTCGCATTTCTGCGAGCCTCCTCTTCTCCTCCCGCACTATGGCCGCGTGCTCCTGGGCCTGCAGGCTCGTAGCCTCCACCGGGTCGGCGGTCGAATCCATGTCATGGAGCTCGATGGCGTCCCTGGGGTAAACAAAGGATGGGCCCTCAGGTGCTTGCCGGCTCAAAAACTCGAAAAAACCCACGAGAACTAGGAAAAAGTACTCACCCGGCGACGAGGGGAAGGGTCCGCCTGGCCCGTGGCGGCGGCTTCGCGATGGCCGCTCGCCCTCTCTTGCGAGCCGGCGACTGTGTCAACGGCTGCCCCGAGGCCGGCCTCTTCTCCCGATGGGAGGCCTCGGCCGTCCGGCCACGAGTCGGATGCTCCTCGCCCCGTCCGCGTGGCTCCCGCCGAGCTGTGGGGGGAGGCGCGTCCAAGACCCGGACATCATCATCATCCTCATCGTCAGTCCAATCTTTGATCGAGGGTCCGGAGGGGAACTCACCAGTCGCTCTAGACCCGCCGGCTCCCGGGTCACCCATCGTCGCCTCTGCCTCAACCTCTCCCGAGGAGTCGACGCCCTCCTCGACGCCGCCTCCCAGCTCGAAATCCTCCGGATCGGAATCAGCGCGTTTCGCCTGGAATATCTGGGGGTGCGGGCCGTCCGGCGTGTTCTGTCAAGCAAAGTGCTGCGGTCAGCACGGCGTGTGAGCGGGGGGGGGGGACGGCTGGAGAAACACAGAAGGAAAGGAAATCACCTTGATGGGGCGTACCAGGGGCGCCGGGTCGTGACGGTTGTACGGCAACTTACCGAAGCTCTAGGTCCCCGGCGTCAGTTTGAAGTTGGTGATGGCGTTCACCCGCTCCGCCACCTGGGCTGTCGTCAGCTCGAAGGTGGACAGCCGGCAGGGGTCCTGCCGGCCCGTCATGTTGCAGATCCGGTGCGGCCTCTGGTGAAGGGGCAGCACCCGGCGATCGATGAAGGCGGCCACCAGATCGGCCGCAACGAGCCCCTCTCCACACCTCATGGTGTGGAGCCGGCCCAGCATCCCGGCCAGATCTCCGGGCGGCCCGTTGGCCGTCCAGTTCACCACCGAGGATGGGGCGTTGACGAAGGCCGGCAGCCGGATGTAGTCCCGCGCCGGGTCGACGTTCTTCACGTAGAAGAACGTCCGGTTCCATTTCTTGACGGACTCGATGAGGGTGATGCGGGGGAATAGCGGGCCGCGGACGCACACCACCGCGCCCCCACAGGAATACGCCTCATTGTTGTTCTTCAAGGCCTTGAGGTAGAAGAGCTTCCTCCACAACTCCACAAAGGGGAGAACTCCGAGGTAGCTCTCGCAGAGAGTCACGAAGCTCGACAGTTGAAGAATGGAGTTGGGCCCTAGGTGGTGCGGCTGGAGATCAAAGGTGTCCATGAAGAGTCGGAAGAACTGGCTCACCGGCAGGCCAAATCCGCACGAGAAGTGCCACGCGAACACCACGAACTCCCCCTCCACGGGCTCGGGTACCACCTCGCTGCCGGAGGAGGTGCACAACGTCCTCCGCGGTGACAACAGAGCCACCCCAGCTGCCGGAGGGTCTGTCGGCCATCTTTGAGGCAGTTGAATGCGAAGGAGCGGGCAAGCGGAGCGGCAGCGCGGGCCGAAGCGGCGAACTGCGAGAGGAGGAAGACGATGGGGAGAGGGGTGCCCGAACTGCCTTCTCCTCTCCCCCTCCCCTTATAAATAAGGGGGCGACGCCCGGGGGACATGGGGATTAACTGCGCCCACTCCCCCGGGGAATCCGCGAGACGTGGGCGCCGTGGGCCGTGGCCGCTGGGGCACGGGCGCAGAGGATCCCTGCGTGCGGCCCGAGGCCTACTGGGCTTGGCCCGTGGCCTACCGGGCTAGGCCCGAGGCGACGCCCCGTCAAGCCCCAGGATGCGGGGCCCTTAGTACCGCTGCGCTCCGCGTGGCGCACCACGGTCCGGCACGGGTCCCAAGGCGGCGCAACTGGACCTGAGGCGACGGGCCCGACTGCCGACGCGGCTGGTCGATCGATCCCCCGCGACAGGACGATACCGCAGGATGAAGCCGCCGGCTCCCCCTCGTAGGGAGAATGTGGGCCCCTGCCGGCTTCGAGGACTACTGACGGGGATATTACCCCTGGGTATGCCAAGATAATGGAGTTCAAGCCCCTTTCAGAAAAAACTACACTGTCGGCTAGTCCATGACCGGCTGGCGAACGGCCGGCTGGCCCCCTGGCTGGCTGGCCCACGGCCGGCTGGTCCATGGCCGGCTGGCGAGCGGCCGGCTGGCCCCCCAGGCCGGCTGAACCGCGGCCGGTTGGACAGGAGCCGGCCGCCTAGCCCTCGGCCAGCCCGCAACCGACCGCCCCGTGGCCGGCCCTCTCGCTGACCTCTGGACGGGCAGGCGCTTGTCTCCCCCCGCTGTGACCAAGTACACCGACAGGACACGACCCCCATGATGGGCTCGGGCATGGCTACAGCTACCACTGACGCGCGGGCACGCGTGGCTACAGTTCGGGCGGTCATACCACTTGCCCTGGCCGATCGAGACCTGACGGGGCAACAGTGCGGCCACGCCGGCATCCACTCCATTACCTGCCCCGGCGTGGCTACAGCGCAGCCAGCCGTACCACTGACTTCGGCCGGCAGGCGCAAGACGATGCCACAAGAGACGACCCGTGCCGTGGCAGGTGGGCGCGGGCCAATACAAGAGCCGGCTGGCGGGCCCCAGTCAACGATGGGACCGCACAGCCAGTGGACCCTATGAGCGACGAGACGACCCCGCCGGTGGGGCCGCCGGCCAGCAGGAGGCTGCCGGCCGGGGCCCCGATCAGTACCTTATGTATATTGTAAGCCGGGGGTTGGCCTATAACCCCTCCCCCCCCCCGAGACCCCCATGCATCGGGCAGGCACTAAGGCATTCACCCCATCTCACACTCTCACTCCCACGTAGCGAGGAAAGAAGAACCGACTGCTCCTTCTTCTTCCTCTAGACAACAGCTCAAGGAGCACCATTGTAACGCCAAACACCCATCAACTAGACAAGCAGGACTAGGGGTGTTACCTCCCACGGAGGTCCCCGAACCTGGGTACATCGTGTGTCCCTCACCGCTTGTGCCCAATCCCGCTCCCGGAGCCCGCCGGCGTTCTTCGGCCCCAACCACTCTCGATAAGCCACCCCATGGCATCTGTCGTGAGAAAACAACGACAAATTTATAAGTGATAATATACTGACACATTATGTTATCTAAAAATCTGGTAGCCATGACATGATATTCCCTATAGAGCCAGCAAAAAATTACAATAAAAAGTTTCACTAGAGGAATACTACAATTGGCGATTGAATGCCAAATGGCAGTGATTTTATTTCTATGTGTGGGAGCTTGATGAAAGATTACATGCAAAGTATACAAGTGAAAAACAACATTTATTTAGATGAGATATAATGTATTGCTCGCAGAAGTTAACATTGCTAAACTATTTCACTGGGCCAGCAATTCTAGGGCAGGAAACATACATATAAGCCTACTCTTAAATGTATGGAAATGTTGAAATTTCAGCGCCGCGGTCCAGCTTCCGTGGAGGAGCTGCATCGTTTGGGACGTGTTGGTCAGCTTCTGTTGGATGAGGGGTTGGCCACGAACATAGCATAGCCTGACAACGGGGATGAGGTCTATGTCGGTGAAGAGGGCGATGCTGGGGAGGCGGCCAATGGTGTAGAAGAGGGTGATGGAGGGAGGAGGCTGACGGAAGGAGAGGGAGGCAATGGTGGGGCGACAAGACGAATAGAAGTGAGATGGAAGACTAGCGGCTCGGCGGTGGCAGGCTTGTGAGAATGGAACAATGGCAACGTCATGGATATTGCTTTGACTGGGTTCATGAAAAGGGAAATTCACAAGTAAGTGTAACGCCACTTGGCGATGGCATTGTCGTCGTAAATATATTAAGCTTTATGATTTTGACTTCATGAAGCTAAGCTTCGACAACTTCACCATATTGTACTACGAGAGGTCTCCGATCCGCGTAGTTAGTGAAGTACAGAGTTGAAGGAGAGCCGAACAATCGCTAACTAAAATTCTGCTCTTGGACATCAACATATCAAACTGAAAAAAGACTGATTGATGTGCCTATGCTATCAATGGTTGACTAAAAGTTTGTAGATCTTAGTGCCACCTCATGATATTATCCAGGAATTCCATCTTCAATAAGTCATCCATGTAACTTAATCATTTCTTTGATTCGTTTAACTGCATTGTCACCCGTAGCAACGCACCAACACATTTAATACTCATTCTAATATTCACATGTTAAAATTGGATGTTAACATGATGGATGGGTGGAGTTACTCATTCGATGCTATTACGATGGCCAGAAAGGTGGAGTAACTCATCCGATGCTATCTCGCTGGCCGGCCGGCCGTGGCTATTAAGGGTGCAAGGATGCGTCCCGCCAAGACTCACCAACATGCTAAGCTAGCACAAATTGGACTAGAATACTTCAATCCAACTAGAACTAAAATTTTCCTTTTTTATATGAAGCAGGACATGTTCGGGCGCCGCACTGCACCCCTGGTGGCGATGCATATGGGACCGCTGCATAGAACCGATTGATTTTCATGTTGAGCAGAACTACAGCGTGGCATTGAGATTGACATGAACCGATGATGCATCATGGAGTAGAACATACTGTGAGTTTCAGCAGCGGTGTATAAACTACAAAAAACATTGATCCCATACATGGCCTCACAATTCTCAAGTAAGCAACGCATTCATGACTTCCATGCTAGATCCAGAATTGTTTTTGCGCCCATGTGAAGTTGTTTGATGTTAAAAGCTTAAGATACAAAGTCTTGTCTAAAATGCCCAAAGCGCTTTTATCAAGAAGACGAGCTTCCATCATAATTTCATGTATGTGAGAGGCTTGGAGAGAAAGTTGCATCGCAACAAGACCCCGACTTTGCTCTTCAAGCTTGATATCAAGAACGCCTTCGACTATGTAAGATGGGATTTCCTCTTGGATCTTTTAAGGCATATGTGTTTCCCAAGTAGATTTTGCGACTGGGTTTCGGCCCTCCTTTCCACGGCTTCGTTAAGGGTTTTGATCAATGGCGTATTGGCTGATCCGCTGAAGCATGGTCGTGTCCTCAGGCAAGGGGATCCACTATCCCTCCCTGCTGTTCATGTTGGCGATAGACCTTCTACACCATCTTCTCAACAAAGCCATGACTCAAGGGCACCTCCATCCTCTTTGTGGTACAGCCACGACCATCTGTGCTTCACTCTATGCCGACGATGTTGCCATCTTTATCAAGCCCATTAAAGAGGACGTCCAATTCCTTGCTTCCTCTCTGGCCTCCTTTGGAGATGTTACCGGTTTAGTCACCAACCGTGCCAAAAGCCCCGTCGCTCCAATTCGATGTGAAAACATTGACCTTGATGATATTCTACATGCTTTCCCGGCTATATGTACTTCATTTCCAATGAGATACTTTGGGCTCCCGCTATCCGTCAAGCATCTCAAGAGGATCCATTTTCAGCATCTTGAGGACAAGGTCGCTGGCAAGCTCCCATCTTGGCAAGGAAGACATGTCGCTAGTGCTGGCAGGGTTGTTCTTGTCAAAGTTGTACTCACTGCCATCGCCATTTACCATATTTTGCCTCTTGATATCCCGGTAGAAGTTCTCAAGAAGATTGACCGTATACATTGTGCCTATCTTTGGGCGGCATCGGATAAGGTTTCCGGTGTGAAATGCAAAGTGAATTGGGACCTTGTTTGCAAGCCAAAGAAGCATGGTGGCCTGGGTGTGCTTAATTTGGACAAATTTTCCAAGGATCTTAGACTTCGGTGGCTCTGGTTTGAATGGAAAGAGCCCACAAACCATGGATTGGTGTGGGTACACCATGCACGGACGAGGAGAAAGATTTTTTTTGTGGCTGCCACTATGGTCACGATTGGCAATGGGCGTACGACCAAATTATGGAACTCCTCTTGGCTGAATAGTTTGCACCCGCGTGATATTGTGCCTGGCATCTTTGATCTATCCAAAAAGAAAAACTGCTCGGTCCAACAAGCTTTAACAAACAACATTTGGATCTCTCACATTGATATCTCCAATGGCCTAACCCTTGACCACGTTCAACAATTTGCCAACCTCTGGGAAAAGATTGCTCAGGTCACACTTGGTGAAGATATGGAGGATTCCATTATTTGGAAGTTCACCAAGGATGGTTTGTATTCTACCTCCTCTGCTTATAAGGCGCAATTTGAGGACCTTATTACGTCAGTCATGGTCCATCAGTGTGGAAGGTGTGGGCTCCTCCGAGCTGCAAATTTTTCGCCCGGCTTGCTCTTCAGAATAGGATTTGGACATCGGATTGCCTTATTCGTTGTGGATGGCCCAACTGTGGTCTTTGCCCCCTTTGCAAGCAAAGTCGGGAATCCATGGCTCATCTACTATTCCAATGTTGTTTCATCCATCGTGTGTGGAATGGTATGCTCCAGTGTCTTGGCATGCATTACATCAATACTGCTAATTGGATGAGGATGGCCTCGGTTTGGGAATGGTGGACCGGAGACGTTCATATTCGTAGCGAAACCTCCAAGGCGCTTGCTTCGCTAAGGATGCTCATTTCTTGGGAGATTTGGTCAGAGCGCAATGCTAGAATCTTCCGCAACATGGTTGCTCCTTCACTGGTCCTTATTAGCAAGATTAAAGAGGAGTTGTCTCTTTGGGCTTTGGCGGGTGCCAAACACTTGATTATTGTAATGGCGTGAAAGTAGACCTTTATTTCTTTTGCCACCTTGTGGCTTTGTCTAAACCTTTTTCCTTAATCAATGAAATGGCAAATCTTTTGCCTTGTTTCAAAAAAAAGCTGGAGATACCGAGTAGAGGATGCACATGGCAACCACCAACCATTGAGGACGTTTAGAATTCAACTGTTTTTATGCTTGCTCTGTACACGACTTCTCACATATTGGTTTTATCTCAGTAGTGGCATATATATTCCCTGCATAGCACAAATGACCATCTCCATTGCCTCACCCTCAGACTTGAGCTTCCCCATGTTGCCGAGGCCAGCTTGATCAATCTATGTGTCTTTTGTGGTGCCAAGAACACAGCCCTATGAGATTCCCTATGTACAAATTGGTGTTTGATTTAATAGCAAAAATTAAGGGAGAGTAAAGAAAAAAGAAACAAAACGCCTCCACGCACATGAACTGGCAGGAAAAAAGAACCCTAAAATATGTTTCCCCATGAAACCAATCTGTTAACCAGTTTCTCAGATTGGATGGCGGCCGGGACTATGGGGCGGCGCGACAGGCCGATGTCAACGGCCCAGGGGCGATGCGAGCTATGTCCACATCTCAAATTGCCGTTTTTTCTGGTAGTAGGTCACAAATTGGGGAATTCGTGGCTACTCAGCATTTTATGAGTTGTGAAAATGCAAGAAAGGATACTAAATCTCGCTGTTAACCGCATTTTGAATAGAAAGATTAAGAAGAAGAAAAGTATTCAAAAGACAGAAATACCCAATATCTTGTTTCTAGCAAGCTATTGGGTATTGGTGTCTTTACTTTGTTCAAAAATTCTGTAATTTGTTTTCCTCCGAGATGATCCGCAATTTTTACTTTACTCCTCTTATAACTGTTTTGTTAGTTAATTCAATGAATTTTTTCATGGCCCTTCGGAATGAAACTCTTTTTTTCAGTTGGAAAGCTATATATTCTGCAAGAATGTTAGGTTGTATATAAAGTTCTCTAACTTTTTCGATCGAAATATTAAATCTTGGATTTACAGAGTTGATTTTCTTTTGTAGATCTTTCTCTAATTCTTAGATTGCTCCCTTTTTTGTTTAATGAATTTTGATATCCAATATGGATTATGACGTGAATCGTATCGATTTATTTTTGAATTTATGTATGTGTAATTACTTCGAAACTTGAACAAGAATCGATCAAGTCGGTCAGGTTAGGTAGCTCTGCTTGCATGTCGTCGGAAGAAACGATCAGCCTTGCTGCTTTTTCTGTGCACATGTGTGTTAGTTGTGTATGAAGCGTCTCAAACCTCCATACACAGAGGCCCGCATCTATATATTAATTGTAGCGAGAGGGATTACATGGTTCGGTTGTTAAACAACCATCGAGATACATGGGATAGAGAGATAGAGGAGAAAACAGATTAAACAGAAAAGATCTCGCCTATCTAAACGTGATATGACTAGCAAGTCCATATCCTGACTCTATCCCGAAAATATACATGTCGTTTAACACCCTCACCCTCCCATAATCAAAACTTGGCCAAGTTGAGATTACGTTTAAATTCTTCAAACGGTCTTGTAGGTAAGGCCTTTGTAAACCCATCTGCAACCTGATCCTTTGAGTGGACAAACCTGATTTCCAATTCCTTTCTAGCAACCCTTTCCCTCACAAAATGATAATCAATTTCAATATGCTTAGTCCTTGCATGAAACATAGGGTTGACAAATAAATATGTGGCACCAAGATTGTCACACTAGAGACTTGGAGTTTGTGTGCGACATATTCCAAGCTCTCTCAGCATAGACTTAACCCAAATAATTTATGCTATTGCATTTGCTAATGCTGTATACTCTGCTTCAGTACTGAACCTTGAGACTGTGGCTTGTTTCCTTGCACACCAAGAGATTAAGTTAGGACCAAAAACTACTACAAAACCTCCTATTGTATCATAAACTGTCATCCAAGCACCTTGCCCAGTCAGAGTCAGAGAAAGCATTAACAACGGTAGATGATGACTTGTTGAAGGTTAGGACAACACTCAACGTATCTTTTACATATCTCAATATACGTTTTGCAGCAGTCCAATGAGCAGTAGTAGGTGCATGAAGAAATTGACACACTTTGTTTACAGCAAAAGAAATATCAGTTCTAGTGAGAGTCAAATACTAAACTACACCTACCAAACTCCTGTATTTGGTGCCATCATCTTGACTCAATGGTTCACCTTCTGCAAGAGATAATTTTTCGGTACTGGATAGTGGTGTTGGTGACGGTTTACACCCTTGCAATCTAACTCTACTCAAAAGATCAGTTGCATATTTCTCTTGGGAAAGATGAAGGCCACCTTCCCTGTTTTTCTTAACTTCAATACCAAGAAAGAAATGCAAGTCTATGAAATCCTTAAGTGCAAATTCTGAGTTTAAATCCTTCAGTAAAGTTGTCACTGCATCATTTGATGAACTAGCACTACTGCAGGATGCTGCTAACGCGACACATCAATCAGAGACCCCTCGACAAAACTGTGTGCGATGACCAAATCGCAAACGATATAGTTATAGCTCCGTCCCTAATGCCGCAAACTGTGTGCGATGACGGGTCCATCAAATACGATCTAAGAAATAGTTCTGTGTGTGATGTTTGGCAAACAGTTGGCCTAGGTAAACTGTTTGTGATTGGATAATATAACACAAACGCTTATAAAAATACAAGTGCGTGCGAAGTACAGCATACAGTTGTGACGCCCTGGTTTTGTGCTACAGTAATGTATGTAATTAAGCTACAGTAATCCCACGCTAATGTTGCCACATCACCCCGATCACTATTGTTAAACTCGCGTTGGTTCAAACCCCGTTCAAATTCAAATTTAAATCCCAGTCAAACGATAAAAGTTTTCAAATATCAAAACTAAAATGTTCCAGCTGTAGCAAATAAGTCATGATTAATATTGGTGAAGAAACCACACTTTTATAAAATGATCAGATGCTCTAAAATAAATTAAACAGTAGCTAAAACAATTATTTAAATGCCTTTCCTAAATGATAAAATATTAAACTATTTTTCTTATGCCCAAAAGTTAATGGGACAGTAGCATATTTATTCTCACTAAATTAGGGACTACTTTTGTATTTTATACAACTAAAACTAAAGGGAAACTAAAAAAATAGAAAATAAAAATAAAAAAAGAATAAAAAGAATAAAATAAATAAAAGGCCTAACCGGGCCGAAACCGGCCGGCCCAGCTGGCCGGCCCAACCGGCCCGGCCGACTGCTATAAGGGGACCAGGGGCAACCCTAGCGCCCCCAGCGCCCCCGACCGATTCCCCCCCCCCCCCCGCCGCCGCCGCCCCGTCGGGCCGCCCGACCCGACCGCCCCCGACGCCCCCCCCCCCTGACGACGACTGCCCGCCCCCCCCCCCCGACCCGCCGCCTCGCCATCGTGCCCCGACCCCGCCGGCGGCTCCCTGTGAGCTGTTGGAAATATGCCCTAGAGGCAATAATAAATTGGTTATTATTATATTTCCTTGTTCATGATAATCGTTTATTATCCATGCTATAATTGTATTGATTGGAAACTCAAATACATGTGTGGGTACATAGACAACACTGTGTCCCTAGTAAGCCTCTAGTTGACTAGCTTGTTGATCAAAGATGGTTAAGGTTTCCTAGCCATGGACATGAGATGTCATTTGATAACGGGATCACATCATTAGGAGAATGATGTGATGGACAAGACCCAAACTGTAAACGTAGCATTTGATCGTGTCAGTTTATTGCTATTGTTTTCTGCATGTCAAGTATCTGTTCCTTTGACCATGAGATCATGCAACTCACTAACACCGGAGGAATACCTTGTGTGTATCAAACGTCGCAACGTTACTGGGTGACTATAAAGGTGCTCTACAGGTATCTCCGAGGGTGTCTGTTGGGTTGGCATGGATCAAGACTGGGATTTGTTACTCCGTATGACGGAGAGGTATCTCAGGGCCCACTCGGTAATACAACATCACAATGAGCCTTGCAAGCAATGTGACTAAAGTGTTAGCCACGAGATCTTGTATTACGGAACGAGTAAAGAGACTTGCCGGTAACGAGATTGAACTAGGTATAGTGATACCGACGATCGAATCTCGGGCAAGTAACATACCGAAGAACAAAGGGAACAGCATACGGGATTAACTGAATCCTTGACATAGAGGTTCGACCGATAAAGATCTTCGTAGAATATGTAGGAGCCAATATGGGCATCCAGGTCCCGCTATTGGTTATTGGCCGTAGAGGTGTCTCGGTCATGTCTACATAGTTCTCGAACCCGCAGGGTCTACACACTTAACGTTTGGTGACGATTAGTATAATTGAGTTATTATGTTGGTGACCGAAAGTTGTTCGGAGTCCCGGATAAGATCCCGGACATGACGAGGATCTCCGGAATAGTCCGGAGGTAAAGATTGATATATGTGATAATAGTGTTTTGATCTCTGGAAGGGTTCCGGAGTTCACCGGAAGGGGTTCCGGATGTTTACCGAAGTGTTCGGGTGCAGCAACACTTTATATGAGCCAAAGGGATAAAGCCCACAAGGTATTGGAAAGTGCAAAAGTAGTTTTGCTGCCGCGTAAGCGGTACTACCGCTTGGTGAAGCGGTACTACCGCCGGAGCGGTACTACCGCTTGTGTGAAGCGGTACTACCGCCCAAGCGGTACTACCGCTTGTGTGAAGCGGTACTACCGCTTGTGCGCGGCTGTGCACGGTTCGGCAGGGATCCGAGTTGGACTCTTTCCCTGCGGGCCAAACCGACCTTGTGCGGGCAAAACCGACCCGGAGGAGGCTTTTACTCCAAGTTTAGACCCCAAGGCTCAACATATAAATAGAGGGGCAGGGCTAGCACATGGGACACATCAGGATTTCCCAAGCCGTGTGCCGGCAACCCTAGCCCTCTAGTTCCTCCGTCATAATCTCCGTAGCGCTTGGCGAAGCCCTGCAGAGATTGTTCCTCACCACCATCACCACGCCGTCGTGCTGCTGGAACTCAACCACTACTTCATCATCGCTCGCTGGATCGAGCAGGTGAAGGCGTCATCAAGCCGTACGTGTGTTGAACGCGGAGGTGCCGTCCGTTCGGCACTAGTTCGTGATCGGATCGAGGGACGACGTGCGATTTGGATCGCGGAGACGTTCGACTACATCAACCGCGTTTCTTAAACGCTTCCGCTTAGCGATCTACAAGGGTATGTAGATTCACTCTCCCTCTCGTAGATGCTCATCACCATGGATAGATCTTGCGTGTGCGTAGGAAAATTTTTGTTTCCCATGCAACGTTCCCCAACAGTGGCATCATGAGCTAGGTCTATGCGTAGATGAGATCTCGAGTAGAACACAAACGAGTTGTGGGCGTGGGTGTATACATATTGCTTGCCGTTACTAGTTGATACTTGATTCAGCGGTATTGTGAGATGAAGCAGCCCGGACCGACATTACGCGTACGCTTACGCGAGACTGGTTTTACCGCTGCGTGCACTTGTTGCATAAAGGTGACTGGCGGGTGTCTGTCTCTCTCACTTTAGTTGAATCGGTTCAATGAAGAGGGTTCTTTTAGAAGATCAAAAAGCAATCACTACACCACGTTGTGGTTTTGCGTAGGTAAGAACGGTTCTTGCAAACCCGTAGCAGCCACGTAAAATTTGCAACAACAATTAGAGGACGTCTAACTTGTTTTTGCAGGGTATGTTGTGATGTGATATGGCCAATTACATGATGAGATATATGTGATGTATGAGATGATCATGTGATGTATAGAATATCACGACTTGCATGTCGATGAGTACGGCAACTGGCAGGAGCCATAGAGTTGTCTTTAATTATTGTATGACCTGCGTGTCAATCATTAAGCGCTATGTAATGCTTTACTTTATCGCTAAACGTTAGCTATAGTCGTGGAAGCAACAGTCAGCGCGACAACCTTATGGCGACACGTTGATGGAGATCAAGATGATGGAGATCATGGTGTCATGCCGGTGACGATGGAGATCATGCCGGTGCTTTGGAGATGGAGATCAAAAGCACAAGTTCATGGCCATATCATGTCACTTATGATTTGCATGTGATGTTAATCCTTTTATGCATCTTATTTTGCTTAGGACGACGGTAGCATTATAAGGTGATCCCTCACTTAAATTTCAAGATAAATTGTGTTCTCCCCAAGTGTGCACCGTTGCGAAAGTTCGTCGTTTCGAGACACGCCGTGATGATCGGGTGTGATAGACTCTACGTTCGCATACAACGGGTGTAAGCCATGTTACACGTGCGGAACACTCGGGTTAAACTTGACGAGCCTAGCATGTACAGACATGGCCTCGGAACACAAGAGATCGAAAGGTCGAACATGAGTCATATAGTAGATATGATCAACATGAAGATGTTCACCATTGAAACCACCTCAACTCACGTGATGATCGGACTTGAGTTGGTGGATTTGGATCATGTTACACTCGAATGATCGGAGGGATGTCAATTTGAGTGGGAGTTTTTTAAATATGATTAACTAAACTCATTATCTAAGAACAATAGTCTAAGTTGTCTTTGCTATATTTATGTTGTAGATCATGGCTCGCGCAGTAGCACCCCTGAATTTTAATGCGTTCCTAGAGAAAGCTAAGTTGAAAGATGATGGAAGTAACTTTGTGGACTGGGCCCGTAATCTAAGGATTATCCTTACGGCTTCCCAGAAGGCTTATGTCCTTGATGCACCGCTTGGTGATCCACCCGCTCCAGTTGAGTCTCTAGACGTTGTGAACGCCTGGCAGGCTCGTTCTGATGATTACTCAATAGTTCAATGTGCAATGTTGTATGGCTTAGAACCGGGACTTCAAAGACGTTTTGAACGTCATGGAGCATATGAGATGTTCCAGGAGTTGAAGTTTATCTTTCAGAAGAATGCCCGGATCGAGAGATATGAGATCTCCGATAAGTTCTATGCTTGCAAGATGGAGGAGAACGGGTCTATCAGTGATCACGTGCTCAGAATGTCTGGGTACTCCACCCGTCTGGCTGAGTTAGGGATGCCCCTTCCGCCAGAGGCTATCACTGACAGAGTTCTTCAATCATTGCCACCTAGCTACAAGAGCTTCGTGTTGAACTATAACATGCACGGGATGAACAAGTCAGTCGCCGAGCTGTTTGCGATGCTGAAAGCCGCTGAGTCTGAAATTCAGAAGGAGCATCAAGTGTTGATGGTCAATAAAACCACTAGTTTCAAGAAAAATGGCAAGGGTAAGAAGGGTAACTCCAAGAAGAGTGGCAAAGCAGTTGCTCCTCTCGTGAAGAAACCCAAGGCTGGACCCAAACCAGAAACTGTGTGTTTTCATTGCAAGGGAACTGGACACTGGAAGCGGAATTGCCCCAAGTATTTGGCTGACAAGAAGGCGGCCAACAACAAACAAGGTATATATGATATACATGTTATTGATGTGTACCTTACCAACTCTCGTTGTAGTGCCTGGGTATTTGATACCGGTGCGGTTGCTCATATTTGCAACTCAAAACAGGAACTGCGGAATAGACGGAGGCTGGCAAAGGACGAAGTGACGATGCGCGTGGGAAATGGTTCCAAGGTTGATGTGATCGCCGTCGGCACGCTCGCTCTTCGATTACCGTCGGGATTAGTGATGAACCTAAATAAGTGTTATTTGGTGCCTGCGTTAAGCATGAACATTATATCTGGATCTTGTTTATTGCGAGACGGTTACTCATTTAAATCAGAGAATAATGGTTGTTCTATTTATATGAGTAATATCTTTTATGGTCATGCACCCGATGTGAGGGGTTTATTCTTATTGAAATCTCGATAGTAATGATACATATGTTCATAACATTGATGCCAAAAGATGTAGAATTGATAATGATAATACCACTTTCTTGTGGCACTGCCGTTTAGGTCATATTGGCGTAAAACGCATGAGGAAGCTCCATGCTGATGGACTTTTGGAGTCACTTGATTTTGAATCACTTGACACATGTGAGCCATGCCTCATGGGCAAGATGACTAAAACGCCGTTCTCTGGAACAATGGAACGGGCAAGTGACTTATTGGAAATCATACATACTGATGTGTGCGGTCCGATGAGTATTGAGGCGCGCGGTGGTTATCGTTACTTTCTCACCTTCACTGATGACTTAAGTAGATATGGGTATATTTACTTAATGAAACACAAGTCTGAAACATTTGAAAAGTTCAAACAATTTCAGAGTGAAGTTGAGAATCATCGTAACAAGAAGATTAAATTCCTACGATCTGATCGAGGGGGAGAATATCTGAGTTATGAGTTTGGCAGTCACTTAAGACAGTGTGGAATTGTTTCACAATTGACACCGCCTGGAACACCACAGCGTAATGGTGTGTCCGAACGTCGTAATCGAACCTTATTGGATATGGTGCGATCTATGATGTCTCTTGCCGATTTGCCACTATCGTTTTGGGGTTATGCATTAGAGACAGCTGCATTCACTTTAAATAGGGCACCATCGAAATCCGTTGAGACGACGCCATATGAACTTTGGTTTGGCAAGAAGCCAAAGCTGTCTTTTCTTAAAGTTTGGGGATGTGATGCTTATGTCAAAAAGCTTCAGCCTGAAAAGCTGGAACCCAAAGCGGAGAAATGCGTCTTCATAGGATACCCAAAAGAGACAGTTGGGTATACCTTCTACCTCAGATCCGAAGGCAAAGTGTTTGTCGCTAAAAACGGAACATTTCTTGAGAAAGAGTTTCTCTCGAAAGAATTGAGTGGGAGGAAGATAGAACTTGATGAGGTTGTTAAACCTTTACTTCAACCTGAGAGTAGCGCAGCGCAGAAAGTTGTTTCTGTGGAGCCTACATTAGCTGAAGAGGAAGTTAATGATGATGATCATGAAGCTTTGGATCAAGTTGCTATCGAACCTCGTAGGTCGACAAAGACGCGTACTGCTCCTGAGTGGTACGGCAACCCTGTCTTAGAGGTCATGTTGTTAAACAACGATGAACCTACGAGCTATGGAGAAGCGATAATGGGCCCGGATTCCGAGAAGTGGTTAGAGGCCATGAAATCCGAGATGGGATCCATGTATGAAAACAAAGTATGGACTTTGGAAGTATTACCTGAAGGGCGTAAGGCCATTCAGAACAAATGGATCTTTAAGAGGAAGACGGACGCGGACGGTAATGTCACCGTCTATAAAGCTCGACTTGTGGCAAAGGGTTTTTCACAAGTTCAAGGAGTTGACTACGATGAGACCTTCTCACCCGTAGCGATGCTTAAGTCCGTCAGAATCATGTTAGCAATAGCTGCCTTTTTCGATTATGAAATTTGGCAGATGGATGTCAAAACAGCGTTCCTTAACGGTTTCCTTAAGGAAGAGTTGTATATGATGCAACCAGAAGGTTTTGTCGATCCAGAGAATGCTGACAAAGTTTGCAAACTCCAGCGATCCATTTATGGACTGGTGCAAGCATCTCGGAGTTGGAATCTTCGTTTTGATGAGGTGATCAAAGCGTTCGAGTTTATACAAGTTTACGGAGAAGCTTGTATTTACAAGAAAGTGAGTGGGAGCTCTATAGCGTTTCTAATATTATATGTGGATGACATATTGCTGATTGGAAACAATATAGAAATGCTGGAAAGCGTAAAGGAATATTTGAACAAGAGTTTTTCAATGAAGGACCTAGGAGAAGCTGCTTTCATATTAGGCATCAAGATCTATAGAGATAGATCAAGACGCTTAATAGGACTTTCACAAAGCACATACCTTGATAAGATTTTGAAGAAGTTCAAAATGGATCAGTCCAAGAAGGGGTTCTTGCCTGTTTTGCAAGGTGTGAAGTTGAGTAAGACTCAATGCCCAGTGACTGCAGAAGATAGAGAAAAGATGAGTGTCATCCCCTATGCTTCAGCCATAGGCTCTATCATGTATGCAATGCTGTGCACAAGACCCGATGTCAGCCTTGCCATAAGTATGGTCGGAAGGTTTCAAGGTGATCCAGGAATGGAACACTGGACGGCGGTCAAGAATATCCTGAAGTACCTGAAAAGGACTAAGGACATGTTTCTCGTTTATGGAGGTGATCAAGAGCTCGTCGTAAAGGGTTACGTCGATGCAAGCTTTGACACTGATCCGGATGACTCTAAGTCGCAAACCGGATACGTATTTATTCTTAATGGGGGTGCGGTTAGCTGGTGCAGTTCCAAGCAAAGCGTGGTAGCAGATTCTACATGCGAAGCGGAGTACATCGCTGCCTCGGAGGCGGCGAAGGAAGGTGTCTGGATGAAGGAGTTCATGACAGATCTTGGAGTAGTGCCAAGTGCACTTAACCCAATGACTCTGTTTTGTGATAATACTGGTGCCATTGCTCTAGCCAAGGAACCAAGATTTCACAAGAGGACCAGACACATAAAGCGACGTTTCAATTCCATCCGCGATTACATCAAGGAGGACGACATAAATATTTGCAAAGTACACACGGATCTAAATGTTGCAGATCCGATGACTAAACCTCTTCCAAGGGCTAAACATGAACAACACCAGAACTGCATGGGTGTTCGATTCATTACAATGTAAATCACATAGTGATGTGAACTAGATTATTGACTCTAGTGCAAGTGGGAGACTGTTGGAAATATGCCCTAGAGGCAATAATAAATTGGTTATTATTATATTTCCTTGTTCATGATAATCGTTTATTATCCATGCTATAATTGTATTGATTGGAAACTCAAATACATGTGTGGGTACATAGACAACACTGTGTCCCTAGTAAGCCTCTAGTTGACTAGCTTGTTGATCAAAGATGGTTAAGGTTTCCTAGCCATGGACATGAGATGTCATTTGATAACGGGATCACATCATTAGGAGAATGATGTGATGGACAAGACCCAAACTGTAAACGTAGCATTTGATCGTGTCAGTTTATTGCTATTGTTTTCTGCATGTCAAGTATCTGTTCCTTTGACCATGAGATCATGCAACTCACTAACACCGGAGGAATACCTTGTGTGTATCAAACGTCGCAACGTTACTGGGTGACTATAAAGGTGCTCTACAGGTATCTCCGAGGGTGTCTGTTGGGTTGGCATGGATCAAGACTGGGATTTGTTACTCCGTATGACGGAGAGGTATCTCAGGGCCCACTCGGTAATACAACATCACAATGAGCCTTGCAAGCAATGTGACTAAAGTGTTAGCCACGAGATCTTGTATTACGGAACGAGTAAAGAGACTTGCCGGTAACGAGATTGAACTAGGTATAGTGATACCGACGATCGAATCTCGGGCAAGTAACATACCGAAGAACAAAGGGAACAGCATACGGGATTAACTGAATCCTTGACATAGAGGTTCGACCGATAAAGATCTTCGTAGAATATGTAGGAGCCAATATGGGCATCCAGGTCCCGCTATTGGTTATTGGCCGTAGAGGTGTCTCGGTCATGTCTACATAGTTCTCGAACCCGCAGGGTCTACACACTTAACGTTTGGTGACGATTAGTATAATTGAGTTATTATGTTGGTGACCGAAAGTTGTTCGGAGTCCCGGATAAGATCCCGGACATGACGAGGATCTCCGGAATAGTCCGGAGGTAAAGATTGATATATGTGATAATAGTGTTTTGATCTCTGGAAGGGTTCCGGAGTTCACCGGAAGGGGTTCCGGATGTTTACCGAAGTGTTCGGGTGCAGCAACACTTTATATGAGCCAAAGGGATAAAGCCCACAAGGTATTGGAAAGTGCAAAAGTAGTTTTGCTGCCGCGTAAGCGGTACTACCGCTTGGTGAAGCAGTACTACCGCCGGAGCGGTACTACCGCTTGTGTGAAGCGGTACTACCGCCCAAGCGGTACTACCGCTTGTGTGAAGCGGTACTACCGCTTGTGCGCGGCTGTGCACGGTTCGGCAGGGATCCGAGTTGGACTCTTTCCCTGCGGGCCAAACCGACCTTGTGCGGGCAAAACCGACCCGGAGGAGGCTTTTACTCCAAGTTTAGACCCCAAGGCTCAACATATAAATAGAGGGGCAGGGCTAGCACACGGGACACATCAGGATTTCCCAAGCCGTGTGCCGGCAACCCTAGCCCTCTAGTTCCTCCGTCATAATCTCCGTAGCGCTTGGCGAAGCCCTGCAGAGATTGTTCCTCACCACCATCACCACGCCGTCGTGCTGCTGGAACTCAACCACTACTTCATCATCGCTCGCTGGATCGAGCAGGTGAAGGCGTCATCAAGCCGTACGTGTGTTGAACGCGGAGGTGCCGTCCGTTCGGCACTAGTTCGTGATCGGATCGAGGGACGACGTGCGATTTGGATCGCGGAGACGTTCGACTACATCAACCGCGTTTCTTAAACGCTTCCGCTTAGCGATCTACAAGGGTATGTAGATTCACTCTCCCTCTCGTAGATGCTCATCACCATGGATAGATCTTGCGTGTGCGTAGGAAAATTTTTGTTTCCCATGCAACGTTCCCCAACATGAGCATCCCCCCCCCCCCGCGCCACACCGCCACACGCCGCCGCTCGCCGGCTCTGCTTGTATGCGTGTGTGTGTGTGTGTGTGTGCGTGTATGTGTGGGGTTTGCCCCACTGACATGCGGGGCCCGCCCCTGTTTAAACTGAAAATAAAAATGTTAGATAAAAATAATAATTAGGAAAATAAATATTAATATTAATAATTAATTTATTATATTAATTAATTAATTAAACAGAATTATTACTGTTTTGGATAAATAGGATTTAATAATTAAATGAATTTCAGAATAATGATAACTCTGTATTAATTAATATAAAATAAACCGTAGTCCGGATGAAAAAGTTTTGAACATGAAAGTTGCTCAGAATAACCCTATGGTTTCAAATACGCAATCCGTTAGTCTGTCATGTGCTCCTAGCATAGCGAACATGGAACTTTTCCATCGTTTTTGCCTGTCCGGTAATAGCCCGAGACCCGGAAAATATCGTCAGATATTCTTTCGACCCGTCTGCGACGTGTAATACTGTGTTAGTACATGCCTAGCTCTACATATTGCCATGTCATGCATCGTGATTGCATCTGTGCTTTATATTTATTGTTTCTCCCCCCTCTTCTTACCGGTAGACCCCGAGACTGAGGTGCTGTCGGGTACGACTACACCGCTGACGATCAGGCCTTTGCCGCAAAGCAGCAAGGCAAGCAACCCCCCTTGAGCATTCCAATATCGCCCATTCTTCCCTCTTATTCTTGCATTAGATTTTGCTACTGTATTAGTTAGCTCCTATTCTGATGCATAGCCTGATTTTGATAAACTGCTACTATACCTGCAATCATACCAACTGCTTAGTATAGGTTGATCAATGAATCCCCAGTGACCCCTTAGTCCCAGTTGCCCTTGCTTCTTCATCGCGACTCGCGACTCGAAGACTCGGTCAACCGACCGACAAGCCAGGCCCCTCACATCACCGCACACCCCTTAGTTGTACGACTCTGCAGAGCTACTATCGAGTACCGAGGGTGACACCTCGTGAAGTACTCATGATGCTAACTCTGTAGTGTAGCTAGTCGGTCGTGGTTATCGAGGGTGATTCCTCCTTCACCACTCCCGACGATGACTCTGTCGTGCAACCCCTCAAGTGTGGGACCCTCGAGGGTGATTCCTCTAAGTCCACCTTGACGGTTTCATCGAGCTGGACCCTTTGAGGGTGATTCCTCAGGTTCCGTCTTAATGTTTTATACACATAGTTACTATGACCTGGTTACAGAAACATGTTGGTGATGGGTCGGCCCTGAGGGGTACCCACGGTTTGATGATGATGAGGCGTGGACGGGCAGGAGAGGCCCTTGCCACTCATCCTCGAGACGGGGCGACGGGACCGCACTTCATGGGTCGCGCTTGCCCCGCATTAATAAAATGCTAATGGGTTGGGTATTTGATCCGAGTTGGTCGTTGACCTTTTTACGCACCAAACCTTCACGTGGGAGAAGTTATGGGTACTCAGCATCGTTGTATCAGCCAAAGCTCTTCGGACGTCAGCAATGGAGCGGCGTGCGCCCGAGTGGCCTGGACGGTACAGCTCTTGGACTAGAGTGTACTAGGGATGACCTCGGCCGCGTACGCATCTTGCAGCAGCGCATAGGGCAAGTGGGCCCACGACCCCTGTGGGCTTAGGATTTAGACCGGCGGGCTGGCCTCTCTGTTGAGCCTAGCTGGGGCGACGACGTGTTGATATCCCGAGGCCGGGCATGACCCAGGAAAGTGTGTCCGGCCAGAGGTGATCAAACGTGTTGGAAATGCGGTGCACCCCTGCAGGGATGAATTCATCTATTCGAATAGCCGTGTCCACGGTAAAAGGACGACTTGGAGTTGTACTTTGACCTTCTACAACTATAATTGTGACTTTACATTGAAATGAATGTTGGCCCCGAGATTGCTTTCTCGCAGGGAGTCAAGGAAGAATCTCTGGGCATGGTTACTTAATAAAATTGCTACAATAATATGACTATATATGAGATACCAGTCTATTCTCTTCTAATGCTGCAAGATGCTGAAGATGCTAGTCTTCGATAGGACTAGGCCTTCCCCCCTATTCTTGCTTCTGCAGTCAGTCCAGATATAAGCCCCCCCCCTTTCCCTTGATAATGATGCATACTTAGCATAGTTCTGATGTCAGTCTTGCGAGTACTTTGGATGAGTACTCACCGCTGCTTTGCTTTCTCTTTCCCCCTCGATACGTTTCTGCATTCAGACGATGGAACCCAGGAGATGGAGTACGCCGGAGACTACTACACCACCGCTGGAGCCTAATACTACATGGAGAGTGCCGACGCTCAGGAATAGATAGGTTGGCTCCCAGCCAGGAGGCCTCGCCTCTTTCGATCCGCTGCTCATGTTTGTGCTAGCCTTCTTAAGGCAAAACTTTTTTAACTTATGTATGTACTCAGATATATTTGCTTCCGCTGACTCGTGCTTGTCGAGCTTTGTATTCGAGCCCTCGAGCCCATGGCTTGTAATATGAAGCTGTATGACTTTAATTTGTGTCTAGTGTTGTGTTGTGGTATTGATTAGTGAGTCCCTAATCTTGGTCATACGCATTGCGTGTTTGATTAGCGTACGGTCGAAATCGGGGGTGTCACAAGTTGTATCAGAGCCGACTGCCTGTAGGTAGCCCCCTTTCCAACTCCTTGGCCAAAGTTGAGTCTGGTCATTGAAAAACTTTTACTAACATTGTTGTGTGGCTTACGGGCCCACATCTCAATCGGATGGTATTAGGATCTTTTATTCCTCATCTATACTCTGCGTCTGATCTCTCTTCTCTTTCGGGTTAAAGATTTTGCTAACTGTAACATTAGGCTCTCGTGATCACATCCACGGGAGATTTGTTTTGTCGACAATTGTTTCCTTTGAAGTTATGATGCACACACTGTCATTTGACATCTTTAAATCTTCTTGTTACAGATGCGCCCCGCTAGGCATGTCGTTCGTCTGACTTTGGCTCATGATACGACTAGGTTCCGGGCCATTCTGATCAACCTCTTGATCAGGCTGGGATATCGCTGGTACCCCGAGTACACTGTTTACGAGGACTACCGCGAGTTCAACCAGGAACAGTATGAAGCTGAGATGGTTATCTAGGATCGACGGGACCTCTCCATCACTGAGCTGCACACCTTTCGTGGCATTGGAGTGACCGTTGAGATGGCAGTACAGGATGCTGCTTATGCTGCTATTGTTCGTCTCCATGCAGCGAACCCCTGTTTGGAGGAGACGACATACAGATACATCCCGTATGCTCCTGCTGGAGTGGATAATGCAGCCGACGCTGAGGTCTTGACCCCTTTCGCGCGGCAGCGCAAAGACCGGTCCTACACTGTTGTCTGCACCCCCTACGTGAGTCATCGTTATGACCCACAGGTTCTAGTTCAGTACACTGAGGCACTAGATCACACTGTTAGGCCTCTTAACGTCGAGCTGTACGCCACCCGTGCTCGTCTTTACCTGGCTATGGAGCAGTTGTTGCCAGCAGTCACTGCAGGGATGCATCCGGAGTACATTCTTCACCCGCGTCGTACTGAGTTTCCTCCAGGTCTTGAGTGGCCTGCGGTTGGAGGTTGAACTCCAGCACGTGGACCTGCGCTCCCGGTTGATCACCAAATTCTGCATCAGGGTGTGCACGGGATGCAGAACCCTGCCCCCAGGTTTCACATTCAGGGTCACGTGCAGTTCCGTGGGTTCTTTCGTTGTCCCCGACGTTGATGTAGCATATCGCTATGCCTCGTTGTTGTATCCCTCTACCGCGTGCCTGCGTGCCGCCTAGTTGTCTAGGTTATTTTCATGCCGAACCTATCGTCTATTTCGTAACGAACTTATGGTTTGTAATAGACCTATGTATGGATCTGCATGTTGAAATTCGAACTACTATGTCGTATCTATTGCACTTCCTTCTTTGTGCAGTTTACTTCATGAATGATTCTTTGTCTTTGCAATTGCCAAATGCTAAACTACCACTGTTAAAATTTGACAGAATGGTTAGGCTAGCTGGTCGTGGTGTGCCTGAACCACCACCACCACCGGAATACATGGCTGGTATGATGCAACAGTTTGAACTGAATCGCCAGTTTATGCAAGGGCTTATGGACCAGTTCCCAAGGCCGAATATGAATTAGCAGCCAGCCCCAATGACTCTGCAGGACTTCATGCGTCTCAACCCTGCAATCTACTGCAGCTCAACTCAGCCGCTTGACGCAGATGACTGGCTCCGTGACATCACTTATGAGCTGGAGTCTTCAGGCGCCCCAGTGGCTAACTATGTCACCTTTGCCTCGTACTTTCTGAAGGGTCCCGCTGCTCAATGGTGGGACAGTCACAGGCGCTCACAGCCTGTTGGAACAATCATCACCTGGCTGGAGTTCCCAGCTACGTTCCGTGCTCGCCACATTCCTCAGGGACTGATGGATAAGAAGAAGCGTGAATTCCGCAACCTAGTCCAGGGCAACAAGACTGTGGATGCTTATCAGCGGGAATTTCTGGACTTATCTCGCTATGCTGAAGAAGACGTTGCAACTGATGCTCGCGGGCAGGAGAAGTTCCGTGAAGGCCTCCACCCGGATATCAAGCTGGCACTCCTTGTTCAAGACTTCGATAACTTTGCCACCTTGGTGAACAAGTCTATTCTAGTGGAAACAGGTCTGCAGGACTACAAGGACAGCAGCAAGCGCAATCGTGACATGGGCTCATCTTCGGGATATTCTCCTCAGAAGCACAAGATCTGGATCCCCCACAACATGTATCATGCACCGCCTCCTGCTCCGAGGTCGTCCTATGTTGCACCTCGTCTGCCTCCAGCCCCACCTAGGCAGCCGAGGCTCCCAGCTCCGTCACCATGAGCTCCTGTTCCCCCTTCTCATCCTGAGGATGGGCTGTGCTTCAAGTGTGGTCGTCCAGGACACCGTGCTAAAGAATGCAGGCAGAATCAAAAACAACTTGCACTGCCTTCCAACCAGCCTCACAACAACAATGTCGGGCCTGCTCAGGGACGTGTTCAAGCTAACAATAGTGATCTGAATGAAGTTCAAGACCAGCCTGCTACTGTGATGGGTACTCTTCTCGTCAACTCAATACCAGCTTCTGTATTGTTTGATACAGGAGCATCGCATTCTTTTATGTCTGAAGGTTTCGCATACATGCATGACATTAAGTGTGAAGAGATGAACGTCCCAATAGTGGTAAACACCCCCGCGGGCCAATGTCAGACTTCCATTATCAGCCACAATGTCCCCATTGAAATTGAAGGTTTGGAATTCCATGCCTCCCCCATCATGCTGAAGTCTTCCAATATCGATCTCATTCTCGGAATGGATTGGTTGAAGGCACATACCGCTTCTATTGTTTGTGACACCAAAACCGTCCCCCTCCTACATCCATCGAATGAGATTGTAAGCTATCATGCTCATCTTGTTCGGAATGCTGAAGCCCGACTATATGCCTTGAATGCATTAAATGAGTCACCTCTTGAAGGGATTGAAAACATTCCAGTTGTCCGGGATTTCCAAGATGTTTTTTCAGAAGAACTTCCAGGGATTCCCCCTGCTAGAGCTGTCGAGTTTGTCATCGACTTGGTACCTTGTACCACTCCTATAGCCAAGCGTCCGTATAAGATGCCACCACATGAACTCCTTGAACTTAAGCAAGAAATTGACAATTCGCTTCGTCTGGGTTTTATTTGTCCAAGTTCCTCTGCTTGGGGAGCACCTGTTCTCTTTGTCAAGAAAAAGGATGGTACGAATTGGTTGGTCCAAGATTACCGTCCCATCAACCAAGCTACCATTCAGAACAAATATCCGCTGCCTCGGATCAATGATCTGTATGATCAACTTGCTGGTTCATCAGTGTTTTCAAAACTTGACTTGAGGTCGGGTTACCATCAGATCCGGGTACGTGAAGAGGATATTCCAAAGACTGCATTCGTTACTCGTTATGGTTCATACGAGTACACCGTCATGTCCTTCGGCTTAACCAATGCTCCAGCAACCTTCTCTCGCCTGATGAACTATATATTCATGGATTACCTCGATAAATTCGTCGTGGTTTATCTGGATGATATCCTGGTTTACTCCAAGAATAAAGAAGAGCATGCTGAACATCTTCATCTTATACTGGAGAGGCTTCGAGAACATCAACTTTATGCAAAGTATTCAAAGTGTGAGTTCTGGATGGACGAGGTAACCTACGTTGGTCATGTGATCTCCAAGGAAGGTATTGCGGTCACCCCTGAACGAGTTCAGGCTAATCTTTACTGGACTCCCCCGAAGAATGTCAAGCAAGTCAGAAGTTTTCTCGGACTCGCCAGCTGTTGTCGTTGATTAATCGAGAACTTCTCCAAGATTGCAAAACCCTTAACCAATTTGCTTCACAAAGGTGTTAAATATGAGTGGACAGAAAAATGTCAGGAGAGCTTTAGGCACTTAAGGACAAACTGACGTCTGCTCCAGTGCTTGCTCCTCCGGATACTCGTAAGGACTTCGTCATTTATTGTGACGCTTCGCGTCAGGGAATGGGTTGTGTCCTAATGCAAGAGCGCAGAGTGGTTGCTTATGCATCTCGACAATTGCGTCCTCATGAAGAGAACTACCCAGTTCATGACCTTGAACTTGCTGCAGTAATTCATGCACTGAAAGAGTGGCGGCAATACCTTGTTGGTAATCGTTGCGAGATCTACACCGATCACCAAAGTCTGAAGTACCTGTTTACTCAGCCAGATCTGAACCTCCGTCAACAGAGATGGATGGAGCGCATAGCAGATTACAACGTGGGTATTTCCTATACACCAGGCAAGGCTAATGTAATGGCTGATGCCTTAAGCTGCAAGTCCTATTGCAACCACCTCCAGGTTCATAAGGTTCACCCCCTTCTTCAAGAAGAATTTCGCAAGCTGAACCTCCATATTGTTCCTCAGGGTTATCTCGCTCCCCCTCCTGAAGGGTCCTACAAAATGAACCTCCACGTTGTTTCCCAGGGTTCTCTTAATACCCTGGTTGCTAAACCAGATCTAGTGGACGTCATCAAGTGGATCCAGAAGTGTAACAATGAAGTTGAGAGGATTAAATTCGATCTCGCAGAAGGAAAGCCCTCACCCTTCACTATTGCTGAGGATGGCGCTTTGTACTTTAAAGGCCGCCTAGTGGTACCGAGTAAGGAGAAAAACCATGATATGACTCAGGAGGTCATGAAGGAAGCACATGACACTCCGCTGTCTATTCATCCTGGTAGTACCAAGATGTACCAAGACATTCGTCGAAGATTCTGGTGGTCTAACATGAAGCAAGACATTGCACGCTATGTTTCAGAATGTGATATTTGCCGTCGGATCAAAGCAGAACATCAAAAGCCTGCTGGAACTCTACAACCTATTTCTATTCCTGAATGGAAATGGGATCATGTTGAAATGGACTTCATTACTGGTTTTCCTAGGTCGCAGAAAGGTAATGATGCTATTCTTGTTGTCATTGACCGGTTGTCCAAAGTTGCACATTTTCTGGCTGTCAAGGAAACTATTACCGCTAGTCAGCTAGCAGATCTTTACATGTCCAGAGTTGTTTCGCTCCACGGTATTCCATTGGTGATTAGTTCGGACCGTGGCAGCTTATTCACTTCAAGATTCTGGGCAAGTTTCCAGGAAGCTATGGGAACTCATTTGTCATTCAGCACCGCTTTTCACCCTCAATCCCAGGGACAAGTTGAAAGAGTCAATCAGATTCTCGAAGACATGCTTCGAGCTTGTGTCATTTCTTTCGGCAAGAAATGGGAGGAATCTCTCCCGTATGCTGAGTTCTCTTACAACAATATCTATCAAGCTAGTCTAAAGATGGCTCCCTTTGAAGTGTTATATGGCCGTAAGTGTTGAACTCCTCTGAATTGGTCAGAAACTGGGGAACGTACACTTATCGGTCCGGATATTATCCAATATGCCAAAGATCAAGTCCGCATTATTCATGCAAATCTGAAGGCTGCTCAGTCTTGTCAGAAGAGTCAGTATGACCGTCATCACAAAGATATGGTCTATCAACCTGGCGAAAAGGCTTATCTTCGAGTCACGCCAATGAGAGGTACACACCGTTTTGGGATCAAGGGCAAGCTGGCTCCTCGTTATATTGGCCCTTTCACTGTTCTCGAAAGGCGTGGTAAGGTGGCATATCAACTGGACCTACCGCCAAACCTTTCTCAGGTTCACGATGTGTTCCATGTGTCACAACTTCGTCGCTGCTTCAAGGATCCTATCCGAGCAGTGGATCATGATTTGCTTGAACTGCAACAAGACCTTTCTTACAAAGAGCAACCGGTCCGCATTCTTGGTGAAACTGAACGTCGGACTCGTCAGAATGTTACAAAGTTCTTCAAGGTGCAGTGGGCAAATCATTCTGAAGATGAGGCTACTTGGGAACGCAAAGATCATCTTCGTGCAGAATACCCCGGGCTCTTTCCCTCTACTTCTTAATTCTCGGGACGAGAATTCTTTTTAGTAGGGGAGAATTGTGATGCCCTGGTTTTGTGCTACAGTAATGTTTGTAATTAAGCTACAGTAATCCCACGCTAATGTTGCCACATCACCCCGATCACTATTGTTAAACTCGCGTTGGTTCAAACCCCGTTCAAATTCAAATTTAAATCACAGTCAAACGATAAAAGTTTTCAAATATCAAAACTAAAATGTTCCAGTTGAAGCAAATAAGTCATGATTAATATTGGTGAAGAAACCACACTTTTATAAAATGTTCAGATGCTCTAAAATAAATTAAACGGCAGCTAAAACAATTATTTAAATGCCTTTCCTAAATTATAAAATATTAAACTATTTATCTTATGCCCAAAAGTTAATGGGACAGTAGCATATGTATTCACACTAAATTAGGGACTACTTTTGTATTTTATACAACTAAAACTAAAGGGAAACTAAAAAACAGAAAAGAAAAATAAAATAAGTAAATAAATAAATAAAAAAGAATAAAAAAATAAAAGGCCCAACCGGGCCGAAACCGGCCGGCCCAGCTGGCCGGCCCAACCGGCCCGGCCGACTGCTATAAGGGGGACAGGGGCAACCCTAGCGCCCTCAGCGCCCCCGACCTGATCCCCCCCCCCCCCGCCGCCACGTCGGGCCGTCCGACCCGACCACGCCCGACGCCCCCCCCCCCCCGAGCCGCGCCGCTCCGTTCCCCCCCCCCCCGGCGACGACGCGGTCGGCCCCGGCCCCGCCCGCGCTCGCCGTTCGTCGTCATCGCCGCACCGCCCTCGCCCCCGTCGCACGCCGGCGACCCGCCGCCTCGCCACCCCGCCCCCACCCCGCCGCCGGCTCCCTGTGAGCATCCCCCCGCCCCGGCGGAACGCCCCGCGCCGCCGCTCGCCAGCTCTGCTGCTGCTGTGTGCGTGTGTGTGTGTGTGTGCGTGTATGTGTGGGGTTTGCCCCACTGACATGCGGGGCCCGCCCCTGTTTAAACTAAAAATAAAAATGTTAGGTAAAAATAATAATTAGAAAAATAAATATTAATATTAATAATTAATTAACTAGATTAATTAATTAATTAAACAGAATTATTACTGTTTTGGATAATTAGGATTTAATAATTAAATGAATTTCAGAATAATGATAACTCTTTATTAATTAATATAAAATAAACCGTAGTCCGGATGAAAAAGTTTTGAACATGAAAGTTGCTCAGAATAATCCTACGGTTTCAAATACGCAGTCCGTTAGTGTGTCACGTGCTCCTAGCATAGCGAACATGGAACTTTTCCATCGTTTTCGCCTGTCCGGTAATAGCCCGAGACCAGGAAAATATCGTCAGATATTCTTCCGACCCGTCTGCGACGTGTAATACTGCGTTAGTACATGCCTAGCTCTACATATTGCCATGTCATGCATCGTGATTGCATCTGTGCTTTATATTTATTGTTTCTCCCCCCTCTTCTTACCGGTAGACCCCGAGACTGACGGTGCTGCCGGGTACGACTACACCGCTGACGATCAGGCCTTTACCGCAGAGCAGCAAGGCAAGCAACCCCCCCTTGAACATTCCGATATGGCCCATTCCTCCCTCTTATTCTTGCATTAGATTTTGCTACTGTATTAGTTAGATCCTATTCTGATGCATAGCCTGATTTTGATAAACTGCTACTATACCTGCAATCATACCAACTGCTTAGTATAGGTTGATCAATGAATCCCCAGTGACCCCTTAGTCCCAGTTGCCCCTGCTTCTTCATCGACGACTCGACGACTCGAAGACTCGGTCAACCGACCGACAAGCCAGGCCCCTCACATCACCGCACACCCCTTAGTTGTACGACTCTGCAAAGCTACTATCGAGTACCGAGGGTGACACCTCGTGAAGTACTCATGATGCTAACTCTATAGTGTAGCTAGTCGGTCATGGTTATCGAGGGTGATTCCTCCTTCACCACTCCCGACGATGACTCTGTCGTGCAACCCCTCAAGTGTGGGACCCTCGAGGGTGATTCCTCTAAGTCCAGCTTGACGGTTTCATCGAGCGGGGCCCTTTGAGAGTGATTCCTCAGGTTCCGTCTTGATGTTTTATATACACAGTTACTATGACCTGGTTATAGAAACATGTTGGTGATGGGTCGGCCCTGAGGGGTACCCACGGTTTGATGATGATGAGGCGTGGACGGGCAGGAGAGGCCCTTGCCACACATCCTCAAGACGGGGCGACGGGACCGTACTTCATGGGTCGCGCTTGCCCCCGCATTAATAAAATGCTAATAGGTTGGGTATTTGATCCGAGTTGGTCGTTGACCTTTTTACGCACCAAACCTTCACGTGGGAGAAGTTATGGGTACTCAGCGTCGTTGTATCAGCCGAAGCTCTTCGGACGTCAGCAATGGAGCGGCGCGCGCCCGAGTGGCCTGGACGGTACAGCTCTTGGACTAGAGTGTACTAGGGCTGACCTCGGCCACGTACGCATCGTGCAGGAGCGCGTAGGGCAAGTGGGCCCACGACCCCTGTGTGCTTAGGATTTAGACCGGCGGGCTGGCCTCTCTGTTGAGCCTAGGTGGGGCGACGACGTGTTGATATCCCGAGGCCGGGCATGACCCAGGAAAGTGTGTCCGGTCGGAGGTGATCAAACGTGTTGGAAATGCGGTGCATCCCTGTAGGGATGAATTCATCTATTCGAATAGCCGTGTCCACGGTAACAAGATGACTTGGAGTTGTACTTTGACCTTCTACAACTATAATTGTGACTTTACATTGAAATGAATGTTGGCCCCGAGATTGCTTTCTCGCAGGGAGTCGAGGAAGAATCTCTGGGCGTGGTTACTTAATAAAATTGCTAGAATAATATGACTATATATGAGATACCAGTCTATTCTCTTCTAATGCTGCAAGATGCTGACAATGCTAGTCTTCGATAGGACTAGACCTTCCCCCCTATTGTTGCTTCTGCAGTCAGTCCAGATATAACCCCCCCCCCCTTTCCCTTGATAATGATGCATACTTAGCATAGTTCTGATGTCAGTCTTGCGAGTACTTTGGATGAGTACTCACCGCTGCTTTGCTTTCTCTTTCCCCCTCGATACGTTTCTGCGTTCAGACGATGGAACCCAGGAGATGGAGTACGCCAGAGACGACTACTACACCACCGCTGGAGCCTACTTCTACGTGGAGAGTGCCGACGCTCAGGAATAGTTAGGTTGGCTCCCAGGCAGGAGGCCTCGCCTCTTTCGATCCGCTGCTTATGTTTGTGCTAGCCTTCTTAAGGCAAAACTTGTTTAACTTATGTCTGTACTCAGATATATTTGCTTCCGCTAACTCGTGCTTGTCGAGCTTTGTATTCGAGCCCTCGAGGCCCCTGGCTTGTAATATGAAGATGTATGACTTTAATTTGTGTCTAGTGTTGTGTTGTGATATTGATTAGTGAGTCCCTAATTTTGGTCGTATGCATTGCATGTTTGATTAGCGTACGGTCAAAATCGGGGGCGACACAACAGTTCACCCCGATAAACTATTTGTGCTGATCAAGCAGAACACAAACAATTGTCTAGATGATCACGTGTGCGATAGACGGCATACAGGTCACTCGGATGAACTGTTTGTGATGAGGTAAAATAACATAAATGGTTACATAGATCAAGATGTGTGTGATAGATGGCATACAGGCCACTAGGATGAACTGTGTGCGATAAGCAAAAATAACACAAACGGTTTCTCAGATCAAGATGTGTGTGATGTACGAAGGCCACTCGGATGTGTTGTGGGCAAACGGTTCCGGATAAAGAACTGTCAGGGACTGATGAAATCATCACCGATGATTTTGGTTGTTTATTCCGTATGCGATGTGATTTGCTCAATCTGCCCACAAAGATCTATGCTCTATTTCGAAGAACATGATTACATAACCAAATTAAGCATCCAATACACACATAACATTGGCGCACACCTTAATAAACTATTACATGCATAATAAACTTATCCCTCTAAAACTACGAATATTTCTGCATAGAGGGTGTATGAAAATTGAGAAACGATCATCAAATCATCTACTTCTTGTGACGCTTGCCGCCAGCGCTCTGCTTGTGGCTCGGTCCCTCGTTGTCTTCAGGTAGGAGGCACTTCCTCATGTCAATGATCCGCCTGAATATCTCATAGCATGTGTACGCTTGCTTGGCTGTGGTCTGGAGGTGATATTCATCCAGTTTCTTCACCCAGCCCCTGTGCCAGACAGGCTTGTTCTTGTTGCACTCAGCCTTCATGTCAGCATAGTAGGGGTCGATGATGGCCTTGGCCAGGTCAACATGGGAGTCCATGACCTTCTTGCGGCCCCAGACCCTGTAGTGGCGGCGGATGTCGACAAGCTTCTGGCAGGCCAAGCCCGAAGTCTTGAGCACCTTTGGATCATCGGTGGTGTCCATCGTAGCGTACCTGTAGTTGGGGCTGTTGACAAACCTGGTGAAACGCTCGCAAGGCACTGTGGCCAGGCTGTAGTGGTAGAGGAGGACGTGATGGCCGACACACAACTGGGCGACGACAACCTTCTGATCATGCCCGGCACGACCGCCGGTGTAAGCGAGGTCGAAGCTAACCACTTTGTACTTGTCATCCGCATCAAGCAGCCGCTCCATGGTGTCGATGGAGTCCTCCACCATGCCCGGGTCGTTGGTGTACACCACCGTGAGGTCCGTCTTCCTCATGTGGGTCTCCACATGATGCACGCCAAACTCCATTGGAGCGCCGCTGGACATCCTCTCTGTATGTGTCGTCCAGGGTGTGCTTATTGTGTTGTGCGGCACGATCGAAAGCGTGAAGAGACTATGGTTAATGGCCGTGGGTATAAATGGGGGCCGGACGTCTGGAAAACCGGCACGTCCGGATGGCAGTTTTTGCAGCGCGTCATTCGGTCGTGGAGCATGTAACTGCATGGGGCGACGGGCGTGGCGCAACCGCATGCATATGGCGCCCCGAACGTGATCGTGGGCCGGCCCCAACCGCTGGCAGAGCGCGCGCGGAGGGGCGCAAGAGCAGAGCACACGCAGGGGCGAGAGAGCAAAGCACGCGCAGGTACGCAAGAGCAGAGCACGCGGTGGGACGTGAGGTCGAACCATACCACTATGTACTTGTCCTCGTCAAGTAACAGATCCATGACGTTGGAGTTCTCCATCCAGATCGGATGTTTGGTGTACACCACGAACAGACAGGGCGTGTCCACTACGACATGCATGGTGAACTGGCGCTCGTCGTCGGCAGCCACTGGGAGCGTCATTGGAGCCGCGCAGGATACCCTCGGTCGTGGTTCTGCTTCTTAAGGTCCGGATATTAATAGTCAATTGCATATTGATGTCCAGATATTAATCGGCCATTGCATACTAAGGAAAAGATAGTACTACCAAAATAAGAGTCTCCCTCATAAGATGTCATTTGCATGGTTGTATGTGATACCCGGCAAACAGGTCATTTGGACGAACTGTTTGTGTTGATCAAAAGTAACACAAACGATTCTGCGTAACAAGATGTGTGTGATACCCGGCAAACAGGTCAGTTCTCGGAATTGGGTGGGAAGACCGATAAAAAGACAGACGATTCCTGATAATAAGGTGTGTGTGATGTGGCCTATGGGCAAACACTTGCTCGCACCCAATTGTCTATGATTGTTGAAATCATCACCGACGTGTTCGTTTCTATAATCGTAAGCGATGTGATCTGCTATGTCTGCATATAGCATCGATGCTCTGTCTACAGAACAACATCATGATTGCATAACCTAAATAAACATCCAATTACATTACTAACTACAGATAACATTTGCACACATCAATTAACAAGTACATGCATACTAAACTGGTAGTGACGATCATCAAATCATTCATATATAGTTCTTGTGACGAGGGGTGCCGATCGGCGCAGGATGGAGGCACTTCCTCATGTCAATGATCCGCTTGCACATCTTGTAGCTTACGTACGCGTCCTTGGCCGTGTACTTGACGTGATCTTCATCCAGTCTTCGGACCCAGGCACGGTGCCAGGCAACCTTCTTCTTGCAGACATCCTTCATGCCTTTGTAGTAGGGGTCGATGATGGCCATGGCGAGGTCCAGGGAGTCCTTATGCTTCTCCTCGCCGCCCAAGATCTTGTACAGGCATTGGATGTCCACAAGATTCCGGCAGGCCAAGCCAGTCGTCTTGAGCACCTTTTCATCGTTGGTGGTGTCCATCCTACCAAATATGTAGTCGGGGCTGTTGACAAACCTGGCAAATCGATCGCAAGGCCTTGTGGCCAGGCAGTAGTGGTAGACGAGGATGTAATGGCCCACGCATAGCTGGGTGACGGTAACCTTCTGATCATGCCCGGTACGACCACCGGTGTACTCGAGGTCGAAGCCGACCACTTTGTACTTGTCATAGACAAGTAACTGCTCCATGGTGTGGATGGAGTTCCCCACCCAGATCGGGTCGTTGGTGTACACCACCGTGAGGTTCTTGAACCTTACGTGGGTGTCCACGTAGGCACGAATGGTGAACCGCCGCTCGTCGTCGGTAGCCACTGGGAGCTCCGCCATTGGAGCCGAGCAGGATATCCTCTCTGTATTTGGAGTGTGGGTGTGCTTCTTGCGTTGTGGGGAAAGGTTGAAGAGAGACAATAGGTTAAATGAGCGGTGGAGTAAATGGGGGCTGGACGGGCTGCAATTGGCACGTCTTGTCACCGCGTTCCCGGCGGAGGATTGCTGTGCAAGCTTGACCAGCGCACGAACAAGCGTTCCCCACGGTTCGTTTGGTCACGTGGAGGCTCGAAGTGCCGCCAACATATCGTTGGTGAGCCCATTCCCACGCGCAAACGCGCACAGCCTCCCGCCCAACTTGGTTGGCCACGCGTCGGCTGGAAGAAGCTCCCATTATTGGGGGCGTTAAATGGCAAACGGTTAGTAAAAACGATGCGTGTGCAATGACATAAAGCAGCGTACAAGTTCAGCACTAAGCAGCGGTGTGGAATATGCAGTACGGGTGTGACTGGGAAGGACGGTGCGGGTTTTGTTAAGCAGGGACGATGGTGAGGGTTTTCTCGGCCAGAATAATAATGTGCTTCGGAGGTGACGATTCAGTAGACACAGCCGTTTGCGATAAGTGTAACTACGGTGTAAATGGACTGCCGTGGTCCGTGTAAATCCTACTGCCACAGATGTTCGATGCACGGGAATGCGTTCTAGACAATCAGGACACACGCGTGTCGCGACACAATGTTAGTCCTCGCACCCGGTTACAATCCGGGAAAATAACCAAGTTTTTGGGTTCCAGATTTCATCTTTTCGTGTGACACCTGGATTTTTTACCGCATTCAACAAATTTGCAAGTAAGTCAAGCATTTTTTACTGTAATATGCATAGTGTAAAAAAACTGCCAACACTAAAACGTAGTTGTGCGTGCTGTGGGCAAACAGTTGCTAGTA
This sequence comes from Elymus sibiricus, assembly GCA_039707655.1. Taxonomy (NCBI): domain Eukaryota; kingdom Viridiplantae; phylum Streptophyta; class Magnoliopsida; order Poales; family Poaceae; genus Elymus; species Elymus sibiricus. The sequence continues at coordinate 200,254,917 of CM077663.1, read as the reverse complement.
GTAAATTGTGTGGGGACTCTAAGATAAGCATAAATATTCCATCAACCAAACTGATTGTAGCTCAAGACTGCAATTACATTGCTCTACGTATTAGTTCATAAAACAGAGTCTCACCGACATCTAGATCAACACATAATAAACATACTCAAGCAGAGATATAAGACGCACAAACTATAGATAGCTAGGGTAGTGCTGGCATCAGGACATGTATATATAACTCAATCCTAATTGTACCCAGCAACAATGTAAACTTTCTCCAGGTACGCGTGCGCAACCCTCCGAGAATACTTTTGCTTGAAAGAGCCAACGGCTCGTCCTCTAGCATGCGCCAGAACACTTGCGAACATGGGGTTAAGCCTTTGGGCGCAGAACAGGCATCCGAAGCCCCCATTCCGGGTCCTGATACGACGATTATGCGTTCCCGCATAGAGATCCTTGAGCTTTTGCTTCTTGTACCTTCTCTGGTCGTACTTATCGCTGCCAACGTCGTCAGATAGCACCTATACATATAATAAAAATCATGACATTGTTGAATAAAATGCATAAAATGATATCACAAACAACTTAGTGCAACAAAATTATTAACTAATGACTTTAAATGCATGAACCGATTATTTTCAAACAAACAAGGAACTTTGAAATAAGTACTACTCCACATTATCACTAAAGTAGTGATCTACATGCTCTTATACAGTGCTTATTTACAAATGGGTACATGTACAATCATCTATGTAGACAGATTATTAGCAAAATAATCATTTGTAGAGGTTAACCATTAAATCATTGTAAAACCTTAGACATAATACTAGCATAATCGTATGTACGATTGTCACTTATCCAAGTCACTTATCATTTACCTACTAAACAATCAATACATACACACTAACACGGATCTTTCGAATGTTACTCTGATTACATGGATTGAAATAACATGAACCCCGGACGAATTACAAAAAAAGACGGAAAACAGAACTAATTAGAGATACCCTATGATATAGTTACCAAAATAGGGGGGGTCTAACCTGTTCCCCATCGTCATCGGAGTTGTTGCCATCGGAGTCGTCGTCGGTGGAGTGGTCATCAGAGAGGTCATAGTAGTCTCTGTGCAGCACCGCCTCCTGCTGGGGAGGCACGATGGGGCTTACGACGTCATTGTCGTGCTTCTGTCCGCGCGAGACCTCATCAGTCGGGAGGGCAACCTCATCGCCCAGCATCAAGAGATGCTTAGCTGCTTCGCCGGCCCCGGCTTGGAACCCCACATCACCACTCCCTCCGATGGTGCGCTTGGTCGCCATCTGATACACTTCCGAGAGCGTTTACGACTGGGAATGGCGGCAAGGATGCAGGCGTGGTGTGTGGAGAGAGGGGAGTGCCGCCACCTGCTATAACCAGTGGCACATGTGTGATTAATATAGAGTGGTTGGGAGCTAGGCGAGAGGCGGGTAAATGGCTCGCCTCCCGGTGAGCCTGCGCAGCGGTCTTCTCGCATGCCTCACCCCTGCTCACACGTCTCCCGTCTAGCCCGCGTAGAGGACTGCTCGTACGTCTCCCGGTTAGCCTGGGGAGAGGACTGCTCGCACGCGTCCCGTCAATTCACACACCAGCTCGCACGTCTCCCGATGAGCCAGAGCGGCCTGCTCGCACGCGTCCAGTAAATTTACACACCTGCTCGCACACCTCACTGTCAGACTGAGCCACGGACTACTCGCATCATGCGTCCCGTCGACTCACGTCCGCTCGGACGGCACACGGGGCTCGTGGTGGTACATAATATTTTGTTGGCACTAACGCACATGGTTCAGTACTGTAATCGTTCCTGATGGTAACGTGACAAGTGTGTGTACCAAGCACCAACCTTTAATAAGCTCCCGTTTGTAAGAAAAGTGTATCAAAAATTTGTCTCTAATTAGGCCAGAAATTAGCACACACACACTATATATGTATATATATATATGTATATATATGATATATATATATCATGAAACAGAATCCCAAGTTTCATGATTTTCAGTTGATTTTTGGATTCGCTTCAATTTAAAATGATTTTTCGATGTTTGAGGTTCATTACCATTTATTGCATGGCAACTAAACACATGAACCCAAGGGGACATATGATTTCTCCCAATGAATTCCTGGAAACTCAATTATTGCATATTTTTCGAATGATATATGGACATTTTATAATTATAACACGGACTGATGTGTCATAGGTTTTCTGCATAAAAATAGTTTGACGCGCCTCGAAGTGGTGTTTCCGGTGGTGGCCGCGCACGGGGGATGGGGGGTCTTTCCGTTTCACTTGTTTGCACTAGCCTGTGTGTGTGGGATTGTCCGTTTTGTGAGGCAGTGCCACCCCAAATTATCAAAATTGTGGATTGAAATGTTTTAAACAAGGCACGTCATGCCTGTGTTTAGGACACATGCACACGATGGTGGTGGTCCCTCGGACAATAATCCTTCGTGCGTTACTAGTGATGCCCACATTCGTGGGTCCATGCATGTGGTCTATCACTTTTGAGCCGCATCGGTAGGGGTTTGACCAAGGTGGGTTAAGTTAATTTGCTCTGTGTTGCGGTAGATCATGGTGAGATTCCACAACAAAGATTGACGTGAAGTACTCATGAGTACCTCCTACCGCTCAAAGTTGAGGGGGTGTGTGGGAGGAGACATACATATTGCACGCAGTTTTCTTTAGCGTGGGGACTTCCCAATTTGTGAAGCACGCACTGTATCAAAGTCGTGCAGTTGGCATTTTGAATCAAAAAAACATACCCATGCATATGCTTGTGTCACATATAATCTATGGTGGTCCTAAGTGTGGCTCCCTCACATGGTAATCGATGACGCGTCAATCTATGGGGCCCAAGTGTGGCACCTATATTGTATATTGTTTTGATCAATGTGGATCCTTTTCGTTATGCGTGCGTGTGGCCCTGTTTTGGATACTCTAACTTAGCTAGAGGTTGGAGTTAGTTTCTAGCTCATGACTAACCCTAAACTAACTCTAGCCAAAGAGGTGTTTGGATGACAGGGTTAGATTAACAATAGATGCACTTGATGGAGAGATAAAAGTGATTTTTCAGTGAGCCCCACGAGAACTAGCTCCAATTAGCACCTCCTGGCTGGTGGGATAGAAAGGGCCCCATGAGAACTAGCTCCAATTAGCACCTCTTGGGTGGGATAGTTTTTTTGTGTGGGTTAGATGCAACTAGCTACAATATAACCCTCATGTTTGAATACTTTAGGGCTATTTGAGCCCCAACTAGCTCAAACTAACTCTAACCCATGGATCCAAACATGGCCTATGTGCGTTGTGATGGATCCTCTTCGTAAGTCGACTTACAGTTTCTAAGGCAAGTGACATTAAAGTTCCATTGGTTACTAACTAAACAAACACTATTACATATATTTGTGGGCCTCATGGAGTGGGCGTTTATTTTGTCAAACACTCTCTCACGTGGTCATCGGCATCGTCACACCGACACAACCATGTCCATGTGAGTCGTCACTTTGACAGGTGTCTGTATAGATGTTTATTTGACAAAGGTGGATTCTTCTTGTTGGTATATGTGAATATATTATACGTAGTTGATATATGCATCGACATTTCAATTCTAACAAAAAATCGAATGCATCATACACATTGAATCCCTCCTATCGGATCAAACTATGGGCGCGCTTGGGGCTATATATGCATGGGTCATTAACCTCGGTACGTGGCCATTCTGGTTCGAGAGACACACATGTGGTGGCAAAAGTTGTGCGTTTGGTATTTGAAAACATCGCATAACGCTTTCATACATATGTGCCTGGGGCCATGCATGTGCGTTGGTGTTGTCTACACACACTCCCTCGCGTGGTTATGGACGACATGCCAAATTTGTGGACCCATGTGGTCTATCACTTAAACCTTCCCATATATACTATAGGTTAATTTGACCAATGTAGATATAGTCCTCTCATTATTTGTTACGATATAGTTCATGGTGACATACGATACACAAGTTTGAGCGGATACATATATATAGGACGTGGTGTTTGTTCGAAGCATGTGTGTGCGTGGGGCGGGGCAGGGGCGGGGGAGGGGCATCACAATAGTACTACGTATACACGAAACCTATTTATGAGGTCAGGTACTACATATCGTTCAACTTTTGAGCCACATCAAAAAGTTTTGCACGCACGAAATATCACACCACCTTAAGTAATTAGTTGAGCCACACACATGTGGTTGCGGTTTCACCCATCTTGTGAAGTTTCCGAGATGCGCCCATCAGTGGGCCCGCACAATCTACCCTCAGAACTAAAACACAGGGGAGGGGGTGATCATGATGGATTTCTATTGGTTTTGTGTTACGATAGGGTGAATTGCACTTGTAGTATAAGTTTGTAAGTTCATATATATACTGAGCTACCATCCCCCCGCCGACTCGAAGGTGCGCGTGTTGGGGGGGGGGGGGCAGGGGGCATAAGACAACATTGCTGTGTGCTCTGCAAGACATTGTGTGTCACATGAAAGTTGTGCATTCCGTATTTGAACACCACAACAACCTTTCCATACAAACATTTGGTCCACAAGTAGGTCTGTTTGTACGATGACCCTAGATTTATCGTGTTTAATTTCCAATGTTGTTATATAAATGGCAGGGTAGTCTTTTTTTGAAACTTAAATAGTAGATGAGTCGAAGGAGACAACTATGTGCGATTGTGTACGCAGTAGAGTAGTAGACACGGTTCCCGCATGTTAACTGTGTGCCACGCCCGACCCGTGGTTGTCAGTTGTCACGTAACTACAGACCACCTTGCACCAACCCGCATAGAAAAATCTTAAACATAGTTACCCACCTTGATCAATTTAAAAATTGATGGTTACGCGGGTTTATCTCTTTTAATTGCACACAGGTATTATGTTCAGGCCGTGTGCGATGTTTGTTCCTCCGGCGCCACTTCAAACCCTTCATAAAAGTTTCAGTTTGTCCCGGCTTTTCATTCCCTCCAAGTAAAATTTAAAGTAGCTGCGGCATTTCCTCAAACACCACCTAGGCCCCTCCCACCCCCAACCCCACACAACTCCCTCGCTCAAACCCTAGCTACCTCGCCGTCGCCGCCGCCGCCCCCAATCCCGCTCCATGTTCCACAGTCAACCTCTCCTGCTCTCCCCGTCCAGGTTATGAACCCATCTCCGTACCCTCGCCGCCTTGAATTTCTTAGATGGCGCCTACTAAACACCCCCTCTCCTCACAGATCTGCACTGATCCCCACCGCAGACCGTCGCAGCCTAATCCCGGCTACACTTGCAGGTGAGATCGAGGAGCGAATGGCCAAAAGGAGGTATATCGCGGCCTTTCCGATGGACGATGCCGAGGTGGCCGCCAAGGCTGCCAGGGAAGCTATCTACAATGACGAGGTGCCCGCTGGGATCGCCGGGGAAGCTGCCTACGATGACGAGGTGTCCACCGAGGCCGCCGGGGTAGCTGACTACGATGACGAGGTGGCCGCCCAGGCCGCCGAGGCCGCCGGGGAAGCTGTCCACGATGACGAGGTGGCCGCCGAGGCCGCCGGGGAAGCTGACTACGATGACGAGGTGGCCTCCGAGGCCGCTGGGAAATCTAACGAATACAAGCCTGTAAGACAGCGGGTTCCCGTATGGATGCATATCGGCACAGCCGGCTACGACGTCGAGCTCATCGACAGTGACGGCTTGTCGCAGGCTATGTCACAGGTTAAGTGGCCCTACCCTGACCCCTCGGGTTCAACCCCCGTCGACCTCATGCAAGGCCCAGTCGCTGATCTACTCTGCTTCGCTCTCAATAATTTGCCTTCCTTCATCTCCATGGAGCCTCTTTTGTCATTTCTGAAGGACACGTTCTATGGCGGGGGCTCGGCATCGTCAGCTGCCAAGTTAGACCTCATCGACGACGCCGACGCCGACGCCGACAATGGCACCCTATCCGTCTCTTCCAAGGGGAAAGAGCCCATCCGTGACATCAGGGAGGTCACCCTGCATCCCTGCTCTTCGAAGGGGAAGGAGCCCATCTATGACAAGAGGGAGCACACCCATAATCCGCGCTCTTCTAATGGGAATGAGCCCATCTGTGACATGTGAGGAAACCTATCTCATGTTAAATTACTTCACTCATGCTAAATGTCTCAAGAGCCATATATGGTTCCTGTTAAACCTGGTGCAGTTAACACGTTCACTGTTTATTCCAGTTCTTTCGCATGTGATGTTCAGTTATACAATTTCATGTTTAAGCACTGGCTACTTTCTATGCAATTTCAACAGTACAATTGGAATGACTATTTTTGGTTGCTATCAAGCCTGTTGTAGTGCGCATATGCCTTGTTTTTTTAACTGTTTTTCCTAGCTCGGTTGTTTGTACTGGGCATATGTCCTGGTTCAATTGCTATATAGTATGTCTTGTTTATTTCAGTTATTCGCGTTGTGAAGTTCTATATATGCAAGTATGTACTTTCCAGTTCAATTTCATCATACCAGTTTCAACGGCCATATGTGGTTCCTGTTAAGCCTGGTGTAGTTAACACGCCCACTGTTTATTTCTGTTTTTTCACAATGTGATGTTCAGTTATACAATTTGATGTGTAAACACGAGCTACATTCTATGCAATTTCAACAGTACCAGTATGAATCACTATATTTGGTTGCTGTTCAGCTTGTTGTAGAGAGCACAAGCCTTTCCATTTTTATGTAACTATAACTAGTGTGCTTAAACGTGCACAATACCAGTTAGAATGACTATATTTGGTTGCTATTAAGCTTGTTGTAGTGAGCACAAGCCTTTCCATTTTTATGTAACTATAACTAGTGTGCTTAAATGAGCACAATACCAGTTAGAATGACTATATTTTGTTGTTGTTAAATGCTAAGCCTATTGCAGTTAACACGCATCTCCACTTATTATTAGCTTAGCTAGCGTGCTTAAACCTGCACACTGATACGTCTCCAACGTATCTATAATTTTTGATTGTTCCATGCTATTATATTATCTGTTTTGGATGTTTTATATGCATTAATATGCTATTTTATATTATTTTTGGGACTAACCTATTAATCTAGAGCCTAGTGCCACTTTCTGTTTTTTCCTTGTTTTTGAGTATTGCAGATAAGGAATATTAAACGGAGTCCAAACGGAATAAAATCTTCGGAATGATTTTTCTTGGACCAGAAGGAACCCAACAAACTTGGAGATGAAGGCAGGAGAGCCGTCGTGTGGCGACAAGCCACAGGGGCGTGCCCCCCTGGCTTGTGGCCCCACGGCAGCCCTCCTAACCCTATTCTTCGGCCTATAAATTCCCAAATATTCCCTGGATACCAAAAAGAGCCACGAAAATACTTTTCCGCCACCGGAAGCCTCTGTTCCCGTGAGATCCAATCTTGGAGCCTTTTCCGGTAATCTGCCGGAGGGGGATTCGATCACGGAGGGCATCTACATCAACTCCATTGCCCCTCCGATGATGCATGAGTAGTTTACCACAGACCTTCGGGTCCATAGCTAGTAGCTAGATGGCTTCTTCTCTCTCTTTGATCTTCAATACCATGTTCTTCATGATCTTCATGGAGATCTATCCGATGTAATACTCTTTTGCGGTGTGTTTGTCGAGATCCGATGAATTGTGGGTTTATGTTCAGATTATCTATGAATATTATTTGAATCTTCTCTGAATTCTTATATGCATGATTTCATAACTTTGCAAGTCTCTTCGAGTTATTAGTTTGGTTTGGCCAACTAGATTGGTAATTCTTGCAATGGGAGAAGTGCTTAGTTTTGGGTTAAATCTTGCGGTGTCCTCACCCAGTGACAAAGTAGGGGTAGCGAGGCACGTATTGTATTGTTGCCATCGAGGATAAAAAGATGGGGTTTTCATCATATTGCTTGAGTTTATCCCTCTACATCATGTCATCTAACCTAATGCGTTACTCTGTTCTTCATGAACTTAATACTCTAGATGCAGGCAGGAGTCGGTCGATGTGTGGAGTAATAGTAGCAGATGCAGAATCGTTTCGGTCTACTTGACACGGACGTGATGCCTATATGCATAATCATTGCCTTGGATATCTTCATAATTATTCGCTTTTCTATCAATTGCTCGACAGTAATTTGTTTACCCACCGTATTATTTTCCTTCATGAGAGAAGCCTCTAGTGAAACCTATGGCCCCGGGTCTATTTTCCATCATATATTTTCAGATCTATAAACCAAAAATACCAAAAATACTTAGCTGCAATCTTTTTACCTTTGTTTTACTTTCCGTTTTAGCAAACATATCTATCTATCTCTATCATATCTCATCCTTGCAAGTAACCGTGAAGGGATTGACAACCCCTTTATAGCGTTGGGTGCAAGTGTTTGATTATTTGTGTAGGTACATCTATTGGGGACTTGCTTGTATCTCGTACTGGATTGATACCTTGGTTCTCAACAACTGAGGGAAATACTTATCTACTTTGCTGCATCACCCTTTCCTCTTCAAGGGAAAACCAACGCATGCTCGAGAAGTAGCAAGAAGGATTTCTGGCGCCGTTGCCGGGGAGATCTACATCAAACCTACCAAGTACCCATCACAAACTCATCTCTTGCATTTACATTATTTGCCATTTGCCTCTCGTTTTCCTCTCCCCCACTTCTAAAACGATTTTTAGAAAAAAAACCAAAAAGATTTGCCTTTTTATTCGCCCTTCTTCCGTTCGCCTTTTCGTTTGCTTGTGTGCTAGAACGTTTCGTTGCCATCATGTCTGAATCGGGGAAGGTTATCATTGAAAACCTTGAGGGTATCGCTAGTACAAACCCTGAAAATTTTGAATCTTGCTCTCTAGATCATGAAACTGAATCTCCTTCTAATTATAAAGCTAAAACTTTTCAAGTGGGAGACAGAAATATTATTGGGAAAAGTGTTTTTCAGGAATTCTTTGATTGTACGGGAGTGATGCCTATGAATAAGAGTTCTATTCTTCTTAGCACAAATTGTTATGCGGATGCTATTGTAATGCTCATTGAAAGATTGGAAAGAAAATTTGTGCACATTCATCCCGCTTTGCAAAAGGTGTTTTATGAACTCCCTAATATTAATCATCCTAAAGCTAAAAAGATTGCCACTATCATCCTTATGCGTGAATTTGATTTTATTGTACACGAAGCTAGGGAGATTTTTGCTTTCTATAATAAAGATGTTGAACACCCTCCAATTGAAGAAATTCTCCATGATAAAGAAACCTTTCGTAGTCTGGAATCTAGAGATTATCAATCTTATAGTGAAAATCTTAGGAGGAGAGTTCCCTACGCGGAAGTCACTCAAACCCTATATCTTGAGACTTACGATGAATTTGATTGGTTAACTAGGGGATTTTTATAGGGTATAAGGATGATTTGTCGGAAAAGATGGCTAGGGAACCCGTTAGAAATAAGATACGTGTTTATACGATGATATCTATGGCGATGATCCAGATTTCGGGTTTATGAATGTCAAAATTACTAGTCAAAGTTCTTTTCATGAATTAAGTTCCCATACTAGGAGGGAAATAAAGGAAAGGATATATCTATTTAGGAAAGCTTTTGATGGTTTGATCAAGTATGGATTGCATACCAAAGATGACAATACTTAGATCTATTGTGTTATGCCTAGCTAGGGGCGTTAAACAATAGCGCTTGTTGGGAGGCAACCCAGTTTTATTTTTATGCTTTTGTTTTTGCTTCTGTTTTTGAGTGGTTTGCACATTATTACCTATGTAGTAATTGTGTTTTCTTGTTTAAATTAGTGTTTGAGCCAAGTAAGACCTTTGGGAAGGTCTGTGGTGTTTGTGATTTGATTTTGCTGAAAAACAGAAACTTTTGCTCTCAGTCCAGGAATTTTATAAATTCACTGGAACGTGCTTTTCATATGAAATTTTTACAAAAGATTGATATATAAATTTCCCTGATTGTCCTAAGTTTTCAGAATTGTTGGAGTTACAGAAGTATTCGAATTCTATAGATTGCTACAGACTGTTCTGTTTTAGACAGATTCTGTTTTCTTTGTGTTGTTTGCTTATTTTGATGTATCTATGGGTTGTATCGGGGGGTATGAACCATGGAGAAGTTAGAATACAGTTGATATTACACCAATATAAATAAATAATGAGTTCACAACAGTACCTAAGTGGTGATTTATTTTTCTTATACTAACGGATCTCATGAGTTTTCTGTTGAGTTTTGTGTTGTCAAGTTTTCAAGTTTTGGGTAAAGATTTGATGAACTATGGAATAAGGAGTGGCAAGAGCCTAAGCTTGGGGATGCCCAAGGCACCCCAAGCCATATTCAAGGATACCAAACAGCCTAAGCTTGGGGATTCCCCGGAAGGCATCCCCTCTTTCGTCTTCAATCCATCGGTAAATTTACTTGAGGCTATATTTTTATTCACCACATGATATGTGTTTTGCTTGGAGCGTCTTGTATGATATGAGTCTTTTCTTTTTAGTTTGCCACAATCATCCTTGATGCACACATCTTTTTGAGAGAGACACGCTGAATCGTGAATTTATTAGAATACTCTATGTGCTTCACTTATATCTTTTGAGCTAGGCAATGTTGCTCTAGTGCTTCACTTATATCTTTTTAGAGCACGGTGGTGTTTTATTTTATAGAAATTATTGAACTCTCGTACCTCACTTATATTATTTTGAGAGTCTTTAAACAGCATGGTAATTGGTTTAGGTTGTGAATTTAGTCCTAATATAATGGGCATCCAAGAGGGATATAATAAAAACTTTCATATTAAGTGCATTGGATACTATGAGAAGTTTGATTCCTTGCATATAGTTTTGAGATATGAAGATGGTAATATGAGAGTCATGCTAGTGAGTAGTTGTGAATTGGAAGAAATACTTGTGTTGAAGTTTGTTATTCCCGTAGCATGCACGTATGGTGAACCGTTATGTAACGAAGTCGGAGCATGATTTGTTTAATGATTGTCAACCTTTGTGTGAGGGTCGGGAGCGCGCGATGGTTAACTCCTACCAACCTCTCCCCTAGGAGCATGCATCTAATGCTTTGTTTGATAACTAATAGACTTTTGCAATAAGTATGTGAGTTCTTTATGACTAATGTTGAGTCCATGGATTATACGCACTCTCACCCTTCCACCATTGCTAGCCTCTCTAGTACCGCGCAACTTTCGCCGGTGCATCAAACCTACCTTCCTCAAAATAGCCACCATATATTTTCCTCAAAACAGCCACCATATATTATCCTTAAAATAGCCACCATACCTACCTATTATGGCATTTCCATAGCCATTCCGAAATATATTGCCATGCAACTTCCACCGTTCCGTTTTTCATGACATGCACCATCACTTTCATATTGCATATAGAGTCATATTTTGTTCTAGGTATCGAGTTGTAATTTTTGAGTTGTAGGTAAATAAAAGTGTGATGATTTTCATTATTAGAGCATTTGTCCCGTGAGAGAAAAGGATGATGGAAGCTATGAATCCCTCACAAGTTGGGATGAGTCTCCGGACTTTACAAATAATAAAAGAGGCCAGCGAAGCCCAAATAAAAATTAATAAAAGAGGCCAAAGATGCCCACCAAAATAAAAAATAAAAAAAGGGGAAAAAAGAAAAAAATGAGAGAAAGAGAAAAGGGACAATGCTACTACCTTTTTCCACAGTTGTGCTTCAAAGTAGCACCATGATCTTCATGATAGAGAGTCTCCTATTTTGTCACTTTCACATAACTAGTAGAATTTTTCATCATATGCACAACCACTTAGTTTTCTTTTTGAGCTTTCATACACTTATAGCTCTAGTGCATCCGTTGCATGGTAATCCCTACTCACTCACATTGATATCTATTGATGGGCATCTCCATAGCCCGTTGATACACCTAGTTGATGTGAGACTATCTTCTCCTTTTTCCTTGCAACCTCCACTATATTCTATTCCACCCATAGTGCTATATCCATGGCTCACGCTCATGTATTGCGTGAGAGTTGAAAAGGTTTGAGAACATAAAAAGTGTGAAACAATTGCTTGGCTTTTCATCGGGGTTGTGCATGATTTAGATACTTTGTGTGGGGAAGATGGAGCATAGCCAGACCATATGATTTTGTAGGGATAACTTTCTAAGGCCATGTTATTTCGAAAGGACGCAATTGCCTTGTTGGTATGCTCGAAGTATTACTGTTTTTATGTCAATATTAGACTTTTGTTTTGAATCTTATGGATCTGAATATTCATGCCACAATAAAGAATATTACATGGATAAATATGTTAGGTAGCATTCCACATCAAAAAATCTGTTTTTATCATTTACCTACTCGAGGACGAGCAGGAATTAAGCTTGGGGATGCTTGATACGTCGCCAACGTATCTATAATTTTTTATTGTTCCATGCTATTATATTATCTGTTTTGGATGTTTTATATGCATTAATATGCTATTTTATATTATTTTTGGGACTAACCTATTAATCTAAAGCCTAGTGCCAGTTTCTGTTTTTTCCTTGTTTTTGAGTATTGCAGATAAGGAATATTAAACGGAGTCCAAACGGAATAAAATCTTCGAAATGATTTTTCTTGGACCAGAAGGAACCCAACAAACTTGGAGATGAAGGCAGGAGAGCCGCCGTGTGGCGACAAGGCACCGGGGCGCGCCCTAGGGGGGCGCGCCCCCTGGCTTGTGGCCCCATGGCAGCCCTCCTAATCCTATTCTTCGGCCTATAAATTCCCAAATATTCCCTGGATACCAAAAAGAGCCACGAAAATACTTTTCCGCCGCCGGAAGCCTCTGTTCCCGTGAGATCCAATCTTGGAGCCTTTTCCGGAAATCTGCCGGAGGGGGATTCGATCACGGAGGGCATCTACATCAACTCCATTGCCCCTCCGATGATGCGTGAGTAGTTTACCACAGACCTTCGGGTCCATAGCTAGTAGCTAGATGGCTTCTTCTCTCTCTTTGTTCTTCAATACCATGTTCTTCATGATCTTCATGGAGATCTATCCGATATAATACTCTTTTGCGGTGTGTTTGTCGAGATCCGATGAATTGTGGGTTTATGTTTAGATTATCTATGAATATTATTTGAATCTTCTCTGAATTCTTATATGCATGATTTCATATGTTTGCAAGTCTCTTCGAGTTATTAGTTTGGTTTGGCCAACTAGATTGGTAATTCTTGCAATGGGAGAATTGCTTAGTTTTGGGTTCAATCTTGCGGTGTCCTCACCTAGGGACAAAGTACGGGTAGCGAGGCACGTATTGTATTGTTGCCATCGAGGATAAAAAGATGGGGTTTTCATCATATTGCTTGAGTTTATCCCTCTACATCATGTCATCTTACCTAATGCGTTACTCTATTCTTCATGAACTTAATACTCTAGATGCAGGCAGGAGTCGGTTGATGTGTGGAGTAATAGTAGTAGATGCAGAATCGTTTCGGTCTACTTGACACGGACATGATGCCTATATGCATAATCATTGCCTTGGATATCTTCATAATTATTCGCTTTTCTATCAATTGCTCGACAATAATTTGTTTACCCACCGTATTATTTTCCTTCATGAGAGAAGCCTCTAGTGAAACCTATGGCCCCCGGGTCTATTTTCCATCATATATTTTCAGATCTATAAACCAAAAATACCAAAAATACTTAGCTACAATCTTTTTACCTTTGTTTTACTTTCCGTTTTAGCAAACCTATCTATCTATCTCTATCAAAGCTCATCCTTGCAAGTAACCGTGAAGGGATTGACAACCCCTTTATAGCGTTGGGTGCAAGTGTTTGATTATTTGTGTAGGTACATCTATTGGGGACTTGCTTGTATCTCCTACTGGATTGATACCTTGGTTCTCAACAACTGAGGGAAATACTTATCTACTTTGCTGCATCACCCTTTCCTCTTTAAGGGAAAACCAATGCATGCTTGAGAAGTAGCACACACTGAAGCTATCATTTTGTGATCATGTTGTTTACCATGCATATATTTGGTTGATGTTTAGCATGTCAGTACTTAACATGCCTTTCGGTGTACTTACCCAGGACAATATCGGGAACAGCTGTTGATTTTCATCGAGGTTAGTTTCATCACTTGGCTTATATATATACTCCATCCGCCCCAAAGTATAAGATGTTAATACATCAAATATGTGAGTATTTTGGATGTAATAAGATATTATATACTAGGACATGGAATAATGTACTACGTCATTGTGCAATTTCTGTTTACCTTCTAATACTAACTTGTTGCTTGTAGGTACATATGTCACTGGTAAAGATCCGCGTGTCGACCCTTTTTGCGTACGGGGCAATGAGATATTCATGAATCAGCATCAAGTGAGGAAACTTATAAAGGTTGTTAATAAAATGGGACAAAATATGGCAATTAAACTATTTCTTTACACCTTATCCAAGACAACAGTGAACTCCAGGATGGTAACTACGAACTCTGTACCCTTCTTTTTTACTGTACGTAATGAGTTGTTAGCTTACAAATTTACAATGTTTGAATCTATTTTGTTTGTAGTGGTTCTCAAAGTAGTTTACTCAGGATTACCTCTCAAACTACATGATTGGTGGATGTGCAAACGTTAAAGTATATCTACCAGGCCACGATGACTACATACCTGTCCTCATCAACACAGAGAAGGACGGGCGGTCCGCCATCACAAGGGGCTGGCCTAGAGTCGTCCGTGCATTCTGCATGGAGGAGGACACAATATGGGCATTCTGCTTCACCTTGTACAACTGCCAGAGTGTCTTTTGCCTCTTCCTTTACCGTATTTAATACAAGTATGCAGCCGTGGTTCATCATTATTTATCTGGTCCGAATGTAATTAGTATTTCTTGATGTAATTCTTGAACATATGTACCTGTGAATGGAAAAATGCATTGGTTGTTGAACCTATGTCTATATAAGATGGATATGAAAAATGCAATAGCCAACTATCAAATTCAAATCCTGTAGAATTTTAAATTGTGGTGATTAAAATAGAAGAAAAATAAGCTCTGCAGGTCATTACACCGCACACGGTTTTTAAAGTAGAACGTGTGTGATATACCTCATGATTCGACATGTTTCAGAGAGAGAAACTGTGTGCGACAATGCACACAATTGCCGTCTGCAAACCGTGTGTGATGTTAGACAATATCAGAAACGGTTAAGCAGACCTAAATATTTTGTGACAGTCTCCTTATCATACATGATTTACAATGTTTAACTGTTTGTTATGTCGTATGCATCCGACACGAGTATGACAGTTGGAGCGTTTGCGAATCCTCGTATATCGCAAATGACGCTGTAGGAAAAAATGTGTGTGATTGTCTCCTTATCGTACACGCTTTACAATTATGAACTGTTTGCGATTCGGCACACATCGTAAACGGTGCGCTACAGAATTGCGCGTGCAATGTTAGTGTGATCTCACACGAGTTGCAAGGATGGGCCGTATGGGAAGGATGCCATATCTCAAACGGGTGAGAGGTGACTCTTGTTTGTGATAGATACGGAAATCCCATACGCTTCGTTTTGCTAAACGTTTGCGTTCGTTGGCCACCATCGCCGACGATTTTGCCGTGTCGTGTGGGATGGACCCCCCCCCTATCGCCCACACAGGCAAGGAGACGGTTTAGAACTACGTCGTGGAAAGGGGATAAAAACCGTTTGTATAGCACGTCGCTGCACCAGTGTAGTAACGATGAGGTCATCAACATATATGAACACAAATATTAGACTTACTATAAATGAATAGTGATGTGTCAGATTTTGAAGGAACAAAGCCAAGTGCTTGCAATTTTGAGCTCAAACGAGAGTACCATGCTCTAGGAGCTTCCTTCAGTCCATAGAGAGATTCATCAAGCATGCATACATGAAACGGGTTATTTCTGTCCTCAAACCCAGAGGGGTGCTTCATATACACTTCTTCTTCCAGAACACCATGAAGAAACGCATTCTGCACATCTAGCTGTGTAAGACACCATCCTGTGGATACAGCAATAGAAAAAACAAGGTGAATGGTAGCAGCTTTAACAACTAGACTGAAAGTGTCCTCATAATCTATACCATACCTCTGCTTGAACCATTTTGCAACAAGTCTGGCCTTGTAGTGTTCTATAGTACCATCTGACTTTTTCTTAATTCTGAACACCCATTTACAGTCAATCAATTTTTTATCTTCAATACGAATGAACTAGATGCCAGGTTTTGTTTCTCTGAAGAACTTGAAATTCCTCTTCCATGGCCTTCGTCCACTTTGAATCCTTGCATGCTTCTTGAAACGTGCTACGTTTTCCTGCTGAACAATTTAAACCAAATTTAACTTTATAGTTCACAGGTTGAATTACCCCTGCTCGAAGCCTTGTGCATGGTGGAGTTATCTGTTGATGCACAGTTGCAGCAGATCCGGCCATAGAGGATCCAGGAACCAGCTCAGGTACAGGAGATTGCGGTGATCCCGGAGCTGATCCTCCACTGCCTGTGTCAGCTGGATCTTCTATGGCAGAGGCTATTTGTGAAGAAGCGGTATGCACCATAGAAGACCCCAGCGCGTCAGCGGTAGTCGAATCGGGGTGGGATCCCATGTTGTGTGACGGCTGGCAATGGCCCCTCCTGGTGTAGACTCAGGTTTCCGAGCCGAACCGCGTGGTTGGCCGGTCCCCGAGCGACGCCTCGGTTGGCTAGGCCCCCGGGTGTCGCGTCTCAGGCCAACTCCAATGCTAGACCCCAAATCGTCCGCCTGCGTCCGTTTGGGCCCAAACGGACAAACGAGACGGCCCAACGCGCAACCGCATCCGCAAATCCTGTCCGTTTTCGGTCCGTCTCGACCCATTCAAGGCGCATACTTGAGCTGGCTTTGCGGTCAAACGGACACCGAACGGACGGGCACGCGGCCTCTTCGCATCAGCGTCGGGCCTGCGTGTCTGTGGTCCAACCACCTCCCACCGACCGTAGTCAATGCGCACGGGTGGTTGGGCCCGCAAGTCAGCCACCCAGCCGCCCCCGGCCACGTCTTTTTTTATGGGGAAGCCGTGGACTTCCAGTCGTCGTCCCCATCCCACTCCCCCACCACTGCCCCCCTCCATCGGAGACACCGAACCCTAGCCACCATCAACCTCGCTTCCCCGCCGGCAATGGGGTTCTGGAAGTGGCACTCCACCGGCAAGAAGAAGGCCAAGCACGACCACGATGCAGGGTCCTCGTCTGGTAGCGCGGCCAGCCACTCCACCTCTCTGGCCTCCTTCTCCATCTCCCCTCCGGCGGCCGCGCCACGCTTCCGGCCCTACGTGAAGGTCGAGGTGTGCCGCCGGTACTGGGAGACCGGCACTCCATTGCCGTGGTCAGATGCCCACCTCCCCAATGGGTGGCATCTGAGCCCGGATCGGGTGCCGATTCCCCCCGTGCCTGCGTCAGGACGCACCCGCCTCCAGGAGATCACCCGTCACTACGCCAGGATCCTATGTGAGCTCCTCACCGACCGCAGGTATGCCGTGGACTCGCCGCTCTGGGACACTTGGTTCCAGGACGAGCATGACATGTGCCGCGCCACGTACTTCGCTGGCCGTGGCAGCCCGCCCCGTGCGTCCCAGAGCGCGCGTCATGCGCCTCGTGTGCATGCACCGAGCCTGCCCAGGGTGCGCGGCCGCACGCGGATCCATGGCCTGACGCCGACGCCCTCTCCCTCCCCATCGCTGCCACCCCTGCCACCACCCGCCATGATGGCCGAGGAGGAGGTGCGGCTCCTACAGGCCATCATGGAGGACTCCGAGAGGGAGTACAAGCGGCAGCAGGAGGAGGAGTGGCAAGGCCTCCAGTACATGATCGTGTTGTCTGCCTCTAGGGACGTGTACGTCTCGGAGCTGGACGTCAAGCAGGAGGACCAGGAGGAGGCGGTGATCAAGGAGGAGGTCAAGGAGGACATGGGCACCGTGGTCACCACCCCCAGCACCTCTGCCACTGCCGCCCCCGCCGCCTGCAAAGTACGCCCCTGGCCCAATCTGGGGGCCGCCGCCGCACCTCTGGACGCCCCCACCGTACATCAACCTGATGAGCGACGAGAGCGATGAGGACGGTAGCACTTGAAGAGGGCGGCTGCGATGGCGACGGTGAGGTCTTCTGCGGCACGAGGGGGGTGCATTATCTCTTTTGTTTTTTTATGTCTATTAATCTAAGAACTGTGGTTGGGCCGTGAGGACGGTGGAATTTATATATATATTAATTTTTTTAGCTATGTTAAAATGCCTTATTAGTCGTTGCATAATTTTTTTTTCCTGTGTCCACCGTAGACAATTTGCGGTTGGGGCCGCGCGTTGGGCGCCTCGACGCCAGGCCGGCCCGACATGGACATCGGCCTCTCCATTCCCACCCCAAACGGACGAAATCCGGACAAATTGGGCGTCCGTTTGGGGTGTTGGTGAGGCATGCTGGACGCAGTCGGTGGGATTCTGTTGTCGTCACCGCCCTCCTGACGAGGCGCAGATCCCAGAGCAGTCGCTGCCACGACTGCACACCTGACCGGGTGATAACCCCAAGGAGAATTCGGGTGCACACATGTAACGTTGCACATAAAATGTCCATCTTGAGTGATTTGACCATCATTTTGCACAGAATTTTTTCCTGCTGTCGTTGTTTCACCAATACCAGATCCTGCATCATCACAAAACTCATGTGCACGATTAGAGGAGTTAGTCACATGATCACAATTATCATCCCCTTGATGCAAACCGGATAAATGTGAGGGAAGAAGGAGAATTTCCTTGCAGAGAAGCGCACCAACATTAGGGTGTAGATGAGCAAAGGGGAAGACGGTTTAATCAAAGACTACATCACGTGAGATATAAACACGTCCAGTAGGGACATCAAGGCATTTGACGCCCTTATGTTGTGCACTATAACCAAGAAAAGCACACTGTTTGGAGTGGAACATGAGTTTGCGATTATTGTAGGGGCGAAGATTAGGCCAACGGGCACAACCAAAAATATGAAGGGAGTGATAGTCTGGACGAGTATGAAGAAGCCTTTGCATGGGTGTTTCATTGTTGATGACATTGCTAGGGAGCATATTGATGAGATGGACAGCGGTGAGAAAAACCTCATCCCAAAATTTGAGAGGCATGGAGGCGCCTGCGAGGAGAGCTAGTCCAACCTCAACTATATGCCTATGTTTGCGTTCAGTAGAACCATTTTGTTGGCGTGCACGAGGGCATGAAACATGATGAAAAATGCCAAGTTGTTGGAAAAAAGAATTCAACTTCACATATTCACCACCCCAATCAGATTGGACGGCGATGATTTTGCTCTCAAATTTACGTTCAACAAGTGCTTGAAAGTTTTGAAAGACTTGGAAAATGTCGGAACGTTTTTTAAGAAGATAGATCCAAGTAAACTTGCTATAATCATCGACAAAGCTAACATAGTAAGTATGTGTACCAACCGAGGTGGGTGCAGGACTCCATACATCAATGAAAAAAAAGTTGCAACGGTTTGGTAGAAATACTAGTAGAGACATGATATGGCAATTGATTTTTTTCCGATAATAGGTGCTTCTATTATCTCAAAATGTAGCATCATGCGGATACAAAGCATTAAGAGTATCACCCGGCCTCTGCATAACTAGCATGTGCATAGCCAACCACTAGCAGTCTGACAAAGAGAAAGGTAAAAGACCGATAATTCGGCAACAGTAGAGTCCTATAGACTGACACTATGCCTATGTCGAAAGGGGTGGTGGGCCGATCCGGAGATTATGCTGCCACCCATGTTGGGTAAAAACCTCTGTAGCCACCTGCTCCAACTGCGTACACACCACCTTGAACAGCGATTGGTATTCCGCACGTTGTAGCATAGACCACATACAAAGCAAGTGCGTACAATGGAAAACCACCTGCAAAGGAGAAGCATTTTTGTCATTAAAAACAACATCATTTCTACATAGTCAAAACAACCATAGTAAGGCATACGCTCCCACCCTTATTGGCGTTTTGTACCTATTTGAAATACCGTCCAGCCAATGACCAGCAATAATATGGCAATTGATGGGCCTTTGCTTTTTGACATGAATCACAAATAGTATCAAGACGACGCTCACCAACACATGGGAGCTGATTATTCCAAAGCACTTGTTGAACAATAAAAAATTCGATGTCCTAAGCGTGCATGCCACCGTTCTGATGATATTTTGATGACACCTGATGACCCACAAGTATAGGTGATCAATCGTAGTCCTTTCGATAAGTAAGAGTGTCGAACCCAACGAGGAGCAGAAGGAAATGACAAGCGGCTTTCAGCAAGGTAATTTCTTCAAGCACTGAAATTATAGGTGACAGATAGTTTGATAGCAAGATAATTGGTAACGAGCAAGTTCATGTTATCTCTCTTCAATCTTTTCAAGAAGAATATGTGGTATGCCAAATCCGTTGCTTGTCATCAATTAAACTTGATGAAGGATAAGCATAACATAATTCTTATTCTTGTTTCTTCAAGTGATTTCAATCCTTCTTCTGGAGGTTGTTCATGATATCAAATTCTTGATTCTAAGTTGTTCATCTTTTCTCTTCCGAAGTTCCAAGTTTTCTCAAGTATCTCATCGCGAAGCTTCATCTAAATCTTTGCAACGTCATAATCTATCCTTTTCAATCTTCATTTCTTTTGATCATTCTTTTGTATACGGAGGCTCTACATGATGGTTCATCAAAGATTTCTTTCATTCTCAAAGTGTTCTTCAAGATTTTGGTTAGAGAGGCTCAAGTATCATTCGTCTTGTATTCCGAAGTGCAATTCTTTATCGATCATCTGTTGAGATGGTATTATTGCATTCTTGATTCATGAGGAGTCTCGAAGATAATTTGTCAAGAATGAGATATTTAAACCCATCATTTCTTTCTAGGAGTTATCTTGGATTGGATTTCACCTAAAGCGTTTCCTAAGGATTGTTGCTATCGTGGTGCTTATCAATGATCCAAGTTCTCAATGTATCCTTTTGGTGAAAGAAGTTTTGCATATCTTGATGCTCCCAACCAATCAATTGTTTTCTTTTGTGGCCGGTTGTCACCTCATAATTTTGAGATATTTACCATAAGCCCACATCAAGCTTGTTCTTTCCGTTGTTGATGTTCCAACAACTCCGTTCCATCCTTCCTTGTAAAGATGCTTTTCAAATTCAATGGTTGTGTAAGTTGTCATGTTTCTTCTCCCTCCTCTTCTTTCCAACGATCTAGCTTCTATTCTTTTGTTCCGAAGGCATTGTGATGTTTCTCTCTTCAAGCCATCATCTCGTTTTATCAACATCATGTTCTTTTCCATGCTTGTCCATTCAACCGTAGTGTTGTGCCCCTATTCAAGTTATTTCCATCTTATCAAGTCCTGCTTCTCTTTCCTACCGAAGTGCTACCGAAATTTCTTTTGAAGTCTTGCTTGTTCCTCATGTCATTCTTCATCTCCTTGCAACCTCAAAGATTATGGTTTCACTCGTTTGTCAGAGAAGCAACTAAGTTTTCCCTCTTCCTTTCCTCTTCATCTTCCCTTCTCATTCTAAGATCTCGGGTCGAGATCTCTTGTAAGTGGAGGAGAGTTGTAACAGCCCGGAACCGACGCTCCAGAAGATTCCCCTTTTATTTCGTTGTCATCGTGTGATTCGTTTGGTCATCGCATTCATCATCGCATCATTCGCATCCGCATTGCATCGGCACTCCGTTGACATCATTTTTCAAAACTTGCATCCGTTCGTAGTCGCCGGTTCTCTCCGTTCGTGTCATCAACTGTTTCGAGGCCAACCACACATGCACGCACCCGCGGCATCGTCAAAATATTGTTTTCAAAATTGTGTATAAAATATTCTCGGATTGGGTCGAAACTTGGCGGGCGGTCGTGTTACACTGTAGGTTGACCGCCTGCCAAATTTCATCGCAATCGGAGGTCGTTTGATACCCCAACGTTCAACTCTAACGCCGTCGTCATCTGTAATTAGCGAACGTTTTCGGTGTTTCTAAAACTCTATCACGGGCTGCATCACCTTCCCTCTCATCCCCACCTAACCCTCCTACACAGCCCACTAGCCCAGCTTACCCTATCCCCACGACTGGAGCCATCCGATCTCGATCGTACGGCTCGAATCGGTGCAAAACCGCTAACCCTAGACCTACCTGCTATAAATAGACAGCCACCCTTCCTACTTTGGCAAACCCTAGACCCTAGGGAGACCAACTCCCTCAAATCCCGAGCGCGCCGCCGCCCACTTGGTCTCCCCTTGATTTCAGTGCTGGACCAACCACCTCTCCCTCTCAGATCCACTCACAGCCAAACCCACTCGATCTAGACCGCCGGATCTCAGATCCGACGGCCCAGAGGGCCTCCCGCAGCCCCGCAGCTCCACCCAGCGCTAGCAGCCACGAGGTCCTCATTCCGATCTGATCGGGAGCCAGCCCCGAGCGCATCCAACCCGCCGCCTTCAGCCATCGCCGGTAAGCCACCTCGCCGGAGACGACGTCCAGAATCCCGGAGCCGTGCCCTTCTCGTTCCCTTCCCCCGTTTCTTCTCTCCCTCTCTCATCTCTCGATCCATGTGTCCCCAGGACGAACAGGAGCCCGCCATGGCCTTAGAGCTTGCCACCGTCGCCCATTCTGCTTCGCCCTCGCTCGAATCTGCTGGTCGTCGTCGGGAATGGCCCCGCCGCAGCCGGATCCGGGCGTTCCCCATATCCTCATCGCGTCACCACCACGCCATGGAGCCCTGCACGAGGTCGTCGTCCCGACCCACGGCGCCTTCTCTCCGATCGGATCTGATGCCCTATGCCTCCGGCTCCAGGTCGCCACGCCGCCCCGCCAGAGCACCAGCGCCGCCAGCCCGCTCTTCTTCCTGGAGCGAACGCACGCACGCACACATCCCGCTCGCCTGCTAGCCGCATCGCCGCCCGTGTCCTCTGCTTCGAGAGATCGAAGGACGTCTCCTATGTGCGTTGACCCTCGCGGGTTGATTGTGGGAGCGCAAGGCCCAGCGCACGCCTCCTCGTGCCCTCCGCATCGCCCCCGTGGGCCACAGCTGCCGCGGCCCAAGCCTCCCAAAGGCCCAGCTCCGCCAGGCCCAAGGTGACACCAGTTGCCCCTATCCCTCGCCCGGGAGCGTTGTATAGTATGTGGCGCCTGTTGTTAGTCTGTTGGGCCAGCGAGATTCGGCCCAAGTCTGTTTTGTTATATTCGGCGAATTTATCTATTATCTAGTAAATAACGGAATTGCAGAAAACCCCCTAATGTTCATGCATATAATAACTTCATAACCGTGCGTCGGATTAAAATATTTTATATATGAAAAATGTTCCGAATTTCATGTAGATTAATAATATCCAACTTTTATGCATGATAAAAATGTTTAAACTCACTGTTTTTTTAAATTTGCGTTAATGCCATGTTAAAACGGTTTGTCTCATAACTAATTAACCATAGCTTCGATTAAAATGTTTTATATATGTAACTTGGCTAGAAAAACGCGTAGAATAACATGACCCACTTTATTTTCCTGTTTAATAAATATAACACATGTTTAGTTCAGATCTGGACCAATTTCGAAATTAACACATGGGGTCCTTTCGGAAATGCTATATGTTGTTTCTGACCTCATTTAAACTTGCCTAGATGTCTAGTTTACTTATGCTTCACCTCTTGCCATGCCTAACAACATTTAATATTGCCGTGTACCTAAACGAGATCGAACATAAGAATTGAACGTGGAGTTTCGTCGATATGCAACTCGTTGCATATCGAGCTTCACTTAATGTGTAGTAATTGGTTGTTGTGCTTTGCCATGTCTTGCATAACTAAACCGGACTTGCATCATGTTGTTTGCGCATCATGTCATGCATATGTTGTGGTGTCATTCATGTGTTGATTGTTATTTCCGAATTGCTTCTTCTCGATAGAGTTCTGAAAGCGTTCGGAGTGTGAGGATTCGTTCGACTACGTTGGCTCGTCTTCTTCATGGACTCGATCTTCTTCCAAGCGAGATCTCAGGCAAGATGACCATTTCCCTGGATACCATTACTATCATTGCCATGCTAGATGTCTCGTTCCTATCGCTTGTCTCGCTACCTACCACTTGTATGTCAAGCCTCGAAAAATGCCATGAAAAGCCTCTAACCCCTCCACATCCCAGCAAACCATTGTTTCGCTATGTTACTGCTTGCTCAGCCCTTCTTATAGCGTTGCTAGTTGCAGGTGCAATGTTTCCATTTGCCAACATAGATGTTTTGAGCTATCACAATATTATTGCTATTTAATTTAATGCACATATATACTTGGTAAAAGGTGGAAGGCCTGGCCTTATGCTTGATGTTTTGTTCCACTTTTGCCGTCCTAGTTACTTGTGTACCGGTGTTATGTTCCATATTGAGCGATCCTAACATGCTCGGGGTTGTTATGGGGACCCCTTGACTTTCGTTTTGGGATAAAACTCTTCTGGCAAGGCCCAACATTGGTACTACATTTGCCTAATAACAACTAAAATTGCATAGGGACCCGCTGGCACCCGCGGATAATTAATTAACAACCCGGGCCAGTGCTCCTCATGAGTGTTGGTCCAAAACAGAGCACTGTGCAGGGACACCCCGGGCAACTCGGGTGATGTCTATCAGGCCACTGTACACTAGCTCATCTGGTCGTGTCCTGAGAACGAGATACGCGGCTCCTATCGGGTTCGTCGACACGCCGGGCGGTCTTGCTGGATTTGTTTTACCTTTCTCGAACGTATTGTGCGTGGAATTCCGAGGATACTTTGGGCTATCTCGAGGTTGAGGTTTTCCAACGGAATTTCCAAGGAGATCACGGGTTTCGTGGTCGAGGTTATTCCCGCGGCGTGTGGTTAGTTTGTGATGGATGAGTTGGAGCACCCCTGCAGGGTTAAATGTTTCATGAGAGCCGTGCCCACGGTTAAGTGGCAACTTGGAAATTTTGTTTAACACCCGGTCATAGCAAACTTAAAGTAAAGTCAAATAAAATACACCAACTATGTGCATAACCATGACTGTCTCTTCTCGTGACTTTCTGATCCGAGAGAGAACACGGTGGGGTTATGTATGACTCGTAAGTAGGTGTTCAGGATCACTTAGTGATCATTACTAGTTCATGTCCGTTTATGTGACGATCAACTCCCCCTTATTCTTGTACTCGTAAGTTAGCCACTCAAATAATGCTTAGTGCATGCTGCAGCCTCACCACTTAACCATACCTCACCCATTAAGCTTTAATAGTCTTGATACCCTTGGAAATGAGATTGTTGAGTCCCTGTTGCTCACAGATTACTACAACAACAGTACACTAGCTCATCCGGTTGTGCCCTGAGAACGAGATACTGGGCTCCTATTGGGATTGTCGGCACGTCGGGCGGCCTTGCTGGATTTGTTTTACCTTTCTCGAATGTCTTGTGCATGGGATTTTGAGGACACTTCGGGCTATCTCGAGGTTGAGATTTTCCATCGGGATTCCGCAAATACTACGGGTTATCCCGCGGTTGAGGAATTCCAACGCAGCTTGTGGTTAGTTTGTGATGGATGAGTTGGAGCACCCCTACAGGGTTAAATCTTTCATGAGAGCCGTGCCTGATGGGGATATGTACCTAGGGTAGGGTCATAGGCCTGACCTACATACCCTACCTAAGGACACTGCCCCAGAAAGCTTAAGGGCTACGAGGAAGTCTCCGACTGAAATCGCCAAGAAGCATAAGTCACTCGACAATATACACTCGGAGATATCTTTCACTCGACGCTACCTTTCACTCGGAAGGATTAGAAGACAGTCGATCATAGGAGTCCAAGAGTCGCCCCAGGGAGGCTAACGGGCAAGCATTCATCAAGACCTTTAATAGCATTTATTGTGTACGTTACCAGTAACGTACACCTCTTTATGACCACGATTTAACCCTTGGATGCCGGACACTTATGAGGGGCAGCGCACTCTATATAAGCCACCCCTCCCCTCTGGCACAAGGGTTCGCACCCCCTGTAACAACACATACATTTCACTCGACAAGAAGCTCCCGAGCACCTGAGACGTAGGGCTGTTACCTCCACGAGAGGGGCCTGAACTCATACATTCTTGTGTACAATCTCGCCGTAGCTAGGACTCTGCCCTCTCCTTTCGTACCCCTACCTTCTACTGTCAGGCTTGTTCCCACGATAGTTGGCGCCCACCGTGGGGCAGGCGTCTAAGCGACTTCCGGCGAGGTTGCATATTTTCTCCTTCGTCATGTCTTCCGGCGGTGATTTGTTCCTGGGCCGCGAGATCCGTCTCGGAGCGCTCACCTTCATCGCCGACGATTCGGCATGGCTCCAGGAAGCGCCTTTGGACGTTGAGGCGCTCCCGATTCGCGGGGCGACGCACTACTGTGCAAGCTCCTGCGGTGTTCTTCTCCTTCAGCCGTCGACCCCGTATGTGTCGGCCCTTCCTGCTGTTCGTCGCCGCAAGCGATCCGGTCGCTCGCGGCTACAGCGTTGGGTGCGACATGCGGTGGCACGCCAGGTTTCGTCCCCGCAGATTGCAGCCATCGAGCCCGCCGAGTCACTTCGCGGCGTGTTTGACTCGGTGTCGGATCGGTCCGACATTCCTTCCGAGTGCGAGAGCTGCGATCCTGCGGCTGAAGTTTTTATGGCTGGCTCTCATCAGAGTCCGCCGCCTGGCTTCAACCACACCAGGCGCGAGGTTGGTGGAACGTCGAATGAACAGCAGCGCCGGGATGAGGATGTTCTCCATACTCCCATCGTCGGTACGACTGCTGAGGCCCAGGCCATGGAGGCTACACGCCTTCGGCTCAAAGAGATGCAGGAGGCACTCGACGAGCGTGCTGGGCAGCGTCCACCACGTCCCAATCGACATCAGAGACAGTTGTTTCCGAGTGGATCTCGAAATAACGTCGAGGTATTTCGTACTCCAGTTTTGAATGTTGCAGCGGCTGCTAGGATTGCAGATTCTATTCAACCGTCACGATCAGAGGCTGGTAGAGGTTTGCAGCAGATCAAGACATTGCTTGAGGCAGCGCAGCAGCAGAATGCGGCTGTTTCTCAGTCGCAGAACAGGTTACACGGCAATTCTCCCAGGGCAGAAACAGTTCAGTCGGCCCACAGTCCTGGGTCACCTTCGCGTCACAGAGGCGGAGGTTACCGTGATGATCGGTACAGAGATCAGGGGCGAGATCAGTTTGCTCCCCGTTATCACTGCGATGACCGCCGTCGAGTGTTTTCTCCTCCGCGGAGTGGTTCATATGTGCCCCGGCACAATGATGATAGGCGCCCGTTCGGCGACGAGCGGAATCCTGGATTTGACGCAAGAGATGTCCTTGCCCAAAGGCGGGTCGACAGAGGCAGAGCCCACAGAGATGGTTATAACGGAGACTATCCGAGTGGAAGCAGTGCTATTGTTTCTGGGCCCGAGTGTTTTAGCAGAGCCATTCGCTCTGCAGAGATTCCTCCCAACTTCAGGTTGGCGGCTGGAATTAGCAAGTTTTCTGGCGAGTCAAAGCCCGAAACATGGTTGGATGATTACCGAGTAGCTGTGCAGATTGGTGGAGGTAACGACAACATAGCCATGAAGCATTTGTCCCTGATGTTGGATGGTTCAGCTAGAGCTTGGTTGAATCGTTTGGCTCCCTCTAGCATCTATTGCTGGGAGGATTTGGCCCGAGTGTTTATCAAAACCTTTGAAGGCACTTGTAAACGTCCAGCTGGTTTGATTGATTTGCAGCACTGTGTTCAGAAGCCCAATGAAACCTTGCGGGACTACATTCAGCGCTGGTCCACCTTGCATCACACGGTGGAGAATGTTTCCGAACATCAAGCTGTTTGTGCCTTCAAGGCTGGAGTTAGATACAGAGAGCTCTATCTGAAGTTTGGTCGCACGGGTGATATTTCTCTGAGCAAGATGATGGAGATTGCCACTCGGTACGCCAATGGAGAAGAAGAAGACCGCCTCCAAAGCGGTAAAGCCAAAATAGTCGACAATGATGCAGGTGGGAATTCCAGTCGGAAACAGAAGCGCAAAGCTGATCCTCCTGCTCAGGCAGAAGCGGCCGCCCTGGCGGCACAAGGCAAGAGTAAAGGAAAGTCCAAGGCTAAGTTCACCCCCAAGAAGTCAAAGAATCAGTCGGGTACTGATGTTTTGGATTTGCCGTGTGCAATCCACATGAGGAAAGATGAAGAGGGCAATTTAATATTGCCAAAGCATACCACTCGACAGTGCCGTTTGTTGATCCAGTCATTCAAAGAGAGCCAGTCGAGTGAGAAAGACCCTGAGAAAGAAACTGAAGAAGAAAAAGAAGAGTTCCCTGAAGTCAATGCCACTCTATTGATTTTTGCTGATATTGAGAGCAAGAGTCGACTGAAAGTTATCAACACGGAGGTTAACATGGCGGTTCCCTCTACCCCGGCATATCTCAAGTGGTCTCAGACTGCTATCACTTTTGATCAGTCAGATCACGCTTCGCATATTGCTACCCCCGGGCGGCAAGCGCTGGTGGTGGACCAGTTGTAGGGGGCACTCGACTCCGCAAAGTTTTGATGGATGGCGGGAGCGGCCTGAACATCCTGTATGCAGATACCCTTAAGGGGATGGGCATTCCGATGTCCCGGCTCAGTGAAAGCAACATGCAGTTTCATGGAGTAATCCCTGGGAAGAAGGCCCGTTCACTCGGCCAGATAGCGTTGGATGTGGTGTTTGGTGACGACAAGCATTTTCGCAAAGAAAAACTGACGTTTGAAGTGGTAGACTTCCATAGCGCGTACCACGCCATCCTTGGTCGACCAGCTTATGCCCGTTTCATGGCCCGACCATGTTACGTGTATCTCAAGTTGAAGATGCCTGGACCAAAGGGTGTGATCACAGTCACTGGCAACCGACAGAGGGCTGAGGAGTGCCTCCAGCAGGGCTCCAAGATCGCCGACCAGCAGATGGCTATGGTCGAGTTGGAAGAATACAAGAAAAACACTGATCCTGCCGATCTGTTGCGTGCTAAGAAGCCCGCTTCTGAGTCAGCTTTTCAGTCGGCAGGAGATGTGAAGAAAGTGAACATTCACCCGACGGATCCAACTGCTGCCCCGACCAACATCTCAACAACACTCGACAGCAAATAGGAAGCCGAGCTCATCCAGTTCCTCCGTGAGAACTGGGACATCTTCGCATGGAAGCCCGCTGACATGCCTGGTGTACCCAGGGAACTGGCTAAGCACCGTTTGAGAGTTGATCCGAAGGCCAAGCCTGTGAAGGAGCACTTGCGTCGGTCGGCAACAGAGAAGCGAAGAGCAATCGGCGAAGAGGTGGCTCGTCTCTTGACAGCCAAGTTTATACGTGAGATTTACCACTCCGAGTGGTTATCGAACGTCGTCATGGTCCCTAAGAAGGACAAGTCACTCCGCATGTGTATTGATTTCAAACATATCAATCGGGTCTGCCCGAAAGATCATTTCCCGCTCCCCCGCATTGATCAGATTGTCGACTCAACTACGGGATGTGAACGTCTATCTTTTCTTGATGCTTATTCTGGCTACCATCAGATCCGTCTGTTTGGTCCGGATGAAATAAAGACAGCCTTCATCACCCCTTTTGGGTGTTTCTGTTATATCACCATGCCTTTTGGTTTGAAGAATGCTGGCGCTACTTTCATGCGCATGATTCAGAAATGTTTGCTTGATCAGATCCCTCGGAATGTGGAAGCATATATGGATGATATCGTAGTCAAGTCTCGCAAAGGTTCCGACCTGTTGTCTGACTTGGCCGAAACATTCGCCAATTTGAGGAGATATGATATTAAGTTAAATCCGACTAAGTGCACTTTCGGCGTTCCCGGCGGCAAATTACTCGGTTTTCTCGTTTCCGAAAAAGGAATTGACGTTAACCCTGAAAAGATCGGCGCCATCACCCGAATGAAAAGCCCTGAGCATGTGCACGATGTCCAGAAGCTCACAGGTTGCTTGGCAGCATTGAGTCGATTCATTTCTCGTCTCGGTGAGAAGGCACTGCCTTTATACCGACTGATGAAGAAGTCTGATACATTTGAGTGGACTCCAGAAGCTGAAGCAGCGTTTGTCGAGCTCAAAGCCCTGCTTACCACCCAGCCGGTGCTTGCTGCTCCGCACAGCAAAGAGCCATTGTTATTGTACATCGCGGCCACTAATCAGGTCGTCAGTACAGTACTAACTGTCGAGCGGGAAGAGGAAGGCAAGGCTTACAAAGTTCAACGCCCGGTCTACTATATTTCTGAAGTGTTGACTCCGTCGAAGCAGAGATATCCACATTACCAGAAGCTCGTATATGGTATATATCTGACTGCAAAGAAGGTGGCACACTACTTTCAGGATCACTCAATTTCAGTCGTCAGTGATGCTCCGTTATCTGAAATTCTCAATAATCAAGATGCGACTGGTCGAGTGGCCAAATGGGCTATTGAACTCCTTTATCTTGATATCAAATTTGAAGCAAAGAAAGCAATCAAGTCTCAAGCGCTTGCTGATTTCCTCGTCGAGTGGATCGAGCAACAGCAGCCAATCCAACTTCACTCGGCACACTGGACCATGTTCTTTGATGGTTCAAAGATGCTGAATGGGTCTGGCGCTGGCGTCGTTCTGGTATCCCCAAAAGGCGATAAACTCAGTTATGTCTTACAGATTCACTTTGATTCCTCCAACAATGAAGCTGAATATGAAGCACTTTTGTATGTACTAGGTAATTGCCCGTGCATTGCAACGGGAGCGTACAATTTTAGTAGTTCAACATAAATCATGTCTAACATATAATTTTAGGATCCTCATGCATATTAGACAACATAGTTGACTTTCCTTGCCATTAAATCACTCTTCTTTCTTCTTCTGCTTCCTCTTTCATTCCCTATATCTCTGCGTCTCTGCTATACAAATTCAAACTCGCCACCTTTCATCTTCTTCTTCCATTCACCATCTCAGTCTCTCTGCGAAACAAATCCGAACTTACCACCTCCATGAATGGCACATCCATACAACAAAACAAATAGACCTAGTCATATTGACTATTTATAGCATAGAAAAAGTCACAAAGGCACATGAACCTTACAGAAAAAACACAAAGGCATATGAAATTTTATCCACACATACATTTCAATTCAGCGTGTGCACGTCACATGCGACTCATGACTATTACGTCAAAAATTAATAGTACATAAATTCCAGATGAACATATTTATCATCATGAGTCAAGCTAAAAAAAGTATATCCTGCTTGGTGAATTACACATGCATTGTTACGAAAAGGAATGCAAACAGGGGCAGAGCCAGAAAATTTGGTCATTGGGTTCACTCATTCACTCGAGAGGATTTGGCACGAATTAATTAGTGTAAAATTGATTTTCATACAATCTTACAGCACCCAAAAACAACATAACAAATAGAAATATGATATCACCTATCCCATATTTTTACACTAAAAACAAAAGAGTGGAAGACACATACTGGTTGGATGAAATTATAAAACCACTTGTTTAGATATTATAAAACAGAAGTAGCACCTTAAATTTGGAATACAATCAAAATAAGTTAGTTGATGGGGTCAACCTATCTTTTTTACTGGGTTCAGGCCTAATAAGTACCTACCTAGCTATATGTACGTAGCTAGCAAATTTCGTTGGGTTCAACTGCACCCAACGCCACAGCGGTGGCTCCGCCCCTGAATGCAAAGATATAAACAAACATATTTATCACCCTAGCGACTCTCTTCCTCTCGTCTACATCTCTTTCCCGACGAAATCATGAAAGCATATATGATAAAACAATGTTAAGAAAATAAAACATTTCCACCACTTGTCTTTGGTGCAAGAATCTTATTTGTAACCAAGTGAACTCTTTGTATCCATGTTGTGCAGAACAAAGTACGCTAGTTATTGCTCGGGGCTACATACCGAAAGAACTAAAGAACATACATTAACGTCTCCAATTAGACGACGACAAGATGCAAATAGAATATTGAGAGAAAATGTATTTACCCCTTTCATGAAACAACCCAAAAATAGATTGTGGCCATCCAAAAAATGTACTTGTTCAACTACCAATTGCAAGACCTCCCGGAAAAAAACAATTGCAAGACCTTGAGCCTTTTTGGAAACGAATTGAGATGGCAACAGCTTAGCTTCACCAGAAGAGAAAGATAATACTCCAATACGGCAATACGTATGGACTAACACTTATTAAGGGCTGACTTCACGTATGTAACTTATATATAAAACAAAAAGGGAACCAATCTGGGATAAATCAGAACTAAACGTCACCAACATGGGAATTAATACTTTGCTCGATATATCCCTAGTGATGCTGCCGCTGCGTACCTTGCAAGCAGAGTCCCGGTGCATGCACTGATCAAGTCTACGTCTGCATGAACTGATCAAGTTTAGCCATGTACAGCCGGTGGCGTCCCTGTGCTGGAAGATGTCGCAGGGCGGCGTGGATGCGTACAGCGCGCGCGGCCGATTCAGTATGGTGTAAGACGGCGACGGCGACGGCGGGAGACGACGCGATCCGGCAGAAGACGGCCGGTGCTAACGGGGGCCGCCTGGAAGATATGGTGCGAGGCGGAGGTGACCTGTTGGACAGCAGCGGCGGCCGCGACACGAAGGAAGACGTAGCGATCGGGGCGGGGCGGAGGTGACCTGCTGCGGCCACGACGCGAAGGGCCGGCACAAGCAGATGCGGCGGTTACGATCCAATGCGGGGAGAGAGATGGACTTGGATGGCGGACGGGTACACAATGCGTGATTGACGGATGCGCTCGCTGATTGATTGTTTTTTTTTCCTTATGAGTACACGCTGATTAATTGGTTTTGTCGGTTTTGTGGGACCTGTTGGACGGCGGGGACGTGGGAAGCGAGGGAAGGTGTGACGAAGGAGGAGCGGAACGCCTGAGGAGCGAAACGGGAACCTTACTGATTTTTTAGATAGGAGAGATTGCGTATGGCCATTTCACTCGGCGTTCGGCGCCTGATGGTATATGGCGACTCTGATTTGGTGGTTAATCAAGTGATGAAAGAGTGGGATGTTAGGAACCCCGCTATGACTGGATACTGCAATGCAGTAAGGAAACTTGAGAAGAAATTTGAAGGTTTGGAACTCCATCATGTTCCCCGAGTGAAGAATCAAGCAGCTGATGAGTTGGCAAAGATTGGATCCACTCGGAAACCTGTCCCCAGCAATGTGTTTCTCGAGCACATTCATTCTCCTTCGGTGTAGGAAGATCCTTTCACTGAAGAGCCCCCACAAGCAAAAAGCGCCTCTGATCCGACTGAAGTTGATGTCCCAGCTGTCATTGATCTGGTCATGGAGATTTTGGTAATCACGCCCGACTGGACTGTACCATATATTGCGTACATTCTCAGAAGAGAACTCCCAGATGATGAAGATGAGGCTCGACAGATAGTCCGCAGATCCAAGGCTTTTACTGTTATAAATGGACAACTCTACAGAGAAAGTGTGACTGGCGTAGCTCAACGGTGCATTTCTCCTGAAGAAGGTTGACTGATTCTGGAGGAGATTCACTCGGGAACTTGTGGCCATCATGCGTCCTCTAGGATGATTGTTGCCAAAGCTTACCGGGCTGGATTCTTCTGGCCACGCGCCAATGAGATGGCTAAAGATATTGTCGATCACTGTGAAGGATGTCAGTTTTACTCGAACCTGTCACACAAACATGTGTCTGCCTTGAAGACCATTCCACTCGTCTGGCCGTTTGCTGTGTGGGGCTTGGATATGGTTGGACCCCTTAGAACAGGTCAGAGTGGGTTTACTCATTTACTAGTTGCAGTCGACAAGTTCACTAAGTGGATCGAAGCTAAGCCCATCAAGAAGTTGAACGACCGCACTGCTATCAAATTTATAAAAGAGATAACGTTCTGGTATGGGGTCCCCCACAGTATCATTACAGACAATGGCTCTAACTTTGACTCGGAAGAGTTCAGGTACTTTTGCTCTTCTCAAGGCACTCGGGTGGATTACGCTTCCGTTGCGCACCCCCAGTCAAACGGTCAAGCTGAGCGAGCGAATGGCCTTATCCTCCAAGGATTGAAACCTCGGCTCATGCGAGATCTTGATCATGCTGCCGGACCTTGGGTCACTGAATTACCGTCTATTCTGTGGGGCTTGAGGACGACTCCCAACCGGTCGACTGGACGCACTCCTTTCTTCCTTGTGTATGGAGCTGAAGCCGTTTTGCCAAGTGACGTCCTTCACAATTCTCCTCGAGTGGATCTTTACTCTGAAGACAAAGCTGAGCAAGCAAGACAAGACGGGGTGGATCTCCTAGAGGAAGAGCGTGAGATGGCCCTGATCCGGTCAACTGCATATCAACAAGACCTTCGCCGCTTCCATGCAAGACATGTCAAGAGCCGTTCGTTCCACGAAGGTGATCTGGTGCTTCGAGTGGATCAGCAGCGACCTCATAAGTTGGCCCCAGCATGGGAAGGCCCATTCGTCATCACCAAGGTGCTTAACAACGGGGCGTACCATCTTTTCAACTTGAAGAAGAATATTGACGAGCCACGCGCCTGGAATGCGGACTTGCTTCGACGTTTTTATTCTTGATAACTGAGTTGCTTTGATGTAATAAGAGTATTCCAGACAATGTTATTTGTTAAGTGAGGACTTCCACAGTCTATTGTCGATTCCGATCGCATAGTTTTGCATTCAAAAATTACTCCGAGTGAAGAGCGATCCTCTCTCTCGGGGGCTTAGCTGCGAATCCGTTTCGCCTAAGTTCAAAACCTTTCCGAGTGTATGACATTCAGTACACTCGGAGACTTAGCTGCGAGCCAGTCCTCGCCTAAGTTCAAAAATTACTCCGAGTGAAGAGCGATCCTCTCTCTCGGGGGCTTAGCTGCGAATCCGTTTCGCCTAAGTTCAAAACCTTTCCGAGTGTATGACATTCTGTACACTCGGAGACTTAGCTGCGAGCCAGCCTTCGCCTAAGTTCAAAAATTACTCTGAGTGAAGAGCGATCCTCTCTCTCGGGGGCTTAGCTGCGAATCCGTTTCGCCTAAGTTCAAAACCTTTCCGAGTGTATGACATTCAGTACACTCGGAGACTTAGCTGCGAGCCAATCTTCGCCTAAGTTCAAAAATTACTCCAAGTGAAGAGCGATCCTCTCTCTCGGGGGCTTAGCTGCGAATCCGTTTCGCCTAAGTTCAAAACCTTTCGGAGTGTATGACATTCAGTACACTCGGAGACTTAGCTGCGAGCCAGTCTTCGCCTAAGTTCAAAAATTACTCCGAGTGAAGAGCGATCCTCTCTCTCGGGGGCTTAGCTGCGAATCCGTTTCGCCTAAGTTCAAAACCTTTCCGAGTGTATGACATTCAGTACACTCGGAGACTTAGCTGCGAGTCAGTCTTCGCCTAAGTTCAAAAATTACTCCGAGTGAAGAGCGATCCTCTCTCTCGGGGGCTTAGCTGCGAATCCGTTTCGCCTAAGTTCAAAACCTTTCCGAGTGTATGACAGCCAGTACACTCGGAGACTTAGCCGCGAACCAGTCTTCGCCTAAGCCCTAAATTCTTTCGAGTGCCGAACGCCCGTTCCATTCGAGAGTTAAATAAATTCAGCCAAGCTAAATGTCGGAAAGCGAAATGCGAGTAAGACTAGAATCTCTGGCATAGCAAAAACTTGTTAGCGCAAAGGGAAGTTCTCAGGCTTAAGGCCTGAACGAAGTT
Organism: Elymus sibiricus; assembly: GCA_039707655.1. Lineage (NCBI taxonomy): Eukaryota > Viridiplantae > Streptophyta > Magnoliopsida > Poales > Poaceae > Elymus > Elymus sibiricus. The sequence goes on along the minus strand of CM077663.1, from coordinate 200,219,244 downwards.
TACTCGGTTACACCATCACTCGGCATACCGAGGCAAATAAAGTTTTTACCGCAAGCAAGGTACTAGTTTAAGCTCCAGCGGGACTTGAAGGCTCAACGAAGGTATCCAGGTCGATTCCGTCGGCGATCCGAGTGGCAGCATCGATGAAAGTCTCCATGAAATCTTCAAATTTGAGTTTCTTCGTGTTAGTCACTCGGAGATCCTTCAATTTGTCCTCTCTAGCTTCCTTGCAATGAACCCTGACGAGTGAAAGTGCCACGTCAGCACCACAGCGGGCAGCAGATTTCTTCCACGCTTGCACTCGACTGGGAATCTCATTGAGCCGAGTCATCATTGACTCGAGGTCAGTCTGGAGAGGATCTTCAGGCCACAGTTCCTTGTCGACCTTCTCAAATGCAGCCCTCAGCCGAGTGATGAATCCTTGGACGCTCTTAAGACGAGCTTCGAGACGAAACATATCCATGGCCACGGCATCTCCGACGAGAGATTTCGTGGGGTCTAGATTGGGTTCAAGCTCTTCAGTTTCTTTCTCGAAGTCTTGACAGAATTCTGCATGAGGAGAAAGCGAAAAGGTGATCACAATACCATTCTGGAAAAACCAAAGAAATTCATTCGACAGAAGAAGGTTACCTTCGAGCATGCTAAACATTCTCTTCGCGAAGTCTCCCAAGTGTTTCTCCAGAGCGGTCTTACTCTTGGTCTGCATTTCAAGTTTTTTGATCCATTCAGATCGTTCCTGCTTAAGTTTGGTGTTCTCTTCTTCCAGTCTACTGGCTGCGGCAAGTTTCTTCTCAGCAGCTTCAGTTTTCTCCTTCGCTTCCTTCTAAGCATCAGCAAGTGATTTGTCCTTGTCCTCGAGCGCCTTCTTCATAGTATCTAAAGAAATAGCATTGTTGAGGCGCGCTCGGAGACGACGGTTCTCATCACGTACGTCTGTTCGAGTGGATTCACTCGGCTCAAAGGATGGAAAATGAAGGTGATAATACAATTGATCAACAAAGATTACCTCCCAAAGTCTTCAGTTCGGTCTGTGCATGGTCCAGGTTGTTGTTCGTCAGCTCCAGATCCAGCAGAAGTCGATTCTTTTCCTTCTCCAGCTCGACGTACTTGGTCCCGAGCCCACAGGCTTTCTGCAATCAGCAAAAATGGGGGTTCAGTCAACATAAGAATTTCTCTACTCCCGAGTGGAAAAGTTCAACTGCAGCCGACTGAAAGGTGGCCCGCCGCCCCACCCACAACCCTATACAAGCGTCATATCATGGTTGATGGAAATGATGTCCATGAAACCTGCAGAATGGTTCTAAAGACTACTGCCCATCGTCAACGATCGACAGTAGTCTCGGGGACTACACCCAGTGGGTGCACTCAGCGTGCCCCCACTAGATACAAACACACTCGACCAGGTCTGGCCTGTCAGAGTATAAAAGAAGAAAGCAAGCAACCGAACATCGTCTCTATCAGACCCCCGCCGAAGCAAGCACTCGACGGCGGTCTCGGGGACTACACCCAGTGGGTGCACTCAGCGTGCCCCCACTGGACCTACTTTTACTCGACAAGGTCTGTCATGTTGAATGGAAACAATATTAAGACCCCCGCCGATGCCTTCGTCATTCGACAACGGTCTCGGGGACTACACCCAGTGGGTGCACTCAGCGTGCCCCCACTGGACCAGAAACTACTTGGTCTACTGGCGAAGAAAACACCCCAGTGGGTGTAAAATCAAGACGGACAGGAATTCAATCGGAAATGAACTTACAATACCACTTACTCAGACGTTGGCCTGAAGCGCTGAGCTGGCATCATAGGCTAACTTGCTGGCTTCATACGCCTCCTTTGTTCGCAGCATCATCTGCCCAGCCTGGATCATGGCTTCCTTGGCAGCTCCGGTTTGGTCCTCCGGGACGTGGTACAAAGGGTATGCAGGCGTCGAGTGAGTTGGTGTAGTCACTGGAGCAGCAGGAGGTGCATGAGATTGTCCAATAGGTGTTGAAGCCACCAGAGTAGAAGTGGCTGGCGGAGCACTCGACAGCGGAGTTACAAGGATTGGAGGTGTCGCAGCAGTCGTCCCACGGGGCGTCTGGTCGGACGGTGGTCTCCGAGTGCACACGCGTGGAGCCTCCGGAAGCACAGTTTCACCCTCCGCTCCCCGTTGTGGCTCCTCATCATCTTCCAGTTCGATGACTTCGTCAGCTGCAGTCGACAATGTTAATCGAGACACTCGACAATTATTCTTCAACAAACAGAGTAGAGTGTGGAATCGTTATACCTCGGTGGGAGGTGGCCGCATCAGGAGTGTCTACTTCCATATGGTCTCCATCATCCCGATGGGGCGACATCACGGAGGTAGCAGCTCTGGCAAATAAATTTCACTCGGTCAACATCAACATGAAGTTCTTCAATTGCAGAATAAGGAAAATGAACACTCACGTGGAGGCAACAGGCACGGTTATCTTGATTCGAGGCAGGGCCTTCCGAGGCTTTGGCGCATCCGGCTTGAGCTGTTTCGCAGCCTTTTCAGTCGACCCCGATGTCGCGACACGGTCATGTTTCGGGTTCCTTGTGCTTGACGCCACAGTTTTGCTCGGGGCGACCTCTGGGTCGTTCTGCTGCTTGGCATGACGCTCGGTGCGCGAAGGGACCTGAGCCTCCACCTCGTCTTCATCTAGGTCATCGTCGCTGCTCCCGCTGTCGTCGGCATAATCGCCGTCTGCGCTGCCGTCGACGCTCCCTTCCTCTTCATCAGGATGTTCTCCATTGGGCACGGGCGAGTACATGTTCGTAAATTCCTGCGAAATTCAAGCTTCAAATTCAGTCGACTGAAGATTCAGTTACTCGGCAAAATATTAAAACAATCGACAGAGATATAACTCACCAAGTTCTTGGGTGGGTTCAAAGCGGAGAAAGGCAGAATTCGTTTGGATCCTTCTGGGTTATCACAGGATCCAGTGATGCTCCTGAGCCACTGAGAAACAGTTTGATCGGAAACTTCCTCAGGATGAGTCCGAGTGGAATCCTCAGGACCCGAATAATGCCACATAGTATGATCCCGGGCTTGGAGAGGCTGAATTCGTCGACTAAGAAACGTTTGAAGAAGGTCCAAGCCAGTCACTCCACCGCGGATCAGTTCAGATACAGCATTCACTAGGATCCCTACCTGGATTTTCTCTACCTTTGTCACGAACAATGGTTTGGGAGTGATGGGTCGATCCAAGGTGAAAGGAGGAAGTCCAGTCGACATATTTGGTGATGCAACATCCTTGCAATAAAACCAAGTCGACTGCCAACCCCGAACAGAGTCGGGAAAGGTCATAGAGGGGAAGGCACTCCTACCTCTCTTCTGGATCCCTAAGCCCCCACACAATTGGATCACATGGGTTTTGTCATCTTTGGGATTGGCTTTCTTGACTGCTTGGGATCTGACAGAGAATATGTGCTTGAACAAACCCCAATGTGGGGGACAGCCCAGGAAGCATTCGCACAAGGTTACGAAACAGGAAAGATAGGCAATTGCATTCGGAGGAAGGTGGTGGAGTTGCGCTCCAAAATAGTTCAAGAAGGCACGGATGAACGGGTGGGGTGGCATGGAGAAACCTCGCTCGATGTGGGTGAGAAGCATAACTCGCTCGTCGTCGCGTGGCTCCGGCTCGACCTCCCCCTTCGGCAACCTCCAGGAATCTGTGGCTATCAGCCCGTCGACGACGAGGTTGTTCACATCTTCCGCCGTGACCGTCGATTGGAGAAAATCCCCCTGGATCCACCCTGGCGGCACCGTCGACCGGGCGCCCGACGGCTTCTTCACCTTGGCTCCTCCCTTCTTGGCGTGCTTGAGTTTCTCCGTCTTCCCCTTCGTCATGGCGGCGGCGGTTAGTGAAGCGGAGCAGGGCGGAGGAAGAGGAGGAGAAGAGTAGATTTGGGGGAAGAATATTGTACCAACACCGGCGTCGTCGCCTCTTATACCCGCTCGGGTGAGCCACTGACCTGCGGGCCCGCCGGATCTCTGGATATGCCGAAATCAGAGGAGGAGCGATACGTGGCGATATGGGCGGCGCGATAATCGAGGCGTCGTTCCTGCACTTGCCTTAGCAGTTATGCCATCTCCGCTCCGCGCGCTCTTATCCAAATTTCAAAACCCGTGAGATCCGGACCCGATGGAGCAAACCGTCACGTCAGAAGATTCTGCAGATCACTCGAACCTGACTTTGAGCTCAGTTTCACTCGGACCAGTTTTCGAGTTCAGTTTTACTCGGACGCACTTCAAGACAGAATTGATCAGGGCGAACGATTAAGGTTTCAATCGACGCAGATTTCGGGGAAGCCTCAAAATACACTCGGAATTTTTGTGTCTCGTCTGAACCTGCATTGACACCTTTTACCCTCGAACCCCGATCCATTCGGGGGCTAATGATGGGGATATGTACCTAGGGTAGGGTCATAGGCCTGACCTACATACCCTACCTAAGGACACTGCCCCAGAAAGCTTAAGGGCTACGAGGAAGTCTCCGACTGAAATCGCCAAGAAGCATAAGTCACTCGACAATATACACTCGGAGATATCTTTCACTCGACGCTACCTTTCACTCGGAAGGATTAGAAGACAGTCGACCACAGGAGTCCAAGAGTCGCCCCAGGGAGGCTAACGGGCAAGCATTCATCAAGACCTTTAATAGCATTTATTGTGTACGTTACCAGTAACGTACACCTCTTTATGACCACGATTTAACCCTTGGATGCCGGACACTTATGAGGGGCAGCGCACTCTATATAAGCCACCCCTCCCCTCTAGCACAAGGGTTCGCACCCCCTGTAACAACACATACATTTCACTCTACAAGAAGCTCCCGAGCACCTGAGACGTAGGGCTGTTACCTCCACGAGAGGGGCCTGAACTCATACATTCTTGTGTACAATCTCGTCGTAGCTAGGACTTTGCCCTCTCCTTTCGTACCCCTACCTTCTACTGTCAGGCTTGTTCCCACGACAGTGCCCGCGGTTATGTGGCAACTTGGAAGTTTGTTTAACATCCGGTCATAGAAAACTTAAAGTAAACTCAGATAAAATACACCAACTGTGTGCGTAACCGTGACTGTCTCTTCTCGTGAATTTCTGATTCGGGAGAGAACATGGTGGGGTTATGTTTGACTCGTAAGTAGGTGTTCAGGATCACTTAGTGATCATTACTAGTTCATGTTCGTTAATGCGACGATCATCCCCCTTATTCTTGTACTTGTAAGATAGCCACTCAAATAAATGATTAGTGCTTGCTGCAGCCTCACCACTTAACCATACCTCACCCATTAAGCTTTGCTAGTCTCGATACCCTTGGAAATGAGATTGTTGAGTCCCCGTGGCTCACAGATTACTACAACAATAGTTGCAGGTACAGGTAATGTGATGCATTGACGTGAGAGCGATGTTTGTTTGATTGGAGTTCTTCTTCTTCTTCTTCATCGATCATAGGATGGGTTCTAGGACGGCAGCCTGGGATAGCAAGGATGGATGTCATTTTATCATTTGATTTCGTCCGTAGTCGGACCCTGCTCTTTTGTGTGATGATTGTTATGTTGTTGTATTGATGTGATATTGATGTAGCTTGTGGCGAGTGTAAGCCAATTCCATATACTCATCTCTTCTTTACATGTACTTGTAATGATATCCATTCTTGCAAAATGACAAGATGCGCTTCTATCCTTGTCGAGGCCCTCGAGCCAAAATAAGGATAGGATCGCATCTTGGGTGTTACACCCATCATCTAATAACTACTCCACAATGCATTCCCTTAGGCCCATGAATGGTGAAATGTCATGTAGTCGACGTTCACATGACACCACTAAGGGAATCACAACATACATATCATCGAAATATCGAACACATATCAAATTCACATGATTACTTGTAACATGACTTCTCACGTGACCTCAAGAACAAGGGTAACTACTCACAAATAATAAACATGCTCAAGATCAGAGAGGTATTGAATAGCATAATGGATCTGAACATATAATATTCCACCAAATAAACCATATAGTAATCAACTACGCAAGGTAATCAACACTACTAGTCACCCACAGGTACCAATCTGAGGTTCCGGTACAAAGATTGAACACAAGAGATGAACTAGGGTTTGAGAGGAGATGGCACTGTTGAAGATGTTGATGAAAATTGGCATCCCAAAGATGAGATGGGTGTTGGTGATGACGATAGCTTCGATTTCCCCCTCCGGGAGGGAAGTTCCCTCGGCGGAATCGCTCCGCCGGAGGGCAAAAGTGCTCCTGCCCAAGTTCCGCCTCGAGGCGGCGGCACTTCGTCCCGAAAGTGCTCCTCTTATTTTTTCTAGGTTAAATGTGACTATATACCAGAAGATGGGCACCAGAGATGGGCCGAGGAGGCCACAACCCATCAGGGCACACCCTCGTGGGTTGTGCCCACCAGGTTGGCCCCCTTTGGTAGTTTTCTGCTCCAGTATTTTTAATTTAATCCAAAAAATAATCTCCGTAAAATTTCAGCTTCATTGGAGTTGTGTAGAATAGGTATCTCTGATGTGCTTTTCTTGGGTCCAGAATTCCGGTTGCCGGTATTCTCCCTCTTTGTGTTAACCTTGCATATTATGAGAGAAAAGGCATTAGAATCACTCCCCAAAGCATTATTATTCAACAAAACATAATAAATAACAGTAGGAAATCATGATGCAAAATGGACGTATCAACACCACACACTTGTTTATTGAAGTTTCTAAAGTAGGGAATCAACGGATAGAGCCCATGCACACATCTACCTCAGTAGAGAATTTTCCCCGTTGCTTAATCCTTAATCAAAAAAGAAATAAGGATGAAACTCTAGAAATAGTTTGTTATCTAAAGCAATGCGATGAACGGAAAGGAGATTTTTGGATGTGGCAGGAACATGCAAGACATTTCTAAGATGAATGTTTCTATGAGGGGTTGCAATAATTGAATGACCAACGTGAGTTATATCCATACCTTCTCCATTGGCATTGTGCACTTGATCATGACCACGGTACTTCTCATGCATTGTCACCTTCTCGAGCTCATTGGTGATGTTATTGGTAGCACCGGTGTCGGTGTACCAATTTGTATCAACGCCATATGAAGTGTCTGCAGCAGTTGCAACTTTTTTGCGTCGAGAAGAGTTCCTCTCGGCATAACGCCAATCACAATATTTCGCGATATGATTATTTTTCTTACATATTTGACACTTATTTTCATATTCCTCATAACCTTGAAAGTGCACCTGCTGTTGTTGGAGGAGGGGCGCCGGAAGTTGTTGCCGTGGTTGTTGTCGTCACCGTTGTGGTAGTGACAGCCACCATCACCGCCACCTCTGCTGCTGTAGTTGCCTCTGCCATCACCACCGCCACGAAAGCCCCCTCCACCACCGCCCCTGTTGGAGTTCTGGTAGCCTTTGGGAGGGGCGCCACGACCTCTGGAGGCAAGGTTGGCCGAGGATTTGAAGCCGGTGCCGTGGAACATCTCAACACGCTGATCAAAATTCGAGACCATACCAAAAAGATCATCAGCAGAAAGAGGTTCAGTTCGTACATCAAGGGTAGATATGAGGGGTTGGTAATCCATGTCAAGCCCTGCGATGATGAATGAGACGAGCTCGTCCTCGGAGATGGGTTTACCGGCCGCCGCTAGTTCATCCGAGAGCGATCTCATCTGTCCAAAGTATGCAGCAGCAGGCTAGGTGCCTTTTTGCACATTGGAAAGAGCTATGCAGCAATTGTTTGCGCGGGAGCGGGATCGGGCAGCAAACTTATTTGCTAGGGCTGCCCATATGGTGTGGGATTTTTTCTAAAGAGGCGACCTGAACCAAGGCTTCCTTGGAAAGGTTACGGAGTAGGTACGCAATGATCTGTTGATCCTGAATCAGCCAAGGGTTGTAGGTGGGATTAGGAACAATCTAATCCTTCCCTTGAGAGATTTTTGTGATGGCGATTTTGAAAGGCTCGCAGTAGTTTCATCTATATACCCATATAGGCCCGCCCCCATGATCTGGGAGCGAGCTTGGGCTCACCAGAGGATTTAGTTTGATTGGGAGAGAGGCTCAGATGTGGTGAAATTCAGGCCGATGGAGGTGATTTGGCTGCTGGAAGACATGGCGGATGAGGTGGGTGTGGATGAGATTGAAGATGGTAGGTGGATGCGGCTGGGATGGAGATGGCTAGAAGTTGGGGGGAAAGTTGGCTCTGGTTACCATGTTAGAGCTGTTGGAAATATGCCCTAGAGGCAATAATAAAGTGATTATTATTATATTTCCTTGTTCATGATAATCGTTTATGGTCCATGCTATAATTGTATTTATTGGAAACTCAAATACATGTGTGGATACATAGACAACACCGTGTCCCTAGTGAGCCTCTACAGGACTAGCTCGTTGATCAAAGATGGTTAAGGTTTCTTGGCCATAGACATGAGTTGTCATTTGATAACGGGATCACATCATTAGGAGAATGATGTGATGGACAAGACCCAAACTATGAACGTAGCATATGATAGTGTCAAGTTTATTGCTATTGTTTTCTGCATGTCAAGTATCTGTTCCTATGACCATGAGATCATGCAACTCACTGACATTGGAGGAGTACCTTGTGTGTATCAAACGTCGCAACATAACTGGGTGACTATAAAGATGCTCTACAGGTATCTCCAAGGGTATCTGTTGAGTTGGCATGGATCAAGACTGGGATTTGTTACTCCGTATGAAGAAGAGGTATCTCAGGGCCCGCTCGGTAATACAACATCATAATGAGCTTGCAAGCAATGTGACTAAGGAGTTAGCCGCGGGATCTTGTATTACGGAACGAGTAAAGAGACTTGCCGGTAACGAGATTGAACTAGGTATGGAGATACCGACAATCGAATCTCGGGCAAGTAACATACCGATGGACAAAAGTAACTGCATAAGGGATTGATTGAATCCTTGGCATCGTGGTTCGACCGATGAAGATCTTCATGGAATATGTAGGAACCAATATGGGCATCCAGGTCCCGCTATTGGTTATTGACCGGAGAGGTGTCTCGGTCATGTCTACATGATTCTCGAACCCGTAGGGTCCTCACGCTTAACGTTCGGTGACGCTAGAGTAGTATTGGGATATGTATGTTGGTGACCGAATGTTGTTCGGAGTCCCGGATGAGATCCCGGACGTCACGAGGAGCTCCGGAATAGTCCGAAGGTAAAGATTTATATATGGTAAGTCATATTTTGCCTAACAGAAAAGTTTCGGGTTTTGCCGGTATTGTTCCGGAAAGCTTCTGGAAGGTTCCGAAGGGTTCCGAAGGAGTCCGGAAGGATCCCTCCAGCCCCTAGAGCGTGCATGGGCTGTAGGGGGGCGCCCTAGCCTTATTGGGCCAGGGGCACCAGCCCCACAAGGCCCATGCGCAAGGGGAAGTGGAAACCCTAAGTGGGAGGGAGTCCACTTGCCTTGGGAGGCAAGTTTCCTCCCTAGCCGCCGACCCTCCTTGGAGGAGGGGCCTAGGGCTGTGACCAAACCCTGCCCCTAGCCTCCTATATATAGTAGAGGAGAGGGGGAGGGCTGGACACAACCCGATGGCAGCCCTACCTCTCTCCCTAGATCGTTTTCTCCTCAGATCGCATCTACGGTAGCGCTTGGCGAAGCCCTGTCGGGATTGCTCCACCACCATCTCCACCATGCCATCGTGCTGGTTGAAATCCCATCTACTTCTCCTCTCACGCTTGCTGGATCAAGAAGGAGGAGACATCATCGAACCACACGTGTGCGGAACGCGGAGGTGTCGTCCGTTCGGCGCTAGATCAGATCGGATCGCGATTTGATCGTGAAGAGTACGACTACATCAACCGCGTTATATACGCTTCCGCTTAGCGATCTACAAGGGTATGTAGACACACTCTCCCTCTCGTAGCTATGCATCTCCATGGATAGATCTTGCGTGTGCGTAGGAAAATTTTTGTTTCCCATGCAACGTTCCCCAACAGTGGCATCATGAGCTAGGTCTATGCGTAGATGACATCACGAGTAGAACACAAAGGAGTTTGTGGGCGTTGATATTCAGATTGCTTCCTTCCTTGGTCTTTTCTTGATTCAGCGGTATCGTGGGATGAAGCGGCCCGGACCAACTTTACATGCCCACGTACATGAGACCAGTTCCATCGACTAACATGTAACTTTGTTGCATAAGATGGCTGGCGGGTGTCTGTCTCTCCCACCTTAGTTGAATCGGATTCGACAAAGGCAGTCCTTGTAGAAGGTTAAATAGCAACTTGTATATCACCGTTGTGGTTTTGCGTAGGTAAGAATCATTCTTGCTAGATACCCATAGCAGACACGTAAAACATGCAACAACAAATTAGAGGACGTCTAACTTGTTTTTGCAGGGTATGTTGTGATATGATATGGCCAAAGACATGATGATATATATTTGATGTATGAGATGATCAAGTTTTTGTAATAGTTCATATCGACTTGCATGTTGATACGGCAACCGGCAGGAGCCATAGGGTTGTCTTTAATTATTATGTGGCCTGTGTGTCACTCATTAAGCGCTATGTAATGCTTTACTTTATCGCTAAGCGGTAGCAATAGTAGTAGAAGCATGGTTTGCGTGACAACCCCGATGGCAACACGATGATGGAGATCATGGTGTCATGCCGGTGACGATGGAGATCATGCCGGTGATTTGGAGATGGAGATCAAAAGCACAAGCTCATGGCCATATCATGTCACTTATGATTTGCATGTGATGTTAATCCTTTTATGCATCTTATTTTGCTTAGGATGACGGTAGCATTACAAGGTGATCCCTCACTAAAATTTCAAGATAAATTGTGTTCTCCCTGAGTGTGCACCGTTGCGAAAGTTCGTCGTTTCGAAGCACCACGTGATGATCGGGTGTGATAGACTCTAGGTTCGCAAACAATGGGTGCAAGCCAGTTTTGCACATGCGGAACACTCGGGTTAAACTTGACGAGCCTAGCATGTACAAGCATGGCCTCGGAACACAAGAAACCGAAAGGTCGAACATGAGTCATATAGTAGATATGATCAACATGGAGATGTTCACCATTGAAACCACCTCATCTCACGTGATGATCGGACTTGGGTTGGTGAATTTGGATCATGTAACACTCGGATGACCGGAGGGATGTCAATTTGAGTGGGAGTTTTAAGTAATATGATTAACTAAACTCATCATCTTGAACAATAGTCTAAGTAATCTTTGCAAATTTATGTTGTAGATCAATGGCTCGCACAGTAGCTCCCCTGAATTTCAATGCGTACCTAGAGAAAGCCAAGCTGAAAGATAATGGAAGTAACTTTGTAGACTGGGCCCGTAATCTGAGGATTATCCTCACAGCTTCCCAAAAGGCTTATGTCCTTGATACACCACTCGGTGCGCCACCCGCTCCAGTGTCGTCTGCAGACGTTGCGAACGCCTGGCAGGCGCGTTCTGATGACTACTCAATAGTACAGTGTGCTATGTTGTATGGCTTAGAACCGGGACTTCAAAGACGTTTTGAACGTCCTAGAGCATATGAGATGTTCCAGGAGTTGAAGTTTATTTTTGAGAAAAATACCCGGATCGAGAGGTATGAGACCTCCGATAAGTTCTATGCTTGCAAGATGGAGGAGAATGGGTCTGTCAGTGAGCACATACTCAGAATGTCTGGGTATTCCAACCGTCTGGCTGAGTTGGGAATTACTCTCCTGCCAGAGGCGATCACTGACAGAGTTCTTCAATCACTGCCACCTAGCTACAAAAGCTTTATGTTGAACTATAACATGCAAGGGATGAACAAATCAGTCGCCGAGCTGTTTGCGAGGCTGAAAGTCGCTGAGTCAGAAATCCAGAAGGAGCATTAAGTGTTGATGGTCAATAAAACCACTAGTTTCAAGAAGAATGGCAAGGACAAGAAGGGTAACTCCAAGAAGAGTGGCAAAACAGTTGCCCCTCCCGTGAAGAAACCCAAGGCTGGACCCAAGCCAGAAACTGAGTGCTTTCATTGCAAGGGAACTAGCCACTGGATGCGGAATTGCCCCAAGTATCTGGCCGACAAGAAGACGGCCAACACCAAACAAGGTATATATGATATACATGTTATTGATTTATACCTTACCAACTCTCGTTGTAGTGCCTGGGTATTTGATACCGGTTCGGTTGCTCACATTTGCAACTCAAAGCAGGAACTACGGAATAGACGGAGGCTGGCTAAGGACGAAGTGACGATGCGCGTGGGAAATGGTTCCAAGGTTGACGTGATCGCCGTCGGCACGCTCGCTCTTCGATTACCATCGGGATTAGTGATGAACCTGAATAATTGTTATTTAGTGCCTGCGTTGAGCATGAACATTATATCTGGATCTTGTTTAATGCGAGACGGTTACTCGTTTAAATCAGAGAATAATGGTTGTTCTATTTATATGGGTAATATCTTTTATGGTCATGCACCCAATGTGAGGGGTTTATTCTTATTGAATCTCGATAGTGATGATACACATGTTCATAACATTAATGCCAAAAGATGTAGAGTTGATAATGATAGTACCACTTTCTTGTGGCACTGCCGCTTAGGTCATATTGGTGTAAAACGCATGAAGAAGCTCCATGCTGATGGACTTTTAGAGTCACTTGATTTTGAATCACTTGACACATGTGAACCATGCCTCATGGGCAAGATGACTAAGACCTCGTTCTCTGGAACAATGGAACGGGCAAGTGACTTGTTGGAAATCATACATACTGATGTGTGCGGTCCGATGAGCATTGAGGCGCGCGGTGGATATCGTTACTTTCTCACCTTCACCAATGACTTAAGTAGATATGGGTATATTTACTTAATGAAACACAAGTCTGGAACGTTTGAAAAGTTCAAGCAATTTCAGAGTGAAGTTGAGAATCATCGTAACAAGAAGATTAAATTCCTACGATCTGATCGAGGAGAATATCTGAGTTATGAGTTTGGCAATCACTTAAGACAATGTGGAATTGTTTCACAGTTGACGCCACCTGGAACACCACAGCGTAATGGTGTGTCCGAACGTCGTAATCGAACCTTATTGGATATGGTGTGTTCTATGATGTCTCTTGTCGATTTGCCACTATCATTTTGGGGTTATGCGTTAGAGACAGCTGGATTCACTTTAAATAGGGTACCATCCAAATCCGTTGAGACGACGCCGTATGAACTGTGGTTTGGCAAGAAATCAAAGTTCTCGTTTCTTAAAGTTTGGGGATGTGATGCTTATGTCAAAAGGCTTCAGCCAGAAAAGCTCGAACCCAAAGCGGACAAATGCGTCTTCATGGGATACCCAAAAGAAACGGTTGGGTATACCTTCTATCTTAGATCCGAAGGCAAAGAGTTTGTCGCTAAAAATGGATCATTTCTCGAGAAAGAGTTTCTCTCAAAAGAATTGAGTGGGAGGAAGATAGAACTTGATGAGGTTGTTGAACATTTGCTTCAACCAGAGAGCAGCGCAACGCAGAAAGATGTTTTTGTGGAGCCTACATCAGTTGAAGAGGAAGATAATGATGGTGATCATGAAGCTTCAGATCAAGTTACTATCAAACCTCGTAGGTCGACAAGGACACGTACTGTTCCTGAATGGTACGGTAATCTTGTCTTAAAGGTCATGTTGTTGGACAACGATGAACCTTCGAGCTATGGAGAAGCAGTTGTCGGCCCGGATTCCAACAAATGGTTGGAGGACATGAAATCCGAGATAGGATCCATGTATGAAAACAAAGTGTGGACTTTGGAAGTATTACCTGAAGGGCAAAAGGCCATTCAGAATAAATGGATCTTTAAGAAGAAGACGGACGCAGACGGTAATGTCACCGTCTATAAAGCTCGACTTGTGGCAAAGGGTTTTTCACAAGTTCAAGGAGTTGACTACGATGAGACTTTCTCACCAGTAGCGATGCTTAAGTCCGTCAGAATCATGTTAGCAATAGCTGCATTTTTCGATTGTGAAATTTGGCAGATGGATGTCAAAACAGTGTTCACGGTTTCCTTAAGGAAGAGTTGTATATGATGGAACCAGAAGGTTTTGTCGATCTAGTGAATGCTGACAAAGTTTGCAAACTCCAGCGATCCATTTATGAGCTGGTACAAGCATCTCGGAGTTGGAATCTTCGCCTTGATGAGGTGATCAAAGCGTTTGGGTTTATACAAGTTTACGGAGAAGCTTGTATTTACAAGAAAGTGAGTGGGAGCTCTATAGCGTTTCTAATATTATATGTGGATGACATATTGCTGATTGGAAACAATATAGAATTTTTGGAAAGCGTGAAGGTATATTTGAACAAGAGTTTTTCAATGAAGGACCTAGGAGAAGCTGCTTTCATATTAGGCATCAAGATCTATAGAGATAGATCAAGACGCTTAATAGGACTTTCACAGAGCACATACCTTGATAAAGTTTTGAAGAAGTTCAAAATGGATCAGTCCAAGAAGGGGTTCTTGCCTGTATTACAAGGTGTGAAGTTAAGTAAGACTCAATGTCCAGTGACTGCAGAGGATAGAGAAAAGATGAGTGCCATCCCCTATGTTTCTGCCATAGGCTCTATCATGTATGCAATGTTGTGCACAAGACCAGATGTCAGCCTTGCCATAAGTATGGCTGGAAGGTTTCAAAGTGATCCAGGAGTGGAACACTGGACGGCGATCAAGAATATCCTTAAGTACCTGAAAAGGACTAAGGAATGTTTCTCGTTTATAGAGGTGATCAAGATCTCATCGTAAAGGGTTACGTCGATGCAAGCTTTGACACTGATCCGGATGACTCTAAGTCTCAAACCGGATATGTATTTATTCTCAACGGGGGAGCGGTAAGCTGGTGCAGTTCCAAGCAAAGCGTGGTAGCTGATTCTACATGCGAAGCAAAGTACATAGCTGCCTCGGAGGCGGCAAAGGAAGGTGTCTGGATGAAGCGGTTCATGACAGATCTTGGTGTTGTGTCCAGTGCACTGGACCCAATGACTCTGTTCTGTGACAAGACTGGTGCCATGGCTCTAGCCAAGGAACCAAGGTTTCACAAGAGGACCAGACACATAAAGCGACGCTTCAATTCCATCCGCGATTACATCAAAAAGGAGGACATAAATATTTGCAAAGTGCATACGGATCTAAATGTCGCAGACCCATTGACTAAGCCTCTTCCACGAGCAAAACATGATAAACACCAGAACTGTATGGGTGTTAGATTCATTACAATGTAAATCACATAGTGATTTGAGCTAGATTATTGATTCTAGTGCAAGTGTGAGACTGTTAAAAATATGCCCTAGAGGCAATAATAAAGTGATTATTATTATATTTCCTTGTTCATGATAATCATTTATGGTCCATGCTATAATTGTATTTATTGAAAATTCAAATACATGTGTGGATACATAGACAACACCGTGTCCCTAGTGAGCCTCTACAGGACTAGCTCGTTGATCAAAGATGGTGTCAAGGTTTCCTGGCCATAGACATGAGTTGTCATTTGATAACGGGATCACATCATTAGGAGAATGATGTGATGGACAAGACCCAAACTATGAACATAGCATATGATCATGTCAAGTTTATTGCTATTGTTTTCTGCATGTCAAGTATCTGTGCCTATGACCATGAGATCATGCAACTCACTGACACCGGAGGAATATCTTGTGTGTATCAAACATCGCAATGTAACTGGATGACTATAAAGATGCTCTACAGGTATCTCCGAGGGTATCTGTTGAGTTGGCATGGATCAAGACTGGGATTTGTTACTCCGTATGACGGAGAGGTATCTCAGGGCCCACTCGGTAATACAACATCATAATGAGCTTGCAAGCAATGTGACTAAGGAGTTAGCCGTGGGATCTTGTATTACGGAACGAGTAAAGAGACTTGCCGGTAACGAGATTGAACTAGGTATGGAGATACCGACGATCGAATCTCGGGCAAGTAACATACCGATGGACAAAGGTAACTGCATACGGGATTGATTGAATCCTTGGCATCGTGGTTCGACCGATGAAGATCTTCGTGGAATATGTAGGAACCAATATGGGAATCCAGGTCCCGCTATTGGTTATTGATCGGAGAGGTGTCTCGGTCATGTCTACATGATTTTCGAACCCGTAGGGTCCGCACGCTTAACGTTCGGTGAAGCTAGAGTAGTATTGGGATATGTACGTTGGTGACCGAATGTTGTTCGGAGTCCTGGATGAGACCCCGGACGTCACGAGGAGCTCCGGAATGGTCCGGAGGTAAAGATTTATATATGGTAAGTCATATTTTGGCTACCAGAAAAGTTTTGGGTTTTGCCGGTATTGTACCGAGAAGCTTCTGGAAGGTTTCGGGGGGTTCCGGAGGAGTCCAGTAGGATCCCTCCAGCCCCTAGGGCATGCATGGGCTGTAGGGGGGGGGCCTAGCCTTATTGGGCCAGGTGCACCAGCCCCACAAGGCCCATGCGCAAGGGGAAGGGGAAACCCTAAGTGGGAGGGAGTTAACTTGACTTGGGAGGCAAGTTTCCTCCCTAACCGCCGGCCCTCCTTGGAGGAGGGGCCTAGGGCTACGACTAAACCCTGCCCCTTGCCTTCTATATATAGTAGAGGAGAGGGGGAGGGCTGGACACAACAATCCCACGCCCCGGTGGCAGCCCTACCTCTCTCCCTAGATCGTTTTCTCCTCAGATTGCATCTACGGTAGCGCTTGGCGAAGCCCTGCCGGGATTGCTCCACCACCATCTCCACCATGCCATCGTGCTGGTTGAGATCCCATCTACTTCTCCTCTCACGCTTGCTGGATCAAGAAGGAGGAGACGTCATCAAACCTCACGTGTGCGGAACGCGGAGATGCCGTCCGTTTAGCGCTAGATCGGATCGGATCGGATCGCGATTGGATCGTGAATAGTATGACTACATCAACCATGTTATATACGCTTCCGCTTAGCGATCTACAAGGGTATGTAGACACACTCTCCCTCTCGTAGCTATGCATCTCCATGGATAGATCTTGCGTGTGCGTAGGAAAATTTTTGTTTCCTATGAGACGTTCCCCAACAAGAGCACCTTTAATAAATGATGGATATTTTGGTGCTCCAAACCGGTGATGTAAAAATTACATCACCAAAAAGTGCTTTTTACATCTCCGAAAAAGGCTCAACTCTAATAGATGGTCCAAAACGGAGATGTAAAAGAGCAACTCCAACAGATGGTCCAAAACGAAGATGTAAAATTCTGAAAACGACCAACTACTACTTCATCTCAACATAGTTCAAACATCAAATTCAAACATAGTTCAAACATAGATGACATAAATTTAAACTAGCAGAACTACTCGTCGTCCGAGGGCATCCAATACGACTCTTCGAAGTCATCCGAGAGCCCCCAGAACTCCTCGTCCTCCTCCGACGATGACTCGATGGGGATCACCGTCGAGGGGCCGGCCTTGTCCTCCTTCTTCACCTCCTTCTTCTTCTTCTCCTCGGCATCACGCTTCCAGTAGAACTCCTGCTCGGCCTGGACGTACTTGGGATGCTCCCACGCAAACCGAGCCATCGTCGCCTCGTCGCTCTCGCCGGGAGTGACGCCAACCGCCGGTCCCTTCTTCTTCTTCTTCGCCGGCATCTCCTCCATCTGGATGCCCTGCGGCACGAGCCACTCCGCCACCACCCAGGTCTCGATCTCCGAGAAGTTGAGGTTCGTCTTCAGCCGTCCGGCACGCCACACCGCCACGTCGTAGGCACGCGAGGCCTCGTCGGCGGTGTGATACGTGCCGAGCCACCAACGCCGCCTGGCGTCGGAGAACTCCACTCCGAAGTTCCCGGAGGGCTTCGCCCTCACGCCGAAGAAACCTGACTTGCCTTTCGGCGTCTTCTTCGGCGCCATCAGGTGGCGGCGGCAGCCGGAACGAGTCGGGGCGGCGCTGGGTGGAGAGAGGTCGGGGCGGCGGCCGAGCGGGGAGCGGGCGGCGGCGTGCGGTGCAGGGCGGAGGCGGATGGAGCGGGGCGACAGCGTGCGATGCGGGCGAGGGCGGGCGGCGGCGGCGTGCGGTGCGGGCGGCGGCGGCGTGCGGTGCGGGCGGGGGTGGTGGCCGGAGCGGAGGCGGACGGGCCGAGGCGAGGCGGAGGCGGGCGGGGCCGGGGCGGCGCTGAGGCGGACGGGGCCGGGGCGGGGCGGAGGCGGACGGGGCCGGGGCGGCGCGGTGCGGCGACGGCCCGATCCGCCCGTACGACGGCGGGCGACGGCCCAAGCGGGGTGGAATCGGCGGCAGGGGTAGGGGCGGGGCTGGATCTACGGCGGGGCGGCGTCAGGGAGATGCGGTGGGGCGGCGGCGTGCGGGAGGAAGAAGGGGGGAAATGAACTGAAGGGCGGTTGGGCGTTGGCGCGCGGCTACGGTTTTTACATCTCCTGCCTCCGAAGATGTAAATTTGCATTGCGAGGTGTTGTATTTTACATCTCCGGGAGACGGAGATATAATTTTTTTTTGCATATGGACCATCTGCTGGAGAGCTATTTTTTGCCTCAGAAGATCCAAAGTTAATTATTTTTACATATGGACCGTCTATGGAAGATGCTCTTAGCTGTGTATGAAGCATCTCAAACCTGCATACATAGAGGTCCGCATTTATATATATTAATTATAGCCAGAGGGATTGCATGGTTCGGTTGTGAAACAACCATCGAGATACATGGGATGGAGAGACAGAGGAGAAAACAGATTAAACAGAGAAGATCTCATCTATCTAAACAAGACGTGACTAGCAAGTCCATATCCTGACTCTATCCCGAACATATACATGTCGTTTAACAATGTGCACCGGCCAGCAGCGGATTGATTAGGACCGGAACATCGAGCCAACTTCGTGCAGAAGCACAAATCTTGCATCATTGTCGTAGCTCACTCACACCGGAAGTACTCAACGTGTTGAGGTTGTATCGATTATTGCCGCAGCCGGATATTCTTCTCTTTCTACCGATCCCATCTTATGCCAGGAGCTTAACTCACGTACATATGCTACTGATTCGCCAATCAAGCCAGCTTTCTTGGGCATTGTGTGCCTCAGCCCAAAGCAACACCAGCGGCACAACCACTACAAGCTAGGTCATGCGCCTTACCACCAAGGGTTGTCTCCAATGTTTAGATGCGCATACGAGCTCTTATTTCACTTATTATATATGTTTAGGATGGCGCACGCCTTAAATGGTGTATGTTTAGGATGCATCCTAGTTAATACTTCTCTTTATATGGTGTATTTTAAAATGCTTATTATATATGTTTTCTACTCATTTAAATTGACTAGATAGGGTAGTTTGTGCTCTCACAAAATTATTGTTGGCACCACAGGGGATGTTATGCTAAACAGACACATAAACATCCTCTTTATTTCGCCCAGTGCATAATAACAAAACATATACGATGATGTATACTAATATACTGATATGAGCTTTATGTAAACCAATGTCTTAATGTTGATTCTCATATTATTTGAAATTATGTTTACAAAGAAATTTTTAAGAATATCAATATTATATGAAACCTTGAACATTCGTTATGAATGACCTTGATGGAGCCGAGCACCCCCCCCCCTCCCCTCGCGTCGCTCCCGCGAGCGACCGAGGGGATAACCCTAGCTGCCGGCGCGCGTCCCCCTCCCTCCCCTCCCTCCCCTTGCCACCGCCTCTCCGCGCCGCCGGGCAAAGCCCGGTGGGTGCTGGCGGCGGCGGGGCCCCTTCTCTCCTCGCTTGTGGGGGCTTCGCGCGGGCGGGCGCTCCCAGGCGGCGGCGCGGCGCGGATCCAGGGCGCTGCGGCGCGCGGCTGTGCTCGGTAGCGGTGCTGCGGAGCTGCAGGCTGGGCGTGGAGGGCCGGACGCTGGTGGTACAGGGCGGATGTGTGGCCGGGGTGGCGGCGGCGGCTTCGGCTGGATCTGCCCCGCGGGCGACGCGGGCTGCGGTAGCTCTGTTCGAGGCGGACCTGGAGGCCGATGGGCGGCTCAGGAGATGGTGCCTGGCGGCGGGGCGCCCCGGTGTCACGACGGTGGTGCGGGTCAGGGTGCTGGCTCCTCTGGAGGCTTTCTTCGGTGGCGGGTGGCGGTTGCTCCGGCGGCCCTCGCCAGCGGACAGGTGACTGCCCCTTCTCGCGTGGATCTGGCTGGAGGCCGCGGTAGGGCGTCAGGGGCGACGCAGGGGAGGCTGTTGGAGGGACGGGTAGACCGACTACCCGTCACTGGCGCAGGGGCGCCGGTCCGGACGAGCTCCGCTCCCCCCCCTCCCCTCTTCCAGGCCTTGACCTCCTGGCTGCAGATCGATGTTCGGGGTGGGAAGGCCACCGGCGGCTCCGATGATGCTTGGGTTCCGCCGATCAGCTCAAAGGTCGCACCTTTGATGGTCTCCGGAGTGTCTGGAAGCGGGGCGGGGGCCCTGGTGGCGGGAGCTGCTAGCTCGTGGGCAGAGCTCGCGGCTCGGGTGCTGACAGGCTCGTTGTCATGGCCGCATGGGCGGCATGGGGCGGGCCTTCGACGATCTTTGATGGTGGTGCGGCCGGCGCTCTCCTGTCGTGCCGCACCACGGGCGAAGGCAGAGGGTGGTGGCCAAGGTGAAAACCTCGTCTGGTCCGAACCAGACCGATGGCGGCGGCGTCCATGCGCCGTTCCCTTCCCGAAGGCTCCATCGCGATAGCCCTGCGTCTTCGCGATACTCCGGGTGAAAACCTCGATTCAGTGGATCGGGCGGTGGCGGCTCTCCGGTGTCGTTTCTTTCTTGGAAGCACCGCTTTGGAGTTCCTGGGTCGTCGAGTTTCGGCTTCGTCTCCGCATGGCGAGTCGTTCTCGTTGGAGCGCTCCTTAGTACCTTAGCGATGCTCCTATCTATTAGTTGTTTACTTTGGTGTTTTGGAGTAGTGTTGCTAATCGTCAGCCCCTTGTATCTGCCTTGGGTGTGTGTGTGGTGTCGGGTTGTTTGTATTTTGTATGTCGATCGTTGTTTTATATATAAAGCGGGGCGAAAGCCTTTTTCGGTAATGACCTTGATTGTTTTCGGTGGAGATGCCTAATATGTGCTCTTATGCACATGATATTGTCAAGTACTAAAATGTACTTTGCTACTTTTAGCCTGATGCATTATTTTTGCACATCATTAAGGAGGAGTGCCTGTGTAAGGAGTGTTTTTTTCTCCCGTTACAACACCATTGCTAGTTTTATAAAAAAAGACAAGCATGTCTCTACAGGGTCAGGGAGTAATCCACCAGCTTCTCTAAATTTAAGAATCTGTGGAGCACCTGTGCAGCCGCTCCACCAATTTGAACTACGACTCCGTCCGCTCCGGGAGCGGAGCCACGGAGTGGAGGGACTCCGAACGAGCCTTAAGTGTACCAATTTTAAAAAATGGAAGGGAAACGTGAAGAAAACATAAATTGCCTAAAATGCAGAGTAGCAGACCTATGGAGTAGGGCATGGGCAAAGACTTGACCTGGCGTGCTGCTGCTCCAGTGGGAATCTCACACTGCTCCAGTGGGAATCCAAAGGGTTCACGGGCCCAGCCGTGTCCATCATATCTTGGCGAGAACAGGGGAGGCTGAAAGCAGATTCTGTAGCTCTTTTTTTTCTTGCGAAATAAAGCAGATTCTGTAGCTTTACGTGTCATTTCCTTCAACACGTGGCTACGAGATCAGACCAAACAAGACGCCGTAGCAGAAGTACACATCAGGTTTTTTCCTTCTAAAATGCTGCTGCTGCTCACAGCATTAGATCAGGCTTCTATTTTCTGCGACACGTGGTGAAGAGATCGGACTGTAGGAGAATACATCAGCCACTTGTAGGATGCAAGACAAGGGGGGTGGGTGGTTGCACTCACAGCGTCAGGTGCTGCTGCTCCACTAGACACAAACCACTCTCTGGCTTGCGCTGCTAGACTGCCACATTCCAGTATTTACTTGTGGCGACCGCCTTGAGTGGGCTCTTCAGCTCTTGGAAGGATGGATGCATCAGCTGCAGCGAGATATCAGTTCAGAGTTTAGCTGATATAGCCAAGAAGTTGTGTTCAAGCAGTTCAACGGCTGTGCTGCAGGACAGGTGCACATGACTGGCGTACTTCCTTTCCTATCGTTCTTCTACGATTCACAACCGTGTTTCTTTCATGGATTCATATCTTGCTTTATCCTTTTCAGCCGGACAATCTCTCATTTCCAGGGCATGCATCTTCAGGAGCAGGAGGACATTGGGAACAGTTGAAGGTAGTGCCTGAAGAACACATAACTCAAATTTTCTCTAGATGGTTGATGAAACTGCCATGCACCGCTAGCCAAATATTTCACTTGCGAGTTTCGGGTTGCTTCCTCTTCTTAGTTTCTTTTTTGTTTGGGTTAGTGAGTTTAGATGTGTGGTCCTTCTCTGCTTGGCTATTTCGTCTGTACAGATCTTTGGTCGATGGACCTGAATAGCATGTCATTTCACAGAGAGGTTAGTAGAACCAAAGGCGGCATATTGGCAAGCATGTCATGTGGCAGTGTCGTGCCCCATAGCTCATCGACGTCCTCGGATATAGGTGAAATACCCAAGCGTTGCCAAACTCTTATCAGCTAGAGGGCATGAAATGAAGAGGTGTGATGTGTCTTCACAATTCACATTGCTGATGACACCGAGGGCACACATTGTTGGTGATGATGTGCTTGTGTGCGAGGTTGACGTGGGTGTTGAGCCTGTTTCTGAAGAGTAGCCAGCCAAAGACTTATACGTTTTCAGGGCACCTGTGCCCTCCAAATGATTGGAGCGTTCCTGTGGAGCTCAGGTTGTCTTAACCAGAAATGACACACATTTTGATGCGTGTTCAAGAAAAAAAAAAGGACTCTGAATCCAGGATCATAGGAAAGGACTGATTTCAAACTATGATTTACAAATAGCTTGGTGCGTCTGCATTATGCTATCCGTCCACATGCACCACCAATTTCAGACTGGCTGCCTATTCTGCACCAAAGCTTTGTGCTAAGTGGCGAATAGGCATCCTAGTTCATTTGCTACCCTCTTGTATATTCACCTGGAATATTGAACTGCTACTGCTGCTGTCCCATACAGCACAACAGCAGATCGGTCAATTGCTCAGCTCCCTATACCACACCGTACTCGATGACAGTGATTAGACCAAAAAAGTATGATCTCTGGTAACCAAGTGCCCGAACACATCCTCTTTCTATTCTATGCCTTATTCACTGATCATGGCAAAATGATGGCAAACTGCAGCCTGGACTTAGCTGCAACCAATACTGCATCGTCACAGAATCTTCCTTTCCCTTGCCTATGGAGAAAGACTCGACACAAAAGCCAATATGACAGCAAAATCCTGAACAAATGACAGCTGACTGCAACAAGTGCCCGGCGATAGAATTGATACATCACATTGCTCTTCATGTGCAAGAATGCACAATTGATACATCACATTGCTCTTCATTTGCAAGAACGCACAATGGGTCAGGCATCGCAAGCAATCATTATTATCTACTTGGTTGAACAGGTGAGGAAAAACTCCTTCCAAAGCCTGCACAGTATGTTTTGTTGCGTGCGCCCCTGTTCTGTGGCAAGCTCACAACAACAGGGTCTTCAACGACAGAGCAACTCTGCCCCGCAACCTGCTACATATGATTGCACATGTCAGGGTGGCAGAAGACGACAACCGTAGAAGGAGACGATGGACGCGGCCTGCCGGGAGATGAGGCGATGGAGCAGACCTAGCTCCGCCGCATGCCGAATCGCGGAATTCAGGACATCGATGACAAGCGCGAAGAGCAGGGATAGGGGGTCACCCCGGCAGAGTCCACAAGCATGTGAGACAGAGTGACCTGGGATGCCATTGACGAGCACATGGGTGTCGTAGCAAGTAGAATAGTGATCCATTCGCGCCGGCTTGGCCCAAAATCCAGGTGACGAAGGGTCTCGAGAAGGAATGGCTAGGAGACCGAGTCGAAGGCCCTGGCGATGTCAAGCTTGAGCATCACACGAGGGACCTTGAGGTTGTGAATTAGACGCATGGTTTGGTGCACCAACAAGAAGTTGTCATGAATGTTGCGCCGGAGATGAAAGCACCTTGGTTCACCGATGTTAAGCTTTATGCACTAGCCAACACAATCAAAAATATGAACCAATGGAAAAGGCTAGGCAATTCACATATACACTTCAACACCCTCTCTCACGTGTGATGACGGAGGTCAACACGTGGATAGACTCAAGGGTATGGCTCAAGAGTGATGAGGCCTATACGTGGACACAAAGGGGGCAGGAGCAAGTTTTAGATAAATTGCAAAAACCAGGACTTGAATTCAAGACCTTAGACCCTGATACCATGTTAAGCTTCATGCACTAGCCAATGCAACCAAAAGTCCGAACTGATGAAAAGGGCCAGGCAATCCACATATTAACAACAGAAACCATGAGACCAAGGTGCGGGGCAAGCCAGAGGAAGAGGGCTTTGATGAAAAGCTTCATGAGCAGGTGGATGAGGCTAATGGGCCGGAAGTCAAAGAGGGACTCGGCATCGGCACGCTCGAGGAGGGTGATGTACACCTCGTTGAGTTTTTGGAAACCTCGCGCATTGAGGGAGTAGAATTTGCCGAACATGTCGCAAATGTCGTCCTTAACAATGTCCCAGCTGCTCCGGAGGAACTCGAAGGTGAAGCCATCGAGCCCCGGCACCTTGCCGGTAGGAGCTTCGTCGTGTATTCAGTATTGCCCCCGGGATGCGCACTAACATCGCCAAGTGCCCGGCTAACCCAATCTGTTGCACGGAGGAGCACGTCGACGTCATCCGCAGCGACCTCGCCTTCCCCGTGCAATACCTCGGCCTCCCCCTCTCAATCTGCAAGATCCCCTCCTCGGCACTGCTTCCCCACGTGGAGAAGTTGGAGAAGTTTTCCATGTGGCATGCCTTGATGCTCTACCTTGAAGACCAGCTTTCTCTAGTCCGCCATGTGCTCTGCGCCATGCCCACTCAATTTCTCATCGCCATTGACTTCGATAAGTCAATTTTGGTGCGAGTTAATTGGGTGATCCGAGGGTTCCTTTGGGCTGAGCGTATGTATGCTCGTGGAGGGCAATGTAAGGTGAGCTGGCCACGCAGTTGCCTCCCTCTCCCGCTTGGTGGGCTCGGTGTCCGGGACCTCAATCGCTCCGGCCTTGCCCTTCGTGCGAGATGGATCTAGCTGCAGAGCACCGACAACTCTCGCCCCTGTCACATGTATTGAATTCATGCTCCAGCCAACTCATCCAAAAATCCGAATAGATGAAGAGAGGCGTGCAATATGTTTCAACACTCCCCCTCACGTCTAGGCTTATTTAGTCCTTAGACGTGGGATCGATGTAGGCCGCAGAATATTTTTATTTTAATACTGCGTTGGCAAAGTCTTGAACTCAAGACCTCTTAGCTTTGATACCATATTGAATTCATGCTCCAGCCAACTCATCCAAAAATCCGAACTGATGGAGAGGCGGGCAATATATTTCAACATGATCCCGAGATGCAGGCGGTTGTGCATGCTTCTACTTCCTAGAAGCTTGGCAATGACATATCGTGCCGATTCTGGACCGGTCATTAGGTGGATGGTCGCTGCATCGCTGAGATTGCAACGCTCGTCTACGCATTGGTTCCCCGGCGATGCCTCAAGCAGCGGACAATGTGCAAGGGGCTGCACCTGCATGCCTGGGTCTGCGACATTCAGGGCGCTCTCAGCCCTGCGGCCTTGGTACAGTATGTTAACCTCTCGGTTCTTCTGCGGCAGACACCCCTCTCCCCGACCCCGGACCGGCTGTTTTGGCGCTGGATGGACTCCGACAACTACTCGGCTGTCTCCTGCTACCCTGCCTTGTTCCAAGGCTCGATTCAAGATCCCAATTGGCCCCTCACCTGGAAGACCTGGGCCCACATCTGTATTAAGGTCTTCATGTGTCTCACCCTGCAGGATCGCTGTTGGACTGCCGATCGTCTGGCCAGACGTGGCCTTCCTCACGCGTCCCTCTGTCTGCTCTGCAACCAGGAACCTGAGAGCATGCAGCACCTCCTCGTGGGCTGCTCCTTCTCCCGTCAGATGTGGTACGAGGTCATCTCCTGGTGCCAGCCCCGTATACCAGGTTCCAGACTTGGTAGCTAAGCACCTGTTCTGCTGCGTCTCTAGCCTCTCGTAAAGGGTTCTCCTTGCTGCTATTTCTTGCCGCTTGGCTCCTCTCGAAACAACGCAACAGCCGCATCTTCGGTGGCATAGTGCCATTCGTGCATCGACTGCTCAACCTCATCAAAGAAGAGGCTCGCTATGGTCTGCGGCTGGCGCTACTGGCTTGGCCAACATCATTCCTGAGTAGTTCACATGTGGTAGACTGGTAGTGTCGCCTCCCATTTCTTTGTTGTATCCCTGTTTCTCCGTTCCCTTCCCGCGCATGATCCACCTGGGCACCGTGCGATTCTCTACCTTCTATCAATAAAAGATACACAAGCTTTGTGTATTCACGAAAAGAAGATTTGATTGTAGAAGAGCTGCGCACCTTGGGTGCCACGTACCCATCAGGATGATGCAGCTATTTTTGAATTGGGAATCAAAGTTCAACTAGCTCTAGTACTAGTTCCTTTCACAAGCCTTGAGCCTGTTTATATTATCGATGTAAAAACAGCTGCCCTCGTGCAACAATTGAAGAACAAATTACTGACCACCACAGCGTAATGGTGTGGCCAAACGTCGTAATCTACTCTATTAAATATGATGCATTCTATGATGTCTATTACCGATTTGCCACTATCGTTTTGGAGTTATGCATTAGAGACAGCCGCATTCAATTTAAATAGGGCAAGCAGACAAGTAGGCAAAAACATGGGTTTAATTTGAATTTTTATGGGCATCTTCAACACTAATTTAAATTGTTGCCAACTTCAGCTGGACTTAACTTGATGTGCTGACTTTAAAATATAATCAAGTCAGCTGCTGGATGTTTATTATAGTTTTGAAAGTGTTGCGCTAACTAACTCATTTTGCTGTTTGGCCTCATATATTTTATAAAAAGAACTATGAATTATTATATCAAGCCCAGAAGACCATTCATGCACCTTACATACTTTTGCTTATCTAGCACGTTATTCTGCTTCGGCCAATCTAACGAATTCTCACTTGTGTGCAGGCGAGCAATTTCCAACAGGGACCAAGCCACTTAGAGCCAGTCAAAAGAATTTTTAGAAAGTTTGTGTGGAAGAAAAGTATGACCAGAACTCAGGAAGAGCAGAAAGAGTAGGAATACCAGTATAATTTACGATCACTACAAAATCTATCGGAAGAACAATATACTCATGGGCTGCAGAAGAGGTACAAACACAAAAATATTGTAGACAGTGCCAAGTGTTAAGGGCAGACGAGGAGCCGATATTGAGAAAAAATCATGTACTGGACTCGATATTGAAAAAATCATGACGGGCAAATTAAATCTAACGAATCAACAAATGCTGGACTCGATATTGAAAAAATCATGCACCTGCCTATATTGCCGAGCGTTAAGGGCAAATTCAAACTGTCAGCCAGCACAAGTGACAGAATCATCAGATGTAGACAGTGCAATAATGGCTGACCGGATGATGAAACGAAGACGATGGGATGAATTAACAAGAACAGCACGAATGAAGAGGAAAGCACATATTCAACTCAAGAAGAGCAGAAAACGCGCTAGAACCAATAACGGTGAAATAGGTAAGGATGATAATTCTAATGCCAGTAAGATATGGAACTTCGGGAGGCCAACATACATCTGCCAACACTGCAATGCACTTATGTGGCATGAAGAAAGAGTACAATCTTGCGGACGAACAAAGC
Source organism: Elymus sibiricus (assembly GCA_039707655.1). Taxonomy (NCBI): domain Eukaryota; kingdom Viridiplantae; phylum Streptophyta; class Magnoliopsida; order Poales; family Poaceae; genus Elymus; species Elymus sibiricus. Next base: position 200,191,440 of record CM077663.1, on the reverse strand, counting down.
CAACATTTGAGAAATGCTGCAAACGAGGACAGGTTACCTTGCCATCATTGAAAGAACCGCCACCATACCTTACGCATTTATTGACAAGAGATGGAGGAAAAAGATCAGCAAACTACAGAAAACACATTAGGTCTTACAACTCCATGTTTGCATTCACATCAATGGGGGGGACTTTAGATAAGAAAATAAATAAAGAACGTGGACCTTATGTTTTCCGAATGAATGGACAGAATCGCCATCAGATAGGCACCCTGCTACCTCAAGAAGGAAATAAGCCTCGTTTCCAGCAGTTGTATATCTATGACACAAATAATGAGATCCAGAACAGGGTGGAAGCATCAAGATCTGGTAAACGTGATGCCTCACTAGATGAAACAATTGTCAGTGGCTTACTAAGCATGCTCGATAACAACAACACACTAGCACAATCATTTCGAATGGCAAGAGATAGATTTAAAGAAGATGACTACAACAACTTCACTCTACGTTTACTTGGCAACAGGGATCAAGATGGAAGGCAAGATAACATGCCATCAACATCAGAAGTTGCTGCACTGATAGTCAAAGATCCAACCCAAAAACATTATGGGCGTGACATTGTTCTAGAGTACAAAGATATGAAACCAAAAAGGATTTCAGAAATCCATCCAAAATTCATGGCCATGCAGTACCCGTTGCTCTTCCCATATGGAGAAGATGGTTATAGACTTGGAATCAAATACAACAAAAAGAAAGGTGTGAGTAACAAGAAATATATCACCATGCTGGAATACTATGCATATCATCTCCAACAGCGCCCAGGTCAGTCAATGTTGCTGCTAACATGTGGAAATCTATCAATGCAGTTCGTGGTAGATGTCTATACATGCATCGAACAGTCTAGGCTCAATTGGATAAGAAAAAATCAAGGAAAGTTAAGAACAGAACTTTATGATGGACTACAGGACGCATTCAGAAAAGGAGACACGCTGACAGAGCAAGTAGGGAGGAGAATAGTACTCCCAGCAAGTTTCACAGGAAGTCCTCGAAACATAGAGCAGAACTACCAAGATGCGATGGCAATATGCCGTTGGGCTGGATATCCTGACTTGTTCATAACATTTACATGCAACCCTAATTGGCCTGAGATTCAGTTGATGCTAGATGAAGCCGGGAACCAGAAACCAGCAGAACGACCTGATATTGCAGTTCGAGTGTTCATGATAAAACTAAAAGAGCTCATGTTTGATATTAAAAGTAACCAATATTTTGGAAAGACTAAAGCAGGTAAGTATTAGTAAATCATCACTTACCAGTAATACATGCTTGCACTTTTTTATGACTGGTTATTTACTAATATAACTTTTTAAAAATGCAGTCATCTTCACAATAGAATTCCAGAAGAGAGGACTCCCACATGCCCATATACTAATATTCCTTGACGGAAAAGAGAAAGGGAAGCGTCTCAAGCCCTCACAAACAGATGAAATTATATGTGCTGAAATCCCGGACAAGGACAGGGATCCAGAAACATTTGAAGCTGTCAAGAATTTTATGATGCACGGACCATGTGGAGAGGCAAATCCAAAGTCACCCTGCATGGAAAAACATATGTGCAGTAACTACTTTCCAAAAGAATTCTGCAATGAGACGGTCATTGATGAAGACAACTTCCCAAGGTACAGGAGACGAGATAATGGCCGCCAGATAGATAAGGGAGGAGTCAAATTGAACAATGGATTTGTTGTTGTTAGATGTATTAGATGTGTGTGTATAGTCTCTTTTTTCGGTTTATCCCCATTGTACACATGTATATGTACTGGCCCTTGGCCCTCTTGGAATATTAGTTGCTCATTCCTAACCTGGTATCAGATGTTTAGGTTCTCTCCCACCCCACGCGCGCTGCAACTCCGTGCTCCCCGATCCACTCCCGCCGCCGCCGCTGCTAGGCCTCGTCCCAGTCCGGCCGGCCTCCCCCGTCCGGCTTGCCGCCGCCCCTGGCTGGCCTTCTCTCTTCCTGGCCGGCTGCCGCCAGCACCTGCCCGGCCTCCTCTCAGCCCGGCCGGCTGCTGCCGCCCGCGTCGTCTGCCTCCCCCCCTCCTCGTCCGGCCGCGGGCGCCACCGCCTGCCTCGTCCAGCTGCCGCCGCCCCTGGCCGCTCTCCCCTCGGCCCGGCCCCCCCCCCCTCGTCCAAGTCCGGCTGGGACTCCCCCGTCCGGCCTGCCGCCGCCCCTGGCCGGCCTCCTCTCGGGCTGGCCGGCTGCCACCAGCCCCTGCCCGGTCTCCTCTCGGCCCGGCCGGCTGATTCCCCGATCCAGATCGGGTTCCTGCGAAGGTACTGTAGCAAAAAGTCGCTGTAGCAGTTACTGTAGCAGTTGACCAAAAAAAAAAAAAAAAAAAACAGAGAGCTCCTCATGTCTGCTTCCGGCTACGTTGCTGTTCCTCGGTGCTCAGTGATCTTCGATGGCACCAACTATGCTGAGTTTGCGGGCTTCATGCGGATCCACATGCGCGGCCTTCTCCTGTGGGGCGTTCTCTCTGGCGAGGTCCCCTGTCCGCCTTGCCCTGTCGCTCCCGTGGCTCCTACCCCACCGGTGCCGCCTGTTCTTGCTGCTGGTGCTTCTCAGGCTGATCGGGATGCAGCCAAGGCTCTCGATGATGCTGCGGTGGATGCTTATGATCAGCAGGTATCAGCCTATTCCGATGCTCTTTCTCTCTACCGGGATGCTCTGTCTGCCTACACTCAGTGGTGCAATGATGATGCTCGGGCTGCTGCTGTTCTCACTGCTAGTGTCCTACCTCAGTTTGCTCCGGAGTTCATGAGCCTCGGTACTGTTGCAGCGATGTGGTCTTATCTCTGTCAGCGCTATCAGCCCTCTGGTGATGCGCTCTACTTATCTGTGGTGCGTCAGGAGCACGCTCTTCAGCAGGGTGACTCTTCTGTCGATGAGTTCTACACACAGAGTTCTGCCATCTGGCGCCAGCTTGACTCACTTCGGACAGTTGTTTGTGGAACTTGCCGTTGCTGCCAGACTATGAGGTCCGACTTGGAGTTTCAGCGTGTCCATGAGTTCTTATCTCGCCTCCGTTCCGAGTTTGAGCCTCGACGCGCTCACTTGCTTGCTCGTGGTCGTGTTCCTATCTCGGAGGTGCTTGCTGAGCTTCGTGCTGAGGAGACCCGCCTCCGTTCTGCTGGGTTGCTTGCGGTTCCCTCTGTGTTGGCTGCTCGAGCTCCTATGTCGTCTGCTCGTCACACCGCTCCCCCGCTCCTGCCCACACCTTCAGGGGGGTGGGTCGCCCCCCTCATGGTCGCCCCCCTCATGCTGAGAAGGGCCGGTCGCGCCGTGACACTTTCTGTGGCTACTGCTCCAGGCACGGTCACCCAGAGTCTGATTGCCACCAGAAACAGCGAGACCAGAGGCGCTCTTCTTCCAGTGGGACTCCTGTGTCTCCCTCGACTCCGTCACTCACTGACCAGGATATTATGCGACTCAAGCGCATGCTGGCTTCCTCTGGTTCTTCCTCGACGGGTTCTGTTGCTGCTGTGACTGCCACCACCACTCCGCCCCCGCCGGAGCCTCCTCAGTCAGGTACATCCTCGTGGGTTCTGGATTCTGGAGCTTCCTTTCATATGTCCTCTGACTCTTCTGCTTTATCTTCCCTTCGTCCTCTTGATTTTCCTCTTAATGTTCTCACTGCCGATGGCACACCTCTTCCTGTTGCTAGTCGTGGCATTCTTTCCACTCCATTTTTTTCTGTTCCTAGTGTTTCTCATGTTCCTCGTCTTACCATGAATCTTTTTTCCGCTGCCCAACTTACTGATTCTGGTTGTCGTGTCATTCTTGATACCGACTCTTGCTCCATTCAGGATCGTCGCACCAAGGCTTTGGTTGGTGCTGGCCCCCGGCGCCGTGAGTCAGAGGGCCTTTGGGAGGTTGACTGGCTTTGTGTTCCTTCCGCTGCCACCACTTCTGCCAGCTCTCATGCTCTTGCTGCCTCTTCGTCTGCGTCCTTCCAGCAGTGGCATCATCGCCTTGGTCACATCTGTGGCTCTCGCTTGTCTTCTTTAGTTCGTCAGGGCCTCTTAGGGTCTGTATCTGGAGATGTCTCCTTACATTGTAATGGTTGTAGACTTGGCAAACAGACCCAGTTACCTTATCCTACCAGTGAGTCTGTATCTCAGCATCCTTTTGACTTAGTTCATTCTGATGTCTGGGGTCCTGCTCCCTTTGATTCGAAAGGTGGTCATCGCTACTATGTTTTGTTTATTGATGATTTCTCTCGCTACACATGGCTCTACTTCATGAAATCTCGTAGCGAGGTTCTCTCTATATACAAACGATTTGCTGCCATGGTTCACACCCAGTTTTCCACGCCCATTCGTACTTTTCGTGCTGACTCCGCTGGAGAGTATATCTCCCAGCTGTTGCGTGGTTTTCTCGCGGAACAGGGTACTCTTGCCCAGTTCTCATGTCCTGGGGCTCATGCTCAGAATGGCGTTGCCGAACGTAAGCATCGTCATCTGCTTGAGACGGCTCGTGCGCTGATGATTGCCGCTTCTCTTCCACCCCACTTTTGGGCTGAGGCTGTTTCTGCTTCCACCTATCTCATCAACATTCAGCCCTCGACTGCTCTGCAGGGTGGTATTCCTATGGAGTGTCTCACTGGTCGATCTCCTGACTACTCTGCTCTTCGTATGTTTGGATGTGTGTGCTATGTTCTGCTTGCCCCACGAGAACGCACCAAACTGACTGCTCAGTCGGTTGAGTGTGTTTTCCTTGGCTACAGTGATGAGCACAAGGGCTATCGTTGTTGGGACCCTGTTGGTCGTCGCTTGCGCATCTCGCGTGATGTGACCTTTGATGAGTCTCGCTCTTACTACCCCCGCCCTTCCTCCTCGAGTTTCTCTGTGGACGATATTTCTTTCCTTCTCCTTCCCGATACCTCCTTCTCTGTGCCTCAGGTCTCCCCCCTTCCTCCGACCCGTCTCACTCTTCCTCACATGCCACCGACACCCCACTCCCCTCCATCCTCATCTCCACCATCCTCTCCGATCCGTCGGCCTCTCTCTCCTTTTCCTCTCCACTACACTCGCCGCCCTCGTGTCGAGGATGATTCTCCTGACACACCTTCCACTTCCGATGTTCCTCCTTCCACGCCTCCACCAGTTCATCATCTCCGTGCTCGACCTCGACCCCCTCTTGATCGCTACTCTCCTGCCAAGTACGGCCTCTCTGTTGTTGCTGAGCCGACTTCCTATCAGGCTGCCCTGACTCAGCCTGAATGGCAGCTTGCGATGGCCCAGGAGCTTGCTGCCCTTGAGCGTTCTGGCACGTGGGATCTGGTTTCCCTTCCTTCTGGTATTCGTCCCATCACATGCAAGTGGGTCTATAAGATTAAGACTCGCTCTGATGGTTCTCTTGAGCGCTACAAAGCTCGGCTTGTGGCTCGTGGTTTTCAGCAGGAGCAGGGACGCGATTATGATGAGACATTCGCTCCTGTGGCCCACATGACCACTGTCCGCACTCTCCTTGCTGTAGCTTCTGTTCGTCATTGGTCTGTGTCTCAGCTTGACGTTCAGAACGCCTTTCTCAATGGTGAGTTGCGTGAGGAGGTTTATATGCAGCCACCCCCAGGGTACTCTGTTCCTGATAGTATGGTCTGCCGACTTCGCCGCTCTCTCTATGGTCTTAAACAGGCCCCTCGTGCCTGGTTCGAGCGGTTCGCCTCTGTCGTGACTGCCGCGGGTTTCTCGCCCAGTGATCATGATCCCGCTTTGTTCGTTCACACATCTCCTCGTGGTCGGACTCTTCTCCTTCTCTATGTTGATGACATGATCATCACTGGTGACGACTCTGACTACATTGCCTTTGTTAAGGCTCGCCTTCGCGACCAGTTCCTCATGACTGATCTTGGTCCACTTCGCTATTTTCTTGGGATTGAGATCTCCTCGACCTCTGATGGCTTCTACATCTCCCAAGAAAAATATATTCAGGATCTTCTTTCTCGCGCTGCTCTCGGTGATGAGCGCACAGTTGTGACTCCTATGGAGCTCAACGTTCAGCTTCGTGCCTCTGATGGTGACCCTCTTCCTAATCCCACTCGCTATCGTCACCTCGTTGGCAGTCTTGTCTATCTTGCTGTTACGCGTCCTGACATCTCCTATCCTGTCCACATCCTGAGTCAGTTTGTTTCAGCCCCCACCTCTGTCCACTATAGTCATCTCCTCCGTGTTCTACGATATCTTCGTGGCACGATCTCTCAGCGCCTTTTCTTTCCCCGCTCCAGCTCTCTTGAGCTCCAGGCCTACTCGGATGCTACCTGGGCTAGTGATCCCTCTGACCGACGCTCGCTGTCTGCTTACTGTGTCTTTCTTGGTGGCTCTCTTATTGCCTGGAAGACAAAGAAGCAGACTGCTGTTTCCCGCTCGAGTACAGAGGCCGAGTTACGAGCCATGGCTATGTTGACGGCTGAGGTGATCTGGTTACGGTGGTTACTTGAGGATTTTGGTGTGTCTGCTCCCACCTCGACTCCCTTACTGTCAGACAGTACCGGCGCTATCAGTATTGCGCGAGACCCGGTGAAGCATGAGCTCACCAAGCACATCGGTGTGGATGCCCACTTTGTACGTGCTGCTGTGCAGGATGAGGTTCTCGCTCTTCACTATGTGCCCTCTGAGTTACAGCTGGCGGACTTCTTCACGAAGGCACAGACTCGAGCGCAGCATGAGTTCTTTCTCTCCAAACTCAGTGTTGTTGACCCACCATGAGTTTGAGGGGGGGTGTTAGATGTATTAGATGTGTGTGTATAGTCTCTCTTTTCGGTTTATCCCCATTGTACACATGTATATGTACTGGCCCTTGGCCCTCCTGGAATATTAGTTGCTCATTCCTAACAGTTGTACCATACAACAAGGATCTCCTGGTAAAATTCCAAGCACACATAAATGTGGAGTTGTGTGATCGATATATGCCAATCAAATACCTCTTTAAGGATATCCGTCAAGGAGATAACCAAGCAACAGCACTGGTTGAAGAAACAGACCAATCAAAAAACAATGATGAGATTAAAATGTACCTTAGATGCAGATACATAACAGCAACTGAAGCATGCTGGCGAATATTCAAGTTTCCTCTACATTACCAGCAACCATCTATTCAGAGGCTATTGTTCCATGAGGAGAACAAGCAACAGGTCATTTTTCCTGACTCAACAAACCTAGAAGAAATAATACAGCGCCCAAGATCAAGTATCACTATGTTTACTGAGTGGATGGAGACAAATAAAAAACACAAAGATGCGAGAGAATTAACATATTTAGAGTTTCCTACAAGATGGACATGGGATAGGAAAAAACAGAAGTGGACAAGGCGGAGAGCAGGAAGGAACATTGGCAGGATATACAATGCTCATCCTGCAAGCGGAGAAAGGTACTATCTCAGAGTTCTCCTCAACACTGCAAAGGGTTGCATGACATTCGAAGACATCAGGACTGTCAACGGAATCGTGCACTCTTCATACAAATCAGCATGTCATGCTCTAGGATTTCTTGAGGATGACAAGGAGTGGACTGAGTGCATCAAGGAAGCATCAGGATGGGCATCTGGGGTGCAACTACGCCAATTGTTTGCAACTATTTTGTGCTACTATGAGGTTACTGACCCAGGGATGTTATGGGAATCCAACTGGGAGACACTCTCTAAAGACATACAACACACACCAAGCTGGATCACAAACTTTCCACACCCCTTCACTCCTTCACACAACAGAAAATGCACTTTAACAGAAATTGAGAAGCAAATGGGACAAGCTGGAAGATCACTAAAGGATTACCCTGGAATAGAGCTACCAAACATGTCCGAGTTAAATGAAACTGAGAACAGGCTTATAAATGAAGAAATGAACTACGATAAAGACAAGTTGAAGGCTGAACACGTGCAAATAGTGAAAAATCTAAATTTAGATCAGAAGAAGGCCTTCGATGCAATAATAGAATCAGCAGATCAATCATTAGGGAAAATAATATTCGTGGATGGCTATGGAGGGACAGGTAAGACATACCTTTGGAAAGCTATCACTACAAGGCTAAGATCGGAGGGCAAAATCGTACTCGCAGTTGCATCTTCTGGTATCGCAGCGCTTCTGCTTCAAGGAGGTAGAACAGCACACTCAGCATTCAATATTCCAATCAACCTGACAGGTCAATCTACATGCTACATCAATCAAGGTTCCGAGGTGGCTAATCTATTAGTGAAGACGTCACTAATACTATGGGACGAAGCTCCAATGGCAAACAAAAAATGCTTCGAAGCACTTGACAAGAGTCTAAGAGATGTCCTCAGGTTCACCAATGAGAATAGTTGCAACAAGCCCTTCGGCGGCATGACAGTTGTTCTAGGAGGGGACTTCCGACAAATCCTCCCAGTTGTGCCAAAGGGAAGAAGGGAGCACACTATAAGCGCATCAATCAAATGCTCATACCTCTGGCAATATTTCAAGGTATTCAACCTTACTAAAAATATGCGTCTCAATTCTTTGTCCAATGATCAAGCAGAGAAGCAGAAGACTGCAGAATTTGCGGAATGGATACTACAGATCGGCAATGGGGACGCATGTTTATTAGATGAAAAGGAGTATGTAAGTATCCCCAGTGACCTTCTGCTACAAAGCGGAGATGATCCGAAAACAAAAATCATCCAAAGTACCTATCCTGACCTCCAAGACAATCTCTGCACACAGAAGTTCCTGGAAGAAAGGGCGATATTGTGTCCAATGAACAAGACTGTCAAAGAGATCAATGAGAATATTATGGGTCAAATCCAAGGTGAGAGGGTGACATACGTGAGCTATGACAGTGTGAGCAGATCGATGTCTTACAACCATGAAATGGAATTGTTGTATACTAGAGAGTTTCTAAACAAGTTAAAGCACCCAGGATGTCCAGATCACCTACTTGAGCTCAAAGTCGGTCTGCCAGTGATGCTTCTTCGCAACATCAATCAAAGCGCAGGGCTATGCAACGGTACTAGAATGACAATCACAAAACTTGGAAAAAGAGTCATTGAAGCGCAGATCATAACTGGAGCACACGTCGGTAGTAAGGTATGCATCCCACGGATCATCACGTTGACATTCGACCCTAAATGGCCATTCGTACTGGAAAGAAAGCAATATCCTTTGTCCGTGTGCTTCGCGATGACAATCAACAAGAGCCAAGGACAATCTTTGAACAAGGTCGGCCTCTACTTGCCCAGGCAAGTTTTCACTCATGGGCAACTCTATGTGGCAGTCTCCAGAGTAACAAACAGGCATGGCCTGAAGATCCTGATCGCCGACGACGACGAAGAACACGCAAGCAAAGGGATGGCGAAGAACATAGTGTACAAGGAGATCTTCTAAAATGCCTATCTGTGGCAGTGTACTACTGTTGTATGTAGTAAATAAAGTTAGGTATCCTCTAAAATGCCTATCTGTAGCAGTGTACAAGGAGACCTTCTAAAATGCTTAGCATTGTACTAGTACTGTTCTCTGTAGTAAGTTCTGTCAAGATTGGCCGTGACGCACTTCCGGCCATCAGTACGCTAGTGTTCTACAGCACGGTTGCAGCGCAACTGATGCCAAGACTCTAAACCGCGGATATGCGTGCTTTGGTTAATCTCTTGTGCTATTGTACCATCTATTTGCTCAAATTTGTGTTTTCATCTCGTCATTCAGACTGGATTACGGGTCAAAAATTCGAGGTTGCGTCCGAACGCACACCTGTCGAACAGTACAAAATGGTGCGTTGAAGAAAAAAGGGGGAGGTGTTTCTAGTACCGGGCGGAGTTGACGGCGTAGGGGGGGGGGGCAGTGTGAGCGATAAAGCTGACAGCGGCGGCGAGTTCCGGCGGGCTGCGTCGACGCTGATATTGAGACGGCGGCGACGACCCCGGTGGGGATGTGGGAGGAGGGAAAAATTTGGAGAGGAGGAGGCGTAGTACTGTTGCCTTTTTTTTTAAGTTGGTACTGTTGCCTTTTTTTTTGTCCGACTATGCCACACAATTTTTTTTAGGGTAACTATGTCACACAAATACCTCACAAAGGAGGGCAAGAGGATTGAGACACCACATGCAATCATGGAGAGAGTCTGGGCTTTTATGGAGGAATGGAGGGATGTGCAGCAGAAGAGGACGCCCACATGTGCGCCAGTGCATGTCCAGCGTTGGTGTGCTCCGGATGTGGGTTGGGTTAAAGTCAACTCTGATGGGGCCATCTCAAAACATGGAAGTAAAGGAGGCGGGGGACTTGTGATACGGGATGCCAATGGAGCCTTTTTGGCTGCAGCTTGCCATCATTTTCCACACATGGTCAACCCCGAAACGGTTGAGATCATGGCTTGCAAGCGTGCTCTTCAGGTTGCAGCCGAGATAAATGCCCGGACGGTTCACGTCGAGCTCGACAGTCAGGCCGTGGTGCAGATGATCAATCAATCGACGAAGAACTTTTCAACTGCAGGGCCATGGGTGGAGGAGATTAAAGTGATGCTTCACTCGTTCTCTGAGTTTAAAGTGTCTTGGGTTAGGCGTTCTGCTAATGTTGCCGCACATAAGCTAGCTAAGGTAGGGGTAGGGGAAGATCTTTGTAAGGTCTGGTTAGGTGTGCCTCCAGATTGCATTCTGGATGTTATTTCGAACGAGATTCCTAGTTTCGTTGATTAAATAAAGCGGCTATATTAACACTCAAAAAAAAAACTATGAACCACGTTCGAATCTCGGACCTTCTGTTGGTGCACTCATCTTGCAAGCCACAGAAACCGATTAGTGGTAGTGATAAAACAATAACGCATAGGTTAAAAAAAACTAGCGCTAGCGCGTAACTGAACATTACTGGAAAATTGCAAACAATCTTTCAAGTTTTGAACAATTTTTCAAAATTATGATCAATTTTTTTCTGACACGAGCAATTTTAAAAAAATTCTAAACATTTTTTAAAGTTGTGACGAAATTTTAGAAATTCCCGAACATTTTTAAATTTGTAAAAAGAAAACTTGAAAATGTGAACATCTTTTTAAATTCCAAGCAATGTTTAAAAATATGAACACTTCTAAAATTTCGGAACATTTTTTTAAAATGCGAACATCTTTGAATTGGTGAACACAATTTTTGAAAACACAATGATTTTTTATAATTCCAAAACATTTTTTGAATTGGTGAAGAAACTAGCTTTATATGGATATGACTCAAAAGGGTGTGTCTCATTTGTATGCAACTATGAGATTTCGAAGAAAGGTAGGAATTAGCTCAATGTGTTGGGAACTAAAAATCATATAAATGATGGCTTTAAAAAAATGAAAACTTGGGCCCCTTCAACTCGGTTGGATATCTTTCATAAAAATGGATCGAAGATGGGTTTGCATCTGAGACATTTGAAAAAAAGGTGAGACCCAAAAAATAATAAACAATGTTGAGTAGTTAAAAAGGGTAAAAAAAGGTGGACTAGTAAGGTTGGGGCTCACATTTTGAATATTTAAGATGAAATTGTGTCTGGCATGCAAATTGGTCGCTCACCTCAGTTGCAGATTGATGTGAAACTATAACTGCAAGAAAACAACTTGAAGCCCAATTGCAAGTCAATGGTGGACTTGCAATTGAGGCGAAGAATAAAAAAAGACGGCCTACTCGAAAAAACGAGGATGGGCTTATACTAAGGCAACAAGAGAAGGTCAAAAAGTTCCATTTGCAAGTAGAAGGTAGGCTTGCAGCTAGGGGGGGTAAAAAAGGGTCGGTACTAGTTGTAAGCCGATGGTGAATTTGCAAGCTGAGATGGCAACAAAAATTCGAGCCCATTTGCGAGCTGAGGGTGCACTTGCAATTGGGATAAAAACAAACTGCGAGTCCAGTTACGAGTCAAGGATGGACATGCAACTTGGAAAACTATAGAAAACTACGATACCAATTGCGAGTCGAGGATTGACTTGCAACTGAGACAAATACGAGACTAGTTGTGAGTTGAGGGTGGACTCGCAACTGGGATGAAAAACAAACTACAATATGAGTTGCGAGTCGAGGGTGGACTTGCAACTAGGAGGAAAAACAAACTACGAGCCTAGTTGAGAGTCGAGGGTGGACTTGCAATTAGGACAACAACAAAAAACTTACGATATCAGTTGTGAGTTGAGGATGGACTTTCTGTTGGAAATATGCCCTAGAGGCAATAATAAATTGGTTATTATTATATATTTCCTTGTTAATGATAATCGTTTATTATCCATGCTATAATTGTATTGATTGGAAACTCAAATACATGTGTGGGTACATAGACAACACTGTGTCCCTAGTAAGCCTCTAGTTGACTAGCTCGTTGATCAAAGATGGTTAAGGTTTCCTAGCCATTGACATGAGATGTCATTTGATAACGGGATCACATCATTAGGAGAATGATGTGATGGACAAGACCCAAACTGTAAACGTAGCATTTGATCGTGTCAGTTTATTGCTATTGTTTTCTGCATGTCAAGTATCTGTTCCTTTGACCATGAGATCATGCAACTCACTAACACCGGAGGAATACCTTGTGTGTATCAAACGTCGCAACGTAACTGGGTGACTATAAAGGTGCTCTACAGGTATCTCCGAGGGTGTCTGTTGGGTTGGCATGGATCAAGACTGGGATTTGTTACTCCGTATGACGGAGAGGTATCTCAGGGCCCACTCGGTAATACAACATCACAATGAGCCTTGCAAGCAATGTGACTAAAGTGTTAGCCACGAGATCTTGTATTACGGAACGAGTAAAGAGACTTGCCGGTAACGAGATTGAACTAGGTATAGTGATACCGACGATCGAATCTCGGGCAAGTAACATACCGAAGAACAAAGGGAACAGCATACGGGATTAACTGAATCCTTGACATAGAGGTTCGACCGATAAAGATCTTCGTAGAATATGTAGGAGCCAATATGGGCATCCAGGTCCCGCTATTGGTTATTGGCCGTAGAGGTGTCTCGGTCATGTCTACATAGTTCTCGAACCCGCAGGGTCTACACACTTAACGTTTGGTGACGATTAGTATAATTGAGTTATTATGTTGGTGACCGAAAGTTGTTCGGAGTCCCGGATAAGATCCCGGACATGACGAGGATCTCCGGAATAGTCCGGAGGTAAAGATTGATATATGTGATAATAGTGTTTTGATCTCTGGAAGGGTTCCGGAGTTCACCGGAAGGGGTTCCGGATGTTTACCGAAGTGTTCGGGTGCAGCAACACTTTATATGAGCCAAAGGGATAAAGCCCACAAGGTATTGGAAAGTGCAAAAGTAGTTTTGCTGCCGCGTAAGCGGTACTACCGCTTGGTGAAGCGGTACTACCGCCCGAGCGGTACTACCGCTTGTGTGAAGCGGTACTACCGCCCAAGCGGTACTACCGCTTGTGTGAAGCGGTACTACCGCTTGTGCGCGGCTGTGCACGGTTCGGCAGGGATCCGAGTTGGACTCTTTCCCTGCGGGCCAAACCGACCTTGTGCGGGCAAAACCGACCCGGAGGAGGCTTTTACTCCAAGTTTAGACCCCAAGGCTCAACATATAAATAGAGGGGCAGGGCTAGCACACGGGACACATCAAGATTTCCCCAAGCCGTGTGCGGCAACCCTAACCCTCTAGTTCCTCCGTCATAATCTCCGTAGTGCTTGGCGAAGCCCTGCAGAGATTGTTCCTCACCACCATCACCACGCCGTCGTGCTGCTGGAACTCAACCACTACTTCACCATCACTCGCTGGATCGAGGAGGTGAAGGCGTCATCAAGCCGTACGTGTGTTGAACGCGGAGGTGCCGTCCGTTCGGCACTAGATCGGAAGGATCGTGATTGGATCGCGGGACGCTCGGCGATTTGGATCGCGAAGACGTTCGACTACATCAACCGCGTTTATTAACGCTTCCGCTTAGCGATCTACAAGGGTATGTAGATTCACTCTCCCTCTCGTAGATGCTCATCACCATGGATAGATCTTGCGTGTGCGTAGGAAAATTTTTTGTTTCCCATGCAACGTTCTCCAACAGTGGCATCATGAGCCAGGTCTATGCGTAGATGAGATCTCGAGTAGAACACAAACGAGTTGTGGGCGTGGGTGTATACATATTGCTTGCCGTTACTAGTTGATATTTGATTCGGCGGTATTGTGAGATGAAGCGGCCCGGACCGACATTACGCGTACACTTACGCGAGACAGGTTCCTTCAACTGACATGTAATTTTGTTGCATAAAGATGGCTAGCGGGTGTCTGTCTCTCTCACTTTAGTTGAATCGATTTCAATGAAGAGGGTTCTTTTAGAAGATCAAAAAGCAATCACTACACCACGTTGTGGTTTTGCGTAGGTAAGAACGGTTCTTGCAAACCCGTAGCAGCCACGTAAAATTTGCAACAACAATTAGAGGACGTCTAACTTGTTTTTGCAGGGTATGTTGTGATGTGATATGGCCAATTACATGATGAGATATATGTGATGTATGAGATGATCATGTGATGTATAGAATATCACGACTTGCATGTCGATGAGTACGGCAACTGGCAGGAGCCATAGAGTTGTCTTTAATTATTGTATGACCTGCGTGTCAATCATTAAGCGCTATGTAATGCTTTACTTTATCGCTAAACGTTAGCTATAGTCGTGGAAGCAACAGTCAGCGCGACAACCTTATGGCGACACGTTGATGGAGATCAAGATGATGGAGATCATGGTGTCATGCCGGTGACGATGGAGATCATGCCGGTGCTTTGGAGATGGAGATCAAAAGCACAAGTTCATGGCCATATCATGTCACTTATGATTTGCATGTGATGTTAATCCTTTTATGCATCTTATTTTGCTTAGGACGACGGTAGCATTATAAGGTGATCCCTCACTTAAATTTCAAGATAAATTGTGTTCTCCCCAAGTGTGCACCGTTGCGAAAGTTCGTCGTTTCGAGACACGCCGTGATGATCGGGTGTGATAGACTCTACGTTCGCATACAACGGGTGTAAGCCATGTTACACGTGCGGAACACTCGGGTTAAACTTGACGAGCCTAGCATGTACAGACATGGCCTCGGAACACAAGAGACCGAAAGGTCGAACATGAGTCATATAGTAGATATGATCAACATGAAGATGTTCACCATTGAAACCACCTCAACTCACGTGATGATCGGACTTGAGTTGGTGGATTTGGATCATGTTACACTCGAATGATCGGAGGGATGTCAATTTGAGTGGGAGTTTTTTAAATATGATTAACTAAACTCATTATCTAAGAACAATAGTCTAAGTTGTCTTTGCTATATTTATGTTGTAGATCATGGCTCGCGCAGGAGCACCCCTGAATTTTAATGCGTTCCTAGAGAAAGCTAAGTTGAAAGATGATGGAAGTAACTTTGTGGACTGGGCCCGTAATCTAAGGATTATCCTTACGGCTTCCCAGAAGGCTTATGTCCTTGATGCACCGCTTGGTGATCCACCCGCTCCAGTTGAGTCTCTAGACGTTGTGAACGCCTGGCAGGCTCGTTCTGATGATTACTCAATAGTTCAATGTGCAATGTTGTATGGCTTAGAACCGGGACTTCAAAGACGTTTTGAACGTCATGGAGCATATGAGATGTTCCAGGAGTTGAAGTTTATCTTTCAGAAGAATGCCCGGATCGAGAGATATGAGATCTCCGATAAGTTCTATGCTTGCAAGATGGAGGAGAACGGGTCTATCAGTGATCACGTGCTCAGAATGTCTGGGTACTCCACCCGTCTGGCTGAGTTAGGGATGCCCCTTCCGCCAGAGGCTATCACTGACAGAGTTCTTCAATCATTGCCACCTAGCTACAAGAGCTTCGTGTTGAACTATAACATGCACGGGATGAACAAGTCAGTCTCCGAGCTGTTTGCGATGCTGAAAGCCGCTGAGTCTGAAATTCAGAAGGAGCATCAAGTGTTGATGGTCAATAAAACCACTAGTTTCAAGAAAAATGGCAAGGGTAAGAAGGGTAACTCCAAGAAGAGTGGCAAAGCAGTTGCTCCTCTCGTGAAGAAACCCAAGGCTGGACCCAAACCAGAAACTGTGTGTTTTCATTGCAAGGGAACTGGACACTGGAAGCGGAATTGCCCCAAGTATTTGGCTGACAAGAAGGCGGCCAACAACAAACAAGGTATATATGATATACATGTTATTGATGTGTACCTTACCAACTCTCGTTGTAGTGCCTGGGTATTTGATACCGGTGCGGTTGCTCATATTTGCAACTCAAAACAGGAACTGCGGAATAGACGGAGGCTGGCAAAGGACGAAGTGACGATGCGCGTGGGAAATGGTTCCAAGGTTGATGTGATCGCCGTCGGCACGATCGCTCTTCGATTACCGTCGGGATTAGTGATGAACCTAAATAAGTGTTATTTGGTGCCTGCGTTAAGCATGAACATTATATCTGGATCTTGTTTATTGCGAGACGGTTACTCATTTAAATCAGAGAATAATGGTTGTTCTATTTATATGAGTAATATCTTTTATGGTCATGCACCCGATGTGAGGGGTTTATTCTTATTGAATCTCGATAGTAATGATACACATGTTCATAACATTGATGCCAAAAGATGTAGAATTGATAATGATAATACCACTTTCTTGTGGCACTGCCGTTTAGGTCATATTGGCGTAAAACGCATGAGGAAGCTCCATGCTGATGGACTTTTGGAGTCACTTGATTTTGAATCACTTGACACATGTGAGCCATGCCTCATGGGCAAGATGACTAAAACTCCGTTCTCTGGAACAATGGAACGGGCAAGTGACTTATTGGAAATCATACATACTGATGTGTGCGGTCCGATGAGCATTGAGGCGCGCGGTGGTTATCGTTACTTTCTCACCTTCACTGATGACTTAAGTAGATATGGGTATATTTACTTAATGAAACACAAGTCTGAAACATTTGAAAAGTTCAAACAATTTCAGAGTGAAGTTGAGAATCATCGTAACAAGACGATTAAATTCCTACGATCTGATCGAGGAGGAGAATATCTGAGTTATGAGTTTGGCAGTCACTTAAGACAGTGTGGAATTGTTTCACAATTAACACCGCCTGGAACACCACAGCGTAATGGTGTGTCCGAACGTCGTAATCGAACCTTATTGGATATGGTGCGATCTATGATGTCTCTTGCCGATTTGCCACTATCGTTTTGGGGTTATGCATTAGAGACAGCTGCATTCACTTTAAATAGGGCACCATCGAAATCCGTTGAGACGACGCCATATGGACTTTGGTTTGGCAAGAAGCCAAAGCTGTCGTTTCTTAAAGTTTGGGGATGTGACGCTTATGTCAAAAAGCTTCAGCCTGAAAAGCTGGAACCCAAAGCGGAGAAATGCGTCTTCATAGGATACCCAAAAGAGACAGTTGGGTATACCTTCTACCTCAGATCCGAAGGCAAAGTGTTTGTCGCTAAAAACGGAACATTTCTTGAGAAAGAGTTTCTCTCGAAAGAATTGAGTGGGAGGAAGATAGAACTTGATGAGGTTGTTGAACCTTTACTTCAACCTGAGAGTAGCGCAGCGCAGAAAGTTGTTTCTGTGGAGCCTACATTAGCTGAAGAGGAAGTTAATGATGATGATCATGAAGCTTTGGATCAAGTTGCTATCGAACCTCGTAGGTCGACAAGGACGCGTACTGCTCCCGAGTGGTACGGCAACCCTGTCTTAGAGGTCATGTTGTTAGACAACGATGAACCTACGAGCTATGGAGAAACGATGATGGGCCCGGATTCCGAGAAGTGGTTAGAGGCCATGAAATCCGAGATGGGATCCATGTATGAAAACAAAGTATGGACTTTGGAAGTATTACCTGAAGGTCGTAAGGCCATTCAGAACAAATGGATCTTTAAGAGGAAGACGGACGCGGACGGTAATGTCACCGTCTATAAAGCTCGACTTGTGGCAAAGGGTTTTTCACAAGTTCAAGGAGTTGACTACGATGAGACCTTCTCACCCGTAGCGATGCTTAAGTCCGTCAGAATCATGTTAGCAATAGCTGCCTTTTTCGATTATGAAATTTGGCAGATGGATGTCAAAACAGCGTTCCTTAACGGTTACCTTAAGGAAGAGTTGTATATGATGCAACCAGAAGGTTTTGTCGATCCAGAGAATGCTGACAAAGTTTGCAAACTCCAGCGATCCATTTATGGACTGGTGCAAGCATCTCGGAGTTGGAATCTTCGTTTTGATGAGGTGATCAAAGCGTTCGAGTTTATACAAGTTTACGGAGAAGCTTGTATTTACAAGAAAGTGAGTGGGAGCTCTATAGCGTTTCTAATATTATATGTGGATGACATATTGCTGATTGGAAACAATATAGAAATGCTGGAAAGCGTAAAGGAATATTTGAACAAGAGTTTTTCAATGAAGGACCTAGGAGAAGCTGCTTTCATATTAGGCATCAAGATCTATAGAGATAGATCAAGACGCTTAATAGGACTTTCACAAAGCACATACCTTGATAAGATTTTGAAGAAGTTCAAAATGGATCAGTCCAAGAAGGGGTTCTTGCCTGTTTTGCAAGGTGTGAAGTTGAGTAAGACTCAATGCCCAGTGACTGCAGAAGATAGAGAAAAGATGAGTGTCATCCCCTATGCTTCGGCCATAGGCTCTATCATGTATGCAATGCTGTGCACAAGACCCGATGTCAGCCTTGCCATAAGTATGGTCGGAAGGTTTCAAAGTGATCCAGGAATGGAACACTGGACGGCGGTCAAGAATATCCTGAAGTACCTGAAAAGGACTAAGGACATGTTTCTCGTTTATGGAGGTGATCAAGAGCTCGTCGTAAAGGGTTACGTCGATGCAAGCTTTGACACTGATCCGGATGACTCTAAGTCGCAAACCGGATACGTATTTATTCTTAATGGGGGTGCGGTTAGCTGGTGCAGTTCCAAGCAAAGCGTGGTAGCAGATTCTACATGCGAAGCGGAGTACATCGCTGCCTCGGAGGCGGCGAAGGAAGGTGTCTGGATGAAGGAGTTCATGACAGATCTTGGAGTAGTGCCTAGTGCACTTAACCCAATGACTCTGTTTTGTGATAATACTGGTGCCATTGCTCTAGCCAAGGAACCAAGATTTCACAAGAGGACCAGACACATAAAGCGACGTTTCAATTCCATCCGCGATTACATCAAGGAGGACGACATAAATATTTGCAAAGTACACACGGATCTAAATGTTGCAGATCCGATGACTAAACCTCTTCCAAGGGCTAAACATGAACAACACCAGAACTGCATGGGTGTTCGATTCATTACAATGTAAATCACATAGTGATGTGAACTAGATTATTGACTCTAGTGCAAGTGGGAGACTGTTGGAAATATGCCCTAGAGGCAATAATAAATTGGTTATTATTATATATTTCCTTGTTAATGATAATCGTTTATTATCCATGCTATAATTGTATTGATTGGAAACTCAAATACATGTGTGGGTACATAGACAACACTGTGTCCCTAGTAAGCCTCTAGTTGACTAGCTCGTTGATCAAAGATGGTTAAGGTTTCCTAGCCATTGACATGAGATGTCATTTGATAACGGGATCACATCATTAGGAGAATGATGTGATGGACAAGACCCAAACTGTAAACGTAGCATTTGATCGTGTCAGTTTATTGCTATTGTTTTCTGCATGTCAAGTATCTGTTCCTTTGACCATGAGATCATGCAACTCACTAACACCGGAGGAATACCTTGTGTGTATCAAACGTCGCAACGTAACTGGGTGACTATAAAGGTGCTCTACAGGTATCTCCGAGGGTGTCTGTTGGGTTGGCATGGATCAAGACTGGGATTTGTTACTCCGTATGACGGAGAGGTATCTCAGGGCCCACTCGGTAATACAACATCACAATGAGCCTTGCAAGCAATGTGACTAAAGTGTTAGCCACGAGATCTTGTATTACGGAACGAGTAAAGAGACTTGCCGGTAACGAGATTGAACTAGGTATAGTGATACCGACGGTCGAATCTCGGGCAAGTAACATACCGAAGAACAAAGGGAACAGCATACGGGATTAACTGAATCCTTGACATAGAGGTTCGACCGATAAAGATCTTCGTAGAATATGTAGGAGCCAATATGGGCATCCAGGTCCCGCTATTGGTTATTGGCCGTAGAGGTGTCTCGGTCATGTCTACATAGTTCTCGAACCCGCAGGGTCTACACACTTAACGTTTGGTGACGATTAGTATAATTGAGTTATTATGTTGGTGACCGAAAGTTGTTCGGAGTCCCGGATAAGATCCCGGACATGACGAGGATCTCCGGAATAGTCCGGAGGTAAAGATTGATATATGTGATAATAGTGTTTTGATCTCTGGAAGGGTTCCGGAGTTCACCGGAAGGGGTTCCGGATGTTTACCGAAGTGTTCGGGTGCAGCAACACTTTATATGAGCCAAAGGGATAAAGCCCACAAGGTATTGGAAAGTGCAAAAGTAGTTTTGCTGCCGCGTAAGCGGTACTACCGCTTGGTGAAGCAGTACTACCGCCGGAGCGGTACTACCGCTTGTGTGAAGCGGTACTACCGCCCAAGCGGTACTACCGCTTGTGTGAAGCGGTACTACCGCTTGTGCGCGGCTGTGCACGGTTCGGCAGGGATCCGAGTTGGACTCTTTCCCTGCGGGCCAAACCGACCTTGTGCGGGCAAAACCGACCCGGAGGAGGCTTTTACTCCAAGTTTAGACCCCAAGGCTCAACATATAAATAGAGGGGCAGGGCTAGCACACGGGACACATCAAGATTTCCCCAAGCCGTGTGCGGCAACCCTAACCCTCTAGTTCCTCCGTCATAATCTCCGTAGTGCTTGGCGAAGCCCTGCAGAGATTGTTCCTCACCACCATCACCACGCCGTCGTGCTGCTGGAACTCAACCACTACTTCACCATCACTCGCTGGATCGAGGAGGTGAAGGCGTCATCAAGCCGTACGTGTGTTGAACGCGGAGGTGCCGTCCGTTCGGCACTAGATCGGAAGGATCGTGATTGGATCGCGGGACGCTCGGCGATTTGGATCGCGAAGACGTTCGACTACATCAACCGCGTTTATTAACGCTTCCGCTTAGCGATCTACAAGGGTATGTAGATTCACTCTCCCTCTCGTAGATGCTCATCACCATGGATAGATCTTGCGTGTGCGTAGGAAAATTTTTTGTTTCCCATGCAACGTTCTCCAACACTTTCAACTAGGACAAATACGCAATGTTGTGGTGCAATGTTTATGATGCATACTGCATCACAAATAGTTTATCATTTTAAACTGTGTGCGACAGGGATTCTATCACCTACGTTGAATTCTGTTGCACCGTTTGCGATATTGTCTGACATCACACACTGTTTGGAAACGGTAATTGTGTGCATGGTCGCACACGTTTTCTATCTATGAAACGTGTCGGATCATGATGTATGTCACAAACATTGAGATTGACAAACCGTGTGCGGCGTAATGACCAACAGAGCATCTTTGTTCTATTTTAATTGCTACAATTTAAAATTGTACATAATTTTGAATTTGAAAGTAGGGAATAGCTTTTTACATATCAATCATATACATAGATAGATAGGTTCAACAACCAATGCATTATTCGATTCACAGGTAGAGACGTTCAAGAATTACGTCAATAAAAGAATTACATAAGCACCAAATAAGGAATGATGAACAACGGTTGAATAGTTGTATTAAAGACGATAAAGAAAAAGGCAAAAGATGTTCTGGTTGCTGTAAAAGGTGAAGCGGAATGCACGTAGTGTGCCCTCCTCCATGTCGAATGCACACACGACTCTAGTCCAACCCCTTGTAATGGACGACCGCCTTTCCTTCAATATCTTTATGATGACTTCCAAATAGTCATTGTAGTCTGGTAGAAATACATGTACATTTGCATGTCCAACAATCATGTAGTTTGAGAGGTGGTCTTGAGTAAACTGCTTTAGGAACCACTTCAAAGAAAAAAGATACAAAGATTATCATCTAACAACTCATTATGTGCAGTAAAAAGGCTACAGAGTTCTGAGTTAATATACTGCTAATCATTGTTGTCTTGGACAAACTGTATAGTTTAATTGCCACATTTTGACACATTGTATTAGAAATCTTTATTAGTTACTTCACACGATGCTGGTTCATGAATATCTCATTACCCTATATGCAAAAAGGGTCTAAGCGTGGATCTTTACCAGTGACAAATATGGCCATTGAACTGGTATTGATCAAATTGTACTGTATATTATGAGTAACTAAATAAACAAGGCATACTACAAACAACCAAATATAGCAATTGAAACTAGACAAATGCTAACCACAAACAACCAAAAACCTTTAAAGGAGGCATATGCTCACTACAACAGACATAACAGCAACCAATAGTCATTCATATCGGTATTGCTGAAATTGCGTAGAACCTACCATGTGCTTAAACATCAAATTGTATGATTGAACATCAGATTGTGAGAAAACTGAAATAAACAGGGGCGTGTTAAGTACATCAGCTTTAATAGGAACCAATTGTATGATTGAACAACAAAATCTAGCAATTGAAAATGGATATATGTTCACTACAAACAACCAAAAACAGATAAACAAGGTATATGCTCACTACAGACAACCAAACATAGGCATTCATGAAATTGAACTGAATAATTCATACTCCAACATATCAAATTGCACTTTTGAACATTACATTTTGCATGACTAATTTTTTTTAACACGGCATGGTTAAAACCTAGCATGGAAAAAGCTACAAGCACAATCATATGAAGTTTTCCCCCTCCGAGGAGGCACGACAAAACAAGTCATGGGTTTCCTCAGTTGTCACATATGGACTCATTCCCCTTGGAAGAGCCTGAACTGTGGGTGCGCACCATGCGCTCCCTGATGTCGCAGCTTGGCTCCTTCCCTTTGGAAGAGCATGACTCCAGGGGGCCTCCCTAATGTCGTGGATGGGCTATTTCCCCTTGGAAGAGAAGGATACGGCGCCCTTGTCGTCGTTGTCGTCGTCAATGATGCCTGACTTGGTAGCTGACGATGCTGAGACACCGCCATAGAACGTGACCTTCAGAAATGACAAAGGGGTCTCGATCGCGATGAAGGCAAATTCCTAACAACGAAGCAGAGTAGATCGGTGGTGGGGCCATGGAGGAGATCCACGAGGGTCGAACCCTAGGGGGTTGGGGTGCGTCACTTAACCTGTAGCATAGCTCGCGTCAAGCCGTCGCTGTCGACGAGCTCGATGTCGTAGCCAGCTGTCGCGACATATAGACATGCGTGAGCCCGCTTATTTAAAGCCCCCGGCCAATCATCGTAGTGAGCTTCCCCGGGGGTCTCGACGATCACCTCACCGTCGTCCAGCGGACAAGCCTCGATATACCTCTTTTGTGTCATTCGCTCCTCGAGCTCTGGGCTTAGGCTGCAAGGCTCTGGAGTGGGGGTGGGGGATGGGGATGGGTATCTGTGGGAAAGGGTGTGTTTCGCAGGCCGGCACAAGGGGTTGGACTAGAGTCATGGGTGCATTCGACATGGAGGAGCACTACCGTCAAATGCATAGTTGACTCTAGTTCAACCCCTTGTGATGGCCGACCACCCATCCTTCAATATCTTCATGAGGGCTTCCAGATAGTCATTGTAGTCTGGTAGAAATACATGTATATTTGCATGTCCAACAATCATGTAGTTTGAGAGGTGATCTTGAGTAAACCGCGTTGGGAACCACCGCAAAGGAAAAACATATAGAGATTGTCATCTAACAACTCATTATGTGCAGTAAAAAGTCTACAGAGTTCTGAGTTAATATACTGCAGATCACTGTTGTCTTGGACAAACTGTAAATAAATAGTTTAATTGCCACATTTTAACCCATTGTACTAGCAATTTTTATTAGTTACTTCACACGATGTTGGTTCATGAATATCTCATTGCCACATACGCAAAAAGGGTCTAAGCGCGGATCTTTACCAGTGACATATGGTATCACCAATATGTCCAAGCCCGACGAGCTCCAAGACGACGCTCCCAAGTTCGACTTCACCGCCATACCTCTTTATGGCATTGACGATGTCGAGTCTACCATGACTCTTTTTGAAGACGGCGTCGCGATGACTACGATTACGGAGCCACTCAAGGAACATGCTTTGGAGGCGAGCGACAAGGTGGCGAGCAAGGATGATGCTTTCATCTTTGGAGGCGAGAGTGAGATGATCGACCATGGGATTTTGCCTTCGGTCATGGAGGCAAGTGATGATGTGCCATCTTCGGACTTCATCCATGGCGACGGTGACGACATGGTTGAGCATGGGATTTTCCCTTCGACCACAGCGACGTTTGGAGATGAGTTGAGAGTTCACCAGTAGCCCCATGTACGATGAGTTGCCCAAATTCCCATGTGAGGAGAGCCACAACTCCCACCACTTGAGTGAGATGAGTGACTCCACCATATGTGAGTTCGATTTCACCTACCTTGAGGGAGTGTGTGAGCCACCACATAGAGAGAGTGAGGTAGTTGATAGGGTATGTGAGGCCATTTTGATTTCTAACAGCTTAACCTCTACCTCTATTGTGTCTTCTCCTTTGGTGCTAGGTCCAATATACGATGGTGCGCCAATACTCGACAACTTCGTACCTTCTTTGGACAAGACGATGGCCATGGTGGAATATGATGCATCCCCACATGGTTCCATCACGATGAAGATGACCCCAAGTTGGTATTTTCCACCTCACCTACACCACATGAGTGGAATGCAAAAGGTAACATAGGTGACGGTGATGATCTTGTCCCATTAATGGACATTCATTACTTGCATGATGTTGATCCACCTATTGCCACGCTTCATGATTATGCGACTTTCTCATGTGATGAATTACCCATTTATGATGAGTTTAATGATTCTCATGTGGATTCTATTAATTGTGATGCCATGTTGCATTGTGAGAATTCTATAGGTCACATCATGTTTGGCAATCCTTGACTTGTCATATGCTATGCACTAGATACACCATATCGCATCTTTGCAATCTCATCATAGTAACTATGCATATGCTATTAAAATAAACCCAATTTGCACATATGGCATAGATGACAAGCCCATGGTTATTGGCATTGGATTTTCTTGTGATAATATTGCCATGCTTCCTTTGCATCATTTGCGCAATTGTTCACATATGCCATGCCATGACCACCTATCTTCGGATATGCATTGTTTTGGATGTTGTCCATATTCTCCATATTATGATTCCGCTATTGCACATGAGGAGACTCCCATAGTTTCGTCATACCTATTAGGAGATTTTGATCCATCCCACACTTTGCACGATCCCCATATTTGTGTGCACAATATGCTTCCCATGAACAAAAATGCTATTGACATGCCATATACTTGTATGCTCAATTTGTGTCCCCTTCGTGTTATACATAACAACTATTCTTTCATGATGGATCACATGTTCATATACCATGCCTCAAATTTCTTTGAGCATTGTTTACCTTTTGATAACTCTCATGTGCACATACACATCATGATGGATGATGTGTACATTACCGAAAAAGGCTTGCACCTTGCTTTAAAGATAAAGCACCACAGCCAGACAATAATATCCAAACAAAGTACATGTCCAAGTACGAAAGACACCACACACACACACACACGATTGAAAAGTACGAGGGTTCTGCTAAGGGCACAGCTCAAACAATCCCTAGGAAAAAAAGAGAAAAGCCTCAAGAGGCCGCAACAACAGGAGGCCCGAGGCCTAGTCCAGCTCAGTGGAGGTGGTGGAAGCGGCGGCGACAGGCAGAACACCGGAGCTCGAAGATCAACGATGAGGGTGTTGATGGCGCCCCGGTCCCGAGGGCGGCTTAGCGACCGCCAAAGCTGCAGGTAGCCACACAATTTGAAGATCGCGTCAGTCGAGCGTCGAAGAGGAGAGAGCTGAATCACGAGTTTGTGGCGTATCATCCACAAAAACTATGCTAGCACCCCAATCCGATAACCAATCCGAGAGAAGCTACCACTCCAACTCCGACTATAGTCAAGATGAAGGTTGCCAGATTAGCACTCGTAACCTCCAACTCCTATGATATATTTGATTCACCAAATGAAGGAAGTGGAAGTTGCTTTATGGCTAAAGGCCCCAAGGTATCACACCCCGAATACATTGACTTCAATAGTGATGAGGATGATTTACTAGGAGATGATGAATTGCACTTTGATAAAACTAGTGATGTTAGTCAAAATGAACTTGATGATAATCATGCTAATCAAGATAAGTCGTATGATGATGATAAGAAGGAGATTGAGCGTCTAACTAAAGAACTAAACACTCTTAAGTTAGCTCATGAATCTACTCTAGAAGATCATAGAGAGCTCTTAAGAACTCATGAGAAGCTACGCTTAGAGAAGCTAAATTTAGAGCAAGAACATGAGTTTCTTACAGCTATCAGTGACGATCTTCGAAAGAAGAGTTCTTCTTATCTTGCCAAATGATTACTCTTGTCTACATTTGTTCCACAAGTTAAATCTAAACAAACTAGTAACAAAGGCAAGAAAGGTTCTTCATCTAGTAGCAACAATACTAATGTTAAATCCAATAATGTTGCTTCTAGTAGCTCTATTGAATCCACTAACGATTCTCTTAGCCAAGTTACACTTGGGAAAGAAAACAATTTATTGAAAGGGATTATAGAGAAAGGTGTCTATAAAAGTCTTGCCGGATGTAAGCAATTTGAGGAGATTGTACGCAAGCATGGGGGATACAGGAAGAACCAAGGCATTGGATACTTCAACACCAATGGAGTTGAATGGGAAGAAGGTCAATACCCCAAGCCGAAGGTTGTTCATCAAAGGGAGAAGTATGAACCTACTCTCCCCAAGGGAACAAAAGCTCAAGATGACCTTCTACCACAAGACCACAAGCTCAAGGGCAAGGACAAGCTTCAAGAAGAGATTGACACATTTGAACATGAATCTCTAGCCATGGTCAAGTGGGTTCCCAAGGCTACTACAAGCTCTACTTCATCAATTGATACTTCAACTCCAAGGATTCCCATCAACTTGATGTGGGTCCCAAAGAAGAAGAACTAGAGAAGTTCTTGAGGGGTGACTCTGCCAATGAAATTCACTCACATTCATTTTTGGCAAAGACTATTTGTAATCAACTCCAACCTTATGCAATAGTTCAAGGAGTCACACATTCCCTCAAAGGTAAGAAAGGGACAAGGTAATAAAAGAATCAATGGACATCATCTAAATATGCTTCACTCCATGTCCATAGATATCCTTGTATTTGTTCCTTGTGTGGGACTAACCCGTGTAGGTGAGAAGAGTACGAAACAAAAAGGATTGCTCCCAACTCAAGATGATCTTCATAAAAAATGAGCATCCACCACTACATCACCTACATGAAGTCTTCATCGACAAAACCCAAGGTTAGTTTATCCCTCTTAGGGGGGATGTCACATCAAGGGGGAGCTTTACTCTAAGACTTGAGTTAAATCATCTCATAAGATGTGACAACATCAAATGCTTTATGTAAAAGTGGTAACCCCACTTGTGCTTAAACGATGAGTATGACCTATGATCAAGTATTCTTACTTGGCTCCTAAGTCAATATACTCATATATAGATGACTATGTCATCGCCAAAGTGTTTGGTAGATACTAGAGTAGTTATGCATGTTTTCCATGATTTCATTTGACATCTTATTATGTGAGCATGTTGGTATACATATCTTTTCTCATTCGAGGAGATTCAATTGTTGTTATTTGGCTTTCATTTTTTCTTTGGCCAATTGGATGTACAAGAATGCCTAGGACCCTTCTCTAGATATCTATGCTTTCTCATCTCAAATTCTATTCATGCTTCATCACAAAATTTGAGCAAGCACTTTTTGGACCCTCTGTGTGAGGAGCACTCGGAGTTCCATTTCGACAAGAGCTGACTTCCAAAACCTCCCATGTGCAACTCGGTGTAACCAATTCCACAATCTTGGTCTCATCGATTCACTAGGGTTGATATGGTTTTAAGAACCTCGGTACCACCGATTTAGAAATCTCGGCCTCACCGAGTTTCACTGTCTCCTGATAGTTAAGAAACTCGGTGGCACCGATATCTTCGAACCGGTGTCACCGACAGTGAAGGGATGTATATATCAGCGGACATGATTTTTGAAATCACTTCTTCAAACGTCGTTCTCCGTCAACCCTAGATGTCGCTCCTGTGTCTTCGGACATCGCCTTCTACTCTCGTGCGTCTTC
Organism: Elymus sibiricus; assembly: GCA_039707655.1. Taxonomy (NCBI): domain Eukaryota; kingdom Viridiplantae; phylum Streptophyta; class Magnoliopsida; order Poales; family Poaceae; genus Elymus; species Elymus sibiricus. The sequence goes on along the minus strand of CM077663.1, from coordinate 200,163,188 downwards.
ACCATAGGAGATCCTCGCCATCGACCGCAATCTCACCCGCCGTCATCGCCGTAGGAGATCTTCGCCAAACTAGGGTAAAGATCTCAACCCTATTGCGCTCCCCATCCGATTCTTGCGCATTAGGTCATGCCTTTCTTCATGCCACGGATTGCCTATCCTCTATCCAGTAAAACCTCTGATTAGATTAGAGAACAATTTTTTTTAGGTTCAATCTTCCGCCATGTGTGTCTCGGTGTCACCAATTTGTTGTTTAGGGCTACCGAGAACATTCTCGGTGAAACCGAGTTGCTCTTTTTGGTGAAACCGAAAGAGCTGCCAAGTTTCTGTTAAAAAGAGTGTATGTATCGGTGGTTCCAAAATTTGTGACTCGGTGGAACCGAAACCCACTTAGCAGAAAATTAAATTTAAAATTTTGAGTTCAAATTTGCAAAAACCTCCTGAATTTTGTGATGCTTATCTCTTCTTCTCATCTATATCTATTCATAGGGTCAGTATGCCAGATTCAGGGGACAGTTAGAATGATCTCAGAGAGCAAAGTGGTGACATGGATGCTGGCACTAGCCCAGAAACTAGCTCCTCATCTTCTGAAGATCCAGGCGCTCCCAGTTCTCATGGGTTGCCCAAGGCTGCCACAAGGGCCAGGAAGAAGGTCAACTCAGATGAAGAGGACTCAGACTTTGGGCCAGAAGAAATTCTTGCCAAGAAGCAGCAGGAAAAGAAAGACAAGGCTGCTAAGAAATCTGGTAATGAGGCCACTTCTGCTAAGAGGCCAGTCAGGAAGGAGTATGCTAGCTCTGAAGCTAGGAAAGCACCTGAGAGTGCTAGGGCAACTATGACCCTCTCCCTTGAGTCACCCAAGAAAGATGGACAAAAAGCTAGGAAGAGAGTGGTGCGTGTTGTTGCCAGACCCACTTCTATGTGTGAGGACCCAGCTGTAAATGAAGGAGAAGAGGAGGAAGAACCTGTTGTGCAACCTCCTTCCAAGAAGAAGAAGCTAATGGCTGATGCAATGACCAGTCAAGATGCATCCAGAGCCAAGCCTACTGCCCCCAAGAAAGTTGCTGCTAATATGTACCATGGCCAATATGTACAACACTATCCCCCGCTGATTATGTGAAGACACACAAGTTTGGATCAGTCTACTTTCTGCAAGCAGGTTTACCCACTACCAACACCATCATGAGGCATACATTGATGCCCAAGTCTGGAGATGACAAGATGATCAGGGGGTATTCAATCAACATGCTGCACCATGTAGATCTCCATAACAGATTCAGGGTTATGGATTTGATAGTAGAGACTATCAAGAGGATAGCTGCAGATCAGAAGAGATCATGTGGATATGCTCCATACATTCAGATGCTCATAAATTCCAAAGTTGGAAAGAGCATATATGCACTTGATCGTCCACATCTGCCCCTACAGCCAGAGTTTGAGGACAATGTTGTGGTGATGGACCCCAGTCATCCCACTTCATCTACTGCACAAGCAGAGGCAGAGGCAGAAGCAGCTAGAGCCACTAGTGCTCAGATTCCCAGGACCAAGAGTGACCAATTATCCTACATCTTCACTGCTATCCAAGGGATAGAGAAGAATGTTGTTGAGCTCCTCAAGAAGCAGAAGAGTCTTGAGAGGATTGTTGAGACAAAATTCCATGCTCTTGACAACAAGGTGAATGAGCTGATTGTGACAGTTAATGAGCTCAAACATGAAGTGGATGCAGTGCCTAGTCCCCACTCCAGTGATGATGATGGTTCCCCTCTTCGGGCTAGCACTCAATTCAAGACTCAAGCCAGATCTGCTGTAGTGCCTACTCCAGAGTTGAGGCCTTCTTCATCAGCACCAGCCACTCCTCCTTCAGCTCCTTCTACACCTCTAGTGTTTACTTTACCACCCCAGATGACTTCAACAGAAGCTTTTGCAGATGCCCTTCTTTCGACTCCTTCAACAACTGCTGGAGGAGACCCAGCCCAGAGAGACGATTAGCTCTACATACTTTGAACTTTTTGGTAACTTGTTGCCAAAGGGGGACAAGTGTATAGATCATAGGGCTTCGAGAGAGAGTGTTTTGTCTTTTTGTTGCTCTCTTTGTTTTAAAAACATTTGGTGTTTCGCTTGGTTGTTAAACTCAGTTGTGTTTGATCATATGCTTTGCTTGTTGATGCTACTATTTCCTATCTTTGTGATATATCTATGAGATGACCATTCACTTGTTTGGTGTTATGTGCATTGTAATCCATTCATATCATTTATGCACACCACCAACTTGTCTGTGACATGGAAGAGTTACCCATGATCTTAATCGATTGTGCATTTGCATTCAAACGCAAATTTTAAATAATGCACAAATTTAGGGGGAGCTCTTTCTTATCACATACCTCTCAAAGTGATGATGATATTCATTGCTTTATCCCTATCGAAGCTTTGATCTATATGTTGTCATCAATTACCAAAAAGGGGGAGATTGAAAGCACAACTTCTCCCTAGGTGGTTTTGGTAATTAATAACAACATATATTCCATTGAACTAATGTTTCCACTAAGTATATTTCAGAAAAGTTCAATGAATGGATTGGCAAAAGGATTGTGAGGAGACCCCGTATGCAAGGAATAGGATTGGCAAATCATCAAGCTTGAACACTCTACATTTTACTTTATGTGAGAAATCACTTTGAGTCCATAGGAAAGCCAATACTATTAAAAGGGGGTGAGGTAATCTTGGTGAATGAAATGCTCAAAATGCTCAAGTGTTAGACACCAAAAGCACTCATCATTTCTCCCACATATATTCTGTCCAAACCTAAATATCCAAAATTGGTGTCACCAACAATTCCCATTTGGTCACACAGAGTTCAAACCCTAGACAGATCCTAAGCCAAACCCATGTCTCGATACCACCAACTTTCACTTTCGGTGCCACCGAAAACAGTGACCACCTTGCTGGTATCTCATTTTCAAGAATCAAAATTTTCGAGTTTTGGAAATTGGTACCACCGAGAATTGGAAACTGCCTAGGTCCACCATATCGGTACCACCGAAAATCCTAAACTTGCCACATTTTGCACTAGTCGGTATGACTGAGTTTTTGGACCAGTCTCACCGAGTTGGGCAATAATGTTGTAACGGTTGGATTTTTGGAGATGCCTATATATACCCCTCCACCACCTCTCACTCGAAAGAGAGCACTCAGAACACACTTACACTTGTCCCATCCATTTTTCTAAGAAAGAGCCACCTACTCATGTGTTGAGATCAAGACCTTCCACTCCAACCATATGAATCTTGATTTCTAGCCTTCCCAAGTTGCTTTCCACCCAATCAATCTCTTCTACCCAAGCCAAATCTGTGAGAGAGTGATTGTGTGTTGAGGAGACTATCTTTTGAAGCACAAGAGCAAGGAGTTCATCATTGTTACCACATCTATTACCTTTTGGAGGGTGGTACCTCCTAGATTGGTTAGGTGTCGCTTGGGAGCCTCCTTCTTCATGTTGTGGAGTTGAACCAAGAAGTTTGTACGGGCAAGGAGATCGCCTACTTCGTGAAGATCTACCCATAGTGAGGCTAGTCCTACGTGGATGGAAGCCGTGATGGAATAGACGAGGTTGCTACTTTGTGGACCCTAACGGGTGGAGCCCTCCGTGGACTCTCGTGACCGCTACCCTCCGTGGGTTGAAGTCTCCATCAGTCTGGACATACGATAGCACCACATATCGGAACCACGGGAAAAATCTTCGTGTCATCAATTGCGTTTGATTCTCCTATCCCTACCTTTACTTTCATGTGCATGTCTTCCCTTTCCGCTGCTATACTCTTAGACTTGCATGTGTAGGGTGTACTTGACTTGCTACAATTGCTAAAACTTGCCAACATTTAAAATTGGGAAAAGGCTAGATTTTTATTTGGTCAAGTAGTCTAATCACCCCCCTCTAGACATACTTCGGATCCTACACTATGATGCTACTTTACAAAGGTTTTAGATGTTGCATGTGGAAATTGGTCATGTTGTGTAATTGGGTAGCTAGGTATATGCCTATATGGTGTAACTGAGTGCTGAAGCTATATGATGTTACTCTGATGTATTTAAATTATAAAATCCTGGTTGCCATAATACGAATATGAAATATATTGTGTGCTTGATATGAAATGTCAATTTAATTAATAAATGGAATTTAAATAATAGGGCAATGTCACATCCCTAGTTTCCCCTTGCTTGTGCTAGCTAAGATGTGCATCATGTTTAAATTTGCATCAACATGAAATGGGGATTGTCAGAAACCCTAGCACCTCACCTGAATTAAACCAATTCAAATGCTTGTGTTTTTCAATGAATCCAAAATGCCCATAAAAAATGCCCACTATTTCTGATAAATGTTGGCAACAACATATCAGGGGTGCATTTCAATTATTCAACAACTTTGGCATTTTATCTAATCCAACAGAGCCTCTGAAGTCAATAAATAAAGCACTATAAATATTATAGTTTTTCAAAAATGCTGAAATCTTTGGTGGAGGTTTGAAATATTCAAACTAGGCTCTGCAAAATAATTCAGCAATTTTGAGCCAAAGGTTGTGGACCTAACAAAATAAAACAAATGTCAGAAAAACAGAAACTGAAACAAATAGAAAAGGGGGTCTCAGCTGGGCCACTTACCTGGTCCAGTGGTGGCCCAGCCCACCACCAGCTTGCCTGTCGTCTTCTTCCTCTACTAGTAGGCAGAGGAGAAGGAGGCCACGGCGCGCGGCTGAGCACCACGCCGGCAGCTGCCTGCCTGGCTCACCAGGGCCAGCGCGACGCGCGGGATAACCGCCCCCGCTGCCGTTTGGATCGCTCCCTCCCCCATTCGCCCCCTTTGCCTCTCCTCCTCCTCTGCTCCGCCATGGCCGCAAGCTTGCCGCCGTAGACTCGCCTCCCCAGCGCCTCCCTCTTGCCGCTGAGCAGCTCAGAAGCTCTGCCTCGACGCCCTCGTCCTCTCCAGCAAGCCACACGACGGCAGGGTCTTCCCTTCGGCGCCCCGAGGTCGTCTTCCTCCTCCGGCCATCAGAGATCGCCACCGCCGTTTGTCGCCTACAGATCGTCCCCGAGCCCGCTTTCAACGGCTACAACCTCGCCGTGAGCTGCTGGACCCGTTCCCCCTCTCTCCCCTGTCGATTGCGAGCCATAGCCCCCGATTCCATCGAGGCCGAATAGCTCCGCCGTGCGAGCTCGATGCCGGCAACGCTTCGGTGTCCAGGTGGTCCTCCCGAGGCCACCATCGAGCTCGTAGGGCCGCGTAGATGTTGTAGGAGCCAAGCCCCGGTCTGTTTGTGCGCTAGATCGTCGACCTCGAGCTCACCTGAGCTCCGGCAGCCGCCAAGCTCGTCGCCGGCGATGATTCTGGCATCCCCGTGGCCAGCTGACCCCGTGGCTGGATGCGGCCCAGTGCGGGCATCCTCCCGGTAGCCTCCGCGTGCCCAGGAGCGCTCTGTAACGCGATTCCGGCGACGCGCCGCCGTCGCTTTGGTCGCCGCCGGCAAGTCTCCGGTGGGGGCTGATGTGGACCGTCATTAGGAGTTAACCCACCTAATTAGCAGTCCTAAAAGCCGCTAACAGTCGGCCCTGGCTCAGGTCAAAGCCAGGGTCAACTCGGGATTATTCCCTGAGTCAATGACATGTGGACCCCACATGTCAGTGACTCTAAATGGCCCTGGGTCACTGACCAGTGGACCCCACTGGCCAGGTTTGACCTGGCAACGGTTAGTTGACCTGCTGACGCAATGCTGATGTCATGCTGACGCAATAATGATTTTCTGATTTAATTTAATTCTAGAAAATGCTAAAATTTTAGAAAAATCATAGAAATTAATCTGTAGCTCAGATTGAAATAATTTATATATGAAAAATTATCAGAAAAATCCAAAGAATCCATTGGTGCTATTATCATGCTTGCTAGAGCAACATAAATAGGAGAACATTGACATTTTGCAATAATGCAATATGTGGAATATTACATGGAGTACGATTTTGAACCTATATTCAACTCTACTCCATTTAACTCTAATGATAGATGCATTAGCTCATTCTTATCACATTGCCATGTCATGATCATGCATCATATTGGTGCACTTGCCGTGTATTGATTGTTACTCCGTCTATGTCGCGGTAGGTTCTGCTCCATCGGATACCCTCGAGTATCCCCCTAAAGGAGAGTACCTCCCGGCCAACCCGCAAGGCAAGCAACCCCATTGATCATACCGATAACATCCCACTCTCTCGCTCCTACTCTTGTTTAATGCATTAGAACAAATGCTTCTACTGTCTATCTGTTGCGATAGTTGAACCCATTCCTCTCCATGACCTGTCATTGTCACAATAAATAGCTAAACCAAGCAACCTAGCATACCTGGTAGATGCTTGAGCCTTGATGTGCTTTACCTGCTTTGCTAGCTATGCTTGTTATGTTGGAAATATGCCCTAGAGGCAATAATAAAGTAGTTATTATTATATTTCCTTGTTCATGATAATCGTTTATTATCCATGCTATAATTGTATTGATTGGAAACTCAAATACATGTGTGGGTACATAGACAAACAATGTGTCCTTAGTAAGCCTCTAGTTAACTAACTCGTTGATCAAAGATGGTAAAGGTTTCCTGGCCATGGACATGAGATGTCATTTGATAACTGGATCACATCATTAGGAGAATGATGTGATGGACAAGACCCAAACTATAAACATAGCATATGATCGTGTCAGTTTATTGCTATGGTTTTCTGCATGTCAAGTATCTGTTCCTATGACCATGAGATCATTCAACTCACTGACACCAGAGGAATGCCTTGTGTGTATCAAACGTCACAACGTAACTGGGTGACTATAAAGATGCTCTACAGGTATCTCCGAGGGTGTCTGTTGAGTTGGCATGGATCAAGACTGGGATTTGTTACTCCATGTGACGGAGAGGTATCTCAGGGCCCACTCGGTAATACAACATCATAATGAGCTTGCAAGCAATGTGACTAAGGTGTTAGCCACGGGATCTTGTATTACGGAACGAGTAAAGAGACTTGCCGGTAACGGGATTGAACTAGGTATAGGGATACCGACGATCGAATCTCGGGCAAGTAACATACCGAAGAACAAAGGGAACAGCATACGGGATTGACTAAATCCTTGACATAGAGGTTCGACCGATATAGATCTTCGTAGAATATGTAGGAACCAATATGGGCATCCAGGTCCCGCTATTGGTTATTGACCGTAGAGGTGTCTCGGTCATGTCTACATAGTTCTCGAACCCGCAGGGTCTACACACTTAACGTTTGGTGACGATTGGTATAGTTGAGTTATTGTGTTGGTGACCGAAGGTTGTTCGGAGTCTCGGATAAGATCCTGGATATGACGAGGATCTCCGGAAGGGTCCGGAGGTAAAGATTGATATATGTGATAATAGTGTTTTGATCTCCGGAAGGGTTCCGGAATTCACCGGAAGGGGTTCCGGATGTTTACCGAAGTGTTCGGGTGCAGCAACACTTTATATGAGCCAAAGGGATGAAACCCACGAGGTATTGGAAAATGCAAAACGAAGTTTTGCTGCTGCCTTAAGTGGTACTACCGCTGGTAAGGCAGTACTACCGTGCAAGCGGTACTACCGCTTGGGTGAAGCGGTACTACCGCTCAAGCGGTACTACCGCTCACGAGCGGTACTACCGCTTGTGCGCGGTGCTACAGGGATCCGAGTTGGACTCTTTCCTTGTGGGCCAAACCGACCTTGTGCGGGCAAAACCGACCTTGTAGAGGTTTTCTCTCCAAGTTTGGACCCCGGAACTCAACATATAAATAGAGGGGCAGGGCTAGCACACGGGACACATCGGGATTTCCCAAGCCGTGTGCCGGCAACCCTAGCCCTCTAGTTCCTCCGTCATAATCTCCGTAGTGCTTGGCGAAGCCCTGCAGAGATTGTTCCTCACCATCATCACCACGCCGTCGTGCTGCTGGAACTCATCCACTACTTCACCATCGCTCGCTGGATCGAGGAGGTGAAGGCGTCATCAAGCCGTACGTGTGTTGAACGCGGAGGTGCCGTCCGTTCGGCATTAGTTCGTGATCGGTTCGAGGGACGACTTGCGATTTGGATCGCGGAGACGTTCGACTACATCAACCGCATTTCTTAACGCTTCCGCTTAGCGATCTACAAGGGTATGTAGATACAATCTCTCTCTCGTAGATGCTCATCACCATGGATAGGTCTTGCGTGTGCGTAGGAAATTTTTTGTTTCCCATGCAACGTTCCCCAACAGTGGCATCTGAGCTAGGTCTATGCGTAGATGAGATCTCGAGTAGAACACAAAGGAGTTGTGGGCGTGGGTGTATACATATTGCTTGCCGTTACTAGTTGATACTTGATTCGGCGGTATTGTGGGATGAAGCGGCCTGGACCGACATTACGCGTACGCTTACGCGAGACTGGTTTCACCGCTACGTGCACTTGTTGCATAAAGGTGACTGGCAGGTGTCTGTCTCTCTCACTTTAGTTGAATCGGTTCAATGAAGAGGGTTCTTTTAGAAGATCAAAAAGCAATCACTACACCACGTTGTGGTTTTGCGTAGGTAAGAATCGTTCTTGCTAGATACCCGTAGCAGCCACGTAAAACTTGCAACAACAATTAGAGGACGTCTAACTTGTTTTTGCAGGGTATGTTGTGATGTGATATGGCCAATTACATGATGAGATATATGTGATGTATGAGATGATCATGTGTTGTATAGAATATCACGACTTGCATGTCGATGAGTACGGCAACTGGCTGGAGCCATAGAGGTGTCTTTAATTATTTTCGCCGTTTTGCTTTACTTTATCGCTATGAGTTAGCAATAGTCGTGGAAGCAACAGTCGGCGCGACAACCTCATGGCGACACATTGATGGAGATCAAGATGATGGAGATCATGGTGTCATGCCGGTGACGATGGAGATCATGCCGGTGCTTTGGAGATGGAGATCAAAAGCACAAGTTCATGGCCATATCATGTCACTTATGATTTGCATGTGATGTTAATCCTTTTATGCATCTTATTTTGCTTAGGACGACGGTAGCATTATAAGGTGATCCCTCACTTAAATTTCAAGATTAAATTATGTTCTCCCCGAGTGTGCACCGTTGCGAAAGTTCGTCGTTTCGAGACACCACGTGATGATCGGGTGTGATAGACTCTACGTTCGCATACAACGGGTGCAAGCCAGTGTTGCACGTGCAGAACACTCGGGTTAAACTTGACGAGCCTAGCATGTACAGGCATGGCCTCGGAACACAAGAGACCGAAAGGTCGAACATGAGTCATATAGTAGATATGATCAACATGGAGATGTTCACAATTGAAACCACCTCAACTCACGTGATGATCGGACTTGAGTTGGTTGATTTGGATCATGTGACACTCGAATGACCGGAGGGATGTCAATTTGAGTGGGATTTTTTAAGTAATATGATTAACTAAACTCATTATCTTGAACAATAGTCTAAGTTGTCTTTGCACTATTTATGTTGTAGATCATGGCTCGCGCAGTAGCACCCCTGAATTTTAATGCGTTCCTAGAGAAAGCTAAGTTGAAAGATGATGGAAGTAACTTTGTGGACTGGGCCCGTAATCTAAGGATTATCCTTACGGCTTCCCGGAAGGCTTATGTCCTTGATGCACCGCTTGGTGATCCACCCGCTCCAGTTGAGTCTCCAGACGTTGTGAACGCCTGGCAGGCTTGTTCTGATGATTACTCAATAGTTCAATGTGCAATGTTGTATGGCTTAGAACCGGGACTTCAAAGACGTTTTGAACGTCATGGAGCATATGATATGTTCCAGGAGTTGAAGTTTATCTTTCAGAAGAATGCCCAGATCGAGAGGTATGAGACCTCCGATAAGTTCTATGCTTGCAAGATGGAGGAGAACGGGTCTGTCAGTGATCACATACTTAGAATGTCTAGGTACTCCACCCGTCTGGCTGAATTGGGGATGCCACTTCCGCCAGAGGCTATCACTGACAGAGTTCTTCAATCATTGCCACCTAGCTACAAGAGCTTCGTGTTGAACTATAACATGCACAGGATGAACAAGTCAGTCGCCGAGCTGTTTGCGATGTTGAAAGTCGCTGAGTCTGAGATTCAGAAGGAGCATCAAGTGTTGATGGTCAATAAAACCACTAGTTTCAGGAAGAATGGCAAGGGTAAGAAGGGAAACTCCAAGAGGAGTGGCAAAGCAGTTGCCCCTCCCATGAAGAAACCCAAGGCTGGACCCAAGCCAGAAACTGAGTGCTTTCATTGCAAGGGAACTGGTCACTGGAAGCGGAACTGCCCCAAGTATTTGGCTGACAAGAAGGCGGCCAACAACAAACAAGGTATATATGATATACATGTTATTGATGTGTACCTTACCAACTCTCGTTGTAGTGCCTGGGTATTTGATACCGGTGCGGTTGCTCACATTTGCAACTCAAAACAGGAACTGCGGAATAGACGGAGGCTGGCAAAGGACGAACTGACGATGCGCGTGGGAAATGGTTCCAAGGTTGATGTGATCGCCGTCGGCACGCTCGCTCTTCGATTACCATCGGGATTAGTGATGAACCTGAATAATTGTTATTTAGTGCCTGCGTTGAGCATGAACATTATATCTGGATCTTGTTTATTGCGAGACGGTTACGCATTTAAATCTGAGAATAATGGTTGTTCTATTTATATGAGTAATATCTTTTATGGTCATGCACCCAATGTGAGGGGTTTATTCTTGTTGAATCTCGATAGTGTTGATACACATGTTCATAACATTGATGCCAAAAGATGTAGAATTGATAATGATAATACCACTTTCTTGTGGCACTGCCGTTTAGGTCATATTGGTGTAAAGCGCATGAAGAGGCTCCATGCTGATGGACTTTTGGAGTCACTTGATTTTGAATCACTTGACACATGTGAGCCATGCCTCATGGGCAAGATGACTAAAACGCCGTTCTCTGGTACAATGGAACGGGCAAGTGACTTGTTGGAAATCATACATACTGATGTGTGCGGTCCGATGAGCATTGAGGCGCGCGGTGGTTATCGTTACTTTCTCACCTTCACTGATGACTTAAGTAGATATGGGTATATTTACTTAATGAAACACAAGTCTGAAACGTTTGAAAAGTTCAAGCAATTTCAGAGTGAAGTTGAGAATCATCGTAACAAGAATATTAAATTCCTACGATCTGATCGAGGAGGAGAATATCTGAGTTATGAGTTTGGCAGTCACTTAAGACAGTGTGGAATTGTTTCACAATTGACACCGCCTGGAACACCACAACGTAATGGTGTGTCCGAACGTCGTAATCGAACCTTATTGGATATGGTGCGATCTATGATGTCTCTTGCCGATTTGCCACTATCGTTTTGGGGTTATGCATTAGAGACAGCTGCATTCACTTTAAATAGGGCACCATCGAAATCCGTTGAGACGACGCCATATGAACTATGGTTTGGCAAGAAGCCAAAGATATCGTTTCTTAAAGTTTGGGGATGTGATGCTTATGTCAAAAAGCTTCAGCCTGAAAAGCTGGAACCCAAAGCGGAGAAATGCGTCTTCATAGGATACCCAAAAGAGACAGTTGGGTATACCTTCTATCTCAGATCCGAAGGCAAAGTGTTTGTCGCTAAAAATGGAACATTTCTTGAGAAAGAATTTCTCTCGAAAGAATTGAGTGGGAGGAAGATAGAACTTGATGAGGTTATTGAACCTTTACTTCAACCAGAGAATAGCGCAGCGCAGAAAGATGTTTCTATAGAGCCTACATCAGTTGAAGAGGAAGTTAATGATGATGATCATGAAGCTTCGGATCAAGTTGCTATCGAACCTCATAGGTCGACAAGGACGCGTACTGCTCCTGAGTGGTACGGCAACCCTATCTTAGAGGTCATGTTGTTGGACAACGATGAACCTACGAGCTATGGAGAAGCGATGGTGGGCCCGGATTCCGAGAAGTGGTTAGAGGCCATGAAATCCGAGATGGGATCCATGTATGAAAACAAAGTGTGGACTTTGGAAGTATTACCTGAAGGGCGTAAGGCCATTCAGAACAAATGGATCTTTAAGAGGAAGACGGACGCGGACGGTAATGTCACCGTCTATAAAGCTCGACTTGTGGCAAAGGGTTTTTCACAAGTTCAAGGAGTTGACTACGATGAGACCTTCTCACCCGTAGCGATGCTTAAGTCTGTCAGAATCATGTTAGCAATAGCTGCATTTTTCGATTATGAAATTTGGCAGATGGATGTCAAAACAGCGTTCCTTAATGGTTTCCTTAAGGAAGAGTTGTATATGATGCAACCAGAAGGTTTTGTCGATCCAGAGAATGCTGACAAAGTATGCAAACTCCAGCGATCCATTTATGGACTGGTGCAAGCATCTCGGAGTTGGAATCTTCGCTTTGATGAGGTGATCAAAGCGTTCGGGTTTATACAAGTTTACGGAGAAGCTTGTATTTACAAGAAAGTGAGTGGGAGCTCTATAGCGTTTCTAATATTATATGTGGATGACATATTGCTGATTGGAAACAATATAGAAATGTTGGAAAGCGTGAAGGAATATTTGAATAAGAGTTTTTCAATGAAGGACCTAGGAGAAGCTGCTTTCATATTAGGCATCAAGATCTATAGAGATAGATCAAGACGTTTAATAGGACTTTCACAAAGCACATACCTTGATAAGATTTTGAAGAAGTTCAAAATGGATCAGTCCAAGAAGGGGTTCTTGCCTGTTTTGCAAGGTGTGAAGTTGAGTAAGACTCAATGCCCAGTGACTACAGAAGATAGAGAAAAGATGAGTGTCGTCCCCTATGCTTCAGCCATAGGCTCTATCATGTATGCAATGCTGTGCACAAGACCCGATGTCAGCCTTGCCATAAGTATGGCCGGAAGGTTTCAAAGTGATCCAGGAATGGAACACTGGACGGCGGTCAAGAATATCCTGAAGTACCTGAAAAGGACTAAGGACATGTTTCTCGTTTATGGAGGTGATCAAGAGCTCGTCGTAAAGGGTTACGTCGATGCAAGCTTTGACACTGATCCAGATGACTCTAAGTCGCAAACCGGATACGTATTTATTCTCAATGGAGGTGCGGTTAGCTGGTGCAGTTCCAAGCAATGCGTGGTAGCTGATTCTACATGCGAAGCGGAGTACATTGCTGCCTCGGAGGCGGCGAAGGAAGGTGTCTGGATGAAGGAGTTCATGACAGATCTTGGAGTAGTGCTTAGTGCACTGAACCCAATGACTCTGTTCTGTGACAACACTGGTGCCATTGCTCTAGCCAAGGAACCCAGGTTTCACAAGAGGACCAGACACATAAAGCGACGTTTCAATTCCATCCGCGATTACATCAAGGAGGACGACATAAATATTTGCAAAGTGCACACGGATCTAAATGTTGCTGATCCGATGACTAAACCTCTTCCAAGGGCTAAACATGATCAACACCAGAACTGTATGGGTGTTAGATTCATTACAATGTAAATCACATAGTGATGTGAGCTAGATTATTGACTCTAGTGCAAGTGGGAGACTGTTGGAAATATGCCCTAGAGGCAATAATAAAGTAGTTATTATTATATTTCCTTGTTCATGATAATCATTTATTATCCATGCTATAATTGTATTGATTGGAAACTCAAATACATGTGTGGGTACATAGACAAACAATGTGTCCTTAGTAAGCCTCTAGTTAACTAACTCGTTGATCAAAGATGGTAAAGGTTTCCTGGCCATGGACATGAGATGTCATTTGATAACGGGATCACATCATTAGGAGAATGATGTGATGGACAAGACCCAAACTATAAACATAGCATATGATCATGTCAGTTTATTGCTATGGTTTTCTGCATGTCAAGTATCTGTTCCTATGACCATGAGATCATGCAACTCACTGACACCGGAGGAATGCCTTGTGTGTATCAAATGTCACAACGTAACTGGGTGACTATAAAGATGCTCTACAGGTATCTCCGAGGGTGTCTGTTGAGTTGGCATGGATCAAGACTGGGATTTGTTACTCCGTGTGACGGAGAGGTATCTCAGGGCCCACTCGGTAATACAACATCACTATAAGCCTTGCAAGCAATGTGACTAAGGTGTTAGCCACGGGATCTTGTATTACGGAACGAGTAAAGAGACTTGCCGGTAACGGGATTGAACTAGGTATAGGGATACCGACGATCGAATCTCGGGCAAGTAACATACCGAAGAACAAAGGGAACAGCATACGAGATTGACTGAATCCTTGACATCGAGGTTCGACCGATATAGATCTTCGTAGAATATGTAGGAACCAATATGGGCATCCAGGTCCCACTATTGGTTATTGACCGTAGAGGTGTCTCGGTCATGTCTACATAGTTCTCGAACCCGCAGGGTCTACACACTTAACGTTTGGTGACGATTGGTATAGTTGAGTTATTGTGTTGGTGACCGAAGGTTGTTTGGAGTCTCGGATAAGATCCCGGACATGACGAGGATCTCCAGAAGGGTCCGGAGGTAAAGATTGATATATGTGATAATAGTGTTTTGATCTCCAGAAGGGTTCCGGAATTCACCGGAAGGAGTTCCGGATGTTTACCGAAGTGTTCGGGTGCAGCAACACTTTATATGAGCCAAAGGGATGAAACCCACGAGGTATTGGAAAATGCAAAAGGAAGTTTTGCTGCTGCCTCAAGCGGTACTACCGCCGGTAAGGCAGTACTACCGCGCAAGCGGTACTACCGCTTGGGTGAAGCGGTACTACCGCTCAAGCGGTACTACCGCTTGTGCGCGGTGCTACAGGTATCCGAGTTGGACTCTTTCCTTGCGGGCCAAACCGACCTTGTGCGGGCAAAACCGACCTTGTAGAGGTTTTCTCTCCAAGTTTGGACCCCGGGACTCAACATATAAATAGAGGGGCAGGGCTAGCACACGGGACACATCAGGATTTCCCAAGCCATGTGCCGGCAACCCTAGCCCTCTAGTTCCTCCGTCATAATCTCCGTAGTGCTTGGCGAAGCCCTGCAGAGATTGTTCCTCACCATCATCACCACGCCGTCGTGCTGCTGGAACTCATCCACTACTTCACCATCGCTCGCTGGATCGAGGAGGTGAAGGCGTCATCAAGCCGTACATGTGTTGAACGCGGAGGTGCCGTCCGTTCGGCATTAGTTCGTGATCGGTTCGAGGGACGACTTGCGATTTGGATCGCGGAGACGTTCGACTACATCAACCGCGTTTCTTAACGCTTCCGCTTAGCGATCTACAAGGGTATGTAGATACAATCTCTCTCTCGTAGATGCTCATCACCATGGATAGGTCTTGCGTGTGCGTAGGAAAATTTTTGTTTCCCATGCAACGTTCCCCAACATGTTATGCTTAGAGTTGTGTCAAGTCTAATTCATCTGGGTGATGAACCGGAGTGAAACGGTGTTGTTCTGATGTGATGAGCTAAATGATAAACCCGATTTGGTAAAGGTAGCGGTGAGAGGCTATGTAGGAGTACATAGCGGGTTGTCTCATTGGGACCGTTCTTAGGAACTGAGTTCCGTGTTTGTGATCCAAGAATAGTTACTACCACATGCTGGGCCCTGAAATATGACCCCGCTCGACTTATCATCCGCCTAGTCCTCTGTCCAGGAGTTGCAAGTAGTTTCTGGTGTTTGTAGCCATGCTGGAGGCCGTGCGTAGCGCTGACCTTAGGAGTGGGCTACGACGCGGTAGGCAGTGGCACGGTGTACCAAGTGGCACCCAAACGGTGGGCTTGGGAACCCTGCACACATCATTTGAGGCCGTAGCGGAAACTTCGGTCGGACTTCCCTGCGGGTTTAGTCTCAAATAGGCGATAGCCTGGACTAGGGTCTTGTGTGATTAACGGTCGTGGCCGACTCCCTCGCTGGGCTTCCGCTTGAAGGTTGTCGAGGTGCCTGTTTTTATGAGCACACAGCGATAAGTGGCGAGAGCGTGTGTGAAGAAGTGCACCTCTGCAGGGTAATGAATCTGTTCGAATAGCCGCGTCCTCGGAAATGGACTACTTGGAGAACTTATGATGTTCATAGATAACTTGATGGTTACACTTAAACGACTCAAGACAAGTGTGAGTACCGTGGATGGCACTCTCGTGGGTGACGGGAGCGGATCCATGGTGGTGTATTGATGTGGTGTTAGTGGACTCGTGTGCGCTATCTCAAAACTTGTTCAAAGAACTGGTAGTCATAGTATAGGCTAGCCAAGAGTCAAAGCTGGCATTGCTGCATGAACCCCACTACTCCCCTTGTTGAAACATGAGCATGAATAGCTTAGGTCTGCTTTAAAGACTTGCTGAGTATGATTGTACTCATGTTTGCTTAATAACTGTTGCAGATGAGAATATGGACCCATCTGGTTGGTTCTATCTAGACGTCGACGACGCCGAGTAGCTGGTATCCTAGCTACGATCTGATGCCCTGGGATGGGTTGTAGATAGTCAGGCTTTATGCCTTTTTACCTTTCACCTGTCTATACTCAGACAACTCTAAGCTTCCGCTTGGTTTGTATGAACATGTTTGTATGACTTGAGTGTCGGGTCATGTGATCCCTACCTGTATGAACATATTATGTAAGGCTCTTCTGAGCCTTCTAAATAAATGTTGTATTGTTGTATGGTTATGTTGTGATGCCATAGTTGTATCTATGCATATCGAACATGTCGTGCGTACGTGTGACGTGTAACGATATGTATGGGATTCGACACCTAGTTGTGTGCCTCTAGTAGTACTCTTTACAGGGAAATGCCTCTTTGTGCTTCCACTGAGCCTTGGTAGCTTGCTACTGCTCCGGACACATTGATTGACCGGCATGCATCCTTCTTTGCTGCTGTGTCTGTCCCTTCGGGGAAATGCCTCGCAGTGTAATGGAGTCCATGTAGCCTGCTATGACTCGTCTACGCGTAGTTGATGACATTTATGTCCCACGGCGTAATGGAGTCCCTGTAGGTTGCTATGACTCGTCTACACACGCTGAGGCCGACACCTGCATTGTTTGGTTAGGTATGCCTGTCCCTATACGGATGTGCTACTTGGGTTCTACGACTAGTCATGTCAACCCGGGTTCTTGGACATTTGAATGCTAGCGACATATTCACATTCGTGAGCCAAAAGGCGCAAACGGTCCCGGCCCAGGTAAGGTGGCAGCCGTGGAGATAACCGTGCGTGAGGCCGCAAAGTAATGTGAAGTGTTACATGCTAGATTCTTATGGCTTAGGATCGGGGTCCCGACAGCGTTGGTATCAGAGCCTGACTGACTGTAGGATTACCAAGCCAAACTGGTCGAAGTTGAGTCTAGAGATGCTTTAGTTATGTAAGGGAATTGATTGTGGAAGGGAACGTAAGGCTCTTTTTACTCCTCTTCCCGAGTCATTGTATTCTGAGTCACCCTCTTCTTTTCTATGGGGTTAAGAGCTAGGCTTCTTATCTACCTCTCAGGATGACGAGTTACTAACCATGGACTTGTAGACTAAGTTGCTTGAGAGTCAACTCCAGTTTTCAAGTATTGCTTCTGTGTGACAATCATTTGGTTAGAATCTTGATGCTAGAAAGTTGAGTGGCTATGCTATCCAATCTTTTCAGGATGTCTCAAAATTGTTTTTGAGAATTTTCAGCCGTTATGCTGTCCGATTTCTGCTAGGATCTCTAATGCACTTTGCATTATCCTCTGTTTCAGATGCCTCCCCGTCCTTCTCGTCAGGTGGTCTGTTTGACCAGGTGCATTGATGTACCGGGTCACACGGCTATGTTGGTCAGAGTCATGATGGAGACCGGTTATCATTGGTACTCGGAATATACAGTGGAGGAACAGTACCGCGACTTCAACCAGAGCCAGTATCTATGTACCGTTAGGATATATCCATCGTATCCTGGAGCTGCAGAGCCGCTTCATTGGATGTATGGACTAGGTGTCACCATAGATATGGCAGTTCAGGAGGCCGCCTACATGATGTTGACCATCATGAGAGCTCATCATGGCCTACTTCAGGGCATAGAGTTCTGCTATATTCCAGCGACACTAGGAGGAGAGGATGTATATCTTACTGCAGCCTACTATGATCACTCTCATGATGATCATAGGCTTCAGGTGACTGCTCAGTTGTTAGAGAACAGGGATCGTGATGCTCGGGCACTTCGTATGGAGCTATATGCCACCCGTGCACATCTTTGGACCGCACTGACATATCTTGCACCCGTCGTCCAGACAGGTTATGGAGATTTGGAGATGTTGAGCCCGCTTCGGACTCATCTACCAGCTCGCGTAGACTGGTCTGACGTTGGAGGCATTGTTCCTCTTTGAGGACCTCTGTTGCTGCCAGCCAGGGGCCTAGGCCACATCTGTGTCCTTATGGACCCCAGGGATCTCAGGCTAGGGTGTTTCCAGACCCTCAGGTTCAACTTCCAGGTCACGGGGGTAACCTGTATGAGATGTTCTACGTCGATGCTTGAGTTCGTGAGTGGAGGTAGTAGTATTGTAGCAGTTGTATTTTCCACAGTCCTGCGCGTCTTGTGGAATATGACTGAGGTGTGAGTTGTGTCACGCCCAAGATGCGGTCCTATCCCTATTAAGGCTTGTGGCCTCGATGGGGATAGAAGCGCATCTCGTCGTTCGCAAGCACAGTAAACATTGCAATACATGTAGGAAGAGATGAGTATATAAGTTGGCTTACACTCGCCACAAGCTAAATTACAAGTCCACACAATTATTCAATACATCATCCAGAAGACAGGGTCCGGCTACGGACGAAAACAAACGATAAAAGAAGCAATGAGAACTGCCTTGCTATCCCAGGATCACCACCAAGAAGCTCCCTACTCGTCTGGATACGTAACATACATACGTCTACTCTCCTCGTCGTACTCCCACTGGAGCTGAGTCACATCATCTGGCACGTTCTCATCAACACCTGTACCTGTATTGTTGTAATCTGTGAGCCATAGGGACTCAGCAATCTCATAACCCGGGTACCGAAACTATGCAAGCCATTGGGTAAGGAATTGGTTAAGTGGTGAGGCTGCAGCAAGCGCTAAGCATATATTTGGTGGCTAACTTATGAGAGCATGAATGTAAATATGGTGGCATACGTAAGATGATCGTGAAATAGCATGATCACTAAGTGATCCTGAACACCTACTTACGTCAATCATAACCCCACCGTGTTCTCTCTCGGATCATGTTCACGAGCAGAGACGATCACGGTTACGCACACAGTTGGTGTATTTTATTGGAGTTTACTTCAAGTTAACTATTACCGAGTGTTAAACAAATTCCAAGTTGCCACATAACCGCGGGCATGGCTTTCCGAAAGATTAAACCCTGCAGGGGTGCTCCAACTCATCCATCACAAACTAACCACACGCCGCGAGAATAGCCTCGACCACGAATCTCGTGATCTTCCTTGGCAATTCCACTGGAAAACCCGCAACCTCGAGATAGCCCGAAGAAAAACCGGAATTCCACACGCAAGACATTCGAGAAAGGTAAAACAAGTCCAGCAAGACCGCCTGACGTGTCGACGAACCCGATAAGAGCCGCGTATCTCGTTCTCAGGACACGACGGATGAACACTACGTACGGCGACCTGATAGAAATCCCTCGAGTTGCCCCGAGGTGGCCCCGCAAGTGGCTCTGGGTTGGACCAACACTCATGAGGAGCACTGGCCCGGGTTGTTGATTAATTTATCCTCGGGGTAGCTATGCCCTATGCAATTTTATTAAGTTGTTAGCAAATGTAGTACCAATGTTGGGTCTTGCCAGACAAGTTTTAATCTAAAACGAATGATCAAGGGGGTCCCCATAACAACCCCGAGCATGTTAGGAGCGCAAAATGTGGAATATAACACCGAAACTCGGAACTAGAGCGGCAAAAGCGGAACAAAACAATGAGCAAAAGGCTAAGCCTTCCACCGTTGCCAGATATATATGTGCATTAATTAAATAACAATAAATAGAGTGATATAAACAGAATCCATGTTGACACATGGAGGCTTGCACCTGCAACTAGCAACGCTATAAGATAAGGGCTGAGCAGCGGTAACATAGCCAATCAAGGTTTTGCTAGGTAGTGGAAAGGTTAGAGGCTTTCATGGCAAATTAGGAGGCTGACAGTTAAGTGGTAGGCATCGTAACATAACGGTAAAAAACGAGACATCTAGCAAGGCAAAAATAGTGTCGGGATCCGGGTATGATCATCTTGCCTGTTGGTTCTTCAGAGGGACAAAGAGCTGGGTCCTCGTAGTTGTACTCTCCGGAATCCTCGTACTCAGGCTCAACACTCGCGTCTACCCAAGAGAACAGCACCAAATAAACAAACAGCAAGGTGCAATGCACAAACAAGATGATGCATGGTCATATTAAGGAATATAGCATGGCAATCCTATGCTAGTCATGTTTCACATGCCTTTATTAAGTTATTTAGTATTCTGGACAGAACCTCAATATTACTTATTTGGACATGCATGATCATGGCAATTATGGATGCTTCATGCAAAAACGATGCAAATGCATATGTAGAACGTTGCAAACGGAGTAACGTAGCTCACGGTATGCTCACGGCAAGGTACGAACGTTAACGGAGACAAAACACAAGATGAGGCAATCTCTGGGCTATACCTTGGTGTTCCAAGGATGCCACTGGATAGGTAATGAAAATCTAACAAGAATAGAGCTAAAGATCAAGCAAAACAATGGAGTATAGCTCCCACAAGTCACAAAACAATCAAGCACACATTTTGTCTACAAACAGCAAGGTGGCATCTTGTCACACACATAGCCAGAGCTACAGCAGGTCTTAAAACAAAACCAAGGCATGTACATAAACCTTACAGCATGCTTAACAATTAATATATCTACACAAACTTGAAAGGAAGCATAGATCAATAGCAATGAAGATCACAAGATGGCATGTTGAAACAGATTTTTAGGACTTGGTGAAAATTCCAGTTTTCTGGAATCTGAGTTAACCTGATGGCATATTGACAGCATGGTTTATATATGCTACAGCATCTTTCATGGCATGAAAATTAACAGGATGGTAGAGGGCAACCTCTACAACAAAACACTAGCACTGAGCATGAGCTAGAACACAACACATAACTTGGTAGCATCCACTCTTCATGGCATAAAAATATTAACAGATTCTCAGACTTAGAAATATTTAGCAAGGGCAAAACTGGGCACATGTTAACAGAATAGCAACTTGACAGCATGGTTTAAATATGATGCAAGAGCTTAATGCTCAAGTTTTTAGCACAATTTAGTAGAGCATGCTGGGCACAACAAAACATGTTCATGCCCCAAACTCAAAGGACCAACACATCCATGGGAACCATCACCTAAACATAGTAAGAAAATAACAGATCCAACACTTAGCCATATTTGAGACATGCAACCAGGGTTATTATCTTAGCATGTTAACAGCAAGGAACCCACTTATCCACAAGATTATGATGCCAAACAAAAATACCAGGGCCTAGTGCCCTTCAAACACTAGCATATTCATGTTGACAAGTTTCACATATATTGCATAGATTAAATCATATGAAAATGACAAAAGGGCATGTTGGGACAAAATGACATTGTTGCAAACTTGCTCAAATGGCAAAACAAATTGCACCATTGGAATCCTTGGGAAATTCTACCCCAAAATCACATATCATACTTATATCTCCATGTAGATAAAATGCCCAAAACCACAATTGAAAAACCACACATGCACTTATAAGTTATATCCTACCCTATTTGGACATGGCCAAAAATGGCAGTGGCCTGAAATGGCAACAGCCCCAAAACAGATAAAAACAACCAGAGAATACAACACACAAAAAAATAAATACATAAAAGGGAGGGGACCCACTGGCATAGACACCAGGCCCCTCTGAGGATGACAAGTGGGGCCAGGGCCCACTGTCATACTCACACACCCAAACACACACACACACACACACACACACACAAATCAGAGAGCACACACACAGGGGCACACAGACCACACACTGGATCCGCGCGTGGCCGCACGGGATCCACACACACAGGGCCACAGGGTCTCACACACACAAATCAGACACGAAAAAGAAAAGGGCAGGGGTGGGGATCGAACCCCTGACCTCTCGGTCATCCCCGGAGTCGCTACCACTGCGCTATCGCCTCGGCTCTTAACAGAGGAGGGGGCTCGATTCAGATAACAAGAAAATAACACTGCTTCCTCTGCCCGAAGACAGAGAAGCCAACGATGGCGCCGGCGAGCCCTCCGGCGACCACCGAAGCTACCAACCGGCGGCGGAGCATGCGGGTGCCTAGGGGAATCCATTCCCATGGCTAGCACGCGACGAATGGCACGGCAGCAAGCCCTACCACTACGGCGGAGCTACGGGCACGGCGCGGCGGCTACGGGAGCAGAGCATGCAAACAGAAGAAAAGGGGGGGGGTCGAGGGAGATCGCGTTCTCACCACAAGCACGGGGCGGTGCTTGGCTAGACGGGAGGAGGAAGGAGTCGACCACGGCGTTGCACGAACAGGTTCGGTCACTGGAGTTGCCGACGAGGAAGAAGGTGCACAGCTTGGCGATCCCGGTTCTGAAGGCGTAGCAGGGGACGTAGTTGACGTCGGGGAAGAAGATGGACATGGTCTCCACGACGGGCTCCTGCAGAGAGCACGCCGGCGAGCGAGGCCGTGCTCTCAGATGCGCTCGGGACGGGGCTGGTTGGAGGCTTGGAGGGGAAATCTCACCTGGCGGCGGCGGCAGGAGGGAGAGGGAAACCCTACCGAAGCCAGAGACACGAAGGGGACCCTTATAGGGCTCGGGACGCAGGTGGTGCTCGCGTGCCCTCGCCGGCCATGTGCGTGCACGGAGGGAAAGCGAGGAAGGAGAAAAGGTGGGTGTGAGTTGTGGCTTGGTCGCTGACCGGTGGGGCTTTGCAGGCCACGTGTCGGGGCGCCAGCGGGGGGGGGGGTGCGCGTGCGGGTGAGAAACGAAGGCGAGGGAGCGGGCAGGCGGGCTGGTTCGGGCCAGCTGGGCTGCGGGGATGGGAAGGCCCAGGAGGGCAGGCTCTCTCTCTCTCTCTCAGGTAATAAAAGGGTTTTTCCCTTTTAAAACACAGAGAAGGAAAATAAATTGCAGAGAAAAGAGAGGAAAGACTTGGAGCAAAATAAAAAAATACTTAGACTCAATGAAATATGCACTAGTTTATAAAAATGGAATTGGCATTTTTAGAGCAACATAATAAATGCATGTTTTTTATATACCTAGGCACTGTTTGCAAAGTTTTCAAAATGGGAATACCTCAACCATGACAGAGGGATGTTTTATAAATCTTAGAAGAATATTCAGAAGAGGTTCAACATTTTTAATAGGTGAAAACAGCCAGTAAATTATTTAACATGGGAATATTTGAATGAGAGAGAAGAGGGAGATGCAATATTTGGGATGGTTAAAAGAAAGAGGAGCAATTCAATCAAGGCAACACATACCAGCACACCAACACATACACTCACAAGGCAACCATGGTAAGAATAAAAATGCATATGGTATGATGATCATGATGGCATGATGCATGAGATGAAATGGCAAGAAGCAAATATGTTGAAAAACAAACCACAATGGCATAGATAGCATCCATGGAAGGTCACACATGAGAATGATTACAAAACTGGCAAGAATTACACTTGGGCTGTTACAAGTTGAGTTCCAGAAGTGTAGAAAAATAATGTATAGGAAGCTTGTAATGCCTCCGATGAGTTGTATTATCTTCTCACTAGCTTGTACTTCAGCTTGGGTTTGTACTGAACAATATCATGGTGTGTATGAATCATGGTGTATATATGGCAGTTTGCTTGTACCATGTTGTTCGGGTGCTTACCCCTGCATTCCATGTTGTTCAATATATTCCGTACCTCTTATCCTAGAGTTGTTGTCTTCCTTGTCTAAGATGTGGGTTTTGTTTTCCCAGGATGGTATCCACCAGGAACAACCCCGCTCCTGCTTATGAGCAGGGCGAGGGCAGTGGAGCAAGGCAAGAGAACCTGCCTCACCCGCCATCTTTGGTAGAGGTGATGCTTGAGGCGGAACGCAACAAGAGAGAGACCAATAGGCTGCTAGAGCGTATTGAGCAGAATACAACACGCCCTCCCCGCAATGAGCGTAATGATGGAATGTCTCTCAATGACTTCATGAAGCTGTATCCACCAAAGTTCCATCATTCCGTCGACCCCCTCGATGCGGATGATTGGCTTTCCAGCATGACTCGCAAGATTCATTCTGCAAATGTGGCTGAAGCGGACAAGGTTAACTTTGCCGCGTACTTCCTTGAAGGACCTGCCAGTCAGTGGTGGGAAAATTATGAGGCGCCTCGCCCAAATCAAAACAACCCACCAGCCAAGCCCTATGGTGAAAATGCTGCTAATGCCGCTCTGAGGTCTTCAAGGGTGATATGCTACAAATGCGGAGAGCCTGGACACTATTCTCGTGAGTTTCCTCAGAACAACGCCAAGCCCGCTGGACGTGGTAAGCCGGGCAAGGCTTATTACGTGAAGCCAACTCTTGCTCGTGGTCGTGTGAACAATGTCACCCTTGAAGAAGCCCATGATGACCCCGATGTTGTGCTTGGTACGCTCCTTGTCAATAGTCATCCAGCATCTGTTCTATTTGATACTATTGCAGCTCATTCATTCATCTCAGAAAGTTATGCACACTTTCATAACATGACCTTTTGTGATATGCCCACTCCATTAGTAGTTCAGACTCCTGGATCCAAATGGCAAACTTCTAGAGTAAGCCATGACAATGAGATTCTCATGGATAGGCTACTCTTCTTAGCTTCCCTGATAGCTCTGAAGTCTTCGGACATCAATATCATCTTGGGTATGGACTGGATGTCAGCTCATTATGCCAAGATTGATACTCATTCTAGGAATGTTCAACTTACACACCCCTCAGGTGAGATAGTCACCTTCTCAACTCGAGTGGCTAAGTGCCAACTCTATCCCTCAATGCTATCCCTCTTGCAGAGCTTGAGGATATTCTGGTGGTCCGTGACTTCCCGGATGTCTTCCCAGAGGAACTGCCAGGTATTCCACCTGTCAGAGATGTAGAGTTTGTGATAGACCTCATTCCAGGGACTGTCCCAATAGCCAGAAGACCCTATAAGATGGCACCCTTAGAACTAGCCGAGCTAAAGAAACAACTCGATGAGGCCTTGAAAAAGGGATTCCTCCGCCCTAGTTCTTCTCCTTGGGCTTGCCCCGTCCTCTTCGTCAAGAAGAAGGATGGAACGAACCGGATGGTTGTAGATTATCGACCAGTGAACCTGGTCACAATCAAGAACAAGTATCCGCTTCCCAGGATCAACGACTTGTATGATCAACTCGCTGGATCCTCGGTCTTCTCCAAAATGGATTTGAAGTTGGGATACCATCAAATCAGAATCAGGAACGGGGACATTCCAAAAACGGCCTTTGTTACTCGTTATTGCCAATACGAGTACACCGTCATGTCCTTCATATTAACCAATGCTCTAGCCACCTTCTCTCGTTTGATGAATTCGATCTTCATGGAGTATTTGGATAAATTCGTCGTGGTTTACCTCGACGATATACTCATCTACTCGAAGAACGAATGAGATCATGCCGAGCATCTTAGTCTGGTATTGACGAAACTTCGAGAGCATCGCCTGTATGCCAAATTCTCTAAATGTGAATTCTGGCTACCAGAAGTGACCTATCTAGGCCACGTAATCTCTCGCAAGGGCATTGCTGTCAATCCCGAGCGAGTTCAGGCCGTCCTTGATTGGACTCAACATGAATCGGTTAAGCAAGTTCGGAGTTTCCTTGGCTTAGCGAGCTATTGTCGCTGCTTTGTTGAGAACTTCTCCAAGGTTGCGAAGCCTCTTACTGAACTCCTCAAGAAAGATAAAAAGTTAGAGTGGACCCCACAATGCGAGCACAACTTTCAGGAACTAAAAAGACGCCTGACTTCTACACCCGTATTGGTGCCACCAGATTTTTCTAAGGACTTTGTTATCTATTGCGACGCCTCGCGACAAGGATTAGGTTGCATTCTCATGCAAGATCGTCATGTGATTGCATACGCATCTCGACAGTTATGTCCAGATGAGGATAATTATCCAACACATGATCTTGAGCTTGCAGCTGTAGTCCATGCACTTAGAACATGGCGACATTACCTTCTGGGTAATCGTTGCGAGATATACACTGATCACCAAAGTCTGAAATATATCTTCACCCAACCGGATTTGAATCTCAGGCAAAGACGTTGGGTTGAGTTGATCACAGATTATGACTTAGGGATAACTTACACCCCGGGGAAAGCCAATGTCATGGCTGATGCACTAAGTCGTAAGTCTTATTGTAACAATCTGATGTTACAACAAGGTCAACCGCTTCTCTATGAGGAATTTCGGAAGTTAAACCTTCACATTGTTCCTCAAGGA
Organism: Elymus sibiricus; assembly: GCA_039707655.1. Taxonomy (NCBI): domain Eukaryota; kingdom Viridiplantae; phylum Streptophyta; class Magnoliopsida; order Poales; family Poaceae; genus Elymus; species Elymus sibiricus. The sequence continues at coordinate 200,136,701 of CM077663.1, read as the reverse complement.
TTCCTTTCCACCTTGGTGGCGAAACCTACTCTTAGGGATCAAATCATAGCTGGCCAAAAGCGTGATAAGGGTATATCCCGGATCAAGGAGAACACCGTTAGCGGAAATGCTAAGGACTTCTCCATCGATGATCAAGGTGTTGTGTTCTTCCAGAACCGCTTGGTGGTTCCCAAGAACCAACATCTCCGGCAGTTGATCCTTAAGGAGGCTCATGACTCCCCTCTCACGATTCATCCTGGTAGTACCAAAATGTATCAGGACTTACGCCAGAGGTTCTGGTGGACCAGAATGAAGAGAGAAATTGCTTAGTACATTGCTAACTGCGACGTTTGTCGTTGCGTTAAAGCATAATATCAAAGGCCTACTGGCACTCTTCAACCCTTAGCTATTCCTAAATGGAAATGGGACAAGGTCGGTATGGATTTCATCACCGGTTTTCCCAGGACCAAGAGAGGGAATAATGCTATCTTTGTGGTCATTGACCGCCTTTCCAAAGTGGCTCATTTCCTTCCTGTTCAGGAGAGTATAACTGCTAGTCAGCTAGCGGATCTATATATTTCTCGGATAGTGTCTCTTCATGGTGTTCCCTTGGAGATTAACTCAGACCGTGGAAGTATCTTCACTTCCCGATTCTGGGAAAGCTTCCAGAATGCTATGGGGACTCATCTCTCCTTTAGCACCGCTTTCCATCCACAGTCAAGTGGTCAAGTCGAGCGAGTCAATCAAATTCTGGAAGACATGCTCAGAGCTTGTGTTATCTCTTTCGGTATGAATTGGGAGAAATGTCTTCCGTTCGCCGAATTTGCTTATAACAATAGTTATCAGTCAAGCTTGGGCAAAGCCCCTTTTGAAGTTCTCTATGGACGAAGGTGTCGAACACCTCTTAACTGGTCAGAAACCAGAGAGAGGCAACTCTTTGGCCCGGATATGATCGAGGATGTAGAAGAGCAAGTTCGCATTATTCGTGAAAAGTTGAAAACAGCCCAATCTTGTCAAAAGAGCCAATATGATCACCATCATAAGGCCGTGACCTTTGAAGTTGACGAGAAGGCTTATCTTCGGGTTACACCTCTGAAGGGTACCCAACGATTCGGTATCACGGGTAAGTTGTCTCCTTGTTACATTGGTCCTTTTCACATTCTTGCTAAACGAGGAGAGGTTGCCTACCAATTGGAACTTCCACCGCATCTTTCCCAGGTTCATGATGTCTTCCATGTCTCGCAACTCAGGTGTTGCTTCTCGGACCCTGTCCGCGAAGTGGACCACGAAACGCTTGATCTCCAAGATAACCTTACATATCGAGAATACCCTGTTCGTATCCTCGATCAAGCCGAGCGTACCACTCGACGTCGAAACATCAAGTTTCTCAAGGTTTAGTGGTCACACCATTCCGAGAAGGAAGCCACATGGGAAAGGGAGGGCCGTCTTCGACTAGAGTACCCCGCGCTCTTCCCGACGACTTCCAAATCTCGGGACGAGATTCTTTTGAGCGGGGGTGAGTTATCACATCCCTACTTTCCCCTTGCTTGTGCTAGCTAAGATGTGCATCATGTTTAAATATGCATCAACATGAAATGGGGATTGTCACAAACCCTAGCACCTCACCTGAATTAAACCAATTCAAATGCTTGTGTTTTTCAATGAATCCAAAATTCCCATAAAAAATGCCCACTATTTTTGATAAATGTTGGCAACAACATATCAGGGGTGCATTTCAATTATTCAACAACTTTGGCATTTTATCTAATCCAATAGAGCCTCTCAAGTCAATAAATAAAGCACTATAAATATTATAGCTTTTCAAAAATGCTGAAATCTTTGGTGGAGGTTTGAAATATTCAAACTAGGCTCTGCAAAATAATTCAGCAATTTTGAGCCAAAGGTTGTGGCCCTAACAAAATAAAACAAATGTCAGAAAAATAGAAACAGAAACAAATAGAAAAGGGGGTCTCACCTGGGCCACTTACCTGGTCCAGTGGTGGCCCAGCCCACCACCAGCTCGCCTGTCGTCTTCTTCCTCTGCCAGTAGGCAGAGGAGAAGGAGGCCACGGCGCGCGGCCGAGCGCCACGCCGGCAGCTGCCTGCCTGGCTCACCAGGACACACGCTGACAGTGGGCCCTGGCTCAGGTCAAAGCCAGGGTCAACTCGGGATTATTCCCTGAGTCAATGACATGTGGACCCCACATGTCAGTGACTCTAAATGGCCCTGGGTCACTGACCAGTGAACCCCAATGGCCAGGTTTGACCTGGCAATGGTCAGTTGACCTGCTGACGCAATGCTGATGTCATGATGACGCAATAATGATTTTTTGATTTAATTTAATTCCAGAAAATGGTAAAATCTCAGAAAAATCATAGAAATTAATCTGTAGCTCAGATTGAAATAATTTATATATGAAAAATTATCAGAAAAATCCAAAGAATCCATTGGTGCTATTATCATGCATGCTAGAGCAACTTAAATAGGAGAACATTGATATTTTGCAATAATGCAATATGTGGAATATTACATGGAGTACGATTTTGAACCTATATTCAACTCTACTCCATTTAACTCTAATGATAGATGCATTAGCTCATTCTTATCACATTTCCATGTCATGATCCTGCATCATATTGTTGCACTTGCCGTCTATTGATTGTTACTCCGTCTATGTTGCGGTAGGTTTTGCTCCATCGGATACCCTCGAGTATCCCCCTGAAGGAGAGTACCTCCCGGCCAACCTGCAAGGCAAGCAACCCCATTGATCATACCGATAACATCCCACTCTCTCGCTCCTGCTCTTGTTTAATGCATTAGGGCAAACGCTTCAACTGTCTATCTGTTGCGGTAGTTGAACCCATTCCTCTGCATGACCTGTCATTGTCACAGTAAATAGCTAAACCAAGCAACCTAGCATACCTGGTAGATGCTTGAGCCTTGATGTGCTTTACCTACTATGCTTGCTATGCTTAGAGTTGTGTCAGGTCTGATTCATCTGGGTGATGAACCGGAGTGAAACGGTGTTGTTCTAATGTGATGAGCTAAATGATGAACCCGATTTGGTAAAGGTAGCGGTGAGAGGCTATGTAGGAGTACATAGCGGGTTGTCTCATTGGGACCGTTCTTAGGAACTGAGTTCCGTGTCTGTGATCCAAGAATAGTTACTAACACATGCTGGGCCCTGAAATATGACCCCGCTCGACTTATCAACCGCCTAGTCCTCTGTCCAGGTGTTGCAAGTAGTTTTTGGTGTTTGTAGCCATGCTGGAGGCCGTGCGTAGCGCTGACCTTAGGGGTGGGCTACGACGCGGTAGGCAGGGGCACGGTGTACCAAGTGTCACCCGAACGGTGGGCTTGGGAACCCTACGCACATCGGTTGAGGCCGTAGCGGAAACTTCGGCTGGACTTCCGTGCGGGTTTAGTCTCAAATAGGAGATAGCCTGGACTAGGGTCTTGTGTGATTAACGGTCGTGGCCGACTCCCTCACTGGGCTTCCGCTTGAAGGTTGCCGAGGTGCCTATTTTTATGTGCACACAGCGATAAGTGGCGAGAGCGTGTGTGAAGAAGTGCACCCCTGCAGGGTAATGAATCTGTTCGAATAGCCGTGTCCTCGGAAATGGACTACTTGGAGAACTTGTGCCGTTCATAGATAACTTGATGGTTACACTTAAACGACTCAAGACAAGTGTGAGTACCGTGGATGGCACTCTCGTGGGTGACGGGAGTGGATCCATGGTGGTGTATTGATGTGGTGTTAGTGGACTCGTGTGCGCTATCTCAAAACTTGTTCAAAGAACTAGTAGTCGTAGTATAGGCTAGCCAAGAGTCAAAGCTGGCATTGCTGCATGAACCCCACTACTCCCCTTGTTGAAACATGAGCATGAATAGCTTAGGTCTGCTTTAAAGACTTGCTGAGTACGATTGTACTCATGTTTGCTTAATAACTATTGCAGATGAAGATATGGACCCATCTGGTGGGTTCTATCTAGATGTCGAGGACACCGAGTAGCTGGTATCCCAGCTACGATCTGATGCCCTAGGATGGGCTATAGATAGTCAGGCTTTATGCCTTTTTACCTTTCACCTGTCTGTACTCAGACAGCTTTAAGCTTCCGCTTGGTTTGTATGAACATGTTTGTATGACTTGAGTGTCAGGTCATGTGACTCCTACCTGTATGAACATATTATGTAAGGCTCTTCTGAGCCTTCTAAATAAATGTTGTGTTGTTGTATGGTTATGTTGTGATGCCATAGTTGTATCTATGCATATCGAACATGTCGTGCGTACGTGTGACGTGTAACGGTATGTATGGGATTCGACACCTAGTTGTGTGCCTCTAGTCGTAATCTTTACAGGGAAATGCCTCTTCGTGCTTCCACTGAGCCTTGGTAGCTTGCTACTACTCCGGACACATTGATTGACCGGCATGCATCCTTCTTTGCTGCTGTGTCTGTCCCTTCGGGGAAATGCCTCGCAGTGTAATTGAGTCCATGTAGCCTACTATGACTCGTCTACGCGCAGTTGATGACATTTATGTACCACGGCGTAATGGAGTCCCTGTAGGTTGCTATGACTCGTCTACACACGCTGAGGCCGACACCTGCATTGTTGGGTTACGTATGCCTGTCCCTGTACGGATGTGCTACTTGGGTTCTACGACTAGTCATGTCGACCCGGGTTCTTGGACATTTGAATGCTAGCGACATATTCACATTCGTGAGCCAAAAGGCGCAAACGGTCCCGGCCCAGGTAAGGTGGCAGCCATGGAGATAACCGTGCGTGAGGCCGCAAAGCAATGTGAAGTGTTACATGCTAGATTCTTATGGCTTAGGAGCGGGGTCCCAATAGGCAATTAGGCTGCTTATTGGGTTTTTCTATTGCAGACGGTTTCTAAGACGACACCATGGGCGATGACCTCAACAAACATACATAGTTTCTAGAAAGTTGACGTGTTGGATCAGTGAACAATCATGCATGACTTCCGGTCGACAACTGTGTTCGTTAGGCCACCTTGCACAAACGTTTCCACATAAAAAGCGTGTCTGATGGACAGCCCATTGCCAAATAGTTTCTTCTAGGCACCGTGCATGATGTATTGAATAACGCAAATGATAGAATTATAACTATCGTGTGCGATGGCCACCCCTATGAGAGACGATGTTATGAAAAACATTATGTGTGATGTACCATTTTAACGAAAATGTACCTTTGAGATTCACTGTGTGGGATGCTAGGAACATCTCAAACGACTTCTACAATATATCTGTTTGTGATGGCTCTCTGAATCACACACGAGCTCTTTTTGTGCCGCGTGTATGACCGGAGGAGGCATCGCCAACGATTTATCTGTGTCGTGTGGGATAGGCCCCTCCGATCGCACACACATGTAAGGTGACAGTTTAAAACTACGTCGCACAAAGGGGGTAAAAACCGTTTGTATAGAAGTTGCCTGCGCTAGTGGCTCCTCGTGAGGTTGCTAGAGGGCGTCGTAATCGTTGGGGCCGGGACTTCTCTCCTCCTGGACCGACATGTATTAGTCATTATCTTCGGGTTCGTTGTTGTCCCCGTTGTTGTCATCGTTGTTGTCAGCATCAGCACCGCCATCGTTGATGACCTCATCGGTTGTGTCGCTGTTGACGTTGTTCCCATTTGCGGTGCCACCATTGCTTGTGTCGTCAGTGCCATTGCTTCCATTATGGTGCCCCCTACGCCGATGTTTTGGCGGCCCTCCTCCTTCGCCTTTGGGGGTGTTCACCATGTAGACATCGTAGGTGGAGGTTGCAGACCAGTTACCAGTGTTCTTGACAGCTGGTGGACAGGTGGTGTCTGAATTTTCACCGACATCTTCATCAATATCGTCAGCCTCCTCGAAGGCGCTTGCGAGGACGTAAAACCTCGAAAATAGCAACTAGGTGGGTGGTGGGTGGGCTGAAAATTCTGGCTCCCTCAGGTCTTTTCCAAATTTAACCGTATACTGAATTATGATCGTCCGAGATGGCTAGGCTCTAAATCGGATCTAACATCTCATTCATGAGTGCTCCATCATCCTCACCTAAGGCTTGACTGTAAATTGTGCTTATAGAATTTTGCCCGAGGTCCGATCTAATGTGGACTCAGGTTCCGTCTTGGTCAAGCTGGACGCCTAAACCATGGGGGTAGCACTCGGTTCCGTGCCCAAGGTCGGGTCCGAGGTGTGTGATACTCGTGATCTGCGTTGGGTTTTCCGTGAAGATGAATGGGTTATCGCAGCACAAAGTGGGTAAGTATTTCCCTTAGTTACGAAACCAAGGTTTATCGAACCAATAGGAATATCAATCCTCAACCATCTTCAGCGGCTGCACACAAATGAACAAACAACTTGCACCCAACGCGGGCAAGAGGGTTGTCAATCCCCTTGATCTCGTTATTTGCAAGCAAATGAGTTGTCTAGATAATTGTTGATAATTGTAAATTGCAAAATAAAATAAAAGGTAAATAAAGGCAGCAAGGTAATACTAGCGTTTGTAAATATATAAGTGAATAGACCCGGGGGGCATAGTTTTCCCTAGCGGCATCTCTCATGTAGGCAGCATACGGTGGGTAACAAATTACTGTTGGGCAATTGATAGAAAATCAGATAGTTATGCGATTTTCACGGCAATGATCATGTATATATAGGCATCACGTCCATAAACAAATAGGCCGACTCCTACCTGCACCTATTACTATTACTCCACTCATCGATCGCTATCCAGCATGCATCTAGAGTATTAAGTAAAACAGAGTAATGCATGGAGAACGATGACATGATGTAGACAAAGTAAACTCAAGCAATAGGAATGAACCCCGTCGTGTTATCCTTAGTAGCAACAACACAAAGACGCATCTTGTCCCCTACTTTGTCACTGGGATATAGAAACTCGTCTGGTTGAACCTATCACAACGCATCACTCCCACTGAAGATAGATCAATCTACTTGGCCAAAGCATATCAATAAATTTGTGACGCCCCCAATTTGACCGTACGCTAATCATACACGCAAATGCGTACGACCAAGATTAGGGACTCGCTGAAAAATATCACAACACAACTCTAGACACAAATTAAAGTCATACAGCTTCATATTACAAGCCAGGGGCCTCGAGGGCTCGAATACAAAAGCTTGACAAGTACGAGTCAGCGGAAGCAAATAATATCTGAGTACAGACATACGTTAAACAAGTTTTGCCTTAAGAAGGCTAGCACAAACATAACAACGGATCGAAAGAGGCGAGGCCTCCTGCCTGGGAACCTCCTATCCTACTGCTGGTTGGGAGTAGCCTCCACGTAGTAGTAAGCTCCAGCGGTGGTGTAGTAGTCGTCTCCGGCGTACTCCATCTCCTGGGCTCCGTCATCTAAACGCAGTAATCGTATCGAGGGGGAAAGAGAAAGCAAAGCAACGGTGAATACTCATCCAAAGTACTTGTAATACTGACATGAGAACTATGCTAAGTATGCATCAATATCAAGGAATGAGGCTATATTTGGACTGACTGCAGAAAGCAAGAATGGGGGGGGGGGGGGAAGGCCTAGTCCTATCGAATACTAGCATCTCCATCATCTTGCAGCATTAGAAGAGTGTAGATTGGTAACTCATATATAGCAATATTATTGTAGCAAAATTTATTAAGTAACAACGCCCAAAGATTCTTTCTCGACTCCCTATGAGAAAGCAATCTCAGAGCCAACATTCATTTCAATTTTAAGTCACAATTTAGTTGTAGTAGATCAAGGTACAACTCCAAGTCGTCCTGTTACCGTGGACATGGATATTCGAATAGTTGAATTCATCCCTGTAGGGGTGCACCACATTTCCAACGTGATTGATTACCTCTGGCCAAACACACTTTCCTGGGTCATGCCCGGCCTCGGGAAATCAACACATTGTCGCCCTACCTAGGCTCAACAAAGAGGCCAGCCCGCCGGTCTAAATCCTAAGCGCGCAGGGGTCATGGGCTCACTTGTCCTTTGCACTCCTGCATGATGCGTGGGCGACCGAGGTCAGTCCTAGCACACTCTAATACAAGATCAGTGCCGTGGCGGACCACTCAGGCGCGCGCCGCTCCATTACTGACGTCCGAAGAGCTTCGGCTGATATAACGACGCTGAGCACCCATAACTTGTCCCACGTGAAGGTTAGTGCGTAAAAAGGCCAATCGACCAACTCAGATCAAATACCCAACCCATTAGCATTTTATTAATGTGGTGACGAGCGCGACCCATGATGTGCGGTCCCGTCGCCCCGTCTCGAGGTCTTGTGGCAATGGTCTCACCTGCCTGGCCACGCCTCGTCGTCATTAATCCATGGGTACCCTTTAGGGCCGATCCATCACCAACATCTTTCTGTATCCAAGTCATAGTACCCGTGTGTATAAAACATCAAGGCGGGACCTGAGAAGTCACCCTCAAAAGTTTCCACTCGATGTAACCATCAAGGTGGACTTAGAGGAATCACCCTCGGGGGTCACACACTTGAGGGGGGGGGGGTTGCACGACAGAGTCGATATCGGAAGTGGCGGAGAGGTATCACCCTCTGTTTACCACGACCGACTAGCTACACTACAGAGCTAGCATCATGAGTACTTCACGAGGTGTCACCCTTGGTACTCGATAGTAGTTCTGTAGAGTCGTACAACTAAGGGGAGTGCGGTGATGTGATGGTCCTAGTTTGTCGATCATGATGATCGAGTAACTGATAATAAAAGTGGGGCAACTGAGACTAAGGGGGACACAGGGGTCACTGTCAACCTATGCTAAGCAATTTAACGATGTAGCAGCTACAATAGCAATTTATCAAAAATAGGCAATGCATCAGAATAGGAGCTATCTATAATAGTAGCAAAAACTAATGCAAGCATAAGAGAGAAAGAATGGGCGATATCGGAATGCTCAAGGGGGGTTTGCTTGCCTTGCTGCTCTACTGCAAAGGCCTGATCATCAGTCGCGTAGTCGTACCTGGCAGCAGCGTTAGTCTCGGGGTCTACCGGTAAGAAGAGAGGGGAGAAACAATAAATACAAAGTAGACAGATGCAACACGATGCATGACATGGCAATATGCAGAGCTAGGCATGCACTAACGCAGTACTACACGTCACAGACGGGTCGGAAGAATATCTGACAATATTTGCCGGGTCTCGGGCTACTACCGGACAGATGAAACGGATGGAAAAGTTCCATGTTCGTTATGATAGGAGCATGTGACAGACGAACGGACTGCGTATTCGGATTCGTGGGATTTTTCTGATCAACTTTCATGTATAAATTATTTTCATCTCACTTACAGATTATTTTATATTAATTTTTAAAGTTTTATTAATATTCTGAAATTAACAGATTTAATTTAATTCAGAATTTCAATTATGACATCAGCATGAGGTAATGCTGACGTCAACAGTCAACCCAGCTGTCTCAGGTCAAACCTGACAGCTGGGCCCCACCTGTCATAGACAGTGGGCTTAACAAGGATTAAAACTAAACTAAACTAATATATTAAAAGGTAGGACCCACTAGTTAGTGGCTATTTAGAATTAAACTAATTATTTTAATTAACCAAAAAGTGCAATTAGGTCTTAATGACCTGGGCCCACATGTCATAGGCCAGGGGGAAGGGGGCCCCACGTGGTATTGATTGGGCTGTGCCCAGTCAGCCAATTGACCAAGTCAACTGGTCAACGTGGTATTGATTGGGCTGTGCCCAGCGAGCCCACTGGCCAGTGTCTTTGGTAGTGGCCCCGGTTGGGCCAGCTCAGCTGTGACCGGCGAGCGTCGCCGGAGCAACTCCGACGAGCTCCCGAATCGTCGGCGTGGCTCGGGTTTCGTCTACCGTGGGCCAAATCGAGCACCCTTTGGTGCGTTCGAAAGCAGGAGCTGCTGCCGTTCCATCCCGGCCATCAGGAGGTGCAGAGACGGCCGGAACTATCGCCGGCGTCAAGCTTGGCAGAGGAGACCTTCGGGCACCCACGGCAACTAGCGAAACGACGTGAAAACGAGCGGGCTAAGGGTGCTACGGGGGCCTACGCGACGTGCTGAAGCGAACGGAGGTGGTCGCGGGACCGAACGATCATCGGGGGCTCGCTGGCGACGAGCTCATGCGGCGGCGAGCTTCGGCTCCGGAGCAATCGGATGCTATGGACACGGATCCGACGATGGGAAGGAGGGGAAAGGAGCAGGGGCTTACAGCGGCCCTGCAGGTGAGCTCAATGGGCGCGGGGGAGGCCTGGGGCAGCCGGAGTTGTCGCCGGAGCGCGTCGGCGATCCGAGGAAGAAGGAGATGACTGGGGGCGATGCAGCGGCTGCGAGCTCAAACGGGTGGGCGAAGTCGGACGAGGGGAGGCCAGCGGAGCTTCTGGACGCGACGTCGATGCACGGGAGGCACGGTGGCCGCGGCTACTCGACGGCCATGGAGGCGGTTGCGCGGCGTGTGAGCAGGGAGGGGCGGGCGAAGCGAGAGGGAGGGAATGGAGTGGGGCTAGGGTTCGGGGGCCGACGGGCGGGTCTTGTAGGCGGCGGGGGACCACCGGATGGTCGCCAGGACGACGAGGATGGCCGGTGGCGGCCATCTGCGCGCCCACGTCCCCCCCGGTGAGCAGTGGAGGTAGACGACGGGGGGAGGTGGGCTTGGCCTAGCCACTGGGCCGGCAGGCCTAAGTGTCCCAGGCACTGAGCCCTTTTTCCTTTTATTTATTTCATGTTTCTGTTTTCTTTAATTACTTTTTGTTTTATTAATTTTTAGGGCCATTTAGCTTTAGCAAAAATGTGTGACTTGCCCCATCAAATAACATGCAATATTTAGCACTGCCATAATTTGTTTAGGTCTTTATTGAATAAGTTTGAATTTCTCATGGAATTTAAAGTGCTTTCAAAATGTAATTGGGCTCTCTTTATGATAGGTGGGGTCCACACACCAGTAGGTTGGTGATGTTGTTTACCTTAACAATATTTATTTTCGATTATTTATCAAGTGTGCAACAATTTTCCCACCATGTTTGAGGATTTATTTTATCACATTAAATTTGAATCCCTTTTAGAGGTGAAATTTGAATTGAGATATGATTTCCAAAGTGCTCAAGCACTGTTTAGCAAAATGATTAAGCTTGAACATGGTCATCACTGTAGCTTAATTACAATGATCACTGTAGCAACAAATCCAGGGTGTCACAAAATCGGAGAGCATTACGAAACTATAATGATCATGCAATTAAGAGACATAATATATATCAGAGATATCTCAAATACTTTTCATGAATAATCTGAACATAAACCCACAATTCATCGGGTCCCAACAAACACACCGCACAATAGGATTACATCGGATAGATCAAAGCGAAGATGCGATGATGATTGTATTGAAGATCAAGAGATAGAGAGATTGCCATCTAGGTACTAGCTATGGACCCGTAGGTCTATGGCGAACTACTCACACATCATCATGAGGGCAGCAAGGTTGATGTAGAGGCCCTCCATGATCGATCCCCCCTCCGACAGGGTGCTGGAAGGGAGCTCCAGATGGCCTCGCGATGGAACAGAGACTTGCGGCAGCGTAAAAAGGGTTTCGGGACTGCCTCCATTATTTTTTTAGGGCAGATGTGAATTTATAAGCGAGAGAGGGGCGTCGGGAGACGCCCGAGGGAGGCACAAGCCATCAGGGCGCCCCCCTAGGGCGCGCCCTGTTGGCTTGTGTGGCCCTCATGTGGCCCTCGGCCTCCCTCCAAAGCTTCCAGATCTTCTTTTGGTCAAGAAAAAATCATCAAAATGTTTCGTGGCAATTGGACTTCGTTTGGTACTGTAAACCTAAAAAGTGAAAAACATGCAGAAAACAACAACCGGCACAAGGCACTGGGTCAATAGGTTAGTGCTAAAAAATATTATAAATTGGTAAATAAAGACCCAAAAAGTATCCTAGAATGATAATATATCAGCATGGAACAATAAAAAATTATAGATACGTTGGAGACGTATCAAGCATCCCCAAGCTTAATTCCTGCTCGTCCTCGAGTAGGTAAATGATAAAAAACAGAATGTCAGCGTTCTGGGACCGGGGGTACCCAGACCTGCCTGCCTGCGGCCTAGCGTGTGGCCCACCACAAAGGCCTGGTATGGCCCTGGAATAAGCCCCCAAGTTAAGGCCCTCACGAGAGCCCCCGCCTCGCGAGGAGGACAACGCTAAGACCTCCGGAGGAGTGGCACCCCTCCAGGCCGCATCCCGAGGAGCGGAGATTCCTATGCAAGTACCCAGCCTCGTGAGGCCGGGATGACGTGGGTTCTGACGGCCAAGCCAGGTAGGCGCCAGCGGGCACAGAGGGAGGACAATTTCCTCTTTCGTGCTAAGGAGGCAAGGACGTACGCGGGTTCCCGAGGGATCCCTCAAAAGGTTTCCTCCCAGTGCAAGAGGACCGAGACCACGAGCTTGGCAGGACGGATGACATCGCCGAGCCCACCGCTGCGTCACACCCAGAAGCTTTGCAGGCGAACACCACCTTTAGTCAGGATAGGATGTACTACTTGTCCCCTTTCAAATTTGACCGTTGTGGGATCCCTTCCTGCCTGTGCGACAAGAGAAGAGGACCGTGGCCCCTATAAAAGAGGGACGATCTCCCATTGTAGGGGGGGGGGTCGAATCAGGTTGGACACACCAGTTCATCACTGCGAAGAGCCCTCGCGAGGCCACCCCACCACTGTACTACTTCATCCATAGCCCCCTCGAGAGGCCAATCCACCACAAAGCAGGAGTAGGGTTTTACACCGCAAGGTGGCCCGAACCTGGGTAAATCTCCGAGTCCATCTCCTTCCCGTTCACACTTATTCGACGCTGCTAGGCCGTAGGGTGACAAGCTTGAGACTTCGAGCCGGTTGAGATCTTCGCACACGCCCAGTGTTCGAACCTTGTTGGGATTTGCGGAGCCCCGATTCCGACATTTGGCGCGCCAGGTAGGGGCGTGTCGAAATCTTCCTCCGGATCCACCATGTCTCCGCTCCGTCGCTCCCATGGCCGACGCCCGCCGAGTTCGTGCAGAGCGCCAGGCTGCCCACGTCACCCGGACGACGCCCATGGGCCGCGGCACCCCGCGCCACTTCATCCCTCCGGCGGCCGGCACTGCTACCGGCCGGGCTGCTCAAGTGCAGCAGAACTCGCCGCTGCCACCCCCCGGGCAGCGTGGCGGCTGCACTGCTTCCCCGACCCCAGCTTCCACCATGGCGTCGACCCCCCACGCTCGCCCCGGGCCGGCAAGCGCGCATGCCACGCTGCTCCAAGCGCGTAAAGGGCCTTGCGGTCATCTCGTCGCGCGTCTTGCGCCCCCGGACCTCGCACGGTCGCTTGCATCCTCGGCGGGTCGCGGGCACCTGCGTCCGGTCGCCATGTCAAGCAGCTCCTCCGCCAGGTGGGCGCAGCTCAGCCGCGGCCAGAGGCCCCGCGGGGTAAGATGAGGCCGGCGACCGACATCACCTTCGACTCCAGGGACCATCCCAGGACTACGGTTGCCACTGGTGCAATCCCCATGCCGTGCACCCCCACCATCAACAATGTCGCGGTTACCAAGACATTCATTGACGGCGGCGCCGGCCTCAACGTCCTCTCTGTGGAAACCTTCGACACGCTACAGCTGCCCTATGACCAGCTTGCACCCACCAGGCCCTTCTCGAGAGTGGCCCAAGGCTCCACCGCCCCTTTAGGACAGGTGCGCCTCCCGGTCACCTTCGGCACTCGCGACAACTACCACACCAAGATGATCGACTTCGACGTGGCCCACATCGGCCTCCCGTACAACGCCATCCTGGGGGTACCTGGGCCTCACCAAGTTCGTGGCGGCGACGCACCAAGGCTACAACATCATCAAGATGCCGGGGAGCAGCGGCATCATCGCCATGGCCGGGGACACCAAGGATGCAGTTCAAGCCCTCAGGCTCGCCTACAAGGCGGCGACGGCCACATGCCCAGGCGCCGATGGCGCCGCCCAGGCCCCGGGGGCTGGGGTAGCCCCGCGCCTCGACGATAAGGGCGACACTTCCGCTCTTGGGGCTGCAGCGGCCCTGGGCCCTGGTGCCGAGGGAGCGGTGCAGACTCTAGAGGCCGTGCCCACGAAGAAGAAAAAAATGTTTTCTCAGGACCGAGCTGAGACAAGGCAGGTGTTTGTTAATGGCGGAAGCTCAGGCCCCATCTTCACTATCAGCACTGGCCTTCCCCCGGAGCAGGAGAAGGCGTTGGTCGACTTCCTCCGCACGAACAAGGACATGTTCGCGTGGGAGCCGACTGACCTGGTGGGTGTCCCGAGGGACGTGATCGAACATCACTTGATGGTGTGCCCTCGTGCATGCCCGGTAAAATAGAAGGCACGGCGATAGGCGTAGGAAAAGCAAGCTTTCATCATCCAAGAGGTCCGCAAGCTGCAGGAAGCTGGTGTTATCTGGGAAGTGCGGTACCCTGATTGGCTGGCCAACCTTGTGGTTGTGCCCAAGAAGGGTGGGAAAGAGCGCATGTGCGTCGACTTCACGAGTCACAACAAGGCTTGTCCGCGGGACCCCTTCCCGCTCCCGCACATCGACCAGATCGTGGACTCCACCGCCGAGTGCGATCTGCTGTGCTTCTTGGATGCTTTCTCAGGCTACCATCAAATCAAAATGGCAATGGAAGACATCGAGAAGACGACATTTCTATCCTCGTGCGGCGTATGTTGCTATACATGCATGCCCTTCGGGCTGCGGAATGCAGGCGCGACCTTCCAGCGGTTGATGCACATCGCCCTGGGGCAATAGCTCGGGAGGAATGCCGAGGCGTACAACGATGACATCATGGTCAAATCATGGGAGGCGAGGACCTTGATTGAGGACCTGGAAGTGACATTCGCCAGCCTGCGTCGGGTGAACCTGAGGCTCAACCCGGAGAAGTGTGTTTTCGGGGTCCCATCCGGCAAGCTGCTCAGTTTCTTGGTGTCGCACCGGGGGATCGAGGCAAACCCAGAAAAGATTAAGGCAATTGAAAAGATGAGCCCGCCTCAGACCCTCAAGGAAATGCAGAAGCTGGAGGGCTGCGTGACCGCCTTGGGACGTTTCATCTCCAGGCTCGGTGAGCGTGCCCTCCCCTTCTTCAAGCTCATGAAGAGGAAGGGCCCTTTCGAGTGGACCCCAGAAGCAGAGGCGGCTTTCCAAGAACTCAAGCAGTACCTCACGAACCCTCCCGTCATGGTGGCGCCCCGTGTTCGCGAGCCTTTGGTGCTCTACTTGGCGGCAACCCCCCACTCGGCCAGCGCGGCGCTCGTGGCGATCCGGGAGGAGTGTGCCGGCGCAGACACGAAGAAAGGTGGTTCGCAAGAGGCCGCACAGCATTCGCCACCTTAGGATGGCGCTCCTGAGGCCCTTGTCGCCTCACCGACTCATGAGGCACTTGAGTCCTGCACGCCCCCTGAGGAACAGGGCGGCGCCGATGCTTCGCGCTTCGTCGAACACCTGGTGTACTACATCAGCACCGTGCTGCGGGATGCGCGCGCGCATTACCCCATGCAGTAGAAGCTCCTGGTCGCACTCCTCGTTGCCTCACGGAAGCTGTGCCATTACTTCCAAGGCCACCCCATCAAGGTCGTCTCTGCGTACCCATTGGAGAAGGTGCTGCGCAACCCCAACGCTGCCGGAAGGGTGGCGGAGTGGAACATCGAGCTGCAGGCCTTTCATGTGGAGTTCAGCACAACCAGGGTCATCAAGGGCGCATCCCTCGCTGACTTCGTGGCGGAATGGATGGATGCCCCTGACCGGGGGCTGAATGAGGGCTAGTCCCTCGCGCCCGGTGATGAGGCGCCTGACGGCTGGGTCATGCACTTCGACGGCGCCTTCGCACGACAGGGCGCAGGGGCTGGAGTCGTACTCATCTTGCCGACCCAGGACAAGCTCTACTACGCCATGCAGCTCTGCTTCCAGCATGGCGAGAAGGTCTCCAACAACATCACAGAGTACGAGGGCTTGATCGCGGGCCTCGGGGCTGCCACGGCCATGGGGGTCAACCACCTCACCGTTAAGGGCGACTCCTAGCTCCTCGTCAACTTCTCCAACAAGGAGTACAAGCCGAAGGACGAGCACATGGATGCGTACTTGGAAGAGGTACGCAAAATTGAAAAGCGCTTCCAGGGCTTGGAATTGCAGCACGTCCCGCGCGGCGCAAACAAGGAGGCGGACGACGTCGCCAAGAGGGCATCGCGCCGCGAGCCTCAGGAGCCCGGCGTCTTCGAGGAAAGGCTCTTCAAACGATCAGCGGCACCACTGGCCGCAGGCCTGGCATTGCCTCGGGAGGAACTGCCACGCGCCCCGCTCTTAGGGGCCCCGGCCTGCGGACCGGCCTCGGGAGCACGTTTGCTCCTGGCACTGGACCCCCAGGCGACCGACTGGACCGAGGAGTTCAAGGTGTACCTGCTCAGCCGCGACCTGCCAGAGAAGGAGGTGGACGCGGAGCGCGTGGCTCGCCAGGCCACTGCGTACTGCCTGAGGGATGGCGAGATGTACCGCACGCGCCCAAACGACGTCTCACTGCGGTGCATATCTGAGGAGCAAGGGCGCGAGCTGCTGGCCGATATCCATGGTGGCTACTGCGGGCACCATTTCTCATCTCGCACCCTTGTTGGAAGGGCGTTTCGCAGCGGCTTCTATTGGCCCACGGCGCTCAACGACGCCATCGAGCTGGTCCAATCCCGCAAGGCGTGTCAGTTCCACGCCAAGCAGATTCATCAACCCGCGCAAGGCCTTCAGACCACCCCGCTCTCCTGGCCCTTTGCGGTCTGGGGGCTGGACATACTGGGTCCTTTCCCTCGGGCGGCCGGAGGCTACCGCTACCTCTACGTCGCCATCGACAAGTTCACCAAGTGGGCGGAGGTGGAGCTCGTGCGCACCATCCCCGCCGGCTCAGCAGTCAAGTTCATCCGGGGCCTCGTGATCCGCTTCGGTGTCCCCAACCGTATCATTACTGAAAATGGCTCACAGTTCACAAGCAACCTCTTTAGGGAATATTGTGCTAACCTTGGGACGCAGATATGTTACGCTTCGGTGGCACACCCACGGAGCAACGGCCAGGCCGAGCGTGCCAACGCGGAGGTCCTGAGGGAACTCAAGGCGAGGAGCCTCAAGAATAAACTCGAGGCCTGCGGCAGGGGTTGGCTCGGTGAGCTTCAGTCTGTGTTGTGGTCCATCCGCACCACTGCGACTAAGCCCACCGGCGAGACCCCATTCTTCCTCGTCTACGGAGCCGAGGTGGTCCTCCCGCACGAGGTCAAGCATCGGTCCCCGCGGGTCTTGGCATTCGACGAGGAGCGTCAGGATGCCACGTGGGTGACAGACCTTGTGCTCGGGGAGGAGGCCCGCCACTAGGCCTCGCTCCGCGCAGCAAGGTACCAGCAGGCGCTGCGGCGATACCATTGCCGCAGCGTCCGCTCCAGGACCCTCGAAGTCAGAGACCTTGTCCTGAGGCGGGTCCTCTCCAGGGAGGGCTTGCACAAGCTCTCGCCCATGTGGGAGGGCCCATTCAGGGTCGCCCGTGTCTCCAGGCCTAGCGCCGTGCGCCTGGAGACTCAGGACGGGGTCCCCATCCAGGATGCCTGGAACATCCAGCATCTCCGCAAGTTCTACCCATGACACTCTCACGTAATAATGAGTGGGCTGTATACGCCCGGAGCCCCCCGAGGACGCGGAGGGATTCCCACCCACGCCCAAGTGGAAGCCCCATGCTCCGCGCTGGCGGACGACACTGTCCTCCAAGGACTATGCCCACGCCTAGTGGAAGCCCTACGCTCCGCGCTGGGGGGAAGACGAAGACTAGCTATTAGGTGTCGGACGCGGCTGTCCTTTGCTCTCTTTTGTGAACCGAATTTGCCGTCTTTTGGAATGAAGTTTGAAGCTTTCACATCTTATTCGAAAAATGGGGTGGGAACATTCTTCTTGCAGCATTTTCTTGCTTTGAGTTCTTTCTAAAGGGGTTTGGCACCCGCCAGCTCTCTCTCGCGCGCCCCGCGAGTGGGGGCTGGGCACGGTATGTTACGCAGGCTCTGGGCCGCGTGCATACCTCGCCAAAACTTTCGCGTCCTAATCCTCGCGCGACGCTCTCGAGGCGAGCTAGCGCACAATACCACCTCCGGCCCCCGGTTTCAGGAGCGCCCATCTCCTGGCCTCGTCGGGCATCATGACCCGGCACACCGGCGGCGATCGACCCTCGTAAGGGGACTCGGGGGCTCTATGGCTAAGGAAATAAGCTCCGGAGGGACGCGCCCCCACGACGTAGGAGCCTACTGCGGGCGAGTCAAGCCAAGTTACCCTAATCACGGCGGGCAGGGACATTCCAGTTTGCAGCGACATAAAAACTGGGATGCAAGAAGAAAAATGCTAACATAAAAGCGCAAGCACCGCAGTTCATTACCCCCCCCCCCCCCCCCCGCGGGGTCCTCCATGGTTTTTTGTGCAGGAAATAAATAGCAAAAGATGGCCTCCCTAGGACTGCCACTCCTGAGGCCTGGCCCCGGCACCGCTCGCGCTCAGTCAGAGTCCTCCTCCTCCTTGACGGTGGCGCGGCGGCATGGCGGCTCGACGGCCTTCGGGGTAGGGGCGCGGCGTCGCGGCGGCTCGCCATCCTCCTTGGTCCGAGCCCGCCGGCGAGGCGGCGCGTCATAATCGTCGTCGCTCGAGCTCCCCCCGGAGGAGGCGTCGCTGCTGCTGGAGGTTCCACGTCCGTCGCCAAGGGCAAGCTCATCGCTGAGGACGCCGCCACCATGGTGGTCATCGTCGGCGGAGAAGTGGTCGTTGTCGTCGCCGTCACCCTCTGGACAGCACCCCAAGCGCCTACCATCTTCCCCAAAGGTCTTGACGAAGAGCGTCACCGCCCCGTCATACTTGAAGTGGAAGGTACACCTCCCCCGCAGGCCGCGGGCGCGGGCGAACGTCAGCCACCCGCGGGTCAGGAACACGTAGCCCACAGGGGTGACCTCAACCTCCACCCATGAGGCTCGGCTGCAGCAATCGTCGGCTTGCAGCCATAGGCCGGCGGGTCCTCCGGCTTGCAGCGCCCTCGCGAAGAAGCGCGGGAGCTAGACCCAGGAGACGACCGGCGTCTCCTCCCACACCAGGAACTCCTGGACCGCGTCGGTCGAGTGAGATTGCGAGCGGGGCGGCCGGGCACCAGCTGCATGCCTCCCCCTCGGCCGCAAGCGCCATGGCTACCGCTGCCTCCTACGCAGGAGGAGGCCTTCCCGCGGCTGCCGGAGGCAGCGCCGGCAAGCGTCGGAGTGCGCCCGCGTCCTCGAGGGGCCACCGCCGGCATCTTGGTGTGCATGCGGGGACGGCCGCAACCCCTCTTGGGCGATGGCGAGCCCGGTCACTCCAGGCGGCCCTTCCCCTTCTCGGCAGCAGAAAACCTCCTCACTGGCGTCATGGTCCTGGAAGCGGCGGACTGAGGTGAGGAGGCAAGAAGATGAAGATGGGCTAGGGGGGCTCCACCCTCTCGGCCATTTATAGTAGATCAGAGGCCAACCGGCGTCTCTCCGCATGCCGGGCGATGATGGCTCCGCAGCACGCGCCAGCCCTTGTCCGTCCGGACGGTTACCGAGGCGACGTGGGGAAGTGGAGGCGTCCATGCCTCGTCGTGCGCCATGCGTCAATCCTGACCCGCAGGCGATTGAGGCCCACGGTGCTTCGGCCTCCCTTCTTCAGCTTCGCCCCGAAGCCGTCCTGAGCACGCCTAGGGCCCGGGGGCTACTATCGGCGTTCTGGGACCGGGGGTACCCAGACCTGCCTGCCTGCAGCCCAGCGCATGGGCCACCACGAAGGCCCGGTACGGCCCTCCAATAAGCCCCCAAGTTAAGGCCCTCACGAGAGCCCCCGCCTCGCAAGGAGGACAACGCTAAGACCTCCGGAGGAGTGGCACTCCTCTAGGCCGCCTCCCGAGGAGCGGAGATTCCTATGCAAGTACCCGACCTCATGAGGCCGGGATGACGTGGGTTCTGACGGCCAAGCCAGGCGGGCGCCAGCGGGTGCAGAGGGAGGACAGTTTCCTCTTTCGTGCTAAGGAGGCAAGGACGTACGCGGGTTCCTGAGGGATCCCTCAAAGGTTTCCTTCCCAGTGCAAGAGGACCGAGACCACGAGCTCGGTAGGACGGATGACATCACTGAGCCCACCGCTGCATCACACCCAGAAGCTTTGCAGGCGAAGACCACCTTTAGTCAGGATAGGATGTACTACTTGTCCCCTTTCAAATTTGGCCGTTGTGGGATCCCTTCCCGCCTGTGCGATAAGGGAAGAGGACCGTGGCCCCTATAAAAGAGGGACGAACTCCCATTGTAGGGGGGGATCGAATCAGGTTGGACACTCCAGTTCATCACTGCCAAGAGCCCTCACGAGGCCACCCCACCACTGTACTATTTCATCCATAGCCTCCTCGAGAGGCCAATCCACCACAAAGCAGGAGTAGGGTTTTACACCGCAAGGTGGCCCGAACCTGGGTAAATCTCTGAGTCCATCTCCTTCCCGCTCACACTTATTCGACGCTGCTAGGCCATAGGGTGACAAGCTTGAGACTTCGAGCCGGTTGAGATCTTCGCACACGCCCCAGTGTTCGAACCTTGTTTGGTTTTGTAGAGCCCCGATTCCAACACAGAATTTTTGATGTGACATGCTATCCATTATGTAATCTTATGTATGTATGCTCATTGAGAAAAGATGAATCAACAAATATTAACATAGCAATATTCAAAGTGTAAGAAACAAAATCATCAATCTTTCAAAGTATACGGTCCTTAAGGAATGTTAACCCCCCATTTATCTTATTATATTAGCAAGGCATGGCTCCATCTTCACCACATTAATACAAATGTTAAGCACCACGATGTCCAAGTCAGGCAATTGGATCGTACTTTTTCAATATGCATCAACTTTTTATTCTTCACGCAATACATGAGCGTGAGCCATTGGACATAGCATTTAGGTGTAATAGAATATGGTGGTAGATATCAAAGGGGCAAAAGTGGAGAAGATAGTCTCACATCAACTAGGCGTACCAACAGGCTATGGAGATGCCCATCGATAGATGTCAATGCAAGGAGTAGGGATTGCCATGCAAATGATGCACTAGAGCTATAAGTGTATGAAAGCTCAAATCCAAGCTAAGTGGGGTGTGCATCCAACTTGCTTGCTCATGAAGACCTCGAGCATTTGAGGAAGCTCGTCATAGGAATATACAAGCCAAGTTTGTAATAATGAATAGGTAATTCACACTAGCATATGAAAATGGCATATCATGAGACTCTCCACATGAGGAGCATAGTGCCACTTTGAGGCACAAGTGTGGTAAAAGATAGTAGCAAAGTCCCTTCTCTCATTTTCTCTCATTTTTTCGTGGTGGGCTCATTTGGCCTCCCCCGTCTTTATTTTTTGTCCGGAGTCTCATCCCGACTTGTGGGGGAATCATAGTCTCCATCATTCTTTCCTCACTGGGACAATGCTCTAATAATGATGACCATCACACTTTTATTTACTTACAGCTCGATATGGAGAACTAATATGAAGATATGACTCTGTATGAATGCCTCTGGTAGTGTACCAGGATGTGCAATGATCTAGCGTGACACGTATCAAAAATATGATGAAGGTGGCTTTTCCACAAATACTATGTTAGCTCTATGTGATCATGCAAAGTAATATGATGATGAACGAACTAGTCATGTGAAGTGACGATGGAATTTGCATGGCAATATATCTCGGAATGGCTATAGAAATGCCATGATAGGTAGGTATGGCGGCTGTTTTGAGGAAGATATAATAAGGCTTATGTGCAAAAGAGCGTATCACGTCACGGGGTTTGGATGCACCGACGAAAGTTGCACCGATCCTCGAGGTGAGAATGGGCAATGCACGGTACCGAAGAGGCTAGCAAATACGAGAAGGTGAGATTGCGTATGTCCATGGTTTCACATTAGTCATAAAGAACTCATATACTTATTGCAAAGTTTTATTAGTTTTATCATAGATCAAAGTACTACTCGCATGCCCTGAGGGAAAAGGTTGGTAGGAGTGAACCATCGCGCGCTTCCGACCCGAAACAACACTAGGATTTCAACGAGGAATAGAAATGCTCACAAATCATCACACATTTTTAGATGAACAAAAAGTTAACCCTTCTTAATATTGACACTTCTACGAATCAACAATTATGGACTCACACCTTTTTCCTATTACCACATCAATATCATTAACCCACAATTTCTCTATATGTGCTACATGATGGTTTTGATTATCACTCATTGAATACCTAATATTTTTGGACTAGTCTTATGACCCATGGAAATTACCGTCACTATTTATTAACTCTTAAACAAATATAGGTGAAGAACGAGAGTGAAATAATTTCTATAAAATCCACACGCCATCGTGCTCAAAAATATATAAGTGAAGTACTAGAGCAACTGCTAAGCTCAAAACATATAAGTGAAGCACATAGAGTATTCTTACAAATTATGATGAAGGTGCGTCTCTCTTAAATAGGTGTGTCCATAAAACAATGATTGTGGCAAACTGAAAATAAAAGCAAACAAAAACAAACGACGCTCCAAGCAAAACTCATATCATGTGACGTATAAAAATATAGCTTCAAGTGACATACCTATGGATTGAGACGAAAGAGGGGATGCCTTCCGGGGCATTCCCAAGCTCAGACGCTTGAGTCTCCTTTAAAATATTACCATGGGGTGCCTTGGACATCCCCAAGCTTAGGCTCTTGCTACTCCTTATTCCTTTGTCCATCGCGACAACACCCAAAACTTGAAAACTTCAATCACACAAAAGTCAACAAAACTTCGTGAGATCCGTTAGTATAAGAAACATATTGCATACTTTAGGTACTGTTATAAATTGATTCTTATTTCATAATTACATAATAGGTACTGTATTCTAACTTCTCCATGGCTTATACCCCCCGATACAATCCATAGCATAATCAAAACAAGCAACTATGCAAGCAAAAACAGAATCTGTCTAAAACAGAAAAGTCTGTAGCAATCTGTAGAGAACCTATACCTCTGTAACTCTACAAATTCTAAAAATTTAGGAAAACCTCTAAAATTTGTATATAAATACTGTGTAAAAATTTCAGATCTTTATCACGCTCCAGTAAAAAATGAAAATTAATGTACTGGAGTCAAAAGTTTCTGTTTTGTTTCAGCATCGATTCTACTCATCTTGTGAGTCATCCCAAAGGCTTTACATGGCACACACACTAATTTAAACAAAAAAACATAATATTTACAGAGGCAGTAATCATTTTATCAAAAATAAACAGAAAGTTTAAAGCAAAAATTTAAAGATAACTATTGGGTTGCCTCCCAACAAGCGCTATTGTTTTATGCCCCTAGCTAGGCATAATGCATAGTTTCAAGTATTGTCATCCTTGACACTCCACCCATAAGTAGCTCTCATGATTGATTCATAAGGTGGTTTAATTCTCTTTCTAGGTAAGTGTTCCATCTCTTTCTTTAATGGTAATTGGAACCTTATGTTTCCCTCTTTCATGTCAATGATTGCACCTATAGTTCGTAGGAAAGGTCTTCCAAGTATTATGGGACAAGTAGGATTGCAATCAATATCAAGCACAATGAAATCTACAAGAACATAATTTTTATTTTCAATAATAAGCACATCATTAATTCTACATAAAGGTTTCTTAATGGTAGAATCCGCAAGATGCAAGTTAAGGGAACAATCTTCAATATTAGTGAGACCAAGCACTTCACAAAGAGATTTAGGAATAGTGGAAACACTAGCACCAAGGTCACACAAATCATTGCATTCATATTTATTTATCTTTATCTTGATAGTAGGTTCCCACTCATCATGCAATTTTCTAGGAATAGAAACTTCAAGCTCAAGTTTCTCATCATAAGCTTTTATCATAGCTTCTACTATATGTTCGGTAAAAGCTTTATTTTGTTCATAAGCATTGGGCGAGCTAATAATGGATTGCAACAAGGAAATACATTCTACTAAAGATTAATTATCATAATTAAAGTCCTTGTAATCCAAAATAGTGGGCACATCACTAGTTAAAGTTTTGACCTCTCCAAACCCACGTTTTCCAGTTTTAGCATCAAAATCATCACGCTCCTAGCAAACGGGACGCTCCTCAACTAGAGTTGACTCATCTCCAGTCCCTTTATCATTTATATTTAGATAGGTAAATAAAGATTCAATAGGAGAAATACCAATCATTTTAAGATCTTCATCATGATTCCGGTAGAAACCGGGTGGAAGAGCTTTTTCTAAGAATTCCCGCTTAGCTCTCAACTTAGCGGTCCTCTCCTTACTTTCCGATATTTGGATAGATTTAATAGCATCATTAAAATCATGCTTGGGTGGAAAAGCTTTACTTTTAAGAGTTTCCACATCAAGAGCAATTCTATCCATGTTTTTAGCCAAAGTATCAACTACGTGCAATTTTTCTTCTACCATAGTGTTGAAAACCTTTTGAGAATTAATAAATTATTTAATTGTTTTCTAAAGATCAGAGGGTATCCTATTAGAATTTGTAGAAGAATTTCCATAAGAATTTCCATAGTTGTTACAGGAATTACCCGGATACGGTCTATAATTGAAGTTTCCTCTATAAGCATTATTGTTGAAATTATTCCGCGAGACAAAGTTCACATAAATAGCATCATTATTTTGCTCAATCAAAGTAGACAAGGGAATATCACTAGGATTGACATAAGCATTTTTACTAGCAACCATATTCATAAGAGCATCCACTTTTTCACTCAAAGTAGCAATTTCTTCAACAAAATTTACCTTCTTACCGGTTGGAGCCCTTTCGGTATGCCATTGAGAATAATTTGTCATAATGTTGTCTAGAAGTTTTGTGGCCTCTTCTAAGGTCACATCCATAAAGGTACCACCTGCGGCAGAATCTAGAAGATTTCTAGACACAAAGTTTAGTCCATCATAGAAGTTTTGGATAATCATCCGCAAGTTTAAGCCATGAGTTGGAAAATTTCTCATCGTCAATCTCATTATCTCCCAAGCTTGTGAAACATGCTCTTGATCATGCTGTTTAAAATTCATTATTTGATTTCTAATGGAGATGATATTAGCAGGAGGAAAATACTTGGCAATAAAAGCATCTTGACACTTATCCCATGTTCTAATAATATTACGAGGGAAAGATGAAAACCAAGCCTTAGCTTTATCTCTTAGTGAAAAAAGAAATAATTTTAATTTGACAATATCATTATCCATATCCTGTTTCTTTTGCATGTCACATAATTCAACAAAGGTATTAAGATGTGACGCGGGATCCTCATTAGGACTTCCCAAAAATTGATCCTTCATAACAAGATTTAGCAATGCATCATTAATATCAAAAGCCTCCGCACTAGTGGCGGGTGGTATAGGAGTACTAATAAAATCATTATTATTAGTATTTGAGAAATCACACAACTTAGTAGTATCTTGAGAAATGGTGACCGAGCAAGCAAAGTAACAAGCAAGAAAAGTAAACTAGCAAGCGAAGAAGTAAACTAGCAACAAGCAAAGATAAATATTTTTGTATTTTTGATTATTATGATACAAACTAAATATAACAGCAAATAAAAAGATAAACAAGTGAATGAAAATTTCTGTGAAGTTACTTGATAGATCAAAGCCCACAATTCATCGGATCCCAACAAACACACCGCACAATAGGATTACATCGGATAGATCAAAGCGAAGATGCGATGATCATTGTATTGAAGATTAGGAGATGGAGAGATTGCCATCTAGGTACTAGCTATGGACCCATAGATCTGTGGTGAACTACTCACACATCATCATGAGGGCAGCAAGGATGATGTAGAGGCCCTCCGTGATCGATCCCCCCTCCGATAGGGTGCCGAAACGGAGCTCCAGATGGCCTCGCGACGGAATTGAGACTTGCGGTGGCATAAAAAGAGTTTCGGGACTGCCTCCGGTATTTTTAGGGTAGATGTGAATTTATAAGTGAGAGAGGGGCGTCAGGAGACGCCCGAGGGAGGCACAAGCCATCAGGGCGCCCCCCCTAGGGCGCGCCCTGTTGGCTTGTGCGGCCCTCATGTGGCCCCCGACCTCCCTCTGAAGTTTCCAGGTCTTCCTTTGGTCCTGAAAAAATCATCAAAAAGTTTTGTGGTAATTGGACTTCGTTAGGTACTGTAAACCTGAAAAGTGAAAAACACGTAGAAAACAACAACTGATACTGGGCACCGGGTCAATAGGTTAGTGCTCAAAAATATTATAAATTGGTAAATAAAAACCCAGAAAGTATCCTAGAATGATGATATATCAGCATGGAACAATAAAAAATTATAGATACGTTGGAGACGTATCAGTGTGCTTTGAGTCGTGGTCCTGATCCAAGATTAAGTTCGAGATCGTAGCCAAGATGTTTGTACAGTCTTCGGCCTGCTCTGACACCCAACCTGTTGGGGATATAACCCCACGACGAGACCCTCCCAGGAAGGGCCGGGTTAGGAAATTGGCGGCTTAACAGTGAGGCCTTAAGCAGGTCGGAAGACTAAGACGAGCCTGCAGGTGATTTACCAGACGGGCCGAGTGGAGGCCCAGAGCCGGAAGACCATGCGTGACCCGGAGGTGTAAGCCGTCGGGAGATGACTTGTCAGATAAGGCAAGCCGATTTAGAGATAAGTTCGGTTACTAGATGTAACCTGGCCCGGACTCTTGTAAGCCCAGGGCCTCGACCTGTGTATATAAAGGCGGGTTCCCTGGGCGTCTTAGGGTATGATACCTTTGATCGAGAGCTAGGTCAAGTGAATCCGCTCCCTTGTAATCGATACTCAATCAATACAACTCAAAGCAGGACGTAGGCTTTTATCTCCTTCGAGAGGGGCCAAACCTGGGTAAACCTGTGTCTTTCATCCCGACCAACCCCTTCGAGTTAACCGCCGCAGCGATGGCCTCACCCCTAAGTCCTTTCACGAGGACATCTGCCGTGATAAAACCACGACAGTTGGCGCCCACCGTGGGGCAGATTCACGGTGGTTTTGAGTAATCGAAGGGCTTTCTCCCAGGGATCGAGGGATACGCCGTTGGCAGGATGACTAAGAGTCGCCGCGGCAAGCTCTACATCGACGAAGCTGGCTGGGGCCCCGAGGCCGACTCGATCGAGTACGGGTACCGGGTCCCCTTCGGCGGAATTCACGTTTTCATCGGGAAGATCAGCGGATCTAAGCCCGGGCCGAACATCAGCACCAACCTCGTCGAGTCGGCCCGGCGCTCGCAACCCGCCCGGATCCAACCCGGCCAGAAGCGCGTCTTCGTCGGCTTCACGCAAGGCGCGGAACTCGTGGAAGATTCCGTGTCAGGAGGAGAAACTCTCATCTGCTTGGAGGATGAATCCTCGAGCGGAGAGACGGAGTCAATTTACCAGCTTCACGATGGTGGGCTTGGGGTCTACTTCAATGGCGACAATATTCCGGAGCCCTATGAGCCGCCGAGCCAAGCCGCCATCTTCATGGCAGACACGGTGCCGGGCTCCAGCAGCACGGCGGCTGGGGCGGCGGCTGCAGGCGTGACAGGGTCCGGGTCAGCCAGGCCGCCGGCTCAAGTTTTGCTGGATCTGATGAACGAGCTGACAACTCTGATGGGAACCGAGGTCACAACGGGAAATCAAGCAAGCCGTAATGCAGAGATCGCGAGGCTGAAGGACCAGATGGCCAGGGCCCAGGAGGATATCAATGCATTGCAGGCTCAGATGGATGCTGAGTCAGAGTGTCTTAGGGCTGAAGCTTTTCGCCTTAATATGGATCAACAAGCCTCAGAGGCAGTTTTTCGGATGAGGCATCAGACCCGCCTGCCTGATCAGTATGAGCCCAGAAATCTTTTTAACACGCCAAGGGCAGGACCGAACGCACCTCTGACCATGACTCGAACGGCGGAAGTGCCTGGGAATAGGGCAGCGACTCAGCATTGGCAGTCAGACCCGCCCCGCAAGAATCAGACCCCGCCGCAGCATTTTTTGACACCACCTGGCCATTACTCTAACCCGGTGGAGAACATGATAGCAGCGGCGGCCAGGCTTAATGCGCTCCCCCTCGCTGATGGGACACCCTTCGCCGAAGAGGCACGGAATGCCATTGGGTACTTGCAGACAGTGGTGGCTCAATAGGAGAAATATACTGACAGCCGGAGTCGTGTGCACTCAACCCCCATCCCAAGCCGCAGTTATAGCCGGCACTTGGAGTCACTGGCGGTCTCTAGCAGTGAGCGATGTTGGAACCCGCCCCATGATGACCCGCCCATTGTCAATGCTCAAGCAATTGTGGATAATGCCAGAGCTCAGCGTGAGGCAGCGGCGGCAGCGGCGGCTTACCAAGAGGTGCCCCCTGTGACCCCTTCAATTTCAGTGGGAGCCGGAGTCACCTACAAGGCTGTTGGAGTACCATGCTTAGCGCCGGCTCTACGGAACAAGCGCCTGCCGAAAGATTTTAAGGGTCCGCGCAAAGTGCCTAACTATACAGCCGATCTGCCTCCAGAAGCCTGGATCGAGAGTTATGAGCTAGCCATGGAGATGTTGGACGTCAGTGATGCTGTCTGTGCTAAGTACTTCATCATGATGCTGGAAGGACCGCCGGCCCGTACATGGTTAAATGGTCTACCCCCTAACACCATTAATTCCTGGGCCGAGTTGAAAGCACGATTTATCAAGAATTTTCAAGGGACGTGCAAGCAGCCTATGACGATCGTTGATTTGGATCATTGCGTCCAGCGGGAGGATGAGTCGGCCCATCATTGGGTCCGGCGGGTCTCAACCATTATCCACTCGTCTCACAATATCACGGCGGCTCAGGCGGTTCTGATTCTGGAGAAGAATTGTCATTTTTTGCCCCTTAAGCAGAAGCTTGGACGGCTCAAGCATTCTTGCCAAGACATGGCTGAGCTCATGGTGGCTCTCACTAAATATGCAGATTCTGACAGCACGAAGGATCCTGGTTCTGATGATGAGAAATCTGCTAAGGGTAAGAAGAATGGCAATGGCAAGGGTCAACAGCAGAACGGGACATGAAATAACAACCCAGGTAATGGCGGTAAACGGAAGCATCCAGATGGCGGGTCAGATATGGTGGCCAACACCAACACTGGAAACAACCGTACCAAGGGTAACGGTAAACCGCCTTTTGGCAAGGGCAAGCCTTTCAATATGGAAGCAATGCTCAATGACCCCTGCCTGAAACACAGTCTTCCCAATATGCCGTCCACCCACGCTTGGAAGGATTGTTATAGTTTTGCCTCCCAACTATTTACCTCAAGGGTAATGTCAACAGAAATAACTCATGATCACCCACATCCGAGTGGATATATGTGTCTAGATCGTTCCCCAACACATGACGCTTGCCAAGAGAGAAAGGCGAAATAAAGGAAGTGGTGAAGATCACCACGACTCTTGCATAAAGGTAAGTACTAGAAAATAAAACAAACAGATAGGCCCTTCGCAAAGGGAAGCAGAGGTTGTCATGCGCTTTTATAGTTGGATGCACAATCCCTTAATGCAAAAGAACGTCACTTTATATTGCCCCTTGTGATAAAGAACTTTATTATATAGTATGTCGCTTTTATTTCTTCCATATCACAAGTTCGTATAAAGTTTATTTTCCTCACACTAATAGATCATACATATTTAGAGAGCAGTTTTTATTGCTTGCACCGATGACAACTTACTTGAAGGATCTTACTCAATCCATAGGTAGGTATGGTGGACTCTTATGGCAAAACTGGGTTAAGGGTGTTTGGATGCACAAGTAGCATCTCTACTTGGTGCGGAAGTTTTGGCTGATATGGGGTGGAAGCAAGCGTCACATGTTAAAGGATCTATAACCATATAACTTCTATTCGGAAATAAGCAAACATAACCCATTATGTTGTCTTCCTTGTCCAACATCAACTTCTTAGCATATAATATTTTAATGAGTGCTCACAATCATAAAAGATGTCCAAGATAATATATTTATATGTGAACCTCTCTTTCTTTATTACTTCCTTTTAATTGCAACAATGACCAATCGCTATGTTTGTCAACTCATAACAAATTTCAATCGACATACTTCTTATATGTGAAGTCATCACCCCCCATAAGATCATCATACATACTCTTTGCTTTTATTTTATACTTCTTTCTATTTCTTTTTCTCAAGATCATAGCAAGCAAGCAAAGCCCTCAACTCAAAACTACTTTTTATTATATAACTCTCGGACTCGCTTACATAAGGGGAACAAAAAGCAAAATTCAAAACTAGATCACACTAAAGACTTTATTATACTAGATCAAGATATAACCAAAAGGATCGAACTAAGAAAAACGATAAAAGTAAAAGATGTGATGGTGATACGATACCGGGGCACCTCCCCCAATCTTGGCAAAAGCCAAGGGGAGTGCCCATACCCATGTGTTTAGTTATCTTTCTTCGGAGGTGGTGATGTTGGAGTTGTTGATGAGGTTGGAAGCTTGTCCAGTTTCCTCTTAAGCATAAAATTATGTTCCCTCAGATCGTCTACTTCCTGCTCGAGCTTCAATATCCTTTGACATAATTCTTGCTTTCTCTCCTACAGAAAACGAGAAGGGATAAATAGAACCTTGGGTTTTCTCCTTGTGTTTGGGAGGCTTGATTTCCTGAACTCCACGTGCATATCCCCTGGTTGAGGCAGGGGGGGTCTCTTCTTCATTCGAGCTTTCTTCCTCATACTTGCCTTCTTGTTCCTCCTCCGAGAACAATCCATAAGGATCTAAGTCCCCATAGAGCTTGGGATTGGCAAGATAATGCGATACATAGCTCTCCCCATCGGAATCTTGGGACGACATATTGATCTAAATCTGCTGCAGAAATAGCTCAAAACGAAAACAGGAGGTATTGTCATGATAAAAAGGTCCAAACCTTCGGGAGATTATATAATGAATTTTTATCGACCTGAAAGAGTACACCACAAGAAAACGGAGTCCAGAGGGTACACGGGGTGGCCACAAGCCACAGGGGCGCGCCCAGGGGGGTAGGGCGCGCCCCCCTGGCTTGTCGCCTCCTCGTGCACTCTTCGGACTACTTTAAATTTTCCCAATTTATTAAATATTCCAAAACAAAGAAAAATTGCTGTTGAAAAAGTTTTGGAGTCGGTTTGCTTACCGTACCACATACCTATTCCTTTTCGGAGTCTGAAACGTTCTGGTAGGTCTCCCTAATGTACTCCTCCGGAGTTATGGTATTGATAATATTGGTTTCAACATTTATGGGAGTACCTGAGATATAATGTTTGATTCTTTGACCGTTTACCACCTTCGGATTTGTGCCTTCGGCGTTGTTGATCTTGATGGCACCGGAACGATACACTTCCTCGATAATGTAAGTCCCTTCCTATTTAGAGAGAAGTTTTCCTGCAAAAAATCTTAAACGAGAATTGTATAGCAAGACATGGTCACCTACATTGAATTCACGCTTTTGTATCCTTTTATCATGCCATCTCTTAACCTTTTCTTTAAACAACTTGGCATTCTCATAGGCCTGGGTTCTCCATTCATCAAGTGAGCTAATGTCAAATAACCTCTTCTCACCAGCAAGTTTGAAATCATAGTTGAGCTCTTTAATTGCCCAATAAGCTTTATGTTCTAGTTCAAGAGGTAAGTGACATGCTTTACCATAGACCATTTTATACGGAGACATACCCATAGGGTTTTTGTAAGCAGTTCTATAAGCCCATAATGCATCATCAAGTTTCTTAGACCAATTCTTTCTGGATCTATTAACAGTCTTTTGCAACATCAATTTGATTTCTCTATTGCTTAATTCTACTTGACCACTAGACTCAGGATGATAAGGAGATGCAATTCTATGATTAACATCATACTTAGCAAGCAATTTACGGAAAGCACCATGAATAAAGTGTGAACCACCATCAGTCATTAAATATCTGGGGACTCCAAATCTAGGGAAAATAACTTCTTTCAGCATTTTAATAGAAGTGTTATGATCAGCACTACTAGTTGGAATAGCTTCTACCCACTTAGTAACATAATCAACAGCAACTAGAATATGAGTATACCCGTTGGACTTTGGAAAAGGTCCCATATAATCAAAACCCCAAACATCAAATGGTTCAATAACGAGAGAGTAATTCATAGGCATTTCCTGACGTCTACTAATATTACCAATTCTTTGACATTCATCACAAGACAAGACAAACTTACGAGCATCCTTGAAGAGAGTAGGCCAATAAAAACCATATTGTAATACCTTGTGCGCAGTTCTATCTCCAGCGTGGTGTCCTCCGTAAGCCTCGGAGTGACACTTGTGTAGGATCTGTTCCTGTTCATGCTCAGGTACACAACGTCTAATATCACCATCTACTCCTTCTTTATAAAGGTGTGGATCATCCCAAAAGTAATGTCTTAAATCATAGAAGAACTTTTACTTTTGTTGGTATGTGAAACTAGGTGGTATAAATTTAGCAACAATGTAATTAGCATAATCAGCATACCATGGAGCATTACGCGAAGCATTTATTACAGCTAATTGTTCATCAGGAAAGCTATCATCAATAGGTAGTGGGTCATCAAGAACATTTTCTAACCTAGACAAGTTGTCTGCTACGGGGTTCTCAGCACCCTTTCTATCAATAATATGCAAATCAAATTCTTGTAGCAGAAGAACCCATCTAATAAGTCTAGGTTTAGCATCTTTCTTTTCCATAAGATATTTAATAGCAGCATGATCAGTGTGAACAGTTTCTTTGGAATCAACAATATAAGGTCTGAACTTATCACAAGCAAACACAACTGCTAAGAATTCCTTTTCAGTGGTAGCATAGTTTCTTTGAGCACTGTCTAGAGTTTTACTAGCATAATGGATAAAATTTAATTTCTTATCAACTCTTTGTCCTAGAACAGCACCCACGGCATAATCACTAGCATCACACATAATTTCAAAGGGTAGGATCCAATCAGGTGGTTGGACAACAGGTGCAGAAATCAAGGCTTTCTTAAGAATTTCAAATGCTTCTACGCAATCATCATCAAAATCGAATGGAACATCTTTTTGCAAAAGATTAGTGAGAGGCCTATAAATCTTAGAGAAGGCTTTAATAAACCTCCTATAGAAACCAGCATGACCAAGGAAACTTCTTATACCTCTGATATCAGTAGGACACGGCATTTTTTTAATAGCATCAACTTTAGCTTTATCAACTTCAATACCTCTTTCGGAGATTTTGTGTCCCAAGACAATGCCCTCATTAACCATAAAGTGGCACTTCTCCCAATGCAAGACAAGATTAGTTTCTTCACATCTCTGCAAAACTCGATCAAGGTTGCTCAAGCAATCATCAAAAGAAGTTCCGTAAATGGAGAAATCATCCATGAAAACCTCAACAATCTTTTCAAAAAAGTCAAAGAATATAGCCATCATACATCTTTGAAAGGTAGCAGGTGCATTGCAAAAACCAAAAGGCATACGTCTATAAGCAAAGGTACCGAAAGGGCAAGTAAAAGTGGTCTTCTCTTGGTCCTCTTTTGACACAGGTATTTGAGAGAAGCCAGAATAACCATCTAGAAAGCAAAAGTGTGTGTGTTTGGACAGTCTTTCTAGCATTTGATCAATAAAAGGTAAAGGGTAATGATCTTTCCTAGTAGCTTTATTTCATTTCCTAAAATCAATTACCATTCTATATCCTATAACAATTCTTTGCGGGATCAATTCATTTTTATCATTAGGAACAACGGTAATCCCTCCCTTCTTAGGGACACAATGAACGGGACTAACCCATCTACTATCAGCAATAGGATAAATTATACCTACCTCCAGAAGCTTTAGTATTTCATTTCTTACCACTTCTTTCATTTTAGGATTTAACCATCGTTGGTGATCAACAACTGGTTTAGCATCAGGCTCCATATTAATTTTATGCTGACATAGAGTGGGACTAATGCCCTTAAGATCATCAAGAGTATATCCAATAGCAGCACGGTGCTTCCTTAGAGTCTTCAATAATCTCTTTTCTTCATGCTCTGAAAGGTTAGCACTAATAATAACAGGATATATCTCCTTTTCATCAAGATAAGCATATTTCAAAGTATCCGGTAATTGTTTAAGCTCAAACACGGGATCACCCTTGGGTGGAGGAGGATCCCCAAGTATTTCAACAGGCAGGTTGTGTTTCAAAATAGGATGCTGATCAAAGAAAATCTTATCTATTTCATTCCTTTCATTCATGTGCATATCGTTTTCATGATCTAGCAAATATTGTTCTAAGGGATCAGTAGGAGGCACAGCAATAGAAGCAAGACCAATAATTTCATCCTTACTAGGCAATTCTTTATCATGGGCTTGTCTACGAAATTTAGAGAAATTAAACTCACGGGACACATCCCCAAAACTTACAGTAACAGTTTCTTTCTCACAATATATCTTAGCATTAACAGTATTCAAGAAAGGTCTACCAAATATAATGGGACAAAAATCATCTTGTGGGGAACCAAGAACAAGAAAATCAGTAGGATATTTTATTTTCCCACACAAGACTTCAACATCTCTAACAATCCCAACTGGTGCAATAGTATCTCTATTAGCAAGCTTAATGGTAACATCAATTTCCTCTAACTCAGCTGGTGCAATATCATTCATAATTTCTTGATATAAGGTAAAGGGAATTGCACTCACACTAGCACCCACATCACATAAGCCATGATAACAATGATCTCCTATTTTAACAGAAACAACAGGCATGCCAACAATAGGTCTATGTTTATCTTTAGTATCAGGTCTAGCAATTCTAGCAGCTTCATCACAGAAATGAATAACATGCCCATCAATATTATCAACCAAGAGATCTTTAACCATAGCAACATTACATTCAACTTTGATTTGTTCAGGGGGTGTAGGTGTTCTAGTATAACTCTTACGAACCACAGTTGAAGCTTTAGCATGTTCCTTTATTCTAACAGGGAAAGGTGGTTTCTCAATATAAGCAGTAGGAACAACAGGATCAACATTATAAGTAATGGTTTCTTCTTCAACTTTAATAGGTTCAACTACTTTCACTTCAGTGGGAGGATGATATTTAAACCACTTCTCCTTAGGGAGATTAACATGAGCAGCAAATGATTCACAGAAAGAAGCTACTATCTCAGAGTCAAGTCCATATTTAGTGCTAAATTCACGAAAAGCATCGGTGTCTATAAAGGATTTAACACAATCAAACTTGAGGTTTATACCTGACTCGTTACCTTTGTCGAGTTCCCAATCTTCAGAGTTGTGTTTAATTCTTTCCAATAGGTCCCATTTGAATTTAATATCTCTCTTCATAAAGGAACCAGTACAAGAAGTGTCGAGCATGGATTGATCATTACGAGAAAGCCGAGCATAAAAATTCTGAATAATAATTTCTCTTGAGAGCTCATGATTGGGTCATGAATATAACATTGACTTAAGCCTCCCCCAAGCTTGAGCGATTCTTTCTCCTTCATGAGGCCAAAAATTATAAATATAATTCTGATCACGATGAACCAGATGCATAGGATAAAACTTCTGATGAAATTCCAATTTCAATCGGTTGTAGTTCCATGATCCAATATCATCACATAGCCTAGACCATGTCAATGCCTTCTCCTTCAAAGATAAAGGAAATACCTTCTTCTTGACATCATCCTCAGCTAAACCTGCAAGCTTAAATAATCCACAAACTTCATCCACATAGATTAGATGCAAATCAGGATGTAGTGTTCCATCTCCTGCATAAGGATTAGCTAGCAGTTTCTCTATCATACCCGAAGGAATTTCATAATAAATATTTTCAGTAGGTGAAGTAGGTTGAGGAGCATCTCTTTGTGCTTCCGGTCGGGGTGAAGATACCCCGAACAAGCCCCTCAAAGGATTATTTTCCATAGTAACAAGTGATAGTAAATTTCAGCACACTATATAAAATTTTCCTTACCAAGTTCCACTCACCAAAGGCGCTTCACTCCCCGGCAACGGTGCCAAAAAAGAGTCTTGATGACCCACAAGTATAGGGTATCTATCGTAGTCCTTTCGATAAGTAAGAGTATCGAACCCAACGAGGAGCAGAAGGAAATGACAAGCGGTTTTCAGTAAGGTATTCTCTGCAAGCACTGAAATTATCGGTAACAGATAGTTTTGTGATAAGATAATTCATAATGGATAGCAAGTAACAAATGTAGCAAAGGTGCAGCAAGGTGGCCCAATCCTTTTTGTAGCAAAGGACAAGCCTAGACAAACTTTTATATAAAGCAAAGCGCTCCCGAGGACACATGGGAATTTCTGTCAAGCTAGTTTTCATCATGCTCATATGATTCGCGTTCGTTACTTTGATAATTTGATATGTGGGTGGACTGGTGCTTGGGTGCTGCCCTTACTTGGACAAACCTCCCACTTATGATTAACCTCTCTTGCAAGCATCCGCAACTACGAAAGAAGAATTCAGACAAATCTAACCATAGCATGAAACATATGGATCCAAATCAGCCCCTCACGAAGCAACACATAAACTAGGGTTTAAGCTTCTGTCACTCTAGCAACCCATCATCTACTTATTACTTCCCAATGCCTTCCCCTAGGCCCAATTAATGGTGAAGTGTCATGTAGTCGACGTTCACATAACACCACTAGAGGAGAGACAACATACATCTCATCAAAATATCGAACGAATACAAAATTCACATGATTACTTATAACAAGACTTATCCCACGTCCTTAGGAACAAACGTAACTACTCACAAAGCATATTCATGTTCATAATCAGAGGAGTATTAATTATCATTAAGGATCTGAACATATGATCTTACACCAAGTAAACCAACTAGCATCAACTACAAGGAGTAATCAACACTACTAGCAACCCACAGGTACCAATTTGAGGTTTTGAGACAGAGATCGGATACAAGAGATGAACTAGGGTTTGGAGAGGAGATGGTGCTGGTGAAGATGTTGATGGAGATTGACCCCCTCTCGATGAGAGGATCATTGGTGATGACGATGGCTTCGATTTCCCCCTCCGGGAGGGAAGTTTCCCCGGCAGAACAGCTCCGCCGGAGCCCTAGATTGGTTCTGCCCAAGTTCCGCCTCGAGACGGCGGCGCTTCGTCCCGAAAGCCCTCTTTTGATTTTTTTCCAGGTCAAAACCCTCCATATAGCAGAAGATGGGCACCGGAGGCCTGCCAGGGGGCCCACAAGCCACAGGGGCACCCTGGGGGGTAGGGCGCGCCCCCCAGGCTTGTGACCACTTGGTGGGTCCCCTTTGGTATTTCTCTCACCCAATATTTTTTATATATTGCAAAATAACTCTTCGTAACTTTTCAGGACTTTTAGAGTTGTGCAGAATAGGTCTCTCAGATTTGCTCCTTTTCCAGTCCTGAATTCCAGCTGCCGGCATTCTCTCTCTTCATGTAAACCTTGTAAAATAAGAGAGAAAAGGCATAAGTATTGTACCATAATGTGTAATAATAGCCCATAATGCAATAATGTAGCGACCCGATCTCAAGGGATCGGAGTCTCTGTGCTTAAGTGGCATCCCTCGATCGGTATGCTGACACACACAGTACTCGAGGATTTATAACAGAGTTCAAACACACATTTATTACATCAAGAATCCTCAAAAGAGTAATATTACAATAATGTGGCCTAGGGCCCAATAAAACAAAATAATGCGGAAGCAAAAAGTGTAACAAGTTCATCAACTCCACGAGCAAGCTGAGTGCAGAACAATGACCTATCGCACCTTATTCGTCGTCGGATAAATCTGCAACATGATAAGTTGCAGCCGTGTAGGTCAGTACATGGAATGTACTGGCAAGTCACATCATAAACTGTAATGAGCCTACAAAGTACATGCAATTTGGCTGGTGGAAAGCTCTAAGTTCAATGTTTGCATAAAGCTGATTTTTCCCTATCAAAATTTATTGTTCTACTTCTACAAATATCATAAGTCTGAGATGGCACCCCATCTCAACCATTCCAAGAATATGTCAATACCCAGTTGATTAATTAAGAGTGACGAGATCTCCCTACATTTCCACTACTAAAAGCTCAAGTTGTCCATGACCGGGGACACGGCTAATCGATTAGATTTTTTAACTCTGCAGAGGTTGTGCACTTTTTCCCACAAGACTAGACCACATCCTTGATTGGAAGATCGAGACATAGTCTTTCGAAAGCATTTCCCCTAACCCACGGATAGACCGGTACACCTACATCATCTACATCTGCTAGCCTATCCCGGAAGAGGTCACACCATCTACTCAACTACGTCAGAGCCCATATTGGCTTGCGGCTGCACACGGAAGCTTCTAGACATGAAAACAAGGTTGATCCCTTTGAGCCTGGGTGGACGGACCACTAGTGTGCACTCCCATGGATTCCCATGAATGCCCCCACTGTACTTCGCCACCATACAAACCAATTTCCACCCAGGTAGTTCATTAAAGTTGGTCCTAATTACTACTTTGTCACTCACATCTCAAGATGATAACACTCCCCAATCCACGTCTACTTTGGCGAAGCATTGTAACATAACACGGTGGCGACAAAGTTTGTACGGTTCAGACCTACCTCAAATGAACTACTGGGTGCGAGCATAGCCAACAGGTATAAAATCCTACCATGCAATCCTACAACAAAGGACTACGTGCAAATATAAATCATAGGTAAAAACATATATGATCAAAATGCAACTTGCCTTCGTGCTGAGAGTGAAGTTCAAGGGAGTGGTAGTATTCTGCTTCGCACTCCGGACAATCTATCGCAAAAGAAAAAAAATACATTCACATGAACAAGCATTCATACCATTCAAAGCAACATGCAACAAAAGTATTCGCAAAAGCCAAATAAAATCCAACACACGAAATAAGCATGAAAATTTTCAAGGTATAAAATCACGTGTGAAAGTGTTCAAAACTCGTGACGTGCACTAGTGTTCCTACAAGGCATACTAGCAATATTTTGATGAACAGAAAATAATTGTGTAGAAAATATTGTGGCAAAATTTCCTGGCATAGGATTTAGTTTGCGTGACGTGGTGCAAAAAGAATCACTTCAAATGGGTATACCGTTTGGAAGATATGGCCTAATAGAGTTTGAATTCAAATCTGAATTAAATTCAAATTTGAACTTGCAAAACTTTGCAATGATGGGTTCCCTAGTTAGGGCTACTCGATACGAAAATTTAGCCGCTGGTTTCATCTCGTTTCGATCTACGGTAAAAGTTAAGGCCGTTTGAAGTTTTGAAACAAATCTGAAAAAAAACTGCTACAATAGCGTTTCTGAAAACCCTAAAGTGTGAACGTTCGCGGCTATAGCGCGACGCGAATGGCTCTGGTTTGCTGGCTGCGTTCGCTGCGGCGGCTACGCGGTGAACATTCACTAATAAGGTAAAACCACCCGGTTCGGCTAAACTAAAACAAAACCGACGTTCGGTTTAAACAAACCGCACGGTTTAGATCTAATAAAAAAAACATTCTAACCTACCGGTTTGGTCTAGAAAAGAAAGAAAAAAAAACCTAGTCTAATCTATCTACGAATGAAACAGAGGCGAGCGCTTACAGAGGCTACGGCGTCGCTGGGCAGGAAGCTCGTCAGCTGTGGGGCGGCGACTGCGGCGGGCTCTGGCGTCGGCGAGGGGGCGGGGAAGGTGCGGCTCGGCGAGGGCGACCGAACGGTGGTGACGGTGGTCGGCGGGGACGACCGGATAGTGCGGGGCGAGCTCCTATACTCCGGCGAACTCCGGCGACGCAGGTCGTCGGGGTGGCAGCTCCGGCGAACCTAGGGGAAAACGAAGATGTCAGGGAGGTGCACAAGAACGAGGGGGTCCGATTCCCGCAAAGAAGCAGGGCCAAGGCAGCTCACCGGCGTCGGAATCGTCGACGGAGAGCTTCGGGGCATTATATAGGCGAGATGCAAACGGACGGGGCGACGGTTACGAGCGGCGAGAGGTGGAGCAGGTTGGCTGAATGGAATGAGGAGGCTCGGGGCTTTATATAGGCGCGTTCTGGCGGCGCGGGGCTGCGGGGATAAGGTCTATCCTGAGAGCTTCGCCCGGCAGGTGCGGACGCGCTCGCGCGGCTCTATCCCGTGCTGTGCGGGAGGTTGGGGATGACCTGGGGCTGGGCCCCACTTGCAGGCGTGTGAGAGAGGGAGAGAGAGAGTTGACCGAGAGAGAGACGCGCGTGCGTGCGAGGGGCTGGGGCGCTCGGTCGAGCGAGTGGCCTGGCCGGCTAGCGATCGGCCTGGCTGGGCCGTGTGGTGTGCGTGCGTGCGTGTGTTGTGTTTTTTTTTTGAAAACTCCTTTTTTCTTCTTTAGATCCAAATCAGAATCAAAATATATATACAAATATATATATATATATATATATATATATATATATATATATCAGAAAAATTCCTAAAATCCTTATTGGTAAAATAGAGCACAAGGAACACTAAATTCCTGCTCATAAATTTTTTTTAAAAAATATTTTTCTAATGCAATAAATTTAACCTTGGCTAAGAAAATAATTTTTGATGCAACCTTGAAAACACCAAATATTAGCCAACACTTCCCCACTCATGTATATTTTGAGGAAGTCATATTATCCTCTCTCTATTATTTTATGTGAGTGGAAAACTTGAACATCATAAACTCAAATGCAATAAATCATGAGATGCAATATGATGATCCTATTAACATCCTAATTTAATAAAATTGGGATGTTACAAACCTACCCCCCTTAAGATGAATCTCGTCCTCAAGATTCGGGTTGGCCAGCAAAAAGGTGAGGATGGTCACGCTTGAGATCTTCCTCTCGTTCCCAAGTAGCTTCCTCCTCGGTGTGGTGACTCCACTGAACCTTGCAGAACTTGATGACCTTGGTACGGGTGATCCTCTCGGCAGTCTCAAGAATCTTAACAGGCTTCTCCTCATAAGTTAGATCACTCTCCAACTGAATTGCTTCTAGTGGCACTGTATCTCTCAAAGGAATATCTGCCATCTCTGCATGACACTTCTTCAGTTGGGAAACATGAAACACATCATGAACTCCTGACAAACCCTCTGGAAGTTCCAACTTGTATGCAACTTCTCCTCTGCGTTCCAGAACTTTGTATGGCCCCACGAATCGTGGTGCTAACTTTCCTTTGACTCCAAAC
Organism: Elymus sibiricus; assembly: GCA_039707655.1. Lineage (NCBI taxonomy): Eukaryota > Viridiplantae > Streptophyta > Magnoliopsida > Poales > Poaceae > Elymus > Elymus sibiricus. The sequence goes on along the minus strand of CM077663.1, from coordinate 200,095,555 downwards.
CTCTTAATACCTCGAAGTGGAGACACTCGAAGGTATGCTCTATCTCCCACTTCGTAAATCACTTCCTTGCGTTTAGCATCGGCATAACTCTTCTGTCTAGACTGAGCTATCTTGAGTCTATCACGGATCAATTTGACCTTCTCCTCAGAATCTCTGATCAAATCAGATCCAAACAATTTGCGATCTCCAACTCCATCCCACATCAACGGTGTTCTGCACTTCCTCCCATACAATGCCTCAAAAGGGGCCATCTGTAAACTGGCTTGATAGCTGTTGTTGTACGAGAACTCTGCATAAGGTAAGTTATCATCCCAACTAGACCCGTAGTCTAGCGCACAAGCTCTCAACATGTCCTCCAGAATCTGATTTACCCTCTCTGTCTGCCCATCTGTCTGTGGATGGAAAGCTGTACTGAATTCCAGCCTGGTACCCAAAGTTTCGTGTAACTGATGCCAAAACTTTGAGGTAAACTGTGTTCCTCTATCTGATACAATGGTCCTCGGAACTCCATGCAGACATACAATCCTGGTCATATATATCTTCGCCAGCTTAGCACTTGTATAGGTAGTCTTCACGGGGATGAAGTGAGCAACCTTGGTCAAGCGATCAACTATCACCCAAATGGAATCATAACCTGAACGGGTCCTGGGTAATCCCGTGATGAAGTCCATGCCAAGTTTATCCCATTTCCAATCAGGTATCGACAATGGCTGAAGTAAACCTGCTGGTTTTTGATGTTCTGCCTTTACCCTCTGACATACATCACATACTGCTACATACTCAGCAATTTCCCTCTTCATACCGGTCCACCAAAAACTTTCCTTCAAGTCCAAATACATCTTGGTGTTTCCTGGGTGTATCGAGTAAGGCGAATCATGAGCCTCCTGAAGAATCAACTTCCTGATCTCTAGATCATTGGGCACACAAATACGCTGCTCAAACCATATGGTTCCATGCTCATCCTCACGGAATCCTTCTGCCTTTCCTTTGCTGATCCTCTCCTTTATCTCAGCAATACCTTGATCCAACTTCTGAGCTTCTCTGATCCTTCCCAACAAGGTGGACTGAACTTCGAGTGCGGCAACATAACCTCTTGGAACTATTTCCAACTGGAGATCTCTAAGTTCATCACACAACTCCTGAGGTAATCCTCCTGCGATAAGAGTGTTAACATAACTCTTACGGCTCAACGCATCTGCCACGACGTTGGCTTTTCCTGGATGATAATGCAAACTCATGTCATAATCCTTGATGAGGTCCAACCATCTCCTTTGCCTGAGATTCAACTCCTTCTGCGTGAAGATATACTTCAAACTCTTGTGATCTGTGTAAACATCACATTGATTTCCGATAAGGAAATGTCTCCAGGTCTTGAGTGCATGCACTACGGCTGCTAACTCCAAATCATGTGTGGCATAGTTCAACTCATGAGGTCGAAGCTGACGTGAAGCATAAGCTACAACCTTTCCTTCTTGCATAAGCACGCCTCCGAGTCCTTGGCGTGAAGCGTCGCAATACACCTGAAAATCCTTGTGTATATTCGGCAGAATTAGCACTGGGGCTGTAACCAAACGTTTCTTCAACTCCTGGAAACTGGCTTCACATTCCTCAGTCCAATTATACTTGGTGTCCTTCTTCAACAACTCCGTCATGGGCTTTGCAATCTTGGAGAAATTCTCAATGAACCTCCGATAATATCCTGCAAGTCCAAGGAAACTGCGGATCTCGCTAACTGAGGTCGGTGCCTTCCATTCTATGACTGCTTCTACCTTGGAAGGGTCCACGGCAATTCCTTCCCCTGACACAACATGCCCCAGAAACCCGACTTCCTTTAACCAAAACTCACACTTGCTGAACTTGGCATAAAGTTGGTGTTCTTTGAGCTTCTCCAGAACTAAGCGCAAATGTTCTGCGTGCTCCTCCTCATTCTTGGAGAAAACCAATATATCATCAATGAATACCACGACAAACTTATCCAAGTACTCCATGAATACCTTGTTCATCATGCTCATAAAATAGGCAGGGGCATTAGTCAAACCAAAAGACATGACTGTATACTCATAAAGCCCATACCTCGTGGTAAAAGCTGTCTTAGGTATATCCTTCTCACGGATCTTCAACTGATGATAACCCGATCAAAGGTCAATCTTGGAGAAAACACTAGCTCCTTCTAGCTGGTCAAACAAATCATTGATCATCGGCAGTGGATACTTGTTCTTGATGGTCACCTCATTCAAAGAACGATAATCCACACACATCCTCAAAGTTCCATCCTTCTTCTCCACTAAGAGTACTGGGGCTCCCCAAGGTGATGAACTCGGGCGAATATACCCCTTCTCCAGCAACTCCTCAATCTGCTTCTTGACTTCCGCTAGATCATTAGGGGGCATCCTGTATGGCCTCTTGGAGATAGGTCCGGTGCCTGGCAGTAACTCAATCAGAAATTGAATCTCCCGATCTGGTGGCATACCTGGCAACTCCTCTGGAAATACATCGGGATAATCCTTCACCACTGGTACTTCTTCCTGGACAACTCCCATAAGAGAGTTCACCTGAGTCCTCTTAGGCTTAAGCCTGGATACATACTTGATCCTTTTCTTCTCTGGGGTGGTGAGAAGAATCGACCTACTGGCACAATCAATGCTTCCCTGATACTTAGACATCCAATCCATACCTAGGATTACCTCCAACCCTTGTGACTCAAGTACGATCATATCTGTGGGAAAAACATGCCCCCTTATGTTCAAAGGCAACTGAAAACACCCCTGACTAGTCATAAACTCTGCTCCCGGAGAACTCACTAGAATAGGTGACTTAAGAGCTACGGTAGGCAACTTATGCTTATCCACAAATCCCCTTGATATGAATGAATGCGATGCACCAGTGTCAAATAGAATGAGTGCTGGGAATGAATTAACCAAGAACTTACCAATCACTGCATCCGGCTGCTCATAGACTTCTTCCACATTAACATGGTTCACATGCCCCTTAGTTAAAGGGTTGGGCTTCTTGCCTCCAGAACTTCCATTGCCATTCCCATTCTGCAGCTCGGGACACTCATTGGAGTAGTGCCCTGTCTTCTTGCACTTGAAGCAGGTGATGTGACTCAGATCCTTCCTCACTGGTGTAGCAGGGGTAGGGTGATGTTGATTGCCGTTTCCTCCATTCCCATTGCCATTCTTGTGGCCATTGTGGTTATGTCCATTGCCTCCATGCTGAGAGTGACCACCATGGTTATGATGGTTGTGCCCTCCAAACTTACTGTGTCCTGAACCAGAATATCCTGAGAAAGGGGCGGAGCGAGGCTTCTGCTGAGCTCCAGACTGAAACTTGCCTTGACCATATTTCCTCTTGCGATTTTCCATCTGCTGATGCTTGCCCTCTAGAGTGATCGCCTTGTCCACCAACTCTTGATAGTTCTCAAAAGTCGCTACCATCAACTGAATTCCCAGCTCATCATTCAGTCCCTCCAGAAACTTCTCTTGCTTGGCTGCATCGGTTGCCACGTCACCTGGGGCGTAACGGGATAACCTGCTGAAGTCGTCAACATACTCTGACACTGTGCGACCTCCTTGGCGCAAGTTGCGGAACTCCCTCTTCTTGAGAGCCATAGCTCCCGCTGAAACATGAGCAGTGCGGAACGCCTGCTGGAACTGAGCCCAAGTCACATTCTCCATGGGGTACGTGGCGGTGTAGTTCTCCCACCACGAAGCTGCTGGTCCATCCAGTTGGTGAGAGGCAAACCTCACCTTCTCCTGATCAGTGCATCCTGCTATGGCTAGCTTCCTACCCATGTTGCGAAGCCAGTCATCTGCGACGATCGGCTCCGGGCTGCTCGTGAAGATTGGAGGATTCAGCCTCAGAAAACGGGTAAGGCTGTCAATTGGTGGTGGAGGTGGAGGTGGAGGTGGCGGGTTGTGTTGGTTCTGGTTCATATTCTGCATCAACAGTTGTATCATCTGGTTCTGGGTGTGAAGTAACTGCTCCAAGGCGGGTGGGATATCATTCCCTGAGCCACTCCCGGAAGGGTCGCGCCTTGGTGGCATCTGTTGGGTTAGCATAGATGAGGTGTAGATAGAATTAGGCCTAAGGGAGAAACACTACCCATATGCAAATGATGGCAATAAAAATCCAAATCACTCCAATTCAATTCAATCAAAGAGTTCACACGAAACAAATCTAAGGTGAGCCATGTCACAAGATTTGACAAGGTCCCACAAATAAATCAAATCAAAAACTAATCGAATATCAAATCCTAATCTCTCATGGTGGTCTAAATCTACTCCTCATCGGAAAAGAGATCTATCATGTTGATGTCGGCTCCAGCGGCATCACTCTGTATCTCCTCATCGTCGTCCTCATAGTCATTGTCCTGACTGACGTAGTCCCCGTAAGAGTAATCCTCTTGGAGATTCTCCCCGTTATCAAGCTTTTCCTCAGCTTCCTCTAGCTGAAGCTTCAACTCGTCGAACTTATCCTGCAGCGCATCGAGCTCCTCCTCGTGCTCTGCGCGAGCGTTCTGAAGCTCTTCTTCCAGCTCGGCCTTGCGGGTCATCAGGTTGTGGGTGGTGATGAGGCTGTTGTCCATCTCTTCCTTCATCCTGGTGATGAGCTCCTCCAGGTCCTCAATGTGTGATGTGATGGTGTCGTCCTCCCTGGTGCGCACCACATCTCCATCCGAGTCGCGGCGCGCGTACATGACGTAGTTGCTCCTCCTGAGATCCTCGCGGTATTCATTCCGAATGCACCCAAGTGCAAAGAGGGCGGCGATCCCCTTGCCAATGCCCCATGACTCTACATCCACGTAGAAGTCGATCGGCTCGGTGGTGTTTCCAAATGTTCGCCCTGGAATGTGGACGTCAATCCTCCAGCGCATCTCCTCAGGTAGAGTGGCCGTGAACGTCCCGGTGAAGGTGGGCAGTGCAATGCGCAGATGACCCACGACATTCATCAGCTGCCTTCCAAAGGGCATGGTTGCGTCGGGCTGAGCAAACTCAACAATGGGGTTCGACATCTATAGTTTGAAAGAGGGGAGAAATTAGTAATCAAGCAGGGAAAAGTATAAGACCAAAACAGGTGATATAAAAGAGTTGTAAAACAGGGTTTTAATCCTATGGCTTTCCATTTTCTAGGGTCACGTCCTACAGTCAACGTGTGCTCTGGTACCATCTTGTAGCGACCCGATCTCAAGGGATCGGAGTCTCTGTGCTTAAGTGTCATCCCTGGATCGGTATGCTGACACACACAGTACTCGAGGATTTATAACAGAGTTCAAACACACATTTATTACATCGAGAATCCTCAAAAGAGTAATATTACAATAATGTGGCCTAGGGCCCAATAAAACAAAATAATGCGGAAGCAAAAAGTGTAACGAGTCCATCAACTCCACGAGCAAGCTGAGTGCAGAACAACGACCTATCGCACCTTATTCGTCGTCGGATAAATCTGCAACATGATAAGTTGCAGCCGTGTAGGTCAGTACATGGAATGTACTGGCAAGTCACATCATAAAGTGTAATGAGCCTACATAGTACATGCAATTTGGCTGGTGGAAAGCTCTAAGTTCAATGTTTGCATAAAGCTGATTTTTCCCTATCAAAATTTATTGTTCTACTTCTACAAATATCATAAGTCTGAGATGGCACCCCATCTCAACCATTCCAAGAATATGTCAATACCCAGTTGATTAATTAAGAGTGATGAGATCTCCCTACATTTCCACTACTAAAAGCTCAAGTTGTCCATGACCGGGGACACGGCTAATCGATTAGATTTTTTAACTCTGCAGAGGTTGTGCACTTTTCCCCACAAGACTCGACCACATCCTTGATCGGAAGATCGAGACATAGTCTTTCGAAAGCATTTCCCCTAACCCATGGATAGACCGGTACACCTACATCATCTACATCTGCTAGCCTATCCCGGAAGAGGTCACACCATCTACTCAACTACGCCAGAGCCCATATTGGCTTGCGGCTGCACACGGAAGCTTCTAGACATGAAAACAAGGTTGATCCCTTTGAGCCTGGGTGGACGGACCACTAGTGTGCACTCCCATGGATTCCCATGAATGCTCCCACTGTACTTCGCCACCATACAAACCAATTTCCACCCAGGTAGTTCATTAAAGTTGGTCCTAATTACTACTTTGTCACTCACATCTCAAGATGATAACACTCCCCAATCCACGTCTACTTTGGCGAAGCATTGTAACATAACACGGTGGCGACAAAGTTTGTACGGTTCAGACCTACCTCAAATGAACTACTGGGTGCGAGCATAGCCAACAGGTATAAAATCCTACCATGCAATCCTACAACAAAGGACTACGTGCAAATATAAATCATAGGTAAAAACATATATGATCAAAATGCAACTTGCCTTCGTGCTGAGAGTGAAGTTCAAGGGAGTGGTAGTATTCTGCTTCGCACTCCGTACAATCTATCGCAAAAGAAAAAAAATACATTCACATGAACAAGCATTCATACCATTCAAAGCAACATGCAACAAAAGTATTCGCAAAAGCCAAATAAAATCCAACACACGAAATAAGCATGAAAATTTTCAAGGTATAAAATCACGTGTGAAAGTGTTCAAAACTCGTGACGTGCACTAGTGTTCCTAAAGGCATACTAGCAATATTTTGATGAACAGAAAATAATTGTGTAGAAAATATTGTGGCAAAATTTCCTGGCATAGGATTTAGTTTGCGTGACGTGGTGCAAAAAGAATCACTTCAAAAGATATGGCCTAATAGAGTTTGAATTCAAATCTGAATTAAATTCAAATTTGAACTTGCAAAACTTTGCAATGATGGGTTCTCTAGTTAGGGCTACTCGATACGAAAATTTAGCCGCTGGTTTCATCTCGTTTCGATCTACGGTTAAAAAGTTAAGGCCGTTTGAAGTTTTGAAACAAATCTAAAAAAAAACTGCTACAATAGCGTTTCTGAAAACCCTAAAGTGTGAACGTTCGCGGCTATAGCGCGACGCGAATGGCTCTGGTTTGCTGGCTGCGTTCGCTGCGGCGGCTACGCGGTGAACATTCGCTAATAAGGTAAAACCACCTGGTTCGGCTAAATTAAAACAAAACCGACGTTTGGTTTAAACAAACCGCACGGTTTAGATCTAATAAAAAAAACATTCTAACCTACCGGTTTGGTCTAGAAAAGAAAGCAAAAAAAACCTAGTCTAATCTATCTACGAACGAAACAGAGGCGAGCGCTTACAGAGGCTACGGCGTCGCTGGGCAGGAAGCTTGTCAGCTGCGGGGCGGCGACTGCGGCGGGCTCCGGCGTCGGCGAGGGGGCGGGGAAGGTGCGGCTCGGCGAGGGCGACCGAACGGTGGTGACGGTGGTCGGCGGGGACGACCGGATAGTGCGGGGCGAGCTCCTGTACTCCGGCGAACTCCGGCGACGCAGGTTGTCGGGGTGGCGGCTCCGGCGAACCTAGGGGAAAACGAAGATGTCAGGGAGGTGCACAAGAACGAGGGGTTCCGATTCCCGCAAAGAAGCAGGGCCAAGGCAGCTCACCGGCGTCGGAATCGTCGACGGAGAGCTTCGGCTCCGGCGAGATGCGAACGGATGGGGCGACGGCTACGAGCGGCGAGAGGTGGAGCAGGTTGGCTGAATGGAACGAGGAGGCTCGGGGCTTTATATAGGCACGTTCTGGCGGCGCGGGGCTGCGGGGATAAGCTCTATCCCGAGAGCTTCGCCCGGCAGGTGCGGACGCGCTCGCGCGGCTCTATCCCGTGCTGTGCGGGAGGTTGGGGATGACCTGGGGCTGGGCCCCACTTGCAGGCGTATGAGAGAGGGAGAGAGAGAGTTGACCGAGAGAGAGACGCGCGTGCGTGCGAGGGGCTGGGGCGCTCGGTCGAGCGAGCGGCCTGGCCGGCTAGCGATCGGCCTGGCTGGGCCGTGTGGTGTGCGTGCGTGCGTGTGTTGTGTTTATTTTTTGAAAACTCCTTTTTTTTTCTTTAGATCCAAATCAGAATCAAAATATATATACAAATATATATATATCAGAAAAATTCCTAAAATCCTTATTGGTAAAATAGAGCACAAGGAACATTAAATTCCTGCTCATATAATTTTTTTTTTAAAAATATTTTTCTAATGCAATAAATTTAACTTTGGCTAAGAAAATAATTTTCGATGCAACCTTGAAAACACCAAATATTAGTCCAACACTTCCCCACTCATGTATATTTTGAGGAAGTCATATTATCCTCTCTCTATTATTTTATGTGAGTGGAAAACTTGAACATCATAAACTCAAATGCAATAAATCATGAGATGCAATATGATGATCCTATTAACATCCTAATTTAATAAAATTGGGATGTTACAAATAAATATCAATATAAAAGCATGATGCAAAATGGACGTATCACCGGCTTATGCCAAGTTTATGGCTCGGCCTTGTTATATTTACTTGCAGCTCAAGATGCCCGGTCTGAATGGGACGATTACGGTGCACGGTGATCGGAAGATTGCTCTTGAGTGCGAGGAAGGCGATGTTGTGTATGCAGAGTCAAGTTGTGCTGAGGTAGAGCTCAAATTCTACAAAGTTAATGTTGACCTGGCGGATATGACCCCATTGAAGAAGCCCAGTACAGAGTCTGAGCCGCCCTTGAAGTTTGTGGCAGAGGATATCAAGTTGGTGGATTTCGTTCCGGGCGACTCATCGCAGCTGTTCACTATAGGGGCTAATATGGACCCCAAATAGGAAAGCGCGTTCATCAAATTCGTCCGTGAGAATCGGGAAATCTTTGCATGGAAGCCTTCTGACATGCCAGGTGTACCGAGAGAATTCACTGAGCACCACCTTAATGTGGATCCTATTAAACCAGTCAAGCAATTCCTTCGTCATTTCAATGAAGAGCGGCGTAAAGCTATTGGGGAAGAGGTAGCCGGCTCTTCGTAGCAGGGTTTATCGTGGAGGTTTTTCACCCGAAGTGGTTGGCTAATCCCGTGCTCGTACTTAAGAAGAACGACACGTGGCACATGTGTGTAGATTACACAGATCTCAACAAGGCGTGTCCGGTTGATCCATTTGCTCTCCCTCGTATCGACCAGATCATTGATGCAAAGGCGGGTTGCGAGAGTTTTTGTTTCCTGGATGCTTATTCGGGTTATCATCAGATCAAGATGGCAGTTAAAGACCAAGAGAAGACATCTTTCATCACACCTTTTGGGGCTTTCTGCTACGTGTCCATGCCTTTTGGACTCAAAAGTGCGCATGCGACTTATCAACGCTGTGTACAGAACTGTCTTCATAGTCAGATCGGACGCAATGTTCATGCTTATGTGGATGATATTGTAGTCAAGTCAAGGAAGAAGGAGACTCTGCTTGATGATTTGAAGGAAACTTTTGATAACCTGCGGGTTTACAAGATGATGCTTAATCCCGCTAAGTGTGTTTTCGGTGTACCTGCAGGCAAGCTCCTGGGTTTTTTGGTTTCAGAGCGGGGCATTGAAGCTAACCCGGATAAAATAAAGGCCATCACCTCATTATCTAAGCCGGCATGCATTAATGACGTCCAGCGCTTGGCGGGTCGTATTGCCGCTTTAAGCCGGTTCATAAGCCGCCTGGGCGAGAAGGCTATCCCCTTGTATCAGATGATGAAGAAGACAAATGATTTTGTCTGGAGTGATGCCACCAATGATGCATTTGAAGCGCTCAAAAAACAGTTGGTTGGGCCGCCTGTCTTGGCCGCTCCTGTGGAAAAAGAGCCATTGCTCCTATACGTGGTGGCTAATAACAAGGCCACCAGCGCGGCAGTCGTTGTGGAGCACAAGGAGGCAGGCAAAGAGTACCCAGTCCAGCGGCCGGTTTATTATGTCAGCGAGGTTTTGACAGAGTCCAAGCAAAGGTACCTGCATTGGCAAAAACTGGTGTTTGGAGTGTTCATGGCAAATCGCAAGTTGAAGCATTATTTCCTTGGACATCCAATCACGGTGGTCAGCTCTGCTCCTTTGGGAGATATCATTCATAATAGAGAAGCCACCGGCAGGATTGCTAAGTGGGCAATTGAGCTTGGGCCTCTTAATTTGAGATATGTGCCTCGAACAACTGTCAAGTCTCAAGCCCTGATGGATTTTATCAATGACTGGACGGAGTGTCAAGCACCTAAGGAGAAGCCGGACAACACATATTGGACAATTCATTTTGATGGATCCAGACAATTGGAAGGCTTGGGGGCTCGAGTTGTTTTGACTTCCCCTAGAGGTGACAAATTTTGTTATGTATTAAGGCTAATGTTTCCTTGTACTAACAATGCAGCTGAGTATGAAGCCTTGCTTCATGGGCTCCGTGTGGCCAAGGAGATGAATTTGAGTCGGGTCAGATGTCTCGGCGACTCAGACCTTGTGGCCCAACAAGTCTCGGGCACGTGGGAGTCTAAAGACCCTCGTATGGCGGCTTATCACCAGGCGGTTGACGTCATTGCGGGTCACTTTAAGGGTTATCAGGTGGATCATATTGATCGTCGGAAGAATGAGGCGGCTGATGCATTATCACGATTGGGGTCTCAGCGTAAGCTGTTCCCGCCTAATGTGTTTCTGGATGTACTGCATCAGCCGTCTGTCAAATTACCTTCTGAGGAGGATCTTGCTATACCTGGCCCGGAAGGACAGTTGGTGGCGGCTCTTCATGCTATTCCTGATTGGACGCTGCCTTATTTGGCATATTTGACTCGTGGCGAGTTACCTGAGGACGAGACCTTGTCACGGCAAATCATGAGGCGGTCTAAATCCATGACTATTGTCAATGGCGAGTTGCACAGGTGTAGCATGACTGGCGTGTTTCAACGATGTGTTTCTCCTGAGGAGGGCCGTGAAATCTTGCAAGAGATACATGCCGGCGATTGTGGTCACCATGCCGGGTCAAAATCCCTGGTGGCCAAATCATTCCGGCACGGTTTTTACTGGTTGACAGCTCATGCAGATGCAGAGTATTTGGTCACTAAATGTGATGGGTGTCAGAAATTTGGATGACATGCCCATGTGCCGGCTCAAGAATTGCGGATGATTCCAATCACCTGGCCGTTTGCGGTCTGGGGGCTTGATATGGTTGAACCGTTTAAGAGGTCCAAAGATAAGAAGACCCACCTCTTGGTGGCGGTTGATAAATTTACCAAGTGGGTTGAGGCAGAGCCGGTCAGCAAGTGCGACGCAGCAACGGCAGTTCAGTTCGTCAAGAAGCTGATCTTTCGTTTTGGTTACCCTCACAGTATCATTACTGACAATGGTACAAATCTGTCCAAGGGGGCAATGAAAGAGTTCTGCGAAAGTGAACACATCCGCCTCGATGTCTCCTCCGTGGCTCACCCACAGTCTAATGGCCAAGCAGAGCGTGCTAACCAGGAAATTTTGAGAGGGATAAAACCCCGGCTTATGGTTCCTTTGGAACGAATGCCGGGTTGTTGGATGGAGAAATTACCTTCAGTTCTTTGGAGCATCAGGACCACCCCCAACAGATCAACCGGCTACACGCCTTTCTTCATGGTTTATGGCGCAGAAGCTGTTCTCCCGAGTGATATCCGTCATGACTTGCCCAGGGTGGTGGCTTACATGGAAACTGATAATAAGACGGCGCGTCAGGACGCATTGGATGCCTTGGATGAAGAACGGGATCTTGCAGCAGCACGGTCGGCGATTTAGCAGCAAGATCTGCATCGCTATCATTGCCGCAGAGTCAAGACCCGGATGTTCCAAGAAGGCAACTTAGTGCTCCGTCTGATTGAAGACCAGCCAGATATGCATAAGTTATCACCCCCCTGGGAAGGACCTTTTGTGATCAGCACAAATCTCAACAATGGTTCATATTATCTCATTGATGTGCGGGAGAGTGACAAGTCATGCACTTCTGGGGAGGAGACTGTCAGGCCGTGGAACATTGCTCTTCTTCAGCCTTACTACACTTGAGCCATCGGGTCTCATCAATGTACATACTTCTGTCATTGTATATACCCCTTTTTATCATATAATAAAGCCGGCATCCCCATAATTCGGGGCCTCTGTCGTTTTCCTCCAACAGTCTTGTGTAAAAGTTGGTTCGTAATAAGGTCACTTGGGGGCTTCCAACTCACTGAGTTTAGCTTTCATACCCTCTTGGCCGGCTTCAAAGCCATATCTGAGTTAAACCTGCCTGTTTGCAACTTGCTACTCCGCCAGCTGACCCGCCGAACGTTTGACAGTCAATCTTTCTTAAGACCCTGAACTAGTCAAAGTTAAAACGACGACTTATGTCACGAGAGAGCCGGCTTACAGAGAGCTAGGATAAACTCACCTATCTGCTGTAGTCTCTCCGCTATGTGGCCCGTTCGTACTCTTAACAGTCAATCTTTTTTAAGACCCTGAACTGGTTAAGGTTAAAACGACGGATTTATGTCACGTGAGAGCCGGCTTATGGGATTTTGGGCACTCATGCGTAGGTTCTTTGAAGCAAAAACCTTGAGTTTTTCTAAAAAATATAAAACAAGAGTTGACCTCTTTTGGTTGTGCCTTCAAAGCCACCTAAACAATAATGAAAGATATACATATGTTTTCTACTTGTTGTTTTGCAGGAATTTTTTATGATAAGATACTAAGTCTTTGGATAATAACTTATCCTGGCTTAGTATTGCTCATGGATTACAGTGTATGGCTATTATGACCCGCCAGTGGGAATTGATGAATTGATACTGAGGCATAAGAAATATGATCATATCAAAACATACACATGGTGGAAAAAAATTTTGAAGCGCCAAAGCTGCCAGAATGTGAGTTGATAAAACTCAAAACGTGCGCGAAGGCATGGCACAGGCAATCAAGTTTTTTACTATGGCTATTACAAGGCTACATGGAGCCCAAAATTTTTGGACTCATAGTTTTTCACAAAAGTAATAACACGGCAGCTCAGCATGCCCGGGTTAACTTCATCTGAGGCCATCTCCTCGCCTAACTCGCCGTCGGGTCATCCTGCACCGGGTCTTCTGTCTCCTGGATCTGAAGATTGTCCACATCCTAGTTGCAATTGATTAAGGCTTCAAATTCAGCTTCGTCATGCAAGATTGGAGACGGGTCAACATCAGGGGCAAAGATATGCTTACGACGCTGAGGAGTCCGATCCACCGACTCAAAAGTAGGCGCCCGGACTCGTGCATTGTTGTCATCATAAGTCGCCTGATAAACCTTTAGATCAGCTTCTGCGGCTAATTGGCTGGCCAATGCTCGAGACGCTCTGAAGCAACGAGCATAGTCATCTTGCGTGAATTCTGACCCGTCGGCCTTCAGCTGTGGAAACCCTCCAACCATCTCCTCCGGGTTAAGCTCCAGGGCATAAGCCAAAGCCCGGCTCAAAGCAGCTATTGCGCCTTTATGGGCGGCTGATTTCTTCAATTCTTCAAACTGCTTGGGGATGGTGGAGAGGCATTTCAGCACGTCTTTGATAAGCTTTGGAGTGCCCTTTTCACCCATGACAGCCCTGATGGTGAAAAGGCTTCCAGCATATAGCTGCTCAGTGAATGAATATAAAGCTTTCAGCTTAAGCAAGCTGTCATCTGGAAGGTTACGAGCTCGACGACCTACAAACAATTCACTTGTATAAGTCGCCGGGCGAGTCTTTATAAGATTATTTGAAAAGAATGCTCATAACATAATCAGCAATACTTACCAAAGACAGCCTCACTCATCCGAGCTACATGGCGTTTGAGACTGGTCAGCTCTTCAGCAACGGGTTTAAGTTGGCCCTCGGTGTCTTCTGCGCGTTTGACTAAAGCGGCATGTTCAGCTTCAACAGATTGCTTGTAGGCTTCAAAATCCGCCTTAGTCTTTTCTAGCTCTGTTGAGGAGAGCCGCCATTTTGCGTCAGCTTTAGCTCGAGCATCTTGTTGCAAAGCCAGGTTTTTCCTAAGGTCGGTCAAACTAGACTCGGCCACATTTAAAGCTTCCTGCACAATATAATTGTCAAGTATAAGTTTATCAAATTTAAGCCGCCAACACAGTTTATAATGGAACTTGGGGGTACTGAAGAAGGTTGTTACAGGTCTCAAGCAGATTGCAAGCAATATACTTGACACTTGGGGGCTAATGTGTATCAGTTCTTTCAAAGTCTACAATACAAATAAGACCCGGATCATCTTCACGAAGATAACCCGGCCCTTGGGGGCTACACATTGTTCCTCAAGTCTATATGATCAGATCTACAAAAAGTACCAGCTCATTATTTACATAATGACCCGACCCTTGGGGGCTACACATTGCTCCTCAAGTCTATATGATCAGATCTACAAAAAGTGTCGTCTCATTATTTACATAATGACCCGACCCTTGGGGGCTACAAGCTGATTTATTGAAGTCTACATATTGCTGAAGACCCGGCTTATCTTCAAGCAAATAAGCCGGCTCTTGGGGTCTACGTAAGGATATATGGAAGGCAAGGAAGGTTGAGTACCTCATATTTCTTCTTCTTCATGCCAACTAAGTTGGCCTCCATGTCCTGGCTCGCGGAGAGGCGGGTTAGGTATCCAGAGTGTAGCTCGTCAGCACTAAGCTTCTCAAGATTAGGCAGGTCAAGCTTAACCCTCTCCTTCTCAGGCGAAGGCGCCTCATCCTTACTAATATGCTTGGTCAGCACGTTGGAAGGGGCGGGAGCTGTGTAAGTTGTTCCGGTGATGGTAACCTCTTCCTCATGAGAAGTCACATCTTCAGCTGTTGGCAGAGGGTTGGGCGGCTTAGGATCAGTTTCCGGATTAGCCTCTGGAATCACAATGTCAACATCCGCCGGCTCAGTAGGCTGGGGAGTTTCATCATGGGCGCCTTGGTCAGCTTCGGAGGGCTCGACTTGAATTTCAGGAGTGCCAAGCTTCGGGTTCTCCGGCTCTGGGACGTCAGGATTGGCAGATGACCCGCTTAATTTCCTCTTCTTAGCTTGGGCCCTCTGAACAAAGATTTCATTATAAGTCATATGCAAGGGCAAAACATAAAGCAGTATGGGATGCAAAGAAGTTTACCCTGGATTGATAACAAGAGGAGGCAATTTTGAGGCGGTTGAGTCGCCAGAAGAAGGAGGTGTTTCCTGAAGAGTAAAAATTGGGAAATATGAGCAAGTTACAGCACGAGACTAATGTACAGAAGAAATGGAAACAAAGCTATGAATTACCTCATTACGACGTTCCCGAGGAGCTGGAGCGTCGGGTAAGCTGGCCACTAGGTCTTCAGAGCCGCCGCTCCAGGTCTGACGCCTGGAGTCATGTCGCTGCTTCTTCAAAAGAAAGTTGGTATCCAAGTGAGCAAGGGGGTGTGAAAACTTTACTTTCGGGATGATCCGCCGTATTTTGTCTCTTGGCAAAGGTTCCGAGTCGGAGGAGATAGTAGTTACCTTTGCTGCACCGGCTTGGCTCGTCTCCGCTTCACCCTGAGAGGAGTCAGCGTCAATAAGTTGCATGAAAAGAAGGCCAAGAGAGTCAAGTTCTACCTCTGAGTCATCCAGTTCAAGCAGTTCTTGAGCTGACGGCTTCTTCTTATGAGCCAGAGCCCGGGTCTTAGTTGCCTTTGTTTTCTTCTTTGAAGTGGAGGCAGTGGTTATTCTCTTCTTCCAGAAGGGAGAGTCTGCCTGTATACGTAAATGCATTTGCAAAAAGGTTAAATGAGGTGTGTGAAGTGCAAAGTCTAAAGGAAAAGAGTGAAGTTTAAAGGGAAAAAGCCTTACTGTGGGAGCTGGGTTATGAGCGTAGAAGGGGTTTAAACCCATCTTGTTGCAGACCTCCTGAGGCTCTCCCAGCAGAGATTTGACAATCAAGTTGAGGTCCCTGTCCGTTAGAGGCGTTTGACTGAAGCACTGAGGGTCATTCACTTCACCAGTATATTCACACATTAAGCCGCCGAGCCGGCTCAATGGTAAAATTCTCCAAGAGACCCAGCAGCGGGTTAGATCAACGCTGGTTAATCCATTGGCCAATAAAGCCCTGATCTTTGAAAATGTTGGAGCGTCTTGGGCGCGCTCTATGGCAGACAACCGGTCTGGGAGCTCGGTGGTGGTGCAGAGCCGGTAGGGACGATAACCCGGCAGTGGATTTTCTCCGGCCGGAGAAGTGTCTTGGCAATAGAACCAGGTATGATTCCAATCTTTGGGATGGCTAGGCAGAGTCGCCGAGGGAAAAGAAACATGTCTCCGCCTCTGAATTGAAACACCGCCAAGTTCAAGGCTTGGTCCATCTGCAATCTCCGTCTAGCGGTTGATGTAGAAGAAATCTCCGAAGAGCTCAACGGAGGGCTCTTCTTGTAGATGTGCTTCATAGAATATTTGAAATTGGCACAAGTTGGTAACAGAGTTGGGGCCAAAGTCTTGAGGATGCAGCTTGTAAAAATGCAGGGCGTCCCGGAAAAACTTTGATCCGGGCGGTGAGAAGCCACGGAGAAGATGGTCTGTGAAGACAATAACTTCCCCTTCCTTGGGTTCGGGAGTGATCTCATCACCAGGAACCCGCCAATGGATGACATCTTGAGCCGGCAAAACTCCCATGACTACGAAATCATTAAGTATCTCCTCGGTAACCCCGGAGCCTACCCAATCGCAAGAGGCGGGGGCTTTAGCCATGACGGCGGGTTAAACGATGTGGAAAGACATGGATATGCGGCGGGTTAAGAACGTTACGTGACCAAAATAGCTATGACTAAGACGGCAATGCTACTTGGCGGGTCATTGTTAAGTTATGAGCCGCCGTCAACTACAGGTGTGAAGCGAATTATATTTTGCCAGGGAGAGCCGACAGCATGATGGTGGGTTAAATGGACAAGTGAATATTGAAAATGTTGCTAAGTGTGGACAAACAAGTTCCACCAACTACGGCTGCAGTTGCAAGATCTATGGACGAAGATAAAAGGGAAATATTTCCTAAAGCTAAAAACGTCAGTGGAAGAACAGGCAGTTCATATATGGATTCCAGTGAAGAAACGATCTACACTGAGTATGGAATAGATGCTAAGCGGAGCCTGCGCATTTTCACTATTGTCTCGGAGCCGAAGGGGTGTTTTCCTTTCCGATCTATGGCAAGTACTCCGATGAACAGCGACAGACTCGAAGAACTCCGATGAACTAATGGGGATCTACGAGGGAAGAAGAATGGAACCTGGAAGATGTAGGGGATGCGGGCGTGCGCCGGCGGGCTTTGGTCACGGTTAGGGTGATGCGGCGGCCTTGTTGAGGACGACGGCGTGGTCCGGACGGCGCGGCGGAGCTTCGGTTGCGTGGGCGTCTGGAGGAAGAAGATGAGAGATGCGGCAGCGGGGGAAAGTGAAAAGGATGGGACCCCCCACGCCTATTTATAAGGGGGAGATGGAACAACAATAGTCCAACGCGGGAATCGAGGAGACAAAATAATGATTGACCAAGAAAACGCCGCGATTCTTGGGTTGACCAGTTAATGCAAAGATCTGTTGTGATGTCATTAAGATCTTTTGGATTTACCAGAGATGACGTCATCCATTTTTACATGGCGGGTCATGAAGGTTTATTTCAGATCAGGTGATTATGAAGAACACAAGACTCGCCAACCAGAAGACTTGAAGATTGACATGAACAGGTTCAAATCAATCTGGGGCCTAATGTTGGGGATATAACCCCACGGTGAGACCCGCCCAGGAAGGGCCGGGTTAGGAAGTTGGCGGCTTAACAGTGAGGCCTTAATCAGGCCAGAAGACTAAGACGAGCCTGCAGGTGATTTACCAGACGGGCCGGGCGGAGGCCCAGAGCCGGAAGACCGTGCGTGACCCGGAGGTGTAAGCCGCCGGGAGATGACTTCTCAGTTAAGGCAAGCCGATTTAGAGATAAGGTCGGTTACTAGATGTAACCTGGTGCGGACTCTTGTAAGCCCAGGGCCTCGACCTGTGTATATAAAGGCGGGTTCCCTGGGCGGCTTAAGGTACGAAACCTTTGATCGAGAGCTAGGTCAAGCAAATCCGCTCCCTTGTAATCGATACTCAATCAATACAACTCAAAGCAGGACGTAGGCTTTTACCTCCTTCGAGAGGGGCCGAACCTGGGTAAACCTATGTCTTTCGTCCCGACCAACCCCTTCGAGTTAACCGCCGCAGCGATGGCTTCACCCCTAAGTCCTTTCACGAGGACATCTGCCGTGATAAAACCACGACACAACCCGAGAACACGAGTTCACTGCAGGAGTCTGCGGCGTATTCCGGGTTACCGAATATGACGATCCGACCTGGGGTGAAGTTATTAGTATGGCAAAGCCGGCCAGCCCAATCCGCATGAAGCATGATGCTGCCGAAGGCGAAGATTCATCCCAATAGAAAGGTCATGCTACAACCAATGCCATCGTCGATCCAGAGACGAGCCACCGAGCCCTTTCGATCACATAGAGGGACCTATATGGGCCACCAATGTCGGAGTTGAATCCGACGAATCTCGTGTAGGGGTTCCTGAGATGGTGACCTTGGCTTGATGGTAACAAGACAAAGAGGGACACGGTGTTTTACCCAGGTTCAGGCCCTCTCAAAGAGGTAAAGACCTACATCTTGCTTCTGTTGTATTTATTGTGCATGGGGTACAGAGTACAAGATGCTCTACCTTGAGATTCTATGTGAATGAATCTAACCTTACGAGTCAGGCATACGACGATCTATGGGACCTACGGGGCCCCTTTACAGTTCAACTGTGGTGATTCTTGGGCACAAAGAGCATCACCAATCCATGCGTGCTCAAGGGTTTAGACAGGTTTGGGCCGCTCGGGGGCATAAAACCCTACGTCCTGTGTTTGGTGGATTATATGAGTTCACAGTACAGGAGCGTAATGGCCCGACAAGGGATGCTCGAGGAGTGCGGTTACGCGTGCCAATGAACAAGGTGTCGACCTTTCTAAAGGTAGCCATGGGCCTCCTTTTATAGGCTAAGGGGCTAGCACAGTGGCTAAAATGGTAATTACATGGGTAAACAATGTATACTATAGTTGCCAAAACTACTGGCGATAGCTATAGTGGGAAATACCTAACTCTGACGGACTAGGACAGGCACATTGAATGCGTCGTGAGGTGTCATGCTGGCGACGTCACCCGGCAAGGATCGTCTCTCCTTCTATGCCATTCGCCCAGATACCTCTTATTCCTTTGCCACGCCATAGGATGGGTGTCTTTAAAGCTGCTGTATATCCACTATGCCGCCACATGCCCCGACCAGCTCTACCTAATTGCCTACCCGCTCAACACCTAGCTGATGTAGTCAGTACCTGGTGATGTGGAGCGACGGCTTGGCGGGCGGAGATCTTGGCGGGAGCGCTTGCAGTCGGGTCTTCTCTACCGACAAGGAGGCTTGCCGGTTGCTTTGGTCCTTGCTTGATGTTGCTTGGAGGTTGGTGTTCGCCTGGTAAGGTCTTACGAGTCCGGAGGCCGCGGTCGTCTGTGTACAAGTCCGGGTGCTAAGGGCCCCGTTTCTTAGTACACTGACAGGAGCCCCCGGGCCTGGGCCACACTTGAGTCCGTGACGCCATTGCGCTAGGCCCAAAACAAGTGCACAAATACATGCGGTCACATTTCCCCGAGGTTATGATGATTTTTACTGCCCTTTCCCATGATGCACATTGAACGCAGGTTGTGGGAGTGGTGGAGCGAGACGGCCGAGGGGACGCGCCTAAAAAGCCGCATCGCGTTGGACTGGGAGAGGTGCCTCTTGTGTCGCGTGTTCTCACATGAGGCGCGGTACTGGTGGAGATGGGCTGTCGCCCAAGCAGCACGCTTGGCAGTGAACGGTCGCCTCGGATAGTGAAGAGCCAGCCCCCGTGCCTTCCTTATGGAGGGAGAAAATCCGGTGGGCGCTGCTTATCTGCCTCTTTCCATTCCATGACATTAATCATCGTCACCCTCCCCCTTCGTCTTCCTTCTTTACTGTATCACGCACGACGCGTGTCACATGCGAGACTCGGCATTGGCCGAAAGGGGCGGTCGCTGGCATAGTGTGTTCGCCAGTGCGCATTCACCATCGGTTGCGAAGAGTCAGCTCCCATCGCCTCGTCCCTATAAATAGGGGGGTCAGGAAGGGTGTTGCTCGCTCACATCTCCCCGCTCAAGCCTGCCAGTTAGCTCCACCTTCTACCTTCCGCCACCTCCTCCAGCGCGCCATTGCTGGGATGGCGATGGGTCATGGCCGTGCTCGAGGGCCCGCCACCACTGCGTCGGTTGCTCCCCGGAGCCCAATGCACATCGTGGTGCCGGTGGCAGGGGTCGGCTCCAGTTCCCACGGAAGGGCGGCATCCAGGGGCCATGGGAGGACGGGTCCCTCAAACCACGTCGGTCATGGCGGTGCTTCCCTCCCCCCCGTCTCGCGTAGGGACTCACACGGGGGAGGCGGCGCACGAGTTCATCATGGTGTTGCCCCGTCTCCCCTAAAGCTGGTTGCATCTTCCCGACCCCTTCGCGAGGGCCATGGAAGGCAGCAGACCTTTAGGCCTGTGGCTCCGGGCGGACGGCTGCTGCAACGGTCCTGTCTGGGTGGCGGTCGACCTCTCCCTCGGAAGCGCCATGTTCTTGATCCATGGGTGGAAGTTGTTCGCTCGCTCCCGTGGCCTGGGGCCGGGGCATCTCCTCCAGTTCAAGTTTGACGGTGCTGCCACTCTCTCCGCGAAGTTCTTTGGGGCTTCCGGCATCCGCCTAGAGTGCTACGCAGAGAGCTCGAGCGGCAGCGACTTCGACTCCTCTAGTGACAACGATGACAACGATAGCCCCCTCGACATCAAGCACGAGGACTCCAACTAGTCACGCGTGGCACTTTGGCTAGGTTTTGGAGATATGTCGGCTGATGCGGGAACGAGGCTCCATCCTTGAGATCTCATTTCCAGATCAATCGCCACATCATAGTGGTAGATCTCCTTTTTCGTTTAGATTGTACCCAATGTAACCCTGTGAGGAAACGAAGAAATATTGTTGGTTACTTTCCGCCAAAGATTTATGTGCTCACCGTGTTTAACGAAAGGCCATTTCCTCTTAACGCGGTTTCGTACTTGAATGTTTTTGATCCCTTCGCTTGCCGGAAATACCTGTCGGTGCGGACATCCTTACCGCGAGCGCTTTTAGGAGCGGATCCTTAGTAGCCTGCCGGTGATGCCGCTTCCGGCAAGGCCACCTTGTCCTCCTTGCTGCAGCTACTTAGGATGTTGATCAGGCTCGAAACAACCAAGACCGTAGGCAATTTTGACAAGGGTCCTTCGCGTGCAGGTTTTCTCACACAAGCGTCAACTTTGTTCAAGGAAAAGGCTTGAATTTTTAAGAAGTTTTTGCAACTTATCTTTCTTTTGTTGTACTCCTTGCCGTAAGGTGATTATCCTTGAATATATTTGTAGGTGTCCATACTGTCACTCCCCCCGGGAAGACTTGTACGCGGGGGGGGGGGGGGGCTTCTTCCCTTTGAGAAAAAGAAAGAAGAGAAAATAGAGGAGGCTAGGAACCTTAGTGGTTCAATAGTCACCTTACGCAAGTAAAAAAGTGATCATAACATTTCATGTAAAATACATAAAATAAATATGTACTTTGACAAGAGGTTGTAGAACACTGAGCTTTATTGACTACCCATAGGGTCATCGCCTGGCTTTGTACAAAGGATTACACGCCTTGCCGGCAAACTTGTACAAAAGGGGTTGTCGGGCAGGCCGGCAACCGCTCCTCACGGGTAGAACTTGCAAAGATGCTTGATATTCCATGAGTTTTGCACCTGGGTGACGTCTTCGGTCTCCAGGCGGACTACGCCAGGCCTGGTGACTTGTACTACCCGGTAAGGGCCTTCCCACTTTAGCGTCAACTTGTTTGATCCCTTCGCGGACTGAATCCGTCAAAGGACAAGGTCACCTTCCTCAACGCTCCTGGCGCGCATCTTGCGGCTGTGATAGTGGTGCAAAGCTTGATGGTACCGGGCGGCACGCAGTGCGGCCTGGAGACGATCTTCCTCGAGGAGTGTGGCATCATCTTGCCACAGTTGCTCTTGCCGGTCCTCGTCGAAAGCCTGCACTCATGGTGATCCGTAGGTGAGTTCCGTGGGGAGCACCGCTTCTGCACCTTAGACTAGGGAGAAGGACGTCTCCCTAGTGGCTCGATTTGGTGTCGTCCCGATCGACTAAAGAACCACCGACAGTTCATCAATCCAGCGCCTTTCATGCTTGTGCAGCTTGTCGAAAGTTCTTGTCTTGAGTCCTCGCAACACTTTGGCAGCTTGTCGACAGTTCATCAATCCAGCGCCTTTCATGCTTGTGCAGCTTGTCGACAGTTCATCAATCCAGCGCCTTTCTACATTGTCGTTGTTCCTGGGGTGAGCGATTGACGCAAAGCAGACTTTGGCGCTGATGTCTTGGCAGTATTGCATGAAGTTGTTGCTGGTGAATTGTGTGCCGTTGTCGGTGAGGATCCTGTTGCGGACACCGAAGCGACAGACTATTGATAACCCACAAGTATAGGGGATCGCAACAGTTTTCGAGGGTAGAGTATTCAACCCAAATTTATAGATTCAACACAAGGGGACCCAAAGAATATTTGCAAGTATTAGCAGTTGAGTTGTCAAGTCAACCACACCTGGAGATTAAATATATGTAGCAAAGTGATCAGTAGCACAGTAATATGGTAGTTTTGATAGCAGTAGTAACAGTAACAGTAATGGTAACAGTGATAGCAATAATTTTGTAGCAGTTGGAACAGTAGCAATAGCAATAGTGACTTAGCAAGAACAATATGTGGAAAACTCGTAGGCATTGGATCGGTGAATTCGTTGGATGATATTCATCATATAACAGTCATAACCTAGGGCGACACAGAACTAGCTCCAGTTCATAAATATAATGTAGGCATGTATTCTGTAAATAGTCATACGTGCTTATGGAAAAGAACTTGCATGACATCTTTTGTCCTACCCTCCCGTGGCAGCGGGGTCCATAAGGAAACTAAGGGATATTAAGGCCTCCTCTTAATAGAGAACCGGAACAAAGCATTAACACATAGTGAATACATGAACTCCTCAAACTACGGTCATCACCGGAAAGTATCTCGATTATTGTCACCCCGGGGTTTACGGATCATAACACATAGCAGGTGCATATGACTAGCAAGATCGGATCAAGAACATATATATAATGGTGATAACATAAACGGTTCAGATCTGAAATCATGGCACTCGGGCCCTAGTGACAAGCATTAAGCATGGCAAAGTCATAGCAACATCAATCTCATAACATAGTGGATACTAGGGATCAAGCCCTAACAAAACTAACTCGATTACATGATGAATCTTCTCCAACTCCTCACTGACCAGCGAGCCTACGAAGGAATTACTCACTCCCGGTGGGGAGCATCATGGAATTGGCGATGAAGGAGGGTTGGTGATGACGAAGACCAGAGATTCCCCTCTCCGGAGCCCCGAACAGACTCCAGATCTGGCCTCCCGATGAAGAAAAGGAGGTGGCGGTGGCTCCGTCTCGTGAAACGCGATAAAACTTCCTCTCCTATTTTTTTCTCTGAAAATAGGTATTTATGGACTTGGAATTAGGGTCAGGGGGGCCACGAGGTGACCACAACCCACCAGGGCATGCCTGGAGGGGGTGGCGTGCCCTGGTGTATCGTGCCCAGCATGTGCACCCCCTCTGGTGGCTCTTGGTTTCAGTATTTTTCTTTTATTCTGAAATAAATCTCCAAAAAGTTTCGTCCATTCCGAGAACTTCTATTTCTGCACAAAAAACAACACCATGGCAGTTCCGCTGAAAACAGCATCAATCCGGGTTAGTTTCATTCAAATCATGCAAATTAGAGTCCAAAACAAGAGCAAAAGCATTAGGAAAAGTAGATATGATGGAGACGTATCAACTCCCCCAAGCTTAACCCATTGTTTGTCCTCAAGCAATTCAGTTGACAAACTGAAAGTGAAAAAGAAAAACGTTTACGAACTCTTTTGATCTTGTTTACATAAATATGCTTAAGTAGCACCCAGGTTTTCAGCAAAGATCATGACTAACCATGTCAACAATAACTCTTATAAATTATATTAACGCATATCAATGTTATAATCAACTAGAGAGTAATAATAAAATATCTCAAGTGCCAACACTTTGTCAAAATGGTCATGATATAATATGACAACAGTGGTATCTCGCTAGCCCTTTTTGAGACAGCAAAACATAAATGGAGTGCACCTCCAAAGTTCAAGCAACGACTAAACATTGTAATTCATGGTAGAAAAGATCTAGTCATGATGCATCCAACATTAACTATACAGAATGCATGAGGATGACAATAGTGCTCTCAGATCTGGCGCTTCTTTGAGAAGGTGATGACTCAACATAAAAGTAAATAGATAGTCCCTTTGTAGAGGGAAGTAGGGATTTGCAGAGGTGCCGGAGCTCAAAGCTTAAATCAGAGATAAATATAATTTTGGGAGGTGCACCCTTCCTGTCAACGTTACGACCAAGAGTTGTACATATCTTCCATGCTAAACACATTAGCGGCGGTTCCCAAGCGGTCAGAGTAAAGGTTTACTCCCCCTCCGCCAACAAACACACTGCATGGCTAGCCGAATCCACAGGTACCGTCCATACCAACAACATTCCTGAGGAGTTTTATTTAATTATTTGCAATTTTTGATTTTGGGACTGGAAATCCCTATTACCGCCCCTCTCGTGCAAGGACGAGTGAATAAACACTCATCATGAGAATAACCCGCTTAACATGGAAGATACTGACCACCCCGTGTCGCTCCATGAGCGGTCCAGGCACACAAAACAAATGTTCATTTGAAATTTTAGAGGTGGCACATGCAAATTTACTTGGAACAACAGGGTAATACCGCATATTGGTAGATATAGTGGACTCATCTGGAATAACTTTGGTTTAAGTATTTTGACGCACAAGTGATACGTCTCCAACGTATCTATAATTTATTAAGTATTCATGCCATATTTACAACAATTTTATATGGTTTTGGTATGATTTGCATGGAACTAACCCGGACTGACGTTGTTAAGAGGCAGAACACCGTGGTGTTGTTTTTTGTGCAGAACTAAAAGTTCTCCAAATGCAACGAAACTTTTTGACGATTTTTATGGAACAAAAGAGGCACTAGAAGCTTCGTGGGAGGGCCAGAAGATCCATCAGGTGGCCACAACCCAACAGGGCATGCCACCCCCCTCTGGCGCGCCCTGGTGTCTTGTGGGCCCCTCGTGGCCCATCTTCGCGTGAAACCGACACCCAAAAATCCTATATATTCACAAACCCCCAGAAATAACCTGAGACCAGAAGTTCCACCACCGCAAGCCTCTCTAGCCACGAAAGACCAATCTAGACCCCGTTTCGGCACTCTGCCAGAGGGGGAAATCATCACCGGAGGCCATCTTCATCATCCCTATGGTCTCCATGATGAGAAGGGAGTAGTCCACCCTCGGGGCTGAGGGGTTGTACCTTTGTGTTTAATCTCTCTCTCTCTCTCTCTCTCTCTCTCGTGTTCTTGATTTGGTACGATCTTGATGCATCGCGGGCTTTGTTAATATAGTTGGATCATATGGTGTTTTCCCCTCTCTATCTTGTTGTGATGAATTGAGTTTTTCCTTTGAGATTTCGTTATTACCAGATTGAATACTTTTATGGATTTGAGAGCACTTGATCTATGTCTTGGCACTCAACTCACGGATTCCTGAGGTGACATTGGTGTAATCTATGCGTAGGGGTTGATGCACGTTTTCGTCCTACTTTCTCCGGTAGAAATCTTGGGGCACTCTTTGAGATTCTTTGTGTTGGATTGAGTATTATGAATCTAAAATTGTTTGATGCGTATCGTATAATTAACTCATGGATACTTTTGGTGACATTGAAGTATCTAGGTGATATTAGAGTTGGTTGATACGTATCATATGGTGTTATTTTAGTACGAACTCTTAGATAGATCGATCGGAAAGGATAACTTGGTGTTATTTTAGTACGAACTCTTGGATAGATCGATCGGAAAGGATAACTTTAAGGTGGTTTCGTACCCTACAAACAATTTCTTCTTATGTTCTCCCCTAGATGAGAACTTTGGAGTGATTCTTTGTTGCTCGTTGAGGGATGGTTATGTGATCCAATTATACTAGCATTGTTGAGAGATTGCACTAGCGAAAGTACGGACCCTAGGCCTTGTTTTCAAGCATTGCAATACCATTTGTGCTCACTTTTGTTACTTGCTACCTTGATGTTTTTTGTTGTTACTATTACAAAAATCAATACCTACTATCATTACTACACTTGTATCACCAGCTCTTCGCCGAACTAGTGCACCTATACAATTTACCATTGTATTTGGTGTGTTGGGGACACAAGAGACTTTTTATTATTTGGTTGCAGGGTTGTTTGAGAGAGACCATCTTCATCCTATGCCTCCCACGGATTGATAAACCATAGGTCATCCACTTGAGGGAAATTTGCTACTGTCCTACAAAACTCTACGCTTGGCGGCCCAACACGAGTCTACAAGAACAAGTTGTGTAGTAGACATCAAGCTCTTTTCTGGCGCCGTTGCCGGGGAGGTGAGTGCTTGAAGGTATATCTTTAGATCTTGCAATTAAATATTTTAGTTTCTTGTTTTTCACTAGTTTGGTTTTGTAAAAGAAAACTAAAAAATAATGGAGTTTAGGTTGCCTCTATTGCTTCGTCTTTTTAATGTCTTTCGTGAAAATGATGGTTCGGAAAATTGAGCTCAATTGGTAGAGGAAGAATTTATGAAAATACTTAATGAGAATTCCTTGAATGACGAGCATGATTGCTATGTTGCTAGTATGAATTCTTTGAATATCCATGATGCTAATGAAGCTTGGGGATGCTATGTTTGATGAAGATGATATTTTTAGTCCCCCAAGTTTTGATGTGCAAATCTATTGTGATGATGGCATGCCTCCTATCTATGATGATTATGATAATGACATGTATGCTATAAAGAGTGATAGTAACCATGAAACTTGTCATCATGATTTTAATATTGAATGTGGTTATGTCAATCAAGTGTCTTCATGGTAGTTATTTTGTTGAGTTTGCTCCCACTACCATGGATGAAAAGGAATTTGCTTATGTGGAGAGCAATGAAAATTCTATGCTTGTGCATCATGAAAAGAATGATTTATGTGATAGTTATATTGTTGAATTCCTTCATGATGCTACTTAAATTTATTATGAGGGAGGAACATATGCTTGTAGGAATTGCAATAATATCAAGTTTCCTCTCTATGTGTTCAAAGTTTTGAAGTTATGCTTGTTTTGCCTTCCTATGCTAGTTGATTCTTGCTCCCATAAATTGTTTGCTCACAAAATCCCTATGCATAGGAAGTGGGTTAGACTTAAATATGCTCGCCATGTCATTCATGATGCTATTTTGCATTTTTCGATTATTATTCTTACGTGAGCAACATTGAAATCATCATGCCTAGCTAAAAGGCTTTAAAGAAAAGCGCTTGTTGGGAGACAACCCAACACTTTTAATTTTTGTTTTTGTGTGTTCACATGGTTAAGATACTGTATTAATCATGTTTTGTGCCTTTTATTTCAATAATGTGCCAAGTAAAGCCTTTGGGATAGTATGGATACTTGTTGATTTGATTATGTGCAAAACAGAAACTTTTGACTCCAGTAAAGGCATTTTCATTTTTTACTGGAGCGTGATAATGATCTGAAATTTTTACACAGTGTTTATATACAAATTCTTCAGGTTGTCCTAATGTTTCAGAATTTTTAGAGACTAGGAATTATGGTTATATTACAGATCTTCGCAGACTGTTCTGTTTTTGACAGATTTTGTTTTGCATGCATAGTTTGCTTGTTTCAGTGTTCCCATAGCTTATATTCAGTGATATAAATTATGTGAATGGTAGAATACAGTAGGTATTATGTGATAACAATTATGAATCTTGTCTTGACAGTACCTAAGTGAATGATCTTTATTTATTATACTAACCCATCTCACGAAGTTCCGCTAAGTTTTGTGTGATTGAAGTTTTCAAGTTTTGGGTGAGACATCGATATGAGGAGAATAAGGAGTGACAAGAACCTAAGCTTGGGGATGCCCAAGGCACCCGCAAGGTAATATCCAAGGAATACTCAAGCGCCTAAGCTTGGGGATTCCCCGGAAGGCATCCCCTCTTTCGTCTTCAACATTATCGGTATATCTTACTTGGAGCTGTATTTTTATTCGTCACATGATATGTGTTTTGCTTGGAGCGTCATTTTATTTTGTTTTTATATGTTATATGTTATTTACAATCTTGTTTTTAATAAAAAATTCTAGGAATTGCCTTAAGATGTCTCTATTGCATGTTTGATGTGTGATGTGTAAAAATAGAAACTTTTGCTGTAGTGTTTGAATTTTCATATTTTACTAGAACGTGGAAAGTTTCTGAAATTTTTACAATGTATTGTCATATAAATTCTTTATAATGTCCTCAATTTTCATGATGTTTTGAGTTACAGAAGTACACTGGTTTAATTGATTGCTACAGACTGTCCTGTTTAGACAGATTGTTGTCATAGTTTTGTTATCTACTTATCCTATAGTTTCCATAGCCTATATTGGTAGATATAAATTGTGGAAACGATAGTAAATAGTAGATGATGTTTGGAAATTATTGTGCAACTTGTCTTGGCAGTACAAGAAGTCTGGACTTATTCTTATGTGTACTAACCTATCTCACGAGTTCTTTTTGAGTTTTTGTGGATGAAGTTTTTAAGATTTAGGGAACCGTGATATAAAAGGAATTAAGGAGACCGAAAAGCTCAAGCTTGAGGATGCCCAAGGCACCCCAAGATAATATTTCATGAAGTCTCAAGCATCTAAGCTTGGGGATGCCCCGGTAGGCATCCCACCTTTCTTCATCAACAATTATCGGTTAGTAGCGGTTGAGCCTAAGTTTTTGCTTCTTCACATGATGTGTGCTATTCTTGGAATGTCAATTTATTTTGTTTTGCTTGCTGTTTTAATAAAATACTTAGATCTGAAAGTTTTTAGATGAGAGAGAGTTCTCAAATGGCTACCCATTTACTTAACTACTCACTTGATCTTCAGTTATATCTTTTTGGAGTAGCTTGTCATTTACTCTTGTGCTTCACTTATATCCTATGAGTAAATTGTTGAATGAATTGAATACCATGAACTTGAAATTATATGTTCATATCATGCCTAGTAGTGGCTTCACATTGGGTTTAGAAAATGACATCTTTTGAAGCTTGACAATACAATATTGGTCATACAAGAAATTCGTGAATGATTAGTATAAGGAAGAGAACTTTCACATACAAATATATTATCTTGGACATCTTCTATGATTGTGAATACCCATTAATTATTTTCAAACTTGGGCAAATTAGTTGAAGTTGGACAAGGAAGACAACGTAATGAGTTATGGTTGTGTATATTTGTATAGAAGTTATATTGTTATGGATCCTCCAACATGTGGTGTTTGCTTAGAATCTTTTGCTCGCCAAAAATTCGTACTAAGTAGAGATACTACTTGTGCATCCAAAAACTGTTAAACCCAGTTTCTTGCCATGAGTGTCCACCATACCTACCTATGGATTGAATAAGATCCTTCAAGTAAGTTGTCATTGGTGCAAAAAGGCAATAAAAATTGCTTCTAAATGTGTTTGATCATTAGTGTAAGAGAAAATTGAGCATTGTACGAACTTGTGATGGCAAAGTAATAAAAGCGATGGACTGCATAATAAAGGTTGCTATCATAAGGGGCAATATAACGTGATGTTCTTTTGCATTAAGTGATTGTGCATACAAAACCAAAAAGCGCATGACAACCTCTGCTTCCCTCTGCGAAGGGCCTATCTTTTACCTTCCAGTATTTACTTTTATGCAAGAGTCAATAGTATGCATTCTCATTTCAACCTCAATTATTTTCTAGTTGGCAAGCATCATGTGGTGGGAAAGATCTAGGCACATATGGCCAGTCAAATATATTTGATCATGACTTATTATTGTTGACAATTATCTCTATGATAAATGAGTTGGGAGGCGAAACATTAAGCCCCTATCTTTATCTGTGTTTGATGGATGCCATTTGGTCTAAAAATATGATTTGAGTACTAGCAATCATAGAACACTATATGATGATTGAGTATGTGGAGCTCTTACTTAGACTTTGTTGAGAATAAGTTGAATTGCAATTGTTTGGTGACTAAGAACATAGGTTGTTAAGTTTCAAGAGAATTCATTGTTTGAACCATAACATGTGAATTGGTTGCTACTTTATCATGATGAGTTTTATGAGAAAGAGTTGATGTTATGATGCTAGGAAAAGTGATTGAAATTATCATTAATCAAACTTATGCACTATGCTAGCATTCACACTTCATAAATTATTTTCTTTTATCATTTACCTACCCGAGGACGAGTAGGGATTAAGCTTGGGGATGCTGATACGTCTCCAACGTATCTATAATTTATGAAGTATTCATGCCATATTTACAACAATTTTCTATGGTTTTGGTATGATTTGCATGTAACTAACCCGGACTGACGCTGTTTTCAGCAGAACACCGTGGTGTTGTTTTTTGTGCAGAAATAAAAGTTCTCCAAATGCAACGAAACTTTTTGATGATTTTTTTTGGAACAAAAGAGGCACTAGAAGCTTCGTGGGAGGGCCAGAAGAGCCACAAGGTGGCCACAACCCACCAGGGCACGCCAGCCCCCTCTGGCGCGCCCTGGTATCTTGTGGGCCCATCGTGGCCCATCTTCACGTGAAACCGACGCCCAAAGATCCTATATATTCAGAAACCCCCAGAAATAACCCGAGATCAGAAGTTCTTCCGCCATAAGCCTCTGTAGCCACAAAATACCAATCTAGACCCTGTTCCGGCACCCTGACGGAGGGGGAAATCATCACCGGAGGCCATCTTCATCATCCATATGGTCTCCATGATGAGGAGTGAGTAGTCCACCCTCGGGGCTGAGGGTTTGTACCAGTAGCTATGTGTTTAATCTCTCTCTCTCTCTCTCTCTCTCTCTCTCTCTCTCTCGTGTTCTTGATTTGGCACGATCTTGATGTATCGCGGGCTTTGATAATATAGTTGGATCATATGGTGTTTTCCCCTCTCTATCTTGTTATGATGAATTGAGTTTTCCCTTTGAGATTTCGTTATTACCGGATTGAATACTTTTATGGATTTGAGAGCACTTGGTCTATGCCTTGGCACTCAACTCGTGGATTCCCGAGGTGACATTGGGGTAATCTATGCATAGGGGTTGATGCACGTTTTCATCCTACTTTCTCCGGTAGAAATCTTGGGGCACTCTTTGAGGTTCTTTGTGTTGGATTGAGGATTATGAATCTGAAATTGTTTCATTCGTATCTTATAATTAACTCATGGATACTTGTGGTGACATTGGAGTATCTAGGTGACATTAGAGTTGGTTGATGCGTATCATATGGTGTTATTTTAGTACGAACTCTTAGATAGATCGATCGAAAAGGATAACTTGGTGTTATTTTAGTATGAACTCTTGGATAGATCGATCGGAAAGGATAACTTTAAGGTGGTTTCATACCCTACAAACAATTTATTCTTATGTTCTCCCCTAGATAAGAACTTTGGAGTGATTCTTCGTTGCACGTTGAGGGATGGTTATGTGATCCAATTATATTAGCATTGTTGAGATATTGCACTAGCGAAAGTACGGACCCTAGGCCTTGTTTTCAAGCATTGCAATACCGTTTGTGCTCACTTTTGTTACTTGCTACCTTGCTGTTTTTTATTGTTACTATTACAAAAATCAATACCTACTATCATTACTACACTTGTATTACCATATCTTCGCCGAACTAGTGCACCTATATAATTTACCATTGTATTTGGTGTGTTGGGGACACAAGAGACTTTTTATTATTTGGTTGTAGGGTTGTTTGAGAGAGACCATCTTCATCCCACGCCTCCCACAAATTGATAAACCTTAGGTCATCCACTTGAGGGAAATTTGCTACTGTCCTACAAAACTATGTGCTTGGAGGCCCAACACTAGTCTACAAGAACAATTTGTGTAGTAGACATCAACAAGAAATATTCCCGCTTATTACAGGTGAAGGCTAGCAAATAGGTTGAGAAGCGGCCAGCTAGAGAGCGAAAACGGTCATGAACATGCGTTATTGATACGTCCATTTTTTATCATTATTTCCTACTGTTATTTATTATCTTTTGTCAAATAATAATGCTTTAAGGAGTGATTCTAATGCCTTTTCTCTCGTAATATGCAAGGTTTACACAAATAGGGAGAATACCGGCAGCTGGAATTCTGGACCTGGAAAAAGCACATCAGAGATACCTATTCTACACAACTCCAATGAAGCTGAAATTTTACGGAGATTATTTTTGGATTAAATAAAAAATACTAGAGCAGAAAACTACCGGAGGGGGCAAACCTGGTGGGCACAACCCACCAGGGCGCGCCAGGCCCCCCTGGGCGCGCCCTGATGGGTTGTGGCCTCCTCGGCCCACCTCCGGTGCCCATCTTCAGGTATATAGTCACATTTGACCTAGAAAAATAATAATAGGAGGACTTTTGGGACGAAGCGCCGCCGCCTCGAGGCGGAACTTGGGCAGGAGCACTTTTGCCCTCCGGCGGAGCGATTCCGTCGGGGAACT
Source organism: Elymus sibiricus (assembly GCA_039707655.1). NCBI lineage: Eukaryota > Viridiplantae > Streptophyta > Magnoliopsida > Poales > Poaceae > Elymus > Elymus sibiricus. The sequence continues at coordinate 200,062,932 of CM077663.1, read as the reverse complement.
TCCCTCCTGGAGGGGGAAATTGAAGCCATCGTCATCACCAACACCCCTCTCATCTTTGGGAGGCCAATCTTCATCAACATCTTCAACAACACCATATCCTCTCAAACCCTAGTTCATATCTTGTGTTCAATCTTTGTACCGGAACCTCAGATTGGTACCTGTGGGTGACTAGTAGTGTTGATTACCTTGCGTAGTTGATTACTATATGGTTTATTTTGTGGAACATTATATGTTCAGATCCATTATGCTATTCAATATCCCTCTGATCTTGAGCATGATTATTATTTGTGAGTAGTTACCTTTGTTCTTGAGGTCACGGGAGAAGTCATGTTGCAAGTAATCATGTGAATTTGATATATGTTCGATATTTTGATGGTATGTACGTTGTGATTCCCTTAGTGGTGTCATGTGAACGTCGACTACATGACACTTCACCATTCATGGGACTAAGGAAATGCATTGTGGAGCAGTTATTAGATGATGGGTTGCTAGAGTGACAGAAGCTTAAACGCTAGTTTATGCGCTACTTCGTAAGGGGCTGATTTGGATCCAAACGTTTAATGCTATGGTTAGATTTTATCTTAATACTTTTCTTGTAGCTGCGGATGCTTGCGAGGGGGTTAATCATAAGTGGGAGGTTGTTCAAGTAAGAACAGCACCCAAGCACCGGTCCACCCACATATCAAATTATCAAAGTAGCGAACACGAATCAAACCAACATGATAAAATTGACTAGACGAAATTCCCGTGTACCCTCAAGAACACTTTGCCTATTACTAGAGATTGTTTTGGCATGTCCTTTTGCCATAAAAGGATTGGGCTACCTTGCTGCACCTTATTTACCGTTACCGTTACTTGCTCGTTACCAATTATCTTGCTATCAAACTATCTGTTACCTACAATTTCAGTGCTTGCAAAAATTACCTTGCTGAAAACCGCTTGTCATTTCCTTCTGCTCCTCGTTGGGTTCGACACTCTTACTTATCGAAAGGACTACGATTGATACCCTATACTTGTGGGTCATCAAGATTCTTTTCTGGCGCCGTTGCCGGGGAGTGAAGCGCTCTTGGTAAGTGGAAATCGGTAAGGAAAAACTTATACTGCGTGCTGAAATTTTTTGCTACTTGCTACTATGGAAAACAATCCTTTGAGGGGTTTGTTCGGGGTATTTTTACCTCGACCGGAACCACAATTAGTTGCCCCTCAACCTACTGCACCTACTGAAAATATTGGTTATAAAATTCCTTCGGGTATGGTAGAACAATTGATTGCTAAACCTTATGCAGGAGATGGAACTGAACATCCTGATATGCACCTATTATATGTGAACGAAATTTGTGGATTATTTAAGCTTGCGGGTTTACCCGGAGATGAAGTTAAAAAGAAAGTTTTCCCTTTATATTTTAAGGGTAAAACATTAACATGGTATAGGCTATGTGATGATCTTGGATCGTGGAACTGGAATCGTTTGCTATTGGAATTGCACCAAAAGTTTTATCCCATGCATCTAGTTCATCGTGATCGGAATTATATATATAATTTTTGGCCTCGTGAAGGAGAAAGCATCGCTCTAGCTTGGGGGAGGCTTAAGTCAATGTTATATTCATGCCCCAATCATGACATTCTGAGAGAAGTTATCATTCATAATTTTTATGCTCGGCTTTCTCATAATGATCAATCCATGCTCGATACTTCTTGTGTTGGTTCTTATATGAAGAAGACTATTGAATTCAAGTGGGATCTCTTAGAAAGAATCAAACAAAACTCTGCAGATTGGGAACTCGACGAAGGTAATGAGTCAGGTATAAAGCTTGAGTTTGATTGTGTTAAATCTTTTATGAATACCGATATTTTTCACAAGTTTAGCACTAAATATGGAATTGACTCTAAGATAGCAGCCTCTTTCTGCGAGGCATTTGCTACTCACGTTGACCTCCCTAAGGAGAAGGGGTTTAAATATCATCCCCCTATTAAAGAAGAAATTAATGAACCGGTCATAGCTAAAGAAGAAACCATCATTTACAATGTTGATCCAGTTGTGCCTACCGCTTATATTGAAAAACCACCTTTCTCTGTTAGGATAAAGGAACATGCTAAGGTATCAATTGTGGTTCATAAGAGTAATATAAGAGCATCTAAGCCCCCTGAGCAAATTAAAGTAGAACCTAGTGTTGCTATGGTTAAAGATCTCTTGGTAGAAAATATTAATGGGCATGTTATCTACTTCTGTGATGAAGCTGCTAGAATTGCTAAACCCAATGAAAAAGATAAACATGGACCCATAGAAGGCATGCCTGTTGTCTCAGTCAAAATAGGAGATCATTGCTATCATGGTTTATGTGATTTGGGTGCTAGTGTGAGTGCTATCCTTTTACCTTATACCAAGAAATTATGGATGAAATAGCACCTGCTGAAATAGAAGACATTGATGTTACTATTAAACTTGCTAATAGAGACACTATCACACCACTTGGGATTGTTAGAGATGTTGGAGTCTTGTGTGGGAAAGTAAAATACCCTACTGATTTTCTAGTCCTTGGTACCCCACAAGATGACTTTTGTCCCATTATCTTTGGTAGACCTTTCTTGAGCACCGTCAATGCTAAGATAGATTGTGAAAAACAAACTGTCGGTGTCAGTTTTGGTAGTGTGTCTCATGAGTTTAATTTTTCCAAGTTTAGTAGTCAACCTCGTGATAAAGCTTTATCTAGTAAGGATGAAATAATTGGTCTTGCTTCTATTGTTGTGCCTCCCACTGATCCATTAGAACAATATTTGCTTGACCATGAAAATGAGATGCACTTGTGTGAAAGAAACGAAATAGATCAAATTTTCTTTGAACAACAACCTCTCCTGAAACACAATTTGCCTATTGAAACTCTTGGAGGTCCTCCTCCACCTAAAGGTGATCCTGTGTTTGAATTAAAGCAATTGCCTGACACTTTGAAGTATGCTTATCTTGACGAGAAAAAGATATATCCTGTTATTATTAGTGTTAACCTTTTAGAACATGAAGAAGAAAGATTATTAAAAGTTCTAAGGAAACACCGGGCTGCTATTGGATATACTCTTGATGATCTTAAGGGCATTAGTCCCACTCTATGTCAGCACAAGATTAATATGGAACCCGATGCTAAACCCATTGTTGATCACCAACGGCGATTGAATCCTAAGATGAAGGAAGTGGTAAGAACTGAAATATTAAAGCTTCTGGAAGCAGGTATAATCTATCCCATAGCTGATAGTAGTTGGGTAAGTCCCGTTCATTGTGTCCCTAAGAAAGGAGGTATTATCGTTGTTCCAAATGATAAGAATGAACTCATTCCACAAAGAATTGTTACTGGCTATAGAATGGTAATTGATTTTAGAAAGTTAAATAAAGCTAGTAGAAAAGATCATCACCCTCTGCCTTTCCTTGATCAAATGCTAGAAAGATTATCTAAGCACACACACTTTTGCTTCCGAGATGGATATTCTGGTTTCTCTCAAATACCTATGTCACAATCCGATCAAGAGAAAACCATCTTTACTTGCCCTTTTGGAACCTATGCTTATAGACGTATGCCTTTTGGTTTATGCAATGCACCTGCTACCTTTCAAAGATGTATGACTGCTATATTCTCTGATTTTTGTGAAAAGATTGTGGAGGTTTTCATGGATGATTTTTCCGTTTACGGAACTTCTTTTGATGATTGCTTAAGCAACCTTGATCGAGTTTTGCAGAGATGTGAACAAACTATTCTCGTCTTGAATTGGGAGAAGTGCCACTTTATGGTTAATGAAGGCATTGTCTTGGGGCATAAAATATCTGAACGAGGTATTGAGGTGGATAAAGCTAAAGTAGATGCAATTGAGAAAATGCCATGTCCTAAAGATATTAAAGGTATTCGAAGTTTCCTTGGTCATGCTGGTTTTTATAGGAGGTTCATTAAAGACTTCTCTAAATTTCTAGGCCTCTTACTAATCTTTTGCAAAAGGATATTCCTTTTATTTTTTATGATGATTGTGTGGAAGCCTTTGAAACACTCAAGAAAGCCTTAACCTCTGCACCTATCGTTCAACCACCTGATTGGAACTTGCCTTTTGAAATTATGTGTGAGGCTAGTGATTATGCTGTTGGTGCTGTTCTAGGACAAAAAGTTGATAAGAACTTGAATGTTATCCATTATGCTAGTAAAACTTTAGACGGTGCCCAATGAAATTATGCTACTACTGAAAAGGAATTTTTAGCAGTTGTGTTTGCCTGTGATAAATTTAGATCCTATATTGTTGATTCCAAAGTTATTGTTCACACCGATCATGCTGCTATAAAATACCTTATGGAAAAGAAAGATGCTAAACCTAGACTCATTAGGTGGGTTCTCTTGCTTCAAGAATTTGACTTACACATTGTTGATAGGAAGGGAGATGAGAACCCCGTAGCTGATAACTTGTCTAGGTTAGAAAATATTCTTGATGACCCACTACCTATTGATGATAGTTTCCCTGACGAACAGTTAGCTGCAATAAGTGTTTCACAAAACACCCCTTGGTATGCTGATTATGCTAACTACATTGTCGCTAAATATATACCACCTAGCTTCACATACCAACAAAAGAGAAAAAAATCTATGACTTGAGACATTACTTTTGGGATGACCCACATCTTTATAAAGAAGGAGTAGGTGGTATTATTAGACGTTGTGTACCTCAGCATGAACAGGAACAAATCCTACGGAAATGTCATTCCGAAGCTTATGGAGGACATCATGCGGGAGATAGAACTGCTCATAAGCTATTGCAATATGGTTTTTATTGGCCTACTCTCTTCAAGGATGCCCGTAAGTTTGTCTTGTCTTGTGAGGAATGTCAAAGAATTGGTAATATCGGTAAGCGTCAGGAAATGCCTATGAATTATTCACTTGTTGTTGAGCCATTTGATGTTTGGGGTTTTGATTATATGGGGCCTTTTCCTTCCTCTAACGGGTACACTCATATTTTGGTTGCTGTTGATTATGTCACTAAGTGTGTAGAAGCTATTCCAACTAGTAGTGCTGATCACCACACCTCCATTAAGATGCTTAAAGAGGTTATCTTCCCGAGGTTTGGAGTCCCTAGATATTTAATGACCGATGGTGGTTCACACTTTATTCATGGTGCTTTCCGTAAGATGCTTGCTAAATATGATGTTCACCATAGAATTGCATCACCCTATCATCCTCAATCTAGTGGTCAAGTTGAACTTAGCAATAGAGAAATAAAATTAATATTACAAAAAACTGTCAATAGGTCTCGTAAGAACTGGTCTAAGAAATTAGATGATGTACTTTGGGCCTATAGAACAACTTATAAAAATTCTATGGGTATGTCTCCATACAAAATGGTGTATGGAAAAGCTTGTCATTTGCCTCTAGAATTAGAACACAAAGCATTTTGGGCAATTAAAGAACTTAACTATGATTTCAAACTTGCCGGTAAGAAGAGGCTATTTGATATTAGCTCACTAGATGAATGGAGAACCCAAGCCTATGAAAATTCCAAACTATTCAAAGAAAAGGTAAAAAGATGGCATGACAAAAGAATCCAAAAGCGGGAATTCAAAATAGGAGACTATGTTCTTTTGTTCAACTCTCGTTTAAGATTTTTTGCAGGTAAGCTTCTCTCCAAATGGAAGGACCTTATATTATCGAAGAGGTTTATTGTTTTGGAGCTATCAAGATTAATAATGCCGGAGGTACTAACCCGAAGGTGGTCAATGGACAAAGAATTAAGCATTATATCTCAGGTATGCCTATTAATGTTGAAAGCAATGTTATCCAAACCATGACACTGGAGGAACACATAAAAGAAACCTTCCGGAACACACCAGAATTGTGAAAAAATAGGAGGTACGTGATACGGTAAGTAAACGGACTCCGAAAAATCCGCAATTTTTTTTTGTCAGTTTTGGAATATTAGAAAATTTTGGAAATAAAGAAATAAACCGGAAGGTGATCGAGGTGAGCATGATAAACCAGGGTGCGCCAGGCCCTGGTGGGTTGTGCCCACCTCAGACACCTACTGGAATTCAGTTATTTGCCGTCTGCCAGGTCTTTGCCGTCTGCTCGTAGACGTCAAGAAGGCCTTTGCCATCAGCTTGCCGAAAACAGGCGGCAAAGGCATGGCAGACGACAAAGGGTCTTTTTGCCGTCAGCCTGCCCTTTGCCGCCGGCTAGCAGACGGCAAAGATGGGGCAGGCAGACAGCAATGGTCACGGGCGGGCCCCACCGCACCATGGGTTCGGAGGACAGCCTCGTTGCCGTCGGGTACATCTTTGCCGTCTGCCTCCCCTCTCTTTGCCGTCCGCTAGCGGACGGCAAAGAGGATGCCCGCCCTAACGGTCACGGCGGGGCCCCACCCCGCGCACCCCCCCCTCTTTGTCGTCTGCTAGCAGACGGCAAAGAGGACGCCCCTATAACGGCCGGATCCCTCCTCCACCCCCTCACTCTCCCGCATCTCTATCGATCCCGCCCTGCCCCTCCCTGCGTCGCCAGCCCCCCACCACCGGCCCCCTCCCTGCGCCGCCCCCACCACCGCGACGCCACCGTCCCTGCGTCGCCCCCCCCCCCCACCGCAACCACCCCTCCCCGCGCCGCCCCCATCACCTCGGTGGCTCCCCCGCTCCGCCCCCCTCCCCGAGCCGCCCCTCCCCTCGCCGGCCCCCTCCCTGCGCCGCCCCTACCACCATGCCGCCGCCCTCCGTGCGCCGCCCCCACCACCGCAACGAGCCCCTCCCTGCGCCACCCCCTCCCCTCGGCGGCGCCCCCACGCCGCCCCCTCCCCGAGCCGCCCCCTCCCGGCGGCCCCCCTCCCCACGGCTCCCCCCTCCCCCCGCCGCCCTAGCCGCCCCCACCCAACTCCGGTGAGTGCCGGCCGCCGCCCCCCCCCCCCTCACATTTTTTTTGTTTTTCCCTGTTTTTTTAGTTAGTTAGTTAGTTAGTTAAATTAGATAGTTAGTTCATTTTCTGTTTTATTTTCTATTAAATTAGATAATTAGTTTATTAGGTAGGGAAAACTTAGATAGAAAAGAAAAAACTTAGAAGAAAAGAAAAAAAACTAGAAGAAAAAAAAAGAAGAAGAAGAAGAAAGAGGAGAGGAGGAGAAGGAGAATAGGAAAAAGGAAAAGAAGAAGAAAAAGAAGAGAATAAGAAGAAGAAGAAAGAGGAGAGGAGGAGAAGGAGAAGAGGAAAAGGAAAAGAAGAAGAAAAAGAAGAGGAGAAGAAGAATAAGAAGAAGAAGAAGAGAAGAAGAAGTGAAGAAGAAGAAGAAGAGGACAAGAAGAAAAGGAAGAAGAGGGAAAAAAGAAGAAGAGGAAGAAGAAGAAAACGACACCCGACACGACGCCCCGCCAAGAACCGCGACACCCCGACACGACACCCCGACACGACACCCCGACACGACACCCCGACACCCAGACACGACGCCCATACATGACGCCCCGACACCCCGACACGACGCCCCGACAGGACACCCTGACACCCTGACACGACACCCCGACACCCCGGCATGACACTCCGAGCAATTGTTAATACGCCGCCCCCGACGTCACTGACCCCCCGACCCCTGACCCCGACACCTCTTCGGCCTCCTGTTGACCGAAGAGGTGCTCTTCGTCCTTCCAGAGGCCGACGGGGTCATAGTTTTGTAAATTATGAGTTAGGTCATATATATATTCCAATTTTGTTATGAAAAACATCATATTTGTGTTGATCGGGTGGATTTCAATGTGCAGTTATTTCGTCGCTGCGAGGGTCTGGTGTTCGACGACCTCCCCGTGCGTTTGACGAGCTCCCCGACGCGTTCGTGGGTGAGCACAAATGGCATCTCCTCCCCCCCTTAATTTGCTCTGTTCCGGTCTTCGTGCCGATGAAACTTGCTAGCTATAGGTGTCTTCAATCATCAGTATGCGTGACCAGTATGCGTCTCCCTTTCAAAAGGGCGGCATCTATAAATATGTATGTCTTTGCATATTTATAACCGCCATCCTTTCGAATTGTCCAACGTTATCCATGGACAGCCCGAGTATGTGTAGATTGGGTTCGTTTTCCCTTATGCTCTGCTCTGGATCCGATGCGGAATTTCGTCAGTGCCTCCCTGTTGTTCTACGGGTACACATCCTCTCTGCTTATTGCCGAGACGTGTATCAGGAGAACAGCGGGGAGGTGCTGCCGAAATTCTGCGTCGGATCCGGAGCAGAGCATAGGAAAACGAACCCAATCTACACATACTCGGGTGGGATTAGGACCTATCTTTACCTATTAGCGTGTAGGTTGCATGGACGTAATAAAACTGACAACTTGATTAACTGATGAATATAGATGATGAATTATATATATTTCTTGTGCGTTTAGTAGGTAGGCAAGATGAGTGATCGTGCGTGGATGTACACCGGTCACCCTAGTCAGAAAGACATGACCATTGAATGGTTAACAAAAACCAAGGGGTTTCTGAGAGCCGCATTTGCAAATGGCCAGGAAATAACCTGGTGCCCCTGTGTCCGGTGCGACAACCTTAAAAAGTGGACACGTGATGAAATGGGTAAACACTTGCAGAAGTGGGGTTTTACGCCAGATTATACGGTGTAGAGATTTCATGGTGAGTCTGCCCAACGTGCCAAAGATGAGGTGGTTCGTCGTCACACCGACGACCATGGTACTGGGATCGAAGACATGGTGCAAGACTTTGATGATGCTAGGGATTCGGACGATGAGATGGAGGAATCTGCAAAGGCCTTCTATGAAATGTTGGAGTCTTCAAAATGTCCTCTCCACGAGCACACTGAGCTTTGTCAGCTGGATGCCATCGCGCAAGTAATGGCTCTGAAGGCTCAGTTCAACCTGGGCAGAGAATGCTACGACGCGATGATGACGATATTTGGACGCTTTCTACCCAAAGGCCATGTACTGCCTGCAAACCTATACCAGTCGGACAAAATCCTACGCGCGCTTAAGATGCCCTATGAGAAGATAGATGCCTGTGAGAATGGATGTGCCTTATTTAGGCTTGAGTATGAGGGCTTGAACTATTGTCCCATTTGCAAGTCTTCCAGGTATGTTGTGGTAGACAACGGTATGGGTGAGAAGAGTCAGACCAAAATCCCAGTTAATGTTCTTCGGTATATGCCAATCATACCAAGACTTCAACGCCTTTTCATGGTCGAAGAGACGGCCAAACAGATGACGTGGCACAAATTGGGCAAAAGAACCGAACTAGATGCAGATGGGAATCCGATGTTGGGACACACTTCAGACGCTTTTGCGTGGAAGCACTTCGATGCATTACATAAGGATAAAGCGGCAGATCCAAGGCATCCTCGAGTCACCATCAGCATGGATGGGTTCAATGTGTTTGGTATGACGGCAACCCAATACAGTTGTTGGCCTGTATTTGTCATTCCACTCAATCTCCCCCCCAGAGAGATTATGAAAAGAAAGAACATTTTCTTGACGTTGATAATTCCAGGGCCAAATTATCCGGGGAAGAATATGAATGTGTACATGCAGCCGCTTAAGGATGAATTGCAAGAAGCTTGGGATAATGGGATCAAGACATATGACGCTGCTACAAAACAAAACTTCAAAATGCATGGGTGGTACATGTACTCCATGCATGACTTGCCGGCGTATGCGCTATTCATTGGCTGGTGTGTGCATGGAAGGTTCCCGTGCCCCACATGCAAGGCAGCTCTTCAGTTCCATTGGCTGTAGGCGGGTCGCAAGTATTCTTGCTTCGACTTGCATAGACAGTTCCTGGATCCTCGCCATAAGTTCAGAAAAGACAAGAAGAATTTCATCAAAGGTAGAGTTGTCAAAAACTCTGCACCACCTGCATTGACAGGCCAACAGACCCTGGATCAGTTAAACGCTCTCGAGCCTGATCCAGAGCGTCCAAGATATTTCAAAGGGTATAATTCGGAACACGCCTGGACTCACAAGATATGCTTGTGGGATCTGCCTTACTTTAAAGACCTCCTTTGCCCACACAACATCGACGTGATGCACACTGAAAAGAATATCGCCGAGGCCCTTTTTGGTACATTGTTCGGCATAGAGGGGAAGTCAAAGGATAATCCTAAGGCTAGAGTCGATCAGGAGGCTCTATGTGATAGACCGTTACAAAACATGTGACAACTGAAAGGAAAGAAGAGCTGGAGGAAGCCAAAGGCATGGTTCAATCTTGGAAGGACAGCTATAAGGGAAATGATCTTGTGGGTGAAAATGCAGTTGATGTTCCCAGATGGGTATGCGGCGAATCTAAAGAGGGGAGCGAGTCTTGACAAATTGAAAATATTTGGTCTCAAGAGTCATGATTGGCACATATGGCTTGAGCTGGAAATGCCGGTGATGTTGCGTGGCTTTATCCCTGAGGATGAATGGCTAGTACTGGCAGAGCTGAGCTATTTCTTCCGTGCTCTTTGTGCGAAAGAACTATCGCCTGACGTGCTAGATGAACTGGAAGAGTTGGCGCCGGAGTTGATCTGCAAGTTAGAAAAGATCTTTCCACTGGGTTTCTTTAATCCAATGCAGCATTTGATTTTGCATCTCCCGACCGAGGCAAGATTGGGGGGGCCCGTGCAAAATCGTTGGTGCTTCGCAACTGAGAGGATGCAGAAGACGCTTCGAGCAAAATGTAAAAATAAACGTAGAATTGAAGCATCGATGGCCGAGGCATTCATTACCGAGGAGGCGGCAAACTTCGTGACAGCACACTACGAAGCCAAGAATCGTCATTTGCATAATCCGAAGCCTCGGTACAATCATGGCGACCGTGAAAAAGGTCGATCCAACCTCAGCCTATTCAAAGGGAAGCTCACACCAGCCGGTGCTTCAAAAGCAATAGCGTTGGATGTTGAAGAATGGTGGACCATTTCGTTGTATATCTTCAACAACCTAACAGAAGTGCGGCCGTACATCGAGTAAGTTCTCGATACATTGTTTCGCAACTTCTAATTCCTTTGAAATGCTCTTATTCCCGGATATGTGATACAGTCGATACGTCGCCAAATTCTCGGATGGAGCGGTGATCCAAAAGGATTCCATCGAAGAGTATGAGCTTCTGGCAAAGCATGGAGGCGGCTATCCCGGTTTCATCTCTTGGTTCAAACAAACGGTAATTTCCATTAGACCATTTCATTTCTTCGTCTAGTTTGCGGCTAATGCAACAATCCTTTCGTATTAAACTTGTAGGCTAATTCAAAGTCTATGGACTCCGAATTGAGACAAGTCGCTAATGGTTTTGACTATAAGGTCCGTTCATTTGACAAATACGACATCAACGGGCATCGCTTTCGTACTTTTGGCAAAGAGCTATCTATGGCCGACCGAAAGTCTAAAAATTGTTGTGTCTCTGCTATCGGCGAAGGAGGTGTCGTGTATTATGGAAGAGTTGAAGCAATTTATGAACTTATATTCTTTGGTGAAAACCCACCAAACGTCGAAGTCTTCAAATGTGATTGGTTCCAGCCGAAGGAGACTAGAAGGACTCATGAACATATAGGGCTGGTCGAAATCAAACAAAGCACCCATTTAGATGTTCCCGATGTCTATATTACGGCTCAACAGGCGACCCAAGTTTTTTATCTATCGTGGGCCTGCCAAACTGATCCAAATCTGAATGGTTGGGATGTCGTTTATGATGTGCCGCCACGTTTTAGACCACCTCCCCTCAATGAAGATGATTATGAACCTCACATTAACCCAGACACAAATGAAGGAGAATTCTTCCAAGGAACACGTCTTTTCAAAAAATGTTTCAAGAACCGCTCTACTTCACCCCAGAACATTGAAGTAGACAGCGACAGTGAATCCGACTTCACCCCTGAACCGGAACAAGAAGAGACGGAAGAAGAAGAGGTTACTACTGCGGATGACCTCTCAATGCTTGACCGATTACATAAAGGAGGCCTTCCACATGTTGTTCCCGATAGTGATGATGATGATGCATTTATTGATGATAGTGATGATGATGATGCATTTATTGATCCCGGAGCATATATAGACGATGAAGATTATTATTACTTCATGTCAGGTATTATTCAATTTTTATTATATACATGTTGATGATACACTCAAATTATATATATACATATTATTATTCATGTCGGTATTCAATTTTTTATGTTGTACTAATTTCGTTTACTCTTTGTCATGGCAGGTGTTGAAAGATGGTGGGCGCGGGTCGAGAGAGATCCGAGGCTCCTTCGTCGGCGCGTGGTGGGAGGGGTACTTCCATTCCACCCCAAACTCTCCGGAGAGCATTGTACGATAGTATTGGGACACCCGAGGGCGCTTCTTCGTCGGCGAAGTTGCCGACCGGGAGAGGAGGTCGGGGGAGAGGTAGGAAGGCTCCTAAAGTTACACGTGGTGGCCGCGGGAGATGTAGGAAGGCTGCTACGCCTTCCTCGCCGCCACCCCCAGCTGATTTACCCGAGCACAGGACTGCTACGGTGGACCCGTCTGAGGTGGAGGCTACAAGGACTCCTGTCCACGAGCCTCGGGTCGACGATCCTTCTGTCTCAGACGCGGCCACCCGCGAGACTCCTGTGCCAGACGCTTCGTCCCGTGAGACTCCTGTGCCAGACGCTTCGTCCTACGAGACTCCACACGCTTCGACCGGATGGGATACCTGGCCGGATCTGCATCAGCCGGAGCCGAGTGGCCATGCTGATGGTGGCGGGGATCAGCTTTCTGATAGCAGGGACGAGGTGGCTGAGGGGGCCACCGTCTACCAGCGTGGGTGTACATGGCTCCCGCCCGTGCCGGCGACCCGCGAGCAGAGGTGGCCGATTAGGCCTGAGTCGCTAAAGTAAGTGCATTTACTCTTTTTAAACCTTTTGCCTTCATGTTTCTTCACATATCTAATGCGTTGTCATACTGCAGGGGTTGGATTCACGCCAAGGATGTCCGTAGGCCCAACTCCATCCTTGGTGTGCTTTTACGGCATAACTTCCCAGGGTTTGTCACGTTGCCCGGCGAGGGTCAGCTTCCAGAGTTAGGATTGAAATGGGAGCACTACTTGGCTGCCCCGGCTCCGCTGGAGGAGATGATCGACGATGTGTTGTGCCACACGAGGGCCGACATGGTGATCAGAAAGTTCTGGGTAAATTCTCCTTTACACAATTGAAAATCAATAATAGCTATTTATTGTACTAATTAGTGTTGTCTCGTTTGGCTGCAGACCTTCTACAGGTGTGAGGAGGGATACGAGGAGGCCGCGGCAAACCTTATCGATTACGAGTGCAGGCGCCTACTACAGAACTTACGGCACGAGGCTCGGGTACAGGCTGTTCGAGACTACTATGCCTCGCGGCATATTAAGAAGGACAAGTCGTCGTCCCGACGAAAGTTTCTGGACAAGGAGCAGTACATGAAGGTAATTATCTATTCTTAAGGCCTTGTACTTAGTTTCCTTGCTTTGATTCGTAGGCGTAGCTCTCAAATATCTCTTTACTAACTTAGGTGCCCCCGAGATGGTGTGCGGATAAGATGGATTGTTGGGAGGCATTGGTGAATGAGTGGTGCTCTGACGAATGGCAAGCCGTCCACGATGATGCCAAGGAACGGCGTGCCCAAATGGAAGGTGTGCCACACCATCAAGGCAGCGCCAACTTATTTCAGTTCGGGCGGAACTGGGTACGTGGTTTGCTTCATGATTCCTGATATTCATTTTTTGATGCTAGCTTGACCCCTTTATTAATACTTTGTTCCTCTCTTGTAGGTGCATTACAATAAGACGGAGGTGCCACAGGTGTACGACCTCTATGCCATGGCCCATACTGCCTCGTACAAGAAGGCCAAGGCATTCTCTGAGTCTGACCTCGATAATCCCCAGAACTTCATCAACATCTCCTCCCACAACAAGCTCGTGAGGTACAGAGATGTGGGGAAGGCGGTGAATGGGTGGGACTTCAACCCGAGCCAGCATCCTATTGATACAGACCTAGTGATGATAGCTGGCAACGGGAGGCCCCATGGCTCGATAGCCATTGGAGATGGACTTATACGGTCTTCGCGCACTCTCCGACAGATCAAGGCGCGCCAAACGAGCTCCTGTCCTGAGATGACGCCTCGTCCACGGCCAGTCCAGCTCGCCATCGAGGTTAGTAATACGGACTCAGATAGCTTTCCTCCATTACATTGTGTGTGCGAACAAATATGATTACAATGCTAACGAGGAGTTGTGTTGCAGGCTGCTCTGCAGAAAGAGAGAGAGACAACCCAGGCGCTTCTGGCGGAACAGGCCCGGCAGGCGGCGGAGGAGAAGAGGGATTTGGAGGAGAGGACGGCTAGGTTATTGGAGGCGGAGAGGGCATGGAACGATGCGTCTAACCGGGCCATGTACGAGCTCATCGTGGTAAGTTTCTTCTTCATATTAGCCAAATCATGCACTACATGTTCTTTTCATTAATAACCAATATGATTGACTTGTCAAAACCAAATGTGCAGACTTTGTGCGAGAAGACCGGCCAGACCCCTCCGACGATGCCAGCCATTACCACGGCTGGAACGGTGAGTTTCATTTCAATGTTCATTAGTTACTAGTCTTAACGTTTCAGCGTCATCATTCTAACGCAAATGATCTTTGGTGCAGCATAACTCCCGAGCCGCATCGCACGATCCTTCTCCAGGGCCAAGTAGTGCTGCAGGTGACACCGGCCCGAGGAACCCCGATGCTTCACCTCCGTGATGACGAGGACGGTAAGCCGTAATATGCCACTTTCTTGGCTCATTTACTCAAACAAAGACAAACTTAGCACTTAGACAAACTTAGCACTTAGACAAATGTCATATTTTACCTAAGTTAGCTTTGTTTCCTCTAAAAAGACATAGTAAGCTTACTTACCTCCAAAATGACATATTGTACCTAAGTTAGCTCTAAAATGACCTATACTTAGCATTGTTTCCTCCACAATGACATAATAAGCTTAGTTAACTCAAAAATGGCATAATAGACTTGGTAACCTCATAGATGCCATAGACTTAGCTTATTTTCTTGCAAAATGACATAATAAGCTTAGTTAGGTCAAAAATGTGATAATTACCTAGGTTAGCTCTAAAATGGCACAAATAAGCAATAAGAAGAAGAAAAACAAGAGGAGAAAGAGAGAGAAGAAAAATGCTTCTTTATCATATTCTTCTTCTAGATCTTCTACTTCTTCTAGTATTCTTATTCTAACTTTCTTATTTCCAATTTTGCAGATTTAATTGAGTTCGTGGCAACTTGCTTTGACGTAGTGCTAGTGTTTACTTTCTGTTTTCATTTTGTATCGATGAACTTACATGAAACTTTCTACATATGTATGTATGGATGAAACTAATGTAATATGGTGAACAATGTGACATTTGATACTTTTAATTTGGTATAATTGTTGGTTGATCATATCCATATGACAGGGATATTGTTGCTGTGAAATATATATATACATATCATATATTTGTTGGAAATATGCCCTAGAGGCAATAATAAAATGGTTATTATTATATTTCCTTGTTCATGATAATTGTCTATTGTTCATGCTATAATTGTATTAACCGGAAACCGTAATACATGTGTGAATACATAGACCACACCATGTCCCTAGTGAGCCTCTAGTTGACTAGCTCATTGATCAATAGATGGTCATGGTTTCCTGACCATGGACATTGGATGTCGTTGATAACGGGATCACATCATTAGGAGAATGATGTGATGGACAAGACCCAATCCTAAGCATAGCACAAGATCGTGTAGTTCGTCTGCTAGAGCTTTTCTAATGTCAAGTATCATTTCCTTAGACCATGAGATTGTGCAACTCCCGGATACCGTAGGAATGCTTTGGGTGTATCAAACGTCACAACGTAACTGGGTGACTATAAAGGTGCACTACAGGTATCTCCGAAAGTGTCTGTTGGGTTGGCACGAATCGAGACTGGGATTTGTCACTCCGTGTGATGGAGAGGTATCTCTGGGCCCACTCGGTAATACATCATCATAATGAGCTCAATGTGACTAAGGAGTTAGTCACAAGATCATGTGTTACGGAATGAGTAAAGAGACTTGCCGGTAACAAGATTGAACAAGGTATAGGGATACCGACGATCGAATCTCGGGCAAGTAACATACCGATGGACAAAGGGAATTGTATACGGGATTAATTGGATCCCCGACATCGTGGTTCATCCGATGAGATCATCATGGAACATGTGGGAGCCAATATGGGTATCCAGATCCCGCTATTGGTTATTGGCCGGAGAGGTGTCTCGGTCATGTCTGCATGGTTCCCGAACCCGTAGGGTCTACACACTTAAGGTTCGGTGACGCTAGAGTTGTAATGGGAATTGTATGTGGTTACTGAAAATTGTTCGGAGTCTCGGATGAGATCCCGGACATCACGAGGAGTTCCGGAATGGTCTGGAGGTAAAGATTTATATATGGGAAGTCCTATTTTGGCCACCGGAAAATGTTCGGGATTTTTCGGTATTGTACCGGGAAGGTTCTAGAAGGTTCCGAAGTGGGGCCCACCTGCATGGGGGGACCCACATGAACGTGGGTAGTGGGGGCAAGGCCCCACACCCCTGGTCAAGGCGCACCAAGATCCCCCCTTAGAAGGAATAAGATCATATCCCGAAGGGATAAGATCAAGATCCCTAAAAAGGGGGGATAACAATCGGTGGGGAAGGGAAAGGATGGGATTTCTTTCCTCCCACCTTTGCCAACGCCCCAATGGACTTGGAGGGCAAGAAACCAGCCCCCTCCACCCCTATATATAGTGGGGAGGTGCATGGGAGCTGCAACCCTTGCCCCTGGCGCAGCCTTCCCCTTCCTACTCCTCCTCCGTAGTGCTTAGCGAAGCTCTGCCGGCGAACCACGAGCTCCACCGCCACCATGCCGCCGTGCTGCCGGAGCTCTCCCTCAACTTCTCCTCCCCCCTTGCTGGATCAAGAAGGAGGAGACGTCCCCGGGTTGTACGTGTGTTGAACATGGAGGCGCCGTCCGTTCGGCGCTTGGATCGGATCTTCCGCGATTTGAATCGCCGCGAGTACGACTCCATCAACCGCGTTCTTTGCAACGCTTCCGCTTAGCGATCTTCAAGGGTATGAAGATGCACTCCCTCTCTCTCATTGCTAGCATCTCCTAGATTGATCTTGGTGACACGTAGGAATTTTTTTGAATTATTACTACGTTCCCCAACAGTGGCATCATGAGCTAGGTCTATGCGTAGATTATATGCACGAGTAGAACACAAGTAGTTGTGGGTGATGATTTGGTCAATTTGCTTGCCATTACTAGTCCTATCTTGATTCGGCGGCATTGTGGGATGAAGCGGCCCGGACCGACTTTACATGTACGCTTACGTGAGACTGGTTCCACCGCCTGACATGCACTTGTTGCATAAGGTGGCTAGCGGGTGTCTGTCTCTCCCACTTTAGTCGGATCGGATTCAATGAAGAGGGTCCTTACGAAGGGTAAATAGCAATTGGCATATCACCATTGTGGCTTTTGCGTAGGTAAGAAACGTTCTTGCTATAAACCCATAGCAGCCACGTAAAACTTGCAACAACAATTAGAGGACGTCTAACTTGTTTTTGCAGGGTATGCTATGTGATGTGATATGGCCAAAAGGATGTGATGAAATATATGTGATGTATGAGATTGATCATGTTCTTGTAATAGGAATCATGACTTGCATGTCGATGAGTATGACAACCGGCAGGAGCCATAGGAGTTGTCTTAATTTATTGTATGACCTGCGTGTCAATCAAAAACGCCATGTAATTACTTTACTTTATTGCTAACCGTTAGCCATAGTAGTAGAAGTAATAGTTGGCAAGGCAACTTCATGAAGATACGATGATGGAGATCATGATGATGGAGATCATGGTGTCGTGCCAGTGACGATGGTGATCATGCCGCGCCCCGAAGATGGAGATCAAAGGCGCAAGATGATATTGGCCATATCATGTCACTTTATGATTTGCATGTGATGTTTATCATGTTTTTTCATCTTATTTTCTTAGAACGACGGTAGCATAAATAAGATGATCCCTCACTAAAATTTCAAGAAATGTGTTCCCCCTAAGTGTGCACCGTTGCGAAGGATCGTTGTTTCGAAGCACCACGTGATGATCGGGTGTGATAGATTCTAACGTTCGCATACAACGGGTGTAAGCCAGATTTACACACGCGAAACACTTAGGTTGACTTGACGAGCCTAGCATGTACAAACATGGCCTCGGAACACGAGAGACCGAAAGGTCAAACATGAGTCGTATAGTAGATGCGATCAACATGGAGATGTTCGTGTTCCTAGAGAAAACCAAACTGAAAGACGATGGAAGCAACTATACGGACTGGGTCCGTAACTTGAGGATCATCCTCATAGCTTCCAAGAAAGCATATGTCCTTGATGCACCGCTAGCTGACGCACCCATTTTCCCAGCAACTCAAGACGTTATGGACGCCTGGCAGTCGCGTAGTGATGATTACTCCCTGGTTCAGTGCGGCATGCTTTACAGCTTAGAACCGGGGCTCCAAAAGCGTTTTGAGCAACACGGAGCATATGAGATGTTCCAAGAGATAAGAATGGTTTTCCAAGCTCATGCCCGGGTCGAGAGATATGAAGTCTCCGACAAGTTCTTCAGTTGTAAGATGGAGGAAAATAGTTCTGTCAGCGAGCACATACTCAAAATGTCTGGGTTGTACAACCGCTTGTCTCAGCTGGGAGTTAATCTTCCGGATGACTCGGTTATTGACAGAATCCTCCAGTCGCTTCCACCTAGCTACAAGAGCTTTGTGATGAACTTCAATATGCAAGGGATGGAGAAGTCCATTCCTGAGTTATATTCGATGCTGAAATCAGCGGAGGTGGAGATCAAAAAGGAACATCAAGTGTTGATGGTGAATAAGACCACCAGTTTTAAGAAAGGCAAGGGTAAGAAGAACTTCAAGAAGGACGGCAAAGCAGTTGTCGCGCCCGGTAAATCAGTTGCCAGGAAGAAGCCCAAGAATGGACCCAAGCCTGAGACTAAGTGCTTTTATTGCAAGGGAACCGGTCACTGGAAGCGGAACTGCCCCAAGTACTTAGCGGATAAGAAGGCCGACAATGTCAAAGGTATATATGATATACATGTTATTGATGTGTACCTTACCAGCGCTCGTAGTAGCTCCTGGGTATTTGATACCGGTGCGGTTGCTCACATTTGTAACTCAAAACAGGAGCTGCGGAATAAGCGGAGACTGGCGAAGGATGAGGTGACGATGCGCGTCGGGAATGGTTCCAAGGTCGATGTGATCGCCGTCGACACGCTACCTCTACATCTACCTTCAGGATTAGTTTTAAACCTCAATAATTGTTATTTAGTACCAGCTTTGAGCATGAACATTGTATCTGGATCTCGTTTGATGCGAGATGGCTACTCATTTAAATCCGAGAATAATGGTTGTTCTATTTATATGAGAGATATGTTTTATGGTCATGCCCCGCTGGTCAATGGTTTATTTTTATTGAATCTCGAACATGATGTTACACATATTCATAGTGTGAATACCAAACGATGTAAGGTTGATAATGATAGTCCCACATACTTGTGGCAATGCCGCCTTGGTCATATTGGTGTCAAACGCATGAAGAAACTCCATGCAGATGGACTTTTGGAGTCTCTTGATTATGAATCATTTGACACGTGCGAACCATGCCTCATGGGCAAGATGACTAAGACTCCGTTCTCCAGAACAATGGAGCGAGCAACCAACTTGTTGGAAATAATACATACCGATGTATGCGGTCCAATGAGCGTTGAGGCTCGCGGTGGCTATCGTTATGTTCTCACCCTCACTGATGACTTAAGCAGATATGGGTATGTCTACTTAATGAAACACAAGTCTGAGACCTTTGAAAAGTTCAAAGAATTTCAGAGTGAGGCAGAAAATCAACGTGACAAGAAAATAAAGTTCTTACGATCTGATCGTGGAGGAGAATATTTGAGTCATGAGTTTGGCACGCACTTAAGGAAATGTGGAATTGTTTCACAACTCACGCCGCCTAGCACACCTCAGCGTAATGGAGTGTCTGAACGTTGTAATCGCACTCTATTGGATATGGTGCGATCTATGATGTCTCTTACTGATTTACCGCTATCATTTTGGGGATATGCATTAGAGACTGCCGCATTCACTTTAAATAGGGCACCGTCTAAATCCGTTGAGATGACACCGTATGAATTATGGTTTGGGAAGAAACCTAAGCTATTGTTTCTAAAAGTTTGGGGATGCGATGCTTATGTCAAGAAACTTCAACGTGAAAAGCTCGAACCCAAATCGGAAAAGTGCGTCTTCATAGGATACCCTAAGGAAACTATTGGGTATACCTTCTACCTCAGATCCAAAGGCAAGATCTTTGTTGCCAAGAATGGATCCTTTCTAGAGAAAGAGTTTCTCTCGAAAGAAGTAAGTGGGAGGAAAGTAGAACTTGATGAGGTAATTGTACCCCCTCTCGAACCGGAGAGTAGCGCAGCGCAAGAAAATGTTTCTGTGGTGCCTGCACCGACTAGAGAGCAAGTTAATGATGATGATCATGAAACTTCGGATCAAGTTACTACTGAACTTAGTAGGTCCACGAGGAAACGTTCCGCACCAGAGTGGTACGGCAACCCTGTCCTGGAAATCATGTTGTTAGACAACGGTGAACCTTCGAACTATGAAGAAGCCATGGCGGGCCCGGATTCCAACAAATGGCTTGAAGCCATGAAATCCGAGATAGGATCCATGTATGAGAACAAAGTATGGACTTTGGTGGACTTGCCCGATGATCGGCAAGCCATAGAAAATAAATGGATCTTTAAGAAGAAGACTGACGCGGATGGTAATGTGATCATCTATAAGGCTCGGCTTGTCGCTAAGGGTTATCGACAAGTTCAAGGAGTTGACTACGATGAGACTTTCTCACCCGTAGCGATGCTGAAGTCCGTCCGAATCATGTTAGCAGTTGCCGCATTTTATGATTATGAGATCTGGCAAATGAACGTCAAAACGACATTCCTTAACGGTTTCCTCAAGGAAGAATTGTATATGATGCAGCCGGAAGGTTTTGTCGATCCTAAGAATGCTGACAAGGTATGCAAGCTCCAGCGCTCCATCTATGGGCTGGTGCAAGCATCTCGGAGTTGGAACATTCGCTTTGATGAGGTGATCAAAGCGTTTGGGTTTATACAGACTTATGGAGAAGCCTGTATTTACAAGAAAGTGAGTGGGAGCTCTGTAGCATTTCTCATTTTATATGTGGATGACATATTGTTGATGGGAAATGATATAGAACTTTTGGAAAGCATAAAGGCCTACTTGAATAAGTGTTTTTCAATGAAGGACCTTGGAGAAGCTGCTTACATATTAGGCATCAAGATCTATAGAGATAGATCGAGACGCCTCATTGGTCTTTCACAAAGCACATACCTAGACAAGATATTGAAGAAGTTCAATATGGATCAGTCCAAGAAGGGGTTCTTGCCTATATTGCAAGGTGTGAGATTGAGCTCAACTCAATGCCCGACCTCGGCAGAAGATAGAGAAAAAATGAGTGTCATCCCCTATGCCTCAGCCATAGGCTCTATTATGTATGCCATGCTGTGTACCAGACCTGATGTGAACCTTGCCATAAGTTTGGTAGGGAGGTACCAAAGTGATCCCGGAATGGAACACTGGACAGCGATCAAGAATATCCTTAAGTACCTGAAAAGGACTAAGGATATGTTTCTCGTTTATGGAGGTGCCAAAGAGCTCGTCGTAAAGGGTTACGTCGATGCTAGCTTCGACACAGATCCGGATGACTCCAAGTCACAAACCGGATACGTGTATATTTTGAATGGTGGGGCAGTCAGCTGGTGCAGTTGCAAGCAAAGCGTCGAGGCGGCATCTACATGTGAAGCGGAGTACATAGCTGCTTCGGAAGCAGCGCAGGAAGGAGTCTGGATGAAAGAGTTCATCACCGACCTAGGAGTGATTCCCAATGCGTCGGGCCCGATGACTCTCTTCTGTGACAACACTGGAGCAATTGCCATTGCCAAGGAGCCTAGGTTTCACAAGAAGACCAAGCACATCAAGCGCCGCTTCAACTCCATTCGTGGTTACATTCAGGATGGAGATATAGATATTTGTAAAGTACATACTGATCTGAATGTCGCAGATCCGTTGACTAAACCTCTTCCACGAGCGAAACATGATCAGCACCAGAACTCTATGGGTGTTCGATTCATCACAATGTAACTAGATTATTGACTCTAGTGCAAGTGGGAGACTGTTGGAAATATGCCCTAGAGGCAATAATAAAATGGTTATTATTATATTTCCTTGTTCATGATAATTGTCTATTGTTCATGCTATAATTGTATTAACCGGAAACCGTAATACATGTGTGAATACATAGACCACACCATGCCCTACTGAGCCTCTAGTTGACTAGCTCGTTGATCAATAGATGGTCATGGTTTCCTGACCATGGACATTGGATGTCATTGATAATGGGATCACATCATTAGGAGAATGATGTGATGGACAAGACCCAATCCTAAGCATAGCACAAGATCGTGTAGTTCGTCTGCTAGAGCTTTTCTAATGTCAAGTATCATTTCCTTAGACCATGAGATTGTGCAACTCCCGGATACCGTACGAATGCTTTGGGTGTATCAAACATCACAACGTAACTGGGTGACTATAAAGGTGCACTACAGGTATCTCCGAAAGTGTCTGTTGGGTTGGCAGGAATCGAGACTGGGATTTGTCACTCCGTGTGATGGAGAGGTATCTCTGGGCCCACTCGGTAATACATCATCATAATGAGCTCAATGTGACTAAGGAGTTAGTCACGGGATCATGTGTTACGGAACGAGTAAAGAGACATGCCGGTAACGAGATTGAACAAGGTATAGGGATACCGACGATCGAATCTCGGGCAAGTAACATACCGATGGACAAAGGGAATTGTATACGGGATTAATTGGATCCCCGACATCGTGGTTCATCCGATGAGATCATCGTGGAACATGTGGGAGCCAATATGGGTATCCAGATCCCACTATTGGTTATTGGCCGGAGAGGTGTCTCGGTCATGTCTGCATGGTTCCCGAACCCGTAGGGTCTACACACTTAAGGTTCGGTGACGCTAGAGTTGTAATGGGAATTGTATGTGGTTACCGAAAGTTGTTCGGAGTCTCGGATGAGATCCCGGACGTCACGAGGAGTTCCGGAATGGTCCAAAGGTAACGATTTATATATGGGAAGTCCTATTTTGGCCACCGGAAAATGTTCGGGATTTTTCGGTATTGTACCGGGAAGGTTCTAGAAGGTTCCAGAGTGGGGCCCACCTGCATGGGGGGACCCACATGAACGTGGGTAGTGCGGGCAAGGCCCCACACCCCTGGTCAAGGCGCACCAAGATCCCCCCTTAGAAGGAATAAGATCATATCCCGAAGGGATAAGATCAAGATCCCTAAAAAGGGGATAACAATCGGTGGGGAAGGGAAAGGATGGGATTTCTTTCCTCCCACCTTTGCCAACGCCCCAAT
The DNA here is from genome assembly GCA_039707655.1 of Elymus sibiricus. Classification (NCBI taxonomy): domain Eukaryota; kingdom Viridiplantae; phylum Streptophyta; class Magnoliopsida; order Poales; family Poaceae; genus Elymus; species Elymus sibiricus. Next base: position 200,039,380 of record CM077663.1, on the reverse strand, counting down.
GGACTTGGAGGGCAAGAAACCAGCCCCCTCCACCCCTATATATAGTGGGGAGGCGCATGGGAGCTCCAACCCTTGCCCCTGGCGCAGCCCTCCCCCTCCTACTCCTCCTCCTCCGTAGTGCTTAGCGAAGCTCTGCCGGAGAACCACGAGCTCCACCGCCACCACGCCGTCGTGCTGCCGGAGCTCTCCCTCAACTTCTCCTCCCCCCTTGCTGGATCAAGAAGGAGGAGACATCCCCGGGCTTTACGTGTGTTGAATGCGGAGGCACCGTCCGTTCGGTGCTTGGATCGGATCTTCCGCGATTTGAATCGCCGCGACTACGACTCCATCAACCGCGTTCTTTGCAACGCTTCCGCTTAGCGATCTTCAAGGGTATGAGGATGCACTCCCTCTCTCTCATTGCTAGCATCTCCTAGATTGATCTTGGTGACACGTAGGATTTTTTTTGAATTATTACTACGTTCCCCAACAATATTTGCCTGTGAAAATTGTTGAATATAACAAAAACAAACAAAAAAGAGGCAATACAGCCTCTTTGCCGTCTGCCCAGGACGGCAAAGACCGCTATGCCGACGGCCACTGTCTGCAAAGAGGGCACGTGGCAGCCACCTATTAAACCTGGGAACGCCAGGCCGGGGAGATGGGTTCTTTGCCGACGGTGGCCGTCGGCATAACGGGGGGCGGACGACAAAGGGTGGCTTCTTTGCCGACGGTGGCCGTCGGCATAGCGGGGGCAGACGGCAAAGGGTTTGTGTGGGGTCATCCGCTGGCAGACGGCAAAGGCTTGTGTGGGGCCGGCCATGGCAGACGGCAAAGGACTGAGTGTTTGTCGTCCGGGGGCTGATGGCAAAGACTTTCGTGGGGCCGTTAGCCACCTAACGGTGCTAACGTGAACACTACGCCGTCCGGGCTCGTTGCCGTCTGCAGACTGACGACAAAGAATTTTTGCCGTCCGCTGTGCAAAGGCAGACGGCAAAGGACCTCTTTGCCGGAGTTTATTCAGCCCAAAATTTTGCCGTCCGTGGTTGTGCCTTTGCCGTCTGCCATGGCGGACGGCAAAGAACCTGATTCATGTAGGTTCGACTCCGTTTTCCTTCCATATGCTTGTGTCCCAACAATAAAAATTCTCTATATATACCCCCGACTATTTTGACGACCGCATCGCAGAAAAATCCTCTGTTCTTGTTTCTTGCTGTTTTCCTGTCAGATCTGTCAAGTCAGGCATCATGTCTTCTCCCTCTTCTAATAACGCGGAAGAAGATGCCTGGCTAATGAAGATAGAGCTGAAGATGGAGGAGCCAGAGGAAGCCAACAAGGAAGACAAGGGCAAGGAGGCTATCATGGATCAGTCCCCCTTGAAGGAGATCAATCCATGCCAACAAAGGAGGGAGAAGAAGAAGATATCCTTCAACCTTATTACAGTCATCTCACCCCTATTGAAATCGAAGCTTTTAGAGCTTTCAAAGTGGTCCGTGTTCAGAATAAATTTCTCATCCGTGAAAATATTTTGCTAGAAGAGCACATCAATAACCTTAGGAGGATCATCCGCAAATTGGAGCACCTTTTGAAGTTGAAGTTTGACACCTCATCACCACCACCTGCTTCATCACCACCACCAAAGGAGACCTGAGCACACGGGTATGGGCACTCCCCCTGGCTTGAGCCAAGCTTGAGGGAGGCGCCCCGGTATCGTATCACCACCACTTTTATTCACCTTTTAACTATTTTAGTTTGATCTTTAGTTTCCCTTTGCTTTAGTTGAATAAAAGTTTAGCATGATTTATTTTCGTGTGTTAGTTTTGTGGCCTATCTATCAATGTAATCGAGTGAGAGTTATATAATAAAGTTTAGTTTGAGTTTTTGCCTCTCTACTTTCTTGTTGCAATCAAAATAAAGGAAAAAGAAATAAATGGAAAGAATCATATGCTAATCTTATGGTGAGTAATGACATCACATAAGGAAAAGTATAAGTAGTAAAATTTGTTGGAGATTGACAAACATAGCATTGGTCAATGATGCAATTCATGAAAGAATTAATAAGGGAAGAGAAGATTCACATGCAAATACTATCTTGGACATCTTTTATGATTGTGAGCCCCCATCAAATATTATATGTCAATGACGTTGGACGAGGAAGACAACGTAATGATTTATGTTTGTTCATATCCACATAGAAGTTATATTGTCATAGATCCTTCAACATGTGGTGCTTGCTCAATATCTTTGCTAGCCAAAAATTCCGCACTAAGTAGAGATACTACTTGTGCATCCAAAAACCCAAACCCAAATTCACTCTTTGAGTGTCCACCATACCTACCTATGGATCGTGAAAGATCCTTCAAGTAAGTTGTCATCGGTGCAATAAGGCAATAAAAATTGCTTCTAAAAGTGTTTTGATCAATTAGTGTAAGAGAAAATTGAGCGCTATACGAACTTATGATGGCTAAGTAATAAAAGCGACGGACTGCATAATAAAGGTTGCTATCATAGGGGGCAATATAGCGTGATGTTCTTTTACATTAAGGGATTGGGCATACAAACCAATGAGCGCATGACAACCTCTGCTTCCCTTTGCGAAGGGACTATCTTTCACTTTTATGTATTTACTTTTATGCAAGAGTCAAAGTATTCTTCCCTATTCCTTTTTACTTTTTCATTTTGCAAGCATCATGTGGTGAGGAAAGATCTAGGCACATATATTCGGTTGGATATGAGTGGGCATGAGTTATTATTGTTGACATCACCCTTGAGGTGAATACGTTGGGAGGCGAAACTATAAGCCCCTATCTTCCTATGTGTCCGGTTGAAACTTTTTGTTCATGGGTATGCCGTGAGTGTTAGCAATCATAGAAGACTAAATGATGGTTGAGTATGTGGACTTGCCAAAAGGCTCTGACATGAGACCCTTCCTGAAAATATGATGAATTGTAGTTGCAAAGTTGACTGAGAACATAGTTTGTTGGTTTTCAATAAGGTTTATGCTTCATACTTCTATGTTGTTATGAATTGTCACTTGTTCATGAGAAGTTATATGATAAAAATGTATTGAATAAGTTTTATGATAGAGTTTGTTGCAGTTATATTAATAAGCATGATGCTTCTATGTCCATATTTTGTTTTTATCGACACCTCTCTCTCAAACCATGTGGACATGCTTTTCAATATCGGTTTTCGCTTGAGGACAAGCGACGTCTAAGCTTGGGGGAGTTGATACGTCCATTTTGCATCTTGATTTCCTACTGTTATTTATTATGTTTTGTCAAATAATAATGCTTTAAGGAGTGATTCTAATGCCTTTTCTCTCATAATATGCAAGGTTTACACAAAGAGGGAGAATACCGGCAGCTGGAATTCTGGACCTGAAAAAAGCACATCAGAGATACCTATTCTGCACAACTCCGATAAAGCTGAAATTTTACGAACATTATTTTTGGATTAAATAAAAAATACTGCAGTAGAAAACTACCGGAGGGGGCAAACCTGGTGGGCACAACCCACCAGGGCGCGTCAGACCCCCCTGGGCGCGCCCTGATGGGTTGTGGCCTCCTCGGCCCACCTCCGGTGCCCATCTTCAGGTATATAGTCACCTTTCACCTAGAAAAATAAGAGGAGGACTTTCGGGACGAAGCGCTGCCGCCTCGAGGCGGAACTTGGGCAGGAGCACTTTTTCCCCGCGGCGTAGCGATTCCGCCGGGGGAACTTCCCTCCTGGAGGGGGAAATCGAAACCATCGTCATCACCAACACCCCTCTCATCTTTGGGAGCCCAATCTTCATCAACATCTTCAACAACACCATCTCCTCTCAAACCCTAGTTCATCTCTTGTGTTCAATCTTTGTACCGGAACCTCAGATTGGTACATGTGGGTGACTAGTAGTGTTGATTACCTTGCGTAGTTGATTACTATATGGTTTATTTGGTGGAAGATTATATGTTCAGATCCATTATGTTATTTGATATGTCTCCATCGTATCTACTTTTCCAAACTCTTTTGCCCTTGTTTTGGACTCTAATTTGCATGATTTGAATGGAACTAACCCGGACTGACGCTGTTTTCAGCAGAATTGCCTTGGTGTTATTTTTGTGCAGAAATAAAAGTTCTCGGATTGACCTGAAAATTTACGGAGAATATTTTTGGAATTAATAAAAAATACTGGCGAAAGAATCAACCGGAGGGGGTCCACCCATTGGCCACAAGCCAGGGGGCTGCCCCCCCCTAGGGCGCGCCCAGGTGGCTTGTGGGCCCCCTGCAGCTCCTCTGACCTCAACTCCAACTCCATATAAACCTATTCGGGGAGAAAAAAATCAAAGAGAAGAGTTCATCGCGTTTCACGATACGGAGCCACCGCCACCTCCTGTTCTTCCTCGGGACGGCAGATCTGGGGTCCGTTTTGGGCTCCTGAGAGGGGAAATCGACGCCGTCGTCATCACCAACCATCCTTCATCACCAATTTCATGATGCTCTCTGCCGTTCGTGAGTAATCTCATCGTAGGCTTGCTGGACGGTGATGGGTTGGATGAGATTTACCATGTAATCGAGTTAGTTTTGTTAGGGTTTGATCCCTAGTATCCAAAATGTTCTGAGATTGCTGTTGCTATGACTTTGCTATGCTTAATGCTTGTCACTAGGGCCCGAGTGCCATGATTTCAGATCAGAACTTATTATGTTTTCATGAATATATATGTGTTCTTGATCCTATCTTGCAAATTGTAGACACCTATTACGAGTTATGATCCGCATCCCCCAGGGTGACAATAACTGAGATTCTTTCCGGTGATCACCGTAGTTTGAGGAGTTCATGTATTCACTAAGTGCTAATGCTTTGGTCCGGTTCTCTATTAAAAGGACGCCTTAATATCCCTTAGTTTCCATTAGGACCCTGCTGCCACGGGAGGGTAGGACAAAAGATGGCATGCAAGTTCTTTTCCATAAGCACGTATGACTATATATGGAATACATGCCTGCATTATATTGATGAATTGGAGCTAGTTCTGTGTCACCCTATGTTATAACCATTGCATGATGAATGCCATCCGACATAATTATCCATCACTGATCCATTGCCTACGAGCTTTTCACATATTGATCTTTGCTAAGTTACTTTTCCGTTGCCACTGTTACGATTGCTACAAAACCGCTACTGTTGCTTTTGCCACCGTTACCGTTACTTCCTTACTACTTTGCTACTAAATACTTTGCTGCAGATATTAAGTCTTTCAGGTGTGGTTGAATTGACAACTCAGCTGCTAATACTCAAGAATATTCTTTGGCTCCCCTTGTGTCGAATCAATAAATTTGGGTTGAATACTCTACCCTCGAAAACTGTTGCGATCCCCTATACTTGTGGGTTATCAAGACCTTTTTCTGGCGCCGTTGCCAGGGAGCATAGTTCTATTCTCTGAGTCACTTGGGATTTATATCTATTGATCACTATGAAGAATTTGAAAGACCCAAAAACCAAGATCTATCCCTGTACTACGCGGGGAGGTAAGGAACTGACATCTAGCTCTGCACTTGATTCACCTTCTGTTATGAGTAAATTTGCGACACCACCACTAGCTATTGATTCTGATATGTCGCAAGTAATTGATGATGCCACTTCTGCTATGCATGATGCTTATGATGATAGTTTGCTTGATAATACTGTGCCACTGGGTGAATTTCTTGATGAACAAATTGCTAGAGTCAATGCTGAAACTAATGATATTTCTGAAACTGATGAAATTATTGAAACTGAACATTATGAGACACCTGCTAGACCTAGCTCTCCTAGATATGAATTGCCTAATATACCTAAGGGTTATGTTATGGAGGGAGAGGTACCTAGGGACTTTCTTGCTTTTAAGGATAGAAATGATATTAAGAAATTACTATGCAAATGGAAGGAAAAATCTTTGAATGCTAGAATGCAATATGATCCTAAGTTTGCTACTTCACCTATCTTTGTTACTGATAAGGATTATGAATTCTCTATCGATCCTAAATTAATTACTTTGGTTGAATCTGATCCTTTCCATGGTTATGAATCTAAAACTGTTGTGGCACATCTTACTAAATTGAATGATATAGCCACCCTATTTACTCATGAGGAAAAAATTCGTTATTACTATATTCTTAAGTTGTTTCCTTTCTCATTAAAGGGTGATGCTAAGATATGGTTTAATTCTCTTGCTCCTGGTTGTGTGCGTAGTCCCCAGGATATGATATATTACTTCTCTGGAAAATATTTTCCTGCCCATAAGAAACAAGCTGCCTTGCAGGAAATATTTAAATTTGTGCAAATTGAAGAAGAGAGTCTCCCACAAGCTTGGGGGAGGCTTCTCCAATTATTTAATGCTTTTCCTGATCATCCTCTCAAGAAAAACGAAATACTTGATATCTTTTATAATGGACTAACTGATGCTTCTAGGGACCACCTAGATAGTTGTGTTGGTTGTGTTTTCAGGGAACGAACTGTTGAACAAGCTGAACTACTATTGAATAATATATTGAGCAATGATAATGATTGGACTATTCCCGAACCACCTCCAAAGCCAACTGCGAAGAAAAGAGGTATTGTATTTCTCAGTCCTGAAGATATGCAAGAGGCAAAGAAATCTATGAAAGAAAAAGGTATTAAAGCTGAAGATGTTAAGAATTTACCACCTATTGAAGAAATACATAGTCTTGATACCCCGACACAGGTAGTAGAGGTAAATTCTCTCCGTAGATTTGATGAAGGTGATATTCCTTATAATAAGTCTGCTAGCCAATGCTTGGATGAGTTTGATAACTTTATTGTTAAGCAAGAAAATTTCAATGCTTATGTTAGTTGACAATTGAGACATAATGCTTACTTGCCTGATCACTTAGGAGATTATATGAGTAGAACTATCAATGATCTTAAGCTTATTAGTAAACATGCTTCCATGGTAACTACTCAAGTAGAACAAGTACTTAAGGCACAAAATGATTTGCTTAATCAGATGAATGGTAAGAACAATGATCATTCTGTTAGAGTTGTGACTAGAGGTGGTAAAATGACTCAGGAACCTTTGTATCCTGAGGGCCATCCTAAGAGAATTGAGCAAGATTCTCAGAGAATTAATAATGATGCACCTAGTCATCCCAGTAACAAAAGGAAAAAGAATGACGACAGGACTTTGCATGCTAGTGAACCTGTTATAGATACTCCTGAAAACCCAAATGATATTTCTATTTCTGATGCTGAGACACAATCTGGTAATGAACATGAGCCTAGTGATAATATTAATGATGATGTTCATGTTGAGGCTCAACTTAGTAATGATAATGATGTGGAGATTGAACCTGCTGTTGATCTTGATAACCCACAACCTAAGAACAAAAGATATGACAAAAGAGACTTTGTTGCTAGGAAGCATGGTAAAGAAAGAGAACCTTGGGTTCAGAAACCCATGCCCTTTCCTCCTAAGCCATCCAAGAAAAAGGATGATGAGGATTTTGAGCGCTTTGTTGAAATGCTTAGACCTGTCTTTTTGCGTATGCGCTTGACTGATATTCTGAAAATGTCTCCTTATGCTAAGTATATGAAAGATATTGTGACAAATAAAATAAAGATACCGGAAGCTGAGATTTCCACCATGCTTGCTAATTATACTTTTAAGGGTGGAATACCAAAGAAACTAGGAGATCCCGGAGTACCTACTATACCATGCTCTATTAAAAGAAATTATGTTAAAACTGCTTTATGTGACCTTGGAGCTGGTGTTAGTGTTATGCCTTTCTCTTTGTATCGTAGACTTGATTTGAATAAGTTGACACCTACCGAAATCTCTTTGCAAATGGCTGATAAATCAACTGCATTACCCATCGGTATTTGTGAGGATGTGCCTGTCGTAGTTGCAAATGTTACTATCCTAACGGACTTTGTTATTCTTGATATTCCCGAGGACGACAGTATGTCGATCATCCTTGGTAGACCTTTTTTGAATACTGCAGGGGCTGTTATTGATTCCAACAAATGCAATGTCACTTTTCATGTTAATGGTAATGAGCATACGGTACACTTTCTGAAGAAACAACCTCAAGTTCATAGTATCAACTCCATTGAAAATATTTCAATGATTATTATTGGAGATTTTGAATTCCCTCTCCCTACTGCCAAAAAGAAATATGATATACTTATTGTTTGGGACATGCATATCCCCATTGAGGTAACCTAGTGTTATTCGAAAATTCTCCGGTTCCGTGTCATTCGAAAAAAGTTTGTCAATAAGACTTGATCAACCTTATTGATGGATTCTTTTTGATGAGCATGAGATGGATAAATTTAGGAGGCACAACCTTCTGTACCCAACTTTTACTTTCTGTTATTTAGATTTAATAAAGCAAAAATACTATTATACTTCTGTTTTCTGAATTATCCGTGCAATAAAAAATGACCTGAAAATAAAAGTTCTCCAAAAGCCCTGAAAATGTAGTATGATTTTTTCTGGAATATTTAAGAATTTCTAGCACTGAGAACACATCAGGGGGCTGCACCAGTGGGCCACAAGCCTACAGGGCGCGCCCACCCCCCTGGGCATGCCCCCCTGGCTTGTGGGTCCCACGTAGTCCCCCTCACTTATTCCAGCACCCATCCACTTCGTCTTCCTCCAGAAAAAATCCCACCATTGCTCAAACCCGTGTCCTAGCTCATTTTGCTGCCATTTTCGATCTCCTTGTGCAAAGCTCCATTTGCAAAACTGGTTTGAGGGATTGATCTTCGGTATGTGACTCCTCCAATGGTCCATTTAGTTTTTGCCTTAGTGCTTTATATATTGCAAATTTTTTCTGCTGTGGTGACCTTGTTCTTGAGCTTGCATGTCAAATTTGTATGGTCCCAAGTAGTTTTGATGCATGATATAGCCTCTAGGCACTTGTGGGGGTAGTTGCTATAAGTTTTGTTGAGTTTTGTTCACCTTTATTTTGAGTCACTAAAAATTTCAGAAATTTTTCAGAGAAAGAAAGATGTTGAGGAGAATATACCAAGGTGGTTCCTTGAGCAAGAAGGCACCGAGACTCGCGATACGTGAGTCCGACTTTGAGTCACCGAGGGAAGCCCAAGTGCGGCCTTGTGAATGGCCGTCGGATCAATTCATGGTTCATGTCGGTTTCAAGGAAGAATTTTACGCGTACATACGAAATGCTGGCCTTGAAGATTTCGTTTCAGATCAATGCAAGCAATATTATCAACTCACTGATTCCTTCGTGCGAAGGTTTGAATTTTCATCCAGGTGTAATACGCATTCTATTCTATTAAATCTTTATGATGAATCCTATACTATGGACCTAGAAGATTTTAACCGTGCATGCAAAATTCCACAATGGGGCAGCCATAGTGATCCTCACAAAACTGTATATAATGATTTTCTTGCTAGCATCATTGTGGGAGAAACTAGAAACATTACACAGGCTACCTTGGGGAGCATTCACTTTCCTGCTATACATTATTTTGCTCTCTTCATAGGTAGATGTATTAACGGTAAACATGATCATAGCCACCTTTGTGTACCCGATCTTAGTATTCTTAAGAGTGTGGTAATGGGTGATAGACGATATAACTTGGGGGCTATTATTGCTAGGAGGCTACATAAAAATGCTAAGGAAGGAGATTTGTTTGGCGGGATTTATGCCACTCGTGTAGCTAATTATCTTGGGGTACCCATAAGGGGGAATGATATTGAGTTACCACCTACTTTTCTTGATTATGAGGCTATGGTGCGCTACCAGTTTCTTGAGAGGAACGAACAGTCCTTCCTATACCGACTAATTTTTGATAGACAGCGTGCTGTCCATATTACCCTTCCTGCTCCTGCCTTCTTTAACTTTCAGGAAAAACGGAGACACTTTATAACCAGAGAGGAGGCAAACGAGTACGAGAGAGAGGCTGAAGCCGCTCGCCTCCGCGCTGCAGCCGTTCAGGCAGTAGCTGTTGCAGCCCAGTACAACCCCAACTATGAATTTGGATATTATCCGGGCCAGCCATGGCCCTAGACCAACTTAGGCCAAAAGTCTAAGCTTGGGGGAGTACGTATTTCTCACCGACATTACATTCATGTTCACACACTCATCTTAGTAGTCGGTGCTTATACTTTTTCATTGAATCTTCCATGGTATTTTATTTCTTCTTTCCGCTTTCTTCTTGAGTGTTTAATTAAACTTGAAAAAAAATCCAAAAAAATTTAGTTCTAGCTTTACCTTTTAGTTTGTTTAGTTGTATCATTAAAAGAAAACCCAAAAAGATTTCTCGTTCTTCTTTTGCTTGTTGGGAGCTTTCCCGTGTAAATAGTTTTTCTCGTTCTTGTTTTGAAATTTCTTTGGGTCGAGAGGAGAAGACCACGATGAAAATGTTGAGTGGCTCTCATATGTATTATTGTTTATCTATCAGAGAGCCTATATTACCTTGTCTTCTTCTTTAAAATAATTGTTTGCAGATTCCAGCTTAGTCCAATGCACGTGCACTCTTATTATTATTCACACCGTTCGATCGTGCAAGTGAAAGGCAATAATGACGATATATGATGAAGTGATTTAGATGGAGAAAAGCTGGTATGTACTCGACCTATTTTGTTTTTGTAAATATGATTAGCTCATCGTTCTGGATTCAGCTCATTATGGATGAAACATGTTTGCAATGACAATTAGAGATTATAATTACTCATGCCATGCTTAATTAGCTAAGAGTGTATAATGGCTTGTCTTGAGTGCCAACATGCATTTTAAAATGGTTGTGATGTAGTATAATAGAATGGTATCCTCCTCTGAATGATTCAAGTGGCTTGACTTGGCACATGTTCACGCATGTAGTTGAAACAAAATCAACATAGCCTCCACGATATTTATGTTCATGGTGATTTATATCCTACTCATGCTTGCATTCAATGTTGGTTAATCTCAATGCATCTTTATGACTGTTGTCGCTCTCTAGTTGGTCGCTTCCCAGTCTCTTGCTAGCCAACACCTGTACTAAGCGGGAATACTGCTTGTGCATCCATTTCCATAAACCCAAAGTTGTTCCATATGAGTCCACCATACCTACCTATATGCGGTATTTACCTGCCATTCCAAGTAATTTTGCATGTGCCAAACTCTAAACCTTCAAATAATATTATGTTTTCTATGCCCGAATTGCTCATGTAGTGACTAGGGGCTGTCAGTATCTTCCATGCTAGGTGGGTTATTCTCACGATATGTGTTGATTCACTATCATTCACGAGAACGTGGCTGGTATTCGGGATGCCCAGTTCCATGCTCAAAAAAATCAAATCAAAAATATAATGAAACAAAACTCCCCCAGGATTGTTGTTTGTATGGACGGTACCCGTGGATTCGGCTCGTCGTGGAGTGTGATTGATTGGTGGAGGGGGAGTAAAAACTTTACTATTCTGTTTGGGAACCGCCTATAATGTATCTAGCATGGAAGAAACCGAGATCTCTCAGTTGTTATGTTGACAATGAAAGCATACCGCTCAAAATTATTATTCATCCCTATTTTAAAAGCCCGAGCTCTGGCACCTCTGCAAATCAATGCTTCCCTCTGCGAAGGGCCTATCTATTTTACTTTACTGTTGAGTCGTCCTCCTCTTATAAAAAGCACCAGTTAGAGAGCACCACCGTCATTTATATGCTTTGTTATTAATTGATATTGAGTATGACTGTGACTGGATCTCTTTTACCATGAACTACAATGTCTAGTCAGTCCTAGTTCTTCAGAGGTGCTCTGCATTTATGTTTTGCGGTCTCAGAAAGGGCTAGCGAGATACCATTATATCATATTGTATCATGATTGTTTTGATAAAATTGTTGTCATCCGAGATTTATTATTATTGCTCGCTAGTTGATTATGCCATTGATATGAGTAAATGTGAGACCTAAATGTTATTGTGAATGTGGTTAGTCTATAATCTTTTCTGAAAATCTGAACATCAGTTAGACATATTTACAACAAGATCAAGCAGAGTTTGTAAAAGTTTTTCTTTGTCACTTTCAGTTTGTCAACTGAATTGCTTGAGGACAAGCAATGGGTTAAGCTTGGGGGAGTTGATACGTCTCCATCATATCTACTTTTCCAAACTCTTTTGCCCTTGTTTTGGACTCTAATTTACATGATTTGAATGGAACTAACACGGACTGGCGCTGTTTTCAGCAGAATTGCCTTGGTGTTATTTTTGTGCAGAAATAAAAGTTCTCGGATTGACCTGAAAATTTACGAAGAATATTTTTGGAATTAATAAAAAATACTGGCGAAAGAATCAACCGGAGGGGGTCCACCCATTGGCCACAAGCCAGGGGGCGCCCCCCCCTAGGGCACACCCAGGTGGCTTGTGGGCCCCCTGCAGCTCCTCCGACCTCAACTCCAACTCCATATAAACCTATTCGGGGAGAAAAAAATCAAAGAGAAGAGTTCATCGCGTTTCACGATACGGAGCCGCCGCCACCTCCTGTTCTTCCTCGGGAGGGCAGATCTGGGGGCCGTTTTGGGCTCCGGAGAGGGGAAATCGACGCCGTCGTCATCACCAACCATCCTTCATCACCAATTTCATGATGCTCTCCGCCGTTCGTGAGTAATCTCATCATAGGCTTGCTGGACGGTGATGGGTTGGATGAGATTTACCATGTAATCGAGTTAGTTTTGTTAGGGTTTGATCCCTAGTATCCACTATGTTCTGAGATTGATGTTGCTATGACTTTGCTATGCTTAATGCTTGTCACTAGGGCCCGAGTGCCATGATTTCAGATCTGAACCTATTATGTTTTCATGAATATATATGTGTTCTTGATCCTATCTTGCAAGTTGTAGACACATATTACGAGTTATGATCCGCATCCCCCAGGGTGACAATAACTGGGATTCTTTCCGGTGATTACCGTAGTTTGAGGAGTTCATGTATTCACTAAGTGCTAATGCTTTGGTCCGGTTCTCTATTAAAAGGAGGCCTTAATATCCCTTAGTTTCCATTAGGACCCCGCTGCCACGGGAGGGTAGGACAAAAGATGGCATGCAAGTTCTTTTCCATAAGCACGTATGACTATATATGGAATACATGCCTACATTATATTGATGAATTGGAGCTAGTTCTGTGTCACCCTATGTTATAACCGTTGCATGATGAATGCCATCCGACATAATTATCCATCACTGATCCATTGCCTACGAGCTTTTCACATATTGATCTTTGCTAAGTTACTTTTCCGTTGCCACTGTTACGATTGCTACAAAACCACTATTGTTGCTTTTGCCACCGTTACCGTTACTTCCATACTACTTTTCTACTAAATACTTTGCTGCAGATATTAAGTCTTTCAGGTGTGGTTGAATTGACAACTCAGCTGCTAATACTCGAGGATATTCTTTGGCTCCCCTTGTGTCGAATCAATAAATTTGGGTTGAATACTCTACCCTCGAAAGCTGTTGCGATCCCCTATACTTGTGGGTTATCATTATTCAATACCCCTCTGATCTTGAGCATGATTATTATTTGTGAGTAGTTACCTTTGTTCTTGAGGTCACGGGAGAAGTCATGTTGCAAGTAATCATGTGAATTTGATATGTGTTCGATATTTTGATGGCATGTACTTTGTGATTCCCTTAGTGGTGTCATGTGAACGCCGACTACATGACACTTCACCATTCATGGGCCTAAGGGAATGCATTGTGGAGTAGTTATTAGATGATGGGTTGCTAGAGTGACAGAATCTTAAACCCTAGTTTATGCGCTACTTCGTAAGGGGCTGATTTAGATCCAAACGTTTAATGCTATGGTTAGATTTTATCTTAATACTTTTCTCGTAGTTGCGGATGCTTGCGAGGGGGTTAATCATAAGTGGGAGGTTGTTCAAGTAAGAACAGCACCCAAGCACCGGTCCACCCACATATCAAATTATCAAAGTAGCGAACACGAATCAAACCAACATGATAAAAGTGACTAGACAAAATTCCCGTGTACCCTCAAGAACACTTTGCCTATTACTAGAGATTGTTTTGGCCTGTCCTTTTGCCACATAAGGATTGGGCTACCTTGCTGCACCTTATTTACCGTTACCGTTACTTGATCGCTACCAATTATCTTGCTATCAAACTATCTGTTACCTACAATTTCAGTGCTTGCAGAAATTACCTTGCTGAAAACCGCTTGTCATTTCCTTCTGTTCCACGTTGGGTTCGACACTCTTACTTATCGAAAGGACTACGATTGATCCCCTATACTTGTGGGTCATTAGTTATGCATAATCAACATTGAATACTAGCATGAGTAGGATATGAACACCATGAACATAAATATCGTAGAGGCTATGTTGGTTTTGATTCAACTACATGTGTGAATATGTGCCATGTCAAGCCACTTGAAACATTCAGAGGAGGATACCATATCATCATACTATATCACAACCATTTTAATGCATGTTGACTTCCAAGATAAATCATTATCCACTCCTAGCTACTGAAGCATGGCATGAGCAACTATAATCTCTAATTGTCATTGCAAACATGTTTGGTCATAATATGCTGAATTATGGATACTAGGTTAAACACATTTACAAAAACAAAAACAAGTTGAGTTCATAACCGCTTCTCTCTGCCACAGTCACTTCATGAAATATCGTCATTATTGCATTTCACTTGCATGACCGAATAATAATAATAGTGCAAGAGTGTCGTGGACTAAGCTGGAATCTGCAAACATTTTATTCAAAAGGAGAAGACAAACTAATTTGGGCTCTTTGTTAGATTAACAATAATGCATATGAGAACCACTCAACATTTTCATCGTGGTCTTCTCCTTGGTGCGACTCAAATAAAAGGAAAAGAATTTCAAGAAATACACTGAAATATTCATTAGGGTTTTTGTTTTTTCTTAAAGAAAGCAAATCAAAGAAGGAAAACAAAGACGAGAAAAACTATTTACACGGGAAAACTCCCAACAAGTAAAATAAGAAACGAGAAATCTTTTTGGGTTTTCTTTTGCTACTACAATTAATTTAAACTAGAAAGAAAAACCGAAAAGAAGCAAGAAATATTTTTGTATTTTCTCAAAGTTTTTCAAACACGCAAGAAGAAAGCGAGAAAATAAATCTAGCAAGGATAATAGAATGAAAAAGTGTAGACACCGACAATTGGAATGAAATGTGTAAACATTAATATAATGTCGGTGGAAATACGTACTCCCCCGAGCTTAGGCTTTTGGCCTAGCTTGGTAATCACCATCCGTAATAGCCATCCTGTCCTATGTGGAAGTGTTGTGGCGGCAGCACCTAAGTGTCCCACTCCTGGGGCTCCTCCTCAGCCGTTGCCAGGTCGTTCCGGTAGGCAATAATGTCCTATGGCATGTCCCTGTATCCGTTCCTGGCAATAGAATCAAACAAAGCAGGTGCAGGCAACGGGATAATATCACGGGTAACCTCGCTGAATACTAAGTTGTAGCGAATGTTATGAAAAGAATCAGCTGCATCAATAAATTGATGATTCTCCAATGCCTTGTGATCTAGAAAAACTCAGGGCAAGGGATAATCATGTTGGTGAATCTGAACATTAAAGTGACTCGCTAAGCGAGTAGCATAAATACCACCATGTATCTTGCCCTTAGTCCTGTTAAGGTGTAGGCGACGTGCAATAATAGCCCCTATGCTAAAGGTGTTATCATTGTGCAGTGCACGGCGTAAAATGGCGAGGTCGGGGGCACTGAGTGCATCGACCTTCTCCCTAGCGGTTAAACACTTCGCGATGAATAAAGCAAAGTAATGCACAGAAGGAAACTGCAAACTGGTGGCAGTGGCATTTGACACGCCTCTTTCATCACCCACTGTCAAAGTGAGGAGAAATTCCTCAAACTACGCTGGTCTAGGCTCTCTTAATTCCCCATCGGAAGGGATCAAACATATGTCACAAAAGTCAATGAGCGGTATTTGACGGGTTTCAGCATATAAATTAAATGGCACCTCGGGAGGATTATTCCTACCCAGAAAATGAAAAATGTGCACAAAGGATTTTGTAAGGAGGTGGTGTTGGTCACACTCAGCTGCAAGGAAGTCGGTCAGCCCAGCATTTGCAACGAATTGGGCAAACTCTTGATGGAACCCGGCCTCCTCCATGAAGGCATCATGCCGCCATTCGCACGGCCGCACCTCCGCCGTTCTTGGAGTGTTGAGGTCATTGTCCGATGATTCCCCAATGACTCCTTTAGCATTCTTCTTGGAGGAAAACTTCCTAAAGAAACTCATCTTATTCCTATAAATAAATTTCTGAAAAAATTTGTCTACAAATTTTTTGTCAACAAAACTTTGTAAGATTGATAGCAACTACTACTAAGGATGCCTAGAGGCCATATTAAGCATTCAAACTACTTAGAACTCTAAGAATTCAACATGCAAGCCCATCTACAACAGCACCAAGGTAGCTAATTATTCTAAAAATAAACCACTAAATCAAAAACTAATTGGAGCAACGGAGAAGTCACATACCAAGTAGCAATCCCCCAAAACAGTTTCGGAAACGGAGCTTCGAGCAAAGAGATCGAAATCCGTGGGTTTGAGAGCAAGAACACGAGAGAGAGAGATAGATAGAGAGAGAGAGAGAGCTATGGTGATTTTTTTTCTGGAGGTAGGAGATGGAATGGGCTAAAGAGATAAGTGAGGGGACCCACGTGGGGACCACAACCCACCAGGGCGTGCCTGGGGTTGCTGGCGCGCCATGGTGTCTCGTGGACACTAGGTGCACCCCCTCTGATGTTATTTGCACCAGAAATTCAAAAATATTCAGAAAAAAATCGTGTTAAATTTTCAGGACATTCTGAGAACTTTTATTTTTGGGTCATTTTTATTGCACGGAGAAATCAGAAAACAAGGTAAACATGGCATTTTATTTTATATGACTAAGAAGAATAGAAAGCAAAAGGTGGGAGGAGAAGGTTGTGCCTACTAGATTCATCAACTTCATACCTCTCAAAAATGATCCATTAATAATGTTGATCAAGTCTTATTAACAACCACTTTCGATTAGCATGAAACCGAAGAATTTTCGTAAATCACTAAGTTACCTCAACGCGGATATGCATATCCCCAAAAATAAGTATGTCATATTTCTTTTTGGCAGTAGGTAGAGGTAGTTGAAAACTTCCAATAGTGAGTGTCAGAGATTTTTCAATAACATTTATACCATTCACTTGGAATTGTTTCTTCGGAAAGTGCACCGTATGCTCATTACCATTGATATGAAAAGTGACTTTGATTTTATTGCAATCAATAACAGCCCCTGCAGTATTCAAAAAGGGTCTATCAAGGATAATTAACATGTTGTCGTCCTCGGGCATCTCAAGAATAACAAAGTCTGTTAAGATAGTAACATTTGCAACAACAATGGGAACATCCTCACAAATACCGATAGGCATGGCAGTTGATTTGTTAGCCATTTGCAATGATATTTCAGTAGATGTGAGTTTATTCAAATCATGTATTTTATATAAAGAGAAAGGCATAACACTAACACCAGCTCCCAAATCACACAAAGCAGTTTTGACATAATTTCTTTTAATGGAGCAAGGTATAGTTGGTATTCCAGGATCTCCAAGTTTTTCAGGTACTCCATCCTTAAAAGAATAATTAGCAAGCATGGTGGAGATTTCAGCTTCGGGTATCTTTCTTTTATTAGTGATGATGTCTTTCATGTATTTTGCATAAGGGGCCATCTTTAAGATATCAGTTAAGAGGGTACGCAAAAAGACTGGCCTAATCATTTCAGCAAAGCATTCAAATTCTTCATCATCCTCTTTCTAAGATAGTTTAGGTGGGAAATGCATGGGTTTCTGAACCCATGGCTCTCTTTCTTTACCATGTTTTCTAGCTATAAAGTCTCTTCTATCATATCGTTTATTTTTAGGTTGTGGGTTATCAAGATCAACAACAGGTTCTATTTCAACATCATTATCTGGTTCTTTATCATTGTTCGGTTGAGTATCTTCATGAACATCATCATTATCATTTTCATTATCACTAGGTGAATGTTCATTACCAGATTGAGTTTCAGCATCAGAAATAGAGCCATCATTATCTTCAGGAGGTTTTTGTATCTCAAGGTCACTAGAGGTATGCAAAGTCCTATCATTTTTCTTTTTCTTTTTAGAAGGACTAGCTGCATCAGTGTCAATTCTCTGAGAGTCTTGTTCAATTCTTTTAGGGTGTCCTTCATGATAAAGTGGTTCCTGAATCATTTTACCTCCTCTAGTTGCTACTCTAATAGCAAAATCATTCATATTATTATTCATTTCATTAAGCAATTCTCTTTGAGATTTAGCAACTTGTTCTAACTTGGTTTGAACCATAGAGGCATGTTTTCCTACACCTCTAACATCATTACTGATTCTAAATAACAAGTCACTCAAGCGAACAATCATATCAGAATTATATTTCAATTGTTTCAGAACATTTGCATTGAAGTGATCTTGTTTCCTAATGTAGTTGTCAAACTCATATAAGCATTGACTAGGATGTTTATTGTAAGGGATATCACCTTCATCAAACTTTAATAAAGAATTTACCTCTACCACCTGTTGAGGTGGTGGTGTGTCAAGGTCATGTATTTCTTCAATAGGTGGAAAATTCTTAACATCCTCAGCTTTAATACCTTTTTCCTTCATACATTTCTTTGCCTCCTGCATATCTTCAGGACTGAGAAATAAGAAACCCCTCTTCTTTAGAGTGGGTTTAGGTGGTGGTTCAGGAAGAGTCCAATCATCATAATTCTTCAATATATTATTCAATAGTTCCTCAGCTTGTTCAACAGTTCGTTCCCTGAAAACACAACCAGCACAACTATCTAGGAAGTCTCTAGAAGCATCAGTTAGTCTATTATAGAAGATATCAAGTATTTCATTTTTCTTAAGAGGGTGATCAGGCAAAGCATTAAGCAATTGGAGAAGCCTCCCCCAAGTTTGTGGGAGACTCTCTTCTTCAATTTGCAGAAAGTTAAATATTTCCTGTAAGGCAGCTTGTTTCTTATGAGCAGGAAAATATTGTTCAGAGAAGTAATAAATCATATCCTGGGGACTACGCACACAACCAGGAGCAAGACTATTGTACCATATCTTAGCATCACCCTTTAATGAGAACGGAAATAATTTGAGGATATAGTAATAGCGAATTTTCTCATTATGAGCAAAAAGGGTGGCTATGTCATTTAGCTTAGTGAGATGTGCCACTACCGTTTCAGTTTCATAGCCATGGAAAGGATCATATTCAACCAAAGTAATTAACTCCGGGTCGATAGAGAATTCATAATCCTTATCAGTAACAAAGATAGGTGAAGTAGCAAACTTAGGATCATATTTCATTCTAGCATTCAAAGATTTTTCTTTCAGTTTGCATAGTAATTTCTTAAGATCATCCCTATCATTGCAAGCAAGAAAGTCTCTAGCCGTGTCCTCATCCATAACATAACCCTCGGGTATCTTAGGCAATTCAAATCTAGGAGAGCTAGGTCTAATAGGTGTTTCATAGTTCTCAGTTTCAAGGACTTCATCAGTTTCAGTAATCTCATCAGTTTCAATAATTTCATTCTCTTTAGCTCTAGCAATTTTTTATCAAGAAGTTCACCTAGTGGCACACTATCATCAGGCATGGTACTACCATCATCATAAGCATCATTCATATCAAAAGTAGCATCATCAATAACTTGCGACATATCAGGATTAATAGCATGTGGTGGTGTTGCAAGTCTACTCAAAACAGAAGGTGAATCAAGTGCAGAGTGTGATGGCAAATCCTTACCAACCCTCGTCTTAGAGGGAACGATCTTGGTTTTAGTATCCTTCAGATTCTTCATAGTGATCAATTGATATAAATCCCAAGTGACTCAACAAATATAGCTACGCTCCCCGGCAACTGCTCCAGAAAAAGGTCTTGATAACCCACAAGTATAGGGGATCGCAACAGTTTTCGAGGGTAGAGTATTCAACCCAAACTTATAGATTTGACACAAGGGGAGCCAAAGAATATTTGCAAGTATTAGCAGTTGAGTTGTCAATTCAACCACACCTGGAGATTAAATATCTGCAGCAGAGTGATCAGTAGCACAGTAATATGATAGTTTTGATAGTAGTAGTAACAGTAACAGTAACGGTAACAGTGATAGCAATGATTTTGTAGCAGTTGGAACAGCAGCAATAGCAATAGTAACTTAGCAAGAACAATATGTGGAAAAAGTCGTAGGCATTGGATCGGTGAATTCGTTGGATGATATTCATCATATAACAGTCATAACCTAGGGCGACACAGAACTAGCTCAAGTTCATAAATATAATGTAGGCATGTATTCCGTAAATAGTCATACGTGCTTATGGAAAATAACTTGCATGCCATCTTTTGTCCTACCCTCCCGTGGCAGCGGGGTCCATAAGGAAACTAAGGGATATTAAGGCCTCCTTTTAATAGAGAACCGTAACAAAGCATTAACACATAGTGAATACATGAACTCCTCAAACTACGGTCATCACCAGAAAGTATCCCGATTATTGTCACCCCGGGGTTTACGGATCATAACACATAGCAGGTGCATATGACTAGCAAGATCGGATCAAGAACATAGATATAATGGTGATAACATAAACGGTTCAGATCTTAAATCATGGCACTCGGGCCCTAGTGACAAGCACTAAGCATGGCAAAGTCATAGCAACATCAATCTCGGAACATAGTGGATACTAGGGATCATGCCCTAACAAAACTAACTCGATTACATGATGAATCTCATCCAACTCCTCACCAACCAGCGATCCTACGAAGGTATTACTCACTCCCGGCGGGGAGCATCATGGAATTGGCCATGAAGGAGGGTTGGTGATGACGAAGATCAAAGATTCCCCTCTCCGGAGCCCCGAACGGACTCCAGATCTGGCCTCCCGATGAAGAACAGGAGGTGGCGGCGGCTCCGTCTTGTGAAACATGATAAAACTACCTCTCCTATATTTTCCTCCGAAAGTAGGTATTTATGGAGTTGGAATTAGGGTCAGGGGGCCACGAGGTGACCACAACCCACCAGGGCGCGCCTGGAGGGGGTGGCGCGCCCTGGTGTATCGTGCCCAGCCAGGGCACCCCCTCCGGTGGCTCTTGGTTCCAGTATTTTTATTTTATTCTGAAATAAATCTCCAAAAAGTTTCGTCCAATTCCGAGAACTTTTATTTCTACACAAGAACAACACCATGGTAGTTCTGCTGAAAACAGCGTCAGTCCGGGTTAGTTTCATTCAGATCATGCAAATTAGAGTCCAAAACAAGAGAAAAAGCGTTAGGAAAAGTAGATACGACGGAGACGTATCACTATCCCTCTGAGAAACTTGACTGCTGCTTGCACCATCACTTTTCTCACTGGCTCCACCTCAGTCCACTTCGTGAACTTGTCGATTGCAACGAACAAGAACTCGAAGCCCCTGGTAGCACAAGGGAAGGGCCCGACAATGTCGAGCCCCCAGACCGAGAACAACCAGGAGAGCGGTATGATCTGAAGGCCTTGTGCTAGCTGATGTATCTACTTCGTGTGGTACTGGCATGCTTCACACGTTGTCACCACTGCCAAGGCATCTTGAAGGGCTGTCGGCCAATAGAAGCCTTGCTGGAATGTCTTTCCGACAAGGGCTCGTGATCCAATGTGGGAGCCACAGATCCCTTTGTGTATTTCTGCCAATAGCTGCCGTCCTTCCTCCCGGGGAATGCACTTCAATTTCATACCGTTTGGTCTCCTCCTGTACAGAGTGTTGTCCACGAACTGGTACATGCTCGACTGTCGGGCTACTCCTTCAGCTTCCTCTTGTTCCTCAGGGAGATATCCTATCTGAGGTATTGGACGATCTGTTGTTCTCATGCCGGAGCTTGTGGCTCGAGGACAATGACTAAAGGCGTCCCTTCTGCTACGGGAGCGCTAGCTTCCACGGCAAGGACTACTGGGTCTGCTGGAGCTTGCTGCTCACTGGCAGGCGTCTTGTTGCCCCCGATAACCTTTTTGGCGGCCGCTGATGGCTCTGCCAGGAAGTAGTCGTCAAAGTTGACCTTCCTCTTCTTGGCTCGCCGATCTGATGGTGTGACGGATGGTTGAGTGAGTCGAAGTACAAAAGTGCCTGGTTCCACATGCGACTTTTGAGCAGCTTGTTTTGACAGGTCATCGGCAATGTCATTCTGTGCACGGGGGACGTGCTCCATCTGTAGACCGTCAAGATGCTCCCCCAATTTCCTCACTTCATCTACGTATGCTTACATCAGGGGACTTTGATAATCCTTGTTCACTTGGCGTACAACAAGATGTGAGTCTCCTCAAACTATCAATTTCCTGATACCAAGGTCAGTTGCTATCTGCAGTCCGACAAGCAAATCTTCGTACTCAGTTATGTTGTTGTTTGATGCCTCTCGGGAGAAATGCATCTGGATCACGTACTTGAGGTGCTCTCCGGTGGGTGTGACAAGCAGCACTCTGGCACCGACGCCTTGCAGCGAAAAAGTTCCGTCAAAGTACATGACCCATTCTTGAGGTGTTTCCTTGCCATGGAGGACTGTCTCTGCGATTTCTTCGTCTTGCGTTGGCGTCCATTCCGCAATGAACTCTGCCAGGGCTCTGCTCTGTATAGTTGATGTGCTTTCAAAGCTCAGGTCAAAGCTGGCCAGCTCCAACATCCACTCGACAATCCTGTCGGTTGCCTTCGGATTCCTCAGGATGCGTTGCAACGGAAAGTGAGTGATGACAATGATGTGATGTGCTTGTAAGTAGTGGCACAGCTTCCGGGAGGCCATGAGAAGGCCAAAAAGCAGTTTCTGCACCCCCAGAGTACCTTGACCTATCCCCCTGCAGGAGAGAACTGAAAGTACACTAGTCGTTGCACCATTTTCTTCTTTTGCACAATCTGTTGTCCTGCCTCTTGCGACACGCTTGTGTTGTCGGCTCCTTGGCTTGTCGGGGCTGACTCTGGTTTGCCGGTTACCGGCTCAAGGGTTGCCGCCTCGTTCTCCTCAGCCTCCCTCTCCGCCACCAACGCAGCACTAACCACTTGGTTTGTTGCCGCTAAATATAGCAACAACGGTTCTTTTGGTTTAGGCGCGACTAAGATTGGCGTTGAGGACAGGTATTTCTTCAAATCTTGCAGCGCTACCTCCCCTTCTGGAGTCCATGTCATTGGGCTTGCCTTGTTCAGGATTTTGAAAAAAGGCAGGGCGCGCTCTACGGATTTGGAAATAAACCTGCTGAGGGCGGCAATGCAGCCTGCCAAACGGCGTACGTCCTTGATGCGCTTCGGTGCCTCCAACTGCTTGATTGCCTCAATCTTTGCGGGGTTGGCTTCTATCCCTCGCTGAGACACAAAGAACCCAAGGAGCTTGCCGGATGGGACTCCAGACATGCACTTCTCGGGGTTGAGCTTCAAGTTGATCTTGCTTAATTTTGCAAAGGTTTCTTCTAGATCTTGAATCAATGTGGCCTTGTCCTTGGTCTTGACTACAATGTCATCCATGTATGCCTCCGCATTTTTGTGCAACTGCAGCCCAAAACCAATCTGGACGGCCCTGGTAAATGTCCCAGCACTCTTCAGCCCGAATGGCATTAATACATCTCCAACGTATCGATAATTTTTGCTTGTTCCATGCTGTTATATTATCAATCTTGGATGTTTTACAATCATTTTATAGCAACTTTATATATTATTTTTTGGGACTAACTTATTGACATAGTGCCAAAGTGCCAGTTGTTGTTTTTGCTTGTTTTTTACTTCGCAGAATATCAGTACCAAACAAAGCCCAAACACCGTGAAACTTTTTGGAGATTTTTTTTGGGCCTGAAGACATCCAGTGGGCCAAAGAAGTACCAGAGGGGATGGTCGAGGAGACTACAACCCACCAGGCGCGCCAGAGGTCCCTGGCGCGACCTGGTGGGTTGTGCCCTCCTTGGGACGCCTCTCCACTGCCTCTGATGCCTATAAATTCCCAAATATTCTAGAAACCCTAAGGGAGTCGACGAAAAACACATCCATCCGCCGCAAGTTTGTGGTGCTCTGCCTGATTACCACTGTAGCCAGACGGTCGCCACGCATACCAGCCCAGGAAATCACTCTGGCATGCGTGTTTACAACAAGTATCATGAACACATGCATTTCTATTAATGGATATATAAGTCTTACATGATATATTACCATGATGATGGCAGCGGAAAAGCTCTATCTAAGGCAGCATGGTCTTGGTGCGGCTCCAATCCAGAGGGATCTGACTAGGTTACTCTTCTAGCCCGCGAACGCTCCGGCTTCTCGACGACGGACGACGGATCCTTATGTGAACCTGGCCATGTTAAAGGCCGCTGACTACTTTTGAATGTACTCGCAAGCAAACCAAACTAACATATACACCAAGCAAAGCCATCCATGGCATTCAAGCATATATTTATTATTAGAGCAGTATTAGCTATCATGTCATAACAGGATTATCTAGCAGGTTAAATACTAAAGTAACATACAGTAGAGTAAAGCATATCAAGTAAATAATCTATACTCCGAACATTCTCACGATCCAATCTAACTCTGATCCAAATCCAATCCAAGTCATGTGATCATCCGACCACTCCTCTCATAGCCATCCCATGGCTAACATATCCTATTCCTGACATCATCTGATGTCTGCACCAGACGAGTTCTTCCATCATTATTATCATTATTACGGTTGACCACCTAGTGAGGTCTGGACGGGCTATCCAATACCGTGGATGCGGCTATTCGAATAGATTTTTCACTCTGCAGAGGTTGCGCACTTTACCCACACCATGAAGCACCTGGCCTCGCGATCCCCTTCGGGTGGACCAGCGTTGCTTCAACGAAACCTGCCTGGCCCGTGACTCTTTCATCGTACCACCGACATTCATCCTCCCCCGGAGGCTTGCCCTGGGTGGCCCCTATGTCCTCATGACACCTGCCACCGTCGTGGCACAAACTAAATAGTCCCAAACGGGGGCTATCTGTCCCAAACGGGGACGCCGGCACAAACAATCAACTGGGCTCACAGGGTTATCACCGCCTACCTGATTAGGGTAGCACGCGTGCATAACCCTCCCTCTTTGGAGGTACCGGTGAAAGATCACGCAGTCAATCCAAGTCAAGGCTGTCCCATACCAGCAAATGTGGCTGCACGAATAAGCCCGGACAGGTGACTCTAGATCAACCGACTAGGTTTCATTAAGTAAGCATGTTGTTCACCACAACAACTTATGAGGGCAACAACTAGGCATTTAAATTATTTACTATGAATTATTATATAGCAAGTAAGTGAAAGTAATGCAAACGGTAAGTGCAATCTAACAGGAGTTAAATTATTTCTAACACCGGCATAAGTACTAATTAAACACGCAAGAATAACACAGATCAATGCTTTAGGGCATATATCAGATGGTCGGCTTGCCTGGGGTCAAAGAATACTCCGGGAAAAGGTGCGATCACCTCGCGGAAGGATTCGCCGGAAAGGATTCCCTCTCGAAGGAGATGAAGGAAGGGCAAGGGAAAAATGGTCATTTCCACTGTGTGACCACCTTGTGGAAATGATACCAAAAGAACGGGCTCGACGAGACGAAGATGTGGGCGTTGGAATCATCGGAATCGGAGTTACGGTCGTGGAGATATGAGAGGTTGAAGTGGAAGGACCTGTCTGTAAATAAACTATTTACTTCTGGGTCCCTGGCTGGTTTTTCTGCTGAAAAGGAGGAAAGTGCACTGTGCGCTTGGGCTGAATTTTTGCGGCTGCTCTGCTGTTCCACTGGGCCGGCCCACCCACCGCTGCTCTCTTGAAAAAAATGAGAGGGAGGAGGCCAAGCCACTAACGAGCCGGGCCCATCTGCAGGGTTGTCTCCCTCCTCGCGCGCGCGCTCAGCCGAGGCAGGGCGGCGCTCGACCGGCGATGGCCGGCGGCTCAGGCCGTCCCCCGCGGTGCTTGGCCTATGGACGGGCTCAGCACGAGGAGCCGCCCCCGATGGTATAGGCCACGAACGCCAGGGTGGACCGAGGCGGACGGGAGCTCGGCCACGGCAGACGGCGGCTCCGGCGATGATGGGCAAGGCGCTCCAGTGGGCTAGGCGGCTGAGTGAGGGCTCAGGCGAGGTCGCCGGAGAACAGCTCATCCACGAGTGGGGTATGTGGGTGCTGGGGAAGGCCGAGGGGGTGGATTCGAGGCGGAGCAGAGGGTTGAGCTCGCCGGAAATCTGGGCTCTCCGGCGAGCAATCCGGATGGGCACGGGCACAGGAGTGCACTAGGGAGCGAGGGGAGGAGATAGGGAGGGGCTGGCGATGCTCGGGAGGGCTCAGGCTCGGGCTATTTATAGCCGGACAGCGGGAATGGATAGGCATGGCCGCCGTGGCATGCCTATCGGCGTCCTGTCGCCTCCGACGAGGTGGCTAGCGCCGGTTGGTGCCGACCTGACTCGGTCAGAGGGAGGGGACATCTCGGGGAGGAAGGAGCCAAGGGAAAGGAGGGACCAGGAGGAAGGCGACGATGGTCACAGGGAGCACAGATCGGTGGCGGGCTCGCCGTGGCGTGAGGAAGAAGAAAGAGGAGAGGGAACCTGCTGGAGAGGGGGCACGCGGCCGCAGGGGAGCTTGTTGGCACAAAATGGCAAGGGTACGGCCGCCGGAGGTGGCTGTTCGACGCGATCGAACACTGCCAGTGCACAGGGCGTGTAGTTGGCCTGCTCCCAGCGTGGTCACCACGCGTGCTACGTGCTCTGGCACGCTACTGCTCCTCAAACCTTGCCAAACAAGTCCCTCACTGCTCAATTAGATAAGAGGAGGGTCTGGAACCAGTTAGGGGTCTCTAAGGTGAGAGGAACATGTCAAAACAGATGCTGACAAGAAGGTGTTTGTAGTGGTCTGAGAGAAATTGGCTAAAGGAAAAGGGCTAAGTTTTGGCATGGGTTAGAAAGATGGTAGTATGGGTCTAAATATCGATTTTCACTGCAATCCAATAAGTGCACATAGCACTTCCTTTGAAATGCAGCAACAGGTCCAGAATTGAGGAGATGGATGCTGGGGGAAAATGGCTCATGGGTTTGGCTAAACTTTGGTTTAGGGTAATGATTTAGATATATAGAACTTCTGGAAAAGTTTCAGCTCAAATTGATCATCCATGAGGGTACTTCCTTCACAGAGATACAATCTGGACAGAAACTTGAGAAAATTGCTGGGGCAGAATGGATGGAGGGATTGAGCTGGTTTTTTTTGGTTTCCATGAGTGATTTATCAATGTTAATCACCATGAAAAATTTCAGCTCAAATAGATAAAGGAATAGAGTACTTCCTTTGCAATTTGCCCTACTGGACAGAATTTTGCAAATGGATGTGGTGCTCAAAATTTGAACTATGGAACTTGGGATCTTGATGGAAATGGGGAATATATGGACAGGAGAAGCTCCACGAATTATTTGGAATTTTTCCTGGCTACCAAAATGGTAGTTCCTTTAGAAACTGCCCAAAATTCAATATTGGCATTAAATAGGAAAATGCAATTTATCCTATTTAATTATGGCCAATATTTTTATGGGATCTCAATATGATCACAAAGAGTATCTCCACAAGTTTTCATGAACTTTGGAGATGGATAGATATTTTCCTGGATTTAATTCCTTTAACTGGCAGAAAAAGGAATTAATTATAAATGAAAATTATTGCAAATGACTTGGCAATATTTTTGCATATCCAGGGTTTATAAAGATAGGATGATCACTGAGAAAAGTTTGGGAGGCAACAGAGCAAATGAAATTGGGGTTCCTTTGTAACTGGAAGGATCAGGGTTTCCCTTCCGGTAACTCGGAAGGTAGGGTTTCGATGGCAAAGTCCGGAGATAGATCTTGGGTGTCAAGGTTGGACTGGGGAGAATCTCTGGTTGGATAGGGAAGGCAAGGCTAGATGACCATCTTCACATACCCAAGAGCTAGAGAAGTCCGATAACACCGAGAAAAAAGACGGGAGTCGATTCTCGCAAAAGAAAAAAAAAACAGGAGCGAAAACCAGGGTGTTACAAAGTTCCAGAACCGCGAGATCCAATCTAACACCATCACGGAGGGGTTCATCAACCCCATTGGTGCCTCTCCGATGATGCGTGAGTAGTCCACCATAGACCTACGGGTCTGTAGGCAGTAGCTAGATGGCTTCCTCTCTCTCTCTTATGATTCTCAATACAATGGTCTCTTGGATATCTCTTTGATGTAAACTTTTGCGGTGTGTTTGTTGGGATCCGATGAATTTTGAGTTCATGATCAGTTTCTATCCATGAATATTATTTGAGTCTTCTTTGATCTCTTATATGCATGATTACTTATAGCCTCGTATTTCTTCTTCGAATCTTTGGTTTAGTTAGGCCAACTAGATCAATTTTTCTTGCCATGGGAAGAGGTGCTTTGTGATGGGTTCGATCTTGCGGTGTCCTCTCCCAGTGACAGAAGGGGCAGCGAGGCACGCATGTATCGTTGCTATTAAGGATTACAAGATGGGGTCTATTCCTATATGAATAGATCTTGTGTACATCATGTCACCGTTCTTATTGCATTACACCGTTTTTCCATGAACTCAATACACTAGATGCATGCTGGATAGCGGTCGATGTGTGGAGTAATAGTAGTAGATGCAGAATCGTTTTGGTCTACTAATCTTGGACGTGATGCCTATATAATGATCATCGCCTTGGATATCATCATGATTATTTGATCTTCTATCAATTTCCCAACAGTAATTTGTTCACCCACCGTGTGCTATACTCATGAGAGAAGCCACTAGTGAAACCTATGGCCCCCGGGTCTACTTTTCCAATATATTGCTTTCCGATCTATCGTTTTGCCGCTTTTATTTCCAAATCTATTATTCCAAAAAAACGAAAATACCATGCTGCACTTTCTATTTGCCTCTTTTATTTTGCGTTCTTGAGAGATCTATCTTATCCTAATCTATCTTTTTACCATAGAGAGATTGACAACCTCTCTTTCGCATAGGGTTGCAAGTATTTGTTCTTTGTGTGCAGGTGTTGTTTATGAGGTGTTGGTGATCCTCCTACTGGTTCGATACCTTGGTTTCACAACTGAGGGAAATACTTACCGTCGCTATGCTGCATCATCCCTTCGTCTTTGGGGAAATATCGACGTAGTCTCAAGCCATGTCAAAGGAATTTCTGGCGCCGTTGCCGGGGAGGAAGCGGTCTCTTCTACGTGCCAATCTGACGTGGCTTGAGACTGCGTCGGTATTTCCCCAAAGAGGAAGGGATGATGCAGCACAGCGATGGTAACTATTTCCCTCAGTTATGAAACCAAGGTTATCGAACCAGTAGGAGGATCACCACCACCCAATAAGCAGCACCTGCACACAAACAACAAATACTTGCAACCCGACGCGAAAGAGAGGTTGTCAATCTCTCTACGGTAAAAAGATAGATTAGGTAGTGACAGATAGGAGAGATAGATCTCTCAAGAACACAAAATAGAAAAGGCAAATAAAATATGCAGCAATATGTTTTTGGGTTTTTGGTTTTGTAGATCTAAAAACAAAGAGGCAAAAAGATAGATCTGAAAGCAATATGTTGGAAAAGTAGACCCGGGGGCCGTAGGATTCACTAGGGGCTTCTCTCATGAGTATATCGCACGGTGGGTGAACAAATTACTGTTGGGAAATTGATAGAAAATCGAATAGTCATGACGATATCCAAGGCGATGATCATTATATAGGCATCACGTCCAAGATAGGTAGATCGACTCCTGCCTGCATTTACCTCTATTACTCCACACATCGACCGCTATCCAGCATGCATCTAGTGTATTAAGTTCATGGAAAAACGGAGTAATGCAATAAGAACGATGACATGATGTAGACAAGATCTATTCATGTAGGAATAGACCCCATCTTGTTATCCTTAATGGCAATGATACATGCGTGCCTTGCTGCCCCTTCTGTCACTAGGAAAGGACACCGCAAGATCGAACCCATCACAAAGGACCTCCTCCCATGGTAAGAAAAATCGATCTAGTCAGCCTAACTAAACCAAAGATTCGAAGAAGAAATACGAGGCTATAAGTAATCATGCATATAAGAGATCAAAGAAGACTCAAATAATATTCATGGATAGAAACTGATCATGAACTCAAAATTCATCGGATCCCAACAAACACCGCAAAAGTTTACATCAAATAGATCTCCAAGAGACCATTGTATTGAGAATCATAAGAGAGAGAGAGAGGAAGCCATCTAGCTACTGCCTACGGACCCGTAGGTCTATGGTGGACTACTCACGCATCATCGGAGAGGCACCTATGAAGAAGATGAACCCCTCCGTGATGGTGTTTAGATTGGATCTCGAGGTTCTGGAACTTGCGGCGGTTGGAATTGTGTTTCGTCGAGTCCCCTAGGGTTTTTGGAATATTTGGGAATTTATAGGCATCAGAGGCGGTGGAGAGGGGCCCCGAGGAGGGCACAACCCGTCAGGGCGCGCCGGGGCCCCCATGGCGCGCCCTGGTGGGTTGTGGTCTCCAGGGCCCACCTCTCCGGCACTTCTTTGTCCCACTGGGTGTCTTCTGGTCCAGAAAAAAGCTCCAAAAAGTTTCGTCGCGATTGGACTCCATTTGTTATTGATATTCTGCGAAGTAAAAAAAACAAGCAAAAATAGCAACTGGCACTTTGGCACTATGTCAATAGGTTAGTCCCATAAAATGATACAAAGTTCCTATAAAATGATTGTAAAACATCCAAGCATGATAATATAACAACATGGAATAAGCAAAAATTATAGATACGTCGGAGACGTATCAGCATCCCCAAGCTTAATTCCTACTCATCCTCGAGTAGCTAAATGATAAAAACAAATTTTTTGATGTGGAATGCTGCCTAACATGTTCATCTCATATTCTTTTTCTTTTGTATAGCATGGACATTTGGACTTGTAAATGATTCAAAGCAATAGTCTAGTTTTAACATAATGACTTCAATACTCAAGCATGTCAACAAGCAACCATGTCTTTCAAAATATCAACACTAAAAAAGTTATCCCTAGCCCATCATGCTCAATCATTGATCCATTCATGAGACACACTCAAATATTAGCTATGCCCAATGCTCAAGTACGATCATAGTGCCCCCTAGTTGGTGCTTTAAGAGAAGATGGAGACTCAAAGTAAAAATAATAATTGCATAAAATAAATAGATAGGCCCTTCGCAGAGGGAAGTAGGGATTTGTAGAGGTGCCAGAGCTCAAAGTTTAAATTGAGAGAAAAAAATATTTTTGGTGGCATGCCTTTCCTGTCAACGAAAACGACAAAGTAGCTCACAATACTTTCCATGCTAGATATATCAAAGGCGGTTCCCAAACAGAAAAAATAAAGTTTATTCCTTTTCCCACCAAACTTTCACTTTCCATGGTGGGCCGTATCCACGGTTGCCTTCCATACTAACACTTTCCAAGGAATTTATTATTTGACAACATAAAGTAAATATTTTTTCTTTTTCATTTTGGGAATGGGCATCCCTATTACCGCCGCGCTCTCGTGCAATGACAAGTGAATAAACACTCGTCTTGAGAATAACACATCTAGCATGGAAAAATATTGGACACTCCCCACCGTTTCATGAGCGGTACGAGTACACAAAAGAGAAAATTTATTTTGAAACTTTAGAGATGGCACATACAAATTTGCTTGGAACGGCAAGGAAATACTCAAAAGGCAAAACTTGGTTTAAGGTTTTTGGATGCACAAGTAGTATTTCTACTTAGTACAAATGGAGGCTAACAAATAGATTGAGAAGCAACCAAACCAAGAAACGAAAATTCACATAAACGAGCATTGAGCATAACTAACACCGAATAATGCACCACAAGTAGGATGTAATTTCATTGCATAAATATTGACTTTCGTCCTTGCATAGGGAATCACAAACCTTAACACCAATATTCCTACTAAGCATAATTACTCACTAACATGACTCACATATTACTATCATCATGTTTCAAAACTATTACAAAGAATCAAGTTTAATTTGTCCAATGATCTTCATGAAAGTTTTTATTATATCCTCCTTGGATATCTATCACTTTGGGACTAGTTTCATATATTTCCATTGCTTTTTGGCAAGCTCAAACAAATTTAAGTGAAGCACATGAGTATAAAGATTTCATCTCTCAAAATAGTATAAGTGAAGCATGAGAGGATTTCTTCAAATTTTACTAACTCTCAAATTAGTCTAAGTGAAGCATGAGAGTATTTCTACAAAAATTTCCAAGCACACCGTGCTCAAAAAGATATAAGTGAAGCACTAGAGCAATTCTATAGCTCAAAAAGTTTAAGTGAAGCGCATAGAGCAATTCTAACAAATCTTAGCATAATTTTGGCTCTCTCAAATAGGTGTGATCAGCAAGGATACAAATGACAAACTAACAAACAAAGCAAGCAAAGATACAAGATGCTCCAAGCAAGACTCATGATATGTGACGAATAAAAATATAGCTCCAAGTAAAATACCGATGGTTGTTAGAAGAAAGAGGGGATGCCACTCGGGGGCATCCCCAAGCTTAGTTGCATGTTTCTCTTTGGATATATCTTGGGGTGCGGTAGCATCCCCAAGCTTAGGCTCTTGTCACTCCGTATTCCTTCATCCATCGTGATCTCACCCAAAACATGAAAACTTCAATCACACAAAACTCAACAAAATCTTCGTGAGATCCGTTAGTATAATAAAGCAAATCACTACTTTAGGTGTTGTTGCAAACCCATTCATATTTTATTATTGCATTATACCTACTGTATTTTAAATTTGGAAGGGGAGCCTTGGCACAGTGGTAAAGCTGCTGCCTTGTGACCATGAGGTCACGGGTTCAAGTCCTGGAAACAGCCTCTTGCAGAAATGCAGGGAAAGGATGCGTACTATAGACCCAAAGTGGTCGGACCCTTCCCCGGACCCTGCGCAAGTGGGAGCTACATGCACCGGGCTTCCCTTTTATACCTACTGTATTTTAACTTTACCATGGCTCATACCCTTCAATATAACCCATAGATTCATCAAAACAAGCACACAATGCAACGAAAACAGAATCTGTCTTAAACAGAATAGTCTGTAGTAATCTGTACTCTAACCATACTTCTGTAACTAAAAATTCTGAAAAAATAGGACAATGTAAGGAATTTGTATAGCAACATTGTGTTAAAATTTCAGCTCAAGATCACGTTCCAGAAAAAAATGAAAATTCATATACTGGACGCAAAGTTTATGTTTCAGATTCAACATCACTTCTACTCATCATATGAATCATCCTAAAGGCTTTACTTGGCACAAACACTAAATAAACCATAAAAACAAAATCATAAGAGAGGCATAATTGTGTCAACACTCAAAAACAGAAAGGAAAAGGCAAAAATTTATTTATTCATTGGGTTGCCTCCCAACAAGCGCTATCGTTTTACGCCCCTAGCTAGGCATAACGCATAGATTCAAGTATTGTCATCCTTGGTTTTGGATGAGGTGCTTTTGGCAAGAGGTTTTGCAAATAGAACTTGAAACACATCATCCATAGCAACTTTAGCACTATCAAGTTGTCCCTCTACGTACCCCCTTTGATTTCCGGGCACAATCCAAGAATATTGTTGGTTCACGTCATTGAAAACTTGTTGGATCATATCTAAAACGGGGACTTCCTTTTTAAGATTCTCATCAAAAATTTGATTATTTCTAAGCAAATATCTCATCATGTAATCACTATTGTAAAGGATTTCTCCTATTACCGGTTTTTCACGCCTCATACCATAAAAATCAAAGATCTCCCTAGCCTCCCGTACTATGTGATCAAATTCATTCATAAGAACAAGGGTAGCTAGCTTCTTAGCTTTGGGATTCTTTATGACGGGTAGCTCATAAAACAATCTTTGGAAGGTAGGATGGGTACGAATAAATCTATTTTCAAGTTTTAGAACTAGCGCTGAGATAGCTTCCGCATAAGATTTAGTTCTTTTCAGAATAGGAGTATCATCGAGAGTCAAATTCCCAACGCAATTGAAAAACTCTTGGATAGTTTCTTTTCCTATAATGTTCCCTTGCCCAAAACAAAGTTTTAGAATCCAGATTACCAGAACTTCCAATTTTAGGAGTCCTGCCATCATCCGTTTCTGCCATACCAAAGCCACTCATGGTGACAAGCAAGGAAGAGATCCGGCGAGAAAAAGGCAAACGAAAAAGAGGGCGAATAAAACGGCAAATTGGTGAAGTGGGGGAGAGGAAAACGAGAGGCAAATGGCAAATAATGTAATTGAAAGGAGATGAGATTTGTGATTAGGAACCTGATAGATGATGATGGAGTCCCATCAGCGCCTACGATAGGCACGTAGAAGAGACCGCTTCCTCCCCGGCAACGGCGCCAGAAATTCCTTTTGTCATGGCTTGAGACTGCGTTGGTATTTCCCCAAAGAGGAAGGGATGATGCAGCACAGCGATGGTAAGTATTTCCCTCAGTTATGAAACCAAGGTTATCGAACCAGTAGGAGGATCACCACCACCCAATAAGCAGCACCTGCACACAAACATCAAATACTTGCAACCCGACGCGAAAGAGAGGTTGTCAATCTCTCTACGGTAAAAAGATAGATTAGGTAGTGACAGATAGGAGAGATAGATCTCACAAGAACACAAAATAGAAAAGGCAAATAAAATATGCAGCAATATGTTTTGGGGTTTTTGGTTTTATAGATCTGAAAACAAAGAGGCAAAAAGATAGATCGGAAAGCAATATGTTGGAAAAGTAGACCCGGGGGGCATAGGATTCACTAGTGGCTTCTCTCATGAGTATATCGCACGGTGGGTGAACAAATTACTGTTGGGCAATTGATAGAAAATCGAATAGTCATGACGATATCCAAGGCGATGATCATTATATAGGCATCACGTACAAGATAGGTAGACCGACTCCTGCCTGCATCTACCTCTATTACTCCACACATCGACCACTATCCAGCATGCATCTAGTGTATTAAGTTCATGGAAAAACGGAGTAATGCAATAAGAACGATGACATGATGTAGACAAGATCTATTCATGTAGGAAAACACCCCATCTTGTTATCCTTAATGGCAACGATACATGCGTGCCTTGCTGCCCCTTCTGTCACTGGGAAAGGATACCGCAAGATCGAACCTATCACGAAGCACCTCTTCCCATGGCAAGAAAAATCGATCTAGTCAGCCTAACTAAACCAAAGATTCGAAGAAGAAATACGAGGCTATAAGTAATCATGCATATAAGAGATCAAAGAAGACTCAAATAATATTCATGGATAGATACTGATCATGAACTCAAAATTCATCGGATCCCAACAAACACCACAAAAGTTTACATCAAATAGATCTCCAAAAGACCATTGTATTGAGAATCATAAGAGAGAGAGAGAGAGGAAGCCATCTAGCTACTGCCTACGGACCCATAGGTCTATGGTGGACTACTCACGCATCATCGGAGAGGCACCTATGAAGAAGATGAACCCCTCCGTGATGGTGTTTAGATTGGATCTCGAGGTTCTGGAACTTGCGGCAGTTGGAATTGTGTTTCGTCGAGTCCCCTAGGGTTTTTGGAATATTTGGGAATTTATAGGCATCAGAGGCGGTGGAGAGGGGGCCCGAGGAGGGCATAACCCATCAGGGCGCGCCGGGGCCCCCCTGGCGCGCCCTGGTGGATTGTGGTCTCCACGGTCCACCTCTCCGCCACTTCTTTGGCCCACTAGGTGTTTTCTGGTCCAGAAAAAATCTCCAAAAAGTTTCATCGCGAATGGACTCCGTTTGATATTGATATTCTGCGAAGTATTGATATTATGACTAACCTATTGACATAGTGCCAAAGTGCCAGTTGCTATTTTTACTTGTTTTTACTTCGCAGAATATCAGTACCAAACGAAGCCCAAACACCGTGAAACTTTTTGGAGATTTGTTTTGTGCCAGAAGACATCCAGTGGGCCAAAGAATTACCAGAGGGGATGGTCGAGGAGATCACAACCCACCAGGGCACGCCAGAGGCCCCTGGCGCGGCCTGGTGGGTTGTGCCCTCCTCGGGACACCTCTCCACCGCCTCTGATGCCTATAAATTCCAAAATATTCCATAAACCCTAAGGGATTCGACAAAAAACACATCCATCCGCCTCAAGTTCCAGAACCGCGAGATCCAATCTAACACCATCACGGAGGGGTTCATCATCCTCATTGGTGCCTCTCAGATGATGCGTGAGTAGTCCACCATAGACCTACGGGTCCGTAGGCAGTAGCTAGATGGCTTCCTCTCTCTCTCTCTCTTTTGATTCTCAATACAATGGTCTCTTGGCGATCTATTGATGTAAACTTTTGATGTGTGTTTGTTGGGATCCGATGAATTTTGAGTTCATGATCAGTTTCTATCCATGAATATCATTTGAGCCTTCTTTGATCTCTTATATGCATGATTACTTATAGCCTCGTATTTCTTCTTCGAATATTTGGTTTAGTTAGGCCAACTAGATCGATTTTTCTTGCCATGGGAAGAGGTGCTTTGTGATGGGTTCGACCTTGCGGTGTCCTCTCCCAGTGACAGAAGGGGTAGCGAGGCACGCATGTATCGTTGCTATTAAGGATAAAAATATGGGGTCTATTCCTACATGAATAGATCTTGTCTACATCATGTCACCGTTCTTATTGCATTACTGTGTTTTTCCATGAACTTAATACACTAGATGCATGCTGGATAGCGGTCGATGTGTGGAGTAATAGTAGTAGATGCAGAATCGTTTCGGTCTAGTAATCTTGGATGTGATGCCTATATAATGATCATCTCCTTGGATATCGTCATGATTATTTGATCTTCTATCAATTGCCCAACAGTAATTTGTTCACCCACCATGTGCTATACTCATGAGAGAAGACACTAGTGAATCCTACGGCCCCCGGGTCTACTTTTCCAACATATTGCTTTCCGATCTATCTTTTTGCCGCTTTTGTTTTCAGATCTATTATTCCAAAAATCCAAAAATACCTTGCCGCACTTTTTATTTGCCTCTTTTATTTTGTGTTCTTGAGAGATCTATCTTATCCTGATCTATCTTATTACCGTAGAGAGATTGACAGCCTCTCTTTCGCGTCGGGTTGCAAGTATTTGTTCTTTGTGTGCAGGTGTTGTTTACGAGGTGTTGGTGATCCTCCTACTGGTTCGATACCTTGATTTCATAACTGAGGAAAATACTTACCGTCGCTGTGCTGCATCATCCCTTCCTCTTTGGGAAAATACCGACGCAGTCTCAAGCCACGTCAGGCATGTGCTTAAAGAAGTACGTGCCGCAAGGAGTAATGAATGTTGTTTTCTCATCGTCTTCTTTGGCCATGAAGATCTGATGGTAACAAGAGTAGGCGTCAAGGAAAGACAACAGGTCGCAGCCGGTAGTTGAATCCACTATCTGATCGATGCGCGGCAAGGGAAAAGGGTCCTTTGGGCAAGCCTTATTGACATCAGTAAAGTCGATGCAAAGTCTCCACTTCCCGTTTGCTTTGCGCACTACCACAGGGTTCACCAACTAGGTTGGGTGGATCATACCTCTGATCAAGCATGCTGCTTCCAATTTCTTGATCTCTTCGGCAATAAACTCTTGCTGTTCCAGGGCTTGTTTCCGGACCTTCTGCTTGACGGGGCGTGCGTGAGGACGAACGGCAAGGTGGTGCTCGATCACCTCCCTGGGAATACCAGGGATGCCAGATGGTTGCCAGGCAAACACATCGACATTCGCCCACAGAAAGGAGACGAGCGCGCTTTCCTATTTATTGTCAAGGGTGGCACTTATGGTGAAAGTGCCGCCCTCGCCGTCTTCCCGTGCAGCCACTTGCTTCGTCTTGGGAATGGTCACCTTGTTTTTCTTTTTCCTGGTGGAAGAGGTCTCTGGTAAGTCCTCGATGGGCGTGCTGCACTCCGCGGCGCGCTTCCCGGAGTCTTTACGAGATTTGCCGGAACTCTTGTTCTTATCGTCCCCCCCCCCCAGGAACTTTGTCGGCAGGAGCGAGTGCCTTGTCGGCAGATGCTGCCACTGCCTCCCAGAAGAGCTTGTCGATGCAGAGGATTGCATCCTTGTTGTCAGCATGAATGGGTGATGATGCTCATTGGCCCTGGCATCTTGAGTGTGTTGTAGGCATGGTGGGACGCCGCCATGAACTTTGCCAGCGTCAGTCGGCCTAAAATTCCATTGTACGGCAGCGACATCTTTGCTACATCGAAAATGACCCTCTCTGTCCTGAAGTTGAGCTCGCTACCAAATGTGACCGGTAGAGTTATCTTCCCCTTGGGATGAGATCTTCCCGGGTTGACCCCTTGGAAAGACCCTGTTGGTTTGAGATCCGAGTCGGAAATCTGCAGGCGTTTGATTACGTCGGGTGATATCAGATTCAGACCGGCCCCACTGGCAACCAACATCTTCGTGACCTTGAGGTTGCGGATTGTTGGTGATACCAACAACGGCACACACCCGACAGCAGTGATGGGGTCAGGGTGATCCTCGGCATCGAAGATTATGGGAGTGTTGGACCATTTGAGGGGGTTTCTTGCCTCTGTCGGTGACTCGGCCGCATTGATTTCACGGGCCCACCGCTTGAGCTGTCGGTGGGAGGAGTGCAAAGATGTGCCCCCGTCAACACACCTAGCATCCACAGCCTTCTAGAATTCTTGGCCATCATATCCCTCTTCATCTCCATCATCGTCGTCATCATCGTCATCAGACTTCTTGTCTCAGCCCCTAGCAGGCTTCTCCTTCTGCTGCTTGGCCTTGTCGCGGTTGTCACCACGGCCACCACGGTTCTTTTTGCCGGATCCACCTGCACCATCTTGGCCCTTCTCCTTGTCGCGCCTTTCGTACTCTTGCTTCTTCTTCTCCGCAAGTTGTTGTACTTGGTGGCATTCGCTGATGTCATGGCTCTGGGTGAGGTGGATCTTGCAGTATGGCCTGTCGACCTTTTCTCCTGCCGCTGCCTCGTCGTCTCCGGAGCCTCCTTGCCGGATCCTTCGAACTTGGCATTCTTGCCGGTGTTGGAGTTGCCGGTCTCTTCGACGAACATGACTGCTTTGCCTTTGCGCTTTCGGTTGCGCTTCCAGCCCTTTTTCTTGGAGGCGGATGCATCTTTGTCGTCGTCAGAGTCGACTTCTACGCCAGCATCCTCTCCGGGGAGCCTTCTCCCCTCTTCAGCACGCGCATACTTATCAGCCAGGGCGTAAAGCTCGGCGACATCCCGCACCTTGTTGATGCTCATTTCCTCGCGCATCCCCGGTTGTGCACGTTCATATGGAACGCGTCAATCACTGCGACAGGATGGATGTCGGGGATGTTGTGTTGCACGCGGCTGAACCTCTGGATGTACTTGCGGAGGGATTCGCCATCTCTATGGGGAAGCACATGCAGATCGCTGGGCTTGTGGCCCCCATGGTATGCGCAAACGAATTGGTTGCACAGATCCGCCCAAGAGGAAATGGACCCCTCCGGCAAGTTTATCAGCCAACTCCTCACATTGGGCTTGAGCGCTAGCGGGAACTAGTTGGCGACCACTTTCTCATTGCATCCCCTGGCGGCTTGTACGGCGATGGTGTAGATGCCGAGGAACTCAGATGGCCTGATCTTTCCGTCGTATTTATCGGGCACTTCAGGCTTGAAGGCTCTGCTGGAGGGCTAGCGGACTTGCCGCATCTCGTGGGTGAACGCCGGGCAACCTACCTCATAAGGTAAGTTGTGGGCCACCCCTGGCGCAGGCTCGTCGACGGCTGGGTCCGCACGGTCGTTCCATCGGCGGCGCGTCTTCCGCCGCCTCTCGATGGTGGTGCGGGCGTCCTCCTTGCGCCCGTCGTTCAAGACTTGGCGTTGATCTCGTTGTTGTCGCGGATCTGTCGATGCGTAGGACACTTTGTCCTGCACGTCGGTCCGGCGAGAAGGTTGCTACTGTTGTGCGGGCAACTGCACTGTGTGTGCCCCGCCAACGTCGCACCCGGCAGTGGGCCTCGCGGGAGCCGAGTGGCGCGTGCGCGATGGACCCGCCACGTCCGGCTTGTCGCGGTTTGCGAATCTCAGCAGGCTTTGTATGGTCGCCCTCCAGTCCTCCATCTTCTCTGGCGCAGGCAGGAAGTTCAACAATAGTTGGACCTGCGCCAGAGCTTCCTCCGTGGTCTTGGGCATGGAGCGGTGCGAGGCGTGGGTGGCACTCTTGCTCCTGACAGAGTCAGAGAGAGCGCTTCCCCGTCCCGTCACTCGCCGTCCGTCTTCTCCAGGAGGCTGGCGATGAGCTTGGCCCTGCGCGTCATGCGAGTGACGCACATGGGACTTGTCCACACGTCTTCCAGGTTCGTCACCCTGGGGGCACTGAAAGCGGTTTTCTTGCGAGGAGCGCAGCGGAGGTCCCATCGCCGTCGCTGCAGTAGTTGTCGCCGTAGCGTTGTCTTCGGTTGCCGTCGGCGCGTTTTGCGCTGCCATGACGGCAGGGTCCGGGTCGCGGCTCATGGAACTCCACGCGGTGTTGTGCTGCGCTCGTCGGCGTGGTGAGCACGGGGCCGCCTCGGCCTTCGTCGCCGGTGACCGCCTGTGAGGGCAGCTTGGACGAAGTCGGGGCGGGTGTCGACGCGTCCTTTGCCTTCTAGGGAGGCATGGGCGTCAATGAAGTTGTTGGTAATGACACGCAGGAATCGGTGAAGGTTCACGCACCGGAACCCCTACCTGGCACGCCAAAGATGTCGGGCGTATGACGATCTATGGGACCTATGGGGCCCCTTTGCGGTTTAACTGCGGGGATTCTCGGGCAGAAAGAGCATCACCGATCCATGCGTGCTCAAGGGTTTAGACAGGTTCGGGCCGCTCGGGAGCGTAAAACCCTACGTCCTGTGTTTGGTGGATTATATGAGTTCATAGTATAGGAGCGCAACAGCCCGGCAAGTGATGCTCGAGGAGTGCGGCTACGCGTGCCAATGACCAAGGTGTCGACCTTTCTAAAGGTAGCCATGGGCCTCCTTTTATAGGCTAAGGGCCTACCACAATGGCTAAAATGGTAATTACATGGGTAAATAGTGTATACTATAGCTGCCAAAACTACTGGCGATAGCTATAGTGGAAAATACCTAACTCTGACGGACTAGGACAGGCGCATTGAGTGCGTCGTGAGGTGTCACGCTGGCAACGTCTCCCGGCAAGGATCGTCTCCTTCTGTGTCGTTCGCCCAGCTATCACTTATTCCTTTGCCACGCCGTAGGACGGGTGTCATTAAAGCTGCTGTAAATCCACCGTGTCGCCACGCGCCCCGACCAGCTCTACCTAATCGCCTGCCCGCTCGACACCTAGCTGATGTAGACAGTCAACCTGGTGACGTGGAGCGACGGCTTGGTGGGCGGAGATCTTGGCGGGAGCGCTCGCAGTCGGGTCTTCTCGACCGGCAAGGAGGCCTGCCGGTTGCTTTGGTCCTTGCTTGATATTGCTTGGAGGTTGGC
This sequence comes from Elymus sibiricus, assembly GCA_039707655.1. Lineage (NCBI taxonomy): Eukaryota > Viridiplantae > Streptophyta > Magnoliopsida > Poales > Poaceae > Elymus > Elymus sibiricus. The sequence goes on along the minus strand of CM077663.1, from coordinate 199,997,913 downwards.
GTTCGCCCGACAAGATCTTGCCGGTCCGGAGGCCGCGGTCGTGTGTGTACAAGTCCCGGTGCTAAGGGGCCCGTTTCTTAATACAACGACACTACGATCTAAACCCTTCGGCCTATATAAACACTAGGGATGCCCAGAATTACATGTAGGTCGGTTACATCAAGGAACAAGCATGTCGACGATTCAAAAGTGTGCCTTCGTCGCATGCATTCCAGTAGTGACGTTGTTGTTCCCTTCAAAAAAAGAGTACGCGACGCTGCTCCGTTATCCAAAAAAGATGGCGTGGCTGTTGCTGTTCACCAGATATATATTTTTCACGTAGAGGTAGAACTAGAAAGCATAGTTTCCGTCAAAAAAAAAACTAGAAAGCATATTCCCTCGCGAACTAGAAAGCAGATTAGAGCATCTCCAACAGACGCGCTATCTAAGCGGCGCGCGGTAGAAAAGCTGCTTTTAGCGCGCGCGGACCTGATTTGGAATCTCCAGCAGCCGCACAAAAAGCGCGCGCGCTATAATCGATGCAGCGCGCGGATCAAAAAGGCATCGCGCGCTGCGTATTTGGTGCGTCCGGTCGCACGCGCTGCAAACTCTGGGCTGCTGCAGGTGGGACCGCTGGATTGGGACCGCTGGATTTTACAGAGCTTGTTGAAGTAAACGTCCTCTAGCACCCTAAAAACGTTATTTTGATGTTGTATAATTTTTTTAGAGCGCCGCACTAGTGCGCGTCTATTGGAGATGCTCGGAGGGGGGCACGAGCACGGCGGCTCCTGGACGGCCGCATCAAAGCGACAACTGCGGCGCCAAATTCACAACAGGGTCTCACGGGTGTTGCGATATTTGCTTGCTTGTTCGTTTGAGGTAGTTAGGATTTATTAGTGCTGCATCATTAGCCTCGCCATTTCCTCCCTATAAATGAACGTGGAACATGCAGCACCCGTGCATCTGGACTCACCTCCTGATCGCGCCGTTCCGCGCGCGCGCATTCCTCGAGATGAAGGCTACGGCGTTTCTTCCCGGCGTCTGCGGCCTCGCTCTCCTCCTCCTCCTCCTCCTCCCCTTCAATGGTGCGTGTGCATTACCAGATTTGGATCGTTGACGTTGTAGTATGCTTGTTTCTCATTTCGATCGTTGTCGTTGATGGCCCCATGCATAGCCGCCGCTGGTGTGGAGTCCCGTGGACCTCTGGGCGGTTACCACTGGTACACCCTGTTCATGTTCGGCGATTCGTTTGCGGACACCGGGAACCTCCCGAGAACGAGCAGCAGGAGCTCCTTGTCGCGTCAATGGCACTTCCCCTACGGCACCTTCAATGGAAGCCGAAGTGGCAATCCGCTCGGGCGCTCGGCCGCTTCTCCAATTACTTGGTTCAGCCCGATATCATCGGTACGTACCCGATCCAGCTAGCCCTACCCCTACGGCACCTTCAATGGTTGATGCGTGTGATGCGCCTTGAATCCTAATCCGTAACCTTGATCGTGATTCTCTGCAGCGAGGATGTTAGGGCGCCTCGTAGGCCCTCCGGCGTACAAGCGCACGGCGAAGCACTACTGCGACCCGTCCGGCATGAGCTTCGCCGTCGGCGGCTCAGGTGTGTTCGATGTCCCGGAAAATCTGACGACCCTCGCCCAGCAAATCGACAATTTTGAGAGGCTAATCAAGGATCGAACCATCTCCAAATGGCACCTCGCCGACTCCGTGGCGCTCGTCGCCATCTCCGGCAACGACTACGCGCACGGCACCAACTCCAGCGACGTCGCCAACGTGCGTGAGTTTTGCTTTTCTGAATGAACGACGCTCACGATCAATCTGATGTGAAGAGCCTGCAACTTTTTTCTTTTTTGACATGAAGGGTCTGCAACTTACTAACTGCAGTAGGAACGTTTTCTCTTCTCTGGCAGATGATCGCTCGCATCAAGAAGGTGACGACCGAGATCACGGCGAATGTGCAGCGGCTGCAGAAGCTCGGGGTGAAGAAGATCCTGGTGAACCAGCTGCACCCCGTCGGCTGCACGCCGTGGCTGACCAGGCCGACCAACTACACCGCCTGCGACTCCCGGGCAAACATGGGCGTGGACCTCCACAACGGCCACCTGAGCATAAACCTGCGCAAGACCAAGAACGTCCACATCGTCGAACTCGCCACCGCCTTCGCCAACATCGTCAATCCAACCCCCGGTATGTGATACATTACTGATCACTGCATCCTCGGATCGGATCACTACCCTAGCTATCCGACTGTGATGTTGATCTGCGTGCACGAAAACAGGTAAAGCCTCGAGGCTGGCCAAGAGGTTCGAACACAAGCTGACGCCGTGCTGCGAGAGCTTTGATCCCGAGGGGTACTGCGGGCAGCTGAGTAAGAAATCGGAGAGGCTTTACACCGTATGCAAGAACCCCGACCAGTACTTCTACTGGGACAGCGTGCACCCGACGCAGGCTGGCTGGGAGGCCGTCATGAAGCAGGTGCAAAAGCCTATGCTCAAGTTCCTAACAAAGGATCATTAAGGCGCATTTTAATCTTATGCACACATGCATGGGCGTGTGTGTGCAAGCATATCGGCTTTTTTTAGGTTCACGCATACCGTAGTTATTAGGTTGGGAGTTCTGTTGGATTTCATATGTGATTACATGAACATCTCGTTCCTTGTTGGTCTTGAATCAAATGAGCTCCTCCCGCAAAAGAAAAGAAAAAAAGAAGAGAGAATCAAATTAGCTCCATAGCTCTCTGTTAGTATTATTATATACTGGAGGATCTCCGTTCCTTTCAGTAATTGTGTATTGTATTCTTTAATTCAGAACGTTCTATTTTTTTACAAAGTTTATAGGAAAAAACTAAATCAACATCTACAATACTACCCTTCAGAAAAAAAAACATCTTTCCATGCTATATTTATTTAATATTACTGTTTTTTATATAAACTTGATCAAAGATACCTTATGGAAGGGAGGAAGTATTATCTTTTTGAGCTGGATTGCCAAAACAATGTTGTTTATAGAAAAAATTGACAACAAGTGTGACCTTTATTAGATAGCAATGATAGTTAAATCATCCAGCAACTTTTTTACAAGAAAGTCAGGAGGATCATCAATCTAGGAAGTTGATGTCTCCCATACTTGGAGCATCTCGATCACATAATGTATAATAGGGCATCCAGAAAAAGTTTTAGGGCAGGGCAGAAAAGGTTTTAGGGCATCACAAAAAATTTACCGTACCAGATGATATGAAATAGGGCACCAGAAAAATTTATGCCATACCAGTAAAATAGGGCATCAGAACTTTTCGGTCGTAGCAGATGATGTAAAATAGGGCACCCAAAAAACAGATGTTGGTCCATTTGGAGTTCTTAAAGTATGAATAATATCAAACTCATCTCAAATAATATCCAACTCATCTAAAACGATTCAAAAATAAATAAAACACATAGTACTTAATTATTCTCAACACAAATTGCTCATCAAACATAACACAAAGTTCATCATCACACACGAACATAGAGATGAAACTAACGATTTTGTTTCCCATTCCATGCACAACACTCCTCGACGAGATCTTTTTGAAGATCTTCGTGCTTATCCAAATCTCAAATGTTATGGTATACTCAAGAAAGCGGCGGATGAAGTCTTCCCTTCTATGCGGCCAAACCAGTTGTCCCACTATTTCATAGAAGGTGTAATCCAAATCTTTCCCACACTCATTCTCAGTGATCATGGTGTGCATGATGACGGTGGTCGTGATGATGTACCAAAGGACCTCTTGTCCCAAAACCAAGTCGGTCCTCGCATAATAGCAAACTGGGATTGCAAAATCCCAAAAGCTCTCTCCACATCTTTCCTTGTAGCCGCTTGGCCATTATTGAAATGAAGTTCTTTCTTACCTTTGGGGGCTTGACATTGGCTTGACAAAAATAGCCCACTTCGGATATATCCCATCGACAAGGTAGTTGTCCATGTTGTATGTGCGGCCATTTGCTTGAAATCCACCGGTGGTAATTCCCCATTGGCTAACCGTGCAAAGAGTGGTGATCGCTGAAGCACATTGATGTCATTACAAGAGCCTGGCACCCCAAAAGATGCATGCCAAGTCCATGTCTCCGGGTCGGCCACGGCTTCAAGAATGATGGTGGCATCCTTATTAAGTCCTTTGAACTATCCATGCCATGCAACAAGATAGTTCTTCCACCTCCGGTGCATACAATCAATTGAGTCGAGCATACATGAAGACCCACGTGCTTTGTTCATTTCCAGAAGCCTTTGGGTGTCCTGAGCATTGGGTGCTCTCACATACTGTAGTCCGAACTCTTTGACCATCGCCTTTGAAAATTTCTTGACACATATGATTGAAGTGCTCTCTCCCATTGTCAAGTTATCATCAATGAATTCTGCCGAAAAACCATATGACATCATGTGCAATGTTGCAGTCACCTTCTAGATAGTGCTATGTCCAAGGTCTACAACGAAGTTCCACTCTTCTCGAAGAACCGATCATGATGCTTCACACAATTGGCAATGTGAAGGAAAAAATCCGGAGACATCCTAAACCGACATCGAAAGTATCGCTATCAATACACCAGATTTGGACCAAAATAGTGGAGCATCAATCTATTGTTCCCATATTGCCTCAACTTATCGGCCGAAAACATAATCACCCCACTTCGGCCTCTTGCTCTTGTGCATCATCAGGATGAAAGCAATGTCCTCCTCTTCGGCCATGTCATATTCCTCTTCGGACGAGGAATCATCTCACAGAGAGAATTCAAACAAACTCATCTACAAGACACTAATTTTTCGGTCTTCTTCTATCTATATCGCAACAAAGATTGAGAAGTGAATTCTTTCTACCTTAGAGTCTTTTCGTTGAACTCTTAGTGTGAAAGGAGGAGGATTCCGCCTGGCTGCTCATCGGGGCCAACGTGGTCGCCACGCCAGCTGGGAATGGTCTTGGGGTGGCCTCGTTGACATCTGGGAGCTCGTGGTTGTGGCAAAGTCCGATGTCACCGAGTCATCCAGGAACTCCGAACGAGCAGCGGCTTAACTTAGTCGTGGCAGTCGCGTGGTCAGAGAGGCGATGTGGCGACCACTATTCGACCATTCTAGCTAGAAGAGGCATTGTGATCTCCATGACGGGCGACAGAGGGGCGGTGACTGGTCAGAATTGGTCCGAACCGGCGCAGCGGCGGGGATGTAGCTTTACAAAGTCCTGGTAATCGGCGATCCTGGTTATCACCGATTTTCTATGTCAGTTCTTTGGGCTACATCTTAGTCAAGAAAGACGAGTCGCAAAACAAGAGGGCATGTGAATGTTGATCTAAGGGGGGGGGCACACGTATTGACAAAGATTAGTGTAGGGCTAAAGATTTTTAATTAAGTCTCTTCCCTCACACACCTCGCAAAGTTAATCTAGCAACAAGAATAATCATACTTGATGATGTACGTAGGTAGCTAGTGTTCTCTGAAACCCTAGAAGCCACGTAAACTGAAATCTTGCTAAACCAATTAGAGGGCGTCTAACTTGGTCTTCTAGAGAGCATGTGATGTGGTATAACCTTCGTCATGATAATAAGATTTTGTATGAGATGGTTATATGTTGTAATTATTAAGTGACATGCGTGTCACAGTACGACATGATGGCTAGAGCCACAGGATTGTCACTTTTATGACATGTGTGTCAACTTTGTTGTAATAGAGTAACAATAGAGATAGCGGATTACATATGCCAGTGACAAGCTTGCAGGGAGGACCACGACGCGAGGAGGTTGTAGAGGATGACGTAGAAGAAAATATGAGGTTGTAACGACAAGTAGTTTGGACATAAATCTGTTTGTATTAAAATTCCTACCACGACAATGATTTTCGAAATTGCTACCATGGTAGCATTTTTAGGCTACCACGGCAACTGATTTTGATAGAAATCTGTTTTGTTAAAATTGTTGCCACCTCGGCATTTTTTCTGTTGCCACGACAATGTTTTCGACTGGAGTTTTGTGAAGACCACGAAGACTTCTCCAGCGCAAGGGATATACCATATCATGTTGTTTCGAATTTCCTCAAATGTTAATCCCTTTTTGTTTGCACCCTTTAAGTTGCGCACTAATCATTTTTATAAAAGTGGTCCCTCACATGAAATATCAAGTTGTTAGTGCCCTAGTGTAGCACCATCTATAACACGTAGCTTTTCAGGGTATATATGTACACATGAGTACTAACAAACGGTGAGGTGTAAGGCGGGTGAAGGTCACACCTCAATGAAAGATCACTAGGTTCTCTTGACGTTCTAGTAGGACGGTCCTAAGCTCGGAACACGCGCATCGAAAGATGAATAAGAGTCACATGGAAATGTGATCGGCAAGTTGGCCTGGCGATTCACGTCATCGGTGATGCACACATCATTGACGGTGAATAAGATATGGGACTTGAATCACTCAAAATCAATTATGAGAGATAATGGTTTGAGTGGGAGCACACTTATGAATTAAATAAGTTTAATCACTAGTGCAATTAGTTATGAACATTGCCTATGTGTTGCTTTCATTATAGTTGTAGAAAAATGGCTCACGGTTACACCTATCCTGTTGAAATTGATTTGTTGTTTTTATTATCTGATTAAATCTTTACAATTGGTAAACGTAATGAGAGGATCGTCCTCAAGAGTGTCGGGAAGGATCTTTTTCCCATTGCATGCTTAAAATACTCTCACGTTGATGTTGTGGATGATGAGGCTCACGTCCTTCGATCCAAAAGGATTGAATCGTATCACAGTCTGCTTGCTTCCGTGAAACCCGTACTTCAAAATGTTTGGGATAGTGATGTGATATCCTTGGAACTTGAAATTATTTTCAGAAACAAACAAAGGCTAAAATATATGTGATATCTAAAGAAGTGCTTGCTTGCAAGTTCGAGTGAAGTGTTCTATGTTTAAGGCTGAAATGAGTAGGATCCAGAAGAACGCTAGTCATGTGATAATGATGAATAAAATTACAACTTAAAGAGAAAGGACAAATCCGAAGGATGTAATGGGACTTACATGCCTAGGAAGTTCGGGGCTCACACCACTCTTGAAGTTGGGTGCTTCTTCTGTGAGTAGGAGAAATATTGGAAGTAAAACTATTAGAAGTTAAAAGGCAGAAATAAGAAGACTGGAATGCCCAGCTCAGGTATGAATGTCATACAAGTGATAGATGTAGAGAAAGTTGGTCAAGATATTATAATTCTTCGGAATTGTTATTAACATTGTTAATCGCTAATTCTTCGGTTGGTCACAAAGGATACCGATTCAATTGCATGTTCTCGCGAATCGATGCAAGAAATATTACGACTAAAATGGCAAATGAATAATGAGGTTTAAATATGTGATGGAAATTTCTAGTTCTACGGTGACGCAAAGCTCTGGACGGCGAAGTGCTACCGGATCTTGACGCCCCTACGCGTGCAATACGTAGAGAGGTTGTGCTTTCGATCTTTGGTTCAAGAGATCATCGAGGCCATTTCGATGGACTTCAAGAAAGATCTACACCAACTCTTCTTCCGCTGCAACTCGAAGTTGGTAACAATCCGATCTATCCTTGTATGCATCTTCATAGAGATTCAGGATCTTGATTGCAGGGTGCAAAAATTTGTTATCTACTACGTTTCCCAACAAATCAGGCCACCCAAGCAGTTTTCCCCATATCATTTGGTATCATGAGCAAGGTTGCCACGAATTGGAACCCCTCCCATGCATTTGCTAGCCTCTTTTTGCTTTTTTTTTCTTTCCCAATTCAAGAAAATCCTGAAACAAGACAGCCTCACTCAATTTCTCGTTATTCATTGGATTTATGTAAAAACTTTGCTTTTTGATCCATGGATCTCTTGCTATTCTAGTTGGTCTACCTTCCTTTGCATTCTATAGCCTAACCTTTTTCTTTTCCCCTTCAATTTTGACCAAGAAATTGTGTTTTTCACCCAAATTCAGGGTATGGAGTTTTTCAGTTGGCCTACTGTCCGGCTAATAATCCACATAACATAAAGTTTTTGCGACAAGCCGGGCTATCCGGACACTTTTGGTTGGACTGTCCGACCTCCATAATACCGTTTTTCCCATATCTTCTCAATTCCTAGGGAGATCTTTGGTGAGTTGGTCATCCAAGAAGCAAAATTGTGTATCTCTCTCTAGCGCAAAAGCTAAGTGCATAGTCGTCGGAAGTTCTGTGCACAATTATTATGGATGGGAGGAACTTTAGTGGACTATGGTGTCAAATGTGACAAGGTGCCTCCTTTATGTGACAATGAAAGTGCAATCAGGATCACTGACAACCCTATGCAACATAGCCAAACCAAGCATATTGATATTCCTCATCATTTTGTTTGAGATCATGTGACACGAGAAGATATTGAGATATTCCATGTGGGCACCGAAAAGCAACTTGTCGATATATTCACCAAGCCACTTGATGAAGCAAGATTCCAGCAGTTATGGCATGAGCTAAATATTGTGAACTTGAGTAAACTGCGTTGACGGTCTTGCATGCACACATAAGCCCAACTAGTATCTAATTTAGATGTAGCCACACAAGTTGGGGGTTTAGTTCAACTCATGATCTACCATATCCCAACTAGTGCATAAATTGATCATATCTTTCACTTTCGTAATTTATGATGTCACATGTCTTCAAATATGAGTATTGGTTTTGGGCCTAATGTTCATATCTTCATGGTGCTAATACGTCTCCAACGTATCTATAATTTTTGATCGCCCCATGCTGTAAAATTATCATTCTAGGATGCTTTTTGAGTATTTATTTACCAATTCATATTATTTTTGAGCACTAACCTATTAACCAGTGCCTAGTGCCAATTGCTATTTTCGGCATGTTTTTGGCTTTTTAGGTTTACAGTACCAAACGAAGTCCAATTGCCATGAAACTTTTTTATGATTTTTTCTGGACCAAAATAAGACCTCGAAGCTTCGAGAGGAGACCGGAGGCTGCACGAGGGAGGGATCACACATCAGGGCGCGCCCAGGGGGGTGGTCGCGCCCTGTTGTGTGGTGGCTCCCCCTGGCGCCTCCCGATGCCCCTCTCCGGCCTATAAATTCTAATGTCTCCCAAAAACCCTAGAGAGCCTCCAAAACACTTTTTCTACCGCTGCAAGTCTATGTTCCACCGTGTGCCCATCTCGAGCCCTGTTCCGATGCCCTGCCGGAGGGGGGATCGATCACGGAGGGCCTCTACATCAACCTGGCTGCTCCCATGGTGATGTGTGAGTAGTTCCCTACAGACCTACGGGTCCATACTTAGTACCTAGATGGCTATCTCTCTCTCTTGATCTTCAATACAAAGTTCACCGCATCTTCGCAGTGATCTGTTCGATGTAATCACTTTGTGCGGTGCGTTTGTTGGGATCCGATGAATTGTGGGTTTCTGTTCAGAGTATTCATGAAAAAGATTTGAGTCTTCTCTGAATTCTATTATTATTCTTATTTGCTTGATTATTATAGCTTCGTAAACCTCTCCGATCTGCTGAAATAGTTTGGCCAACTAGATTGATATTTCTTTAGTGAGAGGAGTGTGTTGTAGTGGGTTCAATCTGGCGGTGCTCTACATCCTAGTGACAGAAAGGGACAAGACACATATTTGTATTGTTTCCGCTAAGGATAAAATGATGGGGTTAATTCATATTGATTGAGTTTTCTTTGTCTACATCATGTCATCGTTCTCCAAGCATTACTCTGTTTGTCATGAACTTAATACTTAGACAGGCAAGCATAGAAGCGCTCTCGACGTGGAGTAATAGTAATAGGTGCAGGAAGGAGTCGGCCTATTTGCTTATGAACATGATGCATATATACACATGATCATTGTCATGAATAAATATTGCATAGCTATGCGTTTTTTTATCAAATGTCTAACAGTAATTTGTTTACCCACCGTATGCCAACTACATGAGAGATGCCACTAGGGAACACTACGGCCCCCGGGTCTATTCACTTATATATTTATAAAATCTTTCATTACCTTGCTTCCATTTATTTGTTTTCTATTTATTTTGCAATTTACATTATTCAACTATCATCTACACACTTCATTTGCTTGCAAATAACGAGTCCAAGGGGATTGACAACCCTCTTGCCCGCGTTGGGTGCAAGTGTTTGTTTCTTTGTGTGCAAATCGCTAAAGACGGGGTTGTGTGCTGCTCCTATTGGTTCGATAACCTTGGTTCTCACTGAGGGAAATACTTATCTATATTGTGTTGCATCGCCCGCTCCTCTTCGCGGAAAACCCAATGCAGATCACAAGTATCAGGAAGGATTTCTGGCGCCGTTGCAGGGGACTATCACCAACCTACTATCAAGTACCTTCGCAAAAATTATCATTCGCTTGTTCTACTTTTTATTTGCTTTTATATTTTGCTTTCTTCATAAAAAACAAAAAAAAACAAAAATATTTACCTTTGCTAGTTGCTAGTTTACTTCTTTGCTTGCTACTATACTCGTTCTGCTTGTTACTTTGCTTGCTCGGTCACCATGTCTCAAGACACTACTAAGTTGTGTGACTTCTCAAATACTAATAACAATGATTTTATTAGTACTCCTATAGAACCCGCCACTTGTGCGGAGTTTTATGATATTAATGCTGCATTGCTGAATCTTGTGATGAAAGAACAATTTTCGGGAAGTCCTAATGAGGATCTCGCTGCTCATCTTAATACCGTTGTTGAATTATGTGATATGCAAAATAAAAAAGGAAATGGATAATGATGTGGTCATACTAAAATTATTTCCTTTTTCACTACGAGATAAAGCTAAGGCTTGGTTTTCATCTTTACCACGTAATAGTATTGGAACATGGGATAAGTGTAAAGATGCTTTTATTGCCAAGTATTTTTTTCCTGCTAAGATCATCTCCCTTAGAAATCAAATTGTGAATTTTAAACAACATGATCAATAACATGTTTCACAAGCTTGGGAGAAGATGAAATTGATGATTAGAAATTGACCTACTCATGGTTTAAACTTGTGGATGATTATCCAAAAAAAAATATGTTGAACTAAACTTTGTGTCTAGAAATCTTCTAGACTCTGCTGTAGGTGGTACCTTCATGGAGGTGACATTAGGAGAGGCGACCAAACTTCTGGACAACATCATGACCAACTACTCTCGGTGGCATACCGAAAGAGCTCCAACTGGTACGAAGGTAAATTATGTCGAAGAAATCACTACTTTGAGTGAACAAGTGCATGCTCTTATGAAAATGGTTGCTAGTAAAAATGCTCATGTTGATCCCAATGATGTGCCTTTGTCTAACTTGATTGAGCAAAATGATGATGCTATTGATGTGAACTTTATCTCACGAAACAATTTCAACAACAATGCTTATAGAGGAAATTTCAATGCTACCGTATCCCAGTAATTCCTCTAATAATTATGGAAACTCTTATGGAGATTCTTCTACAAATAATAATACGATATCCTCTGATATTGAGAACACCATTAAAGAATTTATTAGTTCTCAAAAGATTTTTAACACTATGGTAGAAGAAAAGTTGCATAAAGTTGATGATTTGGCTAAGAACATGGATAGAATTGCTCTTGATGTGAAAACTCTTAAAAATAAAACTTTGCCACCCAAGCATGATTTTAGTGAGACTATTAAATCTATCCAAATATCTATTAATGAAAGTACGGAGAGGACCGCTAAGTTGAAAGCTAAGCATGGATTCTTACAAAAAGCTCTTCCACCCGGTTTTTACCGTAATCATGATGAAGATCTTAAAATGATTGGTACTTCTTCTATTGAATCTTTGTTTACTAATATGAAAGTAAATGATAAAGGTACTGGATATTAGTCAACTTTAGCTAGAAGGCGTCCCGTTTGCTTGGAGGGTGATGATTCTAATGATAAAATTGAAAAAAGTTGGTTTGGAGAGGTTAAACTTTAACTAGTGATATGCCCACTATCTTGGATTACAAGGACTTTAATTATGAAAGTTGATCTTTAGTAGAATGTATTTCCTTGTTGAAATCCATTATTATCTCACCCAATGCTTATGAAAAGAATAAGGCTTTTACTCAGCATATAGTAGAAACGATGATAAAAGCTTATGATGAGAAACTTGAACTAGAAGTTTCTATTCCTAGAAAGTTGCATGATGAATGGGAACCTACTATCACAATAAAACTTAAATAATATGAATGCAATGCTTTGTGTTACCTTGGTGCTAGTGTTTCAACAATACCTAAATCTCTTTGTGATTGTTCCCAATATTCAAGATTGTTCCCTTAACTTGCATCTTGCGGATTCTACCATCAAGAAAACTTTGGGTAGACTAAATGATGTTCTTATTATTGAAAATAGAAATTATGTGCTTGTATATTTCATTGTGCTTGATATTGAATGCAATCCTAGTTGTCCAATAATACTTGGAAGACCTTTCTTACGAACTATAGGTGCAATTATTGATATGAAACATGGAAACATAAGGTTGTAATTTCCATTAAAGAAAGGGATGGAACACTTCCCTAGGAAGAGAATTAAACCATGTTAAGAATCTATAATGAGAGCTACTTATGGGTGGAGTGTCAAAGATGACAACACTTGAAACTATGCTTTATGCCTAGCTAGGGGCGTAAAACAATAGCGCTAGTTGGGAGGCAACCCAATAGTTATGTTCAATTTGTGTTTTTACTTTTTGTTTGTTTTTTATAAAATGAATGTCGCCTCTATAATGATTGTGTTTTTATGTTTAAATTTGTGTTTGTGCCAAGTAAATACTTTGGGATGACTTGCATGATGAGTAGAATTGATACGGTGCAAAAACAGAAACTTTAGCGTCGAGTGCAGAATTGCTCTGATTTTACTGGAACTTCTTTTTGATCTGAAATTTTTACACAGTATTTATATACAAATTCCACAGGTTTTACTAAGTTTCAAGAATTTTTGGAGTTATAGAAGTATAGGTTCTATACATATCATTACAGACTGTTTTGTTTTAGATAGATTCTGTTTTTGCTTGCATAGTTTGCTTGTTTTGATGATGCTATGGATTGTATCGGGGGGTATAAGCCATGGAGAATTTAGAATACAGTAACTTATGCAATAATAAAATAATAATAAATTTATAAAAGTACCTAAAGTATTTGATATGTTTACTATACTAACGAATCTCACGAAGGTTTTTGTTGAGTTTTGTGTGCTGAAGTTTTCAAGTTTTGGGTGCTATCACGATGGATAAAGGAATAAGGAGCGGCAAGAGACTAAGATTGGGGATGCCCAAGGCACCCCAAGGTAATATTCTAGTAATAATCAAGCATATAATATTGGGGATGCCCCAGAAGACATCCCCTCTTTTGTCTCAATCCATCGGTATGTCACTTGGAGCTATATTTTTATTCATCACATGATATGAGTTTCGCTTGGAGCGTCGTTTCCTTTAGTTTGTTTTTGCTTTAGTTTTCCACAATCATTGTTTGTTGTACACACCCACTTTAGAGAGACACAATATCATCATGATTTATTAGAATACTCTTTGTGCTTCTGTCGGGGCACGGATGCTCACGATCAACCAGAGGCCCCTTTGTGGTTCGGCAAGGGGGGTCACTTTGCATAAAGAGCGAAGAGCATGAGACGGCGCGACGATCAAGACACTGGCATTTTTACCCAGGTTCGGGCCGCTGCTAAGCGTAAAATGCTACTCCTGCTTTTGGTGGATTTATCAAAGGAACACGACGAACACGCGGCGCTTAACCCCGGCAAGAGCTGTTGTCGGGGTGAGCTACTACGCGAGTACAAGTGCCCAAAGGTCCGAATCTTGAGCTAGGTTGCCTTGGGCCTCCTTTTATAGTGTAAGGGGTTACCACAATGGCAAAACAGTCATTACCTATCGATAAGATAGCTTAGCAAAGCTATCATACCTAACTCTGGTATTTAGGACAAAATACCATGATTACTAGTCTAGGTGGCACTCGGGGGTGTATCCCCGGCAAGCTCTTGCCACCGCTTGGCTAGCCGTTTCTTATGGTCTTGACACGCTGCAGGGCGGGTGTCAACTGGGCATAACTTGCCTTCCGGTGTGCCGCCACGTGCTTAGTGAGAGTTGTTTAGCTGCTTGAGGGCTCGACACTACATCGATAAGTGACTGGAGCGGTGGCTGGGTAGCCCGTGCTTGCCGAGGGATGGCTTGCCGGGTCTTCTGGAGATGTGCGAGCCTCGGTCCCCGGCAGGCTCCGGGGGCGCGGCTGGCGCATTTTGGGCCCCTCCTGGGCCGTTGTGCTGGTGTTGCCAGCGCTTGCTTGGCCTTCTGCGGGTTGTTGCTGCCGGATGCTGGTTCTTGGATGCTTGCTTGGTGGTGTGGTAGCCTTCTCAACGGGATCTGCTCGCGGAGGCTGGAGACTATCTGTCCGTGCACAAGTCAGGGGGAATGAACACCCCTGTTTGTATACCCCGACAGAAGCCCTCGGGCCTGAGCCATACGTGTCGCTTGGCACGTTGGGTTAGGCCCCAAACAGTGCACGGACACGCGTCGAAGGGATTCTGTCCTCCCACCCCACGTCCACTCCGTGCAATTATCGCAGGTCGTGGGGTCGTGGAACAGTAGCCGTTGGTGAATAAAAAAAGAACTGCCAGTAACAAAACGGCAATTTTCCGAAAAGATTGTGAAGAGCCAGCCCTCGTGCGGGTACCCCTAAATAAATAGGGGAACGCACAGGGGCGCTGCTCATTCGCATCCTTTTCTCTGTCTTTCATCTTCCTCCTCAAGCCAAAGAACTGCTCCCGCCGCTACTTTCGGCTCATCGAGTGGCGCCAGACCATCCGCCGCCCTTGAAAGCTCCAAGGATGGGGCGGAAAACGGCTGCTAACAAGGGGAAGCAGACGGTTGCATCCACGGACCTGGTGCCTGAGGAGAGAAAGAGGAGAGCGGAAGAGCTTGAGAGACGGCGACAGGGAGATGTGGTTATCTCTTCGTCGAGCCTGGATGGCAACACCCTGATCAAGAGGTATGCCTATATGTGGGGAAGGGCGACAAAGGGGCATGGAGCACCCCAAGTTTTGCCGGACAGCCCCAAGGAGAAGAAGCCCTCAGATTCGTACCACTTTTTTTGTGCGTACTTTTACTGCGGCCTTGTTCCTCCCTTCTCTGATTTCTTCTGTGCCATGATGGCGGCATATGGATTCCACCTTCTGGATTTTACGCCCAATGCAATGTCGTGCATGGCGATTTTTGCCCATCTGTGTGAGAACTTCGTTGGAGTCGCCCCCAATGTGGACTTGTTCAGGCACTTCTTCCTTCCTCGGATTGAGGACTAATCCCACCGCTCGGGGAACATAAGCTGGATCACCCAGGGCAAAAAGGACGACTCGGATTACCTTTCCGGACAGCTGCGCGGGAAGTGGGAAGAATTGAGGGGCAACTGGTGCTGGATCAAGGACGACAAGGCCCCCGCGTTCTGCCGGGCACGGACTGGATGTGCTATGCGCGGCAGCGACTGGGGCAAGTTGGGCCCTACCGACAACAAGCTCCGCCTGGTGCTGAACAGGATTGTTCGCCTCAAGGCTGCCGGGCTGACCATCGAGCGTGTGGGAGCAGACTTCCTTCGTCGCCGCATTGCACCGTTGCAAAAGAGAGACAGGTTTGCTTAGGAGTTCAATGGTCCTGCCGACTGGATGCGGCTGTACCAAAAAGGGGGAGATTGAAAGCACATTTGCTCCCTTGGTGGTTTTGGTAATTAATAACAACATATAAGTCATTGAACTAATTCCTCTACCAAGTATGTTTCAGGAAATGTTCAATGATAGGGATGGCATAAGGATTGAGGAGATTGTGGAGATACCCCAAGATGCAAGGAAATAGGTTGGCAAAGCTTCAAGCAAGAGGACTCTACATTTTATATTTGTGAGAAATCACTTTGAGTCCATAGGAAAGCCAATACTATTAAAAGGGGGTAAGGTCTTGATTGGTGAACAATATGCTCATACGTGCACAAGTGACATTCGCCAAAAACACCCACAAGCTCTCCCACCAAAGTCTGTCCAAAGCCTAACACTCAAAATCGGTGAAACCAATCTTCACTTCGGTACCACCGATTCCAAACCCTAGACAGACTCAGCCAAACCCTAGTCACTTCGGTGCAACCGATTCCATACCGGTGCCACCGAGTTTAGGTTGCCAACTTTCTGTTACGCAAATTCACGTTTTCGGTCCCACCGAGAATGTTGGATCAGCGTCACCGAGATTGGAAATCTGACCGTTGGTCACCTTATCGGTGCAACCGAGATTCCTATATCGGTCTCACCGAGATTCAAAAGTTGCCACCTTTTGGTCACTTCGGTACCACCGAGATTCACACATCGGTGTCACCGAGTTGGTCATTTTGTGTGTAACGGTTGGATTTTTGGAGATGCCTATATATACCCCTTCACCACCAACCACTCGACAAGAGAGCACTCAGAACTATTCCATACTTGCCCATCCAGTTTTTTGAGAGAGAACCACCTAGTCTTGTGTTGAGATCAGGATCTTCCACTCCAATCATATGGATCTTGATTTCTAGCCTCCCCAAGTTGCTTTCCACCAATCCCATCTCTTCTACCCAGCCAAATCTGTGAGAGAGTGATTGTGTGTTGAGGAGTCTATCATCTTGAAGCACAAGAGCAAGGAGTTCATCGTCATTACCGAGCCTATTACCTTTTGGAGGGTGGTGCCTCCTAGATTGGTTAGGTGTCGCTTGGGAGCCTCCTACTGCGTGTTGTGGAGTGAACCAAGAAGTTTGTACGGGCAAGGAGATCGCCTACTTCGTGAAGATCTACCCATAGTGAGGCTAGTCCTTCGTGGACGGAAGCCGTTATGGAATAGTCAAGGTTGCTACTTCGTGGACCCTTATGGGTGGAGCCCTCCGTGGACTCTCGCGACCGTTACCCTCCGTGGGTTGAAGACTCCATAAACGTGGATGTACGATAGCGCCACCTATCGGAACCACGGGAAAAATCCATGCGTCTACAACTGCGTTTGATCCTTCTACCCTATCCCTTCTATACATGCTTGTTGTTATTTTCCGCTGCCATATACTCTTAGACTTGCATGTGTAGGGTGTACTTGACTTGCCATGAAATGCTAAAAACTGTCAACCCTAAAACTTGGCATAGGCAAAACTTTTATTTGGTCAAGTAGTCTAATCACCCCCCCTCTAGACATACTTTCGGTCCTACATCCCCGCAGAGCCACCTGGCATTGGTCACTGCTCCGCTAAGTCACACAGCTCCCGGCTCGCCCTTATCAGTGGGCGCGGACCTTGATGAAGAAATCAACAAGATCCTGGCGCCGCTGTCCCAGAAGATCGAAGGATCCTATAGCACCGCTGACGCCGCCAAGGATTTGGCTTTTCTGGAGTCTATAGCAGCAGGGCTTAAGGACATGCAGAGCAGGTACAGTCTCAAGTGGCAGGCGGTCAAGGAGCAGCGTGACTCAGTCGAGCTCGTGGATCAGCAGCTGAGGAGCAAAGGGAGCGAGCTGCGGGACTGGTACAATCGGTAGGTCCATTCCCTTAAGAGGCAGCATGAGACACTATCCATGGCCAACGAGGATGTTTCCGCCTGGAAGGCCCGACTGGCGGAGCGCGACGCGCTTCTGGACGCCAGAGAGGAGGGCATCTCCCTCCGGGAAGGGAACCTCAAGGCTACCCTCCGCGCCAAGGATGAGGAGCTGGAGGACTGCGTTCAATAGCGTACCAGGGAGCTGGAGGACGGTCACAAGACTGCTCTTGACGCACTTTCCTCGGAGTCCGTTGCTCAACTGAAAAAGGTAGCTGATGAGCTGGCTGCTGCATCTGCCGCCAAGGCCAAACTCGAAGCTCAACTGACCAAGCTGACAGAGGATCTTGCCGGGAGCACTAAGGAGATCGAGGCCCTCAAGGAAGAAGCGCGAAAAGTAGCAACGACTCTAGAAGAGGTGCAATCACAACTTTCCTCCAAGAGCCAAGGTCTTGATGCCGCCAACGATACCATTTCTGATATGAAATCCAGGCTTGCCTCCTTGGAGAGCGACCTCGAATCTACCGGGGCCCACGAGAAATTACTGCTGACAGATGTGAACCGCGCGGCGACTCTCCAGAAGGATGCTGAAGAAAAGCTGGAGAACTTGGTTGAACAGCGCGACCTCTGGACCAAAAGCATGGTTGATATGGCTGAGCACCTCACTGCCCAGATCGCTAAGATGAACATGAAGAGTTGGGCCTTCTCCGTTGGCAAGCATGAAGCCCCAAGCGTTAAGCTAACACTTTTCTTCGACGGCTTGATCAAGGGGTTGAAGACGTATGAGGAAGACAGGGCGACCTGCTTTGCTAACGAATCCCGGAAGCTGGCACGCGACGCCCTTTTCCTAGTCTTGAGCAACCTCGCCTTCTTCCACCCAGAGCTCGATCTCTCCGACGGCTTCAAGAAGCTGCCGTCGGGCACCGACACCTCGGCTGCCGCGGAGAAGGCAGGTCCCCTTGCTGACAGGATCCTCAAAGTTTCAAGGACCCAGGGGAGCCACTGGAGTTAGATTTAAGCCTTCTTTATCGCCAAGTCACCATGTACTTAAGACACAGTAGGTATCTCGTATTAGGGCCTGCTCTTTCTTTGTTTTAATGTTTGTTGAACTGATGTTTTTGTGTAAACGTATGCTATCCCCTTCGTTTTCCTTATGGTGTTCGTATGATAGTCATCTTTGTGTGTTTCAGTTACCCGCCAACGGCGTGTTGCCGCGATTGCTTTGAGGAACGGGTCCTTAGCATTCTGCTGGCGAAGGCACGCTGCCGGCGAGATTTCCTTTGGTAGTGTTGACGCTGCCGCGCATTTGTTGAGCAGGCTCGAAACAAAATACGGGCGCGAACGAACACAGTAAGGTTCCGTCACACACAAGATTTATAATACGAAACCTTTGGTTTCACAAAGGGGCATACAAATGTAAATCTTAATTGGGAGTGGATAATCATGCCACTTAGCTTTCGTCATGGCTTCTCATTGTCCCCTGGCACGCGCTTGTTTACGCTTATGGCATTTCCCTTTATCCATCGGTGCTTTTCCCCTTCTCGCTCCTTGTGGTGTGTGCACAAATGTGCGCTCACCGCTGTCCTGAAAGGAGGGAGATGTAGAGAGGAGCGAAGTGGAGGTACTCGAAGGCCTGTTAGACATGAATATAGCCCGCGGCAGGGATCTGCCGGATTAGTGTATCATTCATAATCAATCGGGAATGGAAAAGAAAACCCGCATAGCCAGATCCCCCCCCCCTTCACACCCAACGGTCCCGCGGTGACCTACGCATAGCGGACGGGGGCCTTGCCGCGGTTCGCCTGCCGGGGGCGTCGATCAGCGAATACACTCTAGCACTCGGTTCGGGATTTATCCCTGGCGGGACAAATGCAAGACCGAACTTCATGCGAGCTTATCGACGCTGACGATATCGCCGCCGTGCAGAGCTGACCATAGGCAGGGAAGGAGGAGGGAGAGGGGCACAGCTAGGTACCGTTTTCTTTCCTTAACCCACTGAATTACGCCACATCTCCCTAGGGTTGGGCGGCCCCGTCTCCTTCCGGCGTTCCCCACTCTGGCCTTGTCAGTGGGGAACGCGACTGTAGGGCCGCCGGTGCCAGCCACGTTGCCCAAGAAGCCTTCCTCACTCGCGGCCGCCGCAACGTCCGCTGCACCTGCGGCCGCATGCGGAGGAGCCCTTGGAGTGGAGGGATGCGTGGTTGCGCTGGGCTTCTTCCTGGGAGCCATGGATGAAGAAGATGATGATGAAGATCGATTCGCCGTTCACGAACTCGGGTTCGCGCAAATGATGCACGCCCCCTACCTGGCGCGCCAAAGATGTCGGGGCACGGATGCTCACGATCACCTATGGGACCAAAGGCCCCTTTGTGGTTCGGCAAGGGGGGTCATGTTGCACAAAGAGCAGAGAGCATGAGACGGCGCGACGATCAGGACACTGGCATTTTTACCCAGGTTCGGGCCGCTGCTAAGCGTAAAACCCTACTCCTGCTTTTGGTGGTTTGATCAAAGGAACACAACAAACATGCAGCGCTTAACCCCGGCAAGAGCTGCTGTCGGGGTGAGCTACTACGCGAGTACAAGTGCCCAAAGGTCTGAATCTTGAGATAGGTTTCCTTGGGCCTCCTTTTATAGTGTAAGGGGTTACCACAATGGCAAACCTATCGATAAGATAGCTTAGCAGAGCTATCATACCTAACTCTGGTATTTAGGAAAAAATACGATGATTACTAGTCTAGGTGGCGCTCGGGGGTGTATCCTCGGCAAGCTCTTGCCACCGCTTGGCTAGCCGTTGCTTATGGTCTTGACACGCTGCAGGGCGGGTGTCAACTAGGCATAACTTGCCTTCCGGTGTGCCGCCACGTGCTTAGTGAGAGTTGTTTAGCCGCTTGAGGGCTCGACACCGCATCAATAAGTGACTGACGTAGCGATGCGGTGGAGCGGTGGCTGGGTAGCCCGTCCTTACCGGGGGACGGCTTGTCGGGTCTTCTGGAGATGTGCGAGCCTCGGTCCCCGGCAGGCTCCGGGGGTGTGGCTGGCGCGTTTTGGGCCCCTCCTGGGCCGTTGTGCTAGTGTTGCCGACGCTTGCTTGGCCTTCTGCAGATTGTTGCTGTCGGATGCTGGTTCTTGGATGCTTGCTTGGTGGTGTGGTAGCCTTCTCAACGGGATCTGCTCGCGGAGGCTGGAGGCTATCTGTCTATGCACAAGTCAGGGGGAATGAACACCCCTGTTTGTATACCCCGACAGCTTCACTTATATCTTTTGAGCTTAGCAGTTGCTCTAGTACTTCACTTATATCTTTTAGAGCACAGTGGCATATAGATTTTATAGAAATAATTGCACTCTCGTTCTTCACTTATATTTTTTGAGAGTTAATAAATACTGACGGTAATTTGCATGGGTTATAAGACTAGTCCAAAAATAATAGATATTCAATGAGTGCATAATCAAAACCACCTGTAGCACATAAAAGAGAAATTGTGGGTTAATGATATTGATGTGGTAATGTGAAAGGGCATGAGTGCATGATCTTTGGTTAGTAAGAATATTGTGAATTAGAGGGTGTTTACTTTCTGTTCATCCAAATATTTTGATGGCATGGTGATGATGTGTGAGCATTCTTATTCCTCTATGAAATCATAGTGTTGTTTAAGTCGGAGGCGCGCGATGGTTAACTCCTCCCAACCTCCTCCCTAGGGGCATGCGAGTAGTTGTGGGATCGAGAAGGAACGTCTAGAGGGGGTTGAATAGACTACTTGACAAAATAAAAACCTAACCTTTTCCCAATTTTAATGGTTGGCAGATTTTAGCAATTCTAACAAGTCTAGTGCACCCTACACATGCTAGTCAACAAGTATAGCAGCGGAAAGTAAAGACAAGCATATGTAAGAAAGGGTAGAGGTATGAAACGCAATTTATGACACAAAGATTTTTCCCGTGGTTCTGATAGGTGGTGCTATCGTACGTCCACGCTGATGGAGACTTCAACCCACAGAGGGTAGCAATCCCGAGAGTCCATGGAATGCTCCACCCGTAAGGGTCCACAAAGTAGTGAGCTCGTCTATTCCATCACGGCTTCCGTCCACGAAGGACTAGCCTCACTATGGGTAGATCTTCACGAAGTAGGCGATCTCCCTGCCTGTACAAACTTCTTGGTTCAACTCCACAACACGAAGAAGGAGTCTCCCAAGCGACATCTAACAAATCTAGGAGACACCACTCTCCAAAAGGTAATAGATGTGGTAACAATGATGAACTTCTTGCTCTTGTGCTTCAAAAGATAGTCTGCTTAACACATAATCACTCTCTCACGGATTTGGCTTGGTAAAAGAGGTTGATTGGATGGAAAGCAACTTGGGGAGGCTAGAAATCAAGATTCATATGGTTGGAGTGGAAGATCTTGATATCAACACATGAGTAGGTGGCTCTCTCTCGGAAAAATGGATGGGGCAAGTGTAGGTATGTTCAGAGTGCTTCCTCTGCGAGTGAAAGGAGATGGAGGGGTATATATAGGCATCTCCCAAAATCCAACCGTTACAACATATTGCCCAACTCGGTGAAACCAATCCAGAACTCAGTTGCACCGACTAGTGCAAAATGTGGCAACTTTTGGCTTTTCGGTGAGACCAATATATAAATCTCTGTGGTACCAATATGGGTGACCTAGGCAGTTTCCAAATCTCGGTGAGACTGATTTCCAAAACTCGGAAATTCCGATTCTTGTTTAAAATGGCTAACCAGAAAGTTGGTAACTGGTTTTGGTTGCACCAAAATGGAATGTTGGTGGCACCGAGACCTTAGGGTTTTGGCTTAGGATCTGTCTAGGGTTAAAACTCGGTAGGGCCGATATAGGAAACTAGGTGGCACCGATTTTAGTGGTAGGGTTTAGACAGAGAATTTGTGGGAGAATTTCATGTGTATTTTTGGTGTCTAATATCTAAGCACTTGAGCAACCAGATCATCATAGAAACCCCATCCCTTTTAATAGTATTGGCTTTCATATGGACTCAAGAGTGATTTCTCACAAAATGTAAAATGTAGAGTTTTCAAGCTTGATGAATTGCCAATCATATTCCTTTTCTTCTTCTTCTTTCCTTGGGGATTCTCCACACATTCCAGGGCCAATCTTCTCTGTGGACTTCATCTGAAATAAACTAGGTAAAACTATTAGTCCAAGAGACAATGTATGTTGTCATGAATTATCAAAACCTCCAAGGGAGCATATGTGCTTTCAATCTCCCCCTTTTTGGTAATTGATGACAACATACAATCCAAGCTTCAAATTTAGATATGCAAGGATATATGAAGACTTTGAGAAACACATGACTAAGACATGCTCCCCCTAAATGTGTGCAGTCCTTTTAGAGGATAGTTGCTTTGGAATGCATGAACACACACATAGTAGAAGGGATATGATAAGTCATGTGAACCTTGGCTATATGCATCAAACAGATATAAATGAGATGTTTCCATGTTCAATACTTCACTCTTGCAAACAATATGTGCAAGAAGCAAGAGATCATCTTGACCAAGGATGTGATGCATATACTTACCTTGAAGTTCTTGAGAATTCTAATAGTAGAAACACACTTGGGAAAACAATGTTAGGGAACACAAGAGTATTCTACATATCCAAATGCAATAGAATTCAATTGTACCAAGATGTGGAAGACATATAGAAGATGATATTCTTAAAACTTGATATGTCTCCAAGAACATTTAGAACTTTCTCCCCTAAATATGGATTTGTAAGTCTTCCTCTCCCCCTGAATCTTAGCATGTAGATATTGGGAGTAGGTAGGGTGAGACAAGTCTAACACAAGATCATATGCACTCTCTCTCTAAAATGATAGTATGAATGTGGTCTTCTCTCTCCCCTTAATGAATGTTCCTCCTCCTTGAGAGGTATAGGATTTATATGTTCTCCCCCTTCTTATTCCCCCTTTGATATTCTCCCCCTTTATCAAGTATAAGCTTGATGTTCTCCCCCTTTGGCATTAATTTCCAAAAAGGGTCAAAGGGTCATTGAGGGTCAGGGATCCTAGAGAATAAGGGTCATTGAGGTCATTGACAAAGATGTCAAGAAACTTGCAATAAACACAAGTGATGACAAAAGTCGGTGACTCCGAGGCAAAGTGAATTGGTACAACCAATAAGAAAATATTAGGACTCTGGGAGAAATCGGTACAGCCGAACAGATCCATATCGGTGATACCGAAGATGCTCTTGGCAGTATATCTGCATTATCGGTGGAACCGATTTTCCCATCTCAGACAGACCGAAGTTGCAAACAGAAACTTGGCAAAGTTATTCTTGAAAATTTTGTTGTCGAGAGAGATTTTCAGAAAGTGTCAATAGATCCAAAAAGATTTGCAATGAATTTTCAAGAAGATTTTCAAGGAAATTTTCAAAAATATTTGCAAGGAATTTTCAACTAGATGAAGGTTAAGTGGTTCCAAGAAGGCATGCAACTAAAGATGAACCAATCAAGATACTCCATCTAGATGATGGTCGATGACTAGGTCACCTATATTAGAGTATATTGACTTAGGAGCCAAGTAAGAATACTTGATAATAGGTCATACTCATCGTTAAGCTCAAAATGGGGTTACCATTTTTCGTTTAAGCACTTTAATGTTTTCATATCACTTAGAATTGATTTAGCTCATGACTTGGAGTGAAGCTTTTTCAAGGATATGATCACATACCTTGGCGTGATGTAGATGACATGGCATGTGGGAGGACTTGTTGTGGATGCTCAAAGTTGATGAAGATCATTTTGAGTTGGGAGCAACCATTCTTTTCTTTGAAACTAGGTCCTCCTACAAGGGTTAGTCATGCAAGGAAGAACATAATATATCCAAATGACAAGAGTGAGATTTTCATCATATGTAAGTCAAGGATATGTTTCGTGTTGTCTTCTTCCTCCATCACAACATAGTGTTGTTGATACTTGGTAAAGACAAAATTGTTTGTTTGCAATCTTGTGGAATGAAATTCATCCAAGTACCTACAAAAGGTTAGATGCAATACAAGGGAGCATATATTTCTGAGATATAAGATAGTATGTTAAAGGTATCAAGGAATAGTAATGTAAGCTCGAGCCCTTGCATGCATCCGAGTGATTCTAGCTAAAGTTTGAAGCATCAATGATGTTCAACTCACTCCTCAAGTGACAAAACACTTTCTCATCAAGTGGCTTAGTAAATATATCAGCCAATTGCTTGTTGGTGCGAACATGTTTGAGATTAATGTCCCCTTTGGCAACATGATCGTGAATGAAATGAAGACGAACTTGAATATGTTTAGTTCGAGAATGTTGCATGGGATTATGAGCAATCTTAATAGCACTCTCATCGTCACACAACAATGGAACATGTCTCACATGGATTCAATAATCCTTAAGAGTTTGAGTCATCCATAGTAACTGCACACAACATGATCCGGCGGCAATGTATTTCGCTTCGGCGGTAGATAGAGATGCCGAGTTTTGTTTCTTGGAAGACCAGGACACAAGAGATCTACCAAGAAATTGATATGTACCCGAGGTGGATTTTCTATCAACCTTATCTCCGGCATAGTCCGAGTCGGAATAGCCAACAAGTATAGCAGCGGAAAGTAAAGACAAGCATATGTAAGAAAGGGTAGAGTATGAAACGCAATTTATGACACAAAGATTTTTCCCGTGGTTCTGATAGGTGGTGCTATCGTACGTCCACGCTGATGGAGACTTCAACCCACAGAGGGTAGCAATCCCGAGAGTCCATGGAATGCTCCACCCGTAAGGGTCCACAAAGTAGTGAGCTCGTCTATTCCATCACGGCTTCCGTCCACGAAGGACTAGCCTCACTATGGGTAGATCTTCACGAAGTAGGCGATCTCCCTGCCTGTACAAACTTCTTGGTTCAACTCCACAACACGAAGAAGGAGTCTCCCAAGCGACATCTAACAAATCTAGGAGACACCACTCTCCAAAAGGTAATAGATGTGGTAACAATGATGAACTTCTTGCTCTTGTGCTTCAAAAGATAGTCTGCTTAACACATAATCACTCTCTCACGGATTTGGCTTGGTAAAAGAGGTTGATTGGATGGAAAGCAACTTGGGGAGGCTAGAAATCAAGATTCATATGGTTGGAGTGGAAGATCTTGATATCAACACATGAGTAGGTGGCTCTCTCTCGGAAAAATGGATGGGGCAAGTGTAGGTATGTTCAGAGTGCTTCCTCTGCGAGTGAAAGGAGATGGAGGGGTATATATAGGCATCTCCCAAAATCCAACCGTTACAACATATTGCCCAACTCGGTGAAACCAATCCAGAACTCAGTTGCACCGACTAGTGCAAAATGTGGCAACTTTTGGCTTTTCGGTGAGACCAATATATAAATCTCTGTGGTACCAATATGGGTGACCTAGGCAGTTTCCAAATCTCGGTGAGACTGATTTCCAAAACTCGGAAATTCCGATTCTTGTTTAAAATGGCTAACCAGAAAGTTGGTAACTGGTTTTGGTTGCACCAAAATGGAATGTTGGTGGCACCGAGACCTTAGGGTTTTGGCTTAGGATCTGTCTAGGGTTAAAACTCGGTAGGGCCGATATAGGAAACTAGGTGGCACCGATTTTAGTGGTAGGGTTTAGACAGAGAATTTGTGGGAGAATTTCATGTGTATTTTTGGTGTCTAATATCTAAGCACTTGAGCAACCAGATCATCATAGAAACCCCATCCCTTTTAATAGTATTGGCTTTCATATGGACTCAAGAGTGATTTCTCACAAAATGTAAAATGTAGAGTTTTCAAGCTTGATGAATTGCCAATCATATTCCTTTTCTTCTTCTTCTTTCCTTGGGGATTCTCCACACATTCCAGGGCCAATCTTCTCTGTGGACTTCATCTGAAATAAACTAGGTAAAACTATTAGTCCAAGAGACAATGTATGTTGTCATGAATTATCAAAACCTCCAAGGGAGCATATGTGCTTTCAATCTCCCCCTTTTTGGTAATTGATGACAACATACAATCCAAGCTTCAAATTTAGATATGCAAGGATATATGAAGACTTTGAGAAACACATGACTAAGACATGCTCCCCCTAAATGTGTGCAGTCCTTTTAGAGGATAGTTGCTTTGGAATGCATGAACACACACATAGTAGAAGGGATATGATAAGTCATGTGAACCTTGGCTATATGCATCAAACAGATATAAATGAGATGTTTCCATGTTCAATACTTCACTCTTGCAAACAATATGTGCAAGAAGCAAGAGATCATCTTGACCAAGGATGTGATGCATATACTTACCTTGAAGTTCTTGAGAATTCTAATAGTAGAAACACACTTGGGAAAACAATGTTAGGGAACACAAGAGTATTCTACATATCCAAATGCAATAGAATTCAATTGTACCAAGATGTGGAAGACATATAGAAGATGATATTCTTAAAACTTGATATGTCTCCAAGAACATTTAGAACTTTCTCCCCTAAATATGGATTTGTAAGTCTTCCTCTCCCCCTGAATCTTAGCATGTAGATATTGGGAGTAGGTAGGGTGAGACAAGTCTAACACAAGATCATATGCACTCTCTCTCTAAAATGATAGTATGAATGTGGTCTTCTCTCTCCCCTTAATGAATGTTCCTCCTCCTTGAGAGGTATAGGATTTATATGTTCTCCCCCTTCTTATTCCCCCTTTGATATTCTCCCCCTTTATCAAGTATAAGCTTGATGTTCTCCCCCTTTGGCATTAATTTCCAAAAAGGGTCAAAGGGTCATTGAGGGTCAGGGATCCTAGAGAATAAGGGTCATTGAGGTCATTGACAAAGATGTCAAGAAACTTGCAATAAACACAAGTGATGACAAAAGTCGGTGACTCCGAGGCAAAGTGAATTGGTACAACCAATAAGAAAATATTAGGACTCTGGGAGAAATCGGTACAGCCGAACAGATCCATATCGGTGATACCGAAGATGCTCTTGGCAGTATATCTGCATTATCGGTGGAACCGATTTTCCCATCTCAGACAGACCGAAGTTGCAAACAGAAACTTGGCAAAGTTATTCTTGAAAATTTTGTTGTCGAGAGAGATTTTCAGAAAGTGTCAATAGATCCAAAAAGATTTGCAATGAATTTTCAAGAAGATTTTCAAGGAAATTTTCAAAAATATTTGCAAGGAATTTTCAACTAGATGAAGGTTAAGTGGTTCCAAGAAGGCATGCAACTAAAGATGAACCAATCAAGATACTCCATCTAGATGATGGTCGATGACTAGGTCACCTATATTAGAGTATATTGACTTAGGAGCCAAGTAAGAATACTTGATAATAGGTCATACTCATCGTTAAGCTCAAAATGGGGTTACCATTTTTCGTTTAAGCACTTTAATGTTTTCATATCACTTAGAATTGATTTAGCTCATGACTTGGAGTGAAGCTTTTTCAAGGATATGATCACATACCTTGGCGTGATGTAGATGACATGGCATGTGGGAGGACTTGTTGTGGATGCTCAAAGTTGATGAAGATCATTTTGAGTTGGGAGCAACCATTCTTTTCTTTGAAACTAGGTCCTCCTACAAGGGTTAGTCATGCAAGGAAGAACATAATATATCCAAATGACAAGAGTGAGATTTTCATCATATGTAAGTCAAGGATATGTTTCGTGTTGTCTTCTTCCTCCATCACAACATAGTGTTGTTGATACTTGGTAAAGACAAAATTGTTTGTTTGCAATCTTGTGGAATGAAATTCATCCAAGTACCTACAAAAGGTTAGATGCAATACAAGGGAGCATATATTTCTGAGATATAAGATAGTATGTTAAAGGTATCAAGGAATAGTAATGTAAGCTCGAGCCCTTGCATGCATCCGAGTGATTCTAGCTAAAGTTTGAAGCATCAATGATGTTCAACTCACTCCTCAAGTGACAAAACACTTTCTCATCAAGTGGCTTAGTAAATATATCAGCCAATTGCTTGTTGGTGCGAACATGTTTGAGATTAATGTCCCCTTTGGCAACATGATCGTGAATGAAATGAAGACGAACTTGAATATGTTTAGTTCGAGAATGTTGCATGGGATTATGAGCAATCTTAATAGCACTCTCATCGTCACACAACAATGGAACATGTCTCACATGGATTCAATAATCCTTAAGAGTTTGAGTCATCCATAGTAACTGCACACAACATGATCCGGCGGCAATGTATTTCGCTTCGGCGGTAGATAGAGATGCCGAGTTTTGTTTCTTGGAAGACCAGGACACAAGAGATCTACCAAGAAATTGATATGTACCCGAGGTGGATTTTCTATCAACCTTATCTCCGGCATAGTCCGAGTCGGAATAGCCAACAAGGTTAAAAGAAGATCCCTTGGGATACCAAATGCCAAAGTTTGGTGTATGTATCAAGTATCTCACAATTCTTTTCACAGCCTTAAGATGACACTCTTTAAGAGCGGCTTGATATCGAGCGCACATGTACACACTAAGCATGATATCGGGTCAGGAGGCACATAGATATAGCAATGAACCGATCATTGATCGATAAACCTTTTGATAAACCGGTTTGTCCTCCTTGGCGAGGTCAACATGTCCACTAGTAGGCATAGGAGTTTTCATACCTTTACACCCTTGCATGTTGAACTTCTTGATCAAGTCCTTGGTGTACTTGGTTTGAGAGATGAATGTTCCTTCTCTCGTTTGCTTGATTTGCAAACCAAGGAACAATTTCAGCTCACACATCATAGACATCTCATACTTCTCAGACATCAACCTTCCAAATTTCTCACTAAAATGTGGGTTAGTAGATCCAAAGATAATATCATCCACATAAATTTGGCACACAAATAATTCACCGTTAACTCTTTTAGTGAACAAGGTTGCGTCATTTTTTCCAATTTCAAAACTTTTTCAATAAGAAACTTTGTTAAGCATTTGTACCAAGCTCGTGGGGCTTGCTTAGGACCATAGAGAGCTTTGCGAAGCTTATAGACATGATTAGGTTTCTTAGGGTTCACAAAACTAGGGGGTGTTTAACATAGACCTCTTATTCAATTTCACCATTTAGAAATGCACTTTTGATATCCAATTGGTAAAGAGTGATATCATGGTGATTTGCATAAGCAAGAAGTATGCGAATAGCCTCAAGTCGAGCAACGGCGGCATAGGTCTCACCGTAGTCCGTACCTTCGACTTGAGTGTAGCCTTGAGCCACGAGATGTGCCTTGTTGCGTACCACTTGGCCATCTTCGCCTTGCTTGTTCCTAAACACCCACTTTGTTCCAATGATATTCGCTCATCCTTGGGCTTCTCCACTAGTGTCCACACTTTATTCCTGTCGAAGTTGTGTAGCTCCTTGTGCATGGCATTCACCCAATCGGGGTCTTCAAGTGCTTCTTCCACCTTCAAAGGATCAATACTAGAGATAAATGAGTAATGCTCACAAAAGTTAGCCAAACGAGTTTTAGAGCGAGTTATCCTCCCGGTTTGTACGTCACCGAAGATTTGTTCTAAGGGATGATTTTTGTTCACTCTTGCTCGAACTCTTGATAGCTTTTGCTTGTTGGATGGTGGAGCTTCCTCATCATCATCATCTTCTTCTTCATTGTTGTTGAAGGTGTCGTTTTGAGGTTCGCCTTGACGAGAGATTGGAGCTTCCACTTGTGTGGATGAAGTGCTTTCCTTCACCTCCATGAGACGAATCTTGTCGATGGACAAGTCTTGGATGGCATCCGAAGGTTCCTTATCTCCTGCATCATTTGGCAATTGTTCGACTTGCGAACCATTAGATTCATCAAACTTCACATCTACCTTCTCTTCAATTTTTCGAGTGAAATTGTTGTAGACACGGTAAGTGTGAGAGTTTGATCCGTAACCGAGTAGGAAACCTTCATGAGATTTAGGAGCAAATTAAGAATGATGATGCTTATCAAGAATGTAACACTTGGAGCCGAATACCCAAAAGTATCCAACTTGGGGCTTTTTATCGGTGAGTAGATCGTATGCCGTTTTACCGAGAAGCTTGTGTAGGTAGAGTCGGTTCGTAGCATGACAAGATGTTTCCACGGCTTCCGCCCAAAAGTGTCTTGGCGTCTTGTATTCGTCGAGCATCGTTCTAGCCATCTCTAGAAGAGTCCGGTTCTTCCTCTCAACGAGTCCATTTTGTTGAGGTGTGTACGTAGCTGAGAACTCATGTGAAATCCCTTCTTCATCGAGAAAGGTGTCCACATTGGTGTTCTTGAACTTCGATCCGTTGTCGCTCCGAACTTTCTTGATCTTCACTTCAAATTTATTTTGATCCTTGCGAGCGAAGTTCTTGAAGATCTTTTGCACCTGCGACTTGTCATCAAGAAAGAATACCCATGTAAATCCAGAAAAATCATCAACTATTACTAGACCAAAGGAATTCCCACCAAGGCTCTTGTAAGCATTGGGACCAAAAAGATCCATATGAAGCAACTCGAGTGGTCTCCTGGTAGTCATGATGTTCTTTACGGGGTGACTTCCACCTACTTGCTTTCCAGCTTGACAAGCACTACAAAGTCTATCTTTGTCAAAGATAACATCTTTAACACCAAGTATATGATCACCTTTGATGAGCTTGTCTAGATTACGCATACCAACATGTCCTAGCCTTCTATGCCAAAGCCAACCTTTAGAAGATTTTGCAATAAGATAAGTACGAGGTTTGGATCTCTTAGTGAAATCAACAATGTATAGATCACCTCTATGGAAACCGGTAAAGACCATGCTATGATTGTCTTGTCGAAATACTTGGCAATCAACTTTGGTAAATAGCACATTGAAACCGAAGTCGGTTAGTCCAAATACGGAAAGAAGATTGTAACCAAGGGATTCAACAAGCATGACATTTTGAATGGAGCTATCATGAGATATGGCCACCTTACCAAGACCGAGTACCTTACCCTTGGAGTTGTCTCCAAAAATCACATACCTCCGTGGTCCATGGTTTGGTGTGATCTCTTGAACCATATCTCTATCTCTGGTCATGTGATCGGTGCATCCACTGTCGAGAATCCACTCTTTTACTCCGGACTTGTAATCCTTGAAGTTCTCCATGAGAGTTAGATTCTTCATAGTCCTCTCATACTCGATGTCGAACAACTCATCTTCATCATAGTAACCATGTTCCACATTGTCATCATCAAGTGGGATATCCTCGTCGTAAGAGACAAGGGATTCGTTAGAGTTGTGATCATGACAATGTTCAAGATTATGAATGTGAATGGCTTCAACAATGATGTTGTTGATAGTTATGACATCTCCTTTAGCATGCATGAGATCTCTAAGCTCGAAAAGATAGTCATCAAAATTAGGATCACTAGGTTTCATCTTGTGAAAAGCAATTGTTTTATGGAGAATGACATCAAGATTTTCCAAAGAGTAATTTGGATATCTATTCTCGAAATCAAACCACAAAATATAAGCACACTCAACGTTTCTCAATTGATCAAACACAATTCTTGGCAATCCTCTAATGTTAAGATTAACAGTTCTAAGATTACAAAGCATGTCAATTTCTTCTTCGTGTGAAGGATGTAAGGGATCAATGGGAGGCACATAAGGGCTCTTAACATACTTGCTTAAATGGAATTCATTGAATAGCTTAAGCATCTCATGTTTCCATTGACTATAGTACTCCCCATCGAGAATGGGCACTCTACAACTAAGACTCCCCAAACTAGACAGATCCATCTTCCTCCAATGGTGATAAAACCAAGGGTATGGAAACCAAAGCTCTGATACCAATTGTGGGATTGGGAAGGGACGTCTAGAGGGGGGTGAATAGACTACTTGACAAAATAAAAACCTAACCTTTTCCCAATTTTAAGGTTGGCATATTTTAGCAATTCTAATAAGTCTAGTGCACCCTGCACATGCTAGTCAACAAGTATAGCAGCGGAAAGTAAAGACAAGCATATGTAAGAAAGGGTAGAGGTAGGAAGATCAAACGCAATTGATGACACAAAGATTTTTCCTGTGGTTCCGATAGGTGGTGCTATTGTACGTCCACGCTGATGGAGACTTCAACCCACTGAGGGTAGCGGTCACGAGAGTCCATGGAGAACTCCACCCGTAAGGGTCCACAAAGTAGTGACCTCGTTTATTCCATCACGGCTTCCGTCCACGAAGGACTAGCCTCACTATGGGTAGATCTTCATGAAGTAGGCGATCTCCCTGCCCGTACAAACTTCTTGGTTCAACTCCACAACACGAAGAAGGAGGCTCCCAAGTGACACCTAACCAATCTAGGAGACACCACTCTCCAAAAGGTAATAGATGTGGTAACAATGATCAACTCCTTGCTCTTGTGCTTCAAAAGATAATCTCCTCAACACACAATCACTCTTTCATAGATTTGGCTTGGTAGAAGAGGTTGATTAGGTGGAAAGCAACTTGGGGAGGCTAGAAATCAAGATTCATATGGTTGGAGTGGAAGATCTTGATCTCAACACATGAGTAGGTGGCTCTTTCTCAGAAAAATGGATGGGGCAAGTGTAGGTATGTTCTGAGTGCTTCCTCTGTGAGTCAGAGGAGGTGGAGGTGTATATATAGGCATCCCCAAAAATCCAACCATTACAACATTATTGCCCAACTCGGTGAAACCAATCCAGAAACTCGTTTGCACCGACTAGTGCAAAATGTGGCAACTTTTGGCTTTTCTGTGAGACCGATATATAAATCTCGGTGGTACCGATGTGGGTGACCTAGGTAGTTTCCAAATCTCGGTGAGACCGATTTCCAAAACTCGGAAATTCCGATTCTTGAAAATGGCTAACCAGAAAGTTGGTCACTGGTTTCGGTTGCACCGAAATGGAATGTTGGTGGCACCAAGACCTTAGGGTTTTGGCTTAGGATCTGTCTAGGGTTAAAACTCGGTAGGGACGATATAGGAAACTTGGTGGCACCAATTTTAGTGGTAGGGTTTAGACAGAGAGTTTGTGGGAGAATTTCATGTGTATTTTTGGTGGCTAATCTCTAAGCACTTGAGCAACCAGATCATCATAGAAACCTCATCCCCTTTTAATAGTATTGGCTTTCCTATGGACTCAAGAGTGATTTCTCACAAAATGTAAAATGTAGAGTCTTCAAGCTTGATGAATTGCAAATCCTATTCCTTTTCTTCTTCTTCTTTCCTTGGGTATTCTCCACACATTCCATGGCCAATCTTCTTTGTGGACTTCATCTGAAATAAACTAGGTAAAACTATTAGTCCAAGAGACAATGTATGTTGTCATGAATTATCAAAACCTCCAAGGGAGCATATGTGCTTTCCGTAGTACTTTACTTCGAGAGAGCTAATAAAACCTAGCAACAAGTATGTGAGTTCTTTATGACTAATGTGAATCCATGGATGTAACACTCTCACCACCTCCTATTTGCTAGCCTCTTCGGTACCGTGCATTGCCCATTCTCACCTCGAGGATCGGTGCAACTTTAGCCGGTGCATCCAAACCCCGTGACATGATATGCTCTGTTGCACATAAGACTCATTATATCTTCCTCAAACCAGCCACCATACCTACCTATTATGGCATTTCCATAGCCATTCCGAGATATATTGCCATGCAACTTCCACCGTTACATCATATGACTAGTACTTTCATTGTCATATTGCTTTACATGATCATATAAGCTGACATAGTATTTGTGGCAAAGCCACCGTTCATCATTTTTCGTACATGTTACGCTTGATCATTGCACATCCTGGTATACTGCGAGAGGCATTCATATAGAGTCATACTATAGTTTTCCATGTTGAGTTGTAAGTAAATAAAAGTGTGGTGATCATCATTATTAGGGCACTATCTCAGTGAGGAAAGAATGATGGAGACAATGATTCCCCCACAAGTCGGGATGAGACTCCGGACGAAAAAAATAAAAGAAAGAAAGAAAAAGAAAAAAAAAGAGAAAGAAAGAAAGAAAGAAAGAAAGAATAAAGAGAGAGAGAAAAAAAGGAAAAAATGAGAGAAAAGAGAGAAGGGACAGTGCTACTACCTCTTTTTCCACACTTGTGCCTCAAAGTGGCACCCTGTTCTTCATATAAAGAGTCTCCTATTTTGTCACTTTCATATGCTAGTAGGAATTTTTCATTATAGAACTTTGCTTGTATATTCCGATGACGTGCTTCCTCAAATGCCCGAGGTCTTCATGAGCAAGCAAGTTGGATGCACACCCACTTAGCTTCACTTGAGCTTTCATACACTTATAGCTCTAGTGCATCCATTGCATGGAAATCCCTACTCCTCATAGTGATATCTATTGATGGGCATCTCCATAGCCTGTTGATACGCCTAGTTGATGCGAGACTTTCTTCTCCAATTTTACTCCTTTGAAACCTACCACCATATCATATTCCACCTTGTTATATCCATGGTTCACGCTCATATATTTTGTGAGTAATAAAAAGTTGAAGCGCGTTAAAAAGTATAATCCAATTGCATGACTTGACACTGTGGTGCTTGATATTTGTATTTATGTGGTGAAGACGGAGCCATGCAATTCTAATATGATAAAATGAATAGGGGGTGAACATTCTTTAAGGAACATATATTTTGAAACTTGATGATTATGTTACTTATGTTTATGAATATTACTATGTTCATGTTTATTAATTCATCGTTTCTCAATGGTCATACCTGCAATAGATTACATGTTGGGTAGCATGTTACATCAAAAAAATTGTTTTTATCATTTACCTACTCGAGGACGAGCAGGAATTAAGCTTGGGGATGCTGATACGTCTCCAACATATCTATAATTTTTTATTGACCCACGCTATAATATTATCATTCTAGGATGTTTTTTGGTATTTATTTACCAATTCATATTATTTTTTAGCACTAACCTATTAACCCAGTGCCTAGTGCCAGATGTTGTTTTCTGCATGTTTTGGGCTTTTCAGGTTTACAGTACCAAACGAAGTCCAATTGCCACGAAACTTTTTTATGATTTTTTCTGGATCAAAAGAAGACTTCGAAGCTTCGGCAAAAGACCGGAGGCTACACGAG
This sequence comes from Elymus sibiricus, assembly GCA_039707655.1. Lineage (NCBI taxonomy): Eukaryota > Viridiplantae > Streptophyta > Magnoliopsida > Poales > Poaceae > Elymus > Elymus sibiricus. The sequence continues at coordinate 199,962,386 of CM077663.1, read as the reverse complement.
GGAGGGGCCACACATCAGGGCGCGTCCAGGGGGTGGTCGCGCCCTGTTGTGTGGTGGCTCCCCCTGGCACCTCCCGACGCCCCTCTCTGGCCTATATTTTCTATTATCTCCCAAAAACCCAAGAGAGCCTCCCGAAACACTTTTTTCGCTGTCGCAAGTCTCTGTTCCGCCGTGTGCCCATCTGGAGCCCTGTTCCGGTGCCCTGTCGGAGGGGGGATTGATCATGGAGGGCCTCTACATCAACCTTGCTGCTCCCATGGTGATGTGTGAGTAGTTCCCTACAGACCTACGGGTCCGTAGTTAGTACCTAGATGGATATCTCTCTCTCTCTATCTATCTCTCTCTCTCTCTTGATCTTCAATACAAAGTTCATTGCATCTTCGCGGTGATCTATTCGATGTAATCACTTTGTGCGGTGCGTTTGTTGGGATCCGATGAATTGTGGGTGTATGTTCAGATTATTCATGAAAAAGATTTGAGTCTTCTCTGAATTCTATTATGATTCTTATTTGCATGATTATTATAGCTTCGTAAATCTCTCCGATCTATTGAAATAGTTTGGCCAACTCAATTGATATTTCTTCAGTGAGAGGGGTGCGTTGTAGTGGGTTCAATCTCGCGTTGCTCTATATCCCAGTGACAGAAAGGGCCAAGACATGTCTTTGTATTGTTGCCGCTAAGGATAAAACGATGGGGTTAATTCATATTGATTGAGTTTTCTTTGTCTACATAATTGCATCATTCTCCAAGCATTACTCTGTTTGTCATGAACTTAATACTTAGAGAGGCAAGCATAGAAGCGCTCTCGATGTGGAATGATAGTAATAAGTGCAGGCAGGAGTCAGCCTATTTGCTTATGGACGTGATGCCTATATACACATGATCATTTCCATGAATAAATATTGCATAACTATGTGCTTTTCTATCAATTGCCCCATAGTAATTTGTTTACCCACCATATGCCTACTACATGAGAGATGCCACTAGGGAACACTACGGCCCCCGGGTCTATTCACTTATATATTTACACAAGCTTTCATTACCTTTCTATCATTTGTTTGTTTTCTATTTTATTTTGCAATTTACATTATTCAACTATCATCTACACACTTCATTTACTTGCAAATAACGAGTCCAAGGGGATTGACAACCCTCTTGCCCGCGTTGGGTGCAAGTGTTTGCTTCTTTGTGTGCAGTCGCTGAAGACGGGGGTTGTGTGCTACTCCTATTGGTTCGATAACCTTGGTTCTCACTGATGGAAATACTTATCTATAATGTGCTACATCACTCGCTCCTCTTCGCGGAAAACCCAACGCAGATCACAAGTATCAGGTGCCAAGCTAAATATACTCAAACATGGTGGCTATGGTCACATCCCTCCTCTTGAGGAGGTTGGGTCTTAATTTGGAATTTATTTGGGTATTTTAGACCTACAAGTCACTATATGCTAAAACATGATCTTACACTCATCATTTGGTATTTATTTTCGTTCTTGCAAATATGAGCGCATAAGATCTCTATACATCCTATTAGTGTGCTTCAATCGTAAGCCTTATCTTCTAACATACATGCTTTTCACCTCTTGCATGTGTCCCTCTTGGCTTAAACTCAAGTATAATTGGACTTCATTGCGGGGATGTCCATTTGTGTGAGGGATCCGCGGCTTGGAACTTGGGAATAATAGACAAGTCTATCCACCCAAGTGCCATAGCTTGTATAGGCTTCAAAAGCTTCCGGACTCCTGCCCCGGATCGTTCGACCCACTGTGGTGTCAGGCCATGCAAAGTCTCTGGATAGCCTAGAACTCACCTGAAACCTCTCCAGAACTTCCGGCCCCGACGACTTCCACTGATGCAAACTCCCTGGAAACCCCAGAACCTGCCATGGAACTTTCGGCCACCCCCGAAAATTTTGGCATGTTTGCGTGCAGTGAGAAAGGCCACGGGCCCTTGTAACTCTCCCCACTCACTTACCCCTCCATGGCTAGACTATAGGCCATACTCCATTTCAAAACCAGGGTTAGCAAATTTTAGACTAATTCTTGAGAGGGCTTTGCTCGTCTACCATTCCATTGGAGATCAAGGCCTCCTTTGGAGAACATCCATCTTGAATTCAAGGCCCCATCTATCTTAGAGATTTTGGAAGACTAACTACCTCTTAAGACCTTCAATTTCCCCCTTGGAGTTGGAGAAGAACTTACCATGTCTAGTTTTCCCTTTGTTTTTGTTGCTTGATATGTATATGCTTGTCTTTCTGATTTGAGTATATTTGGTGTGGCTCTTGTCCAACTTGTGTTTAATCCTGTGTTTCCCGCTTGTGTTCTTCATGTTCATCATGATTTCACCCAAATGCACCTCAAATCGTGAAGATCGGTCCGCCTACATGGCTTGTCCCGCATTAGGTTTTGTATCTGTACACCCCATGCACAGAGGGTCTTCAGGCTACTAACAGTTACATTTGAAGGTGAGCTATATAAAGCCCCCTTCTCCTACCCCCAACCCTAACTCTAATGTCTTATGAGCCTTCCACCATTGCTACACCTTGATTTGCTCAATGCTCTCAATCCATCCACCCATATTGATACTTTGGGATTACTTTGACAAATCCCAATTCATGTTCTACGCCTGATTTCTTCATCAACACTTTCTATTCTTGGATATTAGGCTCCTAGTCAATTAGGAGACAAGGCCTGAAATCTTCCTTGCTTGCGGTGTGCTCCTGAAAGTCTGTAAGGGTGTGGTAGTTGCATTCAAGACCAACCTCGAGTGATTTGAGGTTCATCCGTTGGGGGTAACTCAAAAGTAGAATAAGATGAGCCACTTGGTGGTGCTATGGAGCTTTGGTTTCGGCACCTCTCCAACGGGGGTTAGCACTCCCCAAAGAGTATGAACTTCGGGATAAATCCGTGTCCTCTACTCACTTGTGGTTAATCCTTTCCCATACCTTTACTTTCTTTGTACGCTTGTTGACTTGCTAATTAGGTTGTTTCCTAGGATACCTTGCTTTGATCGTGCTTGCCATATAGATTGTTCTCACCTAGTTGCATTTCTAGAGAACTTGCTTATCCGCATTACCCTAAAATTGAAGTTAAGCTTAAAATGTGTAGTCTCCTATTAACCCCCCCCCCCCCTAATCGACCTCGATCACAATCCTTTTAGACAATAGATGTGATATACCAACATGTAGGCATGTATTCGAATGGGAATGGAGAATGGATGAGTACCTCAAGCTCCATGAAGTACCCTCTATTAGAACAAGGGATGTGCAAGACACTTCCACGACTACACGCCTACATGTTGGCTTAAACTATCGTCCAAGACACTTCAAACGAGTTGGTGCAAGATGAAAAAAGCTATGCGGCAAGAGTTTGTGCCATCCACATTCTTGGAATCCAATTGGAAAATACCACACAAGGATCCAAGTCCCTCGATGAGTACTTCTTTGAGATGAAGCAAGCCTTGTGACGAGCCTGTGAAGACAACCCCATTTGGATGAAGTACCACTTCATGACTGGATTACACAACGATGTCGCCAAGGCTACCTACTTAAGAAATACATGTCCCTCGACAACCTCTATAATGGTGCTCTCAAGACATAAAGATGTTGTCAGGCCTCTAGGACTGGGGGTGACCAGGCCCGTCTGCCTGCGGCCCAGGACGCGAAGATTGTCTTGAACACTGAGTGGCCCCACCCACGGGCTTCATGGAGCTGGTTCTCGCGAGGGCCGACGCCTCGCGAGGTGCGGGGCGGCGTCACCACCAAGCACTTCACGGGGCCTCCCCCCGAGGTTGCCCACGTCACCCTCATAAGGCGGGTTTGTCTGGAGCTGACCGGGCGGGGCCCCTCGACCCTGCGCCCGCACATGGGTGACGCGTGCCGCGCCAGGCGGTGCGGGAGTGGTGACAGCGGGCACGGACAGAGAGGCTTTCCTCTTTGGTGATAGAGGAAAGGCATCAGCTTGTGGGTTCCCAAAGCAACCCCCAAAGGTTGCCCTTCCGGTGCAAGAAGACCAGGACCAAGGGCTCGGCAAGACGGAGGTCATCCCCGAGCCCACAGACGCGTCACGGCAAGGAACTTTAGCAAGCGAAGACCACCTTTTGTCAGGATAGGCTGCAACCTTGTCCCCTTTCAAACTGGCCGTTGTGGCAACCATTCCCGCCTGATATTTTCGGGGAAGAGGACCAGGGTCGATATAAGGAGGGAACCGGCCACCGTAGAGAGGAGAGACACCTTTGGTTGGCAAGAACACACCTTCTACTCATCTTCCACCCCGAGCAATCCACCAAGCAGGAGTAGGGTCTTACACCGCGAGGTGGCCCGAACCTGGGTAAACTGTGTGTGTGTGCCCTTGTTCATCTTCCTGAGCTCAAGCCGCTGGAGAGTCGACGTGTGGTTGCGAAGTAGAGTAGGACAGGAGAGCGAGCGCACCCCAGTGTTCGAACCTTCTTGGGTCTGCGGAGCCCCGATTCTGACATATGCATCAAGGAGGTCAAGGCTACTCGCGCCCAAGCATACTTCGCGACGACCAAGCTCCAAGAACGAGAGCATGAGGATAGTTCCACCACAATGTCATGTTGGAAATATGCCCTAGAGGCAATAATAAAGGTAGCTATTATTATATTTCCATGTTCATGATAATCGTTTATTGTCCATGCTATAATTGTATTGATTGGAAACACTAATACATGTGTGGATACATAGACAACACTGTGTCCCTAGTATGCCTCTAGTAGACTAGCTCGTTGATCAAAGATGGTCAAGGTTTCCTAGCCATAGACATGAGATGTCATTTGATAACGGGATCACATCATTAGGAGAATGATGTGATGGACAAGACCCAAACTATAAACGTAGCATATGATCGTGTTAGTTTATTGCTATTGTTTTCTGCATGTCAAGCATCTGTTCCTATGACCATGAGATCATGCAACTCACTGACACCGGAGGAATACCTTGTGTGTATCAAACGTCACAACGTAACTGGGTGACTATAAAGATGCTCTACAGGTATCTCCGAAGGTGTCTGTTGAGCTGGCATGGATCGAGACTGGGATTTGTTACTCCGTATGACGAAGAGGTATCTCAGGGCCCACTCAGTAATACAACATCACACTAAGCCTTGCAAGCAATGTGACTAAAGAGTTAGCCACGTGATCTTGTATTACGGAACGAGTAAAGAGACTTGCCGGTAACGAGATTGAACTAGGTATAGAGATACCGACGATCGAATCTCGGGCAAGTAACATACCGAAGAACAAAGGGAACAGCGTACGGGATTAACTGAATCCTTGACATAGAGGTTCAACCGATAAAGATCTTCGTAAAATATGTAGGAACCAATATGGGCATCCAGGTCCCGCTATTGGTTATTGACCGTAGAGGTGCCTCGGTCATGTCTACATAGTTCTCGAACCCGCAGGGTCTGCACACTTAACGTTCGGTGACGTTTCGGTAGTATTGAGTTATGCATGGTGGTGACCGAAGGTTGTTCGGAGTCCCAAATGAGATCCCGGACGTCACGAGGAGCTCTAGAATGGTCCAGAGGTAAATATTGATATATAGGAAGTCCCGTTTTGGTCTCCGGAAAAGTTTCAGGCATTTCCGGTAGTGTACCGGGAGTGACGAATGGGTTCCGGGGGGTCCACCAAGTGGGGCCCACCCACCCCAAGGGTCACATGGGCCTAGGAGGTGGCACACCAGCCCCTGGTGGGCTGGCCGGCCAGCCCCTAGAGGCCCTTGCGCAAGGGGTGGGAGAGGAGGCCAAGTGGGGAGGAGTCCTACTAGGATTCCACCTCCCTTGTGGGAGGTGGACTCCTCCCCCTTGGTGGAGGTTCGGCCGAACCCCTAGGGGTTCCTAGAGCTGCCTCCTCCTCCCTCCCTCCTATATATGCTAGAGGTTTTAGAGGGCAGCCCTCACCCCAAAAAGCCACGGCTGCCTCTCTTCCTTCTAGATTGTTTTCTCCACTAGATTAGTTCGGCGGAGCTCGGCGAAGCCTTGCCGGATTAGTTCACCACCACCGTCGCCGCGCCGTTGCGCTGCCGGAGAAATCATCTACCTCTCCGCTCCCTCTTGCTGGATCAAGAAGGCGGAGATCGTCATCGAGCTATACGTGTGCTGAACGCGGAGGTGTCGTCCGTTCGGTGCTAGATCATGATTGGATCGCGGGACGGCTAGCGATTTGGATCGCGAAGACGTTCAACTACATCAACCGCGTTTCTTAATGCTTCCCGCTTAGCGATCTACAAGGGTATGTAGATCCACTCTCCCTCTCACAGATGCTCATCACCATGGATAGATCTTCCGTGTGCGTAGGAAAAATTTTGTTTCCCATGCAACGTTCCCCAACAGTGGTATCAGAGCTAGGTCTATGTGTTGATGAGATCACAAGTAGAACACAAAGGAGTTTGTGGGCGTTGATATTCAGATTGGTTCCTCCCTTGGTCTTTTCTTGATTCAGCGGTATTGTGGGATGAAGCGGCCCGGACCAACATTACTCGTACGCTTACGAGAGACCGGTTCCATCAAGTGACATGTAACTTTGTTGCATAAAGATGGCTGGCGGGTGTCTGTCTCTCCCACTTTAGTTGGATCGGATTCGACAAAGGCGGTCCTTGAGAAGGTTTAATAGCAATTTGTGTATCACCGTTGTGGTTTATGCGTAGGTAAGAATCGTTCTTGCTAGATACCCGTAGCAGCCACGTAAAACATGCAACAACAATTAGAGGACGTCTAACTTGTTTTTGCAGGGTATGTTGTGATGTGATATGGCCAATTACATCATGAGATATATGTGATGTATGAGATGATCATGTATTGTATAGAATATCACGACTTGCATGTCGATGAGTACGGCAACCGGCAGGAGCCATAGGGTTGTCTTTAATTTAATTTTTCGCCGTTTTGCTTTACTTTATCGCTATGAGTTAGCAATAGTCGTAGAAGCAACAGTTGGCGCGACAACCTCATGGCAACACGTTGATGGAGATCAAGATGATGGAGATCATGGTGTCATGCCGGTGACGATGGAGATCATGCCGGTGCTTTGGAGATGGAGATCAAAAGCACAAGTTCATGGCCATATCATGTCACTTATGATTTGTATGTGATGTTAATCCTTTTATGCATCTTATTTTGCTTAGGACGACGGTAGCATTATAAGGTGATCCCTCACTAAAATTTCAAGATAAAATTGTGTTCTCCCCGAGTGTGCACCGCTGCGAAAGTTCGTCATTTCGAGACACCACGTGATGATCGGGTGTGATAGACTCTACGTTCACATACAACGGGTGCAAGCCGGTGTTGCACGTGCGGAACACTCGGTTTAAACTTGACGAGCCTAGCATGTACAGACATGGCCTCAGAACACAAGAGACCGAAAGATCGAACATGAGTCATATAGTAGATATGATCAACATGAAGATGTGCACCAATGAAACCACCTCATCTCACGTGATGATCGGACTTGAGTTGGTGAATTTGGATCATGTGACACTCGAATGACCGGAGGGATGTCAATTTGAGTGGGAGTTTTTTAAGTAATATGATTAACTAAACTCATTATCTTGAACAATAGTCTAAGTTGTCTTTGCAAAATTTATGTTGTAGATCAATGGCTCGCGCAGTAGCACCCCTGAATTTTAATGCGTTCCTGGAGAAAGCTAAGTTGAAAGATGATGGAAGTAACTTTGTGGACTGGGCCCGTAATCTAAGGATTATCCTTACGGCTTCCCAAAAGGCTTATGTCCTTGATGCACCGCTTGGTGATCCACCCACTGCAGTAGAGTCTGCAGACGTTGCGAACGCCTGGCAGGCACGTTCTGATGATTACTCAATGGTTCAATGTGCAATGTCGTATGGCTTAGAACCGGGACTTCAAAGACGTTTTGAACGTCATGGAGCATATGATATGTTCCAGGAGTTGAAGTTTATCTTTCAGAAGAATGCCCGGATCGAGAGGTATGAGACCTCCGATAAGTTCTATGCTTGCAAGATGGAGGAGAATGGGTCTGTCAGTGAACACATACTCAGAATGTCTGGGTATTCCACCCGTCTGGCTGAATTGGGGATGCCCCTTCCGCCAGAGGCGATCACTGACAGAGTTCTTCAATCACTTCCACCTAGCTACAAGAGCTTCGTGTTGAACTATAACATACACGGGATGAACAAGTCAGTTGCCGAGCTGTTTGCGATGTTGAAAGTCGCTGAGTCTGAGATTCAGAAGGAGCATCAAGTGTTGATGTTCAATAAGACCACTAGTTTCAGGAAGAATGGGAAGGGTAAGAAGGGTAACTCCAAGAAGAGTGGCAAAGCAGTTGCCCCTCCCGTGAAGAAACCCAAGGCTGGACCCAAGCCAGAAACTGAGTGCTTTCATTGCAAGGGAACTGGTCACTGGAAGCGGAACTGCCCCAAGTATCTGGCTAACAAGAAGGCGGCAAACACCAAACAAGGTATATGTGATATACATGTTATTGATGTGTACCTTACCAACTCTCGTTGTAGTGCATGGGTATTTGATACCGGTTCGGTTGCTCACATTTGCAACTCAAAACAGGAACTGCGGAATAGACGGAGGCTGGCAAAGGACGAAGTGACGATGCACGTGGGAAATGGTTCTGAGGTTGATGTGATCGCCGTCGGCACACTCGCTCTTCGATTACCATCGGGATTAGTGATGAACCTGAATAATTATTATTTAGTGCCTGCGTTAACCATGAACATTATATCTGGATCTTGTTTATTGCGAGACGGTTACTCATTTAAATCAGAGAATAATGGTTGTTCTATTTATATGAGTAATATCTTTTATGGTCATGCACCCAATGTGAGGGGTTTATTCTTCTTGAATCTCGATAGTGATGATACACATGTTCATAACATTGATGCCAAAAGATGTAGAATTGATAATGATAGTACCACTTTCTTGTGGCACTGCCGCTTAGGTCATATTGGTGTAAAACGCATGACGAAGCTCCATGCTGATGGACTTTTGGAGTCACGTGATTTTGAATCACTTGACACATGTGAACCATGCCTCATGGGCAAGATGACTAAGACCCCGTTCTCTGGAACAATGGAACGGGCAAGTGACTTGTTGGAAATCATACATACTGATGTATGCGGTCCGATGAGTGTTGAGGCGCGCGGTGGATATCGTTATTTTCTCACCTACACTGATGACTTAAGTAGATATGGGTATATTTACTTAATGAAACACAAGTCTGGAACGTTTGAAAAGTACAAGCAATTTCAGAGTGAAGTTGAGAATCATCGTAACAAGAAGATTAAATTCCTACGATCTGATCGAGGAGGAGAATATCTGAGTTATGAGTTTGGCAGTCACTTAAGACAATGTGGAATTGTTTCACAATTGACACCGCCTCGAACACCACAGCACAATGGTGTGTCCGAACGTCGTAATCGAACCTTATTAGATATGGTACGTTCTATGATGTCTCTTGCCGATTTGCCACTATTGTTTTGGGGTTATGCATTAGAGACAGCTGCATTCACTTTAAATAGGGCACCATCGAAATCCGTTGAGACGACGCCATATGAACTGTGGTTTGGCAAGAAGCCAAAGTTGTCGTTTCTTAAAGTTTGGGGATGTGATGCTTATGTCAAAAATGTTAGGTAACGCAGCAGAAAACAAAAATTTCCGACCTACGCACCAGCCCAGGACCACTATGGAGACTGCATACAAGGTTTGATCTTTTTCGTTACCGACTCATAGCGCAGCGGAAGTAGAGTCGATGACGATCGGCGGTGCAGATCCCCGCAGCTAGGATTTACAACCTCCCAACCGCGAGGATGTATACCCTCATCCGCCCCTCGGACAGCGCTCTGGGAGGCAGTCGGACAGTCCCCCGGACAGTGTCGCGGACAGCCCTTCGGGAGGACCCTCGAAACTCGGACAGTCACGCGGACAGCCCTTCGGGAGGACCCTCGAAACTCGGACAGTCACTCGGACAGCCCTTCGGGAGGACCCTCAAAACTCGGACAGTCACTCGGACAGCCCTTCGGGAGGCACTCTCGAACTAAGACCGAAACTACGATCTCTCTACAGAGTTGCACACATACGGTGTCATCTATCCGGCAGGGCTTCGCCGTCCAGAACTAGTTCCCACCGGAACCCAGACAGCCTTTCGGCTCTACGAAACTATTTCGCTGGGAGGGAGAGAGAAGCCAGATAACATCAGATGGCATGTGTACGTGAGAAAGAGTGAGAGTGGAGAGTGCATCTCCACCTCTATTTATAGGAAAACCAAAGGGGTAGGGTGACACTTGAAATACCCAAAATGCCCTTCACAAGGGCACAAAGGTAAAAGCAAGTGGGAAGCCCTTATCCTTCCATGTCATCCCTAAAGATATTTGTGAGTAAAGCCCCAAAAGGTGGCTTTCCATAAAGTAATCCAAAAGGCACTTTCACTATTCATGACGACATATTTCAGCGTCCGTTCGAACTGAAAATATTCATGTGGGCTTAGAACATTTCCAGTACCCACTAATAAAATTTTCAACGCGATCCGAAACAATTCCGGTTTAGTGATTTTCATCTGCGAAAAGCATCTGAAGCGGTTCCGGCAGCTCCGGAACATTTCCGGTTTTCATCCCGGAAAATTCCAGAAAGTTTCTAGAACGATTCTGGCACCCTAAAAGAATTATCAGGCATGTGCCGAAACCAATTTGACTTTATGGTGTACTCCGAAACAACTTTTCGGTTTAGTGATTTTCATCTGTGAAAAGCAACTAAAGCGGTTCCGGCAGTCCGGAACATTTCCGGTTTTTGTCTTTGAAAAATCTCAGAAGTTACCGAAACAATTCTGGTACCTTCCAATAATTTCCAGGCATGTGCCGAAACCAATTTGACTTTATGGTACACTCCGAAACAACTTTTCGGTTTTACTGAAACTCTTCCGGTGTTCTCTCTCCGGAACTCTTCCGTTGTCTCCGAAACTTTTTCGGTGAATTTCTCTCAGACTCCCTGTCTAGTATTCAACAGATAGATGACCCTTAAGCGTGTGACCCTATAGGTTCGGTGAAGTATAGACATGACCCGGAACCCCTTCCGATCAATGATCAACATCGGAGCTGTGGACACCCATATTGACCCCTATACCCACACGAATGAATATTCGAGTGAACCTCCAGTTGCCGTGTGCTATTCCTGTTGCTTCGCGATATGTTACAAATACCCGAGGTGAGACATGTTGGCATCCCCGTGGATCAACAACTTGTCAACTATGCCAGTTACCTCGTTACCGGTATTGTTCTCTTTTCTCGTTCCCGTGTTCCGGCATCCCCGTGATCAAATCACAAAGTGTCTGCCCAGACGATGATGGATACCGTAACACTGAGAGGGCCCAGAGATATCTCTCCATCGTCGGAGGAGCAAATCCCAATCTTGAGCTATCAAGTTACTTGACATACTTTTCCATGAACCCGTAAGCCGCCGTAATAGCCACCCATGTATGGATGACGTTTAACAAACCCCAAAGTTCATGAAGCAAGCATGAAGTAACTCGATACTCTCATGGTCTAAGGAATTATGCAAACGTTAACCATCTCTGTGTTATTAACCATTAACTTATGACGAATGAATCTCATAGCATAACATCAATTCGGGTCGATTCAACACAAATGTTCTTCTAACATTGTGCCCTCAAAATTGCCGGCATAGCCATGCCCATGATCAGGAAAACAGGATCATCATGCAATACTTGAGCCAATCTTAGAGGCCAGACTAGGAATACATTTTACCGTTTATTATTCCACACGTGCATATGAGTCTTCCTCCGAGCCTCGTGGTTATTGCAGACTCGAGAACCATAGCAGTTATAGCATGGAACATAAACCTAATTATGAATAGGGAGATAATCAATAACATTTATTATTGCCTCTAGGGCATATCTCCTACAGACTCCCACTTGCACTAGAGTCAATAATCTAGTAAATGCTAATGCACTTTACACCTATGGCATACTGGTGTAAAATATGCTTCGCTTGTGGTATAGCCTGATGTCCAACGGATCTGACAACTTCAGCTCCGTGTGTAACTTTGCATATCCTCGCGTTTTCACGCTTTCACAAAATTCATATTTTGTGTGGACTTGGCTTTGCATATGTGTGAATCATTGGTCGAAACCTGATTCCTCAGACTGAGCTATGGAGCAACTATCTGCAATAGTGTCCCATAGACCAAAGCCATCTTGGAACCATACTAAGTTCATGAATGAACTATATGATTCAACAACTTCTTTGTCGCTTCTTAAGCGTCAACATACTTAGCCTTTGTTATAGAATTCGCCACAGTATCTTGTTTGGAACAATTTCCAACTACCGTGCCACCATATTGTGTATTACACAAAACCCTTAACTTAAATCGAAAATCGCATGGAGCATTGATGAAGACTGTATCGATGTAATTACTTACAACGAGCACTTCATAATCTCTGCTTGCGAGAAAACATGTCATCACTACTACTCTAGTACTCAATGACATCTTTCACTGTTGTCCTATGATCAGTACTTTGATCACTTTGGTATCTATACTCGCAACAACTTTGGAGTATTGGACATATCTGGTTGTTTTTACATACCATGGAATACATGATTAATCCAAACACAAGAGTGTGTGGAATCTCCATCATGTATTTTACTCATCAGTGTTTTGGGACACCGAGTCTTGAAAAACTCTTTCCATGTGACTTCGGCAAGAATCACTCCTTGGCGTTTTAAATGCTAAAAAGTTTTAGCATCTTGTCAATATGTATTCATAGCTTAGCCCCATTAGGTAAATCTATCTCCATAGATCATCAAGTCTAATATTGAGGCTATTTAGCCTAAGCACTTCATCGAAAAACTATTTTCAAATGAAGTCCTAATTCGTGTCAAGAAATTTATTTCCAATTAACAATGTGTCAAGTACACAAGGTTTTTAGAAATATTATTATGCTCCCACTTACTTTCTTGAATCACAAGCATCTTCGATACCCATTTGATGGAGTCAAACCCCTTTGACCATTCCATCAAAAACGAAGATTCCAACTCCACTTTGCTCTCTTCTGTCCATCGCTGGAACTCTGAAGTTTGCGTACTTACTAGCATCCTCTGGATCGACAAATTACTTTGGACTGTATCACATACAAGTCCTAGGTTTCATTTCCATTAGATGGAAATCCCTTTGTCATCCATGTTTCATATCTCATGATTGAAATATGTATTAATTGCTAGTTCAACCCGAACCGACTTCAAGCATCACTACGGTGAGACAATCTAATCGTAGTCAATTCCTTTAACTTGTTATTGCAACAAGTCGAGCTTTATGGATAAAACATTTTATCCGTATCAGTTTTTAGTTCCATAAATATTCGTTAGACTCTAAGTCTTCCGAAAGGTGTATCAAGATTTTAATCTCGAATCACTTATATGGAAACTATCTCGGATTGTATTGGCATTTAGCCAATTCCGGAGTCAGGACCCATCAATGCTTCCTTGTGTATTGTAGGTATACTGTTGTCTAACAACAATATCTCGTTTGCGCACCTGATAGGTTTGCACGAGCTTTGCCTACATGGTTCAGCTGCAAGTTTGACCAAAGTCCATACATTTTATTGTAGAGACTTCCGTATTAGTCGCAGTAGGAAACTCCGGAATCACTTCCAAGGTTTCTTTCCTTTGATCTGATGACGAAGATACTGGTTATCTCGTCGAGTTGCACCGTCCTCCCACTCACCTTTTGTAAGAACTATTCTCTTTAAAAGCATACCGTTTTGTGGCAAAATCCTTTGCCTCGGTATAGTGGTGGGGGAATACCCAATGACTTGGGATAACCTACAAAGTAGCACTTGTCTGATTTGGAATAGGTTTGTAACCTTTTACACAAGCCCCATATTCCAAATGTTAAGAAAAGATGTAACATGGTTGGGCGTACCATACCATGGCGTCATTTCAACAGACCTGATGGATCTCTTTTCAGTATAAAAGCCGCAGTCTCTAAAGCATCACTCTTTAAAAGGGGTAATGGCAAATTTATTTATGTCATCTTTGATCTTACCATGTCATAAATGGTTCGATTACATCTTCACGGACTTTCCACTTGCAGTGGTGTTCCGGGAGGTGCAAGTTATGAAACCCCTTTCATAACTCATCAGACATTCGCTAAACTTGTAACTCAAATATTCCTTTCTGCAATCGAATTGTAGAAACATAATTTTCTTGTTACAATAACTTCTACTTCATTTTTGAAAACCTTCTGAATGAATTCAAAAGATCCAGACTTACGTCTCAACAAGTAAATATCCATATATCTACTTGAGTCATTTCTGAAGATAGATAAATCCACTACTTGCAACAACATTTATTGGACTACACACATCATAATGTATGATCACCAATATGTTCTTTGCTCGTTCCTTATGGCCTGTGAACGGTATTTCAGTCACTTCACTTTTCAGAGGAAAGTTGCAAGTGTCAGATGATTCAAAATCAAATGACTTCAAAATCCATCATAATGGAATTTTCCATGCGGGTTTCTCCAATGTGACCAAATGCAGTGCCACACTTGTGTGGTATTATTTTAGTCTTGCGACATTTAGCGTCAGTGTTATGGATGTATCATATTTCCATCAATATTCATAACATACATCCCATCTAGGATGGAAGCATGGCCCTTCATGTTATTCATAATACTGAACAACAATTATTGTTTTTATGAACAACTCTTTTTGCAACAAACATTGTGCAATGGGCTAGAGTGTATGAAACTCTAAAATGAATTATGAAAGTAAACCCCGAGGTAATGTATTATTATCAATATTCATAACATACGTCTCATTCATAATGAAAGTATGGCCCTTATGTTATTCATAACACCGAACATTAAAAGTTCTCTTGTGAACAACCTTCTAGCAAGATACCTTATGTAAAGGGCTAGAGTGTGAAACTCTAAAATGAATTATGAAAGTAAATACATAGGGAATACACCTATGGAAGGCATAGTAACATTTACTATGTTCCCTGCGTGTATCTAAACCTCATTCCTGGCTAGTCTTTCAGGCCATAGTAGTTCTTACATCGAGTTGCAACAGAATGCAATCGAGCGGGTATCTTTGTGATTAACTCACAATACCCAAGAATTAGTGATTAACATGTTTAACCATAATTCCCAAGAACTATATCTTTGACCAGCCTTCTATACATCAAAAACCTGTATGACATTCATACATGAGCTGGATATTCCAGTCTTCTTTCCTTTTGCCATTATACTTCTAACAGTTTAACTTTCAGTATTTCTCCTACTCTCAGAAGAAGCATCCAACTTAAGAGTGGCGTTAGCCCCGGACTTCCTAGGCGTGAAAGTCTTACTAACACCCTTCAGACATTTCCTTTCTCTTTAAGTTGTTGTTTTATTCACCTTCATCATATGACAGGCGTTCTTCTGGATCCCTCTCTTATCAGTCTAATGCATAGTAAACTCCTTTACTAATAGTTTGCAAACAAACATTGCTTTGGATATCTCATATCTTTTAGCCTTTGTCTGTATCTGAAAATGATTTTCAGATTCCATGAATATCACATAACTATCCAAACTTTCGAAGTTCGGGTCTCATGGAAGCAAACATATTGCACTTTGACTGAAAAGGAATTCTAGCTTTTGGATCGAAGGACGAGAGTCACATGATCCATAGCATCAGCGGGAGAATACCGAAAGCATGCGATAGGACAAAGTCCTTCTCGGCACTCTTGAGGACAATCCTCACATTACGTTACCACCCGTAAAGTTTTAACCAGATATTTAATAGCTATTCAATTTTAATAGGGAAGGTGGAAACGCGAGCCATTATTCTACAACTATTATGCAAACCACACTTAGACAGTGTTCAAAATTAATTGCACTGAGAATTAAACAAGTTAATTCTACAGTGCGCTCCCACTCAAATCAATATCTCTCATAATTGATTGTGAGTGATACAAGATCCGCATTTCAATTCGACGCCATTGACGGGTTCATCACTGATGACGTGAATTTCAATCGGTAGGCCAACTTGCCAATCACATCTCTATGTGACTCTTGTTCATCTTTCGATGCGTGTGTTCCGAGCTCAGGACTCTCCTGCCTGAACGTCAAGACAACCAAGTGATCTCGCTGCGAGGTCTGACCTCACCCGCCTCACACTTCTCTAATCGTTCGTACCCATGTGGACATGGCGCACCCCGAAAAGTTAGGTGCCGTGACGGTGCTACACTTGGGAGAACACTAACTACTTGATATTTTTTGTGAGAGATCACCCTAATAAAAGCGACTACCGCGCAATCAAGAAGGGTGCATCATAAGGGATAAACATCTCAGGCAATTCATAATAGCATGATATGGTATAACCCTTTCTGACGGAGAAGTCTTGTATTTCTTCGTCTTCGACATTCGCGTCAGTGTTCACCTTCGCGAAGATTGCCACCACCTTGTCGATGCACTAGATAATATTGCTATCTCTATAGCTAATAAAATAAGTGCATTACATAAGGTTGACACGTAGGTCATTAAAGTGACAATCATATGGCTCCAGCCATCATGCCGAATCATGACACGCAGGTCATGTTAATATTACATCATATAGTCATCTCATACATAATCAAATTAATATGAGCACTGCTATACCACATCATATGCACATGCAAACCATCCTGCAAAACCAAGTTAGACGCCTCTAATCGGTTCATGCAAAAACTTGTTTTACGTGGCTTCTAAGGTTTCGAAACAAACCGAAGCTACCAACGTCCATCATCAAGCATGATAATCCAAGTCGCTAGATTAACATTGCGGGGTGTATGAAACACGAGATAATAAAATCTCGAGCCCCATACTAAACTTCGTCATACGCATGACCCCCGTGCAGATCACATCTGCATTGCCCTTTCGTCTGCGAAACATCCATCTTTCTTTAACTATGGTGGAACCCAAAGAACTGTTAGCACTTCGTTGATCTGTCAATCAGCATACTCAGGAGCAGCATGAAAGGATCGCAGATTGCCAGAACTTTGTGAGATTCCACCATGCCGTCAAGATCAGGACTACGCAAATTCAGGGGAAGCAACAGGAACATCGGGTAACAGATTTCATCTGCTACCCGCACAAATAATTTTCAGTAATAGAACTCATCTACTACCTAATTATATTGTGCAACACCCATACATCTCTATGTATTCTAGCTCGCAACCTGCATCTACGCATAGCACGGCTCTTGATGCCACTGTTAGGTAACGCAGCAGAAAACAAAATTTTCCGACCTACGCACCAGCCTAGGACCACTATGGAGACTGCATACAAGGTTTGATCTTTTTCGTTACCGACTCGTAGCGCAGCGGAAGTAGAGTCGATGATGATCGGCGGTGTAGATCCCCACAGCTAGGATTTACAACCTCCCAACCGCGAGGATGTATACCCTCATCCGCCCCTTGGACAGCCCTCCAGGAGGCGGTCGGACAGTCCCCCG
This sequence comes from Elymus sibiricus, assembly GCA_039707655.1. Taxonomy (NCBI): domain Eukaryota; kingdom Viridiplantae; phylum Streptophyta; class Magnoliopsida; order Poales; family Poaceae; genus Elymus; species Elymus sibiricus. The sequence continues at coordinate 199,944,896 of CM077663.1, read as the reverse complement.
GACGGTGTCGCGTACAGCCCTTCGGGAGGACCCTAGAAACTCGGACAGTCACTCGGACAGCCCTTCGGGAGGACCCTCAAAACTCGGACAGTCACTCGGACAGCCCTTCGGGAGGCACTCTCGAACTAAGACCGAAACTACGATCTATCTACAGAGTTGCACACATACGGTGTCATCTATCCGGCAGGGCTTCGCCGTCCAGAACTAGTTCCCACCGGAACCCAAACAGCCTTTCGGCTCTACGAAACTATTTCGCTGGGAGGGAGAGAGAAGCCAGATAACATCAGATGGCCTGTGTATGTGAGAAAGAGTGAGAGTGGAGAGTGCATCTCCACCTCTATTTATAGGAAAACCCAAGGGGTAGGGTGACACTTGAAATACCCAAAATGCCCTTCACAAGGGCACAAAGGTAAAAGAAAGTGGGCAGCCCTTATCCTTCCATGTCATCCCTAAAGATATTTGTGAGTAAAGCCCCAAAAGGTGGCTTTCCATAAAGTAATCCAAAAAGCACTTTCACTATTCACGACGACATATTTCAGCGTCTGTTCGAACTGAAAATATTCATGTGGGCTTAGAACATTTCCAGTACCCACTAAAATAATTTTCAACGCGATCCGAAACAATTCCGGTTTAGTGATTTTCATCTACAAAAAGCATCTGAAGCGGTTCCGGCAGCTCCGGAACATTTCCGGTTTTCATCCCGGAAAATTCCAGAAAGTTTCCAGAACGATTCTGGCACCCTCCAAGAATTATCAGGCATGTGCCGAAACCAATTTGACTTTATGGTGTACTCCGAAACAACTTTTCGGTTTAGTGATTTTCATCTGTGAAAAGCAACTAAAGCGGTTCCGGCAGTCCGGAACATTTCTGGTTTTTGTCTCTGAAAAATCTCAGAAGTTATCGGAACAATTCTGGTACCTTCCAATAATTTCCAGGCATGTGCCGAAACCAATTTGACTTTATGGTACACTCCGAAACAACTTTTCGGTTTTACCGAAACTCTTCCGGTGTTCTCTCTCCGGAACTCTTCCGTTGTCTCCGAAACTTTTTCGGTGAATTTCTCTCAGACTCCCTGTCTAGTATTCAACAGATAGATGACCCTTAAGCGTGTGACCCTATAGGTTCGGTGAAGTATAGACATGACCCGGAACCCCTTCCGATCAATGATCAACATCGAAGCCGTGGACACCCATATTGACCCCTATACCCACACGAATGAATATTCGAGTGAACCTCCAGTTGCCGTGTGCTATTCCTGTTGCTTCGCGATATGTTACAAATACCCGAGGTGAGACATGTTGGCATCCCCGTGGATCAACAACTTGTCAACTATGCCAGTTACCTCGTTACCGGTATTGTTCTCTTTTCTCGTTCCCGTGTTCCGGCATCCCCGTGATCAAATCACAAAGTGTCTGGCCGGACGATGATGGATACCGTAACACCGAGAGGGCCCAGAGATGTTATTAACCATTAACTTATGATGAATGAATCTCATAGCATAACATCAATTCGGGTCGATTCAACACAAATGTTCTTCTAACATTGTGCCCTCAAAATTGCCGGCATAGCCATGCCCATGATCAGGAAAACAGGATCATCATGCAATACTTGAGCCAGTCTTAGAGGCCAGACTAGGAATACATTTTACCGTTTATTATTCCACACGTGCATATGAGTCTTCCTCCGAGCCTCGTGGTTATTGCAGACTCGAGAACCATAGCAGTTATAGCATGGAACATAAACCTAATTATGAATAGGGCGATAATCAATAACATTTATTATTGCCTCTAGGGCATATCTCCTACAAAAAAAGCTTCGGCCTGAAAAGCTGGAACCCAAAGCGGAGAAATGCGTCTTCATAGGATACCCAAAAGAGACAGTTGGGTATACCTTCTATCTCAGATCCGAAGGCAAAGTGTTTGTCGCTAAAAACGGAACATTTCTTGAGAAAGAGTTTCTCTCGAAAGAATTGAGTGGGAGGAAAATAGAACTTGATGAGGTTGTTGAACCTTTACTTCAAACTGAGAGTAGCGCAGCGCAAAAAGATGTTTATGTAGAGCCTACATCGGTTGAAGAGGAAGTTAATGATGATGATCATGAAGCTTCGGATCAAGTTACTATCGAACCTCGTAGGTCGACAAGGACGCGTACTGCTCCTGAGTGGTACGGCAACCCTGTCTTAGAGGTCATGTTGTTGGACAACGATGAACCTACGAGCTATGGAGAAGCGATGATGGGCCCGGATTCCGAGAAATGGTTAGAGGCCATGAAATCCGAGATGGGATCCATGTATGAAAACAAAGTATGGGCTTTGGAAGTATTACCTGAAGGGCAAAAGGCCATTCAAAACAAATGGATCTTTAAGAAGAAGACGGACGCGGACGGTAATGTCACCGTCTATAAAGCTCGACTTATGGCAAAGGGTTTTTCACAAGTTCAAGGAGTTGACTACGATGAGACCTTCTCACCCGTAGCGATGCTTAAGTCCGTCGGAATCATGTTAGCAATAGCTGCCTTTTTCGATTATGAAATTTGGCAGATGGATGTCAAAACAGCGTTCCTTAACGGTTTCCTCAAGGAAGAGTTGTATATGATGCAACCAGAAGGTTTTGTCGATCCAGAGAATGCTGATAAAGTTTGCAAACTCCAGCGATCCATTTATGGACTGGTGCAAGCATCTCGGAGTTGGAATCTTCGCTTTGATGAGGTGATCAAAGCGTTCGGGTTTATACAAGTTTACGGAGAAGCTTGTATTTACAAGAAAGTGAGTGGGAGCTCTATGGCGTTTCTAATATTATATGTGGATGACATATTGCTGATTGGAAACAATATAGAAATGTTGGAAAGCGTGAAGGAATATTTGAACAAGAGTTTTTCAATGAAGGACCTAGGAGAAGCTGCTTTCATATTAGGCATCAAGATCTATAGAGATAGATCGAGACGCTTAATAGGACTTTCACAGAGCACATACCTTGATAAAGTTTTGAAGAAGTTCAAAATGGATCAGTCCAAGAAGGGGTTCTTGCCTGTATTGCAAGGTGTGAAGTTGAGTAAGACTCAATGCCCAGTGACTGCAGAAGATAGAGAAAAGATGAGTGTCATCCCCTATGCTTCAGCCATAGGCTCTATCATGTATGCAATGCTGTGCACAAGACCCGATGTCAGCCTTGCCATAAGTATGGCCGAAAGGTTTCAAAGTGATCCAGGAATGGAACACTGGATGGCGGTCAAGAATATCCTTAAGTACCTGAAAAGGACTAAGGACATGTTTCTCGTTTATGGAGGTGATCAAGAGCTCGTCGTAAAGGGTTACGTCGATGCAAGCTTTGACACTGATCCGGATGACTCTAAGTCTCAAACCGGATACGTATTTATTCTTAATGGGGGTGCGGTAAGCTGGTGCAGTTCCAAGCAGAGCGTGGTAGCTGATTCTACATGCGAAGCGGAGTACATCGTTGCCTCGGAAGCGGCGAAGGAAGGTGTCTGGATGAAGGAGTTCATGACAAATCTTGGAGTAGTGCCCAGTGCACTAAACCCAATGACTCTGTTCTGTGACAACACTGGTGCCATTGCTCTGGCCAAGGAACCAAGGTTTCACAAGAGGACCAGACACATAAAGCGCCGTTTCAATTCCATCCGCGATTACATCAAGGAGGAGGACATAAATATTTGCAAAGTACACACGGATCTGAATGTCGCAGACCCGATGACTAAACCTCTTCCAAGGGCTAAACATGATCAACACCAGAACTGTATGGGTGTTAGATTCATTACAATGTAAATCACATAGTGATGTGAACTAGATTATTGACTCTAGTGCAAATGGGAGACTATTGGAAATATGCCCTAGAGGCAATAATAAAGGTAGTTATTATTATATTTCCTTGTTCATGATAATCGTTTATTGTCCATGCTATAATTGTATTGATTGGAAACACTAATACATGTGTGGATACATAGACAACATTGTGTCCCTAGTATGCCTCTAGTAGACTAGCTCGTTGATAAAAGATGGTCAAGGTTTCCTAGCCATAGACATGAGATGTCATTTGATAACGGAATCACATCATTAGGAGAATGATGTGATGGACAAGACCCAAACTATAAACGTAGCATATGATCGTGTCAGTTTATTGCTATTGTTTTCTACATGTCAAGTATTTGTTCCTTTGACCATGAGATCATGCAACTCACTGACACCGGAGGAATACCTTGTGTGTATCAAACGTCACAACGTAACTGGGTGACTATAAAGATGCTCCACAGGTATCTCCGAAGGTGTCTGTTGAGCTGGCATGGATCGAGACTGGGATTTGTTACTCCGTATGATAGAGAGGTATCTCAGGGCCCACTCGGTAATACAACATCACACTAGCCTTGCAAGCAATGTGACTAAAGAGTTAGCCACGGGATCTTGTATTATGGAACGAGTAAATAGACTTGCCGGTAACGAGATTGAACTAGGTATAGAGATACCGACGATCGAATCTCGGGCAAGTAACATACCGAAGAACAAAGGGAACAGCGTACGGGATTAACTGAATCCTTGACATAGAGGTTCAACCGATAAAGATCTTCGTAAAATATGTAGGAACCAATATGGGCATCCAGGTCCCGCTATTGGTTATTAACCGTAGAGGTGTCTCGGTCATGTCTACATAGTTCTCGAACCCGCAGGGTCTGCACACTTAACGTTCGGTGACGTTTCGGTAGTATTGAGTTATGCATGGTGGTGACCGAAGGTTGTTCGGAGTCCCGGATGAGATCCCGGACGTCACGAGGAGCTCCAGAATGGTCCGGAGGTAAAGATTGATATATAGGAAGTCCTGTTTTTGTCTCCGGAAAAGTTTCGGGCATTTTCGGTAGTGTACCGGGAGTGACGAATGGGTTCCGGGGGGTCCACCAAGTGGGGCCCACCCACCCCAAGGGTCACATGGGCCTAGGAGGTGGCGCACCAGCCCTTGGTGGGCTGGCCGGCCAGCCCCTAGAGGCCCTTGCGCAAGGGGTGGGAGAGGAGGCCAAGTGGGGAGGAGTCCTACTAGGATTCCACCTCCCTTGTGGGAGGTGGACTCCTCCCCCTTGGTGGAGGTTCGGCCGAACCCCTAGGAATTCCTAGGGCTGCCTCCTCCTCCCTCCCTCCTATATATACTAGAGGTTTTAGAGGGCAGCCCTCACCCCAAAAAGCCACGGCTGCCTCTCTTCCTTCTAGATCGTTTTCTCCTCTAGATTAGTTCGGCGGAGCTCGGCGGAGCTCGACGAAGCCCTGCCGGATTAGTTCACCACCACCGTCGCCGCGCCGTCGCGCTGCCGGAGAACTCATCTACATCTCCGCTCCCTCTTGCTGGATCAAGAAGGCGGAGATCGTCATCGAGTTGTACGTGTGCTGAACGCGGAGGTGCCGTTCGTTCGGCGCTAGATCGTGATTGGATCGCGGGACGGCTAGCGATTTGGATCGCGAAGACGTTCGACTACATCAACCGCGTTTCTTAACGCTTCCCGCTTAGCGATCTACAAGGGTATGTAGATCCGCCCTCCTTCTCGCAGATGCTCATCACCATGGATAGATCTTGCGTGTGCATAGGAAAAATTTTGTTTCCCATGCAACGTTCCCCAACATGTCAAAGCCTGACACAACATTATTCTAAAACCGCGCTCCGAAGTTCGACATCACCGCCATCCCTCTTTGTCATGGAATTGAAGATGAGTCGAGCATGACTCTTTCTGGAGAAGGCGCGACGACGGAGCCACTCAAGGAACATGCTTTCGAGGCAAGAGATATGGTGGGGAGCAAGGAAGAAGCTTCCACCTTAGGCGGCGGAGATAGTGAGATGGCCGAGCATGAGATGTTCCCTTAGGTCATGGAGGCGAGTGATGAGGTGCCACACTATGGCCTTCATCTATGGCGGTGGGGATGAGATGGTTGAGCATGTGATTTCCCTTCAACCACGGTGGCATATGGTGATGACATGAGAGACATTTGCACCCATGTTGAGAGAGTGAGAGAGTTCACCACTAGCCCCATACATGATATGATGCCCTATTCCCATGTGAGGAAAGCCACCACCACCACTTGAGTTACTCCACCATATGTGACATTGAGACACCACCACATGAGATGAGTGAGGTAGTTCATAGGTCATGTGAGGCCATTTGCAACTCTAACAACTTAACATCTACTACTATGGTATCTTCTCATTTGGTGTTAGGTCTCATGGATGGTGACGAGTTTGTCCCTTCTAAGGACAAGACAATGGTCATGACGGAAAAAGATGATGCACCCCCCCCCCCCCCCCCCCCCCCCCCCCCGCCACCACCACACACACACACACACACACATGGTTCCGTCAAGATGACGAAGATGGCCACAAGTTGATCCTTTAAACGACGCCTACTTCACATGAGCAGGACAACCAAGATTACATAGGTGATGGTGATGGAGTGTACCTCTAGTGGACATGGATTGCTCGCATGATATGATACTCCTTTTGCTATGTCACGTGATATCTTGCCTTCTAAATGCTTTGTTTTGCCACCCATCTATGATAAGTATGTGATGTCGAGTAGTTTCCATACCATGCTACATAGGATATCTTTCTGATAATTCCATGTGTCATGTCATGTTCACAAACCCTCAATCTTTGTCATATGATATGGATGAGATTTCCAAATTCACATATTTGCAATCTTTCCATTGTAACTATGACATTTCCATTAAATTCAACTGATATGTGAATATGGCATAAATGACAATTTCTTAGTTTATGGCATTTGCATATGTTGTGATGACATCGTCATGTTAACTTTGCATCATTCTTGCACCTGACTTCATATCACTGCAGCAATCATCCAGAAGGATGGTCAAGACCCTGTGAAGTGGAAGATTGTGATGGAGGAAAATGATGAACGGATTGAATGTGAAGCCCTGCTGCTGGCTGCGAAGTTGGGACTGGAGCTGGCCCATAAATTCAAACAGCCCTTCTAGTTGCCTTCCAAACTACCCATAAAAAAAAAAGTTGCCTTACAAACTGACCGCAAAAGTGAAGAAAAGTGGATATGTCACGAATCTGAGACGTATTGCAGCTGAAATGAGCTTGCCTGTGGAAACGAGAAGTTTATGTTTGTGTTACAAAAACGAGAGCAGAATAGGTGTTCATATGTGTTAGTAAATTTTGCATGGTGCACCGATATCTGGATGCAGGATGCTCCCGACTTTGTAGCTACACTTCTGGCAGCAGATTGTGCGCCTATTCCATTTTCCACCTCAAAAAGAAATCTCCCTTGCAAAACCACAGCTCATTTGCAGACCAAAAAAACTTGATTCCAATTAATTCCGCAAGTGAATCTCCTGAAAACAATCTTTCACCGACCAGGTGAAAAACTCAATTCCAATTAATGCAGTTCTCCATTTGTACCAAAAGGTGGGTTCTGCTCTCAAACTAAGTATGTACACTAAAAGCCTTGCATACAAAATGCATACTACGCGCTAACCCTTTAAAAACGAGCAGAAATGCGTAGCTGTGATTCCAATTGGAGTAAGCCAAGTGGGGTCACCTCAATCTACCATCTGATCTGTTTAGTGTCTCCCAACTAATGCCCTGGCCACATTCCTCACAGCTTGTCGTGCATCCAGCTTTGGTACCATGGCTTCTTAGAGTCAGCATGTGGTTCAAATTGGTGCATTTCTTCTGGTTGTTCGAATGAGACTTTGATTGTTGCGCCTGCCGACTTCTTGAAGTAACTTTAGGTGGTGCAGGGTTGGTATCTATTGGTTTTCTCTCCGGACCATGTGCACCTTTCCTTGCCAAAGTATCCAACTGCTGCGATTGTTTAAAACTCGACCATGCCATATCTTGCTCTTCTTTGGTGAGTCTTTCCTCTTCGTTTTCTTGCAGAAGAACTTCGTGTTCATGGTAACCTGCAATCCACCTGTAATTTGAAGCACACGTTACTCTTCCAGCAACTGCTTAATACACATATACATTCATAGCAAGCAAACAACATAAATTAATGTTTGACAAATAAAGGATGTAGGCAGTCGAGAAAAGAAATAAACAACATCTACATGTTTGATAAGTTTATGAATTACGAAATATTGGGCATTATAGATTTTATAACGTGTCATTTTCTTACAGAAGAGATTTGTGACGTGATATTTCTTATAAGTTTAAACATAAATAGGTTAGGCATTACCGAGGGTGATCACTAAGTAGGTTCAGCATGAGCCTGTCCACCGGTAGTTCGGTGCTATTGGGCATGGATAGCTTCTCCGTTCCAACCTTAGTGCGATCAACTATGGTCCCGCTCTCGTCCAACAATTCCTCATCACCAAATTCAAATAGATGCAACATCTCTTCTTTGGAGATTGTTCTAGACACTTGCTGTCTATCCACCACTCTTGCTGCAAGCCCTTCTTTTGTCACCTATCAACAACCAAGAGATTCATATTGATAAGATTCCTAACAACTTCAAACTTAAGACCCCACCAGAAGGCAGCAAATGTCACAATACCTGACGCTTATATATTTTCTCTTCCATTGTTCCATGTGCCATTAGGCGGTAAGCGTACACAGGTTTGATCTGGCCATACCTGTATACATAGTACACACCGAATAAACATATAATCACATAAAATTGCAACTACTGTGTGAATCAGGCTACTAGTTCTTACCTCCAAACCCGGTAAATGGCCTGCAAATCATGTGTTGGATTCCATGAACCATCCAGAAGGACCACACGGTTTGCTGCATGAAGGTTAATACCCAAAGATCCAGCTCGAGTAGATATCAATGTGCATTTTACTTTTGTGTTTTCAGGATCATTAAATCTTTCCACAAGGTTCTGCCGCTCGGAAGATGGAGTGCTCCCATCAAGCCTGTGGCACAATACAATTATGTGGTATTTGGAGAATTAAAATTGATGATATACAAATCTTTGCAGAACAGGGTGCTCAAAGTAACAACACTGCATAAATAGATAATTATTACAAACACTATTTATCGAACTACACGCTGGTAATAAAGCAATCGTCTTTGCAGAAATAGTGCCAAAAATGCTGCATAGGGACCAAAATGATCCAAAAAACTTGTTACAGCATGGTGTGTAGTAATTAGTTGCAAGCTTCAGCAGTCCTAGTTAGGTCGGCTTGTATGGACACCAGCAGCAAGCTAGGGCATCTGGATGAGGATATTCTCAAACAAATTTTACAAAATTAAAATATCCCGCCATCAATATGTATTATATAGAAAGTGTTAGATGTGTATAGTCCCTTTTTTGTATATCCCCAGTGTATAAGGGGTTTCCTGCAGTTCTACCTCACATGTATATGTACTGGCCTTTGGCCCCTGTGAATGTCAGTTGCTCATTCCTAACATGGTATCAGATGCTTAGGTTTCTCTCCCGCTCCCGCACGCTCGCAGCTCCGTGCACCTCCCGTCGCCGTCCGGCCGGCCGCCTCCTCCTCGTCTAGCAGCCGCCGCCGTCCGGCCGGCCGCCTCCCCCGGCCGCCGCTGCCGCTGCTCGCCCTCGTCCGGCCGCCCCGCTGCTGCTCCCGCAGCGGCTGCTACTGCTGCCCGCAGCAGCTCCCGCAGCCGAACGTCGCCGCCCCTCGCCCGGCCGGCTTCGCCCCGGCCCGGCCTCGCCCTCGCCCGACCTCGTCCTGGTCCGGCCGGCTCCGCCCCGGCCTGGCCTCGTCCCCCGCCGCCCCCGACTGCTGCGTGCGAGCGCACCACGGCAGTACCGCTTAGGCGGTACTACCGCTGTGCACCACGGTAGTACCGCTTAGGCGGTACTTCCGCTGTGGTCTGCCGCAGCGAGTACCGCTTGGGAATCTCCCTCTGTGCAACTTTCTGTTTCTGGTTGTTCTTTAACGGTAGTAGAGCGGTACTTGCACGGTAGTACCGTGCAAGTCAAAAAAAAAAAAAAAAAAAGCTCCTCATGTCCTCTTCAGGCTACGTTGCTGTTCCTCGGTGCTCGGTGATCTTCGATGGCACCAACTATGCTGAGTTTGCGGGCTTCATGCGGATCCACATGCGCGGCCTTCTCCTGTGGGGCGTTCTCTCTGGCGAGGTCCCCTGTCCGCCCTGCCCTGTCGCTCCAGTGGCTCCTACCCCACCGGTGCCGCCTGTTCTTGCTGCTGGTGCTTCCCAGGCTGATCGGGATGCAGCCAAGGCTCTCGATGATGCTGCGGTGGATGCTTATGATCAGCAGGTATCAGCCTATTCCGATGCTCTTTCTCTCTACCGGGATGATCTGTCTGCTTACACTCAATGGTGCAATGATGATGCTCGAGCTGCTGCTGTTCTCACTGCGAGTGTCCTCCCTCAGTTTGCTTCAGAGTTCATGAGCCTCGATACTGTTGCAGCGATGTGGTCCTACCTCTGTCAGCGCTATCAGCCCTCTGGTGATGCGCTCTACCTATCTGTGGTGCGTCAGGAGCACGCTCTTCAGCAAGGGGACTCTTCTGTTGATGAGTTCTACACACAGAGTTCTGCCATCTGGCGCCAGCTTGACTCTCTTCGGACAGTTGTTTGTGGAACTTGCCGTTGCTGCCAGACTATGAGGTCCGACTTGGAGTTTCAGCGTGTCCATGAGTTCTTATCTCGCCTCCGTTCCGAGTTTGAGCCTCGACGCGCTCACTTGCTTGCTCGTGGTCGTGTTCCTATCTCGGAGGTGCTTGCTGAGCTTCGTGCTGAGGAGACCCGCCTCCGTTCTGCTGGGTTGCTTGCGGTTCCCTCTGTGCTGGCTGCTCGAGCTCCTGTGTCGTCTGCTCGTCTCACCACTCCACCGCTTCTGCCCACACCTTCGGGGGGGGGGGGGGGGGGGGGGTCGCCCCCTTATGCTGAGAAGGGCCGGTCGCGCCGTGACACTTTCTGTGGCTACTGCTCCAGGCAAGGTCACCCAGAGTCTGATTGCCGCCAGAAACAGCGAGACCAGAGGCGCTCTTCTTCCAGTGGGACTCATGCGTCTCCCTCGACTCCGTCACTCACTGACCAGGATATTATGCGACTCAAGTGCATGCTGGCTTCCTCTGGTTCTTCCTCGACGGGTTCTGTTGCTGCTGTGACTGCCACCACCACTCCGCCCCCGCCGGAGCCTACTCAGTCAGGTACATCCTCGTGGGTTCTGGATTCTGGAGCTTCCTTTCATATGTCCTCTGATTCTTCTGCTTTATCTTCCCTTCGACCTCTTGATTTTCCTCTTAGTGTTCTCACTGCCGATGGCACACCTCTTCCTGTTGCTAGTCGTGGCATTCTTTCTACTCCATCTTTTTCTGTTCCTAGTGTTTCTCATGTTCCTCGCCTTACCATGAATCTTTTTTCCGCTGCCCAACTTACTGATTCTGGTTGTCGTGTCATTCTTGATACCGACTCTTGCTCCATTCAGGATCGTCGCACCAAGGCTTTGGTTGGTGCTGGCCCCCGGCGCCGTGAGTCAGAGGGCCTCTGGGAGGTTGACTGGCTTTGTGTTCCTTCTGCTGCCACCACTTCTGCCAGCTCTCATGCTCTTGCTGCCTCTTCGTCTGCGTCCTTCCAGCAGTGGCATCATCTGCCAGCTCTCATGCTCTCATGCTTTTGACTTAGTTCATTCTGATGTCTGGGGTCCTGCTCCCTTTGATTCGAAAGGTGGTCATCGCTACTATATTTTGTTTATTGATGATTTCTCTCGCTATACTTGGCTCTACTTCATGAAATCTCGTAGCGAGGTTCTCTCTATATACAAACGATTTGCTGCCATGGTTCACACCCAGTTTTCCACGCCCATTCGTACTTTTCGTGCTGACTCCGCTGGAGAGTATATCTCTCAGCTGTTGCGTGGTTTTCTCGCGGAACAGGGTACTCTTGCCCAGTTCTCATGTCCTGGTGCTCATGCTGAGAATGGTGTTGCCGAACGTAAGCATCGTCATCTGCTTGAGACGGCTCGTGCGCTGATGATTGCCGCTTCTCTTCCACCCCACTTTTGGGCTGAGGCTGTTAATGCATCCACCTATCTCATCAACATTCAGCCATCAACTGCTCTGCAGGGTGGTATTCCTATGGAGTGTCTCACTGGTCGATCTCCTGACTACTCAGCTCTTCGTATGTTTGGATGTGTGTGCTATGTCCTTCTTGCCCCGCGAGAACGCACCAAACTGACTGCTCAGTCGGTTGAGTGTGTTTTCCTTGGCTACAATGATGAGCACAAGGGGTATCGCTGTTGGGACCCTGTTGGTCGTCGCTTGCGCATCTCGCGTGATGTGACCTTTGATGAGTCTCGCTCTTACTACCCCCGCCCTTCCTCCTCGAGTTTCTCTGTGGACGATATTTCTTTCCTTCTCCTTCCTGATACATCCTCCTCTGTGTCTCAGGTCTCTCCCCTTCCTCCGACCCGTCTCACTCTTCCTCCCATGCCACCGACACCACAATCCCCTCCATCCTCCTCTCCACCATCCTCTCCGGTCCGTCGGCCTCTCTCTCCTTTTCCTCTCCACTACACTCGCCGCCCTCGTGTTGAGGATGATTCTCCTGACACATCTTCCACTTCCGATGTTCCTCCTTCCACGCCTCCACCAGTTCATAATCTACGTGCTCGACCTCGACCCCCTCTTGATCGCTATTCTCCTGCCAAGTACGGCCTCTCTGTTGTTGCTGAGCCGACTTCCTATCGGGCTGCCCTGACTCAGCCTGAATGGCAGCTTGCGATGGCCTTGCTGCCCTTGAGCGTTCTGGCACGTGGGATCTGGTTTCCCTTCCTTCTGGTGTTCGTCCCATCACATGCAAGTGGGTCTATAAGATTAAGACTCGCTCTGATGGTTCTCTTGAGCGCTACAAAGCTCGTCTTGTGGCTTGTGGTTTTCAGCAGGAACAGGGACGCGATTATGATGAGACATTCGCTCATGTGGCCCACATGACCACTGTCCGCACTCTCCTTGCTGTAGCTTATGTTCGTCATTGGTCTGTGTCTCAGCTTGACGTTCAGAACGCCTTTTTCAATGGTGAGTTGCGTGAGGAGGTTTATATGCAGCCACCCCCAGGGTACTCTGTTCCTGATGGTATGGTCTGCCGACTTCGCCGCTCTCTCTATGGTCTTAAACAGGCCCCTCGTGCCTGGTTCGAGCGGTTCGCCTCTGTCGTGACTGCCGCGGGCTTCTCGCCCAGTGATCATGATCCCGCCTTGTTCGTTCACACGTCTCCTCGTGGTCGGACTCTTCTCCTTCTCTATGTTGATGACATGATCATCACTGGTGACGACTCTGACTACATTGCCTTTGTTAAGGCTCGCCTTCGCGACCAGTTCCTCATGACTGATCTTGGTCCACTTCGCTATTTTCTTGGGATTGAGATCTCCTCGACCTCTGATGGCTTTTATATCTCCCAAGAAAAATATATTCAGGATCTTCTTTCTCGCGCTGCTCTTGGTGATGAGCGCACTGTTGTGACTCCTATGGAGCTCAACGTTCAGCTTCGTGCCTCTGATGGTGACCCTCTTCCTAATCCCACTCGCTATCGTCACCTCGTTGGCAGTCTTGTCTATCTTGCTGTTACGCGTCCTGACATCTCCTATCCTGTCCACATCCTGAGTCAGTTTGTTTCAGCCCCCACCTCTGTCCACTATAGTCATCTCCTCCGTGTTCTACGATATCTTCGTGGCACGATCTCTCAGCGCCTTTTCTTTCCCCGCTCCAGCTCTCTTGAGCTCCAGGCCTACTCTGATGCTACCTGGGCTAGTGATCCCTCTGATCGACGCTCGTTGTCTGCTTACTGTGTCTTTCTTGGTGGCTCTCTTATTGCCTGGAAGACAAAGAAGCAGACTGCTGTTTCCCGCTCGAGTACAGAGGCTGAGTTACGAGCCATGGCTATGTTGACGGCTGAGGTGATCTGGTTACGGTGGTTACTTGAGGATTTTGGTGTGTCTGCTACCACCTCGACTCCCTTACTGTCAGACAGTACCGGTGCTATCAGTATTGCGCGTGACCCGGTGAAGCATGAGCACACCAAGCACATCGGTGTGGATGCCCACTTTGTACGTGCTGCTGTGCAGGATGAGGTTCTCGCTCTTCACTATGTGCCCTCTGAGTTACAGCTCGCGGACTTCTTCACGAAGGCACAGACTCGAGCGCAGCATGGGTTTTTTCTCTCCAAACTCAGTGTTGTTGACCCACCATGAGTTTGCGGGGGGGTGTTAGATGTGTATAGTCCCTTTTCTGTATATCCCCAGTGTATAAGGGGTTTCCTGCAGTTCTACCTCACATGTATATGTACTGGCCTTTGGCCCCTGTGAATGTCAGTTGCTCATTCCTAACAGAAAGGACTAAGAGTCAAGCAGGCAATTCCTAGTCCATTTCAATTCTTGCCAAAACAGCTCATGCCTCAGGTCAACCAGGAAGGAAGCAACACAAACACACACTTCATCTGAGTAGCAAAAATTGTAGAATCCCTGATTCATGCAATGTCCTAAAGAATCACCAGTTACCAGTCAGTAAACAAGAACTGGTCCTGTTTTCTGAACCCCGTCTACTTCAGTACTATAGAATTCACCACCCACTCCTCTTGCAGGATCGCGTAATACATTAAAGTTAGATTCAATCCCAAAGAATTGAAATAAAAGAAAAAAGCCATAACCCAGCAAGTTTCCAGAGAAAAAAGAAAAAAGAAAAAAGCACCAAAGATGCAGGAACTACTGTTATAAAGGCACACAAACTCTTGGAATAAAAGGCGCATTTCCTTTCACATTATCATGTAACTAACGAACTGCAAATTATTCATGATATATTTGTTAGTTCACTAGAATAAGCATCATATTGTGGTAAGCACTTGCACACAGTCGTTGCGAAAGAAAGACACTTGCATGGCAATAGGTTCAGGTCTTCAGTTGTCCAAAACAAAAATAAGTTAATCCAAGAAATAGACTACTCCCTCCGTCCCATAGTATAAGAGCGTTATTGACACTGCACCAGTGTCAAAAGCGCTCTTATATTATGGGATGGAGGGAGTAATTGACAACACATAAGTTATTATGATTTTCTCTCGCCCGCACGTCGAAACAATGAATTATAGCAACAACAAATTGTGGAACTACCAAATCCACAACAATAGTTGTACAGTTCATGTGTGCAAAGGAAATACAGTCAAGTGTTGAAGTATACCTGTACCAGTCCTTGCCCTGTTTCCAATATTTGCCTTCTTTTCCTTTGATTTGCATCTTAGATAGATAAAACTCAACCAAATCCAGAGTGGTCAAGTTCTGGCTGAACACTAGTGCCTTGTCACCCAATTCATAACATGTCGCCAGTATATCAAGGAGCAAGACCATTTTGCCACTGTAATCTGCTTCCTTAAAAGTATTATCATCTAGAAGATTCTCCCACCAGTTACTTTCCTACAGGAAAACACAAGCACATGAAGGTAAATTTTTCATAATAAACGACATTAATGTGCAGGTGGAAAGCATTGCAACACTGAAGGGTCTGCATATGTTTCAATTAATCCACCATTATGGTACATATAGACCATATTAGTAAACAGAGAAGTACAAATAACTGAATAGCATTGAATGCACAATGCACTACAGAATATCATGTCAGTTAAATTTTTGCAATACTTTAAATTGGAAATTTCTGATAATCTACATTTGTGTGAATAATCAAGTACCTCGTTCAGAAAGTCAATTTTCTTGGACTGCTGATCGGTTCTACTCTTCTGTTTCCCTGAAATGACAAAAACAGTTCAAACTAGATGTAAATTCCGCACAGAAGAACAAAAGGGAAAATGCATCAGACGAGCTTCAGGCTAAGACAACAATAGTCTCTACAAACGCAAACATGAACATAAAAATATGCTACTGTTCTTTCCCAAACTCTAAAGTGTATCATCAAGGAAATGTCACTAAATAAATTACCTCCATTTGGCAATTGATTTTCAATATTATGATTATCATCACTAGAACTCTCATCCGTCAGGAAGTTATCAACAGCATCTTCTCGGCGCAGACTTCCTCTCTGCTCTTTAGCCATCTGGAGAAGGCCCGGGTGGTTCCATATCTACACTTCAACATATAGTCCAGCATAAGGAACAAAAGTATAAAGAAATATGATCATGGTAAAGCACAGAAATAGAGTATTAGCAACAACAAACAAGTCCAAAATAATGTTACATTTTTTTGTCAAATGAAATGCACAATGATTCAAACTTATACCAGGGCTAGTTTTTGATACTTGGCAAAGAAGCCACCATGCTGATATGGTTTTTCAGAAGTGCCGCTTGAGAAACCATGCACATCCAAGAATCTTCGGTATAGTTTTCTTTGCAGTTGAGAGAGCTTTACGGTAATGACAAAAACCTTCTTTGGCGGTAGATCATTCTTCACTACATTCATGCCCATTCGCTGGACAAAGCCTTTCAGCTGTTCATACAGAATGTGTGACCGTTGGTTCATGATCTTGACATCATCTGATGTAGAATTTGTGTGCTGCCCATTTTCAATGGGGTTCTGGAACCTGATAGAGCAAAACATCTCAATCCCAAGATTTAAAGACATTAAGGTGCAAAGGTAACTGAGCATATACATTACCTATTGCGGAATTCATGGCTGCTTCCAAGAAAACCTTCTCTGACAAAATCAACCATCTGTTCATAGCATGAACCAAAAGCCATTAGCACTATTGCACCACTACTATTAGGCATCAAATATTGTAAGTAACTGGAAGTTAAAACTGTATATGGTAAAGTGCATGTTCCTTACACAATAATATTCCATCAAATTATTCTGTAGCGGGGATCCAGTTAACGCAATTCTCCTTTGCGTCTTTACTTGTTTTAGAGCGTGTGTCGTGTCAGCCTTCCTATTCTTGATCATATGTGCTTCATCACATACAAGAATATCTGGCCCACACTGACAGTGACATGTAAGTGAACTGCATCAGAACACATGGCTAACCGAAAATATTGTACATCATAATTCATGCAAGATATGAACATCTACAGGTTATTATGCTCTCACATAAAGGATGGTGAGCTGAAATAACATATAAGCTTGAAACAAAAAAACAAATGGAATATCACCTGCAAAGCATTAGAAATCTCATCTGCAGTATCCTTTTCCTTCACATGTCTTCCAAGAGATAAGTTCCTAAATGATGAATAACCAATGAGAAGTACTCCACCTTTTGCTCGCCACTTGTTAAGTAAATACAGCCTTTTTAGCCTGCAAAAATAAAGGTTAGAGTGGCAATATGTGGTTCCATGCTAAGTAGATAAATATTAAAAATGCAAACATCACAAACAGAGTGAAACCACATTTCCACAAAATATTTTCATACAAACACACAGGTTTTGTCTGAACTGAAAACTGTAGAAGAAGCCGCTATTTTTCACAAAAAAAACTGCACGGTTCCAGTACAGGAACAGAACTCCTTCGTATTCAACCAAGTGAGCGTTGCAGGTAAGCTTGAGATAAGAAATAAGGATTACACCTGATGTTTCGAAATTTAGTAAAAGAACAACAGATGCACCAAATCCAATCCTTAATTTATGTCACAAAATTACAAACCACCAATCAAGTTCCATCTTCCATGGTAGGAATCAATGTATCACTGGTAGTAGTTGTTTTAGCATAACAGATGGCTTCTCTTTAGACCTTACAGGGTAAACATTTCTTTAAAGGCCAGTACAAACTAAATTGTTATACCAATTGCAGTAGAGCACAATAAGTTTTTACAAGCTGGAAGTACTGGCACCAGATGGGCTCTAGGCTACACCCATTGGGAAAACATAGTTAACCAATGTAACAGTAACACAAAGGATAACATAACTACAAGTAAATTTTCCGCACCTCGGAACATCTTCCAGCATATACACACGAAGAGGCTTTAGTTCAGCCGGATGCCACTTGGTGAACTCTTTCCTCCAATTATGCAGAACATTAACAGGGGTAACTATAAGTGCCGTGCGGAGTCCCAACGGGGCACATCTCATAACAACGTACAGGAAGGTAATAACCTGCAAAGTGCAAATTCATAAATATGCAACTCCAACTATATTTCATGTCATGAGGGTGGAATAAGGCAAAACAAAGGCTGCCTTGAAAAATATTAACACTTGCTACATAATTAATAGCAATTTAGCAAGTACACCAAACCGGTAAAAGTGAAAAGCACGCATCGTCGCATACGTTAGAATAGCTCCCAAAATATAATTTAAATCGAAATCAGAATATCTTAATGTAACTGGATCAAGGTAAAATATGAACACATACCTGAAAAGTTTTCCCAAGCCCCATGTTATGCGCCAAAATGCACCCAAAACCTTTGTCACCAGATTTGACTGTTCTAACAGACTGGATAACATTTTCCCACATAAATATTATTCCTGCTACCTGAAATATGAGAATGAAAAGAGTCATATAAAGGGTCCAGTGGCAGTATGGGGTATAGGTCATGATTGGTATGCAAGGACATGGTGCCACCTAGCAAACAATTACAATTAAAGAATGTTAAACATTTAAAAGCAAAATTATGAAAACAATGATAGGGAACACATCCAATCTTCATGTACAAGCCAGCACATCATTTTTAACACAGGGTTTTAAAACTCAATTTAATTGCCAAGATGAATGCGCATCGCCGGGTTTATTGGGTACATTTCAAAAACAAACCTGATGAGGCTTCAGTTTAGCAGATATGCTGCTTGGAATTCTAACAGGTTCCTCGTCTTCCTCCCTGGCAGGGTTGACTATATGGCCATCCCCAGCATCCTGTAGGAAGACTTCCGATAGACCCCCAGAGGAAGTTCCAATGTTGCTGCCCTTTAACTTGCTGGCAGACTGCTCATGCATGGACTTCAAATGTTCTTGCCTAGCCTATAAAAGAAAGTACAAATTACAACCTGGACAGCTTCCAATGAAAACAAATGTCTGATACGTCAAAACAAAGGTCCAAGATGTAAAAGACTACACACCTTCTCCATTGCAATTTTACGCTTTGTTTCCTCCCCAAGTTCTGTATCATCCATGATTCTTCTTATCTTCTTTTTCCTTTTGTGCTTGCTGACCACGTTTTACATAGTCGATTAGCTTGAAAAAATCTTCAGTGTTATATCTATAGTGTGATAAATAATACTCCTTCCGTCCCAAAATAAGTGTCGCTGATTTAGTACAATATTGGTAAAAATGCAACAGGGCATACCTAACAGGGTCATTGGTTTCAGTTCCAGACATGTTGTCACCCTCAAGATCAGAAGATCCAACACCACTCAGAGCCTTATCACATTCAGAAATTAAGTGTTCCAGTTGACCGGGTTGGCAGCAGCAACACTGCCAACCAGTGACTTTAGCTTCTGATACGCATTCCTCACCAAGATTCTTTAACAAGCATTTTGTACAAAAAAGCATCTTACAGGAACTGCAACTTAGAAGTTGTTCACACTGAACACACCAGGTGCAATAACCACCAGATACAGGGCCCTGTAAGAAAAATAAGCAGCATAGCTAAGAAGATTACAAATTAATCGTTCATCCCCCAAAAAGAACTGATGTGATCTTTATACAGTTCAAAACTATCAGCAAAGAGGTTAAGTATTCACCTCAAGACGGTTCTTCTCTATCACCAGAAATCTGCAAGACCCACAAATAGTAACATCCAGTACTGGGTGGCGATGCACATCAGAGCCATTCAACATTTTGGTGCAAATTGTACACTGAAAAGCCTTAGGTAAATCCATATCACTAAACTTAGGGCTTTGTGATGGGAAAAGATCCAGATCAATAATGTCAACCCCCTTTTCAAGCTCTGCTGAACCATGCTCACTGTCCTTGATACGCAGAGCTAGCTTGCTGTCCATCTGCATGTCATCGTCTCTCTCTATCACTACAGTTTTCGACCTCTTGTGGTCAAGCACAACGACATCTTCGCGTGTGCGCTTCAGCAACTCAGCAGAAACTTCATCTTTATCAATTTTCTGTTTTTCAGATAAAGGACGACCGCTGTTGGCATCCAAAACACCATCATCTAATAACAGAGGTAGCTCACAGCATCCATTTGATGACGAGGCCAAACCAAAGTTTCCCTGCATTGAATGTTAATTAGAGCACCAAGAGAAACAGAACCAATCAAGCTGAGTAAGAAAAAGACCGATCCGCACCAAATACTAACATGAGCAGCTACCTTACACCGTCCTCCTGTCCTTTTTTCCATATAACGCTTCAAACGTTTTATCGCCTTTGCATCATCTTCTTCTCTTACCTATACATAAGGTATTTCAGTAATATTTACAGTAGAACAAATAACATGATGTGCAGCATATCAGCAAGCCTCGGCTTTTAAACAAGCAGTTATGTCACTTGTATTGCAACTGAATCAGAGAATCATCATGACCGCATAGTACTGACTAGTGAGTAGTGTTTTATCATAAAAGGAAATAGGTATTGAGCAATAGAGAACAATCAGGGATGGTAGATAGATACAAGGATTTGCAACTGAATCAGAGAATCGTCATGACCACATAGTACTGAGTGGGTACTGAGCAATAGAGAACAATCAGAAACGGTAGATAGATACAAGGATTTGCAACTGAATCAGAGAATCGTCATGACCACATAGTACTGGGTGGTGTTTCCTCATAAAAAGAAATAGGTACAGAGCAGTAGAGAACAATCAGGAATGGTAGATAGATACAAGGATTATAAGCATCGCAGCGAAGTCATTGGCATGCAAAGTGAATGTTTGCAATCAGCATTTTATCAAAGTAGACATTTTAATATAAAAATATCATTTGAGACTTTACATATTATGCATCCACCATGAACAAAAAACAAATAATTCTATCAAACTAGGTGATGTACAAGCAATAAATTAAGTAAAAATGGAAACAAGCGCACACACACTAAGACGATACAAAAAGCACAAAGGAGATATTTAAGGATATAGGAACATCAGGACAAAGAAAGGTGCATGGTTTGTAGTGCTAGCTAACTATGTAGTACTGCAGAAGTAGTTTCGACTGACCTTTCTGTATTTTCTCCTCTGCTCTTCGGAAAGCTCTATTTCATCAACGCCTTTTATGTCATCAACGGCACCCTCGACTTCAGCTATCTCCTCCACCTATAGAATAATAACTGGAACTTTAGTGGAACTATTCTATGGAGAAAACAAATAAATTAAGTGGAAATTTGGATGATGGGCAGCTTACGAAAATATCAGTATAATGATAAGTACCATGGTG
The DNA here is from genome assembly GCA_039707655.1 of Elymus sibiricus. Lineage (NCBI taxonomy): Eukaryota > Viridiplantae > Streptophyta > Magnoliopsida > Poales > Poaceae > Elymus > Elymus sibiricus. The sequence continues at coordinate 199,923,705 of CM077663.1, read as the reverse complement.
AACCAGTTACTCAAAAGAATAATAAACATGGAACTCAAAACCAAAAAAAAAACTATTTCATAATTAAAGCTAAAAAAGGATGCAGACAAATAATATAATAATTTCACACTAACATCAACAGAACAAACCATTTTGTTTCTAGAAATTATAAAAACATTAAATGAAAATGTTTATAAACAGTTTTATGATGTGTAGCTTCTACAATGATCAAAGATGTCATGGATGCATTAAAATATATGTTAAATTCTTATCTAAAATAAGCACAAAAAATACAACTCTGTCAGGTGAACTCAATGTACACAAGACAAAGATGTTTCAAGATGCAACGATGCTTAGGTTGATGGAAATTACAGTACATCAACTATCAAAAGCATCGCCAATCTGTAAAGAAAATGAATGGGGAGAGCATGCACGATGACTTAATTCTTGGATGTTTCCAATTTTGAAAGACCTCAAAGCTAATGGTGGTATACGTATTAGTTACTTAAAACACATACAACCCAAACGAGATACCTGCTCTTGGTGACGCAACTTACACCTAGTTTTATTTGCCAAACTAATAGGTTAAAATACACCCTTCACAAACTGTGTCTTATATTTTGAAATAGAGGAGCAATAGAAGCCCCGAATAATACTTTAGCTTTTGACAAGAATGCTGCCTTGGAACACAAAGGAAACTAATTGTATATAAACCCCTCAAAGGAAACTAATTGTATATCAATGTTTCCCTAACATAAATACATAATACCCATCAAAATGTTACCGATTGACAAGAATGCTGCCTTGGAACACAAAACAAGAACTACTTGCAAACCAATATCAACTTCCTGAAGAAGTCATCTAATCTGAACTGGAAGTAGTAGTATGTTACTAAAAGAAATGACGGCATAAGATAATTGATGTGCTTTCAACAATACAGCTCCAGCATTAGTATTGCAACACCAATCTAGACACCTTTTGAAGATGCGAGTACTGAAAGTGTTGCCACACTCGTGACACACCATATCATATTCATTACAAACATACAAGGTATATCTTATTTTTCTTAATGTTATCCAATTCATTTGACCTGTATTGCACTAATCAGATTGCACGCTTCAATAAATACAAATTCATGTTAACTACTAAAGTTTACAGTTCCCCAGACTGGAGAAGCATCAACAAGAATAGTTTCCTCTCTAAAGGAAATACATAAGTTTAAGATACAATTATATTTCGAGAACATATTGAATGAGGGCATGAGGCTAAGTAAAATGCAACGGTAAAACCACACTATAAAAATTGACCGGTTAAAGCTGGCACCTCATCAACTCCTGGAAATTGGAGACCTAAGGCGGCAGCTTCCTGGGGTGTATTGGCCAGATACACTGATGCCCAGTTACTGCTTCCAAACGAAGTTTTGGTACACTTCTTGGATTTAATAAGTTCATTGAATGAACTCCAACTTTTCTCATGGCACTGTACAGAATCATCATCGACAATAGGAACTTTTCCTGCAAGAAAGCCACTAGCACCTTCCTCCAGCAGCCTTCCATGTTTTCTGTTTGAAGCAAGCAAACTAAAGCTCAGACTCGGAAAACAGAGCAAAGGAGTAACCAACTTCTGGCCCTGACAGTTTACGTCAAAAAAACTGATGACCCTAACATTACCTCCTTACAGGTCTACAAGATTGCAGGTACTCGTCAGCTTTTCTGATCGACTGATTAGCTTCTTCAGGAACTTGAGAACCAGCCCAATGAGTCCTGTTTTTCCATGCTTCGGTCTCGCAAACATTTGGCGCTTGACTTTCTATTGATTTATATAGGCTGGGAAGTTCAATGCCAGCAGCATCAAGTTGTTCCTGCAGTTAAAATTTTATCACCTAGATATAATGAAATAAACATCGACGAAAGGAACTGTAAGTAAAATAATATGTCTCGATTTTTTTCAAAAAAATAAGTCTCAATTTAATATGACCAGAGTTGTGATAATACTTGGCACAGACCATGAGGCCTATGATGGAATAAGTTTAACATTAATCGCCTTTGTTATTATGTCTTAGCAAGGTCGAGAACATCAGCCAATCTAATTAAGGGACAAGAAATACATAGTTAATCTGGTGATAATAATATGAATGAACAATGAAACTTATTTTTATTTTCAAAAAAAATAAGGCACAGGACATGTAGAATATCACATGGCAACTCCAGCAGGCATCACTATAGCACTGAGATACTCCTTCCGTCCCGAATTACTTGTAAAATGTGTCTAGATACATCCGTATCTAGACAAATCTAAGACAAGTAATTTAGGGCGGAGGTAATATAATTTATCACCGGCTTTGTTAAATGGACAAAAAAATCCTCTTTTGAGCAAAAGCATACCAACAGAACAGCACTACGGATCTCCAGATCGTCAAGTTCGGTTGACCATTCCTTCTTGAATTGCTCCATCTCGATTGACACAGCTAAATCCAACTATTTCAAGTAGAAAAATGTCATTGTAGCGAACAGAGAGACTGACAGTTAAGAATTTGTAAACTGAAGCAAAACGTAAACATATTCACAAACCGCATCCCCTTGGAGCCTCTCAGATAACTCCAATATTACTTCAGCCTTAATTTTTTCCAGTGATTCCTTTTCAAGTGCTTCTTGCGCCTCAGCAGCCTGAGTATTACCAAAGAAAACAATGAATGAAATACTTAGGAAACAAAGGTGTCCATGAAGCAACAGGGGTTATAAAGGTTACTTTGCTCTCAACATCATGGAATTCAGCAAGTAATTCTTCGACTTTTTCCTCGGAGAGAGCCACCTGTTGGAAATCAATTCTGAGACAAATTATAACCAAAATATGCACCCAAAATATGGATGACGACACATCAAAATTCCAGATTGCTGAAAAGAACATGATATAATGCAGAACAGATGTGAATAACATAAGTTACACCTGCTATGTTTCAATCTATTCAGCCAATCAATTGTCAAAACACAAAACTGAATCGATCGATAAGAGAAACCAAACTAGCGTAATAAATGCACGACATTAAAATACAATCATAGAAATGTTGAGGTGCAGCTGCAGCATGATAAGATAACATTGATAATTAGTCTAGACATCATAAATGTGGTTCACAACTAAGGGGGGCAAGGATAGAGAAGAAAAGCATATCAAGCAAACAATAGAAAATACTAAATGGTGTTCATCAACAAAAGCTGTCAAGAGTTCCATGTCAAGTTGCCATATTAACTACAATCCATACAGCAAAAGTACATTTTTTTAGAGACATGGTGACCATACTTTTTTCATTGATTTAGAAGTTATGATCTTGAAATTGAACATGATAAAAGTTAAAAGTTAGCCAGCCATAGATTTAAGTACATAACTAGATGCACAAACCTCGATGTCTTTCTCCTCAACATCGGACTCTGAAGTTTGTTCATTCTCTGACTCGCGGAGAAATCCATACAGGTCACCGTCTGAATCATCATCAGTGCTAGTGGATCCTTCTTCATGCACACTATTATCCGTTTTCTCACATTTGCGTTCCTTGTGCTCCTCAAATGGACCTTCTATGGTATTAGTTTCTACTACAACTTCGTTTTCATCCCCTTCAGATTCTATAATCAGGATATCATCTACCGGCTGTCCATTCGAGTGAACAGCATCCTTTTTTTTTAGATCGACATCAGATAATTTTCCATTCACATCCATAGCTAGTGTTCACTGTCATGTGCTGCTACACATGCATAAAATTGTTTTCTGCAAAACACAACGAGCATAATGATTAAAAATATTTGAATTTGAATGTAGAATCTACACATGTTCAAAAGAGATGGTAAATGCCATGTGTTTTTTACATTTTTGCGAGCGGCAGAGTTAACAACTTAACAATAATGATGTACGGCGTGTATAATCTAATGAAGAAGGAAACACAGCAATATTTGAAGAACCTAGCAGTTGGGACTAGCATGAGCCGACCACCGCAGTGAATAAATGTTTGCAGCCACACCATTGCCGGTGGGACCCCATGCGTAAGACAAACATTCTTCAGAATGCCAAAAGCCCCCTGCAGGAAGTTATTGGTCAAATCATTTCAGCTCGCAGAATCGCACCGAACCCGATCAACCCAGAAATAGATCAGACACCATGACACGTCACTAAACCCTAAACAACAGCTCACATGCAGCATCAGCAAACAAGGAAACTTTCCGTGATTCTCCGAGAACACCTCAGCTTTATACACTGCACGCGCAGAAAAGAGACGCACCAAAACATGGAACCGAAAACACCCAAAATAGGACACAGCACGAATGAGAAAAAAACAATCGAGCAATCCCGGGGGGCCGTGCCCCACCCCCGAGAAACGATCACATTCCCCCAGCAATTCCAACCGCTCACCGGCCGCCATTTCGTCGGAGCCGATAGGGGGAGGAACCGCTCGAACCCCCTCCGCTTCGATCGCGGAACGCCATTCCTCGCTGGAGCAGGGCAGCGCAAGGCCGAGCGCGCGGAGTACAAGGAGAGGTGGCGAAGATTTACCTCGGAATGACGCACGCGGGCAGCCCCTTCGCTCTGCTAGGGTTTTCGTGCGCCTCTGCGCCCAAAAAACCCGACAAGGGCGGGCCGGGGAGGAGGCGCGGGACGAGGTGGGCGCGAGGCTCTGTGGGGAAAGCGAAGGGGGAAGATGGGGGAATTTGGGGAAACGATGAACGGGAAAAAAGGAAGGTTTTCCTTCTTTTTATCGAGAGGAAAAAACGAAAGGTTTCTTCACTTAACAGCAAGCGAAACGACCCACGCCCCGCCTCCTGCTTTTCAACTCGTCGCTCCTCCTTCCTGCATACGCTATCCGTCTATCGATCTACCCACGCAACGACAGGAAAACACCCCTCGCACTGCTCTTTTTTTCGAAAATACCCCTCTCTCTTTACTTTATTTTTTTAGGGATCCCCTCTCTTTCTACTGTGTCTGTACACCTCCGCACGGCGGGAGACGAAAAGTTAGGGGGTGGGAGAACCTGATCTCGACTCTTCGGATTTTTCTTTTATGTAAAACAACAAAAATTGTTGGGCTTTGTGGAATTCAATGGGATGTAATCATTCCCTCAAAAAAATGGGATGTAATTAAGTCTCTTTTTTAATTAAAAAGTACACACAACAGATCCAAGAATGAAGAAGTACTCCCTCAGTGGGCATTGGTTTTCATACAAAATCGAGCTTGCAAACTTTTGCAAAGTTTTTGAAAAAACTATATAATTGTTTGCATGTTGCAATGGGACATTAGTTAATAGACATTCATATTTTAGTAGGCTAGCTAGTTAACAGATAAAATGGATTTTCTTTCGATGCCCATAAATACTTACCAAATACTCTTATTTTTTATACAATCACACTAACATTGGCAGTTAAAACATGGTCCAATCTATTGCATATTTTTGTCGCTGTTACAAAACGTGGGCAATTGTCTCTTTATGTATCTCTTATTTATCCTACTTAAAAAGAACCATAAGGTTCTATCGTCCATCTCGTCCTTCGTCCAACATTCTCCATACCTTCTCGTTTTTTTCTCAAGCAATAAGCTATTAACAAATAAAATCCTAAAATTTATTTATGTAGATAGATCACAAGCGTGAATTGATAAACAATTATTTAGACAAAAACATGGAAGGCAATCATGAGCTAACATACTATATAATATTTACACCCTTTACAACTCATAAGCAATTATCGTATAGTATATCTCTATTACTTCAAAAGAATGCAAGGTTCCATGTTTCACTTATCTTTCCATCATCTGTTGTCCAACTTTTCTCTTATGATAACTAGGAGAGTGCCCGTGCGTTGCCACAGGCCATGAATATATTTTTTGTCAGTTGCATATATAGACATAATGCATGTCAAATTTTGCATATGTAGAAATGATAGCCCATAACAATCGAAAAGTAATTGAAATCCACTCCACTTTTGATGTTGTAAGATGATAAAAGACATAATAGAAAGTTGTGTACATAGAGAGCAATGATCTAACTAATTATTTGTTGCAAACTTAGATCTATTTGATGGATTTAAAATATTTCAATAGAATGTGAGAAATGTTGTCTTTAGCTTCATTTGTATGTACAATGTGAGTCGCATCCCGATTTTAACGAGTTAGAAATAATAGCCCATAACTATAGATCACTTGGATGGTATTTTTTTCTAAAGAAGACTTGCTATGCTATGTGACATTTATGTCACCGCGTAGCAGCTGCTCATTTCTCCTTTTCTTGAAGGAAAAAACAGTCATTCCTCTCACTCACTCACTGCACAGGCGCCTCCCGCTCTCCCCGCCAGCCAACGGGTGTCGACAGATCTCATCTCCCGCCACGTATCATTGCCACCATCTTTACCAGGCACCCTCCCTCCACGCCATGGCTAAGCACAAGGCTCCTTCTCCCCACCGGCTCTCTTTCCCTCCACGTCGTTGACCGCCCCTCGTATCCTCACCACGACATAGCCCTCCTCCTTCTCTACCCAACAACCTCTTCCGTCGCGCCTTGACACTAAGCCAGCACGCTCGCCGCCGGTCTGGCATCCTGGGCAGTTGGATCTGGATGGGAGGTGCAGATAGGCTCACAACTCTCGATTAGTTTGAGGCACATAGCTGACATGTTTGTATGTGTGGCGTGAAGAGGAAGTTGGATGACGCCCTTGTCGTCGGGCATGATCTTCTACCCAGCCGAGTCGTGCCAAGCACAGTCGTGTTGTGTCGCCATACAATCTGTCACACCTCTAGTAGAACGCCCGTGCGTTGCCACGGGCTGTTTAATTTTCTTTTGCCCCAACTGCACCCACATGATACAATGCATATCAAAATTCATAGGTCTAATTTTTTTCTGATTGCCCGTTGCCATGGGTCTTTTAATTTGTTTTTCTGATTGCACGTATGAATATAATACATAACTGTTTCGCGCTCCCCTCACTCTGTCTAACACCCTCCATCTCTCTACATACCCTTCTCTCTCCCACACCCTCTCTCACACACACAAAGATGCTTCAATGCCTCTTATGCGCAATTATAAGCAGAATACTAATTACAAATAACAATAAAATGAAGTTCATTAAAGTATGATACCCGAATCATGAGGCACAAAGGCTTGTTCTCCTTAAACTTTTAGATATAAACAAAGTTTATGTTGGAACATCATTATGTGAAATTTAGGAGACATTCCACATTTTTGTGAACAAGAAAAAAGGGGAAAGGAATAGACTTATTTGGCTCCTATACATGTCTCATTGACATGAAATGATAAATAATAAAGTAAGTAATATGCTATCATTTCAAATGGTACAATGCAGTGACATTAAATCATAATATAGATAAGCAAATAGAACGGGCATCACGACATATACATGCCTTTCTCATGGCTTTATCTTCAAGATGGCAGTTTTCTAATGGCTTTGGCTTAATAAAGTAAGTAATATGTTGTCATTTATCATGGCTTTCACTTATAATAAAGGGCATCACAACATATACATGCCTCTGGAACTTGGTACGACTTTGGCTTATAAGATGACAGCTTTAACTTCACTTGTTGTCTTCAAGTGTTGAAAAACACCCAATAGTTGCTACATTTTTCTCTATTTCCTCATGGACTTGTTGCAAAATTGCCAAAAATTTACAAAACAAAGGTAACATTAGAGCATGTTTTTAAACACAGTGGTCTTACCAGAAAATAATCTAGATAACAACAAGAGCACTCTAACTAATATAGATAACCAAATAGAAAGGGCATGACAGCATATGCATGCCTCTGAAACTTAGTACATGCCTTTCTCATGGCTTTGGCTTGTAAGATGGCAGATTTAACTTCACTTGATGTCTTCAAGTGTTGGGAAACATTCAATAGTTCAGAGCTTGCCGTGCAAAATGAGCATGTGACAGAGTCGAAGCAACACAAAATTCAGATTTACAACCCTTCACTTTTTAAATTTTCTTATTCATGCATACCATCGAGACTTCTATGCAAAAACACAACAAAATAAGACTTAGCAATCAAATCCCCGAGTAATAACATGAATGTAAAAAAAAGGAAGTTACAAGAAAGAGAAATAAACTGACAAGTTGACATATATAATAGATTTATAAAGCATTGGATCAAGCATATTGCTATTGGTGTCAAGAAAGAACAGTAATTTCTAAGCAAGTCATGATGGCTATACATATTGATCCTTCATTTTTCTCGGTTTGCTGCAATTTGCAAAATAGAAATATGCGACCTAAGAGCCCGCCGAATGAAAGGATTTATGGCACATATATCCCAAAGACGATCCACATCCCAGCTTGAGTGGCACTGGTCAAATAAATGATCTTCTTGAAAATGTCAAGACAAGAGATTATATGTCAAATATTACTCTTGGTTCATGTTGCTCGACAAAAACAGGGGACATCATAATTAGTTTCCTCATCTAGAAGGAAGCTCACTTCATGACAATTTGTGCCATAAATCATGTTTACTACCCAAGAAACTTTATACAGTTTTAAGAATATGTCGCCTAGAAAAATGGCATATATTCAGAAAAGGGTAAGTAATGTAGATAGAACAGTACATTATTCAGAAAAGGGACTGGGGGTCCGAGTGTGGTTGGTGGCCCCGAGGGCCTAGTCGGTGCAGAGCATGGTGGCCGATACGGCCAACACGAGATAAAAATATGATCTAACAAACATGTACATGGACCACCACAATAAGATAATTGATGGTTATATGAAACATCTGCAATTTTAAGAAAATCCATAGGAAAGATAACCTTTGTTGACTGGAATATTGCCAATTTCACTCCTTTGTTTCAACACCAACCAACACTCAGTCCAGCACATCTCCTTTGTCACAGATCAATAGAAGGCAAAAATGGAGCCACATTTATGTGGGCTTACTCCTATCATAGTTTGCATAGTAAAAAACTGAGACTACATATGGCTAGATAAAGAGATTCCTTTTGCACCATCGCATTCTTACCTGAAATATGGTAGGAACAATTATAAATATACCAATACGTTAGTTTTAGCATAGCTAAAATTTGAGTATCGATCAAGAAGCACAAGTTGAGAAAAACCAACAAATTTTGGTCCTTATCTGTTGGATATCTTTTAGCAATAACAGTAAGGAAAGCATCTAAAAAATCTAAGCATTTCTAACTTAAAATTAACAGACGTACAACATGCCTGCTTGTATATAACCAACCTGCAAACATTTTTGGAATCATCTCTGCTAGAAATGTATCCATGCGCACAGTTAGCAAGATTTAAGCTGTGGAAGTGTAGGCAACACAAAGGAATCCACATTTAGTCCGTGTCTTCCCTGAACTTTTTAGTTTGACCACCCCGAGGCATATAATTGCAGCCTGACGAAGATGACATTGCTCCATGGGACTCTTCATAGATTCAACTCGAATAAAGAAGAAGATTTATTAATGGATTCAAATGATGAAGACGAAGCTATTGTCCTATGGCCCAAGTGAAAGGATAAGTTTGGTAATTGGAAAGGTGGGTAGATACCTTGATGGAGTGGTCATGTTTGAAAGTCTAGGGAGGCCTTGGAGAAGACGATCTTCTGGGTGAGCAGCTTTTGCAGGGACTCCACATTGGTGCCCAACTCCCTGAGGTTGCCAATGCTCCTTTGGGTTTGGAAACCATCAATTAGCACAACTGTAAATCAATTTGTGAAATCCGTAGGACTGAACAAAAGGCATACTTCATCTGAAAAAATAAAATAACTGTAATGAACTAAGAAAGTTCATAGCATATGCACATCACCCAAAGGTATAGTATTCACTCTTTCTATACAGTAAAAAGTTCAAGAAGACTGTAGGTGCATCCTTTTGTCAAACAGCTTGCATACGTAACACGATGGAAGGCTTTGACGCCTAGTGCATCTGATGGCACTCATGCATGTATTTCCAATTTTCCATCCTAGCAATGGTCAGAGAGTGGAGGGAGTCACGGAGGGGAGGGAGCCACGGGGTGGCTTCTCACGGAATTAGATAGCTGCTCTCATCGGCGTATGTGTGACCTGCTGATGCCGCCACCTTGAGCACGCAAGATTCACGTGTGTGGAATGACGGAGGGAGGGGTACCACTTACATTGGGCTCGCCATCGATGGTGATCCGAAACTGCTCGTCCGGCTCGCATGTGATCTTGAATTGCCCATCATCGTCCCGGCTTCCACATCGGGGCCCTGCGATGCTACCGCCGCTCGGCCGCTGCCCTTGCGCCCAAGTGCTTCCTGAGCTGCTCCTTGTCATGGTCGAGTGTGTCAGTCATGGTGCAATGCAGTATGAAAATGTGCAATTAACTTCAAGCTGTTAAAAGTTCAATGTCTTTCTTGTCAACAAAAACCCTGAAGGTTACTTGATTTTAGCTCTAGGTGTGGTGCTATGCAGATGATGGCCACAATAAGCCCTCACTCTTTTTCTCCAAAAAATTCAATAATATGCACATTTCAGGTGCACGCATGATACCACAAAGGCCAGCGACATAAATACCTCTTTGTAAAAGAAAATATAATTAACTAATTATATTCATTTTGCATGTAACAAAAACTAAACGACAACGCTGAACTCTTACTTTCTAACACAAATTGCTTCTAATAACGATATAACATGTGCCGTACTTTTTCTAAGAACAAGCAACCGAGACGTTGCCTGTCATTTCCATTAAGAGAGATAATAGACATGTGCCATAACGCAAAGATGTTCCTCGCAAAGATACTTGTCCTTCCAAATAAATACATGCTAAAATTTTGGATTGGCTTGCAAATAAATACTGTAGGAGCACGTCCGTGGACGTGCAGTGGTGTCCAGGCAATGTGTTGTATAGGCAGTGCAAGTTGAGGAGTAAGAGTACATACCGGCTTCCTTCTCCATGGAAAACTTGAGATATGTGACAGGTATCATCATGTCTGCACACCCACAACCCCACGCAGCTTCCGGCCAGGATGAGAACAAGAGCAGGAAGCACGAAAGGCCTGGGTCACAAATCCAGTCCTTATCTTGATAGGGCCGATCAGTAGGAAACCCTGGAAAATTTGATCCTGATTTATCAAACAAGATCCTAATTGAGGAGAAAGTTTCATCCGCCGTTGTCTTTCATCGGAGACCTTGATGCGTGATGAGGAGGCGATGTCATGAGAGCCGAGACTCCCGGCGGCGCCCTCCAACACCTGCATCTAACTGGATCCAAAGAAGAGTGCCACCGTCGTCCTACTCGCCCGGAGAGGGCCACGACCGGAGCGACACTGATGGAGACCGTGCGGCGGCGACCCGTAGAGGGGAGGATCGAGGACGCTGCGCGGTGGCGCGGGCGAGCGATAGGGGCGCGCGGTGGCGCTGGGAGATAGGGCGGACGAGCCGCGGCAGCGATGGAAACCCCCATGAAGCGACCCGCACGCTCGGAGATAGGGCAAGTGATGACGTACATGGGTAGGTTTTCATCGACGGGGCTTTTTTTGGTTCTCTTTTTTGTGCATAGGGTGAGCCGAGAAACAAACTGGCAACGGACAGGTTGGATCGCAAAAAAAATCGGTGGAAGTGGGAAGGTCATGCGAGGGGGAGCGAGCGAACAAACGAACACGACTTACGGAATGCTCCAGATTACGTGGCAATAAATTTGAAATCCTAACTTTCCTAACACATTAATTGTCATTTAATAATAGAGATTTAATTGTTAGAAAGAATCCATGTATTAGGAAAGTTAGGATTCAAAATTGATTGTCACGTAATTGGATTTCATTATTTGGTAACGTATTATTGGTTCCTGCCATTTGTAACATGACTGATTAGGAAAACTTGAAAATATTAGGAAAGTTTTTATCGGCAGGTGAAAAAACCAATGTGAAGGGGTGGTGGTGGGAGGAGGAACAAAAAACCGGACGAAAATAAACCCAGACACAGGTGGGAGGGGAGACGAAAAAAACCCGAGATTGAAGCTACCAACTCCCCCTTTAGGAGTAGAGATCAAGTACCTTAATTACTTACCTTATGAACCATTTCCATTTTAATTTACTTACCAAAATTTCATCAAAATATAAGGTAATAATGGGTAGGATTATACAACTATTTATTTACATGATCACATTAATATGGACATGTAAATTACAAGCTAACATTCTACAATATTTATATCATGTTGCAACGCACGGGCATTGTTCGAGTACTACCTAAAAAAGATGTAAGGTTCCATCTTACGTCAATTTTCTTCCATCTATCTCTCGTTTGTCCTCCCTATACATGGCCATATGTCGGGCCAGACCGGGTTTCAGGCCGGGCCGAAACAAGGCCAGTGCTAAAAAACTAGGCCCGAACCCGGCCCGGCCCGAACGTGGGAACATCGGGCTCGATTTCCAGGCCCGAGCCTGGTCCGATGGCGCGATTAGGCCCGGCCCCAGATTTTCGGGCCGGGTCGGGTCGAGTCATCCGGGCGGGGCTTCTCATGGCCAGGCATAGTCCTCCCTATGTACATTACCCCCACCCTTCCATCAACTTTTAATCCCTCTCGGTTTTCTTTGGTAACGGTTTTCATCTCGTCGATCAAATCAGATTAATATTTGGTAACTATTACCGGTCAAATCACATCAATATTAAGGCAATAAAATCATAGTCGGTAATTGATACATTTTCGATGTATCTATGTTTTTTATTGTTAAATGCTACTATGTTATCATTTTTATATGTTTTATATATCATTTTATATTATTTTCTGGCCTAACCTATTAATTTAGTTCCCAGTATTAGTTCTTGTTTTTTGTTTCGCGGAAATATCATACCTATGGAAGCCCAAACACGATGAACCACATGGCGTGGTGGCGCGGCCAGGGATGACGGCGCCACCCTCCCATTTGGGCCCCCTGAGACTCCATTTGACGTAATTTCAGGCCTATAGATATCCCAATATTTTGTAACCCACAACGAACCTGAAATAATTTTATCATTGATGGCTCGAGAATTTGTGATGTTTTTCATAGTAATTCCTACTTGGTTTCATTGGATTTTCGTTATTCTTTGGATATTTCTAGTGTCAATCCAACAAAAGAGAAGAAATCTATTTTTCCCATGATTGGCAGTAAATATTACTTTTGGAAGGAAATCAAGGGAGATTGCTGGAAATCAAGCTAAATGGAGCAACTTTCGTGAAGAGAGCACTGCCAACAGGCGCACCAGAGTGAAAGACGACGTTCCATGCGACCACAAGCGCTCGCATGAGCGGTCGTATGGACTGTCAGCAGCCCCTCCTCGTCTATACAAGCAACTTTCATGAAGGGACCACACGGAGAAGAGAACCCTAGCCGCCGCCACACCATCCAGAATAGGAGAGGAGAGGATCTGAAGAACTAACGAAGATCATCGTAGTTTTGGTTCTTTCATCTCCATCATCATCATCACCTCCTTTACTGTTGTAAGAGGGATTGCAATTTGTAAACTCTACTCCATCTCATCTGATATCAAGACTATTTGAGCACTATTTCATCTCATTGTGTATCCTCCCAATATTATCGATATGGTTTTCATGGTTTCTATCTCTGTTGTGATTGATTCCCTTCTTATGATGTGTGAGTAATTCCCCTAAGTGTGGGATATGTAGGTAAGTGGTAAGATTGATCTGTGTCTATTCTATATGTCGTCATTTGAATTCGTAGTAGTATGATCTACCTAGTATGTTGTTATGCGGTGGTGAACTCTATGTGTGTTGTCCAGTTTAAGGGCCCAGGCAACATGATCTCAAGACCTATACATGTAACACATATTTTAGGAACTGTGTGACCTCTGACATTACAGGTGGAGATATCTATGAGAACCGAAGACAATATGAGATAACGGTGATCCAGTGAACTTAATGCTTGGTTCTGGTCTTATGACCTTAATTGTGGAAACGACCATTTGCGGCAACGGAGAAGCAGGACCATAGAATAAAATGTAATCCCAAGGAGAGGAGTTTCATAACTCTAGGGAGAACCGCCTACAAAACACTTATATCAAATGCTATGAGTACAATACAAGGTAACTGGTATTACCGTTGCACTGGCACAATTCATATATTCTTACCATGAACTGAAATCTCTCCACACCTAATCTCTTCATTGTAGGAAATACAGTTTATACTTCCATTCTTGTTATTTTCCTCCCCTGGTTTTTTAGTGAACACTTTTAAACTCTCTTTATATTAGCATATTTGATTTATCGTTTATCCAGGATAGTAATAGTATTTGCAGAAGCTCGAGCAGTTACTTCACACAAGAACTGTGACACCTTGTGCGCGACAGAAGCACCTCCATAAATACTCTCCTCTGCTCTTTGTTGGGACGATTACTCATTGGGATACTTCTGCGAAAGTGCTACACTACCATGTTTGGTCTGTAGGTACCAATCGCTGATACTTGTGATATGCGTTGGGTTTCCCGTGAAAAGGAACGGGTAATTGCAGCACAATACAGATAAGTATTTCCCACAGTTAAGAAACCAAGGTTTATTGAACCAATAGGAATATCAATCCACAACCGTCTTCGGCGGTTGCACACAAAAATGCAAACACTTGCACCCAACGCGGTAAGAGGGTTGTCAATCCCCTTGATCTCGTTATTTGCAAGCAAGTGAAGTGTGTGGATAATAGTAGATAATTGTAAATTGCAAAATAAAATAAAAGGTAAATAATGGCAGCAAGGTAATGATAGGTTTTGTAAATATATATAAGTGAATAGACCCGGGGGCATAGTTTTCCCTAGCGGCATCTCTCATGTAGGCAACATACGGTGGGTAAACAAATTACTGTTGGGCAATTGATAGAAAAGCGCATAGTTATGTGATATTAACGACAATGATCATGTATATATAGGCATCACGTCCATAAGCAAATAGGTCGAGTCCTGCCTGCACCTATTACTATTACTCCACCCATCGAACGCTATCCAGCATGCATCTAGAGTATTAAGTAAAACAGAGCAATGCTTGGAGAACATTGACATGATGTAGACAAAGAGAATTCAATTAATATGAACTAACCCCATCGTTTTATCCTTAGTGACAACAATACAAATACGTGTCTTGTCCCTTCCTGTCACCGGGATATAGAGCACCGCCAGATTGAACCCACTACAGCGCACCCCTCTCACTGAAAAAATATCAATCTAGTTGGCCAAACTATTTCAATAGATCAGAGAGATTTATGAAGCTATAATGATCATGCAAATAAGAATCATAATATTCAGAGGTGACTTAAATACTTTTCATGAATAATTTGAAACATAAACCCACAATTCATCGGATCCCAACAAACACACCGTACAAAAGAATTACATCGGATAGATCAAAGAAAAGATGCGATGATCATTGTATTGAAGATCAAAAGAGAGAGAGATAGCCATCTAGGTACTAACTACTGACCCATAGGTCTGTGGTGAACTACTCACACATCATCATGAGGGCACCAAGGTTGATGAAGAGGCCCTCCGTGATCGACCCCCCCTCCGACAGGGTGCTGGAACGGAGCTCCAGATGGGATCGTGGCGGAACAGAGACTTGTTATGGCGGAAAAAGTGTTTCGGGATGCCCTCTATGGTTTTTGGAATATATGTGAATTTCTAAGCCAGAGAACGGGGGTAGGAGGGCCACCAGGGAGGGACAAGCCATCAGGGCGCGCCGACCCCCCCTAGGCGCGCCTTGTTGGCTCGTGCCTCCCCCGTGCAGCCTCTGGTATTCTCCCGAAGCTTCCAGGTCTTCTTTTGGGCCAGAAAAAATCATAAAAAAGTTTCGGGGCAACTGGACTTCGTTTGTTACTGTAAACCTGAAAAGTAAAAAACACGCAGAAAACAGCAATTGGCACTAGGCACTGGGTCAATAGGTTAGTGCTAAAAATAATATAAATTGGTAAATTATTACTCAAAAAGTATCCTAGAATGATAATATAATAGCATGGAACAATCAAAAATTATAGATACGTTGGAGACGTATCAGCACCCCCAAGCTTAATTCCTGCTAGTCCTCGAGTAGGTAAATGATAAAAACAGAATTTTTGATGTGACATGCTACCCAATATGTAATCTTTTGCATGTATGCTCATTGAGAAACGATGAATTAACAAGCATCAACATAGTAATATTTATAGGAACAAGCAACAAAATCATCAATCTTTCAAAGTATACGATCCTAAAAGAATGTTTACCCCATTCATTTTATCATATTAGCAAGGCATGGCTCCATCTTCACCACATTAATACAAATGTCAAGCACCACGGTGTCCAAGTCAGGCAATTGGATCGTAATTTTTCAATGTGCATCAACTTTTTATTCTTCACGCAATACATGAGCGTGAACCATGGACATAGCATAAAGGTGGAATAGAATATGGTGGTAGATATCAAAGGGGTAAAAATTGGAGAAGATGGTCTCACATCAACTAGGCGTATCAATGGGCTATGGAGATGCCCATCAATAGATGTCAATGCAAGGAGTAGGGATTGCCATGCAAATGATGCACAAGAGCTATAAGTGTATGAAAGATCAACTGAAGCTAAGTGGGGTGTGCATCCAACTTGCTTGCTCATGAAGACATCGGACATTTTAGGAAGCCCGTCATAGGAATATACAAGCCAAGTTTATAATAATGAAAAAGTGATTCCCACTAGCATATGAAAATGACATAACATAAGACTCTCTATATGAAGAACACGGTGCCACTTTGAGGCACAAGTGTGGTAAAGGATAGTAGCAAAGTCCCGTCTCTCTTTTTCTCTCTTTTTCGTTTTTTATTATGGTGGGCTCATTTGGCCTCCCCCATTTTTATTTTCTCACTGGGACAATGCTCTAATAATGATGATCATCACACTTTTATTTACTTACAACTCAATATGAAAACTCGATATGAAGAACTATGAAACAATATGACTCAATATGAATGCCTCTGGCAGTGTACCAGTATGTGCAATGATCTAGCGTGACATGTATAAAAATATGATGAACGGTGGCTTTGCCACAAATACTATGTTAGCTCTATGTGATCATGCAAAGCAATATGATGATGAATGAACTAGTCATATGATGTAACGGTGGAATTTGCATGGCAATATATCTCGGAATGGCTATGGAAATGCCATAATAGGTAGGTATGGTGGCTATTTTGAGGAAGATATAAGAAGGCTTATGTGTGACAGAGCATATCATGCCACGGGGTTTGGATGCACCGGCGAAGTTCGCACCGATCCTCAAGGTGAGAATGGGCAAGTGATACGTCTCCAACGTATCGATAATTTATGAAATATTCATGCCACATTCACCTATGTCTACGATACTTTTATATGGTTTTGATGCACTTTATATGATTTATTTAGAACTAACCCGGACTGACGTTGTTTTCAGCAGAATTACCGTGGTGTTGTTTTTGTGCAGAAAATGAAAGTTCTCGGAATCGCCCGAAACTTTTTTGTGATTTTTCTGGATGAAATAAGCAACATTGGAGCGAAGACCTGCCAGAGGGGGTGTGCCGGTGGGCCACCACGCAACAGGCCGCGCCCCCCTAGTGGCACGGTGAGATATGTGGTGGGGCCCACGTGGCTCCGTTTGAAGTGATTCCAACGTTGCAAAATCCCATAAATACCAGAAACCCCAAAAATAAAGAGAGACTCCTCGTTTCGCCGCCGCAACTCTCTGTATCAACAAAAAACCAATTTGGAGGCGTTCCAGTACCCTACCGGAGAGGGTAGATCATCTCCGGTGGCCATCTTCATCATCCCGGCGGAGGCCATGATGAGGAGGGAGTAGTCCACCCTCGGGGCTGATGGTTCGTACCAATAGCTATGTGTTCAATCTCTCTCTCTCTCTCATGTTCTTGAGATGTCACGATCTTGATGTATCACGGGCTTTGTTAATATAGTCGGATCATATGATGTCATTCCCTTGCTACCTTGTTGTGATGAATTGAATCTTTACCTTTGAGATCTCGTTATGTTGGATTGAATATTTTGGTTTGACAACACTTGATGTACGTCTTGCGTGGGATACCCGTAGTGACATTGGGGTATTCTATTGATTCACTTGATATATGTTGAGGCATCAACTTGCGGATTCCGGTGACCTAGGGGATCTATGCATAGGGGTTGATTGCACGTTTTCATACCACGTTCTCCGATAGAAATCTTGGGGTGCTCCTTGAAGTTCTTTGTGTTGAATTGAATATGTTAGATCTGAAATTGTTTGATGCATGTCGCATAATTTACCCACGGATACTTGAGGTGACATTGGAGTATCTAGGTGACATTAGGGTTGATTGATATGTATCATTGGTGTTAATCTAGTAGGAACTCTAGGGCTGTTTGTGACACTTATAGGAATATCCCAATAGATTGATCGGAAAGAATAACTTTGAGGTGGTTCTACTACCTACACCAATTTCATCTTATTGTTCTCTGCTAGATAGGAACTTTGTAGTGATTCTTTGTTGCACGTTGAGGGATGGTCATATGATTCAACTATGTTAGCATTGTTGGGAGATTGCACTAGCGAAAGTATGAACCCTAGGCCTTATTTCCAAGCATTTATACACCGTTTTGCTCGTTGTTTTACACTTGCTACCTTGCTGTTTTTATATTTTCAGATTACAAAAACCTATTTCTACCATCCATATTGCACTTGTATCACCATCTCTTCGCCGAACTAGTGCACCTACAAAAATTTCCATTGTATTGGGTGTGTTGGGGACACAAGAGATTTCTTGCATTTAATTGCATGGTTGCTTGAGAGAGACAATCTTTATCCTACACCTCCCACGGATTGATAAACCTTAGGTCATCCACTTGAGGGAAAATTGCTACTATCCTACAAAACTCTGCGCTTGGAGGCCCAACACGAGTCTACAAGAATAAAGTTGCGTAGTAGACATCAGCAAGGTACGGTACTGAAGAGGCTAGCAAAATATGAGGTGGTGAGATTGCGTATGTCCACGGGTTCACATTAGTCACGAAGAACTCACATACTTATTGCAAAGTTTTTATCACAAATCAAAGTACTACTCGTATGCCCCGAGGGAGGAGGTTGGGAGGAGTTAACCATCGCACGCCTCCGACCCGAAACAACACTAGGATTTCAACGAGGAATAGAAATGCTCACACATCCCCACCATGCCTTTTAAATATTTAGACAAACGGGAAATTAACACCTCTTAATACCAATACATCTACGAATCAACGACGATGCACTCACACCTTTTTCACATTACCACATCAATATCATTAACCCACAATTTCTCTTTTATGTGCTACATGATGGTTTTGATTATCACTCATTGAATAAATATTATTTTTGGACTAGTCATATGACCCATGCGAATTACCGTCACTATTTATTAACTCTCAAACAAATATAAGTGAAGAATGAGAGTCCAATTATTTCTATAAAATCTATACGCCACCATGCTCAAAAAGATATAAGTGAAGTACTAGAGCAACTGCTAAGCTCAAAAGATATAAGTGAAGCACATAGAGTATTCTAATAAATTATGATGAAGGTGTGTCTCTCTCAAATAGGTGTGTCCAGCAAATGATGATTATGTCAAACTAAAAATAAAAGCAAACAAAAGCAAACGACGCTCCAAGCAAAGCTCATATCATGTGACGAATAAAAATATAGCTCCAAGTGACATACCGATGGATTGATACGAAAGAGGGGATGCCTTCCAGGGCATCCCCAAGATTAGATGCTTGAGTCTTCATAGAATATTACCTTGGGGTGCCTTGGGCATCCCCAAGCTTAGGCTCTTGCCGCTCCTTATTCCTTCGTCCATCGTGATAGCATCCAAAACTTGAAAACTTCAATCACACAAAACTCAACAAAACTTTGTGAGATCCGTTAGTATAAGCAACATATCAAATACTTTAGGTACTGATATAAATTGATTCATATTTCATTATTGCATAATAGATACTATATTCTAACTTCTCCATGGCTTATATCCCCCAATACAATCCATAGCATCATCAAACCAAGCAAACTATGCAAGAAAAAACAGAATATATCTAAAACATAACAGTCTGTAAAGATCTGTAGAGGACCTATACTTCTGTAACTCTAAAAATTCTGAACAATTAGAACAGCCTGAAGAATTTGTATAGAAATAATGTGTAAAAAATTAGATGAAAAAGACGTTCTAGTAAAATCAGAGAAATTCTGCACTGGATGCTAAAGTTTATGTTTTTGCACCGTATCAATTCTACTCATCTTGTGAGTCACCCCAAAGGCTTTACTTGGCACAAACACTAATTAAAACATAAAAACACAATCATTATAGAGGCAAAAATCATGTTATCACACACAAACAGAAAGTAAAAAGTAAAAATAAAGATAACTATTGGTCGCCTCCCAACAAGCGCTATTGTTTTATGCCCCTAGCTAGGCATAATGCATAGTTTCAAGTGTTGTCATCTTTGAAATCAAGATCCTTGATAACACAATGAGTGTTAGGAACAATCGGAGGCTTGAAAATAGGGTCTTTTATTAGGTTTATAAAGTTGGGGTGCACACTAATCATTTTGAGATCTTCGTTTCTTTTGCTAGGAGGAGTACTAATTCTCTTGGGAATATAGATGAACTTGGGGCTTTTATTTCGAGAAGTACTAGCACTTGCTTTTGAGGGTGTGAAAGCGGAGCCTACTTTATCAACGACTTTCTCCATTTTATCAATCCTATTAAAACTTTGTTCTACCCTTTCATCAATAATTGTGTCCTTCTCCTAAAGTTTTCAAAGTCATTCCTACCCGTGATCCCAATTGAGTGATATGATTATGAAGTTTTTTATCTAACTCCTCAATTTGTTCACTAGTAATCGTTTTCTTTTCAATAGCATCAAGCCTTTGCATAACATGTTCCAAAGTCAAAATAGTTTCATTAATGATAATAGGTGGGGCTCCCACAAGATTTTCAATAGCATTATAAGCATCCAAAGTGTGACATGTTAAGAAATTGCCACCGGTAATGGTGTCAAGAATAAACCTATACCAAGTTGTAACACCCACATAAAAATTACGAAGCAAGGTAGTAGTGGCACTGCTGCAGAATGGTCCAAAGACGACACATCAATCAAAGACCTTTTGCCCAAACTGTGTGCGATCGAGCAATCGCAAACGGTATAGTTATAGCTCCGTCGCCAATAAATAAAACTGTGTGCAATGACTGGTCATCAGGCATGTTTGAGATTAGACTAGCGTGTGTGATGCAGGGCATACAGTTGGTGCTTATGAACTGTTTGTGATTAGACAAGATAACACAAACGGTTCTCAAAATACATATGTGTGCGAAGTACGTCATACAGTTCATTCGGACAAACTGTTTGCGTTGATCGAGCTAGAACACAAACGAGTTACCATAACAAGGTGTGTGTGATACCAGGGAAACAGTTCATTCATAAGAATTGTGTGGGAAGACCAATAATAACCCAAACGATTCACACTGACAAGCTGTGTGTGTGTGTGTGTGTGTTGTAGGCAGATGGTTGCTGCCAAACAATTGTCAGCGATGGATGGAATCATTACCGACGCTACGTTGGGAAGTGTCGTTTGTCTGTATTAATATCGCATACGTTTTATTATTATAACCCGTCTGCCTGCGCATCGCCCTGTCCTCCTCTCTCACGTCTTGTCACCGCGTTGCCACCCGAGGATTCATGTGCACGCTTCGGCAACGCTTTTGGCCACGCGTCGGCTCGATGAGCCTGTTCCCGCGCACAACCGCACATGTTTCCGTGCACAAAACCATGCTACGGCTCTAGCTTCCCGCCTGGCTCGGCGAAATCCCCAAATCCTCAATGCTTGTCGGCCTGCTATATAAACCCTCACGGCTGGCGACTCCACATTGCCTTCATCCACCTCCCTCCCCATAGCTTGTCTAGTTTGCTTCTCCCCCAATTGCCAATGGCACCGGTCGTTTGTCGTCGCTCAGCCACTCCGGCAGAGGATAGCTCCAGCTGGGAGGTTTCACCGCGTCGGCGCGGCAGTCCTCTGAAGCGTGTAGTGCACGTGGCGTCCCTCGTGGGTGTGCGCACGCCACCAAATACACGCTCCACCACCGCTGCCCGAAAGTAGCTGATGCATGTGGCCGCCACCACGCCGGCAGCTGCCAGGGCCGCCACCACACTGTCGCCCGTCTTGGCCACGACCCCGCCGTCAAGCGACGGGGTCATCACCCGCTCCGCCACTGCGGCCCGAATGCGGGAGGTCAAGGCCGCCAAAGGCCCGCCGCCATGCTTCTACGTCGCAACCCTTGCGTGCTACATCTACTTCCTAGAGAAGGAGGTGGAGCGCCAGGTCGCGCAGACGAAGAAGCTCACTGATGCCGTGACCGCAGGAGAAGCTGCAGCGGCGGCGCAGAATGCAGAGATCTACGCCGAGTCCCGCCGCTTCGAGGAGGGGCGTCTTGAGCGCCGGAGGGCAGCACTGGCAGGCAACGGACATGACTCCACCAACTCGTCGGCAGGCTCCTCCTCCACTGGCTCTTGCTGAGCGCGCTCGATTCTGCTGGAAGTAGTATAAAGCCCCTCCGTAGTACTAGTATTTATTGGCTATTTTGTTCAGTCCATCTAACTATAGATATGGTTGAACTGTACCACGTACTTTAAATTAGCTAGTATATGTAGTTGAACTAGCTATTTCAGTACGTGGTTGGCAACAATTGGGGAAAAGTTTTTCGGTTCAGCTGTCGAGTTGAACTGTTTTGTACAAAGACCACTGCTTAATGTATGAATGAAATCCATGTTTATTGAATTTCAGTTGCAAAATTACACCCTAATTGTGATTTTGTTCTTGCAAAATTTGACAAATGCTAGTGCTACAATGTTGACAAATGCCAATGTTACTAGATCGACACATGCCAATGTTTCCGATTTGACACATGGTAATTTACCCAATATGATAGAAGCAAATCTTTCCGAATTGTCTGTACTAGGCACATGGGTCATATTAGAGAAACGTTTGCGATGACGCATTGTATCAATCCTTCGCGCCAATTTTTCACTTGGCTTACGGGCGAAGGAAAAATAGCTGTCGATCTGCAAACGGGTAATCAACCTGAACCATTTGTGATGAGTGTTTATTCAGATAAAACAATGATGGTTTTTGTTTGCTATGTGAGATCAGAGATAAATACTTAGTTCATCAAACCATAGATTTCATTCGATCAAGCTTTGACTTTACATTCATACAATCGAGATACAATATAAAGAAAACTAGTTGCGGTGGTGGTGGCGGCGGCGGCGTCCTGCGGCGGCGTTGTCATGCTCCGGGGCTCAGTTGTTCAGTTCTTCAAATGAGACCGGAATGTTATGGACTTCCCGATCAAAGGGCCGGTCGTCGCGCGATCGACGGGGCCGTGGGGCGACGACTAGCTGTTGGGGAACGTTGCATGGGAAACAAAAAAATTCCTACGCTTCACCAAGATCAATCTAGGAGATGACCATCTACGAGAGGAGAGATTGCATCTACATACCCTTGTAAATCGCTAAGCGGAAGCGTTAAGAAACGCGGTTGATGTAGTCGAACATCTTCGCGATCCAATCACGATCCATCCCGCGAACTCCCGATCAAGTGCCGAATGAACGACACCTCCGCGTTCAACACACGTACATCTTGATGACGCCTTCACCTCCTCGATCCAGCGAGTGATGGTGAAGTAGTAGCCCGAGTTCTCCAGCAGCACGACGGTGTGGTGAGGTGGTGGTGGAAGAATCTTAGCAGGGCTTCCCCATGCGTTATGAGAGGAGAAGAACTACGAGGGAGAGGAGGGGCAGCGCCGTGGCAAGTTGTGGTGCGGCTGCCCTCTCTCTCCCTCTCTATATATAGGGGGGAGGGAGGAGGGGAGGGCGCCCTAGGGTTTCCCCTAGGGGCCGGCGGCCGAGGGGGGTGCGGCCAGGGTTTGGGTGCCCCCCAAGGCGCCTTGCCTCCCAAGTCAGGGAGGTCGGCGGCCCTAGGGGGTGCGGCCACCCCTTGTCCGACTCGGGCTGGGGATTGGGCGGCGCCCAGCCCCCAGTGGGCTGGTGCGCCCCCTCTTCTTGGCCCATGAGCCCCCCCAACACTTGTCGGGCCCCCACCTGAAACACCTTTCGGTACTCTGTCGAAACCTCGGTACACTCCGGAACACTTCCGGACTCCAATATCCTTCATCCTATATATCAATCTTCACCTCCGGACCATTCCGGAGTTCCTCGTCACGTATGGGATCTCATCCGGGACTCCGAATAATCTTTGGTCACCAACATAATAACTCGACTATACTTATATCGTCACCAAACGTTAAGTGTGTAGACCCTGTGGGTTCGAGAACTATGTAGACATGACCGAGACACCTCCAGGGCTAATAACCAATAGCAGGACCTGGATGCCCATATTGGTTCCTACATATTCTACAAAGATCTTTATCGGTCGAACCACGATGTCAAGGATTCAGTTAATCCCGTACTCCGTTCCCTTTGTTCATCGGTATGTTACTTGCCCGAGATTCGATCGTCGGTATCTCCATACCTAGTTCAATCTCATTACCGGCAAGTCTCTTTACTCGTTCCGTAATACTAGATCATGTGGCTAACTCTTTAGTCACTTTGCTTGCAATCTCATTATCATGTTGTATTACTGAGTCGGCCCTGAGATACCTCTCTGTCACACGGAGTAACAAATCCCAGTCTTGATCCATGCCAACTCAACATACACCCTCGGAGATACCTGTAGAGCATCTTTATAGTCACCCAGTTACATTGCGACGTTTGATAAACACAAGGTATTCCTCCGGTGTCAGCGAGTTGCATGATCTCATGGTCATAGGAACAGATACTTGACATGCAGAAAACAATAGCAGTAAACTTGACACGGTCATATGCTACGTTCATAGTTTGGGTCTTGTCCATCACATCATTCTCCTAATGATGTGATCCCGTTATCAAATGACAACTCATGTCCATGGTCAGGAAACCTCGACCATCTTTGATCAACGAGCTAGTATATTAGAGGCTCACTAGGGACACTGTGTTGTTTATGTACCCACACATGTATTTGAGTTTCCAATCAATACAATTCTAGCATGGATAATAAACATTTATCATTAACAAGGAAACATGATAATAACTAATTTATTATTGCCTCTAGGGCATATTTCCAACAGTCTCCCACTTGCACTAGAGTCAATAATCTAGCTCACATCACTATGTGATTTACACCGTAATGAATCTAACACCCATACAGTTCTGGTGTTTATCATGTTTTGCTCGTGGAAGAGGCTTAGTCAACGGGTCTGCGACATTCAGATCCATTTGTACTTTGCAAATATTTATGTCCTGTCCTTGATGTAACCACGGATGGAATTGAAGCGTCGCTTTATGTCTTTGGTCCTCTTGTGAAACCTTGGTTCCTTGGCTAGAGCAATGGCACCAGTGGTGTCATAGAACAAAGTCATTGGGTCCAGTGCACTGGGCACAACTCCAAGATCTGTCATGAACCGCTTCATCCAGACACCTTCCTTTGCCGCCTCCGAGGCAGCTATGTACTCCGCTTCGCATGTAGAATCAGCTACCACGCTTTGCTTGGAACTGCACCAGCTTACCGCTCCCTCATTGAGAATAAATACGTATCCGGTTTGAGACTTAGAGTCATCCAGATCAGCGTCAAAGCTTGCACCGACGTAACCCGTTACGACGAGCTCTTGATCACCTCCATAAACGAGAAACATTTCCTTAGTCCTTTTCAGGTACTTAAGGATATTCTTGACCGTCGTCCAGTGTTCCACTCTTGGATCACATTGAAACCTTCCGGCCATACTTATGACAAGGCTGACATTTGGTCTTTTGCATAGCATTGCATACATGATAGAGCCTATGGCAGATGCATAGGGGATGACACTCGTCTTTTCTCTATCCTCTGCAGTCACTGGGCATTGAGTCTTACTAAACTTCACACCTTGTAATACATGCAAGAACCCCTTCTTGGACTGATCCATTTTGAACTTCTTCAAAACTTTATCAAGGTATGTTCTCTATGAAAGTCCTATTAAGTGTCTTGATCTGTCTCTATAGATCCTGATGCCTAATATGAAAGCAGCTTCTCCCAGGTCCTTCATTGAAAAACTCTTGTTCAAATATTCCTTCATGCTTTCCAAAAATTCTATATTGTTTCCAATCAGCAATATGTCATCCACATATAATATTAGAAATGTTATAGAGCTCCCACTCACTTTCTTGTAAATACAAGCTTCTCTGTAAACTTGTATAAACCCAAACACTTCGATCACCTCATCAAAGAGAAGATTCCAACTCCGAGACGCTTGCACTAGCCCATAAATGGATCGCTGGAGCTTGCAAACTTTGTCAGCATTCTCTGGATCAACAAAACCTTCTGGTTGCATGATATACAACTCTTCCTTAAGGAAACCGTTAAGGAACGCTGTTTTGATATCCATCTGCCAAATTTCATAATCGAAAAATGCAGCTATTGCTAACATGATTCTAATGGACTTGAGCATCGTTGCGGGTGAGAAAGTCTCATCATAGTCAACTCCTTGAACTTGTGAAAAACCCTTTGCCACAAGTCGAGGTTTATAGATGGTGACATTACCATCCGCGTCCGTCTTCTTCTTAAAGATCCATTTATTCTGAATGGCCTTTCACCCTTCAGGTAATACTTCCAAAGTCCACACTTTGTTTTCATACATGGATCCTATCTCGGATTTCATGGCCTCTAACCATTTGTCAGAATTCGGGCCCACCATCGCTTCTCCATAGCTCGTAGGTTCATCATTGTCCAACAACATGACCTCTAAGACTGGGTTACCGTACCATTCAGGAGCAGTACGTGTCCTTGTCGACCTACGAGGTTTGATAGTAACTTGATCCGAAGCTTCATGATCACCATCACTAGCTTCCTCTTCAACTGACGTACGCTCCACAGAAACATCTTTCTGCACTGCGCTGCTCTCTGGTTGAAGCAAAGGTTCAACAACCTCATCAAGTTCTATCTTCCTCCCACTCAATTCTTTCGAGAGAAACTCTTTCTTGAGAAATGATCCGTTCTTAGGGACAAACACTTTGCCTTCGGATCTGAGATAGAAGGTATACCCAACCGTCTCTTTTGGGTATCCTATGAAGACGCATTTTTCCGCTTTGGGTTCGAGCTTTTCTGGCTGAAGCCTTTTGACATAAGCATCGCATCCCCAAACTTTAAGAAACGACAACTTTGGTTTCTTGCTAAACCACAGTTCATACGGCGTCGTCTCAACAGATTTAGATGGTGCCCTATTTAAAGTGAATATAGCTGTCTCTAACGCATAACCCCAAAATGATAGTGGCAAATCGGCATGAGACATCATAGAATGCACCATATCCAATAAGGTTCGATCACGACGTTCGGACACACAATTACGCTGTGGTGTTCTAGGTGGCGTCAACTGTGAAACAATTCCACATTATCTTAAGTGATTGCCAAACTCATAATTCAGATATTCTCCTCCTTAATCAGATCGTAGGAATTTAATCTTCTTGTTATGATGATTCTCAACTTCACTCTGAAATTGCTTGAACTTTTCAAACGTTTTAGACTTGTGTTTCATTAAGTAAATATACCCATATCTACTTAAGTCATCGGTGAAGGTGAGAAAGTAACGATATCCACCGCTCGCCTCAATGCTCATCGGACTGCACACATCAGTATGTATGATTTCCATCAAGTCACTTGCCCGTTCCATTGTTCCAGAGAACGGGGTTTTAGTCACCTTGCCCATGAGGCATGGTTCACATGTGTCAACTGATTCAAAATCAAGTGACTCTAAAAGTCCATCAGTATGGAGCTTCTTCATGCGTTTTACACCAATATGACCTAAGCGGCAGTGCCACAAGAAAGTGGTACTATCATTATCAACTCTACATCTTTTGGCATCAATGTTATGAACATGTGTATCATCACTATCAAGATTCAATAAGAATAAACCCCTCACATTGGGTGCATGACCATAAAAGATATTACCCATATAAATAGAACAACCATTATTCTCTGATTTAAATGAGTAACCGTCTCACATTAAACAAGATCCAGATATAATGTTCATGCTCAACGCAGGCACTAAATAACAATTATTCAGGTTCATCACTAATCCCGATGGTAATCGAAGAGCGAGCGTGCCGACGGTGATCACATCAACCTTGGAACCATTTCCCATGCGCATCGTCACTTCGTCCTTTGCCAGCATCCGTCTATTCCGTAGTTCCTGCTTTGAGTTGCAAATGTGAGCAACCGAACCGGTATCAAATACCCAGGTACTACAACGAGAGTTGGTAAGGTACACATCAATAACATGTATATCATATATACCTTGTTCGGTGTTGGCCGCCTTCTTGTCGGCCAGATACTTGGGGCAATTCTGCTTCTAGTGACCAGTTCCCTTGCAATGAAAGCACTCAATTTCCGGCTTGGGTCCAGCCTTGGGTTTCTTCATGGGAGGGGCAACTGCTTTGCCACTCTTCTTGGAGTTACCCTTCTTGCCCTTGCCATTCTTCTTGAAACCAGTGGTTTTATTGACCATCAACACTTGATGCTCCTTCTCGATTTCTGACTCAGCGACTTTCAGCATCGCAAACAGCTCGGCGACTAATTTGTTCATCCCTTGCATGTTATAGTTCAACACAAAGCTTTTGTAGCTAGGTGGCATTGATTGAAGAACTCTGTCAGTGATCGCCTCTGGCGGGAACGTAATTCCCAACTCAGCTAGACAGTTGGAATACCCAGACATTCTGAGTATGTGCTCACCGACAGACCCGTTCACCTCCATCTTGCAAGCATAGAACTTATCAGAGGTCTCATACCTCTCGATCCGGGCATTTTTCTCAAAAATAAACTTCAACTCCTGGAACGTCTCATATGCTCCATGACGTTCAAAACGTCTTTGAAGTCCCGTATAGCACACTAAACTATTGAGTAGTCATCAGAACGCGCCTGCCAGACGTTCGCAACGTCTGCAGACGACACTGGAGCGGGTGGCGCACTGAGCGGTGCATCAAGGACATAAGCCTTTTGGGAAGCCGTGAGGATAATCCTCAGATTACGGGCCCAGTCTACAAAGTTACTTCCATCGTCTTTCAACTTGGCTTTCTCTAGGAACGCATTGAAATTCAGGGGAGCTACTGCGCGAGCCATTGATCTACAACATAAATTTGCAAAGATTACTCAGACTATTGTTCTAGATAATGAGTTTAGTTAATCATATTACTTAAAACTCCCACTCAAATTGACATCCCTCGGGTCATCCGAGTGCTACATGATCCAGATTCACCAACCCAAGTCCGATCACCACGTGAGATGAGGTGGTTTCAGTGGTGAACATCTCCATGTTGATCATATCTACTATATGACTCATGTTCGACCTTTCGGTCTCTTGTGTTCCAAGGCCATGTCTGATTGTCTGTACATGCTAGGCTTGTCAAGTTTAACCCGAGTGTCCGCATGTGCAAAACTGGCTTGCACTCGTTGTATGTGAACATAGAGTCTATCACACCCGATCATCACGTGGTGCTTCGAAATGACGAACTTCCACAATGGTGCACACTCGGGGAGAACACAATTTTCATCTTGAAATTTTAGTGAGGGATCACCTTATAATGCTACCGTCGTCCTAAGCAAAAATAAGATGCATAAAAGGATTAACATCACATGCAAATCATAAGTGACATGATATGGCCATGAGCTTGTGCTTTTGATCTCCATCTCCAAAGCACCGGCATGATCTCCATCGTCACCGGCATGACACCATGATCTCCATCATCGTGTTGCCATCAAGGTTGTCATGCCAACCATGCTTCTACTACTATTGCTACCGCTTAGCGATAAAGTAAAGCATTACATAGTGCTTAATGAGTGACACGCAGGCCATATAATAATTAAAGACAACCCTATGGCTCCTGCCGGTTGCCGTATGCATCAACATGCAAGTTGATATAAACTATTACAAAACATGATCATCTCATACATCAAATATATACCATCATGTATTTGTCCATATCATATCACAACATACCCTGCAAAAATAAGTTAGACGTCCTCTAATTTGTTGTTGCATGTTTTACGTGGCTGCTATGGGTATCTAGCAAGAATGATTCTTACCTACGCAAAACCACAACAGTGATATACAAGTTGCTATTTAACCTTCTACAAGGACTGCCTTTGTCGAATCAGATTCAACTAAGGTGGGAGAGACAGACACCCACCATCCATATTATGCAACAAAGTTACATGTCAATCGATGGAACCGGTCTCATGTACGTGGAAATGTAAAGTTGGCCTGGGCCGCTTCATCCCACAATACCGCCGAATCAAGAAAAGACCAAGGAAGGAAGCAATCTGAATATCAACGCCCACAAACTCCTTTGTATTCTACTCGTGATGTCATCTACGCATAGACCTAGCTCTGATACCACTATTGGGGAACGTTGCATGGGAAACAAAAATTTCCTACGCTTCACCAAGATCGATCTAGGAGATTACCATCTACGAGAGGAGAGAATGCATCAACATACCCTTGTAGATCGCTAAGCGGAAGTGTTAAGAAACGCGGTTGATGTAGTCGAACGTCTTCGCGATTCAATCACGATCCGTCCCGCGAACTCCCGATCAAGTGCCGAACGAACGACACCTCCGCGTTCAACACACATACAGCTTGATGACGCCTTCACCTCCTCGATCCAGCGAGCGATGGTGAAGTAGTAGCCCGAGTCCTCCAGCAGCACGACGGCGTGGTGAGGCGGTGGTGGAAGAATCTCAGCAGGGCTTCGCCGTGCGTTATGAGAGGAGAAGAACTACGAGGGAGAGGAGGGGCAGCGCCGTGGCAAGTTGTGGTGCGGCTGCCCTCTCTCTCCCTCTCTATATATAGGGGGAAGGGAGGAGGGGAGGGTGCCCTAGGGTTTCCCCTAGGGGCCGACGGCCGAGGGGGGGTGCATCCAGGGTTTGGGTGGCCCCCCAAGCCGCCTTGCCTCCCAAGTCAGGGAGGTCGGCGGCCCTCGGGGGTGCGGCCACCCCTTGGCCGACTCGGGCTGGGGATTGGGAGGCGCCCAGCCACCCAGTGGGCTGGTGCGCCCCCTCCCCTTGGCCCATGAGGCCCCCCAACACGTGCCCCCCCCGAAACTCCTTTCGGTATTCTGTCGAAACCTCGGTACACTCCGAAACACTTCCAGACTCCAATATCCTTCATCCTATATATCAATCTTCACCTTTGGACCATTCAGGAGTTCCTCGTCATGTCCGAGATATCATCCGGGACTCCGAACAACCTTCGGTCACCAACATAATAACTCGACTATACTTATATCGTAACCAAACGTTAAGTGTGTAGACCTTGCGGGTTCGAGAACTATGTAGACATGACCGAGACACCTCCACGACCAATAACCAATAGCGGGACCTGGATGCCCATATTGGTTCCTACATATTCTACGATGATCTTTATCGGTCGAACCACGATGTCAAGGATTCAGTTAATCCCGTACTCCGTTCCCTTTGTTCATCGGTATGTTACTTGCCCGAGATTCGATCGTCGGTATCTCCGTACCTAGTTCAATCCTGTTACCGGCAAGTCTCTTTACTCGTTCCATAATACAAGATCCTGCGGCTAACTCTTTAGTCACTTTGCTTGCAAGCTCATTATGATGTTGTATTGCTGAGTGGGCCCTGATATACCTCTCCGTCACACGGAGTAACAAATCCCAGTCTTGATCCATGCCAACTCAACAGACACCCTTGGATATACCTGTAGAGCATCTTTATAGTCACCCAGTTACGTTGCGATGTTTGATACACACAAGGTATTCCTCCGGTGTCAGCGAGTTGCATGATCTCATGGTCATAGGAACATATACTTGACATGCACAAAACAATAGCAATAAACTTGACACAATCATATGCTACGTTCATAGCTTGGGTCTTGTCCATCACATCATTCTCCTAATGATGTGATCCCGTTATCAAATGACAACTCATTTCCATGGTCAGGAAACCTCGACCATCTTTGATCAACGAGCTAGTATATTAGAGGCTCACTAGGGACACAGTGTTGTCTATGTACCCACACATCTATTTGAGTTTCCAATCAATACAATTCTAGCATGGTTAATAAACATTTATCATGAACAAGGAAATATGATAATAACTAATTTATTATTGCCACTAGGGCATATTTCCAACACTAGCGGGGCTGCGAGGAAGCTGTCGACGGCGATGGCTGATGTCTAATGATACGTCTCTGTCGTATCTACTTTTCCTCACACTTTTGCCCTTGTTTTGGACTCTAATTTGCATGATTTGAAGGAAACTAACCCGGACTGACGCTGTTTTCAGCAGAACCACCATGGTGTTGTTTTTGTGCAGAAATAAAAGTTCTCGGAATTGGACGAAACTTTTTGGAGATTTATTTTGGAATAAATAAAAAATACTAGAGCCAAGAACCACCGGAGGGGGCCCCCTGGCTGGGCAAGATACACCAGGGCAAATAACATATTAAAGAATTATGATGATTGGACTCTTCCTGAACCACTACCTAAACCCACTTCGAAGAAGAGGGGTATCTTATTTCTCAGTCCTGAAGATATGCAAGAGGCAAAGAAATCTATGAAATAAAAAGGTATTAAACCTGAGGATGTTAAGAATTTACCACCTATTGAAGAAATACATGGCCTTGACACACCACCACCTCCACAGGTGGTAGAGGTAAATTCTTTATTAAAGTTGATGAAGGTGATATCCCTTACAATAAACATCCTAGTCAGTGCTTACATGAGTTTGACAACTATATTATGAAGCAAGATCATTTCAATGCACATGTCCTGAAACAATTGAAATATAATTATGATATGATTGCTCGCTTGAGTGACTTGCTATTTAGAATCAATAATGATGTTAGAGGTGTAGGAAAGCATGCCTCTATGGTTCAAACTCTGTTAGAACAAGTTGCTAAGTCTCAAAAAGAATTGCTTGATGAAATGAATAATAATATGAATGATTTTGCTGCTAGAGTAGTAACTAGAGGAGGTAGAATGACCCAAGAACCACTTTATCCCGAGGGTCATCCTAAAAGAATTGAACAAGACTCTCAGAGAATTAATACGGATGCACCTAGTCCTTCTAAAAAGAAAAAGAAAAAGAAAAATGATAGGGCTCTGCATACCTCTAGTGAACCTGAGATACGAAAACCTCCTGATAATAATGATGTCTCTATTTCCGATGCTGAAACTCAGTCTGGTAATGAACATTCACCAAGTGATAATGAAAATGATAATGATGATGTTCATGAAGATGGTCAACCCAATAATGATAAAGAACCAGATAATGATGTTGAAATAGAGCCTGCTCCTGATCTTGATAACCCACAATCTAAAAATAAACGTTATGATAAAAGAGACTTTGTGGCTAGGAAACATGGTAAAGAAAGAGAGCCATGGATTCAGAAACCCATGCCATTTCCACCCAAGCCATCTAAGAAAAAGGATGATGAAGATTGAGCGCTTTGCTGAAATGATTAGACCAGTCTTTTTGCGTACCCGCTTAACTGATATTTTAAAGATGGCCCCCTATGCGAAGTATATGAAAGATATCATCACTAATAAAAGAAAGATACCTGAAGCTGAAATCTCCACCATGCTTGCTAATTATTCTTTTAAGGATGGAGTACCTAGAAAACTTGGAGATCCAGGAATACCAACTATACCTTGCTCCATTAAAAGAAACTATGTCAAAACTGCTTTGTGTGACTTGGGAGCCGGTGTTAGTGTTATGCCTTTCTCCTTATATAAGAGACTTGATTTGAATAAACTCACACCTACTAAAATATCATTGCAAACGGCTGACAAATCAACTGCCATACCTATCGGTATTTGTGAGGACGTGCCCGTTGTTGTTGCAAATGTTACTATCTTAACGGACTTTGTTATTCTTGAGATGCCCGAGGACGACAACATGTCGATTATCCTTGGTAGACCCTTTTTGAATACTGCAGGGGCTTTTATTGATTGCAATAAAAGCAAAGTCACTTTTCATATCAATGGTAATGAGCATACGGTGCACTTTCCGAAGAAGCAATTCCAAGTGAATGGTATAAATGTTATTGAAGAATCTCCGACCATCACTATTGGAAGTTTTCAATTACCTCTACCTACTGCCAAAAAGAAATATGATATACTTATTGTTGGGGATATGCACATCCCCATTGAGGTAACTTAGTGTTTTACGAAAGTTCTTCGATATCATTCTAATCGGAAATGGTTGTTAATAAGACTTGATCAACCTTATTAATGGATCATTTTGAGAGGTATGAAGTTGATGAACCTAGTAAGCACAACTCTCTGTTCCCACCATTTATTTTCTGTTTTAGTTAGTGAAATAAAATAAAATGCCATGTTTATCCTGTTTTCTGTAAAAAATGGCCCAAAAATAAAAGTCCTCAGAATGTTCTGAAAATTTAATACGATTTTTTTCCGAATATTTCTGAATTTCTGGTGCAAATAATACCAGAGGGGGGTGCACCTGGTGCCCACAAGACACTGATGACCCACAAGTATAGGGGATCAATCGTAGTCCTTTCGATAAGTAAGAGTGTCGAACCGAACGAGGAGGAGAAGGAAATGACACGCGGTTTTTAGCAATGTAATTTCTACAAGCACTGAAATTGTAGGTAACAGATAGTTTGATAGCAAGATAATTGGTAACAAGCAAGTAACGGTAACGGTAAATAAGGTGCAGCAAGGTAGCCCAATCCTTTTGAGGCAAAGGACAGGCCAAAACAATCACTAGTGATAGGCAAAGTGTTCTTGAGGGTACACGGGAATTTCGTCTAGTCACTTTTATCATGTTGGTTTGATTCGTGTTCACTACTTTGATAATTTGATATGTGGGTGGACCGGTGCTAAGGTGTTGTTCTTACTTGAACTAACAACCTACTTATGATTAACCCCCTCGGAAGCATCCGCAACTACGAGAAAAGCATTAAGACAAAGTCTAACCATAGCATTAAACGTGTGGATCCAAATCAGCACCCTTACGAAGTAGTGCATAAACTAGGGTTTAAGCTTTTGTCACTCTAGCAACCCATCATCTAATAACTACTCCACAATGCATTCCCTTAGGCCCATGAATGGTGAAGTGTCATGTAGTCGACGTTCACATGACACCATTAAGGGAATCACAACATACATATCATCAAAATATCGAACACATATCAAATTCACATGATTACTCGCAACATGACTTCTCTTGTGACCTCAAGAACAAAGGTAACTACTCACAAATAATAATCATGCTCAAGATCAGAGGAGTATTGAATAGCATAATGGATCTGAACATATAATCTTCCACCAAATAAACCATATACTAATCAACTACACAAGGTAATCAACACTACTAGTCACCCACAGGTACCAATCAGAGGTTTCGGTACAAAGATTGAACACAAAAGATGAACTAGGGTTTGAGAGGAGATGGTGCTGTTGAAGATGTTGATGAAGATTGGCCTCCCAAAGATGAGAGGGGTGTTGGTGATGACGATAGCTTCGATTTCCCCCTTCGGGAGGGAAGTTCCCCCGGCGGAATCGCTCCACCGGAGGGCAAAAGTGCTCCTGCCCAAGTTCCACCTCGAGGCGGCGATGCTTCATCCCAAAAGTCCTCCTCTGATTTTTTCTAGGTCAAGAGTGACCATATACCAGAAGATGGGCATCGGAGGTGGGCCGAGGTGGCCACAACCCATCAGGGCGCGCCCAGGGGGGCCTGGCGCGCCCTGGTGGGTTGTGCCCACCTGGGAGGCCCCCTCCGGTAGTTTTCTGCTCCAGTATTTTTTATTAAATGCAAAAATAATCTCCATAAAATTTCAGCTTCATTGGAGTTGTGCAGAATGGGTATCTCTGACGTGCTTTTCTTAGGTACAGAATTTCAGCTGTCGGTGTTCTCCCTCTTTGTGTAAACCTTGCATATTATGAGAGAAAAGGCATTAGAATCACTCCCCAAGGCATTAGTATTCAACAAAACAAAGTAAATAACTGTAGGAAATCATGATGCAAAATGGACGTATCAGACACCAGGGCGCGCCAGCACCCCTAGGCGCGCCCTAGTGGGTTGTGGCCCCCACGTGGGCCCCTCACATATTCCCTTAGCCCACATCACCCCCTACCTCCAGAAAAAAATCACCACAGCCACCATTCCCGTGTTCTTGCTCTCAAACCCGCGGATTTCGATCTCTTTGCTCGAAGCTCCATTTCTGAAACTGTTTGGAGGGATTACTACTTGGTATGTGACTCCTCCGTTGCTCCAATTAGTTTTTGATTTAGTGGGTTATTCTTAGAGTAACTAGCTACTCTTGGTGCTTCTGTAGATGATCTTGCATGTTGAATTCTTAGAGCTCTAAGCAGTTTGAATGCTTAATATGGCCTCTATGCATGCTTAGGAGTAGTTGCTATCAATTTCACGAAGTTTTGTTGAGAAATTTTTTTATAGGCTAAAATTTTCAGAAATTTTATTATAGGAATAAGATGGAGTTCTTTAGGAAGTTTTCCTCCAAGAAAAGTGCCAAAGGAGTCATTGGGAAATCGTTGGATAATGACATTCACACTCCACGAAGGTGGAGGTGCGACCGTGCGAATGGCCGCATGATGCCTTCATGGAGGAGGCCGGGTTCCATCAAGAGTTTGCTCAATTTGTTGCAAACGATGGGTTGACCGAGTTCCTCATAGCTAAGTGTGACCAATATCACATCCTTACAAATTCCATTGTGCAAAGTTTTCATTTCCTGAGAAAGAATAATCCCCCTGAGGTGTAGTTTAACCTTTATGCTGAAACTCACAAAATGCAGCTAACTGACTTTTGTGACATATGCTTGATCCCCTCTGATGGGGAATTGAGAGAACCTAGACCAGTGGAGTTTGAGGACTTTCTCCTCACTTTAACAGTGGGTGAGGATAGAGGCGTGTTGAATGCTACTGCTACCAGTCTGCAGTTTCCTTCAGTGCATTACTTTGCTTTGTTCATCGCGAAGTGTTTAACCGCTAGGGACAAGGTTGGCGCACTCAGTGTCCCCGACTTTGCTATTTTACGCCGTGCACTGTATGATGATCACACCTGTAGTATGGGGGCTATTATTGCACGTCGCTTACACCTTAACATGACTAAGGGAAAGATACATGGTGGAATTTACGCTACTCGTTTAGCGAGACACTTTAATGTTCAGATTCGCCCACATGATTATCTCTTGTCCCAAGTTTATCTAGATCACAAGTCGTTGCAAGATCACCAATTTCTTGATGTAACTGATTCTCTCCGTGACATTCGTTACAACCTAGTATTCAGCGTAGAAACCCATGATATTATTCCGTTGCCTGCACCTGCTCTGTTTGATTCTATTGCCAGGAACGGATACAGGATTATGCCAGATGACATTACAGCCTACTAGAACAACCTAGTAGCTGCTGAGGAGGAGCCCCAGGGGTGGGACGCTCCGGTGCCGCCTCCACCTCACTTTGACTTGGGACCAGATGGTTTCTACGGATGCTGATTACCAAGCTAGGCCAAAAGCCTAAGCTTGGGGGAGTACGTATTTCCACCGACATTACATTCATGTTCACACATTTCATTCCAGTTGTCGGTGTTCACACTTTTTCATTGTAATATCCATGCTAAATTTGTTTTCTCGCTTTCTTCTTGTGTGTTTGAAAAACTTTAAGAAAATCCAAAAATATTTCCTACTTCTTTTCGGTTTTTCTTTCTAGCCTAGTTTAATTGTAGTATAAAAAAAACCCAAAAAGATTTCTCGTTTCTTCTTTTACTTGTTGGGAGCTTTCCCGTGTAAATAGTTTTTCTTGTTTTTGTATTTCCTCTTTAATTTGCTTTCTTCAAGGAAAACCAAAAACTCCAAAAATATTTCAGTGTGTTTCTCTGAAATTCTTTTCTTTTTTGTTTGAGTCATACCAAGGAGAAGACCACGATGAAAACGTTGAGCGGCTCTCATATGCATCATTGTTGATCTAACAAAGAGCCCATTTTACCTTGTCTTCTCCTCTTGAATAAAATGTTGCAAATTCCAGCTTAGTCCACGGCACTCTTGCACTATTAGTATTTTCTTATCATTCGGTCGTGCAAGTGAAAGGCAATAATGACGATATTTGATGAAGTGACTGTGGCAAAGAAAAGCGGGTATGAACTCATCTTGTTTTTGTTTTTGTAAATATGTTTAACCTAGTATCCTTGATTCAGCATATTATGATCAAACATGTTTGCAATGACCATTAGATATTATAGTTGTTCATACCATGCTTAAGTAGCTAGGAGTGGATAATGATTTATCTTGGACGTCAACATGCATTAAAATGGTTGTGATGTGGTATGATGATATGGTATCCTCCTCTGAATGTTTCAAGTGGCTTGACTTGGCACATGTTCACGCATGTAGTTGAATCAAAACCAACATAGCCTTCATGATATTTATGTTCATGGTGTCCATATCCTACTCATGCTAGTAGTCAATGTTTATTATATGTAATGCATGTTCATGACCGTTTTCGCTCTCTAGCTGGCCGCTTCTCAATCTATTTGCTAGCCTTCACCTGTACTAAGCGAGAATACTGCTTGTGCATCAAAATCCTTAAACTAAAGTTATGCCAGATGAGTCCACTATATCTACCTATATGCGGTATTACCGTGCCGTTCCAAAGTAAATTTGCATGTGCCATCTCTAAAAATTCAAATAAACATATGTTTTGTATGCTTGGACCGCTCATGGAGTGACAGGGGGCGGTCAGTATATTCCATGCTAAGCGGGTTATTCTCATGATGAGTGTTTATTCACTCGTCCTTACACGAGAGGGGCGGTAATAGGGATTCCCAGTCCCGAATTCAAAAATAAAAAATAATTAAACAAAACTCCCCCAGGAATGTTGTTGGTTTGGACGGTACCCGTGGATGTGGCTAGCAGTGGAGTGTGATTGTTGGTGGAGGGGGAGTAAACCTTTACTTCTACCTCTTAGGAACCGCCGCTAATTTGTTTAGCATGGAAGATATTGATAACTCTTGGTCGTAACATTGACAGGAAGGGTGTACCTCCCAAAATTATATCTATCTTTGTTTTAAAACTTGAGCTCTGGCACCGCTGCAAATCCATGCTTCCCTTTGCGAAGGGACTATCTATTTACCTTTATGTTGAGTCATCACCTTCTCAAATAAGCGCCAGACCTGAGAGCACTATTGTCATCCTCCTGCATTGTGTATAGTTGATGTTGGGTGCAGCATGACTGGATATTTTCAACCATGAATTACAATGTTTAGTCGCTGCTTGAACTTTGGAGGTGCCCTGCATTTATGTTTTGCGGTCTCGGAAAGGGCTAGCGAGATACCACTATTGTCATATTGTATCATGATTGTTTTGACAAAGTGTTGACGCTTGAGATATCTTATTATTGCTCGCTAGTTGCTTATGTTATTGATTTGAGTTAATATGATTTCTAAGAGTTATTGTTGGCATGGTTAGTCATAATCTTTGCTGAAAACCTGGGTGCTACTTAAGCATATATATGTAAACAAGAACAAAAGAGTTCGTAAAAGTTTTTCTTTATCACTTTCAGTTTGTCAACTGAATTGCTTGAGGACAAGCAATGGGTTAAGCTTGGGGGAGTTGATACAACTCCGTCGTATCTATTTTTCCTCACACTTTTGCCCTTATTTTGGACTCTAATTTGCATGATTTGAATGAAACTAACCCGGACTGACGCTGTATTCAACAGAACTACCATGGTGTTGTTTTTGTGAAGAAATAAAAGTTCTCAAAATTGGACGAAACTTTCTGGAGATTTATTTTAGAATAAAAAAAAGATGCCATGCAAGTTCTTTTCCATAAGCACGTATGACTATTTACGGAATGCATGCCTACATTACATTTATGAACTGGAGCTAGTTCTACGTTGTGACGCCCGGATAATTAGGCTATAGTAATCCCACGCTAATGATGCCACGTCACCATGTTTACTGTTGTTAAACTCGCGTGGAATCAAACCCCATTCAAATTAAAATTTAAAGTAAAGTCAAACAATGAAAGTTTTCAAACATTAAAACTAAAATGTTCTAAGGGTGACAAATAAATCATAAGTAATTATGGTGGAGAATCCACATTTTTATAAAATGTTTAACAGCTCTAAATTAAATAAAACAGAGGCCAAAATAATTATTAAATGCCCTTTTGAATTTTTGCAGTTTTCAAATATTTTCAAAAGGTCCCCAACCTTTTTGTGGCAGTGCCATAAATGGCATTGAAAATAATGGGCTTCATGCCATATTTATACTAAAGGTATTTTGCTGCTAAATTATATAATAACAGAAGCAAATAAAAAGAAAAGCTAAAAATAAAATAAAATGAAAAGGCCCAA
Source organism: Elymus sibiricus (assembly GCA_039707655.1). NCBI lineage: Eukaryota > Viridiplantae > Streptophyta > Magnoliopsida > Poales > Poaceae > Elymus > Elymus sibiricus. Next base: position 199,883,312 of record CM077663.1, on the reverse strand, counting down.
ACCCCTCCCCCGGCCCAACTCGGCCGTGGCCAGCCAGGCCGGCCCAGCCCACCCCAAGCCATCACCTACCCCCAACTGCTCACTCCCCCGTGGCAGCGCCGGAGCCGCCCCGATCGCCGGCGCCGCACGCGTCGCCCATCCGGCGGCGACCCGAGGGGATAAGGATCCCCCTCCGGCGCCTCTCCCCCTCCCCCGCAAACCCTAGACGCCTCCCAGATCCCCCTCGTCCCCTTCCTTGCTCCTGTTCGAGCTCGCCCGAGAGCTCCCATCGCCGCCGCCGTCAATCCCGCGCTCTCCGTCGCCCCCGCACAGCACCGTGAAAGCACATTTGCTCCCTTGGTGGTTTTGGTAATTAATAACAACATATAAGTCATTGAACTAATGCCTCTACCAAGTATGTTTCAGGAAATGTTCAATGATAGGGTTGGCAAAAGGATTGAGGAGATTGTGGAGATACCCCAAGATGCAAAGGAAATAGGTTGGCCAAGCTTCAAGAAAGAGGACTCTACATTTTATATTTGTGAGAAATCACTTTGAGTCCATAGGAAAGACAATACTATCAAAAGGGGGTAAGGTCTTGAATGGTGAACAATATGCTCATACGTGCACAAGTGACATTCGCCAAAAACATCCACAAGCTCTCCCACCAAAGTCTGTCCTAAGCCAAACACTCAAAATCGGTGCAACCAACTTTCCATACCGGTGCCACCGATTCCAAACCCTAGACAGACTCAGCCAAACCCTAGCCACTTCGGTGCAACCGATTCCATACCGGTGCCACCGAGTTTAGGTTGCCAACTTTCTGTTACGCAAATTCACGTTTTCGTTCCCACCGAGAATGTTGGATCGGCGTCACCGAGATTGGAAATCTGACCGTTGGTCACCTTATCGGTGCAACCGAAATTCCTACATCGGTCTCACCGAGATTCAAAAGTTGCCACCTTTTGGTCACTTCGGTACCACCGAGATTCACACATCGGTGTCACCGAGTTGGTCATTTTGTGTGTAACGGTTGGATTTTTGGGGATGCCTATATATACCCCTTCACCACCAACCACTCGAGAAGAGAGCACTCAGAACTATTCCATACTTGCCCATCCAGTTTTCTGAGAGAGAACCACCTAGTCTTGTGTTGAGGTCAAGATCTTCCACTCCAATCATATGGATCTTGATTTCTAGCCTCCCAAGTTGCTTTCCACCAATCCATTCTCTTCTACCCAGCCAAATCTGTGAGAGAGTGATTGTGTGTTGAGGAGTCTATCATCTTGAAGCACAAGAGCAAGGAGTTCATCGTCATTACCGAGCCTATTACCTTTTGGAGGGTGGTGCCTCCTAGATTGGTTAGGTGTCGCTTGGGAGCCTCCTACTGCGTGTTGTGGAGTTGAACCAAGAAGTTTGTACGGGCAAGGAGATCGCCTACTTCGTGAAGATCTACCCATAGTGAGGCTAGTCCTTCGTGGACGGAAGCCGTTATGGAATAGTCAAGGTTGCTACTTCGTGGACCCTTATGGGTGGAGCCCTCCGTGGACTCTCGCGACCGTTACCCTTCGTGGGTTGAAGACTCCATAAACGTGGATGTACGATAGCGCCACATATCGGAACCACGGGAAAAATCATCGTGTCTACAACTGCGTTTGATTCTCCTACCCTATCCCTTCTATACATGCTTGTTGTTATTTTCCGCTGCCATATACTCTTAGACTTGCATGTGTAGGGTGTACTTGACTTGCCATGAAATCCTAAAAACTGTCAACCCTAAAACATGGCATAGGCAAAAAAATTATTTGGTCAAGTAGTCTAATCACCCCCCTCTAGACATACTTTCGGTCCTACAAGTGGTATCAGAGCTTTGGTCTCCATTGCTTAGGTCTCACAACCTAGGAGAGTATGGCGTCTAGTGAGGGAAGTTATCACCGTAGAGGTCCGTACTTTGATGGCACTAATTTTGCTAGTTGGAAGCACAAAATGAAAATGCATATTCTTGGTCATAACCCCGCCGTTTGGGCTGTTGTTCGTGTTGGCTTGCAAGGTGAGTTCTTTGCGGATGGATGGGAACCGGATCGTGAAGCGACCGCGGATGAGTTGAAGATGTTGCAACTCAATGCTCAAGCATGCGACATTCTATTCAACTGCTTATGCCCCGAAGAATTCAACAAAATCAGTCGTCTTGAGAATGCAAAAGAGATTTGGGATACTTTGGTTGATATGCACGAAGGAACCGAGTCCGTGAGAGAATCCAAGTTAGATGTTCTTCAAGGTCAGCTTGACAAGTTCAAGATGAAGGATGGTGAAGGAGTCGCAGAGATGTACTCTAGGCTAGCTCTCATCACAAATGAGATTCCCGGCTTAGGAAGCGAAGAAATGACAGACAAATTCATCATCAAGAAGATACTTAGAGCTTTGGATGAAAGATACGACACCGTGTGCACATTGATCCAAATGATGCCCAACTACAAAGATCTCAAGCCTACGGAAGTCATTGGAAGGATTGTTGGTCATGAGATGACACTCAAAGACAAGGAAGAGCTACATCACAAGTCTAGCGGTGCTTACAAAGCCACAAGTGATGCTCCCGCAACTTCAAACAACAACCTTGTCACCAATGAAGAGATAAGTCTCATGGTCAAGAAATTCAACAAGTTCTACAAGAATAGAGGCAAAGAAAGAAGCTCCAATTCTAGATATGATGTGAAGCGTTCGTCAAGTCGTGACCGCAATTGCTACAATTGTGGGAAGCCCGGACACTACTCAAATGAGTGCACGGCTCCCTACAAACGAAGAGAAGAGTCACCTCGAAGACGAAGCTCAAGGAATGATTCACCTCAAAGAGAGAGAAGGAGTAGAGATGATCGTTATGAACGAAGACCCTCAAGGAGAAGTAGGGATTCGGAGAAGAAGGACAAGTACACCAAGAGCTACACAAGAAGAAAACATCAAGCTCATGTTGGTGAATGGGTTTCCGGCTCCGACTCCGACGACAACTCCGAGAGAAGCTATCACTCCGACTCCGACTATAGTCAAGATGATGGTGTTGCCGGAATTGCTCTAGTGACTACCAACTCCTACGATCTATTCGATTCACCAAACGAAGGGAGTGGAAGTTGCTTCATGGCTAAAGTCCCCAAGGTATCACACCCCGAATATCTTGATTTTGATAGTGATGAAGATGATTTGCTTTGTGATGATGACTTGCTTTGTGAGAAAACTAGTGATATTGATAAAAATGAACTTGATAATTCTCATGCTAGTCAAGATAAGTCACTTGATGATGATAAGGTGAAAATAGAAGAACTGGCTAAAGAACTAAACACTCTTAAGTTAGCTCATGAATCTACTCTCGAAGATCATAGAGAGCTTGTGAGAACTCATGAGAAGCTACACTTCGAGAAGCTCAACTTGGAGCAAGAGCATGAGTTTCTCAAAGCTATCAATGACGATCTCCGAAAGAAGACTTCATCTTATCTAGCCAAATGACTACTCTTGTCTACATTCATGCCTCAAGTTAAAACTAAGCAATCTAGTAACAAAGGCAAGAAAGGTTCTTCATCTAGTAGCAACAATAAAAATGCTAAACCCAATGATGTTGCTTCTAGTAGTTCTATTGATTCCACTAATGATGATTCTCTTAGCCAAGTTACACTTGAGCAAGAAAATGCTTTATTGAAAGGAATTATAGAGAAAGGTGTCTACAAGAGTCTTGCCGGATGTAAGCAATTTGAGGAAATTGTACGCAAGCATGGAGGATACCGGAAGAATCGTGGTGTTGGCTACTTCAACGCTAATGGAGTTGAATGGGAAGAAGGTCAATACCCCAAGCCCAAGTTTGTTCCTCAAAAAGAGAAGTATGAAAATACTCTTCCCAAGGGGACAAACACTCGAGATGACCTTCCACCACAAGACCACAAGCTCAAGGGCAAGAACAAGCTTCAAGAGGACATTGACTCATATGAAGATGAATCCCTAGCTATGGTGGAGTGGGTTCCCAAGGCTACTTCAAGCTCAACTTCTACAAAGGCTACTTCAACACCAAGGATCCCCATCAACTTGATGTGGGTTCCCAAGAAGAAGAACTAGTAAGTTCTTGAGGGGTGACTCCGCCAATGAAATTCACTTATATTCATTATTGGCAAGAATTATTTGCAATCAACATCAACTCTATGCAATAGTTCAAGGAGTCACACATTCCCTCAAAGGTAAGCAAGGGACAAGGTAAACAACAAATCAATGGACATCATAACATATGCTTTGCACTCCATGTCCATAGATATCCTTGTATTTGTCTCTTGTGTGTGTTGGGACTAACCCATGTAGGTGAGAAGAGTAAGGAAACAACAAGGATGCTCCCAACTCTTGGTGATCTTCATCAACCTTGAGCATCCACAACTACCTCACCAACATGAAGTCTTCATCGACAAAACCCAAGGTTAGTTTATCCCTCTTATGGGGGGATGTCACATCAAGGGGGAGCTTTACTCTAAGACTTGAGTCAAAGCATCTCTTAGTATGCGACAACATTAAATGCTTTATGTAAAAGTGGTAACCCCACTTATGCTTAAACGATGAGTATGACCTATGATCAAGTATTCTTACTTGGATCCTAAGTCAAATACTCATATATAGATGACTTCGTCATCGCCCAAATGCTTGTTAGATGCTAGTGTGTTTGTGCATGTTTTTCATGATTTCATTCGACATCTTTATTGTGTGAGCATGTTGGTCTGCATTTATTTTCTCATTCGAGGACATCCAATTGGTGCTATTTGGCTTTTGATTTATCTTTTGCCAATTGGATGGACAAGAATGCCTAGGACCACTCTTTAGCTATCTATGCTTTCTCACCTCATATTCTATTCATGCCGCATCACAAAATTTGAACAAGTACCTTTCGATCCCTCTGTGTGAGGAGCACTCGGAGTTCCGTATCGACAAGGACTGACCATTTAAACCTCCCAAGTGCATCTCGGTGGAACCAACCCACAATCTCGGTCTCACCGAATGCCTAGGGTTGATCTGGTTTTCAATCTCGGTACTGCCGATTTCATATTCTCGGTTACACCGAGTTTCCCTGTCAACTGACAGTGGTGGAACTCGGTGACACCGAAAACATAAAATCGGTATCACCGACAGTGGTGGGTATATGTACTGTGGACCCCGACGTTTTGAAATTTCATCCTCAAACCGTCGCGCTCCCAAACCCTAAGTTGCCGCCTCAAGACCCCTGGTCGTCGCCCTTGTTCTCCTGCGCTCCTCCGCCGCTGGGAATCACCGCCGCCGACGAAATCTGCTCCATCGTCGCCGCCATAGCGGATCCACACCGAGTTAGGGTACGGATTCGTCTTTCCTTGCGCTCCCCGTCTGATTCTCGCGCATTGGATTCAATATTATCTATAAGCCACCATTTGCAATCCTCTCAATCCCCTAAATCGTCCTGTAGTTAGAGAATGATCGATTTTCTAGGGTTTGCCGTCCGCCCAATGGAACTCGATGGAACCGAAGCAAACAAATCGGTGTCACCGATTTTCCTGTCTGTGCTGCTGAGAACTTTCTCGGTGAAACCGAGCACTTCTTTTCGGTCTCACCGAAAAGAGTGCCAAGTTTCTGTTAAGGAGAAAGTCAGTCTCGGTAGCACCGAAACTTTTGCTTCGGCTGTACCGATTTGCATGTGACAGAATGCAAAATCTTGAAAATCCTTTATTCAAACTTTCAAAAACCAGCTGAAAATTTTGTGATGACTCATCTACTTCTGCTCATCTATATTCCATTCATAGGGTCAGTATGTCAAGTGCTGAGGACAGTGAGAACAACTTCAGAGAGCAAAGTGTTGAGATGGATTCAGGCACTAGTCCTGAGTCGAGTTCATCTTCGGATCCAGGCACCCCCAGTTCTCATGGATTGCCCAAAGCTGCTACGAGGACAAGGAAGAAGCTGAACTCAGATGAAGAAGATTCAGATTTTGTGCCGGAAGAAATTCTTGCTAAGAAGCAAGAGAAAGCTGCTAATGAAGCCACCTCTTCAAGGAGGACTGTCAGCAAGGTCTATGCTAGCTCAGAAGCTATGAGAGCACCTGAGAGTGCTAGGGCTAAGATGACTGTTGAGCCCCCAAAGAAGTCATTGCCCAAGAAGGCAGGAGAGAAGAAGAAAGCAAGAAAGAGGATTGTTCATGTTATTGGCAGAAGGACTTCCATGTATGAAGATCCAGAAGAGGCTGCTGGTGCTGCTGCTGAGGAGGAGGAAGAACATGTTGAGAAGGCCCCTCCCAAGAAGAAACAAAAGAAGCTCATGTCTGATGCTATGCCAAAGAGCAACAAGATTTCTATGAGACTGTGCTCCTTGACAAGAGTCCAGCTGTGAGCGATATGCACTATGTTGACTGGAAATTCATCGAGGAAAACAAGGACTACTTTCCAAGTGTCCAAGACAATTTCCACTGCATAGGCTTGGACGAGTTTGTCGGCAGAGAGTTCACTGCTTGGAATGATGAAATGATCATGCAATTCTACTCCACTGCACATTTCTATGGAGATGGTAGGATTGTATGGATGACTGAAGGTGCAAGGTATGAATCCACTGTTGAAGAATGGGCTACCATCTTAGGAGTCCCAGAAGCACAGGATGGTGATTTGGATGTCTACTCAGAATCCAAGGAGAGCCACAATGCTATGGCAAATATGTACAAGGAGATCCCTGCTGCAAATGTGAAGACTCACAAGCTAGGATCCATCTACTTTCTTCAGGCTGGCCTCCGCACCATGAACACCATTCTGAGGCATACTTTGATGCCCAAGTCAGGAGATGAAAAGATGATCCGAGGCTACTCCATCAATATGCTGATCCACCTTGACAGACACACCAGGATCAGAGTCATGGATTTGATTGTTGAGACAATCAAGAGGGTTGCTGCTGATCAAAAGCGCTCTTGCTGTTATGCACCCTACATCCAGATGCTTATCAACTCAAAGTTGGAGAAGCACATTTTTGCTCTAGATCGTCCACATCTACCCCTATAGCCAGATCTCGAGGACAATGTTGTGGTGATGAACCCAGATCATCCCACTTCAGCTGCTGCTCAAGCAGAGGCAGAGGCAGCTAGAGCCGCTAGTGCTCAAGTCCCTAGATCCAGGAATGAGCAAATGGATCTTCTGATTTCATCAGTCCAGGACATGAAGAAGGATATTAAGGAGATACTGGAGAATCAGAACAGTCTTGTGAGGATATTCGAGAACAGAATCAAGACACTAAATGACAAGGTGGATGGACTGACGAAGACAGTGAATGAGCTCAAGAAGGAAGTTGACTCAGTACCTCTTCCTCATTCCTCTGATTCCGACGATGATGATGATGATGATGGATCACCTCTCAGGACAGGCACACACTTTCCCACTCAGGCCAGATCAGCCACTGTGCCAGCTCCAGACTTGAGGCCCTCTTCATCAGCTCCTGCTGTTGTCACCTCAGCTCCTGCTCCATCAGCTCCAGTTCCTCCAGCTGCTACACCAACTCCGTCCGCGACGTCAGCTGACATCTTCGCCGACGCTGTTCTCTCGACTCCTTCATCAACAACCGGAGGAGATCAGCCCAAGAATGATTAGTTGTATGCCTTTGAACTTTTTGGTAACTTGTTGCCAAAGGGGGGAGAAGTGTATATAGATCTTTAGGCTTCGAGTGAGAGAGCGTTTTGATGTCTTTGCTGCTGCTTTTCAAAAACAATTTCGTCTTTTGGTTACTTGTGATACATGGTTCTTTGTGTTTGATCATGTGTGTTCTGCAACTATTTCCTATCATCTTAATGCTCATGAGATGATCATTATCTTTGCTTGATTGTGTTGTGCTATGATGTTCACTCTAATTATTCTCGCACACCACCAAGTTGTATGTGACATGGAAGAAGTGTCCCATGTACCTAATCGATTGTGCATTTGCATTCAAACGCAAATTCGAAATAATGCACAAATTTAGGGGGAGCTCTTGCTTATCACATACTTCTCATAGCGACGATTATATTCATTGATTATATCATATGTCGAAGCTATGATCTATATGTTGTCATCAATTACCAAAAAGGGGGAGATTGAAAGCACATTTGCTCCCTTGGTGGTTTTGGTAATTAATAACATATAAGTCATTGAACTAATGCCTCTACCAAGTATGTTTCAGGAATGTTCAATGATAGGGTTGGCAAAAGGATTGAGGAGATTGTGGAGATACCCCAAGATGCAAAGGAAATAGGTTGGCCAAGCTTCAAGAAAGAGGACTCTACATTTTATATTTGTGAGAAATCACTTTGAGTCCATAGGAAAGCCAATACTATCAAAAGGGGGTAAGGTCTTGAATGGTGAACAATATGCTCATACGTGCACAAGTGACATTCGCCAAAAACATCCACAAGCTCTCCCACCAAAGTCTGTCCTAAGCCAAACACTCAAAATCGGTGCAACCAACTTTCCATACCGGTGCCACCGATTCCAAACCCTAGACAGACTCAGCCAAACCCTAGCCACTTCGGTGCAACCGATTCCATACCGGTGCCACCGAGTTTAGGTTGCCAACTTTCTGTTACGCAAATTCACGTTTTCGGTCCCACCAAGAATGTTGGATCGGCGTCACCGAGATTGGAAATCTGACCGTTGGTCACCTTATCGGTGCAACTGAAATTCCTACATCGGTCTCACCGAGATTCAAAAGTTGCCACCTTTTGGTCACTTCGGTACCACCGAGATTCACACATCGGTGTCACCGAGTTGGTCATTTTGTGTGTAACGGTTGGATTTTTGGGGATGCCTATATATACCCCTTCACCACCAACCACTCGAGAAGAGAGCACTCAGAACTATTCCATACTTGCCCATCCAGTTTTCTAAGAGAGAACCACCTAGTCTTGTGTTGAGGTCAAGATCTTCCACTCCAATCATATGGATCTTGATTTCTAGCCTCCCAAGTTGCTTTCCACCAATCCATTCTCTTCTACCCAGCCAAATCTGTGAGAGAGTGATTGTGTGTTGAGGAGTCTATCATCTTGAAGCACAAGAGCAAGGAGTTCATCGTCATTACCGAGCCTATTACCTTTTGGAGGGTGGTGCCTCCTAGATTGGGTAGGTGTCGCTTGGGAGCCTCCTACTGCGTGTTGTGGAGTTGAACCAAGAAGTTTGTACGGGCAAGGAGATCGCCTACTTCGTGAAGATCTACCCATAGTGAGGCTAGTCCTTCGTGGACGGAAGCCGTTATGGAATAGTCAAGGTTGCTACTTCGTGGACCCTTATGGGTGGAGCCCTCCGTGGACTCTCGCGACCGTTACCCTTCGTGGGTTGAAGACTCCATAAACATGGATGTACGATAGCGCCACCTATCGGAACCACGGGAAAAATCATCGTGTCTACAACTGCGTTTGATTCTCCTACCCTATCCCTTCTATACATGCTTGTTGTTATTTTCCGCTGCCATATACTCTTAGACTTGCATGTGTAGGGTGTACTTGACTTGCCATGAAATCCTAAAAACTGTCAACCCTAAAACTTGGCATAGGCAAAAAAATTATTTGGTCAAGTAGTCTAATCACCCCCCCTCTAGACATACTTTCGGTCCTACACACCGCCATGTCGTAGAGCTTCGCCACCCTCCGCTGCGACACCTGAGCCGAGCCACTGGAGACGACGGGCTCGGCATTGGGCGGATCGAGCCGACCACCTCGTCTCGGACGCCGACGGACTCCGGTCGTCCCCGACCTCTCTGCAGCTACTAAACCCCCCACCGGCTTTTCGTAGCCTCCCGGTGAGCTCCGCCTTCTCTTCCCGCTTTCCCCGCCATCGTTCAAGCCCGCTAGCGCTAGTTCCACCGGCGCCCGAGCTCATCGCCGTGGACCTTGTCGCCGGCGACCGTCCGGCGACCCTTTGGTCATTTGCTGCTGCCCGTTCTGCTCGTCGTGTCGCGTGCGTCTCGCCTCGCTGTCTAGGTCGCCCGCTAGCGCCCCGCGTCGCCGTTGGCGTAGCTCGCCCGAGAAGCTCGCCGCCGGCGAGGTCCTAGCGCTCGCCTTCGACCGCCACCGCTGGTTCTGACGCCCCCGTTGGACGCGGCACTCGCCGCCCGTTCGAACGGCACCGACCGCAGCCCCGGAGATGCCCTGTGGGCAAAACCCGCAGCTCGCCGGAGCTTGCCACCGCATCTGGGCTCGTCGGCGCGTCTCCGGCGGCCGGTCCGATGCGGGCGCGTGGCCCCACCGCCTAGGCCACTGACTGGTGGGCCCGGGGCCCCCCCTGTTGACCAGTTGACTAAGTCAACTGTGCTGACTAGGCAGGCCCCAGTCAATGATATGTGGGCCCCCACAAATTACTGTTTGGGTTAAATTAATTAAACTGATTCAGATAGCCTAATTAGTCTATGACATGTGGGGCCCTCCCGTAATTAACTTCTGTTTTGCTTAAGTTAAAACACTGGAAAAATTGTGTGCCTATGACATATGGGCCCCACCTGTCAGTTTGACTCTGGTCAGCCAGAGTTGACCTGCTGATGTCATGGTGATGTCATCATTTACTGTTCTGGATAATGTTGAATTAATTAATTAAAATAAATCCAGAAAATCTATAAAACTTTACAAAATCATATCTTCTAAACCATAGCTCAGATGAAAATAATTTATATATGAAAGTTGATCAGAAAAATCCCACGAATCCAATTATGCCCTCCATTCATCTGTCCCATGCTCCTAGCATGATGAACATGGAACTTTCCCCTCTGAATCGTCTTTCCGATAAATCAACAGACCCGGGAAATATCGTCAGATATTCTCCCGCTCCGTCTGAGACGTGTAGTATTGCGTTAGACAACCCCTAGCACTGCGTATTGCCATGTCATGCATCATGTTGCATCTGTGTGCTTTATATTTATTGTTTCTTCCCCCTCTTCTCTTCGGTAGACCCCGAGGCTGACGCTGCTGTCGTGATCGACTACACCGCCGACGTTCAGCACTTTGCCGCAGAGCAGCAAGGCAAGCAAAACCCCCTTGAGCATTCCGATATCACCCATCTCTCTCCCTCTTATTCTTGCATTAGAATTTTGCTACTGTAATAGCTAGCTCCTATTCTGATGCATAGCCTGTTTTTGATGAACTGCTACTACATCAGCTTTCATATCAATTGCCTAGAATAGGTTGATCAGTGAACCCCTGAGACCCCCTTAGTCCCAGTTGCCCCTGCTTTCATCGACGACACCGAGGACTTGAAGACAGAAGACTCAGTCGTCATGACTGACAAGCCGTTATCGACACATCACCACACACCCCTTAAGTAGGGCACTGCAGAGCTACTACCGAGTGCCGAGGGTGATACCTCACTTAGCACTCACGGTGTTAATTCTGTAGCGTAGCTATCGGTCATGGGTATCGAGGGTGATTCCTCCTTCCCATTTACTGGTAGCGACTCTTGCCTTACTCATACCTCGAGTGGGATCCAACGAGGGTGATTCCTCGGATTTCCACTTGGTGTATAGACACACAGTTACTATGACCTGGTTACAGGAACATGTTGAAGACGGGTCGGCCCCAAGGGTACCCGCAAGAGTGATATGTGGTGGGGTGCGCCGTTAAGGCACCCGAGAGATATTGGTGGGGTGCGCCGGTAAGGCACCCGAGTGTTATTGGCGGGGCGACGGACTGCACTTTATGGTTCGCGCTTGCCCCGCACTAATAAATTGCTAATGGGTTGGGTACTTGATCTGAGTTAGGTCATTGGCCTTAATATGCACTAACCTTCACGTGGGAGAAGTTATGGGTACTCAGCGTCGTTGTATCAGCCGAAGCTCTTCGGACGTCAGCAATGGAGCGGCGCGCGCCGGATTGGACTGGACGGTGCAACTCTTGGACTGGAGTGTACTAGGTCTGCTTCCGGCCGCCCACGCATCGTGTAGGTGTGCAAAGGGTGATTGGGCCCATGACCCCTGAGCGCATAGGAATTAGACCGGCGGGCTAACCTCTTCGTTGAGTCTAGGTGGGGCGACGACGTGCTGATATCCCGAGGCCGGGCATGACCCAGGAAAGTGTGTCCGGCCGGAGGTGACTCAGGCGTGTTGGGGAATATGTGGTGCACCCCTGCAGGGATGATTAATCTATTCGAATAGCCGTGTCCACGGTAACAGGACGACTTGGAATTGTACCTTGACCTTATACAACTATAATTGTAATTTAAATTTGAAATGAATTGTGGCTCCGGGATTGCTTCCTTGCAGGGAGTCAAGGAAGGATCTCTGGGCGTGTTTACTTAATTAAAATTGCTACAACAATATGACTATATATATGAGCTACAGGTCTACTCTCTTCTAATGCTGGAAGATGTTGAAGATGTTGAAGATGCTAGTCTTCGATAGGACTAGGCCTTCTCCCTATTCTTGCTTTCTGCAGTCAGTCCAGATATAACCCCTTCATTGATACTGATGCATACTTAGCATAGTTCTGATGTCAGTCTTGCGAGTGCTTTGGATGAGTACTCACCGCTGCTTTGCTTTCCTTTTCCCCCTCGATTCGATACTGCGTTCAGACGATGGAGCCCAGGAGATGGAGTACGCCGGAGACGACTGCTACACCACCGCTGGAGCCTACTACTATGTGGAGAACGCCGACGCTCAGGAGTAGTTAGGAGGTTCCCAGGCAGGAGGCCTCGCCTCTTTCGATCCGTGCTTATGTTTGTGCTAGCCTTCTTAAGGCAGAGCTTGTCTAACTTATGTCTGTACTCAGATATATTTGCTTCCGCTGACTCGTGTTGATGTCAAGCTTTGTATTCGAGCCCTCGAGGCCCCTGGCTTGTAATATGGAGTTGTATGACTTTATATTTGTGTCTTTTGTTGTGTTGTGATATCAATCCGTGAGTCCCTTATCTTGGTCGTACGCATTGTGTGCATGATTAGCGTACGGACGAGAATGGGGGCGTCACAAGTTGGTATCAGAGCCGACTGCCTGTAGGTAGCCCCCTTTCCAACTCCTTGGCCGAAGTTGAGTCTAGTACTTGAAAAACTTTTACTAACACTGATGTTGTGGCTTACGGGCCCACATCTCAATCGGGTGGTATTAGGATCTTTTACTCCTCGTCTATACTCTGGGTTCTGATCTCTCTTCTCTTTCGGGTTAAAGATTTTATTAACTCTAACTCTAGGTTCTCGTAACTACTTCTCCCGGAGAGCCCTCATATCAGAAGATCACCTGCTTCGTCAGAAGATTCTGAAGATACCCTTTTGATGTTTTCCGAGACTTTGTGCTCATCGGCTTTGCAATTCCCTACCGCCGATAAGTCCTTATGGATGACTAATTGCACTTGTCATTCTGGTCAATCCTAGACTATCGGCTACATCCTTGTCTTGCTATCTTTGACTGTGCTACATCGTCCTTCTCTGGTGTGCAAATTCTTCAGAGTGTGAGCATTGCTTATGTCGAGCTTTCAACATCATGTTGTTTGTCTTGAAAAGCAACCCCGATATTGAGCTTGCATCTTATCTGTTGTTCCTATAACCTTCCACGGTGTCATTCCCCTACTTGACGCCACCGTTGTTCGGTTGCATTCTCTTGAAAACTCTCGACAAAAGGTGTCGTGATCATCGTCCACAATTTGACTTCTTCTGAGACGTTAACTGAGTTCTTGATGAGAAATACCTTCCTTGCCCTCGATGAATTTTGTTATCCTCGACAACCTCCTTGACTTCCTTTCATCGCAAATTTGTCCATGATATGGATGCAACTTGCTATCCAGCTTGTATTATGTTCTATCTTGAAGTATTACTGTCTTTATGTCAAGTATGTTGTGAGGATTGTTCCACCTCTTAGAAATTCTTGGCATAGTGATACTTCTCACCATCAAACGATGTTGCTTTGATTCTAACTTCCAGCAACCATATTGCGTTGAAGTTAGCGATCGACAGTTCATTCTTAGGCTAATGGTTATTGAATCGTCACTCTAACACTGATCTTGCTGCCTAAGGTCATATTTCAGACGCACTTATCAACCAATGATTAATGATGTATGATTTCCTTGATCATACAACATTATATCATTCGAGCGGACAAATGTCATCTCCTTGTTCGCATAATTATGGAAATCCATCCGTTTGGAAATCTCGACGAATTGTTGCTGAGCCCATCAGCCACATCCCCTTCTCCTTCATGGTTCATGATGAACATTTAAGCTAGTGTTGGAAACCTTGAAAGCATTATCTTGTGCCTAGTTCATGAAGAATATGTTTGATAAAAGAAGTGTTTTTCTATAAGTTCACGTGCATTTTTGCCACCGTGCTTATGGGAAAATTTTGTCTCGCTTCCTCTGGAATTGTTCCAATTCATTTAGGCATTTGCGAAGTATTCTATGGTTTGATAGATTTACTACCTTCACTCCATATGTATTTCCTAGCACGCCAGGCCACTGATTTGGTTTGAATTGTCCTAGTCCAGACTTACACATGGGACTTTGATATCCTCTGTGATGGTCCCCAATCAGAACTTGATTGCCCTCCATTCTAGAAACTTCGATGTGGGCAAGAATGTCTTGACCTTGTGTTCAGATGTCTTGTAGTCTGGCTAATGATTCAAGGCTTGCTTCTGTTGATCATTCCCAGAGAATCTTGCCGCATCGTCTCATAGACGTATGTTTCATCCTTTTTCCTTCTCAGGCCTGCCGAGTCTGCGATATCCTGACACCAATCAGATCTGAATCTCAGACAGATATAATGGTTGGAACATTATCAGGAGTTATAACTTTGGTCTTTATTACTCGGTAAGGTGATGTTGAAGCCAGCACACCTGGCCGGATGACCTATTGTTATAATGCTTTGTTCAGCAAGGATTGCCATTCTTCCACGGGGGAATCGTAAGACTTATTTTATAAGTTGTTCCTACTGGATCCTTTGTGTGTCCAAACTCCATCCTTTACTCGAAACACCATATCATTGCTATCCCGAAGCATGGATGTGGTATATCGATCATCGAAAGGAATAATGTAAGCTCAATGCTAATTGTTTCTTGATCAATTATTCAAACCCCATTGTATGGGCATGTCATGGATTTTTCCTCGCCCCTTTTACCTAAATGGTTATCTACTTGCTATTCTGTCATGTATATCATGCTTTGTTTTTCCTCGGGAAAGATATACTCCTAAAACTTGAGTATAAACACATTTTCCTTTCCACTGGTCTGTTTAATGTGATGAACACATTTTCCTTTCCATTGGTCTGGTTGATCTAATAATCACGTTTTCCTTTCCATTGGTCTGTTTAACCTTTCTTGAGATTTATCTGAACTGAGCAGTGATAATTCCCAGCTTAGGTAAATACCTCGGTGTACTACTCTGTCAGTAAGACCCTGTTACAATTGTTGTTAACATTTCGGTAACCGCCGGTGGACGAGAACTTTGCCTATTGGTCCGCCTCATTTCAACGAGCAGGAAGATGGATCTCTTCGTTCCCCGCCCTTGGTACCGATGCTGTTGCTGACGTAAATGACAGGTTATCCTCTGACATGTCTTGCTAGCATGACCGTGCAAGATGTCACCGCTTTTCCTACTCTTGGCCCACATGATGGGCCCTTAACCCATAGTTCCACAGGATCGAAACCTGACTCTCCTGTACCACTTTGATTCCAAGGTATCCTTTGCACTTAGCTTCGTATGTAATTCCCGAGCCACCGTCCAAGGGATGATCTATTCTTGTATCAGACGCAATAATTATTCTCGTTGCTCTGAGCCCCTTTCACCTTCTGATCAGGCATCGAATGATTGCCTACCCTTTTAAAACTTTGGTACCACCGCATTTTGCTCTCAATAAATTCCCGGAGTAACAACTCGAGAAATAATTCATGTCTTCTTCCTTGAGTTCACTGTCAGGTGCCCAACTTTGTGGAGATACGTTCTTCTAGAGTTTTCCCTCTCGTCGCATTCGTAGGAAGATGAAGATCCCGAAGAAAGGATGACGACTTCATCATGATGACCAGAAGCAGAAAGGCGAATATATCAACGAAAGGGATCAACTTCTTCAAGAAGAACAACGAAGACGAGAAGATCCGTTAGAACTTCGTAACCAGAACTTTTTCCCTTACCCTACCTCTTAATTCTCGGGACGAGAATTCTTGTTAGACGAGGAGAATTGTGACACCCGGATAATTAGGCTACAGTAATCCCACGCTAATGATGCCACGTCACCATGTTTACTGTTGTTAAACTCGCGTGGAATCAAACCCCGTTCAATTTAAAATTTAAAGTAAAGTCAAACAATGAAAGTTTTCAAACATTAAAACTAAAATGTTCTAAGGGTGACAAATAAATCATAAGTAATTATGGTGGAGAATCCACATTTTTATAAAATGTTTAACAACTCTAAATTAAATAAAACAGAGGCCAAAATAATTATTAAATGCCCTTTTGAATTTTTGCAGTTTTCAAATATTTTCAAAAGGTCCCCAACCTTTTTGTGGCAGTGCCATAAATGGCATTGAAAATAATGGGCTTCATGGCATATTTATACTAAAGGTATTTTGCTGCTAAATTATATAATAACAGAAGCAAATAAAAAGAAAAGCTAAAAATAAAATAAAATGAAAAGGCCCAAACCCCTCCCCCGGCCCAACTGGGCCGTGGCCAGCCAGGCCGGCCCAGCCCACCCCGAGCCATCACCTACCCCCAACTGCTCCCTCTCCCGTGGCAGCGCCGGAGCCGCCCCGATCGCCGGCGCTGCACGCGTCGCCCATCCGACGGCGACCCGAGGGGATAAGGACCCCCTCCGGCGCCTCTCTCCCTCCCCCACAAACCCTAGCCGCCTCCCAGATCCCCCTCGTCCCCTTCCTTGCTCCTGTTCTAGCTCGCCCGAGAGCTCCCGTCGCCGCCGCCGTCAATCCCGCGCTCTCCGTCGCCCCCGCGCAGCGCCGCCATGTCGTAGAGCTTCGCCACCCTCCGCTGCGATGCTTGAGCCGAGCCACTGGAGACGACGGGCTCGGCATTGGGCGGATCGAGCCGACCACCTCGTCTCGGACGCCGACGGACTCCGGCCGTCCCCGACCTCTCTGCAGCTACTAAACCCCCCACCGGCTTTTCGTAGCCTCCCGGTGAGCTCCGCCTTCTCTTCCCGCTTTCCCCACCATCGTTCGAGCCCGCTAGCGCTAGTTCCACCGGCGCCCGAGCTCATCGCCGTGGACCTTGTCGCCGGCGACCGTCCGGCGACCCTTTGGTCATTTGCTGCTGCCCGTTCTGCTCGCCGCGTCGCGTGCGTCTCGCCTCGCTGTCTAGGTCGCCCGCTAGCGCCCCGCGTCGCCGTTGGCATAGCTCGCCCGAGAAGCTCGCCGCCAGCGAGGTCCTAGCGCTCGCCTCCGACCGCCACCGCTGGTTCTGACGCCCCCGTTGGACGCGACACTCGCCGCCCGTTCGAACGGCACCGGCCGCAGCCCCGGAGATGCCCTGTGGGCAAAACCCGTAGCTCGCCGGAGCTTGCCACCGCGTCTGGGCTCGTCGGCGCATCTCCGGCGGCCGGTCCGACGTGGGCGCGTGGCCCCACCGCCTGGGCCACTGACTGGTGGGCCCGGGGCCCCCCCTGTTGACCAGTTGACTAAGTCAACTGTGCTGACTGGGCAGGCCCCAGTCAATGATATGTGGGCCCCCACAAATTTCTGTTTGGGTTAAATTAATTAAACTGATTCAGATAGCCTAATTAGTCTATGACATGTGGGGCCCTCCCCTAATTAATTTCTGTTTTGCTTAAGTTAAAACACTGGAAAAATTGTGTGCCTATGACATATGGGCCCCACCTGTCAGTTTGACTCTGGTCAGCCAGAGTTGACCTGCTGACGTCATGGTGATGTCATGGTGATGTCATCATTTACTGTTCTGGATAATGTTGAATTAATTAATTAAAATAAATCCAAAAAATCTATAAAACTTTAGAAAATCATATCTTCTAAACCATAGCTCAGATGAAAATAATTTATATATGAAAGTTGATTAGAAAAATCCCACGAATCCAATTATGCCCTCCATTCATCTGTCCCATGCTCCTAGCATGATGAACATGGAACTTTCCCCTCCGAATCGTCTTTCCGATAAATCAACAGACCTGGGAAATATCGTCAGATATTCTCCCGCTCCGTCTGAGACGTGTAGTACTGCGTTAGACAACCCCTAGCACTGCGTATTGCCATGTCATGCATCATGTTGCATCTGTGTGCTTTATATTTATTGTTTCTTCCCCCTCTTCTCTTCGGTAGACCCCGAGGCTGACGCTGCTGCCGTGATCGACTACACTGCCGACGTTCAGCACTTTGCCGCAGAGCAGCAAGGCAAGCAAAACCCCCTTGAGCATTCCGATATCACCCATCTCTCTCCCTCTTATTCTTGCATTAGAATTTTGCTACTGTAATAGCTAGCTCCTATTCTGATGCATAGCCTGTTTTTGATGAACTGCTACTACATCTGCTTTCATATCAATTGCCTAGAATAGGTTGATCAGTGAACCCCTGAGACCCCCTTAGTCCCAGTTGCCCCTGCTTTCATCGACGACACTGAGGACTTGAAGACAGAAGACTCAGTCGTCATGACTGACAAGCCGTTACCGACACATCACCACACACCCCTTAAGTATGGCACTGCAGAGCTACTACCGAGTGCCGAGGGTGATACGTCACTTAGCTCTCACGGTGTTAATTCTGTAGCGTAGCTATCGGTCATGGGTATCGAGGGTGATTCCTCCTTCCCATTTACCGGTAGCGACTCTTGCCTTACTCATACCTCGAGTGGGATCCAACAAGGGTGATTCCTCGGATTTCCTTGGTGTATAGACACACAATTACTATGACCTGGTTACAGGAACATGTTGAAGACGGGTCGGCCCCAAGGGTACCCGCGAGAGTGATATGTGGTGGGGTGCGCCGTTAAGGCACCCGAGAGATATTGGTGGGGTGCGCCGGTAAGGCACCCGAGTGTTATTGGCGGGGCGACGGACTGCACTTTATGGTTCGCGCTTGCCCCGCACTAATAAATTGCTAATGGGTTGGGTACTTGATCTGAGTTAGGTCGTTGGCCTTAATACGCACTAACCTTCACGTGGGAAAAGTTATGGGTATTCAGCGTCGTTGTATCAGCCGAAGCTCTTCGGACGTCAGCAAGGGAGCGGCGCGCGCCGGATTGGACTGGACGGTGCAACTCTTGGACTGGAGTGTACTAGGTCTGCTTCCGGCCGCCCACGCATCGTGCAGGTGTGCAAAGGGTGATTGGGACCATGACCCCTGAGCGCATAGGAATTAGACCGGTGGGCTGGCCTCTTCGTTGAGTCTAGGTGGGGCGACGACGTGCTGATATCCCGAGGCCGGGCATGACCCCGGAAAGTGTGTCCGGCCGGAGGTGACTCAGGCGTGTTGGGGAATATGTGGTGCACCCCTGCAGGGATGATTAATCTATTCGAATAGCCGTGTCCACGGTAACAGGACGACTTGGAATTGTACCTTGACCTTATACAACTATAATTGTAATTTAAATTTGAAATGAATTGTGGCTCCGGGATTGCTTCCTTGCAGGGAGTCAAGGAAGGATCTCTGGGCGTGTTTACTTAATTAAAATTGCTACAACAATATGACTATATATATGAGCTACAGGTCTACTCTCTTCTAATGCTGCAAGATGTTGAAGATGTTGAAGATGCTAGTCTTCGATAGGACTAGGCCTTCTCCCTATTCTTGCTTTCTGCAGTCAGTCCAGATATAACCCCATCATTGATACTGATGCATACTTAGCATAGTTCTGATGTCAGTCTTGCGAGTACTTTGGATGAGTACTCATCGCTGCTTTGCTTTCCTTTTCCCCCTCGATTCGATACTGCGTTCAGACGATGGAGCCTAGGAGATGGAGTACGCCGGAGACGACTGCTACACCACCGCTGGAGCCTACTACTACGTGGAGAACGCCGACGCTCAGGAGTAGTTAGGAGGTTCCCAGGCAGGAGGCCTCGCCTCTTTCGATCCGTGCTTATGTTTGTGCTAGCCTTCTTAAGGCAGAGCTTGTCTAACTTATGTATGTACACTCAGATATATTTGCTTTCGCTGACTCGTGTTGATGTCAAGCTTTGTATTCGAGCCCTCGAGGCCCCTGGCTTGTAATATGGAACTGTATGACTTTATATTTGTGTCTTTTGTTGTGTTGTGATATCAATCCGTGAGTCCCTAATCTTGGTTGTACGCATTGTGTGCATGATTAGCGTACGGACGAGAATGGGGGCGTCACAAGTTGGTATCAGAGCCGACTGCCTGTAGGTAGCCCCCTTTCCAACTCCTTGGCATACATCATAGGATAGCCATACATCATTGGGAAATAATATATAGCGTTGAGCACCATGTTTAATTAGAGATTACAGCGGGGAGAAGGGGTGTTACACCGCTGCATAGAGGGGGAGAGAGTTGGTGATGACGGCGGCGAAGTTGTTGGTGTAGATCGCCGTCACGATGATGGCCCCGGCGGCGTTCCGGCGCCACCGGGAGAGAGGCGGAGAGAGCCCCCTCCTTCTTCTTCTTCCTTGGCCTCCCCCCTAGATGTGAGGAGGGTTTCCACTCTGGTCCTTGGCTTCCATGGCGGCGGAGGGGCGAGAGCCCCTCCGAGATTGGATCTCTCTCTCTGTTTCCTTCTGATTCTGCGCTCCCAGATTCCGGCCTTTCACCGTTTCTTAAATTCCCGGAGATTCGTAACTCCGATTGGGCTAAAATTTTAACACGATTTTTATTCGGATATTAGCTTTCTTGCGGCGAAAGAAGGGCACCAATCGCCTTACGGGGTGGCCACAAGCCAGCCTGGCGCGCCCTACCCCCCTAGGGCGCGCCCCTATGGCTTGTGCGCCCCTCGGGCACCGACTTCTGTTGATTCCACTTCCCAAAATTCACATATATTCCAAAAAAAATCTCCGTAAGTTTTTATCCCGTTTGGACTTCGTTTGATATGGATTTTCTGTGAAACAAAAAACACGCAACAAACAGGAACTGGCACTGGGCACTGGATCAATATGTTAGTCCCAAAAATAGTATAAAAAGTTGCCAAAAGTATATGAAAGTTGTAGAATATTGGCATGAAACAATCAAAAATTATAGATACGACGGAGACGTATCAGTCCGCGGGGACCTCCCTGACGCTCGCGGTTTCCAGCGCTGCGATGATGCTTGGCGACCAGCCCATCAATGCCACGGGGATGGTTGCTGGCGCGGGCACGAGCATGGTTGCTGGCGAGTGCGTCGGGGCAGCATCCGCTGTGGCATGAAGCTCTTCCAGGGCCATGTCCATGGCGTCCCATTCGTCTTTATGTTCCATCTCTTCCGTCTCGGTGTCGACTTCACAAAACCGGAAGACTAGTGGTATATGATCCTTGTGCGCCATGGCGTAGGTCACCGTGGTGGTCTGAATGATGGAGGGGGATTGGAGGCGAAGATATATAGAGGATTGTGAGTGAGTGGGCAGTAAAGCCGCCTATGAAATAGCGGCTCAGGCGCCATTGATGTGCAGGTTGGAAGCAAGGAGGGCGGATATGGAGGTCAAAGGGCTCGCTTCCCAGTGAGCCTGTGGAGTACTGCATGCACGCCTCCCGGTGAGCCTGCGCAACGAAGGCCAGCTCTCACGCCTCCCGTCAACTCAAGCAGCTGCTCGCAAGGCACCTCCTAAGCCCTAGCCAATAAAAGAATACGATGCTTGGCAGCACGTAAGGGCAGTAGAACGCCCACGGTTTGAAAATAATGCAACCGTTTTGATGGAAACGTGGTAGTTCTTTGTTCCAAAAAGCTTTTGTTCGCTATTAATGTGTGCGCCTTTTCTCAAAGTGGACATGAAAAATACCACAACATATTTGTGCTATATCATGACGCCATGCCCAATTTCTTGACTTTTGTGTCAGTTCTAGATTTACTATAATTTAACGTAATATTCTCAATGTTGGCTCTAGAAGAAAATATATATTAAAAACGAGTCTCATATAGGAAAACAAAATGCTATGATGCCTTTATGTGCCATGTTCATGACACCATGCCAAGTTTCATGAATCTTCTGACGAGTTTTTGATTTACATGGTTTAAAACCTGAGTTTCTCAATGTTTCTGTGGCCGAGCCAAGACCCCGAGATGTTTGAAATTTATTCCCATATCTTGCATGGGACGTAAAGATGCATGTACACTTATATGATTTTTCAACCCATTTTGATGCACCGGACCTTGTGATTGTAGTTCAAATTTGAATTATGCATATTAAATAATGCATATAAAAGTCAATTAATGTATAAAAAGGCCGAACGAACCATGTATAATTTCATATTTTGGCATGACACTCTCATTTTGGTATATGTTGCCTCTAGAAATAGTTCAAGACGAGAAGAGGCAGCAGATGTCGATTCGCCCACGTAAGGTGACACGTTCCATTTCGAAAGAACAAAGCTTCCCATGAGAAGCTCCGGTTTGTGAGGGGCTTGTGCCAAAACTTGTCCCAAATTGGACATTTTTTACCAGGGCACATATGAGCCATGCATGTCATGACACCATGCCAAGTTTAATGAATTTCTGACGAGTTTTTGATTTATACATGATTTAAAATCCGAGTTTCTCAATGTTTGTGTGGCCGAGCCAAGACCGCGAGATGTTTGAAATTTATTCACATATCTTGCATGGGACCTAAACATGCATGTACACTTATATGATTTTCAACCCATTTTGATGCACTGGACCTTGTGATTGTAGTTCAAATTTGAATTATGCACGTTAAATAATGCATATAAAAGTCAAATAATGTATAAAAAGGCCAAACGAACCATGTATAATTTCATATTTTGGCACGACACTCATTTTGGTATATGTTGCCTCTAGAAATAGTTCAAGACGAGAAGATGCATTGGATGTCGATTCGCCCACGTAAGGTGACGCATTCCATATCGAAACCACAAAGCTTCCCAGTGAGAAGCTCAGGTTTGTAAGGGGCTTGTGCCAAAATTTGTCCCAAAATGGACTTTTTTTTCACCAGGGCACATATATATGAGCCATGTCATGACACCATGCCAAGTTTCATGAATTTATGACGAGTTTTTGATTTATACATGAATGTAAAACCATGTTTCTCAATGTATGTGGCCGAGCCAAGACCCCGAGATGTTTGATATCCATTCCCATATCTTGCATGGGGCCCAAAGAATGCAGCCATGGACACTTATATGATTTTTCAACCCATTTTGATGCACCGAACCTTGTGATTTTAGTTCAAATTTTAATTATCCACATTAAATGCCTAGAAAACTCAATTAACGTATGAAAATGCAAAAATAACCCCGAATAATTCCATATTTTAGCAAGACACTCCTACTGGTCTATGTTGCCTCTAAAAAAAGTTCAAGGCGAGAAGATGAGTGGATGTCGTTTTCCCCACGTAATTAAGGTGACGTGTTCCCTATCGGAACCACAAAGGTTGCAGTGAGAAGCTCTGGTTTGTAAGGGACCCGTGCCTAAAATTGTCCCAAGTTGGACAGTTTTTTTACCATGGCACATATGTGCCATGTCATGACAACATGCCAAGTTTTAAGAACTTGTGACGCGTTTTGGATTTACAGTAATTTAAAAACCAAGTTTCTCAACGTTTGTGGCCGAGCCAAGATCCCGAGATGTTTGAAATTCATTCTCATTTCTTGCCCGTGACCTAAAGATGAACCCATGGACACTAACATGATTTTTCATCCCATTTTGATGCACCGGACATTGGGACGATAGTTCAAATTTGAATTATACACATTAAATGTCTAGAAAAACTCAATTAATGTATAAAAATGCCAAACGGACCCTGAATAAATCCATATTTTAGCACGACACTGCCATTGGTCCGTGTTCACTGCAGATAAATCTTATTGCAATCCAAACACCGTCCTTTGTCGAAGTAACCTCATTTTTTGTTTTTAAAACGTTTTGAAAATCAAGTCTTTTTCACAAACAGTTCATGATCATGAATCGTGTGTGATGCAGTACAAAATATCTTGGGCCAATCCTCATACATGCATGGCTTAGGCCGGAAGCTTCGTCGGCTACAGTCCACCTCTGGCCAGTTTACCACACCGACTCCTCAGACCATTTTACTGTTTAATTGTCGCCGGTGAAAGATGGGGACGTGGATCCCCATCGCGAGGGCAACTTTGGCAACCCACTCCGGACCGAGCGCGGCCGCATCAGCCATGAGCGCGCTCTCAACATGCTTGAACGCGGCCTCTACCTCCGACAGGGCGGCTGCAACAACCGAAAGGGCAGCTGCTGCAACTGAGAGGGTGGCAGCAACTATCGCAACGGGGATAGCAAATGGTGAGAATGGCACATCAACTGTCAGTTTCTCGATGGTCGCCATAGCCTTGATGGCGTCCAGTCCCATCTCAAGACCGCCCACGCCCATCTCGTGTCGGTCACTGCACAAATCACATCTGCCTTCTCCGACACCGGTCGACAACCCACGTCCAATGAGTTGGTAATCGCTAAGTGTGCTCGACCAGGCGTCCGTTCGTCGACGGCCTCCCTAGCCAAGATTGTGGCCGTCCATGCTCGGACCAAGGCCACCCACGCCCGGCTCATGGAGGCCTTATCCAAAGAGATGGTGGACAAAGACTGCGAGATGCTGGAGTATGTGGCGATGGATCCCATGGATCTCCTTACCCCGGAGGTCGTCGAGCGGGAGCTGGTCATCTAGGAGGCGGCGGATATCGACGAATGCCACGCGGAATATTAGTCTCTGTTTAGAGCGATGGTCTTTTGTTAGAGTAATGTTTAGGTCGGCTAACTAATGTTTAGTTGCTCGATTAAGTAAGTGCGGGCGGTGTTGTAGGCTCTTTTGTGTAGTACTCAAATTTGCAAGTATTGTTAAATTAAGCAATGACGTCGATGACCAATGTAACGAGGGAAATTCGGACCAAAATTTGCCGCCGTATCCCCATTTTCTCTTCCAAATGAAAATGAAATGCAAGTACCGTGTGCAATGCAGTATCCGATATCTTACGCCGGAAGCTTGGAGACCAAAATTTCCATGTCCAGTCTCATCACACACGGGATAAACTATAGGATTCATTTGTGTTGTTGGATATCACACATAGTTATGGTAAAGGGACTGTGTCCGATGTGACTATACGTGCCGTACCGAGCGAAATTTTAGACCGCCGCGCAAATATCTACCTCCCCCGCCCCTCGTACCAACCAAAAGCCACATTCCCCCTGCTTCTTCCTTCCATTACTAAGTTCAAACCTTCACTGCTTGCTTGCAGCGCCGCCTCCTCGACGGCGACGCTCCTTCCTGCTGCTCGGCCTCCTCCATCTAGTCAGGTAATCCACACCTTCCCCATACCCCTCCCCCTCCACCCCATCCTCCTCCATTCCACATGCCCCGACCGCCGGCGCGACATGATATGTCTCCATCGTATCTATAATTTTTTATTGCTTCATGCCAATATTCTACAACTTTCATATACTTTTTGCAACATTCTATATTATTTTTTGGACTAACTTACTTATCCAGTGCCCAGTGCCAGTTCCTATTTTTTGTGTGTGTTTTGTTTCGCAGAAATTCCATATTAAACGAAGTCCAAACGCGAAAAAAATTTATGGAGATTTTTTTGGAATATATGTGAATTTTGGGAGTCGGAATCAACGCAAGACGGTGCCCGAGGGAGGCACAAGCCAACAAGGCGCGGCCCAGGGGGGGGGGGCTGATGGCTTGTGCCTCCCCCTTAAGTCAGTTGGGGCTCTCCTTCCGCCACAAGAAAGATATTTTCGCAATAAAAATCCCCTCAAAATTTCAGCTCGATTGGAGTTACGGGTCTCTGGATATTTAAGAAACGGTGAAGGGGTCAGAAAACAGTCGCGAAAACTGAAGAGAAACAGAGAGAGAGATCCAATCTCGGAGGGGTTCTTGCCTCCGGGAGCCATGGCAGCCATGGACTAGAGGGGAAACTCTCCTCCCACCTAGGGAGGAGGCCAATGAAGAATAAGAAGGAGGGGGGCTCTCCCCCCTCTCTCCCGATGGCGCCGGACGCCGCCGGGGCATCCATCGTGACGACGATCTACACCAACAACTTCGCCGCCGTCACCACCAACTCTCTCCCGCTCTATGCAGCGGTGTAAAAACTCTTCTCCTCATTGTAATCTCTACTTAAACATGGTGCTTAATGCTATATATTATTATCCAATGATGTGTGGCTATCCTATGATATTTGAGTAGATCTTTTTTGTCCTACGGGTTAATTGTGGTATGATGTTATTGATTTGAGTTGTATGTTGATATGGTGTTGTCCTAAGGTGCCCTTCGTGAGGCACACACTTGAGGGAATCCCGCTGGAGGGTTTGCAATATGTTCATGATTCGCTTATAGTGGGTTGGTGAGTGACCGAAACACAAACCCAAGCAAGGGGATTGTTTGCGTATGGGAGTACAGAGGACTTGATGTTTAATGCTATGGTTGGGTTTAACTTAATGATTTCTAGTAGTTGCGGATGCTTGCTTGAGCTCCAATCATAAGTGCACATGATCCAGGTAGAGAAAGTGTGTTAGCGTATGCCTCTCCCTCATTGCATATGACAAGTATCTATCATGTTATATTCAATTGCCTATGGACAATCTTTCTCTTGTGTTACACAAAAAGCTTTCTACTAAACAATTTACTTTATTGTTCTTTATCTAAACAACCCCTAACTTTTATTTACTTGCTCTTTATTATCTTGCAAAACTATCTATTACACCTACTAAGTACTTCTAGTTTCTTTCTCGCAAAGTAGTTTCATACTTGTTCTAGTTAAAGTAAGCGTTAGCGTGCGTAGAGTTGTATCAGTGGACGATAGAACTTGAGAGAATATTAATTCTACCTTTATCTCCTCGTTGGGTTTGACATTCTTACTTATCGAAAAAGGCTACAAACGATCCCCTACACTTGTGAGTTATCAAGACCTTTTTCTGGCGGCGTTGCCGGGGAGCAATAGCGTAGTGGTTCATATTCTCGTGTGTGCTTGTTTGCTTTGTCACCAAGTAATTTTTATTTTCTATTTTTAGTTGTTTTATTTTCTGTTATTAGTTGTTTTATATCTTTAGTTATGGATATGGAACACGAAACACCAAAATAATTAGTGGTACTTGCTACTCATGGAGATGGGGAACCTCCTAAAACCCTCGATGTTGGTTATGTGAAACACATTAAATACTACTTTGATAATCCTAAGAAATCCCCATTCAACTTGATAATGGGAGGCACGTTGGATCAACGTGAGTACTTTAGGGATTATCACTTGTCTCACAAAGGAAAACACTTATGGGATCAAATTAAAATGTTGCATTGGTATGCTTGGGATTTATGCTTGAGATGTGATTATAATTGTTGCTCTAAGACTAAGGGTCTACACCTTCCCTTTCAATGTGAATTTAATGATAATGAAACCTTGGCTTCTTATGCTAAGGGTATATATGATTACTATGATGTGGAACAAATAGAAGAATTTGTTGCTTTTAAGGGTGCTTATGAAATTGAATCGTTCTTTGAAAAGTATGCTAACTATGATGATGCTGTTTACAGATCTGAAAATTTTGCCATACTTAAATATTGTTATAATAATTATGAATACAATGCTGATATTATTGAATTTATTGAGAGAATGTCTGCTGCCTTGGAAGAGACTAATATTTTGCAGGAATCTATGGAAGAAGAAATTGCTGAAACTGTGAGCTCATTAGATGAAAAAGATGAGGAGGAGAGCGAAGAACAAAAGAAGGAAGAGAGGATTGATCACCTGTGACCACCTTCTAATGAGAGTAAATCTTTAACTCATACATTGTTTAATTTCCCTTCGTGCATACCGAATGATGAATGTGTCGGGGCACAGATGCTCGCGATCACCTATGGGACCCAGAGGCCCCTTGTGGTTCGGCAAGGGGGGTCACGTTGCACAAAGAGCGGAGAGCGTGAGACAGCGCGACGATCAGGACATAGGCATTTTACCCAGGTTCGGGCCGCTGCTAAGCATAAAACCCTACTCCTGCTTTTTGGTGGATTTGATTGGAAGAAGATGAGTGGTGCCTCACGCTCTATCCCGGCAAGGGTTGCCTTCGGGGAAAGAGCTGCTAGACGAGTACAAATGTTCGGGGGTCCGAATCCTGAGCTAGGTAGCCTTGGGCCTCCTTTTATAGTGCAAGGGGTTACCACAATGGCAAAACAGTCATTATCTATTGATTGGATAGCTTAGCAGAGCTATCATACCTAACTCTAGCATTTAGGACAAAATACCATGATTACCAGCCTAGGTGGCGCTCGGGGGTGCATCCCCGACAAGCTTTTACCATTGCTTGGCCGGTCGTTGCTTACGGTCTTGACACACTGCAGGGCGGGTGTCAACTGAGTATAACTTGCCTCCTGGTGTGTCGCCACGTGTTTAGCGAGAGCTGATTAGCTGCTTGAGGGCTCGACACCGCATTGATAAGTGACTGGCGTAGCGATGCGGTGGAGCGGTGGCCGATCAGCTCGCGCCTGCCGGGGGATGGCTTGTCGGGTCTTCAGGAAGGTGCGCATGTCTTGGTCCCCGGCAAGTGCCGGGGCGTGCTTCGCGCGTTGCAGTCCAGGCTTGGGCTGCTGCGTCGGGCTTGTTGGAATCTGGTCTTGATCATCCTTCGGGTTTGTACGAACGTTGAAAGGTTCAGCTACTACCGCCTGTGCATAAGTAAGGGGCACTGGGTACCCCTGTACTAGTGCACCAACAGGAGCCCCCGGGTCTGGCCCACACGCGCTCGTCAAGTGCCGTTGGTTCAGGCCCAAAATCTATGCACAAGCGCGCAATGGGAGGGAGTAACTGCCAATTTATTTGTCAGCACTGACCTACCACCTCAGGCCGTTTCTGCCACGCGCGCCGCATGCATAGCAGGGGGTTAGCGACGGGCGTGCGTGACTTAAAGCCCTGGTCATGCCAGAAACCGCAGCGCCATGGATTGGAGCAATGGGGCGGTTACCTGTTCGCCCTTGATCATGGGTGGTGGAATTGGTGGAGATGGGCGGTGACCTTTGGAGCGGAGGAGAGCCAGCCCCTGCGCTCTCCCCTATAAATTGGGGGTCGCGGGGGGCGATGCTCATCCATCCTTTCTTCCTCCTTGAGTTCGAATCCACGGAGCTTGCCCTTCTGCTTCCTTGTCTTGGGCCGCGCTTGCCGCTAGCATGCCCATGGGATGAGGACGTTCTTTGGCCTCCGCCTCCACGGTGAGGGCCTCCCGTCGGGATCATGCCAGTGCTTCAGTCGTGGAGGTGGAGGGCGTTTCGAGTGCGCGTGGCGGAGGAGCCGGAAGGGGCCGAGGTCGACGCGGGGCCCGCGGCCGGGGAGACGGAGTGCTGCTTCTCTTCCTCCGCCGCCATCAGACCCCCCCCTCGAGAAGGCCCTTGCCGGGGGAACGGCGCTGGAGTTCGTCATCAAGCTGCGTGGTGATGTCTACTACACAACCTTCTTCTTGTAGACTCATGTTGGGCCTCCAAGCACAGAGTTTTGTAGGACAGTAGCAAATTTCCCTCAAGTGGATGACCTAAGGTTTATCAATCCGTGGGAGGCGTAGGATGAAGATGGTCTCTCTCTCAAACAACCTTGCAACCAAATAACAAAGAGTCTCGTGTGTCCCCAACACACCCAATACAATGGTAAATTGTATAGGTGCACTAGTTCGGCGAAGAGATGGTGATACAAGTGTAATATGGATGGTACATATAGGTTTTTGTAATCTGAAGATATAAAAACAGCAAGGTAACTAATGATAAAAGTGAGCACAAACGGTATTGCAATGCTTAGAAACAAGGCCTAGGGCTCATACTTTCACTAGTGCAAGTTCTCTCAACAATACTGACATAGTTGAATCATATGTAAATCCCTCACGTGCGACAAAGAGTTCACTCCAAAGTCACAAATAGCGGAGAACAAACGAAGAAATTATTGTAGGGTATGAAACCACCTCAAAGTTATCTTTTCCGATCAATCTTATGAGCTATCCCTATAAGTGTCACGAACAGCCCTAGAGTTCGTACTAAAATAACACCTTAAGATACACATCAACCAAAACCCTAATGTCACCTAGATACTCCAATGTCACCACGAGTACCCATGGGCTTGATTATATGACATGCATCACATAATTTCAGATTCATCATGTTCAATCCAACACAAAGAACTTCAAAGAGTGCCCCAAAGTTTCTACCGGAGAATCAAGACAAAAACATGTGCCAACCCCTATGCATAGATTCCCAAGGTCACGGAACCCGCAAGTTGATCACCAAAACATACATCAAGTGGATCAATAGAACATCCCATTGTCACCACGGATATCCCATCGCAAGACATACATCAAGTGTTCTCAAATCCTTAAAGACTCAATCTGATAAGAAAACTTCAAAGGGAAAACTCAATTCATCACAAGAAGATAGAGAGGGGAGAACTCCATATGATTCATCTATATTAATAAAGCTCGCGGTACATCAAGATTGTGCCATCTCAAGAACACGAGAGAGAGAGAGATCAAACACATAGCTACTGGTACATACCCTTAGCCCCGAGGGTGAACTACTCCCTCCTCGTCATGGAGACCGCCGGGATGATGAAGATGGCCTCCGGTGATGGTTTCCCCCTCCAACAGGGTGCCAGAACGGGCTCCCGATTGGTTTTTCGTGGCTACAGAGGCTTGCGGCGGCGGAACTCCAGATCTAGGTTTGTTTTTTGGGGTTTCTGTATTTATAAGAATTTTTGGCGTCGGAAACAAGTCAAAGTGGGCCACGAGGTGACGACAAGCCAGGGGGGCGCGCCCTAGGGGGGCGCCCCCAGGCTTGTGGTGGCCTCGTGGCTCTTTTGGCCCAACTCCAATGCTCCCTGGGCTTCTTCTGGTCCATAAAAAATCACCGTAGATTTTTATTCCATTTGGACTCCGTTTGATATTCCTTTTCTGTAAAACTCAAAAACACGGAAAAAACAGAAACTGGCACTGGGCTCTAGGTTAATAGGTTAGTCCCAAAAATAATTGTAAAACATCCAAGAATGATAATATAACAGCACGGAACAAGAAAAAATTATAGATACGTTGGAGACGTATCACGTGGTCCTCCCCGAAGCCGCCTGCGCCTCCCTCACCCTTTCGCCAGGGTGATGGAGGTTGATAAGCCGCACGCCATGTGGCTGTGGGCGCATGGTTGTTGTAATAGCGCCGTGCGAGCGGATGTCGAGTTCCTGGAGCGCCGTGTCATGCTTCTCAGGCGCGGGTGGAAAACCTTCGCACGCGCCCACAATCTCATGGGTGGGCACGTCCTCCGCTTCAAGTTGATGGAGGTCGACCTGCTCTTCGTCAAGATTTATGGGCGTTAGGGCGCTCATCTTGGCTGCTGCGAGGAGAGCTTGAGTGATGCCGAAAGCTCCTCCTCGAGCGATAGCGACGAGGAGGACAGTGTCGGTGAAGACGACGACGACGAGTCCCAGGCCGTCAAGTCGGAGTACGACGACCTGGGCTCCAGCTGATCGTCGGCCGCACCATCACCGTCATCGAGCTCCTCCTCCTCCTCCTCCTCCCGGCAGAGCGATTTGCCGGGGGTTCTTGACTCGGGCACCGCCTCTCCTTCTCAGCTGGACCCCGACAGGCTCGTGGACTTCGGCTTCGTCCTTCTAGCCGGTGGTCTCGCCGAGCCGTTCCTCGACAGCCCCGACGGGGTCAGGCTAGGCTTCTGCTTGGGTCCTCCCTCTGCTCTTTTTCTCTTTCTAACCTACCCCTATGGGAGAAAGTCAAATAAAGAGTTAATAAAAAGGGCGCCTTCTTATGTAACCTTTATCCCATTTGTATCGGAAATGAATGGGAATAGGTGTCATCTTTATTTTGCAAGTACCATCCCTTTCACTTCCTTATCTATACTGTATCGGTATGTTTTGTCCTCGCTACACGGAGCTACTTGCCGGGTCATCATTCAAACCACGAGTGCCAAAAAGGGGAAACGAGCCCTCGGCAGCAGGTTGGCGTTGTTCCCCGACAGAGCTCCTTGTCGGTGTCGGCGCTGCCACCCCCCCACAGTTGTTTAAACAAGGACAGGGGGACGGCTCGTACCCACAAGGGTTTTCACCACGTGGATGACTCCACTACCCGCAGTAAGGAAGATACTAAGGATTTCCTTGAGGAATCGAAAGGTACCGAACTTGGGATATGCGATATACTTATCTTTTCCAAGTAGTATCCCCTTTCAGATTGTGATGGGCCGCCATCCTTGTTTCCTTGTTTCCCTTCCCTGTTTTCCCGACGGTCAAACATGTAGGGTGAGAACAGTAACAAAGATTACGGGTTTATCAAGTATTCTAGCAAATCTTTATAAAAAGCGATAACATTGCGGTCATAACATGCGTAATGAGCATGTAAAAATGATGATATGATGCAATGTCTAGCTTTATTATTGTTGCACAGGGTCTGCGCCTGGCTTTGTACAAAGGGTTACATGCAACATCGGCAAGGCTTGTACAAAAGGTGGCTGCCAGGGACTGAACCCGGCAGCTGCGCCTTACGGGTAGAACTTACGAAGATGCTCAATGTTTCATGAGTTAAGCACCTTGGTGCCATCTTTGGTCTCCAGACGGACTACGCCAGGTCTGGTGACTAGTGCTACCCGGTAAGGGCCTTCCCTCTTCGGCGTCAACTTGTTAGCACCCTTGGCGGACTGAACACGCCTAAGGACAAGGTCGCCTTCCTCAAGGCTCCGGGCATGGACCCTGTGGCTATGGTAGCGGCGCAGGGCTTTCTGGTAACGTGCATCACGCACCGCAGCCCGGAGACGGTCTTCCTCGAGGAGCATGGCATCGTCATGCCGTAGCTGTTGTTGCTCTACTTCATCGTAGGCAAGCACTCGAGGTGACCCGTATATGAGTTCCGTGGGGAGTGCTGCTTCCGCCCCGTACACTAGGGAGAAGGGCGTATGGATGGTAGCTCGATTTGGTGTTGTCCTGAGGGACCAAAGAACCACCGGCAGTTCGTCTATCCAACGCCTGCCGCTCTTCCGCAGCTTATCAAAAGTCCTTGTCTTGAGCCCTCGCAGCACTTCAACATTCATCCTCTCGACTTGCCCGTTGCTTCTTGGGTGAGCAACAGAGGCGAAGGAGACCTTGCTTCCAAGGCTTTGGATATATTGCATGAAGGCGCGGCTCGTGAACTGGGTGCCGTTGTCAGTGATCACTCTGTTAGTCACTCCAAAGCGGCACACCAGTCCTTTCATGAACTTGATAGCTGACTGCGCGGTCACCTTTCTCACTGGTTCCACCTCAGGCCACTTTGTGAACTTGTCGGTTGCCACGAACAAGAACTCAAAGCCCCCGACAGCACGGGGAAAGGGGCCCAGAATATCGAGCCCCCAGACTGAGAATGGCCAGGATAGAGGGATTGTTTGTAGGGCTTGTGCTGGTTGATGGATATTCTTGGAATGGAACTGGCAGGCTTCACACTTGGTGACCAGCTCAGTAGCGTCCTGGAGAGCAGTGGGCCAATAGAAACCCTGTCGTAAAGCTTTCTCGGCAAGGGCCCTTGATCCAATGTGGGAACCACATACTCCTCCATGAATCTCCACCAACAGCTTCAGTCCATCCTCCCGGTAGATACACCTTAATTTCACACCATTCGGTCGTCTTCTGTATAGGGTGTCATCGACAAACTGGTACATACTTGACCGACGGGCTACTCTTTCGGTTTCCTCTTGCTCTTCGAGGAGTTCTACTGTTTGAAGGAAATGGACTATATGTTGTGCCCAGGTTGGAGCCTGCGGCTCGACAACAAGGACTAAAGGCGTCTCCTCATCTCCGGGAGCGCTTGTCTCAACCGCGAGAACTTGAGGCCCCGCGGGTGGGAGCTGCTCATCAACCGGAATGGGATTTCCCCCGGCAGCTTCTCTACCAGCGGCTTCGGGAAGCTGTACCGGGAAATGCTTACCGGAGTTCAGCTTCCTTCTCTTCTTGGACATCGCTGATGGGGATACTGATGGTTGAGCGAGGCGGAGAACAAAAGTCCCCGGTTCCACAGGAAGCTTATGTGCAGCGCACTTCGATAGATGGTCAGCAATGCAGTTTTTTGCTCGTGGCACGTGCTCTATTTGCAGTCCATCAAAATGCTCCTCCAATTTCCTCACTTCTTCCACGTATGCCTCCATCAACGGGCTCTGGTAATCCTTGTTGACTTGCTTCACCACAAGCTAAGAATCTCCTCGGACGATCAACCTCTTTATTCCCAACTCCACCGCGATTCTAATTCCAGCAAGGAGCCCCTCATACTCAGCGGTATTGTTGGTGGCTTCCTCCCGGGGAAAGTGCATTTGGACGACGTACTTGAGGTGCTCTCCGATAGGGGCAATGAGGAGCACGCCTACTCCAGCACCTTGGAGTGAGAAAGCGCCGTCAAAGTACATGATCCAATCCTTGGGTGCTTCTTTGCCGGGGAGGATTGTCTCCAGAGCTTCATCATCTGGCGTGGGTGTCCATTCTGCAATAAACTCCTCCAACGCCCTGCTTTGAATGGTGGAAGTGCTCTCATACTTTAATCCAAAACTTGACAATTCTAATGCCCATTCAACTATCCTGCCAGTGGCTTCGGGGTTCCTGAGTATGCGTTGCAACGGGAAACGGGTAACGACTGTTATCTCATGGGCTTGGAAGTAGTGGCGCAGCTTCCTCGAGGCCATGATGAGGCCGAAGATTAGCTTTTGTACTCCAGAGTACCTTGATCTAGCCCCCCTGTAGCAGGGAACTGACAAAGCACATGGGCCGCTGCACCATTTTCTTCTTTGCCACCTCTTTGGATCCGCTGTCGATCATTTGCTGAGGCCCCCCTTGATATGTATCGAGTCCTGCCACAGATGCTTCTTTCTCGTCCCCGGTTGCATCAGCAGCAGCCGCTGAATCTCCATCCACTTCCCGCTGCGCCACCAGCGCTGCACTAACCACTTGATTCATCGCTGCCAAATATAGCAGTAACGGCTCTTGCGGTTTAGGAGCGACCAAGGTGGGAGCAGAGGATAGGTAATTCTTCAGGTCTTGCAGCGCTGTATCTGCCTCCGGGGTCCACTTCATCGGGACGGCCTTCTTCAAGATCTTGAAGAACGGCAAGGCATGCTCAGCAGACTTGGAGATGAACCTACTCAACATGGCAGCACATCCAGTCAAGCGTCTGATATCCTTGATAGTCTTGGGTGCTTGTATCTGTTCAATCGCCTTAATCTTGTCGGGATTGGCTTCTATTCCTCGCTGAGATATAAAGAACCCAAGCAGCTTGCTGGATGGGACACCGAACACACACTTTTCAGGGTTGAGCTTCAGGTTGATTCTGCGCAAGTTCACAAAAGTTTCTTCTAGATCTTGTATGAGAGTGGTTTCATCCTTGGTCTTGACCACGATGTCATCCATGTAGGCTTCCACATTTCTGTGCAGCTGAGGTCCAAAACCAATCTGAACAGCTCTGGCGAAGGTTGAACCAGCACTCTTTAACCCGAAGGGCATACACACAAAACAATACGTGCCAGAGGGAGTTATGAATGCGGTCTTCTCCTCATCTTCTTTAGTCATAAATATCTGGTGGTATCCGGAGTAGGCATCCAAAAAGGAGAGCAAGTCACATCCGGAGGTGGAATCAACAATCTGATCTATGCGCGGCAAGGGGAAAGGGTCCTTCGGGCAAGCTTTTTTCAAGTCAGTGAAGTCTATGCAAAGCCTCAATTTCCCATTTGCCTTACGTACCACCACCGGGTTTGCTAGCCAAGTTGGATGCAGCACCCCTCTGACCAAACCAGCTGCTTCAAGCTTCTTAATTTCCTCGGCAATGAACTGCTGCCGCTCCAGGGCTTGCTTCCTAACCTTTTGCTTGACGGGCCGGGCATGAGGACAAACAGCAAGGTGGTGCTCAATTACCTCCCTGGGAACACCGGGGATGTTAGATGGTTGCCAGGCAAACACATCGACATTCTCTCGCAGGAAGGTAATAAGCACGCTTTCCTATTTGTCAGTAAGGGTAGCACTAATGGTGAACGTGCCACCAGTGTCGTCCAGCCTTGCTGGGATTTTCTTCGTCTCAGGATAGGTGGCCTTGGTCTTCTTGCTAGTGGAACTCCCCGGCAGGTCATCGTCGGGTGCGGCGCACTCCGAAGAGGCGCGCTTCCCGGAGTCCTTGCCAGTGTTCCTGCTGGCCTTCTTCAATTTCTCAGTGTCCTTGGCGGGAGCTGGGATTTCTATGGCTTTAGCTGCTACCGCGTTACGGTACATCTGGTCCACGCAGATGACTGCATTCTTCTTGCCGGATGGGATGGAAATGACCCCAATGGGCCCTGGAATCTTTAAGGTATTGTAGGCATAGTGGGATGCCGCCATGAACTTTGCCAGATCTGGGCGACCGAGGATTCCGTTGTAAGGCAGCGGGATCTCGGCGACGTCGAACACTATCCTCTTTGTCCGGAAGTTCAGGTCCCCGCCAAATGTCACACGCAGAGTGATCTTTCCCTTGGGTCGGCTCCTGCTGGGGTTGATTCCTTGGAATGTACCCATAGCTTCGAGCTCTTCATCAAGGATCTGCAGTTTCTCAGCCACTTTAGGAGAGATCAAGTTCAATCCCGCCCCGCCGTCAACTAACATCTTGGACACCTTGAGGTTGCGGATTGTCAGAGAAACCAACAATGGCAAACACCCGACTGTAGTGGTACGGTCGGGATTATCCTCTTCGTCAAAGATGATAGGCGTGCGGGACCATTTGAGTGGCTTCCTAGATTTTGAAGTTGGTTCCACAGCATTGACCTCGCGTGCCCACTGCTTGAGCTGGTGGTGAGAGGAATGCAAGGAGGCACCCCCATCAACGAACATGGCTTCGGTTGCTTTATGAACCTCCCTGTCGCTGGAATCCTCATCATCATCCTCATCCTCACTCATATCGTCTGTTTCCTTCTTCTCTCGGCCTCTGGCGGATTTTCCTTTTGCTGCGGGGTTTTGCCGCCGCGGCCTCCTCTGCCGCCACGGCCTTTCCCGACAGCACTGTCCTGGCCTTTTTCTTTGTCGCGCTTCTCGTACTCGGCCATTTGCTTCTCAACAAGTTGCTCGACCTGTCGGCATTCTTGGAGATCATGGCCCTTGGTGCGGTGAATTTTGCAGTACGGCCCGTCGGACTTCCCGGTCTTCTCAGCGGCAGTAGCCTCCTGGCAATCAGCGCACGCGGCAGCTCCCTTGCAGGGGGTTTCGGCTTTCGCCTTCTTGCTTGCACTGAGGTCTCCGGAGCTCTCGACAGCCAATACTGCTTTTCCCTTACACTTCTTGTTGCGCTTCCTGCTTCTTCCCTTCGGGTCGGGGGCGTCGTCGCCGTCATCGAAGTCCACTTCGACGGTCGCCTCCTCCCCGGGAAGTTGCCTTCCTTCTTCAGCTTGAGCACATTGATCCGCCAAGGTGTAAAGCTCATTAACAGTCTTGGGGAGCTTGACATTCATCTTGGCTCGCATCCTCCTGTCGCGCACGTTCGAATCGAACGCGGCAATCATCGTTGCGGGATGTATCTCTGGGATGTTGCGGTGTACTTGACTGAATCTCTGGATATACTTCCTCAAGGTTTCTCCCTCCTTTTGCGGGAGGACTTGGAGGTCACTGGGCTGGCCTGGTTCTTAATGACCACCGGTGAAGGCGCCAATGAACTCGTTGCATAGATCAACCCATGACGAAATTGAATTTTCTGGCAGATGCATCAACCACGATCTCACGTTCAGTTTAAGTGCCAAAGGGAAATAGTTGGCGAGCACCTTTTCATCTCTTCCTCCCGTAGCTTGAACAACTATCATGTATATGCCCAAGAACTCTACCGGGTTTAGCTTCCAATCGTATTTCTCAGGCAGCTCAGGTTTGAAAGCTCGAGTCGACGCCAGCGGACCCGTTGTCGGTGTCGAAACCGGCGGATCTTGGGTAGGGGGTCCCGAACTATGATGCTGGGATCGATGGTAACAGGAGACGAAGGGGACAAGGTTTTACCCAGGTTCGGGCCCTCCTATGGAGGTAATACCCTACGTCCTGCTTGATTATATTGATGGTATAGACATTACAGAGTGATCTACCACGAGATCGTATGACTAAAACCCTAGATGAGTTCTCCCTCAATGATCTAAAACCCTCCGGCTTATATAGACGCCGGGGGTGCCTAGGGTTTACACATGGTCGGTTACACGTCGAGGGGATAAACATGCCTATTCTACTTTAAACGTGGAGCACACGCCAAGCTTCTAGAAACTTCCCTTCTGGAGTCCGGTCCTTCGAGCGATCCAGTGTCCGGCGAACGGCCCATATAATCCGGCCCATATTAGATAGGCCGGCCTCCCGAGGACCCCCTAGTCCAGGACTCCCTCAGTAGCCCCCGAACTAGCCTCCAACGCCAAGGGTCCAAGCTCCAGCTGCTTCAAATGATCAGAGTCTTCGGCTTGCGAGGCGAGTTCCTTTCTTCGGATAGTAATCGGCAGTTCCTTTAGTCCGGCTTCCATCAACGCGTAATTTTCCCGATCATAGATCATCCGAACACCATGTGTAACCCGGCCGATAAGGCCAAATGCCAGGGAGCCAATAGCGCTCTTCTGACAACCTTTCAGACGAAAGGCCGCGGCTCATCATGACCGCTGAGCCAGTCGTACTGATTCATTTAGCGGCTCGAGGCCGTATTTATCGGCACGATCCATCGATACACAGATCGTGCCCCGCTCCATACGGGACATGCTTAATCATGCGCGTGTAACGCCGCGCACGCCTCGGGAAGTGGAGAGATTCACGGCGTGATGGAGGGAGGCTAACCGGTAATGGCCCTTAATAAAAAGGGAAAAACCCCAAGGCTTATCCACATTCTTCCCCTCGCATCCTCGCCTCCCTAGACTCCCGAGCTTACCGAGCCCAGATCTAGGTTTCACATTCTTCTCCTTCTGAGGTCAGCCATGGCCAGCGGCAAGTGGGAGGTCTCCACAGTCACAGACAAGGATATTCGGGAGCTCAAGGGCGCCGAATACATCCCTGCCAACGTCTTTCACCGCGCCGCCAAGGAGGGTCAGGCGATTCCCACCCCTAAACAAGGGGAAAGGGTGGTTTTCGTCCCCCATTTCATCCGGGGATTAAGTTTCCCACTTCACCCCTTTGTGAGGGGTCTGATGTTCTTCTACGGGCTCGATTTCCATGACCTTCCACCGAACTCCTTCATGCACATATCTGCATTCATCACCGTCTGTGAGGCTTTTCTGCGGGTGGAGCCGCACTTCGGACTATGGCTTAAGACCTTCAATATTAAGCCGAAGTGTGTCGCCGGCGCGCACGCGGACTGCGGCGGGGCAGTCATCGGCAAACTCCCACGCGCAGTGTGGCCATCTGGCACCTTCATCGACACCATCAAGACCTGGCAGAAGGAGTGGTTCTATATCACTGAGCCACAGGAGAAAGAGGGCGGAACTGTTCCTGCCGAATGCGGAACTGTTCCTGCCGAATTCAGGTCCGGCCCCCCAACCAGATTGACCTCGTGGGTCCGAAAGGGCCTGGATTGGGGGTCGGCTACCGAAGTAGAGGACCTGCAGAGGCGCGTCGCCTCCCTAATCAGGGAAGGCGTTGGCCTGACCAATGTGGTCCAGGTAATGCTTCGGCGACATGTCCTGCCCTGTCAGCGCCGGAGTTCTCCTATGTGGGATTACCGGACCGGCGATGACCCTACAGTTCGTCGGCTCTTCCGCACCACGCGGGAGAAACTATGGAAGGTGCTGTTCAAGGCGCAGAAGGACTGGCCGGGCGAGGAGGAAGACCAGGGCTTGAATGCTGCCAATCCTCCTTCCAAGGTATGTTATGATTTAGATAGATCGGCTTTATTCTTCCATAGGTCACCTAAGGATTGTCCGATCACTTCAGTAGGAATGGCTGAAAAAAGCCAAGGACTTCAAGAGTCCGGCTCCACAGCCCGAGGATCCCCGGTCCCCGCTGCTGTTGGAGATGCTCATCGTGGCGCCTTACAAAGCGCCAGAGAAGAAAGAAAAGAAGAAGAAGACGACGGGCCGAGCTGGCCTGCGCACCAAGGATCAGCTAGAGGCTGAGTCCGAAGAGACCCACGCCTCCTCGAACCAAGAGGAGGAAGAAGAAGAAGAGGAGGACGAGGTTGGGGGGGGAGGCGATTCCCCCCTTACGAGAAAGAGGGCGACGTCACCGGACGTCTTGGAGGACGAACTTCCTCCAGCCCAGAAGAAAGCTCGCCGGACACAGGCGATCCTGTCCGACGATAGTTCGGCCTCGGACACCGAGTCCGAGGGGTTCGAGAGGGTTCCGCGAAGGACCCTCAGGGTTAAGCCCCCGCCTCGAAGGTACAGATCCGAAGACCTTACAAATACTAAGTTTCGTTAATATATTTAACATGCGGGCGTCAATTGACTTGCAGCCCGCCCCGCATCCTTCCCACCGACCAAAGCTCGGACGGGGAGACCCCGCCCGCCGATCTAGCGGAGAGCGGAAACGCGTCGCACCCTTCCCCTCCAGACGTCAATAAGGAAGGCACAGAGGTGTCATCCCAACAGGCCCCCCTGGAGCCGAACACTGGAGGTGGGGGCGGCAAGATGATGGTCGAGGTTAATACCTCGGCCACCGAAGACCCGAGAGAGAAAACCCTCCCGGACACCGAGGAGACCGGTCAGGGAACTGCCCAGTCACCTCCACAACTGTCTCCGGAGCACACCATGTGTCCGGAGACACAGCTTCAATCCCCAACTGGGGATCGGGCTAACCGACCCCCACCGGTGCCTCCGACCACTGAGTGGCCGGCCATGGGGGAGGCTCTATCCAGCGCCTCAATCTCCGAGGAGCACCGCACCCTTATGGGTACGGTGCTGCAGAGCATTAGGTCCGTGGATACCGGACTGAAAGCGGCCTTCAACGGCCTCCTAACGGGCTTTCAGGTAAACAATGTAATGCCCCGTTTTTTGTAAGTCATTGATGTGTTTAAATAGTTGTTTATATACATAGCAGCCCCCGAGCCCTAGGTAAGTTTGAAAAACTTACCTGGGGGTCAAGACAAAAAACCCCTATCCGAACTATACATATGTTCCGTTTGTTCGGTCATTCTTTTAAGGAGACCAGGCACAGGATTATGATAAGTTGGAGGTCTATGAACTCATATAATATGAGATCTTCGCATTTTTTGCAGGCATCGGCAGCGTCCGATAACGCTGCTGAAATAGAGGAGCTGAATCGGAAGCTTAAAAACTCCGATGACGAGCTTAACACTCTAAACCGAAGATTCGACGAGGCTCAAGGTAAGCGAAGTGAAGTATCGAAACTTCATGTTTCCGTTCTATCAACACGGATGCTTAATATAAGTCAATGCTTATGCAGCCTTGGCGAAAGAGATGGAGAAGCTCAAGGCCGAACTCAAGAAGGCCAAGCAGGAAACTGCTGGAGAAAAGGCGGCGGCCCTTGAGGCCGTAGCCGCGCTATCTGCCTTGAGGGCAACCAGCGACAAGCACCAGGCTAGAGTGGAGGAAGTCCAACAGGAGCTTAAGGATGCCAGCAAAAAGTGCGAGGCCCTGGAGCTGAAAGCAAAAGAGCAAGCTGCCGAACTATCCACCCTAAAAACCGATCTTCAAAAGGAGCGGGTGGATAGGCGGACCTTTGAAGATGAAATCAGCCAGGCCCAGGCTATACTGAGTGGTAAGCCATATTTACTGCAGTGTGTCTTCGGAGATGATAGGTTCAAAGCTCTTACCCAAGTATGGCATTCCGTAGGCGCCGGCTTGGACCTCCAGAAGTGCGCAGCGGACGCGAAGCAGTTCTATGCTTCGCGGGGAGAAGGAGATGAAGCCCGTGTTATCTGGGCTCAATTCGAAGCCCACGAGCGAACTCCTCTCCTGAATGAGCAACTGAAGCAGCTGTTGGAGCTGCACAAGGTGGAGGAAGCGGCCATGAAGGATCTCTGTATCCGGCTGTGGCCCGATGAGCCAATTCCCGGCAGTTACTTCGGCCTGGTGCAGAAGCTGAGTGATGCCACTCCTCGGATCGACGCATTGAGGAGGTCTTCTTGCGTCGAGGGGGCAAGGATGACCTTTGCGAAGGCCAAGGTACACTGGCCGGGGCTGGATCCGATGAAGGTGGCCACTGCTCCTCCGCCGCCTGGAAAAGAGTATAGGTGCCCCGAGCGGCACTTCTCCGGAGTTATGGAGGGTGCTCGGGCCATAGAGTCACAGTGTCGAAGAAATACTGTGTATGAGTAAACGTTTATGTAATATGTCCGAAGACTTTTCGGAACGTGTTTTTATATATATCAAGTTTGCATGGTTTATCATGTTTTGTGTGTTTTGCATCCTTTATAACTTCTTTGTGGCCAGTTAAATCTGAAGGCTGCGAGTCGTCGGCTTCAGCCCCCAGGTAGATACTACGTGGGGTGTCGCTTCCAAAACGCACTATAACCCTTAGCCGAACTAGCGGTACCCGAAGGCGGTAGTGCGGGGTGGACTAGGCAATCGGACCAGAATGCTTTATTACCTTCACTTAGCCGTAGTAGCGCGAGAAAGGAGTGCAGGAGGCCGATAAATAGCCCCCAGGATTTTGTGATGTTCGGACGAGCCGTGGCCAAAGCCTATATCACATGGTTCGGACTAATACCGAACCCATCGCATTACACGGAGTAACCTCTGACGAGATTAAGTTAAGCTCGGAATCGCAGACCGGTTCTCGCATACCGTGACAGTCAGTTTTCGGCTTTCTCCACTGAGGCGCTTGACCAGACTAGCCGGAAGCACAATCGCAGCGGTGCTCCCTTTGCCCCTTTAGCCGAACGAGCGGAACATAAAGGGGCAAGCACAGGAGCCGGGCAACCCAACATTTGACCCAAGACACAGTTCGGAACCAATGCATATAAAGCGGAAGTCCAAGACGCCGAATACAAAATCAATTGTGCACAGGGCGATTTTAAGAGCGAGCCCTCGGTCTATTAGCCGGTTGCTTCGCGAAAGTATACCAAACAGACTCGCAAGAAAAGAAGGAGAAAAATAGAGAATATGCTTAAAAAACGTCCAACGAGCGTGCATAATATATCTATATTATACTAAACCATTCTTTTCATTCAAAGTGCTGATACAACTGTGTACAGGTATAGAAGATAAAGTATAAATCTTACAGGAGGGTGCTGCGCTAAGGGTCTTCGATTTGTGGCCTGACGTCCGCGATATGACTTGCAGCGTATCCTCTCCTGCGACCACCAGGACGGTGTATACCTTGATAGGTGTGCTGTTCGGCGAACGGACTATTGTAGAAGAGTCTTGAGAAGTCGCCGAAATTTGAACAAGCTTGACGCCTTAGTGGGTACTTGCGGTACCTGCCATGTGTCCGAAGACATGTTTGAGGGTGATAGTTCGGTCTAACCGAAGACTTACCCTACATCAATGTTCCCCCACCGCTGGCCATGGAATTTCAAGCGCGAAGTTATGCACCCTTGGCACGTATTGTGCGGGAAATGGGGCCATGTGGTGGGGAGCGAATCCCTATTTATTGGGGGGGGGAAGCTTCTGAAATGTCGGTTTGAGACCGAGCTCGCTTCCCAGCCTTGGATGCCTTGACGGCGGACGTCGGCGTCTACCGGTCATCAGTGTAATGGAATTCGGCCGCCGGGGCCAACGCATGTTCCTCAGTTCGGAGTGACCGCTCTGTATTGCCATTGACAGTGATGACCCCTCGGGGGCCAGGCATTTTGAGCTTGAGGTATGCGTAGTGCGGAACGGCGTTATAACGGGCGAACGCCGTACGGCCGAGCAGGGCGTGATAGCCGCTGCGGAATGGTACTATGTCGAAGATCAAGTCCTCACTTCGGAAGTTGTCGGGCGAGCCGAACACAACTTCCAGGCTTATAGAGCCTATACACCGGGCTTCAACGCCTGGGATCACTCCTTTAAAGGTAGTGTTACTGGGCTTCATCCTTGACGGATCGATGCCCATCTTTTTCACCGTATCTGAGTAAATCAGATTGAGGCTACTTCCACCATCCATTAGAACCTTGGTTAGGTGGTACTCGTCTATGATCGGGTCGAGGACAAGTGCGGCCGAACCCCCATGACGGATGCTGGTCGGGTGGTCACGTCGATCAAAGGTGATCGGATGTGCCGACCAGGGGTTATACTTCGGGGCTACAGGCTCTATGGCGTAGACATCCCGTAGGGCGCGTTTCCTTTCCTTTTTGGGTATATGAGTGGCGTAAATCATGTTTACTGTCTTCACTTCTGTGGGGAATTTCTTTTGACCGCCACAGGTCGGACCCCGAGGTTCATCCTCGTCCTCGCTGCGTGAGCTCTTGCCTTGGTCCTCAGTAGCGAGCTTGCCGGCCTGTTTGAAAACCCAACAGTTACGGTTGGTGTGATTGGCGGGCTTCTCCTGGGTGCCATGTATCTGGCAAGGCCTCTCCAGAATCTTGTCTAGAGGGGTAGGTCCGTCGTGTTTGCCTTTAGGAGGCTTCTTCCACTGCCCAGAGCGGTTGTTGCGAAATCTGGCGTTCACAGCCGTGTCATCGGCATCACTATTATTGTGCCGGCGCTTGTTTTTGTTGCGCTTTGGTTTCCCGTTTCCATCCCGTGCTTCGGAGGTACCCGGGTCTTCGGGGTTATGGCTGCGTCTGGCCAGCCAATTATCCTCGCCCGCGCAAAAGCGGGTCATGAGTGATGTGAGGGCGGACATTGTCCTGGGTTTGTCTTGGCCGAGCTGTCGAGCCAGCCATTCATCCCGAATATTATGCCTGAAAGAGGCTATAGCTTTGGCGTCTGGGCAGTCTACGATCTGGTTTTTCTTTGTCAGGAAACGATTCCAGA
The DNA here is from genome assembly GCA_039707655.1 of Elymus sibiricus. Taxonomy (NCBI): domain Eukaryota; kingdom Viridiplantae; phylum Streptophyta; class Magnoliopsida; order Poales; family Poaceae; genus Elymus; species Elymus sibiricus. The sequence continues at coordinate 199,838,508 of CM077663.1, read as the reverse complement.
ACAGCCTCGCGGACTCTCTGGGTTTCTGAACGACGTTACTTAGATCGGAGGAGTCCGGTGGCCGGACATAAGTGCCCTGGAAATTAGATCGGAATGCCTCTTCTAGGTCCTCCCAACATCCAATGGAGTTTTCGGGGAGGCTATTTAGCCAGTGCCGAGCTGGCCCCTTGTGCTTTAGGGGCAGGTATTTGATGGCGTGGAGGTCATCTCCTCGTGCCATGTGGATGTGGAGGAGGAAATCCTCAATCCATACGGTTGGGTCAGTTGTCCCGTCGTATTGCTCTATGTTTACGGGTTTAAACCCTTCTGGGAACTGATGCTGCATTACCTCATCTGTAAAGCACAGTGGGTGTGCGGCGCCTCTTACCCGAGCTATAGTGTGCCGATGATCGGCGGCTATCCTAGCTCGGTTTTGTTCCTGATTTTCATTGTGGTCGAACCGAGACCGGTACCCTTCCCGTCTGTCAGGTGAGTATCTTCTGGAGCCGTAGATGGATCACGTACGGCCTGCTCTATGGTCCAGGTCGTGGCGCAGGTCGAACCTGTCATCGGGCTCTAGCGGCTCCTTTCCATGTCTACGGGGTATCGTCGGCCTATAGCCGGTATCATCAGTCGTCCGATCTCGTCCTCGAGGAGGGCGATCTGGCTTGTCGTATGGAGTATGTTCGGGAGACGGCGTATTAGAGAGCTCGTCATCGAACTGTGGCAGCAGCCGTCGGCGCGGGTAGCTCTTTGGTTGGTCTGATAGACCGGCGCCGAACTCCTCCTCCGCTGAAAGGACTCGTGTCCATCGGTGATTGAGGTCGTCTTGTTCGGTTTTGAGCTGTCGCTCCCTTGCTCTCAGGCTGCGAGCTGTGGATATCAGCTGTTGTCTGAACAATTCCTGATCTGCAGGATTGTTGGGGATGGCCAGGTCGTCGGCATCCGCATTATCCTCCCCCTCGATAGAGCGGAGGTAGTCGTCGGCCAGAGGATCATCTTGGTCATCGGGGCTGCGGTGGTCTTCGGGATCCTCCTGACCCTCCAACGGGTTACCGGGTATTTCGGGGCGGCCGATGTCCTCTGGAGTGTCATCGTTCCCCGTGCCCTCAATAGACTTGCGCCCCTTTTTCCCCTTGGACCGTTTATGCGGTTTCCGGCGCCTTGACGGCGCTTCGTCCGATTTATCGCCATTGCTTTTTGGAGTGTCCACCATGTACACATCGTATGTGGAGGTGGCCGTCCACTGTCCGGTCTTGGCAGGGGCGGGGGAGTTATCTTCCTCGTCCATGTACCCTGCCTCCTCGGAAGCGTAGTCTAGCATGTCGGTTAAATCCTCGACAGTGGCTATCAAGTGGGTGGTGGGTGGGAGAAAAAATCCATCTCGACCCGTCTGAAGACCAATCTGAGAGCAGATCGGGACTGGGTCGTCGTTGATTCTCATCGACGAGATCCAATCTAGAGCCTCGTCGAGTATCGAGAGCTCGATCGGACCGGTCTGCCCAGAGCTTCCGGAGTCGAACTCCGATGCATCCGTGCAGGGGGTGTGTTCGGCAAGAACGGGTGTTCGGCTGTCGGGCGCTATGACCTGATCCGAATTTAAGATTGGGCCTCCACCAGGGCAGATCCCATAGGCGGAGCCGGAAAGTGAGTCTGAGGTTAAAGCCTCAGGGTCTTCGGGCATGGCAGGCGAGACTGCAAGTCCGGTTAGTAATAGATCGCCGCGGGAGTCTACGGAGAACTCTAACTTCCCGAATCTGACCTCCTGATCAGGGGCGAAACTTTCGACGCAGCCAAGACGGCCGGTCGGGTCGGCGTGCAGCACTATGCTGCCGAAAGCGAAGATCTGTCCAGGGACAAAAGTCCCTGTGTTGCGGACCTCTTCGTTAACGACTAGGCGAACCATCGATTCCTTCTGGCGATCACAGTGGAACTCTCAATGAAAGCACCAATGTCGGTGTCGAAACCGGCGGATCTCGGGTAGGGGGTCCCGAACTATGATGCTGGGATCGATGGTAACAGGAGACGAAGGGGACAAGGTTTTACCCAGGTTCGGGCCCTCCTATGGAGGTAATACCCTACGTCCTGCTTGATTATATTGACGGTATAGAGATTACAGAGTGATCTACCACGAGATCGTATGACTAAAACCCTAGATGAGTTCTCCCTCAATGATCTAAAACCCTCCGGCTTATATAGACGCCGGGGGTGCCTAGGGTTTACACATGGTCGGTTACACGTCGAGGGGATAAACATGCCTATTCTACTTTAAACGTGGAGCACACGCCAAGCTTCTAGAAACTTCCCTTCTGGAGTCCGGTCCTTCGAGCGATCCAGTGTCCGGCGAACGGCCCATATAATTCGGCCCATATTAGATAGGCCGGCCTCCCGAGGACCCCCTAGTCCAGGACTCCCTCACCCGTCGCAGCTCGCTAGTGAAGGCACGGCAACCAACCTCGTAAGGAAGGTACCTGTCAGCACTGGGTGCGCGGTCACCGATATCTGGACCGTTGCGCTTGTCGGATTGTCGGTGCGCTTCCCGACGTTGCTCGATGGTGATGCGCGCGTATTCTTTCCGCCGGTCTTCAAGGACACGCCGTTGATCCCGGTGCTCGCACGGGCCAGACGAGACTATGGACGCCTCGTCGTGCTCATCAGCATGTGAAGCTAGCTGCGGCTGCCTCTGGGTCTGTTATCGCGGAGGGGATTGCACCGTTGGGGTGGCCCCTTTGACGCGCTCGCCGGCCCGGGCTGCTGCTGCTGTTCGCGTACGTCGCGACGGCTCCGCATGCTGGGGCTTGTTGGCTTCAACGAAAGAAACTAAACTCTGAATGGTGGCTCCCCATTCATCCATCTTATCAGCTGTTGGCATAAAGTTGAGCAGCATCTGGACTCGCGCCATGGCTTCCTCTGTTATGCTCGGCATGGCGAAAGAGGCGGACCGTGACGTCGCTCTACTCCTGGTAGGACCAAGAGGAGCATCGCCGCATTCTTGATGCCGTGTGCCACTCGCCGGGGCTGTCTGGCATGCAGGGGGCTGAACGTGTGAGGCTGTGGCCCCGCTTGGTGCTCTGTCTCGTTCCCCATGAGGTGCACGCCCAGTAGTCTCGCCGGCGACGGGTGCGGCCGAAGGGTCACGGTTCGCACCGGACCAGGCGCCGCCGAGGCGACCGCGGCCATCCGTGCGGTGGGGAGGTGACGGATGGTTATTTCCCTTGCCCGCAGCGCCGGGGCCGAGCTCGCCAAGTTGTTGTTGCAGTCGCTCCCCTCCGGCGCCTCCTGCTCCATCTCCGACTGTGAAGGACTGGACGGGGGCGTCGCCTGCGCCGACCGCGTCGTCCACTATGCCCGCCTCACCCACAGCCGCCGCGGCATCGACGGCGCCGGCGGCCGCGTGTGAGGGAGCCTTCGAAGGGAGGGATGCGTGGCCGCACCGGATTTCTTCTTGGGAGCCATTGTTGGGGAAGAAGATGATGAAGACCGATTCGCCGTTCACGAACTCGGGTTCGCGCAAATGATGCACGCCCCCCCTACCTGGCACGCCAAAGATGTTGGTGCACGGATGCTCGCGATCACCTATGGGACCCGGAGGCCCCTTGTGGTTCGGCAAGGGGGGTCACGTTGCACAAAGAGCGGAGAGCGTGAGACGGCGCGACGATCAGGACACATGCATTTTGCCCAGGTTCGGGCCGCTGCTAAGCGTAAAACCCTACTCCTGTTTTTTGGTGGATTTGATTGGAAGAATATGAGTGGTGCCTCGCGCTCTATCCCGACAAGGGTTGCCTTCGAGGAAAGAGCTTCTAGGCAAGTACAAATGTTCGGGGGTCCGAATCCTGAGCTAGGTAGCCTTGGGCCTCCTTTTATAGTGCAAGGGGTTACCACAATGGCAAAACAGTCATTATCTATTGATTGGATAGCTTAGCAGAGCTATCATACCTAACTCTGGCATTTAGGACAAAATACCATGATTACCAGCCTAGGTGGCGCTCGGGGGTGCATCCCCGGCAAGCTTTTACCATCGCTTGGTCGGTCATTGCTTACGGTCTTCACACGCTGCAGGGCGGGTGTCACCTAAGTATAACTTGCCTCCCGGTGTGTCGCCACGTGTTTAGCGAGAGCTGATTAGTGATACGTCTCCAACGTACCTATAATTTTTGCTTGTTCCATGCTGTTATATTATCATTCTTGGATGTTTTACAATCATTTTACTACAACTTTATATTATTTTTGGGACTAATCTATTAACCTAGAGCCCAGTGCCAGTTTCTGTTTTTTTTTTGTGTTTTTGAGTTTAAAGAAAAGGAATATCAAACGGAGCCCAAATGGAATAAAAATCTACGGTGATTTTTTATGGACCAGAAGAAGCCCATGCAACATTGGAGTTGGGCCAGAAGAGCCACGAGGCCACCACAAGCCTGGGGGGCGCGCCCCCCTGGCTTGTCGTCACCTCGTGGCCCCCCTGGACTTGTTTCCGCCGCCAAAAATTCCTATAAATATAGAAACCCCTAGAAAAAAACCTAGATCGGGAGTTCCGCCGCCGCAAGCCTCTAGAGCAACGAAAAACCAATCGGGAGCCCATTCCGGCACCCTGCCAGAGGGGGAAATCATCACCGGAGGCCATCTTCATCATCTCGGCGGTCTCCATGACGAGGAGGGAGTAGTTCACCCTCGGGGCTGAGGGTATGTACCAGTACCTATGTGTTTGATCTCTCTCTCTCTCTCTTATTCTTGAGATGGCACGATCTTGATGTATCGCGAGCTTTATTGATATAGATGAATCATATGGAGTTTTCCCCTCTCTATCTTCTTGTGATGAATTGAATTTTCCCTTTGAAGTTTTCTTATCTGATTGAATCTTTAAGGATTTGAGAACACTTGATGTATGTCTTGCGATGGGATATCCGTGGTGACAATGGGATGTTCTATTGATCCACTTGATGTATGTTTTGGTGATCAACTTGCGGGTTACGTGACCTTGGGAATCTATGCATAGGGGTTGGCACATGTTTTCGTCTTGACTCTCCGGTAGAAACTTTGGGGCACTCTTTGAAGTTCTTTGTGTTGGATTGAACATGATGAATCTGAAATTATGTGATGCATATCGTATAATCAAGCCCATGGGTACTCGTGGTGACATTGGAGTATCTAGGTGACATTAGGGTTTTGGTTGATGTGTATCTTAAGGTGTTATTTTAGTACGAACTCTAGGGCTGTTCGTGACACTTATAGGGATAGCTCATATGACTGATCGGAAAAGATAACTTTGAGGTGGTTTCGTTCCCTACAATAATTTCTTCGTTTGTTCTCCGCTATTTGTGACTTTGGAGTGAACTCTTTGTCGCACGTGAGGGATTTACATATGATTCAACTATGTTAGTATTGTTGAGAGAACTTGCACTAGTGAAAGTATGAACCCTAGGACTTGCTTCTAAGCATTGCAATACCATTTGTGCTCAGTTTTACCATTAGTTACCTTGTTGTTTTTAAATTTTTCAGATTACAAAAACCTATATCTACCATCCATATTACACTTGTATCACCATCTGTTCGCCGAACTAGTGCACCTATACAATTTACCATTGTATTGGGTGTGTTGGGGACACAAGAGACTCTTTGTTATTTGGTTGCAGAGTTGTTCGAGAGAGACCATCTTCATCCTACGCCTCCCATGGATTGATAAACCTTAGGTCATCCACTTGAGGGAAATTTGCTACTGTCCTATAAAACTCTGCGCTTGGAGGCCCAACACGAGTCTACAAGAAGAAGGTTGCGTAGTAGACATCAAGCTCTTTTCTGGCGCCGTTGCCGGGGAGGTGAGTGCTTGAAGGTATATATTTAGATCTTGCAATTGAATCTTTTAGTTTCTTGTTTTATCACTATTTTAGTATATAAAAGAATACTACAAAAAATGGAATTAAGGTTGCCTCATATACTTCATCTTTATAATGTATTTCGTGAAAATGATGGGAAGGAAAATTGTGCAAAAGTGTTAGAAGAAGAAGTCAATAAAATGTTTGGCACTAAATCTTTGTATGATGAGCATGATTGCAATGTTGTTAGTATGAATTCCTTGAATATTCATGATGCTAATGATATGCAAAGCTACAAGCTTGGGGATGCTATGTTTGATGAAGATGATATGTTTAGTCCCCCAAGTTTTGATGAGCAAATTTATTATGATGAAAGCATGCCTCCTATTTATGATGATTATTGTGATGACATGTATGCTATAAAGAATAATGATAACCATGAAACTTGTCATCATGATTTTAATTTGCAATTGGATTATGCTTCACATGATAGTTATTTTGTTGAGTTTGCTCCCACTATTATGAATGAGAAGAAAATTGCTTATGTGGAGAGTAATAAATTTTCTATGCTTGTAGATCATGAAAATAATACTTTATGTGCTGGTTATATTGTGAAATTCCTTCATGATGCTACTGAAAATTATTATGAGGGAGGAACATATGTTTGTAGGAATTGCAATAATATCAAGTTTCCTCTCTATGTGTTCAAAGTTTTGAAGTTATGCTTGTTTTGCCTGCCTATGCTAGTTGATTCTTGCTCCAATAAATTGTTTGCTCACAAAATCCCTATGCATAGGAAGTGGGTTAGGCTTAAATGTGTTGTCATATGCTTCATGATGCTCTCTTTCTGTTTCAATTCTTATCTTTTATGTGAGCATCATTGAAATCATCATGCCTAGCTAAAAGGCTTCAAAGAAAAGCGCTTGTTGGGAGACAACCCAACACTTTTACTTTCTGTTTTAGTGTGTTCACATGATTAAGCTACTGTATTAATCATGTTTTGTGCCTTTTATTTCAATAAAGTGCCAAGTAAAGCCTTTGGGATGACTCACAAGATGAGTAGAATTGATGCTGAACCAAAACAGAAACTTTTGACTCCAGTACATGATTTTTACTTTTTTACTGGAGCTTTATAATGATCTGAAATTTTTACAGAGTCTTTATATACAAATTCTTCAGGTTGTCCTAATTTTTCAGAATTTTTAGAGACAGGTAAGTATGGTTACACTACATATCTTCACAGACTGTTCTGTTTTTGACAGATTCTGTTTAGCATGCATAGTTTGCTTGTTTTAGTGTTTCCATAGCTTATATTTAGTGATATAAATTATGGGAATGATATAATACAGTAGATATTATGTGGAAACAATTATGAATCTTGTCTTGACAGTACCCAAGTGAATTATCTTTATTTATTATACTAACCCTTCTCACGAAGTTCCGTTAAATTTTGTGTGATTGAAGTTTTCAAGTTTTGGGTGAGACACCGATATGAGGAGAATAAGGAGTGACAAGAACCTAAGCTTGGGGATGCCCAAGGCACTCCCAAGGTAATATCCAAGGAAGACTCAAGCGCCTAAGCTTGGGGATGCCCCGGAAGGCATCCCCTCTTTCGTCTTCAACACTATCGGTATATCTTACTTGGAGCTATATTTTTATTCGTCACACAATATGAGTTTTGCTTGGAGCGTCATATTATTTTGTAGTTCTCTGTTAGGAGTTATTTATAATCTTGTTTTTCAATAAAAAGTTCCAAGAATTGCCTTAAGATGCTTGCATTGCATGTTTTGATGAGTGCTGTGTAAAAACAGAAACTTTGGCTGTAGTGTTTGAATTTTCATATTTTACAGGAACGTGGAAAGTTGCTGAAATTTTTACACAGTAATTTCATATAAATTATTTATCATGTCCTAAATTTTCATAAATTTTTGAGTTACAGAAGTACACTGTTTTCATAAATTGCTACAGACTGTTCTGTTTGGACAGATTGCTGTCATAGTTTTGTTATCTACTTATCCTATAGTTTCCATAGCCTATATTGGTAGATATAAATTGTGGAAATGATAGTATACAGTACCTAATGTTTGAAAATTATTATGCATCTTATCTTGGCAGGACATGAAGTGTTTATTTATTCTTATGTGTACTAACCTATCTCACGAGTTCTTTTTGAGTTTTGTGTGGAAGATGTTTTTGAGAATAGGTGAAACCGGGATATGAGAGGATTGAACGGGATACAAAAGATCAAGCTTGGGGATGCCCAAGGCACCCCAAGTAAATATTTCAAGAAGTCTCAAGCATCTAATCTTGGGGATGCTACGCATCCCACCCCTCTTCATCAACAATTATCGGTTAGCCTATGTTGAGCCTAAATTTTTATTCGTTCACATGTTGCGTGCTATTCTTGGAGTTCTTTTTTTGTTTAGTTTGCTGTTTGAATAAAATACTCAGATCTGAAAATATTTATTGAGAGATAGAGAGTCCTCACATAGCTACTTAATTGTTTGACTACTCATTGATCTTCACTTATATCTTTTGAGAGTAGCTTGTCATTTCCTCTCATGCTTCACTTATACCTTTTTGAGGGATGAAATCTTTATGCTCATGTGCTTCACTTAAATTTGTTTGAGCTTGCCAAAAAGCAATGGCAACATATGAAACTAGTCCCAAAGTGATAGATATCCAAGGAGGATATAATAGAAATTTCATGAAGATCATTGGACAAATTAAACTTGATTCCTTGTAATAGTTTTGAAAACATGATGATAGTAATATGTGAGTCATGTTAGTGAGTAATTATGCTTAGTAGGAATATTGGTGTTAAGGTTTGTGATTCCCTATGCATGCACGAAAGTCAATAGTTATGCAATGAAGTTATATCCTACTTGTGGTGCATTATTCGGTGTTAGTTATGACTCAATGCTCACTTATGTGATTTTTCGTTCCTTGGTTTGGTTGCTTCCCAATCTATTTGCTAGCCTCCATTTGTACTAAGTAGAAATACTACTTGTGCATCCAAAATCCTTAAACAAAGTTTTGCCTTATGAGTCCACCATACCTACCTATATGCGGTATTTCCATGCCTTTCCAAGCAAATTTGTATGTGCCATCTCTAAATTTTCAAAATAAATTTTCTCTTTTGTGTGCCCGTACCGCTCATGAAACGGTGGGGAGTATCCAATATTTTTCCATGCTAGGTGTGTTATTCTCATGATATGTGTTGATTCACTATCATTCACGAGAAAGTGGCTGGTATTCGGGATGCCCAGTTCCATGCTCAAAAATCAAATCAAAATACAATGAAACAAAACTCCCCCAGGATTGTTGTTTGTATGGACGGTACCCGTGGATTCGGCTCGCCGTGGAGTGTGATTGATTGGTGGAGGGGGAGTAAAAACTTTACAATTCTGTTTGGGAACCGCCTATAATGTATCTAGCATGGAAAGTATTGTGAGCTACTTTGTCGTTTTTGTTGACAGGAAAAGCATGCCACTCAAAATATTTTTCTCTCTCAATTTAAACCTTGAGCTCTGGCACCTCTACAAATCCCTACTTCCTTCTGCGAAGGGCCTATCTATTTACTTTATGCAATTTTTATTTTTGCTTTGAGTCTCCATCTTCTCTTATAAGCACCAACCAGGGGGCACTATGATCGTACTTGAGCATTGGGCATAGCTAATATTTGAGTGTGTTTCATGAATGGATCAATTATTGAGCATGATGGGCTAGGGATAACTTTCTTTAGTGTTGATATTTTGAAAGACATGGTTGCTTGTTGACATGCTTGAGTATTGAAGTCATTATGTTAAAACTAGACTATTGCTTTGAATCATTTACAAGTCCAAATATCCATGCTATACAAAGAAGAATAGAATATGATGAAAATGTTTGCTAGCATTCACACTTCATAAATTATTTCTTTTATCATTTACCTACTCGAGGACGAGCAGGAATTAAGCTTGGGGATGCTGATACGTCTCCAACGTATCTATAATTTATGAAGTATTCATGCTATGTTTACAATAATTCTATATGATTTTGGTATGATTTTATTAGAACTAACCCAGGCTGACGCTGTTTTCAGCAGAACTACCATGGTGTCGTCTTTTGTGCAGAAATAAAAGTTCTCGAAATGGGCTGAAAATTTACAGAGAATATTTTTGGAAAATATAAAAAATACTGGAGCAAAAAGTTGAGCCAGGAAGTGACCGAGGAGGCCACAAGCCTGGGGGGCGCGCCCCCCCTAGGGCGCGACCCCTAGCTTGTGGGCCCCTCGAGCACCGCCTTGACGTGAGACCGACGCCAAAAACTCGTATAAATCGAGAAACCCCCAGAAAGAAACCTAGATCGGGAGTTCCTCCGCCGCAAGCCTCCAGAGCCACGAAAAACCAATCGGGAGCCCGTTCCGGTACCCTGCCGGAGGGGGAAACCACCACCGGAGGCCATCTTCATCATCCCGGCGATCTCCATGACGAGGAGGGAGTAGTTCACCCTCGGGGCTGAGGGTATGTACCAGTAGCTATGTGTTTGATCTCTCTCTCTCTCGTGTTCTTGAGATGGCACGATCTTGATGTACAGCGAGCTTTATTAATATAGATGAATCATATGGAGCTTTACCCTCTCTATCTTCTTGTGATGAATTGAGTTTTCCCTTTGAAGTTTTCTTATCGGATTGAGTCTTTAAAGGATTTGAAAACACTTGATGTATGTCTTGCGATGGGATATCCGTGGTGACAATGGGATGTTCTATTGATCCACTTGATGTATGTTTTGGTGATCAACTTGCGGGTTCCGTGACCTTGGGAATCTATGCATAGGGGTTGGCACATGTTTTCGTCTTGACTCTCTGGTAGAAACTTTGTGGCACTCTTTGAAGTTCTTTGTGTTGGATTGAACATGATGAATCTGAAATTGTGTGATGCATATCGTATAATCAAGCCCATGGGTACTCGTGGTGACATTGGAGTATCTAGGTGACATTAGGGTTTTGGTTGATGTGTATCTTAAGGTGTTATTTTAGTACGAACTCTACGGCTGTTCGTGACACTTATAGGGATAGCTCATACGATTGATCGGAAAAGATAACTTTGAGGTGGTTTCGTACCCTACAATAATTTCTTCATTTGTTCTCCGCTATTTGTGACTTTGGAGTGAACTCTTTGTCGCACGTGAGGGATTTACATATGAATTAACTATGTCAGTATTGTTGAGAGAACTTGCACTAGTGAAAGTATGAACCCTAGGCCTTGTTTTCAAGCATTGCAATACCGTTTTTGCTCACTTTTATCATTAGTTACCTTGCTGTTTTTATATTTTCATATTACAAAAACCTATATGTACCATCCATATTACACTTGTATCACCATCTCTTCGCCGAACTAGTGCACCTATACAATTTACCATTGTATTGGGTGTGTTGGGGACACACGAGACTCTTTGTCATTTGGTTGCAGGGTTGTTTGAGAGAGACCATCTTCATCCTACGCCTCCCACGGATTGATAAACCTTAGGTCATCCAATTGAGGGAAATTTGCTACTGTCCTACAAAACTCTGCGCTTGGAGGCCCAACACGAGTCTACAAGAAGAAGGTTGCATAGTAGACATCAATTAGCTGCTTGAGGGCTCAACACCGCATTGATACGTGACTGGCGTAGCGATGCGGTGGAGCGGTGGCCGATCAGCTCGCGCCTGCCGGGGGATGGCTTGTCGGGTCTTCAGGAAGGTGCGCATGTCTTCGTCCCCGGCAAGTGCCGGGGGCGTGCTTGGCGCGTTGCCGTCCAGGCTTGGGCTGCCGCGTCGGGCTTGTTGGAGTCTGGTCTTGATCATCCTTCGGGTTTGTACGAACGTTGAAGGGTTCAGCTACTACCGCCTGTGCATAAGTCAGGGGCACTGGGTACCCCTGTACTAGTGCACCGACAGAATGCGATGATAATTGCTATGATCCCTTGAATTCATTTGAAATATCCCTTTTTGATAAACTTGATGCTTTCTATGCTTGTGGCCATGATGCCAATATGAATTATGCTTATGGAGATGAACTTGCTATAGTTCCTTACATTAAGCATGAAATTGTTGCTATTGCACCCACACATGATAGTCCTATTATCTTTTTGAATTCTCCCAACTACACTATATCGGAGAAGTTTGCACTTATTAAGGATTATATTGATGGGTTGCGTTTTACTATCACACATGATGGTTTTGCTGAATATAATATGCATGTGCTTGCTGCTCCTACTTGCAATTATTATGAGAGAGGAACCAAATCTTCACCTCTCTATGTTTCCAATACGATAAAATTGCAAGAAACTACTTATGCTATAAATTGGTCTTTACTTGATGTGCATGAATTGTTCTTGTATGACATGCCAATGCATAGGAAGAGAGTTAGACTTCATTGTCACATGATATATATCACTTTGTGCTCATTACTTAATTACAAATCATTGTTAATTAAAATTGGCTTTGATATACCTTGGGATTCGGGTGGATCAATTACTTGAGCACTATATGCCTAGCTTAATGGCTTTAAAGAAAGCGCTGCCAGGGAGACAACCCGGAAGTTTTAGAGAGTCATTTATTTCTGTTGTGTGCTTTTAAAATAACTAAAAACAAAAAATAAAGTGGGGAACTTAAAACCTTTTCAAAAAGAGAAGTGAAAGTGAAAAAGATGAGCACCGTTGAAGTGGGGGACGTCCTTGAAATCTTGATTACAAAAACTTTTCAACAAAAATAATTATCCCCTTGTACAAATCCATTGTATTATAAAAATAATGTGCCAAGAATTACCTTTAGGATGTTTGAATTGCTTGTTGATACGTGCTGTGTAAAAACAGAAACTTTTGCTGTAGTGTTTGAATTTTCATATTTTACTGAAACGTGCACAAATTCGGAATTTTTTACACAGTACTGATATGTAATTTTTTTATTACTTCCTAATTTTCCAGTATTTTTTAAGTTACAGAAGTATAGTTTCTCTATAGATCTTTACAGACTGTCCTGTTTTTCAGAGATTACTGTTATAATTGCTTTGCGTGCTTATGTTTTGAATTCTTGTTGAGCCCCAATGACTTGGGAGCCATAGAATTATGATATAATACAATGGGTAATGTTAAATTATAATTATTCAATAATGTTATGGCAGGACATGATGAGATTTGATGATTATGTTCTAACGTTTCTAATGAAAGTTCTGTCAAGTTTTGTGTGGATGATGTGTTCGAAGATCGAAGAGGTATCGATATGAGAAGAATAAGGAGATGCAAGAGTTCAAGCTTGGGGATGCCCAAGGCACCCCAAGTAAATATTCAAGGAGACTCAAGCGTCTAAGCTTGGGGATGCCCCGGAAGGCATCCCATCTTTCTTCTTCAACAACTATCGATATGTTTCGGTTTTTGTTTTGTTCACATGATATGCGTAAATTCTTGGAGCATCGTGTGCCTTTTTTTCCTTTTAGCAATGCACCATGCTGGTTTGGGAAAGTCCATGGTTGATTTATAGAATGCTCTTTTGTAGTTCACTTGTATCTTTTGAGTATGGCTTTATAGAATGCTTCATGTGCTTCACTTATATCATTTGAAGTTGGATGCCTGTTTCTCTACATATAGAAAACCGTTATTTTTAGAATGCTCTTTTGCTTCACTTATATTTATTAGAGCATGTCCAGGTCTTTTGTAGAAAGAATTAGACTCTCATGCTTCACTTATACCTATTTAGAGAGTCAACGGGAATTGGTCATTTACATGTTAGTCATAAAATCCTACATAAAACTTGTAGATCACTGAATAAGATATGCTTGATTCCCTGCAATAGTTTTGCAATATTAAGATAGTAATATGTGGGTGCACTAGTGGATGATTGTGGATTAGTAAGAATATTGATGTTAAGGTTTGTGATTCCCGAAGCATGCACTTATAGTCTCTAGTTATGCGATGAAGATTGGAGCATAATTTATCCTTGATTGAAATCCTTTGTGCTGTTATAATCGGGGGCGCGCGATGGTTAACTCCTACCAACCTCCTCCCTAGGAGCATGCGAGTAGTACTTTGCTTCGAGAGAGCTAATAAAACCTTGCAATAAGTATGTGAGTTCTTTATGACTAATGTGAAACCATGGATTTACGCACTCTCACCTCAACATATTTGCTAGCCTCTTCGGTACAGTGCATTGCCCATTCTCATCTTGAGGACCGGTGCAACTTTCGCCAGTGCATCCAAACCCTGTGACATGATACGCTCTGTTGCACATAAGCCTCATTATATCTTCCTCAAAACAGCCACCATACCTACCTATCATGGCATTCCCATAGCCATGCCGAGATATATTGCCATGCAACTTCCATCATCACTTCATATGACTTGTATTTCCATCGTCATATTGCTTTGCATAATCGTAAGATAGCTAGCATGATATTTAAATGGCTTGTCCGTTTTTTGATATCTTTCGCTATGCTAGATCATTGCACATCCTAGTACACTGCCAGGGGCATTCATATAGAGTCATATCATCCTATCAATTTTTCATATTGAGTCGTAAGTAAATAAAAGTGTGATGATCATCATTATTAGAGCATTGTCCCAGTGAGGAAAGGATGATGGAGACTATGATTCCCCCACAAGTCGGTATGAGACCCCGGACAAAAAATGAAAAATGGGGGAGGCCAAATGAGCCCACCATAAAAAATGGGGGAGGCCAAATGAGCCCACCATAAAAAATGGGGGAGGCCAAATGAGCCCACCATAAAAAATGGGGGAGACGGAAAAAAAGAGAGAAAAAAGCCCACCATGAAAAAAAACAAATAAATGAGAGAAAAAGAGAGAAGGGACTTTGATACTATCCTTTACCACACTTGTGCCTCAAAGTGGCACCATGTTCTTAATATAGAGAGTCTCTTGTTTTGTCACTTCCATATGCTAGTGGGAATTTTTCATTATAGAACTTGGCTTGTATATTCCGATGACGGGCATCCTCAAATGCCCGAGGTCTTCATGAGCAAGCAAGCTGGATGCACAACCACTCAGCTTCAGCCGAGCTTTCATAAACTTATAGCTCTAGTGCATCCGTTGCATGGCAATCCCTACTCCTCGCATTGATATCTATCGATGGGCATCTCCATAGCCCGTTGATGCGCCTAGTTGATGCGAGACTTTCTTCTCCATTTTCACCCTTTTGAAACCTACCACCATATTCTATTCCACCTTTATGCTATATCCATGGTTCACGCTCATATATTGCATGAGTAATACAAAAGCTGAAGCGCGTGAAAAAGTACCATTCAATTGCTTGGTTTGACACCGGGGTGCTCATGATTTATACTTTATGCTAGGAAGACCAAGCATGATAGGCAATATGATTTTGTAGGGATATCACTCTTTTGCATTGTTATTTTGAAAGTACATGATTGTTTGCTAGTAAACCTGAGTATGGATGTATTTTGTCAAATGATAGACTATTGCCTTGAATCACTTGTATCCTAATATTCATGCCATGATTAGACATTTGTTCAAGATTATGTTAGGTAACGTTCCACATCAAAAATTATATTTTTATCATTTACCTACTTGAGGACGAGCAGGAATTAAGCTTGGGGATGCTGATACGTCTCCGTCGTATCTATAATTTTTGATTGCTTCATGCCAATATTCTAGAACTTTCATATACTTTTGGCAACATTGTATATTATTTTTGGGACTAACTTACTTATCCAGTGCCCAGTGCCAGTTCCTGTTTTTTGTGTGTTTTTTGTTTCGCAGAAATTCCATATCAAACGAAGTCCAAACGCGATAAAAATTTATGGAGATTTTTTTGGAATATATGTGAATTCTGGGAGTCGGAATCAACGCAAGGCGGTGCTCGAGGGAGGCACAAGCCAACAGGGCGCGGCCCAGGGCCGCGCCCTGATGGCTTGTGCCTCCCCCTTAAGTCGGTTGGGGCTCTCCTTCCGCCGCAAGAAAGATATTTTCGCGTAAAAATCCCCTCAAAATTTCAGCCTGATCGGAGTTACGGATATCCGGATATTTAAGAAACGGTGAAGGGGTCAGAAAATAGTCGCGAAAACAGAAGAGAAACAGAGAGAGAGAGATCCAATCTCGGATGGGCTCTTGCCCTCCGGGAGCCATGGCGGCCATGGACCAGAGGTGAAACTCTCCTCCCACCTAGGTAGGAGGCCAAGGAGGAGGAAGAAGGAGGGGGGCTCTCTCTCCCTCTCTCCCGGTGGCGCCGGAGCGCCGCCGGGGCATCCATCATGACGGCGATCTACACCAACAACTTCGCCGCCATCACCACCAACTCTCTCCCCCTCTATGCAGTGGTGTAAAACCTCTTCTCCCCGCTGTAATCTCTACTTAAACATGGTGCTTAATGCTATATATTATTATCCAATGATGTGTGTCTATCCTATGATGTTTGAGTAGATCTCTTTTGTCCTACGGGTTAATTGTGGCATGATATTATTGATATGAGTTGTATATGGAAAAATCCTAGCCATCTAAAACTCCTATGGTGGTTCGATCTCTAGATGTAGAGAAAGATATGTTCAGGCCAAGGGATGATGGAGAAGAGGTGTGGGGACCTGAAGTTCCATACCTTAGTGTCGTTGAAGCGCTTATGTATCTTGCAAATTGCACAAGACCTAATATTGCATTTGCAGTGAATCTACTTGCTAGACACAACGCAACTCCCACAAAACGTCATTGGTCTCGAGTGAAGAATATATTTCGATATCTCCAAGGCACAAAGGATCTTGGCCTATTTTTCCAGTTCCAGTGAAATCAGGACTTTGATATGATTGGATATGCGGATGTCGGCTATTTGTCTGATCCCCATAATGCCAGATCTCAGACAGGCTTTGTGTTCCTACATGGTGGCATTGCTATATCATGGAAGTCTTCGAAACAGACTCTGGTGACAACATTCACCAACCATTCTGAAATAATTTCATGATTTGAAGCTTCATGTGAATGTGTATGGCTTTGCAGAATGATAAACCACATACAACTGTTATGTGAAATTGGTTCAATAGAATCACCCACCATTATCTATGAACATAACGCGGCCTATGTTGCACAGATGCAAACAGGATACATCAAGAGTAATATTGCTAAGCATATTTCTCCTAAGTGTTTTCCCCATAATCTTCAGAAAAGCGGGGAAATAAACATCTTGCAAGTAAAATCATGTGACAACCTTGCTGATTTATTTACCAAGTCTCTACCAAATTCTACATTCCAGAAATATGTGCATGGAATTGGTATGCGACGACTTAGGGACTTCCAGGTATCAGGGGGAGTCTCATCTTGAGATATCCTTGTTTAAGACATCACATTATGCTATCTCTTTGTGCGTTTATGTTTCAGGTTCCCATCAAAGATTTCATGAAGAACTTTTTGAAGGAGAATCACTTTGATATGATAGCACTACCCAGACAATCGTGAGATGACTCTACATGGTCAAGCATAGGTTAGGGGAAGTGTTAAGATTAAATACAAATGTAATTAGGGGAAATCTCCCCTTGTCCATAACCGTCGTGCGATTTCCTCTCCCGCACCGACGCTTCTCCCTTGACTCCTGGAGTCGTCGTGTCTCTTCGGGAGATATATAAGCACCATGTAACCATCGATGAATGCAGTTCAATCATTCGATTCGAAACACTATTCATGTGCTTTTGGGTGGGGGTACATGTTTTTGATGGTTTAGCTCATTTTCCCTGGGAGGTGCGGCTGTCCTTGCTATCGATGCGGTCGTTGGCTTGCCGTGGCCGGTCAAAAAAGTACATGGGTAACGATCGCTGGTAAATATACAAGGCAACTATAGACGGAATACGAATATAATCACCTGCAGACAGTAACATATGAAATGCCAACAACAATCGAACTAGTTCGAATGATCACTAGACCCCCACTGATATATGTAAAACTGTTCCAAGAACATTTATCCGGTTGGGTACGTCGATTGTCTTTTCTTTCGTTAGTGTAATCATTGATCTGTGTACGATACCTCACAGCGTGCGAGGACCCTGTAGGTGTGTTACATGTTATTTTTGTAAACACTTTTTTTGCTACGTCTAACAAGTGGTCCTTATCATTTTAAAGCAACAAACTCCAAATAATTCATCAAACGTTTAAGAATGTGAAATTTGGCATGTGCCCATATTTTCCATGCATGACACTCATGAAAATGCCTCACATGAGTTTGATCCACTCTGACGTGTTATGAGTGGAAATGTCTCAAACAAAAAGGAAACAAATACTTTTGTGTTACATTTTTTGCGGGTGACATTATGTGTTATTTCATGTGTATTTTGCTTATTCCTGGATTAGACAATATGTCTTGCATTTTTTATCCTAACATCTCTGTTCCATAGCTAAAAACTGCGCCAAGGCCACCTGCCCGTGTATTGCCCCATCAACTTCGTCGTCTCTCTTCTTCTCTATTTAACCGTCTTTGGCTAGCACTAAAAAAACAAATCCAGTTTTCCGCAACCTCTCGCAGGCGTGTATTGCTGCATGACTCACCATCGTTCTTTTTTTTTGAAATGTCTAGATCATGTCTGGTTTTCATTGATGATTAGCAGGGAGCGATGGAAAAAGTGACAAAGGCGGTGATCCGAGGATCAAGGAAATAAGTAAAGAAAATGGAAAATACATGCCCTTAGGCTACAAAGCTCAGCCGATAATCTCACGTATGATCCCTGAATGGGCTCTTTATGCACTTGAACTCGGCTTGTCTCCACAACGCTAAAGATTGTTTGATCGCTCAATGACCTCGTGAACACTAGCTATTTTGCTCCTGAAGATGCAGTGGTTTCTTTCCTGCCAGAGTTGCCAAAGCACCAGCATCGTCAGCGTTTTGATCCCTTTTCTGTGGGCAGGCTGCGAGTGTGAGGGGATGTAGTTCATAACTTCCAGTAGGTTGCGGCCTTGCGCCTAGTTTGTGTTTGCAAAAGTTCCGGAGCCGTGCCAACGAGCCACTTCATTCCAGACGGACATGGCGAAATTGCAGCGCGGGAACAAGTGGTCAGTGGATTCTAAGTTGCGAAGACAAAGCTGGTAGAAATAACTATTGGGCCAGGCATCACGACCTGGCATTCCAGCGACGACTGAGGTACACGCGGGGCTGGGCCCTGCCGCTGCAGAGCACGAGGACTCTCGAGCGGGTCGCTTGCGTGTCAAGGGGGGGGGGGGGGGGTTCTTGAGCGTCGCGTCTCAGGAACCTTCACTAGCGCCCATAGACCCTCACCTCCTGGTTCAGCTCAGGCATCACGACCTAGCATTCCAGCGACGGCTGAGGTACGCGCAGGGCTGGGCCCTGCCGACGCAGAGCACAAGGACTCTCGAGCGGGCCGCTTCCACGTCAAAGGGGGGCTCTTGAGCATCGCGCCTCAGGAGCCTTCACTAGTGCCCGTAGCCCCTCACCTCCTGGTTGAGTTCAGGCATCGCGACCTAGCATTCTAGCGACAACTGAGGTACGCACGGGGCTAGGCCCTGCCGACGCAGAGCACAAAGGCTAGCAAGAGAAAAACCAAGCCAAGGAAGGGAAATCACAGATCGTAAACAGCTATTACAAAGTTCAAAATATTCCTCTCGATTCAAACTGTCATCTTATGCCCCCTCGAGGCGGATTCGATTTATTGCAGGACGGAAAAGGGAGGCTCGCCGCTGGACTCTTCGCCGCCATCGTTGCAGAAGAACTTCTCAAGTAGCACGCTCACATGGCCCTCCACAGCTGCCGCCAGCTTGCCGCGAGATTCTTCGAGCACGGGGCCCGTCACCTTGTCGAATTTAAAGCTGGGATCGCGAATGAGGAGATGGCTGAAGACGCGGGTCACCGCCATGAAGAAGAGATCACGGCTTTCTTCTTCTAGGATGCCATCCACCTCCCGGGTTGCGCCCTCGAGTTCCTTCACAAGCTTGGAGGAGAGTTCGGCGTAGCTGGTGCCCTGAGGGACGAGAGGAGCCTCGAAACTCAACCTACAAATAGAGCCCAGGGCCTTGCGGACCCTGTGCTCGAGGGAGGAGAGCGCGACATGGTCTGAGGCCGCCCTCACATCGGCAGCGGCCTGAACCTCATTATCTCGGGCATCCAGCTTGGCGTTGGCCTCAGAGACCTGCTTGGCGTGAGCTTCTTGGGCCTCGGCCACCTCGCGCTGCAGCGTCTCCAAGCGCCCACGCTCCATGGCCTACTCGATCGTCACCTTCGCAAGCTTAGAGTCACGGTCTGTGAGCCTCGCCTCGCTGGCCTTGATATCTTGTTCCCGCAGCTGGAGTTGCTGCGCTTGCACGGCCTGTTCCCGAAGCGCCTCCAGGCCAGCTCCCGCTTCCTTGAAGCGCTTGGCGAGCGCCGTTTTCTCGGCAAGAGCGCTCTCACAAGCGGCCTTGGCCTCAGCGACCTCCTTCTTGCCTTCCGCAAGGGTGGCCTCGGCCCTGCTGTGGGCCTCTGTGGCGGAGGCGTCAAGCTGATGCCACCCCGCGGCGAGCCTCAAGCGCTTGGTAGAGAGGAGTGCCTCGGCGTCTTGAAAATCTGCCCTGAGCAGGTCGAGCGCGCCTCAGAAGCCTGCCCTGAGCCAGTCGAGTGCGTCCTGGGTGTCGGTCAGAGCCCCATGTCTGAGCAAGGCACTCTGGTCCATCAGGGCGAGAGCTTGCCCGGGGGCTGGCGCCCCGGCGCTTGTTGTTGCTATAACAAGAAGGGCCCTGGCACCCTGCGCTTGAGATGCCGGGGGCTCCAGGTTCTCCCCCGCGCTTGGCTCCCGCGATTTCCCTGGGAAGACTGTCGCGTTGGCCTCTAGGGCCCCTAGAGTGACCACCGCTAGAGGGCAGCCAAAGTCGCGCCCCACGCCTTGGCCGGTCGCAGGGGCCAGGACGGCCGACGAAGGTTGAGGCATCCCTCCCTTCCCCGCTGGTTGAGAAGCTGCAGCCTCGGCAGGTGGCGCCGGGGGCTGAGCAGCCGAGGCCTTGGTAGGTGGCGCCTGAGGCCGGGCCGCCGCGGCCCTGGCAGGCGGTGCCGGGGGCTGGACCGTCACGGCCCTAGCGCACGGGCCCCCTCGCCGCGCCGGGGAGACGCTGGGTGCCGCCGTGCCGCCCGCACAACCAAGCACAGCGCCAGACTGGCGCAAACTGCCCCCGCGTCCGCCAAGGCTCCGGACGAGGGTTGAGGCCACCTTCTAGACGGGCACTACCTTTGCCCCAACTGTCGCCTTCTTCTTCTTCTCCTCGCCGCCGCCGGAACACCTGTGCCGGCGAGGGGATCAGCTCGAGCAAACCAGTCATAGGATGCCGCATGGGAGTGGATTAAGGCACTTACTCGTCCCCGGTGGCCCACTCCCTCTTCTTCGTGGTGGCAGGTGGCGTGCCCTCGCCGCCCCTGCGCGCCCTCTCGACACCGCCCGAAGGGCGCTCGGTGCGGCCCTCGGCGGGCCCGGTCTGGCTACCCCCCTCCTCGGGAGCCAGGGAGGCCTCCTGAGGGATCGGCGCCGCGCCTTCGACGTGGGCCACCGTCGCTGGTGCCGGAGTGGCCGCGGGGCCTGACCCTGCTCTGTCTTTCACGACTGCGGGCCTGGGGGGAGTCGCCTGGTGATACGTCTCCAACGTATCTATAATTTTTGATTGTTCCATGCTATTATATTATCTGTTTTGGATGTTTTATATGAATTAATATGCTATTTTATATTATTTTTGGGACTAACCTATTAATCTAGACCCTAGTGCCAGTTTCTGTTTTTTCCTTGTTTTTGAGTATTGCAGATAAGGAATATTAAACGGAGTCCAAATGGAATAAAATCTTCGGAATAATTTTTCTTGGACCAGAAGACAACTACCAAGCTTGGAGACCAAGGCACAGGAGCCGCCGTGTGGCCACAAGCCACAGGGGCGCGCCCTAGGGGGGGCGGGCGCCCCCTGGCTTGTGGTCCCATGGCAACGCCCCCAACCCTAATCTTCGGCCTATAAATTCCCAAATATTCCCTGTATACCAAAGAGAGCCACGAAAACACTTTTCCGCCGCCAGGAGCCTCGGTTCCCGTGAGATCCAATCTTGGAGCCTTTTCCGGTAATCTGCCGGAGGGGGATTCGATCACGAGGGCATCTACATCAACTCCATTGCCCCTCCGATGATGCGTGAGTAGTTCACCACAGACCTTCGGGTCCATAGCTAGTAGCTAGATGGCTTCTTCTCTCTCTTTGCTCTTCAATACCATGTTCTTCATGATCTTCATGGAGATCTATCCGATGTAATACTCTTTTGCGGTGTGTTTGTCGAGATCCGATGAATTGTGGGTTTATGTTCAGATTATCTATGAATATTATTTGAGTCTTTTCTGAATTCTTATATGCATGATTTCATATCTTTGCAAGTCTCTTCGAGTTATTGGTTTGGTTTGGCCAACTAGATTGGTAATTCTTGCAATGGGAGAAGTGCTTAGTTTTTGGTTCAATCTTGCGGTGTCCTCACCTAGTGACATAGAAGGGGTAGCGAGGCACGTATTGTATTGTTGCCATCGAGGATAAAAAGATGGGGTTTTCATCATATTGCTTGAGTTTATCCCTCTACATCATGTCATCTTACCTAATGCGTTACTCTGTTCTTCATGAACTTAATACTCTAGATGCAGGCAGGAGTCGGTCGATGTGTGGAGTAATAGTAGTAGATGCAGAATCGTTTCGGTCTACTTGACACGGACGTGATGCCTATATGCATAATCATTGCCTTGGATATCTTCATAATTATTCGCTTTTCTATCAATTGCTCGACAGTAATTTGTTCACCCACTGTAATACTTGCCATCATGAGAGAAGCCTCTAGTGAAACCTATGGCCCCCGGGTCTATTTTCCATCTTATACTTTCAGATCTAAAACCAAAAATACCAAAAATATCTTGCTGCAATCTTTTTACTTTTGCCGGAGAGATCTACATCAAGCCATCCAAGTACCCATCACAAACTCATCTCTTGCATTTACTTTATTTGCCATTTGCGTCTCGTTTTCCTCTCCCCCACTTCTAAAATGATTTTCCAAAAAGATTCGCCTTTTTCTTCGCCCTTCTTCCGTTCGTCTTTTCGTTTGCTTTTTGCTTGCTTCTGTGTTAAATCGGTTGGTCGTCTTTATGGCTCAACCCAAAGGCTTTGATCCTTATCTTAGAAAGTTGGAAGATATTGAGGATAACGTTAAAAGTTTTATGTCGCTCCAGTATGATCACAATAGTTTCTTTAGGAATGAGCTTAAAGAACAAAAGACTATGTGGGAGTACATGAATAAGGAACTTGATGATATGTCCAAAGAGTTCTATGGTTTGAAATCTCAATTTGCTCACCTTGAAAACTTAGTGGGCCAAATTTCTGATAAACAAGCTACCTTAGTCAATAAAATGGCCGCGAAGCCAGAATCTTTGAATATTGATGAAGATCTTAAAGTGATTGATGTGACTCCTATTGAATCTTTGTTTTCTAATGTAAATCTTGATAAAGATGGGACTGGAGATGAGTCAACGTTAGTTAAAAGGTGTCCCAATGATTTGGAGATTATAGATCTTAATGCTAAGATTGATAAAAGTGGGATTGAAGAGGTCGAAACTTTAAATAGCAATGAACCCACTCTTTTGGATTTCAAGGACTTTAATTATGGTAGTTGCTCTTTGATTGATTGTGTTTCCTTGTTGCAATCCATGTTGAATTCTCCTCATGCTTATAATCAAAACAAAGCTTTTACTAAACATGTTGTTGATGCTATGATGAAATCTTTTGAAGAAAAACTTGAGTTGGAAGTTTCTATACCTAGAAAGCTTTATGATGAGTGGGATATGGCCACCTTACCAAGACCAAGTACCTTACCCTTGGAGTTGTCTCCAAAAGTTACATACCTTCGCGGTCCATGGTTTGGTGTGATCTCTTCAAACATGTCTCTATCTCCGGTCATATGATCGGTGCATCCACTATCGAGAATCCACTCTTTTCCTCCGAACATGTAATCCTTGAAATTTGCCATGAGACTTAGATTCTTCATGATCTTCTCACGCTCGATGTCGAACAACTCATCTTCATCATAGTAGCCATGTTCCACATTGTCATCATCAAGTGGGAAATCCTCGTCACAAGGAACAAGAGATTCGTTAGGGTTGTGATCATGACAATGTTCAAGATTATGAATGCAAATGGCTTCTACAATGATGTTGTTGATAGTTATGACATCTCCTTTAGCGCGCATGAGGTCTCTAAGCTCAAATAGATAGTCATCAAACTTGGGATCACTAGGCCTCATTTTGTGAAAGACAATAGTTTTATGAAGAACTTCATCAAGATTACTTAATGAATAACTTGGATATCGTTTCGCCAAGTCATTCCACAAAGTATAAGCACATTCAAAATTCTTCATTTGATTAAGCACATTTCTAGACAATCCTCTAATGATAAGATTAACAGTTCTAAGATTGCATAGCATATCAATTTCCTCTTCGTGTGTGGGATGTAAAGGATCAATGGGAGGTACGTAGGGGTTCTTAACATACTTGCTCAAATGAAATTCATTGAATAACTCAAGCATCTTATATTTATATTGATTACAGTACTCCCCATCAAGAATAGGCACTCTACAACTCAAACTCTCCAAACTAGACACATCCATCTTCCTCCACGGTGATGAAAACGATGCAATGGAGACCAATGCTCTGATACCACTTGTAGGATCACTAGAAGTGTGTGTCTAGAGGGGGGGGGGTGAATAGACTACTTGCAAGAATTAAAACCTAACCTTTTCCCAAGTTAATTAGTGGGTAGTTTTAGCAATTATAACAAGTCTAATGCACCCTACACATGCTAGTCAACAAGTATGGCAGCGGAAAGTAAGACAAGCACATGTAAGAGAGAGTAGAGATAGGAAGATCAAACACAATTTGGGAACGCAAGAATTTTTACCGTGGTTTTGATAGGTGGCACTATCGTACATCCACGTTTATGGAGTCTTCAACCCACGGAGGATAATGGTCGCGAGATTCCACGGAGGGCTCCACCCATAAGGGTCCACGAAGTAGCAACCTTGACTATTCCATAACGGCTTCCGTCCACGAAGGACTAGCCTCACTATGGGTAGATCTTCATGAAGTAGGCGATATCCTTGCCCGTACAAACTTCTTGGTTTAACTCCACAACATGAAGTAGGAGGCTCCCAAGCGACACCTAACCAATCTAGGAGGCACCACCCTCCAAAAGGTAATAGGCTCGATAATGTCGATGAACTCCTTGCTCTTGTGCTTCAAGATGATAGACTCCTCAACACTCAATCACTCTCTCACATATTTGGCTTTGGTGGAAGAGATTGATTGGGTGGAAAGCAACTTGGGGAGGCTAGAAAGCAAGATCCATATGGTTGGAGTGGATGATCTTGATCTCAACACAAGGGTAGGTGGTTCTCTCTCAGAAAACTGGATGGGGCAAGTATGGAATAGTTCTGAGTGCTTCTCTTGCGAGTGAGTGGTGGTGGAGGGGTATATATAGGCATCTCCAAAAATCCAACCGTTAGACCTAAAGTGACCAACTCGGTGACACCGAAGTATAAAACTCGGTGGTACCGAGTTGCTCCAAAGGTAGCAACTTTTGAATCTCGGTGAGACCGATACAAAGATCTCGGCAGTACCGATAAGGTGACCAACGGTCAGTTTCCACAACTCGGTGACATCGATCCAAAATGTCGGAAATTCCGATTTTAAGAATCGAGGTAACAGAAAGTTGGTAAGCTGAACTCGGTGGCACCGAAGCGGAATCGGTTGCACCGAAGATCTAGGGTTTGGCATGGGTCTGTCTGAGGTGGGAATCGGTGGGACCGAGTGGGAAATATTGGTAGCACCGATTTTCATAATAGGCTTAGACAGACTTTTGTGGAAGAGCTTGTGGGTGTTTTTGGTGACTATCACTTGTGCACGTGGAGCATATTGTTCACCAATAGTACCTTACCCCCTTTTAATAGTATTGGCTTTCCTATGGACTCAAAGTGATTTCTCACAAAGTAAAATGTAGAGTCCTCTTGCTTGAAGCTTTGCCAATCCAATTATTTGCATCTAGGGTATCTCCTCACAAACCTTTTTGCCAACCCATCTTCCTCTATGGAATTTTATCTGAAATACACTAGGTAGAAATATTAGTCCAAGAGACAATGTATGTTGTCATGAATTATCAGAACCACCAAGGGAGCATATTGTGCTTTCAGCGGCAGGGTCACGCAGCCTCGCCCCCTCACGTGGCTGACGCCGCAGGCACAGGGCGTCCCCCAGGGTCGTACCAGCTGGCACGGACAGAGATGGTTTCCTCTTTGGTGATAGAGGAGCAACGCCAGCTCGCGGGTTCCCAAAGCAATCCCAATGGTTTCCCTTCTTGTGCAAGAGGACCAAGACCAGGGGCTCGGTAGGACGGAGGTCACTCCCGAGCCCACAAGCACATCACGATGAAGAGCTTTGGCAGGCGAAGACGACTTTTGTCATGATAGGCTGCAGTCCTGTCCCCCTTCAAAATGGCCATTGTGGCAATCCTTCCCGCCATGTGTTTTCGGGGGAAGAGGACCAAGGCCGGTATAAGAGTAGGGAACCAGCCACCATAGAGGGGATGGAACCCTAGGCAGGAAAGAACACACCTTGTACTCTTCCTCAGCCTCAAGCAATCCAAACAAGTAGGAGTAGGGTCTTACACCGCGAGGTGGCCCGAACCTGGGTAAACTGTGTGTCCCTTGTTCGTCTTCCTTAGCTCGAGCCGCCGGAGAGTCGCCGTGAGGTTGTGAGGTAGAGTAGGGTAGGAGAGCGAGTGCACCCCAGTGTTCGAACCTTTCTGGGTCCCCGGAGCCCCGATTCCGACAGAATCTGCCGGAGGCCAGCCGCGTCCATGGCCGATCTAAACCTACCCATAAGTCAGCGGTTAAGGTTGTTGTTGTTCTTATCATGAGCCTCATAGATGAGGTTGAAATCTCCGTTGATGAGCCATGGATCGGCGTGCGGCAGGGCGGAGCTGGCGAGTTCTGCTAAAAACTCATCTTTGTTGGCGTCGTCAGCTGGCCCGTATACGGTGGTAAGCTAGTAGTTGACCCTGGAAGCGCAGATCATGATCTTGGCCGTGATCGTGAATTGTCCGACCGCGTGGGATTCCACAGTGATTGCTTCCTTGCTCCAAAAAATCCCCACCCCCCGCGCGTGTCCCTGATGTGGCTTGAGACTGCGTCGGTATTTCCCCAAAGAGGAAGGGATGATACATCACAACGACGGTAAGTATTTCCCTTAGTTATGAAGCCAAGGTTATCGAACCAGTAGGAGGATCACCACCACCCAATAAGCAGCACCTCCACACAAACAACAAATACTTGCAACCCGACGCGAAAGAGAGGTTGTCAATCTCTCTACGGTAATAAGATAGATTAGGTAGTGATAGATGGGAGATATAGATCTCTCAAGAACACAAATAAAAAGAGTAAATATGCAGCAATATATTTTTGGGTTTTTGGTTTTGTAGATCTGAAAACAAAGATTGCAAAAAACGTAGATCGGAAAGCAATATGATGGAAAAGTAGACCCGGGGGCCGTAGGGTTCACTAGTGGCTTCTCTCATGAGTATAGCGCACGGTGGGTGAACAAATTACTGTTGGGCAATTGATAGAAAATCGAATAGTCATAACGATATCCAAGGCGATGATCATTATATAGGCAGCACATCCAAGATAGATAGACCAACTCCTGCCTGCATCTACCTCTATTACTCCACACATCGACCGCTATCCAGCATGCATCTAGTGTATTAAGTTCATGGAAAAACGGAGTAATGCAATAAGAACGATGACATGATGTAGACAAGATCTATTCATGTAGGAATAGACCCCATCTTGTTATCCTTAATAGCAACGATACATGCGTGTCTTGATGCCCCTTCTGTCACTGGGAAAGAACACCGCAAGATCGAACCCATCACAAAGCACCTCTTCCCATGGCAAGAAAAATCGATCTAGTCGGCCTAACTAAACCAAAGATTCGAAGAAGAAATATGAGGCTATAAGTAATCATGCATATAAGAGATCAAAGAAGACTCAAATAATATTCATGGATAGAAACTGATCATGAACTCAAAATTCATCGGATCCCAACAAACACACCGCAAAAGTTTACATCAAATAGATCTCCAAGAGACCATTGTATTGAGAATCACAAGAGAGAGAGAAGAAGCCATCTAGCTACTGCCTACGGACCCGTAGGTCTATGGTGGACTACTCACACATCATCGGAGAGGCACCTATGAGGAAGATGAACCCCTCCGTGATGGTGTTTAGATTGGATCTCGAGGTTTTGGAGCTTGCGGCGGCTGGAATTGTGTTTCGTCGTCTCCCCTAGGGTTTTGGAATATTTGGGAATTTATAGGCATCAGAGGCAGTGCGGAGGGGCCCCGTGGAGGGCACAACCCATCAGGGCACGCCAGGGGCCCCCTGGCGTGCCCTGGTGGGTTGTTCTCCCCACAGCCCACCTTCCTGGCTCTTTTTTGGCCCACTGGGTGTCTTCTGGTCCAGAAAAAATCTCCAAAAAGTTTCGTCGCGATTGGACTCCGTTTGGTATTGATTTTCTGTGAAGTAAAAAAACAAGCAAAAACAGCAACTGGCAATTTGGCACTATGTCAATAGGTTAGTCCCAAAAAATGATATGAAGTTGTTATAAAATGATTGTAAAACATCCAAGAATGATAATATAACTGCATGGAACAAGCAAAACTTATAGATACGTTGGAGACATATCCGTCCTGATGGCCGACAGGACGATGCAACCATCTAAGGCAGCACCTCCGATCTCCCGCACTAAGTTCACCGTCCAAACATATATTTTAGTTTTCTGGATGCAGAGTATTAACGTACGGTGCACGGCGACTACCTCGCGCACGGCCTCGCGTTTGGCCAATGAGTTCAGGCCGCGGACGTTCCAGCTCATTATGACGGGAGCTTGGATGTCACTCATGGGGAAACATTGTGTAGCTCCACCAGCAAACAATACTAAGGATCAATAGGTACACATCCAAGCTCACTGGGGGGCGCCACTGACCACCAATAGGCCCCAAACCTCAGTGACGCCAGCTACCCTCTCTACCATCACAAAGACAGGGACGAACTAGACCTAACTCGAGCCGGCCTAATGCCGACCGCTGGCGAAAGCAACTATAGATCGAAGATTTAGCTAACATTACTACACTCTAGCCTCCTCGGCGATGGCATCAGGTCCAACCAGGCCGACTGCGACCCATAGCGCGTCCCCGTTGAGCCTGGTCAGCTTGGCGATGATGTTGATGTCGTCGTCGGTGAGCGGCTCGTCGAACCTACGGATCAGCGCCTCGGCCGCCTTTGCGGTCATCTTTCCCTTTGGCCCCAGCAGCCCCAATCCCTGCACCAGGCGCAACGGAGCAGTGTTCTTTTGTGCAGCCTGACGCGCACTCTGTCTTGGTGGTGGAACCGACGTTGCACGGGACTTAGGCGGGGCAGAGCGGCGCCTGGACGGGGGGGGGGGGTGGCAGCAGCGCTGGCTGCTTGTCGGTGAAGAGCCGGCGAGGGACGGTACTGGAATCAGCAATCTCTAACTGGTTGACCTGCACAGTCACTTCTCCTAGCTGTACCGCCATCGTGGCTACCTGCGTTGGTTGGAGGCGGCTGAAGCCGACTGGGTTGCAACATCGGCCGAAGAGAGTGGGACCGAAGACGTCCGGCACCTCCAGTGTCGTTCCATCGTCTTATGGCTTAGTCTTATCGGTGAACTCGAGCGGGGCCGCCAGCGCGGCTGCGATCTTTGCATCGAGGAGTGATACTTGTGATCTGTGTTGGGTTTTCCGTGAAGAGGAATGGGTAATTGCAGCACAAAGTGGGTACGTATTTCCCTCAGTTATGAAACCAAGGTTTATCGAACCAATAGGAATATCAATCCTCAACCGTCTTCAGTGGCTGCACACAAATGAGCAAACCACTTGCACCCAACACGGGCAAGAGGGTTGTCAATCCCCTTGATCTCGTTATTTCCAAGCAAATGAGTTGTGTAGATAATTGTTGATAAATATAAATTGCAAAATAAAATAAAAGATAATTAAAGGCAGCAAGGTAATTGTAGCGTTTGTATATATATAAGTGAATAGACCCGGGGGCATAGTTTTCCCTAGCGGCATCTCTCATGTTGGCAGCATACGGTGGGTAACAAATTACTGTTGGGCAATTGATAGAAAAGCATATAGTTATGCGATTTTGACAGATTTGATCATGTGAATATAGACATCATGTCCATAAGCAAATAGGCCGACTCCTGCCTGCACCTATTACTATTACTCCACTCATCGGCCGCTATCCAGCATGCATCTAGAGTATTAAGTAAAACAGAGTAATGCTTGGAGGACGATGGCATGATGTAGACAAAGTAAACTCAATCAATATGAATGAACCCCATCGTTTTATCTTTAGTAGGAACAACACAAAGATGCATCTTGTCCCCTACTTTGTCACTGGGATATAGAAACTCGCCAGGTTGAACCTACCACAACGCACCACTCCCACCGATGAAATATCAATCTACTTGGCCAAAGCACATCAATAGATCGGAGAGCATTATGAAGCTATAATGATCATGCAATTAAAAGGCAATATATATCAGAGGTATCTCAAAAACTTGTCATGAATAATCTGAACATAAACCCACAATTCATCGGATCCCAACAAACACACCGCACAATAGGATTACATCAGATAGATCAAAGCGAAGATGCGATGATCATTGTATTGAAGATCATAAGAGAGAGAGATTGCCATATAAGTACTAGCTATGGACCCGTAGGTCTATGGTGAACTACTCACACATCATCATGAGGGCAGCAAGGTTGATGAAGAGGCCCTCCGTGATCGATCCCCCCTTCGACAGGTTGCCGGAACGGAGCTCCGGATGGCCTCGCGACGGAACAGAGACTTGTGGCAGCGAAAAAAGGGTTTTGGGACTGCCTTCATGGTTTTTGCAATATTAGAGAATTTATAGGCCGAAGTGGGACATCGGGAGAGCCACGAGGGGGCCACCACATATCAGGGCGCGCCCTGATGTATGGTGGGGCCCTCGTGTGCCTCCCGACCTCCTTCCGAAGCTTCTAGGTCTTCTTTTGGTCCAGAAAAAATCATCAAAAAGTTTCGTGGCAATTGGACTTCGTTTGGTACTATAAACCTGAAAAGGCAAAAACATGCAGAAAACCGCAACTGGCACTGGGCACTGGGTCAGTAGGTTAGTGCTCAAAAATATTATAAATTGGTAAATAAAGACCCAAAAAGTATCCTAGAATAATAATATACCAGCATGGAACAATCAAAAATTATAGATACGTTGGAGACGTATCAAGCACCCCCAAGCTTAATTCCTGCTCGTCCTCGAGTAGGTAAATGATAAAAACAATTTTTTTGATGTGACATGCTATCCACTATGTAATCTTATGCATGTATGCTCATTGGGAAAAGATGAATCAACACATATTAACATAGCAATAAATAAAATATAAGAAACAGAATTATTAATCCTTAAAAGTATACAATCCTTAAGAAATGTTTACCCCCATTCATCTTATTATATTAGCAAGGCATGGCTCCATCTTTACCACATTAATACAAATGTCAAGCACCACGGTGTCCAAGTCAGGCAACTGGGTCGTAATTTTTCAATATGCATCAACTTTTTATTCTTCACGCAATACATGAGCGTGAGCCATTGGACATAGCATTTAAATGGAATAGAATGTGGTGGTAGATATCAAAGGGGTGAAAAGTGGAGAAGATAGTCTCACATCAACTAGGCATACCAACGGGCTATGGAGATGCCCATCGATAGATGTCAATGCAAGGAGTAGGGATTTCCATGCAAATGATGCACTAGAGCTATAAGTGTATGAAAGCTCAAATGAAGCTAAGTGGGATGTGCATCCAACTTGCTTGCTCATGAAGACCTCGGGCATTTGAGGAAGCCCGTCATAGGAATATACAAGCCAAGTTTGTAAAAATGAATAAGTGATTCTCACTAGCATATGAAAGTATATAACATGAGACTCTCTACATGAGGAGCATGGTGCCACTTTGAGGCACAAGTGTGGTAAAAGATAGTAGCAAAGTCTCTTCTCTCATTTTCTCTCATTTTTTTGAATGGATGGTGGGCTCATTTGGCCTCCCCCATCTTTATTTTCGTCTGGAGTCTCATCACGACTTGTGGGAGAATCATCGTCTCCATCATTCTTTCCTCACTAGGACAATGCTCTAATAATGATGATCATCACACTTTTAATTACTTACAACTCAATATGGAGAACTGATATGAAGATATGACTTTGTATGAATGCATCTGGCAGTGTACCAAGATGTGCAATGATCTAGCATGACATGTATCAAAAATATGATGAACGGTGGCTCTGCACAAATACTATGTCAGCTCTTGATAACCCACAAGTATAGGGGATCGCAACAGTTTTCATGGGTAGAGTATTCAACCCAAATTTATAGATTCGACACAAGGGGATCCAAAGAATACTTGAGAGTACTAGCAGTTGAGTTGTCAATTCAACCACACCTGGAGATTAAATATCTGCAGTTAAGTGATCAGTAGCACAGTAATATGACAGTTTTGGTAGCAGTAGCAATAGTAATAGTAGCGGTAACAGTAGTAGTAGTTTTGTAATAGTTGGAACAACAGCAACAGCAATAGTAACTTAGCAAGAACAATAAGTGAAAAGCTCGTAGGCACTGGATCGGTAACTCGTTGGATGATATTCGTCATGTAACAGTCATAACCTAGGGCGATACAGAACCATAGGATCACTAGAAGTGCGTGTCTAGAGGGGGGGTGAATAGACTACTTGCAAGAATTAAAACCTAACATTTTCCCAAGTTAATTAGTGGGAAGTTTTAGCAATTATAACAAGTCTAATGCACCCTACACATGCTAGTCAACAAGTATGGAAGCGGAAAGTAAGACAAGCACATGTAAGAGAGAGTAGAGATAGGAAGATCAAACGCAATTTGGGGACGCAAGGATTTTTCCCGTGGTTCCGATAGGTGGCGCTATCGTACATCCACGTTTATGGAGTCTTCAACCCACGGAGGGTAACGGTCGCGAGAGTCCACGGAGGGCTCCACCCATAAGGGTCCACGAAATAGCAACCTTGACTATTCCATAACGGCTTCCGTCCACGAAGGACTAGCCTCACTATGGGTAGATCTTCACGAAGTAGGCGATCTCCTTGCCCGTACAAACTTCTTGGTTCAAATCCACAACACGAAGTAGGAGGCTCCCAAGCGACACCTAACCAATCTAGGAGGCACCACCCTCCAAAAGGTAATAGGCTCGATAATGTCGATGAACTCCTTGATCTTGTGCTTCAAGATGAGAGACTCCTCAACACTCAATCACTCTCTCACAGATTTGGCTTTGGTGGAAGAGATTGATTGGGTGAAAAGTAACTTGGGGAGGCTAGAAATCA
Organism: Elymus sibiricus; assembly: GCA_039707655.1. Classification (NCBI taxonomy): domain Eukaryota; kingdom Viridiplantae; phylum Streptophyta; class Magnoliopsida; order Poales; family Poaceae; genus Elymus; species Elymus sibiricus. The sequence goes on along the minus strand of CM077663.1, from coordinate 199,805,248 downwards.
AGATCCATATGGTTGGAGTGGATGATCTTGATCTCAACACAAGGGTAGGTGGTTCTCTCTCAGAAAACTGGATGGGGCAAGTATGGAATAGTTCTGAGTGCTTCTCTTGCGAGTGAGTGGTGGTGGAGGGGTATATATAGGCATCTCCAAAAATCCAACCGTTACACCTAAAGTGACCAACTCGGTGACACCGAAGTATAAAACTTGGTGGTACCGAGTTGCTCCAAAGGTAGCAACTTTTGAATCTTGGTGAGACCATTACAAAGATCTCGGCAGTACCGATAAGGTGACCAACGGTCAGTTTCCACAACTCGGTGACGCCGATCCAAAATCTCGGAAATTCCAATTTTAAGAATCGAGGTAACAGAAAGTTGGCAAGCTGAACTCGGTGGCACCGAAGCGGAATCGGTTGCACCGAAGATCTAGGGTTTGGCCTGGGTCTGTCTGAGGTGGGAATCGGTGGGACCGAGTGGGAAATATTGGTAGCACCGATTTTCATAATAGGCTTGGACAAACTTTTGTGGAAGAGCTTGTGGGTGTTTTTGGTGACTATCACTTGTGCACGTGGAGCATATTGTTCACCAACAGTACCTTACCCCCTTTTAATAGTATTGGCTTTCCTCTGGACTCAAGGTGATTTCTCACAAAGTAAAATGTAGAGTCCTCTTGCTTGAAGTTTTGCCAATCCAATTCTTTGCATCTAGGGGTATCTCCTCACAATCCTTTTTGCCAACCCGTCTTCCTCTATGGACTTTTATCTGAAATACACTAGGTAGAAATATTAGTCCAAGAGACAATGTATGTTGTCATGAATTATCAAAACCACCAAGGGAGCATATTGTGCTTTCAATCTCCCCCTTTTTGGTAATTGATGACAACATACAATCAAAGCTTCAAATAAAGATATGCATAGATATAATGAAGACTTTGAGAAACACATGACAAAGACTTGCTCCCCCTAAATGTGTGTAATTCCTTTAAAGGATAGTTGCCTTGGAATGCATAGAAACACATATAGTAGAGAGGATAAAATGAGTCATGTGTACCTTGGCTATATGCATCAAATATATGTGAATGAGTTACATCTTTGTTCAAGACTTCACTCTTGCAAACAATATGTGCAAGAAGCAAGAGATCATATTGATCAAGGATATGATGCATATACTTACCTTGAGTTCTTGAGCATTCTAGTAGTAGAAACACACTAGAGAAAACAATGTTAGGAAACACAAGAGTATTCTACCAATCCAAAAATCAATAGAGCTCAATAGTACCAAGATGCGGAGAACATATAGAAGATAGTATTCCTTAAGATTGATATGTCTCCAAGAACATTTAGAACTTTCTCCCTTAGATGTGAAATTGTAGGTCATCCTCTCCCCCTGAATCTTAGCATTTAGATATTGGGAGTAGGTAAGGCTGAGAAAAGTCTAAAATAGATAAGAGTTATATTCAACCAGATTTATTCTGCTCTCTTCTCCTGAACCATGAATGCTTAAACATTTCTCCCCTTTAAGCATCGTATCTCCCCCTTTTTGGTATGAATATCTCCCCCTTTTGTATGAATAAAAGCTATTGAAGCTTTGATATTTCTCCCCCTTTGGCATTAATTTCCAAAAAGGGTCACACAAAGGGTCGGATAACTGGGATCATTGAGTGGGAAGGGATCCTAGGGAGTAAGGGCCATTGAGTGCGTGGAGACAAGGGTTCCTTGAAAGCAATTCCCACCCCCCCCCCCTTAAGATCTGAAAACTGTTAAGATTTTTCTCCCTTTGATGTGGGGATCCTTGAATATTTGAGATTATACCTTTTGATGTTTCTCCCCTACATCATACTGTTTGCAATGAATTTGTAGGATCATTGATTTGATCATAAAACAGACAAAATGCATATTAGTCGGTGGCTCCGAGGCAAAAGGTGTCGGTAGCACCGATGAGTGGTTGTGCAGCATATCTGCTTCATCAGTGAGACCGAGATTCTTTGGTCAGAGACTCCGAGTTGAGAAACAGAAACTTCGCAAAATTGTTTTTGGCTATTTTGTCAAATGCAGTTTTTCAGAAAGTCTCAAACAGATCACAAAGATTTTCAATGAATTCTCAGAAAGACTTGTAATGAATTTTCATAATAATTTGCAATGAATATTCATCTAGGTTGGAGTTGAATGGAAATGTCAATGATCAACAAAACAAAAGATTCTCCATTCAACTCTTATAACTAGATGATGGGCAGCGTATATTGACTCAAGGAGTCAAGCAAGAATACTTGATCATAGGTCATACTCATCGTTAAGCTCGAAATGGGATTACCATTTTTCGATTAAGCATTTTAATGTTTTCATATCTCTTGAGTCGCTTTATCTCATGACTTGGAGTAAAGCTATATCAAGGATATGAGTACATACCTTTGAGTGGTGTTGATGACGTGGCTTGTAGGTGAACTTGATGAGGATGCTCGAGGTTGATGAAGTTCATCTTGAGTTGGGAGCAATCCTTCTTGTTTTGGTTCACTTATCACCTACATAGGTTAGTCATGCAAGGAAGAACATGATATGACATGATACCAATTGTGAAATTCAAATATGTGTCAAGGATATGTTCTTGTTATCCTCTTCCTTCCATCGTCAAGAGGGGTTGTGGATACTTGGCCATGACAAGATTGCTTAAGATTTGAGTTGTTGGCAATCTTGTGGAATGTTGTTCTTCCAAGTACCTACAAAAGGGTTAGATGCCATACAACGGAGCATAGAATTCCAAGTTATATGAGATTCATGGTAATGATAGCATGGAATGGTCAAGTAAGCTCATCCCCTTGCATGCAACCGAGTGAGCTTAGCTCAAGTTTGAAGCATCAATGATGTTCAACTCACTCCTCAAATAACAAAACACTTTCTCATCAAGTGGCTTAGTAAAGATATCGGCCAATTGCTTGTTGGTACAAACATGCTTAAGATTAATATCTCCTTTGGCAACATGATCACGAATGAAATGATGTCGAAGTTGAATATGCCTAGTTCGAGAATGTTGCACGGAATTATGTCCAATCTTAATAGCACTTTCATTGTCACAAAGTAATGGAACATTTTTCACATGGATCCCATAATCCTTAAGCGTTTGTGTCATCCAGAGTAATTGTGCACAACACGATCCGGCGGCAATATAATCAGCTTCGGCGGTAGATAGAGATACCGAGTTTTGTTTCTTGGAGGACCAAGACACAAGAGATCTACCAAGAAATTGACATGTACCTGAGGTGGATTTTCTATCAACCTTGTCACCGGCATAGTCCGAATCGGAATAGCCAACAAGGTTAAAAGAAGATCCCTTGGGATACCAAATGCCAAAGTTTGGTGTTTGTATCAAATATCTCACAATACGTTTCACGGCCAAAAGATGACACTCTTTACGTGTAGCTTGATATCTAGAACACATGCAAACACTAAGCATAATATCGGGACGGGAGGCACATAGATATAACAATGAACAAATCATAGATTGATAGACCTTTTGATCAACCGGTTCGTCATCCTTGGTAAGATCAACATTTCCACTAGTAGGCATAGGAGTTTTCATACCTTTACACTCTTGCATGTTGAACTTCTTAATCAAGTCCTTGGTATACTTGGTTTGAGAGATAAAAGTTCCTTCTCTTGTTTGCTTGATTTGCAAACCAAGGAAAAATTTCAGCTCACACATCATGGACATCTCATACTTCTCGGACATCAACCTTCCAAAACTTTCACTAAATTGTCGGTTAGTAGATCCAAAGATAATATCATCCACATAGATTTGGCACACAAATAATTCACCATTAACTCTCTTAGTGAATAAGGTTGCGTCAATTTTACCAATTTCAAAACCCTTTTCAATGAGAAACTTCGTTAAGCATTTATACCAAGCACGTGGGGCTTGCTTAAGACCATAAAGAGCTTTACGAAGCTTGTAGACATGATTAGGTTTCTTAGGATTCACAAAACCAGGGGGTTGCTTAACACAGACCTCTTCTTCAATCTCACAGTTTAAAAATGCACTTTTAATATCCATTTGATAAAGCGTGATATCATGGTGATTAGCATAAGCAAGAAGCATGCGAATAGCTTCAAGTCTAGCGACGGGGGCATAGGTCTCATCACAGTCCATACCTTCGACTTGCGTATATACTTGGGCTACGAGACGCGCCCTGTTGCGTACAACTTGACCGTCTTCATCTTGCTTGTTCCGAAACACCCATTTGGTTCCGATGATGTTGTGCTCGTCCTTGGGCTTCTCCACGAGTGTCCACACTTCATTCCTCTCGAAGTTGTGAAGCTCTTCATGCATGGCGTTCACCCACGGGTCTTCAAGAGCTTGTTCAACCTTCAAGGGTTCAATGCTAGAGATGAAAGAATAATGCTCACAAAAATTAGCTAAGCGAGTTTTAGAGCGAGTGATTCTCCCGGTTTGTATGTCACCGAAGATTTGGTTTAGAGGATGGTTCTTGGTTACTCTTGCTCGAACTTGGGGTAGCTTCGGCTTGTTGGATGGTGGAGCTTCTTCATCATCATCATCTCCTCCATCTTCGTTGTTGTTAAAGGTGTCGTTTCCTTGAGGTGGTGGTGAAGGAGGTTGTGGTGGATCTTCATGATGTACTTCCTCCTCTTCATCTTGTCGTGTACCGCTTGTGGATGCCTCCATGTCATGTTGAGGTTCACCTTGACGTGAAGTAGGGGCTTCCACTTGAGTTGACGAAGTACTTTCCTTCACCTCCATGGGACGAATCTTGCCGATGGACAAGTCTTGGATAGCTTCCGAAGGATCCTTATCTCCTACATCATTTGGCAATTGTTCGACTTGTGAACCATTAGATTCATCAAACTTCACATCTACCGTCTCTTCAACTTTTCTAGTGAAGTTGTTGTAGACACGGTAAGTCTGAGAGTTCGATCCGTAACCAAGTAGGAGTCCTTCATGAGATTTAGGAGCAAATTTAGTACGACGATGCTTATCAAGAATGTAGCACTTTGAGCCGAATACCCGAAAGTATCCAACTTGGGGTTTGTTACCGGTGAGTAGATCGTATGCCGTTTTACCGAGAAGCTTTTGCAAGTAGAGTCGGTTTGTGGCTTGACATGCTGTTTCCACGGCTTCTGCCCAAAAGTGTCTTGGCGTCTTGTATTCGTCAAGCATCGTTCTTGCCATCTCAATAAGAGTCTGGTTCTTCCTCTCAACAACTCCATTTTGTTGAGGCGTGTACGTAGCCGAGAACTCATGTGAGACACCTTCTTCGTCAAGAAAGGTATCTACATGGGTGTTCTTGAACTCCGATCCGTTATCGCTCCGAACCTTCTTAATCTTCCCCTCAAACTGATTCTGCGCTTTGCGAGCGAAGTTCTTGAAGATCTTTTGTACCTACGACTTATCATCAAGAAAGAATACCCATGTAAATCTGGAAAAATCATCAACTATGACTAGACCATAGGAATTTCCACCGAGGCTCTTGTAAGCATTGGGACCAAAAAGATCCATGTGAAGTAACTCGAGTGGTCTCCTAGTTGTCATGATATTCTTTATGGGATGACTTCCACCTACTTGCTTTCCAGCTTGACAAGCACTACAAAGTCTATCTTTGTCAAAGATAACATCTTTAACACCAAGTATATGATCACCTTTGATAAGCTTGTCTACATTACGCATGCCAACATGTCCTAGTCTTCTATGCCAAAGCCAACCTTTAGAAGATTTTGCAATAAGACAAGTATGAGGTTTGGATATCTTAGTGAAATCGACAATGTATAGATCACCTCTACGGAAACCGATAAAGACCATGTTATGATTATCTTGACAAAACACTTGGCAATCTACTTTCGTGAATAGCACATTAAAACCAAAGTCGGCAAGTCTAGATACGGAAGGAAGATTGTAGCCAAGGGATTCAACAAGCATGACGTTTTGAATAGAGCTATCATGGGATATGGCCACCTTACCAAGACCAAGTACCTTACCCTTGGAGTTGTCTCCAAAAGTTACATACCTTCGCGGTCCATGGTTTGGTGTGATCTCTTCAAACATGTCTCTATCTCCGGTCATATGATCGGTGCATCCACTATCGAGAATCCACTCTTTTCCTCCGGACATGTAATCCTTGAAATTTTCCATGAGACTTAGATTCTTCATGATCTTCTCATGCTCGATGTCGAACAACTCGTCTTCATCATAGTAACCATGTTCCACATTGTCATCATCAAGTGGGAAATCCTCATCACAAGGAACAAGAGATTCGTTAGGGTTGTGATCATGACAATGTTCAAGATTATGAATGCGAATGGCTTCTACAATGATGTTGTTGATAGTTATGACATCTCCTTTAGCACGCATGAGGTATCTAAGCTCAAATAGATAGTCATCAAACTTGGGATCACTAGGCATCATTTTGTGAAAGACAATAGTTTTATGAAGAACTTCATCAAGATTACTTAATGAATAACTTGGATATCGTTTCTCCAAGTCATTCCACAAAGTATAAACACATTCAAAATTCTTCATTTTATTAAGCACAATTCTAGACAATCCTCTAATGATAAGATTAACAGTTCTAAGATTGCATAGCATATCAATTTTCTCTTCGTGTGTGGGATGTAAAGGATCAATAGGAGGTACATAGGGGTTCTTAACATACTTGCTCAAATGAAATTCATTGAATAGCTCAAGCATCTTATATTTCCATTGATTATAGTACTCCCCATCAAGAATAGGCACTCTACAACTCAAACTCTCCAAACTAGACACATCCATCTTCCTCCACGGTGATGAAACCGATGCAATGGAGACCAATGCTCTGAAACCACTTGTAGGATCACTAGAAGTCTGTGTCTATAGGGGGGTGAATATTCTACTTGCAAGAATTAAAACCTAACCTTTTCCCAAGTTAATTAGTGGGAAGTTTTAGCAATTATAACAAGTCTAATGCACCCTACACATGCTAGTCAACAAGTATGGCAGAGGAAAGTAAGACAAGCACATGTAAGAGAGAGTAGAGATAGGAAGATCAAACGCAATTTGGGGACGCAAGGATTTTTCCCGTGGTTCCGATATGTGGCGCTATCGTACATCCACATTTATGGAGTCTTCAACCCACGGAGGGTAACGGCCGCGAGAGTCCACGGAGGGCTCCACCCATAAGGGTCCACGAAGTAGCAACCTTGACTATTCCATAACGGCTTCCGTCCATGAAGACTAGCCTCACTATGGGTAGATCTTCATGAAGTAGGCGATCTCCTTGCCCATACAGAGTTTTTGGTTCAACTCCACAACACGAAGTAGGAGGCTCCCAAGCGACACCTAACCAATCTAGGAGGCACCACCCTCCAAAAGGTAATAGGCTCGATAATGTCGATGAACTCCTTGCTCTTGTGCTTCAAGATGATAGACTCCTCAACACTCAATCACTCTCTCACAGATTTGGCTTTGGTGGAAGAGATTGATTGGGTGGAGAGAAACTTGGGGAGGCTAGAGATCAAGCTTCATATGGATGGAGTGGAATGGCTTGATCTCAACACATGAGTAGGTGGCCCTCTCTCAGAAAATCTGATGGGATAAGTGGGGATCTGTTTTGAGTGCTTCTCTTGCGAGTGAGTGGTGGTGGAGGGGTATATATAGGCATCTCCAAAAATCCAACCGTTACACCTGAAGTGACCAACTCGGTGACACCGAAGTATAAAACTCGGTGGTACCGAGTTGCTCCAAAGGTAGCAACTTTTGAATCTCGGTGAGACCGATACAAAGATCTCGGCAGTACCGATAAGGTGACCAACGGTCAGTTTCCACAACTCGGTGACGCCGATCCAAAATATTGGAAATTCCGATTTTAAGAATCGAGGTAACAGAAAGTTGGCAAGCTGAACTCGGTGGCACCGAAGCGGAATCGGTTGCACCGAAGATCTAGGGTTTGGCATGGGTCTGTCTGAGGTGGGAATCAGAGGGACCGAGTGGGAAATATTGGTAGCACTGAATTTCATAATAGGCTTGGACAGACTTTTGTGGAAGAGCTTGTGGGTGTTTTTGGTGACTATCACTTGTGCACGTGGAGCATATTGTTCACCAACAGTACCTTACCCCTTTTAATAGTATTGGCTTTCCTATGGACTCAAGGTGATTTCTCACAAAGTAAAATGTAGAGTCCTCTTGCTTGAAGCTTTGTTAATCCAATTCTTTGCATCTAGGGGTATCTCCTCACAATCCTTTTTGCCAACCCATCTTCCTCTATGGACTTTTATCTGAAATACACTAGGTAGAAATATTAGTCCAAGAGACAATGTATGTTGTCATAAATTATCAAAACCACCAAGGGAGCATATTGTGCTTTCAAGAACTAGCTCCAGTTCATCAATGTAATGTAGGCATGTATTCCGTAAATAGTCATACGTGCTTATGGAAAATAACTTGCATGACATCTTTTGTCCTACCCTCCCGTTGCAGCGGGGTCCATAAGGAAACTAAGGGATATTAAGGCCTCCTTTTAATAGAGAACCGGAACAAAGCATTAACACATGGTGAATATATGAACTCCTCAAACTACGGTCATCACCGCGAAGTATCCCAAATATTGTCACTATGCGGTTGACGGATCATAACACCTAATAGGTGCATATGACTAGGCAAGATCGGATCAAGAACATGGATATAGAGATGATAACATAAACGGTTCAGATCTGAAATCATGGCACTCGGGCCCTAGTGACAAGCATTAGGCATAGCAAAGTCATAGCAACATCAATCTCAGAACATAATGGATACTAGGGATCAAGCCCTTACAAAACTAACTCGATTACATGATGAATCTCATCCAACTCCTCATCAACTAGCAAGCCTACGAAGGAATTACTGACTCCCGGTTGGGAGTACCATGGAATTGGCGATGGAGAAAGGTTGGTGATGACGAAGACCGAAGATTCCCCTCTCCGGAGCCCTAAATGGGGCTCCAGATCTGGCCTCTCGATGAAGAACAGGAGGTGGCGGCTGCTCCGTATCGTAAAACGCGATGAAACTTTTTCTCTGATTTTTTCTTCAAAAATAGGAATTTATAGTAGCAGAATTAGGGTCAGTGGGGCCACGAGGTGGGCACAACCCACTAGGGCGCGCCCAGGGGGCCTGGCGTGCCCTGGTGGGTGATGCTCACCCTGGCCCCCCTCTTCGGTGGATTTTGGTTCCAATAATTCACATATATTCTAAAATAATTCTCCAAAAAGTTTTGTTCCATTCCGAGAAATTTTATTTCTGCACAAAAACAACACCATGGTAGTTCTGCTGAAAACAACGTCAGTCCGGGTTAGTTCCATTCAAATCATGCAAATTAGAGTCCAAAACAAGGGCAAAATGGTGAGGAAAAGTAGATACGTTGGAGACGTATCAACTCCCCCAAGCTTAAACCTTTGCTTGTCCTCAAGCAATTCAGTTGACAAACTAAAAGTGATAAAGAAAAACTTTTATGAACTCTTTTGTTCTTGTTTACATATATATGCTTAAGTAGCACCCAGGTTTTCAGCAAAGATTATGACTAACCATGTCAACAATAACTCTTAGAAATTATATTAACTCATAACAATAACATAAGCAACTAGCGAGCAATAATAAGATATCTCAAGCGCCAACACTTTGTCAAAACAATCATGATACAATATGACAATAGTGGTATCTCGCTAGCCCTTTCTGAGACCGCAAAACATAAATGCAGAGCACCTCCATAGTTCAAGCAGCGACTAAACATTGTAATTCATGGTAGAAAAGATCCAGTCATGCTGCACCCAACATCAACTATACACAATGCATGAGGATGACAATAGTGCTCTCAGGTCTGGCGCTTATTTGAGAAGGTGATGACTCAACATAAAAGTAAATATATAGTCCCTTTACAGAGGGAAGCATGGATTTGCAGCAATACCAAAGCTCAAAGTTTAAAATAGGGATAGATATAATTTTGGGAGGTACACCCTTCCTGTCAACGTCACGACCAAGAGTTATCAATATCTTCCATGCTAAACAAATTAGCGGCGGTTCCCAAGCGGTAAAAGTAAAGGTTTACTCCCCCACCACCAACAATCACACTCCACGGCTAGCCGCATCCACGGGTACCGTCCAAACCAACAACATTCCTGGGGGAGTTTTGTTTAATTATTTTTTATTTTTGATTTCGAGCATGGGAATCCCTATTACCGCCCCTGTCGTGTAAGGACAAGTGAATAAACACTCATCATGAGAATAACCCGCTTAGCATGGAAGATACTGACCGCCCCCTGTCGCTCCATGAGCAGTCCAGGCACACAAAACAGATGTTCATTTGAATTTTTAGAGGTGGCACATGCAAATTTACTTTGGAGCGGCAGGGTAATACCGCATATAGGTAGATATGGTGGACTCATCTGGCATAACTTGGTTTAAGGGTTTTGATGCACAAGCAGTGTTCCCGCTTAGTACAGGCAAAGGCTAGCAATTAGATTGAGAAGCGGCTAGCTAGAGAGCGAAAACGGTCATGAACATGCATTACATATAATCAACATTGAGTACTAGCATGAGTAGGATATGGACACCATGAACATAAATATCATGAAGGCTATGTTGGTTTTTATTCAACTACATGCGTGAACATGTGCCAAGTCAAGCCACTTGAAACATTCAGAGGAGGATACCATATCATCATACCGCATCACAACCATTTTAATGCATGTTGACACCCAAGATAAATCATTATCCACTCCTAGCTACTTAAGCATGGCATGAACAACTATAATCTCTAATGGTCATTGCAAACATGTTTGATCATAATGAGATAAATCAAGGGATACTAGGTTAAACATATTTACAAAAACAAAAAACAAGTTGAGTTCATACCTTCCTTTCTCTGCCACAGTCAATTCATCAAATGTCGTCATTATTGCCTTTCACTTGCACGACCGAACGATAAGAAGATAATAATAGTGCAAGAGCGCCGTGGACTAAGCTAGAATCTGCAAACATTTTATTCAAGAGGAGAAGACAAAGTAATATGGGCTCTTTGTTGGATAAACAATAATGCAGATGAGAGCCACTCAACAATTTCAATGTGGTCTTCTCCTAGTTACGACTCAAGCAAATTAAGGAAGAAAAAAATGAGAAAAACTATTTACACGGGAAAGCTCCCAACAAGTAAAAGAAGAAGCGCGCTTCCGACCCGAAACAACACTAGGATTTCAACGAGGAATAGAAATGCTAACACATCATCACCATGCCTCTTTAATTTTTAGATGAACAAAAAGGTCAACCTTTCTTAATATCGACACTTCTACAGTTTAACAATTATGGACTCACACCTATTTCATATTACTACATTAATATTACTGACCCACAATTTCTCTTATATGTGCTACATGATGGTTTTGATTATCACTCATTGAATACCTAATATTTTTGGACTAGTCTTATGAACCATGCAAATTACCATCACTATTTATTAACTCTCAAACAAATATAAGTGAATAATAGGAGTGAAATCATTTCTATAAAATCTACAGGCCACCGTGCTCAAAAAGATATAAGTGAAGTACTAGAGCAACTGCTAAGCTCAAAAGATATAAGTAAAGCACATAGAGTATTCTAACAAATTATGATGAAGGTGTGTCTCTCTTAAATAGGTGTGTCCAGCAAACAATGATTGTGGCAAACTGAAAGTAAAATCAAACAAAAGCAAATGACGCTCCAAGCAAAACTCATATCATGTTACGAATAAAAATATAGCTTCAAGTGACATACCGATGGATTTGAGACGAAAGAGGGGATGCCTTCCGGGGCATCCCCAAGCTTAGATGCTTGAGTCTCCTTTAAAATATTACCTTGGGGTGCCTTGGGCATCCCCAAGCTTAGGCTCTTGCTACTCCTTATTCCTTTGTCCATCACGATAACACCCAAAACTTGAAAACTTCAATCACACAAAACTCAACAAAACTTCGTGAGATCCGTTAGTATAAGAAACATATTGCATACTTTAAGTACTGTTATAAATTGATTCAAATTTTATAAATGCATAATAGGTACTGTATTCTAACTTCTCCATGGCTTATATCCCCCGATACAATCCATAGCATAATCAAAACAAGCAACTATGCAAGCAAAAACAGAATCTGTTTAAAACAGAACAGTCTGTAGAAATCTGTAGACAACCCATACTTTTCTAACTCTAAAAATTCTAAAAAATTAGGACTACCTCGAAAATTTGTATACAAACACTTTGTAAAAATTTAAGATCATTATCATGCTCCAGTAAACACTGAAAATTCCTGTACTTGAGTCAAAAGTTTCTGTTCTGTTTCATTATCGATTCTACTCATCTTATGAGTCATCCCAAAGGCTTTACTTGGCACAGACACTAATTTAAACACAAAAACATAATAATTATGGCAATAATCATGATATTAAAACTAAACATAAAGTTTAAAGCAAAAATTTAAGATAATTATTGGGTTGCCTCCCAACAAGCGCTATTGTCTTTGACATCAAGCTCCTTAATAACACAACCATGGATAATAGGGGAAATAGGAGGCTTGGCAATAGGATCCTTTATCAAATTTATAAAGTTGGGATGAACACTAATCATCTTAAGATCCTTGTTTCTTTTGGTAGGAGGCATACTAACGCTCTTAGGAATATATATGAACTTGGGGTTTTTGTTGTGAGAGGTACTAGCATTAGCTTTAGAAGGTGTGAAGGCGGAACCTACTTTGTCGATGACCTCTTCCATTTTATCAATTCTATTCAAACCTTGTTATATCCTCTCATCAATAGTAGTGTCTTTTTCCTTTAAGGTTTTCAAAGTCATTCCTACCCGTGACCCAAGTTGAGTGATATGATTATGAAGTTTTTTATCCAACTCCTCAATTGGTTTATTTGTGATCATATTCTTTTCCATAGCATCAAGCCTTTGCATAACATGTTCCAAGGTCAAATTTGTTTCATTAACAATAATGGGTGGTGTCCCAACAAGATTTTCAATTGCGATGCAGGCATCCAAGGTGTGACACATTAAGAAATTCCCACCGGTGATGGTGTCAAGTACAAATCTATACCAAGTGGTCACACCAACATAAAAATTGTGAAGCAAGGTAGTGGTGGATAACTTTTTAGTTGCTTTATTTTGAGCAGAGCAAATCCTATACCATGCATCTTTTAAAATTTCTCCTCCCCGTTGTTTGAAATTTACTACATCATCATTGGGAGTAAAGCGAGCGGAAAAAGAACAAGCCATGACGACAAACAAACTAGTAGTAGCAAAATAAATATTTTTGTATTTTTGATTTTTATGAGACAAGCTAAATATAACAGCAAATAAAAATAAGAACAAGTGAATGAAAATTTATGTGAAGTTACTTGGTAGTTGATGATGATATTCCCCGGCAACGGCGCCATAAATCCTTCTTGATACTTGTGATCTGCGTTGGGTTTTCCATGAAGAGGAACGGGTAATTGCAGCACAAAGTGGGTAAGTAGTTCCCTCAGTTAGGAAACCAAGGTTTATCAAACCAATAGGAATATCAATCCTCAACCGTCTTCAGCGGCTGCACACAAATGAGCAAACAACTTGCACCCAACGCGGGCAAGAGGGTTGTCAATCCCCTTGATCTCGTTATTTGCAAGCAAATGAGTTGTGTAGATAATTGTTGATAAATATAAATTGCAAAATAAAATAAAAGATAAATAAAGGCAGCAAGGTAATTGTAGCGTTTGTAAATATATAAGTGAATAGACCCCGGGGCCATAGTTTTCCCTAGCGGCATCTCTCATGTAGGCAGCATACGATGGGTAACAAATTACTGTTGGGCAATTGATAGAAAAGAGGATAGTTATGTGATTTTCACGGCAATGATCATGTGTATATAGGCATCACGTCCATAAGCAAATAGGCCGACTCCTGCCTGCACCTATTACTATTACTCCACTCATCGACCGATATCCAGCATGCATCTAGAGTATTAAGTAAAACAGAGTAATGCTTAGAGAATGATGACATGATGTAGACAAAGTAAACTCAATCAATATGAATGAACCCCATCGTTTTATCCTTAGTAGCAATAACACAAAGACACATCTTGTCCCCTACTTTGTCACTGGGATATAGAAACTCGCCAGGTTGAACCTACCACAACGCACCACCCCCACCGATGAAATATCAATCTACTTGGCCAAAGCACATCAATAGACCGGAGAGCATTACGAAGCTATAATTATCATGCAATTAAGAGACACTATATATCATAGGTATCTCAAATACTTTTCATGAATAATCTGAACATAAACCCACAATTCATCGGATCCGAACAAACACACCGCACAATAGGATTACATCGGATAGATCAAAGCGAAAATGCGATGATCATTGTATTGGAGATCAAAAGAGAGAGAGAGATTGCCATATAGGTACTAGCTATGGACCCGTAAGTCTGTGGTGAACTACTCACACATCATCATGAGGGCAGCAAGGTTGATGAAGAGGCCCTCCGTGATCGATCCCCCCTCCGGCAGGGTGCCGGAACGAAGCTCCAGATGGCCTCGCGATGGAACAGAGACTTGCGGCGGCATAAAAGGGTTTCGGGACTACCTTCAGGGTTTTTGCAATATTAGAGAATTTATAGGCCGAAGAGGGACGTCGGGAGAGCCACGAGGGGGCCACCACATATCAGGGCACGCCCTGATGTGTGGTGGGGCCCTCGTGTGCCTCCCGACCTCCTTCTGAAGCTTCTAGGTCTTCTTTTGGTCCAGAAAAAATCATCAAAAAGTTTCATGGCAATTGGACTCCGTTTGGTACTGTAAACCTGAAAAGGCAAAAACATGCAGAAAACAGCAACTGACACTGGGCACTGGGTCAATAGGTTAGTGCTCAAAAATATTATAAATTGGTAAATAAAGACCCAAAAAGTATCCTAGAATAATAATATACCAGCATGGAACAATCAAAAATTATAGATACGTTGGAGACGTATCAAGCACCCCCAAGCTTAATTCCTGCTCGTCCTCGAGTAGGTAAATGATAAAAACAATTTTTTTGATGTGACATGCTATCCACTATGTAATCTTATGCATGTATGCTCATTGGGAAAAGATGAATCAACACATATTAACATAGCAATAAATAAAATATAAGAAACAGAATTATTAATCCTTAAAAGTATACAATCCTTAAGAAATGTTTACCCCCATTCATCTTATTATATTAGCAAGGCATGGCTCCATCTTTACCACATTAATACAAATGTCAAGCACCACGGTGTCCAAGTCAGGCAATTGGGTCGTAATTTTTCAATATGCATCAACTTTTTATTCTTCACGCAATACATGAGCGTGAGCCATTGGACATAGCATTTAAATGGAATAGAATGTGGTGGTAGATATCAAAGGGGTGAAAAGTGGAGAAGATAGTCTCACATCAACTAGGCGTACCAACGGGCTATGGAGATGCCCATCGATAGATGTCAATGCAAGGAGTAGGGATTGCCATGCAAATGATGCACTAGAGCTATAAGTGTATGAAAGCTCAAATGAAGCTAAGTGGGATGTGCATCCAACTTGCTTGCTCATGAAGACCTCGGGCATTTGAGGAAGCCCGTCATAGGAATATACAAGCCAAGTGGTGGTGGCGCTCCCTTTATGTGACCTCCGACTGGGCGTGCTAGCCACGGCCACGACCCAGGAGTGTGTCCTTCCAGGACCTCTTGCCGGCGCCGTCATTGTCGGGGTCGCGTCTAGGGCTGCCAAGGGGCAGGCCCCGACAGCCCGTGTCCGCCATCGGTGCACGAGCATGCCGCTTCTGTCGTTCTTCGTGCTGGCCATCCTCAATGTGCATGGTCCACGTCCCCGGGAAGGTGCGTGGAAGGCCATCATCGTCTGACCCCGAGGATGGCTGGCCGCTCTGTGCGGAGTGGGAGGAGCGCGGGGACCTTGGCGTCTAGTCTTCCACGCGGTCGACGTGGATGAGGAGGTCGTACAGCACCGCGCCCGGTGGCGGCGCTACCCTGCGGTCCGGAGGAGAGAAGCCCTCCATCTCTTCCACACGCCCCGTGCCGGGGGGAAGCTTCTAGTAGGTCTGCTTGGTGGGGATGAAGTCCATGTCCCACACCCAGACCCAGCAGGCGAATGTCTTGGTGTGGCCGCGCTCCAAGGTGCGGCTGTCGAGCCGGTCGACGCGCACCTTGTCGTCGAACACCTCTTGCGCCCCTTCTATGGACCAGTATTGTGGGGACCCGGACTCATAAGTCATGATCACCGAATGCACGTGTACAGTGATCCCAGAGATCAAAGCTCACTGAACACACAGAAGCTAAATAACAAGATTCTTACATCCATACTTAGCGTCTTACACAAATAAAGACCATGAAGGTCAAGTCTTACATAGATAGGGCCATGAAAGGCCAAGCAACAAACATAACTAGCAGGGGAAATCCTGATCGAAAGCGTAGACCCATGCCATCTGCCTTAACCCTATAGGCATTCTGACTAGGAAGCGTCCTAGTTCGCATGTTTGTCACCAACGAACTCTTCACCATATTCCTGCTCTTCCATGCCTGGCCAATTAAATAACCAGTGGCAAGCCAATGAGTACTTTGAATGTACTCACAAGGAAGCCATGTTTTGGAACAAGGTATAATAATGCATGATATAGCACTAAGTAGGTAAGTTTTGCGGAAAGCTAATTTTGAGTGCAATGACATGATCAAAATAACTTGTAGTAGCATGCATCATGAGGATACAAGTATCCGTACGAAAAGGTTACAGATATCAATATAATCAAGGTCTGAACATCTCATGTTCAATCATCATCTCAAGTCACCTGACTTAACTCATGTTTCTCCTTTGTCACCAACACACACACACACACACCAGGTTTGTGAAAACACTGGACGTAGCACAAGAGGAGTCATCCAACTGTCCTTGACCATGGACACGGCTATTCGAATAGTTTTACACTCTGCAGAGGTTGCACACTTTACCCACGAGACTCGGGGAACTTCCGTGTCATCCACGACTCGCTGTATATTACATACCCGAGGTAAGCACCCGAGCAATGCCTTTCCCTTGACGACACTAAACAAAGAGTCCACTCGTTGGCCCACGTCTTCATGATGTACAAACACGAGCCTTGCTCAACATAGTACCATCCATGAAGGGACGCAACGGTGTGCCCGGTGCCTGTAAAGACAACGCATGGTTGCCCTACCAGGCACGACCCTATATCGAGAGTGACCACGTCACTCCCGCCACTAGTAATGCGGGCTCTATGCTAGTACCCACCAAGGTAGTCAACAAAGCCCCGTCCCATAAGGGGTATCGTGGTTGTACATGTAAGGTTGGAGTAACGGTCGCAACTTACACCAATCCGTTTTCGAAAACCACACACACTCACTTGCTCCGGTACACCACTTCTTTATCAAGTGGTTACCTAGCTCAACAACATCTCCCTCGGGCATTAGTGGCACCCGACGGGGTTTTCGAAAAGTCTTTGAAAACACTTTTGTTTCCATCACCATGCATATCCCCAATCCCGTTTGCGTAGCATCTACTAAGCATCCTATCTACTCCCACCTGCACAACCCTCATAAGGAGGTAGGGTCATGCACGATGCAAGTATCAACAAGGAAGTATCGGAGGCATCCCACCGAAGTGGTCATCACATCAACATGATCAACATCACGAAAATAATGTGATATATGCCATGCAATAAAAGGGTTTCATAGTCATGGTCAAACGGCTGCTTGCCTGGCTTAGCAACGTCTTCCAGGTCTTCACACGCTTCTCGTCCAACTCTGAGCACATCGTCTACTTCGTCAACTATCGCCGGAAACAACCATAATAAGCAACACAACAAGCAAAAAATAAAAGTGCTCTATAAATAGGAGTCTTATTTCTCTTGGACACCTCTGGTCATAATAAAAATAACCAAGGAGGTTTTATTGGATGTCGATCAAGGGGGAGTTTTGAAAGGTGGAAATGGAGAAAATGATGATCCTATAAGATGTCTACAGGAAACATTTTTATAAAAATGAGTGGAGGCACTCATTAAGTAGGGCATGATTTTAGAGACATTTACAAATTGGTCTCACTGGATTTGGAGTTGGGATGAATATCCTAGGGATTTTCTAATATGGAATAATGGAAAAAGGGAGCTATTTATTTGGCCTGACAGAAATAATGCATGGGAAAATGTTAAACATGCCTAGATAAATAGGGAATGATTTTTGGAGTCTCTAGAAATTTGAATCACTCCATTTGGAGTTGATTTGAATCCTCTAGGGATTTTGCAAGGTCGTGTTTTCATAATCCAGATTTGAATTTGAACACTACAGAGAAGTTTGCAGGAAAAATGTGTAATGCACATTTTTGGATAGGATAAGATTTTAGAATTCATTAGGAATTTGAATCATCAAGTTTGGAGTTAAAATGAACTTACTATGAATATTTGAATCTGTCTAAAAAAGAAAAAGGAAAAGTGTGTTACCAATTGGGCTAAAAAGTCCACAGTGCGCAGGATAAGAAGCTGGGCCAGCCCAGCAGCTCAACCATGCAGGGGCTGGTTGACATTGAAGGCGTACTCCTACGAGTACGCCTCCTGTGCAGGGAGGCGAGAAACCGCTGGAGCGTTTCCACTTAAACGGGGGCCAGACCGGCCGGTCACTGACACGCGGGGCCCGCTTGTCGGGTTCTCCTCCCACCTCCCGCCAGAACAGGGGAGAGGCAGGGGAGCCCGACCGAGCGTGCGTCGAAGCCTGCCCCGGTGGCTCCAGCCACCTCCGACGGCGCTCTGGCCAACGGTGGTCTCGGGGCGGATTGCCGCACCCTCCTGGGTGTCCCTTGGCCCCGAGGGAGGTCGAGGTCGACCGCGGCGTTGTTCATGGCGGAGGATGGTGTCGGCAAGAGAGGACACGACGCTCCGGTCATCAAGAGGGGAGAAACAAGTGTGGGATGAACCCGCACGAGAGGTCGAATTGGTGGTACAGGGGTGTTCACGGGAGGGAGAGGGTACCAAAGGAGTGCGGAGGGGAGCTCGGGGGGCTACTTATAGTGTTGCCGGGGTTTCCCGTGGACAAGGCTCATGACGACCCACGGGTATGGCTTCGGTGGCCCTGAGGAGCGGCCTCGGTCTCCCTGTGGTCCTCATGAGGGTGGTTCAGGGCGCTAGGAGGAGAGAGAAGGGACGAGGTGAGGTCGGGGCAGGCCAGGTGCGTGGGCAGCGAGTGGCGAGCTCGGGTGGCACTCGGGCGAGCCGGACAGGGGGGAAATGACGATAGGGGAGGAGGGGGCCGTCCAACAGGCTTGCTGTGGACATAGAGGAGGGCTCGGTGGCGTGCCTGCTTTGCCCGAGGTGGTCGGGGCATTGGGCAGCGAGCGGCTACAGTGTGGGAGCACACTATAGCGCACTCTGGAGCATGCATATGGCCGACATGGCGCGCTCCAGAGTGCTTTGGCACGTCCACCTTGTCCACTAGCTGCTGGGGTGTTCCTGGGGTGTATCTTGACCCTTAGGAGCTAAGCAAGGGTAGAGGTAAAAGCAAGAGAGGGAAAGAGGGGGTCTGCCAGAGTAAACCAGAGGGGGAAATGGGGTTTCTACCCAATCAATTATTGAGCTATGGGCAGGATATCCTTACTGGAGGAAGAAGAGGTATGTGAGTGAGTGAGGGATCACTAGAAGAGTGTCTAGAGGGGGGTGAATAGACTACTAGCAGGAATTTAAAAACCTAACCTTTTCCCAAGTTATTGGTTGGCAGATTTTAACAGTTTTAGTAAGCATAGCAAGTCTAACAGCCCTACACATGCATGTCAATAGATATGGCAGCGGAAAGATAAGAACAATGCATGTGAAGTAAGGAGTAGAGATAGGAAGATCAAACACAGTTGGAGACGCATGGATTTTTTTCCCGTGGTTCCGATAGGTGGCGCTATCGTACATCCACGTTTATGGAGTCTTCAACCCACGGAGGGTAACGGTCGCGAGAGTCCACGGAGGGCTCCACCCATAAGGGTCCACGAAGTAGCAACCTTGACTATTCCATAATGGCTTCCGTCCATGAAGGACTAGCCTCACTATGGGTAGATCTTCACGAAGTAGGCGATCTCCTTGCCCGTACAAACTTCTTGGTTCAACTCCACAACACGAAGTAGGAGGCTCCCAAGCGACACCTAACCAATCTAGGAGGCACCACCCTCCAAAAGGTAATAGGCTCGGTAATGACGATGAACTCCTTGCTCTTGTGCTTCAAGATGATAGACTCCTCAACACACAATCACTCTCTCACAGATTTGGCTTGGTAGAAGAGATGGGATTGGTGGAAAGCAAATTGGGGAGGCTAGAAATCAAGATCCATATGATTGGAGTGGAAGATCTTGACCTCAACACAAGACTAGGTGGTTCTCTCTCAGAAATCTGGATGGGCAATTATGGAATAGTTCTGAGTGCTCTCTTGTCGAGTGGTTGGTGGTGAAGGGGTATATATAGGCATCCCCAAAAATCCAACCGTTACACACAAAATGACCAACTCGGTGACACCGATGTGTGAATCTCGGTGGTACCGAAGTGACCAAAAGGTGGCAACTTTTGAATCTCGGTGAGACCGATATAGGAATCACGGTTGCACCGATAAGGTGACCAACGGTCAGATTTCCAATCTCGGTGACGCCGATCCAACATTCTCGGTGGGGCCGAAAACGTGAATTTGCGTAACAGAAAGTTGGCAACCTAAACTCGGTGGCACCGGTATGGAATCGGTTGCACCGAAGTGGCTAGGGTTTGGCTGAGTCTGTCTAGGGTTTGGAATCGGTGGCACCGGGATAGGAAAGTTGGTTGCACCGATTTTGAGTGTTAGGCTTTGGACAGACTTTGGTGGGAGAGCTTGTGGGTGTTTTTGGCGAATGTCACTTGTGCACGTATGAGCATATTGTTCACCAATCAAGACCTTACCCCCTTTTAATAGTATTGGCTTTCCTATGGACTCAAAGTGATCTCTCACAAATATAAAATGTAGAGTCCTCTTGCTTGAAGCTTGGCCAACCTATTTCCTTGCATCTTGGGGTATTTCCACAATCTCCACAATCCTTTTGCCAACCCTCTCTGTGGACTTTATCTGAAATACACTAGGTAAAAGTATTAGTCCAAGAGACAATGTATGTTGTCATGAATTATCAAAACCACCAAGGGAGCATGTTGTGCTTTCAGTGAGTGTGGTAAAAATTTGAGCAAGGGGAATAGTAAAAGTGGTGAAAACGATAGCTTTTAGAAATGGCCAGAAGGTGTTTGATGCAAGTTTGAGATAGTTAAATTGTTCCCCTTGCTATGAAACTTAATAGGAGTGAATGATAGATATAAATGAGGGTGATCACCAAATTTGGGATTATGAGATGAAAGTTGCCAATACAAACTTTATAAACCCTAGAAATGGGCAGAAACTTGTTTCTATAGATCTACCCATGCAATTCTATTCTCCTTAATGCACCACTTTGTGTGGTGGCATTATTTGGGTATTAGAGCCTTCCCAAAAAGTTTGGAACCAAATAGAGAAACTTGATAATGCAAAAATTCCCAACTCTAGAAATCAACAGAGATGGGTTTGGAGGGATTTGGACAAGTGGATCTGTTCTCCTTGATGCACCACTTGGTGTGGATGAATTATTAGAGGATTATAACATGTCCACAAAGTCTGAGACCAATAGGAGAAACTTCCCCATGTAAAGTTGTTCAAATTTGATTCTGGACAAAGAGGATTTTGGGATATTTTGATGAACGAAAACAATTGGGATTCAGATGAAACTGTGCAAGATCATCTCATATAGCATGTGTGACATGCTGGAATTTTCCTGGATTTATTGGAGAAAATTTCTTATAGAAATATTTCAAATGCTTGATTTAAGCAGAAAGGGTTTTGTAGGGTTTTGTCCAACATTTTGAACATGACCATGTGTTGAAACTTTTATATATGGACAATATATGTCCACTGAGTTTCCCTAAATTTTCTCAAATATTTTGAAAGCATAAAAACATTTTTTCACTATAAAAGACCATTTCTGGCCTTAAGAAAAAACCTTTAAATAAAATATGAAAGTAAGCTTTAAAAATAATATTTGGTGGTTTTGGGAAGTCTTATATATGGTAGGTTCCAAATAAAGTCTTTGGGGTAAAGCATCCACCCTAATTTGAGGACTTGTAGTACAAACCTCAATCCAGGGGTTTTTGAAAACCTAAATTAATAAAATGCTTTTTGGCCAAAATAATATTTTATAAAAATAGTTTTATGTCCTATACACATGGCATGATCATTGGGCAAGGTTCTTGGATCAGGGAGATGGGTTTTTGAGAGAAGAAGGAATTTATGAATTAGAGCACAAGCAAACAAACAAGCAATCAGCAAGCAAGTCAAGCATCACCATCACACAAAAAGTTTTAATTGGTCCTAATTTTTTAGCCATGTTAACTTAGTTATGAGGCAAAACATAGGGTGTGACAGACCTACCCCCTTACAAGAATCTCGTCCCCGAGATTCCTAGGCTAGGCGTAGAAGAGATGCGGAAATTCAGAGGTGAGGTAGTCTTCACGTTCCCATGTGGCTTCTTCTCTGATGTGGTTGCTCCATTGGATCTTGAAGTGCTTGATGATATAGCTTCAGGCGCATCATTGACTTCATCTAAGGGTGAACGGGGTTCTTGCAATATGCTAGGCTTGCCTAATGGTTAAGGGTTTGGTGGACGGGGTTCTGGCAAGGGACTGGCTTGCGTGTGTATCCCAAAGTCGGAATACGTGGCAAAATAGTGTGTCTGCGCGCTGGTCCTGGGGTTACTCACATTGGTTAGTGACATCTAGATGTCTCGCGTTCGAATAAAAAGGGGTCAAGGTTTTGTCGTAGCTTCTCGTCGACGGGGAAGTCCTTATCTTCCTTAAAGCAGGAGATCTTCAGTCGTAGGTGGTCTTCATCCTTGAGAGTGTTGAAGCGCGTCATCGTAGGCTTCTCATTGATAACTTCTGTTTGAATAAGTTGCCCAGGTATGTTCTTCGTTCATCTTCGGCCATTTGTCTTCGTCATCTCGGACGCACGTTTTTAGCGTGTCTTCGAGTGTTTGGTCTTCGTGCCTCTTCGTGGTCATTTGTGGCAAGGTTTGGGCGGAGTCTCGTCCCTAAGACTAAGCTTAGAGACTTGGTATCAAAACGGTCCTATCATCTGGGAAGGCTTTTGAGGGGTTCTAAATAAGTTGACTATCCAGAAGTATAGAAAAGCCATATAGTCCCCAAGGTCTGAGGCTTGGCAAGCGGGGTGAACTACCTTTGACAGGTGGTTTACCATGATCGAGTCAGGGTTTACGCCCTAGATTGGATAAAAAGGGGCTGGAAACGAAGTCATGTCAGTCGTCCACTCCATTCCAGGCATCTGAAGGGAGTAGGGACGTCATGCTCATCGTACACCATCAAAGCGGTGAGGGGGTGCTATCATCTTATTGGTTCCTGCTTAGTCAGGAACTGATAGGTGACTACTTAAATAAGGGGATCCTTAATCCTCTTGATGTCCAAGGGCTTCATCGTGCTTGAGCGTCGGTGCTTCCTGATATAGTCTAGTTGATGCAGCCGGCTGAGGAGCGGTGGTTGACTCCTCTTGCTTCTTCTTCATCATCGTGGCTCCCCAATCGTAGTGGTTCTTCATCTTGCTTGGGCAAGAACGTCTTCTGTTGCAGGGAGGGTGCTTCGAGGAGTCCAACTTCTTTAAGGTAAAACCTTACACTTTGAGAGGCAGGGCAGTTGGTGCTTCTGGGGCTTATCCAAATAGGACTAAGGTGTTCCTTCCTCTCATTGGGTAGATAAGTATGTCATTTTTGAGGACAACAACATATTTCCCCAAGTATCACACAAGCATATTGCTTGTGGGATATGTGAGAGGAGTGGGCTTTTGCTCCGAATGGTCACTAGTCCATGGGTTTGGGGTCCATTGCAATCTAGTTCTTCATGTCCATCTTCCTCAGGGACAGGATTGGTGGTGATCGAGGTGGAGTACTGGCTATAGTCTTTCGACTTAGAGCCAGAGCCTATGGTCATATTCCGACCATGTCATGGGTCGGTAAAGCTTCGGGGTTTCAAGGAGCTTAGGATGTGAGTGAACGTCGATCATTTTATCCTTGATCACAGTTCTTAGATGCCAATAGTCCTACCTATTGCTCCAAACAAAATCATCCTGTATCATCGAAGGTATCATCTTATATAAGTCAACTCCAGCATCACTCATGCTATTCAACCCTAAGGTTTGAGAGAAGGACTAAACCAAAATCTCATATATGTACTATAGCTAACTCACATATATCCCTATATAAAAATCCTCGGGAAAGCATACAAGCTGCTAAGCTTGCATCAGACACTACAAATCCATGTATTCAGCTAACACATCCAAGGCCTAAGGTGTTGCATCTCTATGCTAAGGAAACACGTAATATACCCATCCAAGATCTCGTTTCCTTCCTATGAATCCAGTTAATCGATCCACGAATACTATCCATTATTACATGATCTATTACTGCTACAAATCCAATACTGGTGTCGTTCCATATATCTCCAGATTTCCTAAATCCCCAAATATCAGAAAGAACTATCCCATCGCAGTATAACCAGCAATTCCCTCCATGGTGATCTAGCAAACTCCGATGTTAGGTGCACATGGATCCTTGAATCAATTTTGACAACCACCCAACATTCCTGGTTTGTCTTCCACCGAGAAACATGGTATCAAGATCAAGATCATCGGACTAAATCCAAATTACTCCGAACCATGTAGTTTCATTGATCCTGAGCACCTATTAGAATTACCTATTAAATCCAAGGTTCACATATAGTAAGAATTCCCTACTAGTTACTCCAGTCAATATCGTATCACCATCAATCCACTATTAATACCGCTTGCCAAAGTCAAGTCATTAATCCACCGAGAATTTCAGCTTGTGGTCCCAATTGTCCTACTAAATTCTATTTACTCAAGGGAGAAATAGGTTATGCTACCCTATCAACTTGGTCCACCAAGTTCACCTATCACCTTGAAAGTCTCGTGATTCACCAAATGATCTCAGTTGTTTCCTCAAGATACCCATGATAACCACATCAAATTGTTTGCCTACTGATCATATATCCCTAGAACGATCTTTCCTATGGCATCACGGCTCTAGCGCTAGCTTAAGAATGAAAGACGGTTGTTCACTATGATCACTAGCTCCATAATGAACCCAGTGCTAAGCATGGGTTATTGATGCTCAACGGGTGCTCTAGCAAATCCGTGTATTAAAGAGGTGCTCAGAGGTTTGAGCTGGGGGAGCTTGTGAGGTCTAGGTTGGTCTAGGGAGGGGTTTCCAATCTTGAGGGGAAGAGCATAACTCTACGGTGTTGCGTCTGGTTGAATAGGTTGTCCTCAAAAGTCTTCAACGGTAGTTGTTTGTCGAGGTGGACCCTTGGTGCGTCTTTTCTTGCTGGTCTTCAGTTGACGAGAAGGCGAGAGGGGAAAGTAGCATAGAGGGGAGTGCCTAAGGGGGTGGTATAGTGCAAGTGCAATCAAACAAGTGCAGAGAGGGCCAAACACAACCAGTAGGATAAGGTAGGTGATATAGTCGCATACCTGTTGCCTAGGGCAAAGTGCGACTCATACCAAAACACAAACAGATAAAACAAGCAACACACATCATGGTTCCATTCGAACCATCGCACGGACTCGACTTTGCATGGGGAATACACGACTCATCCTACCCTAGGGGTTCTCGGACTCAGTAGTCGTGCTTGCTTCGTGTCTTGGAGAGGAGTCCGCTCAGTCTTCTAGATCTTCTTCAGGTGTCGCTATGTCTCTGGTTGTTGTTCGTCGAAATGATCCGGGTTGTGCCTGAAAAGTCCCTGACAACTTCGCGTCTGGTGAGTTGATGACTAAGGTGGTTCCTCATGGCTGTCGTTGACGGGTCTTCTGTTGTCTTCGTAATCGTGCCAATGCCTTCTTGTCCTTCAAGGTGTCGAGAGTTCCAAGTGGGCAATCCTTTATGCAATGACATCAACAAGGCATGATAGAGTTCCAACTTGTCGGTCATGTTGATAATATCGACACCGAGAGCGGGGGATGAAGAGAACCGTTTTCCTGCTCACTATGGTGAGGCGGACCAAATGGCAAGGTTCTCATCCACCGGTGGTTGCTGATACAACAACGAAAAGGACATGGTTGCTCTATTAGCAATGCATATCATGACATTGCATGTCTTGTTCCCTGGTCATCGAAGGCCAAGGTGACATCATCCTGGGGCACTGACTAGGGTGTCACCATCTTCTGAGTCTTGATACCCTCACTCCTCGAGAAGGTATCTTCTGTTGGTATCTTCTTGTCTGATGTTGCCAACTTGTGTCCAAGATATGTGGGCAAATTTCTAGCAAGGTAGCTCCCTTCCAGGATACCCACGAGGATTACAAGGAATCCAGTGGTCAGGGGCATAAGGGTAGTAGCGACCATTTGCAAAGTTTTGAAAAGCAGATGAGGAGAGCCAAGAGAAAAATGGTGGAAGTGCTGAGGCAAAAACCTTCGCTTCCTTTGAAATTTTTAGAGAGGCGGGAACTATAGAGGTTTTGTAAGTGATTTTGAAGGGTCTGAAGCAATAGTTTTGTCCTAACTAACGTCCATGCTAACTAAGGGCTTCCTATAGTCAGGATGGCTCTGATACCAGCTCTGTGGGGACCCCGACTCATAAGTCATGATCACCGAATGCACATGTAAAGTGATCCCAGAGATCAATGCTCACTGAACACACAGAAGCTGAATAACAAGAGTCTTACATCCATACTTAGCGTCTTACACAAATAAAGACCATGAAGGTCAAGTCTTACATAGATAGGGCCATGAAAGGCCAAGTAACAAACATAACTAGCAGCGGAAATCCTGATCGAAAGCATAGACCCATGCCATCTGCCTTAACCCTACAGGCATTCTGACTAGGAAGCGTCCTAGTTCGCATGTTCGTCACCAACGAACTCTTCACCATATTCCTGCTCTTCCATTCCTAGCCAATTAAATAACCAGTGGCAAGCCAATGAGAACTTTGAATATACTCGCAAGCAACCCATGTTTTGGAACAAGGTATAATAATGCATGATATAACACTAAGTAGGTAAGTTTTGCAGAAAGCTAATTTTGAGTGCAATGACATGATCAAAATAACTTGTAGTAGCATGCATCATGAGGATACAAGTATCCGTACGAACAGGTTACAGATATCAATATAATCAAGGTCTGAACATCTCATGTTCAATCATCATGTCAAGTCATCTGACTTAACTCATGTTTCTCCTTTGTCATCAACACACACACCAGGTTTGTGAAAACACTGGACGTAGCACAAGAGCGGTCATCCAACTGTCCTTGACAATGGACACGGCTATTCGAATAGTTTTACACTCTGCAGAGGTTGCACACTTTACCCACAAGACTCGGGAAACTTCCGTGTCATCCACGACTCGCTGTATATTACATACCCTGAGGTAAGCACCCGAACAATGCCTTTCCCTTGATGACACTAAACAAAGAGTCCACTCATTGGCCCACGTCTTCATGATGTACAAACACGATCCTTGCTCAACATAGTACCATCCATGAAGGGACGCAACGGTGTGCCCGGTGCCTGTAAAGACAGCGCATGGTTGCCCTACCAGGCACGACCTCGTATCGAGAGTGACCACCGTCACTCCCGCCACTAGTAATGCGGGCTCTATGCTAGTACCCACCAAGGTAGTCAACAAAGCCCCGTCCCATAAGGGGTATCGTGGTTGTACATGTAAGGTTGGAGTAACGGTCGCAACTTACACCAATCCGTTTTCGAAAACCACACACACTCACTTGTTCCGGTACACCACTTGTTTATCAAGTGGTTACCTAGCTCAACAACATCTCCCTCGGGCTTTAGTGGCACCCGACGGTGTTTTCGAAAATTCTTTGAAAACACTTTTGTTTCCATCACCATGCATATCCCCAATCCCGTTTGCATAGCATCTACTAAGCATCCTATCTACTCCCACCCGCACAACCCTCATAAGGAGGTAGGGTCATGCACGATGCAAGTATCAACAAGGAAGTATCGGAGGCATCCCACCGAAGTGGTCACCACATCAACATGATCAACATCACAAAAATAAAGTGATATATGCCATGCAATAAAAGGGTTTCATAGTCATGGTCAAACGGCTACTTGCCTGGCTTAGCAACGTCTTCGAGATCTTCACACGCTTCTCGTACAATTCTGAGCACATCGTCTACTTCGTCAACTATCGCCGGAAACAACCATAATAAGCAACACAACAAGCAGAAAATAAAAGTGCTCTATAAATAGGACTCTTATTTTTCTTGGACACCTCTGGCCATAAGAAAAATAACCAAGGAGGTTTTATTGGATGTCGATCAAGGGGGAGTTTTGAAAGGTGGAAATGGAGGAAATGATGATCCTATAAGATGTCTACAGGAAACATTTTTATAAAAATGAGTGGAAGCACTCATTAAGTAGGGCATGATTTTAGAGACATTTACAAATTGGTCTCACTGGATTTGGAGTTGGGATGAATATCCTAGGGATTTTCTAATATGGAATAATGAAAAAAGGGAGCTATTTATTTGGCCTGACAGAAATAATGCATGGGAAAATGTTAAACATGCCTAGATAAATAGGGAATGATTTTTGGAGTCTCTAGAAATTTGAATCACTCCATTTGGAGTTGATTTGAATCCTCTAGGGATTTTGCAAGGTCGTGTTTTCATAATCCAGATTTGAATTTGAATTTGAACACTAGAGAGAAGTTTGCAGGAAAAATGTGTAATGCACATTTTTGGATAGGATAAGATTTTAGAATTCATTGGGAATTTGAATCATCAAGTTTGGAGTTAAAATGAACTTACTATGAATATTTGAATCTGTCTAAAAAAGAAAAAGGAAAAGTGTATTACCAATTGGGCTAAAAAGCGCACACTGCGCAGGATAAGCAGCTAGGCCGGCCCAGCAGCTCAACCGCGCAGGGGCTGGTTGACGCTGAAGGCGTACTCCTACTAGTATGCCTCCTGTGCAGGGAGGCGGGAAACTGCGGGAGCGTTTCCACTTAAACAGGGGCCATACCGGCCGGTCGCTGACACGCGGGGCCCGCTTGTCGGGTTCTCCTCCCACCTCCCGCCAGAACAGGGGAGAAGCAGGGGAGCCCGACCGAGCGTGCGCCGACGCCTGCCCCGGTGGCTCCGGCCACCTCCGATGGCGCTCTGGCCAACGGTTGGCTCGTGGCGGATTGCCGCACCCTCCTGGGTGGCCCTTGGCCCCGGGGGAGGTCGAGGTCGACCGTGGCGTTGGTCATGGCGTAGGACGGTGTCGGCAAGAGAGGACACGACGCTTCGGTCATCGAGAGGGGAGAAACAAGTGTGGGATGAACCCGTGGCGATGCAGGAGGTTCTTTGGTGGGGTTTAGAGAGGGAGGAAGCGACCAGGAAGCTCAAATTTGAGCGGGACCCGAGGTGGCAATGCGGGCGAAAGGAGGAGGAAGAAGGCACGAGAGGTCGAATTGGTGGTACAGGGGTGTTCACGGGAGGGAGAGGGTACCAAAGGAGTGCGGAGGGGAGCTCGGGGGGCTACTTATAGTGTTGCCGGGTGTAAGAGCACATTTATCCATGTGTGGTTTTGGTAATTGATGACAATCCCTATGGACTAATGGTTGCCTTGAGTTATATTCGAAGGATTTGTCCGTACGTACTTCTTGAAGTCCATCTGTTGGTTTCAAGGAGTTTATATGGTGACCAAGGTGGTATTCAAGGTTTATCCAAAGATTGGTCATGTGGGAGTTGAGCTTATTGCAAGCATGTCTTGAAGAAGAAGATTGTGTGAGCATTCATGTTTACCTTCAAGACATCATCTTTATGAAGAGAGAAGATAAGTCACAAGGTTGATCAAGATTAAGGCAATGAATGATTCAAGTTAATCAACACACAAAGCGTAGAAGATGTACCAAGTGGGATCAAATGATCCCATGGTATGGTAAGCATTGTCCATTACGCTTTGTGTACTAACCCATGGTCTACGTGAGAGTTCATTGTGGGGTTAGGTATATTTCCACGGGTTTGCGTCAAGATGAAGATTTCATACAACCCATGGAGGATGACATCAAGTGGTGATCGTCATCAAGGTTGCGGTGTGCAAGTTCAAGTGAAGCATCATGGAGAGATCATGCTTGAAGCTTGCCGTCCATTGTGGTGACAATGGACTTGTGAAGATGTGCCGAAGAGTGGCTCTCCCATAGTGGAGTATGGGGGAGCAATCTACTAGTCTTCATCGAGCCGACGCAATCAAGAAAGGTGGTCCATCTTGAGAAGGACAAGATCGTCATCATCTAGCTCAAGTGGACTATGCGCAAGGCAAAGGTTTGACCTTGATAGGGTTTTCTATTTTACCGGTCTCATGGTGGTAGTTGGGAGACCGGGTTATAGGATCGATTGCCGTACTATCAAGGGGGGCTCTCAAGTGAGTAGCTTGATCGTATCGTTCGTTGAGAGCTCAAACCATTGCATTCTTGGCATCATTATCTTTCTTGGTTCTTGGTTGGCTTTTTTTATCTATGTGGGTTCTTGAGCTTATGGCCAGCTTCATGACGAGCTCAAGTTCATCGAAAACGGAGTCCATATGCATCTTCTATGATGTTTTCGATGTTGGAGGTTTTACCGGTCTTATCCGAGGAAGGGTTCTCACCATTTGATTATGGGCCTTTTCTCATTTGCTTCTTATTGATATTTCTTTCAAGATTGTGTTAGCCCATGTCGTTAGCTTTCCAACAAACTTGGTTTCGTTGAATTCGGAGTCCGTTTGCAGAAGTTGTGGCTGTTTTGGTAAAGGCTGCAGCGGTACTACCGCGGATAGAGCGGATGTAATTTTTTACTACCGCTCCAGCGCGGTACTACCGCGGCTCCTGAGCGGTAGTACCGCTCCGGACCAAAATCTTGTGTTTTGTCCAGCGGAAGTAGGCACGGAAGTATTTTTTTAGTACCGCTCGCAAGCAGTAGTACCGCGACCCTTTGCGGTAGTACCGCAGCCTGTTGCGGTAGTACCGTGGCTTTGTGCGGTAGTACCGCAATGCGCGGGCTGTGGGGGTAACGGTTGGATTTCCCCCCACCTATAAAAGGGGGTCTTCTTTCCCATTGAACCCTATCCTTTGAGCTCGTTTTTGCCCCCCATTGTTGACCTTCTTCGAGCTTGCTAACTCTCAATCCCTCCACTGATTCTTGCTAGTTCTTGAGGGAAAAGAGAGAGGAGATCTAGATCCACCTTTCCACCAATCACTTTCTCCTCTAAGTGAGGGGAACCCCTTGGATCTAGATCTTGGAGTTCTTCGTGTTCTTCTTCGTTCTTCCTCTTATTTTCTTCCCTAGCATTAGTTGCTTTGGTGGGATTTGGGAGAGAAGGACTTGGGCACTCCGTGTGCCCTTGCCATTGCATTTGGTGCATAGGTTTGAGTTCTCCACGGTGATACGTGGAAGTGAAGTTTGAGAAGCTTATTACTCTTGGGTGTTTGAGCACCCTAGAGCTTGTTCCTCTTGGGTGCCTTGGCGCCCTAGACGGTTGGTGTGCCTTGGAGCTCAATCATTGTGGTGTAAAGCTCCAGGCAAGCGTCGGGGTCTCCAATTAGGTTGTGTAGATTGCCCCGAGCAATTTGTACGGGTACTGGTGAACCACCCCCAAAGGTTGCCAAAGTGTACGGGTACCGGTGACCGCCCCCAAGGGTTGCCATTTGTACGGGTTCGGTGACCGCCCTCAAGGGTCCCTTAGTGGAATCACGGCATCTTGCATTGTGCGAGGGCGTGAGGAGATTACGGTGGCCCTAGTGGCTTCTTGGGGAGCATTGTGCCTCCACACCGCTCCGAACGGAGATTAGCATCCGCAAGGGTGTGAACTTCGGGATACATCGTCGTCTCCGCATGCCTCGGTTATCCCTTACCCCGAGCCCTTTACTTATGCACTTTACTTTGTGATAGCCATATTGTTTCTTGTTATATATCTTGCTATCACTTAGTTGTCTATGTTGCTTAGCATAAGTTGTTGGTGCACCTAGGTGAGCCTAGTTTTGTGCTTGACTAATTAAACGATAGTTTTATTCCGCATTTGTTCAAGCCTAAACCGTAATTATTTTAAAGCGCCTATTCACCCCCCCCTCTAGGCGACATCCACGTCCCTTCACTGGGTTTCCCGTGGACAAGGCTCACGGCGACCCGCGGGTATGGCTTCGGTGGCCCTGAGGAGCGGCCTCGGTCTCCCTGTGGTGCTCATGAGGGTGGTTCAGGGCGCTAGGAGGAGAGAGGAGGGACGAGGTGAGGTCGGGGCGGGCCAGGCACGTGGGCAGCGAGTGGCGAGCTCGGGTGGCGCTCGGGCGAGCCAGACAGGGGGGGAAACGACGACAGGGGAGGAGGGGGCCGTCCAACAGACTTGTTGTGGACGTCGAGGAGGGCTCGGTGGCGTTCCTGCTCCGCCCGAGGTGGTCGGGGCATTGGGCAGCGAGCGGCTACAGTGTGGGAGCACACTGTAGTGCACTCTGGAGCGTGCATATGGCCGGCATGGCGCTCTCCAGAGTGCTTTGGCGCGTCCACCTTGTCCACTAGCTGTTAGGGTGTTCCTGGGGTGTATCTTGTCCCTTAGGAGCTAAGCAAGGGTAGAGGTAAAAGCAAGAGAGGGAAAGAGGGGGTCTGCCAGAGTAAACCAGAGGGGGAAATGGGCTTTCTACCCCCATCAATTATTTAGCTATGGGCAGGATATCCATACTGGAGGTAGAAGAGGTATGTGAGTGAGTGTGGTAAAAATTTGAGAGCAAGGGGAATAGTAAAAGTGGTGAAAACAATAGCTTTTAGAAATGGCCAGAAGGTGTTTGATGCAAGTTTGAGCTAGTTAAATTGTTCTCCTTGCTATGAAACTTAACAAGAGTGAATGATAGATATAAATGAGGTTGATCACCAAATTTGGGATTATGAGATGAAAGTTGCCAATACAAACTTTATAAACCCTAGAAATGGGCAGAAACTTGTTTCTATAGATCTACCCATGCAATTCTATTCTCCTTAATGCACCACTTTGTGTGGTGGCATTATTTGGGTATTAGAGCATTCCCAAAAAGTTTGGGACCAAATAGAGAAACTTGATAATGCAAAAATTCCCAACTCTAGAAATCAGTAGAGATGGGTTTGGAGGGATTTGGACAAGTGGATCTGTTCTCCTTGATGCACCACTTGGTGTGGATGAATTATTAGAGGATTATAACATGTCCACAAAGTTTGAGACCAATAGGAGAAATTCACCATGTAAAGTTGTTCAGATTTGATTCTGGATAGAGAGGGTTTTGGGATATTTTCATGAACCAAAACAATTGGGATTGAGATGAAACTTTTCAAGATCATCTCATATAGCATGTGTGACATGCTGGAATTTTCCTGGGTTTATTTGAGAATATTTCTTATATAAATATTTCAAATGCTTGATTTAAGGAGAAAGGGTTTTGGAGGGTTTTGTCCAACATTTTGAGCATGACATGTGTTGAAACTCTTATATATGGACAATATATGTCCACTGAGTTTCCCTAAATTTTCTCAAATATTTTTAAAGCATAAAAACAATTTTTCCCTTTAAAAGACCGTTTCTGGCCTTAAGAAAAAGCCTTTAAATAAAATATGAAAATATTCTTTAAAAATAATATTTGGTGGTTTTGGGAAGTCTTATATAGGGTAGGTTCCAAATAAAGTCTTTGGGGTAAAGTATCCACCCTAATTTGAGGACATGTAGTACAAACCTCAATCCAGGGGCTTTTGAAAGCCTAAATTAATAAAATGCTTTTTGGCCAAAATAATATTTTATAAAAATAGTTTTATGTCCTATACACATGGCATGATCATTGGGCAAGGTTCTTGGATCAGGGAGATGGGTTTTTGAGAGTAGAAGGAATTTATGAATTAGAGCACAAGCAAACAAACAAGCAATCAACAAGCAAGTCAAGCATCACAAGCACACAAAAAGTTTTAATTGGTCCTAATTTTTGAGCCATGTTAACTTAGTTATGAGGCAAAACACAGGGTATGACAAGTATTGAATGGGCATGTCCTCGATGACGCAACGGACATGCAGGTTGAAGGTGCCGAAGCCGGCGTGGTCATTCTCGTGCCACGGCGAGATGGCGAGGTTGGCGCCGTTGAAAGCACAACTTCTCCCAAGGTAGTTTTGGTAATTAATAATAACATATATTTCATTGGACTAATGTTTCCACCAAGTGTATCTCAGGAAAAAGTTCAATGATGGGATTGGCTAAGGATTGTGTGGAGAACCTCACCAAGGAAAGGAAGGAATAGGATTGACCATGCTTCAAGAATGAGGACTCTAAATTTTACATTTTTTGAGAAATCACTTTTGAGTCTATAGGAAAGCCAATACTATTAAAAGGGGATGAGGTAAATATGATGATCTGGTTGCTCAAGTGCTTAGAGATTAGCCACCAAAAATACTCACCCACTTTCCCACACATATCTTCTGTCCAAAGCCAAAAGTCTAAATTCGGTGACACCAACTTCCCATCCGGATCCACCGAGTTTACCCTAGAAAGAAGCCAAACCAAACCCTAGCATCTCGGTACTACCAACATTCCATTCGGTGCAACCGAAACCAGTGACCAACTCTCTGTTAGTCATTTTCAAGAATCGGTCCCACCAAGTTTTGAGAATCGGTCTCACCGAGTGTTGTACCAACTCTCTGTTAACCAAATTTCTTAGAATCGGTCCCACCGAGTTTGAGAAATCGGTCTCACCAAGTTTTGGTAACTGCCTAGGTCACCCATATCGGTACCACCGAGATTCATATATCGGTCTCATCAAAAATGCCA
This sequence comes from Elymus sibiricus, assembly GCA_039707655.1. NCBI lineage: Eukaryota > Viridiplantae > Streptophyta > Magnoliopsida > Poales > Poaceae > Elymus > Elymus sibiricus. The sequence goes on along the minus strand of CM077663.1, from coordinate 199,770,352 downwards.
AAGTTGTCACATTTTGCACTAGTCGGTGCAATCGAGTTTCACTTTGGTTTCACCGCGTTGGGCAATAATGTTGTAACGGTTGGATTTTTGGAGATGCCTATATATACCCCTTCACCACCACTCACTCGCAAGAGAAGCACTCAGAACATACACCCACTTGCCATATCCAGTTTTCTGAGAGAGAACCACCTACCCTTGTGTTGAGGTCAAGATCATCCACTCCAACCATATGGATCTTGATTTCTAGCCTCCCCAAGTTGCTTTCCATCCAATCAATCCCTTCTACCCATGCCAAACCTGTGAGAGAGTGATTGAGTGTTGAGGAGACTATCTTTTGAAGCACAAGAGCAAGGAGTTCATTATACTACCACATCTATTACCTTTTGGAGGGTGGTGCCTCCTAGATTGGTTAGGTGTCGCTTTGGAGCCTCCTTCTTCGTGATTGTGGAGTTGAACCAAGAGAGATTGTAAGGCAAGGAGATCGCCTACTTCGTGAAGATCAACCCCGAGTAAGGCTAGTCCTCCGTGAACGTAGGCCATCATGGAATAGACGAGGTTGCTACTTCGTGGACCCTTCGTGGGTGGAGCCCTCCGTGGACTCTCGCGACCGTTACCCTCCATGGGTTGAAGTCTCCATAAACGTGGACGTACGATAGCACCACCTATCGGAACCACGGGAAAAAATCTTTGTGTCTCCAAATTGCGTTTGATCTTCCTATCCCTACCCTCTTACATATGCGTGTCTTTACTTTCTGCTGCAATACTCATAGATATTCACGTGTAGGGTAAACTTGACTTGCTACAATTGCTAAAATCTGCCAACAACTAAAATTGGGAAAATGTTAGATTTTTATTTGGTCAAGTAGTTTAATCCCCCCCCCCCCCCCCCCCCATCTAGACCTACTTTCGATCCTACAGCCATCGACGTGCAGGGTATCACGGCGCACCGCGTTGTCGTGGTGGGCAGGCTGGGTGAAGATGACGAGGAAATCCTCGGGGTGGTGCGCCGTCACCCGCAGCTGATGAGGCAGGATGCAAAGCTGGGCCTCCAGAGCACGCCCGACGGCCATGGGCGACGTTGCCGCAACCCCCTCCAGGGCTCGCAGCGTGACCGCGTGCTGCTTGAGGAAGAAGATGGCCTGCTCCACCTGCGGCGTGGAGACGCCCACCTTGTGGTTGAAACGTGGCGGAGGCAATGTTGGAGCGGGGGCGGAGTTGGGAAGCGTAGGCGCGAGCTAATCGGAGGACGAGGTGGACCGAACCTAGCGGCAGCAGGACCACCGGGGCCATTGCGAGGGTTTTGAGGGCACTCGTGGCCAAAGTGTCCCGGACGTTCGCAGATGATGCAGTGAAGCGGGTCGCGACAATCTTTCCGGCGGTGCCGCTTGCTCAAGCAACGAAAGCGGTTTAAGAAGGCCTCGCGGCCACCTGCCGCATTGAAAGCCAGCCGGCGGTCCGAGGGCGGAGGCGAAGGAGGCCCGCTATTAACCGGCAGGTCGAGGCCGCGCCCGCGGTTCTTGCACGAGAACACATCTGTCCACCCACCGCCCAAACCCGAAGAGGAAAGGTTGACCACGGGAGACGGGACGACGACGATGGACTGAAGGCGATGGGCAGGCTGCACTACCAGATCCACCGTACAAAATGCAGCAGCGCTCAATGAGCATTCACCCCGGAGCAGCAAACGCGGCAGGGAAACCGGATCTAGTGAGTGCGGAGTGCGACAACTCAAAATGCAAATATGATTTGTAGCATTAAGACAAGAGTTTATCAGAATTTATTTAGCGAAGCTACTCCCTCTGTTCCATAATTCTTGTCCTGGTTTTAGAATATGGAAAGGATAAAACCACAATATGAATTATGGAACAGATAAAACCACGACAAGAATTATGAAATGGAGGAAGTACTATTTTAGGAACAGAGATACAAGATGGTGAAACAAATAAGCTCAAACGTTGATAAGATTTTTCATATCCCGAGAAGAATTACAAATAATGGATCAACTTATTCCCTAGCCCCGGCCTGCTTTGATAATTGAGAACAATGGTGGCAGCTACACAATTTGCACGAGAAATAGTTACACGGTGTCTTTGGAGAGCCAGTTAAGCGAGGGCACCCCTCGGGCATTCGTCAGCTCATCCACCGCATCTCCACGCTCGAAAACGGCGGCCGCACCCATCCCAGAACCTGTTCATCAATAATTTCTGTCATTTGCAGTTCTACTATCGAATCAACAACCGTTCTTTCCATGCAACTAAATCACGTACCTATGCACATAGAAATTACTCCAAACCGGCAGTCCTTGCCTCGGCGTTTCATCTCGTTGAGAAGAGTGCTGACACATCGCGCACCTGCCAAGATGAAAACATAGAAATGTCATCGCCACTGAGTATATATACAGCATGCAAGTGGCTGCAGCACACGAGACTGTTTGTCTGGAGTAAAGCAGTGTCAAGCAGTTGAAGTTTCAAGCAAGTCATGAGCGCCAGGTACACACATGGATCAAAAACAGATACCTGTGGCACCCAATGGATGTCCAAGAGCAATTGCACCTCCATTAACATTGACTTTTGTGGGATCAAGATCCAACTTTTTGGAGCAGTACACATACTGAGATGCAAAAGCCTATGTACACGGAGCATATGAATATCATCCGGTGGATATAGTATATCGAATGGAAGAACTAGACAGAAGTATACCTCATTAATCTCAAAAAGGTCGACATCACTAATTTGAAGACCCGCGGCCTTCACTGCTGCTGGGATAGCAACAGCAGGACCAACACCCATCACAGCTGGATCAACTCCAACCGCAGCAAAACTCCTACATTTGCAAATTCGGCTCTCATGTTGAGTGAAAAACAGAATATTGTAATGATTAAAAGTATCATAATTCTCTCTGCTTCGCTGCCCAAAAAGCGTTGAGCCATAATGTTGGTACAAAAGTGTAAACCGAAGTGTTAATATGTTGTCAATAACCGCAGGAAATTTTTCTACAGAATATGAACATGATTCTTTCTATGTACTATGTTGCAAAACATACAGAGAAAGTACTGATACCTGTAGATTCCAAGAATTGGAAGACCCTTCTGTGTAGCAACATCTCGCCTCATTAGTAGGACAGCTCCAGCTCCATCACTTACTTGGCTAGCATTTCCTACGATTAAAAGGACATAAATCTTTTAAGAGTGATACCGCTAATAGAAATGGGGGGATATCATGCGGAAACCAACATTCGGTGGAAACCGATGAAAACCACGGGAAAATTGTGTTTTGAAGTTTCGAAAAAAAATTGAAAAAAAATATGGGATGTTAGGAGGATGATGTTTTATTGCCACGCAAAATTTCAAATTGAAACACATTACAAGATATGAGCTATGAAAAAGAAAAAATCAGCGTTGAATAGTGTCAAATAGTATTGTCACTATTCAGGGCTGAAATTTGTCTTTTCCATAGCTCGCATCTCATAATGTGTTTCAACTTGAAATTTTGTGTGGCAATAAAACATCACTCTCTTAACATCCCATATTTTTTTCAGATTTTTTCAAAACTTTAAAATATGGTTTCCACGAAGTTTTCATTGAATATTGGTTTTCATATGATATTCTCACAATAGAAATTTGCATTCAGTTAGATTTTCCTATTGGTTACCAGCAGTAGTGGTCCCGTCCTTAGAAAATGCTGGTTTGAGTTTTGATAGGACTGCCAATGTTGTATTCGATCGGATTCCATCATCTGCTGAGACCACAATCTCCTTTTCTTCACCAGTTTTTGGATCCACGATCTTTGCAAGACAACATAAGTGTCAGGGCAACAGGTCAAACAATTCTAACTTTTGAGTATAAATTCCTCAAAAGTAGACACAGTTATTTGGGAAGAGAAAACTAAGGCACTACATTACCTTAGTATAAACTGGAACTATTTCTTCTTTAAATTTACCAGCAGCAACTGCCGCCGCTGCCTTCCTGTGAGACTCAACCTGAGCAGTTAAAAGAATGAGAGCTGTGAGACTATTGTGAGGCAGACCGGCAGACACTGGTGGTGGGGATACACTGTCACACATAACATAAGTGCCATAAAGTAAGGACAATCAGCCAACTTACAGCAGCTTGATCTTGCTCCATGCGTGTTATGCCAAACCGCTGTGCAACATTCTCGGAGGTAAGGCCCATTGGGAGAAGGCAATCACGTGCTTGAGCAAATAGCTCAACCTAACATAGTTGGATATTCCAAACCAACATTTTATCAGATTTAACATCTTTACAGATGCATCTAAAGACAATACTCTTGCGTGAAACCGACCCATTTGACTTACTTTGGGATTCACTTTCCCGACAAGATTAACTTTGTTCACTGTCATTGACTCTACGCCAGCAGCAATACCTTTTGAAAGGAGAGAACAAATTAAGATCACCAACGAAGTCAGACAAAATACACAAATCAGTTTTCAGTAAACCATACCGATATCATACATCCCTGCTTTAATAGCAGCAGCAACATCTGCGACTGCCTGAAGCCCAGAAGAGCACTGCCGGTTTACAGTCTTCAGAGGAACCGTGTCTACAGCACATGAAACGAGTTAATCACAAGTGGGGATAATCATGTCCAATATTAAAGGAAAATGTGATGAAGATGGTGAAATTACCAGGGAAACCCGCATACAACGCGGCCATCCTGCATTCTATTGCCCTTTGGGACCCAGGAGCTAAAACAGTACCGACAACAATGTCGCCAACTTCGCTTGGATTTAACTTTGTTTTATCCACCAAAGCCTAAAATTGGGAGCGAAAAGGACGGTGAGACAAGAGCAACCACTTCACTAAATTTTTGTTTTGGTTGCTAAAGGGGATGAAGATAACAAACACAAACCTTGAATACAGGCACCAAGAGGTCCTCAGGTAGCGTATCCTTGAAGCTACCTCTCTTGGACTTGCAGATTGCTGTCCTATAGGCACTGAAGACATGAAAGGTAGATACGTCATACATGTTCTATGTTTGACCCCTGTTTACGAGAATTGGCTAAGGAAAAAGTAAGTTATTGAAATGTTACAATTATGAACCTAGTGCAAAAAGACACTGCAAGTTTTGTTGCAGTTCACACATATATCCTTCCTATCCAATTCGTATATTTGTAATGCTATAAAAGTTGCTCCGAAGATCTTTGTGATTTGTATCAATCTCCGCCGCAGTAGAGACATGCAACTCAGACGGTTGATAGGGACCAAATCTGGCACGATCTTAGCAAACACAAAAGCCAAGAAACCAGGTTAGCATTAATCCATTGTTACATGCTTCCACAGTTTGCAGTACCGTCGCGATCACCAAAGTACACTGTGTATCTTTCTTTGGCCAACGGCCAGACCGGAAAGCTAAGCAGGAATTCTGGCACCACTGGCAACCAGAGCCTAACTAGAAGCCGACGATCCAACAATCAGCGGCGGACGAAGCGACAGGAGCAGGAGCAGACATGACTTACGCGACGATGACGACGTCGTCGGCGAAGCAGGGACCCCGGTGGTACGCGGCGCTGTCCCCCGCGGCGCACACGCTCGCCTGCGACACCAAGTAGAAAAAACGCGCAAGATCGTCACAGATCTGGAACCGACACGCCGGCACGGCCGCGAAGAGGAGTCGGGAGGGAGAAGGATCTCACGGAGACGGCGGAGGCGGTCGGGTTGGCGCCGGCCGCGGGCTCCAGGTGCCGCAGCAGGATCCTCTGCCTGTCGAGCGCCTTCTCCATTGCTGGCTGCTGCCTCAACCTTTGCCTCCTTCCTTCTCCCCTGACTCTCGGCGTGCTCCCTGCCTCGGGAAAATTTGGTTAACGGCTAATGGCTGGTTAGTCGGTACGTAGTTTGCTGCGCGCGTCGGGTGGCGACGGGGCGTGTGGTATTTCTAGTGAGCAGGCAGTCAGGTAGAGGGCGAGGACGAGGAGGGGGGAATTTCCGAGGAGTTTGCTTGGACGTTGTGGAGTGGAGAGGTCGGGGGTGTGAAAACTTCGGACGACTTTCATTTTGCAAGACTCGACCCTCGGTCGGTCTCGGGTAGTCGTCGATCGTGGTCGTGGTAGTTGTTTTCTTCCCACGCGGTGCACGGGATGGCGGCGTGTCTTCCACGATGGCGACAGGCTGGCACACCGGAGCAGGCCTCCACGAATTTAGCGTGGAAGACTCTAGCTAGGAGCGCTGGGTCGGGTGACACCTTATAGTATCTCCAACAAAGACGCTAAATAAGCCGCGCCTAAAAAATAACGCGGACGAAAGCAGTGCTTCAGCCGTCGCGCACGGTAAAAACACGTCGGAGCGTTGGAAAAAACTACATCGCGCGCGGCTTATTTGTGCGTCCGTTCCAACGCGATGGACGGATCAAATTCACGCGCGAACCACCAACCGCCACCGACCGCTCCGGCCGCGCCCCGCCTCGCGCCTCCGCCGACGGAATTCCAGCGTGGACGACCGCGTCGACACCCACAACCCCTCCCTACGCCCGCGACCCATCCGCCGCCGCCTTCGCCGCCGCAAACCCTTGCGCAGGGATGACCTCCGGTTTCACCGCTGGCGGAGCACCGGCTCCAAGCGCCGGTCTCGCGTGCGGCCTTTTCATGGCGCCACAGACGAACTCGCAGGATGGCTTCGCGCCGCCGCCCGCCGCGCAGCCACGAAGCTCCGTCTCCAAGCGTTCGATGGCGGCGGCGGCGACACAAAAGAAGAAGAAGGCGGTGAGGAAGAAACCAGCAGCGCCTGCCCCCCCTCCCTCCCCGCCGTCGTTTCCCGAAGCGCGTGTCTACTCGCAATTTGGTGCGCCGGCGGCCGGCGCGCAAATGGTGTTCGATGAAATGCCCGCAAGGTAATATTTTATTTTATTTTCCTTTCTTGTTTTGTTGTTTCTTGAAATGTGTACATATGAATAGATTGATTTAGTTTTCTCCATCATACTTTCTAATGAATACTTCAATGATGACGCATATTTGTCAACTATGGGTGTTGGCTCCAACAATTCTCATTGGTCTCAAACCAATGAAGTGCATCAAGATGATCATGAATATGAAGTGGATGAGGAGGGTGAGGGTTTGGTTGATGCATCGAGAGGAAGGGCGTGCAACTACACCATAGACGAAGACACCTTACTATGCAAGACATGGTTGAATGTATCTATGGATGCCACCGTTGGGGGAGACCAAACTAGAGATACATACTGGGATAGGATGAAGGAGTACTTTGATGCAAAAAAGAGAATGGAATTGAGCGCACCAATAGATCTCTTCGCTCCCGGTGGTCGACGATCAACAGAGATTTCCAAAGGTGGGCGGCGGCATGTCGTCGGTTGACTAGATAAACCCAAGTGGCACTAATGATAGAGACAGGATAAGTGCCATTTATTTATGTTCCATGCTCATGCTTCATCTTTTGTGTTTCAAGTGTTAACTTGTTCTTTCATCTTTTCTGTAGTACAATATTGCACAAAGCTTGTTTCAAAGAGAAGAAAAGAAGACCAAGAAAGGCAAGGTTAAAAGAGGGAGAGCATTTCTGTTGCCCCATTGCTACGAAGTGTTGAAGGATAAGGAGAAATGGAAGAAAAGCCCTAATGATGAGGAGCCCAAGAAAGCAAATGTTGATGCGGTGGTCTTAGATGACGATGATGATGAGGCATCAAGTGATGATGCTAAGAGGAGCCCTACACCAAACTTGGTTGCCTACTCCAAGCCAAAAAGAGCAAGTGGAGTTGCAAAAGAAAAGAAGAAGAAGAAGAAGAAGAAGAAGAAGAATAAGGGAGGCAAGGAGCCAAGAGTCGGCGGCCGAGGAGAGGAGGTTGGCGGCCGAGGAGAGGAGGGTGGCGGCCGAGGAGATGAAGGTAGCATTGAAGGAGAAGAAATTGGCCATGGAGGAACAAGTTAGATTGTTGGAATATGAGAAGCACCTCTTCTTCATGGACACATCTAACTTTGATGATAGGCAAAAGGAGTACATCAACCTTTGCCGTGATCAACTCTTGCTCCAAAAAAAGATGATTGGCATGGGAGGCTTCGGCGGTATGGGAGCTACCATGGGCGGCATGGGAGCTACCATGGGCGGCATGGGAACTACCATGGGTGGCTTGGGTTCTACCATGGGCGGCATGGGAGCACCTACGGGAGGCATGGGTGCTACCATGGGCGGCATGGGAGCACCTACGGGAGCATGAGTTTTGAGTCTCTCATGGGAGGCATGGGAGCACCTCGCCTGATGCCTCACATGCCTTTGGAGATAATGCAAACAACCTCCAAGGTTCCAATGACACTGAGGTGCTTCAAGATGATGAAGAGGAGGACAAAGATGAGGAAGACGACAAGGAAGAAGAGAAGGAAGAAGATGGAGCATGATTCTTGATGTTTCATTCGTTTGTATGAACTTATTTGTCGTGAATTGCTTGTGGTTAGATGAATTTGAACTATGCCATGAATTTGAACTATACTATGTTGCTCAACTCATCATTTTGCAAATTTTAAATGTTCAAGATCATGTTGTTTTGATTGTCAAAAATTGATATGTGATGTGTTTCATATGTGCCAAGTGGCGGTTGGGCACACGAGATGTATTTTTAGCGCGCCTGTTGAAGTGCTACTGTGGCGTGCTAAATTTTGCATCGCCCGCTAAAGCTATCACACGTCCGCGCGCGCTAAAACGCTATTTCGGCGCCCAAAGAAAATTTTGCATGTCGCGCTACCGCGCGTCTGTTGGAGATGCTCTTAAGAGCATTCGCGCCGCGCTAAATTTTCTTGCAGCGTGGAAATAGCTTTTTAGCTTGTTGGACTGGTGTTTTGCTTTACCAGAAGCGCTATAATATTGCGCGCCGTAGGTAGCGCTTCAGTAGTGACGCTAAAATTCAGCGCGCGCCCAACACGAACACATTTCCCACACTGTAAGAGCACATTTATCCATGTGTGGTTTTGGTAATTGATGACAATCCCTATGGACTAATGGTTGCCTTGAGTTTTATTCGAAGGATTTGTCCATATGTACTTCTTGAAGTCCATCTGTTGGTTTCAAGGAGTTTATATGGTGACCAAGATGGTAGTCAAGGTTTTATCCAAATATTGGTCATGTGAGAGTTGAGATTATTGCAAGCATGTCTTGAAGAAGGAGATTGTGTGAGCATTCATGTTTACCTTCAAGATATCATCTTAATGAAGAGAGAAGATAAGATACAAGGTTGATCAAGACTAAGTCAAAAAGTGAATCAAGTTGGTCAACATACAAAGCGTACAAGATGTACCGAGAGGGATCAAGTGATCCCATGGTATGGTAAGCATTGTCCATTATGCTTTGTGTACTAACCCATGTTCCTTGTGAGTGTTCTTTGTGGGGTTAGGTATGTTTCCATGGGCTTGCATCGATAAGAAGATCGCATACAACCCATGGGGGATGGCATCAAGTGAAGATCGTCATCAAGTTTGCGGTGTGCAAGTTCAAGTGGAGCATCACGAAGAGATCATGCTTGAAGCTTGCCGTCCATTGTGGTGACAATGGACTTGTGAAGATGTGCCGAAGAGTGGCTCATCCATAGTGGAGTATGGGGGAGCAATTAACTAGTCTTCATCAAGCCAACGCAATCAAGAAAGGTGGTCCATCTTGAGGAAGTCAAGATCATCATCATCTAGCTCAAGTGGACTATGCGCAAGGCAAAGGTTTGACCTTGATAGGGTTTTCTATTTTACCAGTCTCATGGTGGTAGTTGCGAGACCGGGTTATAGGATCGATAGCCATACTATCAAGGGGGGCTCTCAAGTGAGTAGCTTGATCGTATCGTTCGTTGAGAGCTCAAACCATTGCATTCTTGGCATCATCATCTTTCTTGGTTCTTGGTTGGCTTTTTCTATTTGTGGTTTCTTGAGCTTATGGTCAAATTCATGACAAGCTCAAGTTCATCGAAAACGGAGTCCATATGCATCTTCTATGATGTTTTCGATGTTGGAGTTTTTGTCGGTTCTTCATTCATAGAGGTTTCACATCTCTATACCATTGGCATTTTCATACTGCCTCTTCTTAGGATAACCAACAAGCATGAGTTTTCTCAATTCATAGAGGTTTGGATAGTACTTGTCGTGTGCTATCCAACAAGCGTGAGTTTGCTCAATTCGGAGCTCGTATGCGAAAGTTATGGCAGTTTCAGTGCCAGAGCTGTTTTTCTCTGAACAAGCGGTAGTACTGCTCGGTAGCACGGTAGTACCGCTTGGGCGGTACTTCCGCTATGTACCACCGCTTATATTTGCCTTCTGGTGCCTACAGGGGTCTCTGGCCATTTTCAGCGGAAGTACCGCTCTCCCCAGAGCGGTACTACCGCTCCAGCGGTACTACCGCCCTGAAGAGCCGCTCGAACTACCGCTTATTTTTTTTAAGCGGAAGTTCCGAGCGGTACTGCCTCCCTGAGGTTCCGTGGCTACTTCCGCCTAAGTTTTTCTTCTGGCATTTTGGGATTATGTGAGCGGAAGTACCGCTCCCTCCAGAGCGGTACTACCGCTTTGTTGTTCCAGGACGGGCATAAGCGGAAGTATCGCTCCCCTGAGCGGTACTACCGCTTGTGTGCGGGCTGTGGGGGTAACGGTTGGATTTTCCCCCACCTATAAAATGGGGTCTTCTTCCCCATTGCTCTTCAATCCTTGGAGCTCGTTTTTGCCCCCCCCCTCGGGTGTCTTCGAGGAGAGGCTCTTCAAGCCGTCTGCGACACCACCAACTGGGGATCAGGCGTCGCGGAATAAAGAGCTGCCCCCAGCGCCTTTCTCAGGAGCTCGAACTTGTGGTCCAACCTCCGGAGCCCGATTGCCCCTGGCGCTGGAGCCCCAAGTCGACGACTGGACACAGGAGTTCAAGGCGTACCTGCTTCACGGCACATTACCCGAAAAGGAGGAAGACGCGGAGCATGTAGTACGACAGGCCACATCCTATTGTCTTTGGGACGGCGAGTTGTACCGCAGGCGTCCGAATGACGTCGCGTTGTGGTGCGTATCCAGGGAGCAGGGGTGCGAGCTGCTGGCTGACATCCATGGGGGAGACTGCGGGCATCACTCCTCGTCACGCACCCTTGTAGGGAAGGCGTTCCGCACGGGCTTCTACTGGCCGACGATGCTCAACACCACCACCGAGCTGGTCCGGTCTTGTGAGGCCTGTCAGTTCCACGCCAAGCAAATTCATCAGCCAGCATGATAACCCACAAGTATAGGGGATCGCAACAGTTTTCGAGGGTACAGTATTCAACCCAAATTTATTGATTCGACACAAGGGGAGCCAAAGAATATTCTCAAGTATTAGCAGCTGAATTGTCAATTCAACCACACCTGAAAGACTTAATATCTGCAGCAAAGTATTCAGTAGCAAAGTAGTATGGAAGTAACGGTAACGATGGCAAAAGTGACAGTAGCAGTGTTGTAGTGATTGTAACAGTAGCAACGGAAAAGTAACTTTAGCAAAGATCAATATGGGAAAAGCTCGTAGGCAATGGATCAGTGATGGATAATTATGTCGGATGGCATTCATCATGCAATGGTTATAACATAGGGTGACACAGAACTAGCTCCAATTCATCAATGTAATGTAGGCATGTATTCCATATATAGTCATACGTGTTTATGGAAAAGAACTTGCATGACATCTTTTGTCCTACCCTCCCGTGGCAGCGGGGTCCTAATGGAAACTAAGGGATATTAAGGCCTCCTTTTAATAGAGAACCGGACCAAAGCATTAGCACTTAGTGAATACATGAACTCCTCAAACTACGGTAATCACCGGAAAGAATCCCAGTTATTGTCACCCTGGGGGATGCGGATCATAACTCGTAATAGGTGTCTACAACTTGCAAGATAGGATCAAGAACACATATATATTCATGAAAACATAATAGGTTTAGATCTGAAATCATGGCACTCGGGCCCTAGTGACAAACATTAAGCATAGCAAAGTCATAGCAACATCAATCTCAGAACATAGTGGATACTAGGGATCAAACCCTAACCAAACTAACTCGATTACATGGTAAATCTCATCCAACCCATCACCGTCCAGCAAGCCTACGATGGAATTACTCACGAACGGCGGAGAGCATCATGAAATTGGTGATGAAGGATGGTTGGTGATGATGACGGCGTCGATTTCCCCTCTCCGGAGCCCAAATCAGGCTCCAGATCTGCCCTCCCGAGGAAGAACAGGAGGTGGTGGCGGCTCCGTATCGTAAAACGCGATGAACTCTTCTCCCTGATTTTTTTCTCCGCAAATAGGAATATATAGGAGTGGAAACGAGGTCGGAGGAGCCACAGGGGCCCCACAAGACAGGGGGCGCGCCCTAGGGGGGGGCGCCCCCTGGCTTGTGGCCAGGTGGTGGCCCCTCTCCGGTTGATTCTTTCGCCAATATTTTTTATTAATTCCAAATATGTTCTCCGTAAATTTTCAGGTCAATCCGAGAACTTTTATTTCTGCACAAAAATAACACCAAGGCAATTCTGCTGAAAACAGCGTCAGTCCAGGTTAGTTCCATTCAAATCATGCAAATTAGAGTCCAAAACAAGGGCAAAAGAGTTTGGAAAAGTAGATACGTTGGAGACGTATCAACTCCCCCAAGCTTAAACCTTTGCTTGTCCTCAAGCAATCCAGTTGATAAACTGAAAGTGATAAAGAAAAACTTTTACAAACTCTGTTTGATCTTGCTGTTGTAAATATGCCTAACTGTTGTTAAGGTTTTCAGCAAAGATTATGAACTAATCACATTCACAATAACATTTAGGTCTCACATTTACTCATATCAATGGCATAATCAACTAGCAAGCAATAATAATAAGTCTCGGATGGCAACAATTTTATCAAAACAATCATGATACAATATGACATAATGGTATCTCGCTAGCCCTTTCTGAGACCGCAAAACATAAATGCAGAGCACCTCTAAAGAACGAGGACTGACTAGACATTGTAATTCATGGTAAAAGAGATCCAGTCACACTCATACTCAACATCAATTAATAACAAGGCATACAAATGACGGTGGTGCTCTCTAACTGGTGCCTTTTTATAAGAAGATGGTGACTCAACAATAAAGTAAAATGGACAGGCCCTTCGCAGAGGGAGGCATTGATTTGCAGAGGTGCCAGAGCTCGAGCTTTTAAAACAGGGACGAATAATGGTTTTAAGAGGTATGCTTTCATCGCTAACATAACAACTAAGAGATCTCGATATCTTCCATGCTAGATACATTATAGGCAGTTCCCAAACAGAATAGTAAAGTTTTTACTCCCCCTCCACCAATCAATCACACTCCACGGCGGGCCGAATCCACGGGTACCGTCCATACAAACACAATCCTGGGGGAGTTTTGTTTATTATATTTTGACTTAAATTTTGAGCATGGAACTGGGCATCCCGAATACCAGCCACTTTCTCGTGAATGATAGTGAATCAACACGTATCGTGAGAATAACCCACCTAGCATGGAAGATACTGACAGCCCCCAGTCGCCACATGAGCGATTTGGGCATACAAAACGGAATATTTATTTGAAGGTTTGGAGTATGGCACATGCAAATTTACTTGGAACGGCAGGTAAACACCGTATATAGGCAGGTATGGTGGACTCATATGGAACAACTTTGGGTTTTAAGGAAGTGGATGCACAAGCATTATTCCCGCTTAGTACAAGTGAAGGCTAGCAAAAGACTGGGAAGCGACCAACTAGAGAGCGACAACAGTCATAAACATGCTTTGAGATTAACCAACATTGAATACAAGCATGAGTAGGATATAAATCACCATGAACATAAACATCGTGGAGGCTATGTTGGTTTTGTTTCAACTACATGCGTGAACATGTGCCAAGTCAAGCCACTCGAATCATTCAGAGGATACCATTCTATCATACTACATCACAACCATTTTAATATGCATGTTGACACTCAAAACAAACCATTATTAACTCTTAGTTAATTAAGCATGGCATGAATAACTATAATCTCTAATTGTCATTGCAAACATGTTCAACCCATAATGAGCTGAATCCTGAACGATGAGCTAATCATATTTACAAAAACAAGATAGGTCGAGTTCATACCAGCTTTTCTCCATCTCAGCCATTTCATCATATATCGTCATTATTGCCTTTCACTTGCACGCCCGAATGATGTGAATAATAATAAGAGTGCACGTGCATTGGACTAAGCTGGAATCTGCAAGCAGTAACTCAAGGGAGAAGACAAGGCAATATGGGCTCTCTGATGATAAACAATAATGCATATGAGATCCACTCAACATTTTCATCGTGGTCTTCTCCTTACGACCCAAAGAAAAGAAAAGAAAACTATTTACACGGGAAAGCTCCCAACAAGCAAAAGAAGATCAAGAAATCTTTTTGGGTTTTCTTTTAATACTACAACTAAGCAAACTAGAAGGTAAAGCTAGAACTATTTTTTTTTATTTTCTCAAGATTAATCAAACACACAAGAAGAAAGCATAAAGAAGAAATAAACTACCATGGATGGTACAATGAAAAAGTATGAATACCGACAACTAGAATGAGTGTGTGAACATGAATGTAATGTCGGTGAGAAATACGTACTCCCCCAAGCTTAGGCTTTTGGCCTAAGTTGGTCTAGGGCCACGGCTGGAAATAACCCTCTCCTGGATACTCCGGAGGACACTGAGGGTTCCACTGATTTGCGAGCTCTTGTGGCTCCCACTGAAAAACTGGAGCCGGATATGGATCAAGGGCTGGTGCAGGCTCTGGTGCTGGGGGTTGTGACAGGCCCCAATATCTGTAAATGTCTCCGGGCATAATAGTGTACCTGCCTGAATGGATATCGAGCAAAGAAGAAGCAGGCAAAGCAATAATCTCACAAGTGCCCTGACTAAATACTAAGTTATAAAGCAGCCTCTTATCATTATCTTTCTTAATAAAATCATGTGCTACCATACCATCATAATCTAAATATCTTGTAGGAAGCAGCATTTCGTCTTTCTCGTCAAGCCTAATAGGTATCTCAAAGTGTTTAGCTAAGCGAGATGCATAGATACCTCTGAATATGGGGCCCTTCGAACGGTTTACGTTCAACCGTTGGGCCACTATCGCGCCCAGACTAAAAGTTCTGTCAGCAAGTAAAGCGTGGCGCAGAATGGCGAGGTTGGGAGCACTAAGGCTTCCACTCTCGCCGCGACCAACTAAACATCTCCCCGCAAATAATGAATAATAGCGTAAAACACGAAAATGTACACTAGCCGCTCTTGCCTTTGACACCCCTCTCTCTTCCCCTACAGTGATAGCGGCAATAAAATCCTCCATGTCCCTAGGGCGTGGTTCACTGATGTTGCCTTCATGAGGTATTTTGCAAACATTGCAAAAATCGTAAAGTGACATTTCCTTAGGCACATCATATAAATGAAATTCTACCATGGGAGGATTCTTCCTAGGGTAAAAATGAAAATTTTGCATGAAAGTATTAGTAAGCAGGAGATACTGTTCACACTTATCGTTGAGGAAGTCGGTGATGCCTGCATTTTCTGCTAGATAATAAAAATCTTCATAAATTTCGGCCGCCCTCAAGAATGCTTCACTTAGACATTCACATGGACGAACCTCCGCGGTACGAGGGATATTGTATTTAGGCTTCTCACTTTCTTTTTCTTTAAAACCCCGACTTGAAGAGCCTCTTAAAAATCTCCTCATCATCTCTTTCTCTGAAAATTAATTCTGAAATTTTTAGTGACTCCAAATAAAAGTGAACAAAACCCAACAAAACTCATAGCAACTACTCCCACAAGTGCCTAGAGGCTATATCATGCATCAAAACTACTTGGGACCATACAAATTTGACATGCAAGCTCAAGAACAAGGTCACCATAGCAGCAAAAAATTGCAATATATAAAGCACTAGAACAAAAACTAATTGGAGCATTGGAGGAGTTACATACCGATGAACAATCCCCTAAAACAGTTTTGCAAATGGAGCTTTGAGCAAGGAGATAAAAAATGGCAGCAAAATGAGCTAGAACACGGGTTTGAGCAATGGTGGGATTTTTTCTGGAGGAAGACGAAGTGGATGGGTGCTGGAATAAGTGAGGGGGCCCCACGTGGGACCCACAAGCCAGGGGGCGCGCCCTGGGGGTGGGCACGCCCTGCAGGCTTGTGGCCCACTGGTGCAGCCCCCTGATGCATGCTCAGTGCCAAAAATTCTTAAATATTCCCGAAAAAATCATACTAAATTTTCAGGGCATTCTGGGAACTTTTATTTTCAGGTCATTTTTCTATTGCACGAATAAGAAAACGAAGGAATAATAGCATTTTTACTCTATTTAATCTAAATAACAGAAAGTGAAAGTTGGGTACAGAAAGTTGTGCTTTCTAAATTCATCCCTCTCATGCCCGTCAAAAAGAATCCATCAATAAGGTTGATCAAGTCTTATTGACAAACTTTTTTCGAATGCCATGAAACCGGAGAATTTTCGAATAACACTAGGTTACCTCAATGGGGATATGCATGTCCCCAACAATAAGTATATCATATTTCTTCTTAGCAGTAGGAAGAGGGAATTCAAAGCCTCCAATAATAATCGTTGAAATCTTTTCAATGGAGTTGATACTATGAACTTGAGGTTGTTTCTTCGGAAAGTGTACCGTATGCTCATTACCATTAACATGAAAAGTGACATTGCCCTTGTTGCAATCAATAACAGCCCCGGTAGTATTCAAAAAGAATCTACCAAGGATGATCGACATACTATCGTCCTCGGGAATATCAAGAATAACAAAGTCCGTTAAAATAGTAACGTTTGCAACCACAACAGGCACGTCCTCACAAATACCGATGGGTAAAGCAGTTGATTTATCAGCCATTTGCAAAGAGATTTCAGTTGGTGTCAACTTATTCAAATCAAGTCTACGATATAAAGAGAAGGGCATAACACTAACACCAGCTCCAAGATGACATAAAGCAGTTTTAACATAATTTCCTTTAATAGAGCATGGTATAGTAGGTACTCCGGGATCTCCTAGTTTCTTCGGTATTCCACCTTTAAAAGTATAATTAGCAAGCATGGTGGAAATCTCAGCTTCCGGAATCTTTCTTTTATTTGTCACAATATCTTTCATATACTTAGCATAAGGAGACATTTTCAAAATATCAGTCAAGC
Organism: Elymus sibiricus; assembly: GCA_039707655.1. Classification (NCBI taxonomy): domain Eukaryota; kingdom Viridiplantae; phylum Streptophyta; class Magnoliopsida; order Poales; family Poaceae; genus Elymus; species Elymus sibiricus. Next base: position 199,753,218 of record CM077663.1, on the reverse strand, counting down.
GCATACGCTTAAAGACAGGTCTAAGCATTTCAACAAAGCGCTCAAAATCCTCATCATCCTTCTTCTTGGATGGTTTAGGAGGAAAGGGCATGGGTTTCTGAACCCATGGTTCTCTTTCTCTACCATGCTTCCTAGCAACAAAGTCTCTTTTATCATATCTCTTATTCTTAGGTTGTGGGTTATCAAGATCAACAGCAGGTTCAATCTCCACATCATTATCATTACTAGGTTGAGGATCAACATGAACATCATCATTAATATCATCACTAGGCTCATGTTCATTACCAGATTGTGTCTCAGCATCAGAAATAGAAATATCATTTGGGTTTTCATGTGAATCAATAACAGGTTCACTAGCAGCATGCAAAGTCCTATCGTCATTCCTTTTCCTCTTACTAGTATAATGACTAGGTGTATCAGTATTAACTCTCTGAGAATCTTGCTCAATTCTCTTAGGGTGGCCCTCAGGATACAAAGGTTCCTGAGTCATTCTATCACCTCTAGTCACAACTTTAACAGAATGATCATTGTTCTTACTATTCATCTCACTAAGCAAATCATTTTGTGCCTTAAGTACTTGTTCTACTTGAGTAGTTACCATGGAAGCATGTTTACTAATAAGCTTAAGATCATTGACAGTTCTACTCAAATAATCACCCAAGCGATCAAGCATGTAAGCATTATGTTTCAATTGTCTACTAACATAAGTATTGAAAATTTCTTGCTTAACAACAAAGTTATCAAATTCATCCAAGCATTGGCTAGCAGACTTATTATAGGGAATATCACCTTCATCAAATCTACGGAGGGAATTTACCTCTACTACCTGTGTCGGGTTATCAAGACCATGTATTTCTTCAATAGGTGGTAGATTCTTAACATCTTCAGCTTTAATACCCTTTTCTTTCATAGATTTCTTTGCCTCTTGCATATCTTCAGGACTGAGAAATAGAATACCTCTTTTCTTCGGAGTTGGCTTTGGAGGTGGTTCGGGGATAGTCCAATCATTATCATTACTCAATATATTATTCAATAGTAGCTCAGCTTGTTCAACAGTTCATTCCCTGAAAACACAACCAGCACAACTATCTAGGTGGTATCTAGAAGCATCAGTTAGTCCATTATAAAAGATATCAAGTATTTCATTTTTCTTGAGAGGATGATCAGGCAAAGCATTAAGTAATTGGAGAAGCCTCCCCCAAGCTTGTGGGAGACTCTCTTCTTCAATTTGCACAAAGTTAAATATTTCCTGCAAGGCAGCTTGTTTCTTATGGGCAGGAAAATATTTTTCAGAGAAGTAATATAACATATCCTGGGGGCTACGCACACAACGAGGAGCAAGAGAATTAAACCATATCTTAGCATCACCCTTTAATGAGAAAGGAAACAACTTAAGAATATAGTAATAGCGAATTTTTTCCTCATGAGTGAATAGGCTGGCTATATCATTCAATTTAGTAAGATGTGCCACAACAGTTTCAGATTCGTAACCATGGAAAGGATCAGATTCTACCAAAGTAATTAACTCAGGATCGATAGAGAATTCATAATCCTTATCAGTAACCAAGATAGGTGAAGTAGCAAACTTGGGATCATATTGCATTCTGGCATTCAAAGATTTTTCTTTCCACTTGCATAGCAGTTTCTTAAGATCATCCCTATCCTTACAAGCAAGAAAGTCCCTAGCTACCTCTCCTTCCATAACATAACCCTCAGGTATATCAGGCAATTCATATCTAGGAGAGCTAGGTCTAGCAGGTGTATCATAATGTTCAGTTTCAATAATTTCATCAGATTCAGAGATATCATCAGTTTCAGCATTCACTCTAGCAATTTGTTCATCAAGGAATTCACCCAGTGGCATAGTAGTATCAGGCAAAGTATCATCATAAGCATCATGCATAGCAGAAGTAGCATCATCAATTACTTGCGACATATCAGAATTACTAGCAGGTGGTGGTGTCGCAAATTTACTCATAACAGAAGGTGAATCAAGTGCAGAGCTAGATGGCAGTTCCTTACCTGTCCTCGTAGTTGAGGGGTAGATCTTGGTTTTAGCGTCTTTCAGATTCTTCATAGTGATCAACAGATATAAATTCCAAGTGACTCAGAGAATAGAGCTATGCTCCCCGGCAACGGCGCCAGAAAAAGGTCTTGATAACCCACAAGTATAGGGGGTCGCAACAGTTTTCGAGGGTAGAGTATTCAACCCAAATTTATTGATTCGACACAAGGGGAGCCAAAGAATATTCTCGAGTATTAGCAGCTGAGTTGTCAATTCAACCACACCTGAAAGACTTAATATCTGCAGCAAAGTATTCAGTAGCAAAGTAGTATGGAAGTAACGGTAACGATGGCAAAAGTGACAGTAGCAGTGTTGTAGTGATTGTAACAATAGCAACGGAAAAGTAACTTTAGCAAAGATCAATATGGGAAAAGCTCGTAGGCAATGGATCAGTGATGGATAATTATGTCGGATGGCATTCATCATGCAACGGTTATAACATAGGGTGACACAGAACTAGCTCCAATTCATCAATGTAATGTAGGCATGTATTCCATATATAGTCATACGTGCTTATGGAAAAGAACTTGCATGACATCTTTTGTCCTACCCTCCCGTGGCAGCAGGGTCCTAATGGAAACTAAGGGATATTAAGGCCTCCTTTTAATAGAGAACCGGACCAAAGCATTAGCACTTAGTGAATACATGAACTCCTCAAACTACGGTAATCACCAGAAAGAATCCCAGTTATTGTCACCCTGGGGGATGCGGATCATAACTCGTAATAGGTGTCTACAACTTGCAAGATAGGATCAAGAACACATATATATTCATGAAAACATAATAGGTTCAGATCTGAAATCATGGCACTCGGGCCCTAGTGACAAGCATTAAGCATAGCAAAGTCATAGCAACATCAATCTCAGAACATAGTGGATACTAGGGATCAAACCCTAACCAAACTAACTCGATTACATGGTAAATCTCATCCAACCCATCACCGTCCAGCAAGCCTACGATGGAATTACTCACGAACGGCAGAGAGCATCATGAAATTGGTGATGAAGGATGGTTGGTGATGACGACGGCGTTGATTTCCCCTCTCCGGAGCCCAAATCAGGCTCCAGATATGCCCTCCCAAGGAAGAACAGGAGGTGGCGGCGGATCCGTATCGTAAAACGTGATGAACTCTTCTCCCTGATTTTTTTCTCCGCAAATAGGAATATATAGGAGTGGAAACGAGGTCGGAGGAGCCACAGGGGGCCCACAAGACAGGGGGGCGCGCCCTAGGGGGGGGCGCCCCCTGGCTTGTGGCCAGGTGGTGCCCCCTCTCCGGTTGATTCTTTCGCCAATATTTTTTATTAATTCTAAATATGTTCTCCGTAAATTTTCAGGTCAATCCGAGAACTTTTATTTCTGCACAAAAATAACACCAAGGCAATTCTGCTGAAAACAACGTCAGTCCGGGTTAGTTCCATTCAAATCATGCAAATTAGAGTCCAAAACAAGGGCAAAAGAGTTTGGAAAAGTAGATACGTTGGAGACGTATCACTGCGCATGGCCTCCAGACCATCCTGCTTTGCTGGCCCTTTGCGGTCTGGGGGCTGGATATACTGGGGCCCTTTCCGCAGGTGGCAGGCGGGTACCGCTACCTCTACGTCGTCATCGACAAGTTCACCAAGTGGGCGGAGGTGGAGCCCGTCCGCACCATCCTCGCCGGATCAGCCGTCAAGTTCATCAAGGGCATCGTGAGCCGCTACGGCGTCCCCAACCGCATCATCACCGATAACGGTTCGTAGTTCACAAGTAACCTCTTCAGGACCTATTGCGCTAACCTTGGAACGCAGATATGCTACGCCTCGGTGGCGCACCCCCGAAGCAACGGTCAGGCAGAGCGCGCCAACGCGGAGGTCCTACGGGGCCTCAAAGCAAGGAGCTTTAAGAAGAAGCTTGAGGCCTACGGCAAGGGTTGGGTCGACGAGCTTCAGTCTGTGTTGTGGTCTATCCGCGTCACCGTGACTAAGCCCACCGGCAAGACCCCATTCTTCCTCGTCTACGGCGCCGAGGCCGTCCTCCCGCACGAAGTCAAGCACCGCTCCCCGCGGGTTCTGGCATTTGACGAGGAGCATCAGGATGCCTCGCGAGGGACGGATATCGTGCTCAGGGAGGAGGCCCGGCGTCGAGCCTCGCTCTGAGCTGTGAGGTACCAGCAGGCGCTGCGGCGCTACCATTGCCGTAACATCCGCTCTAGGACCCTCGAAGTTGGAGACCTCGTCCTGAGGTGGGTCCTCTCCAGGGAAGGCTTGCACAAGCTCTCACCCATGTGGGAGGGCCCGTTCAAGGTCGCCCGCGTCTCCAGACCTGGGGCCGTGCGTCTAGAGACTCTAGATGGAGTTCCCATCCAGAATGCCTGGAACATCCAGCACCTCCGCAAGTTCTACCCATGACACTCTCACGTAATAATGAGTGGGCTGTATATGCCCGGAGCCCCCCGAGGACGCGGAGGGGTTCCCACCCACGCCTATGTGGAAGCCCCATCCTCCGCGCTGGCGGACAACACTGTCCTCCAATGACTATGCCCACGCAACGTGGATGCCCTATGTTCCGCGCTGGGGGAAGACAAAGACTAGCCTAGGTGCCGGACGCGGCTTTTCTCTGCCTTTCTTGTGTTCGAATTTGCCTTTTCCCTAGAAAGAAGTCCGAGGCTTTTTGTTGACTCTATTTAAAGAAAAAGGGCCGGGAATTTTTTCTTCTTGCAGTCCTCTGTCTCTTGAGATTTCTTTCTTCAAGGTAACGCCTGCCAGCCTCTCCCTCTCGCGCCCTGCGAGCGGGGGCTATTGGCACGGTGCGCACACCTCGCCAAGGCCTTGGCGTCCTGGTCCCCGCGTGACCATGGCGTCCTGGTCCTCGCGTGGCACTCTCGAGCAAGCTAGCAGGCGCGCGCCGTCTCACCCTCGCCCGGGGCTCCGCCGCGGCTCGGTGCGCTGTCTTAAAAACCCCTGGAGGCGCACGCCCCCTGGGGACCAGAACCGGCAGAAAGGATTGGTCGCCACTTGAACATCAAGGGAGGCTCCTGAGCACTGCGCCTCAGGAGTCTCACCGATCGCGTGGCTACTCACTCGCTGTTGGTCTCGTCCTGGTGATCCGGATGCCCCAATGGCGATCGAGGCCTCGCCCCCTTTGGTCTCGTTCTGGTGATCCGGACGCCCCAACGGTGGCGGGGCATGCACGGGATCGGGCCCCGCCGACGTAGAGTGCCACTTGAGCGTCGAAAGGGGGGCTCCTGAGCACTGCGCCTCAGGAGTCTCACCGATCGCGTGGCTACTCGCTCGCTATTGGTCTCGTCCTGGTGATCCGGACGCCCCAATGGCGATCGAGGCCTCACCCCCTTTGGTCTCGTCCTTGTGATCCGGACGCCCCAACGGTGGTGGGGCATGCACGGGACCGGGCCCTGCAGACATAGAGCGCCGAAATCCCCCCCCCCAAGTCACCTCATTCGCAGGAAGGAGGAACCTCCCCAAGCTCTCCAAGCGATGTTAGCTCACGGGACGCTACTGCTAAACCTCGCGACACGGAAGCCCGCCGCGGACGCATCAAGATAAGCACTCTAACTACAATCAAGGGGAGGCCTCAGTTAACAGTAACGCAACCACTATAATGCGTAACGAGAGTGCTAATAAGAGGGCGCAAGCGCCAAAGTTCGTCATACACCCGAAAGGGTCCCCCATGATTTTGATTACAGGCAGAAGAAAAGAAAAGAAGGCGAAGTAGCCCCCGCCCTGGGGGGGGGCGCCGCTCCTGAGGCCCCGGCCTTGGCGTGCCGGCGCTCAGTCGGAGTTCTCCTCCTCCTTGATGGCGCCGTGGTGGCACGTCGGCGTGGCCGCTCCCCGGGCGGGGGAGCGGCGCCGCTGCGGCTGGCTTCCCCCCGAAGTTCGGGTGCGACAGCGTGGCGGGGCGTCATAGTTGTCGTCGCTCGGGCTCCCCTCGGAGGATTTATCGCTGCTGCTGGGAACATGGCGGCCGTTGCCAAGGGCAAGCTCACCTCCAAGATCGCCGCTGCCGCCGCCCTCCGGACAGCACTCCAAACGCCTCCCATCCTCACCAAAGATCTTCAGGAATAGCGTCGCGGCGACGTCGTGCTTGAAGTGGAGCGTGGATGTCCCCTTCAAGCCGTGGGCACGGGCGAAGGTCTGCCACCCGCGGCCCAAGAAGGTGTTGCCTGCGGGGGTGACCTTGACCTCCACCCACAACGCGCCACTGCAACACCCGTTGGCCTGCAACCATAGGCCCGTGGGCACGTCAGCCGGCAACGCCTCTGCGAAGGAGCGTGGGATCTGCAACCAGGAGCTCGCCGCCCTCTCCACCGGCACCAGGAACTCCAGGCCTGCGTCAGCCGTGCGGGCTTGCGGACGCGGCGGCCGGGCACCGACTGCAAGTCTCTCCCCCCTGCCACGGCCGCCGTGCCCGCCGCCTCCGGCTGCGCAAGCGGAAGCGCCGGGCCCCGCGGAAAGGCGCCCATGCCCACGGGGTGCCGCCGGAGGCATCCCGGCATACTTGTGAGGGCGACCCCTACCCCTCTTGGGAGGTTGCTGGCCCGGCGTCCCCTGGCAGGCCTTTCCCTTCTCGGCGGCGGAGAACCTCCTCACCGGCGTCATGATGGGGTAGATGAAAGACGAAGGCGGGGGAGCAAGAAGTAGGAATGGGCTGGGGGCTCAGTTCCCCCCTGCCCATTTTATAGCTGGACGGAGGCCAACCGGCGTCTTCCCAATCCCGGGTATTGATGGCCCCACAACGTGCGACGGTTGAAGGCCAAATGAAGTAGTTGCCGAGGCATCGTGGGAAGGGGAGTCGCCACGCGCCTCGAGCGGCGTGTGCTAGACTCGTTCGGCGTGCTATCCTGCCTCACGTCGCTTCCTCTGCTCCCGTTGGGTCACATCCGCATGGCCCGAGGCGAGAGAGGATGCAAGCGGTCAGCCGCATTCAAAGAAGAGCAATGATGGCCAAGGAGGCGCGCGGGCCTCGCGTCAGCTCGGCTCAGGGCGGTTCCCGACGTCTCCGGGGAGTCAAGACGCCCACGTCTCATTGTGCGCCACGCGTCAAGATGGGCCCGCAGGCGTTGGGCCCCACGACGCTTCGGGCCATCCTCCGTGGCTTCACCCAGAAGCTAACCCGAGCACGCCTCGGGCCCGGGGGCTACTGTCGGCGTCCTGGGAATGAGGGTACCCAGACTTGCCTGCCTGCGGCCCAAGGCGTGGCCCACCTCGATGACCAAGCATAGCCCGGCGCGGTCTTACTCAACACAAGGCCCTCGCGAGGCCCCGGGCTCGCGGGGGAAACAATGCCAAGACCCGCAGGGAGGTAGGCCTCCCCAGGCCTCCTCCCGAGCGGCGGAGACTTCTATGCAACGCACGACCTCAGGAGGCCAAGGGTGACGACAACCAGGCCAGGCGGGCGCCAGCGCGCCAGAGGGGACAGTTTCCTCTTTGGTGCAAAGGAGGCAAGGATGAGCGCAGGTTCCCAAAGCGCCCCCAAAGGTTTCCCTTCTGGTGCAACAAGACCAGGACCCCGAGCCCTGCAGGACGGACGTCATCGCCGAGCCCACCTCTGCATCACCGTCGACTACTTTGCAGGCGAAGACAACCTTTTGTCAGGATAGGGTGTACCTCTTGTCCCCCTTCGAATTTGGCCGTTGTGGGATTCCTTCCCGCCCTTGCGATAAGGGAAGAGGACCCGGGCCACTATAAGTAGAGGCTAGGCCGCTCGGTGGAGGGACACGAGACAACGACCCCGCAAACACACCCGCAAGGCAACACATCACTGTACTAGTTCATCCACAAACCTCCTTGTGAGGCAATCCACCAAAGGTAGGAGTAGGGTTTTACGCTTCGCAGCGGCCCGAACCTGGGTAAACTCTCGTGTGCTATCTTCGGCCGTCGCGTAGTGGGCTTGGCAGGGTGAAGCTGTTGAGGAATCTTCGCACACGCCCCTGGGTTCGAACTTCCTAGGGTTTTGCGGAGCCTGAAATCCGACAGTTTCAATGCAAATTAACAGAGCTCGGTTAAATGCAGTGGGAGATCTAGGGGACATGCTGGTTTGGCCAGGGAGGCAACTTCCCAATGTAATCTATGGATCATGCCAAATCTGGCCATGCACTCTAGGTGTTTGATGAAATGATCCAGGGACCTAGAGCTTTCAGTGGACTACATAAATCTCCAGGTTGGTGTCTCCTTAGATGAAATAGATGATGGTGGAGTTTGTTTGGCAAAGCAAGAAAGTTTCTACTGCAAGTTTTGCCAAAATTCAATTCTGGATAGAAACTGCAATGGATATTTTGGTAAACTTAAAATAGGAATATGGGTCTGATATCTTGGACTTAAGGGTTCGGTTGGAAGGACTATTAGCAAGAAAATTTTCATGGCCATTAGAGCAAAAGAAATTAGGGTTGCAGTTCAAACTGCCAACCTGGACCAGAATAGAAATGAGGTTGCTTTGCTCAAATTTTACAAAGGACACCAATAGGTTTTTGCATAAAAGTGAATCATATACACCTCCTGACATCTCCAAATTTTTGTGGAATTTTAAAATATATATTTAAATAGGTTGTAGTGCAACAGAGGTATTTTCAGAATTGAAAATACTATTAAAAGAATTAGTTGTGGGCAAGTTTTATTATAAAAATTGTTCCTAATAAGATTTTAAATGGAATAATATGATTGAAGGAAAATATTCAAGACCAAATTTACTTTCCAAAAAATTCAATACTTGGAGGGAAGAATTATTGAAAGAAAGGTTTTGAAATCAGTCAGAGGCCAAAATAATATAAAGTTTTATTTTTGGCCAAATTTTAAGTTAATAAAAATATGATTAAATTTTTGGGGTGTTACAACACTACCCCCTTAAAGAAAAATCTCGTCCTCGAGATTTGTTAGTGAAAGAAAAGAAATCCCTTGTAAAACACGGTAAGAAAATCACTCACACGCAGGTGCAATCGAGACAATCATTTATAGCATACATTCTAAGATATGGTACAAATATCATATCATGCATTTAAATGTTAGATTTAACAAACATATGCATGCGCGCTCACGGGTATGATCGACAGGGTTCCGAGGAAGTATCCTCGGTGTCGGGACACATTCTTCTTTTTCCTGGGGAGTTCAGAGTACGTGTCCTTCCTGGTCTGGCAATGGGGTTCTACCGGGGAATGCGTATAACTATCCAATATTTAAAGGAACATGTAGTGATCCTTGATTTGAACAGCTAGAACTGGGCTTGGTGGGTGGGGTCAAAAATGTTGTTGTTGAAAATTCGCAATATCTCACAAAACTGTCCGGGATTGTGCCCGGGGTTTTTCAGATAATTCCTCAAAGCGCAACATGGGTCAAAATGGCTGTGGATGCAGCTTGCAAGTTGAGGGATGCTCGTGATGGTCATGGGCGTGGCCTCATATATAGTGCCTGGTTTAGGGACACAACAATTTGGCACCCGTGTGACCTTGGGTATCGTCTCCATTTGTAGAGTCGTTGAGGTCAGAGTCTTGGATAATAATTTCCAAAGTGACGAATCACTGTGGTTGTTGGTTAGGTGGCCTTGGTAGTCATGCCGCAAAATTACTACTCTAGAGACACGCGCCAACTAATTTTACGTCAGTCACGCACAGTGCCCTTACAAATAATGGCAGGCACACATCCTGTAAATTTATTATGGCGGTCTTTCTACAATATCGAGGAAAATGCGTGAATATAGCATTACAGGGCAACGCGGCTACTAGGGCCTGACAACTACTCTGGTGGACTTGCTTTGTCTTCGACGGCTTCTGAGCTGACGTGCTAAGTAGTCGATGAGGCTTCTCCGGATGCCATAGCTCCAGGGTCGAGTGGGCCATGGAACAGGGCTGCAGGGTTACAGTGGCGACGACATCTCGGACAGCGCGCCCTGGGCACAGCCTCATTGTAGTAATCATCCAGACTGCGGTGAAGCTCTTCTGGGGTCAGGATCGGGCCATCTAAAGGGTAGACTGGGACATACCTTGTGGATCCAACAGGTCTTCCAAATAACACTGTTTGATTTCTGGAAGCGGTCGCAGCTTCACTGCTCATCAGAACTCGATGAGCAAATGATCTACGGTTTGCGTCCAGATCAAGGGTGACCTAATCAATTAGCTCCTCCTGCGCTCTTAAGTAGCGCACTACATTTGCCAGGGCAGGGTCTCTCTCAAGGTCTCCGTTGGTGACTTGGGTTGGGCTGCCATAGCCTTCACGGCGAGGATAGTACCAGAACGGGCGGTTATTCACCCTCGGCAAAAAATTCCGAAGCTGTACTATAGCTTCTCGGGCTGCAAGCTGGCGAGCTTGTGATTCACCGGTGGCCGCTCTTCCAGTGAAATGGAAGCGGCGCTCCGATGAGGTACTCCTTCCATAGATGTGCACCGTGGCCCAAAAGTGATGGATGGTATCACTCGCAGGTTCCTCGTGCACAACATAGTCTGGAGGCTCTTCTATGCCAAGAGCTTGGTGGGTGAGATCGGCGAGGATGGCTACGAAGTCTCCAGGTTCAGATGCAGTGGTTCCGTCGCAAATGATGGGACCAGGCATCTTGCTAGTCTTGGGGTTATTAGTATGGGGCTGAGGGTTGCGGGTGCTGGGTTGAGGCAAAGCTTTCCTTTATAGGCTAAGGAGTCTTCCATCGCACGCTAGGGGATGCGACAACTCTAGTGTCGGTCATAGACACACTGTCTATGGGTTGGGCTGACAGGTCAGGCACCGACTGCCAAAAAGGTGTCGGATGGCCACTGGGGAGGCTATTTGGATAGGATAGGCTTGGGTGCGGATATAAAATATCCGGGTGGGGTGGAAACCTAAGATTAGCGACCTGGCTAAGATAGGGTTAGCCAATGGTTAGCCTGGCTCTGATACCAAGTTGTCAGGACCGGTTTTCCGGGATATAAATTTCCCAACAAATGGCCCTTGTGCTCACCAGCCCCAGGATTACTATTAGCTGGTGGACACTTTCTTGATACAGAAATTCCAAGAAAATTACAAAATTGAAGTACAAGACCATGAAGGTCCATGGAGTACAACAAAATATTCTAGTGGCTGATGGCGGAAGCGACTCGAGGATTGCCAGCGTCCATGGGACTCCATTCCCATAGGAACAGCTGACCTGGATAACTCCTATCTCGCGTGTCTGCTATCTTCGGCGCCTAGGTTCCGAGGTTGTCGTCATCGTGCTCCTCTCCAAATATGCGACCTGGCCAGACAATAGCCAGGGACAAGCCAGTGAGTACGTTTGAATGTACTCGCAAACATCATGAAAACAGATATAATAAAGCAGGTGAATTGCATGCACTAAAATAATTTACGATCATTCAATCAGTCACAAGATAAAATTCATGATGCAAGCAAGCAGGTCATTTATGCAAAAATAATTAAGCAATCAAGGAAAGAAAATAAAATACTCCAATCGGGTGTCTGAAGCGACGCTTCGAAAGGGTAAAAATATAAAACATGCCTCAGTCGGGCGTGTGAGCGACACCACATAAAGGTCTTATAGGGAAAATAAATAACATGCGTGCCACAGTCGGGCGTCTGAGCGACGCCACATAAAGGGCTTATAGTAAAAATAAATATCATGCGTGCCACAGTCGGGCATCTGAGCGACGCCACATAAAGGGCTTATAGATAAAGTAAATAACATGAGTTGCCACAGTCGGGCATCTGAAGCGACGCCACATAAAGGGCTTATAAGGAAAAGTAAATATTAGCATGAGTATCCAGGAGGTAGAACCATCCCAGGTGATACTCCACAATTCACATAATAGAAATGGTTATAGTCCATAACAATAATAATCATAAATATCATCTGTCACCATTCAGGACCAAGGTCCTGAGTTTTGAAAGATTCCTACAAAGACCGACTCTAAGACCGACACTTGACCCATCCCAGACTGTAGTCCTTAACCGCGTACATGGCTATTTGAATAGATGTATACTCTGCAGAGGGTGTACTCTTTACCCACAAGTAACAGATTTCTTTAGTCATCTCGAGACTAATTCCGTTTATGGTCTTTAAGTTGAAACACACCTGACCTGCACACACCAGCTTAACTTCTCGGTGCCTGGAATCACCCACGACAACCGTTAAGTAAAACTCTAAGTGGGGAGACTACAATCTCCAGTAGCATGGGGTCACAATATTTATAACGCGCGCAAATAGGGGCACTACCCCCTTGGTCCAACCAGAACACCCATGCCCCCGGACCAAGTGACATGCCTACCAGTGATCAGTGCTATCTTTCACTATGGCCTGTCTGTACGGTGTGTGCAAGAAAAGGGGTTGACGACTTACTCAACCATACCCTACCCGTGGTAGGGACAAGTGGTAGCACAAGTCAAGTATGGGGGTTACTGGTGCAAGACTCGATCTACGGTCGACTCAGGAGGTTCAACTTTCCCTGCAATGGTTAGCACAACAAATTCTTTTGTTCAATCACCAACAGGGTCACCACCCATCATGCCTCATCATGCCCTCACTGATTACTCTCGTCACCACGAGATACCAGTTTTCACGGTCATACTTTATCCACGACAAAACTTTCCCCCGAAGTTTGTCCGGACCAGCTTAGGCATACGTGGCATGTGGCAATAACCACTTCTCATGTATATCCCATTATCACAACAAATAAATTTCCTCACCATATGCATTCATGCATGGCTTATTATCATATGCAAATTCCATTATTTCATGTGACATAAACTTGGCTTACTTCTTCTAGCAAGCAATCAACCAACAAATATCATATCAAGGGTTCAAGATGCTTGCCTTGAGGTTGTAGAAGGGTGGGGTGTACTCCAAAAATTTGAAAGTATTCTTCCCTCCACTTTTCTTACAACAAATACGCCTCCTCCGAGAAGACACGCGCCAGGGGAACTACGCTATCGGCGGCTGGGCTGGCTCACCGACAGGTTGGACCCACCCGTCGGGTTCACATGCTTCCTCCCGCGCGCCTGGAACAGAGACAGGAGCCGGCTCCGGCGGCGGTCTCTAGCGACACAGGCCACCTTTCGGGGTGCTCTGGCCGTGGAGATGATCGTAAGGGGATGCCGCATCTGCTCGCGGTGGCTAGGGCGAGGGGGAAGCTCAAGGGGAAGCGGACCGTCCTCCATGGCGGAAGCGAACTCCGGCGAAGAAGGGGCTTCTGCTCCGGGGCTTTCTTAGGCGCAATAGGGGCTGGGAATGGTGCTGCGGGGTCATTCTAGAGCTAATGGTGGCTATAGAATAGATGGAGGGGTTTTGGTGGCGTCCGATTTGAGTGGGGAGCGGTGGCGGGCGTTGCGGCCGTGGATGAGGAAGATGACCTCATTCGGCCGTTCTGCTGCTTGGGACTGCTCTTGAAGGGAGGAGGGGAGGTGGTCGATGACCCAAACGAGCTCGGAGGGGGTTTATATAGGCTAAGAAGGTCGGTTCCGTCGTATACGAAGATAAGAACGGCGGCGGCTATGGCGGTTGGTCGCCACTGTTGTCGGGGGTGACGTGGCGGGTTTCGGGGACATGCCAGGAGCAAGGGGACGAGCCGGTACTGCTGGAGAGGGCAGCTGCGGGCGGAGATGGCTTGGGCAGTGCTGGCCCTGGCAGAGGCGGATGAGATCGATGGCAAGCCACCAAAGCGACTCCTGCGGCGGCTCTGAGCGGCGCCGGTCGGCTGTCGGCGGCTCTAGCGAGCAAGGAGGGGCGGCTCTGCGAGCAGGGAAGCGCCAGGGGACGCGGGGGTTGGTGGGGCGGCTCGGGTAGGTGCGTGCAAAACGCATTTTCTGCTCGCGCTCTGGTGAGGGATCACTAGAAAGAGTGTCTAGAGGGGGGGGGGGGTGAATAGACTACTAGCAGGAATTTAAAACCTCCAAGTTAATTGGTTGGCAGATTTTAACAATTATAGCAAGTCTAGCACACCCTACACATGCATGTCAACAAGTATAGCAGCGGAAAGAAAAGTCATTGCACATGAAGTAAAGAGTTGAGATAGGAAGATCAAACGCATGAGGAACACGAAGATTTTTCCCGTGGTTCCGATAGGTGGTGCTATCGTACATCCACGTTTATGGAGTCTTCAACCCACGGAGGGTAACGGTCGCGAGAGTCCACGGAGGGCTCCACCCATAAGGGTCCACGAAGTAGCAACCTTGACTATTCCATAATGGCTTCCGTCCACGAAGGACTAGCCTCACTATGGGTAGATCTTCACGAAGTAGGTGATCTCCTTGCCCGTACAAACTTCTTGGTTCAACTCCACAACACGAAGTAGGAGGCTCCCAAGCGACACCTGACCAATCTAGGAGGCACCACCCTCCAAAAGGTAATAGGCTCGGCAATGTCGATGAACTCCTTGCTCTTGTGCTTCAAGATGATAGACTCCTCAACACACAATCACTCTCTCACATATTTGGCTATGGTGGAAGAGAATGATTTGGTGGAAAGCAACTTGGGGAGGCTAGAGATCAAGATTCATATGGATGGAGTGGAATGGCTTGATCTCAACACAAGGGTAGGTGGCTCTCTCTCTCAGAAAATTGGATGGGGCAAGTATGGAATAGTTCTGAGTGCTTCTCTTTCGAGTGGGTGGTGGTGAAGGGGTATATATAGGCATCCCCAAAAATCCAACCGTTACACCTTAAGTGACCAACTCGGTGACACCGATGTGTTAATCTCGGTGGTACCGAAGTGACCAAAAGGTGACAACTTTTGAATCTCGGTGAGACCAATATATAAAACTCGGTGGTACCGATTAGGTGACCAATGGTCAGATTGCGCAAACTCGGTGACGCCGATTCTCACATCTCGGTGGTACCGATTCTTGATCATGGCTTACCAGAGAGTTGGTCCAGAAACTCGCCGGCGCCGATCCACAATTCTCGGTGGCACCGATTCTTGTGAATGGCTATCCAGAGAGTTGGTCCAGAAACTCGGTGAGACCGACTGGCAAATCTCGGTGGTACCGAAGACTGAAAATGGCTAAACAGAGAGTTGGCAACCTAAACTCAGTGGCACCGATGCAGAATCAGTTGCACCGACTGGCTAGGGTTTGGCATGGGTCTGTCTGAGTTTGGGAATCGGTGGGACCGAGTGGAAAGTGTTGGTTGCACCGATTTTGGATATTTGACTTTGGACAGACTTTTGTGGAAGAGCTTGTGGGTGTTTTTGGTGACTATCACTTGTGCACGTATGAGCATTTTGTTCACCAACAGTACCTTACCCCCTTTTAATAGTATTGGCTTTCCTATGGACTCAAAGTGATTTCTCACAAAGTAAAATGTAGAGTCCTCTTGCTTGAAGCTTTGCCAATCCATTTCCTTTCAACTTGGGGTATCTCCACAATCCTTTTGCCAACCCTTCTTCCTCTATGGACTTTTATCTGAAATACACTAGGTAAAAGTATTAGTCCAAGAGACAATGTATGTTGTCATGAATTATCAAAACCACCAAGGGAGCATGTTGTGCTTTCAACCTCCCCCTTTTTGGTAATTGATGACAACATACAATCAAAGCTTCAAATAAAGATATGCATGGATATAATGAAGACTTTGAGAGACACATGACTTAGACTTGCTCCCCCTAAATGTGTGCAATCCCTTTAAAGGATAGTTGCTTTGGAATGCATGGACACACAAATAGTAGAAGGGATAGAATGAGTCATGTGTATCTTGGCTATATGCATCAAATATATGTGAATGAGGTGTATCCTTGTTCAAGACTTCACCCTTGCAAACAATATGTGCAAGAAGCAAGAGATCATCTTGATCAAGGATATGATGCATATACTTACCTTGAGTTCTTGAGCATTCTTGTAGTAGAAACACACTTGAGAAATCAATGTTAGGAAACACAATAGTATTCTACTAATCAAAAGCAATAGAGCTCAATAGTACCAAGATATGGAGAACGTATGGAAGATATTATTCCTTAAGATTGATATGTCTCCAAGATCATTTAGAACTTTCTCCCCTAGTTATGAAAATAGTAGATCATCCTCTCCCCCTGAATCTTAGCATGTAGATGTTGGTATTGGATAGGGTGAGAAAGTCTAACATGAGTAGTCATATGAAATAAATACACTTTTCTAACAACATATTTTCTCCCCCTACTCTCGTGTTCTCCCTTGACTATGTAAGTATGAGCTTTGATATTCTCCTCTCCCCCTTGATTATATTTCCCCCTTTGCATAAGCATGTATCTCCCCCTTTAGCATTGAAGCTTTGGTATTTCTCCCCCTTTGACATTAATTTCCAAAAAGGTCATACACATGGATCATTGATTAAGAAGGGATCCTTGAGAACAAGAGTCATAGAACGTAGGGTTCATAGAAGTGAAAATTTAGGGAATCATTGAAAGTAATTTCTCTCCCTTTGGCTGATCTGAGAACTGGTAAGACTTCTCCTCCTTTGAGTTAGGGTTCCTTGAATAAAATATCTCCCCCTAATGATTTTTTTTAAATAAAGAGATCATCGAAGAATTGAAAATATCACAATGAGATAACTAGGGAAACAAAGATTCACTAATATGAATACATACTGGAGAAGATATCAAATCGGTAGCTCCAAGACAAACAAGTCGGTAGTACCGAGATGTTATTTTGCAGCTC
The DNA here is from genome assembly GCA_039707655.1 of Elymus sibiricus. NCBI lineage: Eukaryota > Viridiplantae > Streptophyta > Magnoliopsida > Poales > Poaceae > Elymus > Elymus sibiricus. Next base: position 199,736,581 of record CM077663.1, on the reverse strand, counting down.
ATCTGCTAATTCGGTATAACCGAGTTATTTGTATCGGCGGCTCCGAGATTAAAACAGAAACTTGGCAGTGTTTGAGAAACTTGCAAATTAATTTAGAAAACTTGTATCAAAGTGTCGAAAGAAATTTTCAACGAAAATGCAAAAGACTTTACAAAGAGATATCAACTAGAGATGATTTGAGTGGTTCCAAGAAATTTTGCAAATAGAGAATGAACCAAACAAGATACTTAACTAGATGACGGGCAGTGACTAGGTCACCTATATAGAGTATATTGACTTAGGAGCCAAGCAAGAATACTTGATCAAAGGTCATACTCATCGTTAAGCTCAAAATGGGGTTACCATTTTTCGATTAAGCATTTTAATGTTTTCATATCACTTGAGTTGCTTTAGCTCATGACTTGGAGTAAAGCCTTTTCAAGGATATGAGTACATACCTTCAAGTGATGTTGATGACGTGGCTTGTAGGTGAACTTGTTGAGGATGCTCGAGGTTGATGAAGATCATCTTGAATTGGGAGCAATCCTTCTCGTTTTAGTACACTTGTCACCTACATAGGTTAGTCAAGCAAGGAAGAACATGATATGACAGGATTCCAAATGTGAAATGCAAATATGTGTCAAGGATATAGTTTGTTGTCTTCTTCCTTCCATCATCAAGAGAGCTTGTGGATACTTGGTCATAACAAGATTGTTTATAATTGGAGTTGATGGCAATCTTATGGAATGAAGTTCTTTCAAGTACCTACATAAGGTTAGTTGCAATACAAGGGAGCATATAATTCCATGGTATAAGATAACATGTTAAGAGTATCATGGAAATATCAAGTAAGCTCAAGCCCTTGCATGCAATCGAGTGAGTCTAGCTCAAGTTTGAAGCATCAATGATGTTCAACTCACTCCTCAAGTAACAAAACGTTTTCTCATCAAGTGGCTTAGTAAAGATATCGGCCAATTGCTTGTTAGTGCGAACATGCTTAAGATCAATATCTCCTTTGGCAACATGATCACGAATGAAATGATGTCTAACTTGAATATGTTTAGTTCGAGAATGTTGCACAGGATTATGACCAATCTTAATAGCACTTTCATTGTCACAAAGTAATGGAACATTTTTAACATGGATTCCATAATCCTTAAGCGTTTGTGTCATCCATAGTAATTGTGCACAACATGATCCGGCAGCAATATACTCAGCTTCGGCAGTAGATAGAGATACCGAGTTTTGTTTCTTGGAAGAGCAAGACACAAGAGATCTACCAAGAAATTGACAAGTACCTGAGGTGGATTTTCTATGAACCTTGTCACCGGCATAGTCCGAATCGGAATAGCCAACAAGGTTAAAAGAAGATCCCTTGGGATACCAAATGCCAAAGTTTGGTGTTTGTATCAAATATCTCACAATACGTTTCACGGACAAAAGATGACACTCTTTAGGTGCAGCTTGATATCTAGCACACATGCAAACACTAAGCGTAATATCGGGATGGGAGGCACATAGATATAGCAATGAACCAATCATAGATCGATAGACTTTTTGATCAACCGGTTCATCCTCCTTGGTAAGATCAACATGTCCACTACTAGGCATAGGAGTTTTCATACCTTTGCACTCTTGCATGTTGAACTTCTTGATCAAGTCCTTGGTATACTTAATTTGAGAGATGAAAGTTCCCTCTCTAGTTTGCTTGATTTGCAAACCGAGAAAGAATTTCAGCTCACACATCATGGACATCTCATACTTCTCGGACATCAACCTTCCAAATCTTTCACTAAATTATGGGTTAGTAGATCCAAAGATAATATCATCCACATAGATTTGGCACACAAATAATTCACCATTAACTCTCTTAGTAAATAAGGTTGCGTTAATTTTACCAATTTCAAAGCCGTTTTCAATAAGAAACTTCGTTAAGCATTTGTACCAAGCATGAGGAGCTTGCTTAAGACCATATAAGGCTTTACGAAGCTTGTAAACATGATTAGGTTTCTTGGGATTCACAAAACCAGGTGGTTGCTTAACATAAACCTCTTCTTCAATCTCACCATTTAAAAAGGCACTTTTAATGTCCATTTGATAAAGCGTGATATCATGGTGATTAGCATAAGCAAGAAGATGCGAATAGCTTCAAGTCTAGCAACGGGGGCATAGGTCTCACCGTAGTCCATACCTTCGATTTGCGTATATCCTTGGGCTCAGAGACGTGCCTTATTGCGTACGACTTGACCGTCTTCGTCTTGCTTGTTCCGAAACACCCATTTGGTTCCGATGATGTTGTGCTTGTCCTCGGGCTTCTCCACGAGTGTCCACACTTCGTTCCTCTTGAAGTTGTGAAGCTCTTCATGCATTGCGTTCACCCAATCCGGGTCTTCAAGAGCTTGTTCTACCTTCAAGGATTCAATGCTAGAGATGAAAGAATAATGCTCACAAAAGTTTGCTAGGCGAGTTTTAGAGCGAGTGATTCTCCCGGTTTGTATGTCACCAAAGATTTGGTTTAGAGGATGGTTCTTGGTCACTCTAGCTCGAACTCGGGGTAGCTTAGGCTTGTTAGATGGTGGAGCTTCATCATCATCATCATCATCTTCATCTTCGTTGTTGTTGAAAGTGTCGTTCCCTTGAGGTGGTGGTGAAGGAGGTTGTGGTGGATCTTCATGATGTACTTCCTCCTCTTCATCATCTCGTCGTGTACCGCTTGTGGATGCCTCCATGTCATGTTGAGGTTCACCTTGACGTGAAGTAGGGGCTTCCACTTGAGTTGATGAGGTACTTTCCTTCACCTCCATAGGACGAATCTTGCTGATGGACAAGTCTTGGATAGCTTCCGAAGGGTCCTTATCACCTACATCATTTGGCAATTGTTCGACTTGCGAACCATTAGATTCATCAAACTTCACATCTACCGTCTCTTCAACTTTTCGAGTGAAGTTGTTGTAGACACGGTAAGTGTGAGAATTCGATCCGTAACCGAGTAGGAATCCTTCATGAGATTTAGGAGCAAATTTAGTACGACGATGCTTATCAAGAATGTAACACTTTGAGCCAAATACCCGAAAGTATCCAACTTGGGGCTTGTTACCGGTGAGTAGCTCGTATGCCGTTTTACCGAGAAGCTTGTGCAAGTAAAGTCGGTTTGTGGCATGACATGTTGTTTCCACGGCTTCTGCCCAAAAGTGTCTTGGTGTCTTGTATTCGTCAAGCATCGTTCTAGCCATCTCAATAAGAGTTCGGTTCTTCCTCTCAACAACTCCATTTTGTTGAGGCGTGTACGTAGCCGAGAACTCATGTGAAACACTTTCTTCGTCAAGAAAGGTATCCACATGGGTGTTCTTGAACTCCGATCCGTTATCGTTCCGAACCTTCTTGATCTTCACTTCAAACTGATTTTGCGCTTTGCGAATGAAGTTCTTGAAGATCTTTTGTACCTGCGACTTATCATCAAGAAAGAATACCCACGTAAATCTGGAAAAATCATCAACTATAACTAGACCATAGGAATTTCCACCGAGACTCTTGTAAGCATTGGGACCAAAAAGATCCATGTGAAGTAACTCGAGTGATCTCCTAGTAGTCATGATATTCTTAATGGGATGACTTCCGCCTACTTACTTTCCAGCTTGATAAGCACTACAAAGTCTATCTTTGTCAAACATAACATCTTTAACACCAAGAATATGATCACCTTTGATAAGCTTGTCTAGATTACGCATGCCAACATGTCCTAGTCTTCTATGCCAAAGGCAACCTTGAGAAGATTTTGCAATTAAACAAGTACGAGGTTTGGATCTTTTAGTGAAATCGACAATGTATAGATCACCTCTACGGAAACCGGTAAAGACCATTTTATGATTATCTTGATAAAACACTTGGCAATCTACTTTCGCGAATAGCACATTAAAGCCAAAGTCGACAAGTCTAGATACGGAAAGAAGATTGTAGCCAAGGGATTCAACAAGCATGACGTTTTGAATAGAGCTATCATGGGATATGGCCACCTTACCATGACCAAGTACCTTACCCTTGGAGTTGTCTCCAAACGTTACGTATCTTCGCGGTCCATGGTTTGGTGTGATCTCTTCAAACATTTCTCTATCTCCGGTCATGTGATCGGTGCATCCGCTATCGAGAATCCATTCTTTTACTCCGGACATGTAATCCTTGAACTTTGCCATGAGACTTCTCATATTCGATGTCAAACAGCTCATCTTCCTCATAGTAGCCATGTTCCTCATTGTCATCATCAAGTGGGAAATCCTCGTCACAAGGAACAAGAGATTTGTTAGTGTTGTGATCATGACAATGTTCAAGTTTATGAATGCGAAGAGCCTCTATATTGATGTTGTTGATAGTTATGACATCTCCTTTAGCACGCGTGAGGTCTCTAAGCTCAAATATATAGTCATCAAACTTGGGATCACTAGGCGTCATTTTGTGAAAGGCAATAGTTTTATGAAGAATTTCATCAAGATTTTTCAATGAATAACTTGGATATCATTTCTCCAAGTCACTCCACAAAGTATAAGCACATTCAAAATTCTTCATTTGATTAAGCACATTACTAGGCAATCCTCTAACGATAAGATTAACAGTTCTAGGATTGCATAGCATATCAATTTCCTCTTCATGTGTGGGATGTAAAGGATCAATGGGAGGTTCATATATAGGGGTTCTTAACATACTTGCTCAATTGAAATTCATTAAATAGCTCAAGCATGAAAGTTTTCCATTGACTATAGTACTCCCCATCAAGAATGGGCACTCTACAACTCAAACTCCCTATACTAGACACATCCATCTTCCTCCACGGTGATTAAACCGAAGCAATGGAGACCAAAGCTTTGATACCAATTGAGGGATCACTAGAAGAGTGTCTAGAGGGGGGTGAATAGACTACTAGCAGGAATTTAAAACCTCACCTTTTCCAAGTTAATTGGTTGGCAGATTTTAACAATTATAGCAAGTCTAGCACACCCTACACATGCATGTCAACAAGTATAGCAGCGGAAAGAAAAGACATTGCACATGAAGTAAAGAGTTGAGATAGGAAGATCAAACGCATGAGGGACACGAAGATTTTTCCCGTGGTTCCGATAGGTGGTGCTATCGTACATCCACGTTTATGGAGTCTTCAACCCACGGAGGGTAACGGTCGCGAGAGTCCACGGAGGGCTCCACCCATAAGGGTCCACGAAGTAGCAACCTTGACTATTCCATAACGGCTTCCATCCACGAAGGACTAGCCTCACTATGGGTAGATCCTCACGAAGTAGGCAATCTCCTTGCCCGTACAAACTTCTTGGTTCAACTCCACAACACGAAGTAGGAGGATCCCAAGCGACACCTAACCAATCTAGGAGGCACCACCCTCCAAAAGGTAATAGGCTCGGCAATGTCGATGGACTCCTTGCTCTTGTGCTTCAAGATGATAGACTCCTCAACACACAATCACTCTCTCACAGATTTGGCTATGGTGGAAGAGATTGATTTGGTGGAAAGCAACTTGGGGAGGCTAGAGATCAAGATTCATATGGATGGAGTGGAATGGCTTGATCTCAACACAAGGGTAGGTGGCTCTCTCTCAGAAAATTGGATGGGGCAAGTATGGAATAGTTTCGAGTGCTTCTCTTTCGAGTGGGTGGTGGTGAAGGGGTATATATAGGCATCCCCAAAAATACAACCGTTACACCTTAAGTGACCAACTCGGTGACACCGATGTGTTAATCTCGGTGGTACCGAAGTGACCAAAAGGTGACAACTTTTGAATCTCGGTGAGACCGATATATAAAACTCGGTGGTACCGATTAGGTGACCAACGGTCAGATTGCGCAAACTTGGTGACGCCGATTCTTACATCTCGGTGGTACCGATTCTTGACCATGGCTTAGCAGAGAGTTGGTCCAGAAACTCACCGGCGCCGATCCACAATTCTCGGTGGCACCGATTCTTGTGAATGGCTATCCAAAGAGTTGGTCCAGAAACTCGGTGAGACCGACTGGCAAATCTCGGTGGTACCGAAGACTGAAAATGGCTAAACAGAGAGTTGGCAACCTAAACTCGGTGGCACCGATGCAGAATCGGTTGCACCGACTAGCTAGGGTTTGGCATGGGTCTGTCTGAGTTTGGGAATCGGTGGGACCGAGTGGTAAGTGTTGGTTGCACCGATTTTGGATATTTGACTTTGGACAGACTTTTGTGGAAGAGCTTGTGGGTGTTTTTGGTGACTATCACTTGTGCACGTATGAGCATTTTGTTCACCAACAGTTCCTTACCCCCTTTTAATAGTATTGGCTTTCCTATGGACTCAAAGTGATTTCTCACAAAGTAAAATGTAGAGTCCTCTTGCTTGAAGCTTTGGCAATCCATTTCCTTGCAACTTGGGGTATCTCCACAATCCTTTTGCCAACCCTTCTTCCTCTATGGACTTTTATCTGAAATACACTAGGTAAAAGTATTAGTCCAAGATTCAATGTATGTTGTCATGAATTATCAAAACCACCAAGGGAGCATGTTGTGCTTTCATCTGGGCATGCCCAGCTCCTGTTCGACAGAATGCCAGGATGGCCTAGAGTGCTTGGGTGTCAATGCAAATTAACAGAGCTCAGTTAAATGTAGTGGGAGATCTAGGGGACATGCTGGTTTGGACAGGGGGGCAACTTCCAAATGTAATCTTTGGATCATGCCAAATCTGGCCATGCACTCTAGGTGTTTGATGAAATGATCCAGGGACCTAGAGCTTTCAGTTGACTACATAAATCTCCAGGTTGGTGTCTCCTTAGATGAAATAGATGACGGTGGAGTTTGTTTGGCAAAACAAGAAACTTTCTAGTGCAAGTTTTGCGAGAATTCAATTCTGGACAGAAACTGCAATGGATATTTTGGTAAACCTAAAATAGGAATATGGGTCTGATCTCTTGGACTTAAGGGTTTGGTTGGAAGGACTATTAGTAGGAAAAATTTCATGGCCATTAGAGCAAAAGAATTTAGGGTTGCAGTTCAAACTGCCAACCTAGACCAGAATAGAAATGAGGTTGTTTTGCTCAAATTTTACAAAGGAAACCAATAGGTTTTTTCATAAAAGTGAATCATATACACCTCCTGACATCTCCAAATTTTTGTGGAATTTTAAAAGATATATTTAAATAGATTGTAGTGCAACAGGGGTATTTTCAGAATTGAAAATACTATTAAAAGAATTAGTTGTGGGCAAGTTTTATTATAAAAATTGTTCCTAATAAGATTGTAAATGGAATAATATGATTGAAGGAAAATATTCAAGACCAAATTTACTTTCCAAAAAATTCAATACTTGGAGGGAAGAATTATTGAAAGAAAGGTTTTGAAATCAGTCAGAGGCCAAAATAATATAAAGTTTTATTTCTGGCCAAATTTTAAATTAATAAAAATATGATTAATTTTTTGGGGTGTTACATTAGGTCATCCACTTGAGGGAAAATTGCTACTATCCTACAAAACTCTGTGCTTGGAGGCCCAACATAGTCTACAAGAATAAAGTTGCGTAGTAGACATCAACCCCCTCTTCCATGAGGACGGGGAGATATCCACTTTATATGAAGGAGGGACGTTTTTCCAAGAGAGCCTTGATGGCTCTAGAGTAGCCATCATTTCGGACCTGCCAGGGCTTCTACCATCTTCCTTGGTAAACCCTCCTCGTACTAAATCTTGAAAGAGGCCTCCAACTCGAGGAAACCCGAGCATCCCGACTCCTCCTCCTACGGGACGATGCACGAAGCGCACGTGCAGTGATGCGGCCCCCTCCAGGGGTCCTTCTATTCCTGTGGAAATCGAGGGCGGGACAAGAGGTTCATTTTTCGAATAAGTAATCATTGTCATCCTTAAACCCATGTTAAAGACATAGGACCAGACGTCTAAGCATCTAGTTTTGTACAGACCGGCTGCCGAAACAGCGACAACCGAAGTTGAAAAATAATCCACCCCCGAAGGTCAATGCAGAGCTGATATCCATTTCGGGGAATGCCACCCGGGGGCCTTGCCCACTAAACTCCTCAGGAGAATGCTCGGCCACCGAGTCTGAGGTGGATAGTGCGATGAGGCATCGGCAATGCCAAGCTGCTCTAAAGAGCCCCGTATTTATCAGCGAAGAGTTTAATACTCTTAGCTCGGTGGATGCCTACCTCGGCACTGCACGCTCCACCTTCGCGGCGGCAGTAGACCTCCTAGCCAAGGGCTTGCAGGTATCTTTGCGTTCTTAAATTTATTCCCAGTTAGGCAGTAGCCAAAGACACTGGTCGAATGTCGCATCTGATCGGTGGATTTATTTGTAAAAACAAAATTTTATCAGTACGGAGGTCAGTAGCCCCCAAGCCAAGGTGTCGATATATGTATCCATAGTGAGGCTTCACAAACTTTTGCACAGTCCTTAGTTGACGTGGCTTGAGACTGCGTCGGTATTTCCCCAAAGAGGAAGGGATGATGCAACACAGCGACGGTAAGTATTTCCCTCAGTTATGAAACCAAGGTATCGAACCAGTAGGAGGATCACCACCACCTAATAAGCAGGACCTGCACAGAAAGAACACATACTTGCAACCCGACGCAAAAGAGAGGTTGTCAATCTCTCTACGGTAAAAAGTGCAGCAAGGTATTTTTGGGTTTTTGGAATAATAGATCTGAAAACAAAAGAAGCAAAAAGATAGATCGGAAAGCAATATGTTGGAAAAGTAGACCCGGGGGCCGTAGGATTCACTAGTGGCTTCTCTCATGAGTATAGCACATGGTGGGTGAACAAATTACTGTTGGGCAATTGATAGAAGATCAAATAATCATGACGATATCCAAGGCGATAAGGCATCACGTCCAAGATAAGTAGACCAACTCCAGCCTGCATCTACCACTATTACTCCACACATCGACCGCTATCCAGCATGCATCTAGTGTATTAAGTTCATGGAAAAACGAAGTAATGCAATAAGAACGATGACATGATGTAGACAAGATCTATTCATGTAGGAATAGACCCCATCTTGTTATCCTTAATGGCAACAATACATGTGTGCCTTGCTTCCCCTTCTGTCACTCGGAAAGGACACCGCAAGATCGAACCCATCATAAAGCACCTCTTCCCATGGCAAGAAAAATCGTCTAGTCGGCCTAACTAAACCAAAGATTCGAAGAAGAAATACGAGGCTATAAGTAATCATGCATATAAGAGATCAAAGAAGACTAAAAAATATTCATGGATAGAAACTGATCATGAACTCAAATTCATTGGATCCCAACAAACACACCGTAAAGTTTACATCAAATAGATCTCCAAGAGACCATTGTATTGAGAATCAAAAGAGAGAGAGGAAGCCATCTAGCTACTGCCTACGGACCTGTAGGTATATGGTGGACTACTCACGCATCATCGGAGAGGCACCAATGAGGATGATGAACCCCTCTGTGATGGTGTTAGATTAGATCTCGAGGCTCTAGAAGTTACAGCGACTAGATGTGTTTTTTGTCGACTCCTCTAGGGTTTCTGGAATTTTTGGGAATTTATAGGCATCAGAGGCGGTGGAGAGGGGCCCTGGTGGGTTGTGGTCTCCACGGCCCACCTCTCTGGCACTTCTTTGGCCCACTGGGTTTCCTCTGGTCCAAAAAAAATTCCAAAAAGTTTCGTCGTGATTGGACTCCGTTTGGTACTGATATTCTGCGAAGTAAAAAACAAGCAAAAACAACAACTGGCACTTCGGCACTATGTCAATAGGTTAGTCCCAAAAAATGATATAAACTTGCTATAAAGTGATTGTAAAACATCCAAGAATGATAATATGATAGCATGGAACAAGCAAAAATTATAGATACATTGGAGACGTATCAGCATCCCCACGCTTAATTCCTACTCGTCCTCGAGTAGGTAAATGATAAAAATAGAACTTTTGATGTGGAATGCTGCCTAACATGTTCATCTCATATTCTTTTCTCTTGTCGCATGGACATTTGGACTTTTAGATGATTCAAATCAATAGTCTAGTTTTAACATAATGACTTCAATACTCAAGCATGCCAACAAGCAACCATGCCTTTCAAAATATCAACACTAAAGAAAGTTATCCCTAGCCCATCATGCTCAATCATTGATCCATTCATGAAACAGACTCAAATATTAGCTACACCCAATGCTCAAGTATGATCATAGTGCCCCCTAGTTGGTGCTTTATAAGAGAAGATGGAGACTCAAAGTAAAAATTCAAATTGCATAACGTAAATAGAAAGGCCCTTCGCAGAGGGAAGTCGGGATTTGTAGAGGTGCGAGAGCTCAAAGTTTAAATTGAGAGAGAAAAATATTTTGAGTGGCATGCCGTTCCTGTCAATGAAAACGACAAAGTAGTTCACAATACTTTCCATTCTAGATACATCATAGGCGGTTCCCAAACAGAAAATAAAGTTTATTCCCTTTTCCACCATTCTTTCACTTTCCATGGCTGGCCGTATGCACGGTTGCCTTCCATACCAACACTTTCCAAGGAATTTATTATTTGACAACATAAAGTAAATATTTTTTCTTTTTCATTTCGAGAATGGGCATCCCTATTACCGCCGTACTCTCATGCAATGACAAGTGAATAAACACTCGTCTTGAGAATGACACATCTAGCATCGAAAAATATTGGACACCCCTACCGTTTCATGAGCGGTACGAGAACACAAAAGAGAATTATTTTGAAAATTAGAGATGGCACATACAAATTTGCTTAGAACGGCATGGAAATACCGCATATAGGTAGGTATGGTGGACTCATAAGGAAAAACTTGGTTTAAGGATTTTGGATGCACAAGTAGTATTTCTACTTAGTACAAATGGAGGCTAGCAAATAGATTGAGAAGCAACCAACCAAGAAACGAAAATTCACATAAGCGAGCATTGAGCATAACTAACACCGAAGAATGCACTATAAGTAGGATGTAATTTCATTGCATAATTATTGACTTTCGTGCATGCATAGGGAATCACAAACCTTAACACGAATATTCCTACTAAAGCATAATTACTCACTAACATGACTCATATATTACTATCATTATGTCTCAGAACTATTACAAGGAATCAAGTTTAATTTTTCCAATGATCTTCATGAAAGTTTTTATTATATCCCCCTTGGATATCTATCACTTTGGGACTAGTTTCATATATTGCCATTGCTTTTTGACAAGCTCAAACAAATTTAAGTGAAGCACATGAGCATAAAGATTTCATCTCTCAAAATAGTATAAGTGAAGCATGAGAGGATTTCTTCAAAATTTACTAACTCTAAAATTAATATAAGTGAAGCATGAGAGTGTTTCTTCAAATGTTTCCAAGGACACCGTGCTCAAAAAGATATATGTGAAGCACTAGAACAATTCCATAGCTCAAAAAGTTTAAGTGAAGCACATAGAGCAATTCTAACAAATCATATCATAATTTTGGATCTCTCAAATAGGTGTGTCCAGCAAGGATACAAGTGGCAAACTAACAAGCAAAGCAAGCAAAGACTCAAATGATACAAGACGCTCCAAGCAAAACTCATGATATGTGACGAATAAAAATATAGCTCCAAGTAAAATACCGATGGTCTTTAGAAGAAAGAGGGGATGCCATTAGGGGGCATCCCCAAGCTTAGTTGCTTGTTTCTCTTTGGATATATCTTGAGGGTGCTGTAGCATCCCCAAGCTTAGGCTCTTTTCACTCCTTATTCCTTCATCCATCGTGATCTCACCCAAAACTTGAAAACTTCAATCACACAAAACTCTACAAAATCTTCGTGAGATCCGTTAGTATAATAAAGCAAATCACTACTTTAAGTACTGTTGCAAACCCATTCATATTTTTTATTGCATTATACCTACTGTATTTTAACTTTACCATGGCTCATACCCTTCAATATAACCCATAGATTCATCAAAACAAGCACACAATGCAACGAAAACAGAATCTGTCTTAAACAGAACAGTATGTAGTAATCTGTACTCTAACCATACTTCTGTAACTCTAAAAATTCTGAAAACGTCGGACAACGTAAAGAATTTTTGTATCAACACCGCATTAAAATTTCAGCTCAATATCACGTTCCAGTAAAAATGAAAATTTGAACACTAGAGGCAAAGTTTCTGTTTCAGATTCAGCATCGATTCTACTCATCTTATGAATCATCCTAAAGGCTCTACTTGGAACAAACACTAAATAAAACATAAAAACACAATAATAACAGAAGCATAATTGTGTCAACACTCAAAAACAGAAAGGGAAAAAACAAAAATAAATTTATTCATTGGGTTGCCTCCCAACAAGCGCTATCGTTTTACGCCCCTAGCTAGGCATAACGCATAGATTCAAGTATTGTCATCTTTGGTTTTCAACTCTTCAATCACACAACTAGATTTCTTCAAGGATTTAGCATGCATACTCTCGATGACAACGCTCCTAGGGAAAATACCAAAAAAATCATTTTTGTAAATAGGGTCTCTTAGTATTTCAACAAAGTCGGGATGAATACTAATCATTTTAAGATCTCCCTTGTGGCCACTAGGTGTAGCAACTTTGTTCTTGGTGACTTGCGTGGTCTTGCCAATTTTTAAGGGAGTTTTTTCAATAGTGTTAACAGAAGAAAAAGCTGAACCCAAGTTACAAAAATTTCTTCCAACTTATCAATCCGGTAAGGACTCTCTTCTATCCTTTCGTTAACTACGGTTTCCTTTTCCTTTAACAATTTAAATGCATCTCCCGCTTTAGACCCAATTTTATTAGCAAGATTATGCATTTTCTTATCCAAATTTTCAATATGTTCTTTGGTAATCATCTTCTTTTCAATATGTTCGAGAGTTAACGTTGTTTCATTGATAGTAAGAGGTGGTGATCCCACTAAACTTCCCATAGCATTAAAAGCATCTAAAGATGGACACATCAAGAAATTCCCACCAGTAATCGTATCAAGGACGAATCTATACCAAGTGGTGATGCCCACATAAAAACTGCGAAGAAGAACAACGGTAGATTGCTTATGGATAGATCTATTATGAGCATCTCAAATCCTATACCAAGCATCTTTTAGGTTCTCCCCTCCCCTTTGCTTAAAATTAAGAACTTCATTATCGGGAGTACACGTAATAGAGGAAGAACTAGCCATAATGACAAGGGAAGAGATCTGACGAGAAAAGGGCAAACGAAAAAGAGGGCGAATAAAACGGCAAATTGGGTGAAGTGGGGGAGAGGAAAACGAGAGGCAAATGGCAAATAATGTAATTGCAAGGAGATGAGATTTGTGATTAGGAACCTGGTAGATGATGATGGTGTCTCCTCGGTGCCAGAGATTGGCACGTAGAAGAGACCGCTTCCTCCTCGGCAACGGCGCCACAAACTCCTTTGACGTGGCTTGAGACTGCGTCGGTATTTCCCCAAAGAGGAAGGGATGATGCAGCACAACGACGGTAAGTATTTCCCTCAGTTATGAAACCAAGGTATCAAACCAGTAGGAGGATCACCACCACCTAATAAGTAGCACCTGCACACAAAGAACAAATACTTGCAACCCAACGCGAAAGAGAGGTTGTCAATCTCTCTACGGTAAAAAGATAGATTAGGTAGTGATAGATTGGAGAGATAGATCTCTCAAGAACACAAATAAAAACAGAAAATAAAAAGTGCAGCAAGGTATTTTTGTGTTTTTGGAATAATAGATCTGAAAAAAAGAAGAAGCAAAAAGATAGATCGGAAAGCAATATGTTGGAAAAGTAGACCCGGGGGGCGTAGGATTCACTAGTGGCTTCTCTCATGAGTATAGCACACGGTGGGTGAACAAATTACTGTTCGGCAATTGATAGAAGATCAAATAATCATGACGATATCCAAGGCGATGATCATTATATAGGCATGACGTCCAAGATAAGTAGACCGACTCCTGCCTGCATCTACCACTATTACTCCACACATCGACCGCTATCCAGCATGCATCTAGTGTATTAAGTTCATGGAAAAATGGAGTAATGCAATAAGAACGATGACATGATGTAGACAAGATATATTCATGTAGGAATATAACCCATCTTGTTATCCTTAATGGCAACGATACATTCATGCCTTGCTGCCCTTTCTGTCACTGTTAAAGGACACCGCAAGATCGAACCCATCACAAAGCACCTCTTCCCATGGCAAGAAAAATCGATCTAGTCGGCCTAACTAAACCAAAGATTCGAAGAAGAAATACGAGGCTATAAGTAATCATGCATATAAGAGATCAAAGAAGACTCGAATAATATTCATGGATAGAAACTGATCATGAACTCAAAATTCATCGGATCCCAACAAACACACCGCAAAGTTTACATCAAATAGATCTCCAAGAGACCATTGTATTGAGAATCAAAAGAGAGAGAGGAAGCCATCTAGCTACTGCCTATGGACCCGTAGGTCTATGGTGGACTACTCACGCATCATCGGAGAGGCACCAATGAGGATGATGAACCCCTCCGTGATGGTGTTAGATTGGATCTCGAGGCTCTGGAACTTGCGGCGGCTGGATGTGTTTTTCGTCAACTCATATAGGGTTTCTAGAATATTTGGGAATTTATAGGCATCAAAGGCGGTGGAGAGGGGCCCCGAGGAGGGCACAACCCATCAGGGCGCGTCGGGGGTCTCTGGCGCGCCCTGGTGGGTTGTGGTCTCCCCGGCCCACCTCTCTGGCACTTCTTTGGCCCACTGGGTGTTTTCAGGTCCAAAAAAAATCTCCAAAAAGTTCCGTCACGATTGGACTCCGTTTGGTACTGATATTCTGCGAAGTAAAAAACAAGCAAAAACAGCAACTGGCACTTTGGCACATGTCAATAGGTTATTGCTACTTATTGAGCATGCGTTGGTTTTCCTTTGAAGAGGAAAGGGTGATGCAGCAAAGTAGATAAGTATTTCCCTCAGTTGTTGAGAACCAAGGTATCAATCTAGTAGGAGATACAAGCAAGTCCCCAATAGATGTACCTACACAAAGAATCAAACACTTGCACCGAACGCTATAAAGGGGTGTCAATCCCTTCACGGTTACTTGCAAGGATGAGATCTGATAGAGATAGATGGAAAATATTGCTGAAAGGAAAAACACAAGTAAATAGATATGAAAATATAAGATGGAAAATAGACCCGGGGGCCATAGGTTTCACTAGAGGCTTCTCTCATGAAGGCAAATATTATGGTGGGTGAACAAATTACTGTCGAGCAATTGATAGAAAAGCGCATAGTTATGACGATATCCAAGGCAATGATTATGCATATAGGCATCACGTCCGTGTCAAGCAGACCGAAACGATTCTGCATCTACTACTATTATTCCACACATCGACCGACTCCTGCCTGGATCTATAGTATTAAGTTCATGAAGAACAGAGTAACGCATTAGGTAAGATGACATGATGTAGAGGGATAAACTCAAGCAATATGATGAAACCCCCATCTTTTTATCCTCGATGGCAACAATACAATACATGCCTTGCTACCCCTACTATGTCACTGGGTGAGGACACCGCAAGATTGAACCCAAAACTAAGCACTTCTCCCATTGCAAGAATTACCAATCTAGTTGGCCAAACCAAACCAATAACTCGAAGAGACTTGCAAAGATATGAAATCATGCATATAAGAATTCAGAAAAGACTCAAATAATATTCATAGATAATCTGATCATAAACCCACAATTCATCGGATCTCGACAAACACACCGCAAAAGAGTATTACATCGGATAGATCTCCATGAAGATCATGAAGAACATGGTATTGAAGAGCAAAGAGAGAGAAGAAGCCATCTAGCTACTAGCTATGGACCCGAAGGTCTGTGGTGGACTACTCACGCATCATCGGAGGGGCAATGGAGTTGATGTAGATGCCCTCCGTGATCGAATCCCCCTCCGGCAGATTACCGGAAAAGGCTCCAAGATTGGATCTCACGGGAACCGAGGCTCCTGGTGGCGGAAAAGTGTTTTCGTGGCTCCTTTTGGTATCCAGGGAATATTTGTGAATTTATAGGCCGAATAGTAGGGTTAGGAGGGTTGTCGTGGGCCCACAAGCCAGGGGGGCGTGCCCTACCCCCTGGGCGCGCCCCTGTGGCTTGTGGCCACACGACGACTCTCCTGCCTTGGTCTCCAAGCTTGGTAGGTTTCTTCTGGTCCAAGAAAAATCATTCTAAAGATTTTATTCCATTTGGACTCCGTTTAATATTCCTTATCTGCAATACTGAAAAACAAGGAAAAAACAGAAACTGGCACTAGATTAATAGGTTAGTCCCAAAAATAATATAAAATAGCATATTAATGCATATAAAACATCCAAAACAGATAATATAATAGCATGGAACAATCAAAAATTATAGATACGTTGGAGACGTATCGGTTAGTCCCAAAAAATGATATAAAGTTGCTATAAAGTGATTGTAAAACATCCAAGAATGATAATATAACAGCATGGAACAAGCAAAAATTATAGATACGTTGGAGACATATCAACAGTCCTCCCAGGAGACTAACAAAAAGTTGTCCATGGAGTTGGATGAAACCAAGAAGCTCCTAAGTGCTTCGTATGAGGATGTGAAACAAGTGAAAGAATTTACCAGGGAAGTGCACGGTAAGTGCAGCTGGTGATTTTAATATCTTCAACGAGCCTTTCTATCTTCCACTAATTTGTCATATTCCTTAGCAGCGACAACCATTGGTCACCTAGAAAGTGACTTATAGCGAGCTCGTGAGGACAATTTATACATTGAATCGCAGAGACAAGCCGACCAGAAGGTCCTGGCCCAATGGAAAGATCAGGTGAACACCATGGAGGTGAAAAACCACCGCGGGGCGAAAGAAATTGAGCAATTGCAGGCTCAATTGTCCACGGCCCAAGGGAAGGACCCGAGCCTGGCGGGACTGCCGGCGGTAAGCAAGTTATTTATAAAGACTTTATCATCGGGCCCTGTAGGCACATGCTAACATATGTGCTTTGACCGAGCCAATGATCTATAGGTTTTCCTGAGAAAACCGCACTACCCTTGTCCGAGGACATCTGCTTGCCTTTCACCGAAGATTAGGAAAGAGCTTGGAAAGCAATGAACATAGTTTTCAAGGCGCTATGGCCCAAGGAGAATAATGTGCCCGAAGGCTTGTCCGAGCTGGCTAAGCGCCTGGAAGGTGCACAACGTCGCATAAAGGCGTGGAAAACGTCCGCCTGTGAGGAGGGAGCCAGAGAAGTTGGGTCATGGTCAAGACCCATTACACAAAGATAGATACAATAAGTCTGGCCAAAGTGGGTCCAGCCGGTCCTGACGGGGAGGAAATCCCAACTTCTCTGTCATATGAAAGCGTGATGCCTACTGCTCGTTTTTCCCAGAAGGATTGTAGCCTAAAGTCGTTGATATACGACCAGGACAAGTACTAGTTTGTATTGTAGTAATTATGTGTATCTATGTACACTTTGTTTAATAATGCATCCGTAATGTCAAACTAGGTTGGCCTTCCTTCGGCTTCTCTCTCCCTAGTAAGTGACCGAGGAGTGCTCCTTACTATGGTTCTAGCAATCAGACCATATATTTCTGAGAGCTAGGCAATAAGGCTATGTGGCTTGAATAACAAGGTGACACGGAGCTTATGTTATATCACGTCAAGGCGTAAGAAACATCTTCCATGGAAAATAGTTTCGTTGTTGGTTCTTTTCTTGGGTGATCGTGTACGATTACGATAATCGGCCTAATCAGAGCGGGTGATATGAGTCTGAGGTGGGAATGAAGCCCCCACGTATAATGCCGAGGTAAGCGATAAGCCCCCAGTTATGTTTTTGTAATTCTTCCATCGTAGTCGACCAACTATGTTCTTAAGAGTGCTAGCTTTTGGCTTCACCCGTCCGAGGTGCCTATTCGGTTAACCCGATAGCAACAATCACACAGGTGCTCCCTTTACCCTCTAGTCAAACAATCGGGAATGTAGGGGGTAAGTGATGACCCACAAGTATAGGAGGTCAATCATAGTCCTTTAGATAAGTAAGAGTGTTGAACCCAACAAGGAGCAGAAGGAAATGACAAGCGGTTTTCAGCAAGGTAATTTCTGCAAGCACTGAAATTGTAGGTAACAGGTAGTTTGATAGCAAGATAATTAGTAACGAGCAAGTAACGGTAACGGTAAATAAAGTGCATCAAGATAGACCAATCCTTTTGTGGCAAAGGACATGCCAAAACAGTCTCTTATAATAAGCAAAGCGTTCTTGAGGGTACACGGGAATTTCATCTAGTCACTTTCATCATGTTGGTTTGATTTGCGTTCGCTACTTTGATAATTTGATATGTGGGTAGACCGGTGCTTGGGTGCTGTTCTTACTTGAACAAACCTCCCACTTATGATTAACCCCCTCACAAGCATCCGCAATTACGAGAAAAGTATTAAGATAAAATCTAACCATAGCATTAAACGTTTGGATCCAAATCAGCCCCTTACGAAGTAGCGCATAAACTAGGGTTTAAGCTTCTGTCACTCTAGCAACCCATCATCTAATAACTACTCCACAATGCATTCCCTTAGGCCCAAAGATGGTGAAGTGCCATGTAGTTGACGTTCGCATGACACCACTAAGGGAATCACAACATTCATATCATCAAAATATCAAACACATATCAACTTCACATGATTACTTGCAACATCACTTCTCCCGTGAGCTCAAGAACAAGGGTAACTACTCACAAATGATATTCATGCTCAAGATCAGAGGGGTATTAAATAGCATAATGGATCTGAACATATAATATTCCACCAAATAAACCATATAGCAATCAACTACAAGATGTAATCAACACTACTAGTCACCCATAGGTACCAATCTGACGTTCCGGTACAAAGATTGGACACAAGAGATGAACTAGGGTTTGAGAGGAGATGGTGCTGTTGAAGAAGTTGATGAAGATTGGCCTCCCAAAGATGAGGGGGTTGTTGGTGATGACGATGGCTTCGATTTCCCCCTCCGGGAGGGAAGTTCCTCCGGCGGAATCGCTCCGCCGGAGGGCAAAAGTGCTCCTGCCCAAGTTCCGCCTCGATACGGCGGCGTTCCATCCCGAAAGTCCCTTCCCTATTTTTTATAGGTCAAAAGACCTTAAGTACCAGAAGATGGGCACCGGAGGTGGGCTGGGCTGACCACAACCCACCAGGGCACGCGTGGGGGGCCTGGCGCGCCCTGGTGTCTTGTGGTCACCAGGTGGCCCCCCTCCTATAGTTATGTGCTCCAGTATTTTTATACATTCGAAAATAATTCTCCGTGAAGTTTCAGCTTATTTGGAGATGTGCAGAATAGGTGTCTCTGATATGCTTTTTCAGGTCCGGAATTCCAGCTGTCGGCATTCTTTGTGTAAACCTTGCATATGATGAGAGCAAAGGCATTAGAATTACCCCATAAAGCATTATTATGCATAAAAACATTATAAATAACAGTAAGAAATCATGATGCAAAATGGACGTATCAACTCCCCCAAGCTTAGACCTCATTTGTCCTCAAGCGAAAGCCGATATCGAAAAACATGTCCACATGGTTTGAGAGAGAGGTGTCGATAAAAACAAAATACGGACATAGTAGCATCATGCTTATTATCATAGCAGCAACAAACTTTGTCATAGGACTTTTTCATATAACTTTTATCATATAACTTCATCATACAATTTCTCATGAACAAGTAACAATTCATCACAACATAGAAGTATAAAGCATAAACCTTATTGGAAACCAACAAACTATGATCTGAGTCAACTTTGCAACTACAATTCATCATATTTTCAGGAAGGGTCTCATGTCGGAGCCTTTTGGAAAGTCCGCATACTCAACCATCATTTAATCTTCTATGATTGCTAACACTCACAGCATACCCATGAGCAAAAAGTTTCAACCGGACACATAGAAAGATAGGGGCTTATAGTTTTGCCTCCCAACGTATTCACCTCAAGGGTGATGTCAACAATAATAACTCATGCTCACTCATATCCAACTGGATATATGTGCCTAGATCTTTCCTCACCACATGATGCTTGCGAAAAGAAAAAAAGTAAAAAGGAATAGGGAAGAATACTTTGACTCTTGCATAAAAGTAAATACATAAAAGTAAAAGATAGTGAAAGGACGTGGATGTCGCCTAGAGGGGGGGGGGTGAATAGGCGCTTTAAAATAATTACGGTTTAGGCTTGAACAAATGCGGAATAAAACTGACGTTTACTTTGTCAAGCACAAAACCTAAATACACTAGGCTCACCTATGTGCACCAACAACTTATGCTAAGCAAGATAAACAACTTAGAGATAGCAAGATATATGACTTCAAGCTCGAAGGCTATCACAAAGTAAGTGCATAAGTAAAGGGCTCGGGTAAGAGATAACCGAGGGACGCGGAGACGACGATGTATCCCGAAGTTCACACCCTTGCGGATGCTAATCTCCGTTAGAGCGGTGTGGAGGCACAATGCTCCCCAACAATGCCACTAGGGCCACCGTATTCTCCTCACGCCCTCGCACAATGCAAGGTGCCGTGATTCCACTAAGGGACCCTTGAGGGCGGTCACCGAACCCGTACAAATGGCAACCCTTGAGGGCGGTCACCGGTACCCGTCAAATTGCTCGGGGCGATCTCCACAACCTAATTGGAGACCCCGACGCTTGCCCGGAGCTTTACACCACAATGATTGAGCTCCGAGGCACCACCAACCGTCTAGGGCGCCCAAGCACCCAAGAGGAACAAGCTCAAGGGTACCAAGTACCCAAGAGTAACAAGCTCTAGGGTGCTCAAACACCCAAGAGTAATAAGCTTCTCAACTTTTTCACCACCACGAATCACCGTGGAGAACTCAAACCGATGCAACTAATGCAATGGCAAGAACACACCAAGTGCTCAAGTCCCTCACCCTCAAATCCCACCAAAGCAACAAAAGCTATGGAGGAAAGTGAGACGAAGAACAAGGAGAACACCAAGAACTCCAAGATCTAGATCCACAAGGTTCCCCTCACATAGAGGAGAAAGTGATTGGTGGAAAGGTGGATCTAGATCTCCTCTCTCTTTTCCCTCAAGAACTAGCAAGAATCATTGGAGGGATTGAGAGTTAGGCAAGCTCAAGAAGGTCAACAATGGGGGGCAAACACGAGCTTAAGAGATAAGAACCATTGGGGAAGAAGACCCCCTTAAATAGCCCCCACAAAATCGAACCGTTACCTATGCAGGACGCGCTCAAGCGGTACTACCTCTCGGGGGAGCGGTACTACCGCTTAGAGCGGTAGTTCCAGCCGCAAGAACAAAAGAACTGGAGCGGTAGTGCCGCTCGAAGCGGTACTACCGTCCATCCAAGCGGTACTACCGCTAAAGCAAATTGAGCAACCGAACCTTGCACGCAGCCTCAAACTTAAGCGGTACTAGAGGCGGTAGTAGCGAGCGGAAGTACCGCTTAAGCGGTACTACCTCTCTACTACCGCTCATTAAAAACAGGCAGAGACACCCAAACGAAAACGATCATAGCTCGAGCATCCGAACTCCGTTTTCGATGATCTTGGGCTTGTTTTGAAGCTAACAACAAGAACTAAATCTTCATGCAGAGAAACACCAAAAAATAACAAAGGACGATAAATCCAAATTGGGAAAGGTTAGACCTCTCAAAAAAGAATAACCGGCAAAACCTCCAATATCAAAAACGCAATAAGTTTTTCATACGGAATCCGTTTTTGATGAACTTGAGCTTGTATTGAAGATCATGACAAGCTCTAAAACTCCACATAGAGAAAAGCCAAATAAGAACCAATAAAGATGATGCGAAGGATGCAATGGTTTGAGCTCTCTACGAATGATACGATCAAGCTACTCACTCGAGAGCCCCCCTTGATAGTACGGCTATCGATCCTATAACCCGGTCTCCCAACTAACATCATGAGACCGGTAAGATAGAAAACCTATCAAGGAAAAACCTTTGCCTTGCGCATAATCCACTTGAGCTAGATGATAACGATCTTGACCTCCTCAAGTTGGACCACCTTTCTTGATAGCGCTGGCACGGTGAAGACTCATAGATTGCTCCCCCATACTCCACTATGGGTGAGCCACTCTTCGGCACATCTTCACAAGTCCATTGTCACCACAATGGACGGCAAGCTTCAAGCATGTGATCTCTTCGTGATGCTCCACTTGAACTTGCACTGCGCAATCTTGATGACGATCACCACTTGATGTCATCCTCCATGGGTTAAAAGAGATCTTCCTCTTGACGCAAGCCCATGGAAACATACCTAACCCCACATAGAACTCTCGCATAGAACATGGGTTAGTACACAAAGCGTAATGGACAATGCTTACCATACCGTGAGATCACTTGATCCCACTCGGTACATCTTCTACGCTTTGTGTGTTGATCAACTTGAATCACTCTCCATATTTAGTCTTGATCAACCTTGAATCTTTCTAACTCTCTTCATTAGGATGATGTCTTGAAGGTACATATGAATGTTCACACAATTTTCTTCTTCAAGACATGCTTGCAATAGGCTCAACACGCACATGACCAATCTTTGGATAAATCCTTGAATGGTACCTTGGTCAACACATATTCTTCTTCAAATCACCTTGAGACCAACAAATGGTCTACAAGCAAAGCCTATGGACAAACCCTTCAAATATAACTCAAGGCAACCATTAGTCCATAGAGATTGTCATCAGTTACCAAAACCAAACATGGGGGCAGCACATGTTCTTTCAATCTCCCCCATTTTGGTAATTGATGACAATCACTTTCAAGAGAGTTTATATAAGGAATTAAGCATCACCATGCAAGGCAACAACTAATAATGTAAGAGCATGCGATGCAAATGTTTAGGAACAAAACCAAAGCATGAAGAAATAACTCTCTAAACTTCTCCACAAAACTCTCTAAACTTCTCCCCCATTGGCATCGATTGCCAAAATGGGCGAAAAGCTTAGAAGGCCAACATAATATGTGTTCCTCAAACTATGAGTGGAATACAATACACATATCCAAGGATACGCAAAAGGAGGAAGACAAACTCTATTGAGGATCCAAAGATTGCAAAAGGAATGATATGATACAAAGAGATACCAAGAGAGAAGCAAGCAATCTAAGGAGCTTAGAAGGCCACACGAATAATCTAAGGATACCAATTGAACCAATCAATCAAAAGATCCGACGAGCCACACGAATAAAAGATATTATGATATGAGCATAGGAGTGTTCTAAAGAACATAGAGAAGCTCCCCATGATTTGTGCATTATTTAGTTTTGTATTTGGATACAACGTGCACAAAATAGGATCATCACTCCCCCAAAATCAATAGAAACTCACAACAAGTGCAAGTGAGTATATAGGAAACTAGGCCTAGCACTTGCAACAAACACAAGATTGAGCAATATGAAAGAGAGGCAACTTAGGAATAGGCTCAACCAAAAAGATGTGTGTGAGTCATGGCAAAGCACTTGAGAAGACTAATATAAGGATGAGCATTAAGCATCAATAGTCTTGAATAAACGAGATACAAGGTGCAAGACACGTCCTTCCCACACACAACAAGCAAATGGGTTCACAGGCTCACTGAAAAGCAAAATAACAACAAAGCTTGTGATAACCCATGGCGAAGATAGAGAATGATCGCTTTGTCAAGAGGAGGGATACCAATTGACATGGCGAAAGCCTTGTCAAGACAAGCATGAGGAAAACAATCTTCACCACAAATGAGTGCATCAAGATGCAACGAAATAAGATCTGCACTCACGACAAACGATTTCACGGAGCCACCAAAGAAATAATACAAGAAAGACAAGGTGGTCATGAAAGAAAGGATATCATCTAGAGATGTAATTTCTCTCAAGTGTATAAGGTTCTAGGTAGGTAAAAATCATGATGATATCAATCCACATAGAAGGATATACACACGAAATAGTTACAACATGAAGGAACAAGATATCCAAAAGGAAGTCATAAATATACCAATAAGATCTTTGCTTGAAAGCATAGCACATGGCTTAATATTGTCTTATTGTATATCAATGAACTCCAACTACACAAACATCAAAGACATCACAACTCGTACCAAGATATCATTGTTGGGATGCTTTGAGAAAGGAAGCAAGTATCACAAGAACGAATCAAGAAATTCATGCCATGATGCAACCTACACAAGGTTGAATGCAAGAAATGTATGCATGAAGTTGATACTTGTTACCGAGATAGCATTGGAATGATGTAGTAGATACCAATTGAATGTAGTAGATTGTAGTTCATTGATCATCCTAGCTTGACTCCAATAAGCACATGGCGACAACACCTTCCTTGTGAATGAGACAAGCCTCCAATGCATCTCCAATGTTCCTAGAACAACATTCACGAACAAAATGGTTCCCAAACTCATTGGGTCCCAAGAGTTAGTGAAACAACAATACATAGGACAAACTCCACAAAAATATGTGCATATAGATATGAAATTGAATTTCATGCACATCTTAGCCAATAAGAGACTTGATGGAGTTTCCCCCATATATTGGGTCAAAGAAAGAAAGCATGCCAAAGGAAATACATAAAGTAAATATGCATGCACAAGACTTTCAAGGACCAAAGGGAGATACAATTTGGACAAAACACCAAGTAAACCAAGAATGCAACCAAAAGATTAACATGACATAAGGTTGTCCAAATTATATCAAAGAACCAACTCAACTCATGATTTAAGACAATTAGAGATCAACACATGAGAAGAGATGCCAATTGAAACCAAACCAAATCAACACATGATTTGATAAGATACCAATTGAAAAGATACCAAGTGAAAATAAGATACCAAATGAAGAAATAATCACTTGAAGGATACCAAATAAAAGATACAACAAGGAATGAGATACCAAAGAAACACAACAATTGAAAGATATCAAATAAAGAGATATCAAACTCCCAGAAGAGAGCAAGGTTCCAACAAAACAAACCAAACACTCTACAAATTTCATGATCGCACAAAGCACCAAAAGGAAAAAGTTTGCCTTCCAACAGCCCGGACAGGATAGGGATTAAATACCAATTGAAAAGATCATAAAGAAAATAGCGTTCTAAAGAAAATAGGACAGCTCCCCCAAGATTTATGCATTATTTAGGATTTTGCATTTGAATACAAAATGCACAAGATGGGATCACTACTTTCACTATATCTATAGAAACACTAAACATGTTCAAGACAATCAAAAGATCCACAAGAGGCAACGAAGACAACGGGAGTAAAACACACCACAAATCCTTGGCAATAAATACGGCAACTAAAACCAAAAGCCAATGTAAAGATGATCAACAATTTCTACCACATACTAGAATACCAATTGTCAAGAGACAAGAAGTATTTGGAATTACTTCCCGGTGGTAGATTGCAAAGGTATCCAAGATCATCTTCACACCAAACAACCTAAGCATGTGACAGAAGATAAGAATTAAGCACAATGCTTAGATAGAGATTCTTGATAGCTTCAAGTAGGCAAACAATCATGCAAGCAATGATTAGAAAAACTTGAAGCAAACGGTTCCCAAATAGGATATAAAAGTAAATATTGGAGGAAAGCCGTACCAAGAAAAATCTCACACAAACAAGATCCAAAAGATGAGCAATAACAGCATTTAAGCAAATTGGAACTTGTTTGAGCAACCATGCCACATAGGAACAAGATAATCTATAATATCAACTCTCAGTGGCACAACCTCAATTGTACACATTTTCTAGGTTTGTAATATACACATAGCATATTACTCCCCCATAATGTGATAATCCATATTTAACAAGTGGCAAACAAAAACCAACTAGAGATGATTAATGGACACTTTAGAATTTGAATTTCTCATGAATAAGACATACCACATAGAGACTAGATAATCTTGCAATATCAATACTAAGTGGTATTCCTCATGTTCACTCATTTTAGGATTGTGAAGTGCCCAAGGCACATCACTCCCCCAAAATGGGATGATCCATTAATCTCTCACAAGAGCCAACTAAGAAACAAACAAGATGCGAAAAGGCTCAACACAAGACTCACACATACATGATGTGCAAACCAATCATACACATACTTGATTACTCAAGATAAGCAAATCAGAAGCACAACATATACAAACACATGCAAGATACAAAACCAAAACATGCAAAGGGGCAAGTAACTATCAATGTAAACAATTTAAGTACAAGTTACCGTAAGGAGGCACATTGGATATAAGATAGAAACTCGATAATCCAAATGACTTGGCTTGAGATAATATGAATGATGGAGATCCCTTAATTCTTCATGATGTAGCCAAGTCTCCAATGCCCTCCAACCACACCTATTGATCAAGTTTGAGCTTGTTGGTCCCCAAACAAGTTGGGTCCTAAGAGGTTAGTCACAATAGGCTTGGCAACCCAAATGGTTCTTTTCTGGACACCACATTGAGTACCAACACACTTGGCAAACACACTGCCAACCTTATCCTTCCCAAGAGAATAGATATCATCAATAATAATTGGGTTGGATAAGTTACCATTCGTGCATGAAGAAGCAAAGTGACCCTTCTCACGACATAGGTAGCAACATTTACCCTTTACTTTCTTCTCAATTGATTTCTCAACTTGAGGAGCGTTGACTTGGGTCTTCTTGGGAATATGCTTTGCTTCCACTTGCGGTTGAGCATGAGATTGTGGCCGCTTCCCTTGTTGCTTGTCACTATGGGGCTTCTTCTTCAATGGGCAAGATCTAACATGGTGCCCTTCTATTTTGCACTTGAAGCAAACAATCTTGGCCGAGTTCTTGACTTGTTCTTGGCCCTTCTTGTTGTTGCTCTTGGACTTATTCTTCTTATTGGAGTCGAATCCAAGTCCACCTTTGTCATTTGGGGATTTTTGCACGCTCAAGATATTCTTGAGTGTGGACTTCCCTTCATGACCCTTTTCCAAGTCTTTCTTCAAAGAAGTGACTTGGGCCTTGAGCTCATTGATTTCCTCTACATGGTTAGTATGAACACAAGTACTAGAGGACGTATACGCTTCATCGTTAGAGCAACAAGGCAAGGAAAGTAATTCATCACAAGATGTAGCAACATTATGAGTAGATGAACTACGAGGACTAGCACATGGCAATAGAGCATTTCTACTAGATGTAGTGCTAATGTCCACATGAGGCTCACTAGATGTTACCTTAGTAGTACTAGCCTCATGAGCTATCTTTAGCACATTATGGGATACTAGAAGATCACCATGAGAGCTCGAGAGCTTTTCATGATTTTCTTCCAATTTCCCATAATTGCTAGATAGCAACTCAAGTTGAGCCCTTAGCTCAACATTCTCCTTCAAAATGGATGCTTCACAAGGAATAGAGTTAGTAGCACAAGCATCATCATTAACAACAAGAGGAGAAGGCAACATGGCAAGCTCTTTAGCATATGAAGCTTTAAGTTGAGCATGAGACTCGGTGAGTTTAGCATGTGCAACATCAAGCTTGTCATTTTTAGTTCTAAAATCATTAGCCACCTCGAGAGCTCTATCATGGGATTTCTTTAATCTAGATAATTCTAGAGCAAAGGTCTCCTCAAGAGATTCCTTGGTGGTTTGTTCATTTTCAAGAGCTTGAGATAGCTCCGCGATCTCATTAGCATAATCACGCTCATGACCTTCCATTTTATCAACGGTGGCCTCATGCTCCTCGAGATGAGCTTCCAACTCCTCAATATATTTCTTGCCCTCAATTGCAATAGACATGATTTCCATGAAGTTGGAACGGGCAATTTTATTCTTATGAAGAGCTTTAAAAACCATTTCTCTCTTAATTTTTAAGGAAGCAATATTATCGCTCTCTTCATCATCATCAACATCATCATCATGGGATATATTGGGATTCAAAGTAGGAGATACCTTTGAAGCCTTAGCCATAAGGCAAAAGTGAGAAATAATAGATGATGATGTAGGATCCCTTGACGCACCATTCAAGACCACATCTTGTTCCATGGAGTGTTGGGTTTCCTCTACATTGTTAGCACAACAACTCGAGGAAAGTAATGCATTTTTATCACGATAACAAGACATGGCAAGCATATCATCATGAGATTTAGTCAAGCAATTTCTACATGATATGCAAGGACTATCAACACAAGCATGTGAAACATTTAGAGTGCTCGAAGTGTTGAAGTCCAAAGATGAAGCATTGCAATAAGATAGTGATGAAGAATCATCAACAATAAGCCCACTATCATCATTACAATGAACACCACTACTCACCATAACATTACCTTGTGGCAATCCACATGTAGGTGAAGTAGATGAAGTTGAGAAGGCAACACGACCGGAGGTGGAGGGAGAACAATCATCCCTAGAAATCTTGGACACACCATATTTATCTTGGAGCTTTGTCCACAACTCATGAGCATCCCGGAACGGCATGAGTTCAAATATGACTACATTGCTCAAAGCATCAAAAAGCACATTAGAAGCTTGAGCATTGAGATAAGAGTTTTTCTCATCCTCTAAAGATATGGTTTGAGAATCCTTTGGAGGAGAAAAACCCATATCTACAATTCGCTCCAAATTTGGGTCCATGACCCTAAAGAGATTAAGCATGCGAATTACCCAAACATCAAAATTTGTGCCATCAAAACTAAGAGTGTCAGAGAATCCTAATCCCCTAGTCGACATCCTTACTCTCTAGGTGGTTAAACCTAATAATGAGAGGCCTAGCTCTGATACCAATTGAAAGGACGTGGATGTCGCCTAGAGGGGGGGGGGGTGAATAGGCGCTTTAAAATAATTACGGTTTAGGCTTGAACAAATGCGGAATAAAACTGACGTTTACTTTGTCAAGCACAAAACCTAAATACACTAGGCTCACCTATGTGCACCAACAACTTATGCTAAGCAAGATAAACAACTTAGAGATAGCAAGATATATGACTTCAAGCTCGAAGGCTATCACAAAGTAAGTGCATAAGTAAAGGGCTCGGGTAAGAGATAACCGAGGGACGCGGAGACGACGATGTATCCCGAAGTTCACACCCTTGCGGATGCTAATCTCCGTTAGAGCGGTGTGGAGGCACAATGCTCCCCAACAATGCCACTAGGGCCACCGTATTCTCCTCACGCCCTCGCACAATGCAAGGTGCCGTGATTCCACTAAGGGACCCTTGAGGGCGGTCACCGAACCCGTACAAATGGCAACCCTTGAGGGTGGTCACCGGTACCCGTCAAATTGCTCGGGGCGATCTCCACAACCTAATTGGAGACCCCGACGCTTGCCCGGAGCTTTACACCACAATGATTGAGCTCCGAGGCACCACCAACCGTCTAGGGCGCCCAAGCACCCAAGAGGAACAAGCTCAAGGGTACCAAGTACCCAAGAGTAACAAGCTCTAGGGTGCTCAAACACCCAAGAGTAATAAGCTTCTCAACTTTTTCACCACCACGAATCACCGTGGAGAACTCAAACCGATGCAACTAATGCAATGGCAAGAACACACCAAGTGCTCAAGTCCCTCACCCTCAAATCCCACCAAAGCAACAAAAGCTATGGAGGAAAGTGAGACGAAGAACAAGGAGAACACCAAGAACTCCAAGATCTAGATCCACAAGGTTCCCCTCACATAGAGGAGAAAGTGATTGGTGGAAAGGTGGATCTAGATCTCCTCTCTCTTTTCCCTCAAGAACTAGCAAGAATCATTGGAGGGATTGAGAGTTAGGCAAGCTCAAGAAGGTCAACAATGGGGGGCAAACACGAGCTTAAGAGATAAGAACCATTGGGGAAGAAGACCCCCTTAAATAGCCCCCACAAAATCGAACCGTTACCTATGCAGGACGCGCTCAAGCGGTACTACCGCTCGGGGGAGCGGTACTACCGCTTAGAGCGGTAGTTCCAGCCGCAAGAACGAAAGAACTGGAGCGGTAGTGCCGCTCGAAGCGGTACTACCGTCCATCCAAGCGGTACTACCGCTAAAGCAAATTGAGCAACCGAACCTTGCATGCAGCCTCAAACTTAAGCGGTACTAGAGGCGGTAGTAGCGAGCAGAAGTACCGCTTAAGCGGTACTACCTCTCTACTACCGCTCATTAAAAACAGGCAGAGACACCCAAACGAAAACGATCATAGCTCGAGCATCCGAACTCCGTTTTCGATAATCTTGGGCTTGTTTTGAAGCTAACAACAAGAACTAAATCTTCATGTAGAGAAACACCAAAAAATAACAAAGGAGGATAAATCCAAATTGGGAAAGGTTAGACCTCTCAAAAAAGAATAACCGGCAAAACCTCCAATATCAAAAACGCAATAAGTTTTTCATACGGAATCCGTTTTTGATGAACTTGAGCTTGTATTGAAGATCATGACAAGCTATAAAACTCCACATAGAGAAAAGCCAAATAAGAACCAATAAAGATGATGCGAAGGATGCAATGGTTTGAGCTCTCTACGAATGATACGATCAAGCTACTCACTCGAGAGCCCCCCTTGATAGTACGGCTATCGATCCTATAACCCGGTCTCCCAACTAACATCATGAGACCGGTAAGATAGAAAACCTATCAAGGACAAACCTTTGCCTTGCGCATAATCCACTTGAGCTAGATGATGACGATCTTGACCTCCTCAAGTTGGACCACCTTTCTTGATAGCGCTGGCACGGTGAAGACTCATAGATTGCTCCCCCATACTCCACTATGGGTGAGCCACTCTTCGGCACATCTTCACAAGTCCATTGTCACCACAATGGACGGCAAGCTTCAAGCATGTGATCTCTTCGTGATGCTCCACTTGAACTTGCACTGCGCAATCTTGATGACGATCACCACTTGATGTCATCCTCCATGGGTTAAAAGAGATCTTCCTCTTGACGCAAGCCCATGGAAACATACCTAACCCCACATAGAACTCTCGCATAGAACATGGGTTAGTACACAAAGTGTAATGGACAATGCTTACCATACCGTGAGATCACTTGATCCCACTCGGTACATCTTCTACGCTTTGTGTGTTGATCAACTTGAATCACTCTCCATATTTAGTCTTGATCAACCTTGAATCTTTCTAACTCTCTTCATTAGGATGATGTCTTGAAGGTACACATGAATGTTCACACAATTTTCTTCTTCAAGACATGCTTGCAATAGGCTGAACACGCACATGACCAATGTTTGGATAAATCCTTGAATGGTACCTTGGTCAACACATATTCTTCTTCAAATCACCTTGAGACCAACAAATGGTCTACAAGCAAAGCCTATGGACAAACCCTTCAAATATAACTCAAGGCAACCATTAGTCCATAGAGATTGTCATCAGTTACCAAAACCAAACATGGGGGCAGCACATGTTCTTTCAGATAGGCCCTTCGCAGAGGGAAGCAGAGGTTGTCATGCGCTTTTTGGTTTGTATGCCAAATCACTTAACGCAAAAGAACGTCATGTTATATTGCCCCTTAAGATAGCAACCTTTATTATGCAATATGTCGCTTTTATTACTTTGCCATCACAAGTTCGTACAACGCTCAATTTTCTCTTACACTAATTGATCAAACACATTTAGAAGCAATTTTATTGCCTTAGTGCACCGATGACAACTTACTTGAAGGATCTTACTCAATCCATAGGTAGGTATGGTGGACTCTCAAAACATGAGTTTGGGTTTAGGATTTTTGGATGCACAAGTAGTATCTCTACTTAGTGCGGAATTTTTGGCTAGAAAAGATATTGAGCAAGCACCACATGTTGAAGGATCTATGACAATATAACTTCTATGTGAATATGAATAAACATAAATCATTACGTTGTCTTCCTTGTCCAACGTCAACAATTTTGGCATATAATATTTAATGAGGATTCACAATCATAAAAGATGTCCAAGATAGTGTATTTGCATGTGAATCTTCTCTTCCCTTATTAGTTCTTTCATGAATTGCATCATTGACCAATGCTATGTTTGTCAATCTCCAATAAATTTTACCACTTATATTTTTCCTTATGTGATGTCATTACTTACTATAAGATTAGCATATGATCTTTTTCATTTATTTCCTTTTTATTTTGATTGCAACAAGAAAGTAAAGAAGCAAAAGTTCAAACTAAACTTTATTATATAACTCTCACTCAGTTACATAGATAGATAGATCACGAAACTAGCACTCGAAAATAGATCATACTAAGCTTTTTTTCAACTAAATCATGAAATAGCTAAGGACCGAACTAAAATAGGTAAAGGTAAATAAAAGTGATGGTGATACAATACCGGGGCATCTCCCCCAAGCTTGGCTCAAGCCAAGGGGAGTGCCCATACCCGTGTACTCAAGTCTCCTTTGGTGGTGAAGATGATGAAGGTGGTGGTGATGAGGTAGCCTTCTTCTTCAACTTATACTTGAGCATACAATTTTCCTCCCTTAGATCCTCATTCTCTAATTCGAGCTTTAATATCTTTTTGCATAATGCCGCCTTGCTCTCCTGCAGAAAACGAGATGGAATAAATTGAACCTTAGGTTTGTATCCTTTAGGGAGGCTTGACTTCTTGAATTCCACATGCATGTCTCCAGGCTGAGGTAGTGGGTCATCCTCTTCTTCAGAGCTATCATCCTTTGCTTCCTTCATGTTGGCGTCTTCTTCCTCATCTGTGGTCCATCCATAATGATCCACCTTTCCATAGACCTTAGGGTTTGCAATATAGTCAGTAACATAGTTCTCCCCCTCTGAATCTTGAGACGACATATTTTTAGATCTGACAGAAAAACAGAACGAAACAAGAACAGAGGATACTTCTGCGATGCGGTGGTCAAAACAATCAGGGGTATATATAAAGATTTTTTTATCTTGGGAAGCAACAATATGGAAGGAAAACGGAGTCGGGAAGGTGCTCGAGGGGGGCACAACCCACCAGGGCGTGCCAGGGGGCAGGCGCGCCCTGGTGTATCGTGCTCACCTCGGTTGCTTTCCTGTTTATTTTTTATTTTCCTAATTTTTGTAATATTCCAAAACTAACAGAAAATATTTTGTGGATTTTTCGGAGTCCGTTTACTTACCGTATCACGTACCTCCTCTTTTCAGGATTCTGGAGTGTTCCGGAAGGTTTCTTTTATGTGTTCCTCCGGTGTCATGGTTTGGATAATATTGCTTTCAACATTAATAGGCGTACCTGAAATATAGTGTTTAATTCTTTGTCCATTGACCACCTTCGGGTTAGTACCTTCGGCATTATTAATCTTGATAGCTCCAAAACGATAAACCTCTTCGATAATATATGATCCTTCCCATTTGGAAAGAAGTTTTCCTGCAAAAAAATTAAAACGAGAGTTGTACAAAAGAACATATTCACCAACTTTGAATTCCCGCTTTTGGATTCTTTTGTCATGCCATCTTTTAACCTTTTCTTTGAATAGTTTGGCATTTTCATAAGCTTGGGTTCTCCATTCATCTAGTGAGCTAATATCAAATAACCTCTTTTCACCGGCAAGTTTGAAGTCATAATTGAGTTCTTTAATTGCCCAAAATGCTTTATCACTAGTAGAATGTCGATCAGTAGTCCAGGTCGGGATGTGCCTTTAGTACCGGTTCCCCAACCGATACTAAAGGGTCGGGACTAAAGGTCCAGACCTTTAGTACAGGTTGGACCACAGACCGGTACTAAAGGCCCACCACGTGGCTGCCTGCGTGGGCTGGTGGTGGAAGACCTTTAGTACCGGTTGGTGATACCAACTGGTACTAAGTGTTCTATTTTTTTGTTTTCACTTTTAATTAGGTTTTAGTTTTCCTCTCTATTTATTGTGTTTTCCATTCATTTCAAATTTATTTTACGGTGCTACATACTGTAAACATTAATTACACAAGTTGATGCATATATATATGTAATATAATATACAATATCTCATACACAGTATATATACAAATGGAATTACACATCCATATATATTGTGGACTTATAACTTAAGGCCCAAAACCCGGCCGGGACTAGCTAGCTAGTGCTCCGGATGAAATCTCAGTTTTCTACTACTGATTTGCTGGCATTATTGAGGCGGCGGTAAGTAATAGTGCTCTCCGTTTACATCAATGACATATTGAAGAAGAAATGCCGCAAATTCCTCTTGAAGTGCTACAAAGCGTTTCTCGGGTGAGAGCTTCGACATCATCTGCCAAACCTGGAGTTGTCTTTCACGTGCTCCTCTGCGACGTATACGGCCTTCGGTCTGGAGGCGAATGTTCTCGCAGAGGAAGTATCCACATAAATTTGTCCCCTGATCTTGCTTCGCGCACTTTGCAAAAGAATAGAATTCAATAAGATAATTAATAATCAAGCATGATAATGGTATTGAAACTAGAATTAAAGAGATGAGCGGACCTAGTAGTACTACTTAATTACCTGCATCTTTTGCCACTTTAGCTTCGGTTTCCATTGACGACCGTGATGGTTTTTTTCTATCATCTTTTTCCAAACACTACGCGGCAAAGAAAAAGAATGAAAGAGTTATTATAATTACTTTTGATATCAGGAAATAATGAAAGAAAGCGAGGTCAATAAAGATTGAAATTACCGTTCTATCATAAAATACAAGTCCACGTATGATTGTTCTAGTGTATCTAGTGAGTCGTACACTTGAACAAGTCCATCCGCGAGGATAATATTTAGGAGGATATAGTGGTCTCTGCGCAGAAGTTTATATAATTAAGCAGGCATGCATATAACTCATCAACTACACTTGACAGCGAGCTAGTAAGCAAAAATAGAATTTGTAGTATACAAGAGAGTAAACACTCACCCCATGTTGTAAGGAAATATTATAGTAGATTTGGTATTCATTAGTGCCTCTAGAAAATTTTCCAAGAGATCTTCTGTGTCCTTGGCATAATGTTTTACCACATGACCATTAACGGTATTTGGGTCGATGAACCCAATGTCATCGATTCCCTCTTGTTTCAATTCCCACATCTTCAATCTGCATAATAGCGTAGAAAAGAACATATATAGTGAGGATAAGCTAATGAACGATATCTTAGCTAGAGACTTAAATTATTAAAGATATAAATCACTTACAGACAATAGCAACCGATGAGACTTTTGTCGATAGAGTCCATGTGGTATAACTGGAAAAGTTCTGAGAATTCAAGACATATGTCACATGCATTGACGTAATGCTCTTTCCTTACTTTGACCATGACCGCCGTCTCCCCTCGCTTTACTTCACGCAGGTACCAATCATGCAACCGTCGCATCGCATTTGGTAGTTCCTTGCACTGCTCGGGTGTGACAAGTGGTTTTCCGACGGCATATTGCATTGCGTACTCAGTTGCACCGTACCAGCGGAATTCCTCGATGCCAAGGATTTGGCCAAGAGTGAGACCTGCAGCCTCTACTTCTTTGAGGTCGATTGGGTTGCCTTGCACGTCGACTGGTTGGATCGATTGCTTGCTTGGATTGGTACTCACCTTGAGCGGAGAGATCGATTGCTTGGATTGTTCTCCGAGCTGGGGAACTGTTTTCCCGATCGTAGTACCACCTGTCGTTGATGCCGTACTTCCCGACTTCTTCCTTGGGCTGGGCCGACTTCTCTGCTCACTTGCCTTCTGAATCTGTCGCTCATAGTGTGTCGGCATACGCTCGACATATGCCGGGGGTCGATCAATAAAGTGTTCCATAAAGTGCTCTTGGACTTCCTTGGGTATTACCTCCTTTGGCGTCACGGTCTTCTTCGCAAAAAAGGCTTTCACTTGGCGATCGCTTTCAATTTCGTTTTCCTCTGGTGTCATGTCGTAAGGCAGCTTCCTTTTGGCCGGAGGCTCGGGTTTCTTCTTTGCTTTCCTCCGAAGAGGACTACTGGTGGCCTTCCTCTTTTGGGAGCCCTGCTGGCGGGACCGCTGCCGGGGTGGAGTCGGCTCACGCGGCGGAGATCGATATCGATGATATGGACTCGCGTCGTGCTCCGTCCCGAGGTTGGGAGGACTGCTGGCGAGGTGGGGAGGACTGCTGGCGAGGTGGGACGCCTCTCGAGGTGGGGAGGACTGCTGGGGAGGTGGGGAGGACTGCTGGCGAGGTGGGGAGGACTGCTGGCGAGGTGGGGAGGACTGCTGGCGCTGCGATGCCTCTGGCTGGGATCCCTCGCGCTGGACATCGATACTCGGAGGAGCCGGTGGCCTTAGCGCCGTTTGTGGAATGACGATGCAGTCCTTACTCCATAGAATGATACCACGGCCGGCTTCTGCCAGTGTGGACTCCCCCTCACCTCCAGGGATGTCAAGCAATAGTTCATCATATCCTGGCTCTATTGCGTCCACCGCGACACAAGCATACCCAGCTGGAACCGGATTGCAATGCCAGAGAACACCAGGTGTATTTGTTAAAGCATAGCCCGTCGCGACCCGCACGGGTATGTTCTTCATTTTCTGGATTAGCTCACAAGATGTCTTCTCGGTGATATCATCCACGGGGGTGTGACCCAGCGGTGACCCCGTGGAACCCACGCTGCTTTTCGGCAGTGTACATGGGACGGGTTCCCCTGCCTCCTGCTGCGGAGTTTCCCTTTGCTGGGTCAGTACCTGTATCTGCCTCTGCTGCTGCTCGTACTTCTGTTCCAACTTTGAAAGTCGGTCTGCTTCCACCTTCTTTTTTCTCGAACGGCTTTTATAACTGTCCTTCCATCCCGCAAACCCCTCGTACCACGGAACAACGCCCACGCCTCGTGTTCGTCCTCCGTGTTCGGGATTCCCGAGGGCGAGTGTAAGCTCGTCGTTCTCTCTATCGGGGTGAAACCGTCCTTCTTGGGCAGCTTTTATTGCTTCAATCAACTCATCTGATGCATGCTTCAGACTGGCCAGTGCAATAATCTTCCCTGTTGCTGGGTCCAACTTTCCCCCATGCGCAAAAAACCAATTCCTGCACCTCTTGGGCCAGTTGAAGGTTACTGGAGTGATCCCTTCAGCAAGCATCTTATTCTCTAATGCATCCCACTTAGGAATGGCTGACTTGTATCCACATGTCCCTAGTTTATGGTGATACTCTTTTTCTTCGCATTTATCTGATTCTTTGCCGACTTCTCCATAGCAGCTTCCGATGTCTTGTACTCGATAAATGTGTCCCAGTGATTCCTTACCTTCTCGTATATTCCTATGAATTCGGGCGCCTTCTGGCCTCTAGCGTTGTACTCGGTCCATAATCTTTTCTTCCAAGTCTGGAACGCGCCGGCCATCTTATGGAGAGCAAACTCCTTGACTTTGTCCCTTTGGCGCTCCGAGAGAGAATCTGGTAGGATGAAATGCTCCATGAGATCTCGCCAAAGGGCATCTTTAATTCTTGTATCGACATAATTCACTCCTGGTTTTGGGTTGTTTGGTTGAATCCATTCTTGCATTGTGATCGGGACTCCATCCCTAACAACCACTCCGCATTGACGCACAAATGTCTTGGCATTGGCATCAGGGTGAGTCGGTGCGCCATCATGTTTGAAAGCATCAAGATTGAGCTTTACGTTGCCGTCCAATATTTTGGCACCACCTCATACCTTTCTACTAGATTGGCTCGATCCGGAGGGCTGATAATTAAAAGAAAAAAGATTTGTTAATATATATATATATATATACAAATCAATTAATACACATGTAATGATCACCAGAGGCTAATATGTGTATATACCTCGCCGGACATTGTTAGTTGTTCCGGATTTTGGAACATAAGTTGTTCTTCCTCGGCCTCACATCCATCACCGTAATCGTTCAGATATTGTGAGCCGTCATCATCATGTGATTAACCCTGAAGGTCCGCTGGGTTTTCGGAGGAGCGTATCATGTCGAAGATGTCCTCTTCATGAGCTCTACCGGTATTGTCCATAGCTTAATAACTAATCCATAATAATATAGATAAAACAAATTAGTATTCAAATTAGCATGCATTCAAGAAGCAAAATAACTGATAGTTAATTAATAATGCATCATCGAATACATATATAGTAGTTAATATATCGATCTAGCTAGAACCCTAGCGCCCGGCGGATATCGGGGCGGGCGGTGAACACCCAAAGAGAAGGAACCATCACAGGAACATAGCTCCAGTGAGATCCCTGAAGAATCTGCCAGGTATTGTCGGACCTGGCCTCCAAAGCTGCCATGTAGCGACGGACGTGCTCGTTCTCCTTGCTGACATGGTACTGTACCACCTCCGCGGGGGACTCAAGCCTCCGAATCGTCCGTGGCCCATGCGGCCGCCACCACAGAACCTCCGGGTCGACGACGGGCTGGCTCCTCATCAAGCTACTCCGCCCGGAAGGCAGCACCTCCCAGTACCAGCCTGGCGGAGCCCAGTCCCTGACAGGGCCCCTCGGCTCAAGCAAGTGACCTCCTCCGGCGACTCGACGACGAGGATGCGGGATCGGCATCGTCGACGTCGAGAAGAAACACTTAATTATGAAAACAAATTAAATAAAACTTAGCAAAATTAACACTTAGCATCTAACCAATTAAATAACACTTAACAAATTAAATAACACTTAGCATCTAACAAAATTAACACATACCCTAATAACCTAAGAACCTAACTAACTAACTAACTAAACTAACCTAACCTAACTAACCTGATAACCTAACTAACTAACTAACTAACTAACTAAATAGGGGTGCTGTGTCGTGGTCGGGGTCGGGGTGTCGGGGGTGTCATGTCGGGGTGTCGGGGGTGTCGTGTCGGGGTAGGGGTGCTGTGTCGTGGTCGGGGGTGCCGTGTCAGGGTGTCGTGTCGTGGTCGGGGGTGCCATGTCGGGGTGTTGGGGGGTGTCGTGTCGGGGTCGGGGTGTCGAGGGTGCCGTGTCGGGGTGTCGTGTCGGGGGTCGAGTTGTCGGTGATGTCGTGTCGGGGGTCGGGGTGCCGTGTCGGGGTCGGGTCGGGGTTTCGGGGTGTCGTTTTCTTCTTCTTCCCCTCTTCTTCTTTTTTTCCTCTTTTTCCTTTTCTTCTTCTTCCTCTTCTTCCTTTTCTTCCTTTTCTTCTTCTTCTTCTTCTTCTTCTTCTTCTTCTTCTTCTTCTCCTCCTCCTCTCCTCTTTTTTCTTGTTCTTCTTCTTCTTCTTCTTCTTTTTTTCTTCTCCTCCTCCTCTTCTTCTTCTCCTCCTCTCCTCTTTTTTTCTTGTTCTTCTTCTTCTTTTTTCTTCTCCTCCTCCTCTTCTTCTTTTTCTTATTCTTATTCTTCTTCTTATTATTATTTTTTCTTCTTTTCCTTTTTTCTTTTTCCTTTTTTTCCTTCTTCTTTTTTTATTCTAGGTTTTTTTACATTAACATTTTATTTTTCCTTTAAGCTAAGTAACCCTATCATAGACACAGAGTTAATCTAGAGTTAAAATAAACTAAAACTAATTAGCTAGGGGTCCCACCTGTCATAGACTAAAACTAAAACTAATTCAACTAAAACTAATTCACAGAGTTAATCTAGAGTTTAATTAATTAGTGGATTAGGGGGCGGCCCCACTTGTCATTGACTAGGGCCTGCCCAGTCAGCACAGTTGACTGGGTCAACAGGTCAACTGGGGCCCGCGGGCCCACTGGCCAGCTACCCTGGGGGTGGGGCTGGCTGGCCACGTCAGTAGGCCGTGCTGGAGTTGCTCCGGCGAGCCGCGCCGGAGTTGACTGGATCGGGTGGGCGCGCGGAGGGGCAAGGGGGAGGGGAGAGGCTCACCGAGGGAGCTCGCCGGAGGGGGGAGGACGCGTCGGGGCAGCGAGGTCGGGGCGGCGCGCGGCGTCGGGGCGGTGGGGTCGGGGCGGCAGGCTCGGGGCGGCGCGCGGCGTCGGGGCGGCGGGCTCGGGGCGGCGAGCGGCGTCGGGGTGGCGGGCTCGTGCGCGACGGGCGGCGGCGACGGCAGATTTCGGCAGCCTGACGGCGTCGTTTTGTCCTTGTCCCGGTGCGTGGGTCGGCCCGGGACGAAGGGATAGTATTTATACCTAGGCACCCTTTAGTACCGGTGCGTGGCTCGCACCGGTACTAAAGAACCTTTAGTACCGGTGCGAGACACGCACCGGTACTAAAGGTCCTCCCCAAAAAATGCGCGGGGCGGTGGACCTTTAGTACCGGTGCGTTGCTCGCACCGGTACTAAAGGTTTTTTAATTCAATATTCATTATTATTTTCAGGAAAACCCCTAAACTTTAAAAAATCATAGAAAAAAAATCTATGACTCCAATGGAAATAAATAATATATGAAAAAATATCAGAAAAATATAAAGAATCTGTTTATGGCATTTCCATGCATGTTTGAACAACTTCAACTGCTGTATAAGACAATTTGATTAAATGGCATTTGAAATGTCATATCTCGAGTTTGAAAAGCAGTATAAATGAACTCTGAAAAGGTTGTAACTTGGCATGACATCATAATTTCACCCACATAGCAACTTCTAAAGAGTTGAGAGGGTTACGGCAAAAACTGGATGCACTTCGTGTACAAATTGGACAATCTCTTTCGAAGTATGAGGGTTTCGGACGAAAGCTCATTTATTACAAAGGGATTTCATTTTTAATAACTTATTTTAACTCCATACTTTTTGTGTGTTCAATATGCACCATTCAAAGGCACATCATCAATTTTCAACCCTTTCTGACTTCATTTGATATTTTTCATGCATTTAATGATTTATTTTGAGCTAAATGACCCTGAGTTTGAAAAGCAGTACAAATGAACTCTGAAAAGGTTGTAACTTGGCATGACATCATAATTTCACCCACATAGCAACTTCTAAAGAGTTGAGAGGGTTACGGCAAAAACTGGATGCACTTCGTGTACAAATTGGACAATCTCTTTCGAAGTATGAGGGTTTCGGACGAAAACTCATCTATTACAAAGGGATTTCATTTTTAATAACTTATTTTAACTCCATACTTTTTGTGTGTTCAATATGCACCATTCAAAGGCACATCATCAATTTTCAACCCTTTCTGACTTAATATTACCGTGTTTTATCATTATATTCAATTTGGTGAGTTCTAGGTTATTTTAAATGGGTGTTTTATATTTTTTTTTGTTGCATAAATTTTATATAATTTTAAGTTTATAAAAGCTTTTTAGTTAATTATTTTTGCTATTGAAGAATATTATAGTTTTGTTTTAGTTGATCATAACAAAATATTTTAACTGAGCCACCAACCGGGACTAAAGGCCTTGTCCTGGGAGTGGCTAAAATTTAGTCCCACCTCGCCAAGCGAGAGGGACTCGCAGCGGTTTATAAGCCCTGAGTGCAGAGACGAAGAAAGATGAAGGAGAGGCACAATGCTCACCTGCACGTTGCTTAGTTTCAAGCCTTGAGGAAATGGTGTAGACTGCACGAAGCTATCTGCAGTTTCTCAAGGCCTGAAGCTAAGCAACGTGCAGGTGAGCATTGCGCCTCTCCTTCATTTTTAATAACTTATTTTAACTCCGGACATTTGAAAAGCAGTACAAATGAACTCTGAAAAGGTTGTAACTTGGCATGACATCATAATTTCACCCACATAGCAACTTCTAAAGAGTTGAGAGGGTTACTGTTACACTTCGTGTACAAACTGGATGCACTTCGTGTACAAACTGTTACAAAGATACCATGCTAGAAAATGCATGCATGTCCTTCACATAGAAAGTGATGACGGTGAAGCCGGTCACATCCCATAGTGGGATCTCGCGGTGTAAGACTTTTTCTGCGTGTTTGTCCCTTGCTTATGATTGCGTCGTAACCATGGAGAATTTCATCATTTAACAGGATGCTTGGGTCAGTCTTCACTCTGAAGGGAGGGATTTCATGAAACTTTTCATAATCTTCTGACATGTCTGTCTTGTCCTCCACTCCCACAATGTTTCTTTTCCCTGAAAGAACTATGT
The DNA here is from genome assembly GCA_039707655.1 of Elymus sibiricus. Lineage (NCBI taxonomy): Eukaryota > Viridiplantae > Streptophyta > Magnoliopsida > Poales > Poaceae > Elymus > Elymus sibiricus. Next base: position 199,694,777 of record CM077663.1, on the reverse strand, counting down.
GGCGCTTTGGCTCATCGTATGATGTATTCGCTTCCTTATCTTTTTTTCTCCTCGGTTTGCTAGACATGTCCTTCACATAGAAAACCCGAGCCACATCATTGGCTAGGACGAATGAGTCGTCTGTGTATCCAAAATTGATGAGATCCACTGTTGTCATTCCGTACTACGGGTCTACCTGTACCCCGCCTCCAGTATATTTGACCCATTTGCACCGAAACAAAGGGACCTTAAGATCAGGTCCATAGTCAAGTTCCCATATCTCCTCTATGTAACCATAATATGTGTCTTGAAAGTTGGTTGCATCATAGCGGACACCACTGTTTTGGTTGGTGCTCTTTTTATCTTGGGCGATCATGTAAAATGTATTCCCATTTATCTCGTACCCTTTGAAAGTCGTTACAGTCGAACTTGGTGTCTTGGCCAACTAGTACAGTTCATCTGGAACATCGTTGTCATTGATGAGCTTTGTTTGCAACCAACCGGCAAAAGTCTCCATGTGTTTACGTTCAATCCAGGGGTCAGACTGCTCCGGGTTCTTGGACTGTACAATATCCTTGTGTTCCTCCATATATGGAGTCACCAAGGTGGAATTTTGTAGAACCGTGTAGTGTGCTTGAGTGAAAGAATGCCCGTCCATATTTATTGCTTCTTTCTTTCCTAATGTGCCTTTTCCACCTAGTCTCCCCTCATGCCGCGATTCAGGAAGACCAATCGGCTTAATGTCAGGAACAAAGTCAACACAAAACTCAATAACCTCCTCTGTTCCATATCCCTTGGTGATGCTTCCTTCTGGCCTAGCACGGTTATGAACATATTTCTTTAAGACTCCCATGAACCTCTCGAAGGGGAACATATTGTGTAGAAATACACGACCCAGAATGTTAATCTCTTCGACTAGGTGAACTAGAACGTGCGTCATAATATTGAAGAAGGATGGAGGGAACACCAACTCGAAACTGACAAGACATTGGACCAGGTCATTCTGTAACCTTGGTAGGATTTCTGGATCGATTACCTTCTGAGAAATTGCATTGAGGAATGCGCATAGCTTCACAATGGCTAATCGAACATTTTCCGGTAGAAGCCCCCTAAGTGCAACCGGAAGTAATTGCGTCATAATCACGTGGCAGTCATGAGACTTTAGATTTTGAAATTTTTTCTCTGCCATATTTATTATTCCCTTTATATTCGACGAGAAGCCAGACGGGACCTTGATACTGAGCAGGCATGCTAAAAAGATTTCCTTCTCTTCTTTCGTAAGAGCGTAGCTGGCAGGACCTTGATACTGCTTTGGAGGCATGCCGTCTTTTTCGTAATTCTTTGCTTGTCCTCCCGTGCCTCCGGTGTATCTTTTGTCTTTCCATACACGCCCAAGAAGCCTTGCAGGTTCACACAAAGATTCTTCGTCACGTGCATCACGTCGATTGCATTGCGGACCTCTAGGGCTTTCCAATATTCAAGTTCCCAAAATATAGATTTCTTCTTCCACATGGGTGCGTGTCCGTTGGCGTCATTCGGAACAGATTGTCCGCCAGGACCCTTTCCAAAGATTACCTGTAAATCCTTGACCATATCAAATATATATTCACCAGTACGGAGGCCAAGCTTCTTCCGGTTATCTGGCTCACCTTTGAAATGGTTGCCTGCCTTTCTTAAGATATGCTTGATCGGTAGAAATCGACGATGTCCCAGGTACACATTCTTCTTACATTTATCCAAATATATGCTTTCAGTATCATCTAAATAGTGCGTGCATGCATTGTATCCCTTGTTTGAATGTCCTGAAAGGTTACTAAGAGCAGGCTAATCATTGATGGTTACAAACAGCAACGCTCGTAGGTCAATTTCCTTCTATGTGTGCGCATCCCACACACGTACACCTGGTTTTTTCCACAACTATAGAAGTTCATCAACTAGTGGCCTTAGGTATACATCAATGTCGTTGCCGGGTTGCTTAGGGCCTTGGATGAGCACTGGCATCATAATGAATTTCCGCTTCATGCACAACCAAGGAGGAAGGTTGTAGATACATAGAGTCACGGGCCAGGTGCTGTGACTGGAGCTTAGCTACCCAAAAGGATTCATGCCGTCTGTACTAAGACCAAACCATAAGTTCGTTGCGTCAGCTGCAAAGTCCTCGAACTCCCTCTCAATTTTTCTCCACTGCGACCCATTAGCGGGTGCTCTCAACATCCCGTCTTTCTTACGTTCTTCTTTGTGCCATCGCAACAACTTGGCATGCTCTTTGTTTTGGAACAAACATTTCAATCGTGGTATTATAGGAGCATACCACATCACCTTGGCAGGAACCCTCTTCCTGTGGCGTTCGCCCTCCACATCACCAGGGTCATCGCGGGGGATCTTATAGCGCAGTGCACCGCATACCGGGCATGCATCCAAATTCTCGTACTCCTCACCGCGGTAGAGGATGCAGTCATTAGGGCATGCATGTATCTTCTGCACCTCTACTCCTAGAGGGCAGACAACCTTCTTTGCTTCGTACGTACTTTCAGGCAATTCGTTATCCTTTGGAAGCATCTTCTTTATCATTATCAGCAATTCTTGAAATCCCTTGTCAGTTACACCATTCTTCGCCTTCCATTGCAGCAATTCCAGCGTGGTACTCAGTTTTTTCTGGTCATCTTCACAATTTGGATACAATAATTTCTTGTGATCCTCTAACATGCGTTTCAACTTCAACCTCTCCTTGTCACTTTCGCAGTTTCTCTTTGCATCAGCAATGACCCGACCCAAATCATCAGCGGGCTCATCTGATGCCTCTTCTTCAGCTTCCCCCATTGATGCCTCTTCTTAAGCTTCCCCCATTGTTGTATCGGCGAAAGGATAGTTGTCATCATCCTCTTCTTCTTCATTGTCTTCCATTATAACCCCTCTTTCTCCGTGCTTGGTCCAACAGCTATAGCCGGACATGAAACCGGACTTCAGGAGGTGGTAGTGAAGGGTTTTTGAGGTAGAGTAATTCCTATCATTCTTACAGTCACGACATGGACAACACATGAAACCATTCTGCTTGTTTGCCTCGGCCACACGAATAAAATCATGCAGGCCATTAAGAAACCCTGGACTTAGTCGGTCATTGTACATCCATTGCCGGCTCATGTTCACTACACAACATCAAAGTGACCAAATTAATACAACTTCATCATCACATTACAACCAAAAGTAGAGCTAGCAGTGACCAAATGTTATTACTGCAAATAATAGATACTTATAGTTCATACATATATCTCATAAAACAACATACAACTATCTAAAACAGGTAAATGCAACAACAAATGCGATCATAATCGCAACTAAAGTAACAATTGAGCCAACGGCATAATGATACCAAGCCTCTTTATCAATGGCATATTTTCTAATCTTTCTAAGCTTCAAGCGCATTCCAGCCATCTTGTTCTTGTGATCATCGACGATATCGGCAACATGCAACTCCAATCCCATCTTCTCATCTTCAGTTCTTTTCAATTTTTCTTTCAAATGATCAATTTCTTTTTCAGCTTGTGTTAATTTCTCGAGCAGAATTGCATAGTCGGTTGGAATTTCTGGTTCAACTACTTCCTATAGATAAAAACATCTACGTCAATTTGGTGGCATAATTAATTGTCATAGACATTAGATGATGTGTGAAATAGTTATAAAAGATAACGACATACCACATCATCTGAATCATAGACTGGACGAGGGCCGACGTGGGCTGATACCATAACCATGACACTATAGAATAACTAACAATAATAGAAGTAAGTAAATCGTACACGCAGCTATCTAAATCATACAAGTAATTTTTTTTAACAAAAAGGTTTTAAGAAGAACAAGAGGCTCACCAAGGTGGCCGGTGCCGCGACGAGACGGTGCGGACGATCGACGGTGGTTAGGATGGGGATGGGAAGGCACCAAATAAACCACACCTACACATATGCAACCTAACAAGTTAATTTGAGCTCAAATTGCATATAAATCAAATAAACTCCCACATAATGACCACTCCTCCAAAACCTAGCTAGAACCCACAAATCACATATCTTTGAGCATACCACAAGCTAATCTAGCAATGAGAGATGAAGGAGCAAAGTTGCTAACCTTTATGAACACTTGGATAGATGGGTGCCTTTAAATCTTGACAAATCCTTCGCAAAATGGAGGATTAGCTTCGAGCAAGAAGAAGAACAGGGGAGAAAATAGAGAAATGAGAGCCCCTTCGATCGGTTGCGGACGAAGCGTATATGTAGGAAGTCTTTAGTACCGGCTGGTGACACCAACCGGTACTAAAGGTTTCCCTTTAGTACCGGCTGGTGATCTTTAGTACCGGTTGGTATCACCAGCCGGTACTAAAGGTGCAAGCGGGGCCCAAGTCTGACCAATAGCCTGCCACGCCCCCTTTAGTACCGGCTCGTGACACGAACCGGTACTAAAGATCGCTCACGAGCCGGTACTAAAGGTCGCCCTGCTCCTAGCCGTTGGAGCCGGCACGAACCGGGACTAATACCATCTTTAGTACCGGCTCGTGACCAGACCGGGACTAATGCTCGGGACGAAAGGTCTGTTTTCTACTAGTGTATGTTCTAACTCTAGAGGCAAATGACAAGCTTTTCCATATACCATTTTGTATGGAGACATACCCATAGGATTTTGTAAGCTGTTCGATAGGCTCAAAGTGCATCATCTAGTTTCTTAGACCAATTCTTTCGGGACCTATTGATAGTTTTTAGTAATATTAATTTTATTTCTCTATTGCTAAGTTCAACTTGACCACTAGGTTGAGGATGATAGGGTGATGCAATTCTATGGTTAACATCATATTTAGCAAGCATTTTACGGAAAGCACCATGAATAAAGTGTGAACCACCATCAGTCCTTAAATATCTAGGGACTCCAAAACTCGGGAAAATAACTTCTTTAAGCATTTTAATGGAGGTGTTATGATCAGCACTACTAGTTGGAATAGCTTCTACCCACTTAGTGACATAATCAAAAGCAACCAAAATATGAGTATACCCATTAGAGGAAGGAAAAGGTCCCATATAGTCAAACCCCCAAACATCAAATGGTTCAACAACAAGTGAATAATTCATAGGCATTTCCTGACGCTTACCGATATTACCAATTATTTGACATTCATCACAAGACAAGACAAACTTACGGGCATCCTTGAAGAGAGTAGGCCAATAAAAACTAGATTGCAATACCTTGTGAGCAGTTCTATCTCCCGCATGATGTCCTCCATAGGCTTCGGAATGACATTTCCATAGGATTTGTTCCTGTTCATGCTGAAGTACACCACGTCTAATAATACCATCTACCCCTTCTTTATAAAGATGTGGGTCATCCCAAAAGTAATGTCTTAAATCATAGAAGAATTTTTTATTTTGTTGGTATGTGAAACTAGGTGGTATATATTTAGCAACAATGTAGTTAGCATAATCAACATACCAAGGAGTATTTTGAGAAACATTTATTGCAGCTAACTGTTCATCAGGAAAACTATCATCAATAGGTAGTGGGTCATCAAGAATATTTTCTAACCTAGACAAGTTATCAACTACGGGGTTCTCAGGTCCCTTCCTATCAGTGATATGTAAATCAAATTCTTGAAGCAAGAGAACCCACCTAATGAGTCTAGGTTTAGCATCTTTCTTTTCCATAAGATATTTTATAGCAAAATGATCAGTGTGAACAATAACTTTGGAATCAACAATGTAAGATCTAAATTTATCACAAGAAAACACAACTGCTAAAAATTCTTTTTCAGTAGTAGCATAATTTCTTTGGGCACTGTCTAGAGTTTTGCTAGCATAATGGATAACATTTAATTTCTTATCAACTCTTTGTCCTAGAATAGCACCAACAGCATAATCACTAGCATCACACATAATTTCAAAAGGCAAGTTCCAATCAGATGGATGAACAATAGGTGCAAAAGTTAAGGCTTTCTTGAGTGTTTCAAAGGCTTCTACACAATCATCACCAAAAACAAATGGAATATCCTTTTGTAAAAGATTAGTAAGAGGCCTAGAAATTTTAGAGAAGTCTTTAATAAACCTCCTATGGAAACCAGCATGACCAAGGAAACTCCGAATACCTTTAATATCTTTAGGACACGACATTTTCTCAATTGCATCAACTTTAGCTTTATCCACCTCAATACCTCGTTTAGATATTTTATGCCCCAAGACAATACCTTCATTAACCATAAAGTGACACGTCTCCCAATTCAAGACAAGATTAGTTTGTTCACAGCTCTGCAAAACTCGATCAAGGTTGCTTAAGCAATCATCAAAAGAAGTTCCGTAAACGGGAAAATCAACCATGAAAACCTCCACAATCTTTTCATAAAAATCAGAGAATATAGCAGTCATACATCTTTGAAAGGTAGCAGGTGCATTGCATAAACCAAAAGGCATACGTCTATAAGCATAGGTTCCAAAAGGACAAGTAAAGGTAGTTTTCTCTTGATCAGGTTGTGATACAGGTATTTGAGAGAAACCAGAATATCCATCCAGAAAACAAAAGTGTGTGTGCTTAGATAATAATCTTTCTAGCATTTCATCAATGAAAGGCAGAGGGCAATGATCTTTTCTAGTAGCTTTATTTAATTTTCTAAAATCAATTACCATTCTATAGCCAGTGACAATTCTCTGTGGGATAAGTTCATTTTTATCATTAGGAACAACAGTAATACCTCCCTTCTTACGGACACAATGAACGGGACTTACCTATCTACTATCAGCTATGGGATAAAGTATACCTGCTTCTAGATGCTTTAATATTTCAGTTCTTACCACTTCTTTCATCTTAGGATTCAAACGTCGTTGGTGATCAACAATGGGTTTAGCATCAAGTTCCATATTAATCTTGTGCTGACATAGAGTGGGACTAATGCCCTTAAGATCATCAAGAGTATATCCAATAGCAGCCCGATGCTTCCACATAATTTTTAATAATCTTTCTTCTTCGTGTTCTGAAAGGTTAGCACTATGATGAGGACATGACTACCTTGGATACGCCAAAAATATTGCATACATACATATTTGTGAGGTGATTTATTATAATAATTATGCAATAATTTATTTATGTTATCCGGAACATAAATACTTCACCTATTTTTATTTTATGCATAAATGCAGAATGACCGAACACTTGTATGAACCACGTGTGATGACAAAGGAAGAGGAAATGGTTGGGTGCTATTCAAGAGGTCCTCTCACATCAAAGGAAATAATTAGGTGATGTTCAAGAAGTTTTGTCACATCACTTTTAGCCCAAGAGAAAATAGAGTCCAAGTCTCTCACGTTTTGGACTCAGATTCGGACTTCACAGACACACCTGTGTCAAAACGCAAAGAACTTTTTCATCCGGACTCCGAATTGGGTCATTCTTTTTTTGTTCGAAAGTATATTTCATATGCATTCCATCCGAATTGGACTCACCTTAAAATTCATCCGGAGCGTGGATATATTGATGAAACAATCTGACATTGTAGAAGAATCCGAGTCAAACTACAAGTCCAAAGGTGTTGCATCACCTACACTTGTGCCCATGGGCCTTGTACGCCCTAGGGTTAGTTTTAGGCTGCCTTGGGACGTCCTCCCACCTCCTTGGCCGCCACCCCTTGCTCCTATGTAAATAGATCAATCTAGTAGATTTTTCTTTGGGTTTTGTTTAGTTAAAAGTTAGCCATTGCAACTTCGTGTACTTCGTTTGTGTCCAATGACCAGACCAAGACCGCTTTCGGAACCCCACCTTTATCAATACTTCATCTATATTTGCAATATTCAGATTGCTTTTATCATATTCTTGCTTGTTCTTCGATTGCTTGCAGGAAGAGACCTTCGTGGTTAGGTTGATCGTGCTCCGGCGTGGTCAATAACCTCTTGGAGTTGGTTTAGCGATTGCTAAGGCGCAACGTCGTGCACGTTTTTAGTCGGATCGTCAAAGTCATCTCCACCAAATCGATATTTATCATCTCATCGAAAGATCGGGACCCTCACCGTCATATCAAGTGGTATCAGTTTTTAGGTTGCTCGGTGAGATTTTACCCGTTTTTCGTAGTTTAGATCGCATCTGTTCTTCGTACCTACAATCCACGAAAAAGCCACAAAGAAAATTAAGGTTAGATCATCATATTCGAACCAATCTGAGCCTTTTAGCAATTTTATGTTCAGTGTTTTGCTTTATTGAATTTGTGTTGCATCGTCGTGTCGAGTTGCTGGTCTTAGCGTCTAGTCTTTTAGAGTTTCAAGTTCTATTCACAAGTTGTCACACCACCGCCACACCATCTTCATCGCTGCTGCCATAAACCACCACAACACCACCGTCATCCCTTCCATTGTCGCCCACCACCATCCATCAATTTCCATCACGTGCTCCCCATCGTTCATTGTCATTAGTCATACTTGAGGTCCTACACATCTACGCTTAATCCAATCTGCATCTTATCTGTTGGAGAAAAAAAAGTGAGAGGAAAAAAGAACAAAAAAAGTGAGAGAAAAATAGAGAGAAGAAAAAAGTACAAAAAAGTGAGAAAAAATAGAGAGAAGAGAAAAAAACAAATTTCGGATCTACCTAGACTCAATCTCGTATCTGAATTCAGATTAAAATCTGTTTTGCGCAGTGTTCAGTAAAACAGGCGTATATTCCTCATACGAAGTCCGTTTTGGCTCTACGAGTACTCAAATTTGAGCTACCGACGAGCTGCATCTGAATAATTTATTAATCTTGTTCATTATTGTCACCTTTAAATCGGCTTCTAAATAGGACTTTTTGCCCTCCGAAGGTCGCGAACACAATTTGTCAATATTTTTCAGGTCCGTTCCCGAATCTTTTGACTCCTCATACAAACTCAGAATTGAGTGATTCTTTTTGCATCGGAAAGCTTGAGGTAGTAGAATTCTTAAGGAAAAATATCAAAAATTTGACATAGTATTTTCTATAGGAAAGTTGCAGAGAGAGTTTTGGTATATCCTGCTTGGCGGTCATTAATCATCATTGTCTTTACTGTCATTGTGATCTTCACTTATATCTTGCTGTCCAGAGCTAATTCATATCATCCGTTGCCGCTATTTGTCTTACGCCATGACTCCATTAGTGTTCTAGGCTCGCGTCTCTAGTACGGTCTAGCCTAGAACAAGCACAGTACCGTTGTTGAGCATTTATTCAACATTGCATCTCTGAATTGATTATTGCTAATCTTTTGCTACCATGTACTAAGCCTTTCAAGCTACACATATTTCTACACCGTGTATACATACGGTCACTTGGTAATCGCTTTACTCAATCTTCGGAGATATTGACACCGTCGGTTGCTGGTTACCACCTATTGCATGGTAAGAACTTGTAAGATATTGATATTTGCTTTACTGTGAGCGCTTTACCACCACATCCTAGTAGTTTATAGGAACATTATTCTAGGATTTTGTTTCTTGTTTTCTACTAATTATGGCAGGTTCCGGGGTTGTTACTTCTTGGGCTTCATCGATCGTGGGAGCAGTGCCACCACCTAAGAAAATACCACAACCGTTACGAGAGGTGCAAAGAGATCCAAATAAAGATTATCAGGTTAATGTTTCTCTACCGCAATTTAATGGACATTTTAGGCCTGCTTTATATATTGAATGGGAGTTTGAAATAAGTGATATATTTGCTTCCCATAATTTTGCTGAACATAAGATAGTTAAGGTCGCAGTTGGTTCTTTCACTGGTTATGCTTCAGTTTGGTGGAGTGAATATTGTCGGTTACACCCTGATTATATACCTACTACTTGGGATGATTTGAAACTTGGCATGAGACACACATTCCTTCCTGCTTATTATACTCGTGACATGATTAAAAAGTTACAACATTTAAAACAAGGTAGTGACACCGTAACGAAATATTATGATGATTTACAAACGACCTTGTTGCATTCCTCATTAGAAGAAAGTGAAGAAAATTGTATGGATAGATTTTGGGGAGCATTAAACCATGATATTCAGGAGATACTAATTTATGAAAAGTGTTATCCTATGGATCGTTTATTTCGTCTTTCTTGCAAAGCTGAACAGGAAATAAAACAACGTGTTCCCCACAAGGAGAACGAGCGCAAGGTGCACATTCCAAGAGTTGATACGGTTGTTCCTTCAACTACTAGGCATACTATGCCCACCACATCAGTTGTTGTGAGGGTTACATCACCTTCACCATGTGACACGTCACCACCGAGAGTGCCTACATCATCTGAGTTGATCATAAGAGGTAATGACAAAGGTACTGATCTTCCACCTCCAGAGGAGTATGACGAATGCCTTGTCAATTCCAATGTACCATGTGATGAGCTACCCATTACTTTGATCACACCACCTATTTTAGAGGACTATGTTCATGATTTGACTTTGCCATGTGATCATATATCAACAATTTTGAGTGCACCCATTGAATTAACTGTTGATCAGAAAGAACCATGTGAATCAGGAAATAAATCAAATTTGGATCAAATATGTTTGAAAATAATTCTGCCACTGTTTAATCATTTTGATATGACCTCCAATTTTGGTGATGATTCTGTGTCAAATGACATGTTGCACGTTTGCTTATTTAAGCATGTTGTAGCATCTAAATTTGGAATAATTCAAGTTTATTTACCAATTTTGGGATGGTTTAATGATAAACATTGTCAATCTTTTGATATGAATAAGGACTTCACTTATATGTGCAAACTGAGTTGCAATATTTTCATGCCTTCTTCTTCTTTTGATAATATTTTGGCTTTATATTTCATGACATTTGAAGTGTGCTCTTGTATAAATGTGTCACATGTGCCACAACTAAGATCAATAAAAATAGATGCCATATACATATACAACATGTACACCTTCTCTATTTTGTTAGCCACATTTCAGACTAAGCAACGCCGAGGACGGCTTTGTTTTCAAGAAGGGGAGGATGATGAGGACATGACTACCTTGGATACGACCAAAAATATTGCATACGTACATATTTGTGAGGTGATTTCTTATAATAATTATGCAATAATTTATTTATGTTATCCGGAAAAAAATACTTCACCTATTTTTATTTTATGCCTAAATGCAGAATGGCCGAACACTTGTATGAACCACGTGTGATGACAAAGGAATAGGAAATGGTTGGGTGCTATTCAATAGGTCCTCTCACATCAAAGGAAATAATTAGGTGATGTTCAAGAAGTTCTCTCATGTCACTTTTAGCCCAAGAAAAAATAGAGTCCAAGTCTAACACGTTCTGGACTCAGATTAGGACTGCACAGACACACCTGTCTCAAAATGCCAAGACTTTTTTCATCCAGACTCCGAATTGGGTGATTTTTTTTTGTTGGAAAATAGATTTCATAAGCGTTCCAGATCAATTGGACTCACCTTAAAATTCATCCGGAGCATGGAGATATTGACGAAACAATCTGACGTTGCAGCAGAATCTGAGTTAAACTACAAGTCCAAAGGTGTTGCATTACCTCCACTTGGGCCCATGGGCCTTGTATGACCTAGGGTTAGTTTTATGCTGCCTTGGGACGTCCTCCCACCTCCTTGGCCGCCACCCCTTGCTCCTATATAAGTAGATCAATCTAGTAGCTTTTTCTTCGGGTTTTGTTTAGTTAAAAGTTAGCCATTGCAACTTCGTGTACTTCATTTGTGTCCAATTACCAAACCAAGACCACTTTCGGAACCCCACCTTTATCAATACTTCATCTATATTTGCAATATTCAGATTGCTTTTATCATATTCTTGCTTGTTCTTCGATTGCTTGCAGGAAGAGACCTTCGTGGTCAGGTTGATCGCGCTCCGGCGTGGTCAATAACCTCTTGGAGTTGGTTTAGCGATCGCTAAGGCGCAACGTCGTGCACATTTTTAGTCGAATCGGCAAAGTCATCTCCACCAAATAGATATTTATCATCTCATCGAAAGATCGGGACCCTCGCTGTCATATCACACTAATAATAACAGGATATATCTTTTTCTCATCAAGATAAGCATACTTCAAAGTGTCAGACAATTGTTTTAATTCAAACACAGGATCAACTTTAGGTGGAGGAGGACCTCCTAGTGTTTCAATAGGCGAATTGTGTTTTAGGAGAGGTTGTTGTTCAAAGAAAATTTTATCTATTTCATTTCTTTCATGCAAGTGCATATCATTTTCATGGTCTAGCAAATATTGTTCTAGTGGATCGGTAGGAGGTACGACAATAGAAGCAAGACCAATTATTTCATCCTTACTAGATAATTGTTTATTACGGGGTTGTCTACGAAACTTGGAGAAATTAAATTCATGAGACGCATCAGCAAAATTAACACTGACAGTTTCTCTCTTGCAATCTATCTTAGCATTAACAGTGTTCAAGAAAGGTCTACCAAAGATAATGGGACAAAAGTCATCTTGTGGGAAACCAAGAACTAGAAAATCAGTAGGGTATTTTGTTTTCCCACATAAGACTTCAACATCTCTAACAATCCCAAGTGGTGTGATAGTGTCTCTATTACCAAGTTTAATAGTAACATCAATGTCTTCTATTTCGGCGGGTGCTATACATTCATAATTTCTCGGTATAAGGTAAAAGGAATATCACTCACACTAGCACCCACATCACATAAACCATGATAGCAATGATCTCCTATTTTAACTAAGACAACAGGCATGCCAACTACGGGTCTATGATTATCTTTTTCATCGGGTTTGGCAATTCTAGCAGCTTCATCACAGAAGTAAATAACATGCCCATCAATATTTTCTACCAAGAGATCTTTAACCATAGCAACACTAGGCTCTACTTTAATTTGTTCAGAGGGCTTAGGTGCTTTAATATTACTTTTGCGAACCACAGTTGATACCTTAGCATCTTCCTTTATCCTAACAAGGAAAGGTGGGCTTTCAATATAAGCAGTTGGCACAACTGGATCAACATTGTAAATGATAGTGCCATCTTTAGCTATGACCGGTTCTTTAATTTCTTCTTTAATAGGGGGGTGATATTTAAACCACTTCTCCTTAGGGAGGTCAACATGAGTAGCAAATGATTCACAGAAAGAGGCTACTATCTCAGAGTCAAGTCCATATTTAGTGCTAAACTTGTGAAAAACATCGGTATTCATAAAAGATTTAACACAATCAAACTTAAGCTTAATACTTGACTCATTACCTTCGTCGAGTTCCCAATCTTCAGAGTTGTGTTTAATTCTTTCTAAGAGATCCCACTTGAATTCAGTAGTCTTCTTCATAAAAGAACCAGTACAAGAAGTATCGAGCATGGCTCGATCATTATGAGAAAGCCGAGCATAAAAATTTTGAATACTAATTTCTCTCAGGAGCTCATGATTGGGGCATGAATATAACATTGACTTAAGCCTCCCCCAAGCTAGAGCGATGCTTTCTCCGTCACGAGGCCAAAAATTATATATATAATTCTGATCATGATGAACTAGATGCATAGGATAAAACTTTTGGTGGAATTCTAATTTCAGTCGATTCCAGTTCCATGATCCAATATCATTACATAACCTATACCATATCAATGCTTTTCCCTTCAAAGATAAAGGGAAAACCTTCTTCTTAACTTCATCTCCGGATAAACCTGCAAGCTTGAATAATCCACAAATTTCATCCACATGTATTAGATGCATATCACTATGTTCAGTTCTGTCTCCTGCATAAGGATTAGCTAGCAGTTGTTCTATCATACCCGAAGGAATTTCATAACCAATATTTTCAGTAGGTGCAGTAGGTTGAGGGGCAACTAAGTGTGGTTCCGGTCGAGGTGAAGATACCCCGATCAAACCCCTCAAAGGATTGTTTTCCATAGTAGCAAGTGACAAGAAATTTCAGCATGTAGTATAAGTTTTTCCTTGTCGATTTCCACTTACCAAGAGCGCTTCACTCCCCAGCAATGGTGCCAGATAGAGCCTTGATGACCCACAAGTATAGGGGGTTAATCGTAGTCCTTTCGATAAGTAAGAGTGTCGAACCCAACGAGGACCAGAAGGAAATGACAAGCGGTTTTCAGCAAGGTAATTTCTGCAAGCATTGAAATTGTAGGTAACAGGTAGTTTGATAGCAAGATAATTGGTAACGAGCAAGTAACGGTAACGGTAAATAAAGTGCAGCAAGATATCCCAATCCTTTTGTGGCAAAGGACATGCCAAAACAGTCTCTTATAATAAGCAAAGTGTTCTTGAGGGTACACGGGAATTTCATCTAGTCACTTTCATCATGTTGGTTTGATTTGCGTTTGCTACTTTGATAAGTTGATATGTGGGTGGACCGGTGCTTGGGTGATGTTCTTACTTGAACAACCTCCCACTTATGATTAACCCCCTCGCAAGCATCCGCAACTACGAGAAAAGTATTAAGATAAAATCTAACCATAGCATTAAACGTTTGGATCCAAATCAGCCCCTTACGAAGTAGCGCATAAACTAGGGTTTAAGCTTCTGTCACTCTAGCAACCCATCATCTAATAAATACTCCACAATGCATTTCCTTAGGCCCAAGGATGGTGAAGTGTCATGTAGTCGACGTTCACATGACACCACTAAGGGAATCACAACATACATACCATCAAAATATCGAACACATATCAAATTCACATGATTACCTGCAACATGACTTCTCCCGTGACCTCAAGAACAAAGGTAACTACTCACAAATAATATTCATGCTCAAGATCAGAGGGGTATTAAATAGCATAATGGATCTGAACATATAATCTTCCACCAAATAACCATATAGTAATCAACTACAAGATGTAATCAACACTACTAGTCACCCACAGGTACCAATCTGAGGTTCCAGTACAAAGATTGAACACAAGAGATGAACTAGGGTTTGAGAGGAGATGGTGTTGTTGAAGATGTTGATGAAGATTGGCCTCCCAAAGATGAGAGGGTTGTTGGCGATGACGATGGCTCCGATTTCCCCCTCCGGCATGGAAGTTCCTCCGGTGGAATCGCTCCGCCGGAGGGCAAAAGTGCTCCTGCCCAAGTTCCGCCTCGAGACGGCGTCGTTCCGTCCCGAAAGTTCCCTCCCTATTTTTTCAAGGTCAAAAGACCTTAAGTACCAGAAGGTGGGCACCGGAGGTGGCTGGGCTGATCACAACCCACCAATACGCGCCTGGGGGGCCTGGCACGCGCTGGTGTCTTGTGGTCACCAGGTGGCCCCCCTCCGGTAGTTATTTGCTCCAGTATGTTTTATATATTCCAAAATAATTCTCCATGAAGTTTTAGCTTATTTGGAGATGTGCAGAATAGGTGTCTCTGATATGCTTTTTCAGGTCCAGAACTCCAGCTGCCAGCATTCTCCCTCTTTGTGTAAACCTTGCATATTATGAGAGGAAAGGCATTATAATTACTCCATAAAGCATTATTATGCATAAAAACATTATAAATAACTGTAAGAAATCATGATGCAAAATGGATGTATCAGTAAGCACAGGCGCCAGGCAACCCAGCTTGGCCAAAACTTAATTCAAGTTGGTGCACATCTAAGTCAAAAGATCGGGAAGATAACGTGGAATTTTAAGAAGACCTTGAATATAAATGGCCACGGGGGGCTGTTGGTAAGGTACATGTCGTACAAGCGATATGTGTCCGAAGGTTGTGAAACACTTCGGATCGACGAACATGTAAAAGAGAAAAAGGAAAAGTACGATAGCCTAAGGCTGAAAAAATGCTAAAACTAACCTGGAAGAGGTGGTGTAAGGTTGGGTATGTTTAATCGTAAAAATGTCGTAGTAGGACAACATTCCACGGCTTTGGCTCCAATCTGTTGTCGGTAGGGTCGCGGATACGATATGCCCCTCTAGTGAGTACTCAGTTAATGATGAATGGTCCGTCCCTTTGTGGGTGAAGTTTATGTTTCTGCTTTTCGGGGTTGAATCTCATGACCAAGTCGCCTTTGTTGAACGCCTTTGTCCGAACTTCCCTGCTCTGTTAGCGTCTCGCCTATTGTTTATAAATGGTGGAGTGTGCTCGGGCCACATTTCGTTCTTCCTCCAGGGCGTCGAGGTCATCCTGCCTATCCAGCTCGGCTTTCTTTTCCTCGTACATGTGTACCCTTGGCACATCGTGAATGATGTCACAAGGTAAAATGGCCTCGGCACTTTACACCATAAAGAAGGGTGTATAACCTGTGGACCGATTAGGCATAGTACGCAAGCCCCATAACACGGACTCAAGCTCCTCCACCCACTTTCAATTAGATTCCTTCAAGGAACTAACTAGGTGCGGCTTGATGCCACTTAAGATAAGGTCGTTGGGACGTTCTACTTGTCCATTAGATTAAGGGTGATACACGGATGTGTAGTCGAGCTTAATGTCCAACTTCTCACACCACTCTTGTACTTACTTGGCCGTGAAATTAGAGTCGTTATCCATTATTATGTTGTGGGGGATGCCATATCTGTGCACCACATCAGAAATAAAATCAATAACATGGGCAGCTTCGGCGGTTGGGACCGGTTTAGCCTCGATCCATTTGGTGAACTTGTCTACCATGACAAGCAAATATTTCTTTTGGTGAGGCCTCCCTTGAGGGGGCCAACCATATCGATCCCCCAGACCGCGAAAGGGCACGTGATCGAAATCGTTAGGAGTGCTGCTGCTGGCATATGACTTCGGTTTGCGAAAACCTGATAGCCCTGGCAATGTTCGACTAGAGTTTTAGCATCCTCCTTGGCAGTAGGCCAATAGAATCCTGCTCATAAAGCCTTGCTTACTATGGAGCGGGCTGCCGCATGGTGACCTGCCATGCCGGAGTGTGCTTCGGCGAGAAGCTTGTGTCCGTCTTCCTCGGATATACATCTTTGGAGGATGCCTATGACGTTGCGTTTATACAGCTCACCCTCATGAACCCGATATGCTTTAGACCGGTGTACAATCCTTCGCGCCTCGGTCTGGTCGTCGGGCAGCTCCTTATGAAGCAAGTATTTGAGAAATGGCTCGGTGTGGCGCAATTACTGCCATGATCTCATGAGCCGAGGTCATTTCCTCGGGGGATGATCCTCCTATTATTCCGCTGTCATCATTGGCGCCCGAAGGGCTATCCCTTCCGGTGACCTAGGTACCAACAATGTTGGTTCTGCCCTGCTAGACTACGGATGGCTTGAACAGCCATTCGAGAAATATGTTATCTGGAACAGGGTCACGTTTTGCACCATTCTTGCGAGTGTGTCGGCGACTTGGTTGCTATCCCGTGGGATGTGATGGAATTCTAGCTCCTCGAAGCGTGCTGAGATTGATAAAATGACATTGCGATACGCAGTCGTCTTCGGGTCCTTTGCATCAAATTCACCGTTCACTCAGGAGATTGCAAGGTTAGAGTCACCTCGGACCTCGAGGCATTGGATGCCCATTGATGGTGCTTGATACTTGTGATCTGCGTTGGGTTTTCTGTGAAGAGGAACGGGTGATGCAACATAGTATAGATAAGTATTTCCCTCAGTAGAGAACCAAGGTTTATTGAACCAAAAGGAGTAACTTGCAACCCCCGTCTTTAGCGACTACACACAAAGAAGCAAACACTTGCACCCAACGCGGGCAAGAGGGTTGTCAATCCCCTAGGACTCGTTATTTGCAAGCTAGTGAAGTATGTAGATGATAGTTGAATATTATAAATTGCAAAAAAATAAAAAAAATAAATGGCAGCAAGGTATTGAATGCTTTTTTAAATTTATAAGTGAATAGACCCGGGGGCCATGGTGCTCTCTAGTGGCTTCTCTCATAAAGTAGGCATATGGTGGGTAAACAAATTACTGTTGGGCAATTGATAGAAAAGCGCATAGTTATGCAATATTTATTCATGGCAATGATCATGTGTATACAGGCATCACATCCATAAGCAAATAGGTTGACTCCTTCCCGCACCTATTACTATTACTCCACCCATCGACCACTATCCAACATGCATCTAGAGTATTAAGTAAAACAGAGTAATGCTTGGAGAACAATGACATGATGTAGACAAAGATGATTCAATCAATATGAATTAACCCCATCGTTTTATCCTTAGTGGCAACAACACAAAGACTTGTCCCCTTCTGTCAATGGGTAATAGAAATCCGTCAGGTTGAACCCACGACAACGCACCCCTCTAACTGATGAAATATCAATCTAGTTGGCCAAACTATTTCAATAGATCGGAGAGATTTATGAAGGTATAATAATCATTCAAATAAGAATCATAATAGAAATCAGAGAAGACTCGAATCTTTTTCATGAATAATCCGAACATAAACCCACAATTCATCGGATCCCAATAAACGCACCGCACAAAGTGATTACATTGAATAAATCACTGCGAAGATGTCGGTGAACTTTGTATTGAAGATCAAGAGAGAGATAGCTGACGTGGCTTTATACTGTGTCGGTATTTCCCCAAAGAGGACGGGATGATGCAGCACAGCTATGGTAAGTATTTCCCTCAGTTATGAAACCAAGGTTATTGAACCAGTAGGAGAACCAAGCAACACTATGTAAACGGTACCTGCACACAAAGAACAAATACTTGCAACCCGACGGGTAAGAGAGGTTGTCAATCTCTCCACGGTAAAAAGATAGATTGGTTTGTATTAGATTGGATAAATGGATCGCACACGAACACAAGATAAAACATGCAAATAAAAAGTGAGCAAGGTATTTTTGGGTTTTTGGAATAATAGATCTGAAAACAAATTCGGAAAAAGATAGATCGGAAAGCAATATATTAAAAGAATAGACCCGAGGGTCGTAAATTTCACTAGTGGATTCTCTCAAGAAAATAGCACATGGTGGGTAAACAAATTACTGTTAGGCAATTGATAGAAGATCAAGTAATCATGAGGATATCCAAGGCAATGATCAATATATCACGTCCAAGAGTAGTAGCTCGAAACGATTCTGCATCTACTACTATTACTCCACACATTGACTGCTGTCCAGCATGCATCTATGTATTAAGTTCATGGAGAAACGGAGTAGTGCAATAAGAACGATGACATGATGTAGACAAGATCTATTTATGTAGGAATATACCCCATCTTGCTATCCTTAATAGCAATGATACATGCATGCCTCGCTGCCCCTTCTGTCACTGGGAGAGGACATCGCTAGATCGAACCCATCACAAAGCACCTCTTCCCATGGCAAGAAATATCGATCTAGTTGTCCTAACTAAACCAAAGATTCGAAGAAGAAATACGAGGCTATAAATGATCATGCATATAAGAGATCAAAGAAGACTCAAATAATATTCATAGATAGACACTGATCATGAACTCAAACTTCATCGGATCCCAACAAACACACCGCAAAAAGTCATTACATCAAATAGATCTCCAAGAGACCATAGTATTGAGAATCAAAAGAGAGAGAGAAATCCATCTAGCTATGGCCTATGGACCCATAGGTCTATGGTGGACTACTCACGCATCATCGGAGAGGCACCCATGAGGATGATGAACCCCTCCGTGATGGTGTTAGATTGGATCTCGTGGTTCTGGAACTTGCGACGGCTGGAATTGTGTTTCGTCGACTCCTCTAGGGTTTCTGGAATTTCTGAGGATTTATAGAGCTGAGAGGCGGTGGAAAAGACCTCCGTGGGCTCCACGATACATCAGGGCACGCAAGGGGCCTCTGGCGCACCCTGGTGTCTCGTGGGCCCCTCGGGCCTCCCCCCAGGTGCTTCCTTGGCTCACAAGTTGTCTTCTGGTCCAAAAAAATCTCCAAAAATTTTCGTGGCATTTGGACTCCGTTTGGTACTGATATTCTGCGAAGTAAAAAACAAGCAAAAAATAGCAACAGGCACTGGGCACTATGTCAATAGGTTAGTCCCAAAAAATGATATAAAGTTGCTATAAAATGATTATAAAACATCCAAGAATGATAAGATAATAGCATGGAACAATCAAAAATTATAGATACGTTGGAGACGTATCAGCATCCCCAAGCTTAATTCCTACTCATCCTCGAGTAGGTAAATGATAAAAACAGAATTTTTGATGTGGAATGCTGCCTAACATGTTCATCACATATTCTTTTCTTTTGTAGCATGTACATTTGGACTTTTAGATGGTTCAGAGCAATACTCTAATTTTTACATGAAGACTTTAATACTCAAGCATACCAACAAGCAACCATGTCTTTCAAAATATCAACACTAAAGAAAGTTATCCCTAGCCCATCATGCTCAATCATTGATCCATTCATGAAACACACTCGAATATTAGCTACATCCAATGCACAAGTATGATCATAGTGCCCCCTAGTTGGTGCTTTATAAGAGAAGATGGAGACTCAAATTAAAAATAAAAATTGCATAAAGTAAATAGATAGGCCCTTCGCAGAGGGAAGTAGGGATTTGTAGAGGTGCCAGAGCTCAAAGTTTTAATTGAGAGAGAAAAATATTTTGGGTGGCATGCCTTTCCTGTCAACGAAAACGACAAAGTAGTTCTCAATACTTTCCATGCTAGATACATCATAGGCGGTTCCCAAACATAAAGTAAAGTTTATTCCTTTTTCCACCATTCTTTCACAATCCATGGCTAGCCGTATCCATGGTTGCCTTCCATACCAACACTTTCCAAGGAATTTATTATTTGACAACATAAAGTAAATTTCTTTTTCATTTCGAGACTGGGCATCCCTATTACCGCCATACTCTCGTGCAATGACAAGTGAATAAACACTCATCTTAAGAATAACACATCTAGCATGGAAAAATATTGGATACCCCCTATCGTTTCATGAGCGGTACGAGCACACAAAAAGGAAATTCATTTTGAAATTAGAGATGGCACATACAAATTTGCTTAGAACGGCATGGAAATACCGCATATAGGTAGGTATGGTGGACTCATAAGGCAAAACTGGGTTTAAGGATTTTGGATTCACAAGTAGTATTTCTACTTAGTACAAGTGTAGGCTAGCAAATAGATTGAGAAGCAACCAACCAAGAAACGAAAATTCACATAAACGGGCATTGAGCATAACTAACAAACACCGAATAATGCACCATAAGTAGGATGTAATTTCATTGCATAACTTATTGACTTTCGTACTTGCATAGAGAATCACAAACCTTAACACCAATATTTTTACTAAAGCATAATTACTCACCAACATGACTCACATATCACTATCATCATGTCTAAAAACTATTACAAAGAATCAAGTTTAATTTGTCCAATGATCTTCATGAAAGTTTTTATTATATACCCCTTGAATATCTATCACTTTGGGACTAGTTTCATATATTGCCATTGCTTTTGACAAGCTCAAACAAATTTAAGTGAAGAACATGAGCATACAAGTTTCATCTCTCAAAATAATATAAGTGAAGCATGAGAGGATTTCTTTAAAATTTACTAACTCTCAAATTAAACTAAGTGAAGCATGAGAGAATTTCTTAAAAATTTCAAAGCACACCGTGCCCAAAAAGATATAACTGAAGCACTAGAGCAATTCCGTAGCTCAAAAAATTTAAGTGAAGCATAAAGAGCAATTCTAACAAATCATAGCATAATTTTGGCTATCTCAAATAGGTGTGTCCAGCAAGGATACTTGCGACAAACTAAAAAGCAAAGCAAGCAAAGACTCAAATAATACAAGACGCTCCAAGCAAAACTCATGATATGTGACGAATAAAAATATAGCTCCAAATAAAATACCGATGGTCGTTGAAGAAAGAGGGGATACCACTCGGGGCATCCCCAAGCTTAGTTGCTTGTTTCTCCTTTGATATTATCTTGCGGGTGCTGTAGCATCCCCAAGCTTAGGCTCTTTTCAATCCTTATTCCTTCATCCATCGTGATCTCACCCGAAACTTGAAAACTTCAATCACACAAAACTCAACAAAACCTTCGTGAGATCCGTTAGTATAATAAAGCAAATCACCACTCTAAGTACTGTTGCAAACCCATTCATATTTCATTATTGCATTATATCTACTGTATTATAACTTTAGTATGGCTTATACCCTCCAATACAAAACATAGATTCATCAAAATAAGCACACAATGCAACGAAAACAGAATCTGTCAAAAACAGAACAGTCTGTAGTAATCTGTACTCTAACCATACTTATGTAACTCCAAAAATTCTAAAACATTAGGACAACATATGAAATTTGTATATCGATCTTGTGTAAAAGTTTCAGAATTTTTTGTTGCTTCTATGATTTTTTGAAAAATTCTGCTACTGGATGCAAATGTTTCTGTTTTTCAACAAGATCAAACCAACTATCACCCAACATGATCCCAAAGGTTTTACTTGGAAAAAACACTAATTTAAACATAAAAACACAATCATAACAGTAGCATAAATGTGCAAACACTAAATAACACAAATAAAATGGTAAAAATAAATTTTATTCATTGGGTTGCCTCCCAACAAGCGCTATCGTTTTATGGCCCTAGATAGGCATAATGCATAGATTCAAGTGTTGTCATCTTTAGTTTTTGCTCCATAGGATGCTCTCATGATTTATCCATATGGTGGCTTAATTATTGTTCTAGGGAAGTGTTCCATAACATTTCTTAGTGGAAATTGAAATTTAATATTGCCTTGTTTCATATCAATCACGACACATATAGTGCGTAAAAATGATCTACCAAGTATAATGGGACAAGACGGATTGCAATCAATATCAAGAACAATAAAATCTATGGGCACATAGTTTCTAGTTGCAAGAATAAGAACATCGTTAATTCTTCCCAAAGGCTTTTAAATAGTAGAATCCGCCAAGTGCAAATTAAGAGAACATTCTTCAATATTGGTAAGACCAAGCACATCACATAGAGATTTCGGAATTGTGGAAACACTAGCACCCAAATCACATAAAGCAAAGCACACATAATTTTTAATCTTGACTTTAATGGTAGGTTCCCACTCATCGTGTAATTTTCTAGGAATTGAAATCTCTAACTCCAACTTTTCTTCAAAAGATTTCATCATGGCATCAACAATATGTTTAGTAAAAGCTTTATTTTGTTCATAAGCATGGGGTGAATTTATCATGGATTGTAACAAAGAAATACATTCAATCAAAGAGCAACTATCACAATTAAAGTCTTTGTAATCCAAAATAGTGGGCACATCACTAGTTAAAGTTTTGACCTCCCCAAAGCCACTTTCATCACCCTCCAAATCATTGGGACGCCTTCTAGCTAAAGTTGACTCTTCTTCAGTCCCTTTATCATTAATTTTAATATTACTAAACAAGGAATCAATAGAAGAAACACCAATCACTTTAAGATCTTCACCATTTTTATCCTCTAGAGAAACTGGTTTAGCGGCCATTTGATTTACTAAAGTAGCTTGTGCATCAGATATTTTACCTAGCAGATTTTCAGCATGACCATACTTAGATTGGAGATTAGAAACTTCTCTACTAATATCATCAAGTTATTTTGTTATGGCATCTAGTACGGTAGAGTGTTCTTTAAGCTCCTCGGTAAAATACTTCTTATGCTCAAATTGTGTAGTCATATATTCCTTGGCACTTATCTCAATTTCAAGAAAAATATTGGGGTAAGGAACATCATAATACTTTCATTGAGACATCATGACTATGCAAACAAGATTGCAAGCAAACAAGAGATCCGACGAGAAAAAGGCAAACAAAAAAGAGGGCGAATAAAACGACAAATTTTTGTGAAGTGGGGGAGATGAAAATGAGAGGCAAATGGAAAATAATGTAAATTGCAAGGAGATGACATTTGTGATTAGGAACGTGATAGATGTTGATGATGTCTCCCCGTCAACGGTGCCAGAAATTCCTTTGACGTGGCTTGAGACTGCATCGGTATTTCCCCAAAGAGGAAGGGATGATGCAGCACAGCTACGGTAAGTATTTCCCTCAGTTATGAAAACAAGGTTATCGAACCAGTAGGAGAACCAAGCAACACTATGTAAACGGTACCTGCACACAAAGAACAAATACTTGCAACCCAACGCGTAAGAGAGGTTGTCAATATCTCCACGGTAAAAAGATAGATTGGTTTGTATTAGATTGGATAAATAGATCGCACAAGAACACAAAATAAAATATGCAAATAAAAAGTGCAGCAAGGTATTTTTGGGTTTTTGGAATAATAGATCTGAAAGCAAATGCGAAAAGGATAGATCGGAAAGCAATATACTAAAAGAATAGACCCGGGGGCTGTAGATTTCACTAGTGGCTTCTATCAAAGAAATAGCACACGGTGGGTAAACAAATTACTGTTGGGCAATTAATAGAAGTTCAAATAATCATGACGATATCCAAGGCAATGATCAATATATAGGCATCACGTCCAAGATTAGTAGACCGAAACGATTCTGCATCTACTACTATTACTCCACACATCAACCGCTATCCAGCATGTATCTAGTGTATTAAGTTCATGGAGAAATGAAGTGATGCAATAAGAACGATGACATGATGTAGACAAGATCTATTCATGTAGGAATAGACCCCATCTTGTTATCCTTAATAGCAATGATACATGCATGCCTCGCTGTCCCTTCTGTCACTAGGAGAGGACACCGCAAGATCGAACCCATCACAAAGCACCTCTTCCCATGGCAAGAAAAATCGATCTAGTTGGCCCAACTCAACCAAAGATTCTAAGAAGAAATACGAGGCTATAAATAATCATGCATATAAGAGATCAAAGAAGACTCAAATAATATTCATGGATAGAAACTGATCATGAACTCAAACTTCATTGGATCCCAACAAACACACCACAAAAAAGTCATTACATCAAATAGATCTCCAAGAGACCATTGTATTGAGAATCAAAAGAGAGAGAGGAAGCTATCGAGCTACTGCCTACGGACATGTAGGTCTATGGTGGACTACTCATGCATCATCGGAGAGGCACCCATGAGGATGATGAACCGCTCTGTGATGGTGTTAGATTGGATCTCGTGGTTCTGGAACTTGCGGTGGCTGGAATTGTGTTTTGTCTAATCCTCTAGGGTTTCTGGAATTTCTGAGGATTTATAGAACTGAGAGGCGGTGTAAAAGGCCTCTGTGGGCCCCACGATACATCAGGGCACGCCAGGGGCCTCTGGCGCGCCCTGGTGTCTCGTGGGCCCCACGGGCCTCCCCCAGGTGCTTCCTTGGCTCCCAAGTTGTCTTCGGGTCCAAAAAAATCTCCAAAAAGTTTTGTGGCATTTTGACTCCATTTGGTACTGATATTCTGCAAAGTAAAAAGACAAGCAAAAAAACAGCAACTGGCACTTGGCACTATGTCAATAGGTTAGTCCCAAAAATGATATAAAGTTGCTATAATATGATTATAAAACATCCAAGAATGATAATATAACAGCATGGAGCAATCAAAAAGTATAGATACGTTGGAGCCGTGTCGGGTATCAGAGCTTTGGTCTCCATAGCTTCAGTTTCATCACCGTTGGAGGAAGATGGATGTGTCTGGTTTGGGGAGTCTTAGTTGTAGAGTGCCCATTCTCAATGTGGAGTACTATAGCTAATGGAAATATGAGATGCTTGTGTTATTCAATGAATTCCATTTGAGCAAGTATGTTAAGAACCCCTATGTACCTCCCATTGATCCTTTACACCCCACACACGAAGAGAAAATTGATATGCTACGCAATCTTAGAACTGTTAATCTTATCATTAGACTGGTCGGCGTGCGATGGCAGAGCAAGCATGGAGCGAGAGGGCGCCTGGCCATCATGCGCGGCGTCGACGAGCTCGGTGATGCGCCCAAGCCAGACGTCGTAGCTGTCCTTGGCGGGATGGTAGCACAGCAGCTCCTGCACCCTAAGCAGCACGGCGTGCGGGGCGGGAGGGTCACGACGCGCAAGGGAGGAGGCGGTGGTGGAGCGGCCACGCACTTGCTCGTTCACCTACGGGTGAACGAAGGAGGCCCCCCGCTCCCCTACATGCTTGGTGGCGGTGCGGGGCGCTGCCCCAGGGCACCTCGGGCGATGGGGGCCGTGGAAGCAGCTCGGCGCGCAACACGTTCCCGGCGAGTGGCGACTTCACCCATGCCGATGTTGACGTCGAGGTCGAAGGCGCGAAGATGGCAAGTCCCCCTACCTGGCACGCCAAATGTCGAAGTCTAGAATCTGCATCCAAGAACTTCTCCAAGAACCATGGTTCTAAGACTGGGGGGCTTGGCTTGGCAACCTGAACACGATGGCAAACACAGCAAGATCGACGATGAGCTCAATCCCTCTCACCGGAAACAACGGGGACATGCGAGCTACCCAGGTTCAGGCCACCGTGCGGTGTAAAACCCTACTCCTGCCTGTGTTGGATTGCTCTGTAATGGAGAGGTTGTGGCTTGAGTACACGAGGTGTCAGGGAGAGAATGGCCTTTACGTGGAAGAGGCCCTACCCCTCTTGTAGTACCTTGGTCCTCTTCCCCGAAAACATGAGCGGGAAAGGGTGACAACAGGTGGCAATTCGAATGGGGACAGGAGCCCAAGCTTATCGGACCAAAGGCGGTCTTCGCCTCATAAAGTAGTCTTCGTGATGCGCTGGTGGGCTCGGCGAAGACCTTTGTCCTGGCGCGCCGATCTGTCTTGATCCACTTTCACCGGAATGGCAAACTTTGGGAACCTGCTTTAGGGGAGGCAAACACCGATGCTCCTTTATCACCAAAGCGGAAACTAGCTTCGGTCACGCCCCGCCGTCCTTATCCTGATAGCGGGATGTCATCCAGATGATGGGCGCGAAACCCCACGGCCGGCGCCATACGACCTGCCTTATGAGGCGGCCTCACGTGGAGAGCCTCGTGAGGCGATCCGGTGCCGGGCAGCCTCGGCAGGGCTTGACCTAGTAGCAAGGGACCTCAGCAGGCTTGCCCCTCGCGAGGCGGCTCCCTCCGGGGCGGCCAGGGCAGAGCCATCTTTTGTGGGCCGGCCCAAGCGTCACCCTTAGGGCCAGCGGCAAATGGGCCATGGTACCCTGGTTCCCACTGGGCCGACAAAGGCAGAGGAGACAAATAGATACATGGTGGCACTTATCATAGTTGTCATCTCTTTACTAGCTCTTTACTAAGTAGTTAAGGTAAATTGATATAAAATAATGTAGAGATCTCCAAATATGATGGATTGTTGAGAAAGTTTGTACCCCTGGAATCTGGTCAAGATGTGACATCTTTTTAACCCCATGGAATTTAGTCAACATGATATGCACCTTTGTTTGTAAAATTTCTGGCAAAAGATGCCCTTTCTTTTTATTAGGCATTCACACGATATCCAATTTCAATACCAATCATATGCTATTTGGTGTCTACAAATTGGAAATTTAAGGAATTGAAAACATCATGGTCTGTGAACCGGTCCACTTCAAATTGGCCTTGCATCCAAATGATTAGGGATCCCAAATGTTTATTACAATAATGCTACTACTAAAACACATTTAAGAACAAAATTCTCTCCCTCCAATTTCTTATGCTTAACCCTAAGACGGTTAATAGCAGCAGAATATCAGTATCTTTCTATAATAACACCTCTATTTGCATATCCTTCCTCTTGATCAAATCATCTATCTAAGCCTTCTTCTGCAACAACTCTTGATTCCATGCTTTGTAGGCCTGTAATTCAGTAAGAACTCGAAGATCCTTTTCTCTTTCGAACCGATGCACCATGTCATGCAAATCAATCAAGTGCTGCTTCCAGAACTCGGGCACTTTTGGATCAACCCATTCGTAGAACTTATAGCCACCAACCTACCATATTAACACTATTTAGAGTCAAGATTATATTTTTCATTTAATGGCAAAAAACTTAGGAAATGAGAAGAAATAGGAAATCACCCGAACTCTTGTGCAGCAGTAATATCTCCGTCCTGGGTTGGAATTTCTCGAAGAAATTAACCTGGAAGCCGTTGTAGGATCCAAAGTATGTCTAGAGGGGGTGATTAGACTACTTGACCAAATAAAAATCCAGCCTTTTCCCAATTTTAAATGTTGGCAAGTTTCAGCAATTGTAGTAAGTCAAGTACACCCTACACATGCAAGTCTAAGAGTATAGCACCGGAAAGTAAAGACATGCACATGAAAGTAAAGGTAGGGAGAGGAGAATCAAATGCAATTGATGACACACAGATTTTTCCCGTGGTTCCGATAGGTGGTGCTATCGTACGTCCACGCTGATGGAGACTTCAACCCACGAGTCGCGAGAGTCAATGGAGGGCTCCACCCGTTAGGGTCCACAAAGTAGCAACCTCATCTATTCCATCACGACTTCCGTCCACGAAGGACTAGCCTCACTATGGGTAGATCTTCACGAAGTAGGCGATCTCCTTGCCCATACAAACTTCTTGGTTCAACTCCACAACACGAAGAAGGAGGCTCCCAAGCGACACCTAACTAATCTAGGAGGCACTACCCTCCAAAAGGTAATAGATGTGGTAACAATGATGAACTCCTTGCTCTTGTGCTTCAAAATATAGTCTCCTCAACACACAATCACTGTCTCACAGATTTGGCTTGGTAGAAGAGGTTGATTGGGTGGAAAGCAACTTGGGGAGGCTAGAAATCAAGATTCATATGGTTGGAGTGGAAGGTCTTGATCTAAACACATGAGTAGGTGGTTCTCTCTCAGAAAAATGGATAGGGCAACTGTAGGTATGTTCTGAGTGCTTCCTCTGCGAGTGAGAGGTGGTGGAGGGGTATAGGCATCTCCAAAAATCCCACCATTACAACATTATTGCCCAACTCGGTGAAACCGGTCCAAAAACTCGGTTGTATCGACTAGTGGAAAATGTGGCAACTTTGGGCTTTTCGGTGAGACCGATATAGAAATCTCGGTGGTACTGATTCTTGAAAACGGCTAACCAGAGAGTTGGTCCAAAACTTCGGGGAGACCGATTCTCAAAACTCGGAGGTACCGATTCCTGAAAATGGCTAACCGGAGAATTGGTCCAAAATTTGGTTGGTCCGATTCTCAAAACTTGGTGGTACCGAGATGCTAGGGTTTGGCATGGGAATCTGCCTAGGTGAAACTCGGTAGGGACGATGGAAATTGTTGGTGGCACCGATTTTGGATATTTGGTTTTGGACAAAATATTTGTGGGAGAATTTCATGTGTATTTTTGGTGGCTAATCTCTAAGCACTTGAGCAACCAGATCATCATAGACACCTCATCCCCTTTTAATAGTATTGGCTTTCCTATGGACTCAAAAGTGATTTCTCGCAAAATGTAAAATGTAGAGTCTTCAAGCTTGTTGCCAATAGATGTCCCTTGCACCTAGGGGATCTCCTCACAATACTTTTGCCAATCCATTCATTGAACTTTCCTGAAATATACTTGGTGGAAGCATGATACGTCTCTAACGTATATATAATTTTTGCTTGTTCCATGCTGTTACATTATCATTCTTGGATGTTTTACAATCATTTTATAACAACTTTATATCACTTTTTGGGACTAACCTATTGACATAGTGCCAAAGTGCCAGTTGTTATTTTTGCCTGTTTTTTACTTCACAGAATATCAGTACCAAACAGAGTCCAATCGCGAAGAAACTTTTTGGGGATTTTTTTGGACCAGAAGACACCCAGTGGGCCAAAGAAGTGCCAAAGAGGTGGGCCGTGGAGACCACAACCCACCAGGGCATGCCAGGGGGCACCTGGCGCGCCCTGCTGGGTTGTGCCCTCCACGGGGCCCCTCCCCACCGCCTCTGATGCCTATAAATTCCCAAATATTCCAAAAACCCTAGGAGAGTCGATGAAACACAATTCCAGCCGACGCAAGTTCCTGAACCGCGAGATCCACTCGAAACACCATCACAGAGGGGTTCATCTTCTTCATAGGTGCCTCTCCGATGATGCGTGAGTAGTCCACCATAGACCTACGGGTCCGTAGGCAGTAGCTAGATGGCTTCCTCTCTCTCTCTCTTATGATTCTCAATACAATGGTCTCTTGGAGATCTATTTGATGTAAACTTTTGTGGTGTGTTTGTTGGGATCCGATGAATTTTGAGTTCATGATCAGTTTCTATCCATGAATATTATTTGAGTATTCTTTGATCTCTTATATGCATGATTACTTATAGCCTCGTATTTCTTCTTCAAATCTTTGGTTTAGTTAGGCCAACTAGATCGATTTTTCTTGCCATGGGAAGAGGTGCTTTGTGATGGGTTCGATCTTGCGATGTCCTTTCCCAGTGACAGAAGGGGCAGCCAGGCACGCATGTATCGTTGCCATTAAGGATAACAAGATGGGGTCTATTCCTACATGAATAGATCTTGTCTACATCATGTCATCGTTCTTATTGCATCACTCCATTTTTCCATGAACTTAATACACTAGATGCATGCTGGATAGCAGTCAATGTGTGGACTAATAGTGGTAGATGCAGGCAGGAGTCGGTCTACTTATCTTGGACGTGATGCCTATATAATGATCATCGCCTTGGATATTGTCATGACTATTCAATTTTCTATCAATTGCCCAACAGTAATTTGTTCACCCACCGTGTGCTATACTCATGAGAGAAGCCACTAGTGAAACCTATGGCCTCCGGGTCTACTTTTCCAACATATTGCTTTCCGATCTATCTTTTTGCATCTTTTTTTCAGATCTACAAAATCAAAAACCCAAAAACATATTGTTGCACTTTTTATTTTGTGTTCTTGAGAGATCTATCTCCCCTATCTATCATTACCTAATCTGTCTTTTTACCGTAGAGAGATTGAGAACCTCTCTTTCGCGTTGGGTTGCAAGTATTTGTTGTTTTTGTGCAGGTGCTGCTTATTGGGTGGTGGTGATCCTCCTACTGGTTCGATAACCTTGGTTTCATAACTGAGGGAAATACTTACCGTCGCTATGCTGCATCATCCCTTCCTCTTAGGGGAAATACCGATGCAGTCTCAAGCCACGTAAAAAGGAATTTCTGGCGCCGTTGCCGGGGAGGAAGCGGTCTCTTCTACGTGCCTATCTTAGGCGCCGAGGAGACTCCATCATCATCTACCAGGTTCCTAATCACAAATCTCATCTCCTTGCAATTACATTATTTGTCATTTGCCTCTCATTTTCCTCTCCCCCACTTCACTAATTTGCCGTTTTATTCGCCCTCTTTTTTGTTTGCCTTTTTTCTCGTCAGATCTCTTGTTTGTCAATCTTGTTGCTATGGCTAGCGCTACTACTCCCCCTTTCTCACCAGATTTTGAAGTACTATACTTCAAACAAAAACCAGGGGAAAATTTGAAAGATACCTGGTATAGGCTAATGGAATCCTATCGTATTTCCAATCTAAAAGGAGATGCAAAATTTTTGCTTAGAAATTTTTACATTGGTTTGGCTTTGCATCATAGAGAGCTTTTGGACTTTGCCTCTAAAGGGAATTTTATTGAACTTGATGCAAACGCCGCTTATGAAGTTTTGGAAGGGATTTTGGGGGTTCCTCCATCAAAAAAGGGGCTTGCTTTTTCACCAGAGGGGGTTCAAATTATCGACAAATTGGGTGACTTATACAAGCACTTGGTCGAGTTACAAAAATATCACAAACCCCTTAAACATATTAGTGGGAACCTCAATCGCTTGAATACTTTGATTAGCCTTTGCAACAAGCGTTTGGATATTTTGGATCTCAAGATGGTTTCTTCTCCTGAAAATTTGGGGAAGCGTAAAGAGCCCCCCGGATTCGAGAAGGCTCTCACAAAGGTGGCCAAAACCAAAGATGGCAATACTTGAATCTATCCGTTATGCCTAGCTAGGGGCGTAAAATGATAGCGCTTGTTGGGAGGCAACCCAATGAATAAATTTATTTTTGCTTTTTCCTTTCTTTTTTTGAGTGTTGACACAATTATGCCTCTGTTATGATTGTCTTTTTATGGTTTATTTAGTATTTGTGCCAAGTAGAGTCTTTAGGATGATTCATAAGATGAGTAGAAGCGATACTGAATCTGAAACAGAAACTTTGCGTCCAGTATTTGAATTTTCATTTTTTGCTGGAACGTGATCTTGAGCTGAAATTTTAACACAGTGTTTCTATACAAAATCTTTACGTTGTCCTATTTTTTCAGAATTTCTAGAGTTACAGAAGTATGGTTAGAGTACATATTACTACAGACTGTTCTGTTTAAGACGGATTCTGTTTTCATTGCATTGTGTGCTTGTTTTGATGAATCTATGGATTGTATTGAACGGTATGAGCCATGGTAAAGTTAAAATACAGTAGGTATAATGCAATAACAAACTATGAATGGGTTTGCAACAGTACCTAAAGTAGTGATTTGCTTTATTATGCTAACGGATCTCACGAAGATTTTGTTGAGTTTTGTGTGACTGAAGTTTTCAAGTTTTGGTTGAGATCACGATGGATGAAGGAATAAGGAGTGATAAGATCCTAAGCTTGGGGATGCTACCGCACCCCCAAGATATAACCAAAGAGTAACAAGCAACTAAGCTTGGGGATGCCCCCGAGTGGCATCCCCTCTTTCTTCTAACAACCATCGATATTTTCCTTGGAGCTATATTTTTATTCGTCACATATCATGAGTTTTGCTTGGTGCGTCTTGTATCTTTGGTTTCTTTGCTTGTTTGTTTTTCAATTATATCCTTGTTGTACACACCTATTTGGGAGAGCCAAAATTATGCTATGATTTTATAGAATTGCTCTCTATGCTTCACTTAAACCTTTTGAGCTATAGAATTGCTCTAGTGCTTCACTTATATCTTTTTGAGCACGATGTGCTTGGAAATTTTTGTAGAAATACTCTCATGTTTCACTTAGATTATTTTGAGAATTAGTAAATTGTGAAGAAATCCTCTCATGCTTCACTTATACCTTTTTGAGAGATGAAATCTTTATGCTCATGTGCTTCACTTAGATTTGTTTGAGCTTGTCAAAAAAGCAATGGTAATATATGAAACTAGTCCCAAAGTGATAGATATCCAAGGAGGATATAATAAAAACTTTCATGAAGATCATTGGGAAAATTAAACTTGATTCCTTGTAATAGTTTTGAAACATGATGATAGTAATATGTGAGTCATGTTAGTGAGTAATTATGCTTGAGTAGGAATATTGGCGTTAAGGTTTGTGATTCCCTATGCAAGTACGAAAGTCAATAGTTATGCAATGAAATTACATCCTACTTGTGGTGCATTATTCGGTGTTAGTTGTGCTCAATGCTCACTTATGTGAATTTTCGTTTCTTGGTTTGGTTGCTTCTCAATCTATTTGCTAGCCTCCATTTGTACTAAGTAGAAATACTACTTGTGCATCCAAAATCCTTAAACCAAGTTTTGCCTTATGAGTCCAGCATACCTACCTATATGTTGTATTTCCATGCCGTTCCAAGCA
Organism: Elymus sibiricus; assembly: GCA_039707655.1. Lineage (NCBI taxonomy): Eukaryota > Viridiplantae > Streptophyta > Magnoliopsida > Poales > Poaceae > Elymus > Elymus sibiricus. The sequence goes on along the minus strand of CM077663.1, from coordinate 199,661,504 downwards.
AATTTGTATATGTGCCACCTCTAAATTTTCAAAATAAATTTTCTCTTTTGTGTGCTCGTACCGCTCATGAAACGGCGGGGAGTGTCCATGTTAGATGTGTTATTCTCAAGATGAGGGTTTATTCACTTGTCATTACACGAGTGTGCGGCGGTAATAGGGATGCCCATTCCTGAAATGAAAAAGAAAAAAATATTTACTTTATGTTGTCAAATAATAAATTCCTTGGAAAGTGTTGGTATGGAAGGCAACCGTGGATACGGCCCGCTATGGAAAGTGAAAGTTTGGTGGAAAAAGGAATGAACTTTATTTTCTGTTTGGGAACCACCTATGGTATATCTAGCATGGAAAGTATTGTGAGCTACTTTTTCTTTTTTGTTGACAGGAAAAGCATGCCACCCAATAAATTTCTCTCTCAATTTAAAACTTTGAGCTCTGGCACCTCTACAAATCCCTACTTCCCTTTATGAAGGGCCTATCTATTTACTTTATGCATTTTTATTTTTACATTGAGTCTCCATCTTCTCTTATAAGCACCAACTAGGGGGTACTATGATCGTACTTGAGCATTGGGTATAGATAATATCTGAGTGTGTTTCATGAATGGATCCATGATTGAGCATGATGGGCTAGGGATAACTTTCTTTAGTTTGATATTTTGAAAGACGTGGTTGCTTGTTAGCATGCTTGAGTATTGAAGTCATTATGTTAAAACTAGACTATTGCTTTGAATCATCTATAAGTCCAAATGTCCATGCTATACAAAAGAAAATAATATGATGAACATGTTACGTAGCATTCCAAATCAAAAATTATGTTTTTATCATTTACCTACTTGAGGACGAGTAGGAATTAAGCTTGGGGATGCTGATACGTCTCCAACGTATCTATAATTTTTGCTTGTTCCATGCTGTTATATTATCATTCTTGGATGTTTTACAATCATTTTATAACAACTTTATATCATTTTTTGGGACTAACCTATTGACATAGTACCACAGTGCCAGTTGCTGTCTTTGCTTGTTTTTTACTTCGCAGAATACCAGTACCAAACGGAGTCCAATCGCGACGAATCTTTTTGGGGATTTTTTTTTGGACCAGAAGACACCCAGTGGGCCAAAGAAGTGCCAGAGAGGTGGGCCGTGGAGACCACAATCCACCAGGGCGCGCCAGGGGGGCCCTGGTGTGCCCTGATGGGTTTTGCCCTCCACGGGGCCCCTCCCCACCGCCTCTGATCCCTATAAATTCCCAAATATTCCAAAAACCCTAGGAGAGTCGACGAAACACAATTCCAGATGCCGCAAGTTCCTGAACCGCGAGATCCAATCTAAACACCATCACGGAGGGGTTCATCTTCTTCATAGGTGCCTCTCCGATGATGTGTGAGTAGTCCACCATAGACCTACTGGTCCGTAGGCAGTAGCTAGATGGCTTCCTCTCTCTCTCTCTCTTATGATTCTCAATACAATGGTCTCTTGGAGATCTATTTGATGTAAACTTTTGCGGTGTGTTTGTTGGGATCCGATGAATTTTGAGTTCATGATCAGTTTCTATCCATGAATATTATTTGAGTCTTCTTTGATCTCTTATATGCATGATTACTTATAGCCTCGTATTTCTTCTTCAAATCTTTGGTTTAGTTAGGCCAACTAGATCAATTTTTCTTGCCATGGGAGGAGGTGCTTTGTGATGGGTTCGATCTTGCGGTGTCCTTTCCCACTGACAGAAGGGGCAGCAAGGCACGCATGTATCGTTGCCATTAAGGATAAAAAGATGGGGTCTATTCCTACATGAATTGATCTTGTCTACATCATGTCATCGTTCTTATTGCATTACTCCGTTTTTCCATGAACTTAATACACTAGATGCATGCTGGATAGCGGTCGATGTGTGGAGTAATAATGGTAGATGCAGGCAGGAGTCGGTCTACTTATCTTGGACATGATGCCTATATAATGATCATCGCCTTGGATATCGTCATGACTATTCAATTTTCTGTCAATTGCCCAACAGTAATTTGTTCACCCACCGTGTGCTATACTCATGAGAGAAGCCACTAGTGAAACCTACGGCCCCCGGGTCTACTTTTCCAACATATTGCTTTCCGATCTATCTTTTTGCATGTTTGTTTTCAGATCTACAAAACCAAAAACCCAAAAACATATTGCTGCACTTTTTATTTTGTGTTCTTGAGAGATCTATCTCTCCTATCTATCATTACCTAATCTATGTTTTTACCGGAGAGAGATTGACAACCTCTCTTTCGCGTCGGGTTGCAAGTATTTGTTGTTTGTGCGCAGGTGCTGCTTATTGGGTGGTGGTGATCCTCCTATTGGTTGTATAACCTTGGTTTCATAACTTGGGGAAATACTTACCGTCGCTGTGCTGCATCATCCCTTCCTCTTTGGGGAAATACCGACGCAGTCTCATGCCACGTCAATGCATTAGTCCAATGAAATATATGTTGTTATTAATTACCAAAACCACCTTGGGAGAAGTTGTGATTTTAGCCTTCTCCTTGACCCAACATGGTTTATCTGGAGAATACTCCAGCGGCTTTTCTCTGTATGGTATTAGGGAATAGAAGGAGGATTCCTCGTTGTTGTACCATGTAGTGTTGTTAACGCTAGAACTAGGCATGTCCTAGCTTTATGTAGACTTATGAAATTAAAGCAAAATGTCAATGGTCATAAAGCAGATCATGGACCAGCTCAATGTGTAGTAACGGTGGTGAAAAAGTAACTCAATGTGCAGTGGCATTGGTGATAAACTAGCTCAATGTGCAGTGGCATTGGTGACAAAGTAGCTCAATGTGCAGTAGCATTGGTGATAAACTAGCTAAATGTGTAGTAGCAGTGGTGATAAACTAGCTCAATGTGTAGTAGCATTGGTGATAAACTAGCTCATAAAACTAGACATGTACTAAATGTAATCCCAAAGTACTCTACCGTCCTTACCGACGCAACGTCCTGATCAGATCTGTGGAGATCCGCACCGCCCCGATCCGCCAGATCCATGCAGCTAACACAAAGCGGCAAGGAGGATGGCTTCGACGTGGTGGGTCGCGCGTCGACGAGGTGTGGAGACAGAGGGGGAGGAGGTCGAACTCGCCGTCGAGGAGGTGTGGAGACAGGGGGATGAGGTCGAACTCGCTGTCGAGGAGGTGTGCCAACCGAGGGTTCGGGTAGAAAGGGGAAAATGCAGCGAGACGAGTGAGATCCAGTGGCTCGTTTGTTGGGGCCTCATGTCGCTTATCCCTCTTCTGTTGCTGCCCTGTGGGCCACGGAACACCCTACCGAATCCAGCCAATCAGGTCACCTCTCGCGGATCGACCATGTCTAACCCTAGCACCTGATCCAAACCATCCCCTAACATTGGTCCAATGGCTTGGATGGTGCAGGGTTTTGATAGGAGTTTTGAGAGGAGTGAGGGGTTTTGAGAGGGTTTCAGTGATCAGGGTTGAGCATAACTAATTTTAAAAAATCGAAAAAATATGAATCTTGCGCACATCATTGTTTTATGTTACTAGGTTGCTAGGAAAAAAATAAGAAACCATGTCTACGGATATTTTCATGAAATTCCCTTCACAAAACTTAGTGATACGTCTCCAACGTATCTATAATTTTTGCTTGTTCCATGCTGTTATATTATCATTCTTGGATGTTTTACAATCATTTTATAGCAACTTTATATCATTTTTTGGGACTAACCTATTGACATAGTGCCAAGTGCCAGTTCCTGTTTTTTTCTTGTTTTTTACTTCGTAGAATATCAGTACCAAACGGAGTCCAATCGCAACGAAATGTTTTGGAGAATTTTTTTGGACCAGAAGAAGGCCAGTGGGCCAAAGAAGTAACTAGGAGGGAGCCCAGGCCGCCCACAAGACACCAGGGCGCGCTAGGGGCCCCGGGCGCGCCCTGGTGGGTTGTGGCCGCCTCGGGAACCTTCTCCACCACCTCTGAGCTCTATAAATACCCAAATATTCCAGAAACCCTAGAGGAGTTGACGAAAAATACATCCAGCCGCCGCAAGTTCCAGAACCGCGAGATCCAATCTAACACCATCACGGAGGGGTTCATCATCCTGATTGGTACCTCTCCGATGATGCGTGAGTAGTCCACCATAGACCTACGGGTCCATAGGCTGTAGCTAGATGGATTTCTCTCTCTCTTTTGATTCTCAATACAATGGTCTCTTGGAGATCTATTTGATGTAATGACTTTTTGCGGTGTGCTTGTTGGGATCCGATGAATTTTGAGTTCATGATCAGTTTCTATCCATGAATATTATTTGAGTCTTCTTTGATCTCTTATATGCATGATTTCTTATAGCCTCGTATTTCTTCTTCGAATCTTTGGTTTAGTTAGGCCAACTATATCAATTTTTCTTGCCATGGGAAGAGGTGCTTTGTGATGGGTTAGATTTTGCGGTGTCCTCTCCTAGTGACAGAAGGGGCAGTGAGGCACGCATGTATCGTTGCTATTAAGGATAACAAGATGGGGTCTATTCCTACATGAATAGATCTTGTCTACATCATGTCACCGTTCTTATTGCATTACTCCGTTTTTCCATGAACTTAATACACTAGATGCATGCTGGATAGCGGTCTATGTGTGGAGTAATAGTAGTAGATGCAGAATCGTTTCGGTCTACTAATCTTAGACGTGATGCCTATATAATGATCATCGCCTTGGATATCGTCATGATTATTTGATCTTCTATCAATTTCCCAATAGTAATTTGTTCACCCACCGTGTGCTATACTCATGAGAGAAGCCACTAGTGAAACCTACGGCCCCCGGGTCTACTTTTCTGACATATTGCTTTCCGATCTATCTTTTTGCCGTTTTTTGCTTTCAGATCTATTATTCCAAAAACCTAAAAATACCTTGCTGCACTTTTTACTTGCCTCTTTTATTTTGTGTTCTTGCGAGATCTATCTATCCAATCTATCACTACCTAATCTATCGTTTTACCATGGAAAGATTGACAACCTCTCTTTCGCGTCGGGTTGCAAGTATTTGTTCTTTGTGTGCAGGTGTTGTTTACATAGTGTTGCATGATCCTCCTACTGGTTCGATACCTTGGTTTCATAACTGAGGTAAATACTTACCGTCGCTATGCTGCATCATCCCTTCCTCTTTGGGGAAATACCGACGCAGTCTCAAGCCACGTCAAAGGAATTTCTGGCGCTGTTGCCGGGGAGGAAGCAGTCTCTTCAACGTGCCAATCTCTGGCACCGAGGAGACACCATCAACATCTATTAGGTTCCTAATCACAAAACTCATCTCCTTGCAATTACATTATTTGCCATTTGCCTCTCGTTTTCCTCTCCCCCACTTCACCAAATTTGCCGTTTTATTCGCCCTCTCTTTCGTTTGCCTTTTTTCTCGTCAGATCTCTTGTTTGCTTGTCATCATGAGTGATTTTGGTATGGAAGAAACATATGATGTCAGGACTCCTAATATTGGACGTTCTGGTAATCTGGATGCTAATTTTTTTGTTTTGGGGCAAGAAAACGTTATAGGAAAAGAAACTATCCAAGAATTTTTCAGTTGCGTTGGAAATTTGACTCTCAATGATACTCCTATACTGAAAAGAACTAAATGTTTTACAGAAGCTATTTCAGCGCTAGTTCTGAAACTTGAAAATAGGTTTATTTGTACCCATCCTACCTTGCAAAGATTGTTTTATGAGCTACCCGTCATAAAGGATCCCAAAGCTAAGAAGTTAGCCACCCTTGTTCTCATGAATGAATTTGATCACATAGTATGAGAAGCTAGGGAGGTTTCCGATTTCTTTGGTATGAGCCGTGAAAACCCGGTAATAGGAGAGATCTTTTACAATAGTGATTACATGTTGAGACATCTGCTTGGAAATAATCAAATTTTTAATGAGAATCTTAAAAAGGAAGTCCCCGTTTTAGATATGATCCAACAAGTTTTCAATGATGTTAATCAACAATATTCTTGGATTGTGGCCGGGAATCAAAGAGGGTACATAGACGGACAACTTGATAGTGCTAAGGTTTCTATGGATGATGTGTTTCAAGTTTTATTTGCAAAACCTCTTGATAAAAATATCTCTACAAAAACCAAAGATGACAACACTTGAATCTATGAGTTATGCCTAGCTAGGGGCGTAAAACGATAGCGCTTGTTGGGAGGCAACCCAATGAATAAATTTATTTTCATCTTTTTCTTTCTATTTTTGAGTGTTGACACAATTATGCCTCTGTTATGATTGTGTTTTTATGTTTTATTTAGTTTTTGTGCCAAGTAAAGCCTTTAGGATGATTCATAAGATGAGTTGAAACAATGCTGATTCTGAAACAGAAACTTTGCCTCCAGTGCACGAATTTTCATTTTTCTACTGGAGTGTGATAATGATCTAAAATTTTAACAAAGTATTGCTATACAAATTCTCTATGTTTTCCTAATTTTTCAGAATTTTTAGAGTTACAGAAGTATGGTTAGAGTTACAGAAGTATGGTTAGATTAACAAAAAAAATCCTACTCACATACAAGATCTATCCATGGAGATGAGCATCTACGAGAGGGGAGATCGGATCCACATACCCTTGTAGATCGCTAAGCGGGAAGTGTTAAGAAATGCGGTTGATGTAGTCGAACGTCTTCGCGATCCAAATCGCAAGCCGTCCCGCGATCCAATCACGATCTAGCGCCGAACGGACGACACCTCCGCGTTCAGCACACGTATAGCTCGATGACAATCTCCGCCTCCTTGATCCAGAAAGGGAGAGCGGAGAGGTAGATGAGTTCTCCGGCAACACGACGGCGTGGTGGCGGCGGTGGTGGTGCTATCCCGGCAGGGCTACGCCTAGCGCTACTGAAACCGCGAACGGAGGAGAAAACGATCTAGGGAGAGAGAGGGGCGCCAAGGGCTTCGTGTGTGCTCTTGGGGCGCCCCCACCCCTCTATATATAGGTGGAGGGGTGTGGAGATCAGCCCCTCCAAGCCCTAGGGCGCAGCCAAGGGGGAGAAGTTGGACTCCTAGTCCAATTCCCTCCCTTCCCATAAACAGGTGGACTTTCCACCTCTCCCAAGCCACATGGGCCTTGAGGGACTTGTGCGCCTGGCCCAATAAGGCCAGGGCACCTCCCCTCAGCCCATGCAAACCTTGGGATGTGGTGGAACCCTTGGTGGACTTCCGGACTCCTCCGGAAGTTTCTGGAACCTTCTAGAAGCTTCCTGGTACAATACCGGAAAAACCCGAAACTTTTCCGGTAGCCAAAATATGACTTCCCATATATAAATCTTCACCTCCTGACCATTCCGGAACTCCTCGTGACGTCCGGGATCTCATCCAGGACTCCGAACAACCTTCGGTCACCAACATACATAACTCAATAATACCGAAACGTCACCGAACGTTAAGTGTGCAGACCCTGCGGGTTCGAGAACTATGTAGACATGACCGAGACACCTATACGGTCAATAACCAATAGCGGGACCTGGATGCCCATATTGGTTCCTACATATTCTATGAAGAGCTTTATCGGTTGAACCTCTATGTCAAGGATTCGGTTAATCCCGTACGCTATTCCCTTTGTTCATCGGTATGTTACTTGCCCGAGATTCGATCATCGGTATCTCCATACCTAGTTCAATCTCGTTACTGGCAAGTCTCTTTACTCGTTTCGTAATACAAGATCCCGTGGCTAACACTTTAGTCACTTTCCTTGCAAGGCTCATTGTGATGTTGTATTACCGAGTGGGCCCTGAGATACCTCTCCGTCACACGGAGTAACAAATCCCAGTCCTTATCCATGCCAACTAAATAGACACCCTCGGAGATACCTGTAGAGCATCTTTATAGTCACCCAGTTACGTTGTGACGTTTGATACACACAAGGCATTCCTCCGGTGTCCGGGAGTCGCATGATCTCATGGTCGTAGGAACATATACTTGACATGGATAAAGCAGTAGCAACAAACTGACACCATCAACTGCTATGCTTACGGTTGGGTCTTGTCCATCACATCATTCTCCAAATGATGTGATCCCGTTATCAGATGACAACTCATTGTCTATGGTCAGGAAACCTTGACCATCTCTGATCAATGAGCTAGTCTAGTAGAGGCTTACTAGGGACACAATATTGTCTATGTATCCACACATGTATCTGAGTTTCCGATCAATACAATTCTAGCATGGATAATAAACGATTATCATGAACAAGGAAATATGATAATGACCATTTTATTATTGCCTCTAGGGCATATTTCCAACAGTCTCCCACTTGCACTAGAGTCAATAATCTAGCTCACATCGCTATGTGATTTACATTGTTATGAATCTAACACCCAATGAGTTCTGGGGTTCGATCATGTTTTGCATGTGAGAGAGGTTTTAGTCAACGGTCTGCAACATTCAGATCCGTGTGTTCTTTGCAAATCTATATGTCATACTGTAGATGCTGCTACCACGCTCCACTTGGAGCTATTCCAAATGGCTGCTCCACTATACGTATCCGGATTACTTACTAAGAGTCATCTGGATTGGTGTCAAAGCTTGCACCGACGTAACTCTTTACGGCGAACTCTTCATCACCTCCATAATCGAGAAACATTTCCTTAGTCCTCTAGTTACAAAGGATAATTTTGACCGATGTCTAGTGATCCACTCCTGGATCACTCTTGTACCCCTTTGACAGACTCATGGCAAGGCACACACCAGGTGTGGTACACAGCATGGCATACTATACAGAGCCTATGGATAAGGCATAGGTGACAACCTTCGTCCTTTCTCTTTCTTCTGCCGTGGTCGAGCTTTGAGTCTTACTCAACTTCACACCTTAGAAATCAGGCAAGAACTCTTTCTTTGACTGATCCATTTTGAACTCTTTCAAAATCTTGTCAAGGTATGTACTCATTGAAAGTCTTATTAGGCGTCTTGATCTATCTCTATAGATCTTGATGCCTAATATGAAAGTAGCTTCTCCTAGGTCCTTCATTGAAAAACGCTTGTTCAAATATTCCTTCACGCTTTCCAAAAATTCTAAATTGTTTCCAATCAGCAATATGTCATCCATATATAAAACTAGAAACACTATAGAGCTCCCACTCACTTTCTTGTAAACACAAGCTTCTCCGTAAACTTGTATAAACCCAAACGCTTTGATCACCTCATCAAAGCGCTTATTCCAACTCCGAGATGCCTGCACCAGTCCATAAATGGATCGCTGGAGCTTGCAAACTTTGTCAGCATTCTCTGGATCGACAAAACCTTCTGCTTGTATCATATACAACTCTTCCTCAAGGAAACCGTTAAGGAACGCTGTTTTGACATCCATCTGCCAAATTTCATAATCGAAAAATGCAGCTATTGCTAACATGATTCTGACGGACTTAAGCATCACTACGGGACAGAAAGTCTCATCGTAGTCAATTCCTTGAACTTGTGAAAAACCCTTTGCCACAAGTCGAGCGTTATAGACAGTGACATTACCGTCCATGTTCGTCTTCCTCTTAAAGATCCATTTATTCTGAATGGCCTTTCGCCCTTCAGGTAATACTTCCAAAGTCCACACTTTGTTTTCATACATGGATCCTATCTCGGATTTCATGGCCTCTAACCATTTGGCAGAATCCAGGCCCACCATCGCTTCTCCATAGCTCGTAGGTTTATCGTTGTCCAACAACATGACCTCCAAGACAGGGTTATCGTACCATTCAGGAGCAGTACGTGCCCTTGTCGACCTATGAGGTTCGATAGTAACTTGATCCGAAGTTTCATGATCACTATCATTAGCTTCCTCTCCAACTAATGTAGGCTCCACAGAAACATCTTTCTGCACTGCGCTACTCTCTGGTTGAAGTGAAGGTTCATCAACCTCATCAAGTTATATCTTCCTCCCACTCAATTCTTTCGAGAGAAACTCTTTCTCGAGAAATGACCCGTTCTTAGCGACAAACACTTTTCCTTCGGATCTGAGATAGACGGTGTACCCAACCGTCTCTTTTGGGTATCCTATGAAGACGCATTTCTCCGCTTTGGGTTCCAGCTTTTCAGGCTGAAGCTTTTTGACATAAGCATCGCATCCCCAAACTTTAAGAAATGACAACTTTGGTTTCTTGCCAAACCACAGTTCATACGACGTCTTCTCAACGGATTTAGATGGTGCCCTATTTAAAGTGAATGCACCAGTCTCTAATGCATAAGCCCAAAACGATAGTGGCAAATCGGCAAGAGACATAGACTGCACCATATCCAATAAGGTTCGATTACGATGTTCGAACACACCATTACGCTGTGGTGTTCCAGGTGGCGTCAACTGTGAAACAATTCCACATTGTCTTAAGTGATTTCCAAACTCATAACTCAGATATTCTCTTCCTCGATCAGATCGTAGGAATTTAATCTTCTTGTTACGATGATTCTCAACTTCACTTTGAAACTGCTTGAACTTTTCAAACGTTTCAGACTTATGTTTCATTAAGTAAATATACCCATATCAACTTAAGTCATCGGTGAAGGTGAGAAAATAACGATATCCACCGCGCGCCTCAATGCTCATTGGACCGCACACATCAGTATGCATGATCTCCAACAAGTCACTTGCCCGTTCCATTGTTCCAGAGAACGGGGTTTTAGTCATCTTGCCCATGAGGCATGGTTCACATGTGTCAAGTGATTTAAAATCAAGTGACTCCAAAAGTCCATCAGCATGGAGTTTCTTCATGCGTTTTACACCAATATGACCTAAGCGGTAGTGCCACAAGAAAGTGGTGTTATCATTATCAACTCTACATCTTTTGGCATCAATGTTATGAACATGTGTATCATCACTATCGAGATTCAACAAGAATAAACCCCTCACAATGGGTGCTTGACCCTAAAAGATATTACTCATATAAATAGAACAACCATTATTCTCTGACTTAAATGAGTAACCGTTTCGCAATAAACAAGATCCAGATATAATGTTCATGCTTAACACAGGCACTAAATAACAATTATTCAGGTTCATCACTAATCCCGATGGTAATCGAAGAGCGAGCGTGCCGACGGCGATCACATCAACCATGGAACCATTTCCCATGCGCATCGTCACTTCGTCCTTTGCCAGCCTCCGTCTATTTCGCAGTTCCTGTTTTGAGTTGCAAATGTGAGCAACCGAACCGGTATGAAATACTCAGGCACTACAACGAGAGTTGGTAAGGTACACATCAGTAACATGTATATCATATATACCTTGTTTGTTGTTGGCCGCCTTCTTGTCGGCCAGATACTTGGGGCAGTTCCGCTTCCAGTGGCCAGTACCCTTGCAATGAAAGCACTCAGTTTCTGGCTTGGGTCCAACCTTGGGTTTCTTCACGGGAGGGGCAACTGCTTTGCCACTCTTCTTGGAGTTACCCTTCTTGCCCTTGCCATTTTTCTTGAAACTTGTGGTTTTATTGACCATCAACACTTGATGCTCCTTCTGGATTTCAGACTCAGCGACTTTCAGCATCGCAAACAGCTCGGCGACTGACTTGTTCATCCCTTGCATGTTATAGTTCAACACAAATCTCTTGTCACTAGGTGGGAGTGATTGAAGAACTCTGTCAGTGATCGCCTCCGGTGGGAGGGCAAATCCCAACTCAACCAGATGGTTGGAATACCCAGACATTCTGAGTATGTGTTCACTAACAGAACCGTTCTCCTTCATTTTGCAAGCATAGAATTTATCGGAGGTCTCATACCTCTCGATCCGGGCATTCTTCTCAAAGATAAACTTCAACTCCTGGAACATTTGATATGCTCCATGATGTTCAAAACGCCTTTGAAGTCTCGGCTCTAAGCCATACATCACAGCACACTGAACTACTGAGTAATCATCCGAACGCGACTGCCAGGTGTTCGCAACATCTGGAGATGACACTGGAGCGGGTGGCTCACCGAGCGGTGCATCAAGGACATAAGCCTTCTGGGAAGCCGTGAGGATAATCCTCAGATTACGGGCCCAGTCTACAAAGTTACTTCCATCAACTTTCACCTTAGCTTTCTCTAGGAACGCTTTGAAATTCAGGGGAACTACTGTGCGAGCCATTGATCTACAACATAAAATTTGCAAAGACAACTTAGACTATTGTTCAAGATAATGAGTTCAGTTAATCATATTACTTAAAAACTCCCACTCAAATTGACATCCCTCCGGTCATCCGAGTGCTACATGATCCAAATTCACCAACCCAAGTCTGATCATCACGTGAGATGAGGTGGTTTCAATGGTGAACATCTCGATGTTGATCATATCCACTATATGACTCATGCTCGACCTTTCGGTCTCTAGTGTTCCGAGGCCATGTCTATACATGCTAGGCTCGTCAAGTTTAACCCGAGTGTTCCGCATGTGCAACACTGGCTTGCACCCGTTGTATGCGAACGTAGAATCTATCACACCCGATCATCACGTGGTGTCTCGAAACGACGAACTTTCGCAACGGTGCACACTCAGGGAGAACACAATTTTATCTTGAAATTTTAGTGAGGGATCACCTTATAATGCTACCGTCGTCCTAAGCTAAACAAGGTGCGTAAAAGGATTAACATCACATGCAAATACAAGTGACATGATATGGCCATGATCTTGTGCTTTTGATCTCCATCTCCAAAGCACCGGCATGATCTCCATCGTCACCGGCATAACACCATGATCTCCATCATCTTGATCTCCATCAACGTGTCGCCATGAGGTTGTCGCGCCAACTATTGCTTCTACAACTATTGCTAACTCATAGCGATAAAGTAAAGCAAAAAAGGCGAAAATAAATTAAAGACAACACTATGGCTCCTGCCGGTTGTCGTACTCATCGACATGCAAGTCATGATAATCTATACAAAACATGACCATCTCATACATCACATATATCTCATAATGTAATTGGCCATAGCATATCACATCAAACCCTGCAAAAACAAGTTAGACGTCCTCTAATTTGTTGTTGCATATTTTATGTGGCTGCTATGGGTATCTAGCAAGAACGATTCTTACCTACGCAAAACCACAACGGTGATACACAAATTGCTATTCAACCTTCTCAAGGACCGCCGTCCGTTCCCTCTTGCTGGATCAAGAAGGAGGAGATCGTCATCGAGTTGTACGTGTGCTGAACGCGGAGGTGCCGTCCGTTCGGTACTAGATCGTGATTGGATCGCGGGACAGCTAGCGATTTGGATCGCGAAGACGTTCAACTACATCAGCCGCGTTTCTTAACGCTTCCCGCTTAGCGATCTACAAGGTTATGTAGATCCACTCTCCCTCTCGTAGATGCTCATCACCATGGATAGATCTTGCGTGTGCGTAGGAAATTTTTTGTTTCCCATGCAATGTTACCCAACAGTGGCATCATGAGCTAGGTCTATGTGTAGATGAGATCACGAGTAGAATACAAAGGAGTTTGTGGGCGTTGATATTCAGATTGCTTCCTCCCTTGGTCTTTTCTTGATTCAGCGGTATTGTGGGATGAAGCGGCCCGGACCAACATTACTCGTACGCTTACGAGAGACCGGTTCCATCAACTGACATGTAACTTTTTTGCATAAAGATGGCTGGCGGGTGTCTATTTCTCCCACTTTAGTTGGATCGGATTCGACAAAGGCGGTCCTTGAGAAGGTTAAATAGCAATTTGTGTATCACCGTTGTGGTTTTTGCGTAGGTAAGAATTGTTGTTGCTAGATACCCGTAGCAGCCACGTAAAACATGCAACAACAATTAGAGGACGTCTAACTTGTTTTTGCAGGGTATGTTGTGATGTGATTTGGCCAATTACATGATGAGATATATGTGATGTATCATATGATCATGTTCTGTATAGAATATCACGACTTGCATGTCGGTGAGTACGGCAACCGGCAGGAGCCATAGGGTTGTCTTTAATTTATTTTTGCCGTTTTGCTTTACTTTATCGCTATGAGTTAGCAATAGTCGTAGTAGTAACAGTTAGCGCGACAACCTCATGGCGACACGTTGATGGAGATCAAGATGATGGAGATCATGGTGTCATGCCGGTGACGATGGAGATCATGCCGGTGCTTTGGAGATGGAGATCAAAAGCACAAGTTCATGGCCATATCATGTCACTTATGATTTGCATGTGATGTTAATCCTTTTATGCATATTATTTTGCTTAGGATGACGGTAGCATTATAAGGTGATCCCTCACTTAAATTTCAAGATAAAATTGTGTTCTCCCCGAGTGTGCACCGTTGCGAAAGTTCGTCGTTTCGAGACACCTCGTGATGATCGGGTGTGATAGACTCTACATTCCCATACGACAGGTGCAAGCCAGTGTTGCACGTGCGGAACACACAGGTTAAACTTGACGAGCCTAGCATGTACAGACATGGCCTCGAAGCACAAGAGACCGAAAGGTCGAACATGAGTCATATAGTAGATATGATCAACATGAAGATGTTCACCATTGAAACCACCTCATCTCACGTGACGATCGGACTTGAGTTGGTGGATTTGGATCATGTGACACTCGAATGACCGGAGGGATGTCAATTTGAGTGGGAGACTAACTAAACTCATTATCTTGTACAAAAGTCTAAGTTGTCTTTGCAATATTTATGTTGTAGATCAATGGCTCGCGCAGTAGCACCCCTGAATTTTAATGCGTTCCTAGAGAAAGCTAAGTTGAAAGATGATGGAAGTAACTTTCTGGACTGGGCCCGTAATCTAAGGATTATCCTTACGGCTTCCCAAAAGGCTTATCTCCTTGATGCACCACTTGGTGAACCACCCGCTCCAGTGGAGTCTCCAGACATTGTGAACGCCTAGCAGGCACGTTCTGATGATTACTCAATGGTTCAATTTGCAATGTTGTATGGCTTAGAACCGGGACTTCAAAGATGTTTTGAACGTCATGGAGCATATAATATGTTCCTAGAGTTGAAGTTTATCTTTCTGAAGAATGCCCGGATCGAGAGATATGAGACCTCCGATAAGTTCTATGCTTGCAAGATGGAGGAGAACGGGTCTGTCAGGGAACACATACTCAGCATGTCTGGGTATTCCACCCGTCTGGCTGAATTGGGTATGCCCCTTCCGCCAGAGGCGATCACTGACAGAGTTCTTCAATCATTGCCACCTAGCTACAAGAGCTTCGTGTTGAACTATAACATGCACTGGATGAACAAGTCAGTCGCCGAGCTGTTTGCGATGTTGAAAGTCGCTGAGTCTGAGATTCAGAAGGAGCATCAAGTGTTGATGGTCAATAAAACCACTAGTTTCAAGAAGAATGGCAAGGGTAAGAAGGGTAACTCCAAGAAGAGTGGCAAAGCAGTTGACCCTCCCATGAAGAAACCCAAGGCCGGACCCAAGCTAGAAACTGAGTGCTTTCATTGCAAGGGAACTGGTCACTGGAAGCGGAACTGCCCCAAGTATTTGGCTGACAAGAAGGCGGCCAACAACAAACAAGGTATATATGATATACATGTTATTGATGTGTACCTTACCAACTCTCGTTGTAGTGCCTGGGTATTTGATACCGGTGCGGTTGCTCACATTTGCAACTCAAAACAGGAACTGCGGAATAGACGGAGGCTGGCAAAGGATGAAGTGACGATGCGCGTGGGAAATGGCTCCAAGGTTGATGTGATCGCCGTCGGCACGCTCGCTCTTCGATTACCATCGGGATTAGTGATGAACCTGAATAATTGTTATTTAGCGCCTGCGTTAAGCATGAACATTATATCTGGATCTTGTTTATTGCGAGACAGTTACTCATTTAAATCGGAGAATAATGGTTGTTCTATTTATATGAGTAATATCTTTTATGGTCATGTACCCAATGTGAGGGGTTTATTCTTATTGAATCTCGATAGTGATGGTACACATGTTCATACCACTGATGTCAAAAGATGTAGAGTTGATAATGATAGTACCACTTTCTTGTGGCACTGTCGTTTAGGTCATATTGGTGTAAAACGCA
Organism: Elymus sibiricus; assembly: GCA_039707655.1. NCBI lineage: Eukaryota > Viridiplantae > Streptophyta > Magnoliopsida > Poales > Poaceae > Elymus > Elymus sibiricus. The sequence goes on along the minus strand of CM077663.1, from coordinate 199,645,563 downwards.
TGAAGAAGCTCCATGCTAATGGACTTTTGGAGTCACTTGATTTTGAATCACTTGACACATGTGAACCATGCCTCATGGGCAAGATGACTAAAACCCCGTTCTCTGGAGCAATGGAACGGGCAAGTGACTTGTTGGAAATCATACATACTGATGTGTACGGTCCGATGAGTATTGAGGCGCGCGGTGGACATCATTATTTTCTCACCTTCATTGATGATTTAAGTAGATATGGGTATATTTACTTAATGAAACACAAGTCTGAAACGTTTGAAAAGTTCAAGCAATTTCAGAGTGAAGTTGAGAATCATCGTAACAAGAAGATAAAATTCCTACGATATGATCGAGGAGGAGAATATCTGAGTTATGAGTTTGGCAGTCACTTATGACAGTGTGGAATTGTTTCACAATTGACACCGCCTGGAACACCATAGCGTAATGGTGTGTCCGAACGTCGTAATTGATCCTTACTGGATATGGTGCGATCTATGATGTCTCTTGCCGATTTGCCACTATCGTTTTGGGGTTATGCATTAGAGACAGTTGCAATCACTTTAAATAGGGCACCATCGAAATCCGTTGCGACGACGCCATATGAACTGCGGTTTGGCAAGAAGCCAAAGTTGTCGTTTCTTAAAGTTTGGGGATGTAATGCTTATGTCAAAAAGCTTTAGCCTGAAAAGCTGGAACCCAAAGCGGAGAAACGTGTCTTCATAGGATACCCAAAAGAGACAGTTGGGTATACCTTCTATCTCAGATCCGAAGGCAAAGTGTTTGTCGCTAAAAACGGAACATTTCTTGAGAAAGAGTTTCTCTCGAAAGAATTGACTGGGAGGAAGATAGAACTTGATGAGGTTGTTGAACCTTCACTTCAACCAGAGAGTAGCGCAGCGTAGAATGATGTTTCTGTAGAGCCTACATCAGTTGAAGAGGAAGTTAATGATGATGATCATGAAGCTTCGGATCAAGTTGCTATCGAACCTCGTAGGTCGACAAGGACGTGTACTGCTCCTGAGTGGTACGGCAACCCTGTCTTAGAGGTCATGTTGTTGGACAACGATGAACCTACGAGCTATGGAGAAGCGATGATGGGCCCGGATTCCGAGAAATGGTTAGAGGCCATGAAATCCGAGATGGGATCCATGTATGAAAACAAAGTATGGGCTTTGGAAGTATTACCTGAAGGGCGAAAGGCCGTTCAGAACAAATGGATCTTTAAGAGGAAGACGGACGCGAACGGTAATGTCACCGTCTATAAAGCTCGACTTGTGGCAAAGGGTTTTTCACAAGTTCAAGGAGTTGACTACGATGAGACCTTCTCACCCATAGCGATGCTTAAGTCCGTCAGAATCATGTTAGCAATAGCTGCCTTTTTAGATTATGAAATTTGGCAGATGGATGTCAAAACAGCGTTCCTTAATGGTTTCCTTAAGGAAGAGTTGTATATGATGCAACCAGAAGGTTTTGTCGATCCAGAGAGTGCTGACAAAGTTTGCAAACTCCAGCGATCCATTTATGAACTGGTGCAAGCATCTCGGAGTTGGAATCTTCGCTTTGATGAGGTGATCAAAGCGTTCGGGTTTATACAAGTTTACGAAGAAGCTTGTATTTACAAGAAAGTGATTGGGAGCTCTATAGCGTTTCTAATATGATATGTGGATGACATATTGCTGATTGGAAACAATATAGAAATGTTGGAAAGCGTGAAGGAATATTTGAACAAGAGATTTTCAATGAAGGACCTAGGAGAAGCTGCTTTCATATTAGCCATCAAGATCTATAGAGATAGATCGAGACGCTTAATAGGACTTTCACAGCGCACATACCATGACAAAGTTTTGAAGAAGTTCAAAATGGATCAGTCCAAGAAGGGGTTCTGGCCTGTATTGCAAGGTGTGAAGTTGAGTAATACTCAATGCCCAGTGACTGCAGAAGATAGAGAAAAGATGAGTGTCGTCCCCTATGCTTCAGCCATAGGCTCTATCATGTATGCAATGCTGTGCACAAGACCCGATGTCAGCCTTGCCATAAGTATGGCCGAAAGGTTTCAAAGTGATCCAGGAATGGAACACTGGACGACGGTCAAGAATATCCTGAAGTACCTGAAAAGGACTAAGGACATGTTTCTCGTTTATGGAGGTGATCAAGAGCTCGTCGTAAAGGGTTACGTCGATGCAAGCTTTGACACTGATCCGGATGACTCCAAGTCTCAAATCGGATACGTATTTATTCTTAATGGGGGTGCGGTAAGCTGGTGCAGTTCCAAGCAGAGCGTCGTAGCTGATTTTACATGCGAAGCGGAGTACATCGCTGCCTCGAAGGCGATGAAGGAAGGTGTCTGGATGAAGGAGTTCATGACAGATCCTGGAGTAGTGCCTAGTGCACTAAACCCAATGACTCTATTCTGTGACAACACTGGTGCCATTGCTTTAGCCAAGGAACCAAGGTTTCACAAGAGGACCAGACACATAAAGCGACGTTTCAATTCCATCCGTGATTACATCAAGGAGGACGACATAAATATTTGCAAAGTGCACACGGATCTGAATGTTGCAGATCCGATGACTAAACCTCTTCCAAGGGCTAAACATGATCAACACCAGAACTGTATGGGTGTTAGATTCACTACAATGTAAATCACATAGTGATGTGAGCTAGATTATTGACTCTGGTGCTAGTGGGAGACTGTTGGAAATATGCCCTAGAGGCAATAATAAAAGTAGTTATTATTATATTTCCTTGTTCATGATAATCGTTTATTATCCATGCTATAATTGTATTGATTGGAAACACTGATACATGTGTGGATACATAGACAACAATGTGTCCCTATTATGCCTCTAGTAGACTAGCTTGTTGATCAAACATGGTCAAGGTTTCCTAGCCGTAGACATGAGATGTCATTTGATAATGGGATCACATCATTAGGAGAATGATGTGATGGACAAGACCCAAACTATAAACATAGCATATGATCGTGTCAGTTTATTGCTATTGTTTTCTGCATGTCAAGTATTTGTTCCTATGACCATGAGATCATGCAACTCACTGACACCAGAGGAATACCTTGTGTGTATCAAACATCACAACATAACTGGGTGACTATAAAGATGCTCTACAGGTATCTCCGAAGGTGTCTGTTGAGCTGGCATGGATCGAGACTGGGATTTGTTACTCCGTATGACGGAGAGGTATCTCAGGGCCCACTCGGTAATACAACATCACATTAAGCCTTGCAAGCAATGTGGCTAAGTGTTAGCCACGGGATCTTGTATTACAGAACGAGTAATGAGACTTGCCGGTAACAAGATTGAACTAGGTATAGAGATACCAACGATCGAATCTCGGGCAAGTAACATACCGAAGAACAAAGGGAACGGCATACGGGATTAACTAAATCCTTGACATAGAGGTTCAACCGATAAAGATCTTCGTAGAATATGTAGGAACCAATATGGGCATCCAGGTCCCGCTATTGGTTATTGACCGTAGAGGTGTCTCGGTCATGTCTACATAGTTCTCGAACCCGCAGGGTCTGCACACTTAACGTTCGGTGGCGTTTCGGTAGTATTGAGTTATGTATGGTGGTGACCGAAGGTTGTTCGGAGTCCCGGATGAGATCCCGGACATCACGAGGAGCTCCGGAATGGTCTGGAGGTAAAGATTGATATATAGGAAGTCCCGTTTTGGTCACCGGAAAAGATTCGGGTATTTTCGGTAGTGTACCGGGAGTGCCGGGAGGGTTTCGGGGGTCTATCGAGAGGGGCCACCCACCCCAAAGGGCCTCATGGGCTGTGGGAGGAAGCAAACCAGCCCTTAGTGGGCTGGCCGACCCCTCCACTATGGCCCATGCGGCTGGGGATGAAAAGGCCCAAGAGGGGGGAAGAGTTTCCAAGTGGGGGAGGAATCCTACTCCTAGTAGGATTGGAGTTGGACTCCTCCACCTCTCCCACTTCGGCCGACTCCTAGGGGCAGCCCTAGGGGCGCTGGCCCCTCCCCTCTCTCCTATATATACTAGAGGGAGAGAGGGCCAAAGACACCCGACCCTAAAGGCCACGGTGCAGCCCTCTCTCCCAATAGATCGTTTCCTCTAGTTTTCAGCAGTGCTTAGGCGAAGCCCTACTGGAATAGTTCCACCACCACCGCCACCGCGCCATCACGCTGCCGGAGATACATCTACCTCTCCGCTCCCTCTTGCTGGATCAAGAAGGCGGAGATCGTCATCGAGCTGTACGTGTGCTGAACGCGGAGGTGCCGTCCGTTCCGTACTAGTGTAGGAGATATGCCCAAGAGGCAATAATAAATGTTATTATTTATCCCCATGTTCCTAATTAAGTTTATATTCCATGCTATAATTGCAATGATTCTCGAGTCTGCAATATCCACGAGGCCCGGAGGGAAACTCATATGCACGTGTGGTATAATAAATGGTAAAATGTATTCCTAGTCTTGCCTCTAAGACTGGCTCAAGTATTCTATAATGATCATGTTTTCCTAATCATGGGCATGGCTATGCCGGCAATTTTGTGGGCGCAATGTTGGTAGAACACTTGTGTTGAATCAACCCGAATTGATGTTATGCTATGAGATACATTCGTCACAAGCTAATGGTTAATAACACAGAGATAGTTAATGTTTGCATAATTCCTTAGACCATGAGAGTATCGAGTTCCTTCGTGCTTGCTTCGTGAACTTTGGGGTTTGTTAAACGTCATCCGTAAATGGGTGGCTATTACGATGGCTTACGGGTTCATGGAAAAGTGTGTCAAGTAACTTGATAGCTCAAGATTGGGATTTGCTCCTCCGACGATGGAGAGATATCTGTGGGCCCTCTCGGTATTACGGTATCCATCATCGTCTGGCCAGACACAGGGTGATTTGATCACAGGGATGCCGAAACATGGTAACGAGAAAAGAGAACAATACCGGTAACGAGGTAACTGGCATAGTGGACAAGTTGTTTATCCACGGGGATGCCAACATGTCTCACCTCGAGTATTTGTAACATATCGCGAAGCAACAGGAATAGCACACGGCAACTGGAGGTTCACTCGAATATTCATTCGTGTGGGTATAGGGGTCAATATGGGTGTCCACGGCTCCGATGTTGATCATTGATTGGAAGGGGTTCTGGGTCATGTCTATACTTCACCGAACCTATAGGGTCACACGCTTAAGGGTCATCTATCTGCTGAATACTAAACAGGGAGTCTGAGAGAAAGTCTCCGGAAAAAGTTTCGGAGACAGCGGAAAAGTTTCGAAGAGAGAGGTCACCGGATGAGTTCCGGTAAAACTAAAAAGTTGTTTCAGGGGATACCATTAAGTCAAATTGGTTTCGGCACATGCCTGATAATTCTTGGAGGGTGCCAGAATCATTCTGGAAACTTCTGGGAATTTTCCAGAAGAAAAACCGGAAATGTTCCGGAGCTGCCGGAACCGCTTTGTTTGCTTTTCGCAGATGAAAATCACTAATCGGAATTGTTTTGGAACGCGTCGAAAATTATTTTAGTGGGTACTGGAAATGTTCTAAGCCCACATAAATATTTTCGATTCGAACGGACGTTGAAAAATGTCATCATGAATAGTGAAATCGGCTTTATGGTTACTTTATTTGAAAGCCACCTTTTAGGGCTTTTGCAAAAAGGCTTCTAGAAGGACTTAGGGACCAAGGAACCCCCTTTGGGGGGGGCATGAAGGTGGCCGGCCAAGGGTGGAGCTCCTCCTTGGAGCTCCACATGGCACTCCTTTTTCCCCTTATGCCCTTTATGTGAGACATAAAGTGGGGGTACTTTGGTATTTTTGAATGCCCATCTTACCCCTTGGTTTTCCTATAAATAGGAGGTGAGGGGGCTGCCCAAACTTGAGCCTTACTCTCATACAAAATGCCATAGACTTGTCTGGCTTCTCTCTCCCTCCCCGCGAAATAGTTTTGTAGAGCCGAAATGCTGTTTGGGTTCCGGCAGGAACTAGTTCTGGACGGCGAAGCCCTGCCGGATAGATGACACCGTATGTGTGCAACTCTGTAGAGAGACCGTAGTTTCGGTCTTAGTTCGAGAGTGCCTCTCGAAGGGCTGTCCGTGTGACCGTCCGAGTTTCGAAGGTCCTCCCGAAGGGCTGTCCGAGTGACCGTCCGAGTTTCGAAGGTCCTCCCGAAGGGCTGTCCAAGACACCGTCCGAGGGACTGTCCGACCGCCTCCCGGAGGGCTGTTCGAGGGACAGATGAGGGTATACATCCTCGCGGTTGGGAGGTTGTAAATCCTAGCTGTGGGGATCTGCACCGCCGATCATCATCGACTCTACTTCCGCTGCGCTATGAGTCGGTAACGAAAAAGATCAAACCTTGTATGCAATATCCACAGTGGTCCTGGGCTGGTGCGTAGGTCGGAAATTTTTGTTTTCTGCTGCGTTCCCCAACAACTAGATCGTGATTGGATCGCGGAACGGCTAGCGATTTGGATCGCGAAGACATTCGACTACATCAACCGCGTTTCTTAACGCTTCCCGCTTAGCAATCTACAAGGGTATGTAGATCCACTCTCCCTCTCGTAGATGCTCATCACCATGGATAGATCTTGCGTGTGCGTAGGAAATTTTTTGTTTCCCTTGCAACGTTACCCAAGAGATATACAAGTTGCTATTTCACCTTCTACAAGGACCGCCTTTGTCGAATCCGATTCAACTAAAGTGGGAGAGACAGACACCCACCAGCCATCTTATGCAACAAAGTTACATGTCAGTCGATGGAACCGGTCTCTCGTACGTGGACGAGTAAGGTTGGTCCGAGCCACTTCATCCCACAATACCACTGAATCAAGAAAACACTAAGGAGGGAAGCAATCTGAATATCAACGCCCACAAACTCCTTTGTGTTCTACTCGTGATCTCATCTATGCATAGACCTAGCTCTGATACCACTGAAGGGGATCATTCCATGGAAAACAAAAAATTTCCTACGCACATACAAGATCTATCCATGGAGATGAGCATCTACGAGAGGGGAGATCAGATCCACATACCCTTGTAGATCGCTAAGCGGGAAGTGTTAAGAAATGCGGTTGATGTAGTCGAATGTCTTCGCAATCCAAATCGCAAGCCGTCCCGCGATCCAATCACGATCTAGTGCCGAACAGACGGCACCTCCGCGTTCAGCACACGTACAGCTCGATGAAGATCTCTGACTCCTTGATCCAACAAGGGAGAGCAGAGAGGTAGATGAGTTCTCCAGCAACACGACAGCGTGGTGGCGGTGGTGGTGGTGCTATCCCGGCAGGGCTACGCCTAGCGCTACCGAAACCGCGAACGGGGGAGAAAATGATCTAGGGAGAGAGAGGCGCGCCAAGGGCTTCGTGTGTGCTCTTGGGGTGCCCCATCCCCTCTATATATAGGTGGAGGGGCGTGGAGATCAGCCACTCCAAGCCCTAGGGCGCAGCCAAGGGGGAGGAGTTGGACTCCTAGTTAGGGATGTAAATGGATCGGATCGGATCGGATAATGCTTTTACCATATCCTTTATCATATTTTTTTGTCAGATTCAAAGCGGAGCGGATAATAACCGGATGTGGATTCGAATGCGGATTATATTGGACTACGGATTCAGACCGGATGAGGAGCGGATTCGGACCGGAAACGGACAAAAAATATCGGATGATACGTGCAAAGAGATATGATTTATTACTACTATGCAACAATATGGAAATATGTTTCCATCCAAGCACATAACACTAGAAAGTGGTGTTATAAAGTAATAACTCACACAATATAGTAACAATATGTAGTACCAATAAATCCATACTGTTTTGTAGTCTATTAAGATGAAGCCTACTCTACTCGGCTACTTCAAATTAACTTGGTGCTCATACTTATACGTGACTGCATGCATGAAAGAAGGAACCACTACCAGTGTTCGTACTTGTTTATACTCAGAATTCTTATGTGTATATGTAAGCAGACCACCGTCCAAACGCACGACCGGTGTACATGTACGCAATCGCAGACTTTCGTCCGATGCGGCACCGCCGGTGTACATGTACGCAATCACAGACCTCCGCCCGATGCGTCGCCGACATATATGTACGTACAATTACTATTTATATGTGGTGATTTTTATTAGTGGTCCACATGGGCATTTGTGCTTTTCAATTGGGGTAAATTCATCGGATAATCCTATTTCACAACCTCGTATAATCCACAAAAAATACTGAATAATCCATATCCGCCGGATATTACCAATACCATATCCTCTACCATATCCGTCGGATATCCGGCTGATCAAAATCCAGATCCGCATCCATATCCGCTGGATTTGTGTAAGTGCAAATCATATCCTTAAAAACGGATGCCGAAGCGGATTCGAAACGGAAATTATCCGTACCATTTACATCCCTACTCCTAGTCCAATTCCCTCCCTTCCCATAAACAGGTGGACTTTCCACCTATCCCAAGCCACATGGGCCTTGAGGGACTTGTGCACCTGGCCCAATAAGGCTAGGGCGCCTCCCCTCAGCCCATGCAAACCTTGGGACATGGTGGAACCCTTGGTGGACTTCCGGACTACTCCGGAAGTTTCCAGAGCCTTCTAGAAGCTTCCCGATACAATACCGGAAAAACCCGAAACTTTTTCGGTAGCCAAAATATGACCTCCCATATATAAATATTTACCTCCGAACCATTCCGGAACTCCCCGTGACGTCCGGGATCTCATCCGGGACTCCGAACAACCTTCGGTCACCAACATACATAACTCAATAATACCGAAACGTCACCGAACGTTAAGTGTGCAGACCCTGCGGGTTCGAGAAGTATGTAGACATGACCGAGACACCTCTACGGTCAATAACCAATAGCGGGACCTGGATGCCCATATTGGTTCCTACATATTCGACGAAGATCTTTATCGGTTGAACCTCTATGTCAAGGATTCAGTTAATCCCGTACGCTGTTCCCTTTGTTCATCGGTATGTTACTTGCCCGAGATTCGATCCTCGGTATCTCCATACCTAGTTCAATCTCGTTACTGGCAAGTCTCTTTACTCATTCCGTAATACAAGATCCCGTTGCTAACACTTTAGTCACTTTGCTTGCAAGGCTCATTGTGATGTTGTATTACCGAGTGGGCCCTAAGATACCTCTCCGTCACACGGAGTAACAAATCCCAGTCTTGATCCATGCCAACTCAACAGACACCCTCGGAGATACGTGTAGAGCATCTTTATAGTCACCCAGTTACGTTGTGACGTTTGATACACACAAGGCATTCCTCCGTTATCTGGGAGTCGCATGATCTCATGGTCGTAGGAACATGTACTTGACATGGATAAAGCAGTAGCAACAAACTGACACGATCAGCTGCTATGCTTACGGTTGGGTCTTGTCCATCACATCATTCTCCTAATGATGTGATCCCGTTATCAGATGACAACTCATTGTCTATGGTCAAGAAACCTTGACCGTCTCTGATCAAGGAGCTAGTCTAGTAGAGGCTTACTAGGGACACGGTGTTGTCTATGTATCCACACATGTATCTGAATTTCCGATCAATACAATTCTAGCATGGATAGTAAACGATTATCATGAACAAGGAAATATGATAATAACCATTTTATTATTGCCTCTAGGGCATATTTCCAACACCATCTCTAATTTCAAAATAAATTTCCTTTTTATGTGCTCGTACCGCTCAATAAACGGTAGGGGGTATCCAATATTTTTCCATGCTAGATGTGTTATTCTCAAGATGAGTGTTTATTCACTTGTCATTACACGAGAGTATGGCGGTAATAGGGATGCCCAGTCCTGAAATGAAAAAGAAATTTACTTTATGTTGTCAAATAATAAATTCCTTGGAAAGTGTTGGTATGGAAGGCAACCGTGGATACGGCTAGCCATGGATTGTGAAAGAATGGTGGAAAAAGGAATAAACTTTACTTTATGTTTGGGAACCGCCTATGATGTTTCTAGCATGGAAAGTATTGAGAACTACTTTGTCGTTTTCGTTGACAGGAAAGGCATGCCACCCAAAATATTTCTCTCTCTCAAATTAAACTTTGAGCTCTGGCACCTCTACAAATCCCTACTTCCCTCTGCGAAGGGCCTATCTATTTACTTTATGCAATTTTTATTTTTAATTTGAGTCTCCATCTTCTCTTATAAAAGCACCAACTAGGGGGCACTACGATCATACTTGTGCATTGGGTGTAGTTAATATTTGAGTGTGTTTCATGAATGGATCAATGATTGAGCATGATGGGCTAGGGATAACTTTCTTTAGTGTTGATATTTTGAAAGACATGGTTGCTTGTTAGCATGCTTGAGTATTAAAGTCTTTACGTCAAAACTAGACTATTGCTTTGAACCATCTAAAAGTCCAAATGTCCATGATACAAAAGAAAAGAATATGTGATGAACATGTTAGGCAGCATTCCACATCAAAAATATGTTTTTATCATTTACCTACTCGAGGACGAGTAGGAATTAAGCATGGGGATGCTGATAATCTCCAACGTATCTATAATTTTTGCTTGTTCCATGTTGTTCTATTATCATTCTTGGATGTTTTACAATCATTTTATAGCAACTTTATATCATTTTTTGGGACTAACCTATTAACATAGTGCCAAGTGGCAGTTGTTGTTTTTTGCTTGTTTTTTACTTCGCAGAATATAGGTGTCCAATCGCGACGAAACTTTTTGGAGAATTTTTTTGGACCAGAAGAACGCCACTGGGCCAAAGAAGTAACCAGGAGGGAGCCCAGGCCGCCCACAAGACACCAGGGCGTGCCAGGGGCCCCGGGTGTGCCCTGGTGGGTTGTGGCTGCCTCAGGAACCTTCTCCACCGCCTCTGAGCTCTATAAATACCCAAATATTCCAAAAACCCTAGAGGAGTTGACAAAAAATACATCCAGCCGCCGCAAGTTCCAGAACCACGAGATCCAATTTAACACCATCATGGAGGGGTTCATCATCCTCATTGGTGCCTCTCCGATGATGCGTGAGTAGTCCACCATAGACCTACAGGTCCGTAGGCAGTAGCTAGATGGCTTTCTCTCTATCTTTTGATTCTCAATGCAATGGTCTCTTGGAGATCTATTTGATGTAATGACTTTTTGGGGTGTGTTTGTTGGGATCCGATGAATTTTGAGTTCATGATCAGTTTCTATCCATGAATATTATTTGAGTCTTCTTTGATCTCTTATATGCTTGATTACTTATAGCCTCGTATTTCTTCTTCGAATCTTTGGTTTAGTTAGGCCAACTATATCGATTTTTCTTGCCATGGCAAGAGGTGCTTTGTGATGGGTTAGATCTTGCGTTGTCCTCTCCCAGTGACAGAAGGGGCAGCAAGGCCCGCATGTATCGTTGCTATTAAGGATAACAAGATGGGGTCTATTCCTACATGAATAGATCTTGTCTACATAATGTCACCGTTCTTATTGCATTACTCCATTTTTCCATGAACTTAATACACTAGATGCATGCTGGATAGAGGTCTATGTGTGGAGTAATAGTAGTAGATGCAGAATCATTTCGGTCTACTAATCTTGGACGTGATACCTATATAATGATCATCGTCTTGGATATCGTCATGATTATTTGATCTTCTATCAATTACCCAACAGTAATTTGTTCACCCACCGTGTGCTATACTCATGAGAGAAGCCACTAGTGAAACCTACGGCCCTCGGGTCTACTTTTCCAACATACTGCTTTCCGATCAATCTTTTTGCCGTTTTTGCTTTTAGATCTATTATTCTAAAAACCCAAAAATACCTTGCTGCACTTTTTATTTGCCTCTTTTAATTTGTGTTCTTGCGAGATCTATCTATCCAATCTATCACTACCTAATCTATCTTTTTACCGTGGAGAGATTGACAACCTCTCTTTCGCGTCGGGTTTGCTAGTATTTGTTCTTTCTGTGCAGGTGCTGTTTACATAGTGTTGCGTGATCCTCCTACTGGTTCGATACCTTGGTTTCATAACTGTGGGAAATACTTACCGTCGTTGTCCTGCATCGTCCCTTCCTCTTTGGGGAAATACCGACGCAGTCTCAAGCCACGTCACTTAGCTATCACCAACAAGTTTGCTTGGTTTTCAAGGAAAATGAGCTAGGGTTTAGGGTTAACCATAGCATAGTTTGTCTAAACGATCTCATATTGGGCATGGAACCTATATTTGAAAACTAGACGTCAAGGTTTATTTTTTAGCTCATTTAGAGAAGGTCAAAAAATTGCTTAGAAATGGGGTTGTTTATCCTAGCTTTGGTTCTCATTTTTCATGCCCCAAAAGAGACATCTTCCAAGTACTCCACAAAAGAGACGTCTTCAAAGTACTTCACAAAAGTAGCTTCGCATCACACAAAATGACAAATATCAAATTGTTCCTACAAAAATCCAAATCACAACATTACAAAGTTCAAATTCAAGTTCAGAACATCGAAAGGTACACAACATTACAAAGTTCAAGCTCCAGCTCACATCATTTCACAGTTCAAACTCAAATTCCAATCCTTTTCTGGCTCCTTCTGTTTCTTGCTGGATTCAACACCTTTCTCCTTGTGTTCCTTGCTGGGTTACTGGGTAGATTCACTAACTTTGTTCTTTTGGTCTTCACAACACGTTCTGGCAGTGGAGGTGGTGAAGGAGTACTTTGAGTAACAGAACATGTGATGGCCAATGGCAAAAAACTTCAGGTGTCATAGGTTGAACTAGTCTTTCATCGGCTTCTAGCGCTTGAAAACCATTGGCAACTATTCTTTCAAAGTCATCATCACATGTGGCTTCAACAGTTGGTTCACCTTCAGTTGATGTCAAATCAACTTGTGCTATGTTCCTTTTAGTCCATTTCTTTGTCTTTGTTATATTCTTTTGTGTGCTAATCCTAGAGCTGTTGATAGAGAGACAACATTAAAATTTGTCCCCCTTAAAAAATGAGAACAAATGCATAAAGAGAAGGCACACATACCAAGTTGTACTTGGAACCAATGATAGCTCAAGTTGTGTTTGTTCTAGTTCTTTTAGTTGTTCTACAACTGCTTGTCCTTCTTCCCCTTCTTCTAGCGCTTCATGACACTCTGCATTTTCTGCGCCCCATTGATCATCCTCTCCAAATGATGGATCCACCGGATTGGTACAAATTCTAGCAATGTGGCCGAGTCCTCCACATCTTTTGCAGTTGCGCCTCCTACGTGTACCTCCCTCAAAAACCACACACGACTTTCCTCTGACTCCATCTCCAACACACCATATGCCACTGGGAAAAGCCGGTTGTGTGCATCAACTGCACAAGCAGCTACTAGTTGTCCCCTAAATCTTCCATTCAAAGTTGTTGCATACACAACAAAATAAGGCCTCCAACCGTCCAGAAATCCCTTCTACCAAGCCTTGAAACAAATAAAAGCCCTCCTGAAACATTCCATCTGAAATTTATTCCCCCTTATTTTGTACTCCACAGTATGCTTGTCAAGCTCTATAACATGCTTGGACTTGCCATCTCCACTTCAGCTTTGTAGGCATACAACCAAGCAAAACTATCATTCCATGGACCATTAATTATGTCTTCAGCCATTGCCTTTGCATAAAAAAATCCTCATGTATGGTATGCTCATCTTATACTTCTCAAACAACAATTTTTGTTGTGTTGTAGGACCAAGTGTTGGTGTCTCTCTAAGCCAAACCACGACTGCATCTTCCACCCACCTAGTTTTTGCTAATTTTGTTGTTTCGGTCTTCCCCGCTCCAGGTGGGTGATACGTCTCCAACGTATCTATAATTTTTTATTGTTCCATGCTATTATATTATCATTCTAGGATACTTTTTAGGCAATTACTTGTTGTTTTATATTATTTTTAGCACTAACCTATTAACCTAGTGCCAATTGCCAGTTGTTGTATTCTATGTGTTTTTGGCTTCTTATGAATACTGTACCAAACAAAGTCCAAATACCCCGAAACTTTTTGATGATTTTTTTGGACCAAAATAAGACCTGGAAGCTTCAGAGGAAGACCGGAGGGCACACAAGGTGCCCCCAAGCCATCAGAGCGCGCCCAGGGGGTGGTCGCACCCTGATAGCTTGGGGCGACCTCCCCGGCCCTCTAGCATCGTTCTATAGCCTATAAATTCTCTAATATCTGGAAAACCCTAGAGAGCCTCCCAAAACACTTTTTCTGTCGCCGCAAGTCTCTGTTCTATCGTGTGCCCATCTGGAGCCCTATTTCGGTGCCCTACCAGAGGGGGGATTGATCACGGAGGGCCTCTACATCAACCTTGTTGCTCCCATGGTGATGTGTGAGTAGTTCACCGTAGACCTACGTGTCTGTAGTTAGTACCTAGAGGGCTATCTCTCTCTCTATGTTCTTCATTGCCAGGATCGCCGCGATTCCTGCGGTGATCTATCTTACGTAATCAATCTTTGCGGTGTGTTTATGTTCAGATTATTCATGAAAAGATACTGAATACTTGCTGGTATTTTATTTGCATGATTGTTATAGCTTTGTAATGCTCTCCGATCTATCGGTTTGGTTTGGCCAACTAGATTGATTTATCTTCAAGTGGGAGTGGTGCGTTGTAGTGGGTTCAATCTTGCGGTGGTCAATCCCAGTGAAAGAAAGGACATGACACATATTGTATTGCTACCACTAAGGGTAAAACGATGGGGTTTATTCATATTGATTGGATTTACTTTATCTACATCATGTCATCATCCTCCAAACATAACTCCATTTTTACTTAATACTCTAGATGCATGCTGGATAGTGGTCGATGGGTGGAGTAATAGTAGTAGATGCAGGCAGTAGTCGGTCTACTTGTTTATGGACGTGATGCCTATATACATGATCATTGTCGTGAATAAATATTGCATAAGTATGCGCTTTTCTATCAATTGCCCAACGGTAATTTGTTTACGCACCTAATGCCTTCTTCGATTGAGAAGCCTCTAGCGAACACTATGGCCTCCGTGTCTCCTCACAACTATATTTACAAAAAAATTACAAAAACTCTAAATAACTTGCTGCCATTATTTACTTTCTTTTTATTTCCAATCTATATTTATAAAATTATCTATCTATCACTACTTATCGCTTGCAAGTAACGAGTTCAAGGGGATTGACAACCCTCTTGTCCGCGTTGGGTGCAAGTGTTTGCTCTTTTGTGCGTAGGCGCCGAAGACGAGAATTTGCGTGATTCTCCTATTGGTTCGATAACCTTGGTTCTCACTGAGGTAAATACTTACCTTTGCTTTGCTGCATCATCCCCTCCTCTTCGGGGAAAATCCCAACGCAGTTTACAAGTATCAGGAAGGATTTCTTGCGCCGTTGCCGGAGAGCATCATCAAATTCCTATCAAGTACCTATTCACAAATTATCATTCACTTGTTGTACTTTTTATTTGCTGTTATATTTTGCTTGATATACAAATCAAAAATACAAAAATAATTCTATTTGGTTGTGTGCTTAATTATCTAGTTTACTCGTTTGCTTGCTAGTTTACTTGCTTCACCATGTCTCAAGATACTACTAAGTTGTGTGACTTCTCAAAATACTAATAATAATGATTTTATTTGTACACCAATACCACCCGCCACTAGTGTGGAGTTTTATGATATTAATGTTGCATTGCTAAATCTTGTTACGAAAGAACAATTTTGGGGAAGTCCTAATGAGGATCCCGATCTCATCTCAACACCTTTGTTGAATTATGTATATGCAAAATAAAAAGGATATGGGTAATGATGTGTTCAAATTAAAATTATTTCCTTTTTCATTAAGAGATAAAGCCAAAACTTGGTTTTCATCCTTGCCTCGCAATAGTATTGGAACATGGGATAATTGTAAGGATGCTTTTATTGCCAAGTATTTTCCTCCCGCTAAAATTATATCTCTCCGAAACCAAATTATGAATTTTAAACAACATGAGCCAGAACATGTTGCACAAGCATGGGGGAGAATGAAAATGCTGATTAGATATTGTCCCACTCATGGCTTAAATTTATGGATGATTATACAAAATTTCTATGCTGGACTAAACTTTGTGTCTAGAAATCTTCTAGATTCTGCTACAGGTGGTACCTTTATGGAGGTGATATTAGGAGAGGATACAAAAATTCTGGATAATATCATGAAAAATTATTCTCAATGGTAGACCGAGTGAGCTCCAACTGGTAAGAACGTAAATTCTGTCGAAGAAATTACTACTTTGAGTGATAAAATGGATGCTCTTATGAATATGATTGCAAACAAGAATGCTCAAGTTGATCCTAAATATATGCCATTGTCTACTTTGATTGAGCAAAATAATTATGCTATTGATGTGAACTTTCTCTCACAAAATAATTTCAACAATAATGCTTATAGAGGTAATTTCAATGCTATGTCATATCCCGGTAGTTCCACTAATAACTATGGTAATTCCTATGGAAACTCATCTAATAATACTAATAGGATACCTACTGATCTTGAGAAGACCATTAAAGAATTTATTAGTTCTCAAAAGATTTTCAACACTATGGTAGAAGAAAAATTGTATAGAGTTGACGATATGGCTAGAAACATGGATAGGATTGCTCATGATGTGGAAACTATTAAAAGTAAAAAAAATTCACCCAAGCATGATATTAATGAGTCTATTAATTTCATCCAAATATCTATTAATTAAAGTAAGGAGAGGACCGCTAGGTTGAGAGCTAAGCAGGAGTTCTTAGAAAAGCCTCTTCCACCCGGTTTTTACCGTAATCATGATAAAGATCTTAAAATGATTGCTACTTCTCTCATTGAATCTTTATTTACTAATCTGAAAATATATTATAAAGGTACTAGATATGAGTCAACTTTATCTAGAAGGCGTCCTGTTTGTTCGGAGGGTGATGATCTTAATGATAAAAAAAATGAAAAAAGTGGGTTTGGAGAGGTCCAAACTTTAACTAGTGATGTACCCGCTATCTTGGATCACAAGGAATTTAATTATGATAATTGATCTTTAGTATAATGCATTTCCTTGATGCAATCCATTATTAGTTCACCCAATGCTTATGAACAAAATAAGGCTTTTACTAAACATATTGTAGAAGCTATGCTAAAAGCTCATGAAGAAAAACTTTAGCTAGAAGTTTCTATTCCTAGAAAGTTTGATGATGAGTGGGAACCTACTATTAAAATAAAAGTTAAGTAATATGAATGCAATGCTTTGTGTGACCTTGGTGCGAGTGTTTCAACTATACCGAACTCTTTATGTGATGTGCTAGGTCTCACCGATATAAATGAATGTTCCCTTAATATGCATCTTGCGGATTCCACTTTTAAGAAACCATTGGATAGAGTAAATGATGTGATTATTCTTGCTAATTGAAATTATGTGCCCATGGATTTCATTGTGCTTGATATTGAATGCAACCCATCTTGTCCAATAATACTTGGTAGGCCTTTCCTACGAACTATAGGTGCTATTATTGATATGAAGGAGGGAAACATAAGATTCCAATTACCACAAAGTAAAGGGATGGAATACTTCCCTAGAAAGATAATTAAACCACCTTATGAATCTATTATGAGGGCCACCTATGTATTGAGCGTCAAAGATGACAATACTTGATGATATGCATTATGCCTAGCTAGGGGCATAAAACAATAGCACTTGTTGGGAGGCAACCCAATAGTTATCTTTAAATTTTGTTTTTACTTTCCATCATGGTGTGATAACATGATTATTGCTACTGTAATGATTGTGTTTTTATGTTTAAATTAGTGTTTGTACCAAGTAAAGCCTTTGGGATGACTTGCATGGTAAGTAGAATTGATACCGTGCAAAAACAGAAACTTTTGCATCAACTTCAGAACTTTACTGGAACGTCTTTTTGATCTGAATTCTTTACACATTATTGGTATACAAATTCCCCAGGTTTTACTAAATTTTCAGAATTTTTTGAGTTACAGAAGTATAGTGACTGCGTAGATCATTACAGACTGTTCTGTTTTAGACAGATTCTGTTTTTGCTTGCATAGTTTGCTTAGTTTGATGATGCTATAGATTGTATCGGGGGGTATAGACCATGGAGAAGTTAGAATACATTACCTTATACAATAATAAAATATGAATCAATTTATGACAGTACCTAAAGTTTTTGATTTACCTATCATACTAGCGGAGCTCACGAGTTTCCTGTTGAGTTTTGCGTGCTGAAGTTTTCAAGTTTTGGGCGCTATCACGATGGATGAAGGAATAAGGAGTGGCAATGAGACTAAACTTGGGGATGCCCAAGGAACCCCAAGGTATATTCCAAGAATACTCAAGTGTTTAAGCTTGGGGATGCCCCAGAAGGCATCCCCTCTTTCGTCTCAATCCATCGGTATGTCACTTGGAGCTACATTTTTATTCATCACATGATATGAGTTTTGCTTGGAGCGTCTTGTGTTTTAGTTTGCTTTTGTTTTAGTTTTCCACAATCATTGTTTGCTGGACACACCTATTTGAGAGAGACACATGATCACCATAATTTATTAGAATACTCTATGTGGTTCACTTATATGTTTTGAGCTAAGCAGTTGCTCTAGTGCTTCACTTATATCTTTTAGAGCATGATGGCATATGCATTTTATAGAAATAATCGCACTCTCGTTCTTCACTTAAATTTGTTTGAGAGTCTAATATATAGTGACGGTAATTTGCATGGGTTATAAGATTAGTCCAAAAATAATAGGTGTGACGCCCCCATTCTCGTCCGTACGCTAATCAATCATGCAATGTGTATGGCCAAGATTAGGGACTCACTGATTAGTACCACAACACGACAAAAGACACAAATATAAAGGTCATACCGCTTAATATTACAAGCCAGGGGCCTCGAGGGCTCGAATATAAAGCTCGACATAAACACGAGTCAGCGAAAGCAGATATATCTGAGTATAGACATAAGTTAGACAAGTTTGCCTTAAGAAGGCTAGCACAAACATAAACAGCGGATCAAAAGAGGCGAGGCCTCCTGCCTGGGAACCTCCTAACTACTCCTAGATGTCGGAGAAGTCCACGTCATAGTAGGCTCCGTCCTGGTAGTAGTGGTCTCCATCGGGGTAGCTGTAGTCGTCCATCGGGTAAGCTGGATCCTGCGTCTCCTGGGCACCATCGTCTAGTCGCGGTATCATATCAAGGGGAAAGGGGAGCAAAGCAACGGTGAGTACTCATCCAAAGTACTCACAAGACTTACATCAGATCTATGCTAGATATGCACCAGTATCAAAGGGATGGGGCTATATCTTTGGACTAGACTGCAGAATGCAAGAATAGGGAGAAGGCCTAGTCCTATCGAAGACTAGCATCTTCAACATCTTGCAGCATTAGAAGAGTGCAGATTGGTATCTCATACATATAGTCATATTGTTGAAACAATTTTAATTAAGTAAACACGCCCAGAGATCCTTCCTCGACTCCCCTGCGAGGAAACAATCTCGGAGCCACAATTCATTTTAATTAGTTTATGATTCTAGTTGTAGTAGGTCAAAGCACAACTCCAAGTCGTCCTTTTACTGTGGACACGACTATTCGAATAGTTTACTTCCCTGCAGGGGTGCACCACATTCCCCAACACGCTCGATAAGCTTCGGCCGGATACGATTTTCTGGTCATACCCGGCCTCGGCAGATCGACACGACGTAGTCCTACCTAGGCTCAACAGAGAGGCCAGCACGCCGGTCTACATCCTAATGGCTCGGGGTCTTGGGCCATCGCCCTCGCCATCCTGCACGTTACGCCCTCGGCCGAGACCAGTCCTAGCACGCCCTCCAACAGGGTCCCTGCGTTCCAGACCACCCGGGCGCGAGTCGAATCTTGTGGCATCTGAAAAGCTTTCGGGAGAATGTACGCCGCCGAGCAGCCCATACTGATTACCCCGCATGGTGGTTAGTGCATATTAGGCCAACGACCTAACTCATATTAAATACTCAACCCATTAGCAATTTATTTGTGATCAATAACACTCGAGTGCCTTCCGGCGCACCCCACCAAGTCTCCGGATGCCTTGCGGCGCATCCCACCAAATCTCCGGATGCCTTGCGGTGCATCCCACCAATATCTCTCGTGGGTACCCTTGGGGCCGACCCGACTTAAACAAGTATCTGTAACCAGGTCATAGTAACTGTGAGTCTATACATCAAGTGGAGATCTGAGGAATCACCCTCGATGGATCCCACTCGAGGTAAGAGTAAGGCAAGAGTCGCTACCGGTAGGTGGAAAGGAGGAATCACCCTCGATACCCATTACCGATAACTACGCTACAGAATTAACACCGGGAGTGCTAAGTGAGGTATCACCCTCGGCACTCGGTAGTAGCTCTGCAATGCCCTACTTAAGGGGTGTGTGGTGATGTGTCGGTAACGGCTTGTCAGTCATGACGACTGAGTCTTCTGTCTTCAAGTCCTCGGTGTCGTCGATGAAAGCAGGGGCAACTGGGACTAAGGGGGTCTTAGGGGTTCACTGATCCACCTATGCTAGGCAGTTGGTATGATAGCAGATAAAGTAACAGTTCATCAAAAACAGGCTGTGCATCTGAATAGGAGCTATCTATTACAGTAGCAAAATCTAATGCAAGCATAAGAGGGAGAGAGATGGGTGATATCGGAATGCTCAAGGGGGTTTGCTTGCCTTGTTGCTCTGCTGCAAAAGGCTGGTCGCCAGTGGCGTAGTCGGGCTCGGCGGCAGCGTTAGTCTCGGGCTCTACCGGTAAGAAGAGGGGGAAGAAACAATAAATATAAAGCACACAGATGCAACATGATGCATGACATGGCCGTACGCAGTGCTAGAGGTGATCTAACGCAGTACTACACGTCTCAGACGAAGCGGGAGAATGTCTGACTATATTTCTCGGGTCTGTTGAATTATCGAACAGATGAATCGGAGGGGAAAATTCCAGGTTTGCGGTGTTAGAGGCACGTGCCAGCTAGGATGCAGTGCAGGGTTGCCTAAAATCATGTCTAAGGCATACCAGTTATTTCTAGGATTTAATATGGATTTATTAATCGGTAGACATGCACTATTCATCTATCTGAAACAGGCAAAAAGTTGCATGTTCAGATAGCTAGAGGCACGTCATAGATGAATGGATGACATAATTGGATTCGTGGGATTTTTCTGATCAACTTTCATATATAAAATATTTTCATCTGACATACAGATTATTTTCTATGATTTTCTAAAGTTTTATTGATTTTCTAGAATTAATTCTATTTATTAAATCAGACATTATCCAGAACAGTGACTTGATGACGTCAGCATGACACAATCATTGCGTCAGCAGTCAACAAGGGCTGACCAGAGTCAAACCTGACATGTGGGGGCCACATGTCATAGACTCAAGCCAATTCTAGTTTATTAAATTAAACTAAACAGGTTTAATTATTTGTGGGGCCCATCTGTCATAGACTGATTAGTCAGTTTAATTAATTTTAATTAATCTATTTCACTAATTAAGCATCTGACAAGAGGGGGCCATGTGTCATAGACACAGGGGGTGTGGGGCCCCACTGTCAGTGACTGGGGCCAGCCCAGTCAGCAGTTGACCGCGGTCAACGGGTTAACTGAGGCCTGGGGACCCACCTGGCAGTGACCCTGGCAGTGGCCCCAGGTCAACTGCGCCGGCGGTGGCCGCGTTTGGTCGCCGGAGGAGCTCCGGCGAGCTCCCGAAAGGCCGGTGAGGCTCGGGTTTCGCGTAGGGAGGGCCATTTGCGGCGCGGTTGCGCGCGTTGGATCGGCCAGTCGACGCCGCACCCGATGGTGGCGGTGGCATGGCCGGAGACAGCGTGTCGCGCCGGCGGCGAGCTCATCGGCGGAGGCGGCTACGGGAGCTCGACGGGGATGCGGCTACGGCGGCTAAAACGACCAGGGCTAACGCGGGATGGAACCTACGGGCCACGCGGAGCCGAACGGCAGCGGTGGCAGGACCAAATGGTCACCGGAGTAACGCCGGTGACGAGGTCAGGCAGCGGTGCGATCGGGCATCGATGGGAACGGCGCCAACGGCGAGCTAGCGAGTACGAGGAGGGGCAAGGGAGGTAGGCGAAGCTCACAGTGAGGTGTGGCCGTTCAACGTGGGCTCGGGGGAGGCGTGACGGCGACGGAATTGACGGCGGCGAGCTCGGGTGCCCGAGGTTGGAGACGACGGCGTGCGGGCATTCCAGGGGCTCCGGGGGTTCAGCTCGAGGTCGAGGAGGAAGAGGAGGTCGTGGCGGAGCTGCTGGACGCCACAGCGGGGCTCGGGGATGGCTGCGGCCATGGCTAACCGCCGGTCATGGCGACGGCGGTGCGGGGGCGAGCGAGATCTGGAGGGAGAGAGGGAGCGAGCGAGCTCGGAGCGAGGGGGAGGAATGGCCAGGGGGAGGGACGGGCCTCGCCCTTATCCCCAGCCACCTGCTCCCGTCGCCGTGGCGAGCGGTGGACGGCGCGGGCGAGCTCGGCCATGGCGGGGATGACACAGAGGGGGGGAGCAGGTAGGTTGGGCTGGGCCTGGCTCGGCCCAGTTGGCCAGGTAAGCCTCTGGCCCTTTTCTTTTTCTTTCTTTTCTTTTCTGCTTTCTTTTTAATCTTTTCTGATTTATTTATTTCTAGGCCATAATTCTTTAAACAAAAATGTGTCACTGGTTCCATTAAATAGTTTGCAATATTAGGGAGGGCCACATCCACTTTGATCATTTTTAGAATCTGTTTGAAATTTCAAAATGAATTTAAATGCATTTTAAAATGCTTTTAGCTACTCTTATTGATGATGGGGTCCACACCACATGTTTGGTGATGTTGTTTTCCTTAATATCATTTGTTTTGGATTTTACCTCAATTATGCAACATTTTATTTATGCTGTTTGAGGATTTAAATTTATCACAAAAATCTTAGGGCATTTGAATTGAAATTTGAACTAGAATTTGAACTTCAACTTGATCAAACTTCACTTAGCAAAATGATTAGGCACTGTTCATGATCATTACTGTAGCTTAATTACAATGATCACTGTAGCATAAGCCCAGGGTGTCACAATAGGTATTCAAGGAGTTCATAATCAAAACCTTCATGTAGCACATAAAAGAGAAATTGTAGGTTAATGATATTGATGTGGTAATATGAAAGGGCGTGAGTGCATAGTTGTTGGTTAATAGAAATATCGATAGTTAAAGGGTATTAATTTGTTGTTCATCTAAATATTGGTTATGGCATGGTGATGATGTGTGAGCATTCTTATTCCTCGTTGAAAACCTAGTGATGTTTAGGTCGGGGGCGCGGGATGGTTAACTCCTACCAACCTCCTCCCTAGGGGCATGCGAGTAGTATTTTGCTTCGAGAGAGCTAATAAAACTTTGCAATAAGTATGTGAGTTCTTTATGACTGATGTGAATCCATGGATGTACGCACACTCACCTTTTTCATATATGCTAGCCTCTTTGGTACCGTGCATTGCCCATTCTCACCTCACGGATCGGTGCAGCTTTCGCCGGTGCATTGAAACCCCGTGACATGATACGCTCTGTTGCACATAAGCCTCGCTATATCTTCCTCAAAACAGCCGCCATACCTACCTATCATGGCATTTTCATAGCCATTCCGAGATATATTGCCATCACTACAGGAATCAGGTACTTTGCCATCTGCCATAGCGGACGGCAAAGGGTAGGACCACTGACGGCAAAGGCTTTGCCGTCCGGCAGCACACGGCCAAATTTCTGGCACTGTGAACTCCGGTAAAGGAGTGCTTTGCCGTCTGCCTTTATGTGGGGACCCCGACTCCTAAGTCGTGATCACCGAATGCACGTGTACAGTGATCCCAGAGATCAATGCTCACTGAACACACAGAAGCTGAATAACAAGAGTCTTACATCCACATTTAGCGTCTTACACAAATAAAGACCATGAAGGTCTAGTCTTACATAGATAGGGCCACAAGGGCCAAACACTTAAACATAACAAGCAGCGGAAATCTTGATCGAAAGCGTGAACCCATGCCATCTGCCTTAAACCTACAGGCATTCTGACTGGGAAGCGTCCTAGTTCGCATGTTCGTCACCAACGAACTCTTCGCCATATTCCTGTTCTTCCATGCCTGGCCAATTAAATAACCAGTGGCAAGCCAATGAGTACTTTGAATGTACTCGCAAGCAACCCAAGTTGTGGAACAAGGTATAACAATGCATGATATAGCACTAAGTAGGTAAGTTTTGCAGAAAGCTGATTTTTAAATGCAATGACATGATCAAGTAACTAGAGTAAGCATGCATCAACTGTTAACGGGTACTCATGTGAGCAAATCTCAGTTGTCATCATAAGCAGGGGTTGAACATCTCATGTTCATCATCATGCCAAGTCATCGGACTTAGCTCAAGTACGATCTTTGCCACCAACACACACACACACACCAGTTTGTGAAAACATTTGGACGTAGCACAAGAGCGGTCATCCAACTGTCCTTGACCGTGGACACGGCTATTCGAATAGTTTTACACTCTGCAGAGGTTGCACACTTTACCCACAAGACTCGGGGAACTTCCGTGTCATCCACGACTCGCGGTACATTACATACCCGAGGTAAGCACCCGAACAATGCCTTTCCCCTAGCGATACTAAACAAAGAGTCCACTCGATTGGTGCCATCCCTCATGATATACATCACACGTATCATCCATGAGGGCACGCAACGGTGTGCCCGGTGCCTGTGAAGACAGCGCATGATCGTCCATTCCGGTACGACCCCGTATCGAGAGTGACCACGCCACTCCCGCCACTAGTAATGTGGGCTCTATGCTAGTACCCACCAAGGTAATCAATAAAGCCCCGTCCCATAAGGGGTATTGTGGTCGTACAGGTAAGGTTGGAATAACGGTCGCAACTTACACCAATCCGTTTTTGAAAACCACACACACTTACTTGCTCCGGTACACCACTTCTTTATCAAGTGGTTACCTAGCTCATCATCATCTCCCTCGGGCATTAGTGGCACCCGACGGGGTTTTCAAAAAGTCTCTGAAATCATTTTGTTTCCATCACCATGCATATTCCCATCCCGCTTGCGTAGCACTACTAGCATCCTAACTACTCCCACCCGCATAACCCTCATAAGGGTGGTAGGGTCATGCACGATGCAAGTATCAACGGTAAAGTATCGGGGGCATCCCACCGAAGTGGTTACCACAACATCATGATCAACGTATCAAATCAAAGTGCTATATGTCATGCAATGAAAATGGTTTCTTAACATGGTCAAGGGCTGCTTGCCTGGCTCAACAAAGTCCTCGGGATCTTCAAAGTCTTCGTGTCCAATCCCTTCGTCAACAACGCAATCTATCGTCGCGGAATAAACGGGCAAAAATAAGCATCACTCAAAAACAGAGCACAAAGGCCACTTTTAAAAATGTTACCCTACTCTGATAAATACTACAAACTACTCTAAGAAGATTTGTCTAGGGTTTTGAAGTTAAAAAGGTTTTCAAAACTATTTATAACAGAGGCTAAAATGCCTAAAAAGAGGTTTTAAAATAAAACAGTACAGAAAAGCTTGTCAATAATTTTCACAAAGGGCACTGAAAAATACTATAGATTATTACAGGAATTATGGTGGAAAATTATTGGCATTGGAATTTTATTTAATTCACTGGAATTTTTGGAAAACTGGAGTAAAAGAAAAGAAAAAGGCCTCAGAGCCAACTGGGCCAGAACAGACCCAGTTGGGCCGGCCTGAGGCCAAGCCAGGCCTGGGCGAGCCGGGGCGCGTGCGCCGTCTGGGTTCAAACCCAACAGGCGGGCCCCTGGCGCCAGCCTCACAGAGGGGGAGAGAGAGAGAGAAGAGGATGACAGGTGGGGGCCACCTGTCATCTCCTTCCTCTCGACAGGGAGGGGGCGGCGCTCACCGACGGCGAAGGCGGGCACGGCGAGGGGAGGCGAGCACTGGAATGGGCTCAGGAGGCTGCCGCCGTTCGGGAGGTGCCGGAGATGGTCGACGGGGAGGTCCTGGTCGCCGGCGACGAGGTCCCGCGGCGGAGCCGCTTCGGGAGGAGCTCGAGGCCGTCGATCCCGACTGCAAATCAAGCAGGGAAGAGGGGGAAAAGGTTCAGGGGCTAGCTGCGGTTGCTATGGGAGAGAGAAGAGAGCCGGAGCGGGCCGGTGTCCCGAGATCGACGAAGCTCCGACACGGCGGCGCCTCGGTCGATCCCGAGCACTGGGGCTCCGGGTGGTTACTTGGATGGCTCAGGGGGCCGATTGGGAGTGAATGGGGGCCAGAGGAGGGAAGAGGGGAGCTCGGGGGTGCCTTTTATAGCCGGGACGCGAGTCCACCGAGGACCCGTGCGCCGGCGAGGTCGGGCTGGTCGCTGGAGGGGAAGGGAGCACGCAGGGCTTGCCCTGGGGTGTTCCTGGGGCTGGTCTATGACGAGCGGGAGCAAGCGAGAGAGAGAAGAGTGCGCGCGTGTGAGGCAGCTCACTGGCCGAGCCGGGCGGCGCTCGGCACACGCGGGAGGAGGGAGAAGGAGGGGGAGACAGGAGGGGGCCGACAGGGCGCCGTGTCCCGGACGTCGAGGAAGCCAAGTGGCGAGAGGGGGAAGCCCGAGGCGGTCGAGGCCATGCAGTGGGCGGCGGCTACAGTGCGGTCGGGCACTGTAGCGCGCTCTGGAGGGCCCGTTTGGCATGCCATGGCATGCCAACGGCATCCTAGGTGCGGCCAAACATGTCAAGTGGGTCCAGGGGGTTTTATACAAAGAGAAAATGGCATAGGATGCCCTGGGGAGCTGATAGATTAAGAGGGAAGGGGAGAGAAAGAGGGATTCTGGCTGTCCAGAGGTGAAAATTGGGGTTTTACCCCACTTATCCATGGAGCTGAGGCTTGAAAT
This sequence comes from Elymus sibiricus, assembly GCA_039707655.1. NCBI lineage: Eukaryota > Viridiplantae > Streptophyta > Magnoliopsida > Poales > Poaceae > Elymus > Elymus sibiricus. Next base: position 199,618,733 of record CM077663.1, on the reverse strand, counting down.
TCTTACTGGGGATGAGGTGCAATGCTAGGGTGCTGTGGTAAAAATCTGGAGTGATGGAGAACATGATAAGGGGGTCAAACAGCAGTTTATAGGAATGATCAGAAGGTGTTTGATGGAGTTTTAGGCAAGCAAATGGAGTTTGCTTGACATGTCATTTAACAGGATGGAACTGTAGGTAAAAATAGGGAGGTCCACCAAGTTTGAGGAGATTTGAAGAAAGTTCATAATGTAACTTTGTGAAACCCTAGAAATCAACAGAATCAGGTTTCTGTAGATCTAGGCATGCATTCCACTTCCCACAAATCCACCACTTGGTGTGGCAACATTATTTGGGGTTTAGCACATGCCCACAAAGTTTGGGGTCAAGGGAATAAACTTCACAATGTAAAGTTGTTCAAATTTGGATCTGGACAGGAATGGTTTTGGAATATTTTTATAAAGTAAAACTATTGGTATTGAGGTGAAACTTGTCAAGATCATCACACATGACAATTTTGACTTGCTAGAATTTTCTTGGAATTTTTTGAGAATATTTCCTATAGAAATATTTCAAAAGCTTGATTTAGGCAGAAAGGGCTTTGAGGGGTTTTGCCCATGATTCTGAACATGACCATGTGTTGAAACTCATATATATGGAAAATATATGTCCACTGAGTCTCCCTAAATTTTCTCAAATATTTTTGAAGCATTTAGATAATTTTTCCCTATGAAAAACCATTTCTGGCCTTAAGAAAAAGCCTTTAAATAAAATAGTAAAATAATCTTTAAAAATAATATTTGGTGTTTTTTTGGGAATATATATACATGGTAGGTTTCAAATAATTCCTTTGGAGAAAAAGGATCCACCCAATTGGAGGACTTGCAGTACAAACCTCAATTCAGGGGTTTTAGTAAACCTAAATTGAATAAATCCTCTTTGGTCAAAATAAATTTTGATAAAAATAGTTTTGGGTACTATTCACATGGCATGATCATTGGGCAAGAAGTTTGGGTCAAGGAAGATGAATATGGAGAGGAGCAAGACCTAAGAGTGCCAAACATAATCAACCAAACAATCCAACAAGCAGCAATTCAAACAAGCATGCACTCAAAAGGTTTTAATTGGTTCCAATTTTTGTAAATGCAATCATAGCAAGGTGATACAAACACAGGGTGTGACAGACCTACCCCCCTTACAAGAATCTCGTCCCCGAGATTCCTAGGCTAAGCGCTAAAAAGATAAGGGAACTCGGATCTAAGATAGTCTTCACGCTCCCAGGTTGCTTCTGCTTCAGTGTGGTTGCTCCATTGGACCTTGAAGTACTTGATGGTGCGGCTTCGAGTGCAACGTTCAGCCTCATCCAAAATACGAACTGGCCTCTCACGATAAGTGAGGTCTGGCTGAAGGTCGATGGCTTGATGGTCGATGTCCTTGTAGAGGTCAGGGCGGTTGGGAACTTGAAGACACTTCCGGAGCTGTGACACGTGAAAGACATTGTGCACATCTGATAGCTCGGAAGGTAGCTCTAGCTGGTAAGCAACTTCTCCTCGTCTGTCGGTGATCTTGAAGGGGCCGATGTACCTTGGTGCAAGTTTTCCCTTGACGTGGAAACGCTTGGTCCCTTTGAGAGGCGTGACTCGGAGGTAAACATGGTCTCCAACACGGAAACTCATGTCCCGCCGATGAGAGTCGGCGCAACTCTTCTGTCTTGACTTGGCGGTCTCGAGGCGCTCTCGGACGAGTAGAACTTGCTCTTCCGCTTCGCGGAGGATATCTGGTCCAAAGACCAATCCTTCTCCGGTTTCTGACCAGTTGAGGGGTGTGCGGCACTTGCGTCCATACAACACCTCAAATGGTGCCATCTGAAGACTCGACTGATAGCTGTTGTTGTAGGAGAACTCGGCGAATGGTAGACAATCTTCCCACTTGGCTCCATATGCCAAAACACAAGCACGGAGCATATCTTCAAGTATCTGGTTTACTCGTTCTGTTTGCCCACCGGTCTGGGGGTGAAAAGCAGTGCTGAAGGAGAGCTTGGTTCCCAAGGCTTCTTGGAATCTATTCCAAAACCTTGAGGTGAACTGGGTTCCTCGGTCTGACACAATCTCTTTTGGAACTCCGTGAAGACTCACGATCCGGTTGATGTAGAGGTTGGCCAGTTGGTTCCCATTGTAGGTCGTCTTGACGGGGATGAAGTGGGCTACCTTGGTCAGGTGATCGACAATGACCCAGATGGAATCATGTCCTTTGCTTGACCTTGGTAATCCGGTGATGAAGTCCATCCCGACCTTGTCCCACTTCCATTCAGGCACTTTGAGAGGTTGCAATAATCCAGCGGGTCGCTGATGCTCAGCTTTGACTCTCTGGCATAAGTCACACTTAGCAACAAAGGTGCCTATCTCCCGCTTCATGCCATGCCACCAGAACCTTGCCTTGAGGTCTTGGTACATCTTGGTCCCTCCAGGATGGATGGAGTATGGAGTGTCATGAGCTTCTTGCAAGATCAGATTCTTGAGCTCTTCCTTGTTGGGTACGCAGATGCGCTTCCCAAACCATACGACTCCTTGTTCATCCACTGAGAATCCTGGAGCCTTGCCTGCCTTGCTCTTCCTCTTGATGCCTTCAATGCTCTCATGGCCCTTCTGAGCTTCCTTAATATCATCCATCAAGGTAGGCTTTGCTTCGAGGTTGGCTAGGAATCCAGGTGCAACTAGTTCCAGGCCAAAGCTTTCAAGCTCCTCATACAGGGCGGGTAGCCTTTCCTTAATCATAGCATTCAAGGAACAAGCCTTTCTGCTTAAGGCGTCTGCTACCACGTTAGCTTTTCCGGGGTGGTATTGAACACTGAGGTCATAATCCTTGATCAACTCCAACCATCTTCGCTGCCTCATGTTCAGTTCCTTCTGAGTGAAAATATACTTCAAACTCTTGTGGTCTGTGTATATCTCACATCGCTTCCCCAGAAGGTAATGTCGCCATGCCTTCAAGGCATGAACTACAGCTGCCAACTCAAGATCATGAGTAGCGTAGTTCTCTTCATGTGGACGTAGCTGTCTAGATAGATACGCTACGACTCTGCCTTCTTGCATCAGAACACCTCCAAGCCCGGTTCTCGATGCATCACAATATATCACAAACTCCTTGTGAATATCGGGGGTGGCCAAAACTGGGGCTGTGGTCAATCTCTTCTTGAGCTCTTGGAAGCTTTCTTCGCACTTTGGCGTCCATTCAAACTTCTTGTCCTTCTTCAAGAGCTGAGTCATGGGTCGGGCAATGCTTGAGAATCCTTCAATGAACTTGCGGTAATATCCCGCGAGTCCGAGGAAGCTTCTTACTTCCTTCACATTGGTTGGGGATTGCCATTCAGTCACGGCTTCAATCTTGGCAGGATCCACTGACAATCCCTCTGCTGTCAACACATGACCCAAGAATCCAACTTCATGCAGCCAGAATTCACACTTGCTGAATTTGGCGTAAAGCTGGTGCTCTCGAAGCTTGTCTAGGACCAACCTCAAGTGTTGCTCATGCTCTTCTTCAGACTTGGAGAAGATGAGTATGTCATCAATGAAGACGACAACAAACTTGTCCAAGTATTCCATGAAGACTTTGTTCATGAGGTACATGAAGTAGGCAGGGGCATTGGTCAACCCAAATGACATGACCGTGTATTCATACAGGCCATACCGGGTTACAAACGCCGTTTTCGGGATGTCTTGGGGCCTGATCTTCAACTGGTAGTACCCAGACCTGAGGTCGATCTTGGAAAACACCTTGGCTCCATTCAGCTGATCAAACAGGTCTTCAATCTTGGGAAGTGGGTACTTGTTCTTTATTGTGACCTCATTGAGGGAACGGTAATCGACACAGAGTCGGATAGTTCCGTCCCTTTTTGACACAAATAGAACAGGTGATCCCCAAGGAGAGGCACTAGGGCGAATGAATCCTTTCCTGAGCTGCTCTGCCAGTTGCCTCTTCAGTTCAGCCAACTCCTCGGATCCCATCCTATAGGGCTTCTTATAGATGGGTCCTGCTCCGAGCATTAGCTCAATGATGAACTCAATGTCGCGGTCAGGAGGCATTCCGGGCAGCTCATCAGGAAATACATCCGGGTACTCACATACCACGGGTACTTGATCCATCTCAACTCCCGACAGACAGTTAGCCTGAGGGGCTTGAGCGGAGGCAGGGTTGGGGATATACTTGACTTCCACTCCTTGGCTATTGGTTATGGTAACGATCCTCTTGGCACAGTCCAAGTAGCCTTGGTTCTTGGTCAACCAATCCATGCCTAGGATCACATCCAAGCCTTCTGACTTCAGGATGATAAGGTCTGCTAGGAAGTCTACCCCGTTGATGCTAATCTCAACTCCTTTACAACCTATCCCAGACTTCATAACTGATCCCGGGGTTTGTATCAACATACGGCTACCCAGGGGTGTAGGCTTCATGCCACTCTCTAGCGCAAACTTTTGAGTGACAAAAGAATGCGAAGCTCCACAATCAAATAGTACGGTTGCTGGGGTTGAGTTGACGAGGAACGTACCCAGTATGACGTCCGGGTCTTCCTGGGCTTCCTCAGTGGTGACGTGATTCACACGACCCTTGCCATTGTTGGGCTGGTTGCGGGGAGCTGGGTTCCTTGGTGGCGCTCCACGGCCTTGACCTTGGTTTGGCGCATTGGGGCGCGGTGCATCTGGCTTCTTGTTGGGACACAGCTTAGAGATGTGTCCAGGCTGACCACACCCAAAGCAAGTGACCTGACCATAGTTGTTGTTGTTGTTGTTCCTGCCACCGTTGTTGTTATTGGGGTTGTTGTACACTGGTCTGGGATTGGCATTCTGCTGAGGCTGGTAGCTCGGACGAGGTGCAGGGGGTCTAGCCTGCTGAGGCTGATAGGTTGGCTTGGCTGGGGCTGGCTGCCAGGGGCGAGGCTTCTGGTTGCTGGAACTACCCTTGCTAATCATCTTGCGCTTGCGAGTGTCGTCTATGGCACGACGCTTGTCTTCCAGCATGAGGGCCTTGTTCACCAGGTCGAAGAAGGTCCGACAGTCGCAGACGATGAGCTGATACTGCAGGGTCTGCTGAAGTCCTTCCATGAAGCGTTCCATCTTGGCAGCCTCCGTGTTGACATCTTCAGGTGCATACCTTGACAACAGGTTGAACTTCTGCATGTACTCCTTGACAGAGCCACTTCCTTGCTTCAGCGCTCGGAATTCTCTCTTCTTGATAGCCATGATCCCAGAAGGAATGTGGGCGGTACGGAATCCTTCCTTGAAGTTATCCCAGGTGATCACACGATCGCCTTGCATGACCTTGAATCCATCCCACCAAGCTCTGGCGGTACCTCCGAGGCAGTGAGAGGCATACAGCACCTTCTCACGATCCTCATAGCAATTGACCAGTGCAAGGAGGGCCTCGATGGTGCGGATCCAGTCATCAGCATCCAAGGGTTCAGCAGTCTCGGTGAAGGTTGGGGGCGAATTCCTCATGAACTCAGACAGAGTGGAGCGGCCATTGCCGTTCCTGCCTTGCTGCTGGTTGTTCACAAGGACTTGAGCCATCTGCTGGAGGGCAGCAGTGTTGGCTTGGCGTTCCTCCCGGAGAACTTGGAGAAAGTGAGCTATGGTCATGTTCTCCGGTGGAGGTGGTGGCGGGGGAATGTCGCCTTGTGGCTGCTCCTGGTGTCCTTCAGCCTGAGCAGTCCCACCAGCTCCCTGTTGCTGGCTGGAGCCTCCGGCTTCAGGGTTGGTGAAGGAGCTGTTGCGGGTTGCAGTCACCATCCTGTTTGGAGCAGCCAAGTCAAATAACTGGGATAGACGAGAGGGGAAGCAGTACTGGAGAAAGCGCGCCTAAGGGGGTTGGTATAGTGCAAGTGTGGTAAAACGAAGGTCGAAAGACCGATACATATATTAAGATAAGATAGACGATGGAGTCGCTTACACGTTGCCTAAGGCAAAAGCGCGACTTGCATCGGAACACAAACAACAAAAGCAAACAACAAGCACACATGGTTTCATATGAACCATTACACGGACTCGACTTCGCATGAGGGGTACATGACTGATCCTACCTTAGGGGTTCTTGGACTCAGGTGGTGGAGTGCTCTGCTTCCTGCCTAAGAGGAAGGAACACTTGGTTGCTTGCTGGGACTCCTTCTTGCACGATGCACATGTTTGCCATGCCCGAAGCATGTGACGAAATTCCGGAGGTTGCTGCTTGGCCTTGGTTCAAGAGGTCAGTGGCTTGGTGGAGTAGCTCTTGAACGTGGTGAAGTTCCTGGCGGAGCTTCACGGACTCCTTAATCAGGTTGTGAACCAGACTATCGGCGGAGAGGCTAAAGTAGGTCTGAAATCTGAGGGGCACGCCATCCTCCTTGGATGGAACCAGTGTCTGACTTTCGCCGATGTCGTCTTTTCTGATGGGTAGGTAACGAGTAGCGGGCTCGTCGGCCATCTCTGGAATGATGCCTCGAAGGTAGACAAGTGCCTTGCGTGCTGCTGTCTCGACTGCGAGTGCCAGTGTCTCCATTTGTGGTCCTTCAAAGAACCAGCTAGTCGGGAAGTCGTTTGCCTTCACGAAGACTTCAACGTGATACTCCTTCGTGATGGCATCGACCCAGTGCTCGTGGTAGACGAAAACAGGTGGTTGGCAAAACTGGCACTTCTCCAGGCTATCCCCAAGGAGTAGGGAAAAGCCGGATGCTAGGAGGGCTTTGGGTACGACGGCCATCTACAAGGTTTTGAATGGAGGAGAGTCAGCAAGAGTTTGAAATAGACTAGAAGAGAGGAGAGGTATAGAATTTGTTGCACCTAGCAACTAGGCACAGTTTTGATAAGGTCTTATCCTAACTAACGTCCATGCTATCTAAGGGCTTCCTACAGTCAGGATGGCTCTGATACCAGCTCTGTGGGGACCCCGACTCCTAAGTCGTGATCACCGAATGCACGTGTACAGTGATCCCAGAGATCAATGCTCACTGAACACACAGAAGCTGAATAACAAGAATCTTACATCCACATACACAAATAAAGACCATGAAGGTCTAGTCTTACATAGATAGGGCCACAAGGGCCAAACACTTAAACATAACAAGCAGCGGAAATCTTGATCGAAAGCGTGAACCCATGCCATCTGCCTTAAACCTACAGGCATTCTGACTGGGAAGCGTCCTAGTTCGCATGTTCGTCACCAACGAACTCTTCGCCATATTCCTGTTCTTCCATGCCTGGCCAATTAAATAACCAGTGGCAAGCCAATGAGTACTTTGAATGTACTCGCAAGCAACCCAAGTTGTGGAACAAGGTATAACAATGCATGATATAGCACTAAGTAGGTAAGTTTTGCAGAAAGCTGATTTTTAAATGCAATGACATGATCAAGTAACTAGAGTAAGCATGCATCAACTGTTAACGGGTACTCATGTGAGCAAATCTCAGTTGTCATCATAAGCAGGGGTTGAACATCTCATGTTCATCATCATGCCAAGTCATCGGACTTAGCTCAAGTACGATCTTTGCCACCAACACACACACACACCAGTTTGTGAAAACATTTGGACGTAGCACAAGAGCGGTCATCCAACTGTCCTTGACCGTGGACACGGCTATTCGAATAGTTTTACACTCTGCAGAGGTTGCACACTTTACCCACAAGACTCGGGGAACTTCCGTGTCATCCACGACTCGCGGTACATTACATACCCGAGGTAAGCACCCGAACAATGCCTTTCCCCTAGCGATACTAAACAAAGAGTCCACTCGATTGGTGCCATCCCTCATGATATACATCACACATATCATCCATGAGGGCACGCAACGGTGTGCCCGGTGCCTGTGAAGACAACGCATGATCGTCCATTCCGGTACGACCCCATATCGAGAGTGACCACGCCACTCCCGCCACTAGTAATGTGGGCTCTATGCTAGTACCCACCAAGGTAATCAACAAAGCCCCGTCCCATAAGGGGTATTGTGGTCGTACAGGTAAGGTTGGAATAACGGTCGCAACTTACACCAATCCGTTTTTGAAAACCACACACACTTACTTGCTCCGGTACACCACTTCTTTATCAAGTGGTTACCTAGCTCATCATCATCTCCCTCGGGCATTAGTGGCACCCGACGGGGTTTTCAAAAAGTCTCTGAAATCATTTTGTTTCCATCACCATGCATATTCCCATCCCGCTTGCGTAGCACTACTAGCATCCTAACTACTCCCACCCGCATAACCCTCATAAGGGTGGTAGGGTCATGCACGATGCAAGTATCAACGGTAAAGTATCGGGGGCATCCCACCGAAGTGGTTACCACAACATCATGATCAGCGTATCAAATCAAAGTGCTATATGTCATGCAATGAAAATGGTTTCTTAACATGGTCAAGGGCTGCTTGCCTGGCTCAACAAAGTCCTCGGGATCTTCAAAGTCTTCGTGTCCAATCCCTTCGTCAACAACGCAATCTATCGTCGCGGAATAAACGGGCAAAAATAAGCATCACTCAAAAACAGAGCACAAAGGCCACTTTTAAAAATGTTACCCTACTCTGATAAATACTACAAACTACTCTAAGAAGATTTGTCTAGGGTTTTGAAGTTAAAAAGGTTGGGCCGGCCTGAGGCCAAGCCAGGCCTGGGCCAGCCGGGGCGCGCGCGCCGTCTGGGTTCAAACCCGACAGGCGGGCCCCTGGCGCCAGCCTCACAGAGGGGGAGAGAGAGAGAGAAGAGGATGACAGGTGGGGGCCACCTGTCATCTCCTTCCTCTCGACAGGGAGGGGGCGGCGCTCACCGACGGCGAAGGCGGGCACGGCGAGGGGAGGCGAGCACTGGAATGGGCTCAGGAGGCTGCCGCCGTTCGGGAGGTGCCGGAGATGGTCGACGGGGAGGTCCTGGTCGCCGGCGACGAGGTCCCGCGGCGGAGCCGCTTCGGGAGGAGCTCGAGGCCGTCGATTCCGACTGCAAATCAAGCAGGGAAGAGGGGGAAAAGGTTCAGGGGCTAGCTGCGGTTGCTATGGGAGAGAGAAGAGAGCTGGAGCGGGCCGGTGTCCCGAGATCGACGAAGCTCCGACACGGCGGCGCCTCGGTCGATCCCGAGCACTGGGGCTCCGGGTGGTTACTTGGATGGCTCAGGGGGCCGATTGGGAGTGAATGGGGGCCAGAGGAGGGAAGAGGGGAGCTCGGGGGTGCCTTTTATAGCCGGGACGCGAGTCCACCGAGGACCCGTGCGCCGGCGAGGTCGGGCTGGTCGCCGGAGGGGAAGGGAGCACGCAGGGCTTGCCCTGGGGTGTTCCTGGGGCTGGTCTACGACGAGCGGGAGCAAGCGAGAGAGAAAAGAGCGCGCGCGTGTGAGGCAGCTCACTGGCCGAGCTGGGCGGCGCTCGGCACACGCGGGAGGAGGGAGAAGGAGGGGGAGAGAGGAGGGGGCCGACAGGGTGCCGTGTCCCGGACGTCGAGGAAGCCAAGTGGCGAGAGGGGGAAGCCCGAGGCGGTCGAGGCCATGCAGTGGGCGGCGGCTACAGTGCGGTCGGGCACTGTAGCGCGCTCTGAAGCGCCCGTTTGGCATGCCATGGCATGCCAACGGCATCCTAGGCGCGGCCAAACATGTCAAGTGGGTCCAGGGGGTTTTATACAAAGAGAAAATGGCATAGGATGCCCTGGGGAGCTGATAGATTAAGAGGGAAGGGGAGAGAAAGAGGGATCCTGGCTGTCCAGAGGTGAAAATTGGGGTTTTACCCCACTTATCCATGGAGCTGAGGCTTGAAATTCTTACTGGGGATGAGGTGCAATGCTAGGGTGCTGTGGTAAAAATCTGGAGTGATGGAGAACATGATAAGGGGGTCAAACAGCAATTTATAGGAATGATCAGAAGGTGTTTGATGGAGTTTTAGGCAAGCAAATGGAGTTTGCTTGACATGTCATTTAACAGGATGGAACTGTAGGTAAAAATAGGGAGGTCCACCAAGTTTGAGGAGATTTGAAGAAAGTTCATAATGTAACTTTGTGAAACCCTAGAAATCAACAGAATCAGGTTTCTGTAGATCTAGGCATGCATTCCACTTCCCACAAATCCACCACTTGGTGTGGCAACATTATTTGGGGTTTAGCACATGCCCACAAAGTTTGGGGTCAAGGGAATAAACTTCACAATGTAAAGTTGTTCAAATTTGGATCTGGACAGGAATGGTTTTGGAATATTTTTATAAAGTAAAACTATTGGTATTGAGGTGAAACTTGTCAAGATCATCACACATGACAATTTTGACTTGCTGGAATTTTGTTGGAATTTTTTGAGAATATTTCCTATAGAAATATTTCAAAAGCTTGATTTAGGCAGAAAGGGCTTTGAGGGGTTTTGCCCATGATTCTGAACATGACCATGTGTTGAAACTCATATATATGGAAAATATATGTCCACTGAGTCTCCCTAAATTTTCTCAAATATTTTTGAAGCATTTAGATAATTTTTCCCTATGAAAAACCATTTCTGGCCTTAAGAAAAAGCCTTTAAATAAAATAGTAAAATAATCTTTAAAAATAATATTTGGTGTTTTTTTGGGAATATATATACATGGTAGGTTTCAAATAATTCCTTTGGAGAAAAAGGATCCACCCAATTGGAGGACTTGCAGTACAAACCTCAATTCAGGGGTTTTAGTAAACCTAAATTGAATAAATCCTCTTTGGTCAAAATAAATTTTTATAAAAATAGTTTTGGGTACTATTCACATGGCATGATCATTGGGCAAGAAGTTTGGGTCAAGGAAGATGAATATGGAGAGGAGCAAGACCTAAGAGTGCCAAACATAATCAACCAAACAATCCAACAAGCAGCAATTCAAACAAGCATGCACTCAAAAGGTTTTAATTGGTTCCAATTTTTGTAAATGCAATCATAGCAAGGTGATACAAACACAGGGTGTGACACTTTACTCAGCGGACGGCAAAGTGTTTTTGCCGTCAGGCAGCAGACGGCAAAGCGGCTGGACGGCCTAAACTGGAGTTAGCCCCGTTAGTGGCTAACGGCAGCCTTTGTCGTCTGCCACCGGACGGCCATGCCCCACGCGCCTTTGCCGTCTGCCACCGGACGGCCATGCATCCGGTGGTGCATGGTGTGTATGGTGCGCACTCACTCACACTTATATGGTGGTGTATGTTGGTGGACACTACCTAACACTAATATTTCGACCGTTGGTGATGGTCGTTTCCCCTTCTCCTCTCCCACAATATACCAAGGTATATATCGAGAGAAGGAGAAGAAGAAACGACCCCCGTGACAACAGTCGGGATTCCTCCATCAAGAAGAGAGATGAAACTCTCACAAGGAGCTAAGTTTGTCTAAGTGCTAAGTTTGTCTTTCTTTGAGAAAATGAGCCAAGTAAGTGGCATATTGGGGCTTACCGTCCTCGTCATCATGGAGGAGAGGCACCGCGGTTGCTCGGGCCGGTTTCACCTGGAGAAGGCTGCCCTGGAGAAGGGTCGTGCGATGTGACTCCGGAGTTATGCTGCACCAAAGATGATTTGCAATGTCTCGTTAGCATGATGACACCGAAAAGATCATTGCATTCAAATGAAACTCACCGTTGCAGCCGTGGTAATGACTGGCATCGACGGAGCGGTCTGGCCGTTCTTCTCGCACATAGTCTGCACATTTGGTTTTCACAAGTCAATGATATTCGTTATTAATGAAACGGACATTAAATGCAAGATTTGACAAATATGAAGAAGAATCTTACAACGAAGAGCTCGTAGATGGCCCGGTAAGACGCATCGGACCGTGCCCTCTCCTCCTCCAACAACGAGGAGCTTGTTTGGCATGCCTTGATCTGCCGGAGAGTGCTAGGACAACGTATAAGGCCATCTCCAATGGCAATCGAGCCATGGGGCCTCCCGCCGCCAGCTATCATCACCAGCTCTGGATCAATAAGCCCCTGGCTCGGGTTAAAGTCCTCCCCTTTCCTCGCCTTCCCCTCATCTCTGGACCTCACGAGCTTGTTGTGGGAGGAGATCTTGGTGAACTTCTCGGGATGATCGAGGTCAGACTCAGAGAATGCCTTGACCTTCTTGTACGAGGCAGTATGGGCCATCGCATAGAGGTCGTACATCTCTGGCACCTCTGTTTTGTTGTGATGCGCCTAAAAGAGAGAGAGAGGAACAAAGTATTAGTAAAGGGCTCAAGCTAGAATCAAGAATGAATTGCATGAATCATGAAGCTAACCACATACCCAGTTCTGACCAAACTGATTTAAGTTGGCACTCCCTTGATGGTGTGGCACACCAACCATTTTGTTACGCCGGTCCTTGGCATTGTTGTGGATGGCTAGCCATTGTTCTGAGCACCACCCATCCACCAACACCTCCCAACAATCCATCTTATCCACACACCATCTCGGGGCACCTAAGTTAATAAAGAGATATTTGAGCGCTACACGTAGGAATCAAATGAAGGAAACTAAGTACAAGGCCTTAAGAATACGTAATTACCTTCATGTAATGCTCCTTCTCCATCTTCTTTCCGTGGCACGTCGACTTCTCCTTCCTAATACGCCGCGAGGCGTAGTAGTCTCGAACAGCCTGCACCCGAGTCTCGTGCCGAAAGTTTTGCAGTAGGCGCCTGCATTTCTGATCGATAACCTTTGCCGCGGCCTCCTCGTATCCCTCCTGACACCTGTAGAAGGTCTGCAATCAAATGAGACAACACTTATTAGTACAATAACTAGGTATTGTTGATTTTTAATTGTGTAAAGGAGAAATTACCCAAAACTGTCTGATCACCATCTCCGCCCTCGTGTGGCACAAAACACCGTCGATCCTCTCCTCAGGCGGGGCCGGTGCAGCCAAGTAGTGCTCCCAGGTGAGTCCTAACTCTGGAACCTGACCCTCACCGGGCAAAGTGACAAACCCCGGGAAGTTTTGCCTGACAAGGACTCCAAGGATGTTGTTGGGCCTGCGGGCATCCTTGGGTTGATGCCAACCCATGCAGTATGACAAAGCCAACACATTAGATATTTGAAAAAACGTGAAGACAAAAGGTTAAAAAAGAGTACATGCACTTACCTCTCCCCATCAGGCCTAATCGACCACCTCAGCTCGCGGGTCGCCGGCACGGGCGGGAGCCGTGTCATACCACGTTGGTAGACGGTGGCCCCCTCAGCCACCTCCTCGTCGCTATCAGAAAAACGATCCCCGCCACCATCAGCATGGCCACTAGGCTCCTCCGGCCAGGTATCCCATGGGGTCTGCCGGGACATGCCCTCATCCCTACTCTGCTCCAGAGTCTCGTGGGACGAAGCCTCTGGGACAGGAGTCTTGTAGGTCGAAGGCTCGTCGACCCGAGGCTCGTGGACCGGAGTCCGCGTAGCCTCGTCCTCAGACGGGTCCACCCTAGCAGTCCTGTGCTCGGGTGAATCAGATGGGGGTGGCAGCGAGGAAGGCGTAGCAGCCACCCTACCTTTGCCGCGGCCTCCTCTCCCACCTCTACTACCTCTCTTCTTCCCCCGACCTCCTCTCACGGGGGTCGACGCAGAAGCGGCCACCGATGTATGCAGACTAGAGAGCAACGCTCTCCGGAGAGAGTCGGCAAGAATGGAAGTACCCATCCCACCACCCTCCGACGAAGGAGCCGCGGAGTGCTCTCGACCCTTTCCCACCATCTTTCAACAACTGCCATGACAAATAGTAAACGAAATTAGTACAACATAAAATTGAATACCGACATGAATAATAAAATGTATATAATTTAAGTGTATCATCATATACCTAACATGAACTAAAAGTTGATTACCTGACATGAATTAATAATAATCTTGATCGTCTATATATTCTCCGGGATCAATAAATGCATCATCATCATCACTATCATTAATAAATGCATGATCATCATCACTATCAGGAACAACGTGTGGAAGGCCTCATTCATGTAATCGGTTAAGCATTGACAGGTCAAATGAACGGACCTTATAGTCAAAACCATTAGCGACTTGTCTCAGCTTGGTGTCCATAGACTCTGAATTAGCCTACAAGTTTAATACGAAAGGATTGTTGCACTAGCCGCAAATAAGACGAAGAAATGAAATGGTCCATTAATGGTAATTACCATTTGTGTGAACCAAGAGATGAAACCGAGATAGCCGCCTCCATGCTTCGCCAGAAGCTCATACTCTTCGACGGAATCCTTTTGGATGACCACTCCATCCGAGAATTTGGCGACGTATCGACTATATCAAATATCCGGGAATAAGAGCAGTTCTAAGGAATTACAAGTTGCGAAATAATAATGTACCGACAACTTACTCGATGTACGGCCGCACTTCTGTTAGGTTGTTGAAGATATACAACGAAATGGTCCGCATTCATCGACATCCAACGCTTTTGCTTTAGAAGCACCAGCTGGTGCGAGCTTCCCTTTGAACAGGCTGAGGTTGGATCGACTTTTTTTTTGGTCGCCATCATTGTACCGAGGCTTCGGATTATGCAAATGACGATTTTTGGCTTCGTAGTGTGCTGTCACGAAGTTTGCCGCCTCCTCAGTAATGAATGCCTCGGCCATCGATGCTTCACTTCTATGTTTATTTTTACATTTTGCTCGAAGCGTCTTCTGCATCCTCTTAGTTGCGAAGCACCAACGATTTTGCACGCCCCCCCCCCAATCTTGCCTCGGTCGCGAGATGCAAAATCAAATGCTGCATTGGATTAAAGAAGCCCGGTGGAAAGATCTTCTCTAACTTGCAGATCAACTCCGACGCCAACTCTTCCATTTCATCTAGCATGCCAGGCGATAGTTCTTTCGCACAAAGAGAACAGAAGAAATAGCTCAGCTCTGCCAATACTAGCCATTCATCCTCAGGGATAAAGCCACGCAGCATCACCGGCATTACCCGCTCAAGCCATATGTGCCAATCATGACTCTTGAGACCAAATATCTTCAGTTTGTCAAGACTCGCTCCCCTCTTTAGATTCGCTGCATAACCATCGGGGAACATCAACTGCATTTTCACCCACAAGATCATTTCCCTCATAGCCGGCCTTCCAAGATTGAACCATGCCTTTGGCTTTGTCCAGTTCTGCTTTCCTTTCACTTGTCGCATGTTTTGTAATGGTCTGTCACATAGAGCCTCCTGATCGATTCTAGCCTTAGGATTATCCTTTGACTTCCCCTCTATGCCGAACAATGTACCAAAAATGGCCTCGGCGATATTCTTTTCATGTGCATCACGTCGATGTTGTGTGGGCAAAGGAGGTCTTTGAAGTAAGGCAGATCCCATAAGCATGACTTGTGAGTCCATGCGTGTTCCGTATTATACCCTTTGAAATACCCAGGACGATTTGGATCCGGCTCGAGAGTATTTAACTGATCCAAAATCTGTTGGCCTGTCAATGCGGGTGGTGCAGAGTTCTGACAACTCTACCTTTGATGAAATTCTTCTTGTCTTTTCTGAACTTATGTCGAGGATCCAGGAACTGTCTATGCATGTCGAAGCAAGAATACTTGCGACCCGCCTGCAGCCAACGGAACTCAAGAGCCGCCTTGCATGTGGGGCACGGGAACCTTCCATGCACACACCAGCCAACGAATAGGGCATACACCGGCAAGTCATGCGTCGAGTACATGTACCACACATGCATTTTGAAGTTTTTTTGGTAGCGGCGTCGTATGTCTTGAACCCATTATCCCAAGGTTCTTGCAATTCATCCTTAAGCGGCTGCATGTACACATTCATATTCTTCCCTGGATAGCTGGGCCCTGGAATTATCAACGTCAGGAAAATGTTCTTTCTTTTCATAATCTCTCCGGGGGGGAGATTGAGTGGAATGACAAATACAGGCCAACAACTGTATTGGGTTGCCGTCATGCCCAACACATTGAACCCATCCGTGCTGATGGCGACTCAAGGATGCCATGGATCTGCCGCTTTATCCTTATGTAATGCATCGAAGTGCTTCCAGGCAAAAGAGTCTGAAGTGTGTACCAACATCTGATTCCCATCTGCATCTAGTTCGGTTCTTTTGCCCAATTTGTGCCATGTCATCTGTCTGGACGTCTCTTCGACCATGAAAAGACGTTGAAGTCTTGGTACGATTGGCATATAGCGAAGAACGTTAACAGGGATTTTTGTCTGCATCTTCTCACCCATACCGTTGTCTACGACAACATACCTGGAAGACTTGCAAATGGGACAATAGTTCAAGTCCGCATACTCAAGCCTAAATAAGGCACATCCATTCTCACATGCATCTATCTTCTCATAGGGCATCTTAAGTACACGGAGGATTTTGCTCGACTGGTACAGGTTTGCAGGCAGTACATGGCCTTTGGGTAGAAAGCGTCCAAATATTGTCATCATCGCGTCGTAGCATTCTCTGCCCAGGTTGAATTGAGCGTTCAGAGCCATTACTTGCGCGATGGCATCGAGCTGACAAAGCTCAGTGTGCTCGTGGAGAGGACGTTTTGAAGACTCCAACATTTCATAGAATGCCTTTGCAGATTCCTCCATCTCATCGTCCGAATCCCGAGCATCATCAAAGTCTTGCACCATGTCTTCGATCCCGGTACCATGCTCGTCGGTGCGAGGACGAACCACCTCAGCTCTCGCACGTTGGGCAGACTCACCATGAAATGTCCACACCGTATAATCAGGCGTAAAACCCCCCTTCTACAGGTGTTTACCCATTTCATCCCATGACCACTTTTTATGGTTGTCACACCGGACACTGGGGCACCAGGTTATTTCCTGGCCATTTGCAAATGCGGCTCTCAGAAACCCCTTGATTTTTGTTAACCATTCAATGGTCATGTCTTTCTGACTAGAGTGACCGGTGTACATCCACGCACGATCACTCATCTTGCCTACCTACTAAACACACAAGAAATATATATATAATTCATCATCTATATTCATCAGTTAATCAAGTTTATCAGTTTTATTACGTCCATGCAACCTACACGCTAATAGGTAAAGATAGGTCCTAATCCCACCCGAGTATGTGTAGATTGGGTTTGTTTTCCCATGCTCTGCTCCGGATCCGACGCAGAATTTCGGCAGCACCTCCCCGTTGTTCTCCTGATACACGTCTCGGCAATAAGCAGAGAGGATGTGTACCCGGAGAACAACAGGGAGGCACTGACGAAATTCCGCATCGGATCCGGAGTAGAGCATACGGGAAAACGAACCCAATCTACACATACTCGGGCTGTCCATGGATAACGTTGGACAATTCGAAAGGACAGCAGTTATAAATATGCAAAGACATGCATATTTATAGATGTCGTCCTTTCGAATGGGAGACGCATACTGGTCACGCATACTGACGATTGAAGAAACCTATTGAGGGAGTCCGGGATTAAGGGGTCCTCGGACTGCCGACCTATTTCTCATAGTTCGGCCTAATGGGCCACTCATTGAAGATGAGACTGATCGAAGGCCTCGTCGCTAGGCAGGAGACCTCAGGAGCCGTGGCGTGTCTGACAAGTCGAAGATAGTAGATTAGGCATGTTTTTCTCCCCCGGCGGGCAACCGACCATATGTAACCCTAGTAGCCCCTAGTGCCTATATAAGCCAGATGGTTTTAGATCATAGGACACGAAAACTCATCTAGGGTTTTAGCTAGTCGATCTCGAGGTAGATTAACTCTGTAACCTTCATATCATCAATATAATCAAGCAGGACGTAGGGTTTTACCTCCATAGGAGGGCCCGAACCTGGGTAAACAACGTCTCCTTCGTCCCCTGTTACCATCGATCCTAGTCTCACAGCTCGGGACCCCTACCCGAGATCCGCCGGTTTTGACACCGACATTGGTGCTTTCATTGAGAGTTCTGCTGTGATCACCGAAGGAACCGATGGCTCGCCTTGTCATAAGTAACGAGATCTGCAGCCAGGATATTCTCATCCCTGATCAGATCTTCACAGGCGGCGACGTCTCGTCACACGCCGTCCCGACCGGCCATCTTGGCCAGATCGGAAGCTTCGCCCCCGATCGAGGAATCAGATTCGGAACCCTAGAGTTCGTCGTTGATTCACGGCGAGAACGTGTCTTGATGGGACCCTCAACTCTCATGGAGGAGCCCGCAGATCCCGACGCCTCCACGCCGGAGATATCGGGCCCCACCTCTGAGGTGACCTTCACCCTCGGGCTGTCTAGAACGCCCAACCCAGTCGTTGTGCCCGGATCTGCTATGGCCGAACAGGACCCGGGTCCGCTTTCATGCGACTCTGGAACCGCGACACCGCATATCGACCCCACTCGCTTCAGCGACACGCATCCTATCATCGCCTCGTTTCTAAACAAGCCATTTGATTGGATTCAGACCATGCGTATGACTGATGACCAGACCTCGGTCTACGACCGGCTCGGGCTTAAACCCGACGATAGGGAGATTCTCATCCCCATGGTCACTCACTTAGTCGCCGTCGTCGAGTGTCCGGCTGGAGGCTCATCCCCCCAACGACCGGAATTAAAGATGGTTTATACCCCAATCCCCGGTCATCGAGACCTCGCTTGCAACCCAGACCCTAGAGTTCGCTCCGGAGTCAGATCGGTATCGGTCCCTGATCTAGCCCACAATTTGGAGCCCGTAATTCCAGACTCACATCGTGGCGTGGAGTCAAAATTTTACCCACCCACCACCCAAGCCGATCACTCAAACATCGCAGCTGAGTCCAAGTCTTCGGACTTACGGGATGTTAAACATTTACCAGGAGAGTCGGTTCATCATTTTTGGGCTAGACTCCTCCTCGCTAGAAACAAAGTACGAGGTCTTAGTGACCAGGAGATAATGGCAACCTTCAATCGCAATTGCCACGACGAAGGGATTCTCAACGCCCTGGCTCGTCGGCACATTCGCAACTTCACCGAGCTGTCTGACTTGGTGCAAAAATTTGTGCCATGGAGAGCACCTGGCAAGCCGAGCGGCTACTTTCGGAACCAACCTTTACCGAGTACCCTAGAGGAGACCGGAAAAAGAGGATACCTCCTAAATGGCTAGCCGAACTCGAGCCCGCCGGAAAGAGAAATCGGCCCCTTGCGGGGGTCAGAACTGTCCTTGACGGGCTATTGGATAAACCATGCCCTATACATTCCGTATTGCTGAACACAAGCCCGACTCACAGCCTTAGAGCATGCTGGGTCGTCAGGCAGGTCGCAAAAAGTGGTGAAGCAGTCCTTGAGGCACTACTGCTGAACAAGCGCTCCACATCGCCACCAGAATACAATGCCGAAGTCCTCACGATCTACGAAACGTTCCCCTCAAGGAACAGGAGGAAAATAGCTCTTAGAGAACTCGAACAGGTCTATCATGTGGCAGCAACAAGTTCATGGGCAGACATACCCATCACCTTCGAAGATACTGACCGACCAACCATCCGTCCCGATCATACACCGGCCGCACTGGTCTTAAACCCCATCGTCGATGGCTTCAGGTTGAATAAAGTGCTAATGGATGGCGGCAGTGGTTTAAACCTTATCTACGAAGATACCCTGGAAAAAATGCAATTCGACCGATCTCGCATCGAGCATAGCAACACAACATTCCGGGGGATCATTCCTGGGAGAGAGGCGCATTGTTCAGGACGTATCACCCTGGACGTAGTGTTCGGCACGCCCTAAAACTACCGATCTGAAGAACTTCTCTTCCATATCGTGCCCTTCCCCAGCGGCTACCATGCCCTGCTGGGGCGTGACGCCTTCACAAAATTCCAGGCTATACCACATTACGGGTATATGAAGCTCAAGATGCCAGGCCCAAACGGAGTAATCACAATCGCCAGTGATCCGAACATAGCCCTTCGAGCTGAAAACAAAACAGCAACGCTCGCCCTCGAGGCACTAGCTGAGACCTTCGCTGCAGAAGAACTGACCACACTCTAGTCAACAGTAGATAAGGACGATGTCATCCTTAGCAAAAGGCCCAAATCCACGTCCTTTAAACCTGCAGATGAAATCATTAAATTCCAGGTAGACCCGACGGACCCCAACAAGACAGCGTCCGTCGGAGCTCAGCTGGACCCCATGGTGGACGAAGCACTACGAGCATTCTTATGAGAAAATTGGGACATCTTCGCCTGGCACCCTTCCGATATGCCCGGAATCCCACGGCGGCTAGCAGAACATAGTCTGAGCATCATCTCAGGCTTCAAGCCCATCAAGGAGACTCTACGCCGCTTTTCTGAGCCCAAACGACAAGCTATGGGTGAAGAATTAGCCAAACTGCTGGAGGCCAGATTCATTCGGGAGATTAAGCACCCCGAATGGTTGGCAAACCTGGTGATGGTACCAAAGAAAGACAAATCCTGGCGGCTGTGCGTCGACTTTAAAGACCTCAACAAGGCCTGCCCTAAGGACCCTTTCCCCTTACCACGTATAGACCAGATTATTGACGCCACAGCCGGACACGACTCATTGTGTTTCCTCGACGCTTATTCCGGATACCATCAGATTAAAATGAAGGAATCCGATCAAGCTGCAACCGCATTCATCACCCCTTACGGGCCATTCTGCTTCAACACAATGCTCTTCGGGCTAAAAAACGCTGGGGCTACGTACCAGCGCATGATCCAGACTTGCCTCGCAAACAAGTCGGTAAAACAGTCGAGGCATACGTGGACGATGTGGTAATCAAAACCAAACACGTCAGCCAGCTGATCAACGACCTAAGGCAAACCTTTGCCAGCCTGCGTGAGTAAGATATACGGCCCAATCCGGAGAAATGTGTATTCGGAGTTCCCGCTAGTAAATTGCTCGGATTTATCGTTTCTCATAGAGGAATAGAAGCGAATCTGGCCAAGATCCGTGCCCTATCAGAACTTGTAGTTCCCACAGAGCTAAAGCATGTCCAGCGATTGGCTGGTTGCGTGGCGGCGCTAAGTCGCTTTATCTCCCGCCTCGGTGAAAAGGCTTTATCGCTCTACAGATTGCTGAAACGGACCAACAATTTCGAATGGACCGATGAAGCAGCGGCGGCGTTGGAAGAAATTAAAACACTGCTGGCAAGTAATCCCATACTCACAGCACCAGGCGCTCGTGAACCCATGTTATTATACATATCGGCCACCAACCAAGTCATTAGCGCAGTGCTCGTCGTCGAACGAGAGGAGGAGGGACACAAATTCCGGATGCATAAGCCGGTCTATTACGTGTCAGAAGTACTAACGCAGTGCAAGTCCAGATACCCGCACTACCAGAAGATAGCCTATACAGTATTTATGGCATCACGGAAATTAAGACACTACTTCCAAGAGTGTTCGGTTACGGTGGCATCCGAAGTACCCCTGAACGATATAATCAACAACAGGGACGCCACCGGCCGCATAGCCAAATGGGCCATTGAGCTCCTTCCTTTTGAAATTGCCTACAAACCACGACGAGCTATTAAATCTCAGGTGCTGGCAGATTTCCTCATTGAATGGACAGAGGCCGAGCTCCCCAGGGAATATAGTACATACTCCCATTGGACGATGTACTTCGATGGGTCCAAAACTTTGGCCGGACTAGGGGCTGGAGTTATTATCACACCCCCCACATGCGACAACGTTCGATGCGTGTTGCAGATCATGTATGCCGACTCCAACAAGGCAGCCGAATACGAAGCACTCTTGAACGGTCTTCGGATGGCAGCCTCAATGGGCATACAACGGCTGGAGGTACGGGGAGACTCCAACCTGGCCATCTCTCAAATCAACGGCGAGTTCGATGCCAAAACCCCGAAGATGGCGGCATATAGAAACGCCGTCCTTAAAATATCCGCACGGTTCGAGGGGCTGGAATTCCATCATGTCGCTAGAGACAACAACCAGGCCGCTGATATATTGGCTCGCATGGGGCCAAACGCGACCCTGTCCCGAAAAACACTTTCCTGGAACGGCTCTTTAAGCCATCAGTGGTTTGGCAGGACGACAATAAGGGCACCGGACCCATCAGTGCGGAAGAGGTTGTTCCCCCTATAAACGAACCAGACGACCAAATCATCGGCGGCTCCATAATGGACGAAACGCCTTCGGCTCATGAGGTCATGGCAGTAATCGCACCATGGACCGAGCCCTTCCTTGCCTACCTTCTTCGCAAACAACTCCCCGACGATCAGACAGAGGTGCGACGCATAATCCGGTGATCCAAGGCCTACAAAGTCCACGAGGGTGAGTTATACAAGAAAAGCACCACCGGAGTACTCCAGTGGTGCATATCTGAGGAAGAAGGGCGGCAGCTCTTGGCCGAAGTCCACGCAGGAATGGGCGGCCATCGCGGCGCAGCAAGGGCCTTAGTAAGCAAAGCCTTTCCGGCTGGTTTCTTCTGGCCCACCACTCGAGTGGACGCCCAGTCGCTTGTCCAGCATTGCGTGGGATGCCAACTTTTTGCAAATCAAAGTCACATGCCACCAACGGCTCTTCGGACTATTCTGATCACTTGGCCTTTTGCGGTCTGGGGGCTGGACATGGTCAGACAACTTAAAGGGGGGACCAAGAAAACAAATACCTACTGGTCATGGTGGACAAGTTCACCAAATGGATCGAAGCAAAACCTGTCAAATCAGCCAAGTCCGGACCAGTAATCGACTTTATATCTGGCGTGGTACACCGTTACGGTGTCCCGCACAGTATAATAACAGATAATAGATCCAACTTCACCGCCCAGGAAGTAAAAGACTGGTGCGCAAAAATGGGCATTAAGCTCTATTACACATCGGTGTATCACCCGCAGACCAAAGGACAGGTCGAACGAGCCAACGGCCTCATTATGAGTGGTATTAAGCCACGTTTGGTCCGATCTCTTCATGAGTCCGACTGCCATTGGGTGGAAGAACTTGATTCCGTCCTGTGGGGCCTGCGTACCACCCCGAATCGATCAACGGGATACACACCGTTCTTCATGGTCTACGGGGCAGAAGCGGTCCTTCCTTGTGATATTATTCACGATGCACCAAGGGTGCGCATGTACGAAGAAAAGGAGGCCGAGCTAGATCGGCAGGATGACTTGGACACCTTGGAAGGAGAGCGCAATATAGCTCGGGATCGCTCTACCTTTTATCAACAGCAGGCCCGGCGTTACCAGAGCAGGGAGGTCAGGGCGAAAGCATATAACGTGGGCGAACTCGTCTTACGGCTCCCGGAGAAGCAGAAGCATAAACTCAATCCCAAATGGGAAGGTCCCTTCATAATTGACGAAGTACTCGCAGGAGGGGCTTACCATCTTCGGAACCCGCCGGACAACCGCCTCGAACCAAACCCATGGAACGCAGCTCGTCTTCAGCGCTTCTACGGCTAGACCGGTGTCGTCATACTCTTTACCCTCCTTTTTTCTTTCTTTTCTTTGTTATTTCCTCTCCCTCCCACCTTTGGTAGGTTTGGATTTTCTATCCCCAAGTCTATGTTCGGCTAAACCGATCTTATATTAAGATTTTCGGCATGCATCTTCAAATGCTAAATCTGAACACGGCACCTGAGGGCTTCTTCCCGAAGCCGATGATTATATATTTTAAGCATCTGTTCACGTTTCTTGTGTATGCACGTTTCCCTTGTCGATTTTTTATGACATTATATGAATCAATTCGAACTAAGATTTTTGCCAAGCTGGGTTGCCTCGCTCCTGTGCTTACCCTCTACGTTCCCGATTGTTCGGCTAGAGGGTAAAGGGAGCACCTCTTTGATTGTTACGACCGGGTCATCCGGATACGTACCTCAGACGGGTGAAGCCGAAAGCTAGCTATCTTCAGCAGAAAATTGGTCGGCTACGACGGGATCAACAAATAAAATTACCGTTGTTATCGCCCTTACTAAGGCTTCTTTTCTCACGAAAGCCATTAGTCGCATACTAGCAGTATACGGCCTTATTATCTATGATTTACGTAGCACCCTGAAGAAAGGTATCGATAGAGGTACTATTTTCTTCGGAAGATGTTTCTTACACTAAGCAGTAATATAACATATCTCCCTGTGTGCTTTTTGTCCGTTCGCACCAAATGGCCGGATTGCCTGGTTCCCCGAACACAATTCACTCTTCTCAAGTGATATTTTCTAAGGAGCACTCCCAAGCTCTTAGCGCGGGAGGTCAAAGCCGATGGCCGGTTAAGACAAAGTTTACAACACAGATGGAGCAATTTCTTGATTATCAGTACATGGTTACATATAATCATACATCTGGCTGCTGGTCGAGATTGTCTATTAGGGCGTCCAGGGAGCAATCTTCTTGCGAGAGACGGGCGGCATGCATCACTTGGTCGTACACCAAATGAAGCGGCACTTCTTGCCCATCCGACCCTACCGGCCCAACCCGAGCCATATGCTCGGGGTTAAGGCCGGTATAACGGGTCTTGATCATCGCCCACGCCTCTCGTGCTCCCTCTCGGTAGGCCGAGGTCTTCCATAGCTCGAATCGACCTCGGGCTCCCTTAAATCGATCAACTAGTTCGGTCATCTCCTCCGGAGGTTGCTCGACAGGCCATAGCGCTTTTATCATGCTCTTCATGGCCTTCCGAGCCCGCTCATGAAGGGCGGACAGTTCCTTTAGAAAGCTTCCCCGGTAGGATCTGATCTCTTCTTCGGGCCGCCCGGATAGGAGACCTGTACATGAATCAAGGCATGTCCATTATACTTCATATATAAGAAGCACCGTCCGATGTTAGAATCACACTTACCGAACATGCCCCTCTGTAATTTCTGGTTCTCTTCTTGGGTCTGTGCCAATTGAGACTTTAAGCTCTCAATTTCTTCGGCCTGTCGTTTGTTTTTCTCCTAGAGGCGGTTCTTCTCCTCAAGGTTTCGTTGCAATGAACGACAGTCGGCCTCATGCTGGGACTCGGTGTACCTCTGGGAGTCTCGGGCTGCATCCAAATCTTTTTGCAATTGCCCTATCGATTCAGCTGCTAAGAGTACCATTGCGTCAGCATGGGATTATACGCTAAGATCAGCAGAATAGTTATACTCACCATGCGCCTCCCGGGTAAACTTCTTCACTTGTTCAAGCTCGACCTTCACGGTTTCCTCCTGTGTTCGGCTCGCTGCCAATTCATTGGCCAATTGCTCATTCTGCTGCCTTGAGGCCTGCATCATCCATGCAAGCAATGTGCGGATCCTTAATTTGGTCGTCCTGACCAAATCAAGGCTCGGGGGCTACTGGGTTTACATTTATGTCCAGATTTTTAATCACTTACCTTCAGGCCAGACGATATCAGTTTCACAGCTTCGCCGAACCCGGCTCGGGCAGCTCCAAGGTGTGCGTCCGCTGAACATAGAGCATTGAACTCTTGTTCGGAAAACATCGGGTCGCACAGGATTCCTCGCCACCGCCGATGTTTCATCGCGCTCCCTGCTTCGGATTTAGTGACTGCTACCTCGTCCCCAGAGTTTTCGGGGGTCGGATTGACCATGGGGACCTCCGCGGCAGGTTCGGCATGAGCAGAAGATCTTGACTTATGTTTGTTGCCGGGCGTCCCGGCAATGTCTTTGGCAGAGGAGGGTTGTACTCGCTTCCTGAGTAAGTCGAGTAATTCGACATGAGATCTTCTGTAAGATCCTACTGATCATAATGATAACAGATTAAGCGACCAAACAAGCGCCGTCTCCACGACCGGCTCACATGAGGGACTCCTGTTGGCGCCCGGCTTGGGCATTGTTGCTGTAGCCGATGTTCGTCGTGAGGACTGGCGGCGCTTGGGAGTGGGAGCCGGTATGTTTGGGTTGACGGAGGACACCTGCCTTTTGCGGGTAGAATTTTTCTTCTTGCCCGCAGTGGAGGAGGGGAGTGATTCGGGATGATCAGCTATGATGGCCACCTTGGATCGATCAAGGCTCTCCTGGTAAAAGACCCCGTCTTCATATGCCAGTGACAGCTCCGGATCGTCATGAAATCCTGGATCGTCGTCGCGGGAGTAGTTCTTTGGTTAGGGGGCCGGACAATTGATTGTCTCGGCAAAGCTCCGCCATTCCTGTTTGCGCAGATTAAAAGCGTTAATCAAAAAGGGCGAATAAATGCCTAAACTCAAGACGCAGAAGTTGAAGGGCTTACCCATTCAATAGGGTTGTAGCTCGAGTAGCCCTCCTTAACCTGCAACTGAACACAATCTTCTTTTTCTCCTTTGTACAAGTCAGCGAGTGCGGCTGCCAAGGCCACCTGATTGGCAGGGCCCAGTCGTCGGGAGCGAGTGGTAATCACTCGTCCCGTTGTATTGCCACAAAGGATGTATCCTTTGTTGAAGAGGTTGGACGCATCGGGAGATGGCGGCGGCCATCACATCAATCATTGTCAGCTTGTGATGAGCCAGTATCCTTACGTGGGCGGCCAAGCGCCGAACTTCGGCACTGTCCTCTTGGGACGAACTCCTTGGTCACCAATTATACTTTTTCTTCGGAGGAGCGTCGGAGTATTCGGGCAAGCCCCTCCGAGCTGGATCGAATAGGGGAACATCCTCGATGTAGAACCACTCCGAAGACCACTCTTCGGATTCCTTCTTCGGTGTCCCCACTGGGTATCCTGTTCCCGCTATGCGACATACTTCGGCTCCTCCGACTTCCCGAATTGTCTCGCCCTGAGTTTGGGGGACGAGGCAGAAGTACTTCCTCCATAATTCGAAGTGCGCCTCGCAGCCCAAGAACATATCGCAGAGAGCGACAAAGCCCGAAATGTGCAGAATGGATCCGGGGGTAAGGTGATGGAGTTGGATCCCATAGAACTCCAGTAACCCCCTAAGGAAAGGATGAATGGGGAACCCTAGGCCACGTAAGAGGAAGGGCACGAAGCATACCCGCTCGCCCTGTTAGGATTGGGGAAATTCTCCGTGAAAGCTTCGCCGTCAAAGGAAGTCAAGCCGACGCGAGTTGCCGCCAGATCTGAGGAAGGAAGATACCCTTGGGTCTCGAGGTCGCGCAACCGGAGGAGGGATACAGAGCAACTCGTCCAATCTCCAGGACGGGAGCCGTAAGGGCACGAGGAAGAGCTGGGGGCACTTGCCATGACTTTGTGATGGTCTCTCGCTTGAAGTTTTTCTCTAAACAGGGAAGAAGAGGAAGCTGTGACCCAGACCACAATCTAACTTGTTTAAATAAGTGGTGCCTCCCTTGCGGGAGCGGTAGTCTTGTAAAAAGCTGCCGGGCCGCTCATCTCCCCTCGGCGCACAAGGATCGAGAAGCACTGAAGGTTATAATATTGGGTCCCGCAAGTTCTCCGCAATCGAGGACTCTCCGATGACGGGATGGTTGCCAAGCCAGAAGAAGTTGAGGGACTCGCCTTGCAAGCCGAAGACTTCGACACGCAAAATTGTCCGGATATACCCCGGTGTTGGAGGCAAGTGCGGGGGCTACTGAGGGAGTCCGGGATTAAGGGGTCCTCGGACTGCCGACCTATTTCTCATAGTTCGGCCTAATGGGCCACTCGTTGAAGATGAGACTGATCGAAGGCTCGTCGCTAGGCAGGAGACCTCAGGAGCCGTGGCGTGTCTGACAAGTCGAAGATAGTAGATTAGGCATGTTTTTCTCCCCCGGTGGGCAGCCGACCATATGTAACCCTAGTAGCCCCTGGTGTCTATATAAGCCAAAGGGTTTTAGATCATAGGACACGAAAACTCATCTAGGGTTTTAGCTAGTCGATCTTGAGGTAGATTAACTCTGTAACCTTCATATCATCAATATAATCAAGCAGGACGTAGGGTTTTACCTCCATAGGAGGGCCCGAACCTGGGTAAACATCGTCTCCTTCGTCCCCTGTTACCATCAATCCTAGTCTCACAGCTCAGGACCCCCTACCTGAGATCCGCCGGTTTTGACACCGACACCTATAGCTAGCAAGTTTCATCGGCATGAAGACCGGAACAGAGCAAATTAAGGGGGGAGGAGGAGAAGTCATTTGTGCTCACCCATGAATGCAGGGGCAGAGCTCGTCCAACGCACGGGGAGGCGTCGAACAACAGACCCTCGCAGCGACGAAACAACTGCACATTGAAATCCACCCGATCAACACAAATATGATGTTTTCCATAACAAAATCGGAAATATATGACCTAACACATGATTTACAAAACTATGACCCCATCGCCCTCTGGAAGGACGAAGAGCACCTTTTCGGTCAACAGGAGGCCGAAGAGTTGTCGGGGGTCGGGGGTCAGTGGCGTCGGGGGCGGCGCATTAATAGTTGCGCGAAGTGCGGGGGTCAGACGCATACTGGTCAGCTTCTTCTTCTTCTCCTCCTTTTTCCTCTTCTTCTTCTCCTCTTCTCCTCTTCTCCCCTTTTTCTTCTTCTTCTTCTCTTCTTCTTCTTCTTCTTCTTCTTTTTCTTCTTCTTCTTATTCTTCTTCTTCTCCTCCTTTTTCCTCTCTTCTTCTCCTCTTCTCCTCTTTTTCTTCTTCTTTTCCTTTTTCCTCTTCTCCTTCTCCTCCTCTCCTCTTTCTTCTTCTTCTTCTCTTCTTTTTCTTCTTCTTTTCCTTTTCCTCTTCTCCTTCTACTCCTCTCCTCTTTCTTCTTCTTCTTCTTCTTCTTCTTCTTTTTTTTCTTCTAGTTTTTTTCCTTTCTTCTTTTCTTCTAAGTTTTTTCTTTTCTATCTAAGTTTTTCCTACCTAATAAACTAACTATCTAATTTAACAAAAAAAAAAGAAAAAACTAACTAAAAAAACAGGAAAAAACAAAAAAAATGTGAGGGGGGCGGCCGGGCACTCACCGAAGACGGCGGAGCGGCGGGGCCGGGGCGGCGTAGCGGCCAGTGGCGTGGGCGGGGGATTCTGGCGTTGGCGAGGCCGACGGCGGGGTGGCCGGTGGCAGGTGCGAGGGCGTCTGGCGGCGAGGCGGCCGGCGACGGGGCTTCTGCCGGCGGGGCGGCTGGCTGCGGGGCGGCCGGCAATGGGTGCGGAGGCGGCCGGGGGCGGGTGCGGGGGCGGCCGGTGACGGGGCGGCCAGGGGCGGGTGCGGGGGCGGCCGGCAGCAGGTGCGGGGGCGGGTGCGGGGGCGGCCGGCGGCGAGGCGAGAGGGGCGGCGGTGGGGAATCGGGGCGAGAGAGAGACAAAGAAAGAGAGTGAGAGGGGATGGGGTGGGGGGGTCAGGCTGTAGCCGTTACTAGCCGTCAGCTTTGCCGTCTGCTAGCGGACGGCAAAGAGTCCCCAGGCAGACGGCAAAGATCGAGCATACGGCCCACCACCCCCACGGGGCCAGTGGGGCCCAGGTGGGTTCTTTGTCGTCTGCCTTCCAGCTCCTGGCAGATGGCAAATGGTTTCTTTGTCGTCAGCCTGTTCTTTGTCGTCTGTTCCTGCTCAGCTGACGGCAAAGGCTCTCTTTGCCATCTGCCAGCAGACGACAAAGAGCTGGCAAGCGGCAAATTGCTGAATTCCAGTAGTGCATGCAACTTGCACCGTTACATCATATGACTTGTGCCCTCATTGTCATATTGCTTTGCATGATCATGTAGCTGCAGGGCCGGCCCTGACATATGGCCAGAGGGGCAACGGCCTAGAGCCCCGGCCTTTGGGGGGCACGTGATCTGATTAGCATGCACAAAATGCCATAGCGCACAGTTAAAAGTAGATATGAAGAATAGAAAAGGTCAAACGAGGAAACGGGGTAGGCTGGCCCAATTGATGATTGCTAGTGCTAGGAAACGGAAGCTTCGCATTCCGCACGCTTCAATCGTAAAATCACTTGGTCGCTCTCGCTGCCCGCAACCGCCGTCTGCCGATTCTCCTCTGCTTGTCGCACTCCTACCGTTCACTACCTGGCCGAGGTGTCGAGCGGCCAACGGCCACTCAGTCACTCATGTACGCTTGTGCGCGAGACCACGACCATGAGTTAGTCATCAAGTGTGTATTCTTCCATCCCTAATTTTAGTGTACCGAGTATATGATTAGGGTTCTCATATACAATTGTCTAATTCTATGTATTCCCTTTTCTTGTTCTGAATTTCTAATCTCTATTTCTAGTTCTAGGTATTCCCTTTTCTTGACAATTTCTACAAATTTCATATTCTACAGAGTAGATATCTTGAACAATGTTGATCTTCATATTGATGACTTTGCATCAAGAAACATCTGAGCAAACTTTTTTTGAAGCAGAAGAGCATTATTGTTGTCGATAGAGTTATTTGAATTTGGATCTCATTTGAGGTAATCATGTTAGTTTCATTCGCGATCTTTTTAGTCTTTATATCATTAAATGTCATTGTCAACAAATATTTTTAGACATCTCAAACTAAAGATTTATGGTTGAAACCTTACTCTCAATATTATGCAAATGAAGTTATGTAGCATGCACTATATAATCTTAGGGCTTAGGGGCCCATGTCATTGAGTTCGCCCTAGGGCCTTCCAAAAGATAGGGCTGACCATGTGTACCTGACATAGTATTTGTGGCAAAGCCACCGTTCATCATTGTTTACATGTTACGCTAGATCATTGCACATCCTGGTACACTGCTAGAGGCATTCATATAGAGTCATATTGTTTAGTAGTTTTTCATATCGAGTTGTAAGTAAATAAAAGTGTGATGATTATCATTATTAGAGCACTGTCTTAGTGAGGAAAGGATGATGGAGATAATGATTCCCCCACAAGTCGGGAGGAGACTCCGGATAAAAAAGAAAAGGAAAAAAAAGAGAAAAAAAGAGAAAGAAAAAAAAAGAAAAAAAAAGAAGTAAACGAGAGATAAAGAGAGAAGGGACAGTGCTACTACATCTTTTTCCACCCTTGTGCTTAGAGAAAGCACCATGTTTTCATATAGAGAGTCTCATGTTTTGTCATTTTCATATACTAGTCAGAATTTTTCATTATAGAACTTGACTTGTATATTCCGATGATGGGCTTCCTCAAATGCCCGAGGTCTTCATGAGCAAGCAAGTTGGATGCACACCCACTTAGTTTCATTTGACTTTTCATACACTTATAGCTCTAGTGCATTCGTTGAATGGCAATCCTACTACTCCTCGCACTGATATCAACTGATGGGCATCTCCATAGCCCGTTGATCCGCCTAGTTGATGCGAGACTTTCTTCTCCACTTTTACCCCTTTAAAACCTACCACCATATTCTATTCCACATATATGCTATGTCCATGGTTCACGCTCATGAATTGAGTGAGGTATAAAATGCTGAAGCGCGTGAAAAAGTACGATCCGATTGCTTGGCTTAAGACCGTGGTGCTTGACATTTGTATTTATGTGTGAAGACGGAGCCATGCCATGCTAATATGATAAAATGAATGGGGGTAAATATTATTTAAGGATCGTATATTTTGAAAGTTGATGATTGTGATATTTATGCTTCCGGACATTACTATGTTAATGTTTGTTGATTCATCGTTTCTCAATGATCATGCCTAAAAAGATTACATGTTGGGTAGCATGTCACATCAAAAATTCTATTTTTATCATTTACCCACTCGAGGACGGCCAGGAATTAAACTTGGGCATGCTGATACGTGTCCAACACATCTGTAATTTTTTATTGTTCCATGCTATTATATTATCATTCTAGGATACTTTGTAGGCAATTACTTACTATTTTATACTCCCTTCGTTCCTAAATATTTGTCTTTTTAAAGATTCAACTATGGACTACATACGAAGCAAAATGAATGAATCTACACTCTAAATTATGTCTATATACATTAGTATGTAGTTCATAGTGAAATCTCTAAAAAGACAAATATTTAGGAACGGAGGGAGTATTATTTTTGAGCACTAACCTATTAACCCAGTGCCAAGTGCCAGTTGTTGTTTTCTACGTGTTTTTGGCTTTTCAGGAATACTATACCAAACAAAGTCCAAATACCCCTAAACTTTTTGATGATTTTTTATGGACCAAAATAAGACATGGAAGCTTCGAAGGAAGACGAGAGGGCACACAAGGTGCCTCCAAGCCATCAGGTCGTGCCCAGGGGGGTGGTCGCGCCCTGATAACTTGGGGCCACCTCCCCAACCCTCTGGCATCGTTCTCTGGCCTATAAATTCTCTAATATCTGGAAAACCCTAGAGAGCCTCCTGAAACACTTTTTCCGCCGTCACAAGTCTTTGTTCCGCCATGTGCCCATCTGGAGCCATGTTCTGGTGCCCTGCCGGAGGGGGGATAGATCACGGAGGGCCCCTACATCAACCTTGCTGCTTCCATAGTGATGTGTGAGTAGTTCACCACAGACCTACAGGTCCGTAGTTAATACCTAGAGGGCTATCTCTCTCTATATGTTCTTCATTGCCAAGATCACCATGGTTCCCGCGATGATCTATCTTTATGTAATCAATCTTTGCGGTGTGTTTGTTGGGATCCAATGAATTGTGGGTTTATGTTCAGATTATCCATGAAAAGATATTGAATACTTTCTGGTATTTTATTTGCATGATTGTTATAGCTTCGTAATTCTCTCCGATCTATCGGTTTGGTTTGGCCAACTAGATTGATTGATCTTCAAGTGGGAGTAGTGCGTTGTAGTGGGTTCAATCTTGCGGTGCTCAATCCAAGTGACATAAAGGGACATCACACGCATTGTATTGCTGCCACTAAGGGTAAAACAATGGGGTTTATTCATATTGATTGGATTTACTTTATCTACATCATGTCATCATCCTCCAAGCATTACTCCGTTTTTACTTAGTACTCTAGATGCATGCTTGATAGCGGTCGATGGGTGGAGTAATAGTAGTAGACGCGGGAAGGAGTCGGTCTACTTGTTTATGGACATGGTGCCTATATACATGATCATTGCCGTGAATAAGTATTGCATAACTATGCGCTTTTCTATCAATTGCCCAACAGTAATTTGTTTACCCACCATATGCCTTCTTCGAGAGAAGCCTCTAGCGAACACTATGCCCCCCAGGTCTCCTCATAATTATATTTACAAAAACTCTAAATACCTTGCTGCCATTATTTACTTTCTTTTTATTTCCACTTTATATTTATCAAATTATCTATCTATTAGCACTTATCGCTTGCAAGTAACGAGTTCAAGGGGATTGATAACCCTCTTGCCCGCGTTGGGTGCAAGTGTTTGCTCTTTTGTGCGTAGGCGTTGAAGACGGGAATCCACGTTGTTCTCCTATTGGTTCGATAACCTTGGTTAGCACCGAGGGAAATACTTACCTTTGCTTTGCTGCATCATCCCCTCCTCTTTGGGGAAATTCCCAATGCGGTTTACAAGTATCAGTGGGCAAGTGTGCGTGTGTGGGTTTAGTTTGACCTGAAATTCAATGATGCAAGTGTATCATATAGAAGGGATCAAGCATCACTGAAACTAATGTTGTCTGCAAAATTAAATACCTAAATATATTTACTTGTACGCATACGGGAGGCATGCAACCTACACCTCTCATATGAACAGTGAACCGTCAACCTTCTGGGTTCACTCTTGTCAATCACAAAATCATTTCGAGTGAGAATGCAGTATGTAGTCAGTGCATTTCGATACTCCATCATCAATTCAAATATTGTTCCTTCAGTAAGCTTAGGATCATTCCTATCCCACTCAATTGTTGGCATGTCCTCACCAGTGTATTCGTCTGGAACCAACATGTCAGCGTTCTCCTCCTTCTCTTTATCATCAGTGTCATCAAATCTAGCAGGAAAGGTTGGCTCCTCCGGGTATCCATCCTGGAATGCTCATTTGCTGACTTCATCAACCAATTCAGGGTACAACCTTTCATCCTCGTCATCGTTTCGAGGCACTGGCTCGTCAGGCTGTGCATCATCTTCTACATCCACTACAACACTCGCCCGACTTTCACTGCTAGTAGGTTTAGTCGGTCTTGACCTACAAGGAGTGCGGGGCTGCTCACTATTAGCAGGGTTATTAGGTGTCGCACCCTTCCCCTTTTCCCATTCTTTTGGTGGTTGGAGCACGTCGATTTGGATTTTACTGAAACGGCCGAGAGCATTCAAAGCAAAAAGATTTGCTACATGCCCATTGCAAGTTAGTGTCACAAATTTTGCTCACTACCATAAAAAAAATTCAATTCAACAACATCGGCTTGGCTCCAGGGATAACCAGAACGGAGGGAGTTGCATAAATCTTTAAACGAAATAATTCTTTCTACCACCTTTGGATAGCAAAATCCAGACAAATGATGCGCTTTTGTACCTCGCACGATGCTGGTTTCCATTCTAACTGCGACCAAAAGGCAAGCGCTGGATCAATCCCACAGTTAGGAAGGCAATAATTCAGTCAAGCAGGCAACAATTCATGCGCCCATTGGTCAAATACTAAGCATATTATCGAGTTAGATCACACATTTCAAGGGGTGCGAGGCTTACCCAGCCCGAATCCATGAGTTATCTGCTGCTCCTGGTTTGACCCAATCCTTCCCGCGGTCGATGGGACGGAGGCTGATGTCCCTCGACATTGCCCAAGCCTGTGCAGCTCAATCTGCTGCCGCAGCTCCACTCTCTAGATCCCCTCGAGCTAGTACAAGCCTGGGGCACGGAATGCGACATATCAGTGCACCGTGGGCGAGGGTTCCTGTCGATTGCAGGCTAGATTGGGTGACGGTGGTGGGCTGGGTGGGTAGGGGTTGGGGGGTACGTGCGGTGCAGCCTCGCCAAAAATCGGTGGCGACTACGGCGGCTGTGTGGGAACGGCTCGGGCATGGGCTGTTCGGAATGTGGTGAGAGAGAGAGAGAGAGAGAGAGAGAGAGAGAGAGAGAGAGACGTCCACCTACCTAGGCCCCACCTGTAGTAAGTTACCTCCGCCCCACCTATCAGGATATCAGGCGGTCCCAATAGTGAGGAGGAGACAAAAAAACTAGTCGGGAGGTAACGGTCAAAGGTTTTTGTAGTGTTAATTTAAACAGTTTAGTTAATTTAGTAGTGGGGCCCACTTGTCACTGACCCAGTTTTAGTAGTGTTAATTAAAAAAAATAGTTTGACCACGAGCCCCACATGTCATCGGGCATAACTAAAACTAAACCTAAATATAATTAATCTAATGGGGAGCTTGTTTTAAACGGGGATTGGCCCTTAATCTAATCATGGCCGACTTCTACGCAGCAGCAGGGTAGGAACGAGCAGCAGCAAACAGAGCAGCGACAACAAGCAGCAACATGGCAACGGCAGCTAACACGAGCAGCAGCAGCAACAAAGAGCAGCAGTAGTGCAGCCAGCAGCGGCGGTAGCTAGTAGTAGCGGCGCAGTTGTAGGAGCAGTGACATGAACAAGTGGGCGAGGGCGGCCGCAGGCGGATGGGTGCGCACGCGACCGGTAGCGGACGCGCGTGGGCGCGTCGGGACTTGCACAGGCGGGTTCACAATGAGGTAGGGATGCGACCAGGGGCGCGACAGGGCGCGCGAGAAGCGAGCTTCGACCATGGCTACCGAAGCGCAAGGGCGGCAATACAGCGGGGGTTCAAGGCGGGGAAAGGGGTAAACGGAGGAGGGTCTCACTTAGAAGGCACACGGCGGTCCGGTGAAAGCTTAGGAGCAACAGTGGCATGGATCGACGCGACGAAGCTTCGGTGGCCGCGAACGGGGAAGACGGTTGGTGACGACGGCTCGAGAGCATGCCGGCTTGAGCTGGTCCCCGAGACGTATGAAGCCGGTCACGGCGGACCTCCTAGACGTGCCCCCGCACGTCGAAGAGGTCAGTGGATGCGTCAACGACAGCACGACAATGGTGATTGCGCGATCCTCGACCTCGAAATTGAGCTAGATAAGAGGGTCAATGATGGGGATCGAGGGGGGAATGGACGAGGGAGAGCTAGGGTTTCTGTTAGACACGTTTATAGGGAAGGGGGGCATGGATGGCCGCCACGCACGCCAAGGCGCACCCATGGCCGTGGATGGCTGCCACGCCTCTGTTCGGTGAACACGGGTAGGAGGAGGGTGAGCTGGGTTGGGCCTCTCCTATAGACCTAGAGCCCATTGACACAGTAGGTTCTTTCTCTTTTTCTGTTTCTTTTCTTTTTGTTTATTTATCTCTTTGTCGTTTTGCAATTTTTGTAAGTAGCCAATGATTTTTGTTCAACATGGTCAATTTAGTCCGATCAGTTTAATTATTTATTTAATCTGCAAAGGCTCAATTTAATGTTGCTGGTTCATTATTAAATAGGTTAAGGGATTTTTAATTATTCAAATGATGTTGGCTAATTCGTGACAATTACTTACTGAATATTTGCAACCCAATCAACAATTTTGCTTTACTATTTGAATAAACAATAATTTGACTTGCAATTTGAATTTGAATTTCAATTTGGTTTTTATCAAGGGACAATTAAGCTGAGCAAGCATGGTGACATGGCATCATTAGGGTGAGGTTACTATTGCATAGCTATCGCGGTGTTACACACACACACACAAAGGGAGTGTGGAACACGCGTGCAATGAGTGGTCCAGAAAAAATCACGGGGGAGGGAGAAGATAAGGTAGCTGAAGACGCGTTCGACGGGACACATGTATGACACAAGAGGTGGTCAATGCATCATGTGTTTTCAGTCGATTGAGTGCAAGCTTATCCCTGTTTATAACATTCGCAAGCACGCTCGTTTTCTAGTTGGCTAGCCGATACATGTAACTGATTAGCCATGTGCATTTACCATCAGAATGCATAAAGAATAATCATGCACAAAGCATGTAGCTTATCAAAAAATATGTTGTGCAACACAAATAGACAGCGATAGAAATATATCATACTTCCATGCATCAGTTAAAGAGAGGATGAGAATGAACTATATTAGAAAACTAGAAAAGAAGATGGGAGTTGGGCAGTAACGGAAGAGGAGAAGCCTAAAGTCATGGTGGAGTACTTTGTTGATCTACTCAATACCAGTAAGCCTGATATCCCCTCAGATTTTATGGAGGATTTTCAAGTAAGGGTTACTCTTAAAATGAATCAAAAGTTGACAGAACCCTTTGTAGAATCAGAAGTACTGAAAAGCCATAAACTTCATAGGAGACCTCAAAGCGTCGGGCCCTGATCGGATGCCGGCGATATTCTGTAAACAATTATGGCATATATTTAGAGATAGGGTAACCTGTGAGATCTTGGGTTTTTTAATGGAAGAGGATTACTTGAAGGTTGGAACAACACAACCATCTCGTTGATTCCAAAATTGAAGTCTCCAAAAAAGGTAAAAGACCTAAGACCAATAAACTTATACAATGTCCTTTATAAAATAATATCAAAGTTCTTACAAAATGGTTAAAGGATATTTTACCGGTGATTGTATGCCTTTCACATAGTGCATTTGTCCAAGGGGGGATTATCAAAGATAGTATTTTGATATCATATGAAGTGGTGCACTATTTGAAGAACAAACAAAGGGGGGGGGAATATGGATATGCAACAATTAAGGTAGACATGAGCAAGGCTTATGATAGGGTAGAATGAGGTTTTCTTAGAAAAATGATGAGCGGTCTGGGCTTCTGCGATGCCTTTATCGAATTGACAATGCAATGTGTAGAATATGTGAAGTACACGATAAGAGAGAATTGAGAGCTAACCGGAGAGACTATACCAGGAGGAGGACTAAGGGAATGAGATGCACTATCCCCTTACATGTTTGTTATTTGTGTCAAAGCTTTATCCTCCAGGTTGTACAAGGTATAAGTGGAAGGAATAATGAAAGGAGTTTGAGTTCGCAAAAAAGCTCCTAGCATCTCACATTTATTCTTTGCGGATGATTCACTTATCTTATCCAGAGCAAAGAAAAATGATGTCTTGAAGCTAAAGGAAATATTGTCAATGTATGGGGCTCTCTCTGGTCAAATTGTGAACAAGGATAATACAGCAAGCCTATTCAGTGAAAATATAACTGACGAGTGTAGGAATGAAGTCAAGGAGGTATTAGGAATAAAAAGTAAGAGAGAAAATGAGCAATATCCCGGGCTACCGGTGCATATTGGAAAAATCAAGAGTGAGCATATTTACCTTCCCAAAGGATAGAACTTGGAAGAAGATATAAGGGTGGAAAGAAAAGACGTTATCAAGAGAGCCTCATCAAAGTTGTGGCTCAAGAAATTCCTACATATACAAGGAGTTGTTTCGAGGTAACTAAGGCAACATGCGGGCAAATATCATCCCTATTTGGCAGATATTGGTGGAACAATCAGGAAAAGGGGAACAAAATACAATGGATAAGTTGGGAAACTTTAACAAGCCCTAAGGGAGAAGGTGGATTGGGATTTAGGGACTTCCATGCTTCTGACATTGGCATGTTGGCAAGACAGGCATGGATGATTTTAAATAACCCAGACTCACCATGTGGTCAAGTTCTTAAACCCCGCTCTTTCTGGATAAAAATGCGTTGGAGGCAGAGGCAAGGCAAGGCATGTCTTAAACCTGAAGGAGCATTTTAAAAGGCATTAACTTGCTAAAAATGGTCTTATCTGGAGAGTTCGAGATGTGCAGAATGTGAGAATCTGGGATGACCCATGGATCCCTAGGAATTTTACTAGGAGATCTCACACTCCAAAAGGTAATAGTCCTTTGAACAAAGTAGCTAAATTGATTAATTAGTATACTAGATGATGGAACGGGGAGTGCTGAAAAATAATTTATAGGAAGATGTTAAGGCTATTTTAGCTATTGCAATTGGTACAAACTATGATAATGAACATGTTTGGCATGCTGGTGCAAAATGCTCATTTTAGTAAAAAACATCATACCATGTCTATGTGGAAGAAGAAAAGAGGAGAAACCAAAGAGGGATAGCATGTCGTCAAGGAAACATGCAGAAGATGAAGTAAATTGGAGAAATGCATGGAGAGCTGGATGACCAAATCAGTTAAAGCACATCATGTGGAGATTATGCCACAATTCCTTGGCTTTGAGCAATAATTTGTGAAATATAGGAGTTAAAGCAGAGAAGGATTCTCTAATCTGTAAGCAAACATTTGAAGATGGTGGTAACCTCTTTCTCAAGAGTGGCCCAAATATGAAAAATGCTAGGAGTGAAGAACATAAGAAGGAATCTAGTAATGAAACAATTTGGTGCATAATTTATAGATGAATTTCTCAAACCAGAAGAAGAAGAAAAGATCAAGGTGATAGTGCTTCTGTGGCAGTGGTGGAATGAAAGGAATAATATTAGAGAGGAAGGTAAAGTAGGAAGTAATGATGATGTATATTATGCTGTTATTAAACAGACTAATGAATACTACCAATTTTTTTGAAGGAAAGGGAGCTCAAGAAAAAACGCCAATAACGGTGGCAACTGCCTCCGCATGAAGCGTGGAAGATGGACATTGATGGAGCATTTCATGCTCAAACAAATAGCGACGGCTGGGGTGTTGTTATCTGGCATCCCAATGGAGTTGTCCAGGCATGTGGAGCACGAAGGCTGGATAATCAAGTAAATGTACTTCATGCTAAAATATTGGTTGCTACTCATGGTGCCCATCTGGTTAAGTCCAGAGGAATCAATGTTATCTGCTTCGAAACTAACCCCATGTTATTAAAAAAGGTGTAGGGCAAAAGGAACAAGATCGATCGTTGTTTGCAGGGCACCAGTGGAGCTGAAAATGTTCCTAAACCAAAACTTTAGAGAATTCGGCTTCAACTTTGCAAGCAGTTAGAGTAATCCATGTATTTGCAAGTAGGGGATGTTCCATGATCTTGCATGAAGTGTTAAACACAGACAATATAAACTCCGATGTACAAGCTTTAGTGACGAGCGAGTGAGCTTCGTCTAGAGTAATGCAATCAGATGCACTTGGTTAAAAAAGAATCATTTAGATGTGCAATAACTAGGGCAAAATGCATCCTAAGGGCATCTCCAATGCCGAACCTCAAACCGTGCGGTCCACGCGTGTTTTGCCATCCAACGCGGGCCTGCATCGGTCTGTCGACCGGATTGGATGTGTTTTTCCCGCAAATCCGAGACAAATGGGGGGTTGCGGGCGTCCGAACCACTGCCACGCCCGCGTTTGACTAACCTGGCCCACCAAAACTCCTCTCCCGCGCCAGCACACTTTCTCGCCCGAAGCGAGCTGCTCGAATTCATGTCAGCCCAGAGCGAATGCGACCGCTCACTGGAGCCGACATTGAAGAGACTTGCCGGCCGAGAGCGCCGTCCGCTCTCGCCCGCAGCGCACGCCTTCTCACCGCATTAAAACGACATCTATCTGCCCGCCTACCTCCATTAAACGGGCACATGTGCCGAGGAACCTACTCCGGCGCCTCGAGTGCCACACGTCTGTTCCTGTGTCGGCCGACATTAAACACCTGTCCGGCTGGCTCCTCGCATCAGCCCGCTATATAAAACGTGTTAAAGCATCGGGCAAGAACCGCACCTCGCCTACGCTCTCTTCCATCTCTTCCTTGTACAACACCCGCCGTGGACTCCGGAGAACAGAGGGAGTTCTCCGGCATTGCAGCTGCCTCGGTTGCTCCGCGAGCCAGCCCGATGCAGGTTGGCTTGCCAGCAAACCCTCTCGATCCGGTGCCACCGTCATCGCCATCGCCACCCCCTCTTCGCCTGTCCAGGCTAGATAACGCCCTCTCCCAGCAAATCCGGCACGAGCAATGACGACAACAAGTGAGGCAGGTGAGGAAAGAAGCCATGTCAGTGGAGGAGGCCGGAATGTCCGCGGCCACCGTGGATAGCGAGAAAAAGTAGATCATGGAGGCTGCCGCCACCGCTTGGGTCCTAAGAAGGCCACCACCACTGCATCACCGGGTTACACAACCGGTGTCTTGCCCCGTGAGCGGGGGCATAGCCCGCAGTGACCGTCTTCCCCCGTCCAAAAATCAACCCATCTGTGCTTCACGGAGGTGGAGGGAGGCTATTCTTTCCCTCTCGATGAAGCATAACCCTCTAGGGCTCCCGACACTCCGATGAGCGGGCTGCCGGACATGGGAAGACATATCGTGGAAATGGAGACCCGCCGTGGCTGGCTATAGACTAGTTTTACCTGTAGCCGGGTATAGTTGAGTTAAAATATACTTGAAATGTAAATGTTTTCGTCTCCTTTGAATGAAAATCATCTGGTTTGCATGTAAGTTGTTCGGTTTGTTTAAAGCCGAATTGAAATACACGAGGATAACTTTGGATGTCCCGCTACCGCATCCGTGTTCGTAGACTGATCCCCTATTTGTGGATGGATGTGATGTCCGGTTTGTGGGTGAGGGTTGAAAATGCCCTACTCAATTGATTGCTACATTGTTACTCCCTCCTTTCCGGTTTACATGGCTCGACTATGAAATCTCATCAATCAAGGCATATGGTGTGCGGAGAAATGTATCTCGTACTTTACAACTACCTAAATCAAACTGATGCATTAATTTGGATTAATTGTAGTGCATGCCTGCTTGGTCACTAGATAAGTAGGAACATTGCATGCATTGGTGTGTTCTTTTTAATCCTTGCATGCAAAAGTTTAATGCGTCTCGAAATCTTAACATGAGACGAAGATGAGCCCTTTAAATCGGAAAAACCAAAAAGTTAAGATAAACCCTATAAAACTGAAAAAGAGGGAGTACTACTTAGCAAAACCGCTAAAACGAAGAAAAGAAAAAAAAGAGTCAAATCGGGGCCCTAAAACCAGTGACAGGCGCCATCGCCCTGACCCTCGTATCAGCAGGGCGCAGCCTCTAGCAAGCTTTTCTCAAAAAAAAAAAAAGAGCAGGGCGCAGCCTTTCTCCAGTTTCACGCCGTAAGCAGAGCACCACCCAACACCGCATCATGTCGGGCGCGGCGGCGGCAGCGCGAGTGCTGCCGAAGGCGGTGACCTTCGTGACGGGCAACGCCAAGAAGCTGGAGGAAGTCCGCGCGATTCTCGGCTCCTCCATCCCCTTCCAGTCCCTCAAACTCGACCGTAAGCTGAAGCTGGCTCCTCCTCTTTCTTCCACCCCCTCTACCTCTCCTCCATTCATGTATGTACAAGGTAGCAGCACACCTGTGAAAGGTTTAGTGCTAGACTAAGGATGCATAGGACTTGCTGGTTGATGGGAGTGGCGTGGCTGCGTAACTGTGGCTTCTTATGGTGCCGGAACCCTAGGATAACATCAATCTGTGGATATTCCTGTTTGACTTTGTTATTTGGATCATAAAAAAATGTTTCGTTGGTACCGCACACCAAACATATAATGGTCGATTGGTTGCAGCTGAAAATTGTGAATTACGAACTTGCTTCGCAGCTTCGGTTACTGTCTCCTACTGTTTTAGCTTCGTCGAACCATCCGTTTCCACTGATAATGATAAAACCATGTGTTTTCCATGTTTAATATTCACCCCAAAATCTTGGATGTCTTATAACCCAAATTTAGGACAGATGATGACATGTGCCCTTGCTGTTCTGCTCATTATTCCTTCTTTAAATGGTGTCGATGTGCATCGATAATGTTTAGGGGAATAGACACTGACTTTCTATGGTAAAATTATGCAACAGTTTGGGGGTAAGTTTGGAGGGAACAGGTGGGAATGCAATAGGAGTTCCTCATTAAATATAGTCAGTGGACTTGTGATTCGTGTGATTAGTCACTGTTGTCATGTGGTCTTCATATATCCTGTAACTATTTATCTTTTGTATTCTGGTATTAGTAATGTTGAGACTTGAGAGGTAGGACGTCCAGATTTTTAATAATCGTGAAGATATCTCATTTTCATTCTGGGGTTCTAGTTAAGAGTATAAATACAGATGTTTTTTTTTTTTCGAGAAAACGCAACGGACCTTTGCGTTTCATTGCATTGAAAAGGTAGAGTTTTGATACAATCCTCCTAGGAGGTCAGGTACAAGCAAGAGAATAATGAAACTAATGCACGTCCCATGTGGATGGCAGAACGACGCGTAGGCCGTTTGCGCCGGCTCTTGCCCACTGCTCGGCCTCTTCCTTGATCTTGGATACCAGTACATGAACCAGGGGCTGGGCGCCGTCAAAGATGCATGCATTGCGCTGCTTCCATATCATCCATGGTGTCAATAGGGCAATGGATGCAAGGCCTTTACGCATCAGTGTCGGTGTGTTTTCTCTGGCCTGTAGCCACCAGTCCATGAGGGAATCTTCATGACTTGGTCCTGCGGTGGTCATCCGTAGCCAGGAGAGGATTTCGTGCCAAGTCTGCCTAGCGAAGGGGCAATCCATGAGTAGGTGGCGCATCGTCTCGGGTGCTTGGTCGCAGAGCGGGCATCGTGGCTGGTGTTGGAGGCCTCGTCTAGCCAGGCGGTCGGCCGTCCAACACCTGTCCTGGTTGGCTAACCAATGGAAAAACTTCACTCTAGGCGGCGCCCAGTTCTTCCAGAAGAGCTTCCACGAGAAGCAAGTTGTGGAGCCTTGGAAGGTGGCGAGGTAGCAGGAGCTAGCAGAGTATGTACCAGAGGCCGTCCACTTCCAAACGAGCTGGTCCGGAGCGTCGGAAAGTGTGATGTGCTCGGTCATCATCCATATACGGAGGTACTGGCCGATCTCGTGGATACCAAGGGTCCCGCAGATGTCTCGAGCCCAGCTATGTCCATGCAGCCCTTCAGCGACGGTCCTGATTTTGCGGCGGCGCTTGGGGACGCAGGTGTAGAGGGCTGGGGCGATCTCACTAATGGACTGCCCATTAATCCATCGGTCCTCCCAGAAATATGCCGAAGTTCCGTCCCCGATGGTCATCGTGGTGGACGTGAAGAATAGTGCTCGTTCCTCGGCAGAGAATTGGAGGTCCAGGCCACTCCAAGCGCGCTCGTGATCAGTGCGCGAGAACCAGAGCCATC
The DNA here is from genome assembly GCA_039707655.1 of Elymus sibiricus. Classification (NCBI taxonomy): domain Eukaryota; kingdom Viridiplantae; phylum Streptophyta; class Magnoliopsida; order Poales; family Poaceae; genus Elymus; species Elymus sibiricus. The sequence goes on along the minus strand of CM077663.1, from coordinate 199,575,184 downwards.
TTAGTCGCAGGGCGAGGCCGGCGTGCTCCAGATCTTGAACTCCTAAGCCTCCATGCGATATGGGTCGACAGACACGGCGCCAATTGACGTGGCAGTGGCCACCATTGGCCGCGGCGCGGCCAGCCCACAGAAAGCCGCGCTCGATCTTCTCAATTTGACGAAGCGTCTTCTTCGGTGGCGCGTAGGCGAGCAGTTGATGCACTGGGATGGCACTCAGCACCGACTTCACCAGCGCTAGCCGCCCGGTTTTGTTCATCAGGTTGGCCTTCCAAGTGGGCAGCCGGCCTGCAATCCCATCAACTAGGGGCTGTAATTGACCGGCGCTAGGTCGGCCAATGGTGAGGGGGATCCCGAGGTAGGTGATCGGCAGGTCGATGATCGGGCAGCCAAGGTTTGCAAGTGCAGCTGTCGCCTCGTCCATGTCGCAGTGCAGCAGCGACGCGGAGCTCTTGGCGTAGTTGACCACCAGGCCGGAGGCACGGCCGAAGAGTGCCAAAACCTCGCGCACGGCGATGATGTCGCTAGTCGAGCAGTGGCAGAAAAGCACCACGTCGTCCGCGTACAGGGACACAGTAGGGATCGTGCGCCTCGGGTGCAGCTTTGCCAAGATTCCGGTGTCGGTAGCGCGCTTGATGAGCCTGCCCAGGATGTCGACGGCGAGCACGAAGAGCTGTGGGGATGCAGGATCACCCTGTCGGAGCCCCTTGCGGTGCCAAATGGGCGGACCTGGCTCACCGTTCATCAAGACCCGCGTGCTCGCTGTAGAGAGGAGAATGGTGATCCACTCAATGAACCTGTTCCCAAAGCCGTATTGGCGTAGAGCCTCCAGCAGGAAGGGCCAAGACAGGGAGTCGAATGCACGTGCAAGGTCCAGTTTGAGTAAGATCCGCGGGGCTCCCAGCTGATGGAGAAGCCTGGCCGATTGTTTGACCAGGACAAAATTGTCGTGCAGGCTTCTTCCGGCAATGAACGCGTTTTGGCTTCGGCTAACAAGGCTACCCAGCTTGGGGGCAAGTCGCAGGGAGAGCACCTTTGCAAAGATCTTTGCCACCAGGTGGGTGAGGCTGATGGGTCGGTAGTCGTTTAGCGTGCTCGCGTCCGCGCGTTTTGGCAGCATGGTGATCAGCGCCTGGTTGAGCTTGGCGAAGCCACGGCCTCTCATCTCGTAGAGTTGCTGGAAGACATCGACAAAGTCCTGGCGTACCGTGCTCCAGCAGGCCCGCACAAATTCAGCGGTGAAGCCATCCGGCCCGGGCGCCTTGCGCGCAGGTAGTCGTTTGATCGCCTCCCAAATTTCTTCGGCAGTAAAAGGGGCGTCGAGGTCTGCCAGGTCAGCAGGAGCAATCAGCTCCGAGAGGTCGAGCGTGCACTCACGGTCTGCACCGGTGCCGAGCAGCGCATCATAATGATTGAATGCTGCTTCTGCCATGCGCTCATGGTCGGTGATCCTTTGGCCGTCCACGGTTAGGCCAAAGATCGTGTTCTTCTGTCGTCGAAAGGTGCATTGCCGGTGGAAAAAGGCAGTACTAGTGTCGCCGTCTTTCAGGCCGGCGATCCGTGCGCGCTGGCGAGCGAAGGTGCGCTCCATTGATGCGAAGCCAAGATAGGCGACCTTGAGCTGTTTGCGCAACCAGTCCTCATGTGGCGTCAACTGCCGGTCCTCCTGGGCTTTGTCGAAGCGCAAAATAAGCTCGCGCGAGATTGCCATCTTGTGCTTGATGTGCCCAACAGAGCGAGAACTCCAACTAGTCAGTTTTTGAGCTGTGGCTTGCAATCGAAGCATCAGCCTGCGGAAGGGGTCGTCGCTGTGCACGGACGTCCAAGCGGTATCCACCATCGCATGAAAGCCATCCATGCGCAACCAAAGGTCTTCGAAGTGGAAACGTCGGTGCGCAGCCAGAACCGGAGCACAGTCCAGGAATAGGGGGCTGTGGTCCGAGATCACCGAAGCTAGGCAACGGAGGGTGATGTTATGATTCATAGTATTGACGAACACTCTGATGGAGTTGGAATCTGGACACCCTACACTTGAATTAGGATTCTGATGCTTTACATGTAATAATTCAGCTGGAGATGGACTAAGTGTGCTCATTTTAAATAGGCAATAGTGATATATCCAATTTCAAAATATGGTCTCATGGAAATCATGCAAGTTCCTATTAGTATGTGATTTCAGTTTTGAGAAGTACGAAATCATAAAAGAAAGTAACACCGAAGAAGAAGTTGTTTTTGATTGATGGGTATTATTCTCTGTTAAATTTGGCAGTGCCTGAGTTGCAAGGAGAGCCAGAGGACATATCTAAAGAGAAGGCCCGAATGGCTGCATCTCAGGTACCTCTATCTTTTATAATACTACTCCCTCCGTTTCTTTTTACTCTGCATATAAGATTTGTTTGAAGTCAAACTAAGCAAAGTTTGACCAAATTTATATCAAAAAATATCAACACCTACAATACTAAAATTATACAGTAGGAAAATCAACTTCATAATGCAGCTAATAATATTGGTTTCATATTGTGAATGTTGATATTTTTTAGTGTAGGGAGTACTAGAATAATTATGCAGAAAATTTAAATTTTAATTGTTTGAACTCTTGTTAATGAATCTGCATTCCATACTTTGAATAGGTGAATGGTCCTGTACTTGTTGAGGACACCTGTCTATGTTTCAATGCACTCAAAGGTTTGCCAGGTAACTATTTTGCATTAATTCTTTCTTTTCACTTCCTAAATGAATTCAATGTGCTCAATATGATATAATTTGCTTTCTGCTGCAGGGCCCTATATGTAAGTCCTTTTCTTCTCCAGGCACTATAACATATTTTCTTATTACCAACTTACAGATAATAAACATCCTTCACCACTATAACTTATTGAGAAAATGCTTTCAGATATCCAGTCTAACTAACCTGTTTGTTCCTTATCTGGATGTTTTGCACACATAAATGTACAGAAAATGGTTTCTAGAGAAGATCGGGCATGAAGGTAATATGGCTACTCAATTGTCATTTCATTCTTTCTAATGTTTGACTTTAACTCATGCATGCTATTTCTGCAATTATAGGTTTGAACAATCTGTTAAAAGCTTATGAAGACAAATCAGCTTTTGCTATGTGCATCTTTTCCCTTGCTCTTGGACCAGGGGAGGAACCGATCACATTTGTTGGAAAAACAGCAGTAAGATGTTACTTGGAATTTTCGTCTGAAGTATTACGTATATGCCATACTTGGACTGCACAATGAGAGTGAGCACATCTATCAGTATGCCGTTTCAGTCGGCCTACATCCAGAATTGCATATCCCTCTACAACATGGATACCTTGAGCTTATATATTCTGTTGTATTTTGTTTATAAGCGAGTTCAGAGTGCAGCTAAATTCTGTTGGCGTCACCATATTTGTGTCTTTTGGGAGAACATATTAGTGTTGCTGGATACCATAAATAAATCCTCTAGTTTTTTGCATTCGACACAGAGAAGCACTGTTATCTTGTTATATTGTCCGTTTTCATGTGTCCTCATCATAGCACTTTGATCTGTTGTGGTGCGTTTATTTTGGCAAGGATAGTAAAATCTGACGCCATGTTTTTAGTAAGAAAAATGAAAGTGGTTTGGCTTTTTGAACGTGTTTTGAGATTTCCTTCTCCATATGCAGGGGAAAATTGTACCTGCGAGAGGCCCTGCTGATTTTGGATGGGACCCTGTATTCCAACCAGATGGATTTGAACAAACGTGAGTTTCCTGATGATTTCCATTTCTTTCATGCATCCCTTGCGTTATGTACTGACAGCTGGGTATGTAATACAAATACAGGTATGCTGAGATGCCCAAGTCCGAAAAGAATCAAATATCTCATAGGGGGAGAGCTCTTGCACTGGTGAAAGAACATTTCGCTTCTGCCAATTATGAAGTTCAGAGCGATGGATCGGCTTAAAATTCGTTTTCATGCACCAAAATGAACAGAATCTAATGGAACATGAGCAAAAGATTTCATGTCTCTCTGTTAGGGGGGTTACATTCCAAGCTCTGGTGATTATGAGCAGATAGATGTACCTTTTCTGATTTCTGATGAATTTCTGATGAATTTTTTGCATCATATTATTAAGTTTCAGAGTGATGGACAAATTAATTGAATCTGTTTGCCAGTTGAACCTCAACACCATTCTTTCACACTGATTTTCACACTATTCTTTCACACTACAATCCAGATGCTAGTTGCATCTGCAGAAGCAGAAGACAGCAAAGAATAAATTAAGAATCGCAACTCATCATACATACTAACTGGATGCAAAAAAACTGCAACCAACTTGTGCTACTGCTTAGGGCCTCCTAAGTTTAATGTTGACAGGCATCTCCTTGTAGGAGGTGACTTTCTCTGTGGCCCGCCGGAGCGGCCTCCCCAGTGATGACCTGCGCGGGAACTGCACCGACGAATCCAGCTCCCACGACGCCCCCATCCTGTCATCTCCACTGCTGGCGGTGAGCTGAACGTCCTCTATCTCGAACAAGTCTTCCCTGCTGCCACTCGATTGCGGCGTTCTCATGGACTTGCTGCAGAAACAGTAAGAGTCAGTGGCTGAACTGCGTTTCCTCCCAGATCGAACATTTGATGATTTTGACGAGCTTGTGGGTGTTACTTACCGTCTCTGTGCGCTCTCCCTTTCCTTGGACGCCGCCATCAGCTTCGTCGGCGCCACCGCAGGTCCCAGGGCTAGGAAACCAAATGCCAATCAGAATCAGTTAGCATAGCCACACATGTGAAGAGATGTAAATGCCAAATACTACTGGTAGGGATATCATGGTTACATCGAGATCTTAGCAGCCTCTTCCGGCTGGCGTTGCAGGTAGATTTCTTGGCACTGGCGGCGCGCGACGCATCTGAAGCAGGCTCCGCGTCTCCATCCTTAAGCTGTGCAGCTGCAGCAGCTCTGTCGGCGACCAAGTGCCGCGCCGTTTCGTTTGCGCTCTTCTGTTGCTGGAGTCTGCTGCTCTTCAGCGCTTTCTTTGCCTCCTGTTGTTAGGACATTGCGGTTCAGGGCACATGAACAGAAGCATCATGCAGCAGCATGAACATTTGGCATGAGATGGCATGATATACCTCAAGTTCCGACGATTTTACTTGGAGGGCAGCTCTCGAGCACGTGAGCTCATGTTGTAACGATTTCAGCTTCAGAAAGATAAGAAGAAAAACACGGGCTGATCAGATTTGGGAATGCCATGATCAATTTTTTCTCTAGAAAATGTTAGCACAGTGTTGTCAAGATTGACCAAAGAAGCACAACTTACCCTATTTTTTCCAAGATTTAGCTCCTGCGAAGCAAACATTTCAAGACAGAGATTAGCCTCGTGGTGAACATGATCAAGTCCACGGTTGTAAAACGGGGAAAATGGAGTTTCTTGCAAATAGTCGGGGGGATAACTTACTGCTAACATCTGGGAATTAGCCTGCGCAAGCTGCCAGTTTGCCAGCCGCAGATTCTGCAGCTCAGCCCCGCTCAACTCTATGAATTTGCTGCGCGCACCAAATTAAACCAAATAGAGTCAACACCAGAACACTCGCACATCAAGAAACCCTATCCATCCTAGACAAAAGAGAACAATCGGTGCAGGCAAACACTCACTCTCTCTCCTCCACGAGCTTCACAAGATCCGAATTCTCCTGAAATTATAGACACAGGGATTCGAGAAAGAAAGAGCAGCGTTAGCGACCACGACCCATCATTCTGATAACGAAGAAAAAGACGGCGGTGGAATCGGGATCTTGCCTTGACCAGCCGCGCGATTCCATCCTCGCCGTCCGCGCATCTCGACCCTTCCTGCTGTCCCTCATCGGCCGCCGCCGCCAGCGGCCGCCTCAGGTTGGTGATGTCGCAGAGCGTCTTCCTCCTCGCCGAGGTGGCGCTGGTGGCGCCGAGCTTCCGCATGGCGGCCATGGCCGCGGCGTTCCTGGTCTGCGCCACCGCCGCTTGAGCCGGGTTGGCCTGCTGGGGCGCGAGGACGGCGGTCTCCATGGGATTTCGGTCACGGGGACGGCCAAAGGGTGGGTCTCCGAGAAGGAAAGAAGAGGAATTGGGAAGCCGGAAGCTTTGGGGAGAGAGAGATTTGGTAGCTTTCTCGGTCGATGGATCGATTTTGGAAGAAAGGGGAAAGGGCGCAACGGCTAGTAGGGGACAACGGGTATATGAGGGGGGCGGCGTAACGTTCGAATCGGAGGGTTCGGGTCAGGGGAGTGGACGGAGCGGATCGAGCCACGGAGGGATGATCTACGGCTGTCGTATCAAGTGGGTATATACTTGGGTAGTGACAACGCATTTGGGTTTCACAATGGCAGTAGGAGCCATGTTGGACGCTCCACCCGGTTATGAAATTTTGTTTAGGGCATCTTCAACGTTCCTTAACACTGTATTTGTCTGCGAACATGACCATGGACATGATATGGAAGCCGGTCATCCAATCATGCCCACGTATATTTCCAAACGGATTTGAGCAAACTAGATAATTTTCAATCTAACACGACGAAATTTACTTAAGTTTAGACATAATTTACATAAAACAAACGATATTTCATCCATTCAGCTATTTTTTTTTAATTAATTGAACTAGCTTGTAGCGGATGGTAACCTGGTACGTCGTTCCGAGCTGGCCGGCGGCACCTCCGTCATCGTCCGTGTTGTCGTCGGAGTTGTCCTTCCACCCGCGTAAGGGCGCTCGCGCAACAACCCTGCCTAGCGCTCGTGGAGGAGCCCTTCTGCTTCCTCCTATTCCGTGCGGAGGACCGCCTCAGCCAATGTCGACTCTGATCGGGTGCCTTGTCGGCCTTGCCCCTGCCGACGCTAGCGAAGGTGTCGTTGAGCGACCACTCCTCACCAATCTTAGCGAGCTCCCCATCGAGCCGGCGATGGCGCCGCGTGGCCGTCTCCGCGGTGGCCGGCGACCGGTCGTGGGCCTAGGACTCCGCAAGGTCGACGCCCGAGCAGACCCAGGCCTGTGCTTCATCGTATTTGACGGACGTCGAACGTCGCGACGCGTTGCCAGCCTCACCGCCCCCTCCTTCACGGTGATGATACTACGCAACGATGCGGAGCCACCGTCGCAGCAGTCATCGAGGCAGTGGAGGAGGCGCCCGCATGCCTTTGTGATCGCCGGTGACACCTCCTCTTCACGACTGGTTGTTGCGGCCCTAAGGATGTGCGACGGCGACGTCGGATCGTCCTTCATGCGACGCCCGATTTTGACGCCGATGTTGCGCAGGGGAGACGTCGGCTTCGCCTTCACGTGGGGGAGAGGCGGCGACGCCGACTCTGCCTTCACACGATAGCACTACGGCGAGAGCGACTCCCCCATCACGTAGGCTCGCGGCGGCACGTGCGATGCCGGACCATGGTCCCACAATGATCGCTTGATCATGAGCTCCATTTGTCGCATGTACTCGTCGTTTGTGATCGCCGCCTTCACGTACATGCGCGACTACTGCGGCGGCGGCTGGTCCTCCTCATCATCAGAGGAGATGATGATCTCCTCCTCAGAGGAGGAGGAGCTAGCGGCCGAGAGGACGGAAGACGACCGCGCCAAGATCCGGATTTGGAGGGAGATCCGGATCCTCCGCCGCCTACCAGCGCGGAGAAACATGACTTCAGGATGGTGTGGACGGTGGTCTGGACGGCGCCAGTGCGTCTCTAACAAGTATGACCAAAGATCATAGAGTGGAAGGGCTTAGCTTCACGGGAAGGAGCCTGACAAGTCTGGGCTATGTTGAAGTCGCATTACCCCAACCCCAACACTACAAAAAAGCACTTATGTGATGTTACGCGTTTGTCACAGTAGGTCACGTTTTCTATCACGTATGTACATCCATGGCGATTTTATGACAGAATCAAGATAGTCATACATGTGTTGTCGCGGAAATGTTCCATCACAATATTCAATTTATCATCACGGAAGTGTTCGCTTCCGTGATGATAAATGGCGTGTCATGGAAGAGTTTTCGTCACGGGTAACCGACACATGGTGTGACGCCCCCAATTTGACTGTACGCTAATCATACACGCAAATGCGTACGACCAAGATTAGGGACTCACTGATCGATATCACAACACAACTCTAGACAAAAATTAAAGTCATACAACCTCATATTACAAGCCAGGGGCCTCGAGGGCTCGAATACAAAGCTTGACAAGCACGAGTCAGTGGAAGCAAATAATATCTGAGTACAGACATAAGTTAAACAAGTTTTGCCTTAAAAATTCTAGCACAAACATAACAACGGATCGAAAGAGGCGAGGCCTCCTGCCTGGGAACCTCCTATCCTACTGCTAGTCGGGGGCAGCCTTCATGTAGTAGTAAGCTCCAGCGGTGGTGTAGTAGTCGTCTCCGGCGTACTCCATCTCCTGGGCTCCATCGTCTGAACGCAGTAATCGTATCGAGGGGGAAAGAGAAAGCAAAGCAACGATGAGTACTCATCCAAAGTACTCGCAAGACTGACATCAGAACTATGCTAAGTATGCATCGGTATCAAGGAGTGGGGTTATATCTGGACTGACTGCAGAAAAGCAAGAATAGGGGGAAGGCCTAGTCCTATCGAAGACTAGCATCTTCAACATCTTGCAGCATTAGAAGAGAGTAGACTCATAACTCATAAATAGCAATATTATTGTAGCAAGTTTTATTAAGTAACCACGCCCAGAGATTCTTCCTCGACTCCCTGTGAGAAAGCAATCTCGGAGCCAACATTCATTTCAATTTTAAGACACAATTATAGTTGTAGTAGATCAAGGTACAACTCCAAGTCGTCCTGTTACTGTGGACACGGCTATTCGAATAGTTGAATTCATCCCTGCAGGGGTGCACCACATTTCCAACACGCTTGATCACCTCTGGCCGGACACACTTTCCTGGGTCATACCCAGCCTCGGGAAATCAACACGTTGTCGCCCTACCTAAGCTCAACAGAGAGGCCAGCCCGCCGGTCTAAATCCTAAGCGCGCAGGGGTCATGGGCCCACTCACCCTTTGCACTCCTGCACGATGCGTGGGCGGCCGAGGTCAGTCCTAGCACACTCTAATACAATATCAGTGCCGTCGCGGACCACTCGGGCGCGCGCCGCTCCATTGCTGACGTCCGAAGAGCTTCGGCTGATACAACGACGCTGAGCACCCATAACTTGTCCCACATGAAGGTTAGTGCGTAAAAAGGTCAAACGACCAACTCAGATCAAATACCCAAACCCTTAGCATTTTATTAAGTGCGATGATGAGCGCGACCCACGATGTGCGGTTCCGTCGACCCGTCTCGAGGTCTTGTGGCAAGGGCCTCACCTGCCCTGCCACGCCTCGTCGTCATTAATCCGTGGGTACCCTTCAGGACCGACCCATCACCAACATGTTTCTATAACCAAGTCATAATAACCGTGTGAATAAAACATCAAGGCGGAACCTGAGGAATCACCCTCAATGGATTCCGCTCGATGTAACCGTCAAGGTGGACATAGAGGAATCACCCTCGAGGGTCTCACACTTAAGGGGGGTTGCACGATAGAGACGATATCGGGAGTGGCAGAGAGGCATCACCCTCTGTTTACCATGACCAACTAGCTAGACTACAGAGCTAACATCATGAGTACTTTACGAGGGGTCACCCTTGGTACTCGATAGTAGTTCTGCAGAGTCGTACAACTAAGGGGGGGGGGGTGCGGTGATGTGACGGGCCTGGCTCGTCGATCAAGATGATCGAGCAACTGATAATAAAAGCGGGGCAACTGAGACTAAGGGGGCCATAGGGGTCACTGTCAAGATATGCTGAGCGGTTTAATGAAGTAACAAGTATTAGCAGTTTGTCAAAAACAGGCTATGCATCAGAATATGAGCTATCTATAATAGTAGCAAAAACTAATGCAAGCATGAGAGAGAAGGAATCTGGGCGATATCAGAATGCTCAAGGGGGGGTTGCTTGCCTTGCTGCAAAGGCCTGATTGTTAGTGGCGTAGTCGTACCCGGTAGTAGCGTGAGTCTCGGGGTCTACCGGTAAGAAGAGGGGGCAGAAACAATAAATATAAGGCAGACAGATGCAACACGATGCATGACATGGCAGTATGCAGAGCTAGGCATGCACTAATGCAGTATTACAGGTCACAGACGGATCGGAAGAATATCTGACGATATTTTTCGGGTCTCGGACTACTACCGGATAGATGAAAACGATAGAAAAGTTCCATGTTCGTTATGATAGGAGCGCGTGACAGACGAACGGACAACGCATTCGAATTCGTGGGATTTTTCTGATCAACTTTCATTTATAAATTATTTTCATCTGACTTACAGATTATTTTATATTAATTTTTAAAGTTTTATTAATTTTCAGAAATTAAATAGATTAAATTTAATTCAGTAATTCATTTATGACATCAGCATGATGTCATGCTGACATCAGCAGTCAACAGGGCATGTTGACTGGTCAAACTAACCAGTGGGCCCCACATGTTAGTGACACAGTATTAATTACGTTTTAATCTAATTAATCAGATTAATTAGGGGTTGGGACCCACATTTCATTGATAGATTATTTAACTATAATTAACATATTTATTTAAACAGATTTTTGTTAGTATTGATTGATAGGGCCCACATGTCATACACATTAAATTAACAGGGGGTTAATTAATCTAATTAACCCTAATTAAGCAAATTAACTAATTATTCAATTAAGTTAATTAACTGCCTAATTAACTAATTAATTAATTAATTAATTATCTAATTATTATTTATATATATACATACATACATACATACATACATATATATATATATATATATATATATATATATATATATATATATATATTGAACGTTTAGGGGGCGTGGGCCCCCTCTGTCATTCGGTGTGGGGGGGGGGTGGCCCCACTTGGTGATTGGCCAAGGGCCACACCAGACACACACTACACCGCACGCACATGCACAGCCACGACCGTGGCCATGGCCGGCGGCGGCGGCGGCCCACGGCACGGGGCACCGGCGGGAGGGCGACGAAGGGCGGCTAGGGGGGGGGACGGGGCCGGTGCGAGGTAGGGGGCGTGGTGACAGGGGCTCGGGGGCGCGCTGGGCGTGGCCGGTACGTGGCGCGGTCGCGGCGCGCGAGCGCGGGGAGGCGCGGTTGGGCGATGGGGGCGCGACCAGCGCGAGGCGGGCGGCCGGTGAGCGCGGCGAGGAGCGCGGGAGCGCATGGGGCGTGGGGCTGCGCGAGCGGGCCGGAGCGGCGCGACGACGCGTGCGGCTAACGGCGGGTCCGGTCGGAGGGGGGAAGAAGAGGGGAGGGGGAGGAGCCCGGGGCTCACGTGCGGTGCAGCGAAGGGGGGCAGCGAGGCTCGCAGAAGCCGGTTAGGGAGAAGGCCAGGGAGGCGCCGGCGGTGAGTAGGCGCGGCGGGGGCGGTCCGGCGACGGCGGGTCGACGCGGGGCGAGACGACGGCATCGGCGCCCGATCCAGATCGGATCGGGAGGGGACCGTGGGGAGGGAGTGGGGAGAGAGTGGGGGCGTTTAGGGTTCGGTGAGGGGGCTTGTAGCATCGGGGTGGGCCGGCAGGGGGGTTGGTTGGGCCGGCTGGGGAGGGGAGGCCCAGAGGGGGGCAGGGGTTTTCCCCCTTTTTCATTTTCTTTTAGCCTTTTGTTTTTTTATAATTAATGTTTTTATTTATTTTAGTTATAAATTACTATTTGTAAAAAGGAGAGAACATGCCCATTATTTCAAATGTAACATTAGGCAGTGCCATAAAAGTTTTGAGGCCTTTTGAGTTTATTTGAAGTCCACTTAACTAAAAAGGCATTTAATTAAAAGGGGTGGCCTCTGTTTTATTTATTTTTGAGGCACCAAAACACTTTATAAAATGTTGATTCAATTTCTATAAATGCCTACTGAATATTTGGAAAATATTCATGATTTTTATTTTCAAGTTTGCAAAACTTTTTAAATCCACTTTTGAAATGAATTTGAATTGCAAAGGAATTTGAATGAGGGTTTGATTCCAACAGTGATCAGAATTGGATTAGCAAAATGGATTAGCTTAATCCTCATGTTACAGTCACTACTGCAGGATGCTGCTAACGCAACACATCAATCAGAGACCCTTCGACAAAACTGTGTGCGATGACCAAATCGCAAATGATATAGTTATAGCTCCGTCGCTAATGACGTAAACTGTGTGCGATGGCGTATCCATCAAATACGATCTAAAAAATAGTTGCGTGTTTGGCAAACAGTTGGCCTAGATAAACTGTTTGAGATTGGATAATATAACACAAACGCTTATAAAAATACAGGTGTGTGCGATGTACGGCATACAGTTCACCCCGATAAACTGTTTGCGCTGATCAAGCAGAACACAAACGATTGTCCAGATGATCACGTGTGCGATAGACGGCGTACAGGTCATTCGGATGAACCGTTTGTGATGAGGTAAAATAACATAAATGGTTACATAGATCAAGATGTGTGTGATAGACGGCATACATGCCACTGGGATGAACTGTGTGCGATAAGCAAAAATAACACAAACGGTTTCTCAGATCAAGATGTGTGTGATGTACGCAGGCCACTCGGATGTGTTGTGGGCAAATGGTTCCGGATAAAGAACTGTCAGGGACTGATGAAATCATCACCGACGGTTTTGGTTGTTTATTCTGTATGCGCTGTGATTTGCTCAATCTGCCCACAAACATATATGCTCTGTTTAGAAGAACATGATTGCATAACCAAATTCAGCATCCAATACACACATAACATTGGCGCACACCTTAATAAACTATTACATGCATAATAAACTTATCCCTCTAAAACTACGAATATTTTTGCGTAGAGGGAGTATGAGAATTGAGAAATGATCATAAAATCATCTACTTCTTGTGCCGCTTGCCGCTAGTGCTCTGCTTGTGGCTCGATCCCTCATTGTCTTTAGGTAGGAGGCACTTCCTCATGTCAACGATTCGCCTGAACATCTCGTAGCATGTGTACGTTTGCTTGGCCGCGGTCTGGAGGTGATATTCATCCAGATTCTTCACCCAGCCCCTGTGCCAGACATGCTTGTTCTTGTTGCACTCAACCCTCATGTCAGCGTAGTAGGGGTCGATGATGGCCTCGGCCAGGTCAACATGGGAGTCCATGTCCTTCTTGCAGCCCCAGACCCTGTAGTGGTGGCGGATGTCAACAAGCTTCTGGCAGGCCAAGCCCGAAGTCTTGAGCACCTTTGGATCGTTGGTGGTGTCCACCGTAGCGAACCTGTAGTTGGGGATGTTGACAAACCTAGTGAGACGCTCGCAAGGCACTGTGGCCAGGCAGTAGTGGTAGAGGAGGACGTGATGGCCGACGCACAACTGGGCGACGGCAACCTTCTGATCATGCCCGGCACGACCGCCGGTGTAAGCGAGGTCGAAGCCGACCACTTTGTACTTGTCATCCGCATCAAGCAGCCGCTCCATGGTGTCGATGGAGTCCTCCACCATGCCCGGGTCGTTGGTGTACACCACCGTGAGGTTTGTCTTCCTCATGTGGGTCTCCACATGATGCACGCCGAACTCCATTGGAACGCCGCTGGACATCCTCTGTGCATGCGTCATCCAGGGTGCGTTTATTGTGTTGTGGGGCGCGATCGAAAGCGTGAAGACACTATGGTTAATGGCCGTGGGTATAAATGGGGGCTGGACGTCCTGGAAAACCGGCACGTCCGGATGGCAGTTTTTGCAGCGCGTGATTCAGTCGTGGAGCACGTAACTGCATGGGGTGACGCGCGTGGCGCAACCGCATGCATATGGAGCCCCGAACATGATCATGGGCCGGCCCCAACCGCTGGCAGAGCACGCGCGGAGGGGCGCGAGAGCAGAGCACGCGCAGGGACGCGAGGTTGAACCAGACCACTATGTACTTGTCCTCGTCAAGTAACAGGTCCATGACGTTGGAGTTCTCCATCCAGATTGGATGTTTGGTGTACACCACGAACGGACAGGGCGTGTTGCTACGGCATGCATGGTCCAAACACGATGCATCAATCAGAGACCCTTCGACGAAACTGTGTGCGATGCATGAATCGCAAACGGTATAGTTTAAGTTCCGTCGCTAATGGAACTAACTGTATGCGAAGGTGGATCCATCAAATACGATTCAGAAAGTAGTTGCGTGTGCGATCTACGGCAGACAGTTTGTTCTTATGAACCGTTTGTTCTTATAATAGAAACGGTTACCAAAACTACATACGTGTGCGAAGTACGGATACAGTCCACTCGGATAAACTGTGTGCGCTGATACAAGAGAGCCGGCTATGACATCAAGCTCGTCAACATCACCGGCTTCACCCGGGCCATGTCACAAGTTAAGTGGTCCACCGGCAACGCCTCTGGTTCAACCGCCGTCGATCTCTCCAAAGGCCCCGCCGCTGATCTCCTCCGCCTCGCGGTCATGGATTTGCGATCCTTCTATGCCATCGAGCCCCTTTTGTCCTTTCTGATGGAAACGTTCTACGGCGGTGGCTTGGGATCCTTAGCTCCAAAGTCAGATCTCATCCACCAAGATAATGACACACACTACGACTGTTACAAGGGGAAACGTGCCATCTGCGACATCAGGGAGTGCACCCTGGGCACCTCATATCCCAAGTGGAAGGAGCCCATCCATGAAAAGTGAGGCAACATCCTGTGAGCAAATCATACCTTTTATAGCTAGCCGTCTCGTACCCATTGTTGTAGTAGCTTTTGCCATGCGATAATCATGCAGTGTTTAATTGAGCATTTATCCAGTTGTTAAGCAGATGCCTTGCTTTTCTGTATCTGGTTGTTAGGTTGGTTGCATTGAGTATTTGTCCAGTTTTCAATGGCTATAGTTGGTTGTTACAGTGAGCATGAATGCCTTGTTTCTTTCAGTTATTCACAATGTGATATTCATTATGTGCAAGTATGAACTGTGTAGTTCAATTTCATCAATACCACCTGTTATGCCTGGTGTTGTTAACATGTGCCCTTAACTCCCGCTTTAAACATTTATGCCTTGTTTCTCTGAATTTGGTTGCCAGGTTGGTTGTAGTGAGCATTTGTCTAGTTTTCAAGCAGATGCCTTGCTTTTCTGTATCTGGTTGTTAGGTTGATTGCAGTGAGCATTTGTCTAGTTTTCAAGCAGACGCCTTGCTTTTTGTTATCTGGTTGTTAGGTTGGTTCCATTGAGCATTTGTCCAGTATCAAATGGCTATATTTGGTTGTTATAGTGAGCATATATGCCTTGTTTATTTCAAGCAGATACCTCGTATACTTGGTTGATGTTAAGCCTGATGTACTTATCATGACTTTACATGTACTTGCACAGGACAACAATGGGAGTGGCCAACGTTTTCCACCGAGGTTCTTTTCATCCCTCCGCTTATACTCCATCCGTTCCATCATGTAGTCCATATAGATTTTTGTGATGTATCTACATATACCATCTAAAATGTATACAATATAAAATTTTGTGATGTATCTAATGAAATGGAATTGCAATTCTAGATGTAAATGTTTTTCTCTACAAACTTGGTCAAAGTAAGTAAATGTTGACTTCTCAAAATGTTTATATGCAACACATTGTGGAACTGATGGAGTAATATATTACACCATTGTGCAACTGCATTTTAGCTTCTAATATTGGCTTCTTGCTTGTAGGTGCATATGTCTTTGGTAAAGATCCATTCCTGGACCCTTTTTGCGTGTGGGGTAATGATATATTCATGAACCAGCATCAAGTGAGGAAACTGAAAATGATTGTTAGGGAAAAGAGACGAACAATGCCAATTAGACTATTTTTTTACGCTCTATCCAACTGTGCTGTAGGATGGTAACTACAAACTCTGTAGGCTTCTATTAGTACTCCCCATAATGAGTTGTCACACAACAATGTCTGAATCTTTTTCCTTTGCAGTGGTTTCCAAAGCAGTTTACTCAAGATTACCTCGAAAAGTACATGATTGCTGGACATGCAATGAAGGTTAAAATAAATCATCGTGACTACAATGAGCATCGAGAAGTCGTAATGAAGACAGTGAAGGATGGGCGGGCGGCCATCACTAAGGGCTGGCCTAGAGTCGTTCGTGCGTTAGGCATGGAGGAGGGCACAATATGGGCATTCCGCTTCACCTTCTCCAGCATACAAAATGTCTTTCGGCTCTCTCTTTACCGTCTTTAGTACAACCGTGCTGTAACAGCCCGAGATCGACGCTCCAGAAGATTCCCCTTTTATTCTGCTATCGTCGTGTGATTCGTTTGGTTGTCGCATTCATCATCGCATCATTCGCATCATCTGCATAGCATCGTCACTCGTTTTTGAAAACTTGCATCAGATCGTAGTTGCCGGTTCTCTTCGTTCGTGTCATCGATCATTTCGAGACCAACCACACACGCACGCGCCCGCGGCATCGATAAAATATCATTTTGTAAGTGCGCGAAAAATATTCTCCGATTGGGTCGAAAGTTGGAATGCGGTCTTGTTATATTGTAGGTAGACCGCCTGCCAAGTTTCGTCGCAATCAGAGGTCGTTTAATACCCGAACGGTCGACCGTAGCGGCACCGTCATCGGTTTTATTATCGGACGTTTTCGGTGTTTTAAAACATGTCACGGGCCTCACCTTCCCTCTCTTCTCAGCCCAACACCACTACACAGCCCACCTAAACCAACCTAGCCTACCCCTCCGTTTCGGACCGCCCGATTGAGATCCGACGGTCCGAAAACGGTGCAAAAACCAACCCTAAAAGCCACTGTCTATAAATAGACATGCCCCTGCCTATAATGGCTAGCCCTAGCCGTCTAGGGATCCGCGCCGCCGCCAGCCGCCTCCCACCACTCCAGCGCTATGCCACTTGGCGCCCTGCCTCTCCCTCCTTGCGCCAGGCCCGCTCGGGCCCGAGGGAGGCCCGCCCGAGCCCATCTGGGCCCGGGGCAGCTCGCGCGCGCCGCCGCCTGTCCCTGGCTCCGCCGCCAGCCGCCCGACCTTGTCCCGTGCGCCTCCGAGGGCCTGCCGGAGCAACGCCGCCGGCCGGCGAAGCCGCCGGAGATCCGCCGCTAGCTCTGAGCTCCGCTGTCGGCCGCCACCTGCTCCTTCTCTCTCTTCTTCGGCTCTCTCTCTCTCATCTCCATCTCCCTCTGTGCCCTGCAGGAACCACTGTGGTGCCGCCTCCTAGCCGCCGGAGATGGTCGCGCCGTCGCCGGAGCTGCCTCCGCCAGCCCGTGCGCTGGCCACAGCCAGCCCCCTCGCCGCCATGGGCACTGGCCGGAGCGCCGGCTGCCGCCGCATCGCCCCTGGCCTCGTTCAGATCGGGGTCGGGAGGAGCCCCCCCCCGATCCAGGCCCCGTTGACCGCGCCCCGCATCCAGGTCTAGCCCAACTCCGAGCCGGCCCGTGGGCCCTTTGGTGAGCGTCCAGCCCTATACCCCACCCTGTGCGATGCATCGCTATGTTGCGCTTAGTTCCAGACCTGGGCCAGCTTCCAGATTTGGCCCGTTGGTGTTTTTTTTTTAAATTACAGAAAAAATGCTTGTTTTTAAAATGCTCATAATTATTTAACCGTGCATCGGATTAGAGTGTTTCATATATGTAAAACGTGTAGAATTTTGTGTAGATTCATAATATGCCACTTTCATCCATGTTTTAAAATGTTTAACATGCTGTTTTCTTTATTTTGCATAAATGTCATGTTTGTTGCATTGCGCATAATTATTGAATCGTGCATCCGAATTAATCAAACCTTGCATGTAAAATGTGTAGCATTGTTATATGCCTTTTTCATGCATGCTAAAAATATTTGATGTGTTGGTTGCATTTATTTTGCATACATGGCTTGCTAAAACGGTTTATGTCCTATTCTCGCATATATGTTGTGCCATTTGTTTTATATTGAAACCCCACATATTATATATGTTTTCGGGGTAGAAAAATCCATAGAAATTATCTGTGACATTAGTTTTGTCATTTGAGCATTTTTTGTGTGCATGTCATTTTTGCTATGATGCCCTTTTGTTTATTTCGTGTGATTTAATCCATGCATGATAAGAAATAATCTTGAACATGAGATATGCCCTTGGACATGTGTGTTAGGCCCTGGTCTTTTTGGTTGGGATAGAAATCCATGTTTACGTGCTATTTTCTTGCTGCCATCATGTCATAAAAATGTTGCTGTGTTGAGGGGTCCAAAATATTTCTGAGTCTGAAATCTGTTATTTTGTTGCCATGTTGTCATGTGATTTGCTATTGATCTAGGAGTCTTTTGTGGTTGCTCCCAAGGAGTCTTTTGTTAAGCATGTTGTTGACTACCAGGTTGTGCCTTTTGATGCCATGTATAGGATTTGCATCATAGTTATATTCATTGTCCAACATGTCAATCTGTTAAAAACTGATGCACATGTCTAGTGTAATTTTCACTAAGTCTGAGAATCTGTTTTCTTCATAATGCCATATTGTGTTGATGCTAGCAATGATTCTATGCATAATTAGACCTTGCCACCATGGTATGATTTGTAGTGCATCATGTCTACTACCATGCTGTTAATTTTCATGCCAATATATGACCTGTAGAATATAGTTTTACTGCTGCCAATATGCCTCCATGAAAATCTGCTATGCTAAAACCTGTTATTTTCACCAAGTCCTAATCTGCCATATTTTATTGCCATGTTGTGAGCTTCCTACCATGTGATCCATGACTCTTTTGAGTATGATATGTGAAGATGAAATGAAGTGTGTGTTATATTCTACTGCCCCATGCTTAGTTTGTGCATTTTTGAATCTTGTAGCTTGTTGTTTTCATGCGTGCAATATGCCATGTTGCTGTTTTGGACAGATTTCAAATAAAACTCGTGTTGGTTGTTGTGGTTGAACCGTAACTCCGTTTTGAGCATGTCCTATATGAAACTTGCTTAAAATCTCATGTAGTTTCATAATATCTTGCTGCATCCATGATTTGAGTTGATTGTGGTTGTCATTTGCATGCATTTTGCATTCATGACATAATTATCTTGTGTTGGTCATATCTTTTAGACCGTAGCTCCGTTTCAAACGTTCTATATATGTAAATCGACTAGAATGACGAATAGAATCGCATTGTGCACTTTATTTCCCTGTTTAATAAATATAAAATATGATTAGTTCAGATCTGAACCAATTTCGAAATTAACATGTGGGATCGTTTCGGAAATACTATATGTTGTTTCCGACCTCATTTAAGATGCCTAGATAGTGTAGTTTCATTACGCTTCACTTCTTGCCATGTTAACAACATTTAATATTGTCGTGTACCTAAACGAGAGTGAACTAAATATTCGAATGTGGAGTTTCGTCAATATGCAACTCGTTGCATATTGAGCTTCACTTAATGTGTAGCATTTGTTTGTTGTGATTGCCATGCCTTGCATAATTAAACTGGACATGCATCATGTTTGTTTGCACATCATGTCATGCATATGTTGTGGTGTTGATCATGTGTTGATTGTTGTTTTCGAATTGCTTCTTCTTGATAGAGTTCCGAAAGCATTCGGAGTGTGAGGATCCGTTCGACTACGTGGTTCGTCTACTTCACGGATTCGTTCTTCTTCCAATCGGGATCTCAGGCAAGATGATCATTTCCCTGGATACCATTACTATCATTGCCATGCTAGTTGTCTCATTTCTATCGTTGTCTCGCTACCTACCACTTGTATGTCAAGCCTCCCAAATTGCCATGAAAAGCCTCTAACCCCTCCACATCCCAGCAACCATTGTTTGGCTATGTTACTGCTTGCTCAGCCCTTCTTATAGCATTGCTAGTTGCAGGTGCAAGCTCTTTCCATGTGCAACATGGATATTTTGATATATCACAATATTATTGCTATTTAATTTAATGCACATATATACTTGGTAAAAGGTGGAAGGCTTGGCCTTTTGCTTGGTGTTTTGTTCCACTTTTTGCCGCCCCTAGTTACTTGTGTACCGGTGTTATGTTCCATAATTGAGCGCTCCTAACATGCTCGGGGTTGTTATGGGGACCCCCTTGATTTTAGTTTTAGGATAAAACTTGTCTGGCAAGGCCCAACATTGGTACTACATTTGCCTAATAACAACTAAAATTGCATAGGGACCCGCCGGCACCCGCGGATAATTAATTACCAACCCGGGCCAGTGCTCCTCATGAGTGTTGGTCCCAAATAGAGCACTGTGCGGGGCCACCCCGGGGCAACTCGGGTGATGTCTATCAGGCCACTGTACACTAGCTTATCCATCGTGTCCTGAGAACGAGATACGCGGCTCCTATCGGGATCGTCGACACGCCGGGCGGCCTTGCTGGATTTGTTTTACCTTTCTCGAACGTCCTGTGCGAGGAATTCCGATACTTTGGGCTATCTCGAGGTTGAGGTTTTCCAACGGAATTGCCTAGGAAGATCACGAGATTCATGGTCAAGGTTATTCCCGCGGCGTGTGGTTAGTTTGTGATGGATGAGTTGGAGCACCCCTGCAGGGTTAAATCTTTCGGAAAGCCGTGTCCGCGGTTACGTGGCAACTTGGAAACTTTGTTTAACACCCGGTCATAGCAAACTTGAAGTAAACTCAAATAAAATACACCAACCGTGTGCGTAACCATGACTGTCTCTCCTCGTGATTTCTGAACCAAGAGAGAACATGGTGGGGTTATGTTTGTTCGTAAGTAGGTGTTCAGGATCTCTTAGAGATCATTACTAGATCACATCCATTTATTCGACAATCATCCCCCTTTATTCTTGTACTCGTAAGTTAGCCACTCAAATAAATGCTTAGTGCTTGCTGCAGCCTCACCACTTAACCATACCTCACCCATTAAGCTTTAATAGTCTTGATAGCCTTGGAAATGAGATTGCTGAGTCCCCGTGGCTCACAGATTACTACAACAACAGTTGCAGGTACAGGTAATGCGATGCTTTGACGTGAGCGCGGTGCTTGTTTCTTTTGGAGTTCTTCTTCTTCTTCTTCTTCGATCTAGGATGGGTTCCAGGCGGCAGCTTGGGATAGCAAGGATGGATGTCATTTTATCATTTGATTTCGTCTGTAGTTGGACCCTGCTCTTCTGTATGTTGATTGTATATGTTGTTGTATTGATGTGATCTTGATTTAGCTTGTGGCGAGTATAAGCCAATTCCATATACTCATCTCTTCTTTACATGTACTTGTAATGATATCCATTCTTGCAAAACGACGAGATGCGCTTCTATCCCTGTCGAGGCCCTCGTGCCAAAATAAGGATAGGATCGCATCTTGGGCGTTACATGTGCTTCCATCATTCTTTACTTGTCCCTTCTGTAGTTTTCCTTTTTTTGAGAACTGCTGCTTATGTAGTTCTTGAGTATATGTACATGTGAATCGAATTATGCATTCGTTCTTAAACCTAAACATGATTCGATATGAAATACACGAATTCCTACTTTCAAATTTAAATTATGTGAATTATGAACAAAGGTATTTAATTAGGGGAAAATCCAGCTCTGCAGGCCATTACAATGCACACAATTTGAGAAAGCAAAACGTCTGCGATCAACTCCGACATCACACACGTTTCTCCATTCGAGGCGTGTGTGCTGAATCTCGTCTTCGCGCACGGTCAGACGATAAAGAACGTGTGAGATTAACAACACCAGCGTTTGTGCTAGTCTCCTTATCACACACGATTTCGTATTTTGAACCGTGTACCATCATAAACGTTGGTCAAAGAAGACAGCGTGCGATAGGCCTTCATCCGACACAGTTATTCCGGATGACACGTTTGGGAACTATGGATCACACGTTTGGGACATTTTATAAATCACAAACGTTTATGAGAAACCCCGCGTGTGGGATATATTCAACCTTCGCATACGGTTTTACAATGATAAACGTATGCATTCTTATATCATATCACAGACGGTCATGGTGGAACTAACCATGTGTGATTGTCTCCTTATCGTACACGCTTTATAATCGTGAACTGTTTGCGATTCGGTGCACATCGTAAACGGCGCTTCACAGAATAGCGCGTGCGATGTTAGTGTGATCTCACACGAGTTTTAAGGATGAACCGTATGAAATACACACATCTCAAACGATCATCCGGTGACCCTCGTTTGTGATAGGTGCGGACATCCCATACGCTTAGTTTTGCCAAACGTTTGCGTTCATTGGCCACCATCGCCGACGGGTTTGCAGTGTCATGTGGGATGGACCTCCCTATTTCCCACACATGCAAGGCAACGGTTTGGAACTACGTCGCGGAAAGGGGTTAAAAACCGTTTGTATAGCACGTCGCTGCACCAGTGTGTAGCTTGACTACAAGGATTATTGTAGTATCAAATCCAGGGTGTCACAACTCTCCCATACTAAAAGAAATTCTCGTCCCGAGAATTAAGAAGTAGAAGGAAAGAGCCCGGGGTATTCTGCACGAAGATGATCTTCGCGTTCCCAAGTGGCTTCATCTTCAGAATGATTTGACCACTGCACTTTGAAGAACTGGGTAATCTTCTGACGAGTCCGATGTTCAGTTTCATCGAGAATGCGGATCGGTTGCTCTTTGTAAGAAAGGTCTTGTTGCAGCTCAAGCATATCATGATCCACTGCTCGGATAGGATCCTTGAATCAGCGACGAAGCTGTGACACATGGAAGACATCGTGAACCTAAGAAAGGTTCGACGGTAGTTCCAATTGATATGCCACTTTACCACACCTCTCAAGAATAGTGAATGGACCAATATATCGAGGAGCCAGCTTGCCCTTGATCCCAAAGCGGTGTGCACCTCTCATTGGTGTGACTCGAAGATAAGCCTTTTCGCCAGGTTGATAGACCATATCTTTGTGATGACGGTCATACTGACTCTTCTGACAAGACTGAGCAGCCCTCAGATTTCCATGAATAATGCGGACTTGATCTTTGGCATGTTGGATAATATCCAGACCGATAAGTGTACGTTCCCCAGTTTCTGACCAATTCAGAGGAGTCCGACACTTACGTCCATATAACAGTTCAAAGGGAGCCATCTTCAGACTAGCTTGATAGCTATTGTTGTAGGAGAACTCAGCATACGGGAGAGGTTCCTCCCATTTCTTGCCGAAAGAAATGACACAAGCTCAAAGCATGTCTTCGAGAATCTGGATGACTCTTTCAACTTGTCCCTGGGATTGAGGGTGAAAAGCGGTGCTAAAGGACAGATGAGTTCCCATAGCTTCCTGGAAACTTGCCCAGAATCTTGAAGTGAATAAGCTGCCACGGTCTGAACTAATCACCAATGGAATACCGTGGAGTGAAACAACTCTGGACATATATAAATCTGCCAGCTGACTAGCAGTGATAGTTTCCTTGACAGCCAGAAAGTGTGCAACCTTCGACAGTCGGTCAATGATGACAAGAATAGCATCATTACCTTTCTGCGATGTGGGAAATCCAGTGACGAAGTCCATTTCAACATGGTCCCATTTCCATTCAGGAATAGAAATAGGTTGCAGAGTTCCAGCAGGCCTTTGATGTTCTGATTTGATTCGATGGCAAACGTCGCATTATGAAACATAGCGTGCAATGTCTTGTTTCATGTTTGACCACCAGAACCTTTGACGGATGTCTTGGTACATCTTGGTACTACCCAGATGGATAGACAGAGGTGTATCATGAGCTTCTTTCAGTATTCTATCAGTCATATTCAGGTTTTCCTCCCTCGTTGGAACGAATAAGTGACCCTTGAAGTACAAGGCGCCATCATTAGCAACAGTGAAGCATGAGGGTCTACCTTCCGCAACATAGCGTCTATTCTTTTCGACTACATTGTCATAGTGTTGCATGGTATTGATGCTGCTCACGAGATCTGGCACAACAACCAAGTTATTAAGGGAACCCTGTTTAACAACCTGGAGGTTCATCTTGTGAAACACTGGTATAGGGGGAGCGAAATAACCCTGAGGAACAATATGTAGGTTCAGCTTGCGGAATTATTTTTGAAGAAGAGGGTGAACCTTATGAACCTGGAGGTGGTTGCAGTATGACTTGCGGCTCAAGGCATCAGCCATTACATTAGCCTTGCCAGGTGTATAAGAAATTCCACAGTTGTAATCTGCTATGCACTCCATCCATCTCTATTGACGGAGGTTCAGATCCGGCTGAGTAAACAGGTACTTCAGACTTTGGTGATCGGTATAGATCTCGCAACGATTACCAATAAGGTACTGCCACCACTCTTTCAGTACATGTATTACTGCAGCAAGCTCGAGATCATGAACTGGGTAGTTCCCTTCATGAGGACGCAATTGACGAGAGGCATAAGCAATCACTCTACGTTCTTGCATTAGGACACAGCCCATTCCTTGCCGTGAAGCGTCACAATAAATGACAAAGTCCTTTCGAGTATCCGAAGGAGCAAGCACTGGAGCAGATGTCATCTTGTCCTTAAGTGCTTGAAAGCTCTCATGACATTTTTCTGTCCACTCATATTTAACACCTTTGTGAAGCAGATTGGTTAAGGGCTTTGCAATGTTGGAGAAGTTCTCGACAAATCGACGGCAATAGCTGGCGAGTCCGAGAAAACTTCTGACTTGCTTGACATTCTTCGGGGGAGTCCAGTCAAGAATAGCCTGAACTCGTTCAGGGTTGACCGCAATACCATCCTTGGAGATCACATGACCAAGGTAGGTCACTTCGGGCATCCAGAACTCACACTTGGAATACTTGGCATATAGTTGATGTTCCCGAAGCCTTTCCAGTACAAGACAAAGATGTTCAGCATGCTCTTCTTTATTCTTGGAATACACCAGGATATCATCCAGATAAACCACGACAAATTTGTCGAAGTAGTCCATGAAGATATAATTCATCAACCGAGAGAAGGTTGCTGGAGCATTGGTTAACCCGAAAGACATGAAGGTGTACTCGTATGAACCATAACGAGTAACATATGCGGTCTTGGGGATGTCTTCTTCACGAACACGGGTCTGATGGTAACCCAACCTCAAGTCGAGTTTAGAGAATATCGAGGAACCAGCAAGTTGATCATACAGATCATTTATCCGAGGAAGCGGATATTTGTTCTGAATTGTTGCCTGGTTTATAGGGCGGTAATCTTGAACCAAACGATTTGTCCCATCCTTCTTCTTAACAAAGAGAGAAGGTGCTCCCCAAACAGAGGAACTTGGACGGATAAAACCCAGACGAAGCGAATTGTCAATTTCTTGCTTAAGTTCAAGGAGCTAATGCGGAGGCATCTTATAAGGGAGCTTGGCTATTGGAGTGGTACCGGGTACCAAGTCGATGACAAACTCGATAGCTCTAGCAGGGGGAATCCCTGGAAGTTCTTCCAGAAAGACATCATGGAAGTCCCGAACAATTGGAATATTTTCAATCCCTTCAAGAGGTGACTCATTTAATGCATTAAAGGCATATAGCCGGGCTTCAGCATTTCGAACAAGATGAGCATGATAGCTTACTATCTCATTTGAAGGGTGCAGGAGGTGGACGGTTTTGGTGGCACAAATGATTGACACGGTATGAGCCTTCAACCAATCCATTCCGAGTATGAGATCGATATTGGAAGACTTCAACATTATGGGGGAGGCAAAGAATTCCAACCCTTCAATTTCAATGGGGACATTGTGGCTAATCACTGAGGTTTACCACTATTGGCCTGCGGGGGTGTTTACCACTATTGGAACGTCCATCTCATCACTCTTAATGTCATGCATGTATGCAAAAATTTCCGACATAAAAGAATGTGATGCTCCTGTATCAAACAATACAGAAGTTGGTACTGAGTTAACAAGGAGTGTACCCATCACAGTAGCAGGCTGGTCTTGAGATTCAGTCATCTCAATGTTGTTAGCCTGACCACGACCATTAGCAGGCTTGCCATTGTTGTTGCGGGGCTGGTTGGAAGGCAGTGCAAGTTGACTCTGATTCTGCCTGCATTCTCTGGCACGGTGTCCTGGACAACCACACTTGAAGCACAGCCCATCCTCAGGACGAGAAGGGGGAACAAGAGCTCATGGTGGCGAAGCTAGAAGCATCGGCTGCCTTGGTGGTGGAGGAGGCAGACGAGGTGCAACATAGGACGGCCTTGCAGCAGGAGCAGGTGCATGGTACACGTTGTGGGGAATCCAGATCTTGCGCTTCTGACTTGCCGAGCCCGAAGATGATCCCATGTCACGGTTGCGCTTGTTGCTGTCCTTGTAGTCCTTCAGATCTGTTTCCACTTGAATGGACTTGTTCACCAAGATGGCGAAGTTATCAAAGTCCTGAACAAGGAGTGCCAGCTTGATATCAGGGTGAAGGCCTTCGTGGAACTTCTCCTGCCTACGATCATCAATTGCAAGATCTTCTTCAGCATAGTGGGACAAATCCAGAAACTCCCGCTGATAAGCATCCACAGTCTTGTTGCCCTGAACAAGATTGCGGAACTCATGCTTCTTCTTGTCCACAATTCCCTGAGGAATATGGCGAGCACGGAATGCAGCTTGGAACTCCGGCCAGGTGATGATTTTTCCAACAGGATGTGAGCGCCTATGACTGTCCCACCATTGAGCAGTGGGAACCTTCAGAAAGTACGAGGCAAAAGTGACATAGCTAGCCATTGGGGCGCCTGCAGACTCAAGCTCATAAGTGATGTCACGGAGCTAGTCATCAGCGTCAAGCGGCTAAGTTGAACTGCGGTAGATAGCAGGGTTGAGGCGCATAAAGTCATGTAGAGTCATTGGGGCTGGCTGCTGATTCATATTCAGCCTCGGGAACTGGTCGATAATCCCTTGCATAAATTGGCGGTTCAGCTCAAACTGCTGCATCATTCCAGCCATGTATTCAGGTGGCGGTGGTGGGTCAGGCGCACCACGACCACAACCAGCTGGCCTAACCATTCTGTCAAAATTTTAACAGTGGTAGTTTAGCATTAGGTGATTGCAAAGACAATGAATCATTCATGAAGTAAATTGCACAAAGAAGGAAGTGCAATAGATTCGACATAGTAGTTCAAATTCAACATACAGATCCCTACATAGGTCTATTACAAACCATAAGTCTGTTACAAAATAGACGATAGGTCCGGCATGAAAATAACTTAGACAACTAGGCGGCACGCAGGCATGCGATAGAGGGATACAATAACGAGGCATAGCGATACGCTACATCAATGTCGGGGACAACCACTGAAGCCAGGTAACTACCGATGATCACGTATGTTAAACCTGGGAATGGGATTCTGCATCCCATGAACACTCTCATGCAGCAACTGGTGCCCAACGGGGAGCGCAGGTCCACGTGCAGGAGTACAACCTCCAACAGCAGGCCACTCAAGACCTGGTGGTAGCTCTGTCCTACGCGGGTAAAGGATGTACTCTGGATACATCCCCGCTCTGACTGTCGGCATCAACTGCACCATAGCGTCATGGAGACGAGTACGGGTGGCGTACAACTCAAAAGTTAGAGCTCGAGCAGTACGATCTGGTGCCTCAATGTACTGAACCAGAAGCTGTGGGTCGTAACGACGACTCACGTATGGAGTACATACCGCAGTGTAGGATTGGTCATTGCGCTGCCGCACGAAATGGGTGAAAGCAGCGGTGTCGGATCCAGTCTCATCCCCAGGGGGGACATACGAAATGTATCTGAATCTAGTCTCCTCCAAGCGGGGGTGCTCTCTGCGGAGGCGAGTGATAGCAGTGTAGGCAGCATCATGGACTGCCATATCAACAGTCAAACCAACACCGCAGTAGGTGTGCAGCTCCATGATGGAGAGGTTCTGCCGATCCCAGATAACAACCTCAGCTTGGTACTGCTCCTGGTTGTACTCGCGGTAGTCCTCGTAAATAGTTTACTCGGGGTACCGGCGATATCCCAGCCTGGTCAAGAGTTCGACCAGAATGGCCGGGAATCCAGGGGCATCGACAGCCATAGTCAAACAGACGAGCTGCCTGGAAGGACGCATCTGTAACAAGAAGATTCAAAGATGTCAAATGACAGTGTGTGTATCATAACTTCAAAGGAAACAACTGTCGACGAAACAACTCTCCGGTGGATGTGATCACGAAAACCTAATGTTAGAGTTAGCAAAATCTTTAACCCAAAAGAGAAGAGAGATCAGAACCCAGAGTATAGACGAGGAATAAAAGATCCTAATATCACTCGATTGAGATGTGGGCCCGTAAGCCACACAACAATGTTAGTAAAAGTTTTTCAAGTACTAGACTCAACTTCGGCCAAGGAGTTGGAAGGGGGGCTGCCTACAGGCAGTCGGCTCTGATGCCAACATGTGACGCCCCCAATTTGACCGTACGCTAATCATACACGCAAATGCGTATGACCAAGATTAGGGACTCACTGATCGATATCACAACACAACTCTAGACACAAATTAAAGTCATACAACTTCATATTACAAGCCAGGGGCCTCGAGGGCTCGAATACAAAGCTCGACAAGCATGAGTCAACGGAAGCAAATAATATCTGAGTACAGACATAAGTTAAACAGGTTTTGCCTTAAGAAGGCTAGCACACACATAACAACGGGTCGAAAGAGGTGAGGCCTCCTGCCTGGGAATCTCCTATCCTACTGCTGGTCGGGGGCAGCCTCCACGTAGTAGTAAGCTCCAGCGATGGTGTAGTAGTCGTCTCCGGCGTACTCCATCTCCTGGGCTCCATCGTCTGAATATAGTAATCGTATCGAGGGGGAAAGAGAAAGCAAAGCAGTGGTGAGTACTCATCCAAAGTACTCGCAAAACTGACATCAGAACTATGCTAAGTATGCATCAGTATCAAGGTACAACTCCAAGTCATCCTATTACTGTGGACATGGCTATTCGAATAGTTGAATTCATCCCTGCAGGGGTGCACCACATTTCCAACATGCTTGATCACCTCTGGCCGGACACACTTTCCTGGGTCATACCCGGCCTCGGGAAATCAACACGTCGTCGCCGTACCTAAGCTCAACAGAGAGGCCAGCCCGCCGGTCTAAATCCTAAGCGCGCATGGGTCATGGGCCCACTCACCCTTTGCACTCCTGCATGATGCGTGGGCGGCCAAGGTCAGTCCTAGCACACTCTAATACAAGATCAGTACCGTCGCGGACCACTCGGGCGCGCGCCGCTCCATTGCTGACGTCCGAAGAGCTTCGGCTGATACAACGACGCTGAGCACCCATAACTTGTCCCACATGAAGGTTAGTGCGTAAAAAGGTCAAACGGCCAACTCAGATCAAATACCAAAACCCTTAGCATTTTATTAAGTGCGATGATGAGCGCGACCCACGATGTGCGGTCCCGTCGACCCGTCTCGAGGTCTTGTGGCAAGGGCCTCACCTGCCCGGCCATGCCTCGTCGTCATTAATCCGTGGGTACCCTTCAGGGCCGACCCATCACCAACATGTTTCTGTAACCAAGTCATAATAACCGTGTGAATAAAACATCAAGGCGAAACCTGAGGAATCACCCTCAATGGATTCCGCTCGATGTAACCGTCAAGGTGGACATAGTGGAATCACCCTCGAGGGTCTCACACTTGAGGGGGGTTGCACGACAAAGACGATATCGGGAGTGGCAGAGAGGTATCACCCTCTGTTTACCACGACCGACTAGCTACACTACAGAGCTAGCATCATGAGTACTCTACAAGGGGTCACCCTTGGTACTCGATAGTAGTTCTGTAGAGTCGTACAACTAAGGGGGCTGTGCGGTGATGTGACGGGCCTGGCTCGTCGATCAAGATGATCGAGCAACTGATAATAAAAGCGGGCAACTGAGACTAAAGGGGCCACAGGGGTCACTGTCTAGATATGCTAAGCAGTTTATGAAGTAAGAGATATTAGCAGTTTATCAAAAATAGGCTATGCATCAGAATAGGAGCTATCTATAACAGTAGCAAAAAACTAATGCAAGCATGAGAGAGAAGGAAACTGGGCGATATCGGAATGCTCAAGGGGGGTTGCTTGCCTTGCTGCTCTGCTGCAAAGGCCTGATCGTTAGTGGCGTAGTCGTACCCGGCAGTAGCGTCAGTCTCGGGGTCTACCGGTAGGAAGAGGGGGCAGAAACAATAAATATAAGGCAGACAGATGCAACACGATGCATGACATGGCAATATGCAGAGCTAGGCATGCACTAACGCAGTATTACACGTCACAGACGGATCGGAAGAATATCTGACGATATTTTCCGGGTCTCGGGCTACTACAAGACAGATGAAAACGATGGAAAAGTTCCATGTTCGTTATGATCAGAGCGCATGATAGATGAACGGACAACATATTCGAATTCGTGGGATTTTTCTGATCAACTTTCATGTATAAATTATTTTCATCTGACTTACAGATTATTTTATATTAATTTTTTAAGTTTTATTAATTTTTAGAAATTAAATAGATTAAATTTAATTCAATAATTCATTTATGGCATCAGCAGGATGTCATGCTGACATCAGCAGTCAACATGGCCTTTTGACTGGTCAAACTGACGAGTGGGCCCCACATGTCAGTGACACAGTATTAATTAGGTTTTAATCTAATTAATCAGATTAATTAGGGGTTGGGACCTACATGTCATTGACACATTATTTAATTTTAATTAACAGCTTTATTTAAACAGATTTAGTTAGTATTAACTGATAGGGCCCACATGTCATACACATTAAATTAACACGGGGTTAATTAATCTAATTAACCCTGATTAAGCAAATTAACTAATTACTCAATTAAGTTAATTAACTGCTTAATTAACTATTTAATTAATTAATTATCTAATTATCCATTTTTAATTTTATTTCTATATATATATTGAACGTTTAGGGGGCGTGGGCCCCCTCTGTCATTCGGTGTGTGGGGGGGGTGGCCCCACTTGGTCAGTGGCCAAGGGCCACACCACACACACACACTACACCGCACGCACACGCACAACCATGGCCGTGGCCATGGTCAGCGGCGGCGGCGGCCCACGGCACGGGTTGTCGGCGGGAGGGCGGCCAAGGGCGGCTTGGGGGGAACGGGGCCGGTGCGGGGTGGGGGAGGGCGCGGTGGCAGGGGATCGGGGGCGCGTTGGGCGCGACCGGTGCGTGGTGCGGTCGCGCGCGGTCATGGGCGCGTGAGCGCGGGAAGGTGCGGCTGGGCGACGGGGGCGCGGGTCTGCGCGAGCGGGCCGGAGCGGTGCGGCGGCGCGCGCGGCTAGCAGTGGGTCCGGCCGGAGGGGGGAGAAGAGGGGAGGGGGAGGAGCCCGGGGCTCAAGTGCGGTGCAGCGAAGGGGGGGCGGCCAGGCTCGCAGAAGCCGGGTGGGGAGGAGGCCGGGGAGGCGCCGGCGGTGAGGAGGCGCGGTGAGGGCGGTCCGGCGACGGCGGGTCGACGCGGGGCGAGGCGACGTCGGCGGCCCCCGATCCAGTTCGGCTCGGGAGGGGATCGTGGGGTGGGAGTGGGGAGAGAGTGGGGGCGTTTAGGGTTCGGTGGGGGGCCTTGTAGCGCCGGGGTGGGCCGGCAGGGGGGTTGGTTGGGCCGGCTGGGGAGGGGAGGCCGAGAGAGGGGCACAGGTTTCCCCCCTTTTTTCATTTTCTTTTAGCTTTTTGTTTTTTGATAATTACTGTTTTTATTTATTTTAGTTATAAATTACTATTTGTAAAATGGATAGAAAATGCCCATTATTCCAAATGTAACATTAGGTAGTGCCATAAAAGTTTTGAGGCCTTTTGAGTTTATTTGAAGTCCACTTAACTAAAAAGGCATTTAATTAAAAGGGATGGCCTCTGTTTTATTTATTTTTGAGGCACCAAAACACTTTATAAAATGTTGATTCAATTTCTATAAATGCCTACTGAATATTTGGAAAATATTCATGATTTTTTATTTTCAAGTTTGCAAAACTTTTAAATCCACTTTTGAAATGAATTTGAATTGCAAAGGAATTTGAATCAAGGTTTGCTTCCAAGAGTGATCATAATTGGATTAGCAAAATGGATTAGCTTAATCCTCATGTTACTATAGCTTGATTACAAGGATTACTGTAGTATCAAATCCAGGGTGTCACACATGGCATCCACCATAACGGGTCGTCGTTAAGCTATCGGGTGCCGGTTTTGGATCCGATACCCGTTAACATCCCCGACCAATGCCAATTTTCCACGTGCCAAATTCTCATTCACCAATAAAAACACGTGTCAGCTCGGCGTTACGACAGGTGTTGCCCAACCAATAGACGATATTAGCCAATGAAAAGGAGACACATGGCACAACTCAATAGTGATCTGCTTGAGTCAAAAAGGTCGGTCGAGTCATAGGCCCATGATACGTCTCCAACGTATCTATAATTTTTGATTGTTTCATGCTATTATATTATTAATATTGTATGCTTTATATGATATTTTATATTATATCTGGGAACTAACCTATTAACTCAATGCCCAGTGCTAGTTCCTGTTTTCTACTTGCTTTTGGTTTCGCAGAAAAACCATACCAAACAAAGTCCAAACACGATGAAACTTTACAGTGATTTTGTCTGGACCAAGAGGGACACTGGATGCTTCCGGGGGGGGGGGGGCAGAAGAGCTACGAGAGGGACACAAGCTCACACGGCGCGCCACCTGAGCTTGTGGGGCCCTCGAAGGCCCGGTTGACTTGATTCCAACGTTATATATTCTCAAATATTCTAAAACCCTCGTAGGAGACCCGAAACAATTTTATCGCCGCCGCAAGGCTCTGTTCTTTCATGATCCCATCTGGAGGCCTCCACCGGTACTGTGTCGAAGGGGGAATCGATCACGGAGGCTATCTTCATCAACCTTGTTGCCTCCATCATGATGTGTGAGTACTTCCCACAGGACCCACGGGTCCACAACAATATCTAGATGTCTCTCTCTCGCAATCGCAATCTCGTTTAATCTTCAATACAATGATCTCTTCGGAGACTTATTCGATGTAATCTTTGCGGTGTGTTTGTTGGGATCGGATGAATTATGGGTTTATGATCATATTATTCATTGAAAGTAATTGAGTCTTTTTTTGAGATTTATTATGTGTGATTTTATATCCATTTATTTCTCTTCGATCTATATGTTTAATTTGACCAATTAGATTGATTTATCTTCTGTGGGAGAGTTGCTTGGTAGTAGGTTCAATCTTGCGGTGTCCTCACTCTGTGACATGAGGAGTAGTGAGGCACGTATTTGTATTGTTGCTACTCAGGATAAAATGACGGGGTTCAAACATTCATTTGGTCTTACTTTTTATACATTATGTCATCATGCTCCAAGCATTACTCGGTTTTTTATGAACTTAATACCTTAAGATGCATGTTGCATAGCGGCGAAGGGGTGGAGTAATAGTAGTAGATGCAGAATCGGTTGGTCAACATGTCATGGACGTAATGCCTATATATTGATCATGCCATGAATACCGTCATAATTATTCTCTTTTTTATCAATTGTCCAACAGTAACCATTGTTCTTATGTTCATGAGAGATTTGCCTCTAGTGAAAGCTACGGCTCCTGGGTCCATTCACTTTGTATTACTAAAACCCCGAATTACTTGCTGCAATTTGTCTCCTTTTTTTTTGTTTTCCAGTTTCTCTATCTACCACTATCAGAATTAATCTTTTGAATTAACAAGTACAAGGGTATTGACAACCCTCTTCCCGTATTGGGTGCAAGTATTTATTTGTGTGTGTGCAGGTACTGTTTATGGTTCGTTTGCGTGAGTATCCTATTGGTTCGATAAACCTTGGTTCTTAACTGGGGGAAATACCATCTGCTACAATATTACATTACCCTTCCTCTTGGTGGCAATCCCAACACTTATCACAAGTAGCAGAAGAATTTCATACGCCGTTGTCGGGGAGACTTCATCAAACAAACGCAGGTCTGAAAGCACACTAGCTCCCTTGGTAGTTTTGGTAATTAATGTCAACATACATATTGTTGGACTAATAGTTTTCTCAAGTACATTTCAGGGATAGTTCAACATAGGCAAGCAAATGGATGGAGATGTGGACCCTTCAAGCTACAAAGGACAAAGATTGGCAAAAGCTCCAAGACTCTATTTTTGGTTACGTGATTTAAGATCACATTGAGTCCATAGGAAAGCCAATACTATTAAAAGGGGATGAGGTTTTGATGATGACTCAATTGCTCAAATGCTTAGAGCTTTGGCTCCAAAATACTCAACCACATTCTCACATTCAAACCTGGTCAAATTCCTTAAGTCTATATCGGTCCCACCAAAACATTCCATCCGGACACACCGAGATATCCAGGACAGCAGCCACAGCCTAAACCCTAGTAACTCGGTGACACCGAGATGTCATTCGGTCCCACCGAAGTGCATGTGACAACCTTATGATAACAATTATTTTCATTTCGGAATCTTCGAGTAAAACCAATAGGTAACACCAAAGTGAGGATCTGCTTAGGTCATCGTCCAATCGGTCCCACCGAGTGAAACCATCTGGTCACACCGAAACGTCTAACGTTTGAATCTTTTGCACTACTTGGTGCCTCGGAGGTTTATTATCGGTTTCACAGAGTTGGGCATAAAGTGAATAACAACTATATTTTGGGTGTTGGCTATATATACCCCTCCACCACCACCTACTCTCAGAGAGGTTAACCAGGACGAAGCATACACCTCTCATATCCATTTTCTGAGAGAGAACCACCTACACTTGTGT
Organism: Elymus sibiricus; assembly: GCA_039707655.1. NCBI lineage: Eukaryota > Viridiplantae > Streptophyta > Magnoliopsida > Poales > Poaceae > Elymus > Elymus sibiricus. Next base: position 199,540,564 of record CM077663.1, on the reverse strand, counting down.
TGAGATCAAGGGATTCCACTCCAACCATATGATCCTTCATTTCTAGCCTCCCCAAGTTGCTTTTCACCCAATCCCTCTCTTCTACCAAGCCAAAAAAATTGAGAGAGTGATTGAGTGTTGAGGAGACTATCTTGAAGCACAAGAGCAAGGAGTTCATCATCAACACAACATGTATTACCTTTTGGGGAGTGGTGTCTCCTAGATTGGTTAGGTGTCGCTTGGGAGCCTCCAAATTGTGTGGAGTTGAACCAAGAAGTTTGTAAGGGCAAGGAGATCGCCTACTTCATGAAGATCTATCCCCGAGTGAGGCTAGTCCTTCGTGGACGTAAGCCATGATGGCATAGACAAGGTTGCTTATTCGTAGACCCTTGGTGGTGGAGTCCTCCGTGGACTCATGCAGCCGTTACCCTCCATGGGTTAAGTATCCATCAACTTGGGCGTATGATAGCACCACATATTGGAACCACGCCAAGAATCACAATCTCTTCATTGTGTTTGATCTTGTTATCTTTAGCTCCCTTTAATTTCTTGCACTTGCATGATACTCATTTTCCACTGCTCAATCTCTAGATATGCATGTGTAGGAATTATTGGTTTTGACTTAACTTGTGCAAAAATCTACCTCAAGAGAACTAAAAATTTCACCTTTGCCATGTTAAGTGGCTATTCACCCCCCTCTAGACTGTAGGAGATATGCCCTAGAGGCAATAATAAATGTTATTGATTATCTCCCTGTTCATAATTATGTTTATGTTCCATGCTATAACTGCAATGATTCTCGAGTCTACAAATAAAACGAGGCTTGGAGGGAAACTCATGTGCACGTGTGGGATAATAAACGGTAAAATGTATTCCTAGTCAAGCCTCTATGACTGGCTCAAGTATTGCATGATGATCCTGTTTTCCTGATCATGGGCATGACTATGCCGGCAATTTTGAGGGCACAATTGTTGGTAGAACACTTGTGTTGAATCGACCCAAATTGATGTTATGCTATGAGATACATTCGTCATAAGTTAATGGTTAATAACACAGGAAGTTAATGTTTGCATAATTCCTTAGACCATGAGAGTATCGAGTTTCTTCATGCTTGCTTCATGAACTTTGGGGTTTGTTAAACGTCATCCGTAAATGGGTGGCTATTACGGCGGCTTACGGGTTCATGGAAAAGTATGTCAAGTAACTTGATAGCTCAAGATTGGGATTTGCTCCTCCGACGATGGAGAGATATCTCTGGGCCCTCTCGGTGTTACGGTATCCATCATTGTCTGGCCAGACACAGGGTGATTTGATCACAGGGATGCCGGAACACGGGAACGAGAAAAGAGAACAATACCGGCAACGAGGTAACTGGCATTGTGGACAAGTGTTGATCCACGAGGATGCCGATGTTTCTCACCTCGGGTAATTGTAACATATCGCGAAGCAACAGGAATAGCTCACGGCAACTGGAGGTTCACTCGAATATTTATTCGTGTGGGTATAGGGATCGATATGGGTGTCCACGGCTCCGATGTTGATCATTGATCGGAAGGGGTTCCGGGTCATGTCTATGCTTCACCGAACCTATAGGGTCACACGCTTAAGGGTCATCTATCTGCTGAATACTAGACAGGGAGTCTGAGAGAAAATCACCGAAAAAGTTTCGGACGCCGGAAAAGTTTCGGACAGCGGAAAAGTTCCGCAGAGAGGTCACCGGATGAGTTCCGGTGAAACTGAAAAGTTGTTTCAGAGGATACCATAAAGTCAAATTGGTTTTGGCACATGCCTGATAATTCTTGGAGGGTGCCAGAATCATTCTAGAAACTTTCTGGAATTTTCCGGGATGAAAACCGGAAATGTTCCGGAGCTGTCGAAACCGCTTCAGATGCTTTTCGCAGATGAAATCACTAAACCGGAATTGTTCCGGCTCGCGTTGAAAATTATTTTGGTGGGTACTAGAATTGTTCTAAGCCCACATGAATATTTTCAGTTCGATCAGACGCTGAAAAATGTCGTCGTGAATAGTGAAAGTGCTTTTTGGGATATTTTTGGAAAGCCACCTTTTGGGGCTTTGCTCCAAAAGATCTTGGGGATGACATGGATGGATAGGGGCCAATTTTGGGGCCCCACACGAGGGTGTGGCCGGCCACATGGTGGACTCCTTCATGGAGTCCCCCTTGTTCCTTGGTTTCACCTTTTAGGTCCTTGGGAAGGACTCCTTTCCATGTGGGTTTTGGGTTTTCTTGTAAAACCACCCTACCCCTTGGGTTTCCTATAAATAGGAGGTGTGTGGGCTGCCATAAGACACACTCTTGCTCTCATACACAAAGCCATGCATGATCTGGCATTCTTCTCTCCCTCCCAGCGAAATAGTTTCGTAGAGCCGAAAGGCTGTCTGGGTTCCGGCAGGAACTAGTTCTGGACGGCGAAGCCCTGCCGGATAGATGACACCGTATGTGTGCAACTCTGTAGAGAGATCGTAGTTTCGGTCTTAGTTCGAGAGTGCCTCCCGAAGGGCTGTCCGTGTGACCGTCCGAGTTTTGGAGGTCCTCCCGAAGGGCTGTCCGAGTGACAGTCCGAGTTTCGGAGGTCCTCCCGAAGGGCTGTCCGCGACACCGTCCGGGGGACTGTGTGACCGCCTCCCGGAGGGCTGTCCGCGGGGCAGATGAGGGTATACATCCTCGCGGTTGGGAGGTTGTAAAATCCTAGTTGCGGGGATCTGCACCGCCGATCGTCATCGACTCTACTTCCGCTGCGCTACGAGTCGGTAACGATAATGATCAAACCTTGTATGCAGTCTCCATAGTGGTCCTGGGCTGGTGCGTAGGTCGGAAAATTTTTGTTTTCTGCTGCGTTACCCTACATAGACCTCTCTTCTCAATCCTACAAGGTCCCTTCACACACATTTATTATTTACTTGCTCTACTTTTTATTTTTCATGTATTTTTTTTGTTAAAAAATTAAAAATACCAAAAATATCTTGTGTGCTTTTCTTCCTTGAGTTGGTATCACGTCTGAATTTGAGAAAGTTATCGTTGAACGTGCTAGTGAAGACAATCCTAGCGAACTTATGATGAAAGGCCTGAATTGGTTAATCTTGATAATGAGCCTCCCTTAAACTTAGACATTAAAACTTTTCGTGTTGGGAGTGGGAATATTATTGGAAAAGGCGTTATTCAAGAATTCTTTACATGCACGGGAGCCATTGAAACTAATGAGGTATCTATTCTTAAAAGAACACACGGTAATGCTTTTGCTATCTCTCCTCTTGTGCTTAAACTTGAAAGATAGTTTCTTCATACCCATCCCACTTTGCAATGAATGTTTTTTGAGCTACCCATCATAAGTGATCCTAGAGCTAAAAAAATTGCTACTATTATTCTCATGAATGAATTTGATTACATAATTCGAGCAGCTAGAAATTGTTGACTATTATGACATTCTCTATGATCAAGATTTTATGCGTAGATATGCCTCTAAAAATCATTATGCTTTCGAAGAGAATGCTAAGAAGAAGGTTCCAAATTTGCCTTTAATCCAACATTTATTTAGTAGTACCAATGATCAATATGCTTGGATTGTTAGAGGGAATCAATACGGGTTTGATGAGGATTACTTTGAAAATGCTAGGATCCTCATAGATGATGAATTTACGGTTGCTTATGAGAGGTCCCTTGATGACCATATTCCTCGAGAAACAAACCCCATTAATATTAAAATTTCCGATGATAGTCCCTTCCATTACCCGTGTTCCCCAAATTCTATTGGTAAAAAAAGGTAACTCTTAAGGCATGCTTATAACGATATTATTTTTAAGGGAGTGATGGACAAGAATGATAACACTTGAAACTATGCATTATGTCTAGCTAGGGCATTAAACAATAGCGCTTGTTGAGACGCAACCCAATAGTTATATTTTGCTTTTTTATTTTATTGAGTAAACATGATTATTTATACTGTAATGATTGTATATGTATATTTTCTTTTGAGTTTTGTGCCAAGTAAAACCTTTAGGATGACGTGGATGATAGTTGAATTGATGTTGTGTAGAAACAGAAACTTTTATGCCCAATATCATTACGTTTTTTACTGGAACGTGACACATTGCTCAAATGTTTACACATTATTGGTATAGACATTTTTTACATTGTTCTATTTTTTCAGAATTTTCAGAGTTGTAGAAGTAAAGTTTTAGTCCAGATCATTACGTATTGTTCTGTTTTAGACAGATTTTATTTTTATTGAATATTGTGCTTATTTTGATGATGCTATGAATTATATCCGGGGGTATAAGTCATGGAGAAGTTATAATATAGTAGGTATTATGCAAGGCTATTTATAACAGTACCTTAGGTGAATGATGATTTGATTATACTAACGGATCTCACGAAGTTTCTGTTGAATTTTGTGTGCTGAAGTTTTCAAGTTTTGGTGAGATCATGATGGATGAAGGAATAAGGAGCGAAAAGACCCTAAGCTTGGATATTCGCAAGGCAACCCAAGGTAATATTCAAGGAAGACCCAAGCGTCTAATCTTGGGGATGCCCCGGAAGGCATCCGCTCTTTCATCTCCAATCTATCCTTAATATTATTTTGAGCTATATTTTTATTCATCAAATGATATGTGTTTTGCTTGGAGCATCGTGTGCAATAGTTTTATTTTGTTTTATTGGTTGCCATGATCATTTTTGTTGGAAACACCTATTATGCGAGACACACATTCATCATCATTTGTTAGAATGCTCTTTATGCTTCACTTATATCTTTTGACTTAAGGCAATTTGCTCATGTGCTTCACTTATATCTTTAGAGCACGTCTATACTTAAATTTTATAGAAATCAATATGCACTCTCATGCTTCACTTATACCTTTTTGGGAGTTTAAGTAGGAAGTGGTAATTTTCATAGGTTATATGTTTGGTCTAAAAATGATAGGTATACAAGAGGGATATAATAAAACTTTCATGTAGATCACTGAATAAGAAGTGTATGATCAACAGTATTGAAGTTCTAATATGGAAGCGTACTAGTTGGTAAACATTAATTAGTAAGAATAATGGTGTTAAGGTTTTTGATTCGCTATTTCATTAAAGTATCGGTCGTGGCATGACCAGGACGTCGGAGTGTTATGTATCCTTGATTGATATCCTTGTGTTGTCCGGGCCGGGGGCGCGTGATGGTTAACTCCTCCCAACCTCCTCCCTAGGAGCATGTGGGTAGTACTTTGCTTCGAGGGCTAATAGATGACACAATAAGTATCTGAGTTATTTATGACTAATGTGAGTTTGTGGTATAATAACTTCTACCTTTCCATAATTTTCTACCGTGCATTGCCCGTTCTCACCTCGAGACTTGGTGCAAACTTCGTCGGTGCATCCAAATCTCGTGATATGATACGCTCTATCACACATAAGGCTTATTACATCCTTCCTCAAAACAGCCACCACACCTACCTATCATGGCATTTTCATAGCCATTCCGAGATATATTGTCATGCAACTTCCACTGTTACTATTCACATGACTTGAGCATTCATTCTCATTTTGCTTTGCATGATCATAGAGCCGACATGATATTTGTGGCAAAGCCACCATTCATCATTGTTATACATGTTACTCTAGGTCATTGCACATCATGGTACACTGCCAGAGGCATTCATGTAGTCATATCATTCAGTTTTATCGAGTTGTAAGTAAAAGGAAGTGTGATGATCATCATTATTAGAGCATTGTCCTGGTGACAAAAAGAATGATGGAGGCTGATGGGTCCTCAAAAAAGTGGGATGAGGTTCGTGATATTTTTCTTAAAAAATGAGAAAAGAAAAAAGGAGAAAAAAAGAGAGAAGGGGAAATGTTACTATCCTTTACCACACTTGTGCTTCAAAGTAGCACCATGTTCTTCATATAGAGAGTCTCCATGATTTAACACTTTCATATACTAGTGGGAATTTTTACATTATAAGAACTTGACTTGCATATTCCAATACCGGGATTCCTCAAATGCCCGAGGTCTTCATGAGAAAGTAAGTTGGATGCACACCCACTTAGTTTCAGTCGAGAGTTGTCATACACTTATAGCTCAAGTGTATCCGTTGCATGGCAATCCCTACTCATTGCATCGATATTGATTGGAAAGCGAGTCCATTTCCAAATGATCCGCCGAGTTGATGCGAGACTTCCTCTATTTTTTCTTCGCTTATAAACACCTACCAATATTCTCTATGCCATCCAAAGAGTTAAGTCCATGGCTCATGCTCTGTTATTGAGTGGAGTTGAAAATGCTGAAGCGAGAAAAAAAGTATGATACAATTGCTTTATTTGGCACCGGGGTGTTCATGATTTATACTTAACGCAAGGAAAATCGAGTTATGCCATTTCTTACATGATTAAATGAGCAGGGACAACATTCGTTAGCATTCTTATTTTGGAAAGTAATGGTTATTTGCTAGTATTCATATTCATTATAGTTTCAATATTAATCAAGTCACTGTTTCTCAACATTCATACCTAAAAGGATTACATGATTAAGAAATGTTAGGTAGGATTCAACATCAAAAATCTATTTTTATCATTTACTACTTGATGATGAGCAAGAATTAAGCTTGGGGGTGATGTTACGTCTCCAACGTATCTATAACTTTTTATTTTTTCATGTCATTATATTATCAATCTTGTATGCTTTATATGTAATTTTATATCATTTTTGGGAACTAACCTATTTACTCAGTGCCCAGTGCCAGTTATTGTTTTATGCTTGTTTTTGGTTTCATAGAAAATCATAGCAAATGAAGTCCAAACATGATGAAACTTTACGGTGATTTTTTCTGGACCAGGAGGTACACTAGAAGCTTCGGGGGAGTCCAAAAGAGCCACGAAAGGGCCACAAGCTCACACGGCGGGCCTCTAGGGATAGGGCATGCCACCTAAGTTTGTGGGGCCCTCGGAGGTCCGCTTGACCTAATGCCAGCGCTATATATTCTCAAAGATTCCAAAAACCCTCAGAGGGACACCCGAAACAATTTTATTATCATCGCAAGCCTCTGTTCTTCCATGATCCCATCTGGAGGCCTCCGCCGATACTCTGCCGGAGGGGAATCAATCATGGGGGCCATCTTCATCAACCTTGCAGCTTCCATGATGATGTGTGAGTAGTTCCCACAGGACCTATGGGTCCATAGCAACAACTAGATCTCTCTCTCTCTCTCTCATTTGATCTTCAATACAATGATCTCATCGGAGACCTATTCGATGTAATCTTTGTGGTGTGTTTGTTCAGATCCGATAAATTGTGGGTTTATGGTCAAATTATTCATTGAAAGTAATTGACTCTTTTATGAGATTTATTATGTGTGATTTTATAGCCTTGTTTTTCTCTTTGATCTATCTGTTTAATTTGGCCAATTAAATTCATTTATTTTCAGTGGGAGAGGTGATTGTCAGTTCAATCTTGCGGTATCCTCATTCTGTGACAGGAGGAGAAGCGAGGAATGCATTTGTATTGTTGTTACTAACGGTAAAACGACGGGGTTCGAACATATTATTTGGTCTTACTTTGTCTACATTATGTCATCATGTTCCAAGCATTACTCTCTTTGTTATGAACTTAAAACCTTAAGATGCATTGTCACATCCCAATTTTTTTCCAAGCCTGGTATGTTAAAAATTTAATAGGGAATTATTTTTTCCAACAAAACCCTTTGTTTGATTGCTTGTTAGTTAAATTTCTTGCTTGATTGATTAGAATGGTTACAACCCCAATGCAATTAGTGGAAACCTAACTAACCAATAGTTGAAACCAAACCTACAAATCCAAGCCAAATGATTTCCGAAATAAAATTTGATTTGGATCCATTGTGAAATCAACACAAAACAAAGGGAAATTTATTAAAATTTGGCCTCACAATTATTTTTGCAGGAAAATGAATTCCACAAGTCAAAATGATGTCCTAGACCGCCTGCCTATTTTTCAAATTGAATTTGAAACATATTTGGTTTCTAGCGAAATTCAAATTCAAAAAGAAAATAAAAGTGCAAAAACTAATTGCCCAAAATGACCAAACAAATGTCCAACATTTCACTAATATTCCATTTGGAATTTAGAAATTAGACTCTATTGAAGAAATCAGAAAAAAGAAAAAAAAGAAAAGAAAAAGGCCCAACTAGACCAGCCACTTCGAGGCCCAGCTAGCCAGTCCAGCCAGTCACATTGGGACCTCCTTGCGTGAGCCACTGACACACGAGACCCATGCGTCATGGTCACCCCCTCCTCCTACAACCGCTCCCCACGACACCCACGATGTCGTGCACGCCCGTGGCTGATACGTCTCCAACGTATCTATTATTTTTTATTGTTCCATGCTGATATATTATCATTCTAGGATACTTTTTGGGTCTTTATTTACCAATTCATAATATTTTTGAGCACTAACCTATTGACGTCGTGTCCAGTGCGAGTTGTTGTTTTCTGCATGTTTTTCACTTTTCAGGTTTACAGTACGAAATGAAGTCCAATTGCCACGAAACTTTTTTATGATTTTTTTCTGGACCAAAAGAAGACCTGGAGGCTTCGGGAGGAGACCGGAGGCCGCACGAGGGCACCAGCACGCAACAGGGCGCGCCCTGTGGGGGGTGCGCCCTGATGTGTGTTGGACCGCTCGGGCGTCTCCCGACGCCCCCCTCTGGCTTATAAATTCTCTAATATTCCAAAAACCCTAGAGGCAGTCCCAAAACCCTTTTTACGCCGCCGCAAGTCTCTGTTCCGTTGCGAGGCCATCTGGAGCTCCGTTCCGGCACCCTGCCGGAGGGGGGATCGATCACGGAGGGCCTCTTCATAAACCATGCTGCCCTCATGATGATGTGTGAGTAGTTCACCACTGACCTACGGGTCCATAGCTAGTACGTAGATGGCAATCTCTCTATCTCTTGATCTTCAATACAATGATCATCGCATCTTCGCTTTGATCTATCTGATGCCTATTGTGCGGTGTGTTTGTTGGGATCCGATGAATTGTGGGTTTATGTTCAGATTATTCATGAAAAGTATTTGAGTCACCTCTGAATATTAAGATTCTTATTTGCATGATCATTATAGCTTCGTAATTCTTTTCGATATATCGATGTGCTTTGGCCAAGTAGATTGATCTATCTTAAGTGGGAGAGGTGCGTTGTGGTAGGTTCAACCTGACGATGCTCTATATCCCAGTGATAGAAAGGGACAAGACACGCCATTGTGTTGTTGCTACTAAGGATAACATGGTGGGGTTTATTCATATTGCTTGAGTTTACTTTGTCTACATCATGTCACCGTTCTCCATGCATTACTCTGTTTTACTTAATACTCTAGATGCATGCTGGATAGCGGTCGATGAGTGGAGTAATAGTAATAGGTGCAGGGAGGAGTCGGCCTATTTGTTTATGGACGTGATGCCTATATACACATGATCATTGCCGTGAAAATCGCATAACTATCCGCTTTTCTATCAATTGCCCAACATTAATTTGTTACCCACCGTATATTGCCTACATGAGAGATGCCGCTAGGGAAAACTATGGCCCCCGAGTCTATTCACTTATAAATTCACAAACGATACTATTACCTTGCTTCCTTTATTTACTTTTTATTTTATTTTTCAATTTACAATTATCTACAATTATCTAGACAATACACTTGCTTGCAAATAACGAGATCAAGGGGATTGACAACCCTCTTGCACGCGTTGGGTGCAAGTTGTTTGTTCTTTTGTGTGCAGGCGCTGAAGATGGTTGAGGATTGATATTCCTATTGGTTCGATAAACCTTGGTTTCCTAACTTAGGTAAATACTTACCCACTTTGTGCTGCAATTACCCGTTCCTCTTCACAGAAAACCCAACGCAGATCACAAGTATCAGGAAGGATTTCTGGCGCCGTTGCCGGGGAATATCATCACCAACTATCAAGTAACTTCACACAAATTTTCATTCACTTGTTTATCTTTTTATTTGCTGTTATATTTAGTTTATTTCATAAAAATAAAAAATACAAAATATTTAGCTTTGCTTGTTATTAGTTTTCTTGTTTGAAGTCATGGCTAGTTCTTCTTCCTCTCATGTTACTCCCAACAATGATGTAGTCAATTTTAAACAAACGGGACGAGAAAGTTTGAAAGATGCATGGTATATCATTTGCTTCGCTCAAAATAAAGCAAGTAAAAAGTTATCCACTACTACATTGCTTCACAATTTTTATGTTGGTGTGACAACTTGGTATAGCTTTGTCCTTAACACTATCACCGGTGGGAATATGTTAATGTGTCACACCTTGGATGCTTATAACGCTATTGAAAATCTCGTTGGGACACCACCCATTTTTGTTAATGAAACTAGTTTGACCATGGAACATGTTATGCAAAGGCTTGATGCCATTGAAAAGAAAATGATCACGAATGAACCAATTGAGGAGTTAGATAAAAAAACTTCATAATCATATCACTCAATTCGGGTCACGGGTAGGAATGACTTTGAAAGCTTTAAAGGAGAAAGACACTATTATTGATGAGAGGATAGAACAAGGTTTGAATAGAATTTATATAATTGAAGAGGTCATTGACAAAGTAGGTTCCGCTTTCACACCTCCTAAAACTAATGTTAGTACCTCTCAGAACAAAAGCCCCAAGTTCATATATATTCCTAAGAGCATTAGTACACCTCCTACCAAAAGAAACGAAGATCTAAAGATGATTAGTGTTCATCCCAACTTTATGAACTTGATAAAAGATCCTATTTCTAAGCCTCCTATTGTCCCTTTTATCCATGGTTGTTTTATTGAGGAGCTTGATGTCAAAAATGACAATACTTGAAACTATGCATTATACCTAGCTAGGGGCATAAAACAATAGCGCTTGTTGGGAGGCAACCCAATAGTTATATTTATTTTTTGCCTTTAACTTTTTGTTTGTTTTTGGTAACATGATTATTGCCTCTGTAATGATTTTTTATGTTTAAATTAGTGTTTGTGCCAAGTAAAGCCTTCGGGATGACTCACAAGATGAGTAGAATCGATGCTGAAACAAAACAGAAACTTTTGACTCAAGTACAGGAATTTTCATTTTTTACTGGAGCGTGATAATGATCTAATTTTTTTGCAAAGTGTTTATATACAAATTTTCGAGGTTTTCCTTATTTTTCACAATTTTTAGAGTTACAGAAGTGTAGGTTCTCTACATATTTCTACAGACTGTACTGTTTTAGACAGATTCTGTTTTTGCTTGCATAGTTTGCTTGTTTTGATTATGCTATGGATTGTATCGGGGGGTATAAACCATGGAGAAATTAGAATATAGTAACTATTATGCAATTATGAAATAATAATCAATTTATAACTGTACCTACAGTATTCAATATGTTGCTTATACTAACGGATTTCATGAAGTTTTGCTGAGTTTTGTGTGATTGAAGTTTTCAAGTTTTGGGTGTTATCACGATGGACAAAGGAATAAGGAGCAGCAAGAGCCTAAGGTTGGGGATGCCCAAGGCACCCCAAGGTAATATTCTAAGGAAGACTCAAGCATCTAAGTTTTGGGATGCCCCGGAAGGCATCCCCTCTTTCGTCTTAATCCGTCGGTATGTCAATTGAAGCTATATTTTTATTCATCACATGATATGAGTTTTGCTTGGAGCATTGTTTGTTTTTTGTTTGCTTTCACTTTCAGTTTGCCACAATCATCGTTTTCTGGACACACCTATTTAACAGAGACACGCCTTCATCATAATTTGTTAGAATACTCTATGTGCTTCACTTATATCTTTTGAGCTTAGCAGTTGCTCTAGTACTTCACTTATATCTTTTTGGGCACGGTGGTGTGTAGATTTTATAGAAATAATTTCACTCTCGTTCTTCACTTATATTTGTTTGAGAGTTAATAAATAGTGATGCTAATTTGCATGCGTCATAAGACTAGTCCAAAAATATTAGGTATTCAATGAGTGATAATCAAAACCATCATGTAGCACATATAGATAAATTGTGGGTTAATGATATTGATGTGGTAATATGAAAAAGGTGCGAGTTCATAATTGTTGATTCGTAGAAGTGTCGATATTAAGAGAGGTTAACTTCTTGTTCGTTTAAAAATTAAAGAGGCATGGTGATGATGTGTGAGCATTTCTATTCCTTGTTGAAATCATAGTGTTGGTGGGAGGCGCGCGATGGTTAACTCCTACCAACCTCCTCCCTCGGGGAATGTGAGTAGTACTTTGATTTGTGATAAAATTAATAAAACTTTGCAATAAGTATATGAGTTCTTTATGACTAATGTGAAACCATGGACATACGCAATCTCACCTCCTCATATTTGCTAGCCTCTTCGGTACCGTGCATAGCCCATTCTCACCTTGAGGATCGATGCAACTTTCGTCGGTGCATCCAAACTCCATGACATGATACGCTCTGTTGCACATAAGCCTCATTATATCTTCCTGAAAATAGCCACCATACCTACCTATCTTGGCATTTTCATAGCCATTCCAAGATATATTGCAATGCAAATTCCATCGTCACTTCACATGACTAGTTCGTTCATCATCATATTGCTTTGCATGGTCATATAGAGCTGACATAGTATTTGTGGAAAAGTCACCGTTCATCATATTTTTGATACATGTCACGCTAGATCATTGCACATCCTGGTACACTACCAGAGGCATTCATATAGAGCCATAACTTTCTATCAGTTTTTCATATCGAGTTGTAAGTAAATAAAAGTGTGATGATCATCAATGTTAGAGCATTGTCCCAGTGAGGAAATAAAAATGGGGAAGGCCAAATGAGCCCACCATTCTAAATAAAAAATAAAAATTGAGAGAAGGGACTTTGCTACTATCCTTTACCACACTTGTGCCTCCAAGTGGCACCTTGTTCCTCATATAGAGAGTCTCATGTTATGTAATTTTCATATGCTAGTGGGAATTAGTTTTTCATTATTATAAACTTGGCTTGTATATTCCTATGACGGGCTTCCTCAAATGCCCGAGGTCTTCATGAGAAACCAAGTTGGATGCACACCCCACTTAGCTTCATTTGAGCTTTCATACACTTATAGCTCTAGTGCATCATTTGCATGGCAATCCCTACTCCTTGCATTGACATCTATCTATGGGATTCTCCATAGCCCGTTGGTACGCCTAGTTGATGTGAGATTATCTTCTGCACTTTTTGCCCCTTTGATATCTACGACCATATTCTATTCCACCTAAACACTATGTCCAATGGCTCACGCTCATGTATTGCGTGAAGAATAAAAAGTTGATGCATATTGAAAAAGTACGATCCAATTGCCTGACTTGGACACCGTGGTGCTTGATATTTGTATTAATGTGGTGAAGATGGAGCCATGCCTTGCTAATATAATAAGATGATTGGGGGGGGGTAAACATTCTTTGAGGACCGTATACTTTGAAAGATTGATGATTTTGTTTCTTATACTTACAAGTATTGATATGTTAATATTTGTTCATTCATCGTTTCTTAATGAGCATACATGCCAAAGATTACATAATGGATAGCATGTCACATCAAAAATTCTGTTTTTATCATTTACCTACTCGAGGACGAGCAGGAATTAAGCTTGGGAATTTTTTATTGTTCCATGCTGATATATTATCATTCTAGGATACTTTTTTGGTCTTTATTTACCAATTTATAATATTTTTGAGCACTAACCTATTGACCCGGTGCCCGGTGTCAGTTGCTGTTTTCTGCATGTTTTTCACTTTTCAGATTTACAGTACCAAATGAAGTCCAATATCCACGAAACTTTTTTATGATTTTTTCTGGACCAAAAGAAGACCTGGAGGCTTTGGGAGGTGACCGGAGGCTGCACGTGTTGGAAATATGCCCTAGAGGCAATAATAAAGTGATTATTATTATATTTCCTTGTTCATGATAATCGTTTATTATCCATGCTATAATTGTATTGATTGGGAACACAAATACATGTGTGGATACATAGGCAACACTGTGTCCCTAGTATGCCTCTAGTAGACTAGCTCGTTGATCAAAGATGGTCAAGGTTCCCTAGCCATAGACATGAGATGTCATTTGATAACAGGATCACATCATTAGGAGAATGATGTGATGGACAAGACCCAAACTATGAACGTAGCATATGATCGTGTCAGTTTATTGCTATTGTTTTCTGCATGTCAAGTATCTGTTCCTATGACCATGAGATCATGAAGCTCACTGACACCGCAGGAATACTTTGTGTGTATCAAACGTCACAATGTAACTGAGTGACTATAAAGGTGCTCTACAGGTATCTCTGAGGGTGTCTGTTGAGTGGGCATGGATCAAGACTGGGATTTGTTACTCCGTGTGATAGAGAGGTATCTCAGGGCCCACTCGGTAATACAACATCACAATAAGCCTTGTAAGCAAAGTGACAAAAGAGTTAGCCACGGGATCTTGTATTACGGAACGAGTAAAGAGACTTGCCGGTAACGAGATTGAACTAGGTATAGAGATACCGACGATCGAATCTCAGGCAAGTAACATACCGAAGAACAAAGGGAACAGCATACGGGATTAACTGAATCCTTGACATAGAGGTTCAACCGATAAAGATCTTCGTAGAATATGTAGGAACGAATATGGGCATCCAGGTCCCGCTATTGGCTATTGACCGTAGAGGTGTCTCGGTCATGTCTACATAGTTCTCGACCCCGTAGGGTCTGCACACTTAACGTTCGATGATGTTTCGATAGTATTGAGTTATGTATGGTGGGGACCAAAGGTTGTTCGGAGTCCGGGATGACATCCCATACGTCACGAGGAGCTCCGGAATAGTCCGGAGGTAAAGATTGATATATAGGAAGTCCCGTTTTGGTCTCCGGAAAAGTTTCGGGCACTTCTGGTAGTGTACCGGGAGTGACGAATGGGTTCCCGGGGGTCCACCAAGTAGGACCCACCCACCCCAAGGGTCACATGGGCCTAGGAGGTGGCACACCAGCCCCTGGTGGGCTGGCCGGCCAGCCCCTAGGAGGCCCTTGCGCAAGGGGTGGGGAAGGGGCCAAGAGGGGAGGAGTCCTACTAGGATTCCACCTCCCTTGTGGGAGGTGGACTCCTCCCCCTTGTGGAGGTTCGGCCGAACCCCTAGGGGAAACCCTAGGGATGCCTCCTCCTCCCTCCCTCCTATATATACTAGAGGGTTTTGAGGGCAACCACTCACCTGAAAAGCCACGGCTGCCTCTCTCTCCCTCTAGATCTGTTTCTCCACTAGATCGTCTCGGTTGCGCTTGGCGAAGCCCTGCCGGGACAGCACCACCACCACCGTCACCACGCCGTCGTGCTGCCGGAGTACTCATCTACCTCTCCGCTCCCTCTTGCTGGATCAAGAAGGCGGAGATCGTCATCGAGCTATACGTGTGCTGAACGCGGAGGTGTCGTCCGTTCGGCGCTAGATCGGGAAGGATCGTTATTAGATCGCGGGACGGCTTGCGATTTGGATCACGATGTCGTTCGACTACATCAACCGTGTTTCTTAACGCTTCCCGCTTAGCGATCTACAAGGGTACATAGATCCACTCTCCCTCTCGTAGATGCTCATCACCATGGATAGATCATGCGTGTGCGTAGGAAAAATTTTGTTTCCCATGCGATGTTCCCCAACAGTGGCATCATGAGCTAGGTCTATGCGTAGATGAGATCTCGAGTAGAACACAAAGGTGTTTGTGGGCATTGATATTCAGATTGCTTCCCTCCTTAGTCTTTTCTTGATTCAGCGGTATTATGGGATGAAGCGGCTCGGACCAACCTTACTCGTCCACGTACGAGAGACCGGTTCCATCGACTGACATGTAACTTTGTTGCATAAGTTGGCTGGCGGGTGTGTGTCTCTCCCACTTTAGTTGAATCGGATTCGACAGAGGCGGTCCTTGTAGAAGATGAAATAGCAACTTGTATATCACCGTTGTGGTTTTGCGTAGGTAAGAATCGTTCTTGCTAGATACCCATAGCAGCCACGTAAAACACACAACAACAAATTAGAGGACGTCTAACTTGTTTTTGCAGGGTATGAGGTGATATGATATGGCCAGAAACATGATGAGATATATGTGATGTATGAGATGATCATGTTTTCTATGGATTATCACGACTTGCATGTCGATGAGTACGGCAACCGGCAGGAGCCATAGGGTTATCTTTAATTTATTTTCGCCGTTTTGCTTTACTTTATCGCTATGAGTTAGCAATAGTTGTAGAAGCAATAGTTGGCGCGACAACCTCATGGCGACACGTTGATGGAGATCATGGTGTCATGCCAGTGATGATAGAGATCATGCCGGTGCTTTGAAGATGGAGATCAAAAGCACAAGTTCATGGCCATATCATGTCACTTATGATTTGCATGTGATGTTAATCCTTTTATGAATCTTATTTTGCTTAGGACGACGGTAGCATTATAAGGTGATCCCTCACTAAAATTTCAAGATAAAATTGTGTTCTCCCCGATTGTGCACCGTTGCGAAAGTTCGTCGTCTCGAGACACCACGTGATGATCGGGTGTGATAGACTCTACGTTTACATACAACGGGTGTAAGCCAGTGTTGCACATGCGGAACACTCGGGTTAAACTTGACAAGTCTAGCATGTACAGACATGGCCTCGGAACACAAGAGACCGAAAGGTCAATCATGACTCATATAGTAGATACGATCAACATGGAGATGTTCGCCATTGAAACCACCTCATCTCACGTGATGATCGAACTTGGGTTGGTGAATTTGGATCATGTGACACTCGAATGACCTGAGTGGGAGTTTTTAAGTAATATGATTAACTAAACTCATTATCTTGAACAATAGTCTAAGTTGTCTTTGCAAAATTTATGTTGTAGATCAATGGCTCGCGCAGTAGCACCCCTTAATTTCAATGCGTTCCTAGAGAAAGCTAAGTTGAAAGATGATGAAAGTAACTTTGTAGACTGGGCCTGTAATCTGAGGATTATCCTCACGGATTCCCAAAAGGCTTATGTCCTTGATGCACCGCTCGGTGAACCACCCGCTCCAGTAGAGTCTGCTGACATTGTGAACGCCTGGCAGACACGTTCTGATGATTACTCAATAGTTCAATGTGCAATGTTGTATGGCTTAGAACCGGGACTTCAAAGACGTTTTGAACGTCATGCAGCATATGAGGTGTTCCAGGAGTTGAAGTTTATCTTTGAGAAGAATGCCCGGATCGAGAGGTATGAGACCTCCGATAAGTTCTATGCTTGTAAGATGGAGGAGAACGGGTCTGTCAGTGAACATGTACTTAGAATGTCTGGGTATTCCAACCGTCTAGCAGAGTTGGGAATTGTTCTCCCGCCAGAGGCGATCACTGACAGAGTTCTTCAATCACTGCCGCCTAGCTACAAAAGCTTCGTGTTGAATTATAACATGCAAGGGATGAACAAGTCAGTCGCCGAGCTGTTTCCAATGTTGAAAGTCGCTGAGTCTGAGATTCAGAAGGAGCATCAAGTGTTGATGGTCAATAAAACCACTAGTTTCAAGAAGAATGGCAAGGGCAAGAAGGGTAACTCCAAGAAGAGTGGCAAAGAAGTTTCCCCTCCCTTGAAGAAACCCAAGGCTGGACCCAAGCCAAAAACTGAGTGCTTTCATTGCAAGGGAACTGGTCACTGGAAGCGGAACTGCCCCAAGTATCTGGCTGACAAGAAGGCGGCCAACACCAAACAAGGTATATATGATATACATGTTATTTATGTGTACCTTACCAACTCTCGTTGTAGTGCCTGGGTATTTCATACCGGTTCGGTTGCTCACATTTGCAACTCAAAGCAGGAACTACGGAATGGACGGAGGCTGGCAAAGGACGAAGTGACGATGCACATGGGAAATGGTTCCAAGGTTGATGTGATCACCGTCGGCACGCTCGCTCTTCGATTACCATCGGGATTAGTGATGAACCTGAATAATTGTTATTTATTGCATGCGTTAAGCATGAACATTATATCTGGATCTTGTTTATTGCGAGACGGTTACTCATTTAAATCAGAGAATAATGGTTGTTCTATTTATATGAGTAATATCTTTTATGGTCATGCACCCATTGTGAGGGGTTTATTCTTATTGAATCTCAATAGTGATGATAGACATGTTCATAACATTGATGCCAAAAGATGTAGAGTTGATAATGATAGCACCACTTTCTTGTAGCACTGCCGCTTAGGTCATATTGGTGTAAAACGCATGAAGAAGCTCCATGCTGATGGACTTTTGGAGTCACTTGATTTTGAATCACTTGACACATGTGAACCATGCCTCATGGGCAAGATGACTAAGACCCCGTTCTCTGGAACAATGGAACGGGCAAGTGACTTATTGGAAATCATACATACTGATGTGTGCGGTCCGATGAGCATTGAGGCGCGCGGTGGTTATCGTTACTTTCTCACCTTCACTGATGACTTAAGTAGATATGGGTATATTTACTTAATGAAACACAAGTCTGAAACATTTGAAAAGTTCAAACAATTTCAGAGTGAAGTTGAGAATCATCGTAACAAGAAGATTAAATTCCTATGATCTGATCGAGGAGGAGAATATCTGAGTTATGAGTTTGGCAATCACTTAAGACAATGTGGAATTGTTTCACAATTAACACCGCCTGTAACACCACAGCGTAATGGTGTGTCCAAACATCATAATCGAACCTAATTGGATATGGTGCGTTCTATGATGTCTCTTGCCGATTTTCCACTATCGTTTTGGGCTTATGCATTAGAGACAGCTGCATTCACTTTAAATAGGGCACCATCGAAATCCGTTGAGACGATGCCATATGAACTCTGGTTTGGCAAGAAACCAAAGTTGTCATTTCTTAAAGTTTGGTGATGTGATGTTGATGTCAAAAAGCTTCAGCCTGAAAAGTTGGAACCCAAACGGAGAAATGCATCTTCATAGGATACGCAAAAGAGACGGTTGGGTACACCTTCTATCTCAGATCCGAGGGCAAAGTGTTTGTCGCTAAGAAAGGGTCATTTCTCGAGAAAAGTTTCTCTCGAAAGAAGTGAGTGGGAGGAAAATCAAACTTGATGAGGTTGTTGAACCTTTACTTCAACCAGAGAGTAGCGCAGCGTAGAAAGATGTTTCTATAGAGCCTACATCGGTTGAAGAGAATGTTGATGATGATGATCATGAAGCTTTGGATCAAGTTGCTATCGAACCTCGTAGGTCGACAAGGGCACGCACTGCTCCTGAGTGGTACGGTAACCCTGTCTTAGAGGTCATGTTGTTGGACAACGATGAACCTATGAGCTATGGAGAAGCGATGATGGGCCCGGATTCCGAGAAATGGTTAGATGCCATGAAATCCGAGATGGGATCCATGTATGAAAACAAAGTATGGACTTTGGAAGTATTACCTAAAGGGCGAAAGGCCATTCAGAATAAATGGCTCTTTAAGAAGAAGATGGACGCGGACGGTAATGTCACCGTCTATAAAGCTCGACTTGTGGCAAAGGGTTTTTCAAAAGTTCAAGGAGTTGACTACGATGAGACCTTCTCACCCGTAGCAATGTTTAAGTCCGCCAGAATCATGTTAGCAATAGCTGCATTTTTCGATTATGAAATTTGGCAGATGGATGTCAAAACAGCGTTCCTTAACGGTTTCCTTAAGGAAGAGTTGTATATGACGCAACCAGAAGGTTTTGTCGATCCAGAGAATGCTGACAAAGTTTGCAAACTCCAACGATCCATTTATGGACTGGTGCAAGCATCTCGGAGTTGGAATCTTTGCTTTGATGAGGTAATCAAAGCGTTCGGGTTTATACTAGTTTACGGAGAAGCTTGTATTTACAAGAAAGTGAGTGGGAGCTCTATAGCATTTCTAATATTATATGTGGATGACATATTGCTGATTTGAAACAATATAGAAATGTTGGAAAGCGTGAAGGAATATTTGAACAAGAGTTTTTCAATGAAGGACCTAGGAGAAGCTGCTTTCATATTAGGCATCAAGATCTATAGAGATAGATCGAGACGCTTAATAGGACTTTCACAAAGCACATACCTTGAGAAAGTTTTGAAGAAGTTCACAATGGATCAGTCCAAGAAGGGGTTCTTGCCTGTATTGCAAGGTGTGAAGTTGAGTAAGACTCAATGCCCAGTGACTACAGAAGATAGAGTAAAGATGAGTGTCATCCCCTATGCTTCAGCCATAGGCTCTATCATGTATGCAATGTTGTGCACAAGACCCGATGTCAGCCTTGCCATAAGTATGGCCGGAAGGTTTCAAAGTGATCCAGGAGTGGAACACTGGACGGCGGTCAAGAATATCCTGAAGTACTTGAAAAGGACTAAGGACATGTTTCTCGTTTATGGAGGTGATCAAGAGCTCGTCGTAAAGGGTTACGTCAAGCTTTGACACTGATCCGGATGACTCTAAGTCTCAAACCGGATACGTATTTATTCTCAATGGGGGAGCGGTAAGCTGGTGCAGTTCCAAGCAAAGCGTGGTAGCTGATTCTACATGCGAAGCGGAGTACATCGCTGCCTCGGAGGCGGCGAAGGAAGGTGTCTGGATGAAGGAGTTCATGACAGATCTTGGAGTAGTGCCCAGTGCACTGAACCCAATGACTCTGTTCTGTGACAACACTGATGCCATTGCTCTGGCCAAGGAACCAAGGTTTCACAAGAGGACTAGACACATAAAGCGACGCTTCAGTTCCATCCGCGATTATATCAAGGAGGAGGACATAAATATTTGCAAAGTACACACGGATCTGAATGTCGCAGACCCGTTGACTAAACCTCTTCCAAGGGCTAAACATGATCAACACCAGAACTGTATGGGTGTTAGATTCATTACAATGTAAATCACATAGTGATGTGAGCTAGATTATTGACTCTAGTGCAAGTGGGAGACTGTTGGAAATATGCCCTAGAGGCAATAATAAAGTGATTATTATTATATTTCCTTCTTCATGATAATCGTTTATTATCCATGCTATAATTGTATTGATTGGGAACAAAAATACATGTGTGGATACATAGGCAACACTGTGTCCCTAGTATGCCTCTAGTAGACTAGCTCGTTGATCAAAGATGGTCAAGTCAAGGTTCCCTAGCCATAGACATGAGATGTCATTTGATAACAGGATCACATCATTAGGAGAATGATGTGATGGACAAGACCCAAACTATGAACGTAGCATATGATCGTGTCAGTTTATTGCTATTGTTTTCTGCATGTCAAGTATCTGTTCCTATGACCATGAGATCATGCAACTCACTGACACCGGAGGAATACCTTGTGTGTATCAAACGTCACAACGTAACTGAGTGACTATAAAGGTGCTCTACAGGTATCTCCGAGGGTGTCTGTTGAGTGGGCATGGATCAAGACTGGGATTTGTTACTCCGTGTGACGGAGAGGTATCTCAGGGCCCACTCGGTAATACAACATCGCAATAAGCCTTGCAAGCAAAGTGACTAAAGAGTTAGCCACGGGATCTTGTATTATGGAACGAGTAAAGAGACTTGCCGGTAACGAGATTGAACTAGGTATAGAGATACCGACGATCGAATCTCGGGCAAGTAACATACCGAAGAACAAAGGGAACATCATACGGGATTAACTAAATCCTTGACATAAAGGTTCAACTGATAAAGATCTTCGTAGAATATGTAGGAGCCAATATGGGCATCCAGGTCCCGCTATTGGTTATTAACCGTAGAGGTGTCTCGGTCACGTCTACATAGTTCTTGAACCCGCAGGGTCTGCACACTTAACGTTCGGTGACGTTTCGGTAATATTGAGTTATGTATGGTGGTGACCGAAGATTGTTTGGAGTCTCGGACGTCACGAGGAGCTCCAGAATAGTCCGGAGGTAAATATTGATATATAGGAAGTCCCGTTTTGGTCTCCGGAAAAGTTTCGGGCACTTCCGGTAGTGTACCGGGAGTGTTGAATGGGTTCCGGGGGGTCTACCAAGTGGGGCCCACGCACCCCAAGGGTCACATGGGCCTAGGAGGTGGCGCACCAGCCCCTGGTGGGCTGGCCGGCCAGCCCCTAGGAGGCTCTTGCGCAAGGGGTGGGGAAGGGGCCAAGAGGGGAGGAGTCCTACTAGGATTCCACCTCCCTTGTGGGATGTGGACTCCTCCCCCTTGTGGAGGTTCTGCCGAACCCCTAGGGGAAACCCTAGGGCTGCCTCCTCCTCCCTCCCTCCTATATATACTAGAGGGTTTTGAGGGCAGCCCCTCACCTGAAAAGCCACGGCTGCCTCTCTCTCCCTCTAGATCTGTTTCTCCAGTAGATCGTCTCGGTTGCGCTTGGCGAAGCCCTGCCGGGACAGCACCACCACCACCGTCACCACGCCGTCATGCTGCCGGAGTACTCATCTACCTCTCCGCGCGGAGGTGACGTCCGTTCGGCGCTAGATCAGGACGGATCGTGATTAGATCGCGGGACGGCTTAGCGATCTACAAGGGTACATAGATCCACTCTCCCTCTCGTAGATGCTCATCACCATGGATAGATCTTGCGTGTGCGTAGGAAATTTTTTGTTTCCCATGCAACGTTCCCCAACAGCACGAGGGCACCAGCACGCAACAGGGCGCGCCCTGGGGGGCGCCCTGATGTGTGCTGGCCCCCTCGGGCGTCTCCCGACGCCCCTCTCTGGCCTATAAATTCTCTAATATTCCAAAAAACCTAGAGGCAGTCCCGAAACCCTTTTTACGCCGTCGTAGGTCTCGTTTTCATCGCGAGGCCATCTAGAGCCCTGTTCCGGCACCCTGTCGGAGGGGGGATCGATCACGGAGGGCCTCTCATCAACCTTGCTGTCCTCATGATGATGTGTGAGTAGTTCACCACTGACCTACGGGTCCATAGCTAGTACCTAGATGGCAATCTCTTTATCTCTTGATCTTCAATACAATGATCATCGCATCTTTGCTTTGATCTATCCGATGTAATCCTATTGTGCGGTGTGTTTGTTGGGATCCGATGAATTGGGGGTTTATGTTCAGATTATTCATGAAAACTATTTGAGTCACCTCTGAATATTAAGATTCTTATTTGCATGATCATTATAGCTTCGTAATTATTTCCGACATATCGATGTGCTTTGGCCAACTAGATTGATCTACCTTAAGTGGGAGAGGTGCGTTGTTGGTGGTTCAACCTGATAGTGCTCTATATCCCAGTGACACTTTGTCTACATCATGTCATCGTTCTACATGCATTACTCTGTTTTACTTAATACTCTAGATGCATGCTGGATAGCGGTCGATGAGTGGAGTAATAGTAATAGGTGTAGGCAGGAGTCGGTCTATTTGTTTATGGACGTGATGCCTATATACACATGATCATTGCCATGAAAATCGCATAACTATCCGCTTTTCTATCAATTGCCCAACAGTAATTTGTTACCCACCGTATACTGCCTACATGAGAGATGCCGCTAGGGAAAACTATGCCCCCCCGGGTCTATTCACTTATAAATTCACAAACACTACTATTAGCTTGCTGCCTTTATTTACTTTTTATTTTATTTTGCAATTTACAATTATCTACACAATTCACTTGCTTGCAAATAACGAGATCAAGGGATTGACAACCCTCTTGCTCGCGTTGGGTGCAAGTTGTTTGTTCTTTTGTGTGCAGCCGCTGAAGACGGTTGAGGATTGATATTTCTTGTCGGCGTTCTAGATACCAGGGTACCCAGACTTGCCTGCATACGGCCCAAGGCATGGCCCACCTCAACGACCAAGTACGGCCCAGCGCGGCCTCACTCGACACAAGGCCCTCGCGAGACCCCGAGCTCGCGAGGGAAACAGCGCCAAGACCCGCGGGGAGATAGGCCTCCCCAGGCCTCCTCCTGAGCGGCGGAGACTCCTATGCAACACACGACCTCAGGAGGCCAAGGGTGACGCCAGCCAGGCTGGGCGGGCGCCAGTGTGCCAGAGGGGACAGTTTCCCCTTTGGTGCAAAGGAGGCAGGGGCGCACGCGAGTCCCCAAAGCGCCCCCAAAGGTTTCTGCTTTGGTGCAACAAGACCAAGACCTCAAGCCCCGCAGGACAGACGTCATCACCGAGCCCACCACCGCATCACCGTCGACCACTTTGCAGGTGAAGACCACCTTTCGTCAGGATAGGGTGTACTTCCTGTCCCCTTTCAAATTTGGCCGTTGTGGGATCCCTTCCCGCCAATGCGATAAGGGAAGAGGACCCGGGCCACTATAAATAGAGACTAGGTAGCCCGGTAGTGGAAGACGAGACAACCACCCCGCAAACACATCTGCAAGGTAGCACACCTCTGTACTAGTTCATCCACAAACCTCCTCGTGAGGCAATCCACCAAAGGCAGGAGTAGGATTTTACGCCTCGCGGCGGCCCGAACCTGGGTAAACTCTTGTGTGCTATCTTTTTCCTCGCCATCGTGCGGGGTTATCGTGTTGTGAGCTTGGAAGGGGCGAAGCTGTTGGGGAATCTTCGCACACGCCCCTGGGTTCGAAATCCTTAGGGTTTTGCGGAGCCCAAAATCCGACATTTGGCGCGCCAGGTAGGGGCGTGTCGGGATCCTCACTCAAGCTTCGCCTCGCCACTGCTCGGTGCTTCCATGGCCAAGGGACGCCGAGCCTGCGCCGAACGACGGGCTGCCCGCGTCTCTCGGGCGATGCCACCAGACCTCGGCTTCCCGCGTTGCTCCGCTCCTCTGTCAGAAGGCGCTGACTCCAGCCCGGCCCTGGGTAGGCACCAGGGGCTTTCGCCCTCGCCAACCACGCAACGCGCTCTCGCCGCCCTGGCCCTCCGCAGCGTCCATGTCGCGGCATCATCACCCCAGGCTCACCGTGACTCTGCACGCGGGTGAATCGTGCTCCTCGTGGCTCGTGAGCCGCGGCCTTTCCGCATTGCTCGCGGGCGCTACGACAGCTGGATGTGCCGCGCGGCCGTGCGCGCCACCACGACCGGGGAGGCCCAGACGCTTCCCTATGGGACGACCCAGGAGGCCCCCGTCCGTGAAGCCGCTCAACCAACCGCCGAGATGCTGAGGACGTGCGGACGCACAGGAGAAGCGTGTCGTGACCCGCACACGCCGGGAGTATGGCCCGGCTCATTGGGCGCGCAGGAGTTAGCCCCTGGCGCAGACGGGGGCCGACGGGAGCTGCCAGCCGCTTGGAGTAGGCGCCGCAACGCGACTCCCAGCATGGCCGGCGCATCAGGAGAGGGCGCCCAGCGGCTTGTCTACACCGACACCCGGGGGCTTGCACAACTCTACGACGCCCATGTTGGCAAGCGCCCAGGACATGATGGGAGCAGCACCAACCACCACGACAACAGGAGAAGCGTATGCGACCCCGCGAGCGGCTTTCGTCTGGGCTGGTACGAGCAGCCTCACGAAGGCGGCTGGCGGGGCCGGCCTCATGAGGATGCCAGGCACTGGCAACCCCGTGGGGCGTGTCCATTGGTGAGGGGCTACCCTTGGCGAGCGCCTGGGTCCGTGGACCGGGGGTCGCCTGCCTGGAGACGGAGGGTGGAACATACGCCCATGTCCCCAGGCAGGGTGACGCCAGCCTGGAGACGGAGGGTGGAACACACGCCCATGTCCTCAGGCCAGGTGCTCCCAACCTGTAGACGGAGGGTGGAACACACGCCCATGTCCTCAGGCCGGGTGCCCCCTGTTAGGGGACGGAGGGTGGAACATAAGCCCATGTCCCCTGGCAGGGCGACTCCTACCCAGAGACGGAGGGTGGAACACACGCCCATGTCTCCGGGACAGGTTTCGCTCAACCAGTGGCAAGAGCTCGCGTACTCACCCATGTCCCCAGGCCCGGTGCGGCCCGCCCGGGGACAGGCGGTGCGGTACCTGCGCGGAGCTCCTGGGCACCCTGGCGAGGCACGCTGGGGTACCGCCTTGGGCGTCCGCCTCGCACGTGACGGAGGGCGCCTGCGCCGAGCCCCGCCCGCGGCACAGGGGGCTGCGGCGCCGCTACAACAACGACATCCGTCCCCGGGCTTCGGAGAGCCCGGGGACCTGCTCCGGAATGGGCCCTCCCTGCGAAGGGCGTGGGGGGCTCACCCCACGCTCGAGGGCCCGTTCGGTACCTATCCCACGTCGCCGCATCGTGCTTGGGGGCTGGGAGCGGCCTCCATGACAGGGAGGCATGGAGCTCTCAGCGCACCCCCAAGCCCAACCCGTGACACTCTCACGTAATAATGAGTGGGCTGTATACGCCCGGAGCCCCCCAAGGACACGGAGGGGTTCCATCCCACGCCCAAGTGGAAGCCCCATGCTCCGCGCTGGCGGACAGCACTGCCCCCCAATGGCTATGCCCACGCAACGTGGAAGCCCTACGCTCCGCGCTGGGGAGAACACGAAGACGAAGACTAGTCTAAATGACGGACGCGGCTGTTCTTTGCCCGTTCTTGTATTCGAATTTGCCATTTTCTGGAATAAAACTTGAAGTTCTTGTGAGTTTCTTCTGGAAATAAAAGGGAGGGGATCATTCTTTCTGCTAACGATTTATCGCTTGGGATCTCGCTTGCTTTGGGAAGTTCGGCATTTGTCGGGCCCCTCCGCTCTCGCGATCGACCCGAAGCGAAGGCTTGGCGCAGTGAGTGCGCTTTCGCGCACACCCTGCCAACGCACAAACACTCAGGCGCCCGCGAGGGGCGGTCATCCAGGCCGACAGGAGCTTTTGATGAAAACATACAACGTCGCGCACCATGCAACACGGGAGCATCCTCAGAGGTCCCTCCAAAAACACGCTCAAGCCGCCACTGGGCTGCGCTCATGACCCCGGCAGGCGAACACGAAGACTACTCATGGATACACGCCGTCGTCATCACCTACGTCGTCACCATCACTGCCGGCCTTGCGGTCCCCGGCTCCGCCATGACCCTCCGGCTCCTCGGAAGAAAATCCCGCGATCAAGTCCTCCACGTGGTCCTCCACCCACCCGGCGAGGGCGCCTCGGATCACCTCGGGCACCGGGGCAAGCACCGCCCCAAAGTCGAAGTGCGGATCAAGGCGAAGGAGGTGGTTGAAGACGTGCGAGGCCGCCCGGGCGAGGAGGTCACGGCGCTTCTCCTCCACGAGCTCGTGGATCCTCTCCGCACCCCCTCAAGGCACTCCACGACCCTGGAGAAGAAGCCCAGGTACCCCGCGACGTCTGGAACCAGGGGGCTCAAGATGCTCGCACCGTAGATGTCACTCAGGGCCCGGTTGGCCCTCTTCTCGAGGGACTGGAATATCAGGGAGCGCGTATGCTGGAGGCCGCGGGCACGATCCGCCTCGTCCGAAGCCTTCTTCGCAAGGGAAGCAACGCCCTTTACCTGCTTATAGAGGAAAGCTAGCTCGGCCTCGGCAGTAGCCTCGGCATCCATTGCGGCTTGCCCACGCCGCTCCTCTTGACCTAACCTTCTCTTGAGGACATCAACCTCGCCTTTCAGGTGGTCGCGTCGCTTGCAGTAACGGGACTCCTGGAGCTTCAGCTTCGCGTGGTAGTCCTGGAGAAGGGAACGCCAAGCCTCCGCCACCTTGTCGTCGACCTCCTCCTGGAATTTCGCCTCGCGGGAGGCAAGGGAGTCCTCAGCGAGGGACACCTGGTGTTCCCTCACCTCCAGCCTCTCATGCTCCAGACTTTGTTCCAGTGATTCCATCGTCAGCACCTCCTCGGGTATGCAGGGCCCCTTGCTGCCGGCGTGCGGCTCGGTCGTCATAGCGTCAAGAGCGGGCCTGTGAACCTGGATTCGCCTCTCAAGGGCGGCGTTGGAGGCTTCAAGTTCCTCCAGGCGTTCCTCCAAGGCCTTGCGTCGGCAGTCGGCGGCGTGGGCCTCCGCGAGGGCGCGGTCGCGGGCCTCCCTCGCCACGGCAAGGGACCCCTCGGCGATGGCGTGGGCGCGCTCGCGCTACAGGCGGCCGAGGTTGACGGCAACCTCAAGACGATGCCACTCGTACGCCAGGCGCTGGCGCTCTGCCTCGAGACAAGCGTCAGTGGTGATGAGCTCTGTCCCCAGGCGCCCCAGCGCACTCGCCACGATCTGGAGCAAACCATGCCGCACGGCGCTCCGGTCGCGTGCGAGCTCGAGGGCCCAACCGGGATCTCTGCTTTCCCCTGGGCCGGTCGGAAGGGCATGCGAGGGGCCACCTGGCCCTGACGCGCGCAGAGGGGCGGGGGGGCTCCCCCCTCCTCCCCCCGAGCGGAGGTCGCACCCCACAAAGGTATGTGCCGTCGCTCAAGGAGGGCCCTAAAGCACGGCGCGGCTGGTTTTCAGAGAAGACCACCAGCGGAGGGTGTAGCACCATCCTCGCGAGGTGAGGGCCGGGCATGAAGAAACTCGCAGGGAACTCGCGCGCAAGACCCTGCGGAGGCTGCGCAAGCTCGGGCACGGGCGCCTCGCCGCGGGGGGCCTCGAGGACTACGGGCACCGAGGCCACGATGGGCCCGGTCGCCTCAGCAGGCGGTGGTGACGTCGCGCCTTCTTCTTCAACATAGGGAAACCTGCGAAACAGAGATTCAGAACGAATACGTCAGGGAGACAGAGGGGGCTCGGACACTTACTCGTCCAAGGCGACCCAGTTCCTCTTCATTGGCACCCACGGCGCCGGGCGGTGGCTACCACCGAGCCTCTTCCTCTTCCGGCAAGCGCGGGGGCCCAGGGGCGGCGTGCCGGCGACTGGCCCCAGGCATCCGGCGGCGAAGATGGCGGCCGCCTCTGTTCTCGGGACGACACCTTCACTTCCGGGCGTGGCGTTGGCGACAGCCCGAGGGGCGGGCGACGTAGGGCGCCTATCAACGGCCAAAGGGGGCCTCACGGCCCCCGCACCCTCAGGACCCCCTGGCCTCGCGGCCATCGCGGAGGGATCATCCCGGGGGGGCGCCTGTACCGAGGGGAGGAGCGCCCACTCGTCGAAGCACGGCATCCTCCCGGCAAGCCCCCCCCCCCCCCCCCCCCCCCGTCCGGGTGGTTATACAGAGGAAGGCCGTTCCGGGGAAGCTCGTCCAGATCTTCGCCGGTTAGGCGACGGAGTAGCTCACGCAGCATGCTGGGAAGAAGAAAGGGGACCTGGAGCCGCATGGGGTCGCAAGGGCCCGCGAAGGTCCACATCGGGTGGAAATGGTGTTGAAGGGGAGCGATTCGCTGGCGGGAGAACTCCCTCACCACCATCGCCATTATCACGCCAGCCTCCCTTAGTTCCGCCAGCCTGACCAAGACGGGCGCGAGCCTGGGGTCATCAAGCTCCTCATTTCCCCACCCAGGGTGTGGTTTGGCGGGGACCGACGGGGGTTGGAGCAAGAAGCCGGCTTCAGCAGCATCTACATACACCCACTACCTCCGGAAACCTTCTGCGTTCGGTGAAAGCCGGGCATCGGGGGCCCCGCTGACCGTCACATCGGCGGCCCGCAGGGACACGCATCCACATCAATGCCCCCCGGGGTTCAACCGGAGGGAGAAGAAGTGACGAAGCAGGGCCACAGAAGGGGAGACGCCAATAAAGGCCTCACACAGGAATGCGAAGGCAGAGAGGAGGACAATAGAGACAGGGTCGAGATGAAGCGCATGAACCTGGTAGTGCGTGAGCACGGCCGAGAAGAAATCCGAGAACGGCGGCACCAGGCCGGAGAGCAGGGCGTGAAGGTGAAGGGAAATGCAAGTGGCCTCCAGCTCGGCTTGGGGCCACGAGCCCAGCCAGATCTTGGTCGCCCCCCCCCCCCTCGTTAGAGCCGGCGGCGACCGCTAAGCGGACCTTCTCCAATCCCTCAAGGTTGACCACTGAAGATCGGCCTAACGCGGGCTCTGGCGTCGGCACAGGTTCCGGCGCCTTCGAGGCCTCGCCCCCTCTCTTCTTGGGAGCCATGGCGGGCAGCCGAGACGGACGGGCGGGAGGTTCGGCAGAGAAGGAATGAGCCGCGGAAGGAGGGAGACGGGCCGCCTGATTGATGGGGAACAGTGATGGCTCGGAGGGGTGCGCCAGACGGTTTGTCAGCCGGGGCAATCGCCGAGGCAGCGCAAAGATAGTAGGCGCCCACGTCTCCCAATGCGCCACGCGTCAAGACGGGCCCGTAGGCGATTTGGGCCCACGGCGCTACGGTCCATCCTCCGTGGCTTCGCCCCGAAGCTAGCTCAAGCGCGCCTCGAGCCCGGGGGCTACTATCGGCGTTCTGGATACCAGGGTACCCAGACTTGCCTGCCTGCGGCCCAAGGCATGGCCCACCTCAACGACCAAGTACGGCCCAACGCGGCCTCACTCGACACAAGGCCCTCGCAAGACCCCGAGCTCGCGAGGGAAACTGCTCCAAGACCCGCGGGGAGATAGGCCTCCCCAGGCCTCCTCCTGAGCGGCGGAGACTCCTATGCAACACACGACCTCAGGAGGCCAAGGGTGAGGCCAGCCAAGCCGGGCGGGCGCCAGTGTGCCAGAGGGGACAGTTTCCCCTTTGGTGCAAAGGAGGCAGGGGTGCATGCGAGTCCCCAAAGCGCCAACCAAAGGTTTCTGCTTCGGTGCAATGAGACCAAGACCTCAAGCCCCGCAGGACGGACGTCATCACCGAGCCCACCACTGCATCACCATCGACCACTTTGCAGGCGAAGACCACCTTTCGTTAGGATAGGGTGTACTTCCTGTCCCCTTTCAAATTTGGCCGTTGTGGATCCCTTCCCGCCAATGCGATAAGGGAAGAGGACCCGGGCCGCTATAAATAGAGACTAGGTAGCCCGGTAGTGGAAGACGAGACAACCACCCCGCAAACACATCTGCAAGGCAGCACACCTCTGTACAAGTTCATCCACAAACCTCCTCGTGAGGCAATCCACCAAAGGCAGGAGTAGGGTTTTACGCCTTGTGGCGGACCGAACCTGGGTAAACTCTTGTGTGCTATCTTCTTCCTCGCCATCGTGCGGGGTTATCGTGTTGTGAGCTTGGAAGGGGCGAAGCTGTTGGGGAATCTTCGCACACGCCCCTGGGTTCGAATTCCTTAGGGTTTTGCGGAGCCCGAAATCCGACATTCCTATTGGCTCGATAAACCTTGGTTTCATAATTGAGGGAAATACTTACCCACTTTATGCTGCAATTACCTGTTCCTCTTCACGGAGAACCCAACGCAGATCACAAGTATCAGTGGCCATGGTGCCCACGTCCCAATGCCCTCCGGCCACCCCGAGCCCCGTGGCCGCACCTATAAAACCCCTTCAATGCCCTTGTCTTTTTGCCCCACGTCGCGCCGGACATCATCGTCAGGCTGCCTCGCTGTGCACCACCTCGTCCGCCACTGACCTAGTTTTTCCACGGCCAAATTCCGATGACCCAGAGCCCCACTCGAACCACCGACGCCACCACTGCGTCCACTTGACCCGTGCGCACCCCGTGAACATCCCCGTCGAACCCGAGGTCCCCTGCAACCCCGACGCTGATGGAGCTCGAAGCCAACCGCCATCATCGTTGCGTCTCCGACGACCACCGGAGGTATCTGAGCCCGCCGTCTTGTCCACTAGTTTTGCCTTGACCCCGCGCACGTACTGACCAAGCCACGTGTCCACTAGCTTTGGCCATCTCTGTCGACCCCAGCGCCACCACAGGACCCACGATGACGAGCCGCTTCGATCCGTGCCCTCCTCCGCATCGGAAACCCCTTGGAACGCCGCCTCCATCGAGCCCAAGCGCCGCGCCCACGTCCCCGCGTTTTCCGAGGACCCTCCAACGAGATTCCCGCATGCTAAACGCGATGAGCTTCTCTGCCATTCCATCAAGATCCTGGGGCTAGGAATATACCACTTAAGTCCCCAAAGGGGTACGCACTCACATCCGTTAGATCCAGATCACACACACCACATTAGATGATTTAAAACGAATCGGTATCAGCCAATCAAATCACGCCACGTGTCCAACCTTATCCACAACATTATCGAGAACGGATTTGTTTAATTAATTTGAATTGACAGTTTTGTAGAAAAGCCCCTGGATATTAAATCAATCATAACTAATTATTTGTAAGTCCAAATTGAGTGAAACTTTTTGCAAAATGACCCTCGTGAAATGGACTTTCACATAAGCCAATTTTTTTTTTATTTGAATGATCTAATATTCAAATTCAAATAGAATGAATTCAGATTCAAATAGGCCACAACTTGCAATTTACAAATCCAAATTAATTGATTCTTTTTTGCAAATTGAACCTAGTTAGATATAATTTCATCCTAGCTATTGTAGTCTAACTTAAAAAATATAGGATTTGAATATGGTTAAACAATAGAAGTAATTCAGATAGAAATTAAACCTAATTAGGTTTAACTATGAGTTAAAAAATTAATAAAGGAATTATGTCACAACTAGTTCAGAAGCATAAAGTGAAATTTTGTAATAAATATTTGGATTATTATTTGACTTTAGGTACTTCCAATCTATACCTAATAATAAATCACGGATTGTTTCTGGCAGTACGTCATGTAAATTACCCCTAAAGTTGCACAATATTACCCACCAATGCCACCTATAAGTGACAAAAAATGTTTCAAACAGGAAAATCCCCTGACTGGGCTGACCCATGTAGGAACCTCCTATATTGCGCTATGGGCAATGGTATAAGACGCAGCGCACCATTTGGGCTCGCCCATGTCCCACTCCCTGCTTTTTAAATTTATTTTTCATTCTATATTTTTATATTTACTTTTCGTTTTTTACTACTTTAAATAATTTGGGACTTCAAAAAAGTTCAGATTTTTTTTAAATGTGCATTTTGAAATAAAATGCTTAGTAAATCATAGATGTTTGTGGATTATAAAATATTCACGATTTTGTACTAAAATGTTTGCTTATTCAAAAAATGTTCAAAATTTTGAAAATAAATGTTTGGGAAATAAAAAAGTGTTCATCAAATTTTTTAAAGTTCGTGTATGAAAACTGTTAATAAAATTGAATAAAATTCCACTAATTCAAATAATGTTCCTGAATGGAAAAATATCTTGAAAATTTAAAAACTCTTCATGACTTATAAAATAGTTTATTCATTCATGAAATGTTAGCTATTTCAAAAATGATCATGCATTAAGAAATTTTTTGTTTAAATCAAAATTAAATTCGTCAAATCAAAAAATGGTTGCGAATTTCCAAAATATGTTCCAGCAAATTTTAAAAAAATATTTGTCGATTCTACAAATGTTCGCCAATTCATGAAAAATGTTTAAATAAATATTCACAATTTTTAAAAAGTTTGCAAATAGAATAAAATGTTTGAAAATTTTGTAAGTATTCACGAATTGGAAAAATGGTCGCAATTTCAATTATGTGCACGAGTTTAAAAAAATGTTCATGATTACGCGAAATTGAGATTATGAATGTGTTCATGACCATTGAAGTTATGATTTTTTTCTGTTGCAACGCACGGGCCCTTTTGCTAGTAATATTTGAATTTAATTCAAACCTAGTTTGAATATGACTTTGAAACCCTAGGTTTAATCTGAATAATATTTCAATATGGTTTAGCAAATTGAAGTAAACCAAGTAGTTGTTTTGGAGTTAATGATTGACTATTACGGAAAGATGTACTCAAATTAATTTAGTTCAAAACCAAACTTGTTTGAAAAGTATTTGAACCCTAGTAGCTCATTTTGGATTTATATTTGACTTTAGTTAAACTAAAATCAAATAGATGAACTATAGTAGATGTATTGGACTATATTTAAGTTTACTTTAAGATTTATTTAATAATATTCTTTCGTAATTATATTGGATTTGAATCCGACTTTAGGAAAGACAATTAAGTATGAATGAGTTAGGTTGAACCACCTAGTAAATTATGAAATAATTCATGATTCAAATTAATTTGGTCAAACCTAATTAAATTGTGTACTCGATTCAATTGAACTCAAATAGGATGAACCCTAATTAAAATCCAACTTGAATTGGAAGCAAGACCAAGTTCTCATTTTCAGTCCTTAGTGTATTCAAGCTCATGAAAGGTTAACAAGTTTGAATAGTCATTCAAACTTGAACATGAACTTCGATATCCAAGATTCATAGACCATGAGTCTGTTATTAAGATCCTTTGACTGGATCCGACAACCACAACTTGACACGAGACTTGACATCACATACTTCCTATGTGATGGATCTTTACTTGAAACTTGCATGTGAACATTGTTGTCACATGTATTCCAAGTGACAACCACTATGTTATTTTCCAAACTCTTATGAGTTAACTCTGGCACATGATCTCACAGCATAATGACACTGACACCATGCACAACACTTGTTGTTTGTTTGTTTGTATTGTATGATTGTTTATGATTGCTCTTTATTTATGATAGATTTTTACGGAGAGCGAAGAGTCACTTGATCAAGGTTGTGAGATTGAAGAACTGCCAATACCAGACAAGTGGAACCTTTTATCATAACCTATATTTTCTTGCATTGTAGTTGCTTTCAACTAGGAATCCCCTATAAGATTTTACTTTGAGCTTGACAGAACCCAGTAGAATAATTGTAGGCCCATCATACCCTGACCTTGTAACAAACGAGTAGATGCTTAGCCGCTATAACATGGATTGAGAAACACCAATTAGTATTCCACCATACAACCTCATAGCTGACTACTTAACTACTACCTAAATAATGAATCGATATGGGTGGACTGGCTTTGATTGGGTCATTGGACTGTAGCCACCCAAGTATCAAAGGGATTGTACGAGTTCAAAGTTGAGTAGCTTCCATGTGTGACCATGAGACAATATAGGCTATGTATGGACCAAGTAAGTTGTGGGAACCCTCCCGCGACAGACCAGCAGATGTAGCATTTGCGTGTAGGTCGAACTCAGTCTATCATTTCTGAGAGGGAGACTACTTCCGAGAAGTCTTGTCTTGATCTACCTAGCTACTTCAAAAGTGAAGTTTAGTAGCAGGAAGATGTGATCGGGAATCACGGGTAAAGTACACAAACCTCTGCAGAGTGTATAAAATTGATCATGATTAGCCGTGCCCCCATTTACGGACAACTTTTGAGCAACTCATCTGAGAATTTTCAGATTGATATCATCACCTCTTCTAATAAAATCAATGGGTTGAACTAATGGGGAGTGTGGAGCTGATCTCAGAGGACTGGAGAACCCAGGGTCTCTGGAGAAAGGCTTGGACCAACTCAGATGGCTGGCGTGATACCAGTAAAATTATCTGGGGGACTGGTTGAGGGCAGAAGTGTGATGCAGAGGCCCACATACTCAAATGCTTCTTTAGGACTACCGCGTGATAAAGTATGTCTAGGATTACCGTGTGATACGGTATATCCAACTATTAGAGTGGACCACTATTACAAAGAAAGGAAAACTATTTTTTGCGCAAAGGAAAACCACACCAATTTGCATGTTTATGTTCCAACAAGCCAATCATGTTGAAGCTTGCCAATACATCCAATGTATTGACCCTTGTGGCTGCAATGTATCATGATGCAGGTCTGCCTAAAAGGTACAAAGTAGGGTTACGACGCTATACTCAATTCTTGCCTGTGAGTTGATGGACGCCACAAGACTAGAACATTATCTCCGCTGCATGAATGTGTTGTAAGCTATCCCATGAGCTAAGCAGGTGTATATTGTAAAGCACTGGATCTTCGATGTAAATACTATGACATCTGATGTATTCTTGGTATTTCATCGTCGACTGTGTGTGTCAGCTATTGATCGAGGGACTGACACAGTAATCTTAGAGATTCGGGACCCTCTCAGGGACCGGGTCGTGACATGCATGTTGGATAGTGGTCGAGGGGTGGATAAATAGTAGTAGAAGAAGAATCGTTTCGGTCTACTTGCCATGGACATAATGCCTATATATTGATTATGCCATGAATATCGTCGTAATTATTCGCTTTTCTATCAATTGCCCTACAGTAATTTGTCTACCCACCATTGCTATGTCATGAGAGAGATGCCTCTGGTGAAATCTATGGCCCCCGGGTCTATTCACTTCATATTACTAAAACCCTAAATTACTTGCTGCAATTTTTTCCTTTTATTTTGTTTTGCAAATTATCTATCTACCACTATCGGGATTAATCTTTGAAATTAACGAGTATAAGGGGTTTGACAACCCTCTTGCCCGTGTTGGGTGCAAGTATTTACTTGTGTGTGTGCAGGTACCGTTCACCATTCTTTTGCGTGAGTCTCTTATTGGTTCGACAAACCTTGGTTCTTAACCGAGGGAAATACTATCTGCTACTATAATACATCACCCTTCCTCTTCAGGGAAATCCCACCACCTACCACAAGTAGCAACCCTCAAGAATTAGGACGAAGTTAGTGGGCTGACCCACTCACTCCCTGCTTGCACACGGCTCATTTGTAATCATAGTCCGTATGGGCCCCAAAAGAGTGCCAATTCAGCCCGTGACCAGCCCGTTGTGTATTTGTCATCATTGCGGCCCATGGTCACTGCTATTTGCGAGTTGCGTTGGGATTTTCCCCGAAGAGGAGAGGAGATGCAGCACAGTAGAGATAAGTATTTCCCTCAGTGAGAACCAAGGTTAGCAAACCAATAGGAGAACCAAGCAAATTCCCTTCAACAACACCTACACACACAAAACCAAACACTTGCACCCAACGTGGGCAAGAGGGTTGTCAAGCCCCTTGAACTCGTTACTTGCAAGGATTAAATATTGATAGAAATATATATTGTAAAAGCAAAATAAAATAAAAGTAAATAAAATGCAGCAAGGTATTTTTGGAGTTTTTGTATTTATGTTTAAGTAGACCCAGGGACCATAGTGTTCGCTAGAGGCTTCTCTCTTGAAAATAGCATACAGTGGGTAGACAAATTACTGTTGGGCAATAGACAGAATTGCGCATAGTTATGACATGTTATTCACGGCAATGATCATGTATATAGGCATCACGTCCATAAACAAGTAGACCAAAACGATTCTACATCTACTACTATTACTCCACTTCGAGATCGCTTCTATGCTTGCCTCTCTAGGTATTAAGTTCATAACAAACAGAGTAATGCTTAGAGCAAGGTGACATGATGTAGAAAAAATAAGACAAGCAATTGATACGTCTCCAACGTATCTATAATTATTGTTCCATGCTGACATATTATCATTCTAGGATACTTTTTGAGCACAAATTTACCAATTTATATTATTTTTGAGCACTAACCTATTGACCCAGTGCCAGTTCCTGTTTGCTGCGTGTTTTTTACTTTTCAGGTTTACAGTACCAAACGAAGTCCAATTGCCCTGAAACTTTTTTATGATTTTTCCTAGACCAAAAGAAGACCTGGAAGCTTCAGGAGAAGACTGGAGGCCGCACGAGGGCCCCACAAGCCAAGAGGGCGTGCCCAGGGGGTGGTCACGCCCTGATGGCTTGTGCCTCCCTAGCGTCCCTCCTGACCCCGTTCTCTGGCCTATAAATTCACATATATTCCAAAAACCATAAAGGGCATCCTGAAACTCTTTTTCCGCCGCCGCAAGTCTTTGTTCCGATGGGATCCCATCTGGAGCTCCGTTCGGGCACCCTGCCGGAGGGGGGATCGATCACGGAGGGCTTCTTCATCAACCTTGCTGCCCTCATGATGATGTGTGAGTAGTTCACCACAGACCTACGGGTCCGTAGTTAGTACCTATATGGCTCTCTCTCTCTGTCTTTTGATCTTCAATACAATGATCATCGTATCTTCGCTTTGATCTATCCGATGTAATTCTTTTGTATGGTGCGTTTGTTGGGATCCGATGAATTGTGAGTTTATGTTTAGATTATTCATGAAAAGTATTTGAGTCACCTCTGATATATATTATGATTCTTTAGTGCATGATCATTATAGCTTCGTAATTCTCTCCGATCTATTGAAATAGTTTGGCCAACTAGACTGATATTTCTTTAGTGAGGGGTGCGTTGTAGTGGGTTCAATCTGGTGGTGCTCTATATCCCAGTGACAGAAGGGGACAAGACGTGTGTTTGTATTATTGCCACTAAGGATAAAACGATGGGGTTAGTTCATATTAATTGAATCTCTTTGTCTACATCATGTCAATGTTCTCCAAGCATTACTCTGTTTTACATAATACTCTAGATGCATGTTGTATAGCGGTCGATGGGTGGAGTAATAGTAATAGGTGCAGGCAGGAGTCGGCCTATTTGCTTATGGACGTGATGCCTATATACACATGATCATTGCCATGAATATCGCATAACTATGCGTTTTTCTATCAATTGCCCAATAGTAATTTGTTTACCCACTGTATGCTTACTTTCATGAGAGATGCCACTAGGGAAAACTATGGCCCCCGGGTCTATTCACCTATATATTTATAAACGCTACAATACCTTGCTGCCATTTATTTGTTTTTATTTTATTTTGCAATTTCCAATTATCTACTATTATCTACACACTTCACTTGCTTGCAAATAACGAGATCAAGGGGATTGATAACCTCTCTTGCCCGCATTGGGTGCAAGTTGTTTCCTCTTTTGTGTGCAGCCGCTGGAGACGGTTGTGGATTGATATTCCTATTGGTTTGATAAACCTTGGTTTCATAACGGAGGGAAATACTTATCCGTATTGTGCTGCAATTACCCGTTCCTCTTCACGGAAAACCCAACGCAGATCACAAGTATCAGGAAGGATTTTTGGCGCCGTTGCCGGGGAATATCATCAGCAACTATCAAGTAACTTCACATAAATTATCATCCACTTGTTCTTATTTTTATTTGATGTTATATTTAGCTTGCTTCATAAAAATCAAAAATACAAAAATAATTATATTTGCTTGTTACTAGTTTACTTATTTGCTTACTAGTTTGCTTGTCTTGCTTGTTACTTTGCTCGTTCGTTCACCATGTCTCAAGATACTACTAAGTTGTGTGACTTTTCAAATACTAATAACAATGATTTTATTAGTACTCCTATTCCACCCGCCGCTAGTGAGGATGCTTTTGATATTAATGCTGCATTGCTAAATCTTGTCATGAAAGATCAATTTTTGGGAAGTCCTAATGAGGATCTCGCTGCTCATCTTAATACTTTTGTTAAACTTTGTGATATGCTAAAGAAAAAGGACATGGATAATGATGTTGTGAGATTAAAATTATTTCCTTTTTCACTAAGAGATAAAGCTAAGGCTCGGTTTTCATCTTTACCATGTAATAGTATTGGAACATGGGATAAGTGTAAAGATGTTTTTATTGCCAAGTATTTTCCTCTTGCTAAGAGCTCCCTTAGAAATCAAATAATGAATTTTAAAAAACATGATCAAGAACATGTTGCACAATCTTAGGAGAGAATGAAATTGATGATTAGAAATTGTCCTACTCATGGGTAAAACTTGTGGATGATTATCCAAAATTTCTATGCTGGATTAAACTTTGTGTCTAGAAATCTTCTAGATTCTGCTGCAGGTGGTACCTTTATGGATGTGACCTTGGGAGACGCAACAAAAATTGTGGACAAAATCATGACAAATTATTCCCAATGGCATACCGAGAGAGCTCCAACTAGTAAGAAGGTAAATTATATCGAACAAATCGCTACTTTGAGTGAAAAAGTGGATGCTCTTATGAATATGGTTGTTAGCAAAAATACTCATGTTGATCCAAAAGATATGAATTTGTATACTTTGATTTAGAAAAATAATGATGCTATTGATGTGAAATTTATCTCGCGAAATAATTTCAACAACAATGCTTATAGAGGAAATTTCAATGCTAGGTCGTATCCCGGTAACTCCTCTAAAAAATTATGGCAACTCTTATGGTAATTTTTATGGAAATTCTTATACCAATGCTAATATGATACCCTATGATCTTGAGAACACAATTAAAAAATTTATTAGTTCTCAAAAGATTTTAAATACTATGGTAGAAGAAAAGTTGCATACAATTGATACATTGGCTAAAAACATGGATAAAATTGCTCTTGATGTTGAAACTCTTAAAGGTAAATCTTTGCCACCCAAGCATGATTTTAATGAGACTATTAAATCTATACAAATATATATTAATGAAAGTAAGGAGAGGACAGTTAAGTTGAAAGCTAAGCGGGAATTCTTAGAAAAGGCTCTTCCACCCGATTTTTACCGGAATCATGATGAAGATCTTAAACTGATTGGTACTTCTCCTATTGAATCTTTGTTTACTTCTCTGAATATAAATTATAAAGGGAATGGAGATGAGTCAACTTTAGCTAGTGAGCGTCCCGCTTGCTTGGAGGGTGATGATTTTAATGCTAAAACTGAAAAAAAAGTGAGTTTGTAGAGGTAAAAACTTTAACTAGTGATGTGCCCACTATCTTGGATTACAAGGACTTTAATTATGAAAGTTGATCTTTAGTAGAATGTATTTCCTTGTTGCAAACTATTATTATCTCACCCAATTCTTATGAACAAAACAAGGCTTTCACTAACCATATAGTGGAAGCGATGATAAAAGCTTATGATGAGAAACTTGAACTTGAAGTTTCTATTCCTAGAAAATTGCATTATGAGTGGGAACCTACTATCAAAATAAAGATCAATAAATACGAATGCAATGCTTTGTGTGACCTTGGTGCTAGTGTTTCAACTATACCTAAAACTCTTTGTGATGTGCTTGGTCTCACCAATATTCAAGATTGTTCCCTAAACTTGCTTCTTGCGGATTCTACCATTAAACAACCTTTAGGTAGAATAAATGATGTTATTATTATTGAAAATAAGAATTATGTGCCTGTAGATTTCATTGTGCTTGATATTGATTGCAATCCTACTTGTCCAATAATACTTGGAAGACCTTTCTTACGAACTATAGGTGCAATTACTGATATGAAAGAGGGAAACATAAGGTTCCAATTCCCATTAAAGAAAGGGATGGAACACTTCCCTAGGAAGAGAATCAAACCACCATATGAATCAATCATGAGAGCTACTTATGGGTGGAGTGTCAAAGATGACAATACTTGAAACTATGCATTATGCCTAGCTAGGGGCATAAAACGATAGCGCTTGTTGGGAGGCAACCCAATAGTTATCTTTATTTTTGCTTTTTTACTTTCTGTTACAGTGTGATAACATGATTTTTGCCTCTGTAATGATTGTGTTCTTATGTTTTAATTAGTGTTTGTTCCAAGTAAAGCCTTTGGGATGACTCACAAGCTGAGTAGAATTGATACGGTGCAAAAACAGAAACTTTGACGTCCAGTGCAGAATTTCTCTGATTTTACTGGAACGTATTTTTGATCTGAATTTTTTATAAATTATTGCTATAAAAACTTTTGAGGTTGTCCTAAGTTTTCAGAATTTTTAGAGTTACATAAGTATAGATTATTTACAGATCTTTACAGACCGTTTTGTTTTAGACAGATTCTGTTTTTGCTTGCATAGTTTGCTTGTTTTGATAATGCTATGGATTGTATCGGGGGGTATAAGCCATGGAGAAGTTAGAATAAAATACCTATTATGCAATAATGAAATATGATTCAATTTATAACAGTACCTAAAGTATTTGATATGTTTCTTATACTAACGGATCGCACAAAGTTTTGTTGAGTTTTATGTGATTGAAGTTTTCAAGTTTTGGGTGTTATCACGATGGACGAAGGAATAAGGAGAGGCAATATCCTAAGCTTGGGTATGCCCAAGGAACCCCAAGGTAATATTCTAGGAAGACTCAAGCATCTAAGCTTGGGGATGCCCCGAAGGCATCCCCTCTTTCATCTCAATCCATCGGTATGTCACTTGGAGCTATATTTTTATTCGTCACATGATATGAGTTTTGCTTGGAGCGTCATTTGCTTTTGTTTGATTTTATTTTTAGTTTTCCACAATCATCATTTTGCTGGACACACCTATTTGAGAAAGACACACCTTCATCATAATTTATTAGAATACTCTATGTGCTTCACTTATATCTTTTGAGCTTGGCAGTTGCTCTAGTACTTCATTTATATATTTTTGAGCATGGTGGCGTATAGATTTTATAGAAATAATTGCACTCTCGTACTTCACTTATATTTGTTTGAGAGTTAATAAATAGTGGAGGAAATTTGCATGGGTCAGAAGACTAGTCAAGAAATAATAGGTATTCAATGAGTGATAATCAAAACCATCATGTAGCACATATAAGAGAAATTGTGGGTTAATGATATTGATGTGGTAACGTGAAAAAAGTGTGAGTTCATCATTGTTGATTCGTAGGAGTATCGGTATTAAGAGGTGTTAATTTTCCATTCGTCTAAATATTAAAAAGGCATGGTGGGGATGTGTGAGCATTTCTATTCCTCGTTGAAATCCTAGTGTTGTTTCGGGTCGGAGGCGCGCGATGGTTAACTCCTCCCAACCTCCTCCCTCGGGGCATGCGAGTGGTACTTTAATTTGTGATAAACTAATAAAACTTTGCAATAAGTATATGAGTTCTTCATGATTAATGTGAAACCATGGACATACGCAATCTCACCACCTCATATTTTGCTAGCCTCTTCGGTACCGTGCATTGCCCGTTCTCACCTCGAGGACCGGTGCAAACTTCGCCGGTGCATCCAAACCCCGTGACATGATACGCTCTGCCACACATAATCCTAATTATATCTTCCTCAAAATAGCCACCATACCTACCTATTATGGCATTTCCATAGCCATTCCAAGATATATTGCCATGCAAATTCCATCGTCACATCATATGACTAGTCCGTTTATCATCATATTGCTTTGCATGGTCATATAGAGCTGACATAGTATTTGTGGCAAAGCCACCGTTCATCATATTTTTGATACATGTCATGCTAGATCATTGCACATCCTAGTACACTGCCAGAGGCATTCATATCGAGTCATATTGTTTCATA
This sequence comes from Elymus sibiricus, assembly GCA_039707655.1. Classification (NCBI taxonomy): domain Eukaryota; kingdom Viridiplantae; phylum Streptophyta; class Magnoliopsida; order Poales; family Poaceae; genus Elymus; species Elymus sibiricus. Next base: position 199,497,804 of record CM077663.1, on the reverse strand, counting down.
GTTCTTCATATCAAGTTTTCATATTGAGTTGTAAGTAAATAAAATTGTGATGATCATCATAATTAGAGCATTGTCCCAGTGAGGAAATAAAAATGGGGGAGGCCAAATGAGCCCACCATAAATAAATAAAAAAATGAAAAAAATGAGAGAAATAGAGAGAAGGGACTTTGCTACTATCTTTTACCACACTTGTGCCTCAAAGTGGCACCTTGTCCTTCATATAGAGAGTCTCAGATTATGTCATTTTCATATGCTAGTGGGAATTACTTTTTCATTATTATAAACTTGGCTTGCATATTCCGATGACGGGCTTCCTCAAATGCCCGAGGTATTCATGAGCAAGCAAGTTGGATGCACACTCCACTTAGCTTCATTTGAGCTTTCATACACTTATAGCTCTAGTGCATCATTTGCATGGCAATCCCTACTCCTTACATTGACATCTATCGATGGGCATCTCCATAGCCCATTGCTACGCCTAGTTTGTGAGATTTTCTTCTCTGCTTTTACCCCTTTGATATCTACCACCATACTCTATTCCACCCATATTCTATGTCCAATGTTTCACGCTCATGTATTGCGTGAAGAATAAAAAGTTGATGCACTTTGAAAAATTACGATCCAATTGCCTGACTTGGACACCGTGGTGTTTGACATTTGTATTAATGTGGTGAAGACGGAGCCATGCCTTGCTAATACTGTAAGATGAATGGGGGTAAACATTCTTTTAGGATCGTATACTTTGAAAGATTGATGATTTTGTTGCTTGTGCCTATAAATATTACTATGTTGATGTTTGTTAATTCATCGTTTCTCAATGAGCATACCTGCAAAAGGTTACATATTGGGTAGCATGTCATATCAAAAATTCTGTTTTTACCATTTACCTACTCGAGGATGAGCGGGAATTAAGCTTGGGGATGCTGATACGTCTCCAACGTATGTATAATTTTTTATTGTTCCATGCTGACATATTATCATTCTAGGATACTTTTTGAGTAATAATTTACCAATTTATATTATTTTTGAGCACTAACCTATTGACCTAGTGCCCAGTGCAAATTCCTGTTTTCCGTGTGTTTTTTACTTTTCAGGTTTACAATACCAAACGAAGTCCAATTGCCCCGAAACTTTTTTATGATTTTTTCCGGACCAAAAGAAAACCTGGAAGCTTCGGGAGAAGACCGAAGGCCGCACGAGGGGCCCACAAGCCAACAGGGTGTGCCTAGGGGGGTGGTCGCGCCCTAATGGCTTGTGCCTCCCTGGCGGCCCTCCTAACCCCGTTCTCTATCCTATAAATTCACACATGTTCCAAAAACCCTAAAGGTCATCCCGAAAATCTTTTTCCACCGCCGCAAGTCTGTGTTCCGATGGGATCCCAGCTGGAGCTCCGTTTCGGTACCCTGCCGGCGGGGGGATCGGTCACGGAGGGCTTCTTCATCAACCTTGCTGCCCTCATGATGATGTGTGAGTAGTTCACCACAGACCTACGGGTCCGTAGTTAGTACCAAGATGTCTCTCTCTCTCTTGATCTTCAATACAATGATCATCGCATCTTCGCTTTCATCTATCCGATGTAATTCTTTTGTACAGTGCGTTTGTTGGGATCCGATGAATTGTGGGTTTATGTTCAGATTATTCATGAAAAGTATTTGAGTCACCTCTAGTATATATTATGATTTTTAAGTGCATGATCATTATAGCTTCGTAATTCTCTCCGATCTATTGAAATAGTTTGGCCAACTAGATTGATATTTCTTCAGTGAGAGGGGTGCGTTCTAGTGGGTTCAATCTGGCGGTGCTCTATATCCCAGTGACAGAAGGGGACAAGACACATCATTGTATTGTTGCCACTAAGGATAAAACAATGGTGTTAGTTCATATTAATTGAATTCTCTTTGTCTACATCATGTCAATGTTCTCCAAGCATTACTCTGTTTTACATAATACTCTAGATGCATATTGGATAGCGGTCGATGGGTGGAGTAATAGTAATAGGTGCAGGCAGGAGTCAGCCTATTTGCTTATGGACGTGATGCCTATATACACATGATCATTGACGTGAATATCACATAACTATGCGCTTTTCTATCGATTGCCCAATAGTAATTTGTTTACCCACCGTATGCTTACTTTCATGAGAGATGCCACTAGGGAAAACTATGGCCCTCGGGTCTATTCACCTATATATTTATAAGCGCTATAATACCTTGCTGTCATTTATTTGTTTTTATTTTATTTTGCAATTTACAATTATCTACTATTATCTACACACTTCACTTGCTTGCAAATAACGAGATCAAGGGGATTGACAACCCTCTTGCCCGCGTTGGGTGCAAGTTGTTTCCTCTTTTGTGTGCAGCCGCTGAAGACGGTTGTGGATTGATATTCCTATTGGTTCGATAAACCTTGGTTTCATAACTGAGGGAAATACTTATCCGTATTGTGCTGCAATTACCCGTTCCTCTTCACGGAAAACCCAACGCAGATCACAAGTATCGGCAATATGTTCAGATACCATTGTTTTATCATTAATGGAAACAATACGAATACGTGTCTTGTCCTCTTCTGTCACGAGGATATAGAGCACCACAAGATTAAACCCACTACAACGCACCACTCGCGTTGAAGATAAATACATCTAGTTGGTCAAACCAAACCGATAGATCGGAGAGAAATATGAAGCTATAATAATCATGCATAATAGAATTCAGAAAAGACTCAATTATTTTCAATGAATAATCTTATCATAAACCCACAATTCCTTGGATCCCAACAAACACACCTCAAAAAAATATTACATCGGATAGATCACCACGGGAATCACGGTGAACTTTGTATTGAACATCAAAGAGAAAGAAGAAGCCATCTAGGTACTAGTTAAGGACCCATAGGTCTGTGGTGGACTACTCACGCATCATCATGGAGCACCAAGGTTGATGTAGATGGCCTCCATAGTCGATTCCCCCTCTGGCAGAGTATCGGAAAAGGTCTCCAGATGGCGTCCCGTCGGAACATAGGCTTACGGCGGCGGAAAAAGTGTTTCGGGTGGCTCCCTGTTGGTTTTTTTATTTTAGAGAATTTATGGAGGTGGAATTAAGTCAGACGAAGCCACGAGGGGCTCACAAGGAATCAGGCGCGCCTACCCCTCTGGGCGTGCCCTGTTGCCTTGCCATCTCCTCGTCTCGCTTCTGGTCTTCTCCCGAAGCTTCCTGGGTCTCTTTTGTCCAAAAAAATCGTCAAAACGTTTCGTAGCATTTGGACTTCATTTGGTACAGATTTCCTGGAAAACCAAAGACAGGCGACAAACAGCAACTAGCACTTAGCACTGGGTTAATATTTATATCCCAAAAATGATGTAAAATAGCATATAATTGCATATAAAGTATCCTAGATTGATAATATAATAGCATGGAACAATAAAAAATTATAGATACGTTGGAGACGTATCAGTATCCCCAAGCTTAATTCTTGCTCGTCCTCGAGTGGGTAAATGATAAAAAAAATTGATGCGACATGTTACCCAACATGCAATCGCTTTTTAAGTATGATCATTGAGAAACGATGAACTAATTTATATCAACATAATAATATCCATAAGCATAAATAACATAATCATTACTTTTCAAAATATAGGATCCTTAAAGAATGTTATTCCCTACTCATTTTATCATATCAAGCATGGCATGACTCCATCTTCACCCCCATAAGTATAAATCATGAGCACCCCGGTGTCAAACCAGGCAATTAGATCGTACTTCTAACGCGCTTCAGCATTTTCAACTTCACGCAATACATGAGCGTGAACCATGGATATAGCATATGGGTGGAATAGAGTATGGTGATAGATATCAAAGGAGTCAAAGTGGAAAAGAAAGTCTCACATCAACTAGGCGGATCAACGGGCTATGGAAATGCCCATCAATCGATGCCAATGCGAGGAGTAGGGATTGCCATGCAACAGATGCACTAGAGCTATAAGTGTATGAAATCTCAATGGAAGCTAAGTGGACGTGCATCCAACTTGCTTCCTCATGAAGACCTCGGTCATTTGAGGAAGCCCGTCATCGTAATATACAAGCCAAGTTCTATATGTGATAGAGTGTATCATATCACAGGGTTTGGATGCACCCGCGAAGGTTGCACCGACTCTCGAGGTGAGAATGGGCAATGCACGGTACCGAAAAGGCTAGCAATGGAAAGGTGAGAGTGCGTATATCCATGGATTCACATTAATCATAAAGAACTCGTATACTTATCGTAAATCCTTATTAGCTCTCTCGAAGCAAAGTACTACCGCATACCCCTAGGAAGGAGGTTGGTAGGAGTTAACCATCGCACGCCCCTGATTCGAACAACATGATAGGATTTCGTTTTAGACATAAAAATGCTCACACATCATCACCATGCCATAGTTAATACTTAGATGAATAACAAATAACAAGCTTTAATTACCGATATTTGTATTAACCAATAGTTATGACATGTTACTCATGGCAATGATCATGTATAATAGGCATGACGTCCATACACAAGTAGACCGAAACGATTCTTTGTCTACTACTATTACTCCACTTCCAGAGCGCTTCTATGCTTGCCTCTCTAGGTATTAAGTTCATAACAAACAGAGTAATGCTTGGAGCAAGGTGACATGATGTAGACAAAATAAGACAAGCAATATGTTCAGATCTCGTCGTTTTATCCTTAATGGCAATAGTACAAATACGTGTCTTGCAGAGCACCTATGAGGTACAATCAGCGACTAAACATTGTAATTCAGGGTAGAAGAGATCCAGTCATGCTCACATCCAACATTAACTAGACTCAATGTATAAAAATGACAATAGCGCTCTCAGGACTGGTGCTTGAATGAGAAGATGGTGACTCAAAAATAAAAGTAAATAACATGAAAGTAAATTTGAAAGGTCCTTCGCAGAGGGAAGAATTGATTTGTAGAGGTGTCAGAGCTCAAGGTTTAAAACAGAGATGAAAGTATAATTTTGGGTGGTGTGCCTTTCCTGTCAACGTCCCGACAAAGGATTTTGGTATCTTCCATGCTAAACACGTTATCAGCGGTTCCCAGACGGAATTGCAAAGTTTAATACTCTCCACTATACATACACAAGCCATGGTGGGAATCTCAGCTTCAAGTATCTTTCTTTTATTAGTGACAATATCTTTCATATATTTAGCATAAGGAGGCATCTTCAAAATATCAGTAAAACGTGTTAGTAAAAAGACGGGCCTAAGCATTTCAACAAAGCACTCAAAATCCGCCTCGTCCTTATTTTTAGAAGGCTTACGAGGGAATGGCATAGGTTTTTGAACCCATGGCTCTCTTTCTTTACCATGTTTTCTAGCAATCAAATCCCTCTTATCATAACGTTTATTCTTAGGAGGTGGGTTGTCAAGATCAGTAGCAGGTTCTATTTCTACATCATTATCAGGTTCTTTTTCATTATCTAGTTGAGCATCAATATGAACATCATCATTATCATTAGGTTTTTCAACCATAGGTTCACTAGAAGCATGCAAAGTTTTATCAGTTTCCTTTTTCTTTTTCTTCTTAGATGAATTAGGTGCATCTTTATTAATGTTTTGAGAATCCTGCTCAATCCTTTTAGGATGTCCCTCAGGAAAAACAGGTTCCTAAGTCATTCTACCCCCTCTAGTAATAACTCTAACAACATGATCACTCGATTTATTATTCATTTCAGCAAGCAGATCATTTTGTGACTTAGCAACTTGTTCTAACTGAGTATGAACCATGGATGAATGTTTACCCAAACCTCTAACATCATTAGCAATTCTAAACATTAAGTCACTCAATCGATCAACCATCATGGCATTTCATTTTAATTGATCTTTAACAAACATATTGAAATGTTCTTGCTTAACAACGTGGTTGTCAAATTCATCCATGCATTGACTAGTAGTTTTATTATAAGCTATATCACCCTCATCAAATTTACGTTACCTCTACTACCTGTGTAGGGATATCGGGTCCATGTATTTCTTCAATAGGTGGTAACTTTTTGACATCTTTAGTTTTAATACCTTTTTCTTTCATAGATTTCTTGGCTTCTTGCATATCTTCTGGACTGGGGAATAGAATACCTATCTTCTTTTGAATTGGCACCGGCGGTGGTTCATGAAGTGTCCAATCATTGACATTCTTTAAGACATTATTCAATAGTTCTTCAGCCTGTCCAACAGTTCGATCCCTGAAAACACAGCTAGCACAACTATCTAGGTAGTCCCTAGATGCATCGGTTAGTCCATTATAAAAGATGTCAAGTATTTCATTTTCCTTAAGAGGATGATTAGGCAAAGCCTTAAGTAATTGGAGAAGCCTCTCCCAATCATAAGGGAGATTCTCTTCTTCAATTTGCATAAGGTTAAATATTTCATGTAAAGCATCTTATTTCTTATGAGCAGGAAAATATTTTTCAGAAAAGTGATGTATCATGTCCTGGGACTACGCACACAACCAGGAGCGAGAGTTTGAAACCACTTCTTAGCATCGCCCTTTAGTGAGAAAGGAAAAAAAAGCTTAAGGATGTAGTAGTAGCGAATTTTTCCTCATGAGCAAATAGGGTGGCAATATCATTTAATTTGGTAAGGTGTGCAACAACAGTTTCAGTTTCATAACCCTGAAAAGGATCAGATTCTACCAAATTAATTAACTCAAGATCAATAGAGAATTCATAATCCTTATCACTAACACACATAGGAGAAGTAGCAAATTTAGGATCATATTTCATTTTCTCCATCATAGATTTTTTCTTTGAGCTTATTCAGTAGTTTCTTAAGATCATCTCTATCACTACAAGCAAGAAAGTCCCTAGCTATCTCTCCATCCATAACATATCCATCAGGTACATCAGGCATTTCAATTCTAATAGGAGATCTAGGCATAATAGGTGAATCATAGTTCTCATCAATTTCAGCATTCTCAAGTTCTCTAGATTTATCAATTTGTTCATCGAGAAATTCACCTAGTGGCACTGTTTCATACAACAAAGTAGTGGCATCATCATGAGTTTCGTTTATAACAAAAGTAGCATCATCAATTACTTGCGACATATCAGAGTGAATAGCAGGTGGTGGTGTCGCGAGCTTACTCAAAACAGAAGGTGAATCAAGTGCAGAGCTAGATGGCAGTTCCTTACCCCCCCCCCCTCATCTTAGAGGGTATGATCTTGGTCTTAGCATCTTTCAGATTCTTCATAGTGATCAATGAAAATCCCAAGTGAACTCAATAAATAGAGCTGAGCAGCAACGGCACCAGAAAATAGTCTTGATAACCCACAAGTATAGGGGATCGCAACAGTCTTCGAGGGTAGTATTTCACCCAAATTTATTGATTCAACACAAGGGGAGTCAAAGAATATTTAAGAGTCTTAGCAGTTGAGTTGTCAATTCAACCCCACCTGGAATTTCTTTCTGCAATGAAGAATTTAGTGGCACAATAACAATAGTAACAGGAACAGTGAAAAGAAACAATTTATAGTAATTTAATAGCAGTAGTAGCAATAGTAACTTAGCGAAGATCATAAGCATTGGATCACTGATGGATATTTGTGTTGGATGACATTCATCATGTAACAGTCACAACCTAGAGCGACATAGAACTAGCTCCAATTCATCTATGTAATGTAGGCATGTATTCCGTATATAGTCATACGTGCTTATAATAAGAACTTGCATGACATCCTTTGTCCTACCCTCCCGTGGCAGCGGGGCCCAAAGGGAAACTAAGGGATATTAAGGCCCCCTTTTAATATAGAACCGGAACAAAGCATTAGCACATGGTTACTCCTCATACTACGGTCATTACCGGAGATTATCCCAACTTCTATCACTTTGGGGTCTACGGATCATAACACATAATAGGTGCATACAACTTACAAGATAGGATCCAAAACACTCTCATATTCATGAAAACGTAATAGGTTCAGATCTGAAATCATGGCACTCGGGCCCTAGTGACAAGCATTAAGCATAGCAAAGTCATAGCAACATCAGTCTAAGAACACAGTGGATACTAGGGATCAATCCCTAACAAATTGACTCGATTACATGTCAAATCTTATCCAATTCCATCACTGTCCACCAAGCCTAAAAAGGAATTACTCACTCCTGGTGGTGAGCATCATGGAATTGTTGATGGAGAAGGATTAGTGATGACGACGACGATGAATCCCCCTCTCTGGAGCCCCAAACGGACTCCAGATTAGCCCTCCCTAGGAAGAACTAAAGGTGGTGGCGGCTCCGTCTCGTAAAACACAATGAAAGTTTCTCCTCATTTTTTCTAGGGTAAAAGACTCCTTATATGAGAAGATGGGCACTGGAGGCTGGCCAGGGGGGCAATGAGCTCAGGGGCGCGCCCTGGAGGTAGGGTGCGCCCCCAGGCTCGTGGGCACCTGGTTGGTCCCCCTCTGGTATTTCCTCCGCCAATATTTTTTATATATTCTGAAAATAATCTTCGTCAATTTTCAGCTCAATCCGAGAACTTTTATTTCTGCACAAAAATAACACCATGGTAGTTCTACTGAAAACAACGCCAGTCCGGGTTAGTTTCATTCAAATCATGCAAACTAGAGTCCAAAACAAGAGCAAAAGTGTTTGGAAAAGTAGATACTTTTGGGACTTATTAGTGCTCTGCATTTATGTTTTGCGGTCTCAAAAAGGGCTAGCAAGATACCATTTTATAATTTTATATCATGGTTGTTTTGATAAGTGTTGGCATTGGAGATACCTTATTATTGCTCTCTAGTTGATTATGCCATGGCCATAAGTAAATATGAGATCGAAGTGTTATCATTAATGTGGTTAGTTCATAATCTTTGCAGAAAACTTGAATATTAGCTAAACTTATATATGGAAACGATAACAGAAGAGTTTGTAAAACTTTTTCTTTATCACTTTGAGTTTATCAACTGAATTGCTTGAGGACAAGCAATGAGTTAAGCTTGCGAGAGTTGATACGTCTAAATGTATCCCCTTTTCCAAACATTTTTGTTCTTGTTTTGGACTCTAATTTGCATGATTTGAATGAAACTAACCCAGACTAGCGTTGTTTCCAGCAGAACTACCTTGGTGTTGTTTTTGTGCAGAAATAAAAGTTATCGGAATTGGATGGAATTTTACGAAGAATTTTCCTGGAATTTATAAAAATACTGGTGAAAAGATTTGTTGGAGGGGGGCCACCACAGAGCCACAAGCTCAGGTGGCGCCCCCTTAGGGCGCGCCACCTGAGATTGTGGGCCCATGGGCACTCCGTTTGTCCTACCTCCGGTCATATAAGCTCTCTCTCATCAGAAAAAATAGAGAAACTTTCATTGTGTTTTACGATACGGAGTCGCCGCCACCTTCTGTTCTTCATTGGGAGGGCAAATCTGGAGTCGGTTTTGACCTCCGGAGAGGGGGGTTCGTCACCATCGTCATCATCAACCCTTCTCCATCAACAATTCCATCATCCTCACCACCGGGAGTGAGTAATTCCTTCGTAGGCTTGCTGAACGGTGATGAAGGTGGACAAGATTTGTCATGTAATCTAGTCAAAGTGTTAGGGCTTGATCCCTGATATCCACTATGTTCTGAGATTGATGTTGCTATGACTTTGCTATGCTTAATGTTTGTCACTAGGGCCCGAGTGCCATGATTTCATATCTGAACATATTATGTTTCCATGAATATAAGAGTGTTTCGGATCCTATCTTGCAAGTTATATGCACCTACTATGTGTTATGATTCGCATACCCCAAAGTGACAAGAATTGGGATTCTTTCCGGTGATGACCGTAGTATGAGGAGTTCATGTATTCACTATGTGTTAATGCTTTGTTCGGTTCTTTATTAAAAGGAGGCGTTAGTATCCCTTAGATTTCCTTATGGACCCCGCTGCCACGGGAGGGTAGGACAAAAGGTGTCATGCAAGTTCTTATTATAAGCATGCACGACTATATATGGAATACATGCCTAAACTGAATTAATGAATTGGAGCTAGTTCCATATCGCTCTAGGTTGTGACTGTTACATGATGAAGGTCATCCATACAATTATTCATCGTTGATCCAATGCCTACGCTTCGCTTATATTGCCTTTGCTAAGTTACTACAGTTGCCATTGTTGTTATAACTAATACCAAAATGTTGTTGTTATAGTTACCGCTACTATCAAAACTATCAAACTACCATGCTACTATTCACTTTGTTGTAGATATTTAGTTTTCCATGTGTGGTTGAATTGACGACTGAATTGCTAAGGCTCATAAATATCCTTTGGCTTCCCTTGTGTCGAATCAATAAATTGGGTGAAATACTACCCTCGAAGACCGTAGCGACCCCCTATACTTGTAGATTATCAACATGATTGCTTCTTCGTGGATCCTTCGTGGGTGGAGCCCTCCGTGGACCCGCGCAGCCATTACCCTTCATGGGTTGAAGTCTCCATCAACGTGAATGTACGATAGCACCACCTATCGTAATCACGCCAAAAATCCCCGTGTCTTTATTGCGTTTGATTTCTCCTATCTTTCCTTTACGTTCATATGCAAAGTCTTTACTTTCCGCTGCCTACTATATAGACATGCATGTGTAGGGTGTTACTTGACTTGTGTGAATCGCTAAAACTTGTCAAAAACTAAAACTGGGTAAAGGATAGGTTTTATTTGGTCATGTAGTCCAATCACCCCCTAGACCTACTTGCAATCCTACATGGGGCTATTGACGGTGTCATGAACCGCGGTGGCTCATTCGAGGGAGCCCAACCTTGATCTTCATCAGGGTCGCAAGGCCCAAGACCGGGGTGGAAACCCTAAGGAGAGCACCGGGGACCTTCTTGCCCTCCAAGAGAAAGGGCGGCGACATCGAAGATCGGGATACCTCTATGGGAACCCTAGGCCTCCTCATATAAGGCGAGGTCGGGGAATCTTCATCCCCATCCAATCTTAGACAGAAACTCTCAGTAGCAACCGCAACACCATTGTAACCCCTCCCACGAGGTATACATCCACCATGAATCTTCTATTCTTAAATAGTTGCAACCCACTACCTATTTTTCCTCCTCGTGCAACCATGCCACATCATCAAGTCATGCATGTTGCCATAAGTACTTATTTTTCCTCTTCATGTAACCATGCTACATCATCAAGTCATGCATGTGGTCATAAGTTATAATTTATGCACTAATCTACCCATTGTTTCACTATTTTTCGTGTGGACATAAACTGTATGTACATTGGACGTTTGGAGCAAATATATGTAGATCATGTTGTACATTTTTGTCTAAAATGGCACCCTGTTTATTTCAATCCAATAGTTTCTATTTTTATACACCATTTTTCCAAATGCTTCATATGAGTTATTGTTTTTAAAATATAAACCGAGAGTTTTTTGCAATAATTTTAGTTTTTTAGCTCCTATTTATGCATATGTTTATCATGTTTCCCAAAGCAATGTGCCGGGCATCATCTAGTAACAAAAACAGGCAAGGCTTAGGGTATTACTCTACAGAAGTCCGAACCTGGATAAAACTCTCATGTGATCTCCGATCTCAGACTTCCAGACGCGCTTGGACCCCTACCGAGGGATCTGACGGAACTTTGCACCGTCAATACTCCCCTCACGTCTAGGCTATTTTAGTCCTCAGACCTGGGATCGATGTAGGCCGCGGAATCTTTTAGAATTCATGCACCAGCCAGTTGTTCCAATAGTCCGAACTGGTAGAAAGAGGTGGACGATATATTTCAACACTTCCTCTCACGTCTAGGCTTTTTTACTCCTTAGACTTAAGACCGATGTAGGTCGCATAATCTTTTTTTTAAACTACGTTGACAGGGTTTTTGAACTTGAAACCTCTTGACTAGGATAACTGAAGATTATGTTGTTGTATTGATCTGACTCTCATGAGGTATATATAGTATACATCATGAGATAAGACTTGAAGTGCAAGTCGTAGTATATTTATATTATTCTATCTCTACTCCTTATTTCTACACAATTATATATACTTCCACCAAAGCCATACAAGTTTCTATCGTACGCCTAGCATTGTTCAAAATTAAAAGATGGACGAAAAGAGGACATACAAATTCAGTTGTGGATGGCAAGATACGAGTAACATCAAAGGAAAGCACCACGTTATCTAACAGCATGGATGTCTCGTTCCTAGGGTCGATGAATGAATCTACGGAAGCAAAGTATTTTGTAGCTTACGCGCCGCCAATTCTTGGCCGGCCCGCATGTAAGATGTAGTGGATATATGATGCGGGATTGACCTGAGATGGTCGCTTTTGGCACTTAAAAGTTGATGTTGATATGTGATGTGCCAATGGACAACGACCTATCGAGGGCATCCCGTTGTGAAACTGGAGAAGGATGTCTTGCGGCGGCTGTAACCCTGTCCTTGGGACAATTACGGCGGCAAGCAAGCTCTTAATTGGCGAGAGTAGTTAACTTCTACACGCTAGTTAACGGTGCACTTGCCGATAGTACATAGATGCCGATGCTGGACTATGCAGCTTTTTATTATGAATTATCATATAATTGTCTGTGCGTTGCAACGAGTCATAAATATGTTACTGCAAGTAATTATCATGATGCGAACCAATCTGTGGTTGAATGGTTAGAGGGATTGTGGTATCTCCACAAGGCCTGGTGCTTGCATTTATTTTTAAATTTATTTCAGGATTTTCGGCGATGCGCATTCAGTGGAAGGAAACGTTCCCGTCGACGACGAGGTGCCTACGATGACTTCGTAAATTTCAATATAATATGTCGGCTCAGTCTCTCGAAGCTGCTCATATGGGTAAGACGTGCGTGTGTGCGTTCATAGGGATGAGTGTATGCGCGTGTATATGATCGCTTGCGTACTGTGTTAAAAAAAAGTAATTATAATGATTTATTTTTCATTTTGTTGTTACACCTTAAAAATGAATTTTACTTGTTAATAGTCGACAATTATTGGCTTCCGAAATAAACTTTGATTTTACAGGAAGTTGACTCTTTCTTTCTTTACGTAGAAGAAAGGAAAGGCGATCTAAATCTCACGTAGTGCGGTGAACAAGACAGCTCCCCTCCGCTCATGACCTCTTGATCTTCCGGTCGTAAGGGGCATTATAAGGTCTCGCCCGTACAAATCTGTGTAGCTATAGGGTTAGCGTCTTAGTAATTTAGGTTTTTCGGCCGCTCAACGTAAGTTCATGTCCCTCCCCCCCCTCCCCCCCCCCCCCCCCCCGACGCGGTGTTCTTCTTTGTGGTCAGCAATGGGTCTAGGTAGTTGCATGTTCAAGCGGAGATGATATGACGATGAAGGCGGCTTCCTTGAGGTGAACTTATGTCCTTGGACTCTACCGTTGCGATGACGTTTGATACAACGTAGGTGTGGAGCTCGAAGATAGTGCGGGAGCAGATGCAGACAATGGTTTGCATCATTGGCAGCTAGAAGATGTGGATCATGTGCTAGGTTCGTGCTTGACGGCCGACATGTATGGTTTCTTCCTCCGGCATTAACGCCAAACAGGGTGCCAGAACTGGAGTGTGATGACATGTCCCGGCCAGATTCTTTCAACAGCAATGACTTCGCCTTTAATGAGAAACATGAAAAAATGATTTCTTTTATGAATTTTCATTCACACATATAGCCACGAAAGTATTAAAAGAAAAGACAAATTACACAAATGTCCATTCGGAAACTGTCTCGGCTTATTATTTTCGCTAGAAAATTACCATGCTTATAAACTATTTCTGTGGCCACGCCATGCTCATAAACTAAATTTGTGATCCCCACGTGGCCACGCCAACTAAATTGGTTATAGAAATGTTTGATTCACCATGCCTAAAATATTAACGTCGGATTTTTAGCTTTACCCAACATAATTTATCCCAATGCACCGTCAAAAATAAAATTTCCTAAACCAAGACGGTTGTCAGACTGTATAACAAATTATAATGGTATAAAATATTTAGGGTCTTTTTGATTCGCAGGATTCTTAAAATGCAGAAATAAGAAAAATATAGGAATAAAGTGACATGTCCTTTTCTACCCTATAGAATTTGAAAGTGTGTTTGATAGCACAGAAAAAAACAAAGAAATTCTACAACAAGGTTTGAGTGGATGAAATTTTTTCTCCAAAATGTAATACAAATGAATCCTATGAAAAAAATTACAAAGAATTTCAATCCTATGAATCAAACGACAATCGTAGGAAAAAATCTTAAGGATCCAAATCCTCTAAACATCTAATAAAATTCCTTTGTATGGAAGGAGCCCTTAGCCATGATCCGACCGCACTTCTTTGTTGCACCGCCTATTTTCCTTTCCTTCCTCTCACATTTTTGCATTTCTATCCTCCCCCAGACATTCCCCTGTGCATCATTTAACAAGCAAGGAAGAAATCTGCCCCAGGAGATTCCAAATCACCTCACCTCCCCTCCCCGTCTCCTCTTCCCCCCTCTCTGTCTCTAATCTCTCTCTCCCCCCTTCCCCGTTCACACCACTCCCCCGCTCCCCCCATTGGCCATTGCTGCCCCAATCCCAAGCTCCAAATGTCAAGAACTTCAGCCTCCCCACCCCCATTACCCCGCTCGCTCTGCTGCCTGCTGCCACTCTCCCGCATTGCTATAAAATCAACTGCATCTCCACTCCGGCCCCTCTAATCCAGCCAAGGAGCAACCATGGCAGGAGCCCCCGTATCCACCATCATTATCTTGCTCCTCCCGCTCCTGTTGCTCGGGGCCGCGGCCTCCTCCCTCCCCCTCCTCAACGCCTCGCTCCCGGACCCCGCCGCCGTCGTCGCCGACTTCCACAGGTACTACCTTATCCTCGAAATCTCGCAATGTGGCAGGGCAAGCTTCAAATTCGCAATCTTTTTTCTTCCGCGATGTAACGGCGGCGGGTTGGCGTTGGCATGGGCAGCAAGGTGGCGACGTCGCGGCGGCGGATGCAGGAGACGGGAGGAGGCGGCGGGTGCATGACGGGCAACCCGATCGACGACTGCTGGCGGTGCACCGGGACGGAGTGGTGGAAGGACCGGCAGCGGCTGGCGGACTGCGGCATCGGGTTCGGGCGCAACGCGCTGGGCGGCAAGGGCGGGCCAATCTACGTGGTGACCGACTCCTCGGACCGCGACCCCGTGAACCCGGCGCCCGGCACGCTCCGGTACGGCGCCATCCAGGAGGGCCCCCTGTGGATCGTGTTCGCGGCGGACATGACCATCCGCCTCAACGAGGAGCTGCTGGTGAACAGCTACAAGACCATCGACGGGCGCGGCGCGAACGTGCACGTCTCCGGCGGCGCGTGCATCACGCTGCAGTACGTGTCCAACGTGATCATCCACAACCTGCACGTGCACGACTGCGTGCCGGCGGGGGACGCGAACGTGCGGTCGTCGCCGACGCACTACGGGTGGCGCACCCGGTCGGACGGCGACGGCATCTCGCTCTTCTCGGCGCGGGACGTGTGGGTGGACCACTGCGCGCTGTCCCGGTGCGCGGACGGGCTGGTGGACGCCATCATGGGGTCGACGGGGATCACCGTGTCCAACAGCTACTTCTCCCACCACGACGAGGTGATGCTGCTGGGGCACAGCGACGGGTACCTCCCGGACTCGGGCATGCAGGTGACCATCGCCTTCAACCACTTCGGCGTGCAGCTGGTGCAGCGGATGCCGCGCTGCCGCCGGGGATACTTCCACATCGTCAACAACGACTACACGGCGTGGGAGATGTACGCCATCGGCGGCAGCGCCGGGCCCACCATCAACAGCCAGGGCAACCGCTACATCGCCCCCGCCAACCCCAACGCCAAGGAGGTGCGTTCGTGCTTTTCTCTTGTCTTGCCGTGCCGTCTCGGTTTGTTTGTTGATGGTTTTGGGTCTCGGTTTGCTCTGTTCCTTTCTTTGCTTGGCGAGTTCTTCTGCTGCTTTCACTGCCTCGTTTGGATCTTTGCTCTGTTTTGGGCGGTGGATGGGCCGGCCGGTACCATGCGGTGGTTGCCAAAGAAGTACCGTAACCATTGCCCCGTTCTTTCATGTGCCGTTTTACTTCCCGTACGTGTTTTCCACTAGAAAGTGGTCCGGTTTTTGGGTAAAAAAACAAGTTATTTTCTGCGGTTATTTTGCTAGCTAGTACATGAGGTTTGGATAATTAACACTAGTGATGGTCCTGCCAAATGCTACCAGCACTCCTCCACTCACTGATCGGTGAATGTGCATCTCTCCCTTTGGTGTTGGTAGTAGGAGCATCTTCTTTTAGTACAAAAAAAAGGTGGCGTCATGCATGTATGCATGCTTGCTCGATTTGGGTCCAGCCAGCCGGAGGCAGGGGTGGCATCCGAGGCTCGTGCACCGCATCCCTCATCCGGTTGAGGCAACCTCCGTGGTCACGGCCAGCAGATAGTAGCGTGAATGAATGAATGAATGAATGAGCGGGTGTGCTTGGGTTGGGTTGCAGGTGACGAAGCGCGTGGACACGGAGGAGGGTCAGTGGAACGGGTGGAACTGGCGGACGGAGGGGGACATGATGGTGAACGGCGCCTTCTTCGTGCCCTCCGGGGAAGGGATGGAGAACATCTACGACAAGGCCTCCAGCGGCGTCGACCCCAAGTCGTCCGCGCTCGTCGACCAGCTCACCATGGGCGCCGGCGTCCTCGGCGGACCAAGGTACTACGCTTCCCCTTCCCCTTTCCTTCGGCTGCGATCTACTGTACGTTGGTGGGTCAGGGGGATGAAATATCTCGTACCTTGCGATAAACTGCGATCGCGGCTAGGCGGGTCCCACGTGAACACTTTGTTAACCAACCTTTTTCCTTTTGTTTCGTCTTCTTTCTTATATACTCTATAGTACGCATTTGCTTCCTCCAACGGACATCGGTCGCCGGAGTGCGTGCGCGCGGCGTGGGTCGCCGATTACAGCGCCTGGGATCAAATCTTCGGTGGGAAATTTAAGCAACGCTCTGCTCTACTACTCAGCTTGGCGGGAAACACCCTTTCTATTTATTTTATTTTCGACCTGGGGAAGCACCGTTTCTGTCCTGTCCTGTGTTGTTTGTTTCCCCCTGCACGCAGAAACTCATTTCCTCCCTCGCCGTGGGAATGCACACGCGCCGCCGCCCGGCCATAATGCCGTAGTAGGTGTGCGTACGTACTACGTTGGCCGAACCATGTCGGCGTTAATGCCGTCGTAGATTCAGGATTTCGCAGAGACGCCGACGTCGATTCATTTTTAAATTTATTAACCCGGCCCTGCGCCATGCTCCGTCCGAAGGGTACTAGTCGTGCTACTAGTGTCAAAAACGCTTTTAAATTATGGACGGAGGACGTACAGAGCATGGTGGTTAATTAAACTGCGACTTCTCACTAGAAGATGCAGAGCACTAGTAGTAGTACAGGGTACAAGTGCAGAGATAGTGATGTGCTGACAAACTCGGACTGTGCACTCGCATGGGTCAAAGCAAGAAAAATTCGGCCCTGCATGAGAGCAGGGCCATCATCCAGCACGACCCATCATCCGCGGCCTCGACGCTCCATCGTCAAGCGAACCAAAGACAAAGCGAAGAGTAGCCCGCCGGGGAGCACGGTAAGCGGTCCCCTCTGCTTCGTCTCCTCCACATGCGCGCCGCTGATCGCTGATTTTGTCCCTGAGTCTTTGCGCCCGGCCACTCCAGTCTTGCTCAAAATGATACTGCCATTTAAAACAGTTGCGCATTCTAGCTTTTCTTTTTCGGAACTCTACAATTTGCTCTAGGCTTCTACTAGCTGGTACCGGGAGTTAACTGAGAGTTTAGATCTGGCTAGTGTCCTCTGCTCGGGACCTTCCCCTCCTTTTGGATCGTCGGGTCCGTCCCACTGGGCACTGGCACTGGTAGCGTTTCTCGATTAGAAAAACAAAACCCGTGGCCTTTTTGCCGTCCCGTGCCGTGTTCCCCGGAATCGAGTTCTTATTCCGGTGTGCGTCAGTAGGCCCCCGCGTCGTCCGGACGGACGGCACGGGCGGCTCCCGATCCAGTTTTTCCGGGACCTCCGCACCTCTCTCGCTTCCCTCGCCGCCGCCGGATGACGCAGCTGGGCAAAGCCTGTGTGGCTGACGGCGGCGGCGGGGCTCAGGCAACGGCTTCGACGTAAGGCGCAGAAGGGCGCGCGAGGCGAACAACAACTCAGCAGCGATCTTCATGCAACGGCGGATGGCTAGATCGATCTGGACATGCAGCGGCGAGCGATCTGTGCGCAGAGACATGAAGCGGCAGACGATCCGTGCGCAGGGACATGCAACGGTGGATGGCTAGAGCGATCTGGACCGGGCAGCATGGTGAAGCCTTGGCAATGACCTGGGTGGAGATGACCATCCATCGTCCTCCAACAGCTTGCGGTCAAGGATCTGCAGCTTCGGAAAAAGCTTCCTCCGGCGCACTTCTACTCCGGCTGTCCAGTACGTTGACCACGGCGGCGTCGGTGATAATGGTGATTAGGTGCACTATGTCCCAGATCGACCCAAGATGGTCGCCGCTTTTGCAGCCGGCAGATCACAAGACCAAAGGTGGTTGGGGGTGGCACCTCGGGACTTAGATCGGTTGACCGATGCTTGGCACTTTGCCGAAGGTGGTTCGTCCGATGGATGCGTGGGGGCGATTTCCGTCCGAACCATGGCGGCACCGTCGGCCACCCGAGCGGTGGATTGCGGTGGCCACTCAAGGGTCTTCATGAGAGTTTTTTCTCAAGATCCAATGGCTGCTGACAGCGGCTCGCACCGACGAGGTTGTGTGATGTAACCGGAAGGCTCCATTGGGAGTTTCGGTGGCTCTCAATCCGGCCAATTTGCATTCAGCGGTGAGATAAATTCTATGGACAATGGCTTGACGCAGAGGAGAGGGTTGTGCAGCGGTGGTCATGTCGTCTCAAAGACCGTGCCACACTTGTAGCTGTTGGGATTGCGGAATGTGGTGGCTACAACATGATGACTTCGATTTGGTGGTGCTTCTCGAGTACCCGGTCCCGAGTTCCGGGGTGAAAACCCTAGGTGTGATCCAAATTGGTTATATCTGGCGATGGCGATGTTTTTTTGCATCGTTACCTTGATGAAGGCATTGCTCGGATGTGCTTGGACTTGTTCTTCAGGGTGAAAACCTAGAGTCTGGCCTTTGTTGGTTGGATCCAGTGACGGCGATGTTTGAGCATTGTTTCCTTTCTGAAGGCGTTGTTGTTGAAGAAACTTTCTCGCTGTCCTTGTAGTGTGAGATGGTTGGTGCGGATATGGTCGTTGATGTAATTTATCGATCGTTGTTTTGATCGTTTCCGAGTTCTTTTTCCACGCTTAGGCATAGCTTGGGTCTTGTATGACTTTGCTCTTTGCCGGCGTGTTTTTTCTTTTCTTTTGTGTGTGTGTGTATTAGTGTTGGCTGTGCATCCTGGTTATGCAGAGGCCGGGTATGTGCTCATTGTGTTTGTATCCTCTTGATGCTTCATTTTGAGTAATAAAATCTACCCTTTATCGAAAAAATTCCGGTGTGCGTTCTGGTAGATCTGAGCTTGACCGAGACTCGAAACCAATGCTCAAAAGTGCATCGGCTCACTCCCCGCTTTCGCTCCGATGCTGGTTTTGTGGTGGCATCTTCTCATCATAATGTGTGTTTCTTCTTTCAGGGACAATGGCGAAGCGGCCGCGTACGTCGGGTTCAACTACGCCGGATCGGCAACCGGCAGTGGCGGCGCCGGAGGTGGAGGAGGCAACGGGTATGGTAGCCTTGGGATGGTCTATGCCAATAGCGGCGATCTGGGCTGCCGGTCTCAGTTGATACTATCCCTGACTACTTTGGTTCTTGCTCTAATATGTTGGGTAAGACTCGATTGAGACATGGGACCATGGTTATTATGATTCAGTCGGGGAAAGGTAGGAAAAGAGGGGAAAGTTGACACTAGGGAGATAGGCAGCACAGCAGCAATATAGATATCCACCATCGCCATGTAGATGGGTGGGAATATTGCAAGGTAGTCTCAGTGTAACTGCTGTGATAAAGTTCATTCATTCGTGGTTATTAACTCTAACCGCCCTGTAATGTCTGCAAAAGAAGAAATTACAGGACTGGCTTATAATGGAAGCTCGACAACAACGGTTTTACTGGACTGCAGAAAAAAAAATCACAACAGAGGATGCGAGCAACATTCTGTCCTGACCACCCCCCCCCCCCCCCCCCCCCCCCCCCGCCCCCAACAGTTTAACAGACAGCAAAACGTGTTTTTCAACCGTAATTTGCGGTACCTTGATAGAAAATTTTGAACAGCATGCTATTACTTGTTTGTCGTGAAAACAGCCTGAGAGTTGCACTACAACTGTCGATCACCAGCGGCATGTTTAAAAACACGGTTCTGTCAGTAATAAAAATGTAATGATGACATAACACAGACCACGGTGCATAAAAGTCCTAAGCAGAGCACACAGGAGCAGCACCCACACAAGGTGCGTACCGTACATGCAATCACAAAAGTCATGCATTTTGTACACCATCCGCTAATTCTCTCAATTTCGGATATTCTCTAGTGTTGCAACTTGCAAGTTACATGGCAAAATATGGAAGACTTTAACTTCTTGGTCTAAAGTTGCTGCGCGCCAGGTTAAACCCAATGGAAGATCCCTTGCGTATTTTTAACCAGAAGGTGGCGGTGGAGGAGGTGGCATGGACATTGGAGGCGGTGGCATTCCACCACCTTGTTGCGGGGGTGGGGGTGGCCTCCACATAGGTGGAGCTTGCATATTGGGAGGTGGCGGCGGCGGCCTGGCCATGTGATGAGGTGGCGGCATCATGTTTTGTGGCGGGGGCATCATGTTTTGCGGTGGGGGCATCCCTGGAAGCCTGTATTGAAGCTGCTGTTGCATCGGAGGTGGTACTTGTTGCATATTCTGTGGAGGACCAGGCCAGGCAGGCTGTCCATGCATCTGCATGGGAGGGTATTGACCAACAGGTGGCGGCGGCGGTCTGACATGTTGCATCTGTCCTGGGACATTCCCATTGGCAAAAGGCCGTGGCACAGGTGCACCAACACCACCGTTTTGAAGCCCTTGGGTTGGCGGAGCAGTTGCAAACATTGTGTGTGGCCTATGCTTCTGAGATCCTGGGTTGTTCGCTGCAAGCAACCTCTCTGCCAACATATAACAGAGTTAATAAAACTATGCTTCAAGGAAGAAAGTCATCACAAATCAAGAAAAGGTAGTAATAGTAAGATGTTCAGATCAAGACAGCCATCTACAGCATATATAGGCAGCAACCAGCAATGGTGGCAAGAGCAGTGACAACATGCGATATGGTAGTAAAAATGCCTCCAGGAAAATTTTAACATATAATCACTTTGAATAAGTTGAAACCCTAAGGCCCCGTTCGGTACATGGGAGTGCAAAACAAAGGAACAGAAAAAGGCATAGGAATCAGGTGGAATGCAAACTGGAAATATAGGAACAGACTTTTCCTTTGGTAGTGGATGTTATGTTTCCCTATTAAGAGCAACTCTAGCAGACCCCGTAAAGTGGTCAAACCCGTAAAAAACGAGGTGTTCACAGTTTCGGTCGGAAAAACGGCGGCTAGCAGACCCCATAAAACTTGTTCAACCCTTAAACTTTTCAAGGGGCACGGTAAATCCATCCGCGAAAACCTTATATGTACAGTTTCGAAGGCAATATACAGTTCAACCCGTAAACCGGTCAAACCTCGTCGGAGCAGACGCGCCGCCGCGGAACTGGCCGGAATGTACCTGGAACTCCCCGGAATCCGTCGCCGCACGTCGGAATTTGCCGCCGCACGCCGGAATTTGCCGCCGCCGGTCCGAATTGCGGCCGGCTCGACCTCCACTGCCGAGGTGAGGTCGTCCACGGGCAAGGCGGAGCAGGCCACTGGCGGCCCGAATCAGGGCGGGGCGGCACCGGAGAAGAGCGGGGCAGGGGTGGGGGAGCTCGCGCGGCCAC
The DNA here is from genome assembly GCA_039707655.1 of Elymus sibiricus. NCBI lineage: Eukaryota > Viridiplantae > Streptophyta > Magnoliopsida > Poales > Poaceae > Elymus > Elymus sibiricus. The sequence goes on along the minus strand of CM077663.1, from coordinate 199,475,852 downwards.
GACGGGGAACGCGCGCGCAGCGGCGGGCAGTGCCGGGCTCAATCGGGGACGGGCGGGCGCGCCAGGGAGCGCGCGGTCGGGGCGGGCGGCGCAGGGCTCCTCCACTGCATGCGTGGCTGGGAACGGGTGGCGCCGGACTCGCCGGGGCGAGGCACGCCGTGGCCGGAGACGGACTCGCCGGGACCAGGGGGGAGAAAAAAGAAAAAAATGGGCTATGGTGGGATACAGTTTTATTTACGGGGTCTGTTCTGTCCAGGGCAATTTCGCACCGTAAAAACGGTTTACAGTGCCCCTTATACGCGTTTTTAAGGGTCGACTTTTAAGGGGTCTGCTAGAGATGCTCTTAACGTAGGAAACCTTCCCTTCCCTAAGGAAAGGGTACAGACTTCACAGGAAGATTTTCCATAGGAAACCTGTACGATTCCTGTAGGAAACCTGTGAACCAAAAAGGACCTAAAATGTCTAAGCACAAATGTGGGGATTTAGGGAACTGGGTGTCAACCAGTTAGCCAGTGGCACATGGCCGACAGCATGCCCAGCCTCCGCAGGGTGTGTGTCTCGGCTTTTTCTTCTTAATAAAAATGCCACATGCGTTAGTCCCTGTTGGCCTAGGTTTTTTCTTTTAATGCGGGGATTTGGAGAAGTATAGCAATCTAGAGTCCATGTCCAGAATGTAACGGCCTAATAAAGACTAGACAACCAACTTCAATATTCTTTCAACATAAGCAAGAGCTGATGCATGTTATTGTACAATAAACCAACCAGCTAGCTCAACAGATATTTCGAAATACAATACCTGCTGGTGTGCCATGGCGCTCTCCTTTCGTGTCTTTCTTGTAAGCATATGAGACAGTGATTGGCCGATTACATAAATGCTGGTTGTTCATGGCCTGGGAAATTACAGCAAAGGTAACAGTTGAAACATATAGCAGAATCACAATAAGCCAAAATATAGAGCAGTATTGCGAGAATGACATTACCTCTATTGCTTGATCAGATGATTCAAAGGAGTCATAGCTCACAAAGCCAAAACCTCGAGAATTTCCAGTTTCAGGGTCCCGCATTATCTTGAAAAAGAAAGTTCAGAATATGACAGTCATGACACCAACATGCATTTGCATCAAATATGCAAAGGGAAACAGGGGTAGAATATTTAACTCATTCGATCTCTATCATGGCATAATGGAAGGAACAGTGCAAGGAGCGTGCAGCGAAATTTTTAATCACAAAGAGGATGCTAACAGATAGGTGTTACACGGAAGCAAGGAAGACTACCAGACAAGCAAATGGAATAATGTTAGGTTAATTTAAGCATAACAATTGCTCTACTTTGATTCTGGAGATCGTAATAAGAGGCCATATCCCATTGTGACGTGATATAATTAGCTAGCAAGTACATAGCCATATGCAGTGTAAAGTTTATATAAGTGTCACCTTAGGGTTGGTCACAATCACCCCAAATGCACTGAAGGTATCATATAGAAGCTTCTCATCGACTTCCTGTTGACAAAGCAAACACAAAACCATTAGCCACATATATTAATATGAATATACAGTAATAAGAGAAAATGGGCTTTAGGTTTCTACCGGATCAAGATTGCCAATAAAAAGATTCGCACCCACATCCAAACTCTTCTTGTCTTGGGAAGCCTGGGATAAGATGGCATAGTCATGTTAGGTCACTATGATTAAAATCTTAACTGTATGATGTATCATTAAACAATTCATGCGGACTACATACAATAAAGAAACTAAGTTACCAGGAAGCAATAGGTTTGTAAAAATAGAAAATGAGAATTCAAAGTGCTGAGCTCTGTTGATCAGACGGTTTACAACATGATGATCATCCACGTTAATTAAGTTGTACAAACAGTAACAGTAACATCCGAGAAAAAGAGTAATATCAACATTTGAAGACATTTATTTTACTCAACGCATCCAATACCCCAAAAAATATTCAGAAATTTGGTATCTAGTCTGTCGATGTTTTGAAGTATCATCTGAATTTCTAAGCACACGAGATTAAACTACCAACTATCATAAAGTTCAAAATTAAGGGATCTCAGTGTTTGTTCAGTTACTATATTACATAACTGCTGCAAAAGTACTGAGGAAGGCTGGGAGGGTCAAGAGAAGTGATTACCTTGTTTACTCTTATTGGCTTTCCGTACAATTTGAGCATGTTCAAAATCTTGATAGCCTACAAAAAGCAAAGCAAAAAAAAATAGTTTACATCTAGATGAGATAAATGAAGGTAAAATAAATTGCCATCACGCCAGTACAAATAAACTTACATAATCTGCATCTTCCTCACTCCTGAATTCTACAAACCCATAGCCCTGGTGTAGATTTGTAACTCTGTCTTTCGGGACATAGACATTAACTACATACAAAAAAAGGGACCATTATTTATTAACCATCAAACTCATTAATTTATTCACATGATATTTGAGATGAAATTTCTATTTTATGATATATAGGTGAAAATGGACTGCCAAGACAGACCATCCGCAGTTCAGCACCAAACATATAAATCGACTAGAGCAAGATGCTGGAAGATAGTTCACAACAAGAACCAACCATACTATTATAGGGCAGGCAAAGTATCCCATTGTGTACATGCTACTTACCAACAGGGCCTGCTTGGACAAACAACTCCCACAGTAATTCCTCCGAAACCTGTAAAATAATACAGGGAGTACTATCAGCATGGATGTCTGGAAATAATGATATCAAAGGGAGAAATATGCAGTTGTACAATATAGAAGAAGAAGTCACAAGTTCCTTAAAGTGGATTTAATTTCTCAATGGAAGCGACAGGATTGAGTCGTTGCAACTTACAATCATCCATAAGCACATACTCCCTCAAAAAAAGAAAGCACATACAGAACTCCATGGCTATTAATTCCTACTGAAGAAAGGAAAAATAATCCCGGTTACAAACTATATCAAACAGCAATGTGATTGATGCACATCTAGACTATTCGACTCCTGTCCATCTAGACATTACACCAACGGCACTTCTATTACGCATGATTAGCGACCAATGCAAGCTGCCGCGTTGCTGCACTTGAAACAGCGGTACGCCTTAGATTTAGCAGCAGGGACTAGCCATTTTGAACGCGCAAGACAAATCCATATTCATCAAGCAAATATTGGACAGCGTCGCCGACAGGATACACGGATCCTGCTCTCGGAGCAAGGTTGGGATCTACAGGGATGGATATGAGGGGGAAGTAAGGGCGGGGGAACACCAACCTGCGGGTCGAGGTTGCCGACGTAGGTGGTGGCGTCCTGGTTGCGCTCCGCCGAGTGCTGCCCGAGGAGGTTCGCGCCCACGCCGGGCGCGATACGCGTCGTCATGCCTGGCTCCCGGCGGCGCCACGGGCTGCGACGGCGAGAGTGCTAAGAAAGCGGAGCCGCGGGGATGGGGTCTCCACTAGGACGAGGACGGGCTGGGGGGTCGATGCAGTATCTTGTACGGGGCGGCGGCGGCGTTCGTGCCGTCCGTGCGGGACCGGCGCTGGCGAGGGTGGCGGGGTCGCGAACGGTGAAAAAACGGGCGGAGGGAAGCCCTAGGAAGCCAGTCAGTGGGGCGGGGGGAGGCGCCGGTGCAGTGGTGGCGGCGGCTAGGGTTAGCTGTTCGCCATGTAGTGCGGCGAGAGATAGAGGGTCTTTTCTTTTCTTTTCTTGATTTGAATTGAATTGGCGAGAGATAAAGCTACGTACGGGCGAATTTCTGCGCGATAGAATTGGCTTTTATTTTTGAGAAAATGATAGAATTGGCTTTTGTCGTGGATATTTTTTTTTTGAGAACTTTTGTCGTGGCTATATGATATTGCTCTATATGTGACGTGCCAGGCCCGTGGCACGCTTGGGCCGTGCCTGGGCTGCAAGGCGACGCCCGCATGCAGGCGCGACACGGTCCATTTTTTTTATTTTTTTCCTTAATTTTTTTATTTTTGAACAACTCTTAATTTAAACCCATTAAAACATGGATTTCTCCTGGTGGACTTGCTGCAAAGTTGAACGCAGATGGAGGCGTCGTTATTTGAAGAGACAATGAGGGGCACTTCCTCGCGCCTCACCTGTCCTTTTTTAGGGGCTAAGAGCATCTCAAATAGCACGTCTAAACAGACGTGCAGACCCGTTTTACACGATACGACGCAAAAACTGGCGTCCAGCAGCTCGTATAAACGGACGTGCAAATTTCCACATCGTCTAAATCGGACTCGACGACGTCCACGCGTGGACGATGTGAAGCCGTCGTCCAAAGCCCAACCGAAGGCCGGGTTTCTCCTTCCCGCTGAGACGAGGAAGAGGCGCGCCACCATCGTGAGGACGCCCTCGTGCCGCACCACCGTATCCGGCCGAGGTACGCCATTGTTGTTCCCGGAGAGAGAGAATTAGAGAAAGAGGAGGGGATCCCGTCGGGTTGGATCCACCCGCTGTTGTCGGGCTGGATCCAGCCGCCACCGCGCTCCGAGGAGAGCCACTGCGCTCGGGGGAGGGCTGGATCCAGCCGCCGCCGCGCTTCGGGGAGAACCACTGCGCTCGGGGGAGGGCTGGATCCAGCGTCTGTCGCCGCGCTTGATGAAGGGTTGGATCCAGCGCGTGCTGCCGCGCCCGGGGGCCGCCGCGCTCGCTGGAGGGCTGGATCCAGCGACTGCCGCCGCGCTCACTGGAGTCCACCTGAGCACATGGATGGGGTCGTCGTGGCTGGAGTAGTCGTCGCGCGGGGGGAGGGGGATGGGGAGCACGGGGATGGCCTATGGGCTCTCTGTCCTTGGACTAGGATGTGCCTTTGGGGTGTCAGTCGATGGATATGTTCAGGCTGGGTGGTTAACTGAATATGTGAAGTGCTACTGAACTGAATTTATTCAAAGGGTGTACTATTAAATATGTTCAGTGCCACCGATGTTGCTACTGCTACTTATATATAAATTTGTCTTTCATATTGATGCTGCTAGGTAGGCTGTATCATGTGGTGCTATATGAAATCAATGTGTGCATGAATGTGTAATTTTTGCTGCTGATGCTAGTTAGGTTATGTATTGTCATATGAAATTTCTGTCATTTTTTTGTAGATGGAAGACGACGGGCGCTTTCTTGACATGTTGAACTTTGGTGTATCATCACAAGTGCCAGATAGTCCAGTTGGGGAGCAAGAGAAGAAGCCAATTCAAGAAACATCTGCATCTGTCAAAGCAAAATCTACTAAAGGACCGAATTGGCCTACTAAAGAGGATGAATTGTTGGTGGCAGCATGGTTGCATGCCAGTTTGGATGCTGTGATAGGGACAAATCAATCTGCAAATTCTTATTGGGGTAGGATTTATGATTACTACAGCACACGTGCAAGAAAGTGTCATAGCCGGTGTGTGTTCAAAATGCACTCAATTGTCGTTGGAGCACTATTAATGAACAAGTCAGCAAGTTCTATGGATACTATCAGCAAATACTTAATTGAAACCAAAGTAGGGTGACTATTGCTCAGCAAGTACGCATCCATCTTTGTAGTTCAGTTGTAAACTTTCATATGTTTGTGAGAGTAATAGGCCGTTTATTTGTGCGGCAAGCCGAGTCACTTGTTTTATACAAGTCCGAAGATCCTCAAAAAAGGCCATTTGCATTAATGCATTGCTGGTTAGAGTTGCAAAAGCACCCAAAGCGGGAGAATCGTATGGTTTCGAAGGGGTCTAAAAAAGCAGAAGAAGACCTCCGATGCAAGTACAGGTACAACTTTTAATGATGAAGAATTTGGATGCACTGATGCTCTTGATACAGAGATAAGGCCTCATGGTAATAAGCGAGATAAAGAACGTTTACGGAAAGTTAAAGCTTCTGCTTCCGATGCTCTTGCTCCCGAGTTATCATTAGAAATTGTGTGGGCACAAAAGCTAGAGAAGGCCGAGGTGAAAGAGGCCGCGAAGAATGCTCATTATGAGCGAGCATTTGAATTGCAAAGAGCAGTATATTGCAATGTAGGAGAGGTAGATAGTAAACCAGGAGAGGGAGAGGCAGATGGCAACCCAAGAGAGGGAAAGGCAGATGACAATCCAGGAGAGGGAGATGGCACAGAAACAGTTTGAGTTAGAAGAGAAGATCATGTCCATGGACACTACTGCTATGAGTGGGGCACAACAACAATACTACATGAACAAGCATAATGAGATTGCCGCTCGCCGATAGAACACATCAGGTTTGTCTTGTGAACTAATTCTCATGTGAACTATTTGTGATGTTAACTATTTGTCGCGTGAACTATTTATCGTGTGAACTATTTATCGTGTGAACTATTTGTCATGTTAAGTATTTGTCGTATGAACAAGCAGAACGGGTATATTTGAAACATTGCATTATGACATAACTGAAATAGTACATGATACGATTCAACTACATTATTACAACTGCGTACATAATTATACATCTGCAAACTTCTGTCAGATGTGCTCAACTAGATCATCTTGAAGCAGAGAGTGAAATGCGTTGTTTGTGATCCGTTGATTCATTTGAATAAACATACTCAGTTGTTTCGCATGAGTACGAGATGGGATCACCTTTACTCCCATAGAGTCATAGTTGTAGTCTCGTTGACCGTTGTCTCGCTCATCTTCAACCATCATATTGTGCATTATGATGCAAGCTTTCATGAGATCACCAATTTCTTTGCGTTTTCCAACCTTTAGCTGGTCCCCGAACAATGGCAAAACGGGATTACAAAACTCCAAAGGCTCTCTCCACATCCTTCCTGGCTCCCTCTTGTCTTTTGGTGAAACGTTTCTTCTTTCTGCCTTTTGGAGTTGGTATTGTCTTCACAAATGTTGCCCATGATGGATATATACAATTTGCAAGGTAGTACCCCATTGTGTAGGGATGACCATTGATGGTATAATTCACTTTTCGAGCTTCACCTTCGGTTAGCTTTGCAAAACACAGGTGAACGTTGAAGAACATCTCTGTCGTTGAGAGACCTAGGTATACCAAAAAATGCATGCCAAATCCAAAGATCCTTTGAAGCAACTGCCTCCAGAATCACTGTGGGCTTATTCACATGACCTTTAAACATGCCATGCCATTTTTTAGGACATTTTTTCCAAGTCCAATGCATGCAATCTATGCACCCTACTTATTCACATGACCTTTAACACATGCCATGTCATTTTTTAGGACAATTTTTTCAAGTCCGATGCATGCAATGTATACACCCTAACATTCCAGGAAAACCTCTTTGCTCCCCTATGTCAAATAATCTAGTGGTATCTTCTTCATTTGGAGATCTCAGATACTGGTCCCCAAAGACTTCACAAATAGCTATCACAAACTTTTTGCAAGATGCTAGATTCGTAGATTCTCCGGAGCGACAATACTCATCCGCGACATCAGCGGCATATCCATAAGTTAGTAGTCGCATTGCGGTTGTCATCTTTTGTACAGGATTTAACCCAAGAGCTCCAGCAGAATTTATGTTTTTCTTAAAATAACTATCATGTTCAAGTACTGCTTCAACTATGCGATTAAACAAATTATGAGACATTCTATACTCTTGCAGATAAATAAATATGAGATAGGGAGATGAAAAATGGGCAGATAAAGAATAATGTAGTAATACTAACCTTCAACGAAAATAACTTCCAGGAAAGGTGGGATTTTCTTTGAAGTAGTCGTCCCAGAGTAGAACAAATCCGACATCTCTTCTGCGATAAAAATACTGCTGCCCCAGCGTCGAACCGCCATGACGTCAAGCATTCGCCTTCTCTTCCTCCTCGCACTCCGCAAATGTTGCAAGAATTAGTTCGCCGTCGTCCGATGAAGACGACGACGACAAATTCATGAGCATATCCAAAACGAATCATGTTTCACTCATCGTGTTGTAGGAGAGAAGACACAGGGACTTGGAAAAGAGATAAGCACAAGATGGAATGATTTGAGAGAGGTGGGAAAGGGTGGTATATATAGGCCTAGAATATAGCCGTTGAAAAAGTAGTCGTTGGAATATAGCCGTTTGAAAAACGTCCGTTGAAAATATAGTCGTTTGAAATGTAGCCATTAACATTGCAATAGGTAAATCGCTCAATTACTGTTAAAATGGTAGTTAAATTAGTAGTTATAAAATAATATTAAAATATAAGAGAGGGATTATAGACATTCTGTATATAGACGTTCTACTGTAAAACTGGACGTGTATATGAGGGAATCTTTTTAGACCATTGTCTATATGAATAAGAGCATCTCTAACAGCACGTCTAAACGGACGTGTATATGCGTTTTAGACGACGAGGCCCAAAAACTGCCGTCCAGCAGCTCGTCTAACCAGATGTGCAAATATATGCATCCTCCAAATTGGCCTCGACAATGTACACGCCCGGATGACGTGAAGGCGCCGTCCAAAGCGTAACAGAAGGCACGATTCCTCCCTCCCACCAACTCGCTTGCTCTAGAGACGAGGAAGACGCCGTCGCGAGGCCGTCTTCGTGCCACATCAGACCATCCCGAGCCGAGTATGTCTCCAGAAAGAGAGGGATGAGAGATCCTACCACATTGGATCTAGCTGTCGCCGCCATCGCGTCTGGGTCGCCACCGTCGCCGCATCTGGGTCGCCGCTACCGTGTCTGGGTCGAGGGAGGGGGCGCCGCTCAGGAGGGTGGGATCGAGGCAGGGGCGCCGCTCGGGGGATTAAGATGGAGGTAGGGGTCGCTCCTGCTGCTCGGTGGTTGGCGATAGGCATCGGCCTGGACGTTGCTCGGGTAGGGATTTGGACGCCCCTGCCCGCTCGGTGGTTGGGGATTTGGACTCCCCTACGGCTGCTACTTTGTGGATTGGGCATTTGGACGCCCCTGTCGTCCCTGTTAAATATGTATGCATGAATGTGTAATTTTTGCTGCCGATGCTAGTTAGGGGATGTAATGTCATATGAAATTTATGTCTAATGTTTGCAGATGGAAGACGCGGGCGTTTTCTTTACATGTTGAACTTTGGTGTATCATCACAAGTGCCAGATAGTCTAGTTGGGGAGCAACCGATGCCGTCAATTCAAGAAACATCCGCATCTATCAAAGCAAAATCCACTAAAGGACCGAATTGGTCTACTAAAGAGGATGAATTGTTGGTGGCAGCATGGTTGCACACCAGTTTGGATGTTGTGATAGTGTAGGATCGAAAGTAGGTCTAGAGGGGGGTGATTAGACTACTTGACCAAATAAAAATTAAACATTTTCCCAATTTTAGTTGTTGGCAGATTTTAGCAATTGTAGCAAGTCAAGTTCACCCTACACATGCATATCCATGAGTATTGCAGCGGAAAGTAAAGACATGCATATGTAAGAGGGTAGGGATAAGAAGATCAAACGCAATTTGGAGACACAAAGTTTTTTCCCGTGGTTTCGATAGGTGGTGCTATCGTACGTCCACATTTATGGAGACTTCAACCCATGGAGGGTAACGGTCGCGAGAGTCCACGAAGGGCTCCACCCACGAAGGGTCCACGAAGTAGCAACCTCGTCTATTCCATGATGGCCTACGTCCACGGAGGACTAGCCTTACGCGGGTAGAACTTCACGAAGTAGGCGATCTCCTTGCCCTTACAAACTCCTTGGTTCAACTCCACAATCACGAAGAAGGAGGCTCCCAAGCGACACCTAACCAATCTAGGAGGCACCACCCTCCAAAAAGGTAATAGATGTGGTAATATGATGAACTCCCTGCTCTTGTGCTTCAAAAGATAGTCTCCTCAACACTCAATCACTCTCTCACAGGTTTGGCATGGGTAGAAGAGACTGGTTGGATGGAAAGCAACTTGGGGAGGCTAGAAATCAAGATCCATATGGTTGGAGTGGATGATCTTGACCTCAACGCAGGGGTAGGCGGTTCTCTCTCAGAAAATTGGATATGGCAAGTGGGTGTATGTTCTGAGTGCTTCTCTTACGAGTGAGAGGTGGTGGAGGGCTATATATAGGCATCTCCAAAAATCCAACCGTTACAACATTATTGCCCAACTCGGTGAAACCGAAGTGAAACTCGGTTGCACCGACTAGTGCAAAATGTGGCAACTTTGGCGTTTTTGGTGAGACCGATATATGAATCTCGGTGGTACCGATATGGGTGACCTAGGAAGTTACCAAAACTCGGTGAGACCGATTCCTCAAACTCGGTGGGACCGATTTTAAGAAATTGGTTAATAGAAAGTTGGTCACTGGTTTTGGTTGCACCGAATGGAATGTTGGTAGTACCGAGATGCTAGGGTTTGGTTTGGCTTCTGTCTAGGGTAAAACTCGGCGGATCCAAATGGGAAATGTTGGTGTCACCGAATTTTGACTTTTGGCTTTGGACGGAAGATTTGTGTGGGAAAGTGGGTGAGTATTTCTGGTGGCTAAACTCTAAGCACTTGAGCAACCAGATCATCATGTTTACCTCATCCCCTTTTAATAGTATTGGTTTTCCTATGGACTCAATAGTGATTTCTCACAAAATGTAAAATGTAGAGTGCTCATTCTTGAAGCATGGCCAATCCTATTCCTTCCTTTCCTTGGTGAGGTTCTCCACACAATCCTTAGCCAATCCATCATTGAACTTTTTCCTGAGATACACTTGGTAGAAACATTAGTCCAATGAAATATATGTTGTTATTAATTACCAAAACCACCTGGGGAGAAGTTATGCTTTCAATCTCCCCCTTTTTGGTAATTCATGACAACATATAGATCAAAGCTTCGATAAAAGATATAATTAATGAATAGCATCGTCGCTTTGAGAAGTGTGTGATAAGTAAGAGCTCCCCCTAAATTTGTGCATTATTTTAAATTTGCGTTTGAATGCAAATGCACAATCGTTTAGGATCGTGGGTCACTCTTCCATGTCACATACAACTTGGTGGTGTGCAAAAATGAATATGAGTAAATTGCATAAGCACATCACACCAATCATTAAGTGAATGATCATCTTATAGACGTCTCAAAGATAGCAAAGTAGTAGCATCTCACAAAAGTATATGATCAAACACAACTGAGTTTTAAACAAACGATAAACCAAATGTTTTTAAACTACAGAGAGGAACCAAAATGCAACACACACTCTCTCTCTCAAAGCCCTATGACCTATAACCTCTCCCCCTTTGGCAACAAGTTACCAAAAAGTTCAAAGCTATAGAGCTAATCATCGCTCTGGGCATGATCTCCTCCATGAGACGATGAAGCTGCTCCTGTGGCTATCGAAGGAGTTGACAGAAGAGCATCCGCAAACGCTTCAGCTGAAGTCCTCTGAGGTGGTGGAGTGGACACTGGAGGTGCAGGAGGAACTGATGGAGCTGTGGCAGGTATTGATGAGGTAGGCCTCGTCTCTAGAGCTGGCACAGTAGGAGTCCTGGACTGGGTCTTGAACTGAGTGTTGGTCCTGAGAGGTGGACTGTCATCATCATCAGAGGAATGAGGGCTAGGCACTGCATCCACTTCCTTCTTGAGCTCATCCACAGTCGCCGTCAGCTCATCCACCTTATTGTTCAATGTAGTGAACTTATCTTCCACTATCCTCTCAAGGCTTTCTTGATTGAGCAAGATGTTCTTGATATCCTCCTGCATACCATGTATGGTGCTAATTATAAGATCCATTTGCTCACTCTTAGTCCTTGGAACCTGAGCACTAGTGGCTCTAGCTGCTTCTGCCTCTGCCTGTGTAGTAGATGAAGTGGGATGACTAGGATCCATCACCACAACATTATCCTCAAAGTCTGGTTGAAGTGGCATATGAGGACGATCAAGTGCATATACATTCTTATCCATCTTGGAGTTGATGAGCATTTGAATGTAAGGAGCATATCCACAAGATCGTTTCTGATCAGCAGTTGTCCTCTTGATTGTCTCAACTATCAAGTCCATCACTCTAATCATGGTGTGGGTGTCTATGTGGTGCAACATGTTAATGGAGTACCCCCCCGATCATCTTATCATCTCCAGACTTGGGCATGAAGGTATACCTCAAGATAGTGTTAGTGGTGGGTAGTCCTGCTTGCAAATGATAGATATGGCCAAATTTATGTGAATGCACATGAGTGCTGGGATTTCCTTGTACATATTGTCCATTGAGTTGTGACTCATCTTGGCCTCGGCATAGACATCCAAGTCTCCTTCTTCTACCTGTGGGGCTCCTAAGATGGTAGCCCACTCATCAACAGTGGATTGGTACCTGATTCCCTCAGTCATCCATATGACGCGGCCATCTGGGTAGAAATGAGCAGTGGAGTAGAACTGCATGATCTGTTGGGGAATGCGACAGAAAACAAAAAAATTTGGTATAGCGAGCATGCCCAGGATCACTATGGAGATTGCATACAAGGTTTGATCTGATCCGTACCGACTCGTAGCACAGCGGAAGAAGAGTCGGTGGAGATCGTTGGTGCAGATCCCCGCAGCTAGGATTTTACAACCTCCCAACCGCGAGGACGTACTCCCTCGTCGGACAGCCCTTCGGGAGGCGGTCGGACAGTCCCCCGGACGATGTCACGGACAGCCCTCCGGGAGGACCCTCGAAACTCGAACGGAAACTCGGACAGCCCTTCGGGAGGACACACGAACAGCCCCTCGGGCAAAAGATCGAAACTACGACCTCACTACGGGGTTGCACACATACGGTGTCATCTATCCGGCAGGGCTTCGCCGTCCAGAACTAGTTCCTGCCGGAACCCAGACAGCCTTTCGGCTCTACGAGAAACTCTTTTGGTGGGAGGGAGAAGAGAGAGCTAGCAAAGCATAGCATGTGTATGAGAGCAAAAGGATGAGGAAGTGGGCATCCCACTCACCTCCTATTTATAGGAAAACCAAGGGGTAGGATGGTCACTTCAAGTACCAAAGTATCCCACTTTATGTCACACATAAAAATCATAAGAAGGAAAAAGGGGTGCCATGTGGAGCTCCATGGAGGAGCACCACCCTTGGCCGGCCACCCCTTGGGGGCCCCCCATGAGGAGCTTGCTTGCTCCCCAATCCCTTCTATAAGCCTTTTTGGAAATATCCAAAAAGGTGTTTTTCCATAAATATCCAAAAAGCACTTTCACTATTCACGACGACATTTTTCAGCGTCCGGTCGAACTGAAAATATTTATGTGGGCTTAGAACAATTCCAATACCCCACTAAAATAATTTTCAATGTGATCTGGAACAATTCCGGATTAGTGATTTTCATCTGCGAAAAGCATTTGAAGCGGTTCCGGCAGCTCCAGAACATTTCCGGTTTTTCTTCCGGAAAATTCCCAGAAGTTTCCAGAATGATTCTGGCACCCTCCAAGAATTATCAGGCATGTGCCGAAACCAATTTGACTTTTTTGGTATCCCCCGAAACAACTTTTCAGTTTCACCGGAACTCATCCGGTGACCTCTCTCTGCGGAACTTTTCCGCTGTCCGAAACTTTTCCGGTGTCCGAAACTTTTTCGGTGATTTTCTCTCAGACTCCCTGTCTAGTATTCAACAGATAGATGACCCTTAAGCGTGTGACCCTATAGGTTCGGTGAAGCATAGACATGACCCGGAACCCCTTCCGATCAATGATCAACATCGGAGCCGTGGACACCCATATTGACCCCTATACCCACACGAATGAATATTCGAGTGAACCTCCAGTTGCCGTGTGCTATTCCTGTTGCTTCACGATATGTTACAATTACCCGAGGTGAGACATGTTGGCATCCCCGTGGATCAACAACTTGTCCACTATGCCAGTTACCTCGTTGCCGGTATTGTTCTCTTTTCTCGTTCCCATGTTACGGCATCCCCGTGATAAAATCACAAAGTGTCTGGCCAGACGATGATGGATACCGTAACACCGAGAGGGCCCAGAGATATCTCTCCATCGTCGGAGGAGCAAATCCCAATCTTGAGCTATCAAGTTACTTGACATACTTTTCCATGAACCCGTAAGCCGCCGTAATAGCCACCCATTTACGGATGACGTTTAACAAACCCCAAAGTTCATGAAGCAAGCATGAAGAAACTCGATACTCTCATGGTCTAAGGAACCATGCAAACGTTAACCATCTCTGTGTTATTTAACCATTAACTTGTGATGAATATATCTCATAGTATAACATCAAATGGGTCGATTCAACACAAGTGTTCTACCAACATCGTGCCCTCAAAATTGCCGGCATAGCCATGCCCATGATCAGGAAAACAGGATCATCATGCAATACTTGAGCCAGTCTTAGAGGCAAGACTAGGAATACAATTTACTGTTTATTATACCACACGTGCACATGAGTTTCCCTCCAAGCCTCGTGGTTATTGTAGACTCGAGAATCATTGCAGTTATAGCATGGATCATAAACATTCATTACAAACTCGGAGATACAAAAGTAACTGAAATTACTGCCTCTAGGGCATATCTCCTACATGATCATCTCATCGTTCTAGGCAGTGAACTCTCTCCCAAAAAATCTCTCAATGTCAATGCACTTGAAGTTGTCCTGCACACTGGGAAAGTAGTCCTCATTCTCCTTGATATAGGCCCAGTCAACATACCTCATATCACTGACAGCTGGGCCCTTGTCCAAAAGGACAGTCTCATAGAAATCCTGTTGTTCCTTGGTGTAGAATCTGTCATCTACAATAGTCTTTCTCCTGGAGGCATAGGGATCATTAGCTCTCCACATCCTCGGTCATGCATCCTTTCTCTTCTTCATATCTTCAGCTACTGGGTGAGCATCATTGTGTAATGGCAAATGTGGTCTTAGCTTCCTCAAAATTTAAATGTCAACCTCTTCTTCCATGGTGGACGATCTCTTGTTCTTTGCTGCAAGAGGAATGTCCCTGGTAGTCTTCTTAGACTTGGAAGCTGCTGGCTTCTTGTGTGCAGACTGCTTGCTCTTTGATGGAGCTTGCTTGGGCATAGCATCTGCAGGCAGTTTCTTCTTCTTGGAAGGAGGAGCTTTGGCAGCTGTCTCTTCCTCCTCTTCCTCTTCCTCAACCTCAGCTGGGTCTTCATACATGGAAGTAGGCCTGCCAATGACACGTAAAATCCTCTTCCTAGCTCTCTTCTTCTCACGTGCCTTCTTTGGCATAGAGCTCTTTGGAGGCTCAACAGATAGTGAAGTGTTTGCCCTGGCACTCTCAGGTGCTCTCATAGTCTCAGAGCTAGCATACTCTTTCATGATTGTCCTCTTAGCTGAAGTGGCCTCTGTAGCAAATTTCTTGGCAGCCTTCTCTTTCTTGTCTTGCTGCTTCTTGGCAAGAACTTCCTCTGGCACAAAGTCTGAATCCTCCTCATCAGAATTCAACTTTCTTCTTGCCCTGGTGGCAGCCTTCGGCAACCCATGAGAACTTGGGGTGCCTTTATCTTCTGAAGAAGAAGAACTGGCATCTGGGCTTGTGACTGAACTCATGTCAACTTCCCTCTCCCCGAAGTCATTCTGGCTATCATCAGACCCTGACATGCTGAACCTGTGAATAGAGTATAGAAGAGCAGAGGGGTTGAGCATCACAAAACACAAAACATTTTAGCACATTTGAACTCAGAATCTTAAGTTTAATCTTCTGCAAAAAGATTTCGGTTCCATCGAGTCAAAACTTTCGGAGTCACC
This sequence comes from Elymus sibiricus, assembly GCA_039707655.1. Taxonomy (NCBI): domain Eukaryota; kingdom Viridiplantae; phylum Streptophyta; class Magnoliopsida; order Poales; family Poaceae; genus Elymus; species Elymus sibiricus. Next base: position 199,460,289 of record CM077663.1, on the reverse strand, counting down.
GAGACATACAACTTCCTTAACAGAGACTTGACAGATTCTTCGGTTTCACCGAAAATAGCCACTCGGTCTCACTGTCGGTGTCAAAACCGGCGGATCTCGGGTAGGGGGTCCCGAACTATGAATCTAGGGTCGATGGTTAACAGGAGACGAAGGAGACGATGTTTACCCAGGTTCGGGCCCTCGTGAGGTAAAACCCTACGCCCTGCTTGATTGTATTGATGAGTATGATGGTTACAGAGTTGATCTACCTCGAGATCAAATGAGCTAAACCCTAAATGAGTTGACTTATGATGATGATGATGATGATGATATGTCTAATGTCTCGCCTGGACTTGGCTTATATAACACACCGGAGGCCTAGGATAACAAGAGTCCTAGTCGGCTACGTCGGTGGAGAGGAGTCCTTGTCTCGATCACCAAGTCTTGTGGAATCTTCCTTGCATATGTCATCCTCTGCCAGAGGTGGCCCATGAGTCCGACCCGTAGAGATAGGCCGGCGGCCCGAGGACCCCTTAGTCCCGGACTCCCTCAGTAGCCCCCTGAACCGATATTCAAGTTAGGGACGCTCCTCGGTTCTTCCGAATAGTTCTTCATCTTCGGTCGTCAGTCCTGAAAACTGGTTCAATAAATCTTCCCATCACTGATCTTGAGGATCGCCGAGGTGAATCCGAAGAGTTCACAAGTCGGGCATCCGAGGATCCCCTTTAAGTTATCGGCCTTTATTAATGTCTCATTATTTTTATGCCACAACTCGGGTTTGAAGTGTTTCCCATATGTCGGTGTCCTCTTGCATCCGAGCTCCAACGCCGGACTGCATCCGAGGTATCTTTTTGCATCTGAGCTTCAATGATGATCGGCATCCGAGGTGTCATAGATTACCTCGGTCTTTTAAAAAATTGAAGGAATTTAGCTGAGCTTAATGCTGTAAATGCTCTCTATGGAGCCAGCCACTTGCGCCCGAGCTTTATGCCAGACTGCTTCCGAGGTGGTGCACCACCCCGACCGTGGGCTGATTTTTTGTGGATATTTTTGATTGATGCAATTTATTCTCTGCCGAGATATATAGCCAGTAGCCCTCAAGGTGCCTGTCGGTCTAAAACTCGGGATGCACCTGAAGGATAAAATAAAACCACTAATCCCAGTAGCCCTTGAGACTCAGGTCGATTCGCGAAATCGGCGTGAGGATCAATTCCTTGCTTGGCAGCATACTTTAGGAATTAAAATGCGTTGTGCAGTAGCCCCCGAGACTCGGGTTGGGTGAGGCCGACCAACCCGAGGATCGTAATCTCGTCGGAAACTGTTTTGCATTTAAATTTTCTACATTGAATCGTCAATGCAGTAGCCCCCGAGCCTTAATTTGGGAACGGGTGGTCGAATTAAGGATCAATATTTGTTTGACACAAACTTTGTTACGTTTGACATAATTTATGTGTAATGATTCTATGTATCCAAGTACTTTACATCGTTAATGCTTGAATCCGTATTGTACAAGACTTTGTTAACCGACCATCGGCTTCAACCTCCTCGAGTAGTAGCCGAGGAGTGTTTGTCCTACTTTATAAAGCCTTTATAAGGGCAAAGATTTACGACAAACAAGGCAATCCGGCCACACGGTTTTATAAACAAAGGTACGCGGAGAGATATGTTATATTACTATGTAAGAAACATCTTCTGGGAAAAATAATTCATTTATAAGTTCCTTTTCCCAGGATATCATGTTGACCATGATCGTGAAACCTCAATTCCGATCAATGTGGGAGGAAAATATTGAGGACTTAGTTCGGGGAATGTTGCCAACCTCAGTGGTCTTTAATGAACCGAGATTTTCACTTCTGTCGTTGCCGACCAATTATATTCTTAAGATGGCTAGCTTTTGGCTTCACCCAGTCTGAGGTACTAACCCGGATGACCCGGAAGTAACAATCACAGAGGTGCTCCCTTTACCCTCTAGCCGAACAATCGGGAACATAGGGGGTAAGAACAGGAGCTAGGCAACCCAGCTTGGCTAAAATCTTAAGTCAAATTGATGCATATCTATGGCATTATAACGATCACTACGGAAGGCATCTTTCGTATATTAAATACAAATGCTGATGATATGTTGGGCTCTCTAGGAATCCCAATGTATCTATGCCGAGTTGCCACAAGGAACCCACTATATGGTCTATTTTGACTCCGTTGCGACTGTTTATAATTTGAAAGTGGCTTGTCGTCGGCTTCCGCCCCTTTGTAGATGCTACACAGGGTGTTTCCGTACAAACAAGACAACCCTTAGCCGATGTCTCAGTGCCCGGAGACGGTTGTGTTAGTGGAAACGAGGCAATCACATATTCAGGCTTTATAACTTTCACTTAGTCATAGGAGCATATGTTTGGGGGCAACTTAATAGCCCCTGGTATACGTCCACTCCTCGGATCATTCGAGGTCGAACCACCCACAACTTGGCCTTTTCAAGAAAGAGAGGCCCTTCGTTTTACTCGGATAACCTCGATCGTCTATATTTGATTGAACACCTCCTACGGTTTGCTGACCGATTTACGCTTGTTGTGACAGTCAGCTTTCGGCTTTCTCCAACTGAGGCACTTAACCAGTTAAACCAGAAGTGACAATCGCAGTGGTTCTCCGTTTACCGCTTAGCCGAACAAAATGAAAACGTAAGGGGTAAGCACAGGAGTCGGGCAATCCAGCTATAGACCAAAGACACAACTCGAAATCAATACATACAAATGCGAAATACCGAGGACATTTTGCCGAGGACTGCATGGAGTACCTCGGTTTTTGGTGGTTTCGGTGCTAACCATAGACCCCCTTTAAAATTGCCGATGCGTGAAATGCATCTGGCGTTGTACTGCGAGAGTTACGCTCAGAAAAAGCAAAAAACTTATGAAAAAAACTTTATGTTTAGATAAAAGACAATTGTGCCAATCCAAAATTGGTCTAAAATTTAATCTGTGCTTCGGTCGTGCTTTAACGTGATACATCCGATCTCCGGACTTCAAGCGGGTCAGCCTTTGGCTTAAACCTCCATATCAAGAAGGCGGAGTGTTTCTTCGAGACCTGTTTAGCGAACTAAACTCAAGTGGCTTTAGAAAGAAACTAGGCTATCCGGCTTTTGACCACACACTATTGTCGGAAAAAGGAGTAACAGAGAAAGACTTTGCGACGACCCAGAAGAAAACACATTTATTATAAAAATGACTCATATAAATTTAAGAGCCCCCACGTAACATGGGAAAAGAAGGTTGTTTTTTAAACAAACAACATTTTTAACAAATAAAGTTTTTGTTTTGAGACAAAAACATCACGATCGATTGAACCGAACAAAAATTTAAAAACTTAAGAAATTTGAGCATGAAAGCGACTTAACTGGTTAATATGCTCGGGGTGGATGACGCAGCTCGAGCTACGACGGGACAAGGTCCCAGCCCCCAAGCCGGTCACGAGGTAGCCGACGAAGAGCTCGGCTTGATGAAGTGACAACACAACACTTCCGAAGGGCCGAGGTGAAACCCCCGGTCCAGTCGAGGAGAGATAGTAGTTCGACAGCATGTCGGCAAAGCCCCCACGTCAGTCGACCATGTCGGCGACGCAATTTGGTTGATGGAGGCGAGACGATGATGTCGTCATGCCGAGGTGACGACGTGACACAGCCGAAGTCGATTACCTACACGCATGAAGTAGCACAAGGTAGATAATAATAAAATAAAAGTTCTTGAAAGAATTATTTATGTGAAATAAATTATTTAGAAGAGATGCAGCTTGGCGCGATGCAGATGTCGACACAAGGCGTCGGTGCGGTGAGGTGAAAAAATCAGAATTCGCAGGGTAACCCGAATTCTCGCTAGGGTGACAACAGAATTTGGTCAACGAAGGCGGGACAACGACGTCGGTACGCCGGGGTGACAATGCCATCCGATCTAAATCCTTTACCTGCACACATAAAATAGTGCAATCCGGACATAATAATAACATTTTTTGCATATTCAATTTACGCAGAGTATGGATAATAAAACAAATATGGCCTCTGTGCAGCATAAGTAGAATTGACGGCACAGGGACGTCAATGTGGATTAGAGTCCACCGGCTCGGCACAGATAACCTGCGCACAAAATTGTACAAATTACAAGTACAAAGATCTTTGATAGTACTAAACAACACGAACAAATTTAATAGGAGAAATATCATCTAATTGTTCGTTGTGGTCGAAGTTGGCTGATCTCTCGTAACTTAAGCGTCTCGCGTCTGCTGCTGTGGGGCGAGAACAGACTCTTCTGAATTGCATTGACAAAGCCAGTTGCCGAGAACTGTTCGGAAGCCCCTGGTCCAGCCAACATGATGAAGCTGGTCGGCTGGTGACGCCGAAGTCCCTGGAGCAGGTTGATGAAGAGATGGCGAAGCCCCCGGTCTAGCTGAGGTGACGGAGCAGGTCGGCTGGTGATGCCGAAGTCTCATGTCAGCCGAGGTGTCGAAACAGGTCGGCATGGTGGATGTCGGCTTGAAGAAGCGACAGCGCGGCGATGCCGACACATGTCGGATTTGTGACACGGTCAATGCTGGCTTGATGAAGCAACGGCGCACCTGACCCATGCAACTCGTGGGGTGATGATCTTGTCTTAACGATTATTTGTCCATCACGATGCCGGACTCTTGGTCGGCTCGCCAAGGTGATGATCCGAGGTGGTGGTTATCATCGGCTCGATGGAGCGACGACGCAATCGATGCTGACGCAGGTCGGTAGCCGTGGAGCAACGTGGTCGGGCCGGTTTGACATCGGCGCGATGATGAAGATTGCCTCGGAAAAGACTCAAAATTTATGGGCATGTGTTTGAAAACAACACACGATACCCTAGAGAAAAAAAATCCTTCAAGAAGGATGTCCAATGTCTCATTCATGAATAAAGATGAATTCGGGTCGGATTCGTTCTCGAGCAGAAAACAGATCCAAAAATTGATGCACTCATCGGACGTTTCCCGGAGTTTGAACGGTCGGATCGAGCTGAAATGTTGAGGGGTGATCGGTATAGGAATTCGGCAGTCGATAAACGGTGCGATTTTCCAACGGATGTCCGAGCTAGATACTGGACACCTCGCCCCAAACTCGTCCAGATTCCCATCCAGATTCGACATGGCTCCGGTATATCGGAGATTGCCGGAGATTCCTCCTTCGAAACGCGACGGAATTTTGCAGGGTTGTTGTAGATACAATTCCGCACAATTCCACCAAAGCAATCGTCAAAGAGAAGCTCGAGGAAACGGGGAAGAGGAACACAACTTCGCTGTCCAGAAAAAACTGCTGCTAATCTGCAGACGAGCCATCGATCCTTCTGGCGATCCCACAACAGAACTCTCAAAGAAAGCACCAATGTCGGCGTCAAAACCGGCGGATCTCGGGTAAGGGGTCCCGAACAATGAATCTAGGATTGATGGTTAACAGGGGATGAAGGAGACGATGTTTACCCAGGTTCGGGTCCTCGTGAGGAGGTAAAACCCTACGTCCTACTCGATTGTATTGATGAGTATGATGGTTACAGAGTTGATCTACCTCGAGATCAAATGAGCTAAACCCTAGATGAGTTGACTTATGATGATGATGATGATGATGATGATGATATGTCTAATGTCTAGCATGGCCTTGGCTTATATAACACACCGGAGGCCTAGGATAACAAGAGTCCTAGTCGGCTACGTCGGTGGAGAGGAGTCCTTGTCTTGATCACCAAGTCTTGTGGAATCTTCCTTGCATATGTCATCCGCTGCCCGAAGTGGCCCATGAGTTCGTCCCGTAGAGATAGGCCGGTGACCCAAGGACCCCTTAGTCCCGGACTCCCTCACTCACCAAAGTTGTTCTCAGTAGCCCTAAAACCAAAATTGGTAGAGCCGATTTTTATGACTCGGTGACACCGAGATTCGATTTGCGGACGGTTAAACCTAAAAATTCTTCGTTCTCTAATCTAATAGAATTTGTCGTGGATTGAACTTGTTCACACGGTGGGAAGAAGATGGAACTTAATCTTTTGCACATGAATCGGACGGGGAGTGCAAAGAATTTGAGGTGTTACCCTAACTTGGCGACGACCTCCTACAGCGGCGACGGCGGGGGCAATTTCCGTCGACGGCGAGGACCTCCTGTGGTGCAGATGCACGAGAGCGAGGGAGAAGTCCGAAGACGTTTGAGCGGCAGCTAGGGTTTTGCGGGGACCACGGGATTGAAGAAGTAATTTCAAAAACCGGTTCCTCTGAGTATATATATCCCATAGATGTCGGTGACACCTGTTCTAAAATATCGGTGCCACCGAGTTCCTCTACTGTCAGTTGACAGGGAATCTCGGTGAAGCCGAGATTATGGAATCGGTGCTACTGAGATTCATAAAACCAGATCAACCCTAGGCTTCGGTGGAACCGAGATTTGGAGGTTGGTTACACCGAGATTACACTGGGGAGGTTTTGGAATTCAACTCTTAACGAAATGGAACTCCGAGTGCTCCTCACACAGAGGGTTCGAGAAGTGCGCTTGCTCAAATTTTGTGATGAAGCATGAATAGAATTTGAGACAAGAAAGCATAGATAGCTAGAGGGAGGTATTTAGGCATTCTTGTATATCCAATTGGCCAAACAAAAATTATAGTCAAATAACAACAATTGGATATCCTCGAATGAGAAAAGATATGCATACCAACATGCTCACACAATAAATTGTCAAATGGAATATGGCAAACATGCAAAACCACTCTAGTATCTACCAAGCACTTTGGCGATGACGGAGTCATCTATATATGAGTATATTGACTTAGGAGCCAAGCAAGAATACTTGATCATAGGTCATACTCATCGTTTAAGCACAAGTGGGGTTACCACTTTTACATAAAGCAGTTAATGTGTTCACATATTTAAGAGATGCTTTAACTCAAGTCTTAGAGTAAAAGCTCCCCCTTGATGTGACATCCCCCCTAAGAGGTATAAACTAACCTTTGGTTTGTCGTAGAAGACTTCATGTGGGTGAGGTAGTAGTGGATTCTCATTGTTGATGAAGATCATCTTGAGTTGGGAGCAACCGTCGTTGTTTTCTTACTCTTCTCACCTACATGAGTTAGTCCCGCACAAGAGACAAATACAAGGATATCTGTGGAAATGGAGTGCAATGTATACATGATGATGTCCATGGATTCATTAATTACCTTGTCTCTTGCTTACCTTTGAGGGAATGTGTGACTCCTTGAACTATTGCATAAAGTTGGAGTTGATTGCAAATAGTCCTTGCCAATAATGAATTGAATGAATTTCATTGGCGGAGTCACCCCTCAAGAACTTATTTAGTTCTTCTTCTTGGGGATCCACATCAAGTTGATGGGAATCCTTGGGGTTGAAGTAGCACTAGTTGAAGTAGAACTTGGAGTAGCCTTGGGAACCCACTTGGCCATGGCTTGGGACTCTTCTTCATATGAGTCAATCTCCTCTTGAAGCTTGTGGTAGAAGGTCATCTTGAGATTTTGTTCCCTTGGGAAGAGTATGTTCATACTTCTCCTTTTGGGGAATAAACTTCGGCTTGGGGTATTGACCTTCTTCCCATTCAACTCCATTGGCATTGAAGTGGCCAATGCCTTGGTTCTTCCGGTATCCTCCATGCTTGCGTACAATCTCCTCGAATTGCTTACATCCGGCAAGACTTTTGTAGATACCTTTCTCTATAATCCTTTTCAATAGATCATTTTTTTGCTCAAGTGTAACTTGGCTAAGAGAATCATTAGTGGAATCAATAGAACTACTAGAAGCAATATCATTGGATTTACCATTTTTATTGCTACTAGTTGAAGAACCTTTCTTGCCTTTTGTTACTAGTTTGCTTAGTCTTAACTTGTGGAATCAATGTAGACAAGAGTAGTCGTTTGTCTAGATAAGAAGAAGTGTTCTTTCGGAGATCGTCATTGATAGCTTTGAGAAACTCATGTTCTTGCTCCAAATTGAGCTTCTCGAAGCATAGCTTCTCATGAGTTCTTACAAGCTCTCTATGATCTTCTAGAGTAGATTCATGGGCTAACTTAAGAGTGTTTAATTATTTAGTTAGTCGCTCTATTTCCTTCTTATCATCATCACATGACTTATCTTGACTAGCATGATTATTATCTAGTTCATTTTGACTAATATCACTAGTTTTGTCAAATAGCAAGTCATCATCTCCAAGTAAGTCATCCTCATCACTATTAAAGTCAATGTATTCGAGGTGTAATACCTTGGGGCCTTTAGCCATGAAGCAACTTCCACTCCCTTCATTTGGTGAATCAAATATGTCATAGGAGTTTGAGGAAACAAGTGCAAGTCCGGCAACACCTTCATCTTGACTATAGTCGGAGTCGCAGTGATAGCTTCCCTCGGAGTGATTTTCAGATTCGGAGCCGGAAACCCATTCACCAACATGAGCTTGATGTCTTCTTCTTGTGTAGCTCTTGGTGTACTTGCCCTTCTTCTTCGAGTCCCTACTTCTCCTTGAGGGTCTTCGTTCATAACGATCATCTCTACTCCTTCTCTCTCTTCGAGGTGACTCATCTCTTGAGCTCTTTCTTCTAGGTGACTCTTCTCTTCTTTTGCGGGGGGCCGTGCACTCATTGGAGTAGTGTCCGGGCCTTCCACAATTGTAACAATTCCGGTCATGACCAGATGAACGCTTCTCTTCGTATCTTGAATTGGAGCTTCTTTCTTTGCCTCTACTCTTGTAGAACTTGTTGAATTTCTTGACCATGAGGCTTATCTATTCATTGGTTACAAGGTTGTCACTTGATGTAGCGAGAGTGTCACTTGTAGCTTTGTATGCACCGCTTGACTGGGTGTGAAGTTCTTCTTTGTCCTTGAGTGACATCTCATGAGCAACAATCCTTCCAATGACTTCTGTAGGTTTGAGATCTTTGTAGTTTGGCATCATTTGGATCAATGTGCACATGGTGTCGTACTTTTCATCTAAGGCTCTAAGGATCTTCTTGATGATGAATTTGTCGGTCATTTTTTCACTTCCTAAGCCGGCAATCTCATTGGTGATAAGAGCAAGCCTAGAGTACATTTCGGCGACTCCTTCACCATCCTTCATCTTGAACTTGTCGAGTTGACTTTGTAGCACATCCAACTTAGGTTTCCCTGACGGATTTGGTACCTTCGTGCATATCAACCAAAGTATCCCAAATTTCCTTTGCATTCTCAAGACGGCTAATCTTGTTGAATTCTGCGGGGCATAGGCAGTTGAATAGAATGTCACATGCTTGAGCATTGTATTGCAACATCTTCAATTTTTTCGCGGTCGCTTCACAATCCGGTTCCTTTCTATCACCAAAGAATTCACCTTGCAAGAAAACACGAACAACATCCCATACGATGGGGTTATGACCAAGAATATGCATTTTCATCTTATTCTTCCAACTAGCAAAGTTTGTACCATCAAAATATGGACCTCTACGATGATGATTTCCCTCAGTAGACGCCAAACTCTCCTAAGTTGTGAGACCAATGCAATGGAGACAAAGCTCTGATACCACTTGTAGGATCGAAAGTAGGTCTAGAGGGGCGTGATTAGACTACTTGACCAAATAAAAATTTAACGTTTTCCCAATTTTAGTTGTTGGCAGATTTTAGCAATTGTAGCAAGTCAAGTTCACCCTACACATGCATATCCATGAGTATTGCAGCGGAAAGTAAAGACATGCATATGTAAGAGGGTAGGGATAAGAAGATCAAACGCAATTTGGAGACACAAAGTTTTTTCCCGTGGTTTCGATAGGTGGTGCTATCGTACGTCCACATTTATGGAGACTTCAACCCATGGAGGGTAACGGTCGCGAGAGTCCACGAAGGGCTCCACCCACGAAGGGTCCACGAAGTAGCAACCTCGTCTATTCCATGATGGCCTACGTCCACGGAGGACTAGCCTTACGCGGGTAGAACTTCACGAAGTAGGCGATCTCCTTGCCCTTACAAACTCCTTGGTTCAACTCCACAATCACGAAGAAGGAGGCTCCCAAGCGACACCTAACCAATCTAGGAGGCACCACCCTCCAAAAAGGTAATAGATGTGGTAATATGATGAACTCCCTGCTCTTGTGCTTCAAAAGATAGTCTCCTCAACACTCAATCACTCTCTCACAGGTTTGGCATGGGTAGAAGAGACTGGTTGGATGGAAAGCAACTTGGGGAGGCTAGAAATCAAGATCCATATGGTTGGAGTGGATGATCTTGTAGGACCGAAAGTATGTCTAGAGGGGGGGGGGTGATTAGACTACTTGACTAAAGAAAAATCTACTTTTTCCCAATTTTAAGTGTTGGCAGATTTTAGCATTCATAGCAAGTCAAGCACACCCTACACATGCATGTCTACGAGTATAGCAGCGGAAAGTAAAGACAAGCATGAGTAGTAAAGGAAGGGTAGGAAGATCAAACACAATTTGTAGACACGATGATTTTTCCCGTGGTTCCGATAGGTGGTGCTATCGTACGTCCACGTTTATGGAGTCTTCAACCCACGGAGGGTAATGGTCACGAGAGTCCACGGAGGGCTCCACCCATAAGGGTCCACGAAGTAGAAACCTTGACTATTCCATAACGGCTTCCGTCCACGAAGGACTATCCTCACTATGGGTAGATCTTCACGAAGTAGGCGATCTCCTTGCCCTTACAAACTTCTTGGTTCAACTCCACAACACGAAGTAGGAGGCTTCCAAGCAACACCTAACCAATCTAGGAGGCACCACCCTCCAAATGGTAATAGGCTCGGCGATGTCGATGAACTCCTTGCTCTTGTGCTTCAAGATGATAGACTCCTCAACACACAATCACTCTCTCACGGATTTGGCTTGGTGGAAGAGATTGGATTGGTGGAAAGCAACTTGGGGAGGCTAGAGATCAAGATTCATATGGTTGGAATGGAGTGGCATGATCTCAACACATGAGTAGGTGGCTCTCTCTCAGAAAATTGGATGGGGCAAGTATGGAATAGTTCAGAGTGCTTCTCTTTCGAGTGGGTGGAGGTGAAGGGGTATATATAGGCATCCCCAAAAATCCAACCATTACACCTAAAGTGACCAATTCGGTGACACCGATGTGTGAATCTCGGTGGTACCGAAGTGACCAAAAGGTGAGAACTTTTTAATCTCGGTGAGACCGATATATAACTCTTGGTGGTACCGATCAGGTGACCAACGGTCAGATTGCGCAATCTCGGTGATGCCGATTCTCACATCTCGGCGCTACCGATTTTCAACCATGGCTTACCAAATAGTTGGTCCAGAAACTCGGTGGCACCGATCCACATGTCTCGGTGGTACCGATGCCTGTGAATGGCTATCCAGAGAGTTGGTCCAAAACTCGGTGAGACCGACTGGCAAATCTCGGTGGTACCGAAGACTGAAAATAGCTAAATAGATAGTTGGCAACTGAACTCGGTGGCACTGATACATCTCCAACGTATCTATAATTTATGAAGTATTCATGCCATGTTTACAATAATTTTATATGATTTTGGTATGATTTTATTTGAACTAACCTGGACTGACGCTGTTTTCAGCAGAACTACCATGGTGTCATTTTTTGTGCAGAAATAAAAGTTCTCGGAATGGGCTGAAAATTTACGGTGATTTTTTATGGACCAAAAGAGACCCCCGAAGCACCGGAGCTGGGCCAGGAAGTGACCGAGGAGGCCACAAGCTTAGGGGGCGCGCCCTACCCCCCTCCCCCCCGGAGGGTGCTCCCGGCTTGTGGACTCTTCGAGCACCCCCTTGACGTGAGACCGACGCCAAAAATTCCTATAAATACCAAAAACCCCAGAAAGACCCCAAGATCAGAAGTTCCACCACCGCAAGTCTCTGTAGCCACGAAAAATCAATCTTGGCCCTCTCCGACACCCTACCGGAGCGGGTCACCATCACCGGAGACCATGGAGGAGGAAGACGGAGGGGCCATCATCACCATGGAGGCCAAGGACCAGAGGGAGAACCTCTCCCCACCTAGGAGGAGGCCATGGAGGAGGAAGCACAAGGGGGAGACCCTTGCCCCCTCTCTCTCGGTGGCGCCGGAGTGCCATCGGGGGAACCATCGCCGCGGTGATCGTCTTCATCAACATCACCTTCTTCATCACCGTCCTCATATCTTTTCAGCGGTCCACTCTCCCGCATCCCGCTGTAATACCCTACTTGAACATGGTGCTTTATACCACATATTATGATCCAATGATGTGTTGCCATCCTATGATGTTTTGAGTAGATTTCTTTTGTCTTATGGGTTGATTGATGATCTAGATTGGTTTGAGTTGTATGTTTATTTTGGTGCTGTCCTATGGTGCCTTCCGTGCCGCGCACATGTGAAGGATTCCCGCTGTAGGGTGTTGCAATACGTTCATGATTCGCTTATAGTGGGTTGCTAGAGTGACAGAAGCTTAAACCCGAGTAAGGGGGTTGTTGCGTATGGGATAAAGGGGACTTGATGCTTTAATGCTATGGTTGGGTTTTACCTTAATGATCTTTAGTAGTTGCGGATGCTTGCTAGAGTTCCAATCATAAGTGCATATGATCCAAGTAGAGAAAGTATGTTAGCTTATGCCTCTTCCTCATATAAAATTGCAATAATGATTACCGATCTTGTTAACAATTGCCTAGGACAATTCCGCACACCGACCCATCATTATTCCACACTCGCTATTTGTAATATATTATAATATATCCTAACTTTATGATAACAACACCTATTTTTATATTTTAGTTCTCTGATATCATGCAAAGCTATTCTCTTCATACCCACAACGTAGTTTTATTTCTCGTTTCTAGTTGGAAGCAAACGTTCGGCGTACGTAGAGTCGTATCAGTGGCAGATAGGACTTGAGAGAATATTGATCTTACCTTTAGCTCCTTGTGGGTTCGACACTCCATACTTATCACTTCCACCTTTAGAAATTGCTATGATGATTCCTTGCACTTGGGGATTATGAAGCTCTTTTCTGGCGCCGTTGCCGGGGAGCAATAGCGTGGGGTTGATATTCTCGTGTGTGCTTGTTTGCTTTCTTCACTAAGTAGATTTTGTTTTCCCTTTTTGCCTTCTTTAGTTGTGGGTGAAACAAACAAAAAAATTAAATAATGAAAATACAAAAAGAATTACTTGCCTCTTATGCCTAAGAAGTTTTTCAAAAAGAGAAGTGATTGGAAGGTTGTGCATTGGAGAAGTGAGGGTCGACCTTGAACACTTGTGTTCATGCTCATGGAAACAACGTATAATTTTTCATGGAAGCTTCTCAAAAATAATTACTCCCTTGTATATATCCATTGTATTATAAAAATAATTTGCCAAGATTTGCTTTTAGGATGATTAGATTGCTTGTTTGCTATGTGCGGTGCAAAAACAGAAACTTTGACTGTAGTGCATGAATTTACATTTCTTACTGAAATGTCAAAAGTTGCTGAAATTTTTACACAGTACTACTATATAATTTTTTAATTTGTTTCAGAATTTTTTGAGTTCCATAAGTATACGAAGTTTCCAGATTGCCACAGACTGTCCTGTTTTTGACAGATTATGTTTTCTATGTGTTGTTCACTTATTTTGATGAATCTATGGGTTGTATCGGGGGGTATGAACCATGGTGAAGTTGGAATACATTATATATAATGCTAATATGAAATTGGAATGAGTTTACAACAGTACGTAAAGGTAGTAATTTGCTTTATTATACTAACGGATCTCACGAGGGTTTTGTTAAGTTTTGTGTGGATGAAGTGTTCGAAGATCGAGAAGGTATCGATATAAGAAGAATACGGAGAGAAAAGAGTTCAAGATTGGGGATGCCCAAGGCACCCCAAGTAAATATTTCAAGGAGATTCAAGCATCTAAACTTGGGGATGTCCCGGAAGGCATCCATCTTTATTCCTCAACAATTATCGGTATATCTCGGTTTTTGTTTTGTTCACATGATATGCGTCTTTAGTGTTTTTATTTTCCTTTATGCACCCTTCTAGTATGAGATAGTACTTCATTGATTTGTAGAATGCTTCATGCGCTTCACTTAAATCTTTTGAGTATGGCTTTGTAGAATGCTCTTTGTGCTTCACTTAAATCTTTTGAGTATGGCTTTATAGAATGCTTCGTGTGCTTCACTTATATATTTTGAGCTTGGATATTGGTTAATCTATATTAATTGTAGAATGCTCTATGAACTTCACTTATATCTTTTAGAGTATGAATAAAATTATCATCGGAATTAGGCTTGGAAGAGTATCATTACAATGTCATGCCTAGCTAAAAAGGCATTAAAGAAAAGCGCTTGCTGGGAGACAACCCAATATTTACCCCTACTGTTTTTGTGTGTTATCATGATTATGCTAATGTAGTAACTATGTTTTATATGTTTTCTTTCAATAAAGTGCCAAGTAATGCCTTTGGGATGATGTGGTTGATAGTTGACTTGATTCTGTGCAAAAACAGAAACCTTGGTGCCCAGTCCAGAATTTTTATAAATTCACCAGAGAGTCAAAAGCTTCTGAATTTTTTACAAATTATTTATATACACATTTCCTAGGTTTTCCTAATTTTACAGAATTTTTGGGGCTGCAGAAGTATGGTCATTGTTCAGATCATTACAGACTGTTCTGTTTTTGACAGAATCTGCCTTGTTTGCATAGTTTGCTTGTTTTAGCATTTCCATGGCTTATATTAAGTGATATAAATTGTGGAAATGATAAGTTACAGTATACATTATGCGAGAACAATTATGGATCTTGTATTTGACAGTACCTAAGTGGATGGTTTGCTCTTTATCATACTAACCCATCTCACGAAGTTCCGTTAAGTTTTGTGTGATTGAAGTTTTCAAGTTTTGGGTTAGATATCGATATGAGGAGAATGAGGAGTGGCAAGACCCTAAACTTGTGGATTCCCAAGTCACCCAAGGTAATATTCAAGGAAGATCCAAGCAACTAAGCTTGGGGATGCCCCGGAAGGCATGCCCTCTTTCGTCTTCAACATTATCGGTAACCTCACTTGGAGCTATATTTTTATTCGTCACATGATATGTGTTTTGCTTGGAGCATCATTTTATTTTGTTAGTATTTGCTTGCTGTTATTTAGATTAATGTTTTGCATCTTTTATTTCAATAAAAGTGTCAAGGGTAGCCTGCACCATGCTCAATTTGCAAGTATACGAGTTGCTGTTTCAAAACAGAAAGTTTGCTGTTAGTGCAAAAATTCCCTAGAATAGTCAGTATGTCATAAAATCTTGAAATTTTGACACAGAATGATCTTATAAATTATATACAGTGTGGTAAAGTTTCAGAATTTTTGGAGTTAATTAAGTATGGATCTTGCTGCATTCTTTATAGACTGTTCTGTTTAGGCAGATTGCAGTTATGTTTGCATTGTTTGCATATGTTGGCTTGTTTAATGATTCTATTTGAGGATGGAAGTATTAAATATGCAGAGGCATTTATTATGCAATGTCAAATAATTATTTTAGTGATTTTCTACAGTAGGGAATGATAAGGTTATGCATTGATTTATACTAACTTATCTCACGAGTTCTTGTTGAGTTTTGGGTGTATGAAGTTTTTGAGATTTAGGAAAACCGTGATATGAGAGGAATTAAGGAGACACAAGAGCTCGAGCTTGGGGATGCCCTAGGAATCCCAAATTAATATTTCAAGAAGTCTCAAGCATCTAAGCTTGGGGATGCCCCGGTAGGCATCCCACCTTTCTTCTTCAACAATTATCTGTTAGTATCGGTTGAACCTAAGTTTTTTGCTTCTTCACATGATATGTGCTATCCCTAGAATATCATTTTATTTTGTTTTGCTGTTTGAATAAAAACATTGGATCTGAAATTTTGAATAAGAGATAGAGTCCTCACATGGCTATTTAACTAATTGACTACGCATTGATCTTCACTTATATCTTTTTGGAGTAGTTTGTCATTCACTCTCGTGCTTCACTTATATCCTATGAGTAAATGGTTGAATGAATTGAATATCATAAATCTGAAATTAAATATGCTTCATATACTTATCCCATGGAGAGTAATGACTTCCCACATAATAAGTATAGGTGGTAAAATTTATTGAAAGTTAGCAAACACCGCATTGGTCACTTGAACAATTCATGAAAGAATATTGAAGGAAGAGAGATTCCACACATAAATATACTATCTTGGACATCTTCTATGATTGTGAGCTCATTAATTATTTTCAAACTCGAGCAAATTAGTTGAAATTGGACAAGGAAGACAACTTAATGAGTTATGTTTGGGTATATTTGTATAGAAGTTATATTGTTATGGATCCTCCAACATGTGGTGCTTGCTTCCACCTCATACTAGCCAAAACTTCCGCACCAAGTAGAAATAGTACTTGTGCATCCAAACACCCTTAAACCAGATTTACCATGAGAGTCCACTATACCTACCTATGGATCGAGTAAGATCCTTCAAGTAAGTTGTCATCGGTGCAAAAAGCAATAAAAAATGCTCCTAAATATGTATGATCTTTTATTGTGAGGGAAAATAAGCGTTGTACGAACTTGTGATGGTAAAGAAATAAAAGCGACAGACTGCATAATAAAGGTTGCTATCACAAAGGGCAATACAACGTGACGTTCCTTTGCATTAAGGGTTTGCACATCCAAAAACAAAAAGCGCATCACAACCTCTGCTTCCCTCTGCGAAAGGGCCTATCTTTTACTTTCTAGTACTTACCTTTATGCAAGAGTCATGGTGATCTTCACCACTTTCTATATTTCGCCTTTTTCTCTTGCCAAGCATCATGTGTTGGGGAGACATATATATCCATACAAATATATTTGATTATGAATTATTATTGTTGGCAATTATCTATATGATAAATAAGTTGGGAGGCGAAACATTAAGCCCCTCTCTTTCTCTGTGTTCGATGGATGCTATTTGTTCTAAAAATATGCTTTGAGTGTTAATAATCATGGAAGACTATATGATAGTTGAGTATGTGGAATTTGCTAAATCAAAGCTCTTACATAGACCCTTCCTGAAAATAAGATGAATTGCAATTGTTCAATGACTAGGAATAAGGTTTGTTAGTTTTCAAGAAACTTTCTGGTCTATACTTTAACATGTGAATAGCTTGTTACTTGATCATGAGAAGTTTTATGAGATGAGCTACTATTTATGGTTTATATTGATGCTAGAAAAAGTGATTGGAATTATCACTGATCAAACTTGTGCACTTGCTAGCATTCACACTTCATAAATTATTTCTTTTATCATTTACCTACTCGAGGACGAGCAGGAATTAAGCTTGGGGATGCTGATACGTCTCCAACGTATCTATAATTTATGAAGTATTCATGCCATGTTTACAATAATTTTATATGATTTTGGTATGATTTTGGTATGATTTTATTAGAACTAACCCGGACTGACGCTGTTTTCAGTAGAACTACCATGGTGTCGGTTTTTGTGCAGAAATAAAAGTTCTCGGAATGGGCTGAAAATTTACGGTGATTTTTTATGGACCAAAAGAGACCCCCGAAGCACCGGAGCTGGGCCAGGAAGTGACCGAGGAGGCCACAAGCCTAGGGGGCGCGCCCTACCCCCCGGGAGGGTGCTCCCGGCTTCTGGACTCCTCGAGCATCCCCTTGACGTGAGACCGATGCCAAAAATTCCTATAAATACCAAAAACCCCAGAAAGAACCCAAGATCAGAAGTTCCGCCGCCGCAAGTCTCTGTAGCCACAAAAAATCAATCTTGGCCCTCTCCGGCACCCTGTCGAAGGGGGTCACCATCACCGGAGACCATGGAGGAGGAAGACGGAGGGGCCATCATCACCATGGAGGCCAAGGACCAGAGGGAGAACCTCTCCCCACCTAGGAGGAGGCCATGGAGGAGGAAGCACAAGGGGGAGACCCTTTCCCCCTCTCTCTCGGTGGCGCCGGAGTGCCATCGGGGGAACCATCGCCGCGGTGATCGTCTTCATCAACATCACCTTCTTCATCACCGTCCTCATATCTTTTCAGCGGTCCACTCTCCCGCATCCCGCTGTAATCCCCTACTTGAACATGGTGCTTTATGCCACATATTATGATCCAATGATGTGTTGCCATCCTATGATGTTTTGAGTAGATTTCTTTTGTCTTATGGGTTGATTGATGATCTAGATTGGTTTGAGTTGTATGTTTATTTTGGTGCTGTCCTATGGTGCCTTCCGTGCCGCGCACACGTGAAGGATTCCCGCTGTAGGGTGTTGCAATACATTCATGATTCACTTATAGTGGGTTGCTAGAGTGACAGAAGCTTAAACCCGAGTAAGGGGGTTGTTGCGTATGGGATAAAGGGGACTTGATGCTTTAATGCTATGGTTGGGTTTTACCTTAATGATCTTTAGTAGTTGCGGGTGCTTGCTAGAGTTCCAATCATAAGTGCATACGATCCAAGTAGAGAAAGTATGTTAGCTTATGCCTCTCCCTCATATAAAATTGCAATAATGATTACCGATCTTGTTAACTTGCCTAGGACAATTCCGCACACCGACCCATGATTATTCCACACTCGCTATTTGTAATATATTGTAATATATTCTAACTTTATGATAACAGCACCTATTTTTATATTTTAGTTCTCCGATATCATGCAAAGCTATTCTCTTCATACCCACAACGTAGTTTTATTTCTCGTTTCTAGTTGGAAGCAAACGTTCGGCGTACGTAGAGTCGTATCAGTGGTAGATAGGACTTGAGAGAATATTGATCTTACCTTTAGCTCCTTGTGGGTTCGACACTCCATACTTATCACTTCCACCTTTGGAAATTGCTATGATGATTCCTTGCACTTGGGGATTATCAGGCACCGATGCAGAATCGGTTGCACCGACTGGCTAGGGTTTGGCATGGGTCTGTCTGTGTTTGGGAATCGGTGGCACCGAGTGGAAAATATTGGTTGCACCAATTTTGGATATTTGACTTTGGACAGACTTTTTTGGAAGAGCTTGTGGGTGTTTTTGGTGACTATCACTTGTGCACGTATGAGCATTTTGTTCACCAACAATACCTTACCCCCTTTTAATAGTATGGGCTTTCCTATGGACTCAAAGTGATTTCTCACAAAGTAAAATGTAGAGTCCTCTTGCTTGAAGCTTTGCCAATCTATTTCCTTGCATCTTGGGGTGTCTCCACAATCCTTTTGCCATCCCTATCATTGAACTTCTCCTGAAATATACTTAGTGGAAACATTAGTTCAATGACATATATGTTGTTATTATTTACCAAAACCACCAAGGGAGCAAATGTGCTTTCAGATATTGACCTCAACACAAGGGTATGTGGTTCTCTCTCACAAAATTGGATATGGCAAGTGGGTGTATGTTCTGAGTGCTTCTCTTATGAGTGAGAGTTGTTGGAGGGGTATATATAGGAATCTCCAAAAATCCAACCGTTACAACATTATTGCCCAACTCGATGAAACCGAAGTGAAACTCGGTTGCACCGACTAGTGCAAAATGTGGCAACTTTGGCGTTTTCGATGAGACCGATATATGAATCTCGGTGGTACCGATATGGGTGAGCTAGACAGTTACCAAAACTCGGTGAGACCAATTCCTCAAACTCGGTGGGACCGATTTTAAGAAATTGGTTAACAGAAAGTTGGTCACTGGTTTCTGTTGCACCGAATGGAATCTTGGTAGTAGCGAGATGCTAGGGTTTGGTTTGGCTTCTGTCTAGGGTAAAACTCGGTGGATCCGAATGGGAAATGTTGGTGTCACCGAATTTTGACTTTTGTCTTTGGACAGAAGATTTATGTGGGAAAGTGGGTGAGTATTTCTGGTGGCTAAACTCTAAGCACTTGAGCAACCAGATCATCATATTTAACTCATCACCTTTTAATGGTATTGGCTTTCCTATGGACTCAAAAGTGATTTCTCATAAAATGTAAAATGTAGAGTCCTCATTCTTGAAGCATGGCCAATCCTATTCCTTCCTAACCTTGGTGAGGTTCTCCACACAATCCTTAGGCAATCCATCATTGAACTTTTTCCTGAGATACACTTGGTGGAAACATTAGTCCAATGAAATATACGTTGTTATTAATTACCAAAACCACATAGGGAGAAGTTGTGCTTTCAGATAGGGACGTATCAATCTGCAAATTCTTATTGGGGTAGGATTTATGATTACTACAACACGCGCAAGAAAGTGTCATGGCTGATGCATGTTCAAAATGCACTCAATTATCGTTGGAGCACTATTAATGAACATGTTAGCAATTTCTGTGGATACTTTCAGCAAATACTTAATAGAAACCAAAGTGGGGTGACTGTTGCTCGGCAGGTACGCATCCATCTTTTTAGTTCAGTTGTAAACTTTCATATGTTGTGTGAGAGTAATAGGTTGTTTATTTGTGGAGCAACCGAGGTACTTTTTGTATACAAATCCAAAGATCCTAAAAATAGGCCATTTGCATTAATGCATTGCTAGTTAGAGTTGGAAAAGCACCCGAAGTGGGCGAATCGTGTGGTTTCGAATGGGCCTAAAAAAAGCAGAAGAAGACCTCGGATGCAAGTACATATACAACTTCTAATGATGAAGACTTCGGATCTCCCGATCTTGTTGATAAGAGATAAGGCCTGATGGTAATAAGCTGGCCCCCGAACATTGGCAAAACGGGGTTGCAAAACTCCAAAGGCTCTCTCTACATCCTTTCTGGCTCCCTCTTGTCTGTTGGCGAAACGTTTCCTCTTTCTGCCTTCTGGAGCGGGTATTGTCTTCACAAATGTTGCCCATGATGGATATATACCATCTGCAAGGTAGTACCCCATTGTGTAGGGATGACCATTGATGGTATAATTCACTTTTGGAGCTTCACCTTCTATTAGCTTTGCAAACACAGGTGAACATTGAAGAACATTTATGTCATTGAGAGACCCTGATAAACCAAAGAATGCATGCCAAATCCAAAGATCCTTCGAAGCAACTGCCTCCGGAATCATTGTGGGCTTATTCTCGTTTCCTTTAAACACGTGCCATGCCATTTTGTAGGGCAATTTTTACTAGATATGAAAATAACTTTCAGGAAAGGTTGAATTTTCTTTGAAGTAGTCATCCCAGAGTAGAACAAATCCAGCATATCTTCCGCGATACAAGTATTGTCGTCCCAGCGTGGAACCTCCATGACATTGAGCATTCGCCTCCTCTTCCTCCTCGCACTCTGCAAATGCTGCAAGAATTAGGTTGTCGTCGTCCGATGAAGACGACGATGACGAATTCATGAGCATATCCAAAACGAATACTGTTTCACTAGATTATGTTGGAGGAGAGAAGACACATGGACTTGGAAGAGAGATCGGAGAAGCACAAGATGAAATGATTTGAGAGAGGTGAGAATGGGTGGTATATATATGCGTGGAATATAGCCGTTGGAATAGAGCCGTTGAAAAAGTAGCCCTTGGAATAGAGCCGTTGGAAATATAGACGTTTGAAAAGTGTCCATTGAAAATATAACCGTTTGAAAAGTAGCCATTAACCCAACAATAAGTAAATTGCTCAATTACTGTTAAAATGGTAGTTGAATTGGCAATTATAAAATAATATTAAAATATAGGAGAGAGAATATAGACGTTTTGTATATAGACGTTCTGCTGCAAAACTGGACTGTGTATATGAGGGAATTTTTTTAGACCATTGTCTATATGCATATATAGACATCCAAATATACACATGCTATTGGAGATGCTCTTAACACATGCAGAGTGCCTAGAATTTCATGCATGTAAAAGCATCTACAACCGGACCTTGCAAATCCGGCCCCTCAAACGCCCGCGGACGCGCCCGGGCGCGTCCGCGGACACTGACCGGTCACGCCTCAAATAATGCATTCTCCATCCGAACACCTCAAATCTCATATCTCAAATCCATATAAACTCATGCAACTACTACGTTGATGCATTACACACATCGTTCGGCTACTCCATCACAACTAACATGCCATCAGACTACGGAAATTTAGCATGTTTGGCTATGGTGGACATCAGACACGTCTGCCCTTGCCTTTCCCGGAGCCCTTGTCGTCCTTCTCGCGGAAGTATCGGTCGAAGACGCAGTACAGATCGAGCCGAATCTGGTCGTCACCGGAGTTGTCCTCGCCCTCGCTCACCTCCTCCTCCTCCTTCGATGGCAGTCCGGCCATTTCACGGACCGCCCGATTCTGCTCGCGGGCAAGGGCGCGTGTGTTCCTCCACCATCGTTTCTTCAAAATGTTGGCGCGGATGGATTCCTCCTCTGCGGCCGTCCACTCTACCACATCAGCCGCCTCCACCTCCACCATTTCCTCTACGAGATAGGCCTCGGCGATCCTTATCCTCTCCTTCCCATGGCGGGAAGCCCCTTCCCGGTGGGACTCGAAGTCCGCGGGTCCGGTCGATGGATCCGCCCGCCGGGACATGGAGGATCCTGCCCCAGAGGAACCGAGTGCCCTTTGAGTGGATGCTATGGAGTCACGGCGGACAGATCTTGCCGTCGGCCGGGCGCTATCCTCATGGGAGAGGCGGAGTGCAATGCGAACCGCCATTGCCTCCTCTACTCTGCACGGGACGACCCCCAGTCGGTGGATCCGGACTGGTCGGAGTCGGATCCGCTGCCTGCCATGTCGGAGAATGCCGGAGATCGCCGAAGGTGAGCTTGGGTGGCGGATGGGAGTGGAGGGGAGTGGAGTGAAGTGGCTAGGGTTTGGTCCGGCGAGCAGATGGGGACGAATATATGTGGGGTAGATGCGGGCCAGCACGGGCCAGGAGGGCATGCCCGGGCGCTCCCAAATTCCCCCATATCCGCCCCATATTTGGGCTGGATATGAGGGGTGCCGGTCAGCCCGGGAGTTTGAGGCCGGTTTGAGGGGTCCGTCTGGGTCGCTTTTTCGTGACCGGTTAGTGACCGGGAGGCCTGCTCGGGCATTTGAGGCGGGTTTGAGGGGTCCGGCTGTAGATGCTCTAACGAGGCTTTGTCCCTTGCCCGAGATCTCTCTTTGAGGAATGTGTTTGTGGCGTAACATTGCTTGGAGGTAATCACCAGCATCAACAAAGGCGTGTCTACCATTTATGCTCCAATTCCTAATGAGATAAAGCGTCGTCAGAGGGATTTTGACAAAGTAATTTCGTTTTAGCCTCGAGAAGCTAATTATGAAGCTCATATGTTAGCTACCGTTTTGTTGGACGTCATTTATGGCTAGGGATAGTACCTAAAATTATTTGTATTCATGAATTTTTGAACCTTGAATAAAACTCCTAGTTCACCTAAAGAAAACACGCGCTGGAAGGGCGGGCAACATACTACGCCACGTGGTGCATTCTGGTGGTCGCGGTAAGAAGTTTACAAAAAATGAGACTTTTTTAGAAGATGGAAGTGAGACTTTTTTTTCTTTTTAAGAATTTTTTTTAGTTTTTTTTCTTTTTAGATGGATGTGATGTCCATGTTGTGTGAGAAAGTTTATTTTTTGAGACGAATATGAGGTTTTTCTAAATATGAAGAAAAAACATGCACAACTTCCACTCAAGCGGGCCCAACCACTAGTAGGCTCAAAACAACCCAAAAGGTTGAATAGCATGCAGGCCGGCCGCATGTTTAGCTAATGTGTCGTGTCTAACCTCGAGACAAGGCACGCGTGCCGGTTCAGCATGGTCCTTTTAAAAATGGGTCGGGTGACACCGGCCTAGATGGCTAGGTCTGGTTCCCCCGAACCAATAAGTTGTGGCAAAGGTGGGTAGATACAACCAAACTCTAAGTGGGGAGTAGAGACCGTTGCCAACTTTGCGGGAAAACACTCAGGGTCCTTCCCATCTGAGCACGGAAAAACAATTCACACCTTCAACGTCGACAAAAAGGGCTCGTGTGTTTTGTTCTTCTTGCATTTGTGGCTCGGCTCAACCTGGTTGAGTAAATACATGCATAAAACAATGTTATGTACCTAGTTTGATTGTCCATAAAACTTCAGTCTGGCAGAGGTGAACTACTAGCATGCCATTTGGTCGCAAGCATGACCTACCCAAACACAACGAGTTATCGTTTGGTTATGTGTAAGACAAGCGGTGTGGTAAGCTTTGTGTTCTACTGGTGAGGTTACTGCCCAAAACATAGCAATTCACACAGTCAGTGTCCCAACCGAGTGAAAGTGTAACTAATCCCTGGGTGGTTTTGGTGATTAATAACAACATATACATCATTGAACTAATGCCTATTCAAAGCATATTTCCGGAAAGTTCAATTAGGCATGGCAATGAACATGGATGTGGGCCCCTCAAAATGCAAAGCACGTGGATTGGCAAAAGCTCCAAGACTCTACATTTTTGGTTTAGTGATCCAAGATCACATTGAATCCATAGGAAAGCCAATACTATTAAAACGGGATGAGGTTTTTGTTGAGGGAACGATCCTGACAATAGTACCGGGGGGTACGAATGAGGGAGGAGCCTAGCTACAACAGAGATGTATCACTCAGATTTAGCGAGTTCGGGCCCCTCTCGGAGAGGTAAAGACCCTATGTTTCATTCCCGGAGGCTTGTGTTTTCTCTTGGGGTGTATGATTACAATGGGTGTTGAGCCCTTGTCCAGGAGCTCGGGGTTGGCTTATATAGAGTTTGTGAGGACCCACCGAGCGTCATTACAAGGGCATTAAATGCGAGTAACTACACGCGTTACTGGAAACTGCAGTCCTAACTACAGACATTACTAGTAATGCTAATCATAACTGCACTTCATGTGTGGTGTTAAGTCCTTCGGCCATTGTAGCTTCCACGTCGTCCACACCTCTTCTTTGTATGAGTGTTGGTGTCTGGCCGACTGACTGGTAGAACGTCGGAGTGACTCCATGGATCTGAGTGGATCCTACGTATGCATCCAAATGCGTCCTTAGTCCTAAGACTTTAATGGTCATGAGGGGCCCTAGGTGGGCCCTGGATGTCCGGTCCATGGCCCTACCACTAGTAGGTGACCCCATCATTAGCCCCCAAATCGGTTGAGGTTTAGTTGGTCGAGTGAGCGACATTTTGGAGTGTCGCCGACGCCTCGGGGGCGCCGGGAAAATAGCTCAAGGCTTCTTCCACTCGGTTTCGAGATGAAACCACAACGGATTCAGGATTGAAGATTTCCGAATGATCGGACTGGTTTGACCGTCATGTGCAATCTGATGGCACTCGACTGTCTCTCAGGGGATACGTCCTAGTGGCTCGCATGCGAGCATACTTGGGACCCCGAGTGACCGTGTAAGAGTGAGGATCGATCCTCTCTGTGTCCCGGGAGAACTCCTTCGATCATGTTCGCGTGCATCCGAGTGAAACCGGGACCCGCGGGGGGTATTCGACGGACCGAAATGCATTGTTTTGGGCCGGTGGGTGCAGAGACCACTCAGACCAATTTTGTTGAGGGAATTCTGCAGATTCAACACATGGGCGACGCGCGCGCGGAGCGTTTACGCCGCGGTAGTGGGGAAAGGGGGTGCGGCGCCTTGATTACCGCACTGAGGATTTCGCCACGTGCCTTAAAGGCATTATCCGCAGGATCTTAATGTCTACTACACAACTTTATTCTTGTAGACTTGTGTTGGGCCTCCAAGCGCAGAGTTTTGTAGGACAGTAGCAATTTTCCCTCAAGTGGATGACCTAAGGTCTATCAATCTGTGGGAGGTGTAGGATGAAGATGGTCTCTCTCAAACAACCCTACAATCAAACATAAGAAATCTCTTGTGTCCCCAACACACCCAATACAATGGCAAATTGTATAGATGCACTAGTTCGGTGAAGAGATGGTGAAGCAAGTGCAATATGGATGGTAGATATAGGTTTTTGTAATATGAAAATAAAAAAACAACAAGGTAGTGAGTGGCAAACGACGAGCAAAACGTTATATAATGCTTGCAAATTAGGCCGAGGGTTCATACTTAAACTAGTGCAATCTCTCAACAATGCTAACATAATAGAATCATATGATCATCCCTCAATGTGCAACAAAGAATCACTCCAAAGTTCATATCTAGCTAAGAACATGAGATGAAATTGTTGTAGGTAGTAGAACCACCTCAAAGTTACCCTTTCTGATCGATCTATTGAGCTATTCCTATAGGTGTCACAAATTGCTCTAGAGTTCATACTAAAATAACGCCAATGATACATATCAATCAACCCTAATCTCACCTAGATACTCCAATGTCACCTAAAATATCCGTGGGTTAATTATTCGGCATGCATCAAACAATTTTAGATTCATCATATTCAATCCAACACAAAGAACTTCAAAGAGTACCCCAAGATTTCTATCGGAGAAAGTAGGACAAGAACGTGTATCAACTCCTATGCATAGATTACCCCATTGTCACCATGTGAATCCGCAAGTTGAGTACCAAGACATACATCAAGTGATCTCAAATCCAATATTCAATCCGACATAATAAAATCTCAAAGGGAAAGATTCAATTCATCACATCAAGATAACAAGGGACAAACACCATATGATCCAACTATATTAACAAAGCCCGTGATACATCAAGATCATGACATCCCAACAACACGAGAGAGAGAGAGAGAGAGAGAGAGAAAGAGAGAGAGATCAAACACATAGCTACTGGTACATACCCTCAACCCCGAGGGTGAACTACTCCCTCCTCGTCATGGCCTCTGCCGGGATGACGAAGATGGCCATCAGTGATGGTTTTCCCCCTTCGTCAGGGTACTGGAAAGGCTCCAAATGGTTTTTTCTTCGATACAGAGAGTTGCGGTGATGGAGCAAAAGTTCTAGGTTAATTTTTTAAGGTTTCTGTATATATAGGATTTTTCAGCATTAGAATCACGCCAGTCGGAGCCATGTGGGCCCCACAAGCTAAGAGTGTGCGCCCAGGGGGTTGGGCGCGCCCTGTTGCCTTGTGGCCCACAGGTGGCTCCCCTCCATTAGTTCTTCACTCTAGTATTTCTCATTTTCTCGAGAAAAAAATATATAAAAAATTCGGGCGATTCCGGGAACTTTTATTTTCTGCACAAAAAACAACAACACGGTGATTCAGCTGAAAACAATGTCAGTCCGGGTTAGTTCTAAATAAATCATATAAAGTGCATCAAAACCATATAAAAGTATTGTAAACATAAGCAAATATGGCATGAATACTTCATAAATTATCGATACGTTGGAGACATATCAGCATCCCGAAGCTTAATTCCTACTCGTCCTCGAGTAGGTAAATGATAAAAGAAATAATTTGTTAAGTGTGAATGCTAGCATATTATACATGTTTGACCAATGATAATTCCAATCACTTTTTCTAACATCATAAACAACAACTCTTTTCTCATAAAGCTTCTCATGATCAAGTAGCAAGTCATTCACATGTTAAAGTATAGACCATAAACCTTCTTGAAAACCAACAAACTATGTTCTCAGTCATCAAACAATTACAATTCATCTTATTTTCAGGAAGGGTCTATGTAAGAGTTTTGATTTAGCAAATTCCACATACTCAACTATCATTTAGTCTTCTATGATTGCTCACACTCAAAGCATATTTTTAGAACAAGCAGTTTCAATCAAACACATAGGAAGATAAGGGCTTTAATGTTTCGCCTCCCAACTTATTTATCTCAGGGATACTTTTTAGGATACTATAATATTTTTGATTGTTCCATGCTGATATATTATCATTCCAAGATGCTTTTTGGGTCTTTATTTACCATTTTATAATATTTTTAGCACTAACTTATTGACCCAGTGCCCAGTGCGAGTTTCTGTTTTCTGCATGTTTTTGCCTTTTCAGGTTTACTGTACCAAACGAAGTCCAATTGCCACGAAACTTTTTGATGATTTGTTCTGGACTATATGAAGACCTAGAAACTTTGGAAGGAGGCCAGGAGGTGCATGAGGGCCCCACCACACATCAGGGCGCGCCCTAATATGTGGTAGCCCCCAAAGCCGCCTCCCGACGTCCCTCTTCGGCCTATAAATTCTCTAATATCCTAAAAACTGTGAAGGCAGTCCCGAAACCCTTTTTCCACCGCCGCAAGTCTCTGTTCCGTTGCGAGGCCATCTGGAGCTCTGTTTCGGCACCCTGCCGGAGGGGGGATCGATCATGGAGGGCCTCTTCATCAAACTTGCTGTCCTCGTGATGATGTGTGAGTAGTTCACCACAGACCTACGGGTCCATAGCTAGTACCTAGATGGAAATCTCTCTCTCTTATGATCTTCAATAGAACGATTATCGCATCTTCGCTTTGATCTATCCGATGTAATCCTATTGTGCGGTGTGTTTGTTGGGATCTGATGAATTGTGGGTTTATGTTCAGATTATTCATGAAAAGTATTTGAGATACCTCTGATATATATATTGTCTCTTAATTGCATGATCATTATAGATTTGTAATGCTCTCCGATCTATTGATATGCTTTGTCCAAGTAGATTGATATTTCATCGGTGGGAGTGGTGCGTTGTGGTAGGTTCAACCTGGCGAGTTTCTATATCCCAGTGACAAAGTAGGGGACAAGATGCATCTTTGTGTTGTTGCTACTAAGGATAAAATGGTGGGGGTTCATTTATATTGTTTGAGTTTACTTTGTCTACATCATGTCATCGTTCTCCAAGCATTACTCTGTTTTACTTAATACTTTAGATGCATGCTGCATAGCAGTCGATGAGTGTAGTAATAGTAATAGGTGCAAGCAGGATTCGGCCTATTTGCTTATGGACGTGATGCCTATATACACATGATCATTGTCGTGAACATCGCATAACTATCCGCTTTTCTATCATATGCCCAACAATAATTTGTTACCCACAGTATGCTGCCTACATGAGAGATGCCGCTAGGGAAAACTATGGCCCCGGGTGTATTCACCTATATATTTACAAACGCTACAATTACCTCGCTGCCTTTATTTACCTTTTATTTTATTTTATTTATCAACAATTATCTACACAACTCATTTTCTTACAAATAACGAGATCAAGGGGGTTGACAACCCTCTTGCCCGCGTTGGGTGCAAGTTGTTTGTTCATTTGTGTGCAACCACTGAAGATGGTTGAGGATTGATATTCCTATTGGTTCGATAAACCTTGGTTTCATAACTGAGGGAAATACTTATCCGCTTTGTGCTGCAATTACCCGTTCCTCTTCACGGAAAACCCAACACAGATCACAAGTATCAGGAAGGATTTCTGGCGCCGTTGCCGGGGAATAGTATTGGAACCTGGGATAAGTGTGAAGATGCTTTTATTGCCAAGTATTTTCCTCCTGCTAAGATCATCTCCCTTAGAAATCTGATAATGAATTTTAAACAGCAAGATCAAGAGCATGTTGCACAAGCTTGCGAGAGAATGAAATTAATGATAAGGAATTGTCCAACTCATGGTTTAAATATGTGGATGATTATCCAAAACTTCTATGCTGGACTAAACTTTGTGTCTAGAAATCTTCTAGATTCTGCTAAAGGTGGCACCTTTATGGATGTGACCTTAGGAGAGTCCACAAAACTTCTGGACAACATTTTGACAACTTGTTCTCAATGGCATACCGAAAGGGCTCCAACCGGTAAGAAGGTAAATTTTGTTGAAGAAATCGCTACTTTGAGTGAAAAAGTGGATGCTCTTATGAATATGGTTGCTAGTAAAAATGCTGATGTTGATCCCAATGATGTTCCCTTATCTACTTTGATTGAGCAAAATAATGATGATATTGATGTGAAATTTGTCTCGCAAAATAATTTCAATAACAATGCTTATAGAAGAAATTTCAATTCTAGACCGTATCCCGGTAATTCCTCTAACAACTATGAAAAAATTGCATGTAGTTGACACTTTGGCTAAAAACATGGATAGAATTGCTCTTGATGTGGAAACTCTTAAAAATAAAGATTTGCCCACCCAAGCATGATTTTAATGATGCTATTAAATCTATCCAAATATCTATCAATGAAAGTAAGGAGAGGACCGCTAAGTTGAGACCTAAGCGGGAATTCTTAGAAAAAGTTCTTCCACCCGGTTTTTACCGGAATCCTGATGAAGATCTTAAAATGATTGGTGTTTCTCCTATTGAATATTTATTTACCTCTCTGAATATAAATGATAAATGTACTGGAGATGAGTCAACTTTAGTAGAGAAGCGTCTCGTTTGCTTGGAGGGTGATGATTTTGCTGCTAAAACTGAAAAATGTGGGTTTGGAGAGGTCAAAACTTTAACTAGTGATGCACCCACTATTTTAGATTACAAGGACTTTAATTATGATAATTGCTCTTTAGTAGAATGTATTTTCTTGTTGCAATCCATTATTAGCTCACCCAATGCTTATGAACAAAACAAAGCTTTTACCGAACATACAACAAAAGCTATGATAAAAGCTTATGATGAGAAACTTGAGCTTGAAGTTTCTATTCCTAGAAAATTGCATGATGAGTGGGAACCTACTATAAAAATAAAGATCAATAAATATGAATGCAATGCTTTGTGTGACCTTGGTGCTAGTGTTTCAACTATTCCTAAAACTCTTTGTGATGTGCTCGGTCTCACTAATATTGAAGATTGTTCCCTCAACTTGCATCTTGCGGATTCTACCATCAAGAAACCTTTAGGTAGAATTAATGATGTGCTTATTATTGCAAATAAAAATTATGTGTCTGTAGATTTCATTGTGCTTGATATTGATTGCAATCCTTCTTGTCCCATAATACTTGGAAGGCCTTTCTTACGAACTATAGGTGCAATCATTGACATTAAAGAGGGAAACATAAGATTCCAATTCCCATTAAAGAAAGGGATGGAAATCTTACCTAGAAAGATAATTAAACCACCTTATTAATCAATAATGAGAGCTACTTATGGGTGGAGTGTCAAAGATGACAACACTTGAAACTATGCATTATGCCTAGCTAGGGGCATAAAACAATAACGCTTGTTGGGAGGCAACCCAATAGTTATCTTAAAATTTTGCTTTAAACTTTCTGTTTATTTTTAATAGAATGATTATTGCCTATTCAATTATTATGTTTTTGTGTTTAAATTAGTGTTTGTGCCAAGTAAAGCCTTTGGGATGACTCACAAGATGAGTAGAATCGATACTGAAACAAAACAGAAACTTTTGACTCCAGTACAAGAATTTTCATTTTTTGCTGGAGCGTGATAATGATCTGAAATTTTTACACGGTGTTTCTATACAAATTTTCGAGGCTGTCCTAATTTTTAAGAATGTTTAGAGTTACATAAGTATAGGCTCTCTACAGATTCCTACATACTGTTCTGTTTTCAACAGATTCTATTTTTGCTTGCATATTTGCTTGTTTTGATTATGCTATGGATTGTATCGGGGGGGGGGGGGGGTATAAGCCATGGAGAACTTATAATACAGTACCTATTATGCATTCATGAAATTTGAATCAATTTATAACAATACTTAAAGTATGCAATATGTTTCTTATACTAACGGATCTCACGAGGTTTTCTTGAGTTTTGTGTGATTGAAGTTTTCAAGTTTTTGGTGTTATCTTGATGGACAAAGGAATAAGGAGTAGCAATAGCCTAAGCTTGGGGATGCCCAAGGCACCCCAAGGTAATATTTTAAAGGATACTCAAGCGTCTAAGCTTGGGGATGCCCCGGAAGGCATCCCCTCTTTCGTCTCAAATCCATCGGTATGTCACTTGAAGCTATATTTTTATTCGTCACATGATATGAGTTTTGCTTGGAGCGTCATTTGCTTTTGTTTGCTTTCACTTCCAGTTTGCCACAATCATTGTTTGCTGGACACACCTATTTAAGAGAGACACACCTTCATCATAATTTGTTAGAATACTCTATGTGCTTCACTTATATCTTTTGAGCTTAGCAGTTGGTCCAGTACTTCACTTATATCTATTTGAGCACGGTGGCACGTAGATTTTATAGAAATGATTTCACTCTTGTTCTTCACTATATTTTGTTTGAGAGTTAATAAATAGTGACGGTATTTTGCATGGGCCATAAGACTAGTCCAAAAATATTAGGTATTCAATGAGTGATAATCAAAACCACCATGTAGCACATATAAAGAAATTGTGGGTCAATGATATTGATGTTGTAATATGAAATAGGTGTGAGTTCATAATTGTTAAACCGTAGAAGTGTCGATATTAAGAAAGGTTGACATTTTTTTTCATCTAAAAATTAAAGAGGCATGGTGATCATGTGTGAGCATTTCTATTCCTCATTGAAATCCTAGTGTTGTTTTGGGTCGGAAGTGCGCGATGGTTAACTCCTACCAACCTCTTCCCTCGGGGCATGCGATTAGTACTTTGATTTATGATAAACTATTAAAACTTTGCAATAAATATATGAGTTCTTTATTACTAATGTGAAACCATGGACATAGCAATCTCACCTTTTTCATAATTTGCTAGCCTCTTCGGTACCATGCATAGCCCGTTTTCACCTCGAGGATCGGTGCAACTTTCGCCGGTGCATCCAAACCCCATGACATGATACGCTCTGTTGCACATAAGACTTATTATATCTTCCTCAAAACAGACACCATACCTACCTATCATGGCATTTCCATAGCCATTCCGAGATATATTGCCATGCAAATTCCATCGTCACTTCACATGACTAGTTCGTTCATTGTCATATTGCTTTGCATGATCATATAGAGCCGACATAGTATTTGTGGCAAAGCCACCTTTCATCATGTTTGTGATACATGTCACGCTAGATCATTGCACATCCTGGTACACTGCCAGAGGCATTCAAAGAGAGTCATATCTTCATATCAGTTCTCCATATTGAGTTCTAAGTAAATAAAAGCGTGATGATCATCATTATTAGAGCATTGTCCTAGTGAGGAAAGAATGATGGACACGATGATTCTCCCATAAGTCGAGATGAGACTCCGGACGAAAATAAAGATGCGGGAGGCCAAATGAGCCCACCATCCATTCAAAAAAAAGAGAGAGTAAATGAGAGAAGGGACTTTGCTACTATCCTTTACCACACTTGTGCCTCAAAGTGGCACCATGTTCCTCATGTAGAGAGTCTCATGATATATCACTTTCATATGCTAGTGGGAATTACCTATTTATTATTAAAAACTTGCCTTGTATATTCCTATGACGGGCTTCCTCAAATGTCTGAGGTCTTCATGAGCAAGCAAGTTGGATGCACACCCCACTTAGCTTCATTCAAGCTTTCATACACTTATAGCTCTAGTGCATCATTTGCATGGCAATCCCTACTCCTTGTATTGACATCTATCGACGGGCACCTCCATAGCCCGTTGGTACGCCTAGTTGATGTGAGACTATCTTCTCCACTTCCTACCCCTTTGATATCTACCACCATACTCTATTCCACTTAAATGCTATGTCCAATGGCTCACGCTCATGTATTGCGTGAAGAATAAAAAGTTGATGCATATTGAAAAAGTACGAACCAATTGCCTGACTTGGACACCGTGGTGCTTGACATTTGTATTAATTGGTGAAGATGGAGCCATGCCTTGCTAATACAATAAGATGAATGGGGGGGTAAACATTTCTTAAGAATCGTCTACTTTTAAGAATTAACAATTATCGTTCTTACATTTCAATTATTGCTATGTTAATATTTGTTGATTCATCTTTTCTCAATGAGCATACATGCACAAGATTA
The DNA here is from genome assembly GCA_039707655.1 of Elymus sibiricus. Lineage (NCBI taxonomy): Eukaryota > Viridiplantae > Streptophyta > Magnoliopsida > Poales > Poaceae > Elymus > Elymus sibiricus. The sequence goes on along the minus strand of CM077663.1, from coordinate 199,426,689 downwards.
CATAGTGGATAGCATGTCACAATAAAAATTCTGTTTTTATCATTTACCTACTCGAGGACGAGCAGGAATTAAGCTTGGGGATGATTGATACGTCTCCAACGTATCTATAATTTTTGATTGTTCCATGCTGATATATTATCATTCTAGGATACTTTTTGGGTCTTTATTTACCAATTTGTAATATTTTTGAGCACTAAACTATTGACCCAGTGCCAGTTGTTGTTTTCCGCATGTTTTTGCCTTTTCAGGTTTACTGTACCAAACTGTTACGCCCAAGATGCGATCCTATCCTTATTTTGGCACGAGGGCCTCGACAGGGATAGAAGCGCCTCTCGTCGTTTTGCAAGAATGGATATCATTACAAGTACATGTAAAGAAGAGATGAGTACATGGAATTGGCTTACACTCGCCACAAGCTACATCAATATCACATCAATACAATAACATCTCCAAACATCATACAAAAGAGCAGGGTCCGACTACGGACGAAAACAAACGATAAAATGACATCCATCCTTACTATCCCAGGCTGCCGCCTGGAACCCATCCTATGACGACGAAGAAGAAGAAGAACTCCAAATCAAACAAACATCGCGCTCACGTCATATCATCGCATTACCTGTACCTGCAACTGTTGTTGTAGTAATCTGTGAGGCACAGGGACTCAGCAATCTCATTTCCAAGGGTATCAAGACTATTAAAGCTTAATGGGTGAGGTGTGGATAAGTGGTGAGGCTGCAGCAAGCGACTAAGCATTTATTTGAGTGGCTAACTTACGAGTACAAGAATATAGGGGGATGATTGTCGAATAACCGGACGTGATCTAGTGATGATCTCTAAGAGATCCTGAACACCTACTTACGAACAAACATAACCCCACCGTGTTCTCTTTCGGATCAGAAATTCACGAGAAGAGACAGTCACGGTTACGCACACGGTTGGTGTATTTTATTTGAGTTTACTTCAAGTTTGCTATGACCGGGTGTTAAACAAAGTTTCCAAGTTGCCACGTAACCGCGGGCATGGCTTTCCGAAAGATTTAACCCTGCAGGGGTGCTCCAACTCATCCATCACAAACTAACCACACGCCGCGGGAATAACCTCGACCACGAATCTCGTGATCTTCCTAGGCAATTCCACTGGAAAACCGCAACCTCGAGGTAGCCCGAAGTATTCTCAGAATTCCTCGCGCAAGACGCTCGAGAAAGGTAAAACAAGTCCAGCAAGACCGCCCGGCAGGCCAGAATAGGAGCCGCGCGTATCTCTTTCTCAGGGCACTACCAGATGAGCTAGACGTCGGGTTGGCTGAAACCCCGGGTGACCAGGGGGCGCCGGACATCGCTCGGTTTGGACCAACACTCATGAGGAGCACTGGCCCGGGGGGGTTGATTAATTATCCACGGGGTGATCATGCCCTATGCAAATTTTAGTTGTTATTAAGCAAATAGTACCAAAGTTGGGCCTTGCCAGACAAGTTTTATCCTAAAACGAAAGTCAAGGGGGTCCCCATAACAACCCTGAGCATGTTAGGAGCGCTCAATTATGGAACATAACACCGGTACACAAGTAACTAGGGCGGCAAGAGTGGAACAAAAACACCGAGCAAAAGGCCAAGCCTTCCACCCTTTACCAAGTATATATGTGCATTAAATTAAATAGCAATAATATTGTGATATATCAAAAGGATATCCATGTTGGCACATGGAAACAATTGCACCTGCAACTAGCAACGCTATAAGAAGGGCTGAGCAAGCGGTAACATAGCCAAACAATGTTTGCTGGGATGTGGAAGGGTTAGAGGCTTTTCATGGCAATTTGGGAGGCTTGACATACGAGTGGTAGGTAGCGAGACAGCGATAGAAACGAGACAACTAGCATGGCAATGATAGTAATGGTATCCAGGGAAATGATCATCTTGCCTGAGATCCCGCTTGGAAGAAGAACGAATCCATGAAGAAGACGAGCCAACGTAGTCGAACGAATCCTCACACTCCGAAGCGGTTTCGGAACTCTATCGAGAAGAAGCAAATCGGAAACAACAATCAACACACGAGAACACCACAACAAATGCATGACATGATGCGCAAACAAATATGATGCATGTCCGGTTTAAATATGCAAGGCATGGCAATCACAACAATCAAATACTACACATTAAGTGAAGCTCAATATGCAACGAGTTGCATATTGACGAAACTCCACATTTGAATATTTAGTTCACTCTCGTTTAGGTACACAACAATATTAAATGTTGTTAAACATGGCAAGAGGTGAAGCATAAGTAAACTACACATCTAGGCAAGTTTAAATGAGGCCGGAAACAACATATAGCATTTCCGAAACGACCCCATATGTTAATTTCGAAATTGGTCCAGATCTGAACTAATCATGTTTTATATTTATTAAACAGGAAAATAAAGTGCACAACGCAATTCTACACGTCATTCTAGTCGATTTACATATATAGAACGTTTGAAACGGAGCTACGGTCTAAAAGATATGACCTTCGCAAGATGCATATGTCATGAATGCCAAATGCATGAAAAATACAATCACAAACACTTCAAATCATGAATGCAGCAAGTTATTATGATACTACATGAAATTTTAGTCAAGTTACATATGCAACATGTTCAAAACGGAGCTACGGTTCAACAAATACAACCAACACAAGTTTTATTGGAAATCTGCCCAAAACAGCAAGATAGCGTTTTGCATACATGAAAACAACAAGCTACAAGATTCTAAAATCCACAAACTAAGCATGGGGCAGTATCATATAACACACACTTCATTTCATCTTCACATATCATACTCAAAAGAGTCATGGATCACATGGTACGAAGCTCATAACATGGCAACAAAATATAGCAGATTAGGACGTAGTGAAAATAACAGTTTTTAGCATAGCAGATTTCACGGAGGCATATTGGCAGCAGTAAAACTATATGCTACAGGGCATATTATGGCATGAAAATTAACTGCATGGTAGTAGACATGATGCATTACAAATCATTACTTTATGGCAACGTCAAATTATGCTCCGATTCATGGCAACCACCAACACAACATGGCATATTGAAGAAAACAGATTCTCAGACTTAGAAATATTTTGGACCCTCAAAACAACAGATTTTTATAGCATGTTGGCAACAAGAAAACGGCACCTAAACATGCATTTCTATGACAACCAAAAATACCAGGGCCTAGCACACATGTCCAAGGGCATATCTCATGTTCAAAATTATTTCATAAGATGCACGGATTAAAACACATGAAATAGACAAAAGGGCATCATGGCAAGAATGACATGCGCACGAACTTCCTCCAATGACAAAACTAAATGCACAGTTAAATTCTATGGATTTTTCTACCCCGAAAACATATATAATATGCCTAGGTTATGTGGGAAAATATGTCACAATTATTTATGCAAATTAATGGATTAACCCCTTTTAGCAAATATAAATGCAAGTTAAATGCAAATATTTCAATGAACAGGTTTTTCATGCATGAAAATGCGATTCTGATAATATGAACATTTTTAATATATGATTGGATTAAATCCCGATGCACGTTAAATAAATATGACAATGCAAAATGATGGCAATTATGCAAAATGATGCAAACAGCGAGCTTAGGTAGTTTAAAGATGGATGAAAATGACATTTTGATATACTATGCATTTATCTGAACAATTTACACATATAAAATATTTCGATCAGGTGCACGGTTGATTAAATATGAGCATGTTAAAAACATGGCATTTGTCTGAAAATATGCATGTCCTGGTTAATAGATAAATTCGCAACGCAGGGAAAAATATACATGGGACAAATCTGGGAGCAAACGGGCCAACAACACATGGCGCAGCATAACAAAATAGCGCACGGGCGAGGGACAGCAGGGCGCTCACCCACGTGGCCTTAGAGACGCGGGGCTGGCTGGGCTTCAGCTGGGCCTTGGGAGACGCTGGGCCATGGGCGAGGCCGGCCCATCTGGCGAGCGATGGCCGGCCCATGCGCGGTCAGCGGGCAAGCGATGCTCGGGTCGCCGTCCGCCTCAAGCCTCTGCACGGGGCAGGGAACTTGGCGGCGGCGACGGGCATCTCCGGTAGGCGGGCGGCGAGGACAGGCGGGGAAGGCCGGGTCTGGCGGCGGTTTGTCGGATCGGGGGCGGCGACGTCCATTCCTGGCGACGGATGATCGAGGCGGCGTCGGGGTGAGGAGATCGGGCGGCTTCCATGGCGGCCCCTGCGAGGAGAGAGATAGAGAGAGAGGCCGGCAGGGAGTTAGGGCAGAGGGAGAGAGGGGGAAGAAGGAGAGGGAAGAGAGAGGGCGACCGGCGGCGGGGTCCTTGGTCGCCGGCGACGCAGCTCCGGCGAGCTCCGGCAGCTCGAGGGAGGTCTGGCGCGGGGCTGGATCGGGGCTTCTCCCGATCTCGCGCACGGGGACGGGCGGCGGCCTTCGGGCCCCGATGGGCTTCGCGGGCGGGCGCACGGGCTTGCCCCGGGCCCGGGCGGGCCTGCCGCGGTGGGAGGAGATAGGGGCGACGTGGCGGTCTGGGAGAGGCTGGAGGGGGCACTCGCGGCGGCGCCAAGTGGCGGGCAGCGGCTGGCGGCGCCGGATCCGAGGAAGGAGGCTAGGGGCTAGGGTTGACCATTTTTGGCAGGGTAGGCTGTCTATTTATAGACAGGGGTTAGGAGAGGGGGGGGGGTTGAGGCCGTTTTCGGACCGTTTGATCACGATCGAACGGTCCGGAAGCGGAGGGGTTGCTAGGTGGGTTTTGTTGGGCTGTGGAGAGGTGGTTGGGCCAAGAAGAGAGGAAGATATGCGGCCCGTAACATGATTTTGAAATACCGAAAGCGTCCGATAATAACCGATGCCGCGGGCGCGTGCGTGTGTGGTTGGTCTCGAAACGGTCGACGACACAAACGGAGAGAACCGGCAACTACGAATGGATGCAAGTTTTGAAAACATTACGGCAACGGAGTGCCGATGCAATGCGGATTATGCGAATGATGCGATGATGAATGCGACAATAAAACGAATCACATGACGAGAATGGAAATAAAAGGGGAATCTTCTGGAGCATCGGTCCCGGGCTGTTACACAAACGAAGTCCAATTGCCATGAAACTTTTTGATGATTTTTTCTGGACTATATGAAGACCTAGAAGCTTTGGAAGGAGTCCAGGAGGTGCACGAGGGCCCCACCACACATCAGGGTGCGCCCTGGGGGCCCCTGATATGTGGTGGCCCCCTCAGCCGCCTCCCGACGTCCCTCTTCGGCCTATAAATTCTCTAATATCCTAAAAACCCTGAAGGCAGTCCCGAAACCCTTTTTCCACCGTCGCAAGTCTCTGTTCCATCGCGAGGCCATCTGGAGCTCCATTCCGGCACCCTGCCGGAGGGAGGATCGATCATGGCGGGCCTCTTCATCAACCTTGCTGCCCTCATGATGATGTGTGAGTAGTTCACCAGAGACCTACGGCTCCATAGCTAGTACCTAGATGGCAATCTCTCTCTCTTATGATCGTCAATACAACGATCATCACATCTTCGCTTTGATCTATCCGATGTCATCCTATTGTGCGGTGTGTTTGTTGGGATCTGATAAATTGTGGGTTTATGTTCAGATTATTCATGAAAAGTATTTGAGGTACCTCTATTATATATTGTCTCTTAATTGCATGATCATTATAGCTTCGTAATGCTCTCCGATCTATTGATATGCTTTGGCCAAGTACATTGATATTTCATCGGTGGGAGTGGTGCGTTGTGGTAGGTTCAACCTGGCGAGTTTCTATATCCCAGTAACAAAGTAGGGGACAAGATGCGTCTTTGTGTTGTTGCTACTAAGGATAAAACGATGGGGTTCATTCATATTCTCTCAGTTTACTTTGTCTACATCATGTCATCGTTCTCCAAGCATTATCTGTTTTACTTAATACTCTAGATGCATGCTGGATAGCGGTTGATGAGTGGAGTAATAGTAATAGGTGCAGGCAGGAGTCGGCCTATTTGCTTATGGACGTGATGCCTATATACACACGATCATTGCCATGAACATCGCATAACTATCCGCTTTTCTATCAATTTGCCAACAGTAATTTGTTATCCACCGCATGCTGCCTACATGAGAGATGCCACTAGGGAAAACTATGGCCCCCGGGTCTATTCACGTATATATTTACAAATGCTACAATTACCTCGCTGCCTTTATTCACCTTTTATTTTATTTTGCAATTTATATTTATCAACAATTATCTACACAACTCACTTGCTTGCAAATAACAAGATCAAGGGGATTGACAACCCTCTTGCCCGCGTTGGGTGCAAGTTGTTTGTTCATTTGTGTGCAGCCGCTGAAGTCGGTTGAGGATTGATATTCCTATTGGTTCGATAAACCTTGGTTTCATAATTGAGGGAAATACTTATCCGCTTTGTGCTGCAATTACCCGTTCCTCTTCATGGAAAACCCAACGCAGATCACAAGTATCAACGGCTCCCTGGATACCCCGTGCGCACGGGCTCCACTTACCCCATGCACACGGGGCTGCCTGCGTGCAGCTGATGGGCTTTGCACTGGTGTTACCATTTCGCCCCTCACTTACCCCTTCATTGTCTAAGACTATATATACTCCTCCACCTCCTCATTTCTAGGGTTGGCAAAGTGATAGCTCATTCATAGTTGAGCCTTGCTCCTTCCTCTACCTCTCCCATGGAGATCGAGACCTCCACCAGAGAAGATCCATAGAGGATGTCAAGGCCCCTTGTGAGGGAAGATCCCTAGAGGCTTTCAAGGCCCATCTCTCCTAGAGATTTGGATGAACTACCCATGTATCTTTATTTCATTGTTGTTCTTGGATCTTGATGCACCTCATGTATTGCTTGTGATTTGAGGAGTACTTGTGTGGATCTTGTCCAATAGAGTGTTTCCCCTTTGATTTCTCCACGGTTTTCCCTCGTGTTCTTTGTGTTCTTCCTCGAATCCACCTCCAATTCGTGAAGATCGGGTCACCATCGGGTTTGCGCTGTATCATCTTGGTATCATGAGCCACGTTGCCTCGAATTTGGAGCCCTACCCCCCACTTCTCTTGCTTTAGTTCGAATTTTTCTTGTCAATTTCGAAAATTCCCCACAAAAAGAGCCATACCGAAAAATTTGTGATTTGTTGTTTCTACTGCGTTTTTGTTGATTTCAATCCATGGATCTGGTGTTTAGCAAGTAGATCCACTCCCCTTTGCATCCCCATACACTATTTTTACTTTATCCCCTTCAAATCTGAGCTAGAAATCATGAAATTTCCGCCTACCCCATGCGCACGCCCCCCCCCCCCCCCCCCCGCGAAGTTCCTGACCACCCCGTGTCCACGGCCATGTACCGTGCCCACGGGCCTAAGACCCTGTGCGCACGACCATCCCAGAATCAGCCACCACCGCTTCACATTTTTGCCCATAACTTTCACCCCCGAACTCCGATTTGAGTGTTCTTTGGCTCGTTTTGAAGCTATCAATGTGCCCAAGATGCTCATGTTGGTTTTACCATCATTCGAGCCCATAATTGTTTTTCACATTTTAGCATCTTTGCATTGGCCTTTCCACCATAACTTCCGCACCACCACCATAAAATTCCGAAACCTAACCCATTTTAGTTCCCATTACATTTGTGGTTGCTTGAATTGTGATTTGAGTCTCCTAAGGTGTTTAAGCTACTTAGGGACGATTACTTCTTCATGAACCACCGGTGACTTGTATCGTGCCATCGACTACATCCACCACTGACGATCGACATCGACGACGACCATCCATCCTTTGAGGCCATCTTCAACCGGAAGCAAGGCCAGTTTACCCCGACTTCATGAAAGGTTAAGTGTGATGAAGTTATACATTCCGTCATAAACTTTTCCTTCCTTTCCATTACATCTTGATAGCCCCACCATCTTTGCAATTACCTTCATACCTATTGTGACTAGCTATCCGAGTATTGTCGGGCTTCGCGGAAACTTGTGCACCATAGTGATACGATATCATATTGTTGACTCATTTGAAATATCATATAGTGAAATTGCTTGCCCCCGTGCATGTATTGTGATAATTGTCTTATGTATTGGGTTGAGGCACAATAAGAATAGTGGAAAGGAAGAGAAGAGACAAAAGAAACAAAAAACTTCTAAGCAAGAAAGAAAGATGAAAAGCTTATAAGAAAAAAGAGTTGAGCATGAAGAGAGATACTTGTGCATGAGGATACATGGAATAGGAAATGTTTTGCTTGCATGAGTATGATTGGTACCAAGTGGTGAATCGTGCCCAAATGTGCAATCAAGCTAGCATCTCTCCTTGTGTTTGTGCAACACGAGCTTAGTTTTCATTAGTCAATTTTGTATTACTCATCCCTATGGTTGCACAAGCCCCATTATCCCACCGCGTGTGTTTCTCTATTGCCCTCCTCTATATTTGTGATCACTGGCTTTGCATTTTGAGTCCTTTGGATTTATTTCAACATTTACAATATCTTGGACTTCAATTTGCATGAATTTGTGCCAGTAACCCCACCGAGCTCCACTATAAGCCATTTGTGTAGGTTGTGAGAATTGGGAAAGGTTTTTCGCCAAGTGCACTCTTTTCCTTGCATACATTGTGGTATTTTGAGATCCATCTACAACTTCGGAAAGAGGTAACTTTGGTATGTTCATTCCATCTTGTTGTCACAACTTCTCGAGTGCTTCTATGGATAGGGATGGCACATCTACTTTTGTCTACGCCCACAATGACAAGTTCGATGCCATGAAGAACTTCATCGATGCCAAGATAGATGCTCAAATGGAAGAGCTCAAGGTCATCATCAACACTGACAAGAGGTCTTCCTCACCTTCGAGAAGATGCTCAAGTGCACATGCTTCCGAGCTACCATCTCCGACAAGATCACCTTGGCATCGACACCATCAATGGCATGAAGAAATAACGACGCCAACATCAAGGCGTCCAACGACAAACAAGTGTGAAGGTCACGAGCTTGACACCAACCACCGCTCGATGACTTCACCACCTACCTTGGCATCTTCGCCAAGCGGCTTACATCTTTGCCTTTGGATATGCGGCATCTTCGCTGACAAGCACCTCAAGAGAAGCTTCCCAAGCTCAAGACCGCGACTTCCATGAGCTACTATGACTTCGACATTCCATTCTATGGGACTCATGACCCCGAAGAGTACCTCGAGTGGGAGCGCAAGATTGACACCTACCTCAAGCTACTTCAAGTCCCTTCCGAAGATCAAGTGAAGTGCGCCGCAAGAAACTTCCACAGCGACACCTCGACATGGTGGCTTCACACATCTTTGAAGTGCTTCGACATGAGTTGGTCCAATACAAAGAAAGCTATGCAGCGAGAGTTTGTGCCTTTCACATACACAGAACATCTTCAACGCCACTTGGAGAACACCATACAAGGATCCAAGTCCATCAACAAGTACTTCATGAAGATGAGGAAAGCCTTGCGATGAGCCGGCATGGACGACCCCATTTGGATGAAGTTCTACTTCACGATGGGATTGAACAACGACATCGCCAAGGTTATCTCCCTCAACAATTACGAGTCTCTCGAAGACCTCTACATTGGTGCTGTCAAGGCGGAACAAGAACACAAGGCCAAGGCTACTCAACCCCGCGCAAACTTCATGACGACCACGCTGCAAGACGATGAGCATGAGGATGGTACCAACAAGATGTCCAAGCCCGATGAGCTCCAAGACGACGCTCCCAAGTTCGACTTCACCGCCTCTCTTTGTGGCATTGACGATGCCGAGTCTACCATGACTCTTTTTGAAGACGACGCGGCGACGACTACGACTATGGAGCCACTCAAGGAACATGTTTTGGAGGCGAGCGACAAGGTGGCGAGCATGGATGATGTTTCCATCTTTGGAGGCGAGAGTGATGATGTGCCATCTTCGGCATTCATCCACGGCGACGGTGACGAGATGGTTGAGCATGGGATTTTCCCCTCGACCACGGCGGCATTTGGAGATGAGTTGAGAGACTTTCGCCACCATATTGAGAGTGAGAGTGACTTCACTACTAGCCCCATATATGGTGAGTTGAGCCAATTCCCATGTGAGGAGAGCCACAACCCCCACCACTTGAGTGAGATGAGTGACTCCACCATATGTGAGTATGAGTGCAACTACCTAGAGGGAGTGAGTGAGCCATCACCACATAGAGCGAGTGAGGTAGTTGATAGGGCATGTGAGGCCATTTCGATTTCTAACAACTTAACATCTACCTCTATTGTGTATTCTCCTTTGGTTCTAGGTCCCATATACGATGACGCGTCGATCCTTGACGACTTCGTCCTTCCTTTGGACAAGACGATGGCCATGGTGGAATTTGATGCACCCCCCACATGGTTCCATCATGATGACGAGGACCATGAGTTGGTCTACGCCATCACCTACACCACATGTGTGGAATGACAAAGGTAACATAGGTGAAGGTGATGCTCTTGTCCCACTAGTGGACATTGATTGCTTGCATGATGATGATCACCCTATTTCCATGCTTCATGATTATGCGACTTCCTCATATGATGAATTGCCCATTTATGATGAGTGTGATGATTCTCATGTGGAGTCTATTAGTTATGATGCCATGTTGCACATGATACCTTGTGAGAACTCTATTGGTCACATCATGTTTGACAATCCGCTTGCTTTGTCATATGCTATGTATGAGATCACCCATATTGCATCTTTACAATCTCATTGTAGTAACTATGCATATGTCATTAAAATAAACCCAATTTGCACATATGGCATAGATGACAAACCCATGGTTATTGGCATTTGCTTTTCTTGTGATGATATGGCCATGCTCCCTTTGCATCATTTGCGCAATTGCTCACATATGACATGCCATGACCACGTAGCTACGGATATGCATTGTTTTGGATGTTGTCCATATTCTCCATATTATGCTTCCGCTATTGCACATGAGGAGACCCCCATAGTTTCCTCATACATGTTGGGAGATTTTCACCCATCCCATACATTGCATGATTCCAATAATTGTGTGCAGAATATGCTTGCCATTGATATGAATGATATACTTGTGCCACACACTTGCTATAATTTGCGTCCCACTCATGTTGAGCATAATAACTATCATTGCATGATGGATGACATATTCATATACCATGCCTCAAATTTCTTTGAGAGTTACTTATCTTGTGCTAACTCTCATGTGCACATACACATCATGATGGATGATGTGTAAATTTATCATGCAAATACTTTGTTTCGTGTGTCTCCTTGTTGTGTAGGTACACATGATTCTTTGTCAACCTCACAAGCGCGCGAGTTGACGAAAAGAGCTCTAGAGAGCAACGAAGACATGCGCCACCATGGAGTGCTTACCCTCCACCCACCCTCTTTGTGCAAATACTTCGCACATTTCTTTACATGGCTCTCACATGATTATGGCTTCTTGCTCATTACACTTATTATGCCCATATTGCCATGTTCACTTTGCATGATACGCTCATTTCTATGCCCTTGGCATGCATTTGTGACCCATGCTTTGCAACTCACATGGCACTTGATTATATGGCTTGTATGTGTATTTGCAAGCTTGGTGGAGATACTACTTGCCATTGCCATGTTTACTTTATGCTCCATGCATATGATGACACGTTGATCTTACTTTGTGTTCGTGCTCGCGATATGTCATGTGCATTATTTATGTCCACTATTTGCTCATATGACATGATTGCCATGATTTCCTCTAGTATGTTGCATCTTCGCACTACTAGCTTGCACGACATGGTTACTTTGCTTGCTTCATGTGTTGCATCACCGATGATTTCTAATTGCTCATTTCTTGCGGTTGATGACAACCATTGCCATGCTTCGCACATGATTGCTATTGCTTGTCATATGTCTCCATGTGTTGCCTCTCTCATGCTAGATTTGCCATGTATTGAGTGCAACAATGATATTAATTTTGCTAATGAGATTGCCCCCATAGCTTTCTCTCATATTATTGGAGCTTTTGACATCTCTCATGTGAAGCATGTTTCCCTTCCTTCTTTGCACCATATGCCTAGTGCCATGAATATAGTCATTATTGCATCATATTATTCATGCACTTGTGATCCTAACTATTATGTGCAAGAGAGGAGAACCATCATGATGGATGATGTGTTTGTCTACCATGCACATACATCGTTTCCTTTGTTGTGTGTATGTGTAGGATACTTCGACTACATGTCAACTTCCACTTCACGTGAGTTGACCATTCGAGCTCTTGAGAGCAATCCATGCTACAACGACGCGTTTCTACATCACACTTGCTTGCGCATCGGCACTGTGACGGACGCACAAGGTCACGCTTTTGCGGTGACATCCTTCTTGAGCATGAATATTGTGGCTCATACTACTTGTGTTGCTTATACCATGACATATATTGGTCATATTGGACCACTTACTTGCACACATGTTAGTGATATTGATTTTCCTTACGATTGCCACATTGCCATGCCTCATGACATATATACCTCGTGTGTTGCATCCACCTTCTGGATTGATTTATCCTATCATATGTTTGATTGCACCAATGTCATTTCTTCACATATGCCATTCCCGATTGCTTGCTACATGCTTGACTTGATTGCCTCACACATGATGACCAATTGCTCTTTCTATTGTGTTGAGTGCCTCACTATCTTCATTACACCATATGGACATTATGCTTGGATTGTCTTGCACTTTGGATTGCCCCATGTGTATAGACACTTCATTTTATTTGGTGTTGTGAATGCTTCCTATGCCAACCATAGACCTTTCGTTGATTGCTTTGTGCATGATTGCTATGACCATGTTTGCTTTGTATACTTACATGCCATGCCACAATCCCTTGTCACACCATATGCTATGCATGATGACAACACTTGTGCGGTGATTGATACGTCTCCGTCGTATCTATAATTTTTGATTGTTTCATGCCAATATTCTACAACTTTCATATACTTTTGGCAACTTTTTATACTATTTTTGGGACTAACATATTGATCCAGTGCCCAGTGCCAGTTCCTGTTTGTTGCATGTTTTTTGTTTCGCAGAATATCCATACCAAATGAAGTCCAAACGCGATAAAACCTTATGGAGATTTTTTTTGGAATATATGTGATTTTTAAGAAAAAAGAATCAACGCGAGACGATTCCCGAGGGGCCCACAAGCCATAGGGGCGCGCCCCAAGGGGTAGGGCACGCCCTGGACCCTTGTGGTCACCCCATAACGCGGTTGGTGCCCTTCTTTCGCTGCAAGAAAGCTAATATCCGGATAAAATCATGTTAAAATTTCAGCCCAATCGGAGTTACGGATCTCCGGGAATTTAAGAAACGGTGAAAGGCCAGAATCTGGAAGGCAGAAACAGAAGGAAACAGAGAGAGAGAGATCCAATCTCGGAGGGGCTCCCACCACTCCGCTGCCATGGAGGCCAAGGACTAGAGGGTAAACCCTCCTCCCATCTAGGGGTGAGGTCAAGGAAGAAGAAGAAGGAGGGGGCTCTCTCCCCCTCTCTCCCGGTGGCACCGAAACGCCGCCGGGGCCATCATCGTGACGACGATCTACACCAACAACTTCGCCACCGTCATCACCAACTCTCTCCCCCTCTATGCAGCGGTTCGACACCTCTTCTCCCCGCTGTAATCTCTAGTTAAACATGGTGCTCAACGCTATATATTATGTCCCAATGATGTATGGCTATCCTATGATGTTTGAGTAGATCCGTTTTGTCCTATGGGTTGATTGATGATCATGATTGGTTTGAGTTGCATGTTTTCTTATTGGTGCTGTCCTATGGTGCTCTTCGTGTCGCGCAAGCGTGAGGGATCCCCGCTGTAGGGTTTGCAATATGTTCATGATTCGCTTATGGTGGGTGGCGCGAGTGACAGAAGCACATACCCGAGTAAGTAGGTTGTTTGCGTATGGGAATAAAGAGGACTTGATACCTTATAATGCTATGGTTGGGTTTTACCTTAATGATCTTTAGTAGTTGCGGATGCTTGCTAGAGTTCCAATCATAAGTGCATATAATCCAACTAGAGAAAGTATGTTAGCTTATGCATCTCCCTCATATAAAATTGCAATAATGATTACCGGTCTAGTTATCGATTGCCTAGGGACAAATAACTTTCTTGTGACAAAAAGCTCTCTACCAAGACTAACTTAGTTGTTTCTTTATCTAAACAGCCCCTAGATTTTATTTACATGTTCTTTATTATCTTGCAAACCTATCCTATCACACCTACAAAGTACTTCCAGTTTTATACTTGTTCTAGGTAAAGCGAACGTTAAGTGTGCGTAGAGTTGTATTGGTGGTCGATAGAACTTGAGGGAATATTTGTTCTACCTTTAGCTCCTCATTGGGTTTGACACTCTTACTTATCGAAAGAGGCTACAACTGATCCCCTATACTTGTTGGTTATCAAGACCTTTTTCTGGCGCCGTTACCGGGGAGCAATAGCGTGGGGTGAATATTCTCGTGGGTGCTTGTTTGCTTTATCACTCAGTAGATTTTATTTGCTGTTCTAAGTTGTTCTCTATCTTTAGTTATGGATATGGAACACGAAATACCAAAAAAATTAGTTGAACCTACTACACCAATGGTTGAAGAACCACCCAAAATCTATCACACTGTTGAAGCTTTTTACCTGGATCATCTTCGATCCGTTTGTGCTCGTGCTGAAACCCCAACTAGCTTAGTTGAGGGCAAATCATTAAATGAGCATGCTTATTATGTGCGACACCACTTATCTCAAAAAGGAAAGCTTTTATGGCATCATATTAATACTTTGCAATGCTATGCTTGGAATTTATGTGAAATTTATGATTTTACTTGTTTTTCTGAAGACCCTAAAAAACACCTTCCCTATCACTGTGAGTTTAAGGATAATGGAATCGTATCTTCTTATGCCAAGGGTGTTTATAATTACTATGATATTGAGCAAATTGAAGAATTTTTTGCTTTTAAGGGTGCCTATGAAATTGCTTCTTTGATTGAAAAGTATGACGCTACTCTTTACAAATCTGAAAGTTTTGCCATACTTAAATATTGCTATGAAAACTATGCTTCTAATGCTTATGTTAAGCCATATATTGAGGAATCCTCCGCTGTCCAAGAGGAGACTAATGTTTTCCAGGAAACTATGGAAGAAGAAAATGATGACACTGTGAGCTCATTTGATGAAAAAGATGACGAGGAGAGCGAAGAACAAAAGGAGGAAGAGCGTACTAGCTACCCGTGCCCACCTTCTAATAAGAATAACTCTTCAACTCATACATTGTTTAATTTCCCTTCGTGCTTACCGAAGGATGAATGCTATGATGATTGCTATGATCCCTTGGATTCGTTTGAAATATCCCTTTTTGATGAAATTGATGCTTGTTATGCTTGTGGCCATGATGCCAATATGAATTATTCTTATGGAGATAAACTTGCTAGAGTTTCTTATGTCAAGAATGAAATTGTTGCTATTGCACCCACGCATGATAGTCCTATTATCTTTTTGAATTCTCCCAACTACACTATATCGGAGAAGTTTGCACTTATTAAGGATTATATAGATGGGTTGCATTCTACTATTGCACATGATAATTTTGATAAATATAATATGCATGTGCTTGCTGCTCCTACTTGCAATTATTATGAGAGAGGAACTACATCTCCGCCTCTCTATGTTTCCAATACGATAAAATTGCAAGAAATTGTTTATACTATGCATTGGCCTTTACTTTGTGTGCATGAATTGTTCTGACATGCCGATGCATAGGAAGAGAGTTAGACTTCGTTGTTGCGTGATATATGTTACTTTGCGCTCACTACTAAATTACAAATCATTGTTAATTAAAATTGGCTTTGATATACCTTGGGATCCGGGTGGATCCATTACTTGAGCACTTTATGCCTAGCTTAATGGCTTTAAAGAAAGCGCTGCCAGGGAGACAACCCAGAAGTTTTAGAGAGTCATTTTATTATGTTGTGTGCTTTTATATAGTTCAAAAACAAAACAAAATAAGAGGGGAACCTAAAACTTTTTCAAAAAGAGAAGTGAAACTAAGAAGGACGAGCACCGTTGAAGTGGGGGAGCCCCTTGAACTTTGTTCATGCCCATGGAAACTTTGCAAATCTTGATTACAGAAACTTTTCAACAAAAATAATTATCCCCTTGTATAAATCCATTGTATTATAAAAATAATGTGCCAAGATTTGCCTTTAGGATGAATAGATTGCTTGTTTGGTGTGTGCAGTGCAAAAACAGAAACTTTGGCTGTAGTGCGTGAATTTACATTTTTTACGGGAATGTCAAAAGTTTCTGAAATTTTTACACAATACTGATATGATTTTTTTCCTAATTTTTCAGAATTTTTAGAGTTGCAGAAGTATAGTAAATGTTCAGATTGCTACAGACTGTCCTGTTTAAGACAGATTCTGTTTTTGATGCATTGTTTTGCTAGTTTTGATGAAACTGTCGATTTTATCGGTGGTATAAGCCATAAAAAAGTTATAATACAGTAGCTACAATGCGAAAATAAAATGTGAATGGGTTTGCAACAATACTTAAAGTGGTGATTTGTTTTATTATACTAACGGATCTCACGAGGGTTTAGTTAAGTTTTGTGTGATTGAAGTTTTCAAGTTTTGGGTGAGATCCCGATGGATGAAGGAATAAGGAGTGGAAAGAGACTAAGCTTGGGGATGCCCAAGGCACCCCAAGGTAATATTCAAGGACTCCCAAGAAACTAAGCTTGGGGATGCCCCGGAAGGCATCCCCTCTTTCTTCTAACAACCATCGGTAATTTTACTTGGAGCTATATTTTTATTCGTCACATGATATGCGTAAATCTTGGAGCATCGTGTGCTTTTTTATTTTTATTTTAATAGTGCACCATGATGGTATGAGAAAGTACTTGGTTGATTTATAGAACTCTCTTTGCACCTCACTTATATCTTTTGAGTATGGCTTTGTAGAATGCTTCATGTGCTTCACTTATATCATTTGAAGTTTGGATTGCCTGTTTCTCTACACATAGAAAACTGCCATTTGTAGAATGCTCTTTTGCTTCACTTATATTTGTTAGAGCGTGGTCATATCTTTTGTAGAAAGAATAAAACTCTCATGCTTCACTTATATCTATTTAGAGAGTTAACAGGAGTTGGTCATTCACATGGTTAGTCATAAAATCCTACATAAAACTTGTAAATCACTGAATATGATATGTTTGATTCCTTGCAATAGTTTGCGATATAAAGATGATGATACTAGAGTCATGCTAGTGAGTAATTGTCGATTGGTAGAAATACTTGTGTTAAAGTTTGTGATTCCCGTAGCATGCACGTATGGTGAACCGTTATGTGATGAAGTCGGAGCATGATTTATTTATTGATTATCATCCTTTGTGCGGAGGTCGGGATCGTGCGATGGTTAACTCCTACCAACCCTTCCCCTAGGAGCATGCGTGTAGTACCTTGTTTCGATGACTAATAAATTTTTGCAATAAGTATTTGAGTTCTTTATGACTAATGCTGAGTCCATGGATTATACGCACTCTCACCCTTCCACCATTGTAGCCTCTCTAGTACCGCGCAACTTTCGCCGGTGCATTACACCCACCATATATCCTTCCTCAAAACAGCCACCATACCTACCTATTATGGCATTTCCATAGCCATTCTGAGATATATTGCCATGTAACTTCCACCGTTCCATTTATTATGACACGCACCATCATTGTCATATTGCTTTGCCTGATCGTAAGATAGCTAGCATGATGTTTTCATGGCTTGTCCGTTTTTTGATGGCATTGCTACGCTAGATCATTGCACATCCCGGTACACCGCCGGAGGCATTCATATAAAGTCATATTTTGTTCTAGTATCGAGTTGTAATTCTTGAGTTATAAGTAAATAAAAGTGTGATGATCATCATTATAGAGCATTGTCCCATGTGAGGAAAGGATGATGGAAGCTATGATTCCCTCACAAGTTGGGATGAGTCTCCGGACTTTATGAAAAATAAAAGAGGCCAAAGAAGCCCAAATAAAAAAAAGAGGGCAAAGAAGCCCACCAAAAAAAGGGAGAAAAAATAATAAAAATAAAAAAAGAGAGAAAAGAGAGAAGGGGCAATGCTACTATCCTTTACCACACTTGTGCTTCAGAGTAGCACCATGTTTTTCATATAGAGAGTCTCCTATGTTGTCACTTTCATATACTAGTGGGAATTTTTCATTATAGAACTTGGCTTGCATATTCCAATGATGGGCTTCCTCAAATTGCCCTAGGTCTTCGTGAGCAAGCAAGTTGGATGCACACCCACTTAGTTTCTTTTGAGCTTTCATACACTTATAGCTCTAGTGCATCCGTTGCATGGCAATCCCTACTCACTCACATTGATATCTATTGATGGGCATCTCCATAGCCCGTTGATACGCCTAGTTGATGTGAGACTATCTCCTTCTTTTTCTCTTCTCCACAACCACCATACTCTATTCAACCTATAGTGCTATATCCACGGCTCACGCTCATGTATTGCGTGAAAGTTGAAAAGGTTGGAGAATACTAAAGTATGAAACAATTGCTTGGCTAAAACCGGGGTTGTGCATGATTTAATACTTTGTGTGATGAAGATGGAGCATAGCCAGACTATATGATTTTGTAGGGATAGCTTTCTTTTAGCCATGATATTTTGAGAAGACATGATTGCTTTATTAGTATGCTTGAAGTATTATTGTCTTAATGTCAAATGATAGACTATTGCTTTGAATCACTCGTGTTTTAATATTCATCGAGGACGAGCAGGAATTAAGCTTGGGGATGCTGATATGTCTCCGTCGTATCTATAATTTTTGATTGTTTCATGCCAATATTCTACAACTTTCATATACTTTTGGCAACTTTTTATACTATTTTTGGGACTAACATATTGATCCAGTGCCCAGTGCCAGTTCCTGTTTGTTGCATGTTTTTTGTTTCGTAGAATATCCATACCAAACGAAGTCCAAACGCGATAAAAACTTACGGAGATTTTTTTGGAATATATGTGATTTTTGGGAAAAAAGAATCAACGCGAGACGATGCCCGAGGGGCCCACAAGCCATAGGGGCGCGCCCCAGGGGGTAGGGCGCGCCCTGGACCCTTGTGGTCACCCCATAAGGTGGTTGGTGCCCTTCTTTCGCCGCAAGAAAGCTAATATCCGGATAAAAATCATGTTAAAATTTCAGCCCAATCGGAGTTACGGATCTCCGGGAATTTAAGAAACGGTGAAAGGCCAGAATCTGGAAGGCAGAAACAGAAGGAAACACAAAGAGAGATGCAATCTCAGAGGGGCTCCCGCCCCTCCGCTGCCATGGAGGCCAAGGACCAGAGGGTAAACCCTCCTCCCATCAAGGGGGAGATCAAGGAAGAAGAAGATGGAGGGGGGCTCTCTCCCCCTCTCTCCCGGTGGCACCGGAACGCCGCCGGGGCCATCATCGTGACGACGATCTACACCAACAACTTCGCCGCCGTCATCACCAACTCTCCCCCCTCTATGCAATGGTTCAACACCTCTTCTCCCCGCTATAATCTCTACTTAAACATGGTGCTCAACACTATATATTATGTCCCAATGATGTATGGCTATCCTATGATGTTTGAGTAGATCCGTTTTGTCCTATGGGTTGATTGATGATCATGATTGGTTTGAGTTGCATGTTTTATTATTGGTGCTGTCCTATGGTGCTCTCCGTGTCGTGCAAGCGTGAGGGATCCCCGCTGTAGGGTTTGCAATATGTTCATGATTCGCTTATGGTGGGTGGCGTGAGTGACAGAAGCACAGACCCGAGTAAGTAGGTTGTTTGCGTATGGGAATAAAGAAGACTTGATACCTTATAATGCTATGGTTGGGTTTTACCTTAATGATCTTTAGTAGTTGCGGATGCTTGCTAGAGTTCCAATCATAAGTGCATATAATCCAACTAGAGAAAGTATGTTAGCTTATGCCTCTCCCTCATATAAAATTGCAATAATGATTACCGGTCTAGTTATCGATTGCCTAGGGACAAATAACTTTCTTGTGACAAAAAGCTCTCTACCAAGACTAACTTAGTTGTTTCTTTGTCTAAACAGCCCCTAGATTTTATTTACGTGTTCTTTATTATCTTGCAAACATATCCTATCACACCTACAAAGTACTTCTAGTTTTATACTTGTTTTAGGTAAAGCGAACGTTAAGTGTGCGTAGAGTTGTATCGGTGGTCGATAGAACTTGAGGGAATATTTGTTCTACCTTTAGCTCCTTGTTGGGTTCGACACTCTTACTTATCGAAAGAGGCTACAACTGATCCCCTATACTTGTGGGTTATCAGTGATTCACCACTTGAATGCTTGGTTTTGCACTAACGCTAACCACATTTATTTTTCCAAGTGTTTGTCGTATTTGGCCCCTTTGAAGGAATTAATAGACGGTGAGACATTGGAGAGTTCCCCTTTAGAGCTTGATGATGATGAGTGCTTGGTGATCGTCCACTTCTACACGGTGGCATCATCTCCTTCCCATGGTGATTTGGATTTTGATCCGAGGACGGATCTTTTCCAAGCGGGGAGGGGATGATGCGGAACATCCTACGAACATCACCATGACAAGTGTACGTTTGGCAAGTGACACGTGCTACAACTATTTCACATACACAAAGGTGAATCATCTCCTTTACACGTGCTCACTTGACCCCTTCGAGGATGGTATACTACTTGACACTCCTCTCGTGTGCATGCATAGGTATTGTCGGAGCTTCACGGATGACGAGGAGGAGTGACGGTACCTATGTACAACTACACCATCCGTGAGGGAAGCTTGGAGGCGGAGATGGAGTCCCAAAGACGGATTGAAGCCCCTGGACACCCCATGCGCATGGCCTCACTGGACCCCGAGCGCACGAGCCTACCAGGAACTCTCTGGGTACCCCGTGCGCACGGGCCCAGAAGACCCCGTGCCCACAGTACATGCCCGTGCGCATGGGCTAAGTGGACAGCTGAAAGCACAACTTCTCCCTAGGTGGTTTTGGTAATTAATAACAACATATATTTCATTGGACTAATGTTTCCACTAAGTGTATCTTAGGAAAAAGTTCAATGATGGGTTGCCTAAAAAATTGTGTGGAGAACCTCCCCAAGGAAAGGAAGGAATAGGATTGGCCATGCTTCAAGATCATGGACTCTATATTTTATATTTTGTGAGAAATCACTTTGAGTCCATAGGAAAGCCAATACTATTAAAAGGGGATGAGGTAAATATGATGATCTGGTTGCTCAAGTGCTTAGAGGTAGCCACCAAAAACACTCACCCACTTTCTCACACATATCCTCTGTCCAAAGCCTAAAGTCAAAATTCGGTGCCACCAATATTCCCATTCGGATCCACCGAGTTTATCCAAGACAGAAGCCAAGCCAAACCCTAGCATCTTGGTACTACCAACTTTTCTTTCGGTGCCACCGAAACCAGTGACCAACTTCCTGGTTAGCCATTTTCTAGATTCGGCCCCACCGAGTTATGAGAATCGGTACCACCGAGAAGTTGGACCAACTTTCTGTTAGCCCTTTTCTCTAAATCGGTCCCACCGAGTTTGAGGAATCGGTCTCACCGAGATTTGGTAATTGCCTAGGTCACCCATATTGGTACCACCGAGATTCATATATCGGTCTCACCGAAAACGCCAAAGTTGCCACATTTTGAACTAGTCGGTGCCATTGAGTTTCTACTTCGGTTTCACCGAGTTGGGTAATAATGTTGTAACGGTTTCGTTTTGGAGAAGCCTATATATACCCCTCCACCACCTCTCACTCGCAATAGAAGCACTCAGCACACACGACCACTTGCCATATCCAATTTTCCGAGAGAGAGCCACCTACCCTTGTGTTGAGGTCAAGATCATCCACTCCAACCATATGGATCTTGATTTATAGCCTCCCAAGTTGCTCTCCATCCAATCAATCTCTTCTACCCATGCCAAATCTATGAGAGAGTGATTGAGTGTTAAGGAGACTATCTTTTGAAGCACAAGAGCAAGGAGTTCATCATACTACCACATCTATTACCTTTTAGAGGGTGGTGCCTCCTAGATTGGTTAGGTGTCGCTTGGGAGCCTCCTTCTTCATGATTGTGGAGTTGAACCAAGAGTTTGTAAGGGCAAGGAGATCGCCTACTTTGTGAAGATCTACCCCGAGTAAGGCTAGTCCTCCGTAGACGTAGGCCATCATGGAATAGACAAGGTTGCTACTTTGTGAACCCTTCGTGGGCGGAGCCCTCCGTGGACTCTCTCGACTGTTATCCTCCGTGGGTTGAAGTCTCCATAAACGTGGACGTACGATAGCACCACCTATCGGAACCACGGGAAAAATCTTCGCGTCTCCAAATTGCGTTTGATCCTCCAATCCCTAACCTCTTACATTTGCATGTCTTTACTTTCTGCTGCTATACTCTTAGACTTGCATGTGTAGGGTAAACTTGACTTGCTACAATTGCTAAAATCTGCCCACAACTAAAATTGGGAAAAATGTTAGATTTTTATTTGGTCAAGTAGTCTAATCACCCCCTTTAGACATGCTTTCGATCCTACAACGGCTCCCTGGATACGCCGTGCGCACGGGCTGCACTTACCCCATGCACACGGGGCTGCCTGCGTGCAGCTGATGGGCTTTGCCCTTGTGTTACCATTTCGCCCCTCACTTACCCCTTCATTGTTTAAGACTATATATACTCCTCCACCTCCTCATTTCTAGGGTTAGCAAAGTGATAGCTCATTCATAGTTGAGCTTTGCTCCTTCCTCTACCTCTCCCCATGGAGATCAAGACCTCCACCGGAGAAGATCCATAGAGGATGTCAAGGCCCCTTGCAAGGGAAGATCCCTAGAGGATTTCAAGGCCCATCTCTCCTAGAGATTTGGATGAACTACCCATGTATCTTTATTTCCATTGTTGTTCTTGGATCTTGATGCACCTCATGTATTGCATCTGATTTGAGGAGTACTTGGTGTGGATCTTGTCCAATAGAGTGTTTCCCCTTTGGTTTCTCCACGTTTCCCCCTCTTGTTCTTCGTGTTCTTCCTCGAATCCACCTCCAATTCGTGAAGATCGGGCCACCATCGGGTTTGCCTTTTATTAGATGGCCTAAGGTTTATCAATCCGTGGGAGGTTTAGGATGAAGATGGTCTCTCAAACAACCCTGCAATCAAATACAAGAAATATCTTGTGTCCCAACACACCCAATACAATGGAAAATTGTATAGGCGCACTAGTTCATCAAAGAGATGATGAAACAAGTGCAATATGGATGGTAGATATAGGTTTTTGTAATCTGAAAATATAAAAACAACAAGTTAGTGAGTGGCAAACGGTGAGCAAAACGTTATATAAATGCTTGCAAATAAGGGCTAGGGCTTATACTTTCAATAGTGCAATCTCTCAACAATGCTAACATAATAGAATCATATGATCATACCTCAACGTGCAACAAAGAATCACTCCAAAGTTCATGTCTAGCGGAGAGCATGAGATGAAATTGTTGTATGTAGTAGAACCACCTCAAAGTTACCCTTTCCGATCGATCTATTGAGCTATTCCTATAGGTGTTGATGTCTGCTACACAACTTGTTCTTGTAGACTCGTGTTGAGCCTCCAAGCGCAGAGTTTTGTAGGATAGTAGAAAATTTCCCTCAAGTGGATGACCTAAGGTTTATCAATCCGTGGGAGGCATAGGATGAAGATGGTCTCTCTCAAACAACCCTGCAACCAAATAGTAAAAAGTCTCTTGTGTCCCCAACACACCAAATACAATGGTAAATTGTATAGGTGCACTGGTTCGGTGAAGAGATGGTGATACAAGTGTAGTAATGATAGTAGATATTGATTTTTATAATAGTAACAATAAAAACAGCAAGGTGGCAAGTAACAAAAGTGAGCACAAACGGTATTGCAATGCTTGAAAACAAGGCCTAGGGTACGTACTTTCGCTAGTGCAATCTCTCAACAATGCTAATATAATTGGATCACATAACCATCCCTCAACGTGCAACGAAGAATCACTCCAAAGTTCTTATCTAGCGGAGAACATAAGAAGAAATTGTTTGTAGGGTACGAAACCACCTTAAAGTTATCATTTCCGATCGATCTATCCAAGAGTTCGTACTAAAATAACACCAAGTTATCCTTTCCGATCGATCTATCTAAGAGTTCGTACTAGAATAACACCATATGATAAGCATCAACCAAGTCTAATATCACCTAGATACTCCAATGTCACCATAAGTATCCATGAGTTAATTATACGATACACATCAAACAATTTCAGATTCATAATACTCAATCCAACACAAAGAACCTCAAAGAGTGCCCCAAGATTTCTATCGGAGAACATGGTATGAAAACGTGCAATCAACCCCTATGCATAGATCCCCTAGGTCACCGGAATCCGCAAGTTGATGCCTCAACATATATCAAGTGAATCAATAGAATACCCCAATGTCACTATGGGTATCCCACGCAAGACGTACATCAAGTGTTCTCAACCAAAATATTCAGTCCAACATAACGACATCTCAAAGGGAATGATTCAATTCATCACAACATGATAGCAAGGGAATAACATCATGTGATCCGACTATATTAACAAAGCCCGTGATACACCAAGATCGTGACATCTCAATAACACGAGAGAGAGAGAGATTGAACACATAGCTACGGGTACATACCCTCAGCCCCGAGGGTGGACTACTCCCTCCTCTTCATGGCCTCTGCTGGGATGATGAAGATGGCCAACGGAGATGATCTACCCTCTCCGCCAGGGTACTGGAACGCCTCCAGATTGGTTTTTCATCGATACAAAGAGTTGCGGCGGCGGAACTTCTGATCTAGGGTTATTTCTGGGGGTTTCTGAATATATAGGATTTTTGAGCGTCGGTTTCACGCGAAGATGGGCCACGAGTGGACCACAAGACACCAGGGCGCGCTGGAGGGGCCTGGCGCGCCCTGGTGGGTTGTGCCCACCTCGTAGCTTTTCTGGCCCTCCAACGAAGCTTCTAGTGCCTCTTTTGTTCAAAAAAAATCATCAAAAAGTTTCGTTGCATTTGGTGAACTTTGATTTCTGCACAAAAAACAACACCACGGTAGTTCTGCTGAAAACAGCGTCAGTCCGGGTTAGTTCTAAATAAATCATGCAAAGTGCATCAAAACCATATAAAAGTATTGTAAACATAGGTGAATATGGCATGAATACTTCATAAATTATCGATACGTTGGAGACGTATCAGCATCCCCAAGCTTAATTCCTACTCGTCCTCGAGTAGGTAAATGATAAAAGAAATAATTTATGAAGTGTGAATGCTAGCATAGTGCATAAGTTTGATCAATGATAATTTCAACCACTTTTCCTAGCATCATAACAACAACAACTCTTTCTCATAAAACTCATCATGATAAAGTAGCAACCAATTCACATGTTATGGTTCAAACAATGAATTCTCTTGAAACTTAACAACCTATGTTCTTAGTCACCAAACAATTGCAATTCAACTTATTCTCAACAAAGTCTAAGTAAGAGCTCCACATACTCAATCATCATATAGTCTTCTATGATTTCTAGTACTCAAAGCATATTTTTAGAACAAATGGCATCCATCGAACACAGAGAAAGATACGGGCTTAATGTTTCGCCTCCCAACTCATTTATCATAGAGATAATTGTCAACAATAATAAGTCATGATCAAATAAATTTGACTGGCCATATGTGCCTAGATCTTTCCCCACCACATGTTCCTTGCCAACTAGAGAATAATTGAGGTTGAAATGAGAACGCATACTATTGACTCGTGCATAAAAGTAAATACTGAAAGGTAAAAGATAGGCCTTTCGCAGAGGGAAGCAGAGGTTGTCATGCGCTTTTTGGTTTTGTCTGCACAATCCCTTAATGCAAAAGAACGTCACGCTATATTGCCCCTTATGATAGCAACCTTTATTATGCAGTCCGTCGCTTTTATTACTTTGCCATCACAATTTCGTACAACGCTCAATTTTTCTCTTACACTAAATGATCAAACACATTTAGAAGCAATTTTTATTGCCTTTTTGCACCGATGACAACTTACTTGAAGGATCTTATTCAATCCATAGGTAGGTATGGTGGACACTCATGGCAAGAAACTTGGTTTAAGGTTTTTTGGATGCACAAGTAGTATCTCTACTTAGTATGAATTTTTGGCTAGCAAAAGATCCTAAGCAAACACCACATGTTGGAGGATCCATAACAATATAACTTCTATGCAAATATACACAACCATAACTCATTACATTGTCTTCCTTGTCCAACTTCAACTAATTTGCTCAAGTTTGAAAAATAATTAATGGGTATTCACAATCATAGAAGATGTCCAAGATAATATATTTGTATGTGAAAGTTCTCTTCCTTATACTAATCATTCACGAATTGCTTGTATGACCAATATTGTGATTGTCAAGCTTCAAAAGATTTCACTTTCTAAACCCAATGTGAAGCTACTACTAGGCATGATACGAACATATAATTTCAACTTCTTGGTATTCAATTCATTTAACAATTTACTCATAGGATATAAGTGAAGCACAAGAGTAAATGACAAGCTACTCCAAAAAGATATAAGTGAAGATCAAGCGAGTAGTTAAGTGAATGGGTATCTATTTGAGGACTCTATCTTATACAAAAACTTTCAGATCTAAGTATTTTATTAAAACATCAAGCAAAACAAAATAAAATTACATTCCAAGAATAGCACACATCATGTGAAGAAGCAAAAACTTAGGCTCAACCGCTACTAACCGATAATTGTTGATGAAGAAAGGTGGGATGCCTACCGGGGCATCCCCAAGCTTAGATGCTTGAGACTTATTGAAATATTATCTTGGGATTCCTTGGGCATCCCCAATCTTGAGATTTTGTGTCTCCTTAATTCCTTTAATATCACGGTTTCCCTAAATCTTAAAAACTTCCTCCACAAAAACTCGAAAAGAACTCGTGAGATAGGTTAGTACACATAAGAATAAGTCCACACTTCTTGTACTGCCAAGACAAGTTGCACAATAATTTACAAACACCATCCACTGTTTACTATCATTTCCATAATTTATATCTACCGATATAGGCTATGGAAACTATAGGATAAATAGATAACAAAACTATGACAGCAATCTGTCCAAACAGAACAGTCTGTAGCAATTTATGAAAACAGTGTACTTCTGTAACTCAAAAAATTATTAAAATTTAGGAAGTGATAAAGAATTTATATGACAACACTGTGTAAAAATTTCAGAAACTTTCCACGTTCCAGTAAAATATGAAAATTAATAGACTACAGAGAAAGTTTCTGTTTTTACACAGCACACATCAAACATGCAATGCAAGCATCCTAAGGTAATTCTTGGAACTTTTTATTGAAAAATAAGATTATAAATAACATCTAAAAGAAAATAAAAAAATATAATGACGATCCAAGCAAAGCACATATTATGTGACAAATAAAAATATAGCTCTAAGTAAGATATACCGATAATGTTGAAGACGAAAGAGGGGATGCCTTCCGGGGCATCCCCAAGCTTAGGCGCTTGAGTCTTCCTTGGATATTACCTTGGGGTGCCTTGGGCATCCCCAAGCTTAGGTTCTTGTCACTCCTTATTCTCCTCATATCGGTGTCTCACCCAAAACTTGAAAACTTCAATCACACAAAACTTAACGGAATTTCGTGAGATGTGTTAGTACAATAAATAAAGATCATTCACTTAGGTACTCTCAATACAAGATTCATAATTGTTCTCACATAATACCTACTGTATTCTACCATTCACATAATTTATATTACTGAATATAAGCTATGGGAACACTAAAACAAGCAAACTATGCATGCAAAACAGAATCTATCAAAAACAGAACAGTCTGTGAAGATCTGTAGTGTAACCATACTTCCATGTCTATAAAAATTCTGATAAAATTAGTAAAACTTGAATAATTTGTATATAAACACTGTGTAAAAATTTCAGATCATTATCACTCTCTAGTAAAACATGAAAATTCCTGTACTGGAGTCAAAAGTTTCTATTTTGGTTCAGCATCAATTCTACTCATCTTGTGATTCGTCCCAAAGGCTTCACTTGGCACATTATTGAAATAAAAGAAACAAAACATGATTACTACAGTATCTTGATCATGTGAACACACAAAAACAGAAAGTAAAAGTGTTGGGTTGTCTCCCAAGAAGCGCTTTTCTTTAATGCCTTTTAGCTAGGCATGATGATTTCAATGATGCTCACATAGGAATAGTATTTGAAACATGTAAGAGAGCATCATGAATCTCATGACAAGCACATTTAAGTCTAACCCAATTCCTATGCATAGGGATTTTGTGAGCAAACAATTTATGAGAGCATGAATCATCTAGCATAGGAAGGCAAAACAAGCATAACTTCAAAACTTTGAACACATAGAGAGGAAACTTGATATTATTGCAATTCCTACAAGCATATGTTCCTCCCTCATAATAATTTTCAGTAGCATCATGAAGGAATTTCAAAATATAACTATCACATAAAGCATTCTTTTCATGATCTACAAGAATGCAAAATTTATTACTCTCCACATAAGCATATTTCTTCTCATTCATAATAGTGGGAGCAAACTCAACAAAATAACTATCATGAGATACTTGATTGACATAACCACATTGAATATTAAAATCATGATAACAAGTTTCATGGTTGTCATTACTCTTTATAGCTTACATTTCATCACAATAATCATCATAGATAGGAGGCATGCCATCATCATAATAAATTTGCTCATCAAAACTTGGGGGACTAAAAATATCATCTTCATCAAACATAGCATCCCCAAGCTTGTGGCTTTGCATATCATTAGCGTCATGGATATTCAGAGAATTCATACTAGAAACATTGCAATCATGCTCATCATGCAAGGAATTTTCATTAAGTATTTTCATAATTTTTTCCTCTACCAATTGAGCACAATTTTCTGAATCCTTATTTTCACGAAAGATATTATAAAGATGATACAAATGATGCAACCTAAACTCCATTTTTTTGTAGTTTTCTTTTATAAAACCAAACTAGTGAAAACAAGAAACTAAAAGATTCAATTGCAAGATCTAAAGATATACCTTCAAGCACTCAGCTCCCCGGCAACGGCGCCAGAAAAGAGCTTGATGTCTACTACGCAACTTTATTCTTGTAGACTCGTGTTGGGCCTCCAAGCGCAGAGTTTTGTAGAATAGTAGCAAATTTCCCTCAACTGGATGACATAAGGTTTATCAATCCATGGGAGGCGTAGGATGAAGATGGTCTCTCTCAAACAACCCTGCAACCAAATAATAAAAAGTCTCATGTGTCCCCAACACACCAAATACAATGGTAAATTGTATAGGTGCACTAGTTCGGCGAAGAGATGGTGATACAAGTGTAGTAATGATAGTAGATATTGATTTTTGTAATAGTAACAATAAAAAACGGCAAGGCGGCAAGTAACAAAAGTGAACACAAATGGTATTGCAATGCTTGAAAACAAGGCCTAGGGTCCGTACTTTCGTTAGTGCAATCTCTCAACAATGCTAATATAATTGGATCACATGACCACCCCTCAACGTGTAACGAAGAATCACTCCAAAGTTCTTATCTATCGGAGAACATAAGAAGAAATTGTTTGTAGGGTACTAAACCACCTTAAAGTTATCCTTTCCGATTGATCTATCTAAGAATTCATACTAAAATAACAGCAAGTTATCCTTTCCAATCGATCTATCTAAGAGTTCGTACTAGAATAATACCATATGATACGCATCAACCAACTCTAATGTCACCTAGATACTCCAATGTCACCACAAGTATCCATGAGTTAATTATACGATACACATCAAACAATTTCAGATTCATAATACTTAATCCAACATAAAGAACCTCAAAGAGTGCCCCAAGATTTCTATCGGAGAACATGGTATGAAAACGTGCAATCAACCCCTATGCATAGATCCCCTAGGTCACCGGAATATGCAAGTTGATGCCTCAACATATATCAAGTGAATCAATTGAATACCCCAATGTCACTATAGGTATCCCACGCAAGACGTACATCAAGTGTTCTCAACCAAAATATTCAATCCAACATAACGACATCTCAAAGGGAAAGATTCAATTCATCACAACATGATAGCAAGGGAATAACATCATGTGATCCGACTATATTAACAAAGCCCGTGATACATCAAGATCGTGACATCTCAAGAACACGAGAGAGAGAGAGATTGAACACATAGCTATCGGTACATACCCTCAGCCCCGAGGGTGGACAACTCCCTCCTCGTCATGACCTCCGTCGGGATGATGAAGATGGCCACCGGAGATGATCTACCAGTGACGCCCTGGATCCATGCTACAGTGATCAATGCAATTAAGCTACAGTAATCCCACGCTAATAATGCCATATCACCACTGTTACTGTTGTTAATCTCGAGTTAATCCAAATCCTATTCAAATTCAAATTCAAATTTAAAGTCAAGATTTAATTTTGTCAAACATGAAAACAAAAATGCTCAAAGTGCGGCAAATATTCACTGGATATTTGTCATGTTGAAACCACATTTTTATAAAGTGGTTAAATACCCTAAAACAAATAAAACAACAGTCAAAACAATTAATTAAATGCCTTTTCCCTTATGAAAATTCCAAACTTAATTCAAATGACTCCAAACTTTTTGAGGTACTGCCAAATATTGCAATTGTAAAATTGGGCATGTCCTCTATATTTTTAAAGGTAATTTAGTACTAAAACTAACACAAAAATAAATAAATTAAATAACAAAAGCTAAATCAAAAAAATAAAAATAACTAAAAGAACCCCTCTGGGCCAGCCCAACTGGCCGGCCCATCTAACCCGCCGGCCGGCCACAGCTCGCCACCGCGACGAGGGCAGGTGTGTCGAGGGGATAAGGCTCGCCCCCAAGCCCTCCCCCCTGGTCGCCTCGCTCATTCCCCCCCTCTCTCTCGCCCGCGCTTGAACGCACCCGAGCGCCGCCGAGCTGCGCCGCCGCGCCCGCGCAGCCACCGCCACCGCCCCGCCTCACTGACCTGTCCACGAGCTCCGCCACGACCTCCTCGACCCCTCCGACCACGAGCCCGAGCTCCTGCGCCCCTGCAATGCCTCCTCGCCGTCGTCTTCTTCCTCAGGCACCCGAACCTCGCCGTCGTCGATTCGTCGCCGTCGAGCCCTCCCCGCGCTGACTTTGAACGGCAACGCCCCTCTGTGAGCCTCCGCTTCTCCCCCCTCTCGCTCTCGTCGCCGTTAGCTGCCTCTTGGACCATCTGCGACGTGCGCCCGAATGCGCCGCCGCCTCTTCTCGTCGCCGGCGTGTTTCCGGCGACCAAATGGTCATGGGCATGTGCCCATCTGCTTCGCAGCATCGCGTAGAGTTCGACCCGCGCTCGCGCCGCTCGTTTTGCTCACCATAGCCCCGTCTTCGCCGTTGCCCGTAGCCGATCCGCCGCTGACCTCGTCACTGGCGACGTTTCCGGCCAGCTCCGGCGACGCCACCACCACCGTTGGACGCACGCTCGAGCGGCCGTTCCAGCGCACCAAACCACGGCCCCGGGGATGCCCTGTTGTCGAATCCCGAGCTCACCGGAGCTCTCGGATGCATCCGGCGCTCGTCGGCGCGTCTTCAACGGCCGAAGCCGACGTGGCTGACTGGGCCCCGCCCCCAGTGTCGCTGCCAAAGGGCCCCACGGGCCCCGTTGACTGGGTTGACCCAGTCAACGTGCTGACTGGGCAGCCCAGTGCCACTGACTGGTGGGGTCCTTCCCCCAGTGTCTATGACATATGGGCCCCACCCTGTCAGGTGTTTAATTAGTAAATAGATTAATTAAAATTAATTAAATTGCCTAAACAGTCGCTGACATATGGGTCCCACTGTTAATTAAACCTGTTTAGTTTAATTTAATAAACTGGAATTGGCCTGAGTCTATGACATGTGGCCCCCACATGTCAGGTTTGACTCTGGTCAGCCCCTGTTGACTGCTGACGCAATGATTGTGTCATGCTGATGTCATCAAACACTATTCTGGATAATGTTGGATTTAATAAATAGATTTAATTCCAGAAAATCTTTAAAACTTTAAAAATTAATAGAAAAAAATCTGTAGCTCAGATGAAAAAACTTTATACATGAAAGTTGATCAGAAAAATCCCACGAATCTAACCGTGCTATCTGTTTCCATGTCGGGACCCTCTACGTAGGTGAAACCGCAACTTTTCGCCTGTTTCCGGTAGATGAATAGTGCATGCCTACCGGTTAATAAATCCAACTTTAATTCTAAAATAACTAAATGGTTTAGACATGATTTTAGGTAACCCTGCACTGCATCCTAGCTGTCACGTGCCTCTAACACCACAAACCTGGAACATTCCCCCCCTCCGGTCATCTGTCCGACATTTGTCCGGAACCGGGAAAACTTTCCTGGATGGGTTCCCCCTCCATCGGTGTCGTGCAACCCTGCGTTAGATCACAACCGACACAACTTATTGCCATGCTATGCCTTGCGTTACATTGTTTGCTTGTATTTATCTATTTGTTCCCCCTCTTCTCTCTCGGTAGAGCCCGGTGCCGATGTAGTCCCTGAGGCTGACGCTGCTGCCAAGTACGACTACGCCCCTGACGATCAAGCCTTTTGCCGCAGAGCAGCAAGGCAAGCAAAACCCCCCTTGTGCATTCCGATATCACCCATCTCTTTCCCTCTTATTCTTGCATTAGAATTTTGCTACTGTATTAGTTAGCTCCTATTCTGATGCATAGCCTGATTTTGATGAACTATTACTATCACTGCAATCATACCAACTGCTTAGTATAGGTGGATCAATGAATCCCCAGTGACCCCTTTTGTCCCAGTTTCCCCTGCTTGATCATCGACGACTCGACGACTCGAAGACCCGAAGACTCGGTCAACTGACCGACGAGCCAGACCCCTCACATCACCGCACACCCCTTTAGTATGGCACTGCAGAGCTACCATCGAGTGCCGGGGGTGATACCTCACTTAGCACTCCGGATGTTAATTATGTAGCGTAGCTAATCGATCGTGGGTATCGAGGGTGATTCCTCCTTCCCAATTATCGACAGCGACTCTTGTCATACACATACCTCGAGTGGGATCCATCGAGGGTGATTCCTCGGATATCCACTTGGTGTATAACCACACAGTTACTTTGACTTGACATTTATTACATGTGAAAGACGGGACTGGAGGGACAGGCGGTACCACTCTGCTGAGGTGGACCTGAGTTCCTGACAGTTCTGAGATGGGTCGGCCCCAAGGGTACCCGTGTGAGAAAGATTTGATGGGATGCGCCGCAAGGCATCCGGAGACTTGGTGGGGTGCGCCGGTAAGGCACCCGAGTGTTATTGGCGGGGCGACGGACTGCATTTCTTGGTTCGAGCTTGCCCCGCACTAATAATTTGCTAAAGGGTTGGGTACTTGATCTGAGTTAGGTCATTGGCCTTAATACGCACTAACCTTCACGTGGGGAAGTTATGGGCACTCATCGTCGTTGTATCAGCCGAAGCTCTTCGGACGTCAGCAATGGAGCGGCGCGCGCCGGATTGGACTGGACGGTGCAGCTCTTGGACTGGAGTGTACTAGGTCTGCTTCCGGCCGCCCACGCATCGTGCAGGTGTGCAAAGGGTGATTGGGCCCATGACCCCTGAGCGCGTAGGATTTAGACCGGCGGGCTGGCCTCTTCGTTGAGTCTAGGTGGGGCGACGACGTGCTGATATCCCGAGGCCGGGCATGACCCAGGAAAGTGTGTCCGGCCGGAGGTGACTCAGGCGTGTTGGGGAATATGTGGTGCACCCCTGCAGGGATGAAATATCTATTCGAATAGTCGTGTCCACGGTAACAGGACGACTTGGAAATGTGCCTTGACCTTATACAACTATAACTGTAATTTAAATTAAAATGAATTGTGGCTCCGGGATTGCTTCCTCGCAGAGGAGTCGAGGAAGGATCTCTGGGCGTGTGTACTTAATTAAAATTGTTACAACAATATGACTATATATGAGCTGCAGGTCTACTCTCTTCTAATGCTGCAAGATGTTGAAGATGCTAGTCTTCGATAGGACTAGGTCTTCCCCCTATTCTTGCTTTCTGCATTCAGTCCAGATATAACCCCTTCCCTTGATAATGGTGCATACTTAGCATAGTTCTGATGTAAGTCTTGTGAGTACTTTGGATGAGTACTCACTGCTGCTTTGCTCCCTCTTTTTCCCCTCGATACGTTGCTGCGTTCAGACGATGGAGCCTAGAGGATGGAGTACGCAGGAGACGACTACTACACCACCGCTGGAGCCTGCTGCTACGTGGAGATCGCCGGCGCTCAGGAGTAGTTAGGAGGTTCCCAGGCAGGAGGCCTCGCCTCTTTCGATCCGTGGTTATGCTTGTGCTAGCCTTCTTAAGGCCAAACTTATCTAACTTATGTCTGTACTCAGATATATTTGCTTCCGCTGACTCTTGTTTATGTCAAGCTTTGTATTCGTGCCCTCGAGGCCCCTTGTGACGCCCCCAATTTCGTCCGTACGCTAATCAATCACGCAATGCGTACGGCCAAGATTAGGGACTCACTGATTAGTACCACAACACGACAAACGACACAAATAAAGAGTCATACAGCTTAATATTACAAGCCAGGGGCCTCGAGGGCTCGAATATAAAGCTCTGACGAACACGAGTCAGCGAAATCAACAATATCTGGGTACAGACATAAGTTAGACAATGGTGCCTTAAGAAGGCTAGCACAAACACAAGCAGCGGATCGAAAGAGGCGAGGCCTCCTGCCTGGGAACCTCCTAACTACTCCACAGCGTCGGCAGACTCTACGTAGAAGAACGCTCCATCGGCGGTGTAGTAGCCGTCTCCAGCGATCTCCATCTCCGGGGCTCCAACCTCTGAACGCAGCAACGTATCGAAGGGGAAAAGGGGAGCAAAGCAGCTGTGAGTACTCATCCAAAGTACTCGCAAGACTTATATCAGAACTAAACTAGATATGCATCATTCTCAATAAAAGAGGGTATCTCTGGACTGACTGCAGAAATGCGAGAACAGGGAGAAGACCTAGTCCTATCGAAGACTAGCATCTTCAACATCTTGCAGCATGAGAAGAGAGTAGACCTGCAGCTCATGCATATATTCGTATTGTTGTAGCAAATTTTATTAAGTAACACGCCCAGAGATCCTTCCTCAACTTCCCCGCGAGGAAGCAATCCCGGAGCCACAAATTCAATTTTAAATTAAATTATGATTATAGTTGTAGTAGGCCAGAGCACAACTCCAAATCGTCCTGTTACCGTGGACACGGCTATTCGAATAGTTTGTTCTTCCCTGCAGGGGTGCACCTCATTTCCGCTCACGCCTGTCACCTCCGGCCGGACACACTTTCCGCGGTGATGCCCGCCCTCGGGATACAGCACGTCGCTGCCCCACCTAGACTCATCGCAGAGGCCAGCCCGCCGGTCTAAATCCTATGCGCACAGGGGTCATGGGCCCAATCACCCTATGCACACCTGCACGGTGCGTGGGCGGCCGAAAACAGACCTAGTACACTCTGATCCAGAGTTGTACCGTCCAGTCCAATCCGGCGCGCGCCGCTCCATTGCTGACGTCCGAAGAGCTTCGGCTGATACAACGACGCTGAGTGCCCATAACTTTCCCACGTGAAGGTTTAGTGCGTTAAAGGTCGTATCGACCAACTCAGATTAAATACTCGGCCCATTAGCAATTTATTAGAGGTGCGGGGCAAGCTCGGACATATTGCAGCCCGTCGCCCCGCCAAGAACACTCGAGTGCCTTCCGGCGCACTCCACCAGTATCCGGATGCCTTGCGGCGCATCCCACCAAATCTCACACGGGTACCCTTGGGGCCGACCCGTCTCAGGACTGTCGGGAACTCAGGTCCACCTCAACAGAGTGGTACCGCCTGTCCCTCCAGTCCCGTCTTCCACATGTACCCATGTCAAGTCAAGTAACTGTGTGTACAAAACATCAAGGCGGGAACTGAGGAATCACCCTCAATGGTCCCCGCTCGATGAAACCGTCAAGGTGGAACTAGAGGAATCACCCTCGAGGGTCCCACACTTGAGGGGTTGCACGACAGAGTCATCGTCGGGAGTGGTGAAGGAGGAATCACCCTCGATATCCACGACCGACTAGCTGCACTACAGAACTAGCATCAGGAGTACTTCACGAGGTGTCACCCTCGGTACTTGATATTAGCGCTGCAGAGTCGTACAACTAAGGGGTGTGCGGTGCTGTGAAGGGGGGGGGGGGTTCTGGCTTGTCAGTCATGATGACTGAGTCTTCTGTCTTCAAGTCCTCGGTGTCGTCTATGAAAGCAGGGGCAACGGGGACTCAGGGGTCTCAGGGGTTCACTGATCCACCTATACTAGGCAGTTGATATAACAACAAATGCGGTAACAGTTCATCAAAATCAGGCTATGCATCAGAATAGGAGCTATCTAATACAGTAGCAAAATTCTAATGCAAGCATAAGAG
Organism: Elymus sibiricus; assembly: GCA_039707655.1. Classification (NCBI taxonomy): domain Eukaryota; kingdom Viridiplantae; phylum Streptophyta; class Magnoliopsida; order Poales; family Poaceae; genus Elymus; species Elymus sibiricus. The sequence continues at coordinate 199,390,035 of CM077663.1, read as the reverse complement.
AGGTAGAGGTGGGTGATATCGGAATGCTCAAAGGGGTTTTGCTTGCCTTGCTGCTCTGCGGCAAAAGCAGGGTCGTCAACAGTGTAGTCGGTCTCCGGAGCTGCGCCGGTCTCGAGGACTACATCGGTACCGGAATCTATCGAGAGAGAAGAGGGGGAGAAACAGATAAATACACAGCAAACAATCGTAACACAGAGTATGACATGGCGATACACAGTGCCGGGTGTGACCTAACGCAGTGTTACTCGATACCGATGAAGGGGGAACCCATCCGGGAAAGTATTCCCGGTTCCGGACATGTGTCAGACAGATGACCGGAGGGGGCAATGTTCCAGGTTTGCGGTGCTAGGGGCACATGACAGCTAGGATGCAACGCAGGGTTGATATACTGCCTATCTAAGTGCTCTAGTTAAATTAGGAATTTATCTGGAATTATTTTATTAAAGCCATGCACTATTCATCTGCCAGAAACAGACGAAAAGTTGCAGGTGTGCTATGCTGGGGACATCTGACAGACTAACGGGCAGCGTAACCGGATTCGTCTCGTCGTTCTGAGCAACTTTCATGTTCAAAGTTTTTCGATCCGGGCTACGGTTTATTTTATATTAATTATTAAAGATTTAATCATTTTCTGAATTTAATTTAATTATTAAATTCGAATTATCTAAAACAGTAATATTTACTGTTTATTTGATTTAATTAACAGATTAATTAACTTCTCTAATTAACCTTAATCAGCTAATTAACTTAATTAATTAACTAATTAAGTAAATCACTAATTAACTAATTAATTAATCTAATTAATTAATTATTATTAATAATATCTATTTATTTATTTATTTTCTAAATTCATTTTTATTTATTTTAACCTTTTAATTAATTAATAGGGGCTGGGCCCCGCGTGTCATAGACAGGGCCGGACAATGTCCGGCTGTGCCCCTACGGGCACCGGACATGTCCGGCCACACACGCACTACGCTGCACGCACACACACGGACACATCACACACGCGCACATCGCGGGTGCGGGCGCGGCGCGGCGCGCGGGGGGGGGGGAGGCTCACAGGGGGGGCCCGAGGCGGCGGCGGTGCGGCGAGGGCCGGCGATGCGGCAAGGGGCGGCGGCGCGAGGCGGGTCGACGACGGGGCTGTCGAGGTGGGAGGCGGCGGCGACGAATGCTAGGGCCGACGGGCGGCGCGGTCGACGCGCGCGACGACGGGCGCCAGCGGGAGGCGGCCCAGGCGGCGGACGGCGGCGCGCGGGTCGGGGCCGCGCAAAGGCGGCGGCGGTGCGGTCCGGGCCGGCCGGCGCCGGGGGCGGGGGCAAACGGGCGCGCGGGGTGAGGCTGGGCCGGCGGTGCGGCGAGCCGTCGGGGGGGGGGCGAAGCGAGCGGGGGCACGGCCGGCCGGGCGAGCCGGCCCTGGCGGGCGGCAGCGGGGGGGGGGGGAGGGAATCGGGCGCGGGCGCTGGGGGCTGGCTAGGGTTGCCCCTGGCCCCTATATATCGTTTAAAACGGGCCAGTTAGATTAGGCCCAGAAGACCCAATTTTAAAAATCCAACAGCGACAGTTTTAAATTAGTTTGGGGCATTAAATTAATTTCAAAATTGTCGGTTTTAATTTTATAAAGCATTATAGAATATTTGCAATCCAACCAACATTTTTATTTCCTATTTTGCACAACTTTATAATCCACTTTTTCGGACGATTTAAATTGCAACGAAACTGACGGGGTTTGCACGGGCACGAATTCAACAACAGTGATCGCGGCAACAGTGATCACGGTGACGCGGCAACATTAGCGTGGGATTACTGTAGCTTAATTACCGAAATTACTGTAGCCTAATTATCCGGGCGTCACAATTCTCCTCGTCTAACAAGAATTCTCGTCCCAAGAATTAAGAGGTAGAGTAAGGGGGAAAATTCCGGTTACGAAGTTCTAACGGATCTACTCGTCTTCACTGTCCTTCTCGAAGAAGTTAATCCCTTTCGTCGATGTCTTCAATTCACTGATTCGGTCCTCTTGATGAATTCGTCATCCTTTCTTCGGGAACCTTCATCGTCCTACGAATGCGATAAGGGGGAAATTGTCGGAGGACGTATCTCCACAAAGTTGGGCGTCTGACGGTGGACTCAAAGAAAAATACATGAGTCATCCCTCGAGTGATCTCTCAAGGAATTTATTGAGAGCAAAGTGCGGTGGTTCAAAGGTTCCAAACTGGTAGGCAATCATTCAATGCCTAATCAAAGATGGAAGGGTTCAGAGCAACGAATTAAATATTGCGTCTGATATTAGAATAGATCATCCCTTGGTAGGTGGCTCGGAAATTACGTACGAAGCCAAGTGCAAAGGATACTTTGGAATCAAAGTGATACAGGAGAGTCAGGTTTCGATCCTGTGGAACTATGGGTTAGGGGCCGAACATGTGGCTAAGAGCAGAAGAGCGGTGACATCTTGCACGGTCATGCTGGCAAGACATGTCAGATGATAGTCTGTCAACTATGTCACCAACAACATCGATACCAAGGGCGGGGAACGAAGAGAACCATCTTCCTGCTCGTTGAAACGAGGCGGACCAATAGGCAAAGTTCTCGTCCACTGGCGGTTACCGAAACGCTAACAACAATAGTAACAGGGTCTTACTGACAGAATGGTACACCGAGGTATTTATCTAAGCAGGGAATTATCACTACTCAGATTAAAATAAATTTCAAGAAAGGTTAAACAGACCAATGGGAAGGAAAATGTGTATACACAAGCATTAGGTGTATATCCTTTCCAAGAGTAAGCAGAGCGGATTAATCATGACAGGGCTACAAGTATGTAACCATCTAGTCAAGGGGCAAGGAATCTATGATGTTTATCCATACAACGATGTTTGGATAATTGACCAAGAAACATACAGCATTATGCCGCCAATGTTCTTGTTTGAGGATCAATGTACCACAGACATGCTTCAAGACAACAAGGACATGGTCACCAGGCAAGGGTTAGTCCTTGGTTACCCAGGGAGCCAGTGGGAACAACTTATAAAATAAGTCATTCAATTTCCCCATGGAAGAGTGGCAATCCTTGCTGAACAAAGCATTATAACAATAGGTCATCTGGTCAGGTGTGCTAGCTACAACATCACCTTATCGAGTAACGGAGATCAATGTTATATTTCCTGATAATGTTCCAACCATCATATCTGACTGAGGTTCAGATCTGGCTGAGTTTACAGGCACTTCAGATGCTTGGTTCTACAACAACGGGGATGCGAGATCCACGGAGATGTGGATGTGGACGCGGTTACTTTTTATTGCGGGGAGGTGGGGTGTGTAGGTACTTGATCCTTATCCACGTGAGGACGAGACGATAAACTCTATCCATCCACCGACCCACGAGTTAGGTAAAGAGTTTCACTATGCGCGCCATTGTTGCATGCATGGCGCGAAGGGTCCATGCGTGGCTGGCTTCTCACGTGGAGGGACACGCGTGATACGTACCGTACCGGCGCATGTATGGACAGACTGACCAGACTGTGTTTAACAGTGGCGCCTCTCCCCTTTGGACAAGAACAGCTGAGGTCACTGTGGACGTTAGACCTGGGATTGATCACCGTTCGAACAGAATCATATGGCACGTGGTCATGGATGGAGGTCTCTGCAAGACGGGACACTGCTACGCGCGAAAGAGGTCAAGATCTCAGCGTCGGCTGCAGTACCAAATCCAGCAGGGACCTACGGGATGTATCTGTATGTCGTCTCCAGTATAAGACGAAGATGTTTAGCATGCTCTTCTTTATTCATGAAGTAAACCAGGATATCGTCTAGATAAAACACGACGAATTTATCGAGGTAACCCATGAATACACAGTTCATCATCAAACCAAGGAGAGGATGAGAAAGTGGCTGATGGACTCAGCGACAATTCATCGAGAATTCCAAACGGATGGATTTCCACAATTATGTGAACAAGGAGGTGACATTTGGCAGCTCAAACGATATAATGTTGTATGCTCGAGAAAAACATACGTCATTAATCATTGGTTGCAAAGTGCGTCCGAATTAAGACCTTAGGCAGCAAGATCAATGTTAGAGTGACGATTCAATAACCATCAGCCTAAGAACGAACTGTTGATCGTTAACTTCAAAGCAATAGGGTTGCTCGAAGTTAGAATCGAAGCAGCATCATTTGAAGGGGAGAAGTACCACTATGCCAAGAATCTCTAAGAGGTGGAGCAATCCTCACAACATACTCAGCATAAAAGACAGTAATACTTCAAGGCAGAACACAATGCAAGCTGTAGAGCAAGTTGCATTCATAACGTGGACAAGTTCACGATGAAAGGAAGTCAAGGATGTTGTCGATGATATCAAAAATCATCGAGGGCAAGGAGGGTATTTATCATCATGAATCAGCTGACGTCTCAGGAGAAATCAAAATGTGATCGATAATCACGACACCATTTGTCGAGAGCCTTCAAGAGAATGCAATCGAACAGCGACGACGTCAAGTAGGGAATGACGAGGTGGAAAGTTATAGGAACAATAGACAAGATGCAAGCTCAACATCGGGGTTGCTTTCAAGACAAACAACATGATGTTGAAAGCTCGACGTAAGCAATGCTCACACTCTGAAGGATTTGCGTACCAGAGAAGGACGAGGTATCGCAGTCAAGGATATCAAGACAAGGATGTAGTCGATAATTTAGGAATGAACAGATCGACTATGATATTCCCAGTAACAATTACAAGAGGTACTGAATTGCAGTGTGAAGTACATTTCCCAATCGGGGTTCTCGGTTGACATCAATCCCAGAACCCGTGGAGTGATTACGACAAGGAAAGGTATTACTTCAACAAAGTTAGTAAGATGCCATGCAAAGGCATGATATCCTCGAGATACCAGAGGGTAAAACTCGAAGGTAGAACATGATAGAAGTAGAGCTGGGTCGTTGACCGACGACAGCAGTCATTTTTGTCTTTGTCAAAAATTTGACGAGGCACGGGAATGAATTTCTTTGAAACACATTGGATAAGGACAGCTTGGTCGGAACCATAACTGCAAGGGATCAATTTAGTGATGCTAAAAGAATCATACGGCTGGATAATTATTTTGCAAGAAGCTTCCGAGACGGTCTACCTCGTTTCCATGGGCGTGAACACGAAGTTCAAGGTCGACTCCCACTTCTCCAATGCATAACATTTCATTCACCTCTCGCTTTTGATAGAGCTGTAGTATTGAAACTTTACCTGGCAATTCACCGGAAGAGTATGACTTGTGAAAACTTTCGGGTTCTCATAGATTAGGGGAAGGCATAGGTTCAACCCATCGGGGCATCTTAGGAACATATACCACAAGCTACAAGAGCAATCAAAACATGCTTGACATCAGAGCATGGCTGATAAAAGCATAGGGCACCACTTATCAGAGGAAGAAGACAAAATTTACCGATAGCATCATGTATCGGGGGAAAGCCAGCACAAGAAGTTTGAATGTGAAGGATGCTAACGATTAATAACCCAGCAACGGTTCTGGCGGTCCACAAAGGACCTGATGTGAGTATCGGTACTCAATCAGAGGATTAAGGAATGCAGAGGCATCGGATTCAGGAAACGCCTGAATAGTCTGATGCTTAAATACCAAGGAATTACGATTTCCAAAATGAAGGATCAGAAGCAGACGCTCTGATCAAGGATGGATAAGTTGAAAGACTTAATCGGACAATCAATAAACGTTTGAATTGCCGAGAACCAACTCATGTCTGGAAGGACGTCTGAGCCGAAAGATAATTTAAACGGATCACCTGATGACCGCGTGCATACGCACACATTGAATGAATAGGTTCAAAATGGCAAAGACGAAGGATGCCAACAGGGACTACTAGACATATGGAATTAATCATAATCCGAGCAATCAAGAATTTCAAAAGCAATAGGCTGCAGAGGATTTTTGAAAGATCGAAAAGCATTCCGAAGAATTCTGTGAAACATATGATCAGCTAGGATGGACGGATCCTCGATAATTGTGAGGAATTTACCGTAAGGATTTTCATTCGGAATAAAACTACAAGACCGTAAACTCAAAGGATTCTCGGGTCAACGGAGAGTAATTCGGGGCATCTTGTAACAACAAGAGCAACGAGAAAAGATTGTATGGATGACAAGTGCAATTAGTCATCCATAGAGACTTATCGGTGGTAGGGAATTGTAAAGCCGATGAGCACAAAGTTCTCGAAAGAACATCGAAGAGTATCTCCGGAATCTTCTGACGAAGCAGGTGATCTTCTGGTATGAGGGCTCTCCGGAAGAAAGTAGTTACGAGAACCTAGAGTCAGAGTTAATAAAACCTTTAACCCGAGAAGGAGAGAGATCAGAGTCCCAGAGTATAGATGAGGAATAAAAGATCCTAATACCACCCGATGGCGACGTGGGCCCATAACCCACAGGTCCCAGGATCGAAACCTGGCTCTGATACCAACTTGTGACGCACCCAATTTCGTCCGTACGCTAATCAATCACGCAATGCGTACGGCCAAGATTAGGGACTCACTGATTAGTACCACAACACGACAAACGACACAAATAAAGAGTCATACAGCTTAATATTACAAGCCAGGGACCTCGAGGGCTCGAATATAAAGCTCTGACGAACACGAGTCAGCGAAATCAACAATATCTGGGTACAGACATAAGTTAGACAATGGTGCCTTAAGAAGGCTAGCACAAACACAAGCAGCGGATCGAAAGAGGCGAGGCCTCCTGCCTGGGAACCTCCTAACTACTCCACAGCGTCGGCAGACTCTACGTAGAAGAACGCTCCATCGGCGGTGTAGTAGCCGTCTCCAGCGATCTCCATCTCCGGGGCTCCAACCTCTGAACGCAGCAACGTATCGAAGGGGAAAAGGGGAGCAAAGCAGCTGTGAGTACTCATCCAAAGTACTCGCAAGACTTATATCAGAACTAAACTAGATATGCATCATTCTCAATAAAAGAGGGTATCTCTGGACTGACTGCAGAAATGCGAGAACAGGGAGAAGACCTAGTCCTATCGAAGACTAGCATCTTCAACATCTTGCAGCATGAGAAGAGAGTAGACCTGCAGCTCATGCATATATTCGTATTGTTGTAGCAAATTTTATTAAGTAACACGCCCAGAGATCCTTCCTCGACTTCCCCGCGAGGAAGCAATCCCGGAGCCACAAATTCAATTTTAAATTAAATTATGATTATAGTTGTAGTAGGCCAGAGCACAACTCCAAATCGTCCTGTTACCGTGGACACGGCTATTCGAATAGTTTGTTCTTCCCTGCAGGGGTGCACCTCATTTCCGCTCACGCCTGTCACCTCCGGCCGGACACACTTTCCGCGGTGATGCCCGCCCTCGGGATACAGCACGTCGCTGCCCCACCTAGACTCATCGCAGAGGCCAGCCCGCCAGTCTAAATCCTATGCGCACAGGGGTCATGGGCCCAATCACCCTATGCACACCTGCACGGTGCGTGGGCGGCCGAAAACAGACCTAGTACACTCTGATCCAGAGTTGTACCGTCCAGTCCAATCCGGCGCGCGCCGCTCCATTGCTGACGTCCGAAGAGCTTCGGCTGATACAACGACGCTGAGTGCCCATAACTTTCCCACGTGAAGGTTTAGTGCGTTAAAGGTCGTATCGACCAACTCAGATTAAATACTCGGCCCATTAGCAATTTATTAGAGGTGCGGGGCAAGCTCGGACATATTGCAGCCCGTCGCCCCGCCAAGAACACTCGAGTACCTTCCGGCGCACTCCACCAGTATCCGGATGCCTTGCGGCGCATCCCACCAAATCTCACACGGGTACCCTTGGGGCCGACCCGTCTCAGGACTGTCGGGAACTCAGGTCCACCTCAACAGAGTGGTACCGCCTGTCCCTCCAGTCCCGTCTTCCACATGTACCCATGTCAAGTCAAGTAACTGTGTGTACAAAACATCAAGGCGGGAACTGAGGAATCACCCTCAATGGTCCCCGCTCGATGAAACCGTCAAGGTGGAACTAGAGGAATCACCCTCGAGGGTCCCACACTTGAGGGGTTGCACGACAGAGTCATCGTCGGGAGTGGTGAAGGAGGAATCACCCTCGATATCCACGACCGACTAGCTGCACTACAGAACTAGCATCAGGAGTACTTCACGAGGTGTCACCCTCGGTACTTGATATTAGCGCTGCAGAGTCGTACAACTAAGGGGTGTGCGGTGCTGTGAAGGGGGGGGGTTCTGGCTTGTCAGTCATGATGACTGAGTCTTCTGTCTTCAAGTCCTCGGTGTCGTCGATGAAAGCAGGGGCAACGGGGACTCAGGGGTCTCAGGGGTTCACTGATCCACCTATACTAGGCAGTTGATATAACAACAAATGCGGTAACAGTTCATCAAAATCAGGCTATGCATCAGAATAGGAGCTATCTAATACAGTAGAAAAATTCTAATGCAAGCATAAGAGAGGTAGAGGTGGGTGATATCGGAATGCTCAAAGGGGTTTTGCTTGCCTTGCTGCTCTGCGGCAAAAGCAGGGTCGTCAACAGTGTAGTCGGTCTCCGGAGCTGCGCCGGTCTCGAGGACTACATCGGTACCGGAATCTATCGAGAGAGAAGAGGGGGGAGAAACAGATAAATACACAGCAAACAATCGTAACACAGAGTATGACATGGCGATACACAGTGCCGGGTGTGACCTAACGCAGTGTTACTCGATACCGATGAAGGGGGAACCCATCCGGGAAAGTATTCCCGGTTCCGGACATGTGTCAGACAGATGACCGGAGGGGGCAATGTTCCAGGTTTGCGGTGCTAGGGGCACATGACAGCTAGGATGCAACGCAGGGTTGATATACTGCCTATCTAAGTGCTCTAGTTAAATTAGGAATTTATCTGGAATTATTTTATTAAAGCCATGCACTATTCATCTGCCAGAAACAGACGAAAAGTTGCAGGTGTGCTATGCTGGGGACATCTGACAGACTAACGGGCAGCGTAACCGGATTCGTCTCGTCGTTCTGAGCAACTTTCATGTTCAAAGTTTTTCGATCCGGGCTACGGTTTATTTTATATTAATTATTAAAGATTTAATCATTTTCTGAATTTAATTTAATTATTAAATTCGAATTATCTAAAACAGTAATATTTACTGTTTATTTGATTTAATTAACAGATTAATTAACTTCTCTAATTAACCTTAATCAGCTAATTAACTTAATTAATTAACTAATTAAGTAAATCACTAATTAACTAATTAATTAATCTAATTAATTAATTATTATTAATAATATCTATTTATTTATTTATTTTCTAAATTCATTTTTATTTATTTTAACCTTTTAATTAATTAATAGGGGCTGGGCCCCGCGTGTCATAGACAGGGCCGGACAATGTCCGGCTGTGCCCCTACGGGCACCGGACATGTCCGGCCACACACGCACTACGCTGCACGCACACACACGGACACATCACACACGCGCACATCGCGGGTGCGGGCGCGGCGCGGCGCGCGGGGGGGGGGGGGGGGGGGGAGGCTCACAGGGGGGGCCCGAGGCGGCGGCGGTGCGGCGAGGGCCGGCGATGCGGCAAGGGGCGGCGGCGCGAGGCGGGTCGGCGACGGGGCCGTTGAGGTGGGAGGCGGCGGCGACGAATGCTGGGGCCGACGGGCGGCGCGGTCGGCGCGCGCGACGACGGGCGCCAGCGGGAGGCGGCGGACGGCGGCGCGCGGGTCGGGGCCGCGCAAAGGCGGCGGCGGTGCGGTCCGGGCCGGCCGGCGCCGGGGGCGGGGGCAAACGGGCGCGCGGGGTGAGGCTAGGCCAGCGGTGCGGCGAGCCGTCGGGGGGGGGGGGCGAAGCGAGCGGGGGCACGGCCGGCCGGGCGAGCCGGCCCTGGCGGGCGGCGGTGGGGGGGGGGAGGGAATCGGGCGCGGGCGCTGGGGGCTGGCTAGGGTTGCCCCTGGCCCCTATATATCGTTTAAAACGGGCCAATTAGATTAGGCCCAGAAGACCCAATTTTAAAAATCCAACAGCGACAGTTTTAAATTAGTTTGGGGCATTAAATTAATTTCAAAATTGCCGGTTTTAATTTTATAAAGCATTATAGAATATTTGCAATCCAACCAACATTTTTATTTCCTATTTTGCACAACTTTATAATCCACTTTTTCGGACGATTTAAATTGCAACGAAACTGACGGGGTTTGCACGGGCACGAATTCAACAACAGTGATCGCGGCAACAGTGATCACGGTGACGCGGCAACATTAGCGTGGGATTATTGTAGCTTAATTACCGAAATTACTGTAGCCTAATTATCCGGGCGTCACAATTCTCCTCGTCTAACAAGAATTCTCGTCCCAAGAATTAAGAGGTAGAGTAAGGGGGAAAATTCCGGTTACGAAGTTCTAACGGATCTACTCGTCTTCGCTGTCCTTCTCGAAGAAGTTAATCCCTTTCGTCGATGTCTTCAATTCACTGATTCGGTCCTCTTGATGAATTCGTCATCCTTTCTTCGGGAACCTTCATCGTCCTACGAATGCGATAAGGGGGAAATTGTCGGAGGACGTATCTCCACAAAGTTGGGCGTCTGACGGTGGACTCAAAGAAAAATACATGAGTCATCCCTCGAGTGATCTCTCAAGGAATTTATTGAGAGCAAAGTGCGGTGGTTCAAAGGTTCCAAACGGGTAGGCAATCATTCAATGCCTAATCAAAGATGGAAGGGTTCAGAGCAACGAATTAAATATTGCGTCTGATATTAGAATAGATCATCCCTTGGTCGGTGGCTCGGAAATTACGTACGAAGCCAAGTGCAAAGGATACTTTGGAATCAAAGTGATACAGGAGAGTCAGGTTTCGATCCTGTGGAACTATGGGTTAGGGGCCGAACATGTGGCTAAGAGCAGAAGAGCGGTGACATCTTGCACGGTCATGCTGGCAAGACATGTCAGATGATAGTCTGTCAACTATGTCACCAACAACATCGATACCAAGGGCGGGGAACGAAGAGAACCATCTTCCTGCTCGTTGAAACGAGGCGGACCAATAGGCAAAGTTCTCGTCCACTGGCGGTTACCGAAACGCTAACAACAATAGTAACAGGGTCTTACTGACAGAATGGTACACCGAGGTATTTATCTAAGCAGGGAATTATCACTGCTCAGATTAAAATAAATTTCAAGAAAGGTTAAACAGACCAATGGGAAGGAAAATGTGTATACACAAGCATTAGGTGTATATCCTTTCCAAGAGCAAGCAGAGCGGATTAATCATGACAGGGCTACAAGTATGTAACCATCTAGTCAAGGGGCAAGGAATCTATGATGTTTATCCATACAACGATGTTTGGATAATTGACCAAGAAACATACAGCATTATGCCGCCAATGTTCTTGTTTGAGGATCAATGTACCACAGACATGCTTCAAGACAACAAGGACATGGTCACCAGGCAAGGGTTAGTCCTTGGTTACCCAGGGAGCCAGTGGGAACAACTTATAAAATAAGTCATTCAATTTCCCCATGGAAGAGTGGCAATCCTTGCTGAACAAAGCATTATAACAATAGGTCATCTGGTCAGGTGTGCTAGCTACAACATCACCTTATCGAGTAACGGAGATCAATGTTATATTTCCTGATAATGTTCCAACCATCATATCTGGCTGAGGTTCAGATCTGGCTGAGTTTACAGGCACTTCAGATGCTTGGTTCTACAACAACGGGGATGCGAGATCCACGGAGATGTGGATGTGGACGCGGTTACTTTTTATTGCGGGGAGGTGGGGTGTGCAGGTACTTGATCCTTATCCACGTGAGGACGAGACGATAAACTCTATCCATCCACCGACCCACGAGTTAGGTAAAGAGTTTCACTATGCGCGCCATTGTTGCATGCATGGCGCGAAGGGTCCATGCGTGGCTGGCTTCTCACGTGGAGGGACACGCGTGATACGTACCGTACCGGCGCATGTATGGACAGACTGACCAGACTGTGTTTAACAGTGGCGCCTCTCCCCTTTGGACAAGAACAGCTGAGGTCACCGTGGACGTTAGACCTGGGATTGATCACCGTTCGAACAGAATCATATGGCACGTGGTCATGGATGGAGGTCTCTGCAAGACGGGACACTGCTACGCGCGAAAGAGGTCAAGATCTCAGCGTCGGCTGCAGTACCAAATCCAGCAGGGACCTACGGGATGTATCTGTATGCCGTCTCCAGTATAAGACGAAGATGTTTAGCATGCTCTTCTTTATTCATGAAGTAAACCAGGATATCGTCTAGATAAAACACGACGAATTTATCGAGGTAACCCATGAATACACAGTTCATCATCAAACCAAGGAGAGGATGAGAAAGTGGCTGATGGACTCAGCGACAATTCATCGAGAATTCCAAACGGATGGATTTCCACAATTATGTGAACAAGGAGGTGACATTTGGCAGCTCAAACGATATAATGTTGTATGCTCGAGAAAAACATACGTCATTAATCATTGGTTGCAAAGTGCGTCCGAATTAAGACCTTAGGCAGCAAGATCAATGTTAGAGTGACGATTCAATAACCATCAGCCTAAGAACGAACTGTTGATCGTTAACTTCAAAGCAATAGGGTTGCTCGAAGTTAGAATTGAAGCAGCATCATTTGAAGGGGAGAAGTACCACTATGCCAAGAATCTCTAAGAGGTGGAGCAATCCTCACAACATACTCAGCATAAAAGACAGTAATACTTCAAGGCAGAACACAATGCAAGCTGTAGAGCAAGTTGCATTCATAACGTGGACAAGTTCACGATGAAAGGAAGTCAAGGATGTTGTCGATGATATCAAAAATCATCGAGGGCAAGGAGGGTATTTATCATCATGAATCAGCTGACGTCTCAGGAGAAATCAAAATGTGATCGATAATCACGACACCATTTGTCGAGAGCCTTCAAGAGAATGCAATCGAACAGCGACGACGTCAAGTAGGGAATGACGAGGTGGAAAGTTATAGGAACAATAGACAAGATGCAAGCTCAACATCGGGGTTGCTTTCAAGACAAACAACATGATGTTGAAAGCTCGACGTAAGCAATGCTCACACTCTGAAGGATTTGCGTACCAGAGAAGGACGAGGTATCGCAGTCAAGGATATCAAGACAAGGATGTAGTCGATAATCTAGGAATGAACAGATCGACTATGATATTCCCAGTAACAATTACAAGAGGTACTGAATTGCAGTGTGAAGTACATTTCCCAATCGGGGTTCTCGGTTGACATCAATCCCAGAACCCGTGGAGTGATTACGACAAGGAAAGGTATTACTTCAACAAAGTTAGTAAGATGCCATGCAAAGGCATGATATCCTCGAGATACCAGAGGGTAAAACTCGAAGGTAGAACATGATAGAAGTAGAGCTGGGTCGTTGACCGACGACAGCAGTCATTTTTGTCTTTGTCAAAAATTTGACGAGGCACGGGAATGAATTTCTTTGAAACACATTGGATAAGGACAGCTTGGTCGAAACCATAACTGCAAGGGATCAATTTAGTGATGCTAAAAGAATCATACGGCTGGATAATTATTTTGCAAGAAGCTTCCGAGACGGTCTACCTCGTTTCCATGGGCGTGAACACGAAGTTCAAGGTCGACTCCCACTTCTCCAATGCATAACATTTCATTCACCTCTCGCTTTTGATAGAGCTGTAGTATTGAAACTTTACCTGGCAATTCACCGGAAGAGTATGACTTGTGAAAACTTTCGGGTTCTCATAGATTAGGGGAAGGCATAGGTTCAACCCATCGGGGCATCTTAGGAACATATACCACAAGCTACAAGAGCAATCAAAACATGCTTGACATCAGAGCATGGCTGATAAAAGCATAGGGCACCACTTATCAGAGGAAGAAGACAAAATTTACCGATAGCATCATGTATCGGGGGAAAGCCAGCACAAGAAGTTTGAATGTGAAGGATGCTAACGATTAATAACCCAGCAACGGTTCTGGCGGTCCACAAAGGACCTGATGTGAGTATCGGTACTCAATCAGAGGATTAAGGAATGCAGAGGCATCGGATTCAGGAAACGCCTGAATAGTCTGATGCTTAAATACCAAGGAATTACGATTTCCAAAATGAAGGATCAGAAGCAGACGCTCTGATCAAGGATGGATAAGTTGAAAGACTTAATCGAACAATCAATAAACGTTTGAATTGCCGAGAACCAACTCATGTCTGGAAGGACGTCTGAGCCGAAAGATAATTTAAACGGATCACCTGATGACCGCGTGCATACGCACACATTGAATGAATAGGTTCAAAATGGCAAAGACGAAGGATGCCAACAGGGACTACTAGACATATGGAATTAATCATAATCCGAGCAATCAAGAATTTCAAAAGCAATAGGCTGCAGAGGATTTTTGAAAGATCGAAAAGCATTCCGAAGAATTCTGTGAAACATATGATCAGCTAGGATGGACGGATCCTCGATAATTGTGAGGAATTTACCGTAAGGATTTTCATTCGGAATAAAACTACAAGACCATAAACTCAAAGGATTCTCGGGTCAACGGAGAGTAATTCGGGGCATCTTGTAACAACAAGAGCAACGAGAAAAGATTGTATGGATGACAAGTGCAATTAGTCATCCATAGAGACTTATCGGTGGTAGGGAATTGTAAAGCCGATGAGCACAAAGTTCTCGAAAGAACATCGAAGAGTATCTCCGGAATCTTCTGACGAAGCAGGTGATCTTCTGGTATGAGGGCTCTCCGGAAGAAAGTAGTTACGAGAACCTAGAGTCAGAGTTAATAAAACCTTTAACCCGAGAAGGAGAGAGATCAGAGTCCCAGAGTATAGATGAGGAATAAAAGATCCTAATACCACCCGATGGTGACGTGGGCCCATAACCCACAGGTCCCAGGATCGAAACCTGGCTCTGATACCAACTTGTGACGCACCCAATTTCGTCCGTACGCTAATTAATCACGCAATGCGTACGGCCAAGATTAGGGACTCACTGATTAGTACCACAACACGACAAACGACACAAATAAAGAGTCATACAGCTTAATATTACAAGCCAGGGGCCTCGAGGGCTCGAATATAAAGCTCTGACGAACACGAGTCAGCGAAATCAACAATATCTGGGTACAGACATAAGTTAGACAATGGTGCCTTAAGAAGGCTAGCACAAACACAAGCAGCGGATCGAAAGAGGCGAGGCCTCCTGCCTGGGAACCTCCTAACTACTCCACAGCGTCGGCAGACTCTACGTAGAAGAACGCTCCATCGGCGGTGTAGTAGCCGTCTCCAGCGATCTCCATCTCCGGGGCTCCAACCTCTAAACGCAGCAACGTATCGAAGGGGAAAAGGGGAGCAAAGCAGCTGTGAGTACTCATCCAAAGTACTTGCAAGACTTATATCAGAACTAAACTAGATATGCATCATTCTCAATAAAAGAGGGTATCTCTGGACTGACTGCAGAAATGCGAGAACAGGGAGAAGACCTAGTCCTATCGAAGACTAGCATCTTCAACATCTTGCAGCATGAGAAGAGAGTAGACCTGCAGCTCATGCATATATTCGTATTGTTGTAGCAAATTTTATTAAGTAACACGCCCAGAGATCCTTCCTCGACTTCCCCGCGAGGAAGCAATCCCGGAGCCACAAATTCAATTTTAAATTAAATTATGATTATAGTTGTAGTAGGCCAGAGCACAACTCCAAATCGTCATGTTACCGTGGACACGGCTATTCGAATAGTTTGTTCTTCCCTGCAGGGGTGCACCTCATTTCCGCTCACGCCTGTCACCTCCGGCCGGACACACTTTCCGCGGTGATGCCCGCCCTCGGGATACAGCACGTCGCTGCCCCACCTAGACTCATCGCAGAGGCCAGCCCGCCGGTCTAAATCCTATGCGCACAGGGGTCATGGGCCCAATCACCCTATGCACACCTGCACGGTGCGTGGGCGGCCGAAAACAGACCTAGTACACTCTGATCCAGAGTTGTACCGTCCAGTCCAATCCGGCGCGCGCCGCTCCATTGCTGACGTCCAAAGAGCTTCGGCTGATACAACGACGCTGAGTGCCCATAACTTTCCCACGTGAAGGTTTAGTGCGTTAAAGGTCGTATCGACCAACTCAGATTAAATACTCGGCCCATTAGCAATTTATTAGAGGTGCGGGGCAAGCTCGGACATATTGCAGCCCGTCGCCCCGCCAAGAACACTCGAATGCCTTCCGGCGCACTCCACCAGTATCCGGATGCCTTGCGGCGCATCCCACCAAATCTCACACGGGTACCCTTGGGGCCGACCCGTCTCAGGACTGTCGGGAACTCAGGTCCACCTCAACAGAGTGGTACCGCCTGTCCCTCCAGTCCCGTCTTCCACATGTACCCATGTCAAGTCAAGTAACTATGTGTACAAAACATCAAGGCGGGAACTGAGGAATCACCCTCAATGGTCCCCGCTCGATGAAACCGTCAAGGTGGAACTAGAGGAATCACCCTCGAGGGTCCCACACTTGAGGGGTTGCACGACAGAGTCATCGTCGGGAGTGGTGAAGGAGGAATCACCCTCGATATCCACGACCGACTAGCTGCACTACAGAACTAGCATCAGGAGTACTTCACGAGGTGTCACCCTCGGTACTTGATATTAGCGCTGCAGAGTCGTACAACTAAGGGGTGTGCGGTGCTGTGAGGGGGGGGGGTTCTGGCTTGTCAGTCATGATGACTGAGTCTTCTGTCTTCAAGTCCTCGGTGTCGTCGATGAAAGCAGGGGCAACGGGGACTCAGGGGTCTCAGGGGTTCACTGATCCACCTATACTAGGCAGTTGATATAACAACAAATGCGGTAACAGTTCATCAAAATCAGGCTATGCATCAGAATAGGAGCTATCTAATACAGTAGCAAAATTCTAATGCAAGCATAAGAGAGGTAGAGGTGGGTGATATCGGAAAGCTCAAAGGGGTTTTGCTTGCCTTGCTGCTCTGCGGCAAAAGCAGGGTCGTCAACAGTGTAGTCGGTCTCCGGAGTTGCGCCGGTCTCGAGGACTACGTCGGTACCGGAATCTATCGAGAGAGAAGAAGGGGGAGAAACAGATAAATACACAGCAAACAATCGTAACACAGAGTATGACATGGCGATACACAGTGCCGGGTGTGACCTAACGCAGTGTTACTCGATACCGATGAAGGGGGAACCCATCCGGGAAAGTATTCCCGGTTCCGGACATGTGTCAGACAGATGACCGGAGGGCGCAATGTTCCAGGTTTGCGGTGCTAGGGGCACATGACAGCTAGGATGCAGCGCAGGGTTGATATACTGCCTATCTAAGTGCTCTAGTTAAATTAGGAATTTATCTGGAATTATTTTATTAAAGCCATGCACTATTCATCTGCCAGAAACAGACGAAAAGTTGCAGGTGTGCTATGCTGGGGACATCTGACAGACTAACGGGCAGTGTAACCGGATTCGTCTCGTCGTTCTGAGCAACTTTCATGTTCAAAGTTTTTCGATCCGGGCTACGGTTTATTTTATATTAATTATTAAAGATTTAATCATTTTCTGAATTTAATTTAATTATTAAGTTCGAATTATCTAAAACAGTAATATTTACTGTTTATTTGATTTAATTAACAGATTAATTAACTTCTCTAATTAACCTTAATCAGCTAATTAACTTAATTAATTAACTAATTAAGTAAATCACTAATTAACTAATTAATTAATCTAATTAATTAATTATTATTAATAATATCTATTTATTTATTTATTTTCTAAATTCATTTTTATTTATTTTAACCTTTTAATTAATTAATAGGGGTTGGGCCCCACGTGTCATAGACAGGGCCGGACAATGTCCGGCTGTGCCCCTACGGGCACCGGACATGTCCGGCCACACACGCACTACGCTGCACGCACACACACGGACACATCACACACGCGCACATCGCGGGTGCGGGCGCGGCGCGGCGCGGGGGGGGGGGAGGCTCACAGGGGGGGCCCGAGGCGGCGGCGGTGCGGCGAGGGCCGGCGATGCGGCAAGGGGCGGCGGCGCGAGGCGGGTCGGCGACGGGGCCGTCGAGGTGGGAGGCGGCGGCGACGAATGCTGGGGCCGACGGGCGGCGCGGTCGGCGCGCGCGACGACGGGCGCCAGCGGGAGGCGGCCCAGACGGCGGCGCGCGGGTCGGGAGGCGCGCAAAGGCGGCGGCGGTGCGGTCCGGGCCGGCCGGCGCCGTGGGCGGGGGCAAACGGGCGCGCGGGGTGAGGCTGGGCCGGCGGTGTGGCGAGCCGTCGGGGGGGGGGGCGAAGCGAGCGGGGGCACGGCCGGCCGGGCGAGCCGGCCCTTGCGGGCGGCGGCGGGGGGGGGAGGGAATCGGGCGCGGGCGCTGGGGGCTGGCTAGGGTTGCCCCTGGCCCCTATATATCGTTTAAAACGGGCCGGTTAGATTAGGCCCAGAAGACCCAATTTTAAAAATCCAACAGCGACAGTTTTAAATTAGTTTGGGGCATTAAATTGATTTCAAAATTGCCGGTTTTAATTTTATAAAGCATTATAGAATATTTGCAATCCAACCAACATTTTTATTTCCTATTTTGCACAACTTTATAATCCACTTTTTCGGACGATTTAAATTGCAACGAAACTGACGGGGTTTGCACGGGCACGAATTCAACAACAGTGATCGCGGCAACAGTGATCGCGGTGACGCGGCAACATTAGCGTGGGATTACTGTAGCTTAATTACCGAAATTACTGTAGCCTAATTATCCGAGCGTCACACCCCTGGCTTGTAATATGGAGCTGTATGACATTTATATTTGTGTCTTGTGTTGTGTTGTGATATCAATCAGTGAGTCCCTAATCTTGGTCGTACGCATTGTGTGCATGATTAGCGTACGGACAAGAATGGGGGCGTCACAAGTTGGTATCAGAGCCAACTGCCTATAGGTAGCCCCCTTTCCAACTCCTTGGTCGAAGTTGAGTCTAGTTATTGAAAAACTTTTACTAACACTGATGATGTGGCTTACGGGACCACATCTCAATCAGGTGGTATTAGGATCTTTTATTCATCTTCTATACTCTGGGACTCTGATCTCTCTTCTTTTCGGGTTAAAGATTTTATTAACTCTGACTCTAGGTTCTCGTAACTACTTCTCCCGGAGAGCCCTCATATTAGAAGGTCACCTGCTTCATCAGAAGATTCTGAAGATACCCTTTCGATGTTTTCCGAGACTTTGTGCTCATCGGTTTTGCAATTCCCTACCACCGATAAGTCCCTATGGATGACTAATTGCACTTGTTATTCATACAATCTTTTCTCGTTGCTCTTGTTGTTACAAGATGCCCCGATATACTCTCCATTGCCCCGATAACCTTTTGAGTTTACTGCCTTGTAGTCCCCTTCCGCATGGAAGCCTTACGGATAATTCCTCACAATTGTCGAGGATCCGTTCATCCCAGTTGTTTATGTGTTTCACAAAATTCTACGAAATACTTTTCGATCGTCCGAAAATCCTCTGCAGCTTGTTGCTCTTGGAATTCTTGCCTGCTCGCATTCTGGTTAAATCCATATGTCTAGTAGTCTTCGTTGACATCCCTTGTCTTTGCCATTTTGAGCCTGTTGATTCAATGTGTGCGTATGCACGCCGTCATCAGGTGATCCATTTAAATTATCTTTCCGGCTCAGACGTCCTTCCGGACATGAGTTGGTTCTCGGCAAATCAAACCTTTATTGATTGTTCGACTAAGTCTTTTCAACTTATCCATCCTTGATCAGAGCGTATGCTTCTGATCCTTAGTTTTGGAAATCATAATTCCTTTGTATTTCAAGCAACAGACTATTCAGGTGTCTCTTGAATCCAATACCTCTGCATTCTTTCTTCCTCTGATTGAGTACCGATACTCACATCAGCTTCGTTGTGGATCGCCCAATCCATTGTTGGGTTATTATCTGACAGTGTTGTTCATATTCAATCACCTTGTGAATTCTTCCCCTGATACATAATGCCTTTGGTAAATTGTATCCTATGTTTTGCCAACCATGCTCTACCTTCGAGCTTGTGTTAATTACTCTTGAAGCTTGTGGTATATGTTCCTAAGATGTCCCGATGGGTTGAACCTATGCCCTCCCTAATCCGTGAGTACCCGAAAGTTTTCAAGGGTCATACTCTTATGGAGTTTTGCCAGATAAATTTCCAACGCTACAACATCGTCCAAGGCAAGAAATGAATGAAATGTTATACATTGATGAAGTGGGAGTCGACATTGAACTTGTGTTCATGCCCATGGAAATGATGTAGACCGTCTCGTAAGCTTCTTGCAAGATAGTTATTCATCCGTATGATTCTTTCAATATCCTTAACTTGATCGATTACAGTTATGGTTCTGACCATGCTACCCTTATTAATTTATCCGAAAGGAATTCATCCCGATGCCTTGTCAATTTTTGACAAGGTTAAAGTATCTGCTGACGCAGGTCAATGTCCCAGTTCTACTTCTATCATGTTCTACCTTCGAGTTTTACCCTTTGGTATCTCGAGGATATCACGCCTTTGCAATACCTCTTATTAACTTTGATGAGGTAATAGTTTTCCTTGTCTTAATCACTCCACGGGTTCTGGGATTGTTGCCAACCGAGAACACCGATTGGAAAAATTTATTCCACACCGCAATTCAATACCCCTTGTAATTGTTACTGGGAATATCAAAGTCAATCTGGTCATTCCTAGACTATCGGCTACATCCTTGTCTTGCTATCTTCGACTGTCCTACCTCGTCCTTCTCTGGTGCGCAAATTCTTCAGAGTGTGAGCATTGCTTACGTCGAGCTTTCAACATCATGTTGTTTGTCTTGAAAAGTAACCCCGATATGGAGCTTGCGTCTTATTTGTTGTTCCTATAACCTTACACGGTGTCATTTCCCTACTTGACGCCACCGCTGTTCGGTTGCATTCTCTTGAAAACTCTCAAAAAAAAGGTGTCGTGATCATCGTCCACAATTTGACTTCTCCTGAGACGTCAACTAAGTTCTTGATGAGAAATACCTTCCTTGCCCTCGATGATTTTTGTGATCATCGACAACCTCCTTGACTTCCTTCCATCGCAAATTTGTCCATGATATGGATGCAACTTGCTATCCAGCTTGTGTTATGTTCTACCCTGAAGTATTACTGTCTTTTGTGTCGAGAATGTTGTGAGGATTGCTCCACCTCTTAGAAATTCTTGGCATAGTGATACTTCTCACCATCAAACGATGCTGCTTTGATTCTAACTTCTAGCAACCCCATGTTTCTGAAGTTAATGATCGATAGTTCATTCTTAGACTGTGGGTTATTGAATCGTCACTCTGACATTGATCTTGCTGCCTAAGGTCATATTTCGAACGCACTTTTCAATCAATGGTTATTGATGTATGTTTTCCTCGATCATACAACATTATATCATTTGAGCTGACAAGTGTCATCTCCTTGTTCACATAGTTGTGGAAATCCATCCGTTTGGAACTCTCGACGAATTGTTGCTGAGCCCATCAGCCACATCTTCTTCTCCCTCGTGGTTCATGATGAACATTTAAACTAATGTTGGAAACCTTGAAAGCATTATCTTTGTGCTTAGTTCATGAAGAATATGTTTGATAAAAGACGTGTTTTTCTATAAGTTCACGTGCATTTTTGCCACCGTGCTTATGGGAAAAATTTGTCTCGCTTCCTCTGGAATCGTTCCAATTTATTCAGGCATTTGCGAATTAGTTCTATGGGTTGCTAGAATTGCTACCTTCACTCCATATGTACTTCCTAGCACGCCAGGCCACTAATTGATTTGATTTGTCCTAGTCCAGACTTACATATGGGACTTTGATATCCTCTATGATGGTCCCCAATCAGGACTTGATTGCCCTCCATTCTAGAAACTTCCATGTGGGCACGAATGTCTTGACCTTGTGTTCATATGTCTTGTAGTCTGGCTAATGATTCCAGTCTTGCTTCTGTCGTTCATTCCGAGATTCTTGCAACATCATCTCGTAAGTCTGTGTTGCGTCCTTTTCTCCTCAGGCCTTCTTTATCTGAAGTATCCTGACACCAACCAGATCTGAATCTCGGACAGATATGATGGTTGGAACATTATCACGAATTATAACTTTGGTCTTTATTACTCGGTAAGGTGATGTTGTAGCCCGCACACCTGGCCGGATGACCTATTGTTATAATGTTTTGTTCAGCAAGGGTTGCCATCCTTCCGTGTGGGAATTGTAAGACTTATTTTATAAGTTGTTCCTATTGGATCCTTGTGTAACCAAAGTCTAACCCTTACCTGGTGACCATGTCTTTGCTATCTCGAAGCATGTCTGTGGTACACCGATCCTCAAAACAAGAACATTGGAGGCATAATGCTAAATGTATCTTGATCAATTTTCCTAACACCGTTGTATGCGTAAACTTCATAAATTCCTTGCCCTTTGTCTTAATGGTTACCTACATGGAGCCTTGTCATGATTGTCTCGCTCTGCTTGCTCTTGGAAGGGATATACACCTAATGCTCGTGTATACACATTTTCCTTTCCATTGGTTTGTTTAATGTGATAATCACATTTTCCTTTCCATTGTTCTATTTGACCTTTTTTGAGATCTATTTAATCTGAGCAGTGATAATTCCCTGCTTAGGTAAATACCTCGGTATACTACTCTGTCAGTAAGACCCTGTTACTATTGTTGTTAACATTTCGGTAACCGCCGATGGACGAGAACTTTGCCTATTGGTCCGCCTCGTTTCAGCGAGCAGGAAGATGCTTCTCTTCGTTCCCCACCCTTGGTACCGATGTTGTTGCCGACATAGTTGACAGACTATCCTCTGACTTGTCTTGCTAACATGACCGTGCAAGAGGTCACCGCTCTTCCTACTATTAATACACACGGTGGGCCCATAACCCATAGTTCCACAGGATCGAAACCTGACTCTCCTGTACCACTTTGATGCCAAGGTATCTTTTGCACTTGGCTTCGTATGTAATTCCCGAGCCACCGCCTAAGGGATGATCTACTCTTGTGTCAGACGCAATATTTATTTCGTTGCTCTGAACCCCTTTTCACCGTCTGATCAGGCATCGAATGATTGCCTACCCGTTTGAAACTTTGGTACCACCGTATTTTGCTCTCAATGAATTCCCTGAGTTATAACTCGAGGGGTAATTCTTGTCTTCCTCCCTGAGTTCACCGTCAGATGCCCAACTTTGTGGAGATACGTCCTTCGACAGTTTCCCCCTTATCGCGTTCGTAGGACAATGAAAATCTCGAAGAGAGGATAACGACTTCATCAGGATGACCCAGAACAAAGAATTGAAGACATCAACGAAAGGGATCAACCTCTCGATGAGATCAACAAGGACAAGAAGACTCATTAGAATTACGTGGCTGAACCTTTTCCCCCTTACTCTACCTCCTAATTCTCGGGACGAGAATTCTTGTTAGACGAGGAGAGTTGTGACGCCCTGGATCCATGCTACAGTGATCAATGCAATTAAGCTACAGTAATCCCACGCTAATAATGCCATGTCGCCGCTGTTACTGTTGTTAATCTCGAGTTAATCCAAATCCTATTCAAATTCAAATTCAAATTTAAAGTCAAGATTTAATTTTGTCAAACATGAAAACAAAAATGCTCAAAGTGCGGCAAATATTCACTGGATATTTGTCATGTTGAAACCACATTTTTATAAAGTGGTTAAATACCCTAAAACAAATAAAATAGCAGTCAAAACAATTAATTAAATGCCATTTCCCTTACACCCCGTTTGGATGTCTGTATTGGAGCCTTGTAATGGATTTGGTATTCCAAAAATACAGATTCAGCTGTTTGGATTGTAACTGAAAATAACAGTCTGAAACATTTTCGATACAGCCGCTGAATCTGTCGTATGGAAAGAGCCCTCCCACAATACTGAGGCTAGCCCCTCCGATTTCGATGGAATCAGCCTCCCCGCAAAAGAAAACGATTCACCCACTCCCGCGACAGCAGCTCGAGCAGGAAACCCTTTCCCCGTTCTCGCGACAGCAGCCGGCGGCGCGCAAGAAACGTCGATGGCGGCGCGTAGGTATCCCCCCTCGCCGGCCCTTCTCGTCCTCCTCCGGCAACTCCTTCCCCGCCGCCGCAGCTCCCTTCCCGCCGCAGGGCCAAATCCTTCTGGATTTGCCGCCGGCAGAGCTCCTCCTCCGGTAACTCCATCCCCGCCGCCGCAGCTCCATCCCCGCCGCCGCCGCAGGGCCAAATCCTTCTGGATTTGCCGGCCGGCAGAGCTCCATCTCCGGCGCCGATCTACCTCTCCAGCAGCGCCCCTTCTTCTTCTTCTCCTCCTGTGTCCTTGGTCGCCGGCAGAGCCCCTTCTTCTTCAACTCTGCCAGCCCACCTCCTCCTCTGTCCCCTTCTTCTTCTCCTCCTCTGTCCCCTTCTTCTTGTACTCTGCCAGTTACTAACCTATGTTGTATGTTCATATGCAGATTGATTTGGTCACCAAGAGGCAGTTTTAATGCACATACTAATGTTGCTATGCAATTTCATAGTTGTACATCCAAACACGATTCCGTATTGAAACCTCACAACGATTCTATGAGCCAATTCAATAAACATCCAAACAATCGAATTCGTATTCATGTCCATTACAATTTCCTGGCTGAATTGGAATTGAAACCAATACAATACAGAGGCCTCCAATACAGACATCCAAACGAAGCGTTATGAAAATTCCAAACTTAATTCAAATGACTCCAAACTTTTTGAGCTACTGCCAAATATTGCAATTGTAAAATTGGGCATGTCCTCTATATTTTTAAAGGTAATTTAGTACTAAAACTAATACAAAAATAAATAAATTAAATAACAAAAAAATAAAAATAACTAAAAGAACCCCTCTGGGCCAGCCCAACTGGCCGGCCCATCTAACCCGCACGGCCCAGCCCACCCCGGCCTCCCTCACCTGCTCCGCCTCTCGTGTCGTCGTCCCGGTGGCCGAGCGCTCGCCGGCCGGCCACAGCTCGCCACCGCGACGAGGGCAGGTGGGGCAAGGGGATAAGGCTCGCCCCCGAGCCCTCCCCCCTGGTCGTCTCGCTCATCCCCCCCTCTCTCTCGCCCGCGCTCGAACGCACCCGAGCGCCGCCGAGCTGCGCCGCCGCGCCCGCGCAGCCACCGCCACCGCCCCGCCTCACTGACCTGTCCACGAGCTCCGCCACGACCTCCTCGACCCATCCGACCACGAGCCCGAGCTCCTGCGCCCCTGCAACGCCTCCTCGCCGTCGTCTTCTTCCTCGGGCACCCGAACCTCGCCGCCGTCGATTCGTCGCCGTCGAGCCCTCCCCGAGCTGACTTTGAACGGCAACGCCCCTCTGTGAGCCTCCGCTTCTCCCCCCTCTCGCTCTTGTCGCCGTTAGCTGCCTCTTGGGCCATCTGTGACGTGCGCCCGAACGCGCCGCCGCCTGTGCTCATCGCCGGCGTGTTTCCGGCCACCAAATGGTCATGGGCATGTGCCCATCTGCTTCGCCGCATCGCGTAGAGTTCGACCCGCGCTCGCGCCGCTCGTTTTGCTCACCGTAGCCCCGTCTTCGCCGTTGCCCGTAGCCGATCCGCCGCTGACCTCGTTGCCGGCGACGTTTCCGGCCAGCTCCGGCGACGCCACCATCACCGTTGGACGCGCGCTCGAGCGGCCGTTCCAGCGCACCAAACCACGGCCCCTGGGATGCCCTGTGGGCGAATCCCGAGCTCACCGGAGCTCTCGGCTACGTCCGGCGCTCGCCGGCGCGTCTCCGACGGCCGGAGCCGACGTGGCTGACTGGGCCCCGCCCCCAGTGTCGCTGCCAAAGGGCCCCACGGGCCCCGTTGATTGGGTTGACCCAGTCAACGTGATCACTGGGCAGCCCAGTGCCACTGACTCGTGGGGTCCTTCCCCCAGTGTCTATGACATATGGGCCCCACCCTGTCAGGTGTTTAATTAGTAAATAGATTAATTAAAATTAATTAAATTGCCTAAACAGTCACTGACATATGGGTCCCACTGTTAATTAAACCTGTTTAGTTTAATTTAATAAACTGGAATTGGCCTGAGTCTATGACATGTGGCCCCCACATGTCAGGTTTGACTCTGGTCAGCCCCTGTTGACTGCTGACGCAATGATTGTGTCATGATGATGTCATCAAACACTATTCTGGATAATGTTGGATTTAATAAATAGATTTAATTCTAGAAAATCTTTAAAACTTTAAAAATTAATAGAAAAAAATCTGTAGCTCAGATGAAAAAACTTTATACATGAAAGTTGATCAGAAAAATCCCATGAATCTAACCGTGCTATCTGTTTCCATGTCGGGACCCTCTACGTAGGTGAAACCACAACTTTTCGCCTGTTTCCTGTAGATGAATAGTGCATGCCTACCGGTTAATAAATTCAACTTTAATTCTAAAATAACTAAATGGTTTAGACATGATTTTAGGTAACCCTGCACTGCATCCTAGCTGTCACGTGCCTCTAACACCACAAACCTGGAACATTCCCCCCCTCCGGTCATCTGTCCGACATTTGTCCGGAACCGGGAAAACTTTCCCGGATGGGTTCCCCCTTCATCGGTGTCGTGCAACCCTGCGTTAGATCACACCCGACACAACTTATTGCCATGCTATGCTTTGCGTTACATTGTTTGCTTGTATTTATCTGTTTCTTCCCCTTCTTCTCTCTCGGTAGAGCCCGGTGCCGACGTAGTCCCTGAGGCTGACGCTGCTGCCAAGTACGACTACGCCCCTAACGATCAAGCCTTTTGCCGCAGAGCAGCAAGGCAAGCAAAACCCCCCTTGTGCATTCCGATATCACCCATCTCTTTCCCTCTTATTCTTGCATTAGAATTTTGCTACTGTATTAGTTAGCTCCTATTCTGATGCATAGCCTGATTTTGATGAACTATTACTATCACTGCAATCATACCAACTGCTTAGTATAGGTGGATCAATGAATCCCCAGTGACCCCTTTTGTCCCAGTTGCCCCTGCTTGATCATCGACGACTCGACGACTCGAAGACCCGAAGACTCGGTCAACTGACCGACGAGCCAGACCCCTCACATCACCGCACACCCCTTTAGTATGGCACTGCAGAGCTACCATCGAGTGCCGGGGGTGATACCTCACTTAGCACTCCGGATGTTAATTATGTAGCGTAGCTAATCGATCGTGGGTATCGAGGGTGATTCCTCCTTCCCAATTATCGACAGTGACTCTTGTCATACACATACCTCGAGTGGGATCCATCGAGGGTGATTCCTCGGATATCCACTTGGTGTATAACCACACAGTTACTTTGACTTGACATTTATTACATGTGAAAGACGGGACTGGAGGAACAGGCGGTACCACTCTGCTGAGGTGGACCTGAGTTCCCGACAGTTCTGAGACGGGTCGGCCCCAAGGGTACCCGTGTGAGAAAGATTTGATGGGATGCGCCGCAAGGCATCCGGAGACTTGGTGGGGTGCGCCGGTAAGGCACCCGAGTGTTATTGGCGGGGCGACGGACTGCATTTCTTGGTTCGAGCTTGCCCCGCACTAATAATTTGCTAAAGGGTTGGGTACTTGATCTGAGTTAGGTCATTGGCCTTAATACGCACTAACCTTCACGTGGGGAAGTTATGGGCACTCATCGTCGTTGTATCAGCCGAAGCTCTTCGGACGTTAGCAATGGAGCGGCGCGCGCCGGATTGGACTGGACGGTGCAGCTCTTGGACTGGAGTGTACTAGGTCTGCTTCCGGCCGCCCACGCATCGTGCAGGTGTGCAAAGGGTGATTGGGCCCATGACCCCTGAGCGCGTAGGATTTAGACCGGCGGGCTGGCCTCTTCGTTGAGTCTAGGTGGGGCGACGACGTGCTGATATCCCGAGGCCGGGCATGACCCAGGAAAGTGTGTCCGGCCGGAGGTGACTCAGGCGTGTTGGGGAATATGTGGTGCACCCCTGCAGGGATGAAATATCTATTCGAATAGCCGTGTCCACGGTAACAGGACGACTTGGAAATGTGCCTTGACCTTATACAACTATAACTGTAATTTAAATTAAAATGAATTGTGGCTCCGGGATTGCTTCCTCGCAAGGGAGTCGAGGAAGGATCTCTGGGCGTGTGTACTTAATTAAAATTGTTACAACAATATGACTATATATGAGCAGCAGGTCTACTCTCTTCTAATGCTGCAAGATGTTGAAGATGCTAGTCTTCGATAGGACTAGGTCTTCCCCCTATTCTTGCTTTCTGCAGTCAGTCTAGATATAACCCCTTCCCCTGATAATGGTGCATACTTAGCATAGTTCTAATGTAAGTCTTGCGAGTACTTTGGATGAGTACTCACTGCTGCTTTGCTCCCCCTTTTTCCCCTCGATACGTTGCTGCGTTCAGACGATGGAGCCCAGAGGATGGAGTACGCAGGAGACGACTACTACACCACCGCTGGAGCCTGCTGCTACGTGGAGATCGCCGGCGCTCAGGAGTAGTTAGGAGGTTCCCAGGCAGGAGCCCTCGCCTCTTTCGATCCGTGCTTATGTTTGTGCTAGCCTTCTTAAGGCCAAACTTGTCTAACTTATGTCTGTACTCAGATATATTTGCTTCCGCTGACTCTTGTTTATGTCGAGCTTTGTATTCGAGCCCTCGAGGCCCCTGGCTTGTAATATGGAGCTATATGACCTTTATATTTGTGTCTTTTGTTGTGTTGTGATATCAAGCAGTGAGTCCCTAATCTTGGTCGTACGCATTGTGTGCATGATTAGCGTACGGACAAGAATGGGGGCGTCACACTACCCTCTCCGGCAAGGTACTGGAATGCCTCCAGATTGGTTTTTCGTCGATACAGAGAGTTACGACGGCGGAACTTCTGTTCTAGGGTTATTTCTGGGGGTTTCTAAATATATAGGATTTTTGAGCGTCGGTTTCACGCGGAGATGGGCCACGATTGGACCACAAGACACCAGGGTGCGCTGGAGGGGCCTCGCGCCCTGGTGGGTTGTGCCCACCTCGTGGCTTTTCTGGCCCTCCAACGAAGCTTCTAGTGCCTCTTTTGTTCCCAAAAAAATCGACAAAAAGTTTCGTTGCAGTTGGAGAACTTTGATTTCTGCACAAAAAACACCACCACGGTAGTTCTGCTGAAAACAGCGTCAGTCCGGGTTAGTTCTAAATAAATCATGCAAAGTGCATCAAAACCATATAAAAGTATTGTAAACATAAGTGAATATGGCATGAATACTTCATAAATTATCGATACGTTGGAGACGTATCAGGTGTCACAAACAACTCTAGAGTTCGTACGAAAATAACACCAATGATACATATCAATCAACCCTAATGTCACCTAGATACTCCAATGTCACCTCAAGTATCCGTGGGTTAATTATTCGACATGCATCAAACAATTTCAGATTCAGCGTATTCAATCCAACACAAAGAACTTCAAAGAGTACCCCAAGAATTCTATCGGAGAGAATAGGACAAGAATGTGTATCAACTCCTATGCATTGATTACCCCATTGTCACCACGGGAATCCGCAAGTTGAGTACCAAGACATACATCAAGTGATCTCAAATCCAATATTCAATCTTGCATAACAAAATCTCAAAGGGAAATATTCAATTCATGACATCAAAATAGCAAGGGACAAACACCATATGATCCAACTATATTAACAAAGTCCGTGATACATCAAGGTCGTGACATCTCAAGAACACGAGAGAGAGAGAGAGAGAGAGAGAGATCAAACACATAGTTGTCGTCGTCGTCGTCGTTTTTGTTGTAGTAGTAGTAGTAGCAGCAGCAGCAGTAGTAGTAGTAGTAGTAGTAGTAGTAGTAGTAGTAGTAGTTGTTGTTGTTGTTGTTGTTGTTGTTGTTGTTGTCGTTGTCGTTGTCGTTGTCGTCGTTGTGGTCGTCGTCGTCGTCGTCGTCGTCGTCGTCGTCGTCGTCGTTGTTGTTGTTGTTGTTGTTGTTGTTGTTGTTGTTATTGTCGTCATCGTCGTAGTCGTCATCGTCGTCGTCGTCGTCGTTGTCGTTGTTGTTGTTGTCGTCATCGTTGTTGTTGTCGTCGCCGTCGTCATTGTTGTTGTTATCATCGTCGTTGTTGTTGTTGTGGAGAGATCGATGGAGATTCCAGTGGGGGTTTTCGCACTTTGAAGCCATCATAATGAGAGCATGAAGGCTTGGACAAAATATTCAAGATGCCACTTTACAAATTTCATCCATAGGCTATTATAGGTGTTGCGCCACCTTATTTTTGGGACTGGCCCATGTACTTTCAAAATACCACATTATAGGCTATTTTAGAGTCCGTATGTGTGGGGAAATTGAGTTAGGGTTGGTTTCGGATCCCTTCTCCAACTGGTCATGAAATTCCCCTCTATCCCCCCATATATACAGCCCTTAGGACGCCGTTTAGACTTGGGTTTTGTTTAGATTAAAAGTTTGCCATAGCTACAACTTCGCATCCTTTGTTTGTGTTCTACGACCAGACCAAGACGTCACAGAACCCCACTTTCATCAATAAAGCTTTCCTCTTATATTCACAATATCCGGATTGCAGTTTCAGATTCTTGCTTGCTCTTCGTTTGCATGTAGGAAACAGACCCTCGTGGTCAGGTTGATCATGCTCCAGCTTGGTCAATAACCTCTCAGAGTTGGTTTAGCTATTGCTAAGGCGCAACGTCTTCACACGTTCGTAGTCGGGTCGTCAAAGTCTACTCCACCATAAACGATGGTCACATCTCATCGAAAGATAGGGACAACTTCACCTCTATCATGTGGTATCAGATTTCCAGGTTGCTCGGTGAGATTTTACCAGTTTTTCGTAGTTTAGATCGCATCCGTTCTTCATACCTATAGTCCAGGAAAAAGCCACACAAAAAAATTATGGTTAGATAATCATATCCGAACCAATCTGAGCCTTTTGCAATTTTATGTTCGGTGTTTTGCTTTGTTGAATTTGCGGTTGCATCTCGTGTCGAGTTGCTGGCCTTAGCGGCTAGTCTTTTAGAGTTTCGAGTTCTGTTCACATGTTGTCACGCCGCCGCCACACCATCTTCATCGCTTCCATATACCACCACCATACCAGATACATCACCGCTGCCATATACCACCACCACACCAGATACATCACCGCTGCCATATACCACCACCACGTATCTCCCACCAATACGAGTCCATATATACCACCACATATCCGCCATCATGTCAATCCGAGTCCACCTCCATCACAGATTCGCCACCGGTCTGTGTTCCACCGCCCCTACGTATATCCGCCACTAGTCCGAGTTCCACCAGATTCATATCCGCCACCAATCTTAGTCAGAGTCCAGTATTTGCTGCTCTGTTGTTGATATCAAGATCACGCCCTACTACGTGTCGTGATCAAGTTGGACTCCTTAACTTTCGTGTTGCCCACAGAAGATAAATAGGTCCAGTTTTAAAAAAACTAAGTCTAGAAAATTCTGGCTAGGCAATTTTTAGATCATTCTAAGACTTTTTCAGAAAAAATGTTGCTAAGAAAAAAACAGCAAAAAAAACAGCGCCAAAAAAAGAGAAAACAAATTCAGTGTGTGCTTTTCCCTTGATACGTGTCGCGCCGTGATTTTGTTAGTATTCTAGGCTCGCGTCTCTAGCACGGTCTAGCCTAGGACCAGCACAGTACCGTCATTGAGCGTGTATTCAACTTTGCATCCCTGAATTGATCATTGTTGACCCTTTTTGCTACCATATTATAAGCCATCCCAGCTGCACATACATCTACGTCGTGTATTTGACACCACCTGGCAATCGCTCTCTCCAAGCTTTGAGAGTTTTGACTACAACGATTGCCAATCACCACCTGCTGCTGGGTAAGAACTGATAAGAATTTGAGATTTGCTTGACGTAGTTGTGACACACCACCACCACAACAACCACTTCCTAGTAGTCTGTAGGTTCATATTTTTGTGTGTTCCTATTGCTGCTAACCATGACAGGATCACAAGTCGACGAGGTCGGCTACGAGAGCATGACGAAGAAGGAGCTCCATGATAAATTTCAACAAATGATGGGTGAACAGGTGCAACACTTGGTGACCGGCCTTGGAGAGGCCATGGAGAAGCTAGATGGTTTGGAGAAGATGTTCGACACCAAGTTGGATGCTAAGTTCAAGGAGGTGCTTGCACGTCTACCACTACCAGCTCCACCTATCGTACCTCGGCAACACCAACAACAACGCCCGAATTTCGTGGGACGAGCGCAACGTGTGCCTATCGACCAAGGCCAAAATTCTGGTGGCGTTGCAACTGCTGCTACTGCTGCGGCTTCTATGGCTGCTGCTGCTACTGTCATTGAGCAGAATGAGGACTATGATGGTGATTACGATGATGAGGGAGAGGTTGCTCAAAATCGGCACTAGGGGCAACCACCACCACAAGCATCAGGTCGTCCACATGGATACAATCGCAATGGTAGGGCTGCACCACCCCCTCAAGTACGGGATCATGACCATCTCCCTAAACTTAAATTGAATATTCCGCCATTTGAGGGTAGATATGTTCCTGATATATATCTTACTTGGGAGTTAGAAACATAACAACGTTTTACATGTTACAATTTTCTGAGGATAGACGTGTTGTTGCTGCTGTTTGTGCATTCACTAGTTTTGCTTGTGTTTGGTGGTCTGAACATTGTAGAATACATCATGATAATATCCCTGCTACTTGGGCTGCTTTGAAAACTGCTATGCGTAATTGTTGGGTTCCACCATATTGTCAACGTGAATTGCTTCAAAATTTACAGCGTTTAAGACAAGGAACAAATTCTGTAGAGGAATATTATCAGGAATTACAAACTGACATGATTAGATGTGGTATTGTTGAGGAGAATGAAGCTATGCTTGCACGTTTTATGGGAGGATAAAATAGAGAGATTCAGACAATTCTAGAGTATAACACAATCACTCGTTTATTCCATCTTGCTTGCAAAGCTGAAGGTGAAGTGTAGGATCGACAGGCAATGGCTAGAACTAATTTTTCTGCAGGTCGAGCTTCATCATGGACACCACGTACATCATCTACTTCCACACGTCCTACTACAGCACCACTTACTTCAGCAGCCAACTCCAACAACGATACAAGAAAACAGGCACCGCCACTAGCCTCCGGCAAGGGCACACCTTCGAGGCCTGCACAGAGCTCTTCTTCATCCATGTCATCTGCAGGGAAAACACATGAGGTTATTTGTCGTCGTTGCAAGAGGAGGTCACTATACAAGAGAATGCCCTTCCAAGCGTGTGATGATTGTTACCGAGGATGGTGGATTGTGTCCGCTGGTGATTATGATGAGGAGACTTTGGCTCTTATTGCAAGTGAAGAACATGGTGCCGAGGATACTGAAGAAGAGACACACTACAGGACTGCTGACTACGCTGACAGGTATGGAAGTTTAGTTGCTCAACGTATTTTGAGTGTGCAGGTTACACAGTGATAACCCACAAGTATAGGGGATCGCAACAGTTTTCGAGGGTAGAGTATTCAACCCAAATTTATAGATTCGACACAAGGGGAGCCAAAGAATATTTGCAAGTATTAGCAGTTGATTGTCAATTCAACCACACCTGGTGTAACACCCCTGGATTATCAACTACAGCAACCTAAGTGATCAAGCTACAGTGATCACAATGTTAAGCTAATCCATTTTTGCTAAACAGTGCATGATCACAATGGAATCATATCTCATTTGAATTCCCTAATGATTTTCAAAATTCATTCAAAAAGTGGATTAAATATTCTTTGCAAACCTGAAAACAAAAATCATGTTTGGGTTACAAA
This sequence comes from Elymus sibiricus, assembly GCA_039707655.1. Classification (NCBI taxonomy): domain Eukaryota; kingdom Viridiplantae; phylum Streptophyta; class Magnoliopsida; order Poales; family Poaceae; genus Elymus; species Elymus sibiricus. The sequence continues at coordinate 199,356,218 of CM077663.1, read as the reverse complement.
TATTCACCTAGCATTTATCAAATAGGAACCAACTTTTTACAAGGTATTTAAATGCCCTAAAATATTGAAAGCGGAGGCAAAACAATAATTTTAAATGCCTTTTATGTTATGAAAAATCCTAAGTTTTTCAGATGCATCCCAAACTTTTTATGGTTGAGTCAAAAATTGCAATGTTAATTTTGGACCAAGTTTTATATTTTATAAAACTCTTTTACTATGGAATTCTTTTGCTAATAGAAACAAATAAAAATAAATAAGCCCCCTCCCTGCTTCACCTGGCCTCTAGTGGCTACAGGGAGGCCCAACCCACAGCCCCCCTATCCCCTACCTCTATTTAGTGAACAGAGGAGAGGCAACAATGGCGTGGCGGCCATCGGTGGCGCCCCGGCCACACGTCGGCCATCCCTGCCCCCCCCCCCCCCCCCCCCGGTTGGTTAAGAGCGTCCCCCTATCTCCCTCGTGAACCCTAGCCTCTCCTCCCTCCTTCCTCGTGCCGCCATCGTCCCTCCACTCTTGGCCGGACCAACACCGCCGCGACCCTTGTCGTTCCCGCGATCGCTGTCGCCTCCATGCCGTAACAACGTGTCCATGAGCTTCGTCCTTGTCCGCTGCGTCGTCCTCACCATCGAGCTCGAGCCGGGTGCCTCTTCTTTGACCGGATTGAGGTCGTCTTTAACCTCCCGTCGCCGTAGTTCGTCGACAAATTCACCGCATCCCGGCTATCCCCGGATCCCTCGAGCTCGCCTTCAGCTTCGTGGTGAGCCCATGTCCCCGTCCCCCCTTGCTCCTCCCTCTGTAACCCCGTCGTAGGCCGCTGTCCGCACCGCCCCCTCCGGCCAATGGTCGCGGTCGCCGCATCTAGCCGCACATCGCCCTCCTCCTGCCCACGCGCCTGCATCCCCGGGGCTATAATCCATCGCATGCCCCTGCTACCGCTCGCGCGCCCGTCCGCCTGCTGGTGCCCACGCCCGCTGCTCGCCGTGCCCCGCTTCCGCCTTCGTTTCCTCCCACCCTGCGGTTGCTCTTTCCCCTATAGCCCCGCGCCGCATCCACCTCGGCATGCGGCCGCCCGCGCGGCCAACTGGCCCTGGCCACCGGCGCCCCGCCGCGGCCGGCCTTCGCCACCACTCCCCGGCCCGCGGCTGGTCTCTCCCCCTCCCCAACCGCCGGCTGCTGCTGCTGATGGCCATCGCCGAGCGGCTCAGCGCACGCGCGTGTGTGTGGTCTCTGTGTGGAGGCCTTGTGCCACTGCCAATGGACCCTGCCTTAGTTTAATTAGTACTAGGATTATATTAGAGTTAAATCAGTTTTAGGTTAGTGTATGACATGTGGATCCACTGTTAAACTAAGCTAGAAAACTAAAATCTGTTAACATTTAGTCAATGACATGCGGGCCCCTTTGACCCTATTGACCAGTCATCTTTGACTGGTCAATTGTTGACTGACCCCCCCCGTGGCCCTACCTGTAATACCCTATGGCTAGAGTACTACTTGGTGACAAAAGTATTTGTTATTTTTAATTCTATTTAATAAATTATAGAATATTGTTTAAACTTCAAAAATTAATAGAAAATAAACCGTAAGTCAGATGAAAAAGTTTTATGCATGAAAGTTGATCAGAAAATTCCCACGAATCCGAATACGTTGTCCGTTCATTTGTCACATGCCCCTAGCATGATGAACATGTACATTTTGCATTAGGTTCATCTGTCCGATAATAGCCAAAGGCCCGGGAAATATCGCCAGATATTCTCCCGCTCCGTCTGCGACATGTAGTACGGCGTTAGCTCATGCCTAGCACTGCATATTGCTATGTCATGCATCGTGTTGCATCTGTCTGCTTTATATTTATTGTTTCTCCCCCTTCTTCTTACCGGTAGACCCCGAGACTGATGCTGCTGCCGGGTACGACTACGGCGCTGACGATCGGGCCTTTGCAGCAAAGCAGCAAGGCAAGCAAACCCCCTTGAGCATTCCTATATCGCCCATTCTTTCTATCTCATGCTTGCATTAGATTTTGCTACTATTGTGTATAACTCCTATTGTGATGCATAGCCTGCCTTTGATAAACTGCTACTGTACCTACTGTCATATCAACTGCTTAGTATAGATTGATCAATGAATCCCCTGTGACCCCTTAGTCCCAGTTGCCCCGCTTTAAATACCAGTTACTCGATCATCATGATCGACGAGCCAATCCTGTCACATCACCACACACCCCTTAGTTGTACGACTCTGCAGAACTACTATCGAGTATCGAGGGTGACACCTCGAGAAGTACTCATGATGTTAGTTCTGTAGTTTATCTAGTCGGTCGTGGTTATCGAGGGTGATTCCTCCTTCACCTCTTCCGATAACGACTTGTCGTGCAACCCCTCAAGTATGGGACCCTTGAGGGTGATTCCTCTAAGTCCACCTTGACGGTTACATCGAGTGGGAACCATTGAAGGTGATTCCTCAAGTTCCGCCTTGATGTTTTGTACACACGGTTACTATGACTCGGTTACAGAAAGATGTTGGTGATGGGTCGGCCCTGAAGGGTACCCAAGGATTTATTGACAACGAGGCGTGGACGGGCAGGTGAGGCCCTTGCCACAAGACCTCGAGATGGGGCGACGGGACCGCACATCATGGGTCGCGCTCGTCACCGCATTAATAAAATTCTAATGGTTGGGTATTTGATCTGAGTTGGTCGATTGACCTTTTTACGCACTAACCTTCATGTGGGAGAAGTTATGGGTACTCATCAGCCGAAGCTCTTTGGACGTTAGCAATGGAGCGGCGCGCGCCCGAGTGGTCCGCAACGGCATTAATCTTGTATTAGAGGTGCCAGGACTGACCTCGGCCGCCCACGCATCATGCAGGAGTGCAAAGGGTGAGTGGGCCCATGACCCCTGCGCGCTTAGGATTTAGACCGGCGGGCTGGCCTCTCTGTTGAGCTTAGGTAGGGCGACGACGTGTTGATTTCCCGAGGCCGGGCATGACCCAGGAAAGTGTGTCCGGCCAAAGGTTATCAAGCGTGTTGGGAAATGTGGTGCACCCCTGCAGGGAAGAATTCAACTATTTGAATAGCCGTGTCCACGGTAACAGGACGACTTGGAGTTGTACCTCGATCTACTACAACTATAATTGTGACTTAAAATTGAAATGAATGTTGGCTCCGAGATTGCTTTCACACAGGGGAGTCGAGGAAGAATCGCTGGGCGTGGTTACTTAATAAAATTGCTACAATAATATTGCTATCTATGAGATACCAATCTACTCTCTTCTATTGCTGCAAGAGGTTGAACATGCTAGTCTTCGATAGGACTAGGCCTTCCCCCTATTCTTGCTTTTCTATAGTCAGTCCAGATATAACCCTCATTCCCTTTGATACTGATGCATACTTAGCATAGTTCTGATGTCAGTCTTGCGAGTACTTTGGATGAGTACTCACCGTTGCTTTGTTTTCTCCTTCCCCCTCGATACGATTACGGCGTTCAGATGACGGAGCCCAGGAGATGGAGTGCACCGGAGGCGACTACTACACCACCGCTGGAGCTTACTACTACGTGGAGGTTGCCCCCGACCAGCAGTAGGATAGGAGGTTCCCAGGCAGGAGGCCTCGCCTCTTTCGATCCGTTGTTATGTTTGTGCTAGCCTTCTTAAGGCAAAACTTGTTTAACTTATGTTTGTACTTAGATATTATTTGCTTCCGCTGCCTCGTGCTTGTCGAGCTTTGTATTCGAGCCCTCGAGGCCCCTGGCTTGTAATATGAAGCTGCATGACTTTAATTTGTGTCTAGAGTTGTGTTGTGATATCGATCAGTGAGTCCCTAATCTAGGTCGTACGCATTGCCTGTATGATTAGCGTATGGTCAAAATTGGGGGCGTCACAAGTTGGTATCAGAGCCGACTGCCTGTAGGTAGCCCCCCTTCCAACTCCTTGGCCGAAGTTGAGTCTAGTACTTGAAAAACTATTTTACTAACACCGTTGTGTGGCTTACGGGCCCACATCTCAAATGGGTGGTATTAGGATCTTTTATTCCTCTTCTATACTCTCGGTTCTGATCTCTCTTCTATTCGGGTTAAATGATTTGCTAACTCTAACTCTAGGTTCTCATAACTACTTACTCCCGTAGAGCCCCTCATTCCAGATGATGGCTTGATTCATCAGAAGACTCCGAAGTTACTCTCTGATCTTCTCCTGAGAACTGGTGCTCATCGCTTTTGTGATTCCCTCCTTCCGTCAACCCCTATGGATGACTACATGCAACTGTCGCTCATACTTTCATATCCAGTTGCTCTTGTTATTACAAGGTACATCGAATTATCATAACAGGGATTCGTTTATCCTTAGTTGTCATGGGTTTCACAAAATCCTTCGAATTGTTGTTCGATCTTCTGAAATCCTCATTAGCCTTTTTCTCTTGTCCTTTCTCACCTGCTTGCATTATGTTTAATTCCATATGTCTAGCAATATTCATTAAATTCTTTGTGATTCTCATTTGATTTTATTGATTCAACCTATGTGTGAATGCATGCAGTCATCAATTGTTTCTCATAAATTATCTTTCCAGCTCAGACGTCTTTCCAAACATGAGTTGGTTGTCGACAAATCAACCTTGATTGATAGTCCGTCTAAGTCCTTTCAACTTACTTGTATTTGATTGGAGCATCTAATTCTGATACACCAACCTGCAAATCATAATTCCGCTGGAGCTTACTACTACGTGAAGGCTGCCCCTGACCAGCAGTAGGATAGGAGGTTCCCATGCAGGAGGCCTTGCCTCTTTCGATCCGTTGTTATGTTTGTGCTAGACTTATTAAGGCAAAACTTGTTTAACTTATGTCTGTACTAAGATATTATTTGCTTCCACTTCCTCATGCTTGTCGAGCTTTGTATTCGAGCCCTCGAGGCCCCTGGCTTGTAATATGAAGCTGTATGACTTTAATTTGTGTCTAGAGTTGTGTTGTGATATCGATCAGTGAGTCCTTAATCTTGGTCGTACGCATTGCGTGTATGATTAGCGTACGGCAAAATTGGGGGCGTCACACTTGGAGATTAAATATCTGCACCTGAGTGATCAGTAGCACAGTAATATGATAGTTTTGATAGCAGTAGTAACAGTAATAGTAACGGTAATAGTGATAGCAATGGTTTTGTAGCAATTGGAACAGTAGCAATAACAATAGCAACTTAGCAAGAACAATATGTGGAAAACTCGTAGGCATTGGATCGGTGAACTCGTTGGATGATATTCATCATATAACAGTCATAACCTAGGGCGACACAGAACTAGCTCCAGTTCATAAATATAATGTAGGCATGTATTCCGTAAATAGTCATACGTGCTTATGGAAAAGAACTTGCATGAGATCTTTTGTCCTACCCTCCCGTGGCAGCGGGGTCCATAAGGAAACTAAGGGATATTAAGGCCTCCTTTTAATAGAGAACCGAAACAAAGCATTAACACATAGTGAATACATGAACTCCTCAAACTACGATCATCACCGGAAAGTATCCCGACTATTGTCACCCCGGGGTTTACGGATCATAACACATAGCAGGTGCATATGACTAACAATATCGTATCAAGAACATAGATGTAATGGTGATAACATAAACGGTTCAGATCTAAAATCATGGCACTCGGGCCCTAGTGACAAGCATTAAGCATGGCAAAGTCATAACAACATCAATCTCACAACATAGTGGATACTAGGGATCAAGCCCTAACAAAACTTACTCGATTACATGATGAATCTCATCCAACTCCTCACCGACCAGCGAGCCTACGAAGGAATTACTCACTCCAGGTGGGGAGCATCATGGAATTGGCGATGAACGAGGGTTGGTGATGACGAAGACCGAAGATTCCCCTCTCCGGAGCCCCAAACGGGCTCCAGATCTGGCCTCCCGATGAAGAACAGGAGGTGGCGGTGGCTCCGTCTCGTGAAACGCGATAAAACTTCCTCTCCTATTTTTTCTCCAAAAATAGGAATTTATAGTGCTGGAATTAGGGTCAGGGGGCACGAGGTGACCACAACCCACCAGGGCACGCCTCGGGGTGGTGGTGGTGCGCCCTGGTGTATCGTGCCCAACCAGGTCACCCCCTCTGGTGGTTCTTGGCTTCGGTATTTTTTATTTATTGTAAAATAATTCTCCAAAAAGTTTTGTCCAATTCCGAGAACTTTTATTTCTGCACAAAAACAACACCATGGTAGTTCTGCTAAAAACAGCGTCAGTCCGGGTTAGTTTCATTCAAATCATGCAAATTAGAGTCCGAAACAAGAGCAAAAGCGTTAGGAAAAGTAGATACGATGGAGACGTATCACACAGCCTGAGCAAAATCAGAGGCACAACTTGTTCCATACAAAGGGAGTTGCAAGGAATGTTTTGTTCGCGTCATCATCGATGGAGGGAGTTGTAACATTTGGCTAGCATGGATATGGTGAAGAAGTTGTCTCTCACCACCAGACCACATCCTCATCCATATTACATCCAATGGTTCAACAATAGTGGCAAGGTTAAGGTAACACGTATTGTTTGCGTGCATTTTAGCATTGCTACATATTCTGATTATGTTGACTGTGATATGGTACCCACGCAAGCATCCTCCGTTTTACTTGGTAAACCATGGCAATTTGATAAAAAAATATGTACACCATGGTAGGACAAATCAGTATATTCTTGTTCATAGGGATAAATATAACTTTGCTTCCTATGTCTCGTGAACATATTATGAAAGATTACATTGCTAGAGCTAGTAAAGCAAAACAGGAGCAACGTAAGAGTGAAAATCAGATTGTGGCAAAGGAATTTGAGCAACATAATAAGCCTAATCAAGCATCATCTAGAGTTGCATCTGAAATAAAATTGAAGAGTGGATGTTTACTTGCCACTAAATCTGATATTACTGATTTGGGTGTTACTACCTCTGTTTGATATGCTTTTGTATGCAAAGAGGTATTATTTTCATTCGAGGACATGCCTCCCTCTTTGCCTCCTGATGTCACTAACATCTTGCAGGAGTTCGCTGTTGTCTTTCCACAAGACGTGCCACCGGGATTACCACCTATTAGAGGGATTGCGCATCAAATTGACTTGATTCCCAATGCATTGCTACCCAACCGTGGGTCATACCATACCAATCCAGAGGAGACAAAGGAGATTATCCGTCAAGTACAGGAGCTGCTAGACAAAAGTTATATACATGAATCCCTTAGTCCTTGTGTTGTTCCTATTATTCTAGTGCCGAAAGAGGATGGTACACCGCGTATGTGTGTTGATTGTAGAGGCATTAATAATATTACTATTCATTATCGTCATCCTATTCCTAGGCTAGATGATATGCTTGATGAATTAAGTGGCTCTACACTTTTCTCCAAAGTTGATTTGCGTAGTGGATACCATCAAATTCGTATGAATTTGGGAGATGAATGGAAAACAACATTTAAAACTAAGTTTGGATTATATGAGTGGTTAGTCATACCTTTTGGGTTAACTAATGCACCGAGTACTTTCATGATATTAATGAATGAGGTTTTACATGCTTTCATTGGACGATTTGTGGTAGTATATTTTGATGATATACTGGTTTATAGTAGATCTTTGGGGGAACACTTGGAACATTTACGTGTTGTTTTTATTGCTCTACATGATGCACGTTTGTTTGGTAACCTTGGGAAGTGCACCTTTTGCACCGACCGAGTATGTTTTCTTGGCTATGTTGTTACTCCACAGGGAACTGAAGTTCATAAAGCCAAGATTGAAGCTATTGAGAGTTGGCGCAGCCCAAAACGGTCACACAAGTGAGGACTTTTCTTGGCCTCGCTGGTTTATATAGGCGTTTTGTTAGAGATTTCAGCACCATTGCCGTACCTCTCAATGAGCTTACAAAGAAGGTGTGCCTTTTGTTTGGGGCACCGCACAGGAAGAAGCCTTCACAGTATTGAAAGATAAGTTAACACATGTGAAAGGACGTGGATGTCGCCTAGAGGGGGGTGAATATGCGCTTTAAAATAATTACGGTTTAGGCTTGAACAAATGTGCAATAAACCTAATGTTTAATATGTCAAGCACAAAACCTAAAACAACTAGGCTCACCTATGTGCACCAACAACTTATGCTAAGCAAGATAAACATCTAAGTGATAGCAAGATATATAGCATGAAACAATATGGCTATCACAAAGTAAAGTGCATAAGTAAAAGGCTCGGGTAATTAAGAGATAACCGAGGCACGCGGAGACGATGATATAGCCCGAAGTTCACACACTTGCAGATGCTAATCTCCGTTTGGAGCGGTGTGGAGGCACAATGCTCCCCAAGATGCCACTAAGGCCACCGTAATCTCCTCACGCCCTCGCACAATGCAAGATGTTGTGATTCCACAAACGGACCCTTGAGGGCGGTCACCGAACCCGTACAAATGGCAACCCTTGGGGGCGGTCACCGTACCCATACAAATTGCTCGGGACAATCTCCACAACCTAATTGGATACCCCGATGCTTGCCCGGAGCTTTACACCACAATGATTGAGCTCCGAGACACCACCAACTGTCTAGGGCGCCAAGGCACCCAAGAGGAACAAGCTTCTCAAACTTCACTTCCACGTATCACCGTGGAGAACTCAAACCTATGCACCAAATGCAATGGCAAGGGAACACGGAGTGCCCAAGTCCTTCTCTCCCAAATCCTACCACAACAACTAATGCTATGGAGGAAAATGAGAGGAAGAACAAAGAAGAACACGAAGAACTCCAAGATCTAGATCCAAGGGGTTCCCCTCACATAGAGGAGAAAGTGATTGGTGGAAATGTGGATCTAGATCCCCTCTCTCTTTTCCCTCAAGAACTAGCAAGAATCATTGGAGGGATTGAGAGTTAGAAAGCTCGAAGAAGGTCAACAATAGTGGGCAAACTCGAGCTCAAAGGATTGAAGAGCAATGGGGAAGAAGACCCCCTTTTATAGGCCTCCCCAAATCCAACCGTTATGTGCACAGGTCGTGCACAAGCGGTACTACCGCTCGGCCGAGCGGTAGTACCACTTAGCGCGGTAGTTTTAGGAAAAGCGTGCAAAAGGGCAGAAACCTCGAGGTGGTAGTGCCGCTGGAGCGGTACTACCGGCCTACCTAGCGGTACTTCCGCCAGGGATGCAGAAGACTCCAGTACCCAAAAATAAGCGGTAGTAGCAGCGGTACTCGGGAGCGGTAGTACCGTGCGGGCAGCACTACCGTCCTCTACTACCGCTCAAGAACTGCCCAGAAAACTAACCTATCCAGAGAGCAAAATATAGGCGGAAGTAGCAGCGGTAGTACACAACGGAAGTACCGCCCAAACGGTACTACCGTGGTACCGAGCGGTACTACCGCCTCATCAGAGGAAAACTGCTCTCGCACTAAAACTGCCATACTTCGCATACGAGCTCCGAATTGAGCAAACTCAAGCTTGTTGGATTCAGGATGACAAGGTTATAATAAGAAGAGGCAGTATGAACATGTCAATGATATAGAGCTGTGAAACCTTTATGAATGAAGAACCGGCAAAAATTCCAACATCGAAAACATCATAGAAGATGCATATGGACTCCGTTTTCGATGAACTTGAGCTTGTCATGAGGCTGACCATAAGCTCAAGAACCCACATAGAGAAAAGACAACCAAGAACTCATACGTCTCCAACGTATCTATAATTTTTGCTTGTTCCATGATGTTATATTATCATTCTTGGATGTTTTAGAATCAATTTATTACAACTTTATATCATTTTTTGGGACTAACCTATTGGCATAGTGCCAAAGTGCCAGTTTCTGTTTTGCTTCTTTTTTACTTCGCAGAAAATCGGTACCAGACGGAGATAAAACGCTGCGGGGATTTTCATGGATTTTTTCCAGACCAGAAGAGACCAGATGGGCCAAAGAACACCAGAAGAGGGGGCCCAAGGTGGCCAGCACCCACAAGGGCGTGCCAGAGGCCCCCTGGCGCGCCCTGGTGGGTGCTGGGCCCCTCCGGCACCCCCTCAACCGACTATCGTGCCTATAAATTCCCAGAAAATCCAAAAACCCTAGAGGAGTCGACGAAACACAATTCCAGCCACCGCAAGTTCCAGAACCTCGATATCCAATCTAAACACCATCACGGAGGGGTTCATCTTCCTCACAGGTGCCTCTCCAATGATGCGTGAGTAGTCCACCATAGACCTTCGGGTCCGTAGGCAGTAGCTAGATGGCGTCATCTCTCTCTTATGATTCTCAATACAATGGTCTCTTGGAGATCTATTTGATGTAAACTTTTGTGGTGTGTTTGTTGGGATCCGATGAATTTTGAGTTCATGATCAGTTTCTATCCATGAATATTATTTGAGTCTTCTTTCATCTCTTATATGCATGAGTGCTTATAGCATCGTATTTCTTCTTCGAATCTTTGGTTTAGTTAGGCCGACTAGATCGATTTTTCTTGCCATGGGAATAGGTGCTTTTTGATGGGTTCGATCTTGCGGTGTTCCTTCCCAGTGACAGAAGGGGCAGCAAGACACGCATGTATCATTGCTATTAAGGATAACAAGATGGGGTCTATTCCTACATGAATAGATTTTGTCTACATCATGTCATCATTCTTATTGCATTACTCCATTTTTTCATGAATTTAATACACTAGATGCATGCTGGATAGCGGTCGATGTGTGGAGTAATAGAGGTAGATGCACGCATGAGTCGGTCTATCTATCTTGGACGTGATGCCTATATAATGATCATCGCCTTGGATATCATCATGACTATTCAATTTTCTATCAATTGCTCAACAGTAATTTGTTCACCCACCGTGCGCTATACTCATGAGAGAATCCACTAGTGAACCCTACGGCCCCTGGGTCTACTTTTCCTATCATATTGCTTTTCGATCTACGTTTTTGCAATCTTTGTTTTCAGATCTACAAAACCAAAAATCCAAAAATACGTTGCTGCATATTTACTCTTTTTATTTGCGTTCTTGAGAGATCTATCTCTCCTATCTATCACTACCTAATCTATCTACTTCCCGTAGAGAGATTGACAACCTCTCTTTCGCGTCGGGTTGCAAGTATTCGTTGTTTGTGTGCAGGTGCTGCTTATTGGGTGGTGGTGATCCTCCTACTTGTTTGATAACCTTGGTTTCATAACTGAGGAAAATACTTACCGTCGTTGTGCTGCATCATCCCTTCCTCTTTGGGGAAATACCGAAGCAGTCCAAGCCACGTCAAAGGAATTTCTGGCGCTGTTGCCGGGGAGGAAGCAGTCTCTTCTACATGCCTATCGTAGGCGCCAAGGGGACTACATCATCATCTACGAGGTTCCTAATCACAAATCTCATCTCCTTGCAATTACATTATTTGCCATTTGCCTCTCGTTTTCCTCTCCCCCACTTCACCAATTTGCCGTTTTCTTCGCTCTCTTTTTCGTTTGACCTTTTTCTTGCCGGATCTCTTCCTTGTTTGCAATCTTGTTTGCGTAGTCATGATGCCTCAACGAAAGTACTATGAAGTTCCTTATCCCAATATCTTGCTTGAAATTGAGAAAAGTACCAAGGAATATATGACTACACAATTTGAGCATAATAAGTATTTTACCGATGAGCTTAGAGAACACTCTACCGTGCTAGATGCTATAACAAAACAACTTGATGATATTAGTACGAAAGTTTGCAATCTCCAATCTAAATATGTTCATGCTGAAAATTTGCTTGGTAAAATCTCCGATGCACAATCTACTTTGATAAATCAAATGGCTGCCAAACCAACCTCTCTAGACGATAAAAATGATGAAGATCTTAAAGTGATTGGTGTTTCTTTTGTTGATTCCTTGTTTAGTAATGTTAAAATTGATAATGAAGGGACTGAAGTAGAGTCAACTTTATCAAGAAGGCGTCCCAATAATTTGGAGGGTGAAAATCTTGTTAAAAAGTTTGATGAAAGTGGGTTTGAAGAGGTTAAAACTTTAACTAGTGATGTGCCCACCATCTTGGATTGCAAAGATTTTAATTATGATAGCTGCTCCTTGATTGAATGTATTTCTTTGTTGCAATCTATGTTGAATTCACCTCATGCTTATGAGCAAAATAAAGCTTTTACTAAACATATCATTGATGCCATGATGAAATCTTTTGAAGAAAAGTTGTAGTTGGAGATTTCTATTCCTAGAAAATTACATGATGAGTGGGAACCTACTATTAAGGTCAAGATTAAAAATTATGAATGCTTTGCTTTGTGTGATTTGGGTGCTAGTGTTTCCACAATTCCGAAATCTCTATGTGATGTGCTTGGTCTTACCAACATGGACGAATGGTCTCTTAATTTGCACTTGGCGGATTCTACTATTAAAAAGCCTTTGGGAAGAATTAATGATGTTCTTATTCTTGCAAATATGAATTATGTTCCCATTGATTTTATTGTGCTTGATATTGATTGCAATCCGTCTTGTCCCATTATACTTGGTAGACCATTTTTACGCACTATAGGTGCCGTGATTGATATGAAAGAAGGCAATATTCGTTTTCAATTTCCCTTGAGAAAGGTGCTACTTCTTAAGCATGCGTTGGTTTCCCTTGAAGAGTAAAGGGCGATGCGGCAAAGTAGATAAGTATTTCCCTCAGTTGTTGAGAACCAAGGTATCAATCCAGTAGGAGATACAAGCAAGTCCCCAATAGATGTACCTACACAAAGAATCAAACACTTGCGCCCAACGCTATAAAGGGGTTTTCAATCCCTTCACGGTTACTTGCAAGGATGAGATCTGATAGAGATAGATAGATAGGATTGCTAGAACGGAAAGTAAACTAAAAGTAAAAAAGATTGCAGCAAGATATTTTTGTTATTTTTGGTTTATAGATCTGAAAATATATTGTCAAGTAGACCGAAACGATTCTGCAGCTACTACTATTACTCCACACATCGACCGACTCCTGCCTGCATCTAGAGTATTAAGTTCACGAAGAACAGAGTAACGCGTTAGGTAAGATGACATGATGTAGAGGGATAAACTCAAGTAATATGATGAAAACCCCATCTTTTTATCCTCGATAGCAACAATACAATACGTGCCTCGCTACCCCTACTTTGTCACTGGGTGAGGACACCGCAAGATTGAACCCAAAACTAAGCACTTCTCCCATTGCAAGAATTACCAATCTAGTTGGCCAAACCAAACCAATAACTCGAAGAGACTTGCAAAGATATGAAATCATGCATATAAGAATTCAGAGAAGATTCAAATAATATTCATAGATAATCTGAACATAAACCCACAATTCATCGGATCTCGACAAACACACCGCAAAAGAGTATTACATCGGATAGATCTCCATGAAGATCATGAAGAACATGGTATTGAAGAACAAAGAGAGAGAAGAAGCCATCTAGCTACTAGCTATGGACCCGAAGGTCTGTGGTGGACTACTCACGCATCATCGGAGGGGCAATGGAGTTGATGTAGATGCCCTCCGTGATCGAATCCCCCTCCGGCAGATTACCGGAAAAGGCTCCAAGATGGGATATCACGGGAATAGTGGGTTCCGGCGGCGGAAAAGTATTTTCATGGCTCTCTTTAGTATCCAGGAAATATTTGGGAATTTATAGGCCGAAGAATAGGGTTAGGAAGGCTGCCGTGGGGCCACAAGCCTGTAGGGCGCCCCCCCCTAGGGCACGGCCTGGTGGCTTGTGACGCCACGGCAGGTCTCCTGCCTTCATCTCCAAGTCTCGCAGGTTTCTTCTGGTCCAAGAAAAATCATTCCGAAGATTTTATTCCATTTGGACTCTGTTTAATATTCCTTATCTGCAATACTCAAAAACATGGAAAAAACAGAAACTGGCACTAGGCTCTAGATTAATAGGTTAGTCCCAAAAATAATATAAAATAGCATATTAATGCATATAAAACATACAAAACAGATAATATAATAGCATGGAACAATAAAAAATTATAGATACGTTGGACACGTATCAAGCATCCCCAAGCTTAATTCCTGCTCGTCCTCGAGTAGGTAAATGATAAAAACAGAATTTTTGATGTGGAATGCTACCTAACATATTTATCCATGTAATATTATTTATTGTGGCATGAATATTCAGATCCATAAGATTCAAAACAAAAGTCTAATATTTGTTGGGGAACGTTGCATGGGAAACAAAAAATTTCCTACGCACACGCAATATCTATCCATGGTGATGAGCATTTATGAGAGGGAGAGTGGATCTACGTACCCTTGTAGATCGCTAAGCGGAAGCGTTAAGAAACGCGGTTGATGTAGTGGAACGTCTTCGCGATCCAAATCACAAGTCGTCCCGCGATCCAATCATGATCTAGCACCGAACGGACGACACCTCTGCGTTCAACACACGTACAGCTTGATGACGCCTTCACCTCCTTGATCCAGCGAGTGATGGTGAAGTAGTAGATGAGTTCCGGCAACACGACGGCGTGGTGACGGTAGTGGTGAAGAACAATCTCCGCAGGGCTTCGCCAAGCACAACGGAAACTATGACGGAGGATAAACTAGAGGGGACGGGGTTGACGGCACACGGCTTGGGGAATTCTTGATGTGTCCCGGGTGCTAGCCCTGCCCCTCTATTTATATGTTGAGCCCTGGGGTCAAAACTTGGAGAAAGAGCCTCCTCAAAGTCGGTTTGGCCCGCAAGGCAAGAGTCCTCCTCGGACTCCAGGACCAGACGCTAGGATCCTCGGCGTCTGGCCCCAGACGCCAGGGTTCCTGGCGTCTGGCCCCTGGCCTCCGCAAAACTCCTTTTGCACCTTCCTTAAAGCCTCGTGGGCTTTACCCCTTGGCCCAAATAAAGTGTTCTTGTACCCGAACATTTCGGGAAACATCCGAAACCCCTTCCGGTGAATTCCGGAACCCTTCCGGAGACCAAACACTATTATCCCATATATCAATCTTTACCTCCAGACTATTCCGGAGCACCTCGTCATGTCCAGGATTTCATCCGGGACTCCAAACAACCCTTGGTCACCAACATAACAACTCAACTATACTTATATCGTCACTAAACGTTAAGTGTGTAGACCCTGCGGGTTCGAGAACTATGCAGACATGACCGAGACACCTCTACGGTCAATAACCAATAGCGGGACCTGGATGCCCATATTGGTTCCTACATATTCTCCGAAGATCTTTATCGGTTGAACCTCTATGTCAAGGATTCAGTTAATCCCGTACGTTGTTCCCTTTGTTTATCGGTATGTTACTTGCCCGAAATTCGATCGTCGGTATCTCCATACCTAGTTCAATCTCGTTACCGGTAAGTCTCTTTACTCGTTCCATAATACAAGATCCTGTGGCTAACTCTTTAGTCACTTTTCTTGCAAGGCTCATTGTGATGTTGTATTACCGAGTGGGCCCTGAGATACCTCTCCGTCACATGGAGTAACAAATCCCAGTCTCGATCCATGCCAACTCAACAGACACCCTCGGAGATACCTGTAGAGCATCTTTATAGTCACCCAGTTACGTTGTGACATTTGATACACACAAGGTATTCCTCTGGTGTCAGTGAGTTGCATGATCTCATGGTCATAGGAACAGATACTTGACATGCAGAAAACTATAGCAATAAACTGACACGATCATATGCTATGTTTATAGTTTGGGTCTTGTCCATCACATCATTCTCCTAATGATGTGATCCCATTATCAAATGACATCTCATGTCTATGGCTAGGAAACCTTGACCATCTTTGATCAATGAGCTAGTCTACTAGAGGCATACTAGGGACACAGTGTTGTCTATGTACCCACACATGTATTTGAGTTTCCAATAATTACAATTATAGCATGGATAATAAACCATTATCATGAACAAGGAAATATGATAATAACTAAATTATTATTGCCTCTAGGGCATATTTCCAATAGTCTCCCACTTGCACTAGAGTCAATAATCTAGCTCACATCACCATGTGATTAACATTGTAATGAATCTAACACCCAATGAGTTCTGGGGTTCGATCATGTTTTGCATGTAAGAGAGGTTCTAGTCAACAGTCTGCAACATTCAGATCCGTGTGTTCTTTGCAAATCTATATGTCATACTGCAGATGCTACCACGCTCCACTTGGAGCTATTCCAAATGGCTGCTCCACTATACGTATCCGGATTGCTACTCAGAGTCATCTGGATAGGTGTCAAAGCTTGCATAGACGTAACCCTTTACGACGAACTCTTTATCACCTCCATAATCGAGAAACATTTCCTTAGTCCTCTAGTTACTAAGGATAATCTTGACCGCTGTCCAGTGATCCACTCCCGGACCACTCTCGTACCCCTTGACAGACTCATGGCAAGGCACACACCAGGTGCGGTACACAGCATGGCATACTATATAGAGCCTGTGTATAAGGCATAGGGGACGACCTTCGTCCTTTCTCTTTCTTCTGCCGTGGTCGAGCTTTCGAGTCTTACTCAACTTCACACCTCACAAATCAGGTAAGAACTCTTTCTTTGACTGATCCATTTTGAACTCTTTCAAAATCTTGTCAAGGTATGTAATCATTGAAAGTCTTATCAGACGTCTTGATCTATCTCTATAGATCCTGATGCCCAATATTTAAGTAGCCTTTTATCCAGGTCTTCCTTTGAAAAACTCCTTTCAAACAACCCTTTATGCTTTCCAGAAATTCTACATCATTTCTGATTAACAATATGTCATCCACATATACTTATCAGAAATTCTATAGTGCTCCCACTCACTTTATTGTAAATACAAGTTTCTCATAAACTTTGTATAGACCAAAAAACTTTGATCACCTCATCAAAGTGTATATTCCAACTCCGAGATGCTTGCTCCAGTTCATAGAAGGATCACTGGAGCTTGCATGCATTTTAGCATCCTTAGGACTGACAAAACCTTCCGGTTGTATCACATACAACCTTTCCTCAAGGAAACCGTTAAGGAAACGATGTTTTGACATCCATCTGCCAGATTTCATAATCGAAAAATGCAGCAACTGCTAACATAATTCCAACAGACTTTAGCATCACTACGGGTGAGAAAGTCTCATCGTAGTCAACTCCTTGAACTTGTGAAAAACCCTTTGCCACAAGTCGAGCTTTATAGACGGTGACATTACCGTCCGCGTCCGTCTTCTTCTTAAAGATCCATTTGTTCTGAATGGCCTTTTGCCCTTCAGGTAATACTTCCAAAGCACATACTTTGTTTTCATACATGGATCCCATCTCGGATTTCATGGCCTCTAACCATTTCTCGGAATCCGGGCCCATCATCGCTTCTCCATAGCTCGTAGGTTCATCTTTTTCCAACAACATGACCTCTAAGACAGGGTTGCCGTATCACTCAGGAGCAGTACGCGTCCTTGTCGACCTACGAGGTTCGATAGTAACTTGATCCGAAGCTTCATGATCATCATCATTAACTTCCTATTCAACTAACGTAGGCTCCACAGAAACAACTTTCTGCGCTGCGCTACTCTCTGGTTGAAACAAAGGTTCAACAACCTCATCAAGCTCTATCTTCCTCCCACTCAATTCTTTCGAGAGAAACTCTTTCTCGAGAAAGGACCCGTTTTTAGCAACAAACACTTTGCGCTTGGATCTGAGATAGAAGGTATACCCAACTGTTACCTTAGGGTATTCTATGAAGATGCACTTTTCTGCTTTGGGATCGAGCTTATCGGACATAAGCGTCGCATTCCCAAACTCTGAGAAATGATAGCTTAGGTTTCTGCCAAACCAAAATTCATACGGTGTCATCTCAACGGATTTAGATGGTTCCCTATTTAAAGTGAATGTAGTTGTCTCTAACGCATAACCTCAAAACGATAGTGGCAAAACGATAAGAGACATCATAGTACGCACCATATCCATTAGAGCTCGACTACGACGTTTGGACACACCATCACACTATGGTGTTCCAGGTGGCGTGAGTTGTGAAACAACTTCCACATTGTCTTAAGTTGTATACCAAACTCATAACTCAGATATTCACCTCCACGATCATATCGTAGACATTTTATCTTCTTGTCACGATGATCTCAAACTTCACTCTGAATTTGCTTGAACTTTTCAAACGGTTTAGACTTGTGTTTCATTAAGTAAATATACCCATATCTACTCAAATCATCAGTGAAGGTAAGAAAATAACGATATCCACCGCACACTACAACACTTATTGGACCGCATACATCAACATGTATCATTTCCAATAAGTCACTTGCCCGCTCCATCATACCGGAAAACGGGTTTTTAGTCATCTTGCCCATGAGGCATGGTCCGCATGTCTCAACCGATTAGGAATCAAATGAGTCCACAGATCCATCAGCATGGAGTTTCTTCATGCGCTTTACACCAATATGACATTTAGCGGCAGTGCCACAAGTATGTGGTACTATCATTATTAACTTTGTATCTTTTGGCATCAATATTATGATCATGTGTATCACTATGATCAAGATTCAATAAACCATTCTCATTGGGTGCATGACCATTGAAGGTATTATTCATATAAACAGAATAACCATTATTCTCTAACTTAAATGAATAACCGTATTGCAATAAACACGATCTAATCATGTTCATGCTCAACGCAAACACCAAATAACATTTATTTAGGTTCATCACTAACCCCGAAGGTAGAGAGAGCGTGCGATGGTGATCACATCAACCTTGGAAACACTTCCAACACACATCGTCACCTCGCCCTTAGCTAGTCTCCTTTTATTCCGTAGCTTTTATTTCGAGTTACCAACATTTCGCAACTGAACCGGTATCTAATACCCAGGTGCTACTAGGAGTACTAGTAAGGTACACATCAATAACACGTATATCAATTATACTTCTGTCGATGTTGCCAGCCTTCTTATCTACCAAGTATCTAGGGTTGTTCCGCTTCAGCGACCGTTCTCCTCATAATAGAAGCACTTAGTCTCGGGTTTGGGTTCAACCTTGGGTTTCTTCACTGGAGCAACAACTGACTTGCCATCCATGAAGTTTCCCTCCTTACCCTTGCCCTCCTCGAAACTAGTGGTTTCACTAACCATCAACACTTGATGCTCCTTCTTGATTTCTACCTTCGCGGTGTCAAACGTCGCGAATAGCTCAGGGATCATTATTTCCATCCCTGGCATTTTATAGTTCATCACGAAGCTCTAGTAGCTTAGTGGCAGTGACTTGGAGAACTATATCAATCACTATCTTATCTGGAAGATCAACTCCCACTCGATTCAAGCGATTGTAGCACCTAGATAATCTGAGCACATGCTCACCGATTGAGCTATTCTCCTTCATCTTGCAGACCAAGAATCTTGTTGGAGGTCTCATACCTCTCAACACGGGCACGAGCCTGAGATCCCAATTTTAGCTCTTAGAACATCTCATATGTTCTGTGACATTCAAAACGTTTTTGGAGCCTCAATTCTAAGCCGTAATGCATGACGCACTGAACTATCAAGTAGTCATCAGAACGTGCCTGTCAGATGTTCACAACATCTACAGACGACGCCTGAGGGGGTGGCGCACCGAGCGGTGCATTAAGGACATAAGCCTTCTGTGCAGCAATGAGGTCAATCCTCAGATCACGGACCCAGTCCGCATGATTGCTACCATCATCTTTCAACTCTATTTCTCTAGGAACATATAAAAATTCAAGGGAGCTACAGCGCGAGCTAGTAATCTACAACATAATTTGCAAAGACATTTTGACTATGTTCATGATAATGAGTTTAGTTAATCATATTACTTAAAAACTCCCACTCAAATTGACATCCATCCGGTCATTCGAGTGTCACATGATCCAAATCCACCAACTCAAGTCCGGTCATCACGTGAGTTGAGGTGGTTTCAATGGTGAACATCTTCATGTTGATCATATCTACTATATGACTCATGTTCGACCTTTCGTTCTCTTGTGTTCCGAGGCCATGTCGGTACATGCTAGGCTCGTCAAGTTTAACCCGAGTGTTCCACTTGTGCAACACTGGCTTGCACCCGTTGTATGCGAACGTAGAGTCTATCACACCCGATCATCACGTGGTGTCTCAAAACGACGAACTTTCGCAATGGTGCACACTCGGGGAGAACACAATTTATCTTGAAATTTAAGTGAGGTATCACCTTATAATGCTACCGTCGTCCTAAGAAAAATAAGATGCATAAAAAGTATTAACATCACATGCAAATCATAAGTGACATGATATGGCCATGAACTTGTGTTTTGATCTCCATCTCCAAAGCACCGGCATGATCTCCATCGTCACCGGCATGACACCATGATCTCCATCATCTTGATCTCCATCAACGTGTCGCCATGAGGTTGTCGCGCCGACTGTTGCTTCCATGAATATTGCTAACTCATGGCGATAAAGTAAAGCAAAACGGCGAAAATAATTAAAGACAACCCTATGGCTCCTGCCGGTTGCCGTACTCATCGACATGCAAGTCATGATATTCTATACAATACATGATCATCTCATACATCACATATATCTCATCATGTAATTGGCCATATCACATCACGACATACCCTGCAAAAACAAGTTAGACGTCCTCTAATTGTTGTTGCATGTTTTACGTGGCTGCTACGGGTATCTGGCAAGAACAATTCTCACCTACGCAAAAACCACAACGGTGATACGCAAATTGCTATTCAACCTTCTCAAGGACCGCCTTTGTCGAATCCGATCCAACTAAAGTAGGAGAGACAGACACCCGCCAGCCATCTTTATGCAACGAAGTTACATGTCAGTTGATGGAACCGGTCTCTCGTAAGCGTACGAGTAAGGTTGGTCCGGGCCGCTTCGTCCCACAATACCGTCGAATCAAGAAAAGACCAAGGGAGGAAGCAATCTGAATATCAACGCCCACAAACTCCTTTGTGTTCTACTCGTGATCTCATCTACACATAGACCTAGCTCATGATGCCACTGTTGGGGAACGTTGCATGGGAAACAAAAAATTTCCTACGCACACGCAAGATCTATCCATGGTGATGAGCATCTATGAGAGGGAGAGTGGATCTACGTACCCTTGTAGATCGCTAAGCGGAAGCGTTAAGAAACGCGGTTGATGTAGTCGAACGTCTTCGCGATCCAAATCACAAGTCGTCCCGCGATCCAATCACGATCTAGCACCAAACGGACGGCACCTCCGCGTTCAACACACGTACAGCTTGATGACGCCTTCACCTCCTCGATCCAGCGAGTGATGGTGAAGTAGTAGATGAGTTCCGGTAGCACGATGGCATGGCGACGGTAGTGGTGAAGAACAATCTTCGCAGGGCTTCGCCAAGCACAACGGAAACTATGACGGAGGATAAACTAGAGGGGACGGGGTTGCCGGCACACGGCTTGGGGAATTCTTGATGTGTTTCGGGTGCTAGCCCTGCCCCTCTATTTATATGTTGAGCCCTGGGGTCGAAACTTGGAGAAAGAGCCTCCTCAAAGTCGGTTTGGCCCGCAAGGCAAGAGTCCTCCTCGGACTCCAGGACCAGACGCCAGGGTTCCTGGCGTCTGGCCCCTGGCCTTCGCAAAACTCCTTTTGCACCTTCCTTAAAGCCTCATGGGCTTTACCCCTTGGCCCAAATAAAGTGTTCTCGTACCCGAACATTTCGGGAAACATCCGAAACCCCTTCCGGTGAATTTTGGAACCCTTCCGGAGACCAAACACTATTATCCCATATATCAATCTTTACCTCCGGACTATTCCGGAGCTCCTCGTCATGTCCGGGATCTCATCCGGGACTCCGAACAACCTTCGGTCACCAACATAACAACTCAACTATACTTATATCGTCACCAAACGTTAAGTGTGTAGACCCTGCGGGTTCGAGAACTATGCAGACATGACCGAGACACCTCTACGGTCAATAACCAATAGCGGGGCCTGGATGCCCATATTGGTTCCTACATATTCTACGAAGATCTTTATCGGTTGAACCTCTATGTCAAGGATTCAGTTAATCCCGTACGTTGTTCCCTTTGTTTATCGGTATGTTACTTGCCCGAGATTCGATCGTCGGTATCTCCATACCTAGTTCAATCTCGTTACCGGTAAGTCTCTTTACTCGTTCCGTAATACAAGATCATGTGGCTAACTCTTTAGTCACTTTGCTTGCAAGGCTCATTGTGATGTTGTATTACCGAGTGGGCCCTAAGATACCTCTCCATCACACGGAGTAACAAATCCCAGTCTCGATCCATGCCAACTCAACAGACACCCTCGGAGATACCTGTAGAGCATCTTTATAGTCACCCAGTTACGTTGTGACGTTTGATACACACAAGGTATTCCTCCGGTGTCAGTGAGTTGCATGATCTCATGGTCATAGGAACAGATACTTGACATGCAGAAAACTATAGCAATAAACTGACACGATCATATGCTATGTTTATAGTTTGGGTCTTGTCCATCACATCATTCTCCTAATGATGTGATCCCGTTATCAAATGACATCTCATGTCTATGGCTAGGAAACCTTGACCATCTTTGATCAACGAGCTAGTCTACTAGAGGCATGCTAGGGATACAGTGTTGTCTATGTACCCACACATGTATTTGAGTTTCCAATCAATACAATTATAGCATGGATAATAAACAATTATCATGAACAAGGAAATATGATAATAACTAAATTATTATTGCCTCTAGGGCATATTTCCAATAATATTGGCATAAAAACAGTAATACTTCGAGCACACCAACAAGGCAATTGTGTCCTTTTGAAATAACATGGCCTTAGAAAGTTATCCCTACAAAATCATATGGTCTGGCTATGCTCCATCTTCCCCACACAAAGTATCTAAATCATGCACAATCCCAATGACAAGTCAAGCAATTGTTTCACACTTTTTATGTTCTCAAACATTTTCAACTCTCACGCAATACATGAGCGTGAGCCATGGATATAGCACTATAGGTGGAATAGAATATGGTGGAGGTGCAAGGAAAAAGGAGAAGATAGTCTCACATCAACTAGGCGTATCAACGGGCTATGGAGATGCCCATCAATAGATATCAATGTGAGTGAGTAGGGATTGCCATGCAATGGGTGCACTATAGCTATAAGTGTATGAAAGCTCAAAAAGAAATCTAAGTGGTTGTGCATATGAAAAATTCCACTAGCTATATGAAAGTGACAAAATAGGAGACTCTCTATCATGAAGATCATGGTGCTACTTTGAAGCACAAGTGTGGAAAAGATAGTAGCATTGTCCCTTCTCTCTTTCTCTCATTTTTTTATTTTTTTATTTTTTTTATTTTGGTGGGCATCTTTGGCCTCTTTTTTTTTATTTGGGCTTCGTTGGCCTCTTTTATTATTTATAAAGTCCGGAGACTCATCCCAACTTATGAGGGATTCATAGTTCCATCATCCTTTTCTCACATGGGACAAATGCTCTAATAATGAAAATCATCACACTTTTATTTACTTACAACTCGATACCTAGAACAAAACATGACTCTATATGCAATATGAAAGTGATGGTGCATGTCATGAAAAACGGAACGGTGGAAGTTGCATGGCAATATATCTCGGAATGGCTATGGAAATGCCATAATAGGTAGGTATGGTGGCTGTTTTGAGGAAAATATATGGTGGCTGTTTTGAGGAAGGTGGGTTTGATGCACCGGCGAAAGTTGCGCGGTACTAAAGAGGCTAGCAAAGGTGGAAGGGTGAGAGTGCGTATAGTCCATGGACTCAACATTAGTCATAAAGAACTCACATACTTATTGCAAAAGTCTATTAGTTATCGAAGCAAAGCATTAGATGCATGCTCCTAGGGGATAGGTTGGTAGGAGTTAACCATTGCGCGCTCCCGACCCTCACACAAAGGTTCACAATCATTAAACAAATCATGCTCCGACTTCGTTACATAACGGTTCACCATACGTGCATGCTATGGGAATCACAAACTTCAACACAAGTATTTCTCCAATTCACAACTACTCACTAGCACGACTCTCATATTACCATCTCTATATCTCAAAACTATATGCAAGGAATCAAACTTCTCATAGTATTCAATGCACTTTATATGAAAGTTTTTATTATATCCCTCTTGGATGCCCATTATATTAGGACCAAATTCATAACCTAAACCAATTACCATGCTGTTTTTAAAGACTCTCAAAATAATATAAGTGAGGTACGAGAGTTCAATAATTTCTATAAAATATAACACCACCGTGCTCTAAAAAGATATAAGTGAAGCACTAGAGCAACATTGCCTAGCTCAAAAGATATAAGTGAAGCACATAGAGTATTCTAATAAATTCACGATTCATCGTGTCCCTCTCAAAATGAATGTGTGCATCAAGGATGATTGTGGCAAACTAAAAAGCAAAGACTCATATCATACAAGACGCTCCAAGCAAAACACATATCATGTGGTGAATAAAAATATAGCCTCAAGTAAATTTACCGATGGATTGAAGACGAAAGAGGGGATGCCTTCCGGGGCATCCCCAAGCTTAGGCTTTTTGGTATCCTTGAATATGGCTTGGGGTGCCTTGGGAATCCCCAATCTTAGGCTCTTGCCACTCCTTATTCCATAGTCCATCAAATCTTTACCCAAAACTTGAAAACTTCACAACACAAAACTCAACAGAAAACTCATGAGATCCGTTAGTATAAGAAAAATAAATCACCACTTTAGGTACTGTTGTGAAATCATTCTTTATTTATATTGATGTAATATTTACTGTATTCCAACTTCTTCATGGTTCATACCCCCCGATACAACCCATAGATACATCAAAATAAGCAAACAACACAAAGAAAACAGAATCTGTCTAAAACAGAACAGTCTGTAGCAATCTATAGACTTCAAATACTTATGTAACTCAAATAATTCTGAAACATTAGTACAATCAGGGAAATTTGTATATAAATATTGTGTAAAAATTTCAGATCAAAAGCACATTCCAGTGAATTTAAAAAAATCCTGTACTGAGAGCAAAAGTTTCTGTTTTTCAGCAAAATCAAATCGCAAACACCGTAGACCATCCCAAAGGTCTTACCTGGCTCAAACACTAATTTAAACAAGAAAACACAATTATTACAGAGGTAATAATGTGTGGAAAACTCAAAAACAGAAGCAAAAACACAAGCATAAAAATAAAATTGGGTTGCCTCCAAACAAGCACTATTGTTTAACGCCCCTAGCTAGGCATAACGCAATAGATCTAGGTATTGTCATCTTTTGTATGCAATCCATAAGTAGCTCTCATAATAGATTCATAAGGTAATTTTATTTTATTTCTAAGAAAGTGTTCCATGCCTTTCCTTAATGGAAATTGGAATCTAATATTTCCTTCCTTCATATCAATAATTGCACCAATCGTTCTAAGGAAAGGTCTACCAAGAATAATAGGACATGTAGGATTGCAATCTATATCAAGAACAATGAAATCTACGGGCACATAATTCCTATTTGCAACAATAAGAACATCATTAATCCTTCCCATAGGTTTCTTTATAGTGGAATCCGCTAGATGCAAATTCGAAGGGCAATCATCAAATTCACGGAAACCTAACACATCACATAAAGTTTTCGGAATCGTGGAAACGCTAGCACCCAAATCACACAAAGCATGGCACTCATAATCTTTAATATTAATCTTAATAGTAGGTTCCCACTCATCATAAAGTTTTCTAGGTATATAAACTTCCAACTCAAGTTTTTCTTCAAAACATTTCATCATAGCATCAACGATATGTTTAGTAAAAGCCTTATTTTGATTATAAGCATGAGGAGAATTCAACATGGATTGCAACAAGGAAATACAATCAATCAAAGAACAATTATCATAATTAAAGTCCGTGAAATCCAAAAGAGTGGGTTCATTGCTATCTAAAGTTTTGACCTCTGCAATCCCATTTTTATCAATCTTAGCATTAAGATCTATAAACTCCGAATCATTGGGACGCCTTTTAACTAAAGTTGAATCATCTCCAGTCCCATCTTTATCAAGATTTGTATTAGAAAACAAAGATTCAATAGGAGTCACATCAATCACTTTAAGATCTTCATCATTATTATCACGAGAACACACTTTTTCAAGCCATTCACGCTTAGCACGTATTCTAGTGGTTCTTTCCTTACACTCATCAATAGAGATTATCATAGGTTTTAAAGACTCATTAATATCATGCTTGGGTGGAATATATCTAATTTTCAAAGAATCAATCTCAAGAGAAATTCTATCAACGTTCCTAGCCAAATCATCAATCTTGAGCAATTTTTCTTCAATCATAGCATTGAAACCCTTTTGCGAACTAATAAATTCTTTAATATTATTCTCAAGATCAGAGGGCATCTTATTATAATTTCCATAAGAATTGCTGTAGGAATTACCATAATTATTAGAGGAATTACTAGGAAACGGCCTAGTATTGAAATTACCTCTATACGCGTTATTACCAAAATTGTTCCTACCAACAAAATTCACATCCATTGATTCATTATTATTTCCAATCAAATAAGACAAAGGCATATCATTAGGATCAATAGGAGCACTCTTACTAGCAAACAATTTCATCAATTCATCCATCTTTTCACTCAAAGTATTTATTTCTTCAATAGCATGCACTTTTTTACTAGTAGGAGATCTTTCGGTATGCCATTGAGAGTAATTTGCCATAATATTATCTAGGAGTTTAGAAGCTTCTCCTAATGTGATTTCCATAAATGTACAACCCGCGGCGGAATCCAAGAGATTCCTAGATGCAAAATTCAATCCCGCATAGAAAATTTGTATAATCATCCATAAACTCAAACCATGCGCGGGGCAATTTCTAATCATTAGTTTCATCCTCTCCCAAGATTGGGCAACATGCTCGTGATCAAGTTGCTTAAAATTCATTATATCGTTCCTAAGGGAGATGTGTTGGGAGACGTAGTAGTAAATCAAAAAATTTCCTACGTGTTCACCAAGATCTATCTATGGAGATACTAGCAACGAGTAAGGGGAGAGTGCATCTTCATACCTTTGAAGATCGCAAAGCGGAAGCGTTACAAGAACGCGGTTGGTGGAGTCGTACTCGCAGCGATTCAGATCGCGGTCGATTCCGATCTAAGCGCCGAATAACGGCGCCTCCGCGTTCAACACACGTACAGCCCGGTGACGTCTCCTACGCCTTGATCCAGCAAGGAGGAAGGAGAGGTTGAGGGAGAGCTCCGGCAGCACGACAGTGTGGTGGCGGTGGAGCTGCGTGGTTTTCCGGCAGGGCTTCGCCAAGCACTACGAAGGAGGAGGAAGGTGTAGGAGGGGGATGGCTGCGCCAGGGGCTGAGGTGTGGCCTCCCTCCCACCCCTCCACTATTTATAGGCTGAGGGGGAGAGGGGGCCGGCCCCCTAGATCCCATCTAGGGTTGGGGCGGCGGCCAAAGGGGGGAGGAGTGCCTCCCAAGTCAAGTGGAGGCCCTCCCCCTTAGGGTTTCCCCTCTCCCATGCGCATGGGCCTTAGGGGGGCTGGTGCCCCAGGCCCATTAAGGCTAGGGCGCCCCCTTACAGCCCATGCTGCTGTATTGGACATGGTGGAACCTTTCCCGGACCTCCGGACCCCTCCGGAATCCTCCGGAACCTTCTTGAAGCTTCCCGGTACAATACCGGAAAAACCCGAACTTTTTCCGGAACCCCAATAACAACTTCCTATATATAAATCTTTACCTCCGGACCATTCCGGAGCTCCTCGTGACGTCCGGGATCTCATCCGGGACTCCGAACAACCTTCGGTAACCACGTACACTATTTCCCTATAACCCTAGCGTCATCGAACCTTAAGTGTGTAGACCCTACGGGTTCGGGAGGCACGTAGACATGACAGAGACACCTCTCCGGTCAATAACCAACAGCGGGATCTGGATACCCATGTTGGCTCCCACATGCTCCACGATGATCTCATCGGATGAACCACGATGTCGGGGATTCAATCAATCCCGTATACAATTCCCTTTGTCTACCGGTATGATACTTGCCCGAGATTCGATCGTCGGTATCCCTATACCTTGTTCAATCTCGTTACCGGCAAGTCTCTTTACTCGTTCCGTAACACATCATCCCGTGGCTAACTCCTTAGTCACATTGAGCTCATTATGATGATGTCTTACCGAGTGGGCCCAGAGATACCTCTCCGTCATACGGAGTGACAAATCCCAGTCTCGATTCGTGCCAACCCAACAGATACTTTCGGAGATACCCGTAGTTTACCTTTATAGCCACCCAGTTACGTTGTGATGTTTGGCACACCCAAAGTATTCCTACGGTATCCGGGAGTTGCACAATCTCATGGTCTAAGGAAACGATACTTGACATTGGAAAAGCTTTAGCAGACGAACTACACGATCTTGTGCTATGCTTAGGATTGGGTCTTGTCCATCACATCATTCTCCTAATGATGTGATCCCGTTATCAACGACATCCAATGTCCATGGTCATGAAACCGTGACCATCTATTGATCAACGAGCTAGCCAACTAGAGGCTCACTAGGGACATGTTATGGTCTATGTATTCACACATGTATTGCGGTTTCCGGTTAACACAATTATAGCATGAACAATAGACAATTATCATGAACAAGGAAATACAATAATAACCATTTTATTATTGCCTCTAGGGCATATTTCCAACAAGATGATCTTAGCGGGCGGAAAGTACTTGGAGATAAAAGCATCTTTACACTTATTCCATGAATCAATACTATTTTTAGGCAAAGATGAAAACCAAGTTTAAGCATGATCTCGTAGTGAGAACGGAAATAGCTTCAATTTAACAATATCATTATCCACATCTTTCTTCTTTTGCATATCACACAACTCAATGAAAGTATTTAGATGGGATGCGGCATCTTCATTAGGAAGGCCGGAAAATTGTTCTTTCATAACAAGATTAAGCAAAGCAGCATTAATTTCATAAGATTCCGCACTAGTGGCGGGAGCAATCGGAGTACTAATAAAATCATTATTATTAGTATTGGAAAAGTCACACAACTTGGTATTCTCTTGAGTCATCGTGACAAAGCAAGCAATCAAGCACACAAGCAAGCAAAAAGCAAACGAAAAGACGAACAGAAGAAGGGCGAATAAAAAGGCAAATCTTTTCGAAAATCATTTTAGAAGTGGGGGAGAGGAAAACGAGAGGCAAATGGCAACTAATGTAAATGCAAGAGATGAGTTTGTGATGGGTACTTGGTAGGCTTGATGTAGATCTCCCCGGCAACGGCGCCAGAAATCCTTCTTGCTACTTCTTGAGCATGTGTTGGTTTCCCTTGAAGAGGAAAGGGTGATGCAGCAAAGTAGATAAGTATTTCCCTCAGTTGTTGAGAACCAAGGTATCAATCCAGTAGGAGATACAAGCAAGTCCCCAATAGATGTACCTACACAAAGAATCAAACACTTGCGCCCAACGCTATAAAGGGGTTTTCAATCCCTTCACGGTTACTTGCAAGGATGAGATCTGATAGAGATAGATAGATAGGATTGCTAGAACGGAAAGTAAACTAAAAGTAAAAAGATTGCAGCAAGATATTTTTGTTATTTTTGGTTTATAGATCTGAAAATATATTATGGAAAATAGGCCCGGGGGCCATAGGTTTCACTAGAGGCTTCTCTCATGATGGCAAATAATAAGGTGGGTGAACAAATTACCGTCGAGCAATTGATAGAAAGGCAAATAATTATGAAGATATCCAAGGCAATGATTATGCATATAGGCATCACGTCCGTGTCAAGTAGACCGAAACGATTCTGCAGCTACTACTATTACTCCACACATCGACCAACTCCTGCCTGCATCTAGAGTATTAAGTTCACGAAGAACAGAGTAACGCGTTAGGTAAGATGACATGATGTAGAGGGATAAACTCAAGTAATATGATGAAAACCCCATCTTTTTATCCTCGATAGCAACAATACAATACGTGCCTCGCTACCCCTACTTTGTCACTGGGTGAGGACACCGCAAGATTGAACCCAAAACTAAGCACTTCTCCCATTGCAAGAATTACCAATCTAGTTGGCCAAACCAAACCAATAACTCGAAGAGACTTGCAAAGATATGAAATCATGCATATAAGAATTCAGAGAAGATTCAAATAATATTCATAGATAATCTGAACATAAACCCACAATTCATCGGATCTCGACAAACACACCGCAAAAGAGTATTACATCGGATAGATCTCCATGAAGATCATGAAGAACATGGTATTGAAGAACAAAGAGAGAGAAGAAGCCATCTAGCTACTAGCTATGGACCCGAAGGTCTGTGGTGGACTACTCACGCATCATCGGAGGGGCAATGGAGTTGATGTAGATGCCCTCCGTGATCGAATCCCCCTCCGGCAGATTACCGGAAAAGGCTCCAAGATGGGATCTCACGGGAACAAAGGGTTCCGGCGGCGGAAAAGTATTTTCGTGGCTCTCTTTAGTATCCAGGGAATATTTGGAAATTTATAGGCCAAAGAATAGGGTTAGGAGGGCTGCCGTGGGGCCACAAGCCTGTAGGGCGCCCCCCCCCAGGGCGCGCCCTGGTGGCTTGTGACGCCACGGCAGGTCTCCTGCCTTCATCTCCAAGTCTGGCAGGTTTCTTCTGGTCCAAGAAAAATCATTCCGAAGATTTTATTCCGTTTGGAATCCGTTTAATATTCCTTATCTGCAATACTCAAAAACATGGAAAAAACAGAAACTGGCACTAGGCTCTAGATTAATAGGTTAGTCCCAAAAATAATATAAAATAGCATATTAATGCATATAAAACATCCAAAACAAATAATATAATAGCATGGAACAATCAAAAATTATAGATACGTTGGAGACGTATCAAAAGGGTATGGAACACTTCCCTAGAACAAGAATTAAGCCACCATACGAATCAATCATGAGGGCATCCTATGGATCTAAAACCAAAGATAGCAATACTTGAATCTATCCAATATGCCTAGCTAGGGGCGTAAAACGATAGTGCTTGTTGGGAGGCAACCCAATGAATAAACAATTTTTTGCTTTTTCCATTCTGTTTTTGAGTGTTGACACAATTATGGCTCTTTTATGATTGTGTTTTCATGGTTTATTTAGTGTTGTGCCAAGTAGAACCGTTAGGATGATTCTTAGGATGGGTAAAAGTGATGCTGAATCTGAAACAGAAACTTTGCGTTCAGTATATGAATTTTCATTTTTTTCTGGAACGTGATCTTGAGATTAAATTTTAACACAGTGTTGCTATAAAAATTCCTTACGTTGTCCTAATTTTTCAGAATTTTTAGAGTTACATAAGTATGGGTATGGTACAGATTACTACAAACTGTTCTGTTTGAGACAGATTCTGTTTTCATTGCATTGTGTGCTTGTTTTAATGAATCTATGGTTTGTATTTGGAGGTGTAAACCATGGTAAAGTTACAATACAGTAGGTATAATGAAATTATAAAATTTGAATGGGTTTACAACAGTACCTAAAGTAATGATTTGCTTTCTTATACTAACGGATCTCACGAAGATTTTGTTGAATTTTGTGTCATTGAAGTTTTCAAGTTTTGATTGAGACCACGATGGATGAAGGAATAAGGAGTAGCAAGAACCTAAGCTTGGGTATGCTACCGCACCAGATATATCCAAAGAGTAACAAGCAACTAAGCTTGGGGATGCCCCCGAGTGGCATCCCCTCTTTCTTCTAACGACCATCGGTATTTTACTTGGAGCTATATTTTTATTCGTCACATATCATGTGTTTTGCTTGGAGCATCTTGTATCTTTGCTTGCTTTGTTTGTTAGTTTTTCCTTTGTATCCTTGCTGTACACACCTATTTGAGAGAGCCACAATCATGCTATGATTTGTTAGAATTGCTCTATGTGCTTCACTTAAACTTTTTGAGCTATAGGAATTGCTCTAGTGCTTTACTTATATCTTTTTGAGCACGGTGTGCTTGGAAACTTTTGTAGAAATACTCTCATGCTTCACTTAGATTAATTTGAGAGTTAGTAAATTTTTGAAGAAATCCTCTCATGCTTCACTTATACCTATTTGAGAGATGAAATCTTTATGCTCATGTGCTTCACTTAAATTTGTTTGAGCTTGCCAAAAAGCAATGGCAATATATAAAACTAGTCCCAAAGTGATAGATATCCAAGGAGGATATAATAAAAACTTTCATGAAGATCATTGGACAAATTAAACTTGATTCCTTGTAATAGTTTTGAAACATGATGATAGTAATATGTGAGTCATGTTAATGAGTAATTATGCTTAGTAGGAATATTGGTGTTAAGGTTTGTGATTCCCTATGCATGCACGAAAGTCAATAGGTATGCAATGAAGTTACATCCTACTTGTGGTGCATTATTCGGTGTTAGTTATGTTCAATGCTCACTTATGTGATTTTTCGTTTCTTGGTTTGGTTGCTTCCCAATCTATTTGCTAGCCTTCATTTCTACTAAGTAGAAATACTACTTGTGCATCCAAAATCCTTAAACCAAGTTTTGCCTTATGAGTCCACCATACCTACCTATATGTGGTATTTCTATGCCGTTCCAAGCAAATTTGTATGTGCCATCTCTAAATTTTCAAAATAAATTTTCTCTTTTGTGTGCTCGTACCGCTCATGAAATGGTGGGGAGTGTCCAATATTTTTCCATGCTAGATGTGTTATTCTCAAGATGAGTGTTTATTCACTTGTCATTGCACGAGAGTGCGGCGGTAATAGGGATGTCCATTCCCGAAATGAAAAAGAAACAATAATATTTACTTTATGTTGTCAAATAATAAATTCCTTGGAAAGTGTTGGTATGGAAGGCAACCGTGGATACGGCCCGCCATGGAAAGTGAAAGTTTGGTGGAAAAAGGAATAAACTTTATTTTCTGTTTGGGAACCGCTTATGATATATCTAGCATGGAAAGTATTGTGAGCTGCTTTGTCATTTTTGTTGACAAGAAAAGCATGCCACCCAAAATATTTCCTCTCTCAATTTAAAACTTCGAGCTCTGGCACCTCTACAAATCCCTACTTCCCTCTACGAAGGTCCTATCTATTTACTTTATGCAATTTTTATTTTTGCTTTGAGTCTCCATCTTCTCTTATAAGCACCAACTAGGGGGCACTATGATAGTACTTGAGCATTGGGCATAGATAATATTTGAGTGTGTGTCATGAATGGATCAATGATTGAGAATGATGGGCTAGGGATAACTTTCTTTAGTGTTGATATTTTGAAAGGCATGGTTGCTTGTTGACATGCTTGAGTATTGAAGTCATTATGTTAAAAGTAGACCATTCCTTTGAATCGTTTACAAGTCCAAATGTCCATGCTATACAAAGAAGAAAAGAATATGATGAACATGTTAGGCAGCATTCCACACCAAAAATTCTGTTTTTATCATTTACCTACTCGAGGACGAGTAGGAATTAAGCTTGGGGATGCTGATACGTCTCCAACGTATCTATAATTTTTGCTTGTTCCATGCTGTTATATTATCATTCTTGGATGTTTTAGAATCAATTTATTACAACTTTATATCATTTTTTGGGATTAACCTATTGACATAGTGCCAAAGTGCCAGTTGATGTTTTTGCTTGTTTTTTACTTCGCAGAAAATCAGTACCAGACGGAGATAAAACGCTGTGGAAATTTTTGTGGATTTTTTCCAGACCAGAAGAGACCAGATGGGCCAAAGAATACCAGAAGAGGGGGGCCAGGGCGGCCATCACCCACAAGGGCGCGCCACAGGCCTCCTGGCGCGCTCTGGTGGGTGCTAGGCCCCTCTGGCACCCCCTCAACCGACTATCATGCCTATAAATTCCCAGAAAATCCAAAAACCCTAAAGGAGTCGACGAAATACAATTCCAGCCGCCGCAAGTTCCAGAACCTCGAGATCCAATCTAAACACCATGACGGAGGGGTTCATCTTCCTCATAGGTGCCTCTCTGATGATGCGTGAGTAGTCCACCATAGACCTTCGGGTCCGTAGGTAGTAGCTAGATGGCTTCCTCTCTCTCTTATGATTCTCAATACAATGGTCTCTTGGAGATCTATTTGATGTAAACTTTTGCGGTGTGTTTGTTGGGATCCGATGAATTTTGAGTTCATGATCAGTTTCTATCCATGAATATTATTTGAGTCTTCTTTGATCTCCTATATGCATGATTGCTTATAGCATTGTATTTCTTCTTCAAATCTTTGGTTTAGTTAGGCCGACTAGATCGATTTTTCTTGCCATGGGAAGAGGTGCTTTGTGATGGGTTCGATCTTGCGGTATTCTTTCCCAGTGATAGAAGGGGCAGCAAGACACGCATGTATCGTTGCTATTAAGGATTACAAGATGGGGTCTATTCCTACATGAATAGATCTTGTCTACATCATGTCATTGTTCTTATTGCATTACTCCGTTTTTCCATGAACTTAATACACTAGTTGCATGCTGGATAGCGGTCGATGTGTAGAGTAATAGAGGTAGATGCAGGCAGGAGTCGGTCTATCTATCTTGGACGTGATGCCTATATAATGATCATCGCCTTGGATATCGTCATGACTATTCGATTTTCTATCAATTGCCCAACAGTAATTTGTTCACCCACCGTGCGCTATACTCATGAGAGAAGCCACTAGTGAACCCTACGGCCCCGGGGTCTACTTTTCCTATCATATTGCTTTCCGATCTACGTTTTTGCAATCTTTGTTTTCAGATCTACAAAACCAAAAACCCAAAAATACCTTGCTGCATATTTACTCTTTTTATTTGCGTTCTTGAGAGATCTATCTCTCCTATATATCACTCCCTAATCTATCTATTTCCCGTAGATAGATTGACAACCTCTCTTTCACATCGGGTTGCAAGTATTTGTTGTTTGTGTGCAGGTGCTGCTTATTGGGTGGTGGTTATCCTCCTACTGATTCGATAACCTTGGTTTCATAACTGAGGGAAATACTTACCGTCGCTGTGCTGGATCATCCCTTCCTCTTTGGGGAAATACCGACGCAGTCCAAGCCACGTCAAGAACCAAGAAAGATGATGATGCCAAGAATGCAATGGTTTGATCTCTCAACGAACGATACGATCAAGCTACTCACTTGAGAGCCCCCCTTGATAGTACGGCTATCGATCCTATAACCCGGTCTCCCAACTACCACCATGAGACCGGTAAATTAGAAAACCCTATCAAGGTCAAACCTATACCTTGCACATAGTCCACTTGAGCTAGATGATGACGATCTTGACTTCCTCAAGATGGATGATATGTCTCCAACGTATCTATAATTTTTTATTGTTCCATGTTGTTATATTATCATTCTTGAATGTTTTATAATCATTTTATAGCAACTTTATATCATTTTTTGGGACTAACCTATTGACATAGAGCCCAGTGCCAGTTGTTGTTTTGTGCCGGCTTTTTACTTCGCAGAATATCAGTACCAAATGGAGTGCAATTGCTACGAAACTTTTTGGAGATTTTTTGTGTGGACCAGAAGACAACTTGTGAGCCAAGGAAGCACCTAGGGGAGGCCCATGGGGCCCACAAGACACCAGGGCGCGCCAGAGGCCCCTGGCGCACCCTGATGGATTGTGGGGCCCATAGGGGTCTCCTCCACCACCTCTCAGCTCTATAAATACCCAGAAATTCTAGAAATCCTAGGGGAGTCAACGAAATACACTTCCAACCGCCACAAGTTTCAAAACCACGAGATCCAATCTAGCACCATCACGGAGGGGTTCATCATCCTCATTGGTGCCTCTCCGATGATGCGTGAGTAGTCCACCATAGACCTACGGGTCCGTAGGCAGTAGCTAGATGACTTTCTCTCTCTCTCTCTTTTGATTCTCAATACAATGGTCTCTTGGAGATCTATTTGATGTAATGACTTTTTGCGGTGTATTTGTTGGGATCTGATGAAGTTTGAGTTCATGATCAGTTTCTATCCATGAATATTATTTGAGTCTTCTTTGATCTCTTATATGCATGGTTATTTATAGCCTCGTATTTCTTCTTTGAATCTTTGGTTTAGTTAGGCCAACTAGATCGATTTTTCTTGCCATGGGAAGATGTGCTTTGTGATGGGTTTGATCTTGCATTGTCCTCTCCCAGTGAAAGAAGGGGCAGCGAGGCACGCATGTATTGTTGCTATCAAGGATAACAAGATGGGGTATATTCCTACATGAATAGATCTTGTCTACATCATGTCATCGTTCTTATTGCATTACTCCATTTCTCCATGAACTTTATACACTAGATGCATGCTGGATAGCGGTCGATGTACGGAGTAATAGTAGTAGATGCAGAATTGTTTCGGTCTACTAATCTTGGACGTGATGCCTATATATTGATCATCGCCTTGGATATCGTCATGATTATTTGATCTTCTATCAATTTCCCAACAATAATTTGTGTACCCACCGTGTGCTATACTCATGAGAGAAGCCACTAGTGAAATCTACGATCCCCGGGTCTATCCTTTTAATATTTTGCTTTCTGATCTATCGTTTTCCGCATTTGTTTTTAGATCGATTATTCCAAAAACCCAAAAATACCTTGCTGCACTTTTTGTTTGCGTCTTCTATTTTGTGCTCTTGTGCGATCTATTTATCCAATCTCATACAAACTAATCTATCTTTTTACCGTGGAGAGATTGACAACCTATCTTACGCGTCGGGGTGCAAGTATTTGTTCGTTGTGTGCAGGTACCGTTTACATAGTGTTGCTTGGTTCTCCTACTGGTTCGACAACCTTGGTTTCATAATTGAGGGAAATACTTACCGTAGTTGTGCTACATCATCCCTTCCTCTTTGGGGAAATACTGACGCGGTCTCAAGCCACGTCAAAGGAATTTCTAGTGACGTTGCCGAGGAGACATCATCAACATCTATCAGGTTCCTAATCACAAATCTCATCTCCTTACAATTTACATTATTTGCCATTTGCCTCTCATTTTCCTCTCCCCCGCTTCACAAAAATTTGTTGTTTTATTCGTCCTCTTCTTTCTTTTCCTTTTTCTTGTCAGATCTCTTGTCTGCTTACCTTGTTGCTATGACTAGCACCGCTACCCCCCCTTTGTCACCAGATTTTGAAGTTCTACACTTCAAACAAAAACAAGGGGAAAATCTGAAAGATGCTTGGTATAGGCCAATGGAATCATATGGAATTTGCAATCTAAAGGGGGGTACAAAGATTTTGCTTCGAAATTTTTACATAGGATTAGCTTTGCATCATAGACAACTCTTGGATTTTGCCGCTAAAGAGAACTTTATTGAGCTTGATGCCAATACCGCTTACGAAATTTTGGAGGGGATATTGGGAGTTCCTCCACCAAAAAAGGGGTTTTCTTTTACACAAGAAGGGGCTCAAATTTTAGATAAATTGAGTGATTTACATAAACATTTGGTCAAGTTGCAAAAATATAATGAACCTCTTAAACATATTAGTGGAAACCTCAATCGCATGAATACTTTGATCACTCTTTGCAATAAGCGTTTGGATATGTTAGATCTCAAGATGGTATCTTTCTCTGAAAATTTGGGGAAGCGTAAAGAGCCTCCCGTGTTTGAGAAATCCCTCACAAAGGTAGCAAAAACTAAAGATGAGAACGCTTGAATCTATGCATTATGCCTAGCTAGGGGCATAAAACGATAGCGCTTGTTGGGAGGCAACCCAATGAATAAAATTTATTTTTACCTTTTTCTTTCTGTTCTTGAGTGTTGACACAATTATGCTACTGTTATGTTTTTGTTTTTTATGTTTTAATTAGTGTTTTTGCCAAGTACAGCTTTGGGATAACTCACAAGATGAGTCGAAACGATGCTGAATCTGAAACAGAAACTTTGACTCCAGTGCAGGAATTTTAATTTTTTACTGGAGAGTCATAATGATATGAAAATTAAACACAGTGTTTCTATACAAATTATCTACGTTTTGCTAAAGTTTCAGAATTTTTAGAGTTACAGAAGTATGGTTAGAGTACAGATTACTACAGACTGTTCTGTTTTTGATAGATTCTGTTTTTTGTTGCATTGTGTGCTTGTTTGATGAATCTATGGTTTGTATTGGAGGGTATAAGCCATGGTAAAGATAGAATGCAGTAGATATAATGCAATAATAAAATATGTATGGGTTTGCAACAGTACTTAGAGTGGTGATTTGCTTTATTATACTAACGGATCTCACGAAGGTTTTGTTAAGTTTTATGTGATTGAAGTTTTCAAGTTTTGGGTGAGATCACGATGGATGAAGGAATAAGGAGTGAAAAGAGCCTAAGATTGGGGATGCTATGGCACCCCAAGATAATATCCAAGGAGAAACAAGCAACTAACCTTGGGGATGCCCCGAGTGGCATCCCCTCTTTCTTCTAACGACCATCGGTATTTTACTTGGAGCTATATTTTTATTCGTCACATATCATGAGTTTTGCTTGGAGCGTCTTGTATTATATGAGTCTTTACTTGATTTGCTTTTTAGTTTGTCACAAGTATCCTTGCTGGGGACGCCTATTTGAGAGAGCCAAAATTATGCTATGATTTGTTTGAATTGCTCTATATGCTTCACTTAATTTTTTTGAGCTATGGAATTGCTCTAGTGCTTCACTTATATCTTTTTGAGCATGGTGTGCTTTAATTTTTTTTAAGAAATACTCTCATGCTTCACTTAGATTAATTTGAGAGTTAGTAAATTTTGAAGAAATACTCTCATGCTTCACTTATATTATTTTGAGAGATGAAATTTTTATGCTCATGTTCTTTACTTAAATTTATTTGAGCCTGTCAAAAGCAATGGCAATATATGAAACTAGTCCCAAAGTGATAGATATTCAAGAGGGATATAATAAAAACTTTCATGAAGATCATTGGACAAATTAAGCTTGATTCCTTGTGATAGTTTTGAGACATGATGATAGTAATACGTGAGTCATGCTGGTGAGTAATTATGCTTTAGTAAGAATATCGATGTTAAGGTTTGTGATTCCCCATGCAAGCACGAAAGTCAATAGTTGTGCAATGAAATTACATCCTACTTATGGTGCATTATTCGGTGTTACTTATGCTTAATGCCCGTTTATGTGAATTTTCGTTTCTTGGATGGTTGCTTCTCAATCTATTTGCCAGCCTCCACTTGTACTAAGTAGAAATACTGCTTGTGCATAAAAAATCCTTAAACCCAGTTTTGCCATATGAGTCCACCATACCTACCTATATGCGGTATTTCTGTGCCGTTCTAAGCAAATTTGTATGTGCCATCTCTAATTTTCAAAATGAATTTCCTTTTTGTGTGCTCGTATCGCTCATGAAGCAGTAGGGGGTGTCCAATTTTTTTCCATGCTAGATGTGTTATTCTCAAGATGAGTGTTTATTCATTTGTCATTGCATGAGAGTACGGCGGTAATAGGGATGCCCAGTCTCGAAATGAAAAAGAAAATTACTTTATGTTGTCAAATAATAAATTCCTTGGAAAGTGTTGGCATGGAAGGCAACCGTGGATACGGCTAGCCATGGATTGTGAAAGAATGGTGGAAAAAGGAATAAAATTTATTTTCTGTTTGGGAACCGCCTATGATGTATCTAGCATGGAAAGTATTGAGAACTACTCGGTCGTTTTCGTTGACAGGAAAGGCATTCCACCCAAAATATTTTTCTCTCTCAATTTAAGCTTTGAGCTCTGGCACCTCTACAAATCCCTACTTGCCTCTGCGAAGGGCCAATCTATTTACTTTATGCAATTTTTATTTTTAATCTGAGTCTCCGTCTTCTCTTATAAAGCACCAACTAGGGGGCACTATGATCATACTTGTGCATTGGGTGTAGCTAATATTTGAGTGTGTTTCATGAATGGATCAATGATTGAGCATGATGTGCTAGGGATAACTTCCTTTAGTGTTGATATTTTGAAAGACATGGTTGCTTGTTGGTATGCTTGAGTATTAAAGTCTTCATGTCAAAACTAGACTATTGCTTTGAACCATCTAAAAGTCAAAATGTCCATGCTACAAAAGAAAAGAATATGTGATGAACATGTTAGGCAGCATTCCACATCAAAAATTCTGTTTTTATCATTTACCTACTCGAGGACGAGCAGGAATTAAGCTTGAGGATGCTGATACGTCTCCAACGTATCTATAATTTTTGATTGTTCTATGCTGTTATATTATCATTCTCGGATGTTTTACAATCATTTTATAGCAACTTTATATCATTTTTTGGGACTAACCTATTGACATAGTGCCCAGTGCCAGTTGCTGTTTTTTGCCGGCTTTTTACTTCGCAGAATATCAGTACCAAACGGAGTCCAATTGCCACGAAACTTTTTGGAGATTTTTTTGGACCATAAGACAACTTGTGAGCCAAGGAAGCGCCTAGGGGGAGGCCCATGGGGCCCACAAGACACCAGGGCGCGCCAGAGGCCCCTGGCGCGCCCTGATGGGTTGTGGGGCCCACGGGGGTCTCCTCCACCGCCTCTCAGCTTTATAAATACCCAGAAATTCCAGAAACCCTAGGGGAGTCGACGAAATACACTTCCAGCCGCCGCAAGTTCCAGAACCGCGAGATCCAATCTAACACCATCACGGAGGGGTTCATCATCCTCATTGGTGCCTCTCCGATGATGCGTGAGTAGTCCAACATAGTCCTACGGGTCCGTAGGCAGTAGCTAGATGGCTTTCTCTCTCTCTCTTTTGATTCTCAATACAATGGTCTCTTGGAGATCTATTTGATGTAATGACTTTTTGCGGTGTGTTGGTTGGGATCCGATGAACTTTGAGTTCATGATCAGTTTTTATCCATGAATATTATTTGAGTCTTCTTTGATCTCTTATATGCATGATTATTTATAGCCTCGTATTTCTTCTTCGAATCTTTGGTTTAGTTAGGCCAACTAGATCGATTTTTCTTGCCATGGGAAGATGTGCTTTGTGATGGGTTCGATCTTGCGTTGTCCTCTCCCAGTGACAAAAGGGGCAGCAAGGCACGCATGTATCGTTGCTATTAAGGATAAAAAGATGGGGTCTATTCCTACATGAATAGATCTTGTCTACATCATGTCATCGTTCTTATTGCATTACTCTGTTTCTCCATGAACTTAATACACTAGATGCATGCTGGATAGCGGTCGATGTGCGGAGTAATAGTAGTAGATGCAGAATCGTTTCGGTCTACTAATCTTGGACGTCATGCCTATATATTGATCATCGCCTTGGATATCGTCATGATTATTTGATCTTCTATCAATTGCCCAACAGTAATTTGTTTACCCACCGTGTGCTATACTCATGAGAGAAGCCACTGGTCAAATCTACGGCCCTCGGGTCTATCCTTTTAATATTTTGCTTTCCGATATATCTTTTTCCGCGTTTGTTTTCAGATCTATAATTCCAAAAACCCAAAAATACCTTGCTGCACTTTTTGTTTGCGTCTTCTATTTTTTGTTCTTGTGCGATCTATTTATCCAATCTCATACAAACTAATCTATCTTTTTACCGTGGAGAGATTGACAACCTCTCTTACGCGTCGGGTTGCAAGTATTTGTTCTTTGTGTGCATGTACTGTTTACATAGTGTTGCTTGGTTCTCCTACTGGTTCGATAACCTTGGTTTCATAACTGAGCGAAATACTTACCGTAGCCGTGCTGCAGCATCCCTTCCTCTTTGGGGAAATACCGACGTAGTCTCAAGCCATGTCAATGGACCACCTTTCTTGATTGTGTTGGCTCGATGAAGACTAGTTGATTGCTCCCCCATACTCCACTATGGGTGAGACACTCTTAGGAAAATCTTCACAAGTCCATTATCACCACAATGGACGGCAAGCTTCAAGCATGATCTCTTTGTGATGCTTCACTTGAACTTGCACACCGCAACCTTGATGACGATCACCACTTGATGTCATCCTACATGGGTTGTATGGGATCTTCCTCTTTATGCTAGCCAATGGAAATACACCTAACCCTACAAAGAACTCTCATGTAGACCACGGGTTAGTACCCAAAGCGTAATGGATAATGCTTACCATACCATGGGATCACTTGATCCCTCTTGGTACATCTTGTACGCTTTGTATGTTGATCAACTTGATTCACTCTTTGACTTAGTCTTGATCAACCTTGTATCTTATATTCTCTCTTCATAAAGATGATGTCTTGAAGGTAAACATGAATGCTCACAAGGTCTTCTTCTTCAAGACATGCTTGCAATAAGCTCAACTCTCACATGACCAATCTTTGGATAAAGCCTTGAATACCACCTTGGTCACCATATAAACTCATTGAAACCAATAGATGGACTTCAAGAAGTGACTATGGACAAATCCTTCTAATATAACTCAAGGCAACCATTAGTCCATAGGGATTGTCATCAATTACCAAAACCACACATGGATAAATGTGCTCTTACAACATGCTCCTTTACTCCAACTTCCTGATTTTAATAAGACTTTTGAGCTTGAATGTGATGCTAGTGGAATTGGATTAGGAGGTGTGTTATTACAAGATGGTAAACCTATTGCATACTTTTCTGAAAAATTGAGTGGGCCTAGTCTGAATTATTCTACTTATGATAAGGAATTATATGCTCTTGTTCGGACTTTGGAAACATGGCAACATTATTTATGGCCCAGAGAATTTGTTATACATTCTGATCATGAATCTTTGAAACATATTAAAAGTCAAGCAAAACTGAACTGTAGACATGCTAAATGGGTTGAATTCATTGAGACTTTTCCTTACGTCATTAAACACAAGACGGATAAAGAAAATGTTATTGCTGATGCTTTGTCTCACCGTTATACTATGCTTCACAACTTGACTTTAAAATATTTGGTTTGGAGACCATCAAAGATCAATGTTTGCATGATGTTGAGTTTAAAGATGTGTCAGCGAATTGTAAAGAAGGGAGAACATGGAACAAGTTCGTCATTAATGATGGATTTGTGTTTCGTGCTAACAAGCTATGCATTCCAGCTAGCTCCGTTCATCTTTTGTTGTTACATGAGGCGCATGGAGGAGGATTAATGGGACACTTTGGCATGAAGAAGACGGAGGACGTACAAGCTACACATTTTTTTTGGCCAAAGATGAGACGGGATGTTGAGCGTTTTCTTGCTCGCTGCACTATATGTCAAAAAGCTAAGTCACGACTCAATCCTCATGGTTTATATATGCATTTGCCTGTACCTAGTGTTCCTTGGGAGGATATATCTATGGACTTTGTTTTATGTTACCTCGAACAAAGAAGGGGAGGGATATCATATTTGTTGTCGTGGATATATTTTCAAAAATGGCACATTTTATACCAATGTCATAAAAGTGATGATGTTGCTAATGTTGTTGTTTTGTTCTTTCGTGAAATTGTCCGCTTGCATGGTGTGCCAAATACAATTGTTTCACATTGTGATGCTATTTTTTAGCACTTTTGGAGATGTTTATGGGCTAAGCTGGGGACTAAACCGCCTTTTAGTACTACATGTCACCCCCAAACTGATGGACAAGCTGAAGTAGTCAATAGATCATTGTCTATTATGCTTAGGGATGTTTTGAAGAATAACTTGAAAATGTGGGAAGAATGCTTGCCTCACAGTGATTTTGCTTATAATCTTTCATTGCATTCTACTACTAAGATGTGCCCTTTTGAAATTGTGTATGGTTTCATACCTCATGTGCCTATTGATTTGTTGCCTCTTCCATCTTCAGAGAAGGTAAATTTTGATGCTAAACAACATGCTGA
This sequence comes from Elymus sibiricus, assembly GCA_039707655.1. Lineage (NCBI taxonomy): Eukaryota > Viridiplantae > Streptophyta > Magnoliopsida > Poales > Poaceae > Elymus > Elymus sibiricus. The sequence continues at coordinate 199,312,554 of CM077663.1, read as the reverse complement.
ATTGATCTTAAAAATGCATGAGGTAACTATGGAAAATATTGAGCATATGAATGCTAAATACAAACTTGCTGGAGATAAGGGTAGAAAACATGTTGTCTTTGCATCTCGAGATCTTGTTGGTTGCATTTGTGTAAGGATAGATTTCCTGATTTACGCAAGTCAAAGCTAATGCCACGTGTTGATGGTCCTTTTAAGGTGTTAGAGAAAATAAATGATAATGCCTATAAACTTGAGTTGCTTGCACAGTTTGGGGGTAGTCCCACTTTTAACATTGCAGATTTGAAGCCTTATTTGGGTGAGGAAGATGAGCTTCTGTCGAGGACGACTTTATTTCAAGAAGGGGAGGATGATGAGGACATCAATACCACTGTTACACGCACAACCCCTGCTGCTATACATACTGGACCAATTACTAGAACTCACGCACGCCAATTAAATTACCAGGTACTTTCGTTTCTTGGAAACCCTTCCAATGTTCATGAACATATGTTGCCACGTAAATTAGTTAATGTTGTTTTACTTATGAGTGAAGGACCTAGCATGAACAAGAAGGATGGCCATTGGAGCGGGAACAAGCATGAAAAAGAAGGTGCGCGCGCGGAAGAGAACAATGAAGATTCCAGTGGTGATTTTCGCACTTTGAAGCCACCATAATGAGAGGATGAAGGCTTGGACGAAATATTCAAGACGCCACTTTACAAATTTCGTCCATAGGCTATTATAAGTGTTGCGCCACCTTATTTTTGGGCCAGGCCCATGTAATTTTGAAATACCACATTATAGGTTGTTTTTAGAGTCCGTATGTCTGGGGAAACTGAGTTAGGGTTGGTTTTGGACCCCTCCTCCAAGGGGTCATGAAATTCCCCTCTATTCCCCCATATATACATCCCTTAAGGCGTCGTTTAGACTTGGGTTTTTTTTAGATTAAAAGTTTGTCATAGCTGCAACTTCGCGTCCTTCGTTTGTGTTCTATGACCAGACTAAGACGTCACAGAATCCCACTTTCATCAATAAATATTTCCTCATTGTTCGCACACAAACACGTCACCGTGTACCCTCGACGCCGAGGGTGATGCACAACAACTCACGTCGAAGGAGACCCGTCCGGAAGCGCGGTACGCAAGCAGTCCGGCGGGCGATTTTGAGGACCCGAAACGCCACACACCCGGGAGGGACCCCGTTAGGGCGTGCGGCGGGTATGGGCTGCCCTAGGTCGACCTGGTCGCCCCTAGGGCCTCGTGGATCGCTGCCCTCCAAGCGAAGAACGAACGAAGAATGAGTAAGAAGAAGAACAAGGGAGAGGGATAAAGGTAAAGGTAAAATATGATAGATTGATTTGTCGATTGTGTGTTGTTCAATCGGCCGTCACCTCTCATCTATTTATGAGGCGGCCAGACTTCCCGTACAAGAAAAGGACTCCAAATCGCGTCCAGATCTTTCCACAATTAACCGAACTCGGATTTAGGTAAGTCTAAGACAGCAGTTCAGTTTTTGGCTCTCACATGCCGCAAACAACCTCAGATGAAGATGAGCCCAATGGAAAATTTAACCATTTCGACGAGGCGAACAACTTTTGTGTTGGGCATTATTTGATTCGAGGCCATTTTGTGGCCGAAACGCTCACACAAACCAAGCAATTGGCGGTGCTACATATCAGACATGTGTCTGATCGGGCGCGGCACTTTTTGCCTCCTGGTAGGACTGCACTCTGATGACTCTAAATTTTGCGTACGACCTTGGATTAAGATGATTTTTATATCAAAATCTATTGATTTGACGAGGCGGAGACAATCCATGTAGAACATTCTCTCATATGAGTCCGTCTTGAGCGCATAATTGGCCGAATAATACTATGAATACAAAATCTAAGTACTCTGAGCATAGTTTCGGCCCTTTAGATGAGATCGGATAGTGATGACCCAAACATCAAAGTTTCTCATTTTGACTATACGGAACTTTCTCATGTTGAGTACTTTTTCATTTGAGGTCATCTTAATTAAACTTTTGACCATGCCAAAATGTGGTGTCAACACATGCCCCCCTATTTTTCGGCGAAGCTTGCGTGCCGAAAAATAACTTGCACAGAGTTTGTTCTAAGGACGATGTCAACACTTCATCGGCCATTTTGCATATTCATAAGTATATATCATCCATCTATACTCTTAGGACGATAATTGTTATCGGCCATTAGCAGCAAAAGTGCAGCTAATCGATCGTATGATGATGTGGTAATACCCTTGCATGATGTAAGAACTTATATTGTATCCATGGATCGAAATAATCCCATGGAGGATAACCAATCATACCTAAGGATGAACACCATGGCATTGGCATCGGTGGCATAGCCGAAGAATATGGATAATATCTGGACCGAAGATTTTGATGGGGTGATGGAAACCTTTGGCTGAATTGTTTACTACTTTCATTCTTCCCCTTCTTCGCTTTTGTTGTACTTTTTGAAATTGAAGCTTGCACATCACTTTTGTTTTGATTGCCCCCTTTGGGAACCCATGACATGTTCTTTTTTCTCAGCTCTTGTGCACTAAGCTTTTGTAATTCCTTCTTTTGCCAATACGATAAGCCGAGTGGACGCCTCGACTGTGATTCTGTTTGAAGCAATGGCAATCTTTGTTTTACCTTTTGCACTCTCAACTTCTCACTTCAGATTCAACACTTGATTGACTTGCCTCATGGCCTTTAGCAGCCAATGTCAACACTTTAATTGTCTCTTTTTCATTTGAGATCAACTCTGAAGTGGCACTCTTACGACCATCTCTTTTGACGCGGTAGACTTGCTTGCACATCTCTTTCTTCTTCCTTGAGCCTCGAACTGATTCCTTATGATTGAAACGATCTTTAATATGTGATTTCTCAGATTTTGATATTCTTGGAGCTGCATAATGTTGGTGAGATGGTCTAAAATAAGATGGATAATGTGCCCTTGTATCATACCAATCCCATGATGTATATGGATCTACATGAGCACAGGGAGGCATCCACGGCATTGACATTGATGGCCCAATAAAGGATATGAATATGTTGCATTGAAATTTTCCCTTTGCCAATTCCAGTCCTTACATTTGCACCTTGGGGATGATCTTGATGCTTTTGAATTACTTAGCCGATAAGCACTCTTTTTCTCACTTATCTTCTGGTATTTTTCCAATAGCTGTGCGAAAGTGACTTTCGGCTTTTTACCTTTGTGCTTACCTCGGCCTTTGCTTTCTTTGGTTGTGCTTGCATCGATCTTTGGATTTTCTTGTTGCGCCCCAGTACTTGGCGTCTTCATTGTAACTTCAACTGAACTCCTGCCTTCAAGAATATTTTCATTGCGTTCTTGAACAACTTCTTTACTTGAAACCTTGATCCCATTATCCGTTGTTTTTACCTTCTCATGTTTGAATGGATCGGCTTGAAGCAGTCGATGCAAAAACCGTTTGCCATCAGGACCAATCAGAATAGACTGGCCATCTCTTGGTGTCTCAACAAATTTCAATCGTCCCTTACCAATGGCCGATTTAACTATTTGACGAAACATATTGCAATCCTCAAAATTATGTTTGAATGAATCATGTAACTTACAATACGTTCCTCCTTGGATTGATGACTTGACATGGTGATCAAGAATTCTAATATAATTATTTCTCAACAGCAAATGAAAGATTTGATCACACATGTTTGAATTGAAGGTATAATTTTCATTATCCGGCCGATCTTGGTGTGAGAACGGCTTTGGAATCAAGCAAACAAATGGTTTAGATCTGACATCTCCACATTTGGCTATAAATTTTTTTTTGCATTCTTTTTCTAATGTCATTGGATAAGATATTATATTAGCATCGGTTTTCTCAATAGAATTTAACCTTGGCTTTAAATTTTTGATACAAAAATAGTTAGAACATACATGTCTCAATTGAGACCATGTATAAGCCAAGTAAGAAATAAGTAAAGCTACCCAATTAGATATGAACTTTAGATAAAGCAATGGGGAAAGCTTTGGCTGCAATAATAAGTCAATATCGGTCTTTGTAAATGGCACAATGTGTTGACCGATATGCTCTATAACAGTTTTGTTGCTACCAAATAAATTACCCTTCTTCATTGGTCTTTCAAAATTAGTTATGAGAATTTTGCTAATAGATGCATCAACAATAAAGTTGTGACCAAATCAGAAAATAGGTAAATCACTTGCTAGACATACCTCTTCAAATATGTTGGGAGAACATGATTGTTGTGTGATATGAACAATAGCTTGCTCCACTTTTGGAAAACTCTCCAACACCTTGTCGTCTTCCTTTAACATAATAATTTCGGCACATGTATTTGATTCGGCCTTTTCAATAACCGAATTAACTTTGTTATCCGAATCACCACTCTTTCTTTCTTTTATTCGAAAGGCTGCTTGCTCTTATCTAAACTCAGCAAACATTGCAGCTAGACTATCTTTAAGCTTTTTTCGCCCAATTTCAGCTAGTCTTCGTCGGATTGCCCCTCAATACTTTCAGACGCTTTCGGCAATGATATGTTATCGAAATTCTGAAATTGTGGAGGGACAACATTATATGCTACGGTAGTAGGTGAAGGCATTTGTGCCGCTCCAGAAGTTTCACTTATTCGGCCTTGACAGTGAAGGTGTGGAGCCGAATTATGGACATCAACAGTTGCGTATGGTGCCAAAATGTTAGCGGCATGAGGTGTAGCATATATGTTTGAGGGTAATTGGCCAAATAACTAGTAGTAGCATGGCCAATTCCCTTATCCACCTGCATGTTTGGATTAACATACTGTGTTATCTGCCGATGAATAAAAAGTTGAAACACTTTGTTGCAACTATTGGAAGTTCCTACACGGGGTGTTTTAGCTTGATTAACCAAACTCATCATGTTGTTCATCGGCATATAGATTTGTGGGGTTACCGATGCATGGGAGTTGGGATACATATGTTGCATGTTGCTAAAATTTTATTACGTTGAAGTATGAAGATTATTCTGAATCGGCTGTTGCACATAACTAGATGCATGATTCCTAAAACTAGGGCTAGCCGATACATTATGGTCATTAAACAATTTAGCAACAACATATGCATTATTTGCATCTACATAAGTGAATTGGGTATCTCTACTCCTAAAGGAGCAGTCTGCGGTCGTGATGGTAGGTTTCCGTTTCGGGTTTATTTTTGTCATACCTCCCACCTTCGTCCGTTTTTGTGGCTTCCCTCCCACCTCCTACAAACCAGGCGCCTAAAAGCTACGTAACGAAGAAAAAAACGGGCAAAAAAAAGTTCGCTCGAGGCTCCCACCTACGTCGCGCTCGAGGCTCCCACCTTAGCCGCGAAGAAAAAATCGGACGTAAATAGACCGATCGGTGAACCAATATACATCATGAAAAAACGAAAGAAAAAGACCACGACGCTCCAGCCACGCCCCAGATCAAATCCATCTCGATCCCCAGATCGCTCGCCGCTGGAGGTCGGTGTCATGGTAGGTTCGTCCCACCTCCGTAACATTGGTTTATTTTCGTCCGGTTTTTTTTTCCGTCCCACCTCCCACCATCCCCTCTCATTGGTTTATTTTTGCCTCACCTCTCACATAAAGAAAAAAATCTAAACGGATCAGAACATTCCATGTAGGTGCAAGTTATTTAGTGATGTCTTTATATTAAAAAATCTTCACTTTCCAAAATATTATAGCGCCCTTTTTCGTCCGTGCATGTATTTACGTGAAAGAATCAACCAAGTTTAATTTCTAATAAATCTTTAAAGACCAAATCTGAATTAATTAACCTTACCATAAGTGACTCAATCACATTTCTTAATATTTCCATACATCACCAAATTATATTAATTAACATTCTGTTTCAGGTTTTTCAAATCCTCACTTTTCCAAAAGAAAACCATTCATTAACTCATTCAAATAAAATGACCACTTACCAAAACATTAACTATATTCAAAATTGGCCGGCCCATGGGCATAAAAAACAGTCCTCCCATTCTCTCCCGTACACACTGAAAAAGGGGAAAAGAGAAGGAAAGAAAAAGGAAACAACCGAGAAAAGGAAACACATGCACGGACATCAATCCCCTTCCTCCCTCCCCTTCTCTTTCCTTTCCCAGGATGTAGCCGCCGATCTTCTCCCCTGCTCTTGTTCTCCTTACAGAGGTGGTCATTGATATGGAACGACCATGGGAGGCCTCAGATCGCGGATCGTCTAGACCTCGCGGTCCTTCTCCAATGTGTCACTGCACAATCCAACGCCCTCCTCCTCCCAGTGCTGCACCCGCGCCATTGCAGGTTGTGTGCGAGCTGGCCACCATCCCCGAGGATCTTCAACAGGTTGTGTGCCGCTCCCAGACAACACAATTCGTGGAAGAGTTACAGAGAAGTGAGGCTTGGGAAGAACCGGTGCCGCGTTGTCGCCGATCTGCTGGAGGACACACACACCACCACCTTGCCATGGATCCACCATATCCGCTCCTACCCGTCGGCAACGAGATTTGGCCGGATCTGCACCAACGGCGTGCCATCTTCCACCGCCTGGACTCGGTCCACACCGGGCAGGGGTAACAGTTGGGCGTGCTTGCTTGCTGTTATGCTCGAGGTGGATAGGTCATGCCGTGAGCCCTCCTCCACGCCTGCGCGCCTCCCTTCCCCGGAGCTAGCTCACATGTCGCAGCTTCCTCTGATCTCGATCTCGCTCGTCGTCGAATCGCCGATGGTATGTGATGTCGCATTCTTACCTCAGCAAGTCAAAACTGAAGGCATCCACTTCTTGTGGTAAGAAACGTTCTCGTGTATTTTTAGATTCATTGATATTCAGTTGCTCTCTTCATATTATATTTTACCAGACATATTATATGGGTTAGGAACTGCTCTATATGGTTTTGAGGTGAAATGGAGTTTTTACCTCAACCCGTTTGGATTCCCTAGGTAGCGGAGAAAGAAGTAGCGAATTCTACACTTGCAAATATCTGCCCATCTGAACATGAGCTTGGGTTACTTGAAATCTTAAAAAATGGCGTCTACTCATGAGTTTGCGTTAGTTTTACTGAATGCCCATGAAAGAATTGAACAGTTTACTTCATTTGATCATACAGTGTGGACAGCTAGCTGACTGCAATTCAGATGGAACACAAGTAGTTCTGGGTGAGTTAGCTGACTGAACTTTAATTTAGGCCACCCAAAGTTCCCATGTTACATAGAGTAATGAATTTGTCTTTAAAAAAATCCTTTTCGCAGTACCATCATGTATTTAAAAGTAACATCGTCAAGTTTGATGCATTCAGAATCTTGATAATCTTTATATTGTATATTGACATGGGCAGATTATTTTATAAGAAATTTTTACATCGAAACCGATTACAGTTAGATAGACAAATTAGCTCGCTATGAAGGAGTTCCAAGGCAAGTTTGGTGCCGATGTTTTGGTTGAAAGGCATAGGTTTATTTCACCCTATGTGTGACTAGGTCTGTTGCATTCACCTTAATGAATGTTATAATCACTTAACCAGGTACATGCTTCAGGATGGATGAACTGGAATCAAGTTACAGGTGCATATTACTCAACATGTATTGAACTTTTAAACGCTCTTTGTTCCCCCATATATTTATACGCCATTGTTAACTTGGATCTCTTGCAAAAACTGAAAGTTTCTTGTACTATTGATTTGTGGTTGGGAATTCTTTTTTGGTGAAGAAGCTGAAATATATTGTCATGGTAGTATCTCGAATAGCATTGAGGATTTAAAAGTTTAACTGTATCATATTTTGTAGGCACTGTAACTACCCTTCTAGGCGTGTATATGAATGGTATTCTATGCAGAATTTGTTTGCTCATCTGCAAGGAATACTTACTGCATTATAAGACAAAGTTTATTATATACAAGTAAGAATTTCTGATGATTCGTACAAAAGGTGTACACAATTCTCATGTCTGGCATTATAGGCAGTAGTAGAGCTACACAAAATTCTGTGGTGGGCCAGGAGAGCTATGCCAATGGATACATCACAAATTCTGCACTTAATACCCAATTATACCCTCACTATTAACCGTATTCATGTTGGGTTGGGCGGCCCATGGCTTGCTTTAGCCCCAACATAGCTCCGACAGTGATTGTAGCCACCTCGTGATTCTTTTTTAAAGTGAAGAATTTGTCATCTATACTTGGTGAAGTTTAACTGTATCACCACATTTTGTAGGCATTGTAACTACCCTTCTAGGCGTGTATATCGATGGTATTCTATGCAGAATTTGTTTGCTCGTCTACATGAATACTTACTGCATTATAAGACAAAGTTTATTATATATAGGGAAGAGTTTACTGATGATTCACATTGTCATTCTTAGATACAAAAATATTGTCATACTTAGATACAAAAATAAAGGTGTACACAATTCAAACACTCATGTCTGGCATTGTAGGCAGTGGCGGAGCTACACAAAATTCCTTGGGCGGCCAGGAGAGCTATGCCAAAGGATACATCACAAATTCTGCTCTGAATACCCAATTATACCCGCACTATTAACTGCATTGAACCTGGTTTGGGCGGGCCATGGCTTGCTTTTGCCTGAACATAGCTCCGACGGTGATTGTAGGCACCTCTTGATTCTTTTTAAGGTGAAGAATTTGTCATCCATACTTGGTGATTCTTTTTAAATTATGCTAGACTTGCATCCTTCTATCAACAGTTTAGAAATTTGGTTCATTTATTTTTTTATTCAGTTACCCACATAAGTATAGGTTGTGGAGGATGGCATATGATTTCTTTAATTATGGCTCAGGTATCATTCACTTTGCCAAAGATAGGCCGGTGAGATATCTAGCACTTTAATACAACGTGATGTGGTTACACTTTACTAACTCTGATCCTTTACTCTTAATGTGGTTGTTGTATCATTTCTGAAACTTTGTAATTTGCGGTTGAAACTGTAACGATCTGTTGACACAAGGCTGGAAAAAGAGTGTGGAACTGATAAAAAACTTTTTTTCTTTAGATAGTGACTTCCTCGGTAGTTTCCTGCAGGTATTTAACCAGGGTTTTTCTTCGAGATGTACAACCGGCAATCTTAGATCAATACTTCTGCTCAGAATATCTAAATGGGTTAGCAAAATTTCTTTGCAAGCTCGTACATAAGATTAAGAGTATGCCTGGTACTATGAGATATTGTTGTGTTAAATGACCTAAATCTTGCTTTATACTCCCTCCGTCCCAAAATAAGTGTCTTAACTTTGTACTAGCTATAGTACAAAGTTGTACTAAGCTTAAGACACTTATTTTCGGATGGAGGGAGTATATCATAATCAGATACGATGTTTGACCAAGCCTGAAGAATTATGCAACAGAAAAGGTTGTGCCAGCAAGCAAAGTTATGTGAGTGCTTTCTATGATCTAAGTAGTCGTCGAATTATGATCTATCAATTATTTTTGTGTATTTTCAGTTTGTAAGAAATCAAAGTAGAAGTCAAACATTGTACGAGCTTCGACAAGTGGAACCTGCCTTCAAAGGTGGTGGAGGTGTGGTGGTGCTGGTGGGGGCCTGCAATGGGGGTGAGAACACTTCATGGGTAAACCTTGTCCGAGGCCCTAAGACGACGCAAGCATGGATTCCACAGTTAATTGCATCTTCAACCTCAGGAAGATTAGTGGTATTTGGCTATGTTAGAGGATTAGTGACAGAGGAAGAAGTGATTAGGATAATAGAAACTGTTAGGGTATTTTTCTTTGTATATGTGATTTTAGTCCTAAGGTATGAGGATTCGTATGAGTGGAACTATCGCCTCTCATGCAATGATAAAAAAGAAAATGTAAAAAATGAGAAGACTTTGTGATTTTTTATGTATATCATTGCAAAGTTGTTTGGGGAAATTGATGATTTTTTTATAACTTTTGAGGATCAAGTGGATGACCAATGTTGTAGGGCATTCAAAGTTAAGGATGATCGGAATGCCTATGACAATTTGGTGAACTTTGAGAAAACATATGCAAGTTTGGAGTTGGGTGGCAATGTAGAGTCGAAGCCAAGCAGCTTGTGATAAAATCATTTGTTAGTCCATGGGTTAGGGATGATGCAACTGACTATGGCAATTTGGCAGTCTGGGAAACACGATGTGGATTTGCTCCAGGGTGACAACATAGCGAAGCAATAATGCAATGACTGATGAGCTGAAGTTGAGGGGCTCATGATAGATGTATTTGCTGGCCCGTGGCAACGCACGGGCATTGAACTAGTTCATATTACCTTTGTAGTTTGCAAACCCTAGATGACGATCTCTTCGTAGCAAGAACGGGCTTGACACCGTTGAAAGCTTCGTCCCCAGTGGAGTCGCCAAAAAGTGTGTTCGCACACGAACACGTCACCGTGTACCCTCGACGCCGGGGGTGATGCACCACAGCTCACGTCGAAGGAGACCCGTGCGAAAGCACGGTACGCAAGCAATCCGACGGGCGCTTTTGAGGACCCGAAACCACACACGCCCGGGAGGGACCCCGTCAGGGCATGCGGCAGCTTTGGGCTGCCCTAGGTCGACCTGGTCGCCCCTAGGGCCTCGTGGATCGCTGTCCTCCAAGCGAAGAACGAACGAAGAATGAGTAAGAAGAAGAACAAGGGAGAGGGATAAAGGTAAAGGTAAAATATGATAGATTGATTTGTCGATTGTGTGTTGTTCAATCGGCCGTCACCTCTCATCTATTTATGAGGCGGCCGGATTTTCTGTACAAGAAAAGGACTCCAAATCGCGTCCAGATCTTTCCACAATTAACCGAACTCGGATTTAGGTAAGTCTAAGACAGCAGTTCGGTTTTTGGCTCTCACATGCCGCAAACAACCTCGGATGAAGATGAGCCCCATAGAAAATTTAACCGTCTCGACGAGCTCATCGCTGCCGCTGTGGCTGCGGCCACCACCGGCTCATCGCCCCTTCGTCACCCACTTCCGGACTCGCTGCGCATGTCCACCACGCTGGCAGCGCACGTCTTCTAGCGGCACCACCCTCAAACCTCCCGTTTGTCCTACTCTACGGGCTTCGGTTCATCGGAGGTGAGCGTGGTCGCGCCTGCCACACCAACGCCCATGGGCATCGATCTCAACGTGATACCTGTGGGCGGTGGATCGTCCTCCGGGGGTGTGCGCAAATGGCATCGCGAGCTCCCAGCCGACGCCATGGGGAACGCCCGCAACCTGTTTGACAAAATGCCGGCTGCGGAAGACGAGGCCAACCGCCTGTTCATGGAGAGCCTCATCTACGAAGGTGGTGGCGGTGGCGCTCCCTTCGATCCCTATGAGACACAAAGCCAAGATGTGCGCATCCCCCTTCATGGCCGGGCACGATGGCATGGGGTACTCGTTTGGTGATGACAATGGAGGCATGGCCGACCCCGACCCCCTCATGGAGGACCAACTCGGCTTGGGCATCTCTTTCCCTCTAGATCACGAGTTCCCGGAAGACTATGGCCTAGACGAAGAGGATGATGAAGTGGACATCGATGGAGAGCCATTGTTCGAGGAAGAGCTCCCCGCCCAAGCCAATGCAAAGAAGAAGCGGAAGAGCAAGCGGACCAAAGCATACACACATGATGAGGACAAACTCCTTTGTGAATGTTGGAGAGACATTGGCCAAGACCCCAAGATAGGCTCCGAGCAAAAGGCTTCGACATTTTGGCAAAGAGTGCACCGCGAGTTCCACGAGCGCAAGAAGTTTAAACCATACCAAATGGAGAGCAAGCGTGGGTGGGTCTCGCTCGGTAAGCGTTAGAGGGTGTTACAACAAGAGTGCAACAAGTTTTGTTCCACTCTTGAGAGCATCGAGACCCGTCCCGTGAGTGGCATCGGCATGAAAGACATGGTATGCCGACGTGCTTGCTTATTTTGATTGTCCCGTAGCTTGCTCGTCCATAATGTTGCTTCTCCATTTGTAGGTCTTCCAAGCTTTGGAAGCATTCGAGGTCCATTATGAGGGCAAGTCTTTCAACCTCACTCATTGTTGGATGATCATTAATGGAGAGGAGAAGTTCAAAGAGCAATACGCTGCCATCAAGGCGCGTGAGGGGGGGGGGAGCAGCCGTTGAAGAGCATGGTGAGGGGGAGAAGCCGCGGCCGCGGGGGAAGATCAACTCTAAGAAAGAGAACAAGCGTGAGGCGGCATCCCTTGCCTTGGAAGCTACTTTGCAAGGCGTGATCGCCAACAAGGATTCAAGAGAGGAGAAGCACCGACAAGACAAGGAGGAGCAAATTAGGGCCTTCATGGACATACAAAATAAGAAGCCCGCGTTGGAGACGGAGAAGCAAGCGAAGATGCTAGAGATCGAGACCACCAAAGCAGCCACCAGAGCAAGAGAAGTCCGACTCGCTTGCATGACGAAGGGGGTCAAGATCAGGAAGGTGGACTTGAGCACGGTCTCTCTGAGGAAGAGGTCTTGGTTCGAGAAGATGCAGGCCGACACGCTCAACCTCGATGACGAGTGATCCATGGCACGGTGTGCGGGCATGACCACGTTCGAGATGGCGTGGTCGAACTATAGTCTCATTTCGTGTGCTGTCATGTGTGCCGGCTGCTGGCAAGTGCGCCCAACATGAAAACTACATATTTCTTTCTGTAGGCTGGCATATCGTCGACGTGAACTCTTGGTGCTAGCATGGTAGCTGACATGATATGTGGCCGCAGACCTTTTTTCTTTACCTTACTAATAAAGAAAGGAGTGCTTCTGCCCGTCCGTCATCAAAATTGCCCCTAAAATTATAAAATATTACCCACCAATGCCACTTATAAATCATAAAAAAACGTTTTATACAGAGAAATCCGGCCTATGTAGAAACCTTTTATATTGTGCCTGTGCCCTAGGAGAAGGCACATGTCGCCAGTTTGGGCCGGCCCATGTATATGCGACCTGTTTATTATTTTTTCTTTCTATTCTGTCATTGTTTTTTTATTTTAAATAATTTGAGAATTTTAAAAAGTTTAGAAAATTTAAAAATAAGAATTATGAAATAAAATATTTAATAATTCATAAATCTTTGTGGTTTGAGAAAATGTTTGTTGTGTTTAAAAAATGTTCGGAAGTTCTAAAAAAATGTTCCGAAAATTAAAAAACGATCATGCGTTTTTTAAAAAGTTTATGTATTAAAAAATGTTAAAGAAATTGTTTTTTTCTGCCAATTCACAAAATATTCATGAATTGAAAAATATCCTAAAATTTCGAAAACTGTTAATACATTAAAAAATATAGTTTATTGATTCATAAAATATACGCAGATTCAAACAATATCATGTAGTTCAAAAAATGTTCATCAATTTCGAAAATTGTTCCACCACATCCCAAAAACTTGTTCGTCGATTCTGGAAATGTTCGCCGTTTCAAAGAAAATGTTTAAAAAAATATTCACATTAAAAAAACGTTTGCAAATAGTATAAATTTTCATGAATTCAAAAAATGTTCATCATTTTAGAAAAAGATCAGGAATTTGAAAAATGTTCACGATTTCAAATATATTCAGGAGTTTAAAAAATGTTCATGATTTTCAAAAATTATTCACGATTTCACGAAAATGAGAGTGCTATTGTATTTTGATGATGCAGTAAAATGTGTTCGCTGCCATTCGAGAATATGATTTTTTCTTCCGTTGCAACGCACGGACCATTTTGCTATGTATACTTATTAATAAAGAAAATAAGTATTCTTGGTCCGTCATACTATTTTGCGGAAAACTTCGCAGATTTTTCTGATGAACCCGCATTTCAATTTTAAGTCAGATTTTTTACTTTTGCAGGAAACCCCCTTGTGTTTGGGATAATCAACCCGCAATACATATCAAATGATTTTTAAAAATTTCATATCTTTTAAACCCTAACTCCAACTTTAACATGCTATATATGAAATTTGATTAAAAAATGTGTAAAATCTGAATATGGTGTTATTTTACCTATTAATCATTTAAAAAAAATTCTATTTAGGATGCAACCTTAACTAATAGCGCGTGATCCATCTTTTTTGCATACCGGTAACGATCTGGATTGGTAATGAACACCTCATCAAAACCAAGGTTGGAAACGGGAAAAATCATCTATAAGAATGCATGCACGTCTCGCCAAAACCTCCTAAAAAATACAGATTTCTCATCTTATACCGAGAAATAGACACCTTAAGATTGACAACATTCAAACGCATTTAGATTGTGTGAGCACTGAGGCTACCGTCAGCAAGGGTGGGAGGGAGGATAAAGTGCAACATGAATGGGATGCCATGTGTTAAATAAAAGGACATGGACCTACTGGGTCTTGATTCATGGTTATTGTGTCACAGGAGTGTGGTGTTTTTTTTTTCTCCCGTTACAACGCACTGGCTCTTTTGCTAGTACATTAAAAAATATTCGTGGACGAAAAATTGATCACTTTGTTGGACGCAGGTCGATCCATTTACAAAAGAGAACGGACGAGCCGACCCAAATGAACAAAATACGGACTTGCAGGAGTTGCTATTGATTATTTTGGAACGGAGGGAGCAGAGGAGCCAAATAAAACAGAGTCGAACGTGACCGCCACGGCGCCACCTCCGCACCGGCAAGACTCGACCTAAAACCCTAAACCCAGCGCCCCCATATATACACACGCACACAGAAATTGACGACTCCCCTTCTCCCCAACCGCCGTTGCCGGTGTCGCTGCCGCCCGACATGTCGCTCGACCGGAGCTTCTCCACCGCCGCCGCCCTCTCGCGCCTCCTCGCTCGCTGCCCCGCGCTCGTCGCCGACCCGTGCCTCCTCGCCCTCGCGTCTGCGCCCGCCGCACCTACCTACGACGACGTCGCCGCCGCGCTCGCCGAGCCGCTCCTCCACCCACGCTACACCATCCCCATCATCGGCTGCTTCCGCCCGCTCGCGCCCGCACTCCTCGACCATGCCTCCGAGCTCCTCCGCACCGCTGCGCCCGTCCTCCTCGCTGACAGTGCCGCCAGCCAGGAGGAGGAGGTCGGGGAGGGGGATACCCGCGTCGTTGAGTTCTACCTCTCCAGGGGAAGGGGCTTGCGGCTGCACGAGCTCGCGTGCCTCGCGCTCTCCCGGGCCCTCGACCTTGCCCCCTACTTGATTCGGTAAACTGGCTGTCGTTCCCCACGCCACTCTCGCATGATTAAATGTAATTTAAAGTTCGAGTGCTACAATCAACGCGTTTGCCTGTTTGCACATCTGTATTTCGGTACAAAAAATTGACTCGTCATGTAGTTCGTTATTACTCAAGTCACCGCAACACTAACCTTCTATTAGATACACACACCAAAATTTCCATGCCACTAGAAATGTTTGCACTCGTTTAATGGGTTGAGTCACACAGAAGATTTAGCTTTCAATGCTTCGTACTCTGTATAAACATCTCTGCTGTAGTCTAAGTTTTTTGACAACGAGTGGAATCCGGCAAATCGTTTTCAGTTTTGAGTTAGGCTCTGTATCAAATTGTCTTCAGTGTCGTGTTCATTTGAGTTAGATTCTGTCTTGGTTTATATCTTGTGGTAGAATATCCCATACAGTGTACTCTGGGACCAGGCCTATTTCAACACAAACGAACCCAATGACCTCCCATGTTCCTGGCGAGCGTTGCATTTCGTTTGACTTTACAGTTATCCAAAAGGTTAGGGGTTCGTTTGACTTTACAGTTATCCGAAAGGTTAGGGGTTCCCTCACA
This sequence comes from Elymus sibiricus, assembly GCA_039707655.1. Classification (NCBI taxonomy): domain Eukaryota; kingdom Viridiplantae; phylum Streptophyta; class Magnoliopsida; order Poales; family Poaceae; genus Elymus; species Elymus sibiricus. Next base: position 199,296,887 of record CM077663.1, on the reverse strand, counting down.
CAAAGTTCTGCATTGACAGTTAGAAAGCAAGTGAAGTGATGTGCCATTTGCTGAGGCTATCTACAATCCTGTTAAAAGGCAACTGCTAAACATTGAAGGGCCATGCAACTCAATTTGAAGATATTCACAGTTTGATAAATTATATTGGTGGTATCTCTTGCATTTATAAGGAAACAAAAATAGCTACCTTTGTGTCGTATGCTACTACATTAATGAGTAAATAATTTAGAAAGGAGGTTGGTGGCACTGGTTTGAAGGAAGAATGACCCTTTAAAGAGGGTGCTTGCTAAGGTAAAGAGGAACTAAATTAGGAAGAGGCAGTCAAGACTAATTCATCTAATTTTCTTAATTGTAACAGGACAAATCCTCTCTTAGTTATCTCCAATAGCTAATGCAATGGTATCCAAATAATTAATACATCTAACCTCATGTCTCAGCTAACAATAACAATGTGTTCATTTCGATCTGCCTGTTGGATGATTTTCGATTGACGAGGATCATTGTATATGGTATGTCCATGCTGTTCTCAGAGTTGAATGTGCGTGAAAGTTTGCTGCTTCCTTTTGTGTTGCTCTCTGTGTGTCCTGGTTATTTCCTTTAGCAACGGCCCTTGGTATTCACAACAATTAACCTAGATTTATGTATGATTCGATGATTTGCATGCGGAATTTACCCTGAAGGATTTCCGGTAAATCTGCTGTCTATGTTTGGCTAGTTAAACTTCATTCAGTGCTGTTGCCCCATCCTGCCATGAGCCCATCTTATCTAAGCTTGGAAAGTTACATGGACAAAGGTCTTCATGAAATCCCATTTCTTCCAAATATATCATTCACAAACCATGATCAGAATCTCCTCTGGTCAGAATTGAGGCAATACCACGTGTACCATCCATGCCTGTATATAGTGAGTATGGACAATAGTTCCTGCATTTGACAGTCTCTCTGGGTAGGTGTTTAATGGTGCACTTAAATCTTGGAATTACATATAGGAAGTCCATGTCACACAAAAAGAACTTGTGCTATGCGGATTTTATTAATTGTTTTATCTTGAGAAATCTGTAGAGCTACATGCCACTAGTCTCAAATAGGACCAAGAATTCAAGCATGCTTAGTAGAGTTTTTGTTCAAGTGCTCATACCCATGCACTGTAATTTTCAGGCAGGACTTAAAATCCATTTCAGTTTACAACCTTGGCTAACAGCGGATGTGCACATTATACTACATTTTCAGTTTACAGGGCCCTTGCATATTCTTAGATCATCAATTTTACTAAAGAAATATGTATTATATTGTACAAAAGAGTACCATTGAATTCGTATATGAAAGAAGTTTTTAATAATATACTTTTTGTGGCATATAAGTATAACTCACATTACTTTGGTCAAAATGATCTAGGAATACATGTGTGCGTGCCTTACAAACTAAAAAAGGAGGGAGTATGCTGTAGTATTTCACTTGCTGCTAGAGTTATTTCTTACATCCTAAGGACTAGTGATAAATTAGATTCAAAAGTAGCCTGCAGGGATTTACTGGTCTACTTCCCAGCAAATCACATATGCGCATCAGACAGAACCAATGGATTAGAATTCCCAAGACGTATTTGGTTTAGTGGTTTGATAAATTCTATGTTGGCTGCTGTTCACTTGATATAAATTTCATCTTCCACAGTTGCATTTACGATTTTATGCAACCCTGGCATGCAAGTGACAATGAGCTGCTCTTTGTCATATAATTAGCTAAAACTGTTATTTTTGCAGATACGTATTAAAATACTTCAAGTTTTCTCCACCGCCATTCCAAAGACTTCTTTGTGAAGGTTTTCCATCGCCTACTAAGGTATTAATTTTCATGCAGTAAATTTTAAGTCCATGTTTTTCTTTTTCTTTTTGATTAATGCAAAATATCTACCCTTTCATAAGCCGTAAACCTCACCACTTCATGTTTCTGGTCTTTCATCGCTGCGGTATCACATAATGTTAACATTATTTTGATGAATGCAGTGGCTCAGTGTGTTAAGGTGAGTTTAAAAAATGGCAAGATAGTGTTTCTAAAATATTTATACATTCTGTGGAGACATAATGGCATTTTTGTGCTGCATTTCTTTCTTTTCTTTTTGCACGTGGCAGTATTTAGCCTTTTTCTCTAGGTACATCTTGCGCAAAGTGTACTGCTAAAACCTTTATATATCCCAATTTGTCAGCGGTGACATGATTAATGTTGTTTGCTTTCAGGGATCACATCTGTTTCTTGATGCCACCCAAGTATCATATCGGTTTCTAGAATTGGAACCCAGGGTATTTTGTGAACAATGGGACTGGTCTTGCTTTTTGGATCTTGTGAATGGTACAGCTGATTATAGGCTAGCGGATGACTCACTTCAATTGGATTTAAGATGGTGTACAGTACAAATACTCATGGTGGTTCTTAATGGAAGTGATAAGGGCATTGAAAGTTTTGGTCTTGGGGCGGATGATGCATTTACATGTTTTCTGAGGTTCCTTTTCACACTGCCTTTTAACATTGTTTTCTTTTGATGCCGACTTCCATGTCTATATGAGACGCTTATTGATCTTGTAGATGGAAGGAGTTTTGCACGGACACTTCGTTAGAGAAAGCCTCTTTATATCTGCAGACCGAAGGAGGCAATTCTAACATTGATTTAACTTCTTTGGCTGATACTTTGTTGGATCGGTCAGAGGTTACAACGGGAAAGGAATATAACATTGCATGTAATATATGGTATGGACATTTCATCTAACTCTAATTGCTCTATGTCTTTGCTACATTCATCTTGCTTATACCATTTCTAAGTTATTTTTCTCTGTTAGTCCGTTTGTGCTCACTGCCACTATGCTCAAGAGTTATGAGGTAGCTCTGATGGCAGTTAGCCAGAGGTGGCCTGTACTTCTCTATGGTCCTGTTGGGGCAGGGAAAACTGCACTTATTAACGAGTTGGCACAGAATCGCGGGAATCGAGGTATATATCTGTAACCTGCAACTGGTATAATGTTTCGAAAGTCCGCTAGAAAGTTTTGTGCAAGTTCAAAACTACTCTGAAGGTTCTGTCCAATTGATTTTTTTCTATAGGGTTATGTACTTACATGTATAGAAGGTAGTGTGCACATGGAAACTGTTGCACACTCACCGGTAGGGAGTATGCATATGGAAACTGTTGCATACTCATCGGTTAAGCATTCTGTTGTCTGCTAGTTTCTGAATTGAAATTTGTTCATATACATGGTGGGCTTTTTATATTCCAGAAAAACATGTACAACCAGTATTCGGTTTTGTATATAACACAATTTATTTCACTGCTAATGTGTTGACATTGCACTTGACAATCAGAAAAAGACAGACAGGTTCGTTAGATAATTATATCATGAAAGTAGCCACTTAGTAATGTCGTATTCCAGCAACGGATAGGTGAACTCCCTGTTTTCTCAATAAGTACTTTAGTTAATCCAGACCCATGGTTTGCACTTTTCATAGAAAGTTCGAATGAGTTTTTTTTTCATTGTCATTTTGTCCAGTGGAAATTATATCTTCTCAACACTTTTGAAGCTCAACTAATCATGTCATCCCCGATGATACTGGCAATTCTCAATGCATATTTTTACTAAGTGCTTATTGCGGATTATGTTTGCAGTTATTTTTATCCACATGGACGAGCAAATGGATGGCAGGACATTAGTTGGGAGTTACATTTGCACTGAAACCCCCGGCGAATTCAAGTGGGCTCCTGGTTCTCTCACACAGGTCTGTACAGGAGCATTGCTTTCTCTTCATAATCTTCTAGGGGATTCTTACTTCTATGTTTATCTTTACCATCTTATGGGGTCAGGCCATTGTCAAAGGGTTTTGGATTGTGTTTGAAGACATCGACAAGGCACCCACGGATGTGCAGTCAATCTTACTACCTTTATTGGAAGGGTCAAGCTCCTTTTCAATTGGGCATGCAGAGGTGAAATTGCATTTTTCTTTTGATTGGATGACATAACTATAATGCAACTGTGCAAGAGATGTATTATTTCTGTTGTTAGAAGTGCCGAATACATCTTGCCTGGTGGGGCTTACCTTTTAAATTTCTAATGCAGGCAGTTGAAGTTGCTGAGAGTTTCCGTCTATTTGCTACTGTCACCACCTCAAAGCATGATTTTTCACATGCGCTGGAAGGTCTGTCCATTTGATTAAAAAAGTACTATTTATTATGTTACATCTTGCTTTACTACGCACTACAAAACATTTATGCTCATAGATGTGTACTTGAGATCATATAAACCAGATTCGTGATATAAACTATAGATTCAACTACATAGTGATAGCTGTACATTTCTACAACCCCACAACTTCTCATGTTTAATGAGAAAAGTACTGACCGTTTGTAATCTCACAATCGTTCAATGTTTAAATCTTGTCCACCAGGAAGATTAACCTATAGTGGTCTGTGGAGAAAAGTGATGCTGGGAGAGCCTAACCGTGAAGACATGGTTAATATAGTTAATGGATGCTACCCAAGCTTGGAGACCATCTCCTCTAAACTCATAGGTAGATGGAACTGTCTTGTCATTTCTTTGGTTGTATTGTGAATTGTGTAACTAACATATCTCCAATGTAGATACCTTTGAAAAGGCCAACTCTCTGGTATCTTACCAGTTTGGTGGGCTCAACTTAGCTGGAGGTTTTTCTGATGGCATTCTACACAGATTCTCATTAAGGTGCATACTTCTTGCTATTGCAGCGTATTCTTATTTTTCCATCGATAAGAACAAACTTCATAATCTCATTTTCAGGGACCTGCTCAAATGGTGCAAGAGAATAGTTGGTGTCGATGTTAACTTTGAGGGTGGGTTTGCACCTAGCGGTCGGCAATTCATCTATTATGAGGTAAGTTTTCTCTTCTTTCTAGTATATATTTTAATACCCTCCCTGTGGCCACCATGGCATCGTGGGAAGCCTGCAGTCAAATGTTACGAACTTTGCATTATCTAGATTAGTTGCTTGAAAACAACATGTTTTAGTTGGTCATGTCTATACTTCATATTATTATTACTAGAATTACTATGATGAAACTAGCTTGTTTGGGTTGCTGCATGCACATGATTGAAAGTATCTTTTGTTTACGACTGTTAGAATAATGCTTTTATGTGTGTAGCACCTTGACAACTGAACAGTAGTTATAGTTTTTCATTGTCAAATATGGATGTAATGATCACTTTCGACACAATACAAAACACTATACTGTTCTTGGAATTGAAGTTTGGTTCCATGATACAAGCCAATTGTTGGCAGCTAAACTGTGTTTACAGTTCTTTTATTTAATAATAACATTAATGGACTTACAATAGTGTTATCATCTTCCTAGTTGGAACTTCATCAGAAACAACTTCCCATGGGGATACCATGAGCTTTCCAGGCTTTCAGTAATCAGTGTCTTCTCTAAATCCAGGCTGCTGATATTTTTGCTGCTTCCTTATCATCTCCGGACAAAAGGCTATATGTAGCAAGAGAAATTGCTAGAATATTGGGTGTATTTCACCAGGCAGAAACCATGCATCCTACTGACAAGCCCATTATTCAGGCATGCATACTGATTTCTTATCTATAACACATATTTTATTTATTTGGCCGTGACAAAATTAATGTTTCCTAACACACAGGCTCAGCACACCGTCTTGCAAGTTGGCAGAGTTACTCTGCAGTGCATCGACAAACCAGTAATTAACACTGCTTTCTTTAGTACATACTACCTCCGTCAGGGTTTATTAGGCCCCCTTTTTTTCTGAGTCCAAGTTTGACCATCTATTTAACCAAAAATATATAAAATATAGGCTGCACAAAGTATATTGTTGGATTTGTATTTGAAAGAGGTTTTCTATGGTATAGTTTTATGAAATACACTTTACATTTTATTAGTTAAATTTATGGTCAAACTTTGGCTCAAAATGAAAGGGGGCCTAATAAACCCGGACGGAGGGAGTATTTTTTAAGCTTCTGATTGTTTGCTCACTCTGGGTTTAAAAAATATGCAGGCATTGATTCAGAAGGGGCCTTTTGCTGATATTCGCAGTGCACTAGAAGTTCTTGAGAGGGTTGCATGTTCAATAAAGTTCAATGAGCCTGTTCTTCTTGTTGGTGAAACCGGCACGGGAAAGACTACTCTCGTGCAAAATCTTGCTTCCTGGCTTAAACAGCCGTTGACTGTAGTGGTACGGACTAACCGAAACACACTTACCTTATGTTGAAAGCATTGCTTCTTTACTATTGCAAAACCGTTGATTATCAAATTTGTTACCCAGAAATTGGTTGTAGCTATGCTGTCACATAAGTTATAATACTGAAGAAAAGTTACAATCTTCACCAGTGGCCACCATGGAAGTTGGGCACCGCATGTTTTATGGAATGCCTAAATGGAACATGTATCAGTTTTACTGTTTGCAAATATTTGGGAGGGCAGAAGATCATCGGCTAATGGCATGAAAACTGTGTTTCCCATTTTTCCATGGCATAGAAAGTCCAAAATGTTTCTTTTTTGCAATTTATACTATCTAGCATGGTCACAGTTTTTGAGATCTATGGTGTCGTAATATTTTGGCTTGATATTTTTCAGAACTTAAGCCAGCAAAGTGATATATCTGATCTCCTCGGTGGATTTAAGCCTACAGATGCTCGGTCAATATGCTTTCCTCTTTATATGGAGTTCAAGGATCTATTCTGTCGAAATTTTCCTAAAACGGTGCGTCCATTCCTTGGTTCTCATGGTTTTGCCCCATACTAACTTGCTCAGTCTAGCTTGCAGTTAGCTTGGGATCTTATTGTTTCTAATATTCTAATAGATCATAAGTTAACTTATTTTTTTTACTTTATTCAACTTGAAAGCTGTATATATTTTCCTTCTGTGACTTGTTTTATTGGAAGGTTGGCTTAAGCTTGAGGGTGACGTGGACGATAACTTGCATTATTGACCAAGATTATCTTGTTCATAAGCCTAAGATTTGAATACATCATACATGCAGTAGAAATCTTCTACATTGAGGTTTATTAACTGAATTGTTTGATTGTTCAGGGGAATGAAAATGTTTTACGTGGTTGTGATACGTGCGTAATGGCGAAGAATTGGGTAAAATTATTAAATCGATTGGTAAAGTATGTTAAAGATGCTCAGGAGCTACTTGAAAAGGCTTCCAAGAAGAGAAAAAGGTCTTTGCCTGAATGGGACTCCCTTTTGTCCAGACTAAATGCTGCCCGTAGTCAACTTGGTTCAGCAACTGGCATGTCATTTCAATTTGCAGAGGGTGCTTTTGTTTCAGCTTTAAGAAATGGCCATTGGATTTTGCTTGATGAGGTCAACCTTGCACCTCCAGAGACTCTTCAGAGAATTGGTGCTGTACTGGATGGAGAGAAGGGCACACTGTGCCTTGCTGAAAGGGGTGATGTGGATTATATTGAACGCCATCCTTGCTTCCGTATGTTTGCTTGCATGAATCCGGCAACAGATGCTGGGAAAAGAGAGTTGCCATACACTTTTAGGAGCAGATTTACAGAATGCTTTGTTGATGATCTTATGGATGATGATGATCTCCGTCTTTTTGTCAATAAATATTTGGATGGTCTGCATACTGCTAAAGGAGTTATAGATAGCATTGTTTGTTTCTATAAGGAGGCGAAAAAGGAATCTGAGGAGAAGCTGCAGGATGGAGCCAATCAGAAGCCCCAATTTACTCTGAGATCTCTTTCTCGTGCATTAGGTTATGTAAAAATGGCAGAGAAATCTTTTGGCTTCAGGAAAGCTCTTTATGATGGCTTCTGTATGTTCTTTCTTACAATGCTGGATGTCCCTAGTGCAAAAATCATTAAGAAGTTAATAGTATCTCTACTATTAAATGGAAGAGTGCCACCAAGCATTTCTTTTGCTGACTACTTTGTTGAAAAATCTAAGCAACTAAATGGTTCTGAATCAGATGAATTTTTGTCCAGCTATGTGTTAACCAGCAGTGTTACTGAGCACATTGTCAACCTTGCCCGAGCTGTTTACATTAAAAGATATCCTGTTCTCCTGCAAGGTCCAACATCAAGTGGCAAAACTAGCTTAGTGAGGTATCTTGCTGCAAAAACTGGCCATGAATTTGTCCGCATAAACAATCATGAGCATACTGATCTTCAAGAATATCTTGGTACATATGTCACTGACAGTCTTGGGAAGCTTCAGTTTCAGGAGGGTGCTTTGGTGAAGGCTGTACGCGAGGGGCACTGGATTGTGTTGGATGAGCTAAATCTTGCACCTTCTGATGTTTTGGAAGCTTTGAATCGGCTGTTAGATGACAACAGGGAGCTGTTTGTTCCAGAGCTTCAAGAGACTATTCCTGCTCATCCTAACTTTATGCTTTTTGCCACTCAAAATCCACCTGTGCTCTATGGGGGACGTAAAATGCTGTCCAGGGCATTCCGCAACCGTTTCATTGAAGTGAATGTTGATGAAATCCCGGAAGATGAGCTAATCACAATTTTGGAGCAGCGCTGTACAGTTGCTCGCAGTTATGCCACAAAAATGGTTCAAGTTATGAAAGATCTGCAAATGCACAGACAAAACAGTAGAGTGTTTGCTGGCAGACATGGTTTCATTACACCAAGAGATTTATTCCGTTGGGCCAATCGGTACCGAACATTTGAGGGGAAGTCATATGAGGATCTAGCTAAGGATGGGTATTTACTTCTTGCAGAGAGATTGCGGGATGACAATGAGAAAATTGTTGTTCAAGAAGCATTGGAACGTCACCTACGTGTTAAACTCAACATCCCTGATCTATATAACTTGGTAAGTTGGATCTTTCTATGGCGTATGGCTAACAATTTATTAATTTTCTTTCTTCTATTCGATGTCATGGTAGATGAAAGTCCACTTTTTAAAGAACACTTGTGGATAAATCTTAATGTTGCACTGATATCATTTTATGGCACCTGATGCTGAAATAATATGATCTAAATTTCTCAAAATGCGTGGATGCTGCTTAGCAGGTACTCAATGTAAAAATGCGCTTTATCTCATTTAACTTGACTGTTTTCTAAAGGGAATGTCTAGGTCTCAGTCGACTGAGACTTCGCGAAGTCTCAGTCAAGTAATATAGTATGCAAGAAGAAAAAAAAACTGAAAAGAAATTGTTTGCACGAATCTCGATGCAAGATCAACGGATTATAGTATCGATTGAGACTTCGCGAAGTCTCAGTCGACTGATTTTTAGCAAAGCCGTTTTCTAAATGCAAGGTACTAGAAGGTGTCGATTTGTAGTTGATGTACATGTATGAAATTTTGTAATACATTGGTAACTACTCCCTCCGTTACAAAGTTAGTACAAAGTTGAGTCACTTATTTTGGGACGGAGGGAGTATTTGCTGACATACTTCTACTAGAGTATGTATGCTATTTGATGGGCGAGGATTCTCATTCTAGAAAATATTTCTTTGTTCTTTTGCTTTTAATTGACCTTTCCCTGTTGTTTAATGTGAAAAATATCGAAGTAGAGTTTCTGCATGGCATGTTTATGTTTTTCTGTATCTTGATACTTGTTTGATGATTGCTGCATGACCTTTGGCCAGTCGTCTAATTGAGTGTTTTTTCTTTGCAGGAAGGCATCTACGGGGATAGCTTATCTTCTCATGCTATAAGACAGAGAGTACAACAAAGCTTTGGACAGTGAGTTCTCGTCTACGTTAGCCTACAGCATTTGTTTTGCTTTCTCCTGATCTAATGCAATATCCTTTTGAGCATTTGCAGTATCACTTGGACAAAAAGTATGTGGAGGCTATTCTTCCTCATTGAGCGTTGTTACAGGTCACGGGAACCTGTCCTCCTTGTTGGTGAAACTGGTGGGGGGAAAACAACAGTTTGCCAGGTCTTAAGTGCTGTTCTTGGTGTGAAGTTACACATTTTGAACTGCCATCAATATACTGAGACATCAGACTTCATTGGGGTAGGTTTTGTTGTCTCTTTAAGTTTTTACCATGAGTTGTATTTTTATTTGCTGTTGCCGTGCTTCAGATATTTGGTTCACTAGCATAATGCATGACTGTTATTTGCAGGGATTTTGCCCTGTACGTGATAGGTCAACAATAGCGTTGGAGTACAAGCATCTTATTTCAACATTGAATGGGATGAAAACTTTCATTCGTGTTGCTGGAGATGTGGTATGTTCTTTGTTTTTAGCACGTGATATTTCAACAGCAGATTATAGACACTTTCCAAATTAGGTAACTGATTCTCTATTGTTCACAGCCATTTCCATCTGATATATCTGGAGCTATTAGCGTCGTGAATCGTTTGAATGAAATACTTGATGGATACAGAAAAGAGCCGGAGGTGCCACCTCAAGATATTGATGACATGGAGCAAATTAAGTTGAAATTGATGCATCTTCATCGGAAGTCGCAGGCAATTTTTCTTTGGCAGGATGGGCCACTTGTGCAAGCGATGAAGAGCGGAGATCTTTTCCTTATTGACGAAGTTTCGTTGGCTGATGACAGTGTACTTGAACGGCTGAACAGTGTTCTGGAACCTGAAAGAAAATTGGTATGCTTTCTTCAGTTAGCCTCTTTATGCTGGAACTGCCTGCTTTTCTTAATAAAGTAGGAACTCATGGATAATTAGGTTAAGAAAAAAAGAGCTGAAATTGCTAATTTAGGGGCCTAATGGATCAAGTCGCAAGCTTATGGACCTAAGTGATACAGCCTTGCAAATTGGGGCACCTAATAGATGATAAACTTGCAAATTATAAGGCCTAAATAACACAACTTTTAGATAACATATATACATTACTCTAAATGTTATTTGTGCATTTACATTGCTGATATTGTTAAGTTCAGTTTCCTTGTGTAGAGGTGTTTGAGCCAGCTTGGCATTGCTGTGCTTTGCTGTGGAATCTAGTTACAGTAAATCCTTAGCAATCTGGTGAACTCTTAGGTTTTCATCCATTCATGCAACGTATATTTTTTAAGCTAAACTTAGGCACATGTCTTCGTTAAAATTCTTTATCGATTTCTCTTATCATGATGGAAAGGCAGGTCTTATCTTGTTACTAACTACAACATTTTTTTTGCGGGCATGGTTCGATGACATAGCTTAAAGAGGATTGGGTTTTCGAAGGGGATGTACATATATTTGGATGAGAGAGGGGTTTACAGATAGCTAATACAGTGCAATGACGTTTCTTCTTCCTTGTTCTCATAAATTTTATAGCCATGACCTATCCCCTAAGATTCATATAACTCGACTATTCTGTGCCTTTATAGTTCCTCTTATATGTCTCTCGTGCTTACCCCTGCTTATCCAATCATGCGATTATTGTCTTTGTTTCCAAAGACGTGTTAAATAATCAACTATTCTCTTCCGAAATCTAGTTATATTAATTATGCTTATCCATTTGTGTCTTCTTTATTATTTTTGTAGTCACTGGCTGAGAAAGGTGGTTCTGTGCTAGAGAAGATTGTAGCACATCCAAATTTCTTTATCCTTGCAACAATGAATCCAGGTGGCGACTATGGAAAAAAAGAGCTTTCTCCAGCACTAAGAAACCGATTCACAGAATTGTGGGTTCCAGCTGTTACAGATGTTGATGAACTTAAGAGCATAGCTGTAGAGAGCTTCAGCAAAGCCGAGCTCTCTTGCTTTGGAGATTGTATCGTTAATTTCTCGAAGTGGTTCAACCACCTGCACACCGGAAGAATGCTCACCATACGTGATCTGTTATCCTGGATTTTGTTTATCAATTTGAAGATAAATCTTGGGTCACAACAAGCTTTAATACATGGTCTGTTCCTTGTACTACTTGATGGGCTCACATTGGGAATGAATCTTGCTAAATCGGAGGCTACCGAGTTGAGAAGGACATGCATGTCCTTTATTTTAGAAGAGCTGCAGAAGGTTGAGGGGAAACCCTTAAATTCAGGCTTGATTGATCTAAAGAATTATGGGTGGGGTGATGATATAACAAAAACTGATATTGATTGTAATCATCCAGATAAATTTGGCATTGCACCATTCTATATTGCCAAAGGTCATTTAGCTTGTAAGCAACAGGGATTTGAATTCACGGCACCTACTACCAGCAAGAATGTTTTGCGAGTATTGCGTGGCATGCAACTATCCAAACCTCTCTTGTTAGAAGGTAGTCCTGGAGTTGGTAAAACAAGCTTAATTGTGTCATTAGCTGGATTTTCTGGCCACAATGTCGTGCGAATAAACCTATCTGAGCAGACAGATATGATGGATCTTTTAGGTTCAGACTTACCAGTTGAAGGGGAGAATGGAATAGAATTTGCCTGGTCGGATGGTATTCTTCTTCAGGCTTTAAAGAATGGAAGTTGGGTTCTGTTGGATGAACTCAATCTGGCTCCCCAATCTGTCCTAGAGGGTCTTAATGCCATTCTAGACCACCGTGCAGAGGTCTATATACCTGAGCTTGGTCAGACCTACAAATGTCCACCGTCCTTCCGTGTCTTTGCGTGCCAGAATCCTTCATCACAGGGTGGTGGGCGGAAAGGCCTCCCCAAGTCCTTCCTGAACCGCTTCACCAAGGTTTATGTTGATGAATTAAAAGAAGACGATTATTTTTCCATTTGTAAATCAAGATATCCATTACTCAGTGATGATCTGCTCAGAAACCTGATTTGCTTTAACAATAGGCTCTTCACAGATACCATGATACACAAGAAGTATGGCCAAGAAGGTTCTCCTTGGGAATTTAATCTACGTGATATTATGAGGTCTTGTGAGATGATAGCAGATTCGCCAGATACTTCAAAGAATGACTGCTTTTTAAATACTGTTTATCTTCAACGCATGCGAACTGCGGTTGACCGCAATGAAGTTCTCAAGCTTTTTGAAGAAGTCTTTCAGATAAAGCCTAGCATTCATCAGTCGAAAATGCTTTATGTCAATGCAGATTGCTTAGTTGTTGGAAATGCGTCTATTAGAAGAAATAACTCCCGGTCATACGCAGTTCAGATTAACCAACTAAACATACTTCCTGGTATTCTTCATAGCCTTGAAGCTGCTATCCACTGTATCCATCAAGGTTGGTTGTGCATTCTTGTTGGACAACACTCATCTGGGAAAACCTCGTTAATCCGCATGCTTGCTCAGCTGTCTGGCAATACATTGAATGAGTTGAATTTGTCATCTGCAACTGATGTGTCAGAATTGCTGGGGTGCTTTGAACAATATAACTTCTTCAGACACTACAAAGAGGTCATATCACAAGTTGAGCGTTATGTTAATGAATATTTCAGCTTGAGTATGGATATACGTTGGAAGGATTTGATTATGAGCAGAAAGGCTTTGTTTGTGAAATGGTTTGAATTTGTGGTTGCGAAGAAGTATTCTTCAATCCATACTTCCACATTTATTGAGATGGGCAGGTCTGCATCTTTGCCACCATTGAGCTTGGTCATAGATATAGTGGAGCAGATGAAGCGTGATCTGGAATTGCCTGACTTGCCTATATCGCTGACCAATGATGATTTGAGTAAAACACTGAAGTCCATCTACAGCTTGCAGCAGAAAGAAGCTGTACACCAACCAGTTAAATTTGAATGGGTTGCTGGAGACTTGATCAGGGCCATTGAACGCGGTGAATGGGTTATTCTGGACAATGCGAATTTGTGCAATCCTACTGTATGTTTACTAATCTCTTGTACTTGTCATTTATCCTGCAATTTGATCTTGCTAATTTTTGCCATTTTGTTTCTTTGATCTTTCAGGTACTTGATAGAATAAATTCTTTGGTTGAGCAAGAAAGGTCCATTGTAGTGAATGAATGTGGACTCGTTGATGGAAATCCTGTAGTTCTGAAGGCTCATCCTAAGTTCAGAATGTTTTTGACAGTTAATGCAAAGTATGGTGAAGTTTCAAGAGCCATGCGAAATAGAGGAGTCGAGATATTTCTGATGGAGCAAAGTCGGTGTCTGGAAGGGTGCACAAATGTGCCTGAGAATAGTGAGAGGAAGGACGTGACACGGTTTTTAATTTCTTGTGGTATACCCAGAATGGAATTGATTTCATCAATGACCGAAGCACACCTCTATGCAAAAGCTGCTGGATTACGTCTTGGTATGAATATTACCCTTCTTGAGATCACACGATGGGTTCAACTGTTCCACCAACTTCTTATTAAAGGAAATCAGCTTCGTTGGAGCCTACATCTAAGTTGGGAACACACTTACCTACCCTCGTTGGGTCAAGTTAGTGGATCTGATGTTGTTGAGGAGGGAAAATTAAGGTTTTTGACCAGTGTTGACGGTTGTTCAGCTGGTTTGCCTTGTGATTTTTCGTTGTCATTGCCTGGTGGTTGGCCAATTGAACAGAAACTAAGGGATTTTATTTGGTACTCGAAAGAATCTTGTGTCCAAAGAAACTGCATGTATCTACAATCATTGGGTGCCCAGTATGCTGCTTACCAACTAAGCAATTTGGATGGTTCATCCTTAGTAGGACCTAGTAACATCCACCCATATGTTCTTCCTGCTTCAAGCTTATCTGCACTGCAATTTCCGACTTTGTCTGGTCAGCATTCTGTTAAGAATCGTGTAACTGGGGGGTTTAATTCAGACTTGGCTGATCAGATGCTTTTCATTGCCGCAAACTGGGTAATGGAGCAATCTACGAAAAGTGATCTTGATTTGTATGGGATATGGTTTAAATGGTATAATGGTCTGCTCCAGCCATACTGCAGCTTCTTTGAAAACTATGGTAATATTCTTAAGCAAGAACTTGAGTATCCTGTTTGGCATAGCATCCTCAAATGTTATGGGGAAATAACTGCTTATCACAAGGTTGATGCTGCTCATCCTATTCCATTGCTGTCAACGAGGTTGCTGGATATGTCTGGTTGTGACACCCTTAAAACTTGCCAAAAGCGGTTTCGTAAGGCTCTTAATGGTTTGAACTTGTTGCGGCTTACATTATGGCAATGGCAATCTGAGACAGTTCTTCCTGATTTTGGTGTTCTAAAAGCCGCTTTGTTGCCGGCATTGAAGTCCCTCAGATGCTTGGAGGATGAGGTACTCAAGTTGATTGAGAGCTCTCGGAAGCTGCTGCAGATATACACTCGTATCCTGGATTATCACAGATCAATATGGAAGATGATAGTCTCGTCTCAGTTTGAGGGCTTACCAGTTGTTTGGAATCTTCTGAGGAATGAAATTCTGAAGCTGCAGCCAAAATTCCCAGAAGTAGTTGGTATCTTTATGGTAAGTTATAATCATTATCATTTTTTTTCTTGGTAATATACTATGATTGTGAACTGACATCAGAATCATACAGATGGAAAGCGTCAATCTGAACAATCTCCAAGATTTCAATCCACAAAATAGCAAACCAACTTTGTGGGTCCATGGTGGCCATCCTCTTGTACCATCATCTGGAAGAGTCTTCTACAAATTGCAAGAAATTGTAGCATTTTCTGCAGCTGTTTGGCCATGCAAGAGTCTTTCAAAGAAACAGCTTGATGGTAATATATTGCAGATTTGACAGCTAAAATGAATCACTTGTTCCTATCTTGGTCCCATCCAAATTTAATTACCTTTTGTTGCTTGCAGGTAAGCAACAAATAATTGATGCCATGTTGTCAGCCAATCAGGATCTTAGATGCCTTGCGTTGGAAGGTACTCCTGTTATTGTTCCAAGAGATCTCCTTGATGCTAATACTTTTTCTAGGGTATTTTATAAGGACTTGTAGGAAGAGCTACACTTATTATAAAGAAGAGTTTTCCTCCTTTTTTATGTTCGGCAATATACTTTATCTTCTTTTTCTGTTATGTTAGTTGTGGTTTGATCTTTACATGTAGCTGAAACACAATTTTGTTTAACTGAGGAAGGTCTAGTTGCTTTCTTAATATGTATTTTCACTTCATTTGCTTAGTATAATATTACCAGTTTGAAACATTCTGACCCATTAATGGGGGGATCCCTTTATGATTCTATTGTTTTTGTGTAAAGGTGTTTCTATAGCTTTTCGTTCTGTATCTAAGCCTGAGGAAGAGGAGTCGACAGTTCTGGCCCAGTTGGATGAAATTCATAAGGTTTTTTAGTTACCTGCAATTTTCCTAAGATTGCTCTATCCTGAACTGTATGTCTTACTACATTTTCTTGATGTAGAGTCTTGTTCGAAAGGTTGAGTATGAGAGGAATAATCAAGGATTATTGTTGAAGACTTCCAATGCTGAAGTTAAAGTCTGTTGCTCAGTTTCATCTGATATCTTGTGTAACACTTGTGGTTTCAATGGTTGGTTAGCGAGTCTTCCTTTGCTCAATTTGAAGAGCTTGAACTTGGACACTGCTCTACTTCAATGCCTATCCAAGTGGATACAAATAGATTCTTCTGAAATTCGCCAGGTCTCTCTCCCTCTCTCTTAACTTTTGGATAATTTTGCCCCCTCCATTGATTGATCATACAATTTGTTGCTCTTGAACCCATTATCTTTGTTGTCTATTTTTTCCCATGACAACTGAATAATTTCCGTGAAATAACAGTAGGAGGTAGAGACATTTGTAATATTATGCATTTTTTTTTGCTACACAGAGTATAGCAAACTCAGAAGCCCTGCTTACATATGCTATTGACTACTCAATGGAGTTATCGTCAAGATCTCCTTTGGAGTTTACCCAGCATAAGATCGTTTTGTTGATTCATCATGACTGGGACACCTTTGAGAATGGTAACAGTTAATATCTCTAGTTTGGGTGCAACTCATATCAGTTATGTGTCTGTTTTTTGAGTTGTAACTTGAAGTTGACACTTAAATGCTGTGCAGTCGATGCAAAATTTGCTAGCTCGCTTCTTGAAATATGGTACAACTATCACACGTCTCTGTGGACTTATTGCTCTGGAAGTCCAAAGGTTTTTCTCTTAGACTTTGCATACAGTCCTTAAGTATTTTAAGACAACCATGATTCTTTCCTCACGATTTGATTCATTTTCAGGCCCTGTTCCCTCTTACACACGATGAAACCTCTGATCTAGCACACCTGACAAAAATGGACGCCATCAGTACTATTATGTATGTCATCTCCTTCCTTGTCCTTTCTGCTAGAAGCAATTGTGGGACATAGTGCTTGTTCCTTGTTTCTCATTTATGCACTATACTACTGCTTGGAGGTGATTATGCTGATATTTGGGCCTTAAGGGCATGTACAATGGTTGAGAAGGCAGTCCTCTGTTTAAGCCTCCATGACAATAAAAGCACATTATACAGTGGTTTATCTCTTTAGTGTTATCTGTTGCAATTACTTTTACATGTGCCTAGAATTATGTGGTGATCAAAATTAAATAAGGAAACGTGTGACTAAGAGATGACATCTGGTAGTGGTACAATGGAGAAAATGTCTTATCTTAAGCGCTAAGAGGTCATCTCTTAGTAAAGAGAAGGGACACCCCTTTTTTATTTTCTCTCTTCCAACTTATCAGTTACCCTAAATGGCATCCCTAAGAGAAGGCTGACAACACCCCATTGTACATGCTCTACAGGATGACAATATTTTTATTGTTTGTCTGTTTATGCAGCCGCAGTGATTTATGTGTGATGGATTATCAGAAGAACAGTTTAATGCTTAGAATGTCATCTAGAAGTCTCTGGGAAGGTGTCTCATATGCGGGGAACTTAGTTGGTGGTCTCTATTCTGCTGCTGATTCCCTCTTCAAACAAGTAATGCTCTATCTATCTCTGTTTGGTTTGTAACCACCCCTTTTAGTTGTCTGTTCTGACAATTTGTTGCAGATCATATTTGCCCATAAGAAGCATTTCAAGCCAGAAGAGTACAGCCAGTTAGAGCACATCCTGTTTCAACAATCGGAACATCATCTGGAGGTTCGTGTATCATCCTTGATGTTGTTTAAAGTCTCGTGTATCACAGTACTTGCGAGTTGCATGTACTTTATTTACATTCTTGTAATTCTAATCATAGCCGCCATTTTAGCTGACATGCAGAAGTGCATTTTCTATGCCAGAGACTCCGCCAGTGTTTATTTGGGACATTTTATGGTTTAGATTTTAAGCTACTGTTGAAATTTATTAATTTCTGTCTGGAAATTTTGTGGGCACACTACTTCATAATGAATTATAATGGTGACCTTGAATTCCTGTACACACTTGTTTTTTTACTGCGATTACCAGCTTTCATGCTTGAAACCTGAACCGCGGGTTATATTTTAGCATAGAAATCTAACAAATATTATCTCAGTCCAAATATATGTCATCACTGGAAGCTTTTGTTGCACATACTTTTCGATATGTTTTCCAAGGACAAGGGGATTGAAAGATGGGTAGTTAATAAGGGCAAAGCAAATAAAAAACTGAAGGATTGTCAGTTTACACTTCTGTCCATGGTGCTAAAATCTACAGTCACGTAAATGCCAAACAACAAATCCTTTCACACCGATGCCTGTGTGCGTTCAAAGCAATACAAGTTAGTATGATTGTAGGTTTAGTTCTTAGGTGCTGAGTAATGTGAACATAATCGACCGATACACATTGTAATTATTGAACTTCATCAATTTCTTCTTATGTGGCGTTTTCCATGTCACTAATAATCACAGTACATCTTGGTAGACCCTTGATTGCCGAGTTTTTGTTTTCCTTGGAACAATTTTCTGGCCTTGCATTTTTCTTGACATGTCTTGCTCTATCGCAGGATGAATGCCTCCGTACTGCTTGTGCGCTGTTATCTTCATCAAGTCATGGAGTGCTTGCTTCATTCTCAGGGTCAAATAAACTCATAGGGT
The DNA here is from genome assembly GCA_039707655.1 of Elymus sibiricus. NCBI lineage: Eukaryota > Viridiplantae > Streptophyta > Magnoliopsida > Poales > Poaceae > Elymus > Elymus sibiricus. The sequence goes on along the minus strand of CM077663.1, from coordinate 199,278,121 downwards.
CCTTGCTTCTGGAGTTGTACACATCGTACTCGCGTGGTATGTTCTTTTTGGATGTCTAGAACTAGAATGAATGATTTGTGATATACGTAAGTTTACCAATTCAGCCTCAACCGTCTCTAAACTTGCTGGTAGGATATATGTATTTGCTTTTTTAATGGAATATATATGGATTTGCATTGGATAGCTCAATTATGTGCTGCTTTCTGGCCTGATGAGTTGTTGAGATAGTATCCTGTTTAGCACAGGATAAAGAGTGACTATGGAGAACAGTTAGGCACAGCACCACCCATTACAGTTTATTTACAAATCCTTCATACATGTTATTCCGCAACACTGCAACAGGCTGTCTCAACGTGAAGGGCTTGCTACAATATTTTGAATTCTGCTCTCTTTGTTGTTTCTGATTATTCATTTTAGCAGACGCTGTGCACTTACTTTTAATTATCCTTGGGGTTTGCAGACTCTTTATTGCATCTTGGGGCTGCCTGGGTATATATTGGGATGTTGCGTTTCCAGCTATTGTTGAGCTCATACAATCCAGATCCTGCGTTCCTATCTGCTTTTATGCATTCTCAGATTCTGGAGAAGATTTCACTCCTAGATCTCAAGGGAAAGGTAAAAGCTCTTGTTTATGGCACATAGCTCCTGCAAGCTGTTTTGTGCTATACAGTATGTGCAATGCAAGTACTGTGAGCTCATATAATCCAGCTTTTTATGCTGTATCAGTCATTCATATAAGGTCATTGCTATATTGTTAGTGCTGAAACTGCATTTTGATTGTTTATAAAATCATATACCTAGAGGGTGTTCACAAGACATTGCCTTTACTCAATATAAAGTCAAGTAAATTTATGACATCTTTTTACCTAGGTTCGTCATGAATGTGAAGAATTAGCGGGCTCTAACTTAGCAGGAGAATGTCATGATCAGAAGTTAATGCAAGAGCTGAAAACTGAAGAGAAGAATCTCCGGTCAAAGGTTCTGTTTATAATCGCATAGCACCTGGAGCTTGCAGTTGAATTCTAAGTTCTAGATGTTTCATACTTTTTTAATCCCGTGGTATCTTGCCGATTCTACCATGCTGCTAGTGTTTTTCTTTTACTTAATTCTTTGCTGGTCAGGAATTGGATGCACTATTGTAAATATTCATGTTTCACAGCTAGATAAATGCCCTATCTTCGAAAGTAACATGCATAATGTACATTGTTTTCTCTGTGATATGGTGCTACGGTGCTTTCTTGCCCATGGTAGTGAATTGGTGATGCTACAAACTAGAATATCTGGCTAATATGATTTTTTCTCTTAAAGTTCGGATCGCTTGGCTATTGCACCAAATGAAGCATGCCAAGCCCTCAACATGATTATTCAATCTTGCATTGCATGTGCTTCTTTTTATGGATAACATGCATAATGTACATTGTTCTCTCTGTGATATGGTGTTACGGTGCTTTCTTGGCCATGGTGGTGAATTGGTGATGCTACAGGCTGGAATAGCTGGCTAATATGAAATTTATCTCTAAATGTTCGGATGAATTAGTTATTGCAGAAGATGAAGCATGCCAAGCCCTCGACATGATTATTCAATCTTGCATTGCATGCATTTTTTTATTGATGTAATCTATGCATGCATGAATCGGAATGGACGAGATTCGTACTTATCCTCATACACTATTTGCAGGTTGTATTTCGACCTCGACAGTCTAAACACAAGAGTTTGATTGCAGCATGCTGTGAGTTTGAGGGACGGTTGTCTGACTGCAAGGATCTGTTAAGTCATTTAAACTGCAATGGTGCTGGGCAATTGGAGGTTAACAGAATCTGCAATTGGCAGGTGAGATTTGTTGGGACTGATTTTAATGTCTTAGCTATAGCCATGGGGCTGTTTTTATTCTTCCCTTCCACTCCTCATAACTGCAGTTAAAATTGATTGGTCTTTGCAATCATTCTATGGCAGATAACATCAAGAAACTTTATTAAGAGGCTGACAGAAGAGTATGGGGAATATGTGGATTTGATTCAGCCAGTGCAAGTTGCCGTATACGAAATGAAACTTGGCTTGGCAATTGCTCTATCTGGTTCTCTTGAGAGAGAATATTTGAAGAAGGTGAAAGAAGATGATATCGAAAAAGTTCTGGTATGTATATGTTTGCAGCTGTAGTTGAAATATGCAGGTTTCTTCCATGGACAATCTTTCAGAATATAATGTCTAGAGTGCACTTCATATAGTCAAATTTGTTCTTCACCAAACAATAGTTCACATCTGTTTGAAGATGTTGTGAAGCAATATAATGTCCCTGGTTAATGTTAATAGGAACACACTCGATGAATATATGTGCTGATGGCTGTACTGTTATCATTTTCTGTTCTGCAGGGTGCAGTTTTTACTTTTATGCAGTTTCCCAATGGACATGTTGCTGGAATGACCGTAGTGGGCGTTCCAGATTTAACAAATTATTCAATGGGTGATCAATTGGAAACTCAATACAGAGAGTTCAAGGATGTAGATATATTGGAGAAGCTCTCTCGTGTGTCAAGTCAGTTAAATGTTGGCGAAGTTGCAGATGAAGTGGTTAGTGGATTGAACTGTCTTCTATCCTATTCAATTTTATGCTTCCGTAGATTATAAGAATTTGGAGAATGGAGCTGTTTGTAAGTGTTTTCTGTACTGATTGCAGAGATCCCATTCGCAGATGCTAGTAACATTTCATCATGTTTCTTTAGTACGGACAACGTACCGTATCTTTCATTCCCTTATCATGGATAAAACTTCTTATCTGGTATGTATTCCTATCGTCATTGTTAATAAACCTCGAATTGAAATAATGTGTGTCTTACCAGTTTCTCTTTCCAGTCTTTGAAGAAGATCTTCGACTATTTTAAAAGCATGTGGATCGATATGAAGTCTAGTGTGAAGGCTAGGGAAAATGACGATTCTCAGTATTACAAGTTCAGGTCCCGTATCATCGATATACAGGACATCTTTGAAGGAGACGTGCCTTCAATTTCAGATATAGACTCTGATGGCAATGCTGGTCCAGATAATGAAGAAAAATTGGAGCTTGAGTTTTTCAAAATTATGGTATTTCAATGTTCTGTATTCCTTACGAGTGCTTGTATTTTCATTTTATATTTTTATTGAACACTCTTGTTTTATTCAGGAGAGAAGTGACGAAGATGATGGTTCTGTTGAAGACAAATGGGATCTTGTTCCAGAGTCTGTTCTGAAATGTATTATATTAACACATAACCAATTGTTTGGATCTCCTGATCTTATTGAAAAGGTAAATAGTAACATGAGAAAGAAGATGCATCTTCTGTTAACTTTCATGATCAGTTCGAATGCCTATATGGATGCTCACGGTAACGGGATTTGATGATACTTTTCTTGACCTTTGTTGGGTGTTGTCTTTCTGACCTTCTTTTAGATGGTAATTTCTTTGACATATGAGGCCAAGAGAATAAATAAGATGAACGCAGGAACTTCAGACTGAAAAATGTGTACATTCTCATAGCTAACTAATATTTTTCTGGTGAATTTATTTCAGACTGAAGGATTCCAAATTAGTGATCAGCAGAAACTTCAGACTTTTGTAGACTCGTACGATTTTGGTGCAAGAATATTGAAAGGTATGTACATGGACTATGTTTTCAGACAGTGGTGTATGCTGGACTTTGCTGATTTTTGATATTATTTTCCAGGGCTGCCAGAATTGACTTCTTCAACACTAGATGAGAAACTCATGCCTGAGCATTTACTCCGTGTTTGTCTAGAATATCAGCGAACCTGTGCAGCCTCTCTAGGCAGCAATAGTTATAATGCTTACAAGGTATCGAGTCTTGAAAGTTATACCTTTGATACCCAGTCCTTCCTTATTATTTAGTTTACTTGCTTATTTGCAGGACCCAAATCCTCCTGTTTTATTCAAAATGGTTGAGCCACTAACTGCACTTCAAGAGAAAGTTAGGACCTTTTTAGATGAGTGGCCTGATCATCCAGGTCTACTGAAAATATTGGAGATAATTGCTTCCCTTTTGGCAATGCCCCTGAGTGCTCCACTTTCTAAGGTCTGGTACCCAATAAATTGCTTGTATAATACTCCCTCCGTCCCAAAATAAGTGTCTCAAGCTTAGTACAACTTTATACTAGAGCTAGTACAAAGTTGTGACACTTATTTTAGGATGGAGGGAGTACTAATTTGCTGCTCAATACTAAGCTATCCTTGTCTACTGCCCCCTTATTTTTGCAGGTCTTACTTGGATTGCAATTTTTGGCTGGGAAAGCTCAAACATTGCAGGAAAATGACTCCAAGTTCTTTCTTAAAGGTAAAGGCAGAATCTTCAGTAGCAAGACAAATTCTAGTTTCTGATTCCCACCTTTGTGTTCAGGTGGTAACATCGTAAACTGTAAAATGTAGGACTGTTTATTTACTTGTGCTTACCCCTTCGCATGCTGTAAAATCTTTGTGGTAAAATCATATACTGTAAATCGTAGATGATTTTGTATTACGGCTGTAACATCAAAGCTATGCTGTTCAATTGCTCTAATTCTTTCCCCCACAGATCATCTTCCACCAATATTCATGCTTCTGTCTTCATGGCAAAGGCTTGAGTTGGAATGTTGGCCTATCCTGCTTGGGGAGGTCCAGGGAAAGTATGAAACTAATGCTGCAAAAGTGAGTTTGTGTTTAATTTGCGTGCCATTTTAGTTTATTAATAGTTTCAGTTTTGCTCAACATAATATTGTTGGACCTGTGCAGCTATGGTTTCCACTGCGAGCATTGCTTTCAAAGTCTTGTGACATTCCAACGAATGATGATTTGTCTATAATCAAGAGGTATACTTCAGTGCTTCTGCATTTGTTCTCTGTTCGTGTCTCTGTCTATATCTTCTTATGTTAGCTTGATCCAAAATGCAGCATAGAGGAGTTCGTCCAAACATCAAATCTTGGAGAATTCAAGACACGATTGCATCTCCTCCTTGCCTTCCATGGTGAATTTTCTGATGGTTCTAGTGTGGGTGTTTATTTAAGGTGAGGTCTAGAGTTTGCTGTGTAGTTGATTTCATGTTATTTATGGAAGTTGGTTTTTTCGTGTTTTTGCATCTCTGGTATTTTTCAAACTGGTCCTTCATTCTAAATATGTGCCTTACTATATTAATATCTTCTCTGTCTCTTGGCAGTACTCCAGTGAAGAAAATCCAGAACATTCTGTACAATGTGTTTGGTTACTACATGCAGTTCTTGTCACTGTAAGTTCTTGCCACGTGAAGTTATTCCTAGCTCATTTCTTAATGGTTGATTATAATTGATTATTTTTTGCTCCTCAGTGTTCTTCGGCAAATTGAGGTCAGTAAAGAATCAGTTGAAAAGGAGTTGAAAGATCAGGTTAAGCTTTATCGATGGGAGCAAGATCCATGCAGTCTTGCTTCGATTGAAAATTTCAAGAGGACGAGGCAGAAAATTTTTAAGCTTCTGCAACGGTTCAATGTATGTACTAATTACTTACTGTGGTTATTTTTCGTGTGAATGAATTTGCTAGGGCAGCTTAGCTTGTTCTGGTACTGCGAATAGGGCTTCTTCTGCAACCCTATTGTGCCCATCAAACAACAGTCATTGATTACTTAGTTACATTTTTAGTTGGAAATTTCCTCTCGAATGAAACATTTTTTTGCAAGTCATTAGCACTTCCGTAAATCCTTTTGCCATTATCGAAGCAATCATGTATAATAGGGTTTCTAAACTACCACTCCCTCTCTTTCCATATATAGGGGGCATATTAGGTTTTGTGAAGACAAGGTTTTCACACCAAGAATTACTTTATTTGTTCCATAAAAGAATTACTTTGTTATTGACATTAAATTGGTATCACTAGATCCGTTTTCATAAGTACCTACTGGTAATTTTGATTTGTATCATATAAACATGTATTAATTGAGTAATGGCCAAAGCATTATATTAACGAAACCTAATACATCCTGCATACATGAATAGAGGGTGTATTGCTTAGTGCTCCATTGTTCTGACATTTATGTTTATCTTCAATAACAATTTTGGAAAGTACATTTATTGGGCAGTTTACTTTTTTATAGGATATTTTGAAGAAACCTGTTATTACCCTACTGAATGAAGAGGCTACAGCAAGAAAAGTTCCATGTTGGCTTGATCCTGAGATACCTGAATCACAGTTTCCTGTTGACACGGAGAAACTTAGTGAAAGGTTGTCCCATAAGGACCATATATATTTATTTAATCTGCACCATAGCATATTCTTAGGTCCCCCTCTTTCTTCCAGGTTTTTGTGGTACAACAAGTGGAAAAGTCAGGCTTCTCTGTCATTGCAAACACTATTGCATGCAAACGATAGTGCTGCTGCAGTTCCCAACGTGAAAGGTGATAACCCCCACCCCACCCACCCACCCCTCTGTGGAAACTTGTTCTTTTCCCACGTGTTTTGTCCCTTCATTTTCTTTTAGTGTGTGTGATTATGAACCCCTGTTCTTTTTGTTTACAGAATCTGTGTATGCTGTTGTGCACAATATGAACCACCAACAAGATGAAACTGAACTCAACGACAGATTGAAATTCTTTTGGTATGCACTTGAGAGGATTTGTAATGCGGCTGATTTTGGTTCTATACTGAAGCATGGTAAAAAGAACCAGAAGAAAACTGCTTTGTCCAGTTTGTTCAAGACACTTGAGGAATGTGGACTCTCAAAGCACAGGCCAATTAGTGACGAGGTACTGTTAATGGCAAAAACTGGTTTCCCACTTACGCTATATGTTGTTTGGCTGTTGTATGTTGTGATGTGAAATTGAAAATAAATTTATTTATTTTAAGGATGTCTTAATTTTTGTCTACAAAATTGACTTGACAACTTAATGTCTTCTAGTGGGGAAACGAGTTGGATGCACCAAGCCCGTTGTTTTTGGAGCAGTCATACAACACAACACATTTACTCCAACAAGTGATCACTCAAAAAGCGTGTGAAGATGTTAGCACTATTCATTCTACCCTATTAGGCGCAAATAACTGGAAGCTTGCAAATCAGCAGTACTTCAGATGTTTGGCAACAGTGCAACAACTTAAGCAAATTTCCTTGAAATTTAACAAAGATCTAGACTTGCAAGAGGTTAGTTCCTTTATTTATGTTTTGTTGTTTTGGTTCCACAGATGCATTATCAAATTCGTGTTTATGGTTTGACTGCTTGAGTCATCTTTTGCAGGTTAATAAGGCTGCGTCCTTTATGAATCATCTTTTGACTACGTTGTGTGAACAAAGACATCTTGCTTATGATCTATTTGAGCAGCTGAACCAGTTTCGGCATATGATCTTGTTATTAGGTTCAGGAGGTACCTCTAGATCTGTGCCTTTTCTTTTACTGTTATATATTTTAGTAAGTAAATCTTATGACTTATCCTTTTGTAGGGAAGAGCGAATCTCTATCATCCTGCCAAAATGTACTGCTAAATTCCATGTGGCAGCAAAAGGTATGATTTCTACTACTTCAAGCTTTGAAGTTGTATGGATTCTATGTATTTAATTTGACACGTGTTTTTGCACTTTCTTTGTAGCAATTTTTTGACAATATGCTAGCTATGGCCACGGACACCAACTTATTGCTCAAAACCTTCAAAGGTTCTCATCATGCCTCCTGTGACAACTTTGAAGTAGAAGTTGCCACGATATCAACTCTTTTGGAGAAGTTTATTACAAGATTTTCTGAATCCAAGGTAAGATTGTTTGTTTCTTGACACTTACAGCTTGCGTATAGCGTATGTGTACGAGCTAAAGCTGAAACCAGGAACGATAGGGGTCCTTTTGGTTGTCATCTGAGAATTTATGCCGTGTTTTTATGCATGCTTCGAATAAGTTGATGACATTGCAGTGTGCCTTTTTGGTCCAATAACTTGAGCCGAATATTCTTTCAGTACCATAACAAGTTGCTCCATCTGAGCCAAATATTCTTCGAATAAGTTAATAATTCTGTTCTATTTTTTGCAGGATTTATTAGACAAATTCTTAGTTGGATCCAACAATATCCTTGCTGGTGCCCACAAAAATATGCCTCTTGCTACAATAGAGATGGAGCAACTTGTTGCTGCAAATTGCCAGCTTGTCGACACATTTAGAGAGGATATACAGGTTTTATGCCACCAGGATGTTTCACTGAGATCTGTGAAGAAAGTTCTGCTCTCTCGTTTCGAAGAGTTACTGGACAAGGTTCGTGTTAATTACTAATGCAAAGGATGCTTGATGTTTTGATTGCTGTACTGGTGATATGCTTTTTTTTTCTCTTGTATGCTTAAGAGGTGTAATGCAAAGGATGTTTGATGTTTTGATTGCTATGCTAGTGATATGCTTATTAATTTTTCCAATAGTATGCTTAAGAGGTGCAGGTCCTGCAGAAATATTACTGAGAGTTATGTAACATTTTCAGTTGCCCTGTTTTGCTGGGTGACTGGTAGACTTCTTCCTATTTTATGCACTTCAGAACACTTTTTTTTTTACTATAGCCATCCCCTGAATGCAGAAAAAGAAGAATTTATGTTTTGTTCTGATGTTGCAGTAGGTGGACTCATATGTTGCTCCTGTATGGATATAGTTATTTCAAATTTCCATCTCTTCATTTCGACATCATGCTTGAGAAATTTCTCATGTGTTACTATTTGATTCATTTCATTTGTGTTGTATGGATGCTTGGTTCTTAAGCATGGGTTAATGTTGTGTAGGGGAAGATAGCAACAGAGAGTTTCTCTAGAGAACTTAAAGACAAGCATGGACTATTCTCTGATGAACAAAAGCCTGAAGATTCATACACAGAAGCTTTTAAGGAAACTTTCGCACTAGCTGTCGGTGTTGTAGGACAGCTCACTGGTCTTGGGAGATCCATTGATGAAGCTAAAGAACCCTCGCTAGAGGGAAATATTACTTCCTGGAAAGATATTTTGCATTCGTATGTCATGAATCTTCAAATGGACCATGTCTGTGACGCTGGTGAAAATCTTTCTGTTTTAGTGGTATGTTCCTTCGCCCTTTGTTATTCTTCTTGGTGTGTGTTCCTTCACCTTTAATACCTGTGGATTTTTTTGCTTTGCCATCTGATCCGTATTGTTACCCAACAGAGGAAACTGGTAGACTACAAACCTGAGATGTGTTCTATAATAGAGGCACAGTTAATGCATCTTCGTGTTTTGCTGCGTGTGATCTTGTCATCAGCCGAAGGCATACTTTCTGAACTTTTGGAAGCTCACAGAAGAGTAAGCTTGTCTTTGGTTTAGTATAGTTTGTACTTGTCCTTTTCCCCTGTTTTCGTTGTAATGACCCCCCTCCCCCCTTCTCATTGGCTTTTCCCCCTAATGGTTCCAGACATCTGAAATGACTCATGCACTCGGGGATCTTTTTATTTATCTATGTGCGGAGGGGTTTGGTTGCGTCGAAGATACAGCTGAAGATGCTTCAGACGGACAGAAAGATGCAACAGGAACTGGAACTGGCATGGGTGAGGGGGAAGGTCAAGAGAGTGCAAGCTCTAAAATAGATGATATATCACAACTTGAGGGCACCAATGAAATGGTTAGTGTGTTTGAACAATAGTTTTAATCTTAGATTTTTTTAGTGAAGCTAACCCGTCTGCTGATATTTAGCAGGATGCTCAGTGTAAGGCAGATCAAACTCCGAAGGATGATGATCAAGCAATTGAAATGGAAGGAGATTTTGCTGCTGAATTAGCTGATGTTTCTGAGAATGAAAGCAATGACTCAGGCAGTGAGGGTGAAGACAACTTGGATAATCAGATGGGTGACACTGGTGATGCCAGTGAAATGGTTGCCAAGAAATCCTGGGACAAGAACGAAGATGATGATTCTAAGACGTCTGATGAGAAGTACGAGTCAGGTTCATTAGCCAAGGGGGCAGATGAGAATGATAGGGAATTGCGTGCTAAGGACGAATGTCCCATGGAGACAGATCCCGTAGAGACAGATGATAACGAGCAAGGCAAGAATAATAATATGGATGATGAACCAAGTGCTTGTGAGGATGCTGATGAGAATACTGATGATGTAATGAACAAAACTGATGCATATGATGATCGAACAGGACCTGAACTCTCTGAACTGGACAAAGACGATGAGGATGTCAACATGGATGATACAGAAAAAACCGATGACATGGGTGCTGACAATCCTGACAACGAAGATATGGGCCCAGAAGAGGGGCAGCAAGAAGATGATAGTGCAGTTGCGTCAGAAGATATGGAGGAAGGTGATGCCACACATGATGGTGACAATGTGGTTGATAATGAAGGGGATCATGATGAAGATGGAAATGTGGAGCCAAACAACATGGAGAAGCAACAGATGGACAAAATGGAGTCACTTGCACATCCTTCACAAGGTATACAACCCAACCAATTGGAAACAGACTCTAACAGAGAATCTGAAGCAAACTTGGCCAACAGCATGGACATGAGCAGTGGAGTTGCTCCTTCTGTTGATTTTTCAAGTAATGAAGTGCCTAGTCTGGAAATCTCTATGCCCAACTCTGGTGAAGGCTCAAGAAATTTGTCCAACTCCAAGCCAGAGTTGCAGCCTGATGCTCCACCATCACACATCAAGCAGACAAATCCTTTCAGGAGCATTGGAGACGCATTGGAGGACTGGAAAGAACGAGCAAGGGTCTCAGCCGATACCCAGGATCATCAACCAGAAACTGAACACCATATTGATGATGAGAGTGCTACTGAATTTCGTTATGTGCCTGAGGGTGAGCAGAGCACCTCTCAAGCATTAGGTGACGCGACAGCTGATCAAATCAATGACGAGCTGCAAGTCAGGCAACCTATGTTAGAAGATGAAACCCGGGCCGAAGTTGAACAACCCAATGAGAGGATACCCGGGGATGACAAGCCTGAAATGCCACATCTTCAAACTTCGCAATCACGTGCCAACAAGTCCGAAAGTGCCAACAGATTGGAGAGAGGAGATATTCAGACTGATGCATCCATTGAGGATTTGGTTCAAGATGAAACTATTGACACTTTTGGAGATGTTGTTTCATTCAAGCAGCATCTGACAGATGACAGGATGGTTCAGCTGGATGCCGTAACCAGTGACAGGGAGATGTCTACTCAGATGGATCTGGACATAATAAATGAAGAAACGGAAAGGACTATCATGGACTGGAGAAATCTTGAACTGGCAACCATGAAATTGTCCCAAGAACTGGCTGAGCAATTGCGCCTTGTCATGGAACCAACTCTTGCAAGTAAGCTTCAAGGAGATTACAGAACTGGAAAGAGAATAAACATGAAGAAGGTACTTGTATTCTCTTTGCCCCTTGTCAGTCATAGTAACATGCTCTCCTCCTTTTCTCTCGATGTCCCTCTCGAGAATGTGCACTTACACAAACATTATTTTATCTTCTGTCAGGTTATTCCATATATTGCAAGCCAGTTTCGCAGGGACAAGATATGGCTGCGACGAACTAAGCCCAATAAACGAAATTACCAGGTGGTTATTGCTGTCGATGACTCACGAAGCATGTCGGAGGGCAAGTGTGGAAAAGTTGCAATTGAAGCATTAGTTACAGTTTGCCGGGCCATGTCGCAGCTTGAGGTTGGACAGTTCGCAGTGGCAAGTTTCGGGAAAAGAGGGAATGTTAAAGTCTTGCATGATTTTGATCAGATCTTCAATGCCGAAGCTGGAGTCAAGGTAGGGCATCTCTTTTGCTTTCGTCAACTATAATAGAGTAATACTAACGTCTGTCTGTCTGTCTATCTCTCTCTCTCTCTGTAGATGATTTCTAGTCTGTCCTTTGAGCAAGACAACAAAATTGAGGATCAACCAGTTGCGGATCTCTTGATGCATCTGAATACAATGCTTGATGCTGCTGTGGCAAGGTCGCGCACGCCATCAGGGCAAAATCCACTTCAGCAACTTGTACTTGTAATATCTGATGGAAAGTTCCATGAAAAGGTATAAACACTTTCCTTTAATATTTGCTTATTAGGATAAAACAATGCTTGTTGTTTTAGTGCTGAAGTTCACTTTATGGGAGCAGGAAAATTTGAGGCGCTGTATCAGGAATGTTCTAAACAGGAGGAGAATGATTGCATATGTGCTCCTAGATAGTCATGAGGAATCCATTATGAACTCACTGGTGTGTACTTGAATACTTTCACTGACACGGTTTTGCACTGCCATCCAGCTTAGGCAGTTTAAATTCTGACGGCATTTTCTTTCCAGGAAGCGCGCTACGAAGGAGACAAGCTAATCTTGGGAAAATATATGGACTCATTTCCGTTCCCTTACTATGTTATGCTGAAGAACATCGAAGAGCTTCCTCGCACACTGGCCGACTTGCTCAGACAGGTATGGAGCAACACATATTTCTGGCTCATGTCATTCCTTAGTTGACAAATGGATGCTGGATTCATCTCTGCTGTTTTCTGCTGCGCAGTGGTTTGAGCTGATGCAGAGCGCGAACGAATGATCTTTGGGGACGTTGCCAGCTTGACAAATTGCTCAGGGAACATGGGTGCTCTCTAGGTTTATACTGGAACAATTAGTGGTCCAAAGTCCTGAGTTTTGTACAAAATATACCACACCTGCTGTAGCTTGTTTTACACTTTGGGACAAATCGTTGTTTAAAGTTTCCTTTGTACGAATATGCTACATTTCCATGTAAATGACTTGTGGGAGGTCAGATTTTAAGTAAAACGCACATTGCATTGCCTAATCGCTCGCCACCATATACGATAAACTCCCTCTGTCTCATAATATAAGACATTTTTGCAAGCTATGTTTAGTTTGCAAAAAACGTCTTATATTATGGGACGGAGGGAGTAGTTTACATTGACATGGTACAACACTAATCTTATGCCCTAAGAGGATTCAGGGACGATCCGGTGGGGAATTAGAGTTCTAAGTCCAGGGAGTATTTGGCATGTGAATCATTGGATTTGGCTTGGCTTGTCGTTGGAGTTCCTTGAAGGAGCGGTGCTTGTAGGCACTTAGGTGGCCGACTTGAAGTAGTCGCCGGAGGCTTCAACTTGTTGTATAAGGTGTCGCACTTGTAGGAGCTTAGAGTTTTTTGTTGTTGTTGTTGTTGACATCAAGTAGGAGCTTAGAGTTGGTGGTGAAGCAGATGGTAAGGTTGAGTTAGCTTGAGTAGAAGGTCTTGCATTTGTAGGAGCTTGAGAGGTGGTGGCGGTGAAGCTAAATAGGAAGGTCAGTACTCGGAGTACTTGATGTGCGTGTGGTAGAACCGAAGAAGGTCGTGCATGACGGGATGGGCGGGCAATGACAATCCCCGCTCGATGAACTGGGTCATCACTACCCGCTTATTTCCCCGCAGCGTTGGCTCGACTCTGCATCTTGGTCGGGGATCCTCCACCCGCTGGCTAGGATTTCACCACACAAAAAACTATCAAAAGAGCGATAACTCAGTGAATCTTCATGAAAGTAACTTGATGAAATCCCGTGTGGCCTCGAGAACAACCGGCTTTTCCATAGCATATCAGGTAATTACTAAAGATTGGATCGACCAAGGTAAGAGTCAGGTATAAACTTTGAGTATGAATGCATAGTCTTTTTTTTGGAACTGTGTTATGTTCTGTTTATATTGAGAAACCCATGTTTCCTGTTAGAATTAAACAATTGTCATAAACGCGCCCGGGGTCACGGACCCTCGGGTGCCCGGCCCTCCTTGGGAGGGCATTTTTCTTGGATCCGTCTGAGAGCCAGACCCCTTTAGTCCGGGTGCCCGGCCCTCCTTGGGAGGGCATTTTTCTTGGATCCGTCTGAGAGCCAGACCCCTTTAGTCCGGGTACCCGGGGGCGCGGGCTGTGCAATCGTCCACAATTTTCGTGGGGGGTATAAATACCCCCTTCTTTCATCTCTTAACCCTAATCTTTGTCCAAGCTTTGCTCCGCCATTCCCCACGATTAATATGCTTGAGATCTCCCCCCAACCACCCGAACTTCACCATACTTTGAGGATAGGAAGAGATTCACCCGATCTACACTTCCACCAAACCGTTTTGCGTTCGTCGGCTTCTACATCATCATCAACTTGTTATTCTTCTGTTTGGGCACCCTAGACGACGATGCTTCAATATCTAAGGTATTGGGTCTTGACAAGGTGGTCATCTCACCAAACTTGTCCATTAAAGAAGTCATGTTTGTTGAGACCCTTGCACTTTCCGTTCGTCAACTTGTACTTATGAGCTTTGCAACTTTCTTTGATATTGATACCGCTGACCTTTTGTGGAGCAAGACTTTGAAAGTAGTCTTTGTTGGACATGTCGAGAACGGCCTATACATGGACAAATTTTCAGAGAAACACTTGCAGTGCTTGTATCGAAGGAAAGTTACATGGGACGTCTAACCATCCCAAGACCATTATTTCCTCGAATAGCCCCTTGGAGCTCCTTCACATGGATCTCTTTGGTCCTCTATCATTTGATAGTCTTGGGGAGAATAAAGTATTACTTGTGAATTGACACATGAGTATATTTCTTCAAGAGGAAGAGTGAGACCCAACTAACCGTGATCGACTTTGGAAACGAAGCTCAACGTCAACCTGATGCAAATATGTTGATCATAAGAAGTGACAACGACAGCGACTTCAAGAACTACACCTTGAATGAGGTTCTTAATTAGTGATGAGGGGACCAAGCATCAATATTCCACACCCTATAGCCGTAAAAAACAGTGTATCGGAGAAAAAGAACCAGGCGTTGATGGACGCGACAAGGACCATGATGGCGGGATTCAAGTTTCCGTACAATTTTTGAGCCGAAGACATCAACACCGCATGTCATGCATCCAATCGGCTATACCTTTGCAAAGGCTTGAACAAGACTCCATATGGGATACTTACCGGCAACAAGCCCAACCTCAAGTACTTCCGGGTGTTCGGTTGTAAGTGTTTCATTCTCAAGAAGGGTTCTTGTTTGTCTAAATTCGAGTCTAGAGCTCAAGAGGGCATATTTGTTGGTTATGCTACAAACTCTCATGCTTACCGAACAAGTCCGATGGACTCATTGAGGAATTGTGTAACGTGGAGCTCGATGATAATAACGAGTCCCAAGTGGAGCAAAGTGGTCTTTGTGATGTAGGTGATGAAATTCCTCCTCAAGCCATAAGAAGAATGGGCGTGGGCCATTTCCTACCCATTAATGAACCCCTTGTGGTGGAAGGATAAGGACAATGTTCTACGCACGTGGAACCATCACCGACACTAGACCCACATGCTTTCAAAGAACAAAGAGAAGACCCTCAATCAAGTGAACAAGATAAAAGGCAAGATCAACCCAATGATGGTGGAGAGACACCAAGTGATGCCCAAGATCAAGGGCAAGATCAGCCCAGTGATGGTGGTGAGACACCAATTGATGCTCAATATCAAGTTCATGATCATGAGCAAGCTCAAGATGACGCTCAAGATCTTCGAGTTGAAGCTCCTCAAAAATATCTTGAAGAGAAAATTGAGCATCGTGCCGCCAAGATTGCTTCCAAGCTTGAAAGTAGTGATCACATCATGGAGAATGTCCTAGGAAGCTTAAGAAAAGGGGTAACTACTCGTAAACGTTAACAATTTTTTGTGAGCATCACATATTTCTTTCTTGTGTTGAACCCCAAAAAGGTATTTGAGGCGGTCGAGGATATGGATTGGCTAGAAGCCATACATGAAGAACTCAACCACTTCGAGCGCAACAAAGTGTAGACATTGGTGGAAAGACCGAAGGAGAATCATAGTGTCATATGGGCCAAATGGATCTTCAAGAACAAGTAAGATGCACATGGGATAGTGGTTCGCAACAAGGCAAGATTGGTGGCTCAAGGTTTCTCCCAAGTCAAAGGTGTCAATTCCGGTGTAGCTCGTCTTGAATCTATTCGCATGTTGCTTGCATATGCATCACATCATAATTTCAAGTTGCAACAAATGGATGTGAAGAGTGCATTTCTTAATGGTCCCCTTAATGAGTTGGCGTATGTCAAACAATCCTCAAGATTCAAGGATCCCAAGTTCCCCAATCATGTGTATAAAATCGATAAGACACTCTATGGCCTTAAAAAAGTCCCACATGCGTGGCATGAGCACCTTAGCGAGTTGTTAGAAGATCGTGGGATTGACACCGGGAAAATTGACCCCACTCTTTTTACTAAGAGGGATAAAGGAGATTTGTTCATATGCCAACTATATGTTGATGATATTATCTTTGGCTATCCTAACAAAGCTTTCAATGATGAGTTGGCCACACTAATGAGCATGAAGTTCGAGATGTTTATAATAGGAGAGTTAAAGTTCTTTCTCGAATTCGAAGTCAAGCAACAAAGAGAAGTAACATTCATCAACCAAGCCAAATACACCCAAGACATGCTCAAGAAGTTCAAGTTGGATGATGTCAGAGCGGCAAAGACACCCATGTCAACCACATGCCAACTTGACCTTGATCCCAATGATAAAGCGGTGGATCAAAATGTATATCGTTCTATGATTGGATCTTTGTTTTTACCTTTGTGCATCTAGACCAGATATCATCTTGAGTATGAGAATGTGTGCAAGGTTAAAATCCGCACCAAAAGAAAGCCATTTTGTGGCGGTCAAAAGAATATTTTGATAGTTGACTCATACCCCAAACTTTGGCTTATGGTATCCAAAAGGAGCAACATTTTATGTCATGGGTTATTCAGATTCGGATTGGGCAGGAGACCGAGTGGAAAGGAACTCCACTTCTGGAGGGTGCTAATTCCTTGGTCGCTTTTTGGTGAGTTGGTCTTCCAAGAAGCAAAATTGTCTCTCTCTCCACCATCGAAGCCGAGTACATCACCACCGCAAGTTGTTGTACCCAACTGCTATGGATTATGAAAACTTTAAATGATTACAATGTCATTTGTGACAAAGTGCATGTTCTATGCGAGTATGTGACAATGAAAGTGCAATCAAGACCGCCTACAACCCCGTGCAACATAACAAGACGAAGCATATTGAGATTCGTCATCACTTTATTCGGGATCACGCCAAGCATAGATATATTGATCCATCTTATGTACGTAGCAGACAACAACTAGCAGATATATTCATGAAGCCATGGAATGAAGTAAGATTCCGCGAGTGAAGGCATGAGATAAATACCATAGATTCGAGTAATGTGTTCTAAAACCATACGCACCTCACCGCTCACAATATTTTATCATGCTATATATATAGGCACACAAGTAGGGGGAGTGGAAATCAATTAATGATCTCTCACATCCCTACTAATGCATAAATTAAATCAATCTTTCACATCCGCCATTTATGATGGCACTTGTGCTTCAAATATGAGTTTTGGTATTGGGTCCAAGGCTAAAATCTTCGCGGTGCCAAGCCATTTATACAATAAAAAAGGTGTCCTTGGCCAACGACGCCCGGTCATGTATCGTTAGCACCACCTTTCGCCTTTTTAGTGCCTTGATGCCAAATGGGGAGAAGTGTTCTATTAAGATTCGACATGTGCTTGTACTTTGGTTGTGAGCTACTTATTTATGTTTGTGTGAGACCTTGCTAGCTTGAGCTTATTTTGGTTATCTTGTATGCTTGACTTGCATCTCACACATATCTTGTGCTCACACAACACCTCTAGTTTGTGATCCATAGCACCGTTGTTTCTATATTCCTCTTGATCACAAACTAGCTTGTGAAACATGCTCATATCCTTCACATTTATCTCGTTGTACTTGGCTATTCATGTAGGGGGAATCGTCTTGATGATGTGATGTGGGTTTCATAACATATTTTAAAATATGCACACATCAAGAAGGAGCTTCCTACATTAATAGCGTCACATGGCTTATAGTTTAACTTTTTTTGTTTACCATGTGTGAATCGTATTATCATCAATTCACCAAAAAGAGGGAGATTGAAAGTGCAATTGACACTCAATATCTATTTTGGTGATTGATCACAATATGATTTGCGAGGACTAATGTCGGTTGTCAAGTTTAAATCGTTACATTGGCTTCTCTATTGTGTGTACGAACGTTGTAGCTCCATCGATACAAAAAGCGAAAAAAGACGACGTTCATCGGCGACTCAGAAAAAAATTCGGTTTCTTTTTTGAGTAAAAGGAACATTCGTACTATTTACAGGGGTTGCTATGATTTCGGAGTTGGGCAACTCAAAACTTTTCTATACACTTTTCTTCCATTCCATATTAGGTTTCGTTGGAATAAGAAAGACTCCGAGAAATTTCCCTAGCTAGACCGGTGCCTGGAGTTACCCGAGAGTGGAGAAGTTGGTTCGGCCGGGTCCGGGTGCCCGGGGTCCCAAGGCCCGGGTGCCCAGGGTCACCCGAAAGTTGGCATAGTGTCCGACCTCGTCCGGGTGACCGCCCCCCTCCCGCATGTCTCAGACACGTCCGTGTGCCCGGGGTCTCGAACCCCAAGGTTCCTGGCCCCCGCCCATGCTCATATCGTACATCCCCTGGTTCCCGGGGTCTCGGACTCCCGGGTGCCCGGGCACACCTCTGCGCGCCTCGTCCGACCCCCGGTGCCCGGGGTCCCATCGCCGGGTGCCCGACCCCATAGCCTATACCACCCCCGGGTGCCCTGGGTCCCACCCCCGGGTGCCCGACCCTCCGTGGGAGGGGGATATTTCTCTCGGATCCGTTCGGGTGCACGGTTCCCTTTTGTCTGGGTGCCTGGGGGTGCGGGCTGTGCAATGGCCATATTTTCATGGGGTTATAAATACCCCCTTCTTCCACCTCCTAACCCTAATCTCAGCCCAAGCTTTGATCCACCATTTGCAACCATTAAAAAGCTTGATATCTCCTTCCTCAACCACCCAAACTCCACCATACTTTGGGGATAAGAGGAGATTCACCCGATCTACTCTTTCCCCGAACGCACGGAGATACAATCCATTCTGGTGAAGCTTCGTGGTTGTGTTGAGAGCCTCCAAATAAGTTGTGGAGAGATCCCCAACCTTGTTTGTAAATGTCTTAGTTGCCGCCTTCAAGGGCACCACTAGTGGACTCACGACACCTTGCATCATGCGAGAGCGTGAGGAGAATAAGGTGGTCCTAGTCAAATTTTGGGGAGCGTTGTTCCTCTACACCTCTCCAACGGAGATGTACCTCCCCCAAAGGAGGGAACTTCAGCAACACACCCTCCTCTCCATTGAGTTCACTTGCGGTTATTTCGGTCCTTTACTTTGTGCTTGTTATTACCTTGTTATTGTTGTTGTTGTTAGTACAAACTTGCCATATAGGTTGTCCACCTAGTTTCTTATCTAGACAACCTATTATTTTGTTGAGCCTGAAATTGAAAAGTAGTAAAATTTTGTTCGTCACCTATTCACCCCTACTAGTCAACCATACCGATCCTTTCATCACTCTTATCATGGGTTATGTGATATTGGAGCTAGTATAAGTGCCATTCCTTTTTCTCTTTATCAAGAAGTTGTTGGAGATATTTTGCATTGTGCTATAGAAGAAGTTGATACTATTAAACTGGCAGGTTCACCTGTGGGAATTTTTAGAGATGTTGAAGTTCCGTGTGATAAGACTAAAAGGAAAAAAGTTTATATTAAGTTTGGAGGAGATGAAGTTTGTTTTAATTTCTCTACGTTTACTAAACAACATCATGCTAAAGATTTGCCTTATGTAGATGAGATAAAAAGGATTGTCACGATTGCCATTCCACCCACTGATCCTTTAGAAAAGTATTTTTCGGAGCATGGAAATTCTTGTAATATGCATGAGAGAAATGAAATAGATGATATTTCCTTAGGGAGAAATCTTTACTTAAACATAATCTGCCTACTGAAACTTTAGGAGATCCTAAGCCTCCCAAAGACGATCCTGTGTTTGATCTTAAACCTTTGCCTCATACACTGAAATATGCTTATTTGGATGAAAAGAAGCTATACCATGTTATTATTAGTGCTAACCTTTCAGTGCATGAAGAAGCAAGATTACTCGTTGTTCTAAAGAAGCATCGAGGGCATTGGTTATACTCTAGATGATCTGAAAGCCATTAGTCCTACTTTGTGTATGCACCAAATCCATAAGGAACCCGATGCCAAGATTGTTATAGATCATCAAGGCCGTTTAAATCCTAAGATGTAGGAAGTGGCAAGGAAAGAAGTCCTCAAACTCGTTGAGGCGGGTATAACCTATCCTATATTTGATAGTAGATGAGCAAGTCAGGTTCATTACACTACTAGGAAAACCCCTACAGGTAGAATCGTAGCAGTAGTGTGGGGTATCATACCCCCTCTACTGCTAAGTAGTAGTAGCAGGGGGCTATAGAACACGCTACATGTATATGTTAGTAGTAGCGCGGGCATGGGCAAACCCCGCTGCAGCTAAGTGGTGCCCTGGTACACCACTGGTCGATCCTTAGTGGCAGCGTGGCATCGAGACGGGCGCTACAAATAAGCCGCCAGCTGTAGCGTAGGCCTGGCAATAGGCGCTGCCACTACTGGTACATGGGGACAAATTGTGGGGCCTACTTAACATCAGCGTTGGTGCCTCCACCGGCACTACTGATAAGCGCCTTATCTTCTCCATGCTGCCTTTCACTCTCCCTATCCTCACTCTCACCCACTCTCACTGCACCGCATGACCGGCCCTCGACCGTCCCGTCCCTCCCCCGACCCGTCCTCTTCCCATTCCGGCGGCCCTCACCCGTGACCGCCCTCTTCCCATCCCGACGCCCTCCCCCGTGCCCTCCCTCTCCCATACCGGCTGACCCTCCCCCGTGCTCGCCGGCCGGCCCTGCGCGACCCCTCTCCGCTCGGTCCCCACCCCCACCGTGAGCACCTCTGATGTGTTTATTTAGTCCTAGGTTTCAGTTTTTTAGATGGATAGATGCATTTATTCAAACTTTTTATTTTGTTGTTAGATAAATTGATAGATGTGTGGTTAGATGGATGCATTTAGTTTTGGGTTTACGTTTATTTGGTTGTTAGGTGGATTGATAGATAGATGGTTAGATGGATGTATGCATTTATTCAAACCGTCTAGTTTTAGGTTTAAATTTATTTGTTGTTAGATACTCCATGCGTTCCTAAATATAAGTATTTTTAGAGATTTCAATACAGACTACATAGTAATGTATATATACATATTTAGAGTGTAGATTCATCCATTTTGCTTCGTATGTACTTCATATTGAAATCTCCAAAAAAACTTATATTTAGGAACAGATGGAGTAGATTGATAGATGGATGTATGCATTTATTCAAACTATCTAGCATTTGAAATGAAATAGAGAACAACGAGAGGAAGTTTATTTTGCTAGAGTGGTTACTTCATCGTGATAATATTGCTATGGAATTTTTTTGACACTTGAGAAAGTTTAGCTTTGAAGTACTATTTTGCGGGGAACACCTCCGAGTGGCCTATGTTTTACCGCAATGTTGACTTTTCCATTCCTGCAAATTTCAGGTGCTCAATATGTCCTATTTTTACCAAAGGGCATGCCAAAAAATTTCATGGATTTCGACACGACTTTTGCTAGAAAGTACGACATATCGAGTGCCTGGGATTTGCCGGAATGGAAATTAAACGACATCCCGAAAAAACATGGACCATTTTTTTATGTTAACTAACTGATGCTTTGGGTTGTTTTTCAGTCTGTTGGGGCTCCTTGTGTGACTTTCAGTGAGGGAGAATCCCGACTGTTGTCGTGGGGGTCGCTTCTCTTTCGTTCCCATGTGCTAGGCCTTTTGGTAATGCACTCGGGAATGAAGGGAGGAGCGACCAACACCGATGGTCGAAATTTCTGTCGAGAGGAAGAATGCAGGCTGTTGTCGTGGGGGTCGCTCTTCCTCTTTCTCCTCGTGATAGACCTTTTTGGTAATGCACGGGGAGAAAGAGAAGAGAAACCATCACTGACGGTCGTAATATCAGTGTGAGGGAGTGTCCATCATATACACCACCAGAGATGAGAGTTTTTCAAGGGAGACTTGACAAACCAAAACTCAACCCGTGCTGAATAGTGATCAATTTTTAATCTTTTAAATATGAACAAAAAAATGGATGATGACGATAGGATCCCCGAGTGCGATGACTGTACCGATGACGGGGGTATGTGCATCAGGCCACACTTGGACAACGATAGGTGCTTCTCCGTCACGCTTAAGGAGGAGTTCGAAAATTTTACGGTATATAACTTCAACGACATGTATTTCTTAATTAAGCATGGCTTAAGACTTTTGCTTTAACATGTAATTTACATTTTTTATATTTCGACTAGTGCATCCCGTGCTATGCAGGGCAGTATGTTCTAGAGAAGCTCTCTTTCGCTGACGTGGAAACGATGGAGAAGAAGAAATTTCACCTAAAGACGAAACATGGTTTCATTATTGAGGCTAAACTCTACGATGGAGTAGGTCGCACATATTTCAGTTGTTCAAATTGGATAGCATTATGCAAGGCTTACGGATTGAGGAGGGTATGACAATTACCTTCGATACTGGCATTCCTTAATATGATACAGTCATCGGTCTTCAATATGATAAAGACATTTGGGTGGATCTGGACATGATTCCAATTCTACCTCCATGTGAGTTTTTAAACAAGTTTTTTAAATAATCTATATTTCTCATTTAAAAATAGTTGTTATTCACCCCTACTTAACTTGTTCATTTGTAATTGATAGCTTATTTCCTTTCTACGAGAGATACACAGAAGATACTAGACGGGACCTACTACACTTATGGATCATAGATAACTTGGGAGGAGAAGAATTTTCTTGTCTCCTTTGTTAATGATGTTCAGTCTTCTAAGGACGTCAATTATGATGGTGGCTGAAATTATACATCATACATGCCATTAGTGCATAGGTTGAGCGCTGCTAACATTCTTGCAAATATCTTGGTAAGATTTTTTAGTATTGTGTTACTAGTGCATCTTTTTCATACATTCTTCTTAAGTAAACTACATTGCTAACTATGCTATTATTATGTTCTTCAACACAAGCTCCCAAATTATGGTGTGCCTCCGTTGATGAATGTCAGAGGTGAGATGAAAATTGCTTGTCCTTTTAGGGCCACCTTCAATTTTTCATACTCAAGTGAACGCAAACCACAAGGAAAACTGCAGATAGAAGGATGGAGGGAAATAAAGAATGAGCGCAAGCCACAAACTGGAGACTGTTGGGGTTTATTTTACCTAGGAGGGAGGAGTAGGTCCAAGTACTTTTCATGTGCTAGGAAGTTATTTACCTAAAATAATAACAATTATGTAGTAGTGGTTAACTTGTCATGTGCGAGAATGATGATGAGTTATTATATGACTACAGATGATGAGTTGTTATATGACTACGATGATGATGAGTAGGCCGTAATACTTTCATGTGCTAGAATGATCATGAATTATCATATGACTACAGACGATGAGGTATTATATGACACGAATTAGATTAAATGGATGGATCCAAGTGACAAAGTTAAATTAGTAGAAATATATGATGTTGGGACGACACACAAGTGTTGAATGAAGGCAATGCCTATCAATGCAAAATGAACACGATAGGCATTGCCTTCATTCGACACTTGTGTGTTGTTCCGACATCATATCCTCCAACTAATTTAACTTGGTCACTTGGATCCATCCACTTTAATCTAATCTGTGTTTCTTCCACAACCTCTTCATTGCTACTATATACAAAATTGTATAACGTTGAATAAATACAATAAAAATATAAAAATATAAAATACGCACTAATAGTAGTGGTGTGGGGCAACAACCTGCGATGCTGCTAGTTAGAGTAGCGCGGCTCAGGCCCACGCTACCGCTAACAGAAGTACCGGTAGCATGGGTCCGAGCCGCGTTACTGCTAATGTTTAGCTGTAGCGAGCTAGCAGTAACACGGCTCATCACGCTACCGCTAGGCCTTGCCCCTCGCTGCTGCTAGGGTTTTTCCTAGTAGTGTTATATCCCTAAGGAAGGAGGAATTACAGTTGTTCCTAATGAGAAAAATGAATTTATCTCACGAAGAATTGTTACTGATTATAGGTTCTGCACTGATTTTAGAAATTAAACAAAGCTACTAGGAAAGATCATTATCCTTTTCCTATTGATCAAATGTTAGAAAGATTGTCTAAGCATACACCACTTTTGCTATCTTGATGGTTATTTTGATTTCTGTCAAATAGCTATTTATCCTGAATATCAAGAGAAAACAACTTTTACTTGTCATTTTTTAAGTTTTGCTTATAGGTTCATGCCTTTTGGTTTATATAACGCACCTACTACTTTTCAAATATGCGTGATAGTTATCTTTAATGATTTATTGTGACAAGATCATGGAAGTAGCTATTGTAAATATTTCCTCTCATAATTAATTAAAAGAGAATTTCTTATTCGGCCATCTCTTAGAATTTGCTTCCCGTTTTGCCCCCCAAAGAAAATTTCTTCCCTTTTGGCACTCAAACTTTATTTTGTGCCCTAGGTGACACTTCCATCCATTTTCCATCCAACAGTGTTAACTGGCATGTGCAAAGACAATTTTACCCCTGATGGTGGTATGTCACTAGAAAAGGGAAGAGAAGGGGCATGAACAAACAAAAGAAGGATAATTTGTGTTGGGAGTTAAAACACAACATAACATCATGTACATGTGCATATAGGTTTCTTGCCCTTGCATGTATCGCATTGCTGAGGCAGCTAGCTTTGGCTTGTAGCAAAGTGTACACGTTCAACTAGAATCAATCACCTTGGTGGAAGTGTGCCTGAAAGTGCGTTATATCGACTAGAGGGGGGTTGATGACCCACAAGTGTAGGGGGTCAATCGTAGTCCTTTCGATAAGTAAGAGTGTCAAACCCAACGAGGAGCAAAAGGAAATGACAAGCGGTTTTCTGCAAGGTAATTTCTGCAAGCACTGAAATTGTAGGTAACAAGTAGTTTGATAGCAAGATAATTGGTAACGAGCAAGTAACAGTAACGGTAAATAAAGTGCAGCAAGGTAGCCCAATCCTTTTGTGGCAAAGGACAGGCCAAAATGGTCTCTTATAATAAGCAAAGCGTTCTTGAGGATACACGGGAATTTTATCTAGTCACTTTCATCATGTTGGTTTGATTTGTGTTCGCTACTTTGATAATTTGATATGTGGGTGGACCGGTGCTTGGGTGCTGTTCTTACTTGAACAACCTACCACTTATGATTAACCCCCTCGCAAGCATCCGCAACAACGAGAAAAGTATTAAGATAAAATCTAACCATAGCATTAAACATGTGGATCCAAATCAGCCCCTTACGAAGTAGCGCATAAAGTAGGGTTTAAGCTTCGGTCACTCTAGCAACCCATCATCTAATAACTACTCCATAGTGCATTCCCTTAGGACCAAGGATGGTGAAGTGTCATGTAGTCGACGTTCACATGACAACACTAAGCGAATCACAACATACATATCATCAAAATATCGAACACATATCAAATTCACATGATTACTTGCAACATGACTTCTCCCGTGACCTTAGGAACAAAGGCAACTACTCACAAATAATATTCATGCTCAAGATCAAAGGTGTAGTAAATAGCATAATGGATCTGAACATATAATCTTCCAGCAAATAAACCATATAGTAATCAACTACGTAATGTAATCAACACTACTAGTCACCCACAGGTACCAATCTGAGGTTCCGGTACAAAGATTAAACACAAGATATGAACTAGGATTTGAGAGGAGATGGTGCTGTTGAAGATGTTGATGAAGAATGGCCTCCCAAAGATGAGAGGGTTGTTGGTGATGACGATGGCTTCGATTTCCCCCTCCGGGAGGGAAGTTCCCCCGACGGAATCGCTCCGCCGGAGGGCAAAAGTGCTCTTGCCCAAGTTCCGCCTCGAGACGGCGCCGTTCCGTCCTGAAAGTCCTCTCCTTATTTTTTCTAGGTCAAAACACCTTAAATACCAGAAGATGGGCACCGGAGGTGGGCCGGGCTGAGCACAACCCACCAGGGCGCGCCCTGGTGTCTTGTGCTCACCAGGTGGCCCCCCTCCGGTAGTTATTTGCCCCAGTATTTTTTATATATTCCAAAATAATTCTCTGGAAAGTTTCAGCTCATTTGAAGATGTGCAGAATAGGTATCTCTGATATGCTTTTTCAGGTCCAGAATTCCAGCTATCGACATTCTCCCTCTTTGTGCAAACCTTGCATATTATGAGAGAAAAGGCATTAGTATTACTCCATAAAGCATTATTATGCATAAAAATATTATAAATAATAGTAGGAAATCATGATGCAAAATGGACGTATCAACTCCGCCAAGCTTAGACCTCGCTTGTCCTCAAGCGAAAGCCGATATCGCAAAACATGTCCACATGGTTTGAGAGAGAGGTGTCGATAAAAGCAAAATACGGACATAGTAGCATCATGCTTATTATCATAGCAGCAACAAACTTTATCATGAGACTCTTTCATATAACTTTTATTCTATACCATTATCATATAACTTCTTATGAACAAGTAACAATTCATCACAACATAGAAGTATAAAGCATAAACCTTATTGGAAACCAACAAACTATGTTCTCAGTCAACTTTGCAACTACAATTCATCATATTTTCAGGAAGGATCTCGTGTCGGAGCCTTTTGGCAAGTCCACATACTCAACCATCATTTAATCTTCTATGATTGCTAACACTCACAGCATACCCATGAGCAAAAAGTTTCAACCGGACACATAGAAAGATAGGGGCTTATAATTTCGCCTCCCAACGTATTCACCTCAAGGGTGATGTCAACAATAATAAATCATGCCCATTCATATCCAACTGGATATATGTGCCTAGATCTTTCCTCACCACATGATGCTTGCAAAAAGAAAAAGTAAAAGGAATAGGGAAGAATACTTTGACTCTTGCATAAAAGTAAATACATAAAGGTAAAAGATAGGCCCTTCGCAGAGGGAAGGAGAGGTTGCCATGCGCTTTTTAGTTTGTATGACAAATCCCTTAGTGTAAAAGAACGTCACGTTGTATTGCCCCCTGTGATAGCAACCTTTATTATGCAGTCCATCGCTTTTATTACTTTGCCATCACAAGTTCGCACAACGTTCAATTTTCTCTTACACTAATTGATCAAACACATTTAGAAGCATTTTTTATTGCCTTAGTGCACCGATGGCAACTTACTTGAAGGATCTTATTCAATCCATAGGTAGGTATGGTGGACTCTCAAAACATGAGTTTGGGTTTAGGGTATTTGGATGCACAAGTAGTATCTCTACTTAGTGCGGAATTTTTGGCTAGCAAAGATATTGAGCAACGAAGCAAGAGCTCAAACTAAACTTTATTATATAAATCTCACTCGATTACATAGATAGATAGATCACAAAACTAGCACTCGAAAATAGATCATACTAAACTTTTATTCAACTAAATCACGAAAAAGCTAAGGATCAAAATAAAAAGTGAAGGTAAAAGTGATGGTGATACGATACCGGGGCATCTCCCCCAAGCTTGGCTCAAGCCAAGGGGAGTGCCCATACCCGTGTACTCAAGTCTCCTTTGGTGGTGAAGATGGTGGTGGTGAGGTAGTAGTAGGTTTGTCCTCCGACTTCCAGGACAAGGGTTCACCATCAAAAGTTGATGCACGAGTCCCCTGAGTCCTGCAACTGGCAGCTAAACTCATACCTTTAAATATTGCTTCATACTCAAAAACTTGATTTTGAAGATCATAAATTTGACTTTGCAAAAAGTTGATTTGCTCGTTGAAGGTGAAGACGACGTCCTTCATGGACCGGCCATCCACCACGTGATCACGGGTGAATTCCGTGATCATGGAGTGATTGGCACTAAGTCCACGCTCCACCATCCATTGGCACTTTAAGATGTCTTGTTCCACCACTTCAAGCCTGGCCTCCATGCTCCCCGTCCTCTTGGGACCTTGAACATCTCGGATGTGGAGCACCCCCTCACGCATCTCAATGGCTTGAGGGTGCTTCATCACCTTCGACAAGTACGGATTGATGACGTTCTCGAAGAACTTGTCTTTGGGGGAACTTGGTGGAGCCATGGAGATCTAGATCTGACAAGAAAACAACACGAAACAAGAACATAGAATATTTCCGTGATGCAGTGGTCAAAACAATCGGGGGTATATATAGAGAATTTTTATTCATGGGAAACAAGCATATGGAAAGTAAATGGAGTTGGGAAGGCTCCCGAGGAGGGCACAACCCACCAGGGCGGGCCAGGGGGGCAGGCGTGCCCTGGTGTATCATGCTCACCTCGGTTGCTTTCTTGTTTATTTCTTATTTTCCTATTTTTTCTAATATTCCAAAACTGACAGAAAATATTTTTGTGGATTTTTCGGTACTTACCGTATCACGTACCTCTTCTTTTTCATGATTCTGGAGTGTTCCGAAAGGTTTCTCTTATGTGTTCCTCCAGTTTCATGGTTTGGATAACATTGCTTTCAACATTAATATGCGTACCTGAGATATAATGCTTAATTCTTTGTCCATTGACCACCTTCGGGTTAGTACCTTCGGCATTAATAATCTTGATAGCTCCAGAGTGATAAACCTCTTCGATAACATATGGTCCTTCCCATTTGGAAATAAGTTTTCCTGCAAAAAATCTAAAACGAGAGTTGTACAAAAGAACATATTCTCCAACTTTTAACTCCCACTTTTGGATTCTTTTGTCATGCCATCTTTTAACCTTTTCTTTAAATATTTTGGCATTTTCATAAGCTTGGGTTCTCCATTCATCTAATGAGCTAATATCAAATAACCTCTTTTCACCGGCAAGTTTGAAGTCATAGTTGAGTTCTTTAATTACCCAAAATGCTTTGTGTTCTAACTCTAGAGGCAAATGACAAGCTTTCCCATATACCATTTTGTATGGAGACATACCCATAGGATTTTTATAAGCTATTCTATAGGCCCAAAGTGCATCATCTAGTTTCTTAGACCAATTCTTTCGGGACCTATTGATAGTTTTTTGTAATATTAATTTTATTTCTCTATTGCTAAGTTCAACTTGACCACTAGATTGAGGATGATAGGGTGATGCAATTCTATGGTTAACATCGTATTTAGCAAGCATTTTACAGAAAGCACCATGAATAAAGTGTGAACCACCATCGGTCATTAAATATCTAGGGACTCCAAACCTCGGGAAGATAACTTCTTTAAGCATTTTAATGGAGGTGTTATGATCAACACTACTAGTTGGAATAGCTTCTACCCACTTAGTAACATAATCAACAACAACCAAAATATTAGTATACCCATTAGAGGAAGGAAAAGGTCCCATATAATCAAAACCCCAAACATAAAATGGTTCAACAACAAGTGAATAATTCATAGGCATTTCCTAACGCTTACCGATATTACCAATTCTTTGACATTCATCACAACACAAGACAAACTTACGGGCATGCTTGAAGAGAGTAGGCCAACAAAAACCAGATTGCAATACCTTGTGACCAGTTCTATCTCCTGCATGATGTCCTCCATAGGCTTTGGAATGACATTTCCATAGGATTTGTTCCTGTTCATGCTCAGGTACACAACGTCTAATAATACCATCTACTCCTTCTTTATAAAGATGTGGGTCATCCCAAAAGTAATGTCTTAAATCATAGAAGAATTTCTTCTTTTGTTGATATGTGAAACTAGGTGGTATATATTTAGCAACAATGTAGTTAGCATAATCATCATACCGGGGAGTGTTTTGAGACATTTATTGCAGCTAACAGTTCATGAGGAAAACTATCGTCAATAGGTAGTGGGTCATCAAGAATATTTTCTAACCTAGACAAGTTATTAGCTACGGGGTTCTCAAGAACCCACCTAATGAGTCTATGTTTAGCATCTTTCTTTTCCATAAGATATTTTATAGCAGCATGATCAGTGTGAACAATAACTTTGGAATCAACGATGTAAGATCTAAATTTATCACAAGCAAACACAACTGCTAGAAATTCTTTTTTAGTAGTAACATAATTTCTTTGGGCACCGTCTAGAGTTTTGCTAGCATAATGGATAACATTTAATTTCTTATCAACTCTTTGTCCTAGAACAACACCAACAACATAATCACTAGCATCACACATAATTTCAAAAGGCAAGTTCCAATCAGGTGGTTGAACAATAGGTGCAGAAATTAAGGCTTTCTTAAGAGTTTCAAAGGCTTCTACACAATCATCATAAAAAAATGGGATATCCTTTTGTAAAAGATTAGTAAGAGGCCTAGAAATTTTGGAGAAGTCTTAAATAAACCTCCTATGGAAACCAACATGACCAAGGAAACTCCGAATACCTTTGATATCTTTAGGACATGGCATTTTCTCAATCGCATCAACTTTAGCTTGATCTACCTCAATACCTCGTTCGGAGATTTTATGCCCCAAGACAATGCCTTCATTAACCATAAAGTGGCACTTCTCCTAATTCAAGACGAGATTAGTTTGTTCACATCTCTGCAAAACTCGATCAAGGTTGCTTAAGCAATCATCAAAAGAAGTTCCATAAACGAAAAAATCATCCATGAAAACCTCCACAATCTTTTCACAAAAATCAGAGAATATAGCAGTCATACATCTTTCAAAGGTAGCAGGTGCATTGCATAAACCAAAAGGCATACGTCTATAAGCATAGGTTCCAAAAGGACAAGTAAAAGTGGTTTTCTCTTGATCAGATTGTGACACATGTATTTGAGAAAAACAATATCCATCCAGGAAACAAAAGTGTGTGTGCTTAGATAATCTCTCTAGCATTTGGTCAATGAAAGGAAGAGGGTAATGATATTTTCTAGTAGCTTTATTTAGTTTTCTAAAATCAATTACCATTCTATAGCCAGTGACAATTCTCTGCGGGATAAGTTCATTTTTATCATTAGGAACAACAGTAATACCTCCCTTCTTAAGGACAAAATGAACGAGACTTACCCATCTATATCAGCTATGGGATATATTATACCTGCTTCCAGAAGCTTTAATATTTCAGTTCTTACCACTTCTTTCATCTTCGGATTCAATCGTTGTTGGTGATCAACAACGGGTTTAGCATCAGGTTCCTTATTAATCTTGTGCTGACATAGAGTGGGACTAATGCCCTTAAGATCATCAAGAGTATATTCAATAGCAGCCCGATGCTTCCTCAGAATTTTTAATAATCTTTCTTCTTCATGTTCTGAAAGGTTAGCACTAATAATAACAGGATATATCTTTTTCTCATCAAGATAAGCATACTTCAAAGTGTTAGGCAATTGTTTTAATTCAAACACAGGAGCACCTTTAGGTGGAGGAGGATCTCCTAGAGTTTCAATAGGCAAATTGTGTTTTAGTAGAGGTTGTTGTTCAAACAAAATTTTATCTATTTCTTTTCTCTCACGCAAGTGTATATCATTTTCATGGTCTAGCAGATATTGTTCTAGTGGATCAGTAGGAGGAACGACAATAGAAGCAAGACCAATTATTTCATCCTTACTAGATAATTCTTTATTACAGGGTTGTCTACTAAACTTGGAAAATTAAACTCATGAGACACATCACCAAACTTAACACCGATGGTTTCTTTTTGGCAATCTATCTTAGCATTAACAGTGTTCAAGAAAGGTCTACCAAATATAATGGGACAAAAGTCATCTTGTGGGGAACCAAGAACTAAAAAATTAGTAGGATATTTTATTTTACCACACAAGACTTCAACATCTCTAACAATCCCAAGTGGTGTGATGGTGTCCCTGTTAGCAAGTTTAATAGTAACATCGATGTCTTCTATTTCAGCAGGTGCTATATCATTCATAATTTCTTGGTATAAAGTAAAAGGAATAGCACTCATACTAGCACCCATATCACATAAACCATGATAGCAATGATTTCCTATTTTAACTGAGACAACAGGCATGCCAACTACGGGTCTATGTTTATCTTTTTCATCGGGTTTGGCAATTCTAGCAGCTTCATTGCAGTAGTAAATAACATGCCCATCAATATTTTCTACCAAGAGATCTTTAACCATAGCAACACTAGGTTCTACTTTAATTTGTTTAGAGGGCTTAGGTGCTTTAATATTACTTTTGCGAACCACAGTTGAGACCTTAGGATGTTCCTTTATCCTAACAGGGAAAGGTGGTTTTTCAATACATGCAGTAGGCACAACTGGATCAACATTGTAAATGATAGTTTCCTCTTTAGCTATGATCGGTTCTTCCATTTCCTTTTTTATAGGGGGATGCTATTTAAACCACTTCTCTTTAGGGAGATCAACATGAGTAGCAAATGATTCACAAAAACAGGCTACTATCTGAGAGCCAAGTCCATATTTAGTGCTAAACTTGTGAAAAGCATCGGTAGTCATAAAAGATTTTACACAATCAAACTCAAGCTTAATACCTGACTCATTACCTTCATTGAGTTCCCAATCTTCTGATTTGCGTTTAATTCTTTCTAAAAGATCCCACTTGAATTCAATAGTCTTCTTCATAAAAGAACCAGTACAAGAAGTATCGAGCATGGATCGATCATTATGAGAAATCCGAGCATAAAAAAATTGAATAATAATTTCTCTCGAAAGATCATGATTGGGGCATGAATATAACATTGACTTAAGCCTCCCCCAAGCTAGAGTGATGATTTCTCCTTCACGAGGCCAAAACTTATATCTATAATTCCGATCACGATGAACTAGATGCATAGGATAAAACTTTTGGTGGAATTCCAATTTCAATCAATTCCAGTTCCATGATCCAATATCATCACATAGCCTATACCATGTCAATGCTTTTCCCTTCAAAGATCAAGGGAAAACCTTCTTCTTAACTTCATCTCCGGATAAACCTGTAAGTTTAAATAATCCACAAATTTCATCCACATGTATTAGGTGCATATCGAGATGTTCAGTTCCATCTCCTGCATAAGGATTATATAGCAGTTGTTCTATCATACCTGAAGGAATTTCATAACCAATATTTTCAGTAGGTGCAGTAGGTTGAGGTGCAACTAATTGTGGTTCCGGTCGAGGTGAAGATACCCCGAACAAACCCCTCAAAGGATTGTTCTCCATAGTAACAAGTGACAATAAATTTCAGCACGTCGTATAAGTTTTTCCTTACTGATTTCCACTTACCAAGAGCGCTTCACTCCCCGGCAACGGCGCCAGAAAAGAGTCTTGATGACCCAAAAGTGTAGGGGGTCAATCGTAGTCCTTTCGATAAGTAAGAGTGTCGAACCCAACGAGGAGCAGAAGGAAATGACAAGCGGTTTTTAGCAAGGTAATTTCTACAAGCATTGAAATTGTAGGTAACAAGTAGTTTGATAGCAAGATAATTGGTAAAGAGCAAGTAACGATAATGGTAAATAAAGTGCAGCAAGGTAGCCCAATCCTTTTGTGGCAAAGGACAGGCCAAAACGGTCTCTTATAATAAGCAAAGCGTTCTTGAGGATACATGGGAATTTCATCTAGTCACTTTCATCATGTTGGTTTGATTCGTGTTCGCTACTTTGATAATTTGATATGTGGGTGGACCGGTGCTTGGGTGCTGTTCTTACTTGAGCAACCTCCCACTTATGATTAACCCCCTCGCAAGCATCTGCAACTATGAGAAAAACATTAAGATAAAATCTAACCATAGCGTTAAACATGTGGATTCAAATCAGCCCCTTACGAAGTAGCGCATAAACTAGGATTTAAGCTTCTGTCACTCTAGCAACCCATCATCTAATAACTACTCCACAATGCATTCTCTTAGGCCCAAGGATGGTGAAGTGTCATGTAGTCGACGTTCACATGTCACCACTAAGGGAATCACAACATACATATCATCAAAATATCGAACACATATCAAATTCACATGATTACTTGCAACATGACTTCTCGTGTGACCTCAAGAACAAAGGCAACTACTCACAAATAATATTCATGCTCAAGATCAGAGGGGTAGTAAATAGCATAATGGATCTGAACATATAATCTTCCATCAAATAAACTATATAGTAATCAACTACGTAATGTAATCAACACTACTAGTCACCCACAGGTACCAATCTGAGGTTCCGGTACAAAGATTGAACACAAGAGATGAACTAGGGTTTGAGAGGAGATGGTGCTGTTGAAGATGTTGATGAATAATGGCCTCCCAAAGATGAGAGGGTTGTTGGTGATGACGATGGCTTCGATTTCGCCCTCCGGGAGGGAAGTTCCGCCGGCGGAATCGCTCCGTCGGAGGGCAAAAGTGCTCTTGCCCAAGTTCCACCTCGAGACGGTGGCGTTCCATCCCGAAAGTCCTCTCCTTATTTTTTCTAGATCAAAACACCTTAAATACCAGAAGATGGGCACCGGAGGTGGGCCGGGCTGACCACAACCCACCAGGGCACGCCTGGGGGGGCTGGCGCGCCCTGGTGTCTTGTGCTCACTAGGTGGCCCCCCTCCGGTAGTTATTTGCTCCAGTATTTTTTTATATATTCCAAAATAATTCTTCGGAAAGTTTCAACTCATTTCAAGATGTGCAGAATAGGTATCTCTGATATGCTTTTTCAGGTCCAGAATTCCAGCTGCCGACATTCTCCCTCTTTGTGCAAACCTTGCATATTATGAGAAAAAAGGCATTAGAATTACTCCATAAAGCATTATTATGCATAAAACATTATAAATAACAATAGGAAATCATGATGCAAAATGGACGTATCAGGGGTGAATAGGCAATTTTTACGAATTCGTACTGAGGAATTACTACTTGAGGAATTTGCTAAGTGACAAAATTCAGGCAACAGAATAAGTAATCGTGCATGCAAAACATAGCAGTAGCATATTCATCATGATGAAATGAAACATACACAGAGCACATGTAGTGTGTAATTAGGATAAGCAGGTGAAGAACAAGGTGATTGAAGAATTTGAGATGAGGAAATTGAGAAAATCTTCAGTAAAAGTCTTCAAACAGTAATGATCTATTTCATCAACAATTACTTGAGGAAATGAAAGGGTTGAGGAAATAGAACCAGGAGCTCAGTGAAGACAATGATTTGATGACCTAGTTCCAAGTGCTGTGACAGTTGTACGTCTGGTTTGGAGCGGCTTGGTATTTAAACCAAAGGACACACAATCCCAGGACACACACTCCTTACCATATTCTCCTTGAGCTAAGGTCACACGGACCTCGCCCAACACTTGTGGTAAGTCTTCAGGGCATACTTCCAAACCCTCACAAACCCAGTCACCCGACGATCCAAAATTTCCTTTTGGATGCTCTAGACCATGACGCCTAACCGTTTGAAAGATACACAGTCTTCAAAGGTAACAAGCATCGGTTCCACACAAGAACAATCTCTTCAGTGATGCTAAATCACTTTGGGTTTTAGGAGTTTGGGTTTTGGGGTTTTCCCCACTCATGATTTTCTCTCAAAGTCCTCGAAGGATGGGTTGATCTCAAATGACACTTGTCAAGTTCTCTCTCGGAGCAGCCAACCAGCTAGTGGTTGTGGGGGCCGTCTATTTATAGCCAGGGTGCAACCCGACATGATAAGACATAAATGCCCCCAATGATATGACCATTATGTGGATAAGATATTTGGGACAGCTGGCGCAAAGCGCAACAATGGTCGGAATTTCAAACTATGAAAGTCCTCAAGGCTATCATGTTCCTCACGGTACGCAATTCGCACTGGCGAAATCCTAACTCCTTAGTCCAGACCAATTTCCCCAGAGACCAGAAGAACATCATATTTGTCATTGAAGAACTTGACTGAACTATAATAGATTTCCAAAGGCTTCACTCGAAGGATTGGTCATGTGTAAGCTTTTGAGATGAGCATCAGTTGGAAATTTTTCCTTAGTATTACCTCGACCCCCTTTAACAGTATGGTGTTTCCTACTAAAATAAAGGAAATGAAACTACAAAAACAAAAGTCTTCACATTTCATAGTCCTCGTATCAATATCTCCAAAGTCACACCAATTTCTTCATTTTCAAAGTCTTCAAGAAAACATCAAAGTCTTCAGCTGAAGACATTCATTTTTAGGGGTCGACATTCTTGGTCTATATCAAACTCCTCAGAGACTTATAGAACCTGTGTATACTCACAAACACATTAGTCCCTTAACCTATAAGTCTTCAATACACCAAAATCACTAAGGGGCACTAGGTGCACTTACAATCTCCCCCATTTTGGTGATTGATGACAATTAGGTTAAGTTTTCAATGGGGATAAACATATGAAGTGTAAGTACAGAGTTTGAGGAATTTGATTGCAAGATACAGAGGAACTCCCGCTGAAGATGTGCATATTTGAGGAATTTGCTTTGGACTGCAAATGCACATGGCAGGATAAACTATTGGAGATCTCCCCCTATATCTTGTAATCCATCCACGCATTTAACATATATCATGAGGAAATTGAAATGCATGATGGAAAATGGTGTCTGACAAAATTCAGCATGCGTGCATTAAGGTACTTTAGGAAACAAGCATGTAGAAGGAAATTCAAAAGTGCCAGACGACCATCGGACTTAAGTTTACAACTCATCAAACAAACACCTCAGAAGAGTAAGAGTTGTAACTTAAACAAAAACATCCCATATATAAAGATCCGCTTGAAGACTAACTCAAATTTCTCCCCCTTTGTCATCAAGTGACCAAAAGGGACGAATATTTAGGATTAACACCCCAGAAGAATTTCATATTGAAGGTGGTGGAGGAGCGCCCGCATTGTCGGGGTCATTTGTTGGTGCAAGGCCCGCAACAGTGTTGTCAAGGTCCTCAGCTTCATCCGCCTTGCGCGATGAAGAAAATGAGCTTGTAACAAGCTGAGGAACTTGAACCTTCTTGAATTTCTTTTTTGGTGGATAGGACCAGTCAAAGTTTTGCTGAAAATCCATCTCAGCAAGTTCTTCAGGTGTCTTGAGATGAGATAGAATGGCCTAGGTGCGGTAGAATATTTCATGGGCATAGTAATGGTTCTTCCTCACAGTGTTCTACGTCACGGTCATGTTATGAAGAATTGAACGAAATTGGCGCTGACCCATTTGTGATTCCGATCAACTTTCTGATGAAGACTTAGAAGAAGCTCATGGTTAGACATCACACGAGGAACATTTGCTTGAGGATTTTGACCAGTGGCTTTTGCAGCAGAGTCCTATGTGGCAGTGTTGTCATTTGTGCAATAGGATGCAGCTCGACGAAATTGGCCATCCAATGGACGAGTGCCTTCATCAACAATAGCCTTGCCTTTTCCCTCCATCGAGGAAAATGTCTTTTTGATCACTTCAATCGGAGGTAGGAAGTTGAACTAATTTTGAAAGTCTGCCCGATAGTGAATTAAAGACCTTGTTCTGAGGAATCTCATAATCAAGGTGCATAAGGCTTCAAGTCAAAAGGTGGCATGGAAACATTGGACAAAGTCCTCATGAAGAAA
Source organism: Elymus sibiricus (assembly GCA_039707655.1). Lineage (NCBI taxonomy): Eukaryota > Viridiplantae > Streptophyta > Magnoliopsida > Poales > Poaceae > Elymus > Elymus sibiricus. The sequence continues at coordinate 199,240,755 of CM077663.1, read as the reverse complement.
TCATGAATATTTATGGCAATCCCAGGAATGATGTTGAATATCAGATTCTTCATGATGCCAACAACGTCTTCTTCTTCAGAGTTGTGACCCTTGATTGGACTGAGGGTTTTGGTCAATATGCGATATACTGTCCTAGGCACATACAACAAATCCTTCATTAGGAAGGTGGTTGTTGGAGCTTGGCCTGGAGCCAAAGGCTTCATCATCACTTGCATCGGATGATTTGGAAGTTCAGGTTCCTCATATATGCGTATTGCGCCTTCTTATGGAATACAAATTGTGACAACACAAAGCAATTCAGATGCTGGAGAAGTATAGTGTGTGTCTTCAGTCATCCAGTCTAGTATCTAGGTGGAAGTGTCTGAGGCATCACCAGAGATGTGCAGAGTGGCATAGAATTGAAGAATGAGTTCTTCATTTCAATCGCATACGTATGTGTAAAATGGTAGGAGTCCAGCTTCATGAAGAACATTGAGCACTGGAGTGAAGCATGGGATGGACTCCATATCCACATGAGGAATTTGACGGTGCTGGAGGACTTTGCTCTTGTCAAACAGAACAACAACATAGAAATTGATTTGATTTGATTTCCAGAACCTCTTGCGCCTAATTCTTGCCGAGTTATAAGGATTTTCACCTGTGAAGAAATGACGCTCAACAAAGAAATCAACCTTGTTGAACTGTGGCCTCCTTGTGCCTTTGAATGACAGTGAGGGCTTGGGCTGAAGATTTGGCTTAAAGCGCCTCACAAACTCCCTTTGCACAATTTTAGTGTCACCAGACTGAGGAATTTGAGTACCAGGTTCTTCAACTGCAGTCAGGGTGTTGATTTCTTCAGCTGATGCAGCTGGAATTTCTTCAGGAATAGACTTGAGGGGAGTGGGACGACCTTCACACCCTGTCAGAATTTCTTCAGTTTGTGAAGGCGAGTGAGGAATGAGTAAGAGGGGTGGTCATTGGTGATTGGGGTGTGCAGCTTCCCAATAATCATCATTGGTAAGTGGAGTTGTATTGCCAATATCCACATCCTCATCAATTTATTCAATTCCAGCCTCTTCAGCAGTAAACTGAGGCTGGGGCGATGATACCAGAGGTGTTGAAGCATTTGCTTCTACCTCAATTTCTTCATCAATCTGCTCTGTGGAAGTAGCATGGTGATTTTCTTCATCTTCTTAATTTGGAATGATATACTCTTCACCAAATGGGACAATCTCATAGGATGGTACTAAGGAGAGAGGAGTTGCATCAATGGGCTCTTCTGAGGAACTTGGCAAAGTCCTCAGTTTCTTTGTAGCTGAGGAATCAGTAGATGGTGATGCTTTCCTTTTCAGTGCGACTTCCTTCTCCGCAACCTTTGTTTTCTTCACTTCTGATGTAGAAGGAAGAGTGACTTGCTTCATCCTTGATGATTTTGTAGGTGGAGCAGAGGATGAAGGAGGTGTAGTTTCTTCAGGCATGACTGATGCAGTCGCCCTGACAGTTTCAGTTTCTTCAGGCGCAACAAATTCTTCAGATGTCCTGGATTGTTCTTTAGGCACAACAGTGGAAGTTGCCTTGGAAATTTCTTCAGGAGCTGGAATTTCTTCATCAACCCTGGTAGTTTCTTCAGCAGGCTGAGCTGAGGAGCTAGCATGAGGAATTTGTGGTTGCGATATTATGTGTGACGCCAATTCGATGCTCAATAATAAATCTAGCAATGATTTGGCCTTTGATAAATTCTAGAGATTAATAAGCCAAATCATACACAACAAATCACAAGCCCTGCCAATTTTGCTATGAATTGGTCTATGCAACATATTTTGAATGGCATCGGTCATAATGTCTCAACTCCATGCAAGCATAATATAGGCATACATATAAATTACCATGAACATGTACTTTGCCTTGCTTTCCAATCGACCTAAAGACGATGTTAGAATACTAGACCGGCTATGCTTTGACATATTCTTAGGGCGATAGATAAATATTGGCCATTACCATAAGGCCCATGTAAAATTCATCCACCAAAGCACGTATAGCCGAAATAAACAAATGAAATGAAAAATCAAATATTGCGGCCCTTTGGATCAGTAATAAACTTGTATCTAATCAAATGTATAGTGATTTGGTAATACCTTTCATGATATAAGAAATTATATTGCATCCATGGATCTAAATAAGCCAACAGAGGGTAACTGATCATACCTACAGATGAATTCCATGGCAAAACATCAACATCATGTTTGATGAGTATGGATGATGTGCTAACCGAAGATTTTGATGGGGTGATGCAAGCTTTTGGCTTCCAGCCTTCACTTTTGTAACACTCGTCGCAATAGAAGGTTGCACATCATTCTTGTTTTGAGTGTTTCCTTTGTGAATCCATGCCATGTTCATTGACGTGGCTTGAGACTGCGTCGGTATTTCCCCAAAGAGGAAGGGATGATGCAGCACAATGACGGTAAGTATTTCCCTCAGTTATGAAACCAAGGTTATCGAACCAGTAGGAGGATCACCACCACCCAATAAGCAGCACCTGCACACAAACAACAAATACTTGCAACCTGACGCGAAAGAGAGGTTGTCAATCTCTCTACAGTAATAGGATAGATTAGGTAGTGATAGATAGGAGAGATAGATCTCTCAAGAACACAAATAAAAAGAGTAAATATGCAGCAAGATATTTTTGGGTTTTTGGTTTTGTAGATCTGAAAACAAAGATTGCAAAAAACGTAGATCAGAAAGCAATATGATAGGAAAAGTAGACCCGGGGGACGTAGGGTTCACTAGTGGCTTCTCTCATGAGTATAGCGCACGGTGGGTGAACAAATTACTGTTGGGCAGTTGATAGAAAATCGAATAGTCATGACGATATCCAAGGCGATGATCATTATATAGGCATCATGTCCAAGATAGATAGACCGACTCCTGCCTGCATCTAGCTCTATTACTGCACACATCGACCGCTATCCAGCATGCATCTAGTGTATTAAACGGAGTAATGCAATAAAAACGATGACATGATGTAGACAAGATCTATTCATGTAGGAATAGACCCCATCTTGTTATCCTTAATAGCAACGATACATCCGTGTCTTGCTGCCCCTTCTGTCACTGGGAAAGAACACCGCAAGATCGAACCCATCACAAAGCACCTCTTCCCATGGCAAGAAAAATCAATCTAGTCGGCCTAACTAAACCAAAGATTCAAAGAAGAAATACGATGCTATAAGCAATCATGCATATAAGAGATCAAAGAAGACTCAAATAATATTCATGGATAGAAACTGATCATGAACTCAAAATTCATCGGATCCCAACAAACACACCGCAAAAGTTTACATCAAATAGATCTCCAAGAGACCATTGTATTGAGAATCATAAGAGAGAGAGAGAGGAAGCCATCTAGCTACTGCCTACGGACCCGAAGGTCTATGGTGGACTACTCACGCATCATCGGAGAGGCACCTATGAGGAAGATGAACCCCTCTGTGATGGTGTTTAGATTGGATCTCGAGGTTCTGGAACTTGTGGCGGCTGGAATTGTGTTTCGTCGACTCCCCTAGGGTTTTTGGATTTCCAGGGAATTTATAGGCACGATAGTCGGTTAAGGGGGTACCAAAGGTGCCCAGCACCCACTAGGGCGCGCCAGGGGGCCTCTGGCGCGCCCATGTGGGTGCTGGCCACCCCGGGCCCCCTCTTCTCGTGTTCCTTGGTCCATCTGGTTTCTTCTGGTCCGTAAAAAATCCACAAAAATCCCTGCAGCGTTTCATCTCTGTATGGTACTGATTTCCTGCGAACTAAAAAACAAGCAAAAACAACAACTGGCACTTTGGCACTATGTTAATAGGTTAGTCCCAAAAAATGATATAAAGTTCTAATAAAATGATTGTAAAACATCCAAGAATGATAATATAACAACATGGAACAAGCAAAAATTATAGATACGTTGGAGACGTATCAAGCATCCCCAAGCTTAATTCCTACTCGTCCTCGAGTAGGTAAATGATAAAAACAGAATTTTTGATGTGGAATGCTGCCTAACATGTTCATCATATTCTTTTCTTTTGTATAGCATGGACATTTGGACTTGTAAATGATTCAAAGCAATAGTCTAGTTTTAACATAATGACTTCAATACTCAAGCATGTCAACAAGCAACCATGCCTTTCAAAATATCAACACTAAAGAAAGTTATCCCTAGCCCATCATGCTCAATCATTGATCCATTCCTGAAACAAACTCAAATAGTATAGTAGCTATGCCCAATGCTCAAGTACGATCATAGTGCCCCCTAGTTGGTGCTTATAAGAGAAGATGGAGACTCAAAGAAAAAATAAAAAATGCATAAAGTAAATAGATAGGCCCTTCGCAGAGGGAAGTAGGGATTTGTAGAGGTGCCAAAGCTCAAGGTTTAAATTGAGAGAGAAAAAAAATATTTTGGGTGGCATGTTTTTCCTGTCAACGAAAACGACAAAGTAGCTCACAATACTTTCCATTCTAGATATATCATAGGCGGTTCCCAAACAGAAAATAAAGTTTATTCCTTTTTCCACCAAACTTTCACTTTCCATGGCGGGCCGTATCCATGGTTGCCTTCCATACCAACACTTTCCAAGGAATTTATTATTTGACAACATAAAGTAAATATTTTTCTTTTTCATTTCGGGAATGGGCATCCCTATTACCGTCGCACTCTCGTGCAATGACAAGTGAATAAACACTCATCTTGAGAATAACACATCTAGCATGGAAAAATATTGGACACTCCCCACCGTTTCATGAGCGGTACGAGCACACAAAAGAGAAAATTTATTTTGAAAATTTAGAGATGGCACATACAAATTTGCTTGGAATGGCATGGAAATACCGCATATAGGTAGGTATGGTGGACTCATAAGGCAAAACTTGGTTTAAGGATTTTGGATGCACAAGTAGTATTTCTACTTAGTACAAATGAAGGCTTGCAAATAGATTGGGAAGCAACCAAACCAAGAAACGAAAAATCACATAAGTGAGCATTGAACATAACTAACACCGAATCATGCACCACAAGTAGGATGTAACTTCATTGCATAACTATTGACTTTCGTGCATGCATAGGGAATCACAAACCTTAACACCAATATTCCTACTAAGCATAATTACTCATTAACATGACTCACATATTACTATCATCATGTTTCAAAACTATTGCAAGGAATCAAGTTTAATTTGTCCAATGATCTTCATAAAAGTTTTTATTATATCCTCCTTGGATATCTATCACTTTGGGACTAGTTTCATATATTGCCATTGCTTTTTGGCAAGCTCAAACAAATTTAAGTGAACCACATAGAGCAATTATAACAAATCATAGCATGATTTTGGCTTTCTCAAATAGGTGTGTACATCAAGGATACAAAGGGAAAACTAACAAACAAAGCAAGCAAAGATGCAAGACGCTCCAAGCAAAACACATGATATGTGACGAATAAAAATATAGTTCCAAGTAAAATACCGATGGTTGTTAGAAGAAAGAGGGGATGCCACTCGGGGGGCATCCCCAAGCTTAGTTGCTTGTTACTCTTTGGATATATCTTGGGGGTGTGGTAGCATCCCCAAGCTTAGGTTTTTGCTACTCCTTATTCCTTCATCCATCGTGATCTCACCCAAAACTTGAAAACTTCAATCACACAAAACTCAACAAAATCTTCGTGAGATCCGTTAGTATAAGAAAGCAAATCACTACTTTAGGTACTGTTGTAAACCCATTAAAATTTTATAATTGCATTATACCTACTGTATTTTAACTTTACCATGGCTCATACCCTTCAATACAACCCATAGATTCATCAAAACAAGCACACAATGCAACAAAAAACAGAATCTGTCTCAAACAAAACAGTCTGTAGTAATCTGTACCATACCCATACTTATGTAACTCTAAAAATTCTGAACAATTAGTTCAACATAAGTAATTTGTATATCAACACTGTGTTAAAATTTCAGCTCAAGATCACGTTCCAGAAAAAAAATGAAAATTCATATACTGGACGCAAAGTTTCTGTTTCAGATTCAGGATCATTTCTACTCATCCTATGAATCATCCTAGCGGTTCTACTTGGCACAAACACTAAATAAACCATAAAAACACAATCATAACAGAGGCATAATTGTGTCAACACTCAAAAACATAAAGGAAAAAGCAAAAAATTATTTATTCATTGGGTTGCCTCCCAACAAGCGCTATCGTTTTACGCCCCTATCTAGGCATATTGGATAGACAAGTATTGTCATCTTTGGTTTTGGATCCATAGGATGTCCTCATGATTGATTCATATGGTGGCTTAATTCTTGTTCTAGGGAAGTGTTCCATACCCTTTCTCAAGGGAAATTGAAAATGAATATTGCCTTCTTTCATATAAATCACGGCACCTATAGTGCGTAAAAATGGTCTACCAAGTATAATGGGACAAGACGGATTGCAATCAATATCAAGCGCAATAAATTCAATGGGAACATAATTCCTATTTTCAAGAATAAGAACATCATTAATTCTTCCCAAAGGCTTTTTAATAGTAGAATCCGCCAAGTGCAAATTAAGAGAACATTCTTCCATGTTGGTAAGACCAAGCACATCACATAGAGATTTCGGATTTGTGGAAACACTAGCACCCAAATCACACAAAGCAAAGCATTCATAATTTTTAATCTTGACCTTAATGGTAGGTTCCCACTCATCATGCAATTTTCTAGGAATAGAAATCTCTAACTCTAACTTTTCTTCAAAAGATTTCATCATGGCATCAACGATATGTTTAGTAAAAGCTTTATTTTGCTCATAGTCATGAGGTGAATTCAACATAGATTGCAACAAATAAATAAATTTAATCAAGGAGCAGATATCATAATTAAAATATTTGCAATCCAAGATAGTGGGCACATCACTAGTTAAAGTTTCAACCTCTTCAAACCCACTTTCATCAAAATTTTCATCAAGATTTTCACCCTCCAAATTATTGGGATGCCTTCTAGATAAAGTTGACTCTACTTCAGTCCCTTCATTATCAATTTTAACATTACTAAACAAGGAACGAATAGAAGAAACACCAATCACTTTAAGATCTACATCATTCTTGTAACGGCAATCACTAGAAGACTTTTCTAAGATTTCTCTTTTAGCTCTAAGCATAGCGGTTCTTTTCTTACTTTCATCCATAGAGACATATAAAGCTTTAATAGATTCATCAATCTTAGGCACAAAAGCTTTCAACTTGAGATTTTCAACATCATGAGAAATTCTATCAATGCTTCTAGACATATCATCAATCTTATTCAACTTTTCTTCTATCGTAGTATTGAAAGCCTATTGCGCATTGATAAATTCTTTAAAATTACTCTCAAAATCAGAGGTGTTCCTATTATTATTGTAGGAAGAATTACCATAGTAATTACCATAATTATTAGAGGAATTTCCAGGAAAAGGCCTAAGATTAAAATTACCTCTATAAGCATTGTTATTGAAATTGTTGCGCGAGACAAAATTCACATCTACGGATTCACTATTTTGCTCAATAAAAGTAGACAAAGGCACATCATTAAGATCAATAGGAGCATTTTTACTAGCAACCAATTTCATCAAAGCATCAACTTTATCACTCAAAGTACTAATTTCCTCTACCGAATTAACTTTTTTTACTAGTAGGTGCTCTTTCGGTATGCCATTGAGAATAATTAGCCATGATATTATCTAGCAATTTAGTAGCTTCACCCAAAGTAATCTCCATAAAAGTACCACCCGCGACGGAATCTAAAAGATTTCTAGAGACAAAATTCAATCCCGCATAATTTTTTTGTATGATCATCCAAAGATTCAAACCATGCGTCCTAAGGGAAATAATTTTCTCGGGAGGAAAATACTTAGTGATAAAAGCATCCTTGCACTTATTCCAAGAATCGATACTATTGTGAGGCAAAGATGAAAACCAAATTGTTGCACGACCCCGCAAGGAAAAAGGAAATAGTTTCAACTTGACAATATCATTGTCCACATCTTTTTTCTTTTGCATATCACACAATTCAATGAAAGTGTTTAGATGGGACGTGGCATCCTCATTAGGATTACCGGCAAATTGATCTTTCATGACAAGATTCAACAAAGCGGCATTAATATCACAAGACTCCGCACTAGTGGCGGGAGGAGCAATAGGCGTACTGATAAAATCATTGTTATTAGTATTGGAAAAATCACACAACTTGGTGTTCTCTTGAGTCATCGTGACTACACAAACAAGATTGCCAGCAAGGAAGAGATCCAGCAAGAAAAAGGGCAAACGAAAATGAGGGCGAATAACGTCAAATTGGTGAAGCGGGGGAGAGGAAAACGAGAGACAAATGGCAAATAATGTAATTGCAAGGAGATGAGATTTCTGATTAGGAACCTGGTAGATGATGATGGAGTTCCCTCGGCGCCTACGATAGGCACGTAGAAGAGACTGCTTCCTCCCCTACAACGGCGCCAGAAATTCCTTTGACGTGGCTTGAGACTGCGTCGGTATTTCCCCAAAGAGGAAGGGATGATGCAGCACAACGACGGTAAGTATTTCCCTTAGTCATGAAACCAAGGTCATCGAACCAGTAGGAGGATCACCACCACCCAATAAGCAGCACCTACACAGAAACAACAAATACTTGCAACCCGACGCGAAAGAGAGGTTGTCAATCTCTCTACGGTAATAAGATAGATTAGGTAGTGATAGATAGGAGAGATAGATCTCTCAAGAACACAAATAAAAAGAGTAAATATGCAGCAAGATATTTTTGGGTTTTTGGTTTTGTAGATCTGAAAACAAAGATTGCAAAAAACGTAGATCGGAAAGCAATATGATAGGAAAAGTAGACCCGGGGGCCGTAGGGTTCACTAGTGGCTTCTCTCATGAGTATAGCGCACGGTGGGTGAACAAATTACTGTTGGGCAGTTGATAGAAAATCGAATAGTCATGACGATATCCAAGGCGATGATCATTATATAAGCATCACGTCCAAGATATATAGACCGACTCCTGCCTGCATCTACCTCTATTACTCCACACATCGACCGCTATCCAGCATGCATCTAGTGTATTAAGTTCATGGAAAAACAGAGTAATGCAATAAGAACGATGACATGATGTAGACAAGATCTATTCATGTAGGAATAGACCCCATCTTGTTATCCTTAATAGCAACGATACATGCGTGTCTTGCTGCCCCTTCTGTCACTGGGAAAGAACACCGCAAGATCGAACCCATCACAAAGCACCTCTTCCCATGGCAAGAAAAATCGATCTAGTCGGCCTAACTAAACCAAAGATTCAAAGAAGAAATACGATGCTATAAGAAATCATGCATATAAGAGATCAAAGAAGACTCAAATAATATTCATGGATAGAAACTGATCATGAACTCAAAATTCATCGGATCCCAACTAACACATCGCAAAAGTTTACATCAAATAAATCTCCAAGAGACCATTGTATTGAGAATCATAAGAGAGAGAGAGGAAACCATCTAGCTACTGCCTACGGACCCGAATGTCTATGGTGGACTACTCACGCATCATCGGAGAGGCAGCTATGAGGAAGATGAACCCCTCCGTGATGGTGTTTAGATTGGATCTCGAGGTTCTGGAACTTGCGGCGGCTGGAATTGTGTTTTGTCGACTCCCCTAGGGTTTTTGGATTTCCAGGGAATTTATAGGCACGATCGTCGGTTGAGGGGGTGCCGGAGGTGCCCAGCACCCACCAGGGCGCGCCAGGGGGCCTCTGGCGTGCCTATGTGGGTGATGGCCACCCTGGGCCCCCTCTTCTGGTGTTCCTTGGCCCATCTAGTTTCTTCTGGTCCGTAAAAAATCCACAAAAATCCCCGCAGCATTTCATCTCTGTATGGTACTGATTTCCTGCGAAGTAAAAAACAAGCAAAAACAGCAACTGGCACTTTGGCACTATGTTAATAGGTTAGTCCCAAAAAATGATATAAAGTTGTAATAAAATGATTGTAAAACATCCAAGAATGATAATATAATAGCATGGAACAAGCACAAATTATAGATACGTTGGAGACGTATCATTCATCTCTTCAAGTTCTTGTGCACTTAGCTTTTGTAATTTCTTCTTTTGCCAATACGATAAGCCGAGTGGGTGCCCCGGTTGTAATTTTGTTTGAAGTACTGACAATTGTTGTTTTACCTTGTGCACTCTCAACTTCTTCTCTTCAGATTTGGCATTTGATTGACCTTCCTCATTGCCTTTAGTAGCCAATGCCAATACTTTGATTGGCTCTTTTTCATTTGAGATCAAATCTGAAGTGGCACTCTTACGACCATCTCTTTTAACACGATAAACTTTCTTAACCATCTCTTTCTTCTTCCTTGAGCTCTGGACCGATTCCTTATGATTGAAACGGTCTTTAACATGTGATTGCTCAAATGTTGATCTTCTTGGAGCTGCATTATATTGGGGAGATGGTCTAAAATAAGCTGGAGAATGTGCCTTTGTATCATACTTATCCCATGATGGATACGGATTTACGTGAGCATGGGGAGGCATCCATGGCATTGGCATTGTGAGCCCAAAATAAGGATATGAATATGCTGCATTGAAACTCTCACTTTGCCAATATAGATCCTCATACTTGCGCCTAGGGGGTGATCTTGTTGCTTTTGCACTATTTGGCCGATAAGCACTTTTGTCTTCACTCGCTTTTTGATAGTTAGCTGGTAACTCCGCCAAAGTAACTTTTGATTTCTTGTCCTTGTGCTTACCTCGGCATTTGTTTTCTTTTGGTTTGCTTGCATCATTCTTTGGATTTGCTTGCTGCCGCCCAGTGTTTGGCGTCTTCATTGTAGCTTCAATGGAATTCTCACCTTCAATAATATCTTCATTGCACACTTGAAGAAATCTCTTTAGAAAGCTTGATTCCATCACCTGAAGTTTTTACCTTCTTTTTAAAAGGATCGGCTTGAATTAGCCGATGCAAAAACTTTTTGCCATAAGGACCAATCAGAATAAACGTGTCATCCCTTAGTGTTTCAACAAATTTCAATCGTCCTTTTTCAATAGCCGATTTACCGATTTGGTGAAACATGTTGCAATTTTCAAAACAATGCTTGAACCAATCATGCAACTTACAATACATTCGTCCTTGGATAGATGGCTTTACATGGTGATCAAGAATTCTAATGTAATTACTTTTCAGCAACAACTCAAATATTTTATCACACATGCTTGAATTGAAGGCAAACTTTTTATTTTTTAACCGATCTTGATGTGAGAACGGCTTTGGAACTTAGCACATGAATGGTTCAGATTTGGCATCTTTACATTCGGCAATGAATTTTCTTTCCCTTTCTTTTCTCGAACACATTGGGTAAGATATTATACTAGCATCGGTTTTCCCAAAATAATTTAATCTTGGCTTTAAATTTCTGGAACGAAAATAGTTAGAACACGCATATCTCAATCGAGACCAACTGTAAGCCAAATAAGAAATAAGCAAATCTACCCAATTAGATATGAACTTTAGATAAAGCAATGGGGAAAGCCTTGATTGCAACAATAAGTCACCATCAGTCTTTATAAATGGCGCAATTGGTTGATCGATATGTTCTATAACAATTTTATTGCTAACAAGTACATTACCCTTCTTCATTCTTCTTTCAAAATTACTTATGGAAAATTTTCTAATAGATGCATCAACAATAAAGTTGTGACCAAATCTGAAAACAGGTAAATTACTTGCTAGACTTACCTCTTCAAATATGTTGGGAGAGCATGATGGTCGTGTGACTTGAACAATATGTTGCTTCGTGTTTGTATGGCTTCCCAATGCCTTTTCATCACCTTTTTCTTGACTCCGTGCATCATTACTTTGAAGATCCATGTCAACTGAACTTTGTTCGGCTACTTGTTCTTGTCCTTGAGGCTTGTCAATTTCTATGGAATGGAACTCATAGGCCAGGAAGTAGGTCCCATTAACTTCAGAAAAATCAAGGATGGTCGTTTTGCTATGCTTGCAATGCCCTTTCTCAATAATTCTTGCATCCTTGGATTTGATGGACTTAGAATATATATACTACTTGATTTAGCCTTTTCAACCGGAGCACTTTCATGTTCCAAATCATCCTTCTTTTCATTGATTCTACCAGTTCGCAATGTTTCTTTTATTTGAGCCAATTCTTTTTCTGTTTGTTTCTGGATGCGAGCGGCAAAATTGGCTTTAAGTTTTTTCTCAATTTTAACCCACTCTGGATACGATTGCCCCCCAATGCTTTTAGATTCTTTCGGCAATGACACATGGATGTTGCCAAAACTTCGCAATTGTGTAGGGGGGGTGTATAATATGATGTAGTACTAGGTGAAGGCATAAGCTTGTTGTAGAACCATATGTTTTCTCGCCAAGTCTATCAATTGGAAAAAAAATTCATATTCCTGCAATACTATAGCCTTTATTGCATTATAATCTGGAAACGAACCCTTTTCATGTCGTTCAAGGCAAAGAGCACTAATCCTCTCATTTTGGGCTAGAATCTTCTTTAATGCGGCAACAACCACTGTTGGAAGGGATTGCTCCGTAATACTTTCCGATTCTTTCGACAATGATTTTCGAGTGTTGCCAAAATTCTGCAATTGCGTAGAGGATGCATTATATGCTACAACATTAGGTGATGGCATATGCACTCTTGCAGAATTTTCACTTATTCGGTTATAACCATGAAGGTGCAGAGCTGAACTATGAACATCTACAGTTGTCTATGGTGCCAAAAAATTACTAACATTAGGTGTAGCATATGACGGTTGAGAGTAACTGGCTGAATAGCTAGTAGTAGCACGGCCAATTCTCCCATTCATTGGCATGTTTGGACTATTGCATGACAAATTATTTGCCTATGAATAAAAGGGTGAAACACTTTCTTCCATGGCATTGGAAATTCTAACGTGTGGTGTTTCGAATTTATTAACTGAACTTGTCATGTGTTTAATCGGCATAACGATTTGTGGGGTTGCCGATGCATGAGAGTTGGAATACATATGATGCATGTCACTAGTATCATCAGAATTTGAAGCATGAAAATTACTTTGGATCGGCCCTTGCACGTAATTAGATGCATGATTGAAAAATTAGGGTTGGTTGATAGAGTATATTCTTTGAATGATCTAGTAACACCATATGAATCATTTGCATCTACACAAAGGGATTGGGTATTCATATTACCTTTGTAGATTGCAAACCCTTGATGACGATCTCTTCGTAGCAAGAACAGGCTAGAGACCATCGAAACTTTGTCCGCGACGAAGTCGCCAAAAAGTGTGTTCACACACGGACACGTCACCATGTACCCTCGACGCCGGTGATGATGCACCGCAGCTCATATCGAAGCAGCCCCGTCCGGAAGCGCGGTACGCAGGCAGTCCGGCGGATGCTTTTGCATACCCGAAACCCCACACACCCGGGAGGGGCCCCGTCAGGGCACACGACGACTATGGGCTGGCCTAGGTTAGCCTGACTGCCCCTAGGGCCTCATGGATTCTCTTCTCTCCAATCTTGAAGAACGACGAAGAACGAGAAGAAGATACAAAGAAGAGGGGTAAAAAGTAGATGAACATGAAAAAATAGTAGATTGATTTGTTCGATTGTGTGTTGTTTAAACCAGTTGTCACCCCCAACATATATAAGAGGAGGCTGGATTTCCCATACAAGTAAAGGATTCATCTAGGCTTTCCTTACAAGAAACTTACATCAATTCACGCCCTAGAGTCCTAATTCTAGTCTCACTCGGATTCAACCCGAATCTAGCCTAAACTTCTGTCTTGATCCTTGCGCGGTCCGCAGAATTTGCTATTACCTCTGATTGAGCCAATTTTTTATATCAAAATTGATTGACTCGACGTGGCAAACAATCTTTCTGTTGACCAGTTTTCCAAATAAGGCCATCTTGCCTACTCCACGAGGTCATCTTTAACTTCCAGTCGGATTCAGTCATGTGGCTGACTAGGATATTGAGACGATTTATGTATCAAAATCAATCGGCTCAATGAGACAAAACTTTTTTGTGTTGTAAGTTTTTCCATTCAAGGGCGTCTTGAGGGTCGAATAGCTCGTGCTACCCATCAGACATCATCTAGGCGGTTGTCTGGTACCTCGCGCCACTTTTTCACCCAGGGTTGGTCTGAGTGCGTTGCCTCTAACTTTTGCGTACAAACTTGTATTGAGATGATTTTTATATCAAAATTGATCATCTCGACGAGACGAAGACAATCCATGTACAAAACTCATTCATCTAAGGTTATCTTGGAGGCATAATCGGCCGAACAGTACTCTGCATACAAAATCCTAGTACTTCGAGCACAACTTAGGGCCTCGAGATGGGATCAGATGGCGATTACCCAAATCTCAAAGATGTTCATGTCGACAATACATAACTTTTTCATGTAGACCACTTTTAGATTTGAGGCCATCTTAATTTGATTTTTGACCATGCCAAAATCTGGTGTCAACACTCTGATATAGTTTGTCAATATTTACTTGCACAGAATTTAGTTTCCAGTCGACCGTTTGCCATCTGAATCATCTCAGAATTAGATCAGTTGTAGCAAAATCCCAAACCAGGCTTTACAGTACGAGACCAAAACCATCACCACCAAGAACAAGTACTCGTGATGGAATCATGCAGTCCTGAGGCGATGTGTTCGTACAATGAATTGAGTAGCAGGAGCGTCCAGGTCCCTGACGGATGAAGACTCGTAGGCAGTGGCTCGTGTATGGGAGCGCGGCGGCGTGCGAGCGCTCTCTCCTAATCCTGAAACATGGCAGCGTCCACTGGAAGTGCTCAAGGCAGAGGTTGGCAATGGCGCGTGGGCGCGAGATGACCTATGACCTGGATGCGGTTGCAAAGAACGGTGACCCGGAGGTGGTGCCATCATGGTTTTAGGTGTATATGGAGGAACCGAGTGGTCATGGTGGCACTTGGGATGACGAGGGGCAGGGAAGGAGAAAACGATGGTGGCGGTGGGCGGCCATCTAGGGCTACTCGAGAGGTCTGCGTTGGTGTGGGAGGGGAAGGGCGTTGTCCTTGTTTTGTCATGGCAGATGTCCTAGCGATAGGACTAAGTCTAGGAGCCATCGCAACTAGGTGTTTGCTTGGATAGGGTTGATCAGGAACGAGAGACAAGGGTTTACCCAGGTTCAGCTCCTCCGATGGAGGTAAATGCCTACGTCCTGCTTTGTGTGTTATTGATAATGATCTCGATTACAAGGGTGCGGAATCGCTAACCTAGATCTCGAGGATTTCTTACTTGATCCCTCTACCCGAGGGGCTCCCCTTTATATATAGGTTGAGGCCTTGAGGTTATGACACAATCCGGGTTGTGACGTGGCTTGAGACTGCGTCGGTATTTCCCCAAAGAGGAAGGGATGATGCAGCACAACGACGGTAAATATTTCTCCCAGTTATGAAACCAAGGTATCGAACCAGTAGGAGGATCACCACCACCTAATAAACAGCACCTGCACACAAAGAACAAATACTTGCAACCCGACGCGAAAGAGAGGTTGTTAATCTCTCTACGGTAAAAAGATATATTAGGTAGTGATAGATTGGAGAGAAAGATCTCTCAAGAACACAAAATAAAAAGAGCAAATAAAAAGTGCAGCAAGGTATTTTTGGGTTTTTGGAATAATAGATCTGAAAACAAAAGCGGAAAAAAGATAGATTGGAAAGCAATATGTTGGAAAAGTAGACCCGGGGGTAGTAGGTTTCACTAGTGGCTTCTCTCATGAGTATAGTACACGGTGGGTGCACAAATTACTGTTGGGCAATTGATAGAAGATCAAATAATCATGACGATATCCAAGGCGATGATCATTATATAGGCATCACGTCCAAGATAAGTAGGCCGACTCCTGCCTGCATCTACTACTATTACTCCACACATTGACCGCTATCCAGCATGCATCTAGTGTATTAAGTTCATGGAAAAACGGAGTAATGCAATAAGAACGATGACATGATGTAGACAAGATCTATTCATGTAGGAATAGACCCCATCTTGTTATCCTTAATAGCAACGATACATGCGTGCCTCGCTGCCCCTTCTGTCACTGGGAGAGGACATCGCAAGATCGAACCCATCACAATGCACCTCTTCCCATGGCAAGAAAAATCGATCTAGTTGGCCTAACTAAACCAAAGATTCGAAGAAGAAATACGAGGATATAAGTAATCATGCATATAAGAGATCAAAGAAGACTCAGATAATATTCATGGATAGAAACTGATCATGAACTCAAAATTCATCGGATCCCAACAAACACACCGCAGAATTTTACATCAAATAGATCTCCAAGAGACCATTGTATTGAGAATCAAAAGAGAGAGAGAGAGAGAGAGAGAGAGAGAGAGAGAGAGAGAGAGAGAGGAAGCCATGTATCTACTGCCTACGGATCCCAACAAACACACCACAATTTTTTACATCAAATAGATCTCCAAGAGACCATTGTATTGAGAATCAAAAGAGAGAGAGAGAAGAAGCCATCAAATAGATCTCCAAGAGACCATTGTATCTCCAAGCTTAGTTGCTTGTTTCTATTTGGATATATATTGGGGGTGCTGTAGCATCCCGAAGCTTAGGCTCTTTTCTCTCCTTATTCCTTCATCCATCGTGATCTCACCCAAAACTTGAAAACTTCAATCACACAAAACTCAACAAAATCTTTGTGAGATCCATTAGTATAATAATGCAAATCACTACTTTAGGTGCTGTTGCAAACCGATTCATATTTTATTATTGCATTATACCTACTGTATTTTAACTTTACCATGGCTCATACCCTTCAATATAACCCATAGATTCATCAAAACAAGCACACAATGCAACGAAAACAGAATCTGTCTTAAACAGAATAGTCTATAGTAATCTATACTCTAACCATACTTCTGTAACTCTACAAATTAGGGCAACGTAAAGAATTTGTATAGCAACACTGTGTTAAAATTTCAGCTCAATATCACGTTCCAGTAAAAAATGAAAATTTGAACACTGGAGGCAAAGTTTCTTTTTCATATTCAACATCGCTTCTACTCATCTTGTGAATCATCCTAAAGGCTCTACTTGGCACAAACACTAAATAAAACATAAAAACACAATCATAACAGAGGCATAATTGTGTCAACACTCAAAAAAAGAAAGAAAAAGACGAAAATAAATTTATTCATTGGGTTGCCTCCCAACAAGCGCTATCGTTTTACGCCCCTAGCTAGGCATAACACATAGATTCAAGTATTGTCATCTTTGGTTTTCGCTCCATAGGATGCTCTCATGATTGATTCATATGGTGGATTAATTCTTGTTCTAGGGAAGTGTTCCATCCCCTTTCTTAGTGGAAACTGAAATCAAATATTGCCTTCTTTCATATCAATCACGGCACCTATAGTACGTAAGAACGGTCTACCAAGTATAATGGGACAAGACGGATTGCAATAAATATCAAGAACAATAAAATCTAAGGGCACATAGTTCCTATTTGCAAGAATAAGAACATCATTAATTCTTCCAAAGGCTTTTTAATAGTAGAATTCGCCAAGTGCAAATTAAGAGAACATTCTTCAACATTGGTGAGACCAAGCACATCACATAAAGATTTCAGAATCGTGGAAACACTAGCACCCAAATCACATAAAGCAAAGCACTCATAATTTTTAATCTTGACCTTAATAGTAGGTTCCCACTCATCATGTAATTTTCTAGGAATAGAAATCTCCAACTCCAACTTTTCTTCAAAAGATTTTATCATGGCATCAACGATATGTTTAGTGAAAGCTTTATTTTGTTCATAAGCATGGGGTGAATTCAACATGTATTGCAGCAAAGAAATACATTCAATCAAAGAGAAACTATCATAATTAAAGTCTTTGCAATCCAAAATAGTGGGCACATCACTAGTTAAAGTTTTGACCTCCTCAAACTCACTTTCATCAAATTTTTCATCAAGATTTTCACCCTCCAAAATATTGGGACGCCTTCTAGCTAAATTTGAATCTAGTTCAGTCCCTTTATCATCAATCTTAATATTACTAAACAAGGAATCAATAGAATAAACACCAATCACTTTAAGATCTTCATTTCTGAAGACAATCGCTAGAAAACGATTATTCTAAGAATTTTCTTCTAGCTCTAAGCATAGCGGTTCTTTTCTTACTCTCATCCATAGAGACATATAAAGCTTTAATTGATTCATCAATCTTAGGGACAAAAGCTTTCACTTGAGATTTTCCACATCATGAGAAATTCTATCAATGCTTCTAGACATATCATCAATCTTATTCAACTTTTCTTCTATCGTGGTATTGAAAACCTTTTGCTCATTGATAAATTCTTTAATATTATTCTCAAGATCAGAGGTGTTCCTATTATTATTGTAAGATGAATTTCCATAGGAATTACCATAATTATTAGAGAAATTTCCAGGAAAAGGCCTAGTATTAAATTACCTCTATAAGCATTGTTATTCAAATTGTTTCGTGAGACAAGGTTCACATCTACGGAATCACTAGTTTGCTCAATCAAAGTAGACAATGGCACATCATTAAGATCAATAGGAGCATTTTTACTAGCAACCAATTTCATCAAAGCATCAACCTTATCATACAAAGTACTAATTTCTTCAACCGAATTAACCTTTTTGCTAGTAGGTGCTCTTTCAGTATGCCATTGTGAATAATTTGCCATAATATTATCTAGAAATTTAGTAGCTTCACCCAAAGTAATTTCCATAAAAGTACCATCCGCGGCGGAATCTAAAAGATTTCTAGAGACAAAATTCAATCCCGCATATTTTTTTTGTATGATCAACCAAAGATTTAAACCATGAGTAGGACAATTTCTTAGCATCAATTTCATTCTTTCCCAAGATTTTGCAACATGTTCATGCTCAAGTTGCTTAAAATTCATGATTTGTTTCCTAAGGTAAATAATTTTCGCGGGCGGAAAATACTTAGTGATAAAAGCATCCTTGCACTTATTCCAAGAATCGATACTATTGTGAGGCAAAGAGGAAAACCAAATTTTTGCACGATCCCACAAAGAGAAAGGAAATAATTTCAACTTCACTATATCATTGTCCACATCTTTTTCTTTTGCATATCACACAATTATACGAATGTGTTTAGATGGGACGCGGCATCCTCATTAGGAGTACCGGCAAATTGATCTTGCATGACAAGATTCAACAAAGCGACATTGATATCACAAGACTCCGCACTAGTGACGGGAGGAGCAATCGGAGTACTAATAAAATCATTATTATTAGTATTGGAAAAATCATACAACTTGGTGTTTTCTTGATTCATCATGACTACGCAAACAAGATTGCAAGCAAGCAAGAGATCTGACAAGAAAAAGGCAAAGAAAAAAGAGGGCGAATAAAACGACAAATTTGGTGAAGTGGGGGAGAGGAAAACGAGAGGCAAATGGAAAATAATGTAATTGCAAGGAGATGAGATTTGTGATTAGGAACCTGGTAGATGATGATGTTGTCTCCTCGGCGCCAGAGATTGACACGTAGAAGAGACCGCTTCCTCCCCGGTAACGGCGCCAGAAATTCCTTTGACGTGGCTTGAGACTGCTTTGGTATTTCCCCAAAGAGGAAGGGATGATGCAGCACAACGACGATAAGTATTTCCCTCAGTTATGAAACCAAGGTATCGAACTAGTAGGAGGATCACCACCACCTAATAAACAGCACCTGCACACAAAGAACAAATACTTGCAACCTGACGCGAAAGAGAGGTTGTCAATCTCTCTACGGTAAAAAGATAGATTAGGTAGTGATAGATTGGAGAGATAGATCTCTCAAGAACACAAAATAAAAAGAGCAAATAAAAAGTGCAGCAAGGTATTTTTGGGTTTTTGGAATAATAGATCTGAAAACAAAAGTGGCAAAAAGATAGATCGGAAAGCCATATGTTGGAAAAGTAGACCCGGGGGCCGTAGGTTTCACTAGTGGCTTCTCTCATGAGTATAGCACACGGTGAGTGAACAAATTACTGTTGGGAAATTGATAGAAGATCAAATAATCATGACGATATCCAAGGCGATGATCATTATATAGGCATCATGTCCAAGATAAGTAGACCGACTCCTGCCTTCATCTACTACTATTATTCCACACATCGACCGATATCCAGCATGCATCTAGTGTATTAAGTTCATGGAAAAATGGAGTAATGCAATAAGAACGATGACATGATGTAAACAAGATCTGTTCATGTAGGAATAGACCCCATCTTGTTATCCTTAATAGCAACGATAAAAACACACGTGCCTCGCTGCCCCTTCTATCACTGGGAGAGGACACCGCAAGATCGTACCCATCACAATGCAGCTCTTCCCATGGCAAGAAAAATCGATCTAGTTGGCCTAACTAAACCAAAGATTCGAAGAAGAAATACGAGGCTATAAGTAATCATGCATATAAGAGATCAAATAAGACTCAAATAATATTCATGGATAGAAACTGATCATGAACTCAAAATTCATCGGATCCCAACAAACACACCGCAAAAGTTTACATCAAATAGATCTCCAAGAGACCATTGTATTGAGAATCAAAAGAGAGAGAGGAAGCCATCTAGCTACTGCCTACGGACCCGTAGGTCTATGGTGGACTACTCACGCATCATCGGAGAGGCACCAATGAGGATGATGAACCCCTCCGTGATGGTGTTAGATTGGATCTCGAGGCTTTGGAACTTGCAGTGGCTGGATGTGTTTTTCATCGACTCCTTTAGGGTTTCTGGAATATTTGGGAATTTAGAGGCGTCAGAGGTGGTGGAGAGGGGTCCCGAGGAGGGCACAACCCATCACGGCGTGCCCTGGGCTCCTGGCGCGCCCTGGTGGGTTGTGGTCTCCTCGACCCTCCCCTCTGGAACTTCTTTGGCCCACTCCATGTCTTTTGGCCCAAAAAAAATCTCCAAAAAGTTTCGTCGCGATTGGACTCCGTTTGGTACTGATATTCTGTGAAGTAAAAAACAAGCAAAAACAGCAACTGGCACTTTGGCACTATGTCAATAGGTTAGTCCCAAAAAATGATATAAAATTGCTATAAAATGATTGTAAAACATCCAAGAATGATAATATAACAGCATGGAACAAGCAAAAATAATAGATACGTTGGAGACATATCAGGTAGTTATACAACCCGTGACCTATTCCAATTCTACATGTCTTGTCTTCAAACAGAGGAAATCTCTTACGACCCCTTCGCTTAAGCCGGCCCGCCAAGTACTGGCCCATGAGCCGGCCTTCTTCAACAAGCCGCCTCATGGGCCTTAAGCTTCAGGGCTTCTGAGGCCCACACAACGATCATGTTCATGATCCGCCATCGAACAGCCGGGTCATACTTTGGGCGGGTCATTCCGTGGGGTATATCCCCAACATTAGCTCCCGGTTTGACTTGGATTTATCCATGTTAAACTCCATACTGAAATAGATAAGCTAAAATATGGAGGTTAGAGTTTGGATCTATCTTTGAACCGGCATTTCTCCCTTCTTCAAGCATAACTCATGAACGCTCGTCCGGGTAAATACTCTGTCGCGTCATGTTTTTCCTTGTCCAAGACTTAGCTTCTTTTCGGCTATCACCATCATGACGTCATCTTGCTTACCTCTGACGTTTACGTGTCATCATGGCAAATCTTTTTAACACGCATCAAATCCGGTTAGGCACGGGAATCAAGGCGACTTTGTAGCCACAAATTACTGCAACGGCTCGCGTTTCCACCGCGCCGCTTCGGGTTTCCTACCTTATAAATAGTCTACTTGGCCTTCCTTTTCACTTTTTACATCGTCTTCTTCCTCTCGCCTCCAAATCACTTCCCGAACTCTTCGGAGTCCAAATCGCCTGAATACAGTCAAACGCATCGCCGTTATCACTGGAGCTCATTTGGATCATCCGCGGCCATCTCAAGAGACGCAACACCTCTGCATCTCCTACTGCTCCGACTCCGGTAAGTCCCATTCCCCCCATTAGGGTTTGAGTGTTCTTCGTAGTTCGTCGGCTTTCACCGAGTTCCATCTGACCGTAGTTGTAGATCTAGTAATTCTATGCCTCCTGACACATATGGCTACGGTTTTAGCTCCGCTGCATTCTCGTAATGTATTAGATCCAAAATAATTTACCCACGAGGTTCTGCAAATGTTCCATTTTTGGCACCTCCGCCAGTCTTTAGGACATTTTACTTTTATTTTTCACACGTTTATTAGATCCATATACTCTTCCACTCCGAGAGGAAACTTGTTTGTGCCTAAAAAAACTGTCAAGTGTTTTTTAGACTCTTTATCCACCTTTAGCCGGCTTATTAGTATACCGACTCATTTTGTCGTGTCAACCCATCAAAATTAGATTTGGCTCACTTGCCGGCTTATCAGGGTGTCTCTACTTTGTTTCTTGATTCGGGTGACTTATATACATGTATCCGGTTTAACCATATGCCGGCTCATTTCTTTCATTTTCACCTTGTAGTTGGTCTGTGATAAACGAGATGGTCCCAAAGACCAGCAAGGTTGTCGGTTGGCTTAGGTCTCAGGAATCAGTGCTCACATTGGACAACCTTGTGAGCCAGGGCCTTCTGCACGCTCAGGAGGAGATCAGCTGGAGAGCTCCTGAAGAGGAAAGTTCCCCCCAACCTGAACAGGGAGAAGTGGTTGTTTCTTCAGATCATGTGCACAGAGGTTTTCGACCACCCGGGTCAAAATTCTTCAAAGATGTCCTACACTTCTATAATCTTAGGCCACATGATGTTGGCCCCAACTCCATGACAAATCTTTGCCAGTTCCAAGTTCTTTGCGAGGTGTATCTTCAGACAGAGCCTACCGACAGCCTCTTCCGGGAGTTTTTCTACATCAATCACCAAACTAAGTACAAGGATTGGCCCATCGTAGAATTTGGAGGGATTTCTCTCCAGAAGCATAAAACAACGTCTTCCCTGAAGCGAAATTGGCGAGTCATCCCAAGGGTTGGGCCAAAAGTTGGTTCTATTTCAAAAATATTGCCCCCCAAGGTGAAAACCCTCTGTCGGGTTACAGGCCAGACCGGCTCAATGCCACTGTTGCTTTTCCAGGCTGGCCATCCGATGAAGAGAAGAAACATGTGGCGCCTTACTGCTTGAAGTTAAGAGCTCTGATAACTCACGGCCTCACCGGGATTGACTTAACCCGGTGCTGGGTAAGCTGATGGATTCAGCCCCTTAGCATACGGGGCGACTTAATGTGGAATTATACAAGCGAGCTAAAAGATGCACAACGCTTCAGTCAAATTAACTTGTCTGAAGATGATATCGCCAAGGCCACCAAGAAGTTTTTTGGGGACTCAAAGGAAAAATGCAGCATGACTGCGTTGGCTCCATTTTGTTTGACCAACCCAACTCCTCTAGTAAGTATTGTTGGACTTGTTCATTTATTTTCTTTATCATATCTTGTCTTATTTGTCATACATAACCTCCGGCTCTTCCATGCTTGTAGGCGGACTCTTACTGGTGGAAAGCTAGAGCCAGAACTCGTACTATTCCCGAAGCTGGCCGGACGGGTGAGCTGGCAGATGAGGTTGAAGAAGAATCTTAGGTAGAGCTTGACTCACTTGGCCGCCTCTTTATTGAACTTGCTAACGCTCCTTCTTCCCAGGGCAACACTGAGATCAGTCGAGCCGGCAATGTTGAGGTAATTTCAATTTCATCCAACTCATCAGACACATATCTCCCGAAGAGAACGAGACGAGTCGTCCGAAAGGTTAAGTTTTTGCATCCAGACGCTCATTTTCCCAAATTTCTTTTGAAGAAAACTCAAAACGTCGGCATGTCAAAGCGCAAGACCCGGAGCAGCTCTGGGGAATTATCTTCCGGCTTACCTCTAGAGCCAGCCGCCCGCAAACAGCGAGTTGAGGTGCCTCATAGTCCAACTCCATCTTGTCCTCGATCTGGTCTTTTTAAACAACCACTCAACCCTTCTGATTCAAATTATCAGGAATCATCGCCCTCTTCTGGTGAGTCGTCTGCAACTCAACTGCCTGCTTTCACCATCAACCGCAGGTAAGCTTTGTTGATCTTTGATTTTGCTTTTGTTGCCACTTATAGTTTCTTTGACCCAATATTGACTTCACGATCGCAGAGCCAAGGCTTTCGTGAGGAAGAAAACTAGCAAGTCATCTTTTGCTCCTGCCACTTATCCTACCGCTCAAGACCGCTAGTGATCGGATCAGAATTTGACCCTACTGGCCAGCATGCTCCAGACTTAGGGAACAAGCCAGTTCGTGAGAATGAGCCGGTCCGTGTTGAAGAGCCGGTGATGATGGAAGAGCCAGTCATAAAGCAAGCTACACCTAATGACCCGACCCCGAATGTTGACCTGCCAAGCCATGTTCGCACCTCCACTCATGTTGACGAGGTGGATAATGTCGTCCCATCTCCCACAATGGCTGATACAGAAATGACCATTATAGCTAAGGCTTTCAAGGCGCCTGAAGTTTCGACTGACTGGGCTAAAATTGTGGCCAAGGATGAGCCGGTATCTGTGTCAAAGAGAAAAGGCAAAATGGAGCTCCCCAATCTTGCCCATCTTGGAGTTAATGATCTTCATCGGGAATACTTGACCCGGCTATCTGAGAGCCGAGATGTTGAGATGAACTTGATAGGCATGCTCAAGCGCAAGTATGAGGTATGAAATAGTCATCCTTGTTTTCCTTAGTCATATATACTCTTGTAGCCCCCAAGGGCCGGCTCATTAGGATGATTTAATGAGCTGCTTCAAAAATAACTTTGTAACTTGTGAGAACTGTATGTAGCCCCAAGGACCGATTCATTATTGTCGGCGTTCTGGGAACGGGGGTACCCAGACCTGCCTGCCTGCGGCCCAGGGCATGGCCCACCTCGCCAGCCAAGCGCGGCTGGCGTAGCCCCACTCAAGACAAGGCCCTCGTGAGGACCCGAGCTCGCGAGGAAGGCAGCACCAAGACCAGCAAGGAGTGGGCCTCCTCAGGCCCCCTCCGGAGTGGCGGAGATCTCTATGCAGAACCCGGCCTCAGGAGTCAAGGATGACGCAAGGAAGGACAGGCGGGCGCTAGTGCGCCAGGCGGTGCGGTTTCCCCTTTGGTGCAAAGGGAGCAAGGACGTACGCGGGTTCCCAAAGCGCCACCCAAAGGTTTCCATTCCGGTGCAACAAAACCATGACCACGAGCCCAACAGGACGGATGTCATCGCCGAGCCCACCTCTGCATCATCGAAAGCCACTTTGCAGGCGAAGACCACCTTTGGACAGGGCGGGGATGTACTCCTGTCCCCCTTCGAATTTGGCCGTTGTGGGATTCCTTCCCGCCATTGTGATAAGGGAAGAGGACCCGGGCCGCGGCTATATATAGGGGATAGGCTGCACCGTAGAGGAGAGACAGAACAGACACCCAACAGAAGAGAGGCAACACCACTCGAGTGCCCTCACGAGGCCGCTCACCCTTGTACTAGTTCATCCACCACACCTCCTCGAGAGGCAATCCACCAAAGCAGGAGTAGGGTATTATGCTTCGCAGCGGCCCGAACCTAGGTAAATCATCGTGTGCGTCTGCTTCCTCGTCATCGTGCGAGTTCGTCGTAGAAATCATCGAGTAGCGAGCTAGGTAGGGCGAGGCGGCAGAGGATCTTCGCACACGCCCCTGTGTTCGAACTTCTTTGGGTTTTGCGGAGCCCGAAATCCGACATTTTGCGTGCCAGGTAGGGGGCATGTCGAAGCTTCCCCACTCGCAGTGATAGTCGAGCCCCGGTTCGACGATCCCATGGCGGACGAGATCCCCGACGTCGGCCAGCCCTCGGCGCGCGATGGCACCATGGCGCGCGGGGCCGGCCCCGTGGTCGCGTGCATCCATGGCGGATCACAGGCGCCCACCTCCAGCCGCCAGGTCAAGCAGTTCTTCCACCGCGCAGGAGCGATTCGACCACGGTCCGAGCCCATGCCTCCTCGGACGTGGCCGGAAACCGACATCACCTTCGGCCCCGACGACCACCACAAGACAACGACGGCCGCCGGAACGCTCCCCATGTTGTGCACGCCAACCATAAGGGGCATGGCCGTCTCCAGGACCCTCATAGACGGAGGCGCCGGCCTCAACGTCATCTCCGTGGAGGCCTTCGACGTGCTGCAGCTACCCTGTGACCAACTCGCGCCCTCAAGGCCCTTCTCTGGGGTGGTTGGGGGATCTGTCGCCCCCGTGGGGCGAGTGTGCCTCCCCGTCACCTTCGCATCCGCTCCAACTTCCGCACCGAGCAGATCGACGTCGCCCACATCCACCTCCCGTACAACGCAATACTCGGCTACCCCGCCCTCGCCCAGTTCATGGCGGCAACGCACCCGTGCTACAATATCGTCAAGATGCCCCGGAGCGGCGGCATCCTCACCGTCGTGGGGGATGCCAAGGACGCGTCCCACACACTCAAGCTCACCTACAAAGCGGTGTCCGCGGCGTGCCCCAGTGCCAGCGACGCCACGCAACCCACGGAGGACTCCGGGGGTGTCCTCGACGTCGCGTCGGTAAAGAAGAGGCAGCTGTTCTCTCAGAGCCGGACGGAGACGAAGCAGGTGCCTGTGGATGAAGGAAACCCTGGTCCTACCTTCACCATTGGTGCCGACTTGCCCCAGGAGCAAGAGGAGGCGTTGGTGGCCTTCCTTCGTGCAAACAAGGATGCATTCGCGTGGAGCGCCTCCGACCCGGTGGAGGTCCTGAGGGACGTGATCGAGCACCACCTCATGGTGTGCCCGAACGCACGTCCGGTGAAGCAAAAGGCAAGGAGGCAAGCTCAGGAGAAGCAGGCATTGATCGCCCAGGAGGTCGGCAAGCTGAAGGAGGCCGGGGTCATCCGGGATGTGCGTTACCCGGAGTGGCTTGCCAACCCGGTGGTAGTCCCAAAGAAGTGCGGGAAGGAGCGTATGTGCGTCGACTTCACAAGCCTCAAAAAAGCCTGCCCCCAAGACCCATTCCCGCTGCCGCGCATCGATCAGATCGTGGACTCCACCATGGAGTGCGACCTCCTATGCTTCCTGGATGCTTTCTCGGGCTACCATCGGATCAAAATGGCGGTGGAGGACATCGAGAAGACGGCCTTCCTCACCTCGTGCGGAGTGTTCTGCTACACATGCATGCCCTTCGGGCTACGGAACGCCGGGGCGACCTTCCAGCGGCTGATGCACATCGCCCTAGGGCCGCAGCTCGGGAGGAATACAGAAGCTTACGTCGACGACATCGTGGTCAAGTCCAAGGAGGCCAAAACCCTGATCGAGGACTTGGAGGAGACATTCACCAGCCTGAGGGAGGTGAACCTGAAGCTCAACCCCGAGAAGTGCATCTTCGGAGTCCCATCGGGCAAGCTGCTCGGTTTCCTGGTGTCGCACCGGGGAATCAAGGCGAACCCGGAGAAGATCAAGGCCATAAACAAGATGAGCACGCCCCAGACCCTCAAGGAAATGTAGAAATTGGCAGGTTACGTGACCTCCTTGGGGTGCTTCATCTCCAAACTCGGCGAACGGGCCCTGCCGTTCTTCAAGATCATGAAAAGGAAGGGCCCCTTCGAGTGGACTCCGGAGGCAGACGCAGCCTTCGAGGAACTCAAGTAGTACCTCACGAGCCCGCCAGTGATGGTGGCGCCTCGTCCTCGGGAGCCCCTACTGCTATACCTGGCTGACACCCCCCACTCCGCAAGTGCTGTGTTGGTGGCGGTCAGGGAGGAGCGTGCCGACACGTGCGCCACAACGACGGACGCCGGCGGGCCCCCCAACATGGAGCAAGGGGGCTCGCAGGATACCAAGGAGCCCGCTTCTCCCCAAGGCGGTGCTCCTGAGCCCCCCCCCCCCGCTTCGACGGCCCCTGAGGCGCTCAATCCTCATGAGGCCCCCGCCGCTCCGACGGCCCCTCAAGCGCTCAATCCTCATGAGGCCCCCGCCGCTCCGACGGCCCCTGAGGCGCTTAATCCTCATGAGGCCCCGGCCGCTCCGGCGGCCTTCGGGGCGCTCGAGCCTCCTGGGCCCGTCACGGGGCAGGGCACCGCAGGGGGCTTCACCCTCGTCGAACACCCGGTATACTACGTTAGTACAGTGTTGCGGGATGCGCGCTCATGCTACCCCATGCAACAGAAGCTCCTCCTAGCACTTCCGGTCGCTTCGAGGAAACTGCGCCACTACTTCCAGGAACATCCCATCAAGATCGTTTCTGCGTACCCCCTGGAGAAGGTCCTACGCAACCCCAACGCACCAGGAAGAGTCACTGAATGGAACATCGAGCTGCAGGCCTTCAACATAGAGTTCAGCACGACCAGGGTCATCAAGGGGGCGGCCCTAGCAGACTTCATGGTAGAGTGGACAGACGCCCCCGACCGGGGGCTGGAGGGGAGCCAGTCCCTCACCCCTGGCGATGAGGCACCTGAGGGTTGGATCATGCATTTCGATGGAGCCTTCGCACGCATGGGAGCAGGGGCCGGAGTCGTGCTCACCTCCCCGGCAGGGGACAAGCTCTGCTATGCTATGCAGCTCTGTTTCCAGCATGGAGAGAACGTCTCCAACAACATCGCGGAGTACGAGGGCCTCATCGCCGGCCTCAAGGCGGTGACGGCCTTGGGGATTCGGTGCCTCACCGTCAAGGGCGACTCCCAACTCCTCGTCAACTTCTCCAACAAAGAGTATACACCCAAGGACGAGCACATGGAGGCGTATTTGGAGGAGGTACGTAAGATCGAAAAACGTTTTCAGGGCTTGGAGTTGCAGCACATCCCGCGCAGCACGAACAAGGAGGCCGACGACATCGCCAAGAGGGCGTCGCGCCGCGAGCCCCAGGAGACATGCGTCTTCGAGGAGCGGCTCTTCAAACCCTCCATAGCGCCACCAACCGAGGGCCTGGCGCCACGAAGTCAGGAGCTCCCCCCAGCGCCGCCCTCGGGGGCTCCGGACTGTGGCCAGGCCCCAGGAGCCCGTCTGCTCCTGGCTCTAGAGCCCCAGGACGACGACTGGACGCAGGAGTTTAGGGCGTACCTACTTCACGGCACACTGCCGGAAAAGGAGGAAGACGTGGAGCGCGTGGCGCGGCAGGCCACGGCTTACTGCCTACAGGACGGCGACCTGCACCGCAGGCGCCCGAATGATGTCACGTTGTGGTGCATCTCCAAGGAGCAGGGGTGCGAGCCGCTGGCCGACATCCACGGAGGAGACTGTGGGCACCATTCCTCGTCGTGCACCCTTGCAGGAAAGGCGTTCCGATCCGGCTTTTACTGGCCCACGGCGCTTAACGACGCAATCAAGCTAGTCCGGTCTTGCGAGGCCTGCCAGTTTCAATCCAAGCAGATTCACCAGCCCACGCAGGGCCTACAGACCATCCCGCTCTCCTGGCCCTTCGCGGTCTGGGGGCTGGACATACTGGGGCCCTTCCCGCGGGCAGCAGGCGGGTATCGTTGCCTCTACGTCGCCATCGACAAGTTCACCAAGTGGGCGGAGGTGGAGCCCGTACGCACCATCCCCGCTGGATCGGTCGTCAAGTTTATCAAGGGCCTCGTGAGCCGCTTCGGCGTCCCCAACCACATCATCACCGATAATGGTTCGCAGTTCACAAGTAACCTCTTCAAGACTTATTGCGCTAACCTTGGAACACACATATATTACACCTCGGTGGCCCACCCACGGAGCAACAACCAGGCGGAGCACGCCAACGCAGAGGTCCTGCAAGTCCTCAAGGCAAGGAGTTTCAAGAAGAAGCTTGAAGCTTGCGGCAGGGGTTGGGTCGATGAGCTTCAGTCCGTGCTGTGGTCCATCCGCACCACTGCGACTAAGCCCACCAGCGAAACCCCGTTCTTCCTCATCTATGGAGCCGAAGCCGTCCTCCCGCATGAGCTCAGGCACCGATCCCCGCGGGTCTTGGCATTCGACGAGGAGCATCAGGATGCCGCGCGGGGAACAGACCTCATGCTCGGGGAGGAGGCCCGTCGCCAAGCCTCGCTCTGAGCTGCGAGGTACCAGCAGGCGCTGCGGCGTTACCACTGCCGTAACATACGCCCCAGGACCCTCGAAGTCGGAGACCTCGTCCTAAGGTGGGTCCTCTCCAGGGAGGGCTTGCACAAGCTCTCGCCCATGTGGGAGGGCCCGTTCAAGGTCGCTCACGTCTCCAGGCCTGGCGCTGTGCGCCTGGAGACTCAAGACGGGGTCCCCATCCAGAATGCCTGGAACATCCAACACCTCCGGAAGTTCTACCCGTGACACTCTCACGTAATAATGATTGGGTTGTATATGCCCGGAGCCCCCCGAGGACGCGGAGGGGTTCCCACCAATGCCCAAGTGGAAGCCCCATGCTCCGCGCTGGAGGACAACACTGCCCTCCAATGGCTATGCCCGTGCAACGTGGATGCCCTACGCTCCGCGCTGGGGGAAGACGAAGATGAAGACTAGTCTAGGCGCCGGACGCGGCTGTTATTTGCTCTTCTGATGTTTGAATTTGCCAACTTTTCTCGAATGAAACTCGGGGTTTTTCTCCAACCATGTTTTAAAGAAAGGGTCAGGGATTTGTTTTTGTCGCCATTTCCCATCTTGGGTTCTCTCTCTTCGAGTCGAGCACTCGCCTGCTCCCCTCCCCCTCGCACCCCGCGAGCGGGGGCTGGGGGGCACGGTGCTCGCACCTCGCCAAGGCCTTGGTGCCCGTATCCTCGCGTGGCGCTCCCGGGTGAGTCAGCAGGCGCATGTCGCTTCATACTCGCTCGGGGGCTATACCCACGGACCGACGCGCCATCTCGGAGCCTCGGGAGGCCCACGCCTCCCGGGGCAAGAAACAATTTTTTTTGGGGAGCCGCTTGAGCATCAAGGGGGGCTCCCGAGCAACACGCCTCAGGAGCCTTACCGGTCATATAGCCACTCGCCCCTTGATGTCGTCCTTGGTGATCCGGTCGGCATCAAGGGTGTCGAGGCGTCACCTCGTAGTTGCGTCCTGGTGATCCGGTCGTACATTACGGTGGTCGAGAAATGTGCGGGACTGGGACCTGCTGACGTAGAGCTGCTTGAGCGTCAAGGGGGGCTCCTGAGCAACGCGCCTCAGGAGCCTTACCGGTCATATAGCCACTCACACCTTGATGTCGTCCTTGGTTATCCGATCGGCATCAAGGGTGTCGAGGCCTCACCACGTAGTTGCGTCCTGGTGATCCGGTCGTACATTACGGTGGTCGAGAAATGTGCGGGACTGGGGCCTGCAGACACAGAGTGCCGAAAGGGCTCCCAACCCGCCTCACTCGTAAGAAGAAGAAGTCCCCAGGACGTCCGGACTCCCCAAGCGCCATAACCAAACCTCCCTGACGAAAAGCCTACCGCGAGCATGTCAAGCTAAGTACCCTAACCGTGATTAGCAGAATGTTTCAATTAACAATGACATAAGAACAGGGCACACGATAAGGGCACTAAGAAGGGCGCAAGCGCCGAAACTCATTACACGCCCATAGGGCCCACCCCCTTGATTCTTTGATTTTCAGGAAAGGAAGAAGAGGAGGAGAAAGAAAGTGAAGAAGCCCCCTCGAGGGCTGCCGCTTCGGGAACCCTGGCGTCGATGCACCAGCACTCAGTCGGGGTCCTCCTCTTCCTTCACGGGCCCGTGGATGCGCGCCGGCGTGGCCGTTTCTGGAGCAGAGGAGCGACGTCGCGGCGGCTGGCTACCCCCGGAGGTCCGGGCGCGCCGGCGCGGTGGCGCGTCATAGCTGCTGTCGCTGCTATCGCTCGGGCTCTCCTCGGAGGGGGTGTCGCTGCCGCTGGAGATGCAGCGTCCGTCGTGAAGGGCAAGCTCATCTCCATGATCGCCGTGGCCGTCGTCTTGCGGGCAGCACCCCAGGCGCTCGCCCTCTCCCCCGAAGATCTTGACAAAGAGCGTCGCCACCCCGTCATACTTGAAGTGAAGGGTGCGCCTGCCCTCCATGCCACGGGCGCGGGCAAACATCTGCCACCCGTGGTTCAGGTACACGTAACCCCCGGGGGTGACCTCGACCTCCACCCACGAGGCTACGCTGCAGGAGCCGCCGGCCTACAGCCATAGGCCAGCAGGCCCCACGGCCGGCATCGCCTCCGCGAAGAAGCACGGGAGTTGAAACCAAGCGGCCTCCGGCCTCTCCGCCCACACCACAAACTCCTGCGCCGTGTCGGCTGAATGGAGCCGCGGGCGCGGCGGTCGGGTGGCCACCGCCAGCCTTCCGCCGCGGGCGCCACCACCACGACTACTGCGGCCGCCCGCACTAGACGGAGCCCCCCCCACCCCCGCGGCTGCCGATGGTAACCCCGGGCCGCGTTGGAGCACGCCCATGCGTGCGGGGAACCACCACCGGCGTCGTGGCGTGCTTCCGGGGACGAGCGCGACCCCTCCTGGGTGGCGGTGAGGCAAGGCTCTCCTCGGGGCCTTCCCTTTTTCGGCGGCGGATAACTTCCTCACTGGAGCCATGACTGCGAGAACGGCGACTTGGAGATTTGGAGGCGAGGAAGATGAAGTTGTGTTGAGGGTTTTCTCGCCCTCGCCCGCTTATATACAACCAAGGGCCAACCGGCGCCCCCTCGCATCCCGGGCGGCGTGCAGCCCTGCCCCGCGTAAATTCGCCAGCTTCTGAAGGGTCGCATATGTGCGGCCCAAGGGGAGAAGGTCGAGGGAACAGCCACATTCAAAGAAAGGTAATGATGTCCGGTGCGGCGTGCAGGCATCAAATCAGTTTGATCGGGGAGGTCCTTGACACCCTCAGGAGTGGAGGCGTCACCCCCTCGGCACTTGACGTGCGCAGGGCCTGGCCCGCAGGCGTTTGGGGCCCGCGGCGCTTCGGGCCGTCCTCAGCAACTTCACCCAGAAGCCGGCTCGAGCGCGCCTTGGGCCCGGGGGCTACTGTCGGTGTTTTGGGAACGGGGGTACCCAGACCTGCTTGCCTGCGGCCCAGGGCATGGCCCACCTCGCTGGCCAAGCGCGGCTGGTGTGGCCCCACTCAAGACAAGGCCCTCGCGAGGACCCGAGCTCGCGAGGAAGGCAGCACCAAGACCAGCAAGGAGTGGGCCTCCTCAGGCCCCCTCCGGAGTGGCGGAGATCTCTATGCAGAACCCGGCCTCAGGAGTCAAGGATGACGCAAGGAAGGACACGCGGGTGCCAGTGCGCCAAGCGGTGCAGTTTCCCCTTTGGTGAAAAGGAAGCAAGGACATACGCGGGTTCCAAAAGCGCCACCCAAAGGTTTCCATTCTGGTGCAACAAAACCACGACCACGAGCCCAGCAGGACGGATGTCATCGCCGAGCCCACCTCTGCATCATCGACAACCACTTTGCAGGCGAAGACCACCTTTGGACAGGGCGGGGATGTACTGCTGTCCCCCTTCGAATTTGGCCGTTCTGGGATTCCTTCCCGCCATTGCGATAAGGGATGAGGACCCGGGCCGTGGCTATATATAGGGGATAGGCTACACCGTAGAGGAGAGACAGAACAGACACCCAACAGAAGAGAGGCGACACCACTCGAGTGCCCTCACGAGGCCGCTCACCCTTGTACTAGTTCATCCACCACACCTCCGCGAGAGGCAATCCACCAAAGCAGGAGTAGAGTATTACGCTTCGCAGCGGCCCGAACCTAGGTAAATCATCGTGTGCATCTGCTTCCTCGTCATCGTGCGAGTTCGTCGTAGAAATCATCGAGTAGCGAGCTAGGTAGGGCGCAGCGGCAGGGGATCTTCTTACACGCCCCTGTGTTCGAACTTCTTTGGGTTTTGCGGAGCCCGAAATCCGACAATTATTGTAATAATGAGTCGGTGCTTTAAGATACCTGAAGTCATTAAGATAGAATTCAAACCGTAGCCCCCAAGGGCCGGCTCATGTCTTCCAGATGGCCGGGTCTTCCCATGAATAACTTGTAATTTGGTGAGAACTGCTCATAGCCCCAAGGACCGGCTTGTTATGAAAATAGCAAGCTAGTGTTTTTAAGATGCCTATAATCATGATAAGAGAGAATTAAACCTGTAGCTCCCAAGAGCTGGCTCATCTTGTCGAGTGAGCCGGGTCTTCTCATAAAAAGGAAGTCATGCATTAGCCCCCAAGTGTTGGGTCATCTGCCTGCGGCGGCTCGGGACTTGTAAACTGATGGTAAGAACTTTGATTCTGTAGGATATGTTGGATGAAGCCGAGTCGTCTGTGGCCGGCTTACAGAAGAAACTCAAACAAGAAAAAGAGCTGAAAAAAGTAGCCGAGAAGAAGGCGGCTGATCTTCAGAACTCTTTGTGCTTGTCAGCTTAGACGTTGCAGAAAACCGAAGCTGAGTCTGAGCAAGAAAATGCCACTCTGCAGAAACGTGCAGAAGATGCTGAGAAAGGACTTGGCCCGGTGACTGGAGAGTTGAAAACTCTGAAGCAACACATCACAAATATGACTCTGTACATCTTCGGTATGCTTATATCATCAAATATGCTTATAATCCGGGTTATGCTATTTGCCGGCTTATTAATGTGTCTCGTCCTTGTTGCGGGGAGAAGGAGCGATAATGCTATCCAGCCACCGATAGTAAAACTGAAGGCCATATTCACATACATGGAACAAATGTTCACATGGCGTGTCTATGCCATAATGGCAATGAAGAATCTTAAGAAGCATCCTCTCCGGATCAGGGACATGCTCAATGACTTATCAACAGTCCCGCAGTGGATTGAAGAGGTCAAGAGGTCGTCGGCTCGAGCGGGGGCCAATATGGCACTTGCACATGCCAAAGCTTATCTTCCAGAGATGGAGCCAGCAGCTATGAAAGGCGTCTTTCCAGAATATAACATTGACGGCTTGGAGTTTTCAGACGATGATTATGCCTTGTGCGTGAGGGAGACCCGGGCGTTGGCGACTCAACTTGCTGACGAGTTGGACTTGGCCAAATATTAATCCGACTATACGAAGGAGAACAAGCGCATCAACCCGCCCAAAGATAAACCCTTCGAGCTAGTTCCTCCATGCTGTAGGCAAACCTTCGCTACTAATGTTGACCCTTCTCTTATTGTCCATGGCAACTCAGTCTTCAAATCTTTGACAACCATCCAGTGGACGCAAAAGGACCTCTAGACCGACCATGATGAGCCGGCTCAGGCTGATCCAGAAGCCTCTGGTGCAAAAGGTCAGGAACAAGGACAACAACCCGGAGGATCCAAGAGCCGACGGACTAGAGTAGATCTTAGTTTGCAAAAAACTTTGATGATTTTGTGGCACATCATGGGCTTGTAATAGGAGTAGTCAGAAAACTTGAGTTATCTTGTCGTGCCATCGTGCACATAATACTTTTGACCTGCCAGCCCATTCGGGCCAGGAGCTGGTCCTGATGAATAGATAAATTTCCCTTATAAACACTATTCTG
The DNA here is from genome assembly GCA_039707655.1 of Elymus sibiricus. Lineage (NCBI taxonomy): Eukaryota > Viridiplantae > Streptophyta > Magnoliopsida > Poales > Poaceae > Elymus > Elymus sibiricus. The sequence goes on along the minus strand of CM077663.1, from coordinate 199,205,368 downwards.
ATCACGGGATGAGAATAATATTCTGATAACTACCTGACCCATCCCAGCAGTAGTAGTTGAACTTCCCCGAGCACTAGGTTGAACCTCCGTTAAAGTTGTCCAAATGGGTCTTGCGATATACCGTTGGAAAGCTGTGGACATCAGTATAACTTCCTAGGTCGAATTTTTGACAAAATCCACACGGTTTAAGAGCAGTTTTGAAAACCGTTTTTCTTCATACAAAAAAACACGAATCGTATTTTCGAGCCTATTTCTAAACCATTTATCAGAATGAGGAAAATGAGATGGCGTTGGATAGCCGCTGCAAATCCGCTCGTTTCATATGTTGATGGTTTTCCGAAATTCCCTACGGTTAAAGAGGAATTTAAAAAATGGCGGATTTTCTAAAACCAAACAGCCGGGTTTGTATTTTTGGGTTCATTTGAAAACGGCTAGTCCGATCGACGCAAATGAAATGGCATTGGAAATCTTATGAAAATGCGCATCTTTTCATATGAAAAGTTTCTTCCAACTACGAACGGTTTAAAAGTAATTTAGAAAACGACAGAAATTGTACCGAGTTTGTATTTTCGCGTTAATTTCTCAACGGTTTGTCGGAAAGCAGCAAATGATATGGCCTTGGAAAGCCTGAGAAAATGCAAAACTTTTATAAGTTGAGCATTTCTTCTAATTCTTTACGATTTTATGTCAATTTTGAAAATGGCTAAAAACGTATTTTGGCCGCAATTTTTACAAACTTTATCGGAATGGGGCAAACAATATACTATTAAAAAGCTATGAAAAATGCGAAACTTTTTGTATTTATTGTTTTCTCTGATTCCCAGTAGTTTTCAAGCAATCTTAAAAATGGCGAGATCACGCGTTCTGCCTTTTATCGCGAAACAGATTCTTCGAAAATGCACCGCGTGAAGAACTTGAACTTCTTGGCACGTGTGCTTCAACGTCACTCTATTTTCTCATGTGCTGTATTTTGCTCGTAATTCTCCATGCACTTATCGGAATTGAGCAAATGATATATGGATGGAACGCTGTTGTAAACACGCGACTTTTCCGTGTTCATCTTTTTTCATACTCGCGACGGTTTAATTTTTTTATCAGACATTCATTTAGTGTAGTAGTCGAACTTCCCGCTCTTTTCACGTTGAACTTCTGTCACATATTTTCGTTTGTAATTTCTCACTCATTCGTCGGTGTTACACAAAAGATATTCATTTTGTACAAACCTCTCTCACAATATTTTCTTAAACTTTCTCCGACCGAGGAGTTGAACTTATAGCAACAAAAAAATTGGATCTTGCCTTTTTAATCATTTTTCTCATATTAAACACACACCATGTAATATGTGAACTTTCTACATTTTTATAATTTAAAATTTTCCATTTTCTTTTTTAAATCGACTTGCTCCCAAATAATAACTGGACTTCTTTGTGTATTGAGAGAATTATTTTAAACACAAAAAACAATTTCTTTTATGTGTTTTTGAACATGAAAATACAAGGTGAACCGCTCTTGCAAGAATTCTTGAACTTCCCCGGGCAGAGCACGTGAACTTCTTTCAACAAACCTTTTAAGCTTTTATTTTTCTATTCTTTTATTCTCACCTGAAACGCATTCCGTGTAGTACTTGAACTTCTCGTTGTTTTCACTATGAACTTCTGTCATGTTTTTGTATATACATCGAATTTCACGTAATTGAAGGTAGGATGTCATTTTTTTGCCATTGTAAAACATGTAATTGGAGGTCAGACGTCCCACACTATAAATTATGAACCGTGCAACAAACCTTTTAGGATTTTTGTTTTGTATTCTTTTATTCTCATGTGAAACGCATCCCGTGTAGTAGTTGAACTGTTCGCTCTTTTCACATTGAACTTCGGTCATGTATTTTTGTTCGTAATTCCTCACCCGTTCCTCGGAGTTGCTCAAATGATGTGCCATTAGAAACCCGTTGAATAGAAACAACTTTTTCTAATATGGTTAAACTTTTCTTCGAACAACATACAACAACTTGTTTTTACCATTTATTTTGGAATAGAGCATTGAGAGAATTATTTTAAAACACCCAAAACAATATGCTCACAATAATTTTTGAACTTTTCCGGGTCGAGCACTTGAATTTTGAGCAACCATTTTTTACTTTGCCTTATTATTTTTTCAGATATGAAACACACATCATGCAGTACCTGAACTTCTGGCTATTAATTGCTCTTTGTTTTCTTACCTTGATTCCAAAAGCACTCATCAAAGTTGTGCATGTATATCCTAGGATTTGTTTCGTGGCAAAAAGCATTTGAGAAAGTTGAGCACTCATCAAAAGCATTTGAGAATTCTCCAAACTCTTTTCGTACAACATACACCAATTTGTTTTAACCGGATTTTAATAAGAATATTTATATACCATTTCTAAGTGGTTGAATAGGAGAAAATTTTTCACGTAGAGCATTTGTGTTTCAAATTCGTAATGGATTCAGAAAATTAATTTTAAAACACATTTTTGTGTTTCTTTTACACAAGTAAATACACTGTGAACCTCCTTTGCATGAATTTTTGAACTTCCTGAGCCGACCACGTGAACTTCTAGCAAAAGTCTTTTTAGACTTTGCCTTTTTATTCTTCTATTTCTTATAAGAAATACACTCTATGTAGTAGTTGAACCACAGGTTGTTTTCAATTTGAACTTCTAAAACACTAATTGAAATAACTGTTAGACTCCATCGGAAAGGCATAAGTTTATGTGTTGATGAGTTTTTCTAATTCGCGACCGTTTAGAAGTTTTTTTGTAATTTGGACTTCTTAGTTTATTTCTTTTAGTAACGGAAATATCCTATTTTGTAACTTCTATATTTTTATATTTTTATTTAGAAACGGTGAAAGACTATTATTTTTGAACTTCTCTATTTTTTAAAATTCGACCTTCCTGTTTTTTTATATTAGAAACGATGAAATATTCGCTTCTGAGTGCATTTTTGTTTTTGAACTGTTGTGTTATTTTTGTTTGAACTTCCCCTTTTCTATTACATACTCGTATACATCTCTAGGCTGTGTTTCTGAACTTACAAACTTCTGAAACATGAACTTGAGGTATAAACATGCAGGGAAATCAAACAATTACACATAACAATACACGGTACACAAACACAAAAATTCATAGTACACCACACTTGTCCGTAGTACAAGCATCTAAAAATTACAGAGTAGATGCCCCACGCACTAGTGCATGCTCGCTCGCTCAAGATAGCATATGCACTCGCTTATATGTGTACAACATAGCCAGCACTTCGTAGAACTAAAGAGCAACAAATACATGATGCTTCTCCGTTCTTGTTTCAGAGAAACAAGAGAGGTCAGATTGGACCTGGCGTCAGACCCAGCGGGACATAGAGCTCGGCTGGACTTGCAATCCGACGGGGTTTGGTGGCACTGCCTCAAGCATGTGCGTGGCATAAGAGGCGCCCCCCGGTCCTCTATGACGCCGACGCTCGTCGTCTCCAGCTCCCCGCTCTATGATTGAACTTCAGCTGCGCACATCCATACTTGTATAGGAGCAAAGGTGAAGTATAAGAGAGGAGCAGGAGGTTGGAGTGGTCAGAGTTGGCAGGTGGAGTGGTGGACACAATTGGACTGCTAAAAGTGTACACATTGAACTGCAACCATACTAATTACTACAGAAAATGATGATTTTGCAGAATCTACAGGGAACAACCAACCTTTTCTAAAGAAGAAAAGTGATAGAAAGAGCACGACGCCTTCCGAGCTTCACCAAGGAATATCAGGCTGGTGAGGCGGAGGTTGGAGAAGAAGTTCGAGCAAAGGAGGGGAAGCCGTCCATGGTGAGTGGGAGGTGCGCCGATGAGTGACAGTGTGCTCGCCAGGCGTGGGATGATGTGAGGTCATGGGATCAGGGATGTGTAGCCTTTCCGACGACGTCTAGGGGCTGGGAGCATGGGCCCTTTGCGGCGTTGCACGGGACTGCTGGCAGAGACGGCGGGTGGGGTGGATGGCATCGATGGCTGGCAGGGTTGATGGCGGCGCCGCTGGATCAGGTGGATCCAGCGGGATGCGCGTTGGTCTGGTCAGTGGCGGCGATGCGGTAGGAGGCCGGTGGCCGACGATGGGGATGCGGGATCAGGCATGCGGTGGAGGAGGGTAACGGGAGGAGGGCGATGACGGCGGTGGGGATAGAGGAGAAGGCTGGCGGCGGTGGGGATCCAGCGACGCGGGGTTGAGCGGATCCGCTTCGGAGCAAGCTGGTGGGGGAGAGGGGAGGCTTCAAGGTTGATGGTGTTTGGGGTTCGCCGGTGGCAGCGGTTGTGGCGCAGAGCCATGCGTGGAGGTCGAGGAGTAGGAGCGCGGTGCGGAGGAGGCTGGAGGTGGCGGTTGCGACGATATTTGGGGAGGGAAACGGTGGTGGCGGTACAACCAGGAAGGGAGGCAGGCATGGCGGGAGATCTGGTGAGGGTGGCAATGGTGGCGGGGTGATCTGGCGAGGTCCAACGGCGGTGGAGGACATGTGGGGACGGGGGAGGTTTGGGGAGGGGGTCGTGGCCTCGTGGGGAGCGAGTGGGATGTTTCTTTTCTTGTACCGATCAGGTCGGGTGGGTTTCTCGGGATGCCAGGAGGATACCTGTCGGGCCCTTATAGGGAGAGGAGTTTTCAGAATAACTATTCTAATCCTGGGATTAGAATAGTGCCACCCAATTTCCCTTGTATACTTCTCTTCCTGTCTGGAAAGGTAACGAGCCGGCGTTTTGCCATGTACCATAAGCCGGCATTTGACACAATGTGGTCATGACTCTGCTAATATCTGGAGAGTTTGAAATAATGACCCGATTAACAATAAAAATATTCCTTTAAAAATAATAATTTAAAAGATATACAGATATGCTGACAAGAAATTATATAATTCATAAGCCGGTTTTTGAGGCTTGGCATTGAGACTGGCTTTCGAGGCTCAAGTCTTGCTTCCATGAAGCTGGCGTGATAGCCCATGGTTTATCCTCGCTCTCTATAAGCCGGCTCTCACATTACTTAAGCCGGTGTTTTAACCTTGATAAGTTCAGGGTCTATATGGATTGACTTATCAAGAGTACACCGGGTCACCTGTTCGAAGTAGCATCTTGCAAACACGCAAGTTTAACCAAGTTTGATAGTGGCATTTAGCCAGGTCAAGAGGGATATTAAAGGCTAACTCGATGAGTCGGGAGCCCCCAAGTGACTTATGATCAAAGAATAAAGAGTCATGCACAAATTTTGAGATGAAACGACAGATACCCCGAGTTTTGGGGGTGACGGCTTTATTGTATTGAACATAGAGGTATATACATAGGTATGTACAATGAGTTGTACCGAGTGGCTCTAAGTATAATAAGGCCGAAGATGAGCAATATTCCATGGCATGTTGGTCTCCTCTTGAGAGGTGTGTGACTTCTTGTGTTCATGTATGCCGATCAGGTAATATGACCCATTGTTGAGGTTCTTGCTGATGACAAAAGGACCTTACCATGGTGGTGAAAGCTTATGCATGTTTGTTTGGTCTTGTATCAAATGGGGCACTAAGTCACCCTCCTGGAAAGTTCGACTGCGAACTCTACGACTATGATAGCGACATAGGTCTTGCTGATAGATAGCTGAGCGTGATGCTGCAAGATCGTGTTCTTCCTCTAATGCATCCAAAGATTCCTGATGAGCTTGTTCATTATCAGCTTCCACATAGACAGCCACTCTAGGGGAGTCGTGACAAATGTCACTGGGCAAAATAGCTTCTGCTCCATAAACCAGGAAAAACGGTGTATAACCAGTGGATCTGTTGGGAGTAGTCTGAATGCTCCAAAGGGCCGTGGGAGTTCCTCAATCCAGCAACCTGGAGTTCACTTTGGGGAGTCACGAGTCTGGGGTTGATCCCACATAATATCTCCTGATTAGCTCGCTCAGCTTGTCCATTGGACTGTGGATGGGCCACTGAGGCTAAGTCAAGCCGGATGTGCTCATGCTGGCAAAACTGTTCCATTGCTCCTTTGGATAAGTTGGTGACATTATCTGTGATGCTGCTATGTGGGTATCCAAAATGAAAAATCAGTTTTTTCACAAACTTCACTGTTGTCTCACCATCACAATTGCTGATCGGTTCTGCTTCAACCCACTTAGTGAATTTATCAACAACCACCAGAAGATGAGTCTTCTTATCAGAAGACGGCTTGAAGGGGCCAACCATGTAAAGCCCCAAGACTGCAAACGGCTAAGTAATTGGGATCCTCCACAACTCTTGAGCCTCTGCGTGAGCCTGCCGTGCAAACTTCTGACAACCATCACACTTCCGTACGATGTCATCGGCGTCTGCATGAGCCGTAAGCCAATAAAAACCATGACGAAAAGCCTTTGCTACCAGGGACCTTAAGCCGACATGATGACCACAATCTCCTGCATGTATTTCATTGAGAATCTTGTGGCCTTCCATAGGAGAAACACATCGTTGAAAGATGCCAGTTATACTCCTCCTGTGTAACTTGCCATTGACAATAGTCATGGACTTGGAACGTCTGATAATTTGTGAGGCGATGATTTCCTTGTCTGGGAGCTCGCCACGAGTCAGATAAGCCAAGTAAGGAACTGTCCAATCAGGAATAGCATGAAGAGCAGCTACTAACTGTGCCCTCGGGTCAGGAATAGCAATATCTTCCTCTGAAGGTATTTTGACAGAGGGAATGTGAAGGACATTGAGGAACACATTGGGAGGAACCAGGTTACATTGAGAACCTAAACGAGACAAAGCGTTTGCAACCTCATTGAGTCGGCGATCAATATGATCCACCTGATAACCCTGAATATGACCTGCAATAACAGTGACTGCTCATCTATAAGCCGCCATAAGAGGGTCCTTTGAGTCCTAAGTTCCAGGGACTTGTTGAGAAACCAAATCTGAGTCACCCAAACATCTGACCCGGCTTAAGTTCATTTCCTTAGCCATGCAAAGTCCGTGTAATAAGGCTTCTTATTCAGCTGCATTATTAGTACAGGGAAACATGAGCCTTAACACATAGCAAAATTTATCACCTTGAGGGGAAGTGATATGATTCCAGCCCCCGAGCCTTCCAGCTGTCTAGAGCCATGAAAGTGTATAGTCCAGCATATGTTGTCTAGTTTCTCTTCTGGCAATTGCAGTTCAGTCCAATCATTGATGAAATCAACTAGTGCTTGAGATTTAATCGCTGTCTGTGGTGCATAATTCAAATGATGTGGGCCAAGCTCCATTGCCCATTGAGCGACCCGGCCAGTAGCCTCCTAATTCTAGATAATATCCACTAGAGGAGCTGAACTGACCACGGCAATTGGGTGTTCCTGGAAATAGTGCTTAAGCTTGCGACTAGCCATAAAAACACCAAGTACCAGCCTCTGCCAATGTGGATATCATTGCTTCGACTCGTTCAAAACTTTGCTGATATAGTACACTGGCCTTTGGACTAGATATTCCTTCTTAGCCTCCTTTCGCTCGACGACAACTTCCACACTTACCGCCTTATTATTTTCGGCAATGTACAGGAGCATAGGCTCTTTGTCAAGCGGAGCTGCTAGGATGGGCGGCTCGACCAACTGTTTCTTGAGGGCTTCGAAAGCTTCGTCTGTAGCGTCTTTGCAAACAAAATTGTCTGTCTTCTTCAATAACTAGTACAATGGAATTGCTTTTTCACCCAGGCGGCTTAGAAACCGGCTCAAAGCTGTGCTGCGACCTGCCATACGCCGAACCTCGTGGACATTGGCCGGCTTGGTAAGAGAGGTCACCGCTTTGATTTTATCCATGTTAGACTCCATGCCTCGTTCTGACACCAAAAATCCTAGTAACTTGCCTGCAGGAACACCAAAAACACATTTTGTCGGGTGAAGCTTCATCTTGTAAACCCGAAGGTTATCAAGAGGTTCCTTCAGGTCGTCCAACATAATCTCCTCCTTCTGGGACTTAACCATTATATCATCGACATAAGCATGAGAATTGCGTCCGATCTGGGTGCGCATGCAATTCTGTATGCAACGCTGGTAAGTAGCCCCCGTGCTTTTAAATCCGAAAGGCATAGAAACATAGCAGAATGCCCCAAAAGGTGTGATAAAGGTCGTCTTTTCCTGATCCTCAACAGCCATCTAGATCTGGTGATAGTTGGAGTAAGCATCCAGGAAACACAGATGCTCACAACCCGCGGTAGAATCAATGATCTGGTCAATGAGAGGAAGTGCAAATGGATCCTTAGGACATGCTTTGTTAAGGTCTGTATAATCAACACACATACGCCAGGTGCCGTTCTTCTTCAAAACAAGCACTAGATTTCCCAACCACTTGGGGTGAAAAACTTCAATAATGAAACTGGCAGCTAGGAGCCGGGCAACTTCCTCCTTAATAGCCTTTTGTCTCTCCTTGTTAAAACGACGAAGGTACCATCGAACAGGTTTCATCTTGGGATCCACATTGAGGTGGTGCTCGGCGAGTTCCCTCGGGACACCAGGCATCTCAGAAGGTTTCCATGCAAAAATGTCTCGATTCTCACTGATGAACTCGATGAGCGCGCTTTCCTATTTGGGGTACATGCATGTCCCAATAGTGAAATGTTGGAATGAATCACCAGGAGTAAAATTAACCAACTTTATATCCTCAACCGGCTTGAATTTGAGCAGAGGGTCAGACTCCTTAGTTGGCTTCTTCAAGGGGGTCATAGTTGTCGGGTCAACATTGGTTGTGTAAAACTTCAGCTCTTCTGCTGTGCAAGCTGACTCAGCATAAGCAGCGTCTCCTTCCTTGCATTCTTGAGCGATTTTCCGGTTGCCATCAACCGTGATGGTCCCTTCAGGGCCAGGCATTTTGAGTTTGAGATAAACATAACAAGGTCGTGCCATGAAGCGAGCATAAGTTGCCCGTCCGAAGAGTGCATGATAAGGGCTCTTGATTTTGACCACATCAAAAGACAGAGATTCACATCTATAATTGAGCTCTGTACCAAAAGCAACTTCCAGTTGGATCCGACCGATTGGATATGCTGACTTTCTAGGAACAATCTCGTGAAAAATGTGGAAGAAGGTTGAAGCTGTTTCTCCGACAGATTCATCCGTTTGAACGTGTCTTAATAGAATATGTTGATGCTGCTTCTATAATCCATGAGTACCTCTATGAGCTTATATCCCCCAAGTTGAGGTGCCACCACTAAAGCAATACCACCTGGGTTGTCAACCCGGGAAGGGTGATCATCTCTGCTCCAGGTGATGGGTTGTTCTGACTAGTTTAGGTATGCAAGGACGGCCGACTCAACCATATTGACATCTCTCTAGTGGACCTTACGGTCACGCCTGCAGGTACTAGTTGTGAAAACATGATACAGCTCGTTGTTCAATTTCTTGGGGTTGCTCTGAAAACCGGCTTGATTGCCCTTGTTGCTGGTTTCCTTGCCCATAACGTTGGTTTCCACCACCATTGTGTCTAGAATTCTGGAATCTAGCCCCCGAGCCGCCTGACCCGTGGAAGCCAGGAAAAGCAAAGCCATTGGATGGGCCTCCAGGATGACCCAGATTTCCACCACATGGATGGCCCTGATGTGCACCGCTACCACATCCATGGTGGTTTTGATATTCTTGATTACGAAATTCCTGCATGATGTCACAGTTGTCCCACGAGTGGGTATCTGGCTTATCAGGGGAACTATGTTTCGGGCAAGGAGCCTTAAGTGCTTCCTCATAGTTACGGGGCTTATTCCCATTGTAAGCTCTGCCAGAGTTGTTGTTGCGTCGTTGGTTCTTGAAACCAGTATTGGTTTTGACGACAAAGTCTGACCCGCCCTCAGGGTGTTTACGCTTGCCACCGTTGCCTTGGTTGCCATGATTCCCGTTATGTCCTGAGTTGTGCTGATGACCCTTGCCACCATCATTTTTCTTGTTTTTGCCAGACTTGTCCTCAATAGAGCCGGGGTCCTTTGTGTTATCTAACTTGGCATATCTAGAGAGGACATCCATGAGGTCTCCCATGTCTTGAACCTTTCGCTTGAGGCGCCCAAGCTTCTGAACAAGAGGTTGGAAGTGGCAGTTCTTCTCCAATATTAAGACGACCTGGGCAGCTGTGATGCTATCAGAAGAATAAATAATCTCCATGACCCGACGAGTCCAATGATGGGCAGATTCATCCATACGTTGGCTGCAATGCTGCAAATCAACAATCATCATTGGGCGTTTGCAGGTTTCTTGAAAATTCTTGATGAAGCGTTCCTTCAGTTATGCCCAAGTATTGATTGAATTGGGGGGTAAAATTTTCAACCAGGTGCGAGCCGGACCCTCCAGCATCATGGTCAAGTACTTAGCGCAGACCACGCCGCTCACATCTAGCATGTCCATAGCTATCTAATAGCTTTCAATCCATGCAGTAGGCTCAAGATCAGCTATGTAATTAGGAACTTTGCGAGGACCCTTGAAATCCTTGGGCATACGCTCATTGCATAGGGTCGGTGCAAGATAGGGTATTCTGATCGTCCTGCTACTGAGACCCGCCCCCGAAGAAACTGGCTGAGGTGTGGTGGGAGGTACTTGACCCGCCGATGTTGCTACTTCTGCCTGTCGCATAGCCCAGGACACGTCAACGACTGCCTGCGGGTTGGGGAATTCTGAGCTTGCTGCCTGCGCCCACTGCTAGAGACTGCCAGGGACTCTACGTGTCGACTTTTGGTGCGACTAGCATAGGGGGTAGAGTGAACCCACTCCTGGCTATAAGAGTATTGCGCCTGCTGAGTGACCGCAGTCTTCAACATCTCTATGGTGTTCCTGGCCTGAATCTCTATTGGGGTGTTTCCCGTGATCGGGAGTGCTTCAAGGTTGTGAGTCACCGCTAGCATGTTATCCATGGGATTGGAGAAATGACCCGCCGGAGTCTGGAAACATCGAGGCGGTGATTGAGCTGGCGACGGGTGGGCCGGCTCGGGCTGCTGAGCCGACTGGCGAGGTTGGCCCAGCTGTGGTTGCGCGGTCCCTGGCGTACACTGTGGTGTGTTGAAAAGACGGGTCAGCTCGATATTAGGCGGCAAACGGCTCATGTGCCTCCTCTGATAAACTGCGTCTGAAGCATCTCGTCATAGACTTAGCTGCCAAGCTTTTGCCTTTAGACGTTCAGCCTCATTATGGATATGGGCTTGCAACTCCGCCATGCGAGTATTCTCAGCATCGATCTCCTCTTGAACTTTGGCCATCTGACCACGAAGGTTGGTCAACTCCGCGTTACGTTCCGCCTGATTCTCAGTGGTGACCGGCGTCTCTAGGAGCGTCCTCATGTCGGCCATTAAGCCGGCCATACATGAACCGGTGTTTTATCTGAGCCGATCGCGCCTGCCACTTCAGTGCCAGCCCCGGTTGTCGCGCCAGCCACTGTGGAGTCAAGAGTTGTCGTGGTCCCGGCCATGAAGACGGTGGCTTGTAGGGGCGGCTCGAGTGACCCCCGAGCGGTCTGATACTTGTGATATGTGTTGGGTTTTCCATGAAGAGGAACGGGTTATCGCAGCACAATGTGGGTAAGTATTTCCCTCAGTTATGAAACCAAGGTTTATCGAACCAATAGGAATACCAATCCTCAACTGTCTTCAGCGGCTGCACACAAAAGAGCAAACAACTTGCACCCAACGCTAGCAAGAGGGTTGTCAATCCCCCTGGTCTCGTTATTTGCAAGCAAGTGAGTTGTGTAGATAATTGTAAATTGCAAAAATAAAAGCAAGTAAATGGCAGCAAGGTAACAGTAGCGTTTGTAAATATATAAATGAATAGACCCGGGGGACGTAGTGTTCTCTAGTGGCATCTCTCATAGAAATAGCATATGGTGGGTAAACAAAATACTGTTGGGCAATTGATAGAAAAGCGAATAGTTATGTGATTTTCATGGCAATGATCATGTGTATATAGGCATCACATTCATAAGCAAATAGGCCGATTCCTGCCTACACCTATTACTATTACTCCACTCATCAACCGCTATCCAGCATGCATCTAGAGTATTAAGTAAAACAGAGTAATGCTTGGAGAACGATGACATGATGTAGACAAAGTAAACTCAATCAATATGAATTAACTCCATCATTTTATCCTTAGTAGCAGCAACACAAAGACGTATCTTGTACCCTACTTTGTCACTGGGATATATAAACTCGTTAGGTTGAACCTACCACAACGCACCACTCCCACCGAAGAAATATCAATCTAGTTGGCCAAACTATCTCAATAGATCGAGAGCATTACGATCTACAATAATCATGCAAATAAGAATCATAGTAATCAGGTTTGACTCAAATAATTTTCATGAATAATCTGAACATAAACTCACAATTCATCGGATCCCAACAAACGCACCATACAAAGGGATTACATCGGATAGATCAAGGCAAAGATGCGATGAACATTGTATTGAAGATCAAGAGAGAGAGAGAGAGATTTCCATCTAGGTACTACCTACGGACCCGTAGGTCTGTGGTGAACTACTCACACATCATCATGAGGGTAGCAAGGTTGATGAGAGGCCCTCCATGATCGATCCCCCTCCGGCAGGGTGCCAAAACGGAGCTCTAGATGGGCTCCTGTCGGAACAGAGACTTACGGCAGCGTAAAAAGTGTTTCGGGTCCTCCTCTAGGGTTTTTGGAATATTAGAGAATTTATAGGCCAGAAAGGGATGTCGGGAGGGCCACGAGGGGGCCACCAAATATTAGGGTGCCCCCCCAAGGCACGCCCTGATGTGTAGTGGGGCCCACATGTGCCTCCCGTCCTCCTCCCGAAGCTTCCAGGTCTTCTTTTGGTCCAGAAAAAATCATCAAAAAGTTTCATGGCAATTGGACTTCGTTTGGTACTGTAAACCTGAAAAGTAAAAAACATGCAAAAAACAGTAACTGGCACTAGGCACTGGGTCATAGGTTAATGCTAAAAAATATTATAAATTGGTAAACAAATGCCCAAGTATCCTAGAATGATAAAATACCAGCATGGAAAAATCAAAAATTATAGATACGTTGGAGATGTATCAGCATCCCCAAGCTTAATTCCTACTCGTCCTCGAGTAGGTAATTGATAAAAACGGAATTTTTTACTTGACATGCTAACCATTATGTAATCTTTTGTATGTATTCTCATTGAGAAACGATGAATTAACAAACATTAACATAGAAATATTTATAAGTATAAGAAACAAAATCATTGATTTTTCAAAGTATATGATCCTAAAAGAATGTTTACCCCCATTCATCTTATTATATTAGCAAGGCATGACTCCGTCTTCACCACATCAATACAAATGTTAAGCAGCATGGTGTCCAAGTCAGGCAATTGGATTGTACTTTTTCAGTATGCATCAACTTTTTATTCTTCACGCAATACATGAGCGTGAACCATTGGACATAACATGTAGGTGGAATAGAATATGATGGTAGATATCAAAGGGGTAAAAGTGGAGAAGATAATCTCACATCAACTAGGCGTACCAATGGGCTATGGAGATGCCCATCGATAGATGTCAATGCAAGGAGTAGGGATTGCCATGCAAATGATACACTAGAGCTATAAGTGTATGAAAGCTCAACTGAACCTAAGTGGGTGTGCATCCAACTTGCTTGCTCATGAAGACCACGGGCATTTGAGGAAGCCCATCATCGGAATATACAAGCCAAGTTTATAATGAAAAGGTATTTCCCACTAGCATATGGAAGTGTCAAAACAGGAGACTCTCTATATGAAGAACATGGTGCCACTTTGAGGCACAAGTGTGGTAAAGGATAGTAGCAAAGTCCCTTCTCTCTTTTTCTCTCATTTATTTTCTATTTTTTTTACATGGTGGGCTTTTTTTGCCTCCCCCATATATATGGTGGGCTCATTTAGCCTCCCCCATTTTTTCATTTTTCGTCCGGAGTCTCATCCCGACTTGTGGGGAAATCATAGTCTCCATCATCCTTTCCTCACTGGGACAATGCTCTAATAAGGATGATCATCACCCTTTTATTTACTTACAACTCAATATGAAAAACTGATAGGATGATATGACTCTATATGAATGCCTCTCGCAGTGTACCAGGATGTGCAAGATCTAGCGTGACATGTATCAAAAATATGATGAACGGTTGCTTTGCCACAAATACTATGTCATCTCTATATGATCATGCAAAGCAATATGATGATGAACAACTAGTCATATGAAGTGACGATGGAATTTGCATGGCAATATATCTCAGAATGGCTATGGAAATGCCATGATAGGTAGGTATGGTGGCTGTTTTGAGGAAGATATAATGAGGCTTATGTGCAATAGAGCATATCATGTCACGGTGTTTGGATGCACCGACGAAAGTTGCACCGATCCTCGAGGTGAGAATGGGCTATGCACGGTACCGAAGAGGCTAGCAAATATGGGAAGGTGAAAATGCGTATGTCCATGGTATCACATTAGTCATAAAGAACTCATATACTTATTTCAAAGTTTTAGTTTTATCATAAATCAAAGTACTACTCGCATGCCCCGAGGGAGGAGGTTGGGAGGAGTTAACCATCGCGCGCCCCCGACTCGAAACAACACTAGGATTTTAACGAGTAATAGAAATGCTCACACATCATCACCATGCCTCTTTAATTTCTAGATGAATAACAAGTTAACACCTCTTAATATCGACACTTCTACAAATCAATAATTGTGAACTCACACCTTTTTCATATTACCACATTAATGTCATTAACCAAAAATTTCTCTATATGTGCTACATGATGGTTTTGATTATCACTCATTGAAGACCTATTATTTTTGGACTAATCTTATGACCCATGCAAATTACCGTCACTATTTATTAATTGTCAAACAAATATAAGTGAAGAAGAACGAGAGCACAGTATTTCTACAAAATCTACACGCCACCGTGCTCAAAAAGATATAAGTGAAGTACTAGAGCAACTGCCAAGCTCAAAAAATATAAGTGAAGGACATAGAGTATTCTAACAAATTACGATGAAGGCGTGTCTCTCTAAAATAGGTGTGTCCAGCAAATGAGGATTGTGGCAAATTGAAAGTAAAAGTAAACGAAAGCAAACGACGCTCCAAGCAAAATGCATATAATGTGATGAATAAAAATGTAGCTCCAAGTGACATACCGATGGATTGAGACGAAAGAGGGGACGCCTTCCGAGGCATCCCCAAGCTTAGACGCTTGAGCCTTCCTTAGAATATTACCTTGGTGGTACCTTGGGCACCCCGAGCTTAGGCTCTTGGTACTCCTTATTCCGTGGTCCATCATGATAACACCCAAAACTTGAAAACTTCAATCACACAAAACTCAACAAAACTTCGTGAGATCCGTTAGTTTAAGCAACATATTGAATACTTTAGGTACTGTTATAAATTGATTCTTATTTAATTTTTGCATAATAGGTAATTTATTCTAACTTCTCCATGGCTTATACCCCCCGATACAATCCATAGCATAATCAAAACAAGCAAACTATGCAAGCAACACAGAATCTGTTTAAAACAGAACAGTCTTTAGCAATCTGTAAAGAGCCCATACTTATATAACTCTAAAAATTCTGAACAATTAGGAAAACCTGTATAATTTGTATAGAAATACTGTGTAAAATTTTTAGATCATTATCACGCTCCAGTAAAAAATGAAAATTCATGTACTCGAGTCAAAAGTTTCTGTTTTGTTTCTGCATCGTTTTCTACTCATGTTGTGAGTTATCCCAAAGGTTTACTTGGCACAAACACAAATTAAAACATACAAAAATAATCATTACAGAGGCAATAATCATGTTATCACAAAATAACATAAGGTAAAAATAAAAAATAAAGATAACTATTGGATTGCCTCCCAACAAGCATTATTGTTTTATGCCCCTAGCTAGGCAAAATGCATAGTTTCAAGTGTTGTCATCCTTGACACTCCACCCATAAGTGGCTCTCATGATTCATAAGAGCATCTCCAACAAGCGCCCAAAAAACGTCCTGCGCTGCAAAATTTCCTGCGCCCAGCGGAACCGGGCGCTCCAGCGACCGCCCAAAAACCGCGCGCGCGGAGCGAAACGGCATCACGCGGCGCTTATTTGGTGCGCCCGCTCCCGCGTGCAGAAGCACTCGAGCGCTCGCGCCTCGTCTCCTACCTCCCTCCACCCCAGCGCCCACGCCGCCACCGTGCCACGCATTATTAGTATTTGAGAAGTCACACAACTTAGTAGTATCTTGGGACATGGTGACCGAACACGCAAAGCAACAAGCGAGACAAGTAAACTAGCAAGTAAAGCAAAAAAAGAAGTAAACTAGTAACTAGCAAAGATAAATATTTTTGTATTTTTTATTTTTATGAGACAAACTAAATATAACAACAAATAAAAAGAAGAACAAGTGAATGAAAATTTGTGTGAAGTTACTTGATAGTTGGTGATGGTATTCCCCGGCAAGAACGCCAGAAATCCTTCCTGATACTTGTGATCTGCGTTGGGTTTTCCGTGAAGAGGAACGGGTTATCGCAACACAATGTGGGTAAGTATTTCCCTCAGTTATGAAACCAAGGTTTATCGAACCAATAGGAATACCAATCCTCAACCGTCTTCAGCGGCTGCACACAAAAGAGCAAACAACTTGCACCCAACGCTGGCAAGAGGGTTGTCAATCCCCTTGGTCTCGTTATTTGCAAGCAAGTGAGTTGTGTAGATAATTGTAGATAATTTTCAATTGCAAAATAAAATAAATCAAGTAAATGGAAGCAAGGTAATAGTAGTGTTTGTATATATATAAGTGAATAGACCCGGGGGCCGTAGTGTTCTCTAGTGGCATCTCTCATAGAAATAGCATATGGTGGGTAAACAAATTACTGCTGGGCAATTGATAGAAAAGTGAATAGTTATGCGATTTTCACGGCAGTGATCATGTGTATATAGGCATCACATCCATAAGCAAATAGGCCAACTCCTGCCTGCACCTATTACTATTACTCCACTCAATCCAGCATGCATCTAGAGTATTAAGTAAAACAGAGTAATGCTTGGAGAACGATGACATGATTTAGACAAAGTAAACTCAATCAATATGAATTAACCCCATCGTTTTATCCTTAGTAGCAGCAACACAAAGACGTATCTTGTCCCCTACTTTGTCACTTGGATATAGAAACTCGTCAGGTTGAACCTACCACAACGCACCACTCCCACCGAAGAAATATAAATCTAGTTGACCAAACTATCTCAATAGATCGGAGAGCATTACGAAGCTATAATGATCATGCAAATAAGAATCATAGTAATCAGGGTTGACTCAAATAATTTTCATGAATAATCTAAACATAAACTCACAATTCATCGGATCCCAACAAACGCACCATACAAAGGGATTACATCGGATAGATCAAGGGAAAGATGCGATGAACATTGTATTGAAGATCAAGAGAGAGAGAGAGAGAGAGAGAGATTGCCGTCTAGGTACTACCTACGGACCCGTAGGTCTGTGGTGAACTACTCACACATCATCATGAGGGCAGGAAGGTTGATGAAGAGGCCCTCCGTGATTGATCCCCCCTCCGGCAGGGTGCCGGAACGGAGCTCTAGATGGGCTCCTGTCGGAACAGAGACTTGCGGCGGCGTAAAAAGTCTTCGGGACCTCCTCTAGGGTTATTGGAATATTAGAGAATTTATAGGCCAGAGAGCGACGTCGAGAGAGCCACGAGGGGGCCACCACATATCAGGCCCCCCCAGGGCACGCCCTGACGTGTGGTGGGGCCCTCGTGTGCCTCCCGGTCTCCTCCTGAAACTTCCAGGTCTTCTTTTGGTCCAGAAAAAAATCATCAACAAGTTTCGTGGCAATTGGACTTCATTTGATACTGTAAACCTGAAAAGTAAAAAACATGCAGAAAACAGCAACTCGCACTGGGCACTGGGTCGATAGGTTAATGCTTAAAAATATTATAAACTGGTAAAAAATGCCAAAAAAGTATCCTAGAATGATAATATATCAGCATGGAACAATAAAAAATTATAGATACATTGGAGACGTATCACGGTCTCGTCATCGAAGCAACCCCCAAGCCGGCCGTCCAAAAGCGAGCAGATCAACCCAGTATCTCCAACCGACGAATCACTGTCAGAGTAAACAAGAGTGTCCCCACTGGTCGTCGGGTTACCCGCGAGGTCGACCCCCTAAGTAAAACCGACGAAGACATGATTCCGACCGGCTTGCACCCAACCGGTCGCACACACCGAGCCGGGTCGACGATGTCGGTGCAGATGTCCGGCTTGGGTCCTGGTTTGCAGATGAAGACGTGGATCTTACCTAAGGGGACCCGGTACCCGTACTCTATTGAGCCGGCCTCAAGACCCCAACCGGAATCGTCGATGTAGAGCTTCCCGCGATGACTCTTGGTCATCTGGCCGATCGTGTATCCCTCGATCCCTGGAAGAGCTCCCTCCAAGAACTCAACACCATCATGCGCAGGACCCATGGTGGGTACCAACTGTCGTTGTTTTGTCATGACAGATGTCCTAGCGATAGGACTAGGTCTAGGAGCCATCGCAACTAGGTGGTTTCTTGGATATGATTGATCGGGAACGAGAGACAAGGGTTTACCCAGGTTCAGCCCCTTCGATGGAGGTAAAAGCCTACGTCCTACTTTGTGTGTTATTGATGATGATCTCGATTACAAGGGTGCGGAATTGCTAACCTAGCTCTCGAGGATTTCTTACTTGATCCCTCTACCCCAGGGGCTCCCCTTTATATATAGGTTGAGGCCGTGAGGTTACGACACAATCCGGGTCGTTATACAACCCGTGACCTATTCCAATTCTACATGTCTTGTCTTCAAACAAAGGAAATCTCTTACGACCCCTTCGCTTAAGTCGGCCCGCCAAGTACTGGCCCATGAGCCGGCCTTCTTTTACAAGTATCGGGGATATTCCCCACGGTTTGACCCGGCCAGGAGTATGACCCGGCCTCTCATTTGGCGGCTCGTAAGGTCAATTTGTTTACTGGGTCAACCTGGACGACAAGGCCTAAGGCCCAGTGTGCAACCCGACGAAAGGCGGCTCACGGAGAGGCCTGGAGGGCGGGCTCACAGAGAAGGCCCAAGTAGAGGAGGAAGAATTCCCTCACAAGAGAAGCAAGACCCGGATTAGGATTCAAGAGAGACTAGTCCTAGTCCTAATAGGACTCCACATGTAAACCTACCCCTTCAACTTATATAAGGAGGGGCAAGGCACCCCAAGCGGAGAGGTCAAGTCATTAGAGATAGACAGATTAGAAATCCTCGAGACTAGAGGTAGCGAAATAGCACCCTTGTAATCGAGATCATCTTCATCATCAATACACACAAAGCAGGACGTAGGCTTTTACATCCATCGGAGGGGCCAAACCTGGGTAAAACTCGCGTCACTCGATTCCGATCAACCCCATTCAAGCCGCCACCTAGTTGCGATGGCCTCACACCTAAGTTCTCTCATGAGGACATCTACCGTGACAAAACCACGACAGTTGGAGCCCACCGTGGGGCCAGCGCACGGTGGTGTTGTGTTCTTGGAGGGAGCTCTTTAGGGATCAAGAAGTTTTGCGATTGGATCGAGTTCAAGAAAATTAGGGTTTTGGTCTGTTCCGCTACCGTCATTCTGGAAAAAGGGAATAGCTTCTCATCTTGGATGAAAAGAGAATTGATTCAAGCTGTAACCAGCCGCATGGAAATTTTGGTGCACCAGTTTGGAAATTCATCAAAAGTGGAGAAAGTTATTTTCGCCTGCGTGGAGTACTAGCAATCCGATCAATAAAAGGCTTGAGCATGAGCCGGTAACAGTATGCACGTGCGTAGCACGTCATGCGAAGGAGCCAGCAGCATCGTTGTATGTCAAGCTGTTTAAAGTCAGAATCGGTGTGGGAGCGCCACTACTACTAAAATTACCATTGGATTGAATCGGATAAGACTTGGCAGGCTATCATGTGAAATCTCTTTGAAGAAAAATAGTCTACACTAGATCAGTTTCCGAGAAGAGAAAGGAACAAACAAAACATGCCACCAGGCTTTCACATGCAATGGTAGATCATGGGTGGCGATTCAAGTAGCTACTGTTGTCGGTGTCAAAACCGGCGGATCTCGGGTAGGGGGTCCCGAGCTATGGACTGACGTGGCTTCAGACTGCGTCGGTATTTCCCCAAAGAGGAAGGGATGATGCCGCACAGCGATGGTAAGTATTTCCCTCAGTTATGAAACCAAGGTATCGAACCAGTAGGAGGATCACCACAACCTAATAAGCATCACCTGCACACAAATAACAAATACTTGCAACCCGACGCGAAAGAGAGGTTGTCAATCTCTCTACGGTAAAAAGATAGATTAGGTAGTGATAGATTGGATACATAGATCTCTCAAGAACACAAGATAAAAAGGGCAAATAAAAAGTACATCGATATATTTTTGGGTTTTTGGAATAATGGATCTGAAAACAAAAGAGGCAAAAAGATAGATCGGAAAGCAATATGTTGGAAAAGTAGACCCGGGGGGCGTAGGTTTCACTAGTGGCTTCTCTCATGAGTATAGCACATGGTGGGTGAACAAATTACTGTTGGGAAATTGATAGAAGATCAAATAATCATGACGATATCCAAGGCGATGATCATTATATAGGCATCACGTCCAAGATAAGTAGACCGACTCCTGCCTGCATCTACCACTATTACTCCACACATCGACCGCTATCCAGCATGCATCTAGTGTATTAAGTTCATGGAAAAACGGAGTAATGCAATAAGAACGATGACATGATGTAGACAAGATCTATTCATGTAGGAATAGACCCCATCTTGTTATCCGTAATGGCAACGATACATGCGTGCCTTGCTGCCCCTTCTGTCACTGGGAAAGGACACCGCAAGATCGAACCCATCACAAAGCACCTCTTCCCATGGCAAGAAAAATCGATATAGTTGGCCTAACTAAACCAAAGATTCGAAGAAGAAATACGAGGCTATAAGTAATCATGCATATAAGAGATCAAAGAAGACTCAAATAATATTCATGGATAGAAACTGATCATGAACTCAAAATTCATCGGATCCCAACAAACACACCGCAAAAGTTTACATCAAATAGATCTCCAAGAGACCATTGTATTGAGAATCGAAAGAGAGAGAGAGAGAGGAAGCCATCTAGCTACTGTCTATGGACCCGTAGGTCTATGGTGGACTACTCATGCATCATCGGAGAGGCACCATTGAGGATGATGAACCCCTCCGTGATGGTGTTAGATTGGATCTCGCGGTTCTGGAACTTGCGGTGGCTGGATGTGTTTTTCGTCGACTCCTTTAGGGTTTCTAGAATATTTGGGAATTTATAGGCATCAGAGGCGGTGGAAAGGGGCCCCGTGGAGGGCATAACCCATCAGGGCGCGCCGGGGGCCTCTGGCACGCCCTGGTGGGTTGTGGTCTCCACAGCCCACCTCTCTGGCACTTCTTTGGCCCACTGGGTGTCTTCTGGTCCAAAAAAAATCTCCAAAAAGTTTCATCGCGATTGGACTCCATTTGGTATTGATATTCTGCGAAGTAAAAAACAAGCAAAAATAGCAACTGGCACTTTGGCACTATGTCAATAGGTTAGTCCCAAAAAATGATATAAAGTCGCTATAAAGTGATTGTAAAACATCCAAGAATGATAATATAATAGCATGGAACAAGTAAAAATTATAGATACGTTAGAGACGTATCAGCATCCCCAAGCTTAATTCCTACTCTTCCTCGAGTAGGTAAATGATAAAAACAGAATTTTTGATGTGGAATGCTGCCTAACATGTTCATCTCATATTCTTTTCTTTGTAGCATGGACATTTAGACTTAAGATGATACAAAGCAATAGTCTAGTTTTAACATAATGACTTCAATACTCAAGCATGCCAACAAGCAACCATGTCTTTCAAAATATCAACACTAAAGAAAGTTATCCCTAGCCCATCATGCTCAATCATTGATCCATTCATGAAACACACTCAAATATTAGCTATACCCAATGCAAAAGTACGATCATAGTGCCCCCTAGTTGGTGCTTATAAGAGAAGATGGAGACTCAAAGCAAAAATAAAAATTGCATAAAGTAAATAGATAGGCCCTTCGCAGAGGGAAGTAGGGATTTGTAGAGGTGCCAGAGATCAAGGTTTAAATTGAGAGAGAGAAAATATTTTGGGTGGCATGCTTTTCCTGTCAACGAAAACGACAAAGTAGCTCACGATACTTTCCATGCTATATATATCATAGGCGGTTCCCAAACAGAAAATAAAGTTTATTCCTTTTTCCACCAAACTTTCACTTTCCATGGAGAGTTGTAACAGCCCGAGACCGATGCTCCAGAAGATTCCCGTTTTATGCCATTGACATCGTGCGATTCATTTGGTTGTTGCATTCATCATCG
Organism: Elymus sibiricus; assembly: GCA_039707655.1. Classification (NCBI taxonomy): domain Eukaryota; kingdom Viridiplantae; phylum Streptophyta; class Magnoliopsida; order Poales; family Poaceae; genus Elymus; species Elymus sibiricus. The sequence continues at coordinate 199,182,973 of CM077663.1, read as the reverse complement.
CATCATTCGCATCATCTGCATAGCATCGTCACTCGTTTTCGAAAACTTGCATCCGTTCGTAGTTGCCAGTTCACTCCGTTCTCATCGTTGACCATTTTGAGACCAACCACACACACACACACACCCCCGGCATCGTTTAAAAAAATGTTTTTAAAAGCGCGCGAAAAATATTCTCGGATTGGGTCAAAAGTTGACGTGCGGTCTTAATATATTGTAGGTGGACCACCTGCCAAATTCCGTCGCATTTAGAGGTCGTTCGATGCCCCAACTGTTAAACATATAGCGACACTATAGCCAGTCAAATCGTCGAACGTTTTTCGGTTTTAAAACTCGTGTCACGGGCCACCATTCTCCCTCTCATCTCATCCCACCACCTCTGCACTGCCCACCTAGCCCAACCTAGCACCCCTCCATTCGTGCCATTCGGATCGTGATCGCGCGGACTAGATTCGCCCCCAAACCCCGAAACCCTAGCTAAATCCGCTATAAATGGACACCCCCACATCCATTTTTGGCCTCCCCTAGCCCCTGCATCGAAATCCGTGCCGCCTAGCCTCCACCCCGCAGCCAGCCACCTCTCCTGTCTCCCACCTCGCATCGGTCCTCCTGGCCCAGATCGAGGCCTGCCCGAGCCCATCTGGGCCCGGACGAGCCCGCCGCCGCTCGCAGCCGCCGTCATGCCCGAGGAGCGCCCACGCCCCGACCTCGAGCTCCTCCTCGCTGCTGCTGCCCCGCCACCATCTCGCGCCGCCGCCGGCCACTGGAGCTCCGGCGAGCCCCAACGCCGGCGACCCCAAGGCAGGTCCCCACGCGACCGATCTCTCCTTCCCTCTCCTCCTCTCTCTCTCACCTCGCCCTCTCTCTCTCAGACGCAGGAACTCCAGCCCGCCATGGCCGCCCCGGAGCTCAACCCGCCGCCTGCCGCCGTCTTCGGCCATCGCCGCCGGCCGGATCTGACCCATCCCTTGCCGGATCCGCTTCCCCTGCGGCCGCCGGTACCCCCCCCCCCCCCGACGCCCGCTGTTGCCTTGCGCCGCCGTGGCCTCACTCGGCTCGAGCAGGAGGACGAGCCCCAGTGCCACGCTTGTTGACCCCCGCGTGGGCCCGCAGCCCAGCCGCCGGCCCAGCTTCGCCAGCCCCGCATGGGCCTCTCCTACCGTGGCCCAGATCTGCATCAGCCGGCCTTTGGGCCCAAAGTAAGCGCCGCCCCACTATCCTCCGCCCTAGCAGATGCCTTGCTATACTGCGCCCACTGCTTTGGCCCATCGTGTTTTTTTTTCGTGCCAGCGAATTTATCTATTTACCCAGAGATTGCTAGATTTGCAGAATAGTCCCTCTAGATCATGCATTTAATAACTACATAACCCTGCATCGGATAAGAATACTTTATATATGAAAAATGCTTAGAATTTTGTGTAGATTCATAATTTTCAACTTTCAACCATGATAAAAATGTTTAAGCTTGCTGTTTGTTTAAATTTGCGTAAATGCCATGTCAAAATGATTTATTTCATAACAAAATAACCGTAGCTCCGATAAAAATGTTCCACATATGTAACTTGACTAGAAAAACATGTAGAATCTCATGGCACACTTTATTTTTTTGTTTAACAAATATAAAATATGGTTATTTCAGATCTGGACCAAATTCATATTTTGCATATGAGGTTGTTTCGGAAATGATATATGTTGCTTCCGGCCTCATTTAAAATGCCTAGATGATGTGGTTGTTCATGCTTCACCTCTTGCCATGATGAACCACTTTTAAAATGATTGTCTAGTTAAACAACATTAACCGCATTGCTTGTAATATGGGGAGTTATTGTTTTGTTATGTGTATGTTCTCCTTCTCCATTTAAAATTGCTAAAATTCCATCTTCACCTTATGCCATGACCACCCATGTTAAACAACATTTAATATTGATGAGTACCTAAACGAGAGTGGACTAAATAATTTGAATCTGGAGCTTTGTCAATATGCAACTCGTTGCATATTGAACTTCACTTAATTTGTAGTGTTTGATTGTTGTGCTTGCCATGCTATGCATAATTAAACCGGACATGCATCATATTTGTGTGTGCATCATGTCATGCATTTGTTGTGGTGTTTATCATGTGTTGATTGTTGTTTCTGGATTGCTTCTTCTCGATAGATTTTCGAAAGCATTTGGAGTGCGAGGATTCATTCGACTACGTCTCGTTCGTCTACTTCACGGAGTCGTTCTTCTTCCTAGCGGGATCTCCGGCAAGATGACCATTTCCCTGGATACCATTACTATCATTGCCATGCTAGTTGTCTCGTTTCTATCGCTTTGTCTCGCTACCTACCACTTGTTTGTCAAGCCTCCCAAAATGCCATGATAAGCCTCTAACCCCTTCATATCCCAGCAAACCATTGTTTGGCTATGTTACCGCTTGCTCAGCCCTTCTTATAGCGTTGCTAGTTGCAGGTGCAAATTGTTTCCATGTGCCAACATGGATGTTTTTGACCTATCACAATATTATTGCTATTTAATTTAATGCACATATATATCTGGTAAAAGGTGGAAGGCTTGGCCTTTTGCTCGGTGTTTTGTTCCACTTTTGCCGCCCTAGTTACTTGTGTACCGGTGTTATGTTCCATATTGAGCGCTCCTAACATGCTCGGGGTTGTTATGGGGACCCCCTTGATTTTCGTTTTGGGATAAAACTCATCTGGCAAGGCCCAACATTGGTACTACATTTGCCCAACATAATAATACTGATAATTAATTTGACGCATAGGGAGTTAGCGCTACCCGAGGTTCGTTATTCAACCTAATACAGGGGGGCATTGCTGCTGGTGCTGGTCCAAAACAGAGCCACTTGCGGGGCCACCTGGGGCAACTCGGGGATGTCTATCTGGCCACCGTACGTACTGCTCATTTGGCTGTGCCCTGAGAATGAGATACGCGGCTCCTATCGGGATTGTCGGCACGTCGGGCGGCCTTGCTGGATTTGTTTTACCTTTCTCGAACGTCTTGTGCGCGGAATTCTGATAATACTTCGGGCTATCTTGAGGTTGAGGTTTTCCAACGGAATTGCCTAGGAAATCACGGGATTCGTGGTCGAGGTTATTCCCGCGGCATGTGGTTAGTTTGTGATGGATGAGTTGGAGCACCGCTGCAGGATTAAATCTTTCAGAAAGTCATGCCCGCGGTTAAGTGGCAACTTGGAAACTTTGTTTAACACCCGGTCATAGCAAACTTGAAGTAAACTCAAATAAAATACACCAACCGTGTGCGTAACCGTGACTGTCTCTTCTCGTGAATTCTGAGTCGAGAGTGAACACGGTGGGGTTATGTTTGTTCGTAAGTAGGTGATCAGGATCTCTTAGAGATCATTACTAGTTCACATCCGTTTATGCGACAAGCATCCCCCTTTATTCTTGTACTCATAAGTTAGCCACTCAAATAAATGCTTAGTGCTTGCTGCAGCCTCACCACTTATCCATACCTCACCCATTAAGCTTTAATAGTCTTGATACCCTTGCAAATGAGATTGCTGAGTCCCCGTGGCTCATAGATTACTACAACAACAGTTGCAGGTACAGGTAATGCGATGATTTGACATGAGCGCGATGCTTGTTTGATTTGGAGTTCTTCTTCTTCATCATCATCGATCTAGGATGGGTTCCGGGCCGACAGCGTGGGATAGCAAGCATGGATGTCATTTTGTCGTTTGTTTTCGTCCGTAGTCAGACCTTGCTCTTCTGTATGTTGTTTGGCTATGTTGTTGTATTGATGTAGCTTGTGGCGAGTGTAAGCCAATTCCATATACTCATCTCTTCTTTACATGTACTTGTAATGATATCCATTCTTGCGAAACGACGAGATGCGCTTCTATCCCTGTCGAGGCCCTCGAGCCAAAATAAGGATAGGATTGCATCTTGGGCGTTACAAGTTGGTATTAGAGCCTATACCGACCTAGGAGCCCCCTTGATTGATCGAACTTTGGCAGAGTCGAGTCTAGTGAATAACTATTTTGAGTCTAGTTATATCAGAGAGTAAGATTCTTTTATTCCTCTTCTATACTCTGGTGAGGAATTACGACTTAGGAACTTTAATTCTACCTCTCTTCTCACTCAATTTTTTTTAGGATCACGCGGGTATTTCGGAATCTCTATCATGTCGATGTGACCGGAACACTATTCTTGGTGCCTCCTGTACGTATGGATTGGACCCGGGGAGTTGAGCTCCAAGGGGTTCTTGACACATCTCTATCGTTCAGTTTCCTTAGTATCTCAGGACACGGATGTTCGAAATTGCTTCAATACTATTCGTGGTGCGAAGAGTGTGGCGGCACCCAGTACTGGGGAGCAGGATCACATGTACTGCCATCTTTAGTATCGTTGTGATTACGAGGGTCTGAGGTAGATGAGTTTCCGAGACCTCTAGTTGTGTGTTGACGGATGTGATACACTGGAGAGTAGTTTTACTGCTAGGAGTTGAGTGCTGGATAAAAACTCCGTGTATCCGTGTATCCGATTGCATAACCAAGATTTCGGAAGTTCTTAGGTGGGAATTCAAGTAGTTACCTAGGCTATCTTCCAACAGATCATGATGTGAGGTTGGGGTTCGACATCTAGTGGTTCATTTTTTCATGGTCTTTCTTACAGCGGTTCTCGTTGGGTCTTAAAGAGGCCTTGTAGCTTGCTACGACTCGGGGACGCTTCGTATGTCGTGTGCACTGCCTTGTACATGATGGCTACTGTAAGATCGAGCCCGTGCGAGCCTTACCACGAAAATATCGGACGGAATCTCTGTCATGAATTTGTTTCTGGCCTAATTTGCAAGCCTCATCCTTTGTTTTGTTGGAGTATGGTAATTCGAGTTGCTTCGTTGTCAAGTGGTTATTTCATATCTTTCTAAGCAGTGTTCTCATATTTCTGTGGGAGCGTCAATCCTTTTGATCAATCAGATTGTCATGACAATTTCTTCCCACCCGGTGTGCTTCTCTTCAAGATAATTCACCCTCTCCAATATTTGCAAGATCAATCCTCTTATTTCTTTCCGGAGTTCATCTCATCTGTCTCAAGTTTTCTTTGTTTTTCCCACCCTCCCGACCTTTTTCTTCAATGATTAAATCGTCATCCAAGTGCCTTTCTTTGCATTGATGCTTCCGCTATCTTTTCTTCCATTTTATATCCGGTGATCCATTGTGAAGATGCTCAAGTCCTCAAGTTCATCATTCTTCGTTCTTGTTTCTTCCCCGGTGGAGTCAATTTAAGTTCTCGGTGTTCATCATATCCTTTTCATTCGCTAAATGTATCCCCATGTTGGAAATTCTCATCCAAGCCTCTCTTGTTTATTTGTCTCTCTCTATTCCATCTGGAGTGCTGAAGATATCTTATAAGATTCGTGTTTCCATTCCAAAATCCTTTCAAGTATTCGAGGGTCTCACCTCATCAAGTTTTCAATTTGCACTGGTGCAATCTCTCTTCCTAAGCAATTGTTTCAACGGTGGTTTTCTTTGAGTGGGCCCATAACCCACATGTTTTTCCCCAGGATCTTACCTGGCTCTTCTAATCTTTCCGGAGATGTCCTCAAGTTATTTTCAATATGACGTAAGAATGATTTTCATCAATCATATTCCTTCTCCAAGATCGCTGCTAAATTATTTTCATCGTTGGCTCAACCTTTCCTTATTCATTGTTCCAGAGTGTCTCAGTAATTCATGATGTAGTTTCTCCTCGTCAATCTTAGCGTTGAAGACCGAAGAAGTGTTTCTCTTAAATCTTATTCCATTCTCCTAGAGATTCATGGTTTCAGCTTGTTGATATCCTCTCAAATTCTTCTTGATCATGAGTAATTCCATCCATATCTATTCGGAGCATTTGAGTGTTGTTTTCATTTCTCGATCCTCCGATGGCCATCATTTCAGAAGATTTATTCGTTCTTATCTTTCAGCTTTGTTCTCCAATTCTTCTCAATTGTTGTCCCTTCGTTCGTATCTCAATTATTCCGGCGCTTCATTTTAGTTCTGCTAGACGGATCATGTTCTCTTCGTTCTCATGTATCCCAATTCATTCGAAGTATTCCCTCTTTCGTTTTCAAATTCTTACCGATGTTTCGTTCAAGACGTCTTCAAGCTTGTTTCATCTCTATTCAACCATTTTCAAGAAGAATAAGTGGTATGCTAAATCCGTTGCTTGTCATCAATTTAACTTGATGAAGGATAAGCATAACATAATTCTTATTCTTGTTTCATCAAAGTGATTTCAATCCTTCTTCCGGAGGTTCATGATATCAAATTCTCGATTCAAAGTTCTTCATCCTTTCTTTTCTGGTGTTCCTCCAAGAGGTTCTTCATGGTGGTTCGTTAATTTCTTTCTTTCTCGAAGTGTTCTTCAAGATTCATGTTCGAGGAGCCCAAGTATTCATTGTCTTGCGTTCCAAAGTGTAATTCTTCCTCCATTATCTTTTGGATGGTGTTATAGCATTCTTGATTCATGAGGAGTCTCGAAGAGAATTTGTCAAGGATGAGATATGTAAACCCATCATTTCTTTCTTGGGGTTATCTTGGATTTGATTTCACCAAAGGCATTTCCTAAGGATTGTTGCTATCATGGTGCTATAGATGATTCAAGTTTTCTCTTCCCCTTGGTGAAAGAAGTTTTCATCTCTTGTTGCTCCCAAGCAATCAATCGTTTTTGTTGTGGTTGGTTGTCACCTCATAATTTTTAGATGTTTTCCATAAGCCCATAACAAGCTTATTCTTTCGTTGTTGGTTTTTCAACAACTCTGTTCAACCCATGCTTTTCAAATTCAATGGTGGTAGTAGTTGTCATTTTCTTCTCCGTTCTTTTCTCTCCAAAGATCTAACTTCTATTCTTTGGTTCCTGAGGAATTGTGATCTTGCTCTATTCATCCCATCATCTCGGTTTGTCAAGATCATGTTCTTTCTTTGCTTATCCGTTTAACCGGAGCGTGGTGTCCTCTTTTCAAATTCTTTCCATCGTATCAAGTTTTGCCTCTCTTTTCTACCAAAGTGCTGCCCAAATTCCTTTTGAAGTCTTGCTTGTTCCTCGTGTCATTCTTCATCTATGTGAAACCTTCAATGTTCATTGGTTTCACTCGTTTGTCAAAGAAGCAACTAAGTTTTACCTCTTCTTTTCCTCTTCCTCTTCCCCTTCTCATTCTAAGATCTCGGGGCGAGATCTCTTGTTAGTGGAGGAGAGTTGTAACAGCCCAAGACCAACGCTCCAGAAGATTCCCGTTTTATGCCGTTGACATCGTGCGATTCGTTTGGTTGTCGCATTCATCATTGCATCATTCGCATCATCTGCATAGCATCGTCACTCGTTTTTGAAAACTTGCATCCGTTCGTAGTTGCCAGTTCACTCCGTTCTCGTCGTTAACCGTTTTGAGACCAACCACACAGACGCGCCCGTGGCATCGTTTAAAAAAATGTTTTTAAAAGCGCATGAAAAATATTCTCGGATTGGGTCAAAAGTTGACGTGCGGTCTTAATTTATTGTAGGTGGACTGCCAGCCAAATTTCGTCGCATTCAGAGGTCGTTCGGTGCCCCAGCCGTTAAACATATAGCGGCACTATAGCCGGTCAAATCGTCGGACGTTTTTCGGTTTTAAAACTCGTGTCACGGGCCACATTTCTCCCTCTCATCTCAGCCCACCACCTCTGCACAGCCCACCTAGCCCAACCTTGCCCCCCCTCCATTCGTGACCGTCGGATCATGATCGCGTGGACTAGATTCGCCCCCAAACCCCCAAACCCTAGCTAAAACCGCTATAAATGGACACCCGCACGTCCATTTTTGGCCTCCCCTAGCCTCTGCATCGAAATCCGCGCCGCCTAGCCTCCACCCCGTAGCCAGCCACCCCTCCTGTCTCCCACCTCGCATCGGCCCTCCCGGCCCAGATCGGGGCCCGGACGAGCCCGCCGTCACGCCCGAGGAGCGCCCACGCCCCGACCTCGAGCTCCTCCTCGCTCTTGCTGCCCCGCCACCATCTCGCGCCGCCGCCGGTCACCGGAGCTCCGGCGAGCCCCGACGCCAGCGACCCCAAGGCAGGCCCCCACGCGACCGATCTCTCCTTCCCTCTCCTCCTCTCTCTCTCTCACCTCGCCCTCTCTCTCTCAGACGCAGGAACTCCAGCCCGCCATGGCCGCCCCGGAGCTCAACCCGCCGCCTGCCGCCGTCTCCGGCCAGAGAAAGCTCGCCGCCGGCCAAATTTGACCCTTCCCTTGCCGTATCCGCTTCCCCCGCGGCCGCCGGTACCCCCCCCCCCCCCGACGCCCGCCGTTGTCTTGCGCCGCCGTGGCCTCTCTTGGCTCGAGCAGGAGGACGAGCCCCAGCGCCACGCTTGTTGACTCCCGCGTGGGCCCGCAGCCCAGCCGCCGGCCCAGCTTCGCCAGCCCCGCATGGGCCTCTCCTACCATGGCCCAGATCTGCATCAGCCGGCCTTTGGGCCCAAAGTAAGCACCGCCCCACTATCCTCCGCCCTAGCGGATGCCTTGCTATGCTGCGCCCACTGCTTTGGCCCATTGTGTTTTTTTTCGTGCCAGCAAATTTATCTATTTACCCAGAGATTGCTAGATTTGCAGAATAGTCCCTCTAGATCATGCATTTAATAACTACATAACCGTGCATCGGATGAGAATACTTTATATATGAAAAATGCTTAGAATTTTGTGTAGATTTATAATTTTAAACTTTCAACCATGATAAAAATGTTTAAGCTTGCTGTTTGTTTAAATTTTTCGTAAATTCCATGTCAAAATGATTTATTTCATAACTAAATAACCGTAGCTCCGATAAAAATGTTCCACATATGTAACTTGACTAGAAAAACAAGTAGAATCTCATGGCGCACTTTATTTTTCTGTTTAACAAATATAAAATATGGTTAGTTCAGATCTGGACCAAATTCATAATTTGCATATGAGGTTGTTTCGGAAATGCTATATGTTGCTTCCGGCCTCATTTAAAATGCCTAGATGATGTGATTGTTCATGCTTCACCTCTTGCCATGATGAACCACTTTTAAAATGATTGTATAGTTAAACAACATTAACCGCATTTCTTGTAATATGGGGAGTTATTGTTTTGTTATGTGCATTGTTGAGGAAATCGTTAACTGGTAGCTGCTCGCTTGGCTTAGGAATAGCGATTAATCGCTGAATCGGCCTATTAACTGGATTAACCGGTCGGCCATTAATCGATGTAATTTTAAACACAATAGAAGCAGATTTTGTATGGAGAAAAAAAATCTACATTGCAAATATGAAGCAAATGGCAGCATTTTCGTTTCTCAATAGATGAAAAACATGTACACAAAAACAATCATCCATGTGGGCATAAAAAGTTTCAACAAACATGTATACAACAACAAACACTTTTTTTTGCTGATTTCCGCCTAGGGACGCAACTCCAAGAGATGGCGGCCATGCGATGGTGACAAACAATGGAAAGGTGACGGCGGTCGTGCAGGGCATCTGAATGGGTCGATTGCCTGTGACACCCTGGATTTTGCCCATTTCTTTTTCTTTTGATTTTGGTCTGGTTTTGCTTTTCCGTGGTTTGGTAGTCTTGGAACCTGGAAGGATCATCCTTGATTTCTCTACCCTAGTGGCTTTCCAACCTCTAGACCATCCCAAGACCCTGTCATTTCTATCTTGAGCCAATCCCAATAATCTTTTCCTAGGGAATATTCCTTTTTCTATTAAAGGAATAACCCTGTCTGCCTTGGGTTGTGAAGCAACCCATATCTCTCTCATTCCTAAAATTCCCAATTTATTCCCATAAATCCTTTGGATTATATATTCCTCAAATATGTCAAAATATTTCTTTGCCATGTTCAAGAATCTTCCTCCAATATCCCTTTTCCTATTCTGTCCCTGATGGCAGTTTGTGAAGCAAGTTCTATTTATAATTGCTTGCTTGCTCTCAAACTTTTTGGGGACATTTTCCTATCCATATCATGGTAGCATGCCAAAATTCAACTCAAGTTGGCTATTAAATATTTCTTGGCAAATTTCCAAAGTTTCTGATCCAATAGAAGCTTTGTGAAGCAAGTGCTAGTTAAGAGTATGCCAATGAGTTAAAATTTTACAGGCACCTTGATATGCTCAAATCATGGCTCTCCTCAAGATTTCATCATCATCCCATCTTCCTTTTGACCTCAGCATCAAATCTTTGTTTCTGGTCATATTTTCCAATTGTGAAGCAACTATAATTTATATTGCTTCATAATTGCTGAAAATTTACCAGGACCTTCTATTATCCATATCATCCATCTCCTCCAAATTTGGTCTCATTTCATCTAGCCATTTTGCCTTAGGAATTTTCCTAAGATTCTGGTCAGAGAGGACCATTATGAAGGAAGTACCATTTGTGCTTATGCAAATGGTATGAAATTTTTATGAGACTCTCATGTGACCACATGATCATCTTGTGCCTATTTTCAGCTCAAGGAAATATAGCATGTGAGTGCCACATCCAGATTAGCATTTCTGTCCAGTGGTAACCATTGTACTGCAAGTGCTATTTATTTTCATCTGGATGAGCTGGAAATTTGTAGAGATGATCATCCTAGTGTGTGTTAGCCCTCAGCCAAATATAGGGATCAATCCTTAGCTAGATCTTCCCCACCCCAGTCCAAACACCTTGCTTTCAGGATCATTTCTTGCATGTGTCTCTCATTCCAGAGCCATCTAGCTGCCTCCAGCTGCATTTCTCATCTATTTGAGCAGTTAGGAAGCTGTTTGACAAGCTCGGTCGGGCAGAAGTCGTCGGGAGCACGCCATGTGCGTGGTGACCACAGGGCAGACATGCCAAATGCGCGCTCTGTGTAGTGGAGCCCTTGGTCTTGTCTGTTCCTCCTCTCCCTCGACATCTATCCTTGTCCAGGAGCTTCCTCTCGTCGCCTTCCTTCCCCTGGAACCCTCTCCCCCTCCAGATTCTTCCTCTCCTCTCCATGGCCGTTGCCGCCGCGGCTTTGTGTCATCCGTGACCTTGAGCGGTCGCCTCTGTCGTTGTCCCCTTCCTCCCCGAGCCGTCCCCTCCCGCTGACCTTAGTCAGGTCGGCACCCCTCTCCTCGCGCCACCTCGCCGGAAGCGCCAGGATGATGATAAGCTTGCCACGGCGGGCGAGCTTATCGGGTGGCCGCGGCCGGCTATAAAAGCTACGGCCCGAGCCCTCCCCGAGCATCTCCTAGCGCTCCCAGCTCTCCTTGGCGCCTCCCTCTTTCTCCCCAGCCTCTCCCTTGAGCCCGAGGAGCTTCCCTGCCCTCCAATGGCCGCCTTGGTCATCGGTCTCCTCCTCCTAAATTGGCCCGCAGCAGAGCCTCTCTTGCCCTCCCGCCGCCAGCAAGTGAGCCCCTGAACTCCGGCGAAGCCCCTCACCTCTTCAGCGCCTCGCCTCCGCCCCCGTAGCGCCATGCCCATCTCCACCCGACGCCACCGTCCGCCGGGATCGAGCTCGCCGCTCCTCCTGTAGCTGTCGGTGTCCGTGGGAGAGATGGATAGATGCGCCGTGCTTCGGGGAGCACCCCGGTGGTCCAAGCTCCACCGGAGGTGGCCGGAGCCAACCGGACGGGCACCGGCGCCGGCGCCCTGTCTCGGCCTCTCGGGCGCGGGCGGGAGAAAGAAGAAGGAGAGGTGAGGAGGAGAGAGAGAGGCCTGACGCGTGGGCCCCGACCCCACACGTCAGTGAGAGAAGGAGATGCCTACTCAGATAAGTGGAGGCGTATTCCTCACGAATACGTCTTCCCCTGAGAGAAGCGCATTTTTGCTAATGCGCAACGGGCTAGACTGCTCAGGGACTCAGATGCAATATCCCTTTTTGCTGATTCCTTTTTGCAGATTAGTCCCTCATCTTCCTCGGTCCATATCTTTTTGCTCGTAGCTCCAATCGAGGTGATTCCAAAGCCATCGTCTTCGTCTCGTCGAGCCCGTCATGTTAGTATCATTTTCATGGTGTGTTCACACTGTGGAAATGACCCTTCTGCCCTTGTCCGCAAACAGTCCCTCTCCGAGAGAGAACTGTTTCCGGCAGTCCTTCCGCGGTCTCTCCGCCCCTCTTCCCGGTGGATCCTTCACCTCCAGGCAAGCCAGGACACCCATTCCATGAAGTATTTCAATAGCATACGTATTTAATTGAATTGCTTATATTTACAAAGGAATTGCTTTCAATTATGTGCTACATGGTAATGCATAGTAATTAATCTAAATGCCTAGTTGCTGCCACTTTAAATATTGTGATGAACCACTATTTTGGCTAAATGAACTTAGTGGTTGATCTTGAGCCACCTGTCCAGGAACATCGTGCAACCACATTTGCCGGAATGGGACGGCCTTGACCGGGTCTGATTGCGTGATCTTTCATCGGTACCTCCATACAGGGAGGGTTATGCACGGCGTGCTACCCTGATCAGGTAGCGGTGATAACCCTGTGGGCCAGTTGAGTTGTTTGGGTACCCGTCCCCGTTTGGGACAGTTTGACCCCGTTTGGGTCGTGGCCACGACGGTGGCAGGTGTCAAGAGGACACAAGGGCCACCCAAGGCTGACCTCCAGGGGAGGAAAAGTGCCGGAGGTACGATGGAAGAGTCATGGGTCAGGCAGGTTTCGTTGGAGATGTCCTAGTCCACTCCTATGGGACGAGTTCCAAGGATCCTGTGGGACAAGTTCCAAGGGGCTGGATGAGGGAGGAACTCCATGGTGTGGGTAAAGTGTGCAACCTCTGCAGAGTGTCAAATCTATTCGAATAGCCGTGTCCACGGTAATGGACGACCCGTTCAGACCTCAGTAGTTGATCAACCAAGTTAATGATATTAATGATGGAAGAACTCATCTTGAGTAGACATCAGAGGATGTCAGGAATATGATATGGTAGCCAAGGGATGGCTATATGATGAATGGTCGAAGGACCACATGATTGAATTTGGACTTGAGTCAGTCCAGGTTGGATCATGAGCATGTTGAGGGTTGTGAGACAACCCCGAGAGTAAGTTGATGGCTAATAACAGTAATTGAAGCACTTAAGTATTTAATCTGATAATTGCCATGCTATTGTTTGCTGCATTGTTTGGTTGTCTTGAGCTTGCGAGTACATTCAAAGTACTCACCTGGCGTATCATGCCAGTTTGCAGGTCGTGCCATGATTGCTTGTTTGCCATGGACGTCGAGTTCGCGAGCTAGGATGCGCGTTCCAGCCAGAGTCCCTGCGGAGTGGAGTCCATCATCGCAGTTGCTGTTCCGCTGCCAGGAGTTCTCTGCTTCCTCAGGCGGTTCCGCTGTTAGTGTAGAGCTGGTTTGTTCTATGCCAACAGTGCCGTATTCCAGAAGACTCGTCCTTGGGCTGGAATACGGGGCGTTCCGGTCTTCTCTGAGCCGGGGTGCCACAACGTTGGTATCAGAGCCAGGTTGGATGTAGGACGCGCGGTCTAGACGCGAGCGTTAGTAAACGGTAGTATAGGATCCAGTTGACTTGCTGCACTTGTTTGTTGCATTTGTTTGTGCATAGCATGCATGTAGACTAGATATTTTATCACTAACGCTGGATCTGGTGAGTTTAGGTGGCATCGGTTTCGATTCACCACCTGCGCTCTCCGGTTTGCATTTTTGTTTCTTGGTGTGGTGTTATCTCCGTCCTAGTGGAGTGATGCCAAGGTGCTTGGTGGTGTTGATCCCTTGTTGGATTGATGCACCGTACCACACCAATGTTTTCTTTTCAGTTTTTCCCTTATAGCTTCGGTGATAGACATGTTTCTATCCCGGATCTTGGGGCAACCCTTACTGATCTTAGTTATCAGAACAGGGCAATGCCGCAAGCCCTTCTTTCCATCGCCATCTTTCTCTGCCATCCATCCTCTGGACGAGTACGGATTTTCCCCGTACGCTTGATGATGATGTGGTCGTGACCCCCGTGTTCCGACCCACGATCACCAAGTTCGTCCTCGCCACCGTGCCCGTTCAGACGGAATCGGTGTATGCCCCTGTTTGGTGTAGCCTTGTTTACACCAACCCCCCCCCCCTTCCACACATTGATTCACTTTCGTACACACCGCCACAGCATGTAGACCGTAGTACCGGAGTTCTTGCGAGATTTGTGTGCTTAAGTAGGAATGCATCTTATTGCTATTGCTTGTGTGTGATCTTGTGTGCGTTTGTCGTTTCTTTTGCTTCTTTCTTTGGGCCCTTGGTGTTACCTTATTCTCCCCTTATGGAAGTTGCTCACCGACACTGGACTCAAGGAAATCAGTGAAAAGACAGTCATTTGGAAGCTCAGCCCAGCAAATATGGAATTTCCAGCAGACTGCATTATATCATGAATATCGGGCCTGAATATAAAGGATATCCTGGCTGAATTGGTTATTAGCGTCGAGTATACATCAGTGCACCACAGAAATCAGTGAATCAGCAAGACGGCAGACTGTGCGCCCGATCCCTAGTACATTCCGCGTCAAAGGTATGATTCATATACACGGTTGAGTCTGCTATGAGTACAATTTGAAACTTTCCATATCCGGGAGTCAAGTTAGAATGTGCCATGAACCTAGTGTTCAGCAAGAAGGATAGCCGAATACCCTGTTGCATACATCAAATTAAGGGATACATATAAGCACTCAGACCGTATATGGCAAAAAGGAAAGCTTCAGGTGTATGCAACCCAGTCCTTCCCAGCAAGCTACCAGAAAAGAGTACTACGCAAGGATCCCTGTGTCTTCCTCGATACGACACACGGACGTATTCTGATGCAAGGTACTCAGGCTTCCTCAATAGGACACCACTGCAGCCTCTAAGGTACCGAGTCTTCCCCAGCAAGTCCTCGAGAAGGAAAGTTCTGAGGTGCGGTACCCAGTCTTCGCTAGGAAGCCATTTTGATAAAAACTTTGGGCACGAGCAATTCCATCTCCCTCCGCAAGAAGATTTCGATGGCTCTCAGCACAAGCTATGCCATCCTCGTCAGCAAAGTACCGCATCGGTGTTAGTACCAGCTATTCTACTGATAGTTGGCAGCATATGACCATGCATTCCAAAAAAAATCCGATCCGCAACAGTTGTTCAGAAGGCAAAAGGTCAGTCAGGACACAAGCATGTTTAAGGAATCAGGCGCTCAGACACATATACTTAATAGACACGATGGACATGCTGCCGAGGCCATATGAGTTAATTATAAAATGATGTCAGCCAGTGAGAATCTGACCCTTGCATAAGCTACGCCAGTTATACACTTCAGTGAGATGACCAACAACCTATGGATAAGCTGTATGGGACACGGATGAATCCTTGCCCGTCATTCTTTGGTAACGGCACCACGCCTGTGTTCTGAGCTGTTTTCGGCCGTCCGGGGTGGATGCCGACTTTTTCTTTCTCTTGTCAACAACGGACCCGTGTTCTGAGCTGTTTTTTGGCCGTCTCGGGCAGCTGTTGAATTTCTTTCCGTAGCAGCGACCCTATGCTCTGAGCTGTTTCTCGGCCGTCTTAGGGAACTGCTACTTTCTTCTTATCGACACCGTCTCATGCTCTGAGCTACTTTTCAGCCGTCTTGAGTCGGGGTTGAGTTATTCCAGTAATGTCCCAGATCTGAAGACCGTTCTGGTGGCTACTGGTTTATTTGCCGGTTTCACCCAAGGGTTCAGACGGTCGTACCCTACAGCTACAACTTGTTGAGTAATATGCCTGCCGGAATATTGTACCTGGCAGCACCCATGGTCACCCAAGGAATCCGGAGCACTTTAGGCCAAGCTCTTTCAGCTACGGATCCAGGCAAAGAAAACCATAATGAAGGAGCAAAATTGGCCATACAGGTATGATAATGGTTGCAAGATCAACATGGTACCGATGCTCAAAGCAGTATGGCTCGATACCAATCACCGTGGGTACATACCCACGGGGGTCTATTCCATTTCCAAGGACCCTATATCGAGTCAATCCACTCAGCCAGCTATATATTCTCAGAATCGTCAAAAGTGGATATTCAAGCCTGTCAGATGGAACGACCAGAAGGATGATAACCGCCTCAAAGCATGGGAAATCAGTTAAAGGAATGGCCTGCTGGGGACCAGATCTTTCTGTTAGGACCACCGTCAGTCAAGTCTGCAGATAATGCCGTCATAAGGACGCACCCTTTATGCTAGTCACGACACGCTACAGCCAAGTCGTTGGTACGGATGTGATGCTAAGGGCAGTGAACCTAGCCAAGATGTCCTCGTAACCCCGGCAAGGAGTCTGACTCCGTCAGGAGAACGGTATGAATCATAGCATCAGCCGAACCTAGAGGGCACACAACCATTGAAAGTCACTCAATGCAAAGAGTAAAAGATTTCGTGTCCACCGAAAGGATCTATTCTCAACTCAATGGATGGTTGTCTGTATTGGACTTCATCACAACCCGTCCATGAGAAACAACTCTCGGGCCTGCGAGAAAGACAAGTATTTCAAACCGGATAAGCCATCACATCCAGGCAGGTCAACAGACATAAAAGGGTTGCAGTCAGCGTAATATATGAGGTAAGACCTGTCAGGATGAGAATCCAGTGAAGCAAACCACACCAAGGCCAGGCAATGGGTCCGATAAAATCCAGCAGGAGCATTGCACAGAAGAAAAAGGAAACCCGAGTTGGAAACGGTTTCCTCAAGTGGGGATATTTATGGTTAACCCCTGAGCAACCAAATCTCGAGGACGAGATTTCTTTAAGGGGGGTAGGTTTGTGACACCCTGGATTTTGCCCATTTCTTTTTCTTTTGATTTTGGTCTGGTTTTGCTTTTCCGTGGTTTGGTAGTCTTGGAACCTGGAAGGATCATCCTTGATTTCTCTGCCCTAGTGGCTTTCCAACCTCTAGACCATCCCAAGACCCTGTCATTTCTATCTTGAGCCAATCCCAATAATCTTTTCCTAGGGAATATTCCTTTTTCTATTAAAGGAATAACCCTGTCTGCCTTGGGTTGTGAAGCAACCCATATCTCTCTCATTCCTAAAATTCCCAATTTATTCCCATAAATCCTTTGGATTATATATTCCTCAAATATGTCAAAATATTTCTTTGCCATGTTCAAGAATCTTCCTCCAATATCCCTTTTCCTATTCTGTCCCTGATGGCAGTTTGTGAAGCAAGTGCTATTTATAATTGCTTGCTTGCTCTCAAACTTTTTGGGGACATTTTCCTATCCATATCATGGTAGCATGCCAAAATTCAACTCAAGTTGGCTATTAAATATTTCTTGGCAAATTTCCAAAGTTTCTGATCCAATAGAAGCTTTGTGAAGCAAGTGCTAGTTAAGAGTATGCCAATGAGTTAACATTTTGCAGGCACCTTGATATGCTCAAATCATGGCTCTCCTCAAGATTTCATCATCATCCCATCTTCCTTTTGACCTCAGCATCAAATCTTTGTTTCTGGTCATATTTTCCAATTGTGAAGCAACTATAATTTATATTGCTTCATAATTGCTAAAAATTTACCAGGACCTTCTATTATCCATATCATCCATCTCCTCCAAATTTGGTCTCATTTCATCTAGCCATTTTGCCTTAGGAATTTTCCTAAGATTCTGGTCAGAGAGGACCATTATGAAGGAAGTACCATTTGTGCTTATGCAAATGGTATGAAATTTTTATGAGACTCTCATGTGACCACATGATCATCTTGTGCCTATTTTCAGCTCAAGGAAATATAGCATGTGAGTGCCACATCCAGATTAGCATTTCTGTCCAGTGGTAACCATTGTACTGCAAGTGCTATTTATTTTCATCTGGATGAGCTGGAAATTTGTAGAGATGATCATCCTAGTGTGTGTTAGCCCTCAGCCAAATATAGGGATCAATCCTTAGCTAGATCTTCCCCACCCCAGTCCAAACACCTTGCTTTCAGGATCATTTCTTGCATGTGTCTCTCATTCCAGAGCCATCTAGCTGCCTCCAGCTGCATTTCTCATCTATTTGAGCAGTTAGGAAGCTGTTTGACAAGCTCGGTCGGGCAGAAGTCGTCGGGAGCACGCCATGTGCGTGGTGACCACAGGGCAGACAGGCCAAATGCGCGCTCTGTGTAGTGGAGCCCTTGGTCTTGTCTGTTCCTCCTCTCCCTCGACATCTATCCTTGTCCAGGAGCTTCCTCTCGTCGCCTTCCTTCCCCTGGAACCCTCTCCCCCTCCAGATTCTTCCTCTCCTCTCCATGGCCGTCGCCGCCGCGGCTCTGTGTCATCCGTGACCTTGAGCGGTCGCCTCTGTCGTTGTCCCCTTCCTCCCCGAGCCGTCCCCTCCCGCTGACCTTAGTCAGGTCGGCACCCCTCCCCTCGCGCCACCTCGCCGGAAGCGCCTGGATGATGATAAGCTTGCCACGGCGGGCGAGCTTATCGGTGGCCGCGGCCGGCTATAAAAGCTACGGCCCGAGCCCTCCCCGAGCATCTCCTAGCGCTCCCAGCTCTCCTTGGCGCCTCCCTCTTTCTCCCCAGCCTCTCCCTTGAGCCCGAGGAGCTTCCCTGCCCTCCAATGGCCGCCTTGGTCATCGGTCTCCTCCTCCTAAATTGGCCCGCAGCAGAGCCTCTCTTGCCCTCCCGCCGCCAGCAAGTGAGCCCCTGAACTCCGGCGAAGCCCCTCACCTCTTCAGCGCCTCGCCTCCGCCCCCGTAGCGCCATGCCCATCTCCACCCGACGCCACCGTCCGCCGGGATCGAGCTCGCCGCTCCTCCTGTAGCTGTCGGTGTCCGTGGGAGAGATGGATAGATGCGCCGCGCTTCGGGGAGCACCCCGGTGGTCCAAGCTCCACCGGAGGTGGCCGGAGCCAACCGGACGGGCACCGGCGCCGGCGCCCTGTCTCGGCCTCTCGGGCGCGGGCGGGAGAAAGAAGAAGGAGAGGTGAGGAGGAGAGAGAGAGGCCTGACGCGTGGGCCCCGACCCCACACGTCAGTGAGAGAAGGAGATGCCTACTCAGATAAGTGGAGGCGTATTCCTCACGAATACGTCTTCCCCTGAGAGAAGCGCATTTTTGCTAATGCGCAACGGGCTGGACTGCTCAGGGACTCAGATGCAATATCCCTTTTTGCTGATTCCTTTTTGCAGATTAGTCCCTCATCTTCCTCGGTCCATATCTTTTTGCTCGTAGCTCCAATCGAGGTGATTCCAAAGCCATCGTCTTCGTCTCGTCGAGCCCGTCATGTTAGTATCATTTTCATGGTGTGTTCACACTGTGGAAATGACCCTTCTGCCCTTGTCCGCAAACAGTCCCTCTCCGAGAGAGAACTGTTTCTGGCAGTCCTTCCGCGGTCTCTCCGCCCCTCTTCCCGGTGGATCCTTCACCTCCAGGCAAGCCAGGACACCCATTCCATGAAGTATTTCAATAGCATACGTATTTAATTGAATTGCTTATATTTACAAAGGAATTGCTTTCAATTATGTGCTACATGGTAATGCATAGTAATTAATCTAAATGCCTAGTTGCTGCCACTTTAAATATTGTGATGAACCACTATTTTGGCTAAATGAACTTAGTGGTTGATCTTGAGCCACCTGTCCGGGAACATCGTGCAACCACATTTGCCGGAATGGGACGGCCTTGACCGGGTCTGATTGTGTGATCTTTCATCGGTACCTCCATACAGGGAGGGTTATGCACGGCGTGCTACCCTGATCAGGTAGCGGTGATAACCCTGTGGGCCAGTTGAGTTGTTTGGGTACCCGTCCCCATTTGGGACAGTTTGACCCCGTTTGGGTCGTGTCCACGACGGTGGCAGGTGTCAAGAGGACACAAGGGCCACCCAAGGCTGACCTCCAGGGGAGGAAAAGTGCCGGAGGTACGATGGAAGAGTCATGGGTCAGGCAGGTTTCGTTGGAGATGTCCTAGTCCACTCCTATGGGACGAGTTCCAAGGATCCTGTGGGACAAGTTCCAAGGGGCTGGATGAGGGAGGAACTCCATGGTGTGGGTAAAGTGTGCAACCTCTGCAGAGTGTCAAATCTATTTGAATAGCCGTGTCCACGGTAATGGACGACCCGTTCAGACCTCAGTAGCTGATCAACCAAGTTAATGATATTAATGATGGAAGAACTCATCTTGAGTAGACATCAGAGGATGTCAGGAATATGATATGGTAGCCAAGGGATGGCTATATGATGAATGGTCGAAGGACCACATGATTGAATTTGGACTTGAGTCAGTCCAGGTTGGATCATGAGCATGTTGAGGGTTGTGAGACAACCCCGAGAGTAAGTTGATGGCTAATAACAGTAATTGAAGCACTTAAGTATTTAATCTGATAATTGCCATGCTATTGTTTGCTGCATTGTTTGGTTGTCTTGAGCTTGCGAGTACATTCAAAGTACTCACCTGGCGTATCATGCCAGTTTGCAGGTCGTGCCATGATTGCTTGTTTGCCATGGACGTCGAGTTCGCGAGCTAGGATGCGCGTTCCAGCCAGAGTCCCTGCGGAGTGGAGTCCATCATCGCAGTTGCTGTTCCGCTGCCAGGAGTTCTCTGCTTCCTCAGGCGGTTCCGCTGTTAGTGTAGAGCTGGTTTGTTCTATGCCAACAGTGCCGTATTCCAGAAGACTCGTCCTTGGGCTGGAATACGGGGCGTTCCGGTCTTCTCTGAGCCGGGGTGCCACATTGCCGGAGGTGGCAGGTCCCAAAGGAGGAGGGGAAGTAGTGGTGCGTAGAGGGAGAAGAGAAAGCGACAACAAATAGGTCGGGAGGGGATGTGAGGAGCAAGAGGGGGTGGGTGGAGGGCTAAGCCCTAGCTCTTTAAGAGCAGGAGGAGCTGGGAGGGGTTTTGGGCCAAATAATTGGGCTTTGTTTGCTCACGAGTTAGCGGGCCAATAGGGATTAATCGGCCTAACAACTGACTAGTCGAATCGGTCTAATACACCATTTAATCGGTCTGACAAACCATTTAACCGGCCTGACAAGTTAACGCGATGAATAGCTGTTACTCGATTCGGCCACCCGATGAGTAGCGATTAACTGGCCAATTAACTGATTAATCGGGTGAATTCTTGAACAATGGTTATGTCTATGTTCTCCTTCTCCATTTAAAATTGCTTAAATTCCATCTTCACCTTATGCCATGACCACCCATGTTAAACAACATTTAATATTGATGAGTACCTAAACGAGAGTGGACTAAATAATTTGAATCTGGAGCTTTGTCAATATGCAACTCGTTGCATATTGAACTTCACTTAATTTGTAGTGTTTGATTGTTGTGCTTGCCATGCTATGCATAATTAAACCGGACATGCATCATATTTGTGTGTGCATCATGTCATGCATTTGTTGTGGTGTTTATCATGTGTTGATTGTTATTTCCGGATTGCTTCTTCTCGATAGAGTTTCGAAAGCGTTCAGAGTGTGAGGATTCGTTCGACTACGTCCCGTTCGTCTACTTCACAGAGTCGTTCTTCTTCCAAGCGGGATCTCGGGCAAGATGACCATTTCCCTGGATACCATTACTATCATTGCCATGCTAGTTGTCTCGTTTCTAATGCTTTGTCTCGCTACCTACCACTTGTTTTTCAAGCCTCCCAAAATGCCATGATAAGCCTCTAACCCCTCCATATCCCAGCAAACCATTTTTTGGTTATGTTACCGCTTGCTCAGCCCTTCTTATAGCATTGCTAGTTGCAGGTGCAAATTGTTTCCATGTGCCAACATGGATATTTTTGACCTATCACAATATTATTGCTATTTAATTTAATGCACATATATATCTGGTGGAAGGCTTGGCCTTTTGCTCGGTGTTTTGTTCCACTTTTGCTGCCCTAGTTACTTGTGTACCGGTGTTATGTTCCATATTGAGTGCTCCTAACATGCTCGGGGTTGTTATTGGGACCCCCTTGATTTTCGTTTTGGGATAAAACTCATCTGGCAAGGCCCAACATTGGTACTACATTTGCCCAACATAATAGTACTGATAATTAATTTGACGCATAGGGAGTTAGCGCTACCCGAGGTTCGTTATTCAACCTAATACAGGGGGGCCAGTGCTGCTGGTGCTGGTCCAAAACAGAGCCACTTGCGGGGCCACCCGAGGCTACTCGGGGGATGTCTATCCGGCCACCGTACGTACTGCTCATCCAGTTGTGCCCTGAGAATGAGATACGCGGCTCCTATCGGGATTGTCGGCACGTCGGGCGGCCTTGCTGGATTTGTTTTACCTTTCTCGAACGTCTTGTGCGCGGAATTCCGATAATACTTCGGGCTATCTCGAGGTTGAGGTTTTCCAACAGAATTGCCTAGGAAATCACGGGATTCGTGGTCGAGGTTATTCCCACGGTGTGTGGTTAGT
The DNA here is from genome assembly GCA_039707655.1 of Elymus sibiricus. Lineage (NCBI taxonomy): Eukaryota > Viridiplantae > Streptophyta > Magnoliopsida > Poales > Poaceae > Elymus > Elymus sibiricus. The sequence goes on along the minus strand of CM077663.1, from coordinate 199,160,713 downwards.
TTGTGATGGATGAGTTGGAGCACCCCTACAGGGTTAAATCTTTCGGAAAGCCGTGCCCGCGGTTAAGTGGCAACTTGGAAACTTTGTTTAACACCCGGTCATAGCAAACTTGAAGTAAACTCAAATAAAATACACCAACCGTGTGCGTAACCGTGACTGTCTCTTCTCGTGATTTCTGAATCGAGAGAGAACACGGTGGGGTTATGTTTGTTCGTAAGTAGGTGTTCAGGATCTCTTAGAGATCATTACTAGTTCACGTCTGTTTATGCGACAATCATCCCCCTTTATTCTTGTACTCGTAAGTTAGCCACTCAAATAAATGCTTAGTGCTTGCTACAGCCTCACCACTTATCCATACCTCACCCATTAAGCTTTAATAGTCTTGATACCCTTGCAAATGAGATTGCTGAGTCCCCATGGCTCACAGATTACTACAACAACAGTTGCAGGTACAGGTAATGCGATTATTTGATGTGAGCGCGATGCTTGTTTGATTTGGAGTTCTTCTTCTTCATCATCATCGATCTAGGATGGGTTCCAGGCCGGCAGCGTGGGATAGCAAGGATGGATGTCATTTTATCGTTTGTTTTCGTCCATAGTCAGACCCTGCTCTTCTGTATGTTTTTTGGCTATGTTGTTGTATTGATGTGATATTGATGTAGCTTGTGGCGAGTGTAAGCCAATTCCATATACTCATCTCTTCATTACATGTACTTGTAATGATATCCATTCTTGCGAAACGACGAGATGCGCTTCTATCCCTGTCGAGGCCCTCGAGCCAAAATACGGATAGGATCGCATCTTGGGCATTACACTCATACCCTTCAATACAACCCATAGATTCATCAAAACAAGCACACAATGCAACGAAAACAGAATCTGTCTTAAATAGAACATTCTGAAGTAATCTGTACGCTAACCATAATTCTATAAATCTATTAATTCTACAAAATTAGGACAACGTAACGAATTTGTATAGAAATACTGTGTTAAAATTTCAGCTCAATATCTCATTCTATTAAAAAATGAAAATTCAAACACTGGACGCAAAGTTTTTGTTTCAGATTCAGCATTGTTTCTACTCATCTTATGAAACATCCTAAAGGCTCTACTTGGCACAAACACTAAATAAAACATAAAAACTCAATCATAACACAGGCATAATTGTGTCAACACTCAAAAACAGAAAGGGAAAAGCAAAAATAAATTTATTTATTGGGTTGCCTCCCAACAAGCGCTATCGTTTTACGCCCCTAGCTAGGCATAACACATAGATTCAAGTATTGTCATCTTTGGTTTTGGATCCATAGGATGCTCTCGTGATTGATTCATATGGTGGCTTAATTCTTGTTCTAGGGAAGTTTTCCATACCCTTTCTTAGTGGAAATTGAAATCGAATATTGCCTTCTTTCATATCATTCACGGCACCTATAGTACGTAAAAACGGTCTACCAAGTATAATGGGACAAGACAGATTGCAATCAATATCGAGAACAATAAAATCTATGGGCACATAGTTCCTATTTGCAAGAATAAGAACATCATTAATTCTTCCCAAAGGATTTTTAATAGTAGAATCCGCCAAGTGCGAATTAAGAGAACATTCTTCAATATTGGTGAGACCAAGCACATCACATAAAGATTTCGGAATCGTAGAAACACTAGCACCCAAATCACATAAAGCAAAGCACTCATAATTTTTAATCTTGACTTTAATAGTAGGTTCCCACTCATCATGTAATTTTCTAGTAATAGAAATCTCCAACTCCAACTTTTTTTCAAAAGATTTCATCATGGCATCAACGATATGTTTAGTGAAAGCTTTATTTTGTTCATAAGCATGGGGTGAATTCAACATGGATTGCAACAAAGAAATACATTCAATCAAATAGCAACTATCATAACTAAAGTCTTTGCAATCCAAAATAGTGGGCACATCACTTTTTAAAGTTTTGACCTCTTCAAACCCACTTTCATCAAATTTTTCATCAAGATTTTCACCCTCCAAATTATTGGGACGCCTTCTAGCTAAAGTTGACACTACTTCAGTCCCTTTATCATCAATTTGAATATTACTAAACAAGTAATCAATAGTAGAAACACCAATCACTTTAAGATCTTCATCATTTTTATGAAGGCAATCAGTAGAAAATGATTTTTCTAAGAAATCTCTTTTAGCTCTAAGCATAGCAGTTATTTTCTTACTTTCATCCATAGAGACATATAAAGTTTTAATTGATTCATAAATCTTAGGCACAAAAGCTTTCAACTTGAGATTTTCCACATCATGAGAAATTCTATCAATGCTTCTAGACATATCATCAATCTTATTCAACTTTTCTTCAATTGTAGTATTGAAAACCTTTTGCGCATTGATAAATTCTTTAATATTACTCTCAAGATTAGAGGTGTTCCTATTATTATTGTAAGAAGGATGACCATAGGAATTATTAGAGGAATTTCCAGGAAAAGGCCTAGGATTAAAATTACCTCTATAAGCATTATTATTGAAATTGTTTCACGAGACAAAGTTCACATCTACGGAATTACTATTTTGCTCAATCAAAGTAGACAAAGGCACATCATTAAGATCAATAGGAGCATTTTTACTAGCAACCAATTTCATCAAAGCATCAACCTTATCACTCAAAGTACTAATTTCTTCAACCGAATTAACTTTTTTACTAGTAGGTGCTCTTTCGGTATGCCATTACGAATAATTTGCCATAATATTGTCTAGCAATTTAGTAGCTTCACCCAAAGTAATTTCCATAAAAGTACCACCTGCGGTGGAATCTAAAAGATTTCTAGAGACAAAATTCAATCCCGTATAAAAAAAAGTTGTATGATCATCCAAAGATTTAAACCATGAGTAGGACAATTTCTTAGCATCAATTTCATTCTTTCCCAAGATTGTGCAACATGTTCATGCTCAAGTTGCTTAAAATTCATGATTTATGTCCTAAGGGAAATAATTTTCGCGGGCAGAAAATACTTAGTGATAAAAGCATCCTTGCACTTATTCCAAGAATCGATACTATTGCGAGGCAAAGTGGAAAACCAAATTTTTGCACGATCTCGCAAGGAAAAAGGAAATAATTTCAACTTCACTATATCATTGTCCACACCTTTTTTCTTTTGCATATCACATAATTCTATGAATGTGTTTAGATGGGACGCGGCATCCTCATTAGGAGTACCGGCAAATTGATCTTTCATGACAAGATTCAACAAAGCGGCATTAATATCACAAGACTCCTCACTAGTGGCGGGAGGAGCAATCGGAATACTAATAAAATCATTATTATTAGTATTTGAAAAATCACACAACTTGGTGTTTTCTTGAGTCATCGTGCCTACGCAAACAAGATTACAAGCAAGCAAGAGATCTGACGAGAAAAAGGCAAACGAAAAGGAGGGCGAATAAAACGGCAAATTGGTGAAGTGGGGGAGAGGAAAACGAGATGCAAATGGCAAATAATGTAATTGCAAGGAGATGAGATTTGTGATTAGGAACCTCGTAGATGATGATGGTGTCTCCTCGGCGCCTGAGATTGGCACGTAGAAGAGACCGCTTCCTCCCCGGTAACGGCGCCAGAAATACCTTTGACGTGGCTTGAGACTGCGTCGGTATTTCCCCACATAGGAAGGGATGATGCAACACAACGACGGTAAGTATTTCCCTTAGTTATGAAACCAAGGTATCGAACCAGTAGGAGGATCACCACCACCTAATAAGTAGCACCTGCACACAAATAACAAATACTTGCAACCCGACGCGAAAGAGAGGTTGTCAATCTCTCTACGATAAAAAGATAGATTAGGTAGTGATAGATTGGAGAGATAGATCTCTCAGGAACACAATATAAAAAGGGCAAATAAAAAGTGCAGAAATATATTTTTGGGTTTTTGGAATAATAGATCTGAAAACAAAAGAGGCAAAAAGATAGATTGGAAAGCAATATGTTGGAAAAGTAGACCCGGGGGTCGTAGGTTTCACTAGTGGCTTCTCTCATGAGAATAGCACACGGTGGGTGAACAAATTACTGTTGGGTAACTGATAGAAGATCAAATAATCATGACGATATCCAAGGCGATGATCATTATATAGGCATCACGTCCAAGATAAGTAGACCGACTCCTGCCTGCATCTACCACTATTACTCCACACATCGACCGCTATCCAGCATGCATCTAGTGTATTAAGTTCATTTAAAAATGGAGTAATGCAATAAGAACGATGACATGATGTAGACAAGATCTATTCTTGTAGGAATAGAACCCATCTTGTTATCCTTAATGGCAATGATACATGCATGCCTTGCTGCCCCTTCTATCACTGGGAAAGGACACCGCAAGATCGAACCCATCACAAAGCACCCCTTGCCATGGCAAGAAAAATCGATCTAGTTGGCCTAACTAAACCAAAGATTCGAAGAAGAAATACGAGGCTATAAGTAATCATGCATATAAGACATCAAAGAAGACTCAAATAATATTCATGGATAGAAACTGATCATGAACTCAAAATTCATCGGATCCCAACAAACACACCGCAAAAGTTTACATCAAATAAATATCCAAGAGACCATTGTATTGAGAATCAAAAGAGAGAGAGAGGAAGCCATCTAGCTACTGCCTACGGACCATAGGTCTATGGTGGACTACTCACGCATCATCGGAGAGGCACCAATGAGGATGATGAACCCCTCCGTGATAGTGTTAGATTGGATCTCGCGGTTCTGGAACTTGCGGCGGTTGGATGTGTTTTTCGTCGACTCCTTTCTGGTTTCTGGAATATTTAGGAATTTATAGGCACCAGAGGCGGTGTAGAGGGGCCCCGTGGAGGGCACAACCCATCAGGGCGCGTCGGGGGCTTCTGGCGCGCCTTGGTGGGTTGTGGTCTCCACAGCCCACCTCTCTTGCACTTCTTTGGCCCACTGGGTGTCTTCTGGTCCAAAAAAATCTCCAAAAAGTTTCGTCGCGATTGGACTCCATTTGCTATTGATATTCTGCGAAGTAAAAAAAAGCAAAAACAGCAACTGGCACTTTGGCACTATGTTAATAGGTTAGTCCCAAAAAATGATATAAAGTCACTGTAAAGTGATTGTAAAACATCCAAGAATGATAATATAACAACATGGAACAAGCAAAAATTATAGATATGTTGGAGACGTATCATGGACCTGGGATCGATGGGTAACAAGGGACGAAGGAGACGATGTTTACCTAGGTTCGGGCCCTCGTGAGGAGGTAAAACCCTATGTCCTTGATTGTATTGATGTGAATGAGGATTACAGAGTTGATCTACCTCGACATCGAATGCGCTAAAACCCTAGATGAGTCCACTTGCCTCTACAAAATAAACCATGTGGTTTATATAGACGCCAGGGGTACCTAGGGTTACATGTAGTCGGTTGTTACCAAAGGTTTAAACCCATCTATTCCACCATCTATGACTTGGAGGACACACCATGGCACCTGCGGTTTTCTCCTTGATTACGAAGTATTCTTATAGTTCGGCCTTCTCACAGTAGCCACCAAGCGTCCCATTGGCTTGGCCCAAATGGGACAAGTCGGCCGGCTGAGGACCCTAATCCCGGGCTCCCTCAGTAGCCCCCGAACTAGCCTCCAATGCCGAGGTATATAGTCTTCTGCAGCTCCACGCGTCCAAGGTCTTCGGCTTGTGAGGCGAGTTCCTCTCTTCCTCCTGATTCGTCGAACAATAATTCGGCCACTGACAGGTTCACGACTGTCGAAGCGTCGCGGGGCCCACAACATTAATTTCTTTGCCCAAAGATCGACGACAACCCTCGATCCCCGCCCGCCAATAGAAGATAGGTAATTGAGCGGTCTTTTATAGAACTGCCCCTAGAAAGTCAAGGGAAAGACACCTATTTAAGCAGGCTGAACCCGCCGTAGGCAATACTTCCCCCTTTACCACCAAGAAGCCCCAAAGCTAGAGAGCCTGAAGATATGGCGAGCGCCCCAGGTCCCTCCTCGCGCCCTCACGACCCCCTCCTAGGCGACTAGGCGAGCTGTTCTATTTCCCTTCTTCAACTGCGCAATCTCGAGGTACAAGGGTATCTTCCTGCTTCGGATCTAGCACCCACTCGCGTCGGGTTGATTTCCGTGAATGGCGAGGCCTTCGCGGAGAATTTCCCCACCCCTCGCAAGGGTGAGAGGGTATGTTTCGTTTCCTTCCTCTTACGAGGCCTAGGCTTACCCATCCACCCCTTCTTGAGGGGTCTGCTGGAGTTTTACGGGATCCAGCTCCACAACCTTACCCCCGGGTCGATTCTGCATATCTCGCTTCGTAGCCCTCTGCGAGATGTTTTTAGGCTGCAAGCCCTACTTTGATTTATGAAGAAAGTATTTCTGCCTCGTCCTCCGCACTCGGGAAGGGACAATCCGGGAGGTTGGCGGATCCGAAGTATGGCGTATAGCCGGGATGGGATATCCTATCGGGACCCCGAAGAAGGAATCCACAGAGTGGTCCTCGGAGTGGTTTTATATTGAGGATGTCCCCTTATTCGACCCAGCTCAGAGGGGTCTGCCCAAATACTCCGATGCCCCTCTAAAGAAACGATTCAACTGGCGGCCGAAGAGCCCCTCTCAAGAGGAGAGCCCCGAGGTAAAGTGTCTAGCCGCCAAGGTGAAGTTGCTAGCTCATAGCAAGTTAACCATCATTGAGGTGATGGCCGCAGTCATTACCCGATGTGTCCAACCCCTTCAACATAGGACGCATCCCCTGTGGTGTTACAACGGGACAAGCGACACAACCCGTTCCAGACGGCAAGGGCCTACCAACCAGGAAGCACTGGCGGCTATACTCGCCGATCTCTTTAAAGGAGAAAAAGAAGAGTTTGCCCACCTGACGATCAGGGATGGCTTTTCAACTTATAAAACCATCGAATGGGTAAGTTTGATCATCTTCCCATAGTTCGGATGCTTATGTTTGACTATGTTAACCAAAACCTTTCGTCTTTCCGGACAGAAATGGAGACGTTGGATCGAGACAGTCAACTGCCCTGCCTCTCAACCAGAGAATTATTCCTGTAATGACGATCCCGGATTTCACGATGATCCGGAGATTTCGATTGTCTTTGAGGACGGGGTCTTTTACCAGGGGAGTGTCGATGAACTCAAGGTGGCCCTCATGGCCGATCACCCCGGATCTCTCCCTTCCCCTGTAGTAAGTAAAAAGAAGGCCTCTTCCCGAAAAGGGCGCATGCCTCCCGTCATTCCGAATATACCGACGTCTACCCCCAAGGGTCGTCGGACCATGCGCCAAACACCATCCAGGGCCACACCAGCTGGGTCCGCATCGAACGGCGGCAGGATTCCCGAGCGAGAGGCAATGTGGGGAAACACATCGACCGCACCCTCTACCAAAAGGTACTTATATTAACCTTGTAATTCGGTAATTATCACCATCGCCCTAAACACTCATAGTCCTTTGCCGAAATACTCAGGAGACGAGTTCAGCCCCTTGTATCCGAAGACCTCACCGAGGCGCTAGATAGCCGTAATGAACCGAGGTCTTCGGCACCTGCTCAAGATGATGCGGGAATCCCTGCTGCGGACCAGCTCCGTGAAGAATCTGAGGGAGTCTAGGTTACAAATTCCGAGGTTGAAAGTGCGATGAATCACCGGCGGCAAAAAGAGTCATTGCGCCACCTAGCATTTTTCGAGCAAGAGTTTAATGCTCTTAGTTCGGTGGATGCACACCTTGGAGCTGCCCGAGCAAGACTCGAGGGAGCTGCCAGACTAATGTCCTCCAACCTGCGGGTAAGTGGTCGGTTTTGATAACCGAACATAAGTCCTAACCTAGTAGCCCCCCGAGCCTTAATTTGGTCGGGACGGCCGAGTTAAGGGTCTAAATACAGTTCTGTACTATGTAGCATTTAAGGCAACAAAACAAGAAGTTGTCCAAGGACCTCGAGTCGAGCCAGACAGATTTGCAAGCCATCAAGGCCGAACATGAGGAGGTGAAAAATTCACCAGAGAGGCACACAGTGAGTAAAAAAGTATTTCTATGTGCCGAAATTATTGAGACGCCCTTTCTAATGAAGGATTGCCTCATAGCAGCTGAGTCCTTAGGTCAACTGCAGAAGGATTTGGATGTGTCCCGAGAAACTCAAAGGTATGCCGAGTCTCAGCTTGAGGCTAGTCATCATGTATTGAAACGATGTCGTGAAGAAAAGAACCAACTCAAAGTGGAAAACCAACGACAAGCCGAAGAAATTGAGATTTTAAAAACTCAATTGGCGCAAACCCATGAAGAGAGCCAGAAATTAAAGGGTGGCATGTTCTGTAAGTGAAATTATAACCTGGAATTCCATAAAGTATGCTTGTTGTGTCGAGTGTAAAAAATACGTCACATCATGTGCTTAGGTCTCTTGACCGGGCGTCCGGAGGAAGAGATCAGCTCATTCGAGGGGGGGCATGTTGAACGAACTGTCCGTTGTGCACGAGCGAGCTCGGAAAGCTATGAGGAGCATGACCAGGGCGCTCTAGCCAGCCGAGGCACCTTCGCAAGGGATGGCCGAGCTGGCCGATCGTCTTAAAGGAGCCCGAAATCGTTTTGAGCTATGGAAGACCTCAGCTTGTCGAGAGGGAGCTCGAGAGGCATGGGCCATGGTGAAGACCCGCTTTACCAAACTCAACCCAGAGCACCTGGCTCGGGTTGGGTCAGTAGGGCCGGATGGACAAGAGATACCTCTTCACTTGCTTTATGACCAAGTGATGCCCGCCGCTCGTATTTCTCAGGAGGATTGTGCCCTGGATGTCATAATAGATCATCTCGACCAATCAATGTAGTGTTTGATTCTATGTAACTATGTACTTTACACCAAACCAACTCCATCGGTGCTGTAAACGCTGTCTTAATCGGCCATCGGCTTCTGCCTCCCCCGCCAATAGCTGGGGAGTGTTCCGTACTGTGTATCCTGTGGTAACAGGGAATTATTTCGGAGAACTAGGCAATCCGTCCATGTGGTGCGAGCAGACAAAACGCGCGCGCGGAGGTATGTTATATTACTGTTTAACGTAAGAAACATCTTCCAAAGAAAATAGATCCTCCATGGGTTCCTTTCTTCACGTTACTATGTAGATCGTAGACGTCATAGCCGTGTACCCGTAGCGTGCGGATAAATGCTATATTTGGAGAAACATCTGGGTTTATGGCGAAGATCACTAATTATATCTACTTCCTTCCTGTCCGAACAATCTATTTCTTAAGAACGCTAGCTTTTGGCTTCACCCGTCTGTGGTATGACTCCGGGTAATCTGGCCGTAACAATCGCAGAGGTGCTTCCTTTACCCCCTAGTCGAACATTCGGGAATGTACAGGGTAAGCATAGGAGCGAGGCAACCCAGCTTGGCGAAATCTTAAGTCCAATTGATGCATATAGTGGCGTAAAACGGTATTGGAAGGATGCATATAAGGCAGATATATGTAGAATAAATTGCATGGCTTCGTTAAGAAGCCCCCAGGTCTCACCGGGTAGGACATTTTTATTTGAATGTATGCCGACGAAAAACTTAACGTAGTTCGGTTGAGCCGAACACGGACTGGGAAATTCTAAACCATCCCATAAAAGTTAACAAGGAAATGGAAAAAGGAACAAATACAAGTGTTTAGAGGATGTCACGACACCGGTCTAGCCGTAGAAGCGCCGAAGGCGAGCTGCATTCCATGGGTTTGGTTCGAGGTGATTGTCATGCGGGTTGCGGAGGCGATAAGCTCCTCCTGCCAATACTTCATCAATTATGAAAGGTCCCTCCCATTTGGGGTTGAGTTTATGCTTCTGCTTCTCTGGGAGTCGTAGTATAAGTTCACCCACGTTATACGTCTTCGCTCGAACCTCCCTGCTTTGGTATCGCCGAGCTTGCTGCTGATAAAAGGTAGATCGGACCCGAGCTATATCGTGCTCCCCTTCCAGGGCGTCTAGGTCGTCCTGCCGATCCAGTTCGGCCTCTTTTTCCTTGTACATGCGCACCCTAGGCGCGTCAGGGATGATGTCACAGGGGAGGACCGCTTCTGCCCCGTACACCATGAAAAATGGTGTGTACCCTGTTGGCCGATTTGGGGTGGTGTGCAAACCCCATAGTACGGAGTCAAGCTCCTCCTCCCAATGGCAGTCAGATTCTTGAAGAGATCGGACCAGACGAGGTTTGTTACCACTCATAATGAGGCCGTTGGCCCGTTCGACTTGTCCATTGGTCTGAGGGTGATACACCGAGGCGTAGTCGAGCTTGATGCCCAAGTTAGCGCATGAGTCCTTTACCTCCTGGGCGGTCAAGTTAGATCCATTGCCAGTTATTATGCTGTGTGGGACACCATAACGGTGTACCACATCGGATATAAAGTCGATGACCGGTCCGAATTTAGCTGAACTTACTAGTTTTGCTTCGATCCATTTAGTGAACTTGTCAACCATGACCAATAGGTATTTATTTTTCATGGTCCCCCCTTTAAGTGGTCCGACCATATCCAGACCCCAGACCGCGAAAGGCCAGGTGATCGGAATCGTCTGAAGAGCCGTTGGGGGCATGTGGCTTTGATTTGCAAAGAGCTGACATCACACACAATGTTGGACGAGTGTGTGGGCGTCCGCTCGAGAGATGGGCCAGAAGAACCCAGCTTGAAAGGCCATGCTTACCAGGGCCTGTGCCACTGCGTGGTGGCCGCCCATGCCTGCGTGCACCTCGGCCAAGAGCTGTCTTCCCTCTTCCTCTGATATGCACCGTTGGATGACCCCAGTAGTGCTTTTCTTATATAATTCACCCTCATGGACCTTGTAGACTTTCGATCGCCGGATTATGCGTCTCGCCTCAGTTTGGTCGTCGGGGGGTTCTTTGCGCAAAAGGTAGGCAAGGAAGGGCTCGGTCCATGGTACGATTACTGCCATGACCTCGTGAGCCGAATGTGTTTCTTCAATTGCGGAGCCACCGATGATTTGCCCGTCCGGTTCGACTATGGGAGGAACGACCTGTGATGCACCATTAGTTCATGCACCCGTGTTCTCGTCCTGCCATGCCACGGATGGCTTGAAGAGCCTCTCTAGCAATGTGTTCTTGGGGACGGGCTCGCGCTTGGCGCCCATGCGGGCGAGGACATCGGCAGCTTGATTGTTGTCTCTGGAGACGTGGTGGAATTCTAGCCCCTCGAACCGTGCGGATATCTTAAGGACGGCGTTTTTGTATGCTGCCATTTTTTGGATTTTTAGCATCGAATTCGCCGTTGATTTGCGAGATGGCGAGATTGGAGTCCCCCCGTACTTCTAGCCGTTGTACACCCATTGATGTCGCCATCCGAAGTCCGTGTAACAGTGCCTCGTATTCGGCCGCGTTGTTTATCGGCGTACATGATCTGTCATACGTATCAGATGTTGTCTCCGGTGGGGGATGTGAGGATAACTCCAGCCCCCAGTCCAGCAAGAGTCTTGGACCCGTCGAAGTACATCGTCCAATCGGCATATGTGTTGTATTCTCTGGGGAGCTCGGCCTCCGTCCATTCAGCAAGAAAATCAGCCAACACCTGAGATTTAATAGCTTGCTGTGGCTTGTAAGTGATTTCGAACGGAAGGAGTTGGATGGCCCATTTAGCTATGCGGCCGGTGGCGTCCCTGTTGTTGATTATGTTATTCAGGGGTACCTTGGATGTCACCATGACCGAACACTCTTGAAAATAGTGTCTGAGCTTGCGTGATGCCATAAACACTATATAGGCTATCTTCTGGTAATATGGGTATTTGGATTTGCACGGAGTGAGCACTTTGGATACATAGTAGACTGGCTTCTGTATCCGGAATTTGTGACCCTCGGCCTCCCGCTCTACGACAAGGACCACACTGACCACTTGATTGGTGGCTGAGATGTACAATAACATCAGTTCACCAGCGCCGGGCGCTGCTAGTCTGGGGTTGCTGGCTAGAAGTGTTTTGATTTCCTCTAGTTCGGCCGCTGCTTCGTTGGTCCACTCAAAGTTTTTGGTCCGTTTCAGCAGCCTGTAGAGTGGTAGAGCCTTTTCGTCGAGGCGGGAGATAAAGCGACTCATAGCCGCCACACAGCCCGCCAGCTTTTGAACATGCTTTAGCTCTGTAGGGACCACGAGTTGGGATAAGGCTCGGATTTTAGCGGGATTACCCTCTATTCCTCTTTGGGACACAATGAATCCGAGTAGTTTACCGGCGGGGACTCCGAAGACACATTTGTTCGGGTTGAGCCGTATGTCGTATTCCCGTAGACTAGCGAAGGTTTGTCTGAGGTCGTCTACCAACTGGCTTACGTGTTTAGTCTTGATGACCACGTTGTCCACGTATGCCTTGATTGTTTTGCCGATTTTCTTTGCCAAACATGTCTGAATCATGCACTGGTATGTGGCGCCTGCGTTTTTTAACCCGAAGGGCATTGTGTTAAACAAAATGGCCCACTGGGGGTGATGAAGGCGGTTGCAGCTTGATCGGACTCCTTCATTTTAATCTGATGGTATCCGGAATAAGCATCGAGGAAGCATAGTGAGTCGTTTCCGGTAGTTGCGTTGATGATTTCGTCTATACGGGGTACGGGGAAAGGATCCTTGGGGCAGGCTTTGTTGAGGTCTTTGAAGTCGACGCAAAGCCGCCAAGATTTGTCCTTCTTTGTTACCATGACCAGATTTGCCAACCACTCGGGATGTTTGATTTCTCTAATGAATCCGGCTTCAAGTAATTTGGCAAGTTCCTCGCCCATAGCTTGACGCTTTGGTTCAGAAAATCGGCGTAAAGCCTGTTTGACGGGCTTGAAGCCTGCGATTATGTTTAGGCTGTGTTCTGCCAGCCTTCGTGGGATTCCCGGCATATCTGAGGGGTGCCAGGCGAATATGTCCCAATTTTCGCGCAGAAATGTGCGTAGTGCTTCGTCAACCGCAGGGTCCAGCTAGGCTCCGATGGAGGCTGTTTTATTGGGGTCCGTTGGATGAACCTGAAATTAGGTGATTTCGTCTGCAGGTTTGAAGGATGTGGATTTCGGTCTTTTGCCGAGGATCACATCGTCCTTATCCACTATAGATTGGAGTGTGGTAAGTTTTTCTGTAGCGAATGTCTCAGCTAGTACCTCGAGGGCTAGTGATGTTGCTTTATTTTCAGCTCGGAGGGCTCTATCCGGGTCACTTGTAATTGTGATCACACCTTTGGGCCCCGACATTTTGAGCTTCATATACCCGTAATGTGGAATGGCCTGAAATCTTGTGAAGGCGTTGCGCCCTAATAGGGCATGATAGCCACTGACAAAGGGCACAATATGGAAAAGAAGTTCTTTGGATCTGTAGTTCTCGGGTGTGCCGAATACTATGTCGAGTGTTACTCGTCCGGTACAGCGTGCTTCTTTCCCGCGGATGATTCCTTGAAAAGTTGTGTTGCTTTGTTCGATGCGAGATCTATCGAACTACATTTTGTCCAAGGTATCCTCGTAAACGAGGTTTAGACCGCTGCCACCGTCCATTAGCACCTTGTGCAACCTGAAGCCATCGACTATGGGGTCAAGGACCAGGGCGGCGGGTGTTCGGTTTGTGCGGGCTATCGGTTGGTCCGCCTCGCCGAAAGTGATCGATGCGTCTGTCCATGAGTTGTTGCTGCCACTAGGTGTATTTGATGGAGTTCTCGAAGAGCTCTTTTCCTTTGGTTTTTGGAGGAAAACTTTTCGTAGATCGTTAGGACCTCAGCGTTGTATTCGGGTGGCGTTGCTGAACGTCTGTCTGGGGGTGAGGCATTGAGGATGTCTTCACCGCTCTTCGCGACTTGCCTGGCGACCCAGCAATCTCGAAGGTTGTGGGTCGGGCTCGTGTATAGCAAGATGGAGTGTATGGGACATGGCTTGTCCAATAGTCCATCGAGGACAGTTCTGGCGCTTGTTAGGGTTTTATTCCTTTTCTCGGCGGGCTCGGGAGTAGCTGGCCGTCGCAGGGGTAAGCGCCTCCTCCGAATTCCTCTGTGTTGTTCGGCATGGACTGATTCCGCGCACATTTGTTGTACTTGCCAAGTGCTTTCCATGGCGCAATATTTGCGCACCAGGTTTGAGAGCTCGGTGAAAGTTTGAATGCGGCGACGGGCGAGGGCGTTAAGGGTTCCTTCATCATGGCAGTTATGCCGGAAGGTTGCTATCATCTCATGGTCGCTACAGCCCCTCGCCCTGTCTTTGTTAAGGAGGAATCTGGCCCAAAAATGATGGATTGACTCCCCTGGCCGTTGTTTAACTTCCCGTGACCCCAATGAGCCAAGTTCTTCTGTGATTCTTGACGAATGCACGAGTTGGGTGGTGGGTGGGAAAAAACTTCGTACCCCAATAGGATGCGGGTCCGAGATCCTGACAGCCGCATCCCATGCTCTCGTGGGGTCCCACGTGGCAGGTTTGGGGTCTGCAGTTTTGATGGGACCTTGCTGCGCCGATTCTAGGTTATGCGCTAGATCAGTGACTGACCCCGAATTATTCTCGGGGTGAGATCCGGACTCCAGACTACTGGAGGGGTCCGGGTGGTCGGCAACCGGGACATATATCGTCCTTAACTACGGCGGTTGAGGGGGGAAGCCTTCGGTCGGGCACTCGATGGTGGCGACCAAGTGTGTGATGGGCGGGACGTGAATTTCCCTATCGTCGGGTCTAAGCCCGATTTGGTCATAGACCGAGGGTTGGTCGCTGATCATGCCCATAGCTTGGATCTGACCAAGTAACTCGTGTAATGACGGGATCTCGGGGAGTCCATGTTGTTTGAGTGTTCGGGATTGACCCGCGGCTCTGCTACCCTGGGGTCGTTCGAGGACGGTTCCGAGTTGTGTTCGGCCGGGGCGAATCTGGGTGTATTGACCAGGTTGGGCTTTAGGGCCGAACAAGGGATAGAGGCCGCTCCAATGGCGGGACCCACCGTTCCCAAAGTTAAAGCATCGGCACTTGTGGGCTCTTCACGGGGAGCCGGGAGCTTTGTTAACACAAGATCTCCCCGGGGGTCGATGATGAAGTCTAGATTCCAGAACCTGACCTCCTAAAAGGGGGCAAAAAAATTGACCTGGCCAAGGTGGCCAACCGTTTCGGCATGCAGTACGATGCTTCTGAACGCGAAGATCTGTTCGGGGACGAAGACGTCCCTGTTGCAGACCTCATCGCTGATGATTTGGCGAGCCATCGATCTTTCGGCGGTTCACAGCGGAACTCTCAATGAATGCACCAATGTCGGTGTCAAAACCGGCGGATCTCGGGTAGGGGGTCCCGAGCTGTGGACCTGGGATCGATGGGTAACAGTGGACGAAGGAGACGATGTTTACCCAGGTTCGGGCCCTCGTGAGGAGGTAAAACCCTACATCCTGCTTGATTGTATTGATGTGAATGAGGATTACAGAGTTGATCTACCTCGAGATCGAATGAGCTAAAACCCTAGATGAGTCCACTTGCCTCTACAAAATAAACCCTCTGGTTTATATAGACACCAGGGGTACCTAGGGTTACATGTAGTCAGTTGTTACCGAAGGTTTAAACACGTCTATTCCACCATCTACGACTTGGAGGACACACCACGGCACCTGCGGTTTCCTCCCTGATTACAAAGTATTCTTATAGTTCGGCCTTCTCACAATAGCCACCGAGCGGCCCATTGGCTTGGCCCATATGGGACAAGTCGGCCGCCCGAGGACCCCTTAATCCCGGACTCCCTCAACTGTGTTGCATTGTCCTCGCGTGAATGTTTTGGCCCATATGTGCTTAGGAGATTAAATCAGTAGAAATACCACGCAGGCTAGGATATGGCGTTTTATGAAAAAGAAGAAAGAAAGAGAATCAGTCAGACACGGACTTGGTCTCCGCCACCGCGGCCTTGCCTGCTCGCATCCGCCATGGCTCCGCCGCCGCACCTGCCTCTCCCACCGTGGTTCACCTCGCCCTGAGCCGACCCGCCGCCGAGGCTTCATCTCGCCCCAGCCGTCCACCTCTGCCATGGCTCACCTCGGCCTGGGCCGACCCACCGCCACGGCTTCACCTCGCCACACCTGCCTCGCCTCTTCGACGCAGCGGCCTCCACCCTGTGCGCCGCCTCCGCCTCTGCTCGCCGCCGCAGCCGCCTCACCCTTGCGCGCGCTTGCGCCCCGCAGGCTCCGCCTCGCCTCTCCGACGCAGCGGCCTCCACCTTGTGCGCCGCCTTTGCCTCTGCTCGCCACCGCAGCCGCCTCGCCCTTGCGTGCGCTTGCGCCCCGCAGGCTCCGCCTTGCCTCTCCAACGTAGCGGCCTCCACCCTGTGCGTCGCCTCCTCCTCTGCTCACCGCCGCAGTCGCCTCACCCTTGCGCCCCCGCCGGCTCTGCCTCGCCTCTCTGACGCAGCGGCCTCCACCCTATGCACCGCCTCGCCTTAACCTGGCCCTCCACCACGGCCTTGCCTCCACTGCCATGGCTCGTCAAGCCGGCCTCACCTCGATAGGCCATATCCTGCCATCGCCGCAGCCGCCGGACACAGTCGCTTCCACCACCGAGCCGGCCGCGCCTCCGAGCTGGCCCGCACCCCTCGCCGCACCGGCCGCGCCTCCGAGCCGGCCCCGCGCCCCTCGCCGTAAGAGCCGCCTCGCCGCCCCCCTCGCCGCGCCTCTGATACGTCTCCAACGTATATATAATTTTTTATTGTTCCATGCTGACATATTATCATTCTAGGATATTTTTTGGGTATTTATTTACCAATTTATAATATTTTTGAGAACAACCCTATTGACACGGTGCCTAGTGCCAGTTCCTGTTTTTTGCGTGTTTTTGCCTTTTCAGAGTAACCATACCAAACGGAGTCCAATTGCCATGAAACTTTTTGGTGATTTTTTCTGGAGCAATACAAGACCTAGAAGCTTCGGAGGAGGGCCAGGAGGTGCACCAGGGGCCCACCACATATCCATCCGCCGCCTGGGGGGGCGTAGCCAGATGTGTGGTGGCCCCCTGGAGCATCTCCCGACGTAGTTCTCTGGCCTATAAATTCACATATACCCTAGAAACACCAGAAGTGCTCCCGAAACACTTTTTCCGCCGCCGCAAGTCTCTGTTCCGACGAGAGGCCATCTACACCTCCGTTCCGGCACCCTGCCGAAGGGGAGATCGATCACGGAGGGCCTCTTCATCAACCTTGCTGCCCTCACCATGATGTGTGAGTAGTTCACCATAGACCTACGGGTCCGTATGTAGTACCTAGATGGCAATATCTCTCTCTCTCTCTCTCGATCTTCAATACAATGTTCATCGCATCTTTGCCTTGATCTATCCGATGTAATCCCTTTGTATGGTGTGTTTGTTGGGATCCGATGAATTGTGAGTTTACGTTCAGATTATTCATGAAAAGTATTTGAGTCACCTCTGATTACTATGATTCTTGTTTACATGATCATCATAGCTTCGTAATGCTCTCCGGTCTGTTGAGATAGTTTGGCCAACTAGATTGATATTTCTTCAGTGGGAGTGGTGCGTTGTAGTAGGTTCAACCTGTTGAGTTTCTATATCCCAGTGACAGAAGGGGACAAGTTGCGTCTTTGTGTTGTTGCTACTAAGGATAAAACGATGGGGTTTATTCATATTAGTTGAGTTTACTTTGTCTACATCATGTCATCGTTCTCCAAGCATTACTCTGTTTGTCATGAACTTAATACGTAGAGAGGCAAGCATAGAAGCACTCTTGAAGTGGAGTAATAGTAGTAGGTGTAGGCAGGAGTCGGCCTATTTGCTTATGGACGTGATGCCTATATACACATGATCATTGTCGTGAACATCGCATAATTATTCGCTTTTCTATGAGTTGCCCAACAATAATTTGTTTACCCACCGTATGCTTTGCTTATGAGAGATTCCACTAGAGAACTCTACGGCCCCCGGGTCTATTCACTTATGAATTCACAAACGCTATCATTACCTTGCTATTATTTATTACCTTTTATTTTATTTTGCACTTTACTATTATCTACAATTATCTACACAACTCACTTGCTTGCAAATAACGAGATCAAGGGGATTGACAACCCTCTTGTCGGCGTTGGGTGCAAGTTGTTTATTCTTTTGTGTACAGCCATTGAAGACGGTTGAGGATTGGTATTCCTATCGGTTCGGTAAACCTTGGTTTCATAACTGAGGGAAATACTTACCCACTTTGTGCTACGATTACACGTTCCTCTTCACGGAAAACCCAACGCAGATCACGAGTATCAGCCTCCGAGCCGCCCCACGCCGCTGACCTCGCCGCTGTAGCCCCGCCTCCTTCTAGCGCCACGGAGCCGGCGCAGTGGGGTGAGGCCTCACCTAACCACGCTCGCCTCGCCCGACCCGCGTCCGCACCTCCGCGCTCCCGAGTCTCCCCGCTCGCCCGCGAAGCCTCAAGCTCGGCCGGCTCCGCCTTGAGTGCCGCAGGTCGCCCGGTCTCGCCCCTATTGTCGGTTCAATATCTGGCATATCTCGTAGTAGGGGTCCTAAGCTAGGCGTCTTGGAGCGATGGTAACATGGACACAGGATTTTACCCAGGTTCGGGCTCTCTCAAGGAGATAATACCCTACGTCCTTCTTTTGATTGTATTCATATGGGGGATAGTACATAGTACAGGTATCTACCAAGAGATTGTTGTAATGAATCTCAGATTGTCTATCGACTAGCCTGGCCTCGGTTTATATAATGTACCGTAGGCCTAGGGTTTAGAGGAGTCCTTGTCTTGTGCGCCAAGTCTTGTGGAATCGCCCTTGTATGCATCATGGGCTCTCCGAACTGGCCCATTAGTGAATCGCCCTGGGGGTCCTCGGCCCGACCCACTGGTTGGGAGACGACGTGGTGAGTACCCCCTAGTCCAGGACACCGTCAGTAGCCCCCTAAACCGGTCTTCAAGTTGGGGACGCTCCTCGGTTCTTTTGAACTGTTCTTCATCTTCGGCCGTCGGTCTTGAAAACTGGTTCAACAAATCTTCCCATCTCCGATCTTGAGGATCGACGAGGTGTATCTGAAGAGTTCACACGTCGGGCATCCGAGGAGCCCCTTTAAGTTCTCGGCCATTATCAATGCCTTGTTATTTTTTATGCCACATCTCGGGTTTTAAGTGCTTCCTGTGTGGCGGTGTCCTCTTGCATCCGAGCTCCAACGCCGAACTGCATCCGAGGTGTCCTCTTGCGTCCGAGATCCAACGCAGGTCTGCGTCTGAGCTCCAACACTAGTCGGCATCCGAGGTGTCATAGATTACCTCGGTCTCTGAAAATTTGAAGGAGTCAATCCAAGTTTAAATGCTGGAATAGAATTTTATGGAGCCAGCCATTCGCATCTGAGCTTTATGTCGGACTACTTCCGAGCTCCAACGCCGGACTGCATTCGAGCTCTAACGATGATCAGCATTCGAGGTCTCATAAATTACCTCGGTCTTTTAAAAAAATGAAGGAATTCAGCCGAGCTTAATGCCGGAAATGCCCTCTATGGAGCCAGCCACTTGCGCCCGAGCTTTATGCCGGACTGCTTCCGAGGTGGTGCACCACCCCGACCGTAGGCTGATTTTTTGTGGATATTTTCGATTGGTGCAATTTATTCTCTGCCGAGATATATAGCCAGAAGCCCGCAAGGTGCGTGTCGGTCTAAAACCCATGATGCACCTGAAGGATAAAAGAAAACCACTAATCCCAGTAGCCCCTGAGACTTAGGTCGATTTCCAAAATTGGCCTAAGGATCAAGTCCTTGCTCGGCAGCATACTTAGGAATAGAAACGCGATGCGCCTAGTTTCCCAGACTCAGGTTGGGTGCGGCCGACCAACCCGAGGATCGATTCTCTATGGAAACAGTATTGCACTTTGAATTTGCTGCATTGAATAGGCAATGCAGTAGCCCCCGAGCCTTAATTTTGGCACGGGTGGTCGAATTAAGGATCGATATTTATGTGACACAAACTTTGTTACGTTTGACACAATTTATGTGTAATGATTCTATGTATCCAAGTACTTTACATCATTAATGCTCGGATCCGCATTGTACAAGACTCTGTTGACCGACCATCGGCCAGTAGCCGAGGAGTTTTTGTCCTACTTTATAAAGCATGTATGAGGGTGATACGTCTCCAACGTATCTATAATTTATGAAGTATTCATGCCATGTTTACAATAATTTTATATGATTTTGGTATGATTTGATTAGAACTAACCCGGACTGACACTGTTTTCAGCAGAGCTACCGTGGTGTTATTTTTGTGCAGAAATAAAAGTTCTCGGAATGGGCTGAAAATGTACGGAGAATATGTTTGGAAAATATAAAAAATACTGGAGCAAAAAGATATCACAGAGGAGTCCCGAGGAGGCCACAAGCCTAGGGGTGCGCCCCCCTGGCTTGTGGGTCCCTCGAGCACCCCCCTGACATGATTCCAACGCCAAGTACTCCTATAAATCGAGAAACCCCCAGAAAGAAACCTAGATCGGGAGTTCCGCCGCCGCAAGCCTCTGTAGCCATGACAAACCAATCGGGAGCCCGTTCCGGCACCCTGCCGGAGGGGGAAACCATCACCGGAGGCCATCTTCATCATCCCGGCGGTCTCCATGACGAGGAGGGAGTAGTTCACCCTCGGGGTTGAGGGTATGTACTAGTAGCTATGTGTTTGATCTCCTTCTCTCTCGTGTTCTTGAGATGACACGATCTTGATGTACCGCGAGCTTTATTAATATAGATGAATCATATGGAGTTTTCCCCTCTCTATCTTCTTGTGATGAATTGAGTTTTCCCTTTGAAGTTTTCTTATCGGATTGAGTCTTTAAAGGATTTGAGAACACTTGATGTATGTCTTGCGATGGGATATCCATGGTGACAATGGGATGTTCTATTGATCCACTTGATGTATGTTTTGGTGATCAACTTGCGGGTTCCGTGACCTTGGGAATCTATGCATAGGGGTTGGCACATGTTTTCGTCTTGACTCTCCAGTAGAAACTTTGGGGCACTCTTTGAAGTTCTTGTGTTGGATTGAAGATGATGAATCTGAAATTGTGTGATGCATATCGTATAATCAAGCCCATGGGTACTCGTGGTGACATTGGAGTATCTAGGTGACATTAGGGTTTTGGTTGATGTGTATCTTAAGGTGTTATTGTAGTACAAACTCTAGGGCTGTTCATGACACTTATAGGGATAGCTCATACGATTGATCGGAAAAGATAACTTTGAGGTGGTTTCGTACCCTACAATAATTTCTTTGTTTGTTCTCCGCTATTTGTGACTTTGGAGTGAGCTCTTTGTCGCATGTGAGGGATTTACATATGATTCAACTATGTTAGTATTGTTGAGAGAACTTGCACTAGTGAAAGTATGGACCCTAGGCCTTGTTTCCAAGCATTTATACAACGTTTTGCTCGCTGTTTACTATTTGTTACCTTGCTGTTTTTTATATTTTCAGATTACAAAAACCTATATCTACCATCCATATTACACTTGTATCACCATCTCTTCACCGAACTGGTGCACCTATACAATTTACCATTGTATTGGGTGTGTTGAGACTCTTTGTTATTTGGTTGCAGGGTTGTTTGAGAGAGACCATCTTCATCCTACGCCTTCCACGGATTGATAAACCTTAGGTCATCCACTTGAGGGAAATTTGCTACTGTCCTACAAAACTCTGCGCTTGGAGGCCCAACACGAGTCTACAAGAAGAAGGTTGCGTAGTAGACATCAAGCTCTTTTCTGGCGCCGTTGCCGGGGAGGTGAGTGCTTGAAGTTATATCTTTAGATCTTGCAATCAAACTTTTAGTTTCTTGTTTTATCACTATTTGGTTTTATAAAAGAAAACTACAAAAAAATGGAATTGAGGTTGCCTCATATGCTTCATCTTTTTAATGTCTTTCGTGAAAAGGATGGAAAGGAAAATTGTGCTCAAGTGTTAGAAGAAGAAGTTATTAAAATGTTTGGCACTAAATCTTTGAGTGATGAGCATGATTGCAATGTTGTTAGTATGAATTCTTTGAATATCCATAGTACTAATGATGATTGCACTAGTCATGATAAAAAGATTTCTTATAAGCATGTCAATTTTTGTGGAGTGCATAGAGTTTGTGAAGACATGCCTAAAAGGGAAGATAGATTTTGTAAGAGGCATAAGTATTTAGAAACTAAATGGTTGCAAGAGAGGCTATATGTTTGTGCTGAAAGACTTAATATTTCTCGCCGTCCTTGTGAACTTTGCAATGAGAGTGGTCATTTTAATTTCCAATGTGAATTATTTCATGATCGAATTGTGTCCAAAAATTGTGATAACCTCATTACCCTTGAGCATCATAATGAACTTAGTCTATTTTTTGGGTATGAAGAAATGAAACATAAAACTAAGGATGTTCCAGCTTGGGTTATCATGAAAATGATTGATTTTGATCTAAATGAAATCTATATGTATTGCGTGGTAAATTGCATTGAGAATCCTTATATTGCCAATTACTTAAAGACAAGAAAACAAATAGAAGATGAAGAGAATACTAATGAAGGGGAAGAGGTTTCCCAATATCCTCCTATTTTTTCTTATGATGAATCAGGTAACGAGGAGGAGCTTTTTATTCAACCAACCTCTTCAAAAAGAAGCTTGGAGGAATTAAATAAACCCACACAAAATGTGGTGAAGAAGAAGACAAGAAGGAAAAGTAAAGGTAAAGAGGTATCTCTCCCAAATAATGTTGCTCCCATTATTGATAGGCCTCATGAGAATGAATCAAAAATAGTTGTGGAAGATGATACACTTGAGGATGATTTTGTTATGCCTATTGCTTGTTGTGATAATTATGATTGGGAAGATAACGATACTTCTTATAATATTGAAAATATTTATGGCACCAAGTTGGAGGATGATGATAATAATTTCTATACTATTGGTGCAATTCATACTATTAATGATGAGAGTGATTATGTTTATGATATACAAAGCCACAAGCTTGGGGATGCTATGTTTGATGAAAATGACATGTTTGAGAATTTATTTGCTGCAATTAATGTTTGTCCCAAGCTTGGGGATGCTATGCTTAATGAAGCTGATATTTTTATTCCCCCTACTTTGAATGATCAAATTTTTTATAATGATTGCATGCCTCCTACTTATGATGACTATTGTGATGATACTTATGCGATGAAAAAGAGTGATGATTACTATTATGATACTTGTCATAATTATGAATATCATTTTACTGAATATTACTCTGTTAATGTGGAACCAATTTGTAGTATTCAATTCTTTTATGATACTCCCACTATTAGTCATGAGAAGAAATTTTCTTGTGTGGAGAGTAGTAAAATTTCTATGCTTGTAGATCATGAAGATAATGCTTTATGTCATAGTTATGTTGTGAAATTCCTTCATGATGCTACTGAAAATTATTATGAGGGAGGAACATATGCTTGTAGGAATTGCAATAATATCAAGTTTCCTCTCTATGTGTTCAAAGTTTTGAAGTTATGCTTGTTTTGCCTTCCTATGCTAGTTGATTCTTGCTCCCATAAATTGTTTGCTCACAAAATCCCTATGCATAGGAAGTGGGTTAGACTTAAATGTG
This sequence comes from Elymus sibiricus, assembly GCA_039707655.1. NCBI lineage: Eukaryota > Viridiplantae > Streptophyta > Magnoliopsida > Poales > Poaceae > Elymus > Elymus sibiricus. Next base: position 199,137,185 of record CM077663.1, on the reverse strand, counting down.
CTTTCCATGAGATTCATGATGCTCTTTTGCATGTTTCAACTACTATTCTTATATGAGCATCATTGAAATCATCATGCCTAGCTAAAAGGCATTAAAGAAAAGCGCTTGTTGGGAGACAACCCAATATTTATAATTTCTGTTTTTGTGTGTTAAAATGATTAAGCTACCGTATTAATCATGTTTTGTGTCTTTTATTTCAATAAAGTGCCAAGTAAAGCCTTTGGGATAGTGTGGATGATAGTTGACTTGATTCTGTGCAAAAACAGAAACTTTTGCTCTCAGTCCAGGAATTTTGTAAATTCACTGGAACGTGATTTTGATCTGAATTTTTTACAAATGATTTATATACAAATTTCCTAGATTGTCCAACTTTTTCAGAATTTTTAGAGATCGGAAAGTATGGCTATACTACAGATCTTCACAGACTGTTCTGTTTTTGGCAGATTCTGTTTTGCATGCATAGTTTGCTTGTTTTAGTGTTTTCATAGCTTATATTGAGTGATATAAATTATGGGAATGATATAATACAGTAGGTATGATGTGGTAAAAATTATGAATCTTGTCTTGACAGTACCTAAGTGAAGGATTTATCTTTACTACACTAACCCTTCTCACGAAGTTCCGTTAAGTTTTGTGTGATTGAAGTTTTCAAGTTTTGGGTGAGACACCGATATGAGGAGAATAAGGAGTGACAAGAACCTAAGATTGGGGATGCCCAAGGCACCCCCAAGGTAATATCCAAGGAATACTCAAGTGCCTAAGCTTGGGGATGCCCCGGAAGGCATCCCATCTTTCGTCTTCAACACTATCGGTATATCTTACTTGGAGCTATATTTTTATTCGTCACATAATATGTGTTTTGCTTGGAGCATCATTTTATTTTGTTATTTTATGTTAGGTGTTATTTATAATCTTGTTTTTCAATAAAAAGTTCCAAGAATTGAATTAGGATGCTTGCATTGCATGTTTGATGTGTGTTGTGTAAAAAACAGAAACTTTTGCTATAGTGTTTGAATTTTCATATTTTACTGGAACGTGGAAAGTTTCTGAAATGTTTTCACAGTGTTTTCATATAAATTCCTTAGTATTTCCTAAATTTTCATAATTTGTTGAGTTACAGAAGTACATTGTTTTCATAAATTGGTACAGACTGTTCTGTTTGGGCAAATTGATGTCATAGTTTTGATATCTACTTATCCTATAGTTTCCATAGCCTATATTGGTAGATATAAATTGTGGAAATGATAGTATACAGTACCTAATGTTTGAAAATTATTGTGCAACTTGTCTTGGCAGTACATAAAGTGTTGATTTATTATTATGTGTACTAACCTATCTCACGAGTTCTTTTCAAGTTTTGTGTGGATGAAGTTTTTGAGAATAGGAGAAACCGTAGTATGAGAGGATTGAACGATATACAAAAGCTCAAGCTTGGGGATGCCCAAGGCACCCCAAGTAAATATTTCAAGAAGTCTCAAGCATCTAAGCTTGGGGATGCTACGCATCCCACCTCTCTTCATCAACAATTATCGGTTAGCCTATGTTGAGCCCAAATTTTTATTTGTTCACATGATGCGTGCTATACTTGGAGTGTTATTTTTCTTTTGCTTGATGTTTAAATAAAATACTCAGATCTGAAAATCTTTATTGAGAGAGAGTCCTCACATAGCTATTTAATTGTTGGCTACTCATTGATCTTCACTTATATCTTTTTGGAGTAGTTTGTCATTCACTCTCGTGCTTCACTTATATCCTATGAGTAAATGGTTGAATGAATTGAATAACATAAATATGAAATTAAATATGCTTCATATACTTATCCCATGGGGAGTAATGACTTCACACATAATAAGTATAGGTGGTAAAATTTATTGAAAGTTAGCAAACACCGCATTGGTCACTTGAACAATTCATGAAAGAATATTGAAGGAAGAGAGATTCCACATATAAATATACTATCTTGGACATCTTCTATGATTGTGAGCTCATTAATTATTTTCAAACTCGAGCAAATTAGTTGAAATTGGACAAGGAAGACAACTTAATGAGTTATGTTTAGGTATATTTGTATAGAAGTTATATTGTTATGGATCCTCCAACATGTGGTGCTTGCTTCCACCTCATACTAGCCAAAACTTCCGCACCAAGTAGAAATACTACTTGTGCATCCAACACCCTTAAACCAGTTTTGCCATGAGAGTCCACCATACCTACCTATATGTGGTATTTATCTGCCGTTCCAAGTAAATTTGCATGTGCCAAACTCTAAACCTTCAAACAATATTCGGTTTTGTATGCCCGAATCGCTCATGTAGCGACTGGGGGTGGTCAGTATCTTCCATGCTAGGTGTGTTATTCTCACGATATGTGTTGATTCACTATCATTCACGAGAAAGTGGCTGGTATTCGGGATGCCCAGTTCCATGCTCAAAAAAATAAATCAAATAATTAAACAAAACTCCCCCAGGAATGTTGTTGGTATGGACGGTACCCATGGATTCGGCTCGCCGTGGAGTGTGATTGATTGGTGGAGGGGGAGTAAAAACTTTACCATTCTGTTTGGGAACCGCCTATAATGTATCCAGCATGGAAGATGGTGAAATCTCTTGGTTGTTATGTTGACAATGAAAGCATACCGCTCAAAATTATTATTCTTCTCTGTTTTAAAAGCTCGAGCTCTGGCACCTCTGCAAATCAATGCTTCCCTCTGCGAAGGGCCTATCTTTTACTTTCTAGTACTTACCTTTATGCAAGAGTCATGGTGATCTTCACCACTTCCTATATTTCGCCTTTTTCTTGGCAAGCGTCATGTGTTTGGGAATGATCTAGACATATATATCCACACAAATATATTTGATCATGAATTATTATTGTTGATATTTATCTATATGATAAATAAGTTGGGAGGCGAAACATTAAGCCCCTATCTTTCTTTGTGTTCGATGGATGCTATTTGTTCTAAAAATATGCTTTGAGTGTCAATAATCATGGAAGACTATATGATAGTTGAGTATGTGGAATTTGCTAAATCAAAGCTCTTACATAGACCCTTCCTGAAAATAAGATGAATTGCAATTGTTTGATGACTAGGAATATGGTTTGTTAGTTTTCAAGAAACTTTCTGGTCTATACTTTAACATGTGAATAGCTTGTTACTTGATCATGAGAAGTTTTATGAGATGAGCTACTGTTTATGGTTTATATTGATGCTAGAAAAAGTGACTGGAATTATCATTGATCAAACTTGTGCACTTGCTAGCATTCACACTTCATAAATTATTTCTTTTATCATTTACCTACTCGAGGACGAGCAGGAATTAAGCTTGGGGATGCTGATACGTCTCCAACATATCTATAATTTATGAAGTATTCATGCCATGTTTACAATAATTTTATATGATTTTGGTATGATTTGATTAGAACTAACCCGGACTGACGTTGTTTTCAGCAGAGCTACCGTGGTGTTGTTTTTGTGCAGAAATAAAAGTTCTCGAAATGGGCTGAAAATTTACGGAGAATATTTTTGGAAAATATAAAAAATACTGGAGCAAAAAGATACCGGAGAGGAGTCCCGAGGAGGCCACAAGCCTAGGGGGCGCCCCCCCTAGGGCACGCCCCCTGGCTTGTGGGTCCCTCGAGCACCCCCCCCCCCTGACGTGATTCCAACGCCAAGTACTCCTATAAATCGAGAAACCCCCAGAAAGAAACCTAGATCGGGAGTTCCGCCGCTGCAAGCCTATGTAGCCATGAAAAACCAATCGGGAGCCCATTCCGGCACCCTGCCAGAGGGGGAAACCATCATCGGAGGCCATATTCATCATCCTGGCGGTCTCCATGACGAGGAGGGAGTAGTTCACCCTCGGGGCTGAGGGTATGTACCAGTAGCTATGTGTTTGATCTCTCTCTCTCTCTCGTGTTCTTAAGATGACACGATCTTGATGTACCGCGAGCTTTATTAATATAGATGAATCATATGGAGTTTTCCCCTCTCTATCTTCTTGTGATGAATTGAGTTTTCCCTTTGAAGTTTTCTTATCGAATTGAGTCTTTAAAGGATTTGAGAACACTTGATGTATGTCTTGCGATGGGATATCCGTGGTGACAATGGGATGTTCTATTGATCCACTTGATGTATGTTTTGGTGATCAACTTGCGGGTTCCGTGACCTTGGGAATCTATGCATAGGGGTTGGCACATGTTTTCGTCTTGACTCTCCGGTAGAAACTTTGGGGCACTCTTTGAAGTTCTTTGTGTTGGATTGAACATGATGAATCTGAAATTGTGTGATGCATATCGTATAATCAAGCCCATGGGTACTCGTGGTGACATTGGAGTATCTAGGTGACATTAGGGTTTTGGTTGATGTGTATCTTAAGGTGTTATTTTAGTACGAACTCTAGGGCTGTTCGTGACACTTATAGGGATAGCTCATACGATTGATCGGAAAATATAACTTTGAGGTGGTTTCGTACCCTACAATAATTTCTTCGTTTGTTCTCCGCTATTTGTGACTTTGGAGTGAGCTCTTTGTCGCACGTGAGGGATTTACATATGATTCAACTATGTCAGTATTGTTGAGAGAACTTGCACTAGTGAAAGTATGGACCCTAGGCCTTGTTTCCAAGCATTTATACAACGTTTTGCTCGTTGTTTACTATTTGTTACCTTGCTGTTTTTTATATTTTCAGATTACAAAAACCTATATCTACCATCCATATTACACTTGTATCACCATCTCTTCGCCGAACTGGTGCACCTATACAATTTACCATTGTATTGGGTGTGTTGGGGACACAAGAGACTCTTTGTTATTTGGTTACAGGGTTGTTTGAGAGAGACCATCTTCATCCTACGCCTCCCATGGATTGATAAACCTTAGGTCATCCACTTGGGGGAAATTTCCTACTGTCCTACAAAACTCTGCGCTTGGAGGCCCAACACAAGTCTACAAGAAGAAGGTTGCGTAGTAGACATCAGAGGGCAAAGATTTACGGCAAACAAGGCAATCCGGCCATATGGCTTTATAAACAAAGGTATGCGGAGAGATATGTTATATTACTATTTAACGTAAGAAACATCTTCTGGGAAAAATAGTTCCTTTATAAGTTCCTTTTCCCATGCTATCATGTTGACCATGATCGTGAAACCTCAACTCCGATCAATGTGGGAGGAAAATATTGAGGATTTAGTTCGGGGAAAGTTTCCGAACTGTGTGGTCCTTAGTGAACCTAAATTTTCACTTCTGTCATTGCCGACCAATTATATTCTTAAGATGGCTAGCTTTCGGCTTCACCCAGTCTGAGGTACTAACACGGATGACCCGGAAGTAACAATCGTAGAGGTGCTCCCTTTACCCCCTAGCCGAACAATCGGGAACGTAGGGGATAAGCACAGGAGCCAGGCAACCTAGCTTGGCCAAAATCTTAAGTCAAATTGATGCATATTTATGGCTTTGTAACGATGATTACGGAAGGCAGCACTCGTATATTGAATACAAATGCTTTTATGCTATATGCTATTTTGACTCCTTTGTGACCGTTTATCATTTGAGAGTGGCCCATCGTCGGCTTGTACCCCTTTGTAGATGCTACGCAGGGTGTTTCCGCAGTAACAAGACAACCCTTAGCCGACGTCTCGGTGCCCGGAGGCGGTTGTGTTAGCAGAAACGAGGCAATCAGATATCTAGGCTTTATAACTTTCACTTGATCATGGGAGCTTAAAGTTTGGGAAGCCAGTTACTAGCCCCCGGTTAGTGTTCGGCGTCAGCCGAGGTCAAGCCGTTAACACTCCGACCAATTTTATGAAAGGCCCGTTGTTTAATACGGTCATCGGATCGCCGACCAGTTTATGCTCATTGTGACAGTCAGTTTTCGGCTTTCTCCACTGAGGTACTTGACCAGTTAAACCAGAAGTACAATCGCAGTGGTTCTCCCTTTACACTCCTAGCTGAACAAAGCGGAACGTAGGAGGCGAGCACAGGAGCCGGGCAACCCAACTATTGACCGAAGACACAATTCGAAACTGGTGCATATAAAGCAATATCCGAGAACGTTTTGCCGAGGACTCCTCGGAGTGCCTTGGCTTTTGGTGGGTTCGGCTCTAGTCCTAGCCCCCCGTTGATATTGTCGATGCTTTAAAAGTGTACTGCGAGAGTTATGCTGAGAAAAAACAAAAATTTATGCAAAAAACTTTATGTTTAGATAAAAGAAAATTGTGCCAATCCGAAACTGGTCTTAAAATTAATATGTGCTTCGGTCGTGCTTTAACATGATACATCCAATCTACGGCTTCAACCTCCATATCCCGAAGGCGGAGTGTTTCTCCAAGACCTGTTTAGCGAACTAAACTCGAGCGGCTTTAGAAAGAAACCAGACTATCCGGCTATTGACCACACACTAGTGTCGGAAAAAGGAATAGTAGAAAAAGACTTTGCAACGACCAAGAAGAAAACACATTTATTATAAAACAGCTCATACAAATTAAAGAACCCCCGGTTAAATCGGGTAAAGAATTTTTTAACAAACAAAGTTTTTAACAAACAATTTTTTGTTGTTTTACAAAAAATATAATGTTTGGTTGAACCGAACAAAAAATAAAATTTCAAAGAGAGCTGAGCACGAAAACAACTTAGCTTGTTAATGTGCTCGGTGTAATCCGGGGTTGTGGCGGGATGGAGACGTAGTCCTCGGACTGGCCGAGGTCCCAGCCCCCAAGCCTGAGGTAATCGAGCGAAGAGCTCCGGTTGAGACGTGGCGATGCAACACGGTTGCTGCGACGAGGCAAAGCCCCCGGTCCAGCCGAGGAGACAGAGTAGTTCGGCAGCGTGACGGCGAAGCCCCCAGTTATCATGGGAAAATGAAGTGTTTTTAACAAACAAACTTTTTTATTTAACATAAATATAATGCTTGGTCGAACCGAACAAAAATTGAAAATTAAAAAAAGTTGAGCATGAAAGCGACTTAGCTGATTAATGTGCTGGGTGTTGATGACGTGGTCCGAGCTCGCGGCGGGTCGTGGTCCCAGCCCCCAAGCCGGCCCCGAGGTGCCCGGGCGGAAAGCTCAACTTGATGAAGTGGCGATGCAACACAGTCGATGTGATGACGCGAAGCCCCAGGTCCAGCCGAGGAGACGAAAGTGGTCGGCTGGTGACGCCGAAGTCCCCAAAGCAACTTGATGAAGAGATGGAGAAGCCCCCGGTCTAGCCGGGGTGTTGGAGCAGATCGGCAGAGAGATGCTAGAGCCTCCATGTCAGCCGACGTGTTAAAGCAGGTCGGCGTGGTGGTTATTGGCTTGAAGAAAAGGCGGCACGTGGGTGCTAACGCAGGTCAAAATTTGTGACACGGTCGATGCCAGCTTAATGAAGTGACCGCGCGGCGATTCCGGTGTGCCAGCCCCGTGCAATCCGTGGGGCGACGATGCCGAACTTTTGGTCGGGTTGCCGAACTCTTGGTTGGCTTGCCGAGGTGATGAATCTGAAGAGGTTGACCTCGGCTCGACGAAGCGACGGTCTAGCGTAGGTCGGCTGCCGTGGAGCAATGTTGTCGGGCCGGTTTGACATTGGCACGACGGTGAAAATTGCCTCAAAAAAGATTTAAAATTTGTGGACACGTGTTTGACAACAACACAATACCCTAAAAAAATTCCTTTAAGAAGGATGTCCAATATCCCGTTCATGAAGAAAGATGAATTCGGGTCGTATTCGTTTTTGCGCAGGAAACAGATTCAAAAATTGACGCACTTATCGGGCCGTTACCGGAGTTTGAACGGTCGGATCGAGCTGAAATTTTGAGGGGTTGTTGATGTAGGAATTCCACAGCGGATCAATGGTTGGATCTTCCAAAGGATGAATGAGCTGGGCGCTGGACTCCTCGCCCTAAAGTCGTCTAGATTCACGTCCAGATTTGACAGGGCTCCGGTATATTGTAGATCGCCGGAGATTCCTTCACCGGAATGCGACGAAATTTTGCAGGGTTATTCTAGACTCAATTCCACACAATTCCACTGAAGCAATCGTCAAAGCGACACTCGAGGAGGCGGGGACAACGAACACGAATTCGCTGTCCAGAAAAACTGCATGATCGCGCGAGGGCAATGTTGACGTTGAGCCCCCGAGCACCATGGAGGATTCTTCCATGATCTTGGTTGAGATTGGAGTTGATGTTGATGAAGACACCCGTCCGATCTAGATGATCCGACGTGGCGCGCAGTCCTCGGCCTAGCCGAGGTGACCAGTCAAGCCGGCGATGAAGATGCCGACGTTGACCATGTAGCTCGGTTCCGACGCGTAGATTGCGATGGAGCCGATCTGAATTCCCATCGCACCGCGGCGACTACCCAGTAGGCTCTCAATGAAAGCACCAATGTCGGTTCAATATCCGGCATATCTCGTAGTAGGGGTCCTAAGCTAGGCGTCTTGGAGCGATGGTAACATGGACACAGGATTTTACCCAGGTTTGGGCTCTCTCAAGGAGATAATACCCTACGTCCTTCTTTTGATTGTATTCATATGGGGGATAGTACATAGTACAGGTATCTACCACGAGATTGTTGTAATGAATCTCAGATTGTCTATCGACTAGCCTTGCCTCGGTTTATATAATGTACCGTAGGCCTAGGGTTTAGAGGAGTCCTTGTCTTGTGCGCCAAGTCTTGTGGAATCTCCCTTGTATGCATCATGGGCTCTCCGAACTGGCCCATTAGTGAATCGCCCTGGGGGTCCTCGGCCCGACCCACTGGTCGGGAGACGACGTGGTGAGTACCCCTAGTCCAGGACACCGTCACCTGTTCACGAGTTCGACTCCTGCACGTGACCAAACTCACCCGCGCGCCCGCCGACGCCGTTGCGTTCTGCCGTCGTGGCTTCCTCTTCCACCTGCTCCCGCCTGGCCACCCGACAGCTCCGCCTCATGAGCGCGTAGCTCCGCACGGGCATCCTGCGACCGCCTCACCTCCTCCTGCGCAGCTCTGCCACGCCACGCCGCCGGCTCACCCGCTGCAGCCGGCTACTGCTACGCCTCCGCATGATTCCGTCCGGCTAGAGAAAGAAAAGGGGGGTCGGCTGCTGATACGTCTCCAATGTATCTATAATTTTTGCTTGTTCCATGCTGTTATATTATCATTCTTGGATGTTTTACAATCATTTTATTACAATTTTATATCATTTTTTGGGACTAACATATTGACATAGTGCCAAAGTGCCAGTTGCTGTTTTTGCTTGTTTTTTACTTCGCAGAAAATCAGTACCAAACGGAGACAAAACGCTGCGGGGATTTTTGTGGATTTTTTACGGACCAGAAGAAAGAAGATGGGCCAAAGAACACCAGAAGAGGGGGCCCGGGGTGGCCAGCACCCACTAGGGTGCGCCGGAGGCCCCCTGGTGCGGCCTGGTGGGGGCTGGGCACCTCGGGCACCCCCTCCACCGCCTCTGACGCCTATAAATTCCCAAATATTCGAAAACCCCCAAAAATAACCCCAAACTCTCCGCTCCGCCACCGCAACTCTCTGTATCGATGAAAAATCAATCTAGAGACGTTCCAGTACCCTGCCGGAGAGGGGAATCCATCTCCGGTGGCCATCTTCATCATCCCAGCGGAGGCCATGACGAGGAGGGAGTAGTCCACCCTCGGGGCTGAGGGTATGTACCAGTAGCTATGTGTTCAATCTCTCTCTCTCGTGTTCTTGAGATGTCATGATCTTGATGTATCACGGGCTTTGTTAATATAGTCGGATCATATGATGTGTTTCCCTCTATCTAGTTGTGATGAATTGAATCTTTCCCTTTGAGATATCGTTATGTTGGATTGAATATTGGATTTGAGAACACTTGATATATGTCTTGCATGTGGATACCCGTGGTGACAATGGGGTGTTCTATTGATTCACTTGATATATGTTTTGGTACTCAACTTGCGGATTCCCGCGGTGACATTGGGGTAATCTATGCATAGGGGTTGATACATGTTCTTGTCCTACTTTCTCCGATAGAAATCTTGGGATACTCTTTGAGATTCTTTGTGTTGGATTGAGTATTATGAATCTTAAATTGTTTGATGCGTATCGTATAATTAACTCATGGATACTTGTGGTAACATTGGAGTATCTAGGTGACATTAGAGTTGGTTGATGCATATCATATGGTGTTATTCTAGTACGAAATCTTAGATAGATCGATCGGAAAGGATAACTTGGTTATATTAGTACGGACTCTTGGATAGATCGATCGGAAAGGACAACTTGGTTATGTTAGTACGAACTCTTGGATAGATCGATCGGAAAGGATAACTTTAAGGTGGTTTTGTACCCTACAAACAATTTCTTCTTATGCTCTCCGCTAGATAAGAACTTTGGAGTGATTCTTCGTTGCACGTTGAGGGATGGTTATGTGATCCAATTATATTAGCATTGTTGAGAGATTGCACTAACGAAAGTACGGACCCTAGGTCTTGTTTTCAAGCATTGCAATACCGTTTGTGCTCACTTTTGTCACTTGCTACCTTGCTGTTTTTATATTTTCATATTACAAAAACCTATATCTACCATCCATATTGCACTTGTATCACCATCTCTTCGCCGAACTAGTGCACCTATACAATTTGCCATTGTATTGGGTGTGTTGGGGACACAAGAGATTTCTTGTATTTGATTGCAGGGTTGTTTGAGAGAGACCATCTTCATCCTACACCTCCCACGGATTGATAAACCTTAGGTCATCCACTTGAGGGAAAATTGCTATTGTCCTACAAAACTCTGTGCTTGGAGGCCCAACAAAGTCTACAAGAATAAAGTTGCGTAGTAGACATCAGCTGCCCGAAAAGAAACAGAGCATTCGGCTTTAAAAAACTTCCACATTAAGGTGAAAAACGTTGCCATGTCAGGAGGACTCAGTCGACCTCGACGTTGCCCCGGTATGATTCGATGAGCTGGCTTTTGGGTCAGGAGGACTCGGTCGATCTCGACGTTGCCGCGTGCAATTTGGATTCGATGCAGCCGCCACATCTTCTGCTTCACCAACATCGTCCCGTGGAGATTGTACCAGCGTCAGCGGCACGCCGGCTTGCTCGACGACTATATAAGCAGTCTGTCGGCCGACGTTTTGGCAACCTCAAAATGTGGGTCAATCTACAAATACCAGGGTGAGTCTTATCAAGTGGACATCCAGATGGAAGTTGCACATGGATCATCTCTCGTCCAAATAAATCAGGTGATTTCCATTTGTCATGTTCTATTAATACATAGTATTACTTTCTCTGAGAACAATTACGCTATTTGCAATATTTTTAAATTGCAGGACAATGGTTCACTACAAAGGTGACATAATAATGTGGATATGGAGCTTGCATCAACATTATCATGCACCAGCATCCATCTATGTCGCACAATTCGACGGACATGCGTGCACGCCGCCGCCCCCATTGGTCCAGGCTACATCAACACGCCAGGATCGTATACACCCATACAAGCCGCCCAATGGACGCGCTCAAGGCACCGCCCCCGCGGTCCGGTCAACATCAACACGCTGGTGTCGCGCCTGCTCGCTCGAGCCGCCCAACGGATGTGCCTGAGCCACCACCCCCGCGGTCCGGTTTACATCAACACGCCGGTGCCGCGCTTGCTCGCTCAAGCCGACCAACGGATACACGTGAGCTGCCGCCCCCCGCGATCCGGTTTACTCCAAAAAATACTCGAGCAAGAAAGAAACATATATCTATTATCAGCCTCCACTCGCACTGGGTTACCCAATGGATAGATGCACTGGCTTGCCATCCCCCGGTCTGGTCTGCTTCAGCACATCGAAGAAATAAGAAAGTCACACATGGAAGAAACGTCCCTGGAGAAGCTACAATTTGAGCCGGCCACTATTGAGCCGGCAATTCAAAATCAGCAACAAAGAAAAAAAATGGCCCTAGAAACCAGGAGAGCTGGATCAAGAGAGAATAACAAGGAATGGGTCAAGAGGCTTATGAACCCAATTTGGACAAAAAAGGGCTTTATTTGAATGACATACACTGAAGACATACAATGAGCATAGCAAAGATCCTCAACTCGCCATATCTAGTTTCAATAAATTCCATCGTTCAGCCATCAACCTTATATCGGCTCATGACACAGCCAAGTATGAAGACTCTTAAGCCGCCTCTTCGAGTCGACTTAAGACTTAAGGGCTACACAGACATGGCTCGGTAGATTTGATCGGTTTCAACAAAATACAATAATCCCGGGTCATTGCAAGGAAGACAACCCTGTCCCGGGGGCTGTTGCCTTATTGGTGAAAAAATAAAAGTCGCCCAAGAGGACTAGCTGCCACGATGCGCAGTTCAAACATGGGTGCCCTGCCTTATTGGCGAAAAATTAAAAAGTCGCCCAACAGGACCAGCTGCCATGATGTGCAGTTCAAACATGGGTGCCCTGCCTTATGGGCGAAAAATTAAAGGTTGCCAAAGAGGACCAGCTGCCATGATGCGCTGTTCAAACATAGGTATCCTGCTTTATTGGATCATCATATTATCATATTATGATCAATAGAATAAAGCCGGCTTATCTGGACCCCAGATGTTTTGCAGTAATAGCATTATCTCCTGTATATCCTATGCTGAGCTTTTCCATGATCATAGGTCACTTGGGGGCTTCCGACTTAACGAGTTAGCTATTAACAACCCTCTTGACTCGGCTACAAGCCAATACATATATGGTTAAACCTACCTGTTTGCTCGATGCGACTCCGACCAGGTGACCCATGTACTCTTGACAAGTCAATCCATCTGGACCCTGAACTTATCGAGGTTAAAACATCGGTTTGAGTCACGTGAGAGACAGCTTACAAAGAGCTAGGATAAACCATGGGTTATCACACCTGCTTCATTGAAGCAAGACTTGAGCCTCGAAAGCCGGTCTTTATGTCATGCCTTGAAAACTGGCATTTTTATACTTTGTTATCATACATACATCATCCTGCATTGCATCATTACATAATGCATCATACATACATATCTATATTTATTTATGTGGTGGAAAGCCGGTCTTCAAACCGGGTTACATCGTAAACTTCTGCAGGAACAAATTAATCTTTGATAGCCAAAATGGCCGGATCTTCATCATGGTTTATCATAACCAGTACTAAATGATTGGGTTTTTTTAAACCAGCTCGGAAGAAATGACTATTCTCGAAGAGCCGCCCTATCACATATAATACCGGGTCATCTAATTGACCAGCTCTTGGAATTTTTTCAACTTTTGCTCTGTAGTAAACTACAACACTTATGTATTTCTCAAACATATATTTGCCGAGTTGCACCGCAACCACGGGCAGGGATTTCATTTCAAGCACATATTCGTACAAAATTACTAGGTTGTATTACAACCGCGGTCAAGGATTCATTCAAAAAAGATCAATATCAGTTCAAGAGAATTTCTGAAGTTCATTATGATGGGTTATATTCTCACACAGTCCCAAGTCGCTGCAGGCAAATGACCCGGCACTTGGCGGCTACATCATATGATGTTTTTCTTTTCAAAGGATAAGTGCATATAAGTCACGAGTCGCTGCAGGCAAACGACCCGACACTTGGGGGCTACACTACTCACATCAAATTTTCTAAAGTCTCAAGTCGCTGCAGGCATGCGACCCGGCACTTGGGGGCTACAGTATTGAGTTGTTTAAACATATTATAAGGTCCAAATTGAAGACCTGGCCCATCACATACTGATGAGCCAGCCCTTGGGGGCTACATATGTGAAATGCAAGACACTCAGTCTATATCTGGCGACTCAGATGACAACTGGGATTTCTCCAAAGTTATTCACAACCAAGTTCAAAGTCCCAGGTTGTTGCAAGCAAGACAACCCGGCCCTTGGGGGCTACAATGGCTGAAGTTTTAAGTATAAGACAATTACAAGTCCCAGGCTGCTGCAGGCAAGATAACCCGGCACTTGGGGGCTACACAGTCAAGATATTGTTCTATGCAAAGCACCAAATCATCATAAACTGATAATCTCGGAGCTTGGGGGCTACAGGTAATATGGATATATCAAATAAAAATAAATAGAAGAACACCTTCAAGCCGTCAATTTTGAGAAAGGATCTCATTTTCTTGGTGGAGCCGAAGAATTGAAAGATGGTGAAAGGACGTGGATGTCGCCTAGAGGGGGGGTGAATAGGCGCTTTAAAATAATTACGGTTTAGGCTTGAACAAATGCGGAATAAAACTAACGTTTAATAAGTCAAGCACAAAACCTAAAACAACTAGGCTCACCTATGTGCACCAACAACTTATGCTAAGCAAGATAAACAACTAAGTGATAGCAAGATATAGCAAGAAACAATATGGCTATCACAAAGTAAAGTGCATAAGTAAAGGGCTCGGGTAAGAGATAACTGAGGCACGCGGAGACGACGATGTATCCCGAAGTTCACACCCTTGCGGATGCTAATCTCCGTTCGGAGCAGTGTGGAGGCACAATGCTCCCCAAGATGCCACTAAGGCCACCGTAATCTCCTCACGCCCTCGCACAATGCAAGATGCCGTGATTCCACTAAGGGACCCTTGAGGGCGGTCACCGAACCCGTACAAACTAGGTTGGGGCAATCTCCACAACTTAATTGGAGGCTCCCAACGACACCACGAAGCTTCACCACAACGGACTATGGCTTCGAGGTGACCTCAAATGCTCGGGGCAATCTCCACAACCTAATTGGAGACCCCGACGCTTGCCCGGAGCTTTGCACCACAATGATTGAGCTCCGAGGCAACACAAGCCATCTAGGACGCCAAGGCACCCAAGAGGAACAAGCTCTAGGGTGCTCAAACACCCAAGAGTAATAAGCTTCTCAAACTTCACTTCCACGTATCACCGTGGAGAACTCAAACCTATGCACCAAATGCAATGGCAAGGGCACACGAAGTGCCCAAGTCCTTCTCTCCCAAATCCCACCAAAGCAACTAATGCTAGGGAGGAAAATGAGAGTAAGAACAAAGAAGAACACGAAGAACTCCAAGATCTAGATCCAAGGGGTTCCCCTCACATAGAGGAGAAAGTGATTGGTGGAAATGTGGATCTAGATCTCCTCTCCCTTTTCCCTCAAGAACTAGCAAGAATCATTGGAGGGATTGAGAGTTAGCAAGCTCGAAGATGGTCAACAATGGGGGAAGAACACGAACTAAAGAGATAAGGTTCACTGGGGAAGAAGACCCCCTTTTATAGGTGGGGAAAAATCCAACCGTTATGCTCACATCCCGCACAGAGCGGTACTACCGCTCATGGGAGCGGTACTACCGCTGGGGCGGTGGAAGCCCTTTGAAAAACAACAGCGAGGAGGCAAAAGGCCAGTAGAACCGCCGGAGCGGTACTACCGCTCGTCCTCACGGTACTACCGCTAGGGATAGCGGTACTACCGCAAAGGGTAGCGGTACTACTGCTTGCGAGCGGTACTAAAAAAATACATCCGTGCCTACCACCGCTGGACAAAACACGAGATTTTGGTCCGGAGCGGTACTACCGCTCTGGAGCCGCGGTAGTACCGCTCTGGAGCGGTAGTAAAAAATTACATCCGCTCCAAGCCGCGGTAGTACCGCTGCAGCCTTTTAAGAACATCAAAACAGCCACAACTTCTGCATACGGACTCCGAATTCAACGAAACCAAGTTTGTTGGAAAGCTAACAACATGGGCTAACACAATATTGATAGAAATATCAATAATAAGCAAATGAGAAAAGGCCCATAAGAAAATGGTGAGAACCCTTCCTCGGATAAGACCGGTAAAACCTCCAACACCGAAAACGCAATAGAAGAAGCATATGAAATCCGTTTTCGATGTACTAGAGCTTGTAACGAAGATAACCACAAGCTCTAAAACCTCAAAATGAGAAAATACAAATAAGAATCAATAAAGATGATGCAAGGATGCAATGGTTTGATCTCTCGACGAATGATACGATCAAGCTACTCACTTGAGAGCCCCCCTTGATAGTATGGCTATCGATCCTGTAACCCGGTCTCCAAACTATCACCATGAGACCGGTAAAATAGAAAACCTATCAAGGGCAAACCTTTGCCTTGCACGAAGTCCACTTGAGCTAGATGATGACGATCTTGACTCCCTCAAGTTGGACCACCTTTCGTGATTGCGTTGGCTCGAAGAAGGCTAGTTGATTGCTCCCCCATACTCCACTATGGGTGAGTCACTCTTCGGCACACCTTCACAAGTCCATTGTCACCACAATGGACGGCAAGCTACAAGCATGATTTCTTCGTGATGCTTCATTTGAACTTGCACACCGCAACCTTGATGACGATCACCACTTGATGTCATCTTCCATGGGTTGTATGGGATCTTCCTCTTGATGCAATCCCATGGAAATATACCTAACCCTACAAAGAACACTCATGTAGACCATGGGTTAGTACACAAAGCGTAATGGACAATGCTTACCATACCATGGGATCACTTGATCCTTCTCGGTGTCTCTTCTACGCTTTGTGTGAAATCTTCTCTCTTCATAAAGACGATGTCTTGAAGATACACATGAATGTTCACACAATCTTCTTCTTCAAGACATGCTAGCAATTAGCTCACACAGTCTTCTTCTTCAAGACATGCTTGCAGTAAGCTCAACTCTTACATGATCAATCTTTGGATAACACCTTGAATACCACCTTGGTCACCATATAAACTTCTTGAAACCAACAGATGGACTTCAAGAAGTACCTACGGACAAATCCTTCGAATATAACTCAAGGCAACCATTAGTCCATAGGGGTGTCATCAATTACCAAAACCACACATGGAGAAATGTTCTCTTACAGATGGCTCAACATCACACGGATTTATTTATTCCCAATAATTTCATCAATTCAACTGGAGTCCAGTTGTTTGACCTGACAGCGCCAATGATCACGACCCGGCATCATCAATGGTCATGACCCGGCAGAGTCTATATATGCAACCTAGCTTCACAAGTTGGCAATTTCTACATCCATAAATCAACAATATTTTCATCCTAATTCATCATCCACTACGTCCAATGACCCATATTTTTTCTACGAAGAAACCACATCAACAAGTGGATTGTGAAGCCGGCCCAATGCTATGAAAAAGAGAGGCCCGAATTTTTGAGGAACTACTTCATTGAAATGAGTCGGCCAGTGGAGCAAGCCGGTCTCTTAAACATATTTATTATTCTTATTTCAGGAGATTACCATGAATAAATTCAAGCTAACCTGGGGGCTAATGTCGGGGATATTCCCCACGGTTTGACCCGACCAGGAGTATGACCCGGCCTCTCATTTGGCGGCTCGTAAGGTCACTTTGTTTACCGGGTCAACCTGGACGACAAGGCCTAAGGCCCAGTGTGCAACCCGGCAAAAGGCGGCTCACGAAGAGGCCTGGAGGGCCGGCTCACAGAGAAGGCCCAAGAAGAGGAGGAAGAATTCCCTCACAAGAGAAGCAAGACCCGTATTAGGATTCAAGAGAGACTAGTCTGGGTCCTAGTCCTAATAGGACTCTACATGTAAACCTACCCCTTCAACTTATATAAGGAGGGGCAAGGCACCCCAAGAGGAGAGGTCAAGTGATTAGAGATAGACAGATTAGAAATCCTCGAGACTAGAGGTAGCGAAATAGCACCCTTGTAATCGAGATCATCTTCATCATCAATACACACAAAGCAGGACGTAGGCTTTTACCTCCATCGGAGGGGCCGAACCTGGGTAAAACTCGCGTCACTCGATTCCGATCAACCCCGTTCAAGCCGCCACCTAGTTGAGATGGCCTCACACCTAAGTTCTCTCACGAGGACATCTGCCGTGAAAAAACCACGACAACAAGCCGCCTCGTGGGCCTTAAGCTTCAGGGCTTCCGCGGCCCACACAACGACCCTGTTTATGAGCCGCCATCGAACAGTCGGGTCATACTTTGGGCGGGTCATTCCGTGGGGTATATCCCCAATAGGCACCATGTAATAAAAATGCCTAGGGGAAGCGGTTCATGAAAACCGGTTAAAAAACAGGGAATGAGAGGTGGGGGTTCGCTAGGAAAATCAGGGGAGGGGGTGTTCGTTCGATGGGAGGATGCGAACGAAAATGAACGACCACCTACGGACTGAGTCTTTAAGAGTAGAGATATGAATACATCATTTAATACTCCCTTCATCCTGGATTGCTTTTGTTTTTTCAGGTGAAAAGGAAGTTTATTGATTAATCAACGGGTAAATCGTTCTTACATAGATTAGGCACATCCCTGGCCCGAACCGAGCCACACAACAATGCGCTTTTTCCAATCTACCAAAACAAGCTAGGTAATGGCTCATGCCATTTTGCTCACGGCCAACATGAACAATCTTAAAATCTCTTCCTTCCCTCATTAGTCTCTTGATTTCTAGCATGGCATAACATGACCGGTCTTTCTCAGGCCTAGCGAGCATATTGTAACCGACGAGGCAATCCATCTCTATCTCAATGGTCCCGACTTACTTCTATTATTTTAGAGCATCTACAACTGGACCTCTTATACCCGTCTCAAACGTTCGGACAGGCCGCCCGGTCACTAACCGGCCATGAAAATGCGACCCAGCCGGGCGCTTCATACAGGCCTTAAACGCCCGGGCTGACCGGCATCCCTAATATCCAGCCCAAATATGGGGCGGATATGGGGGCGCCCGGACGAGATCGGGCACGCCCGCCACATCCGCCTGACGATGGGGCCCCATGCGGACTCGTCCGAAAACCCGACGGTCCGACAGGCGCGTTGACCGTCGTCGCGGTGTGAACGCCGCGTGGCGTCGCTCCGACTCGCCGCCAGAGGCCGTAGCAGGCTATTTAAGCTGGTCGGCATCCCCCAGCCCTAGCACATCCACCTCCTCCCTCCCTCTGCCGCCACCCGAGCCCATCCGCCTCCTCTCCCCCGCTCTTCCACGCTCTCCGACGTCAGTATGTTCCGCCGTAGGATCACCACCTACGTTATGCTCATGTCGGAGCGGCGAATGTAGATCGAGGCGGAGATCCAGGCTCGATGCGCCGCCTGCATCGCTGCGGGTCTGCCTCCGGACTCGCTGGGGGAGGAGGAGGAGGAGCTGCCGGAGGCGATGGAGGAGGACGAGGCGGAGATCCATGCTCCGGGCTTGAACATGGCGGAGGCGGAGGCGGAGTTCGTTGTTGCCCAAGCCAAGGAGATGACGGAGCAGCAGGCTATCCTGGATTCCATCCGGGATGAGTCCGAGGTGGAGGCCAACCGTTGGCTCATCCGGCAGAGGCAGGCGGAGGCCGACACCCTCTTCCACAAGCTCGACGCGGAGATAGTGGCGGAGGAAGCCGCAACGGAAGCGCCGGAGGGGGCGGAGCTGCAGCCGCCGCTCATTTATCCACCGGAGGGCACGGAGATCGTCGAAATCTCTGACGAAGAGTAGTTAGTTTGTATGTAATACGTAGGTTTTTAAGTTTACATGCTTTTGTATGGATTTAAGAATCTAGTATGAGATGTCCGGTTGATGCAGTGTTTATTTGAGACGTGCCCGGTCACTCCCCGACGGACGCGTCCGCGGGTGTTTAAGGGTTCATTTTTGCTATACATGGTTGTAGATGCTCTTATAGATACGGATGTATCTAGACATGTTTTAGTGTTATATACATATATATCTAGAAAAAATTAAGACAAGCAATTTGGAACGGAGGTAACAAGATACAATTTCATATCATATACTTAATACTCTTTTTTCTCATTTATAATTTTGTGCCATCAAGAATGCCTAGTTGACATACATGATATTTTCATTATGATCAGACTCAAAACATCCCAAAACATGCGACCACACTTTGTAGAATGTAGGTTGTTTAAACAAAAAGGATAAAATTCTGCTGTGGGTAACAAAAAAAACGAGAAAACTTTTGATCTGTTTATCTTTAATCATGGTAGTATAACAAACATCAGAAAATATAAATATTCAAATTCATAGACCATCTAGCGACGATCACAATCACTGAAATAAGCCAAATGCGTGTTGTCGTCATCGTCTACCTCTCATCAAAGATAGACAAAACTTGTTGTGTAGACAATTAGAAAATGGGCGCTAAGGCATGTAGGATCAGCGCATGCTGTGGGTAATCTTGAATGGTCCTGGTTGGCAGCTCGATCCGGCGAGCCCGCACGCTATCCGCTCCTACGTGTAACCGCCGTCATCCTAATCCGCTTCCAGCCACGGCGCCGCCGTCCTATCTGGTCCGCCGACTCCGGAAAACCATTCCGTTCCGTGGGCGCGTATTGCATCGCCGCTGGCAACTTGCATTATTTTGTGTTGACACGGATGGTGATTGACGGGTTCGTCGGTACAATTAGCCTTTCCAGCTCACGTCTAGTGCATCGTCCCAACAAGTTTGCTTCGAACATATCGTCAAACAAAACGTGATAAAAGAGTTGACATGTGAGCGAGTTTATGGTCATGTCCACTGCATCTCAAAAATAAATTCCTTTTAGAAAACATATATTCTGAGTATTAAATTTGGAATTCATGTCATGGAAAGAAGGTGGCGCCCAAACACAAACAGAAGTTCAACTCCTGAAATGAAATGAAAAAACAGAGAAGCAGATCCAGGTCCAGCCCCCCCTCCGCCAGTCCGCCCGCCTATATACCCGGCCCGCGTCCCGCGCTTCTCCTCCAACACGCACGCACAGCACAGCCTCCCCATTCTTTCCTTCGTATTAATTCCCGACGGGCCCGTGCGCGTGCGCGGACGTACGGCAGCGAGCCTCTCCCGGACCCCCGCCTCCTTCCTCTCTTCCGGCGGAACGGCGTCGCCTCTCCTCCCCTCTCCGAGGCACGAAACCGGACGGATGGATTTGGGGGCAGAGCAACACGGGTAAGCAAATCAAATCAAGCAGCTTTTCAGTTCGAGGGAGAGGCGGTCTTTCTCGGTTTCCCCCCGCTGATTCGATGGTCTCCGGGTGAAGCTGCGAGCATTACACGAGGAGGTGCAGGATACGGGCGCCCTGCTGCGGCGAGGTCTTCGGCTGCCGGCATTGCCACAACCAAGCTAAGGTCTGGATAGAATACCCTTTACTTTCTCGCCAACGCCAGCGCCATATGCCGTGCGATTCTGCGGTCGGCCGGGCTGTGCTCTGAATTCGGAGCAGCTCTGTAACATTTGGGCCTGTTTGTGTTGGTTGCTGCAGAATTCGCTGGAGGTGGACCTCCTGGACCGGCACGACATCCCCCGCCACGAAATCAGCAAGGTGCGTGTGCTCCCTAGCCCCCTCTGCTACTCATTTCAACCCCATTCATTCCGTGTTTTGCTGTACGTGTTCGACCTTCTTCTTCTTCTTCCTCCTCCACTCGGGTACCGGCGGTAGAATTGCAATCCCAGTTGCCCACTCACTTTCAATCCGATGGCTATGGCTATGCACGCATGGACAGTTCCAAGGCACCAACTGCCATGCAGTGGCCAAGGGAGCCCGGGAGCCCATCCCAAGATCTTTTTTCCTTCGCCCCGTTTCGTCAGATAACTGATAAGGTTTATCTTGAATGACGACCCGCCGGGTCTTGATATTTCTGGTTTTATATTCCGATTCTCGCCATCAAGATCGGCGCAAGTGGCCGGCCGGCGTGCGTGGTCATCGACTCCACATGATTGTTAGGTAGGTCCATGCGGCGGATGCGTCGATGTGTCGGCGTCACCACAACGAAGGCGGCTTGGAGAAAGGGGAAAGGGGAAAGGCAGTGGAAGAAATGGAAAGGACAAAGGATACTTCGCTGTCGATCAAGATTAATTTTCGATTCAACGGCACTTCACTGATTGAGCTGGCGCATAATTGAAGGGCATGATTGCATCCATGTAGCTAGCTAGCTCCACCATGTGTCCATGTCCACCGGCTCTCTGGTCACATAATTATATTGGGCAATTATAGTGGACTTCTTATCGTCTCTTTTATTTTTCTCCAAGGAAAACATTAGTCAGGAAGTAGGAATCATATGAGCTCACCTACCTAATGTAGGATTGTCTACTTAATGAAGCTATTCTACTTTGTGATGTGTCACAGGTTATCTGCTCTCTCTGCAACAAAGAACAGGATGTACGTGCCTACCGATAAGCATTCCACAGTAATTTTCACCTTTTGGCTGTGCTAGTGGCATGACATGAAAACTACTCGTTTTGGATCAACAGGTGCAACAGAACTGCTCCGGTTGCGGGGCATGCATGGGAAAATACTTCTGTGAAAAATGCAACTTCTTTGACGATGATGTAAGCGTGTTCACATTCCTGAGCCAAGGGAATAATTACAGTATTAAGCATTTTCATTTTCGATGCCTGACAGTCATGTTGCTTTGTTACAGATCTCAAAGAACCAGTATCACTGCGATGGATGCGGCATCTGCAGGCAAGTGCCAAATTTAATTTACGGCCATCCTTCTTTTCATCGACACGTTTACTGTTTTTCTCTTTCGGAGTGATCGAATGTTGGATACATTGTTCTCCCTTTTCAGAACTGGTGGCATGGACAGCTTCTTCCACTGTGAAAAATGCGGTGCGTTGGGTGTCAAAGTTATGCTGGAAGCTTTTGATGACAATGTCTCTCCATTAAAGATTGTTCTAACAGCAATTATGTCCTGACAGGGTGTTGCTACAGCAATGTTTTGAAGGACTCTCATCATTGTGTCGAAAGAGCAATGCATCACAACTGCCCTGTCTGCTTCGAGGTGAGGCTTTGCTCTAATCAAGGCCCTAAACACTCCTGATTTAGCAATTCTTGATCTTTAAAGACAACCATGTTTTTGAATCGCAGTATCTATTTGACTCGACTATGGACATCAGCGTACTGCACTGCGGGCACACGATCCATTTGGAGTGCCTGAACGAGATGAGGGTTCATCACCAGTAAGCACTTCTTCAGGCAACCGTTTGTTCACATGAAATGGACGAGAGGGTCTGATCTGATCAAGCTGCTTGGTTTGTTTTTGCCCAGCTTCTCGTGCCCGGTCTGCTCGCGGTCGGCCTGCGACATGACTGATGCGTGGCAGAAGCTCGACCAGGAGGTCGCCGCCACGCCCATGCCAGAGTTCTACCAGAAGAAGATGGTAAGCCACAAACTGACAACCACACCATGTAACCATCTTGCCAATGCTGGAACCTGAACAAACAGTAATCTGCTTCTTCTTGTTGTTCTTCCAGGTATGGATCCTCTGTAACGACTGCGGGGCGACGTCGAGCGTGCGCTTCCACGTCCTGGCGCAAAAGTGTCCTGGCTGCAGCTCTTACAACACCAGGGAGACGAGGGGCGGCCCGGCAACGGCGGCGTGCTCCAGAGTCTGAGCGCCAGGAGGAGACGACAGTACAACAGACGCTACTCACTCATAGTCACAGCTGTGACGCTATCCAGGATCTGGTCAAGATGATGGGGGCATTAGAGCTAGCTTGTACTAGGTTGAAGCTGCTAGTGCTTGCTGCAGTAAGAAGCACAGGAGAGTGACGCGTCTCCTCTCTGAACAGGCCAGGAACTGCTTGCCGTGGCCGACAGTGAGGCCGCCGCAGTTGCTCGTCGCAATTCGGAGAACAACAAAACTCGCTGCGCTTGCATAAATCGGGAGGAATGATTTACGGTGCGCTTGATCATCCCCTCTGATAGGTATGAGTTGTTGTGTGGTACATGAGTCTATCTAGACAGCTCCTGTAAGGCTATGAAACAATTACACACCAGAAAGAGAACTTGCTGTTCTTTTTGTTGGAACTGCATTGCTGCTTCCATAGTTGTTTACATTGATACATTCTGCCTACAAGCACCATGCACGGATGCACACCAAAACATACTTCTGCCTGATATTCTAATTGCTTGAGATCAACATGAAGCATACATGTTTTTTTTTTGAATAATTTAGGTTGCTTACCACACATGACACATGTCATGTGGTAACATGAAGCATAAATGTTTGTAACAGTATCTAGAACTTCATAAAATAAATACGGGCCAGTGTTCTAGGAATATACGGCCCAGCCTTGCAGGCCTTGTTTTCACAGCCCATACAAGGCCTAACTAACTATTTGTTCTACACTGGGCCACTTGTGCATTATGTCCAAACGAGAGGAAGAGGCCATGTTTCATGACGCGTTACCCGTCAGCCAGCTGACGCGGGGATCGGATCGGGCGCGAGTCTGATGTGGCTACGTCAGCCGTTCAATGTGACCCGCTTGTCCGCAACATGAGCTATGTTGACGGTGTACTATACGGGGGAGCTCCTATTTCACGCATTTTGCGTCAAATATGGCCGCAACGCACGCATGTGGCCTCGACTGTGCCGACCCATTAAGCGAGTGCGCCCATTCGATCCCGTAGAGCAATGGTGTATGATAAATTCACAAAAAGGTTGTGCCTTTTTGTGATGCACTATACTGGGGGAGCTCCTACTTCACGCATTTTGCGTCAAATATGCCCGCGACGCGCGCAGGTGGCGCCGACTGTGCCGACCCATTAAGCGAGTGCGCCTGTTCGATCCCATAGAGCAATGGTGTATGATAAATTCACAAAAAGGTTGTGCCTTCAACGGGATTCGAACTCTACTCCTCTCTTTGGTGACCATCTGCTGCAAGCCAGACGAGCTAGGGGGTGTTGGTCAAAATTGAGTAGCATGGATATTTAAGAACTAACTCAAGCGGCAGATCCGAACAAATTTAGAAAAAAATCAAACATTTCTTGGAAATTGTGAATGATGTTTTAAAAGGCAAATAATGTTTGAGAATCCAAATATTTATTTGAACAAGCAAACTAGTTTTGAATTTCAAACATTTTTGAAAAGCAGAAACAATTTTTGGAAAATGTGTTTTTTAATTGTGCAATTTTATTGAAATTCAGAACATTTCTTAGACAACACTAATAAATTTTGAAATTTCTAACTTTTTAAAAAATTGTAAACATTTTTTGAATTTTTTATTTTTTTTTAAATTGTGAACATGTTTTTCAATTCTGAACAAAATTTTAAATTTTGTTTTTTTTAAGTTATTTTTTTAAATTCTAAGCATTTTTTACTACATGAACAAAAAATAAAAGAAAATCCTTTTGTTGAAAAATCAAAAAAATGAAATTCTCAACAATTTTTGATTTTTTTAAATAGAAATTATGCATTTATGAAAATAAAAGGAAAGGAACAAGAACAAAAAAATAAATAAAAACCCAATAAAACCAAGCGAAAGAAACCAGAAGAAAAAAACGGTTTGGGGTCCTTCTAGAAGGTTTCCAAAACTGGTAGAAATCTATTATAAAAAAGGCTACCTACGCTGCGAAATGGGTCGGCCCACTATGTCGCCAGCACGCTTGTTCATGTGCAACGCGCGTCAAATAGAAAATTGCTTATACCGGGAGTGATGTTGACCTTATGTTGAAGGTCTAGTCACCTCGTGGAAGCGCAACCTATGTCCTATGGGAGGGTCGTCGAGAGTGGTGCTCAGCGCACGTGGCACTTAAGATTGCAGCCGCTTCTAGGGTTCCATGACTCCCGACTAGTCCGGACCTTATAAGGTCCCTCTGATTCCGAGCTCTTAGCCTTCATTTGCCCTCCTGAAGGGGCTTGGAAGGGGGCGTGACCCGATTGTATTCAAGTAACAGTGAGTTGGTTACATGTCCATGGAAGTCAAATGACCAAGGCTACCCTTCATGTGCTCCTTATGATTAGGAGGTGAGATGTGGCCCATTAGGGGGAAATCCCTACACTAAGGAGATGCCTTCTTTCTTGGGATTGGGTCTCTTTGCTCATTCGTTTCCTCTCTTGATTTATTCCTTTTTGGGGTCTTCTTTCTTTGACTTGCTTTGATCGTTCTTGACTGGTGATGTGGCATTCCACGTAGGGCAGGGGGCACCTTAAGTAGGGTTAAGACCAACTACAGCCCTTTGTTATCGTAATGAAAAAAAAGACTCAAGAACATAGGTCATCTACGTGTCCTTGGCGCCTGGAGATGGAATGGTGGTGCTCGGGAGTAGTAGTGTAGTTGGGCCTTGATTATGTGAATACGAGGCCAAGCCCTTGTTAGTGATCTTTCGTGAATTAGAGGGGGGTTACATGAAGAACACGGGGAAGAACACGGAGAAATCACAAGAGGAACACTCAAGAACAAGTCCAATCACACATCCACTAGACTCACATCCACACAAGATCTACAAAGGTACATGAACAACAAAGGGAAAGAAGGATCCATGGTAAAGTTCATCCCAAATCCCATAGAGAGATGAGGCCTTGAATCCAAGATGGATCTTCCCTCGAAAGGGGCCTTGACATCCACTTGGGTATCTTCTCACGTGGAGGCCTTGATCTCCATGGGAGAGGTAGTGGAAGGAGCAATGCTCAACTAGTCATAAGCTAAACCATTGCTAACCCTAAAACGGAGGTAGGAGACGAGTATTTATAGTCTAGGTGGGGGAAAGGGGTACATGGGCCTCGATCCAAGTCTCTGCGCGCAGACACGCCAGAAGTTCCAGGCGTTGGAGGTTCCAGGCGAGGTCCGGGCAGGTTCCGGGGTTTCCCAAGAGTTGACGCCCTCCGGGTATGCTTCGGTGCGTGCAGGGCGGAAGTTCTTGGCTGGCCAGAAGTTCCGGGTCCATAGGTTCCGGGCCGGTGGCCAGAAGTTCCAGGCCTTATAGAAGCTTGTCCTTGCTTCATCTTCTTCCTTCTCTTCCATGCTTCCCTCACGGATGGTGTAGGCGTACTCTTGAGCTTGGACTCCTCCTCGATGAATGTGTGGCTCCGCTCACACCTATGCATGCACATGAGAGAGAGGTCAAGTAATATACCATCCTCGAAGGGCACAAGTAGACACGTGTAAAGGAGATGATTCACCTTTATATGCATGAAGTAGATGTCGCACATGTCACTTGGCAAAGGGGGTCTTGACAGGGTGATGTCTGTAGGATGCTCCACATCATACCCTCCCCCTTGGGAAAGATCCATCCTCGGATTGTAAACCGCATCACCGTGGAAGTGGTAGACGTGAAGTGACTTGTAGTCGGACGTAGTATATGGCATGGCTCGATCAAAGTACTCCAAGATGTCTCCGGAATGGGGTACATGCAAAAAAGCAAACACAAAGGGCGCTTGGAAATACAATGGTTAGCGCACACAAGGTGTCCATAAATTAAGCATGAGTTCATCCGACGAGATTGTTCGTGACAAGTATCATGAAGCTTAGTACAATGATAGAGAATGATATATAAAGCATTAATGTGATCAAGTTCATTGTGCACAAAGTGACAAATTCTACCATTTTGTAGGATGATGTCATAGTTAGAAGGTTTATCAATAGCATGAACATGGTAAATAGTGCTTTAAATGATGGTGCTATCATGCAATTGATTGTGGACAAAGTGATCATTATGTATAAAAAGTCCATCAAGGTAGATCGCAACAAATTTGCTAAGAAAGTGCACAAGATCATAGATCATGGATGATATGGAAAGACAAGATGCATCAAGCAATTTATAATGTGAGTCAATCCATTCATAAAGAGCAATTTTTTTGTGGAAAGAATGTTTCCATATAGCATGTTGGACAAAAAATGGGAAAGTGTTGGTGCAAGTTTCCAAATGCGCGGGGATGTACCCAAGTCTAAACGCATGCACATGAGATGTTGCTTCTCCATCCATGAGATGTATCATGTAAACGACAAGGAGAAAACAACAATGGAAGTTTGGCCCATTCAACAAGTGCGTGAGAAATGGACTCAAATGTAAAGAAGCAACATCTTGGTTTCACTCATCGTGTATGGCTTCTCATGACCAATATGTCCCATGACAACACCGCCTTATGAAACCTTCATAACGAGAGAACACGGCAAACACTTGGAAAAACAAAGAAGGTTAGTGTGAATGCAAAACCCACCATCCGTGTGGTGAGATACCCAACAAGTGTATTGAGAATCATAAGAGACCATTGTATTGAGAATCATAAGAGAGAGAGAGAGGAAGCCATCTAGCTACTGCCTACGGACCCGTAGGTCTATGGTGGACTACTCACGCATCATCGGAGAGGCACCTATGAGGAAGATGAACCCCTCCGTGATGGTGTTTAGATTGGATCTCGCAGTTCTGGAACTTGCGGCAGCTGGAATTGTGTTTCGTCGACTCCCCTAGGGTTTTTGGAATATTTGGGAATTTATAGGCATCAGAGGCGGTGGAGAGGGGCCCCGAGGAGGGCACAACCCATCAGGGCGCGCTGGGGCCCCCTGGCGTGCCCTGGTGGTTTGTGGTCTCCTCGGCCCACTCCCCCGGCACTTCTTTGGCCCACTGGGTGTCTTCTGGTGCAGAAAAAATATCCAAAAAGTTTCGTCGCGATTGGACTCAGTTTGGTATTGATTTTCTGCGAAGTAAAAAACAAGCAAAAACAGCAACTGGCACTTTGGCACTATGTCAATAGGTTAGTCCCAAAAAATGATATAAAGTTGTTATAAAATGATTGCAAAACATCCAAGAATGATAATATAACAGCATGGAACAAGAAAAAATTATAGATACGTTGGAGATGTATCAATGCCCACTACGGGTCTATGTTTATCTTTTTCATCGGGTTTGGCAATTTTAGCAGCTTCATCACAAAAGTAGATAACATGCCCATCAATATTTTCTACCAAGAGATCTTTAACCATAGCAACACTAGGTTCTACTTTAATTTTCTCAGGGGGCTTAGGTGCTCTAATATTACTCTTACGAACCACAGTTGGTACCTTAGCATGTTCCTTTATCCTAACAGGGAAAGGTGGTTTTTCAATATAAGCGGTAGGCACAACTGGATCAACATTGTAAATAATGGTTTCATCCTTAGCTTTTACCGGTTCTTTAATTTCTTCTTTAATAGGGGAATGATATTTAAACCACTTCTCTTTAGGAAGATCAACGTGAGTAGCAAATGCTTCATAGAAAGAGGCTACTATCTCAGAGTCAAGGCCATATTTAGTGCTAAACTTGTGAAAAGCATCGGTATTCATAAAAGGTTTAACACAATCAAACTTAAGCTTTATACCTGACTCATTACCTTTGTCGAGTTCCCAATCTTCAGAGTTGCGTTTAATTATTTCTAAGAGATCCCACTTGAATTCAATAGTCTTCTTCATAAAAGAACCAACACAAGAAGTATCGAGCATGGATTGATCATTATGAGAAAGCCGAGCATAAAAATTCTGAATAATAACTTCTCTCGGAATATCATGATTGGGGCATGAATATAACATTGACTTAAGCCTCCCCCAAGCTAGATCGATGCTTTCTCCTTCTCGAGGCCAAAAATTATATATATAATTCCGATCACGATGAACTAGATGCATGGGATAAAACTTTTGATGGAATTCCAATTGCAATCGATTCCAGTTCCATGATCCAATATCATCACATGGCCTATACCATGTCAATGCTTTTCCCTTCAAAGATAAAGGGAAAACCTTCTTCTTAGCTTCATCTCCGGGCAAGCCTGCAAGCTTAAATAATCCACAAATTTCGTTCACATATAAGAGGTGCATATAAGGATGTTCAGTTCCATCTCCTGCATAAGGTTAAGCAAGCAGTTGTTCTAACATACCCGAAGGAATTTCATAACTGACGTGGCTTGAGACTGCGTCGGTATTTCCCCAAAGAGGAAGGGATGATGCAGCACAGTGACGGTAAGTATTTCCTTCAGTTATGAAACCAAGGTATCGAACCAGTAGGAGGATCACCACCACCTAATAAACATCACCTGCACACAAAGAACAAATACTTGCAACCCGACGCGAAAGAGAGGTTGTAAATCTCTCTATGGTAAAAAGATAGATTAGGATATGATAGATTGGAGAGATAGATCTCTCAAGAACACAAAATAAAAACAGCAAATAAAAAGTGCAGCAAGGTATTTTTGGGTTTTTGGAATAATAGATATGAAAACAAAAGCGGCAAAAATATAGATCGGAAAGCAATATGTTGGAAAAGTAGACCCGGGGGCCGTAGGTTTCACTAGTGGCTTCTCTCATGAGTATAGCACATGGTGGGTGAACGAATTACTGTTGGGCAATTGATAGAAGATCAAATAATCATGACGATATCCAAGGCGATGATCATTATATAAGCATCACGTCCAAGATAAGTAGACCGACTCCTTCCTGCATCTACTAATATTACTCCACACATCGACCGCTATCCAGCATGCATCTAGTGTATTAAGTTCATGGGAAAACGGAGTAATGCAATAAGAACGGTGACATGATGTAGACAAGATCTATTCATGTAGGAATAGACCCCATCTTGTTATCCTTAATAGCAACGATACATGCATGCCTCGCTGCCCCTTCTGTCACTAGGAGAGGACACCGCAAGATCGAACCCATCACAAAGCACCTCTTCCCATGACAAGAAAAATCGATCTAGTTGGCCTAACTAAACCAAAGATTCGAAGAAGAAATATGAGGCTATAAGTAATCATGCATATAATAGATCAAGAAGACTCAAATAATATTCATGGATAGAAACTGATCATGAACTCAAAATTCATCGGATCCCAACAAACACACCGCAAAAGTTAACATCAAATAGATCTCCAAGAGACCATTGTATTGAGAATCAAAAGAGAGAATTGTATTGAGAATCAAAAGAGAGAGAGAGATGAAGCCATCTAGCTACTGCCTACGGACCCGTGGGTCTATGGTGGACTACTCACGCATCATCGGAGAGGCACCAATGAGGATGATGAACCCCTCCGTGATGGTGTTAGATTGGATCTCGAGGCTCTGGAACTTGCGGTGGCTGGATGTGTTTTTCGTCGACTCCTCTACGGTTTTTGGAACATTTGGGAATTTATAGGCATCAGAGGCGGTGGAGAGGGGTCCCGAGGAGGGCACAACCCATCAAGGCGCGCCCTGGGCCCCTGGCGCGCCCTGGTGGGTTGTGGTCTCCTCGACCCTCCCCTCTGGCACTTCTTTGGCCCACTGGATGTCTTCTGGCCCAAAAAAATCTCCAAAAAGTTTCGTCGCGATTGGACTCCGTTTGGTACTGATATTCTGCGAAGTAAAAAACAAGCAAAAAATAGCAACTCGCACTTTGGCACTATGTCAATAGGTTAGTCCCAAAAAATGATATAAAGTTGCTATAAAATGACAAGCAAAAATTATATATACGTTGGAGACGTATCAGTATCCCCAAGCTTAATTCCTACTCGTCCTCGAGTAGGCAAATGATAAAAACAGAATTTTTGATGTGGAATGCTGCCTAACATGTTCATCACATATTCTTTTCTTTGTAGCATGGACATTTGGACTTTTAGATGATTCAAAGCAATAGTCTAGTTTTAACATAATGACTTCAATACTCAAGCATGCCAACAAGCAACCATGTCTTTCAAAATATCAACACTAAAGAAAGTTATCCCGAGCCCATCATGCTCAATCATTGATCCATTCATGAAACACACTCAAATATTATCTACACCCAATGCTCAAGTACGATCATAGTGCCCCCTAGTTGGTGCTTTATAAGAGAAGATGGAGACTCAAATAAAAATAAAAATAGCATAAAGTATATAGATAGGCCCTTCGTAGAGGGAAGTAGGGATTTGTAGAGGTGCCAGAGCTCAAAGTTTAAATTGAGAGAGAAAAATATTTTGAGTGGCATGCCTTTCCTGTCAACGAAAAGGACAAAGTAGTTCACAATACTTTCCATGCTAGATATATCATAAGCGGTTCCCAAACAGAAAATAAAGTTTATTGCTTTTTCCACCATTCTTTCACAATCCATGGATGGTCGTATCCACGGTTGCCTTCCATACCAACCCTTTCCAAGGAATTTATTATTTGACAACATAAAGTAATTTTTTTCATTTTTCATTTCGGGACTCGGCATCCCTATTACCGCCGCACTCTCGTGCAATGACAAGTGAATAAACACTCATCATGAGAATAACTCATCTAGCATGGAAAATACTGGACACCCCCTACCGTTTCATGAGCGGTACGAGCACACAAAAAGGAAATTTATTTTAAAAAGTAGAGATGCCACATACAAATTTGCTTAGAACGGCATTGTAATACCGCATATAGGTAGGTATGGTGGACTCATAAAGCAAAACTAGGTTTAAGGATTTTGGATGCACAAGTAGTATTTCTACTTAGTACAAGTGGAGGCTAGTAAACAGATTGAGAAGCAACCAACCAAGAAACGAAAATTCACATAAACGAGCATTGAGCATAACTAACACCGAATAATGCACCATAAGTAGGATATAATTTCATTGCATAACTATTGATTTTCGTACTTGCATAGGGAATCACAAACCTTAACACCAATATTCCTACTAAAGCATAATTGCTCACTAACATGACTCACATATTACTATCATCATGTCTCAAAACTATTACAAGGAATCAAGTTTAATTTATCCAATGATCTTCATGAAAGTTTTTATTATATCCTCCTTGGATATCTATCACTTTGGGACTAGTTTCATATATTGCCATTGCTTTTGACAAGCTCAAACAAATTTAAGTGAAGCACATGAGCATAGAGATTTCATCTCTCAAAATAGTATAAGTGAAGCATGAGAGGATTTGTTCAAAATTTACTAACTCTCAAATTAATCTAAGTGAAGCATGAGAGTGTTTCTTCAAAATCTTCCAAGCACACCATGCTCAAAAAGATATAAATTAAGCACTAGAGCAATTCTATAGCTTAAAAAGTTTAAGTGAAGCATATAGAGCAATTCTAACAAATCATAGCATAATTTTGGCTCTCTCAAATAGGTGTGTCCAGCAAGGATACTAAAGACAAACTAAAAAGCAAAGCAAGCAAAGACTCAAATGATACAAGACGCTCCAAGCAAAACTCATGATATGTGACGAATAAAAATATAGCTCCAAGTAAAATACCGATGGTCGTTAGAAGAAAGAGGGGATGCCACTCGGGGCATCCCCAAGCTTAGTTGCTTGTTTCTCTTTGGATATATCTTGGGGGTGCTGTAGCATCCCCAAGCTTAGGCTCTTCTCACTCCTTATTCCTTCATCTATCGTGATCTCACCCAAAACTTGAAAACTTCAATCACACAAAACTCAACAAAATCTTTGTGAGATCCGTTAGTATAATAAAGCAAATCACTACTTTAAGTACTGTTGCAAACCCATTCATATTTTATTATTGAATTATACATACTGTATTTTAACTTTACCATGGCTCATATCCTTCAATACAACCCATAGATTCATCAAAACAAGCACACAATGCAACGAAAACAGAATTTTCTTAAACAGAACAGTCTGTAGTAATCTATACTCTAACCATACTTATGTAACTCTAGAAATTCTCAACAATTAGGACAACGTAAATAATTTGTATAGCAATACTTTGTTAAAATTTCAGCTCAATATCACATTCCAGTAAAAATTGAAAATTCGAACGCTGGAGGCAAAGTTTCTGTTTCAGATTCAGCATTGTTTCTACTCATCTTATGAATCATCCTAAAGGCTCTACTTGGAACAAACACTAAATAAAACATAAAAAACACAATCATAACAGAGGCACAATTGTGTCAACACTCAAAAACTGAAAGAAAAATAAGAAAATAAATTTATTCATTGGGTTGCCTCCCAACAAGCGCTATCGTTTTACGCCCCTAGCTAGGCATAACGCATAGATTCAAGTATTGTCATCTTTGGTTTTTGCTCCATAGGATGCTCTCATGATTGATTCATATGGTGGCTTAATTCTTGTTCTAGGGAAGTGTTCCATACCCTTTCTTAGTGGAAACTAAAATCTAATATTGCCTTCTTTCATATCAATCACGGCACCTATAGTACGTAAGAACGGTCTACCAAGTATAATGGGACAAGATGGATTGCAATCAATATCAAGAACAATAAAATCTATGGGAACATAGTTACTATTTGCAAGAATAGGAACATCATTAATTCTTCCCAAAGGCTTTTTAATAGTAGAATCCGCCAAGTGCAAATTAAGAGAACGTTCTTCAATATTGGTGAGACCAAGCACATCACATAAAGCTTTCGGAATCGTGGAAACACTAGCACCCAAATCACATAAAGCAAAGCACTCATAATTTTCAATCTTGACCTTAATAGTAGGTTCCCACTCATCATGTAATTTTCTTGGAATAGAAATCTCCAACTCCAACTTTTCTTCAAAAGATTTCATCATGGCATCAACGATATGTTTAGTGAAAGCTTTATTTTGTTCATAAGCATGGAGTGAATTCAACATGGATTGCAGCAAAGAAATACATTCAATCAAATAGCAACTATCATAATTAAAGTCTTTACAATCCAAAATAGTGGGCACATCACTAGTTAAAGTTTTGACCTCTTCAAACCCACTCTCATCAAATTTTTCATCAAGTTTTTCACCCTCCAAATTATTGGGACGCCTTCAAGCTAAAGTTGACTCTACTTCAGTCCCTTTATCATCAATTTTAATATTACTAAACAAGGAATCAATAGAAAAAACACCGATCAATTTAAGATCTTCATCATTTTTTGAAGGCAATCACTAGAAAACGATTTTTCTAATAATTCTCTTCTAGCTCTAAGCATGGCGGTTCTTTTCTTACTTTCATCCATAGAGACATATAAAGCTTTAATTGATTCATCAATCCTAGGCACAAAAGCTTTCAACTTGAGATTTTCCACATCATGAGAAATTCTATCAATGCTTCTAGACATATCATCAATCTTATTCAACTTTTCTTCTATCGTAGTATTGAAAACCTTTTGCGCATTGATAAATTCTTCAATATTACTCTCAAGATCAGAGGTGTTCCTATTATTATTGTAAGAAGAATTACCATAGGAACTACCATAATTATTAGAGAAATTTCCACGAAAAGGCCTAGGATTAAAATTACCTCTATAAGCATTGTTATTGAAATTGTTTCGTGAGACGAAGTTGACATCTACGGAATCACAATTTTGCTCAATCAAGGTAGACAAAGGCACATCATTAAGATCAATAGGAGCATTTTTACTAGCAACCAACTTCATCAAAGCATCAACCTTATCACTCAAATTGCTAATTTCTTCAACCGAATTAACCTTTTTACTAGTAGGTGCTCTTTCAGTATGCCATTGTGAATAATTTTCCATAATATTATCTAGCAATTTAGTATCTTCACCCAAAGTAATTTCCATAAAAGTACCACCTGCGGCGGAATCTAAAAGATTTCTAGAGACAAAATTCAATCCCGCATAATTTTTTTGTATGATCATCCAAAGATTCAAAC
This sequence comes from Elymus sibiricus, assembly GCA_039707655.1. Taxonomy (NCBI): domain Eukaryota; kingdom Viridiplantae; phylum Streptophyta; class Magnoliopsida; order Poales; family Poaceae; genus Elymus; species Elymus sibiricus. Next base: position 199,101,987 of record CM077663.1, on the reverse strand, counting down.
CATGAGTAGGCCAATTTCTTTGCATCAATTTCATTCTTTCCCAAGATTGTGCAACATGTTCATGCCCAACTTGCTTAAAATTCATGATTTGTGTCCTAAGGGAAATAATTTTCACGGGCGGAAAATACTTAGAGATAAAAGCATCCTTGCACTTATTCCAAGAATCGATACTATTGTGAGGCAAAGAGGAAAACCAAATTTTTGCACGATCCCGCAAGGAAAAAGGAAATAATTTCAACTTCACTATATCATTGTCCACATATTTTTTCTTTTGCATATCACACAATTCTACGAATGTGTTTAGATGGGATGCGGCATCCTTATTAGGAGTACCGGCAAATTGATCTTTCATGACAAGATTCAACAAAGTGGCATTAATATCACAAGACTCCGCACTAGTGGCGGGAGGAGCAATTGGAGTAATAATAAAATCATTATTATTAGTATTGGAAAATCACACAACTTGATGTTTTCTTGAGTCATCGTGACTACGCAAACAAGATTGCAAGCAAGCAAAAGATCTGACGAGAAAAAGGCAAACGAAAAAAAGAGGGCGAATAAAATGGCAAATTGGGTGAAGTGGGGGAGAGGAAAACGAGAGGCAAATGGCAAATAATGTAATTGCAAGGAGATGAGATTTGTGATTAGGAACCTAGTAGATGATGATGGTGTCTCCTCGGCGCCAGAGATTGGCACGTAGAAGAGACTGCTTCCTCCCCGGCAACGGCGCCAGAAATTCCTTTGACGTGGCTTGAGACTGCGTCGGTATTTCCCCAAAGAGGAAGGGATGATGCAACATAGCGATGGTAAGTATTTCCCTCAGTTATGAAACCAAGGTATCGAACCAGTAGGAGGATCACCACCACCTAATAAACAGCACCTGCACACAAAGAAGAAATACTTGCAACCCGACGCGAAAGAGAGGTTGTCAATCTCTCTACAGTAAAAAGATAGATTGGGATATGGTAGATTGGAGAGATAGATCTCTCAAGACACAAAATAAAAAGAGCAAATAAAAAGTGCAGCAAGGTATTTTTGGGTTTTTAGAATAATAGATCTGAAAACAAAAGCGACAAAAAGATAGATCGGAAAGTAATATGTTGGAAAAGTAGACCCGGGGGCCGTAGGTTTCACTAGGGGCTTCTCTCATGAGTATAGCACACGGTAGGTGAACAAATTACTGTTGGGCAATTGATAGAAGATCAAATAATCATGACGATATCCATGGCGATGATCATTATATAGGCATCACGTCCAAGATAAGTAGACCGACTCCTTCCTGCATCTACTACTATTACTCCACACACCGACCGCTATCCAGCATGCATATAGCGTATTAAGTTCATGGGAAAACGGAGTAATACAATAAGAACGGTGACATGATGTAGACAAGATTTATTCATGTAGGAATAGACCCCATCTTGTTATCCTTAATAGAAACGATACATGTGTGCCTCGCTGCCCCTTCTGCCACTGGGAGAGGACACCGCAAGATCGAACCCATCACAAAGCACCTCTTCCCATGACAAGAAAAATCGATCTAGTTGGCCTAACTAAACCAAAGATTCGAAGAAGAAATACGAGTCTATAAGTAATCATGCATATAAGAGATCAAAGAAGACTCAAATAATATTCATGGATAGAAACTGATCATGAACTCAAAATTCATCGGATCCCAACAAACATACCGCAAAAGTTAACATCAAATAGATCTCCAAGGGACCATTGTATTGAGAATCAAAGGAGAGAGAGAAGAGAGAGAGAGAGGAAACCATCTAGCTACTGCCTATGGACCCGTAGGTCTATGGTGGACTACTCACGTGTCATCGGAGAGGCACCAATGAGGATGATGAACCCCTCCGTGATGGTGTTAGATTGGATCTCGAGGCTCTGGAACTTGCAGCGGCTGGATGTGTTTTTCGTCGACTCCTCTAGGGTTTCTGGAATATTTGGGAATTTATAGGCATCAGAGGCGGTGGAGAGGGGTCCCGAGGAGGGCACAACCCATCAAGGCGCGCCCTGGTGGGTTGTGGTCTCCTCGACCCTCCCCTCTGGCACTTGTTTGGCCCATTGGATGTCTTCTCGCCCAAATCTCCAAAAAATTTCATCGCGATTGGACTCCGTTCGGTACTGATATTCTGCGAAGTAAAAAACAAGCAAAAACAACAACTAGCACTTTGGCACTATGTCAATAGGTTAGTCTCAAAAAATGATATAAAGTTGCTATAAAATGATTGTAAAACATCCAAGAATGATAATATAACATCATGGAACAAGCAAAAATTATAGATACGTTCGAGACGTATCAATAACCAATATTTTCAGTAGGTACAGTAGGTTGAGGGGCAACTAATGGTGGTTCCGGTCGAGGTGAAGATACCCCGAACAAACCCCTCAAAGGATTGTTTTCCAAAGTAGCAAGTAACAATAAATTTCAGCACGTAGTATAAGTTTTTCCTTACCGATTTCCACTTACCAAGAGCGCTTCACTCCCCGGCAACGGCGCCAGAAAAGAGTCTTGATGACCCACAAGTATAGGGGATCAATCGTAGTCCTTTTGATAAGTAAGAGTGTCGAACCCAACGAGGAGCAGAAGGAAATGACAAGCGGTTTTCAGCAAGGTAATTTCTGCAAGCACTGAAATTGTAGGTAACAAATAGTTTGATAGCAAGATAATTGCTAACGAGCAAGTAAAAGTAACGGTAAATAAAGTGCATCAAGGTAGCCCAATCCTTTTGTGGCAAAGGACAGGCCAGAACAATCTCTAGTAATAAGCAAAGTGTTCTTGAAGGTACACGGGAATTTCATCTTGTCACTTTTATCATGTTGGTTTGATTTGTGTTCGCTACTTTGATAATTTGATATGTGGGTGGATCGGTGCTTGGGTGCTGTTCTTACTTGAACAACCTCCCACTTATGATTAACCCCCTCGCAAGCATCCGCAACTACGAGAAAAGTATTAAGATAAAATCTAACCATAGCATTAAACGTTTGGATCCAAATCAGCCCCTTACGAAGTAGCGCATAAACTAGGGTTTAAGCTTCTGTCACTCTAGCAACCCATCATCTAATAAATACTCCACAATGCATTTCCTTAGGCCCAAGGATGGTGAAGTGTCATGTAGTCGACGTTCACATGACACCACTAAGGGAATCACAACATACATACCATCAAAATATCGAACACATATCAAATTCACATGATTACCTGCAACATGGCTTCTCCCGTGACCTCAAGAACAAAGGTAACTACTCACAAATAATATTCATGCTCAAGATCAGAGGGGTATTAAATAGCATAATGGATCTGAACATATAATCTTCCACCAAATAACCATATAGTAATCAACTACAAGATGTAATCAACACTACTAGTCACCCACAGGTACCAATCTGAGGTTCCAGTACAAAGATTGAACACAAGAGATGAACTAGGGTTTGAGAGGAGATGGTGTTGTTGAAGATGTTGATGAAGATTGGCCTCCCAAAGATGATAGGGGTGTTGGTGATGACGATGGCTTCGATTTCCCCTCCGGGAGGGAAGTTCCCCCGGCGGAATCGCTCCGCCGGAGGGCAAAAGTGCTCCTGCCCAAGTTCTGCCTCAAGACAGCGGCGTTCCGTCCCGAAAGTCCTCTCTTTATTTTTTCTAGGTCAAAAGACCTTCTATTCCAGAAGATGGGCACCGGAGGTGGGCCGAGGAGGGCACAACCCACCAGGGCGTGCCTGGGGGGCCTGGCACGCCCTGGTGTCTTGTGCCCACCAGGGTGGCCCCCTCCGGTAGTTATTTGCTCCAGTATTTTTAATATATTCCAAAAATATTCTCCGTAAAGTTTCAGCTTATTTGGAGATGTGCAGAATAGGTATCTCTGATGTGCTTTTTCAGGTCCAGAATTCCAGCTGCCGGTATTCTCCCTCTTTGTGTAAACCTTGCATATTATGAGAGAAAAGGCATTAGAATCACCCCCTAAAGCATTATTATTCAACAAAACATTATAAATAATAGTAGGAAATCATGATAAAAAATGGACGTATCAATGAGCCGGTTTCGATGGATGCACCAACGGAGGCCCAAGACATGTCAATTGATCCATCTGCTCGTCCGCCAAGCCCGGCTCGCCCTTCTAGTCCGGCGGCTCATGTGGACGACCCCATTCCACTAGCTGATTAGAGCACTCTAGATGTTATCATTGTTAAGGAGGGCTTCCAAGCTCCTGTCGTTTCCACCTCTGTGGCTAAAATTGTAGCCAAGCATGAGCCGGTGGACTTGGATAAAGGGAAAGCCAAGTTGGAACTTCCAAACCTATCTGCGCTTGGTGTTGAGGATATTCACCAACAGTACTTGACCCGACTATCTGAGAGCTGGGAAATTGAAATCAATTTAGTCAACGCTCTCAAGGAAAAATATGAGGTAAGATTCTTGCTTTACTGTTCTGTCTTTATATACTGTCTTCAACCCCCTAGGACCAGCTTATTATGAAAATGGTAAGGTGGTTCTTCAAAATAGATATATTGGATTGTAACTGTAGCCCCCAAGGACCAAGTCGTTATGACAATAGCGAGTTGGTACTTATACTTGGAGTAGAAAAGAGAACGTTGATGTAGCCCCCAAGGGCCGGCTTACATCGTTGAGTTAGACGGGTCTTCTGTCATAAGAAGTATACTTTTGTTTTGTAAGCTTGAAATCATGTAGCCCCCAAGAGCCGGCTCATTTCTATCAAATAGCCGGGTCTTGTAAATGTTTGTGGCTCGAAAATTTGGTACATTAGCCCCCAAGTGTTGTGTGGATTGTTTACAACCGCACGGGACTTTGATAGTATGAAAATAAGTTTGAAGTGTCATAGCCCCCAAGGGTCAAGTCGCCTTTGTAAGGCGGCTTGAGGCTTTTGTAGAAATAGTTATTGATAATGTTTGTATGTCTGTCAGGGATATGTAGAAGATGCTAAATCTGTGGTTGTGAAGCTGCAGAAACGCCTCAAAGAGGAGATGAACTTGAAAGCTGAGGCTGATCTTGCGGCGGCTTGTTTTGAAGATTCTGTGCGTCAAACGAATGATCGTCTTGAGCAGGCCGCGAAAATTTTTGAAGAAGAAAAAGCCGCCCTTCGGAAGCATGCTGATGTTGGAAATATGCCCTAGAGGCAATAATAAATTGGTTATTATTATATTTCCTTGTTCATGATAATCGTTTATTATCCATGCTATAATTGTATTGATTGGAAACTCAAATACATGTGTGGGTACATAGACAACACTGTGTCCCTAGTAAGCCTCTAGTTGACTAGCTTGTTGATCAAAGATGGTTAAGGTTTCCTAGCCATGGACATGAGATGTCATTTGATAACGGGATCACATCATTAGGAGAATGATGTGATGGACAAGACCCAAACTGTAAACGTAGCATTTGATCGTGTCAGTTTATTGCTATTGTTTTATGCATGTCAAGTATCTGTTCCTTTGACCATGAGATCATGCAACTCACTGACACCGGAGGAATACCTTGTGTGTATCAAACGTCGCAACGTAACTGGGTGACTATAAAGGTGCTCTACAGGTATCTCTGAGGGTGTCTGTTGGGTTGGCATGGATCAAGACTGGGATTTGTTACTCCGTGTGACGGAGAGGTATCTCAGGGCCCACTCGGTAATACAACATCACAATGAGCCTTGCAAGCAATGTGACTAAAGTGTTAGCCACAAGATCTTGTATTACGGAACGAGTAAAGAGACTTGCCGGTAACGAGATTGAACTAGGTATAGTGATACCGACGATCGAATCTCGGGCAAGTAACATACCGAAGAACAAAGGGAACAGCATACGGGATTAACTGAATCCTTGACATAGAGGTTCGACCGATAAAGATCTTCGTAGAATATGTAGGAGCCAATATGGGCATCCAGGTCCCGCTATTGGTTATTGGCCGTAGAGGTGTCTCGGTCATGTCTACATAGTTCTCGAACCCGCAGGGTCTACACACTTAACGTTTGGTGACGATTAGTATAGTTGAGTTATTATGTTGGTGACCGAAGGTTGTTCGGAGTCCCGGATAAGATCCCGGACATGACGAGGATCTCCGGAATAGTCCGGAGGTAAAGATTGATATATGTGATAATAGTGTTTTGATCTCCGAAAGAGTTCCGGAGTTCACCGGAATGGGTTTCGGATGTTTACCGAAGTGTTCGGGTGCAGCAACACTTTATATGGGCCAAAGGGATAAAGCCCACGAGGTATTGGAAAGTGCAAAAAGTAGTTTTGCTGCCGCGTAAGCGGTACTACCGCTTGTGTGACGCGGTACTACCGCCCGAGCGGTACTACCGCTTGTGTGAAGCGGTACTACCGCCCAAGCGGTACTACCGCTTGTGTGAAGCGGTACTACCGCTTGTGTGCGGCTGTGCACGGTTCGGCAGGGATCCGAGTTGGACTCTTTCCCTGCGGGCCAAACCGACCTGGAGGAGGCTTTTACTCCAAGTTTAGACCCCAAGGCTCAACATATAAATAGAGGGGCAGGGCTAGCACACGGGACACATTAAGATTTCCCCAAGCCGTGTGCGGCAACCCTAACCCTCTAGTTCCTCCGTCATAATCTCCGTAGTGCTTGGCGAAGCCCTGCAGAGATTGTTCCTCACCACCATCACCACGCCGTCGTGCTGCTGGAACTCAACCACTACTTCACCATCGCTCGCTGGATCGAGGAGGTGAAGGCGTCATCAAGCCGTACGTGTGTTGAACGCGGAGGTGCCGTCCGTTCGGCACTAGTTCGTGATCGGATCGAGGGACGACTTGCGATTTGGATCGCGGAGACGTTCGACTACATCAACCGCGTTTCTTAAACGCTTCCGCTTAGCGATCTACAAGGGTATGTAGATTCACTCTCCCTCTCGTAGATGCTCATCACCATGGATAGATCTTGTGTGTGCGTAGGAAAATTTTTGTTTCCCATGCAACGTTCCCCAACAGTGGCATCATGAGCTAGGTCTATGCGTAGATGAGATCTCGAGTAGAACACAAACGAGTTGTGGGCGTGGGTGTATACATATTGCTTGCCGTTACTAGTTGATATTTGATTCGGCGGTACTGTGAGATGAAGCGGCCCGGACCGACATTACGCGTACACTTACGCGAGACAGGTTCCTTCAACTGACATGTAACTTCGTTGCATAAAGATGGCTAGCGGGTGTCTGTCTCTCTCACTTTAGTTGAATCGATTTCAATGAAGAGGGTTCTTTTAGAAGATCAAAAAGCAATCACTACACCACGTTGTGGTTTTGCGTAGGTAAGAACGGTTCTTGCAAACCCGTAGCAGCCACGTAAAATTTGCAACAACAATTAGAGGACGTCTAACTTGTTTTTGCAGGGTATGTTGTGATGTGATATGGCCAATTACATGATGAGATATATGTGATGTATGAGATGATCATGTGATGTATAGAATATCACGACTTGCATGTCGATGAGTACGGCAACTGGCAGGAGCCATAGAGTTGTCTTTAATTATTGTATGACCTGCGTGTCAATCTTTAAGCGCTATGTAATGCTTTACTTTATCGCTAAACGTTAGCTATAGTCGTGGAAGCAACAGTCAGCGCGACAACCTTATGGCGACACGTTGATGGAGATCAAGATGATGGAGATCATGGTGTCATGCCGGTGACGATGGAGATCATGCCGGTGCTTTGGAGATGGAGATCAAAAGCACAAGTTCATGGCCATATCATGTCACTTATGATTTGCATGTGATGTTAATCCTTTTTTTGCATCTTATTTTGCTTAGGACGACGGTAGCATTATAAGGTGATCCCTCACTTAAATTTCAAGATAAATTGTGTTCTCCCCAAGTGTGCACCGTTGCGAAAGTTCGTCGTTTCGAGACACGCCGTGATGATCGGGTGTGATAGACTCTACGTTCGCATACAACGGGTGCAAGCCATGTTGCACGTGCGGAAACACTCGGGTTAAACTTGACGAGCCTAGCATGTACAGACATGGCCTCGGAACACAAGAGACCGAAAGGTCGAACATGAGTCATATAGTAGATATGATCAACATGAAGATGTTCACCATTGAAACCACCTCGACTCACGTGATGATCGGACTTGAGTTGGTGGATTTGGATCATGTTACACTCGAATGACCGGAGGGATGTCAATTTGAGTGGGAGTTTTTTAAAATATGATTAACTAAACTCATTATCTAAGAACAATAGTCTAAGTTGTCTTTGCTATATTTATGTTGTAGATCATGGCTCGCGCAGTAGCACCCCTGAATTTTAATGCGTTCCTAGAGAAAGCTAAGTTGAAAGATGATGGAAGTAACTTTGTGGACTGGGCCCGTAATCTAAGGATTATCCTTACGGCTTCCCAGAAGGCTTATGTCCTTGATGCACCGCTTGGTGATCCACCCGCTCCAGTTGAGTCTCTAGACGTTGTGAACGCCTGGCAGGCTCGTTCTGATGATTACTCAATAGTTCAATGTGCAATGTTGTATGGCTTAGAACCGGGACTTCAAAGACGTTTTGAACGTCATGGAGCATATGAGATGTTCCAGGAGTTGAAGTTTATCTTTCAGAAGAATGCCCGGATCGAGAGATATGAGATCTCCGATAAGTTCTATGCTTGCAAGATGGAGGAGAACGGGTCTATCAGTGATCACGTGCTCAGAATGTCTGGGTACTCCACCCGTCTGGCTGAGTTAGGGATGCCCCTTCCGCCAGAGGCTATCACTGACAGAGTTCTTCAATCATTGCCACCTAGCTACAAGAGCTTCGTGTTGAACTATAACATGCACGGGATGAACAAGTCAGTCGCCGAGCTGTTTGCGATGCTGAAAGCCGCTGAGTCTGAAATTCAGAAGGAGCATCAAGTGTTGATGGTCAATAAAACCACTAGTTTCAAGAAAAATGGCAAGGGTAAGAAGGGTAACTCCAAGAAGAGTGGCAAAGCAGTTGCTCCTCTCGTGAAGAAACCCAAGGCTGGACCCAAACCAGAAACTGTGTGTTTTCATTGCAAGGGAACTGGACACTGGAAGCGGAATTGCCCCAAGTATTTGGCTGACAAGAAGGCGGCCAACAACAAACAAGGTATATATGATATACATGTTATTGATGTGTACCTTACCAACTCTCGTTGTAGTGCCTGGGTATTTGATACCGGTGCGGTTGCTCATATTTGCAACTCAAAACAGGAACTGCGGAATAGACGGAGGCTGGCAAAGGACGAAGTGACGATGCGCGTGGGAAATGGTTCCAAGGTTGATGTGATCGCCGTCGGCACGCTCGCTCTTCGATTACCGTCGGGATTAGTGATGAACCTAAATAAGTGTTATTTGGTGCCTGCGTTAAGCATGAACATTATATCTGGATCTTGTTTATTGCGAGACGGTTACTCATTTAAATCAGAGAATAATGGTTGTTCTATTTATATGAGTAATATCTTTTATGGTCATGCACCCAATGTGAGGGGTTTATTCTTATTGAATCTCGATAGTAATGATACACATGTTCATAACATTGATGCCAAAAGATGTAGAATTGATAATGATAATACCACTTTCTTGTGGCACTGCCGTTTAGGTCATATTGGCGTAAAACGCATGAGGAAGCTCCATGCTGATGGACTTTTGGAGTCACTTGATTTTGAATCACTTGACACATGTGAGCCATGCCTCATGGGCAAGATGACTAAAACGCCGTTCTCTGGAACAATGGAACGGGCAAGTGACTTATTGGAAATCATACATACTGATGTGTGCGGTCCGATGAGCATTGAGGCGCGCGGTGGTTATCGTTACTTTCTCACCTTCACTGATGACTTAAGTAGATATGGGTATATTTACTTAATGAAACACAAGTCTGAAACATTTGAAAAGTTCAAACAATTTCAGAGTGAAGTTGAGAATCATCGTAACAAGAAGATTAAATTCCTACGATCTGATCGAGGAGGAGAATATCTGAGTTATGAGTTTGGCAGTCACTTAAGACAGTGTGGAATTGTTTCACAATTGACACCGCCTGGAACACCACAGCGTAATGGTGTGTCCGAACGTCGTAATCGAACCTTATTGGATATGGTGCGATCTATGATGTCTCTTGCTGATTTGCCACTATCGTTTTGGGGTTATGCATTAGAGACAGCTGCATTCACTTTAAATAGGGCACCATCGAAATCCGTTGAGACGACGCCATATGAACTTTGGTTTGGCAAGAAGCCAAAGCTGTCATTTCTTAAAGTTTGGGGATGTGATGCTTATGTCAAAAAGCTTCAGCCTGAAAAGCTGGAACCCAAAGCGGAGAAATGCGTCTTCATAGGATACCCAAAAGAGACAGTTGGGTATACCTTCTACCTCAGATCCGAAGGCAAAGTGTTTGTCGCTAAAAACGGAACATTTCTTGAGAAAGAGTTTCTCTCGAAAGAATTGAGTGGGAGGAAGATAGAACTTGATGAGGTTGTTGAACCTTTACTTCAACCTGAGAGTAGCGCAGCGCAGAAAGTTGTTTCTGTGGAGCCTACATTAGCTGAAGAGGAAGTTAATGATGATGATCATGAAGCTTTGGATCAAGTTGCTATCGAACCTCGTAGGTCGACAAGGACGCGTACTGCTCCCGAGTGGTACGGCAACCCTGTCTTAGAGGTCATGTTGTTAGACAACGATGAACCTACGAGCTATGGAGAAGCGATGATGAGCCCGGATTCCGAGAAGTGGTTAGAGGCCATGAAATCCGAGATGGGATCCATGTATGAAAACAAAGTATGGACTTTGGAAGTATTACCTGAAGGGCGTAAGGCCATTCAGAACAAATGGATCTTTAAGAGGAAGACGGACGCGGACGGTAATGTCACCGTCTATAAAGCTCGACTTGTGGCAAAGGGTTTTTCACAAGTTCAAGGAGTTGACTACGATGAGACTTTCTCACCCGTAGCGATGCTTAAGTCCGTCAGAATCATGTTAGCAATAGCTGCCTTTTTCGATTATGAAATTTGGCAGATGGATGTCAAAACAGCGTTCCTTAACGGTTACCTTAAGGAAGAGTTGTATATGATACAACCAGAAGGTTTTGTCGATCCAGAGAATGCTGACAAAGTTTGCAAACTCCAGCGATCCATTTATGGACTGGTGCAAGCATCTCGGAGTTGGAATCTTCGTTTTGATGAGGTGATCAAAGCGTTCGAGTTTATACAAGTTTACGGAGAAGCTTGTATTTACAAGAAAGTGAGTGGGAGCTCTATAGCGTTTCTAATATTATATGTGGATGACATATTGCTGATTGGAAACAATATAGAAATGCTGGAAAGCGTAAAGGAATATTTGAACAAGAGTTTTTCAATGAAGGACCTAGGAGAAGCTGCTTTCATATTAGGCATCAAGATCTATAGAGATAGATCAAGACGTTTAATAGGACTTTCACAAAGCACATACCTTGATAAGATTTTGAAGAAGTTCAAAATGGATCAGTCCAAGAAGGGGTTCTTGCCTGTTTTGCAAGGTGTGAAGTTGAGTAAGACTCAATGCCCAGTGACTGCAGAAGATAGAGAAAAGATGAGTGTCATCCCCTATGATTCAGCCATAGGCTCTATCATGTATGCAATGCTGTGCACAAGACCCGATGTCAGCCTTGCCATAAGTATGGCCGGAAGGTTTCAAAGTGATCCAGGAATGGAACACTGGACGGCGGTCAAGAATATCCTGAAGTACCTGAAAAGGACTAAGGACATGTTTCTCGTTTATGGAGGTGATCAAGAGCTCGTCGTAAAGGGTTACGTCGATGCAAGCTTTGACACTGATCCGGATGACTCTAAGTCGCAAACCGGATACGTATTTATTCTTAATGGGGGTGCGGTTAGCTGGTGCAGTTCCAAGCAAAGCGTGGTAGCTGATTCTACATGCGAAGCGGAGTACATCGCAGCCTCGGAGGCAGCGAAGGAAGGTGTCTGGATGAAGGAGTTCATGACAGATCTTGGAGTAGTGCCTAGTGCGCTTAACCCAATGACTCTGTTTTGTGATAACACTGGTGCCATTGCTCTAGCCAAGGAACCAAGATTTCACAAGAGGACCAGACACATAAAACGACGTTTCAATTCCATCCGCGATTACATCAAGGAGGACGACATAAATATTTGCAAAGTACACACGGATCTAAATGTTGCAGATCCGATGACTAAACCTCTTCCAAGGGATAAACATGAACAACACCAGAACTGCATGGGTGTTCGATTCATTACAATGTAAATCACATAGTGATGTGAACTAGATTATTGACTCTAGTGCAAGTGGGAGACTGTTGGAAATATGCCCTAGAGGCAATAATAAATTGGTTATTATTATATTTCCTTGTTCATGATAATCGTTTATTATCCATGCTATAATTGTATTGATTGGAAACTCAAATACATGTGTGGGTACATAGACAACACTGTGTCCCTAGTAAGCCTCTAGTTGACTAGCTTGTTGATCAAAGATGGTTAAGGTTTCCTAGCCATGGACATGAGATGTCATTTGATAACGGGATCACATCATTAGGAGAATGATGTGATGGACAAGACCCAAACTGTAAACGTAGCATTTGATCGTGTCAGTTTATTGCTATTGTTTTCTGCATGTCAAGTATCTGTTCCTTTGACCATGAGATCATGCAACTCACTGACACCGGAGGAATACCTTGTGTGTATCAAACGTCGCAACGTAACTGGGTGACTATAAAGGTGCTCTACAGGTATCTCCGAGGGTGTCTGTTGGGTTGGCATGGATCAAGACTGGGATTTGTTACTCCGTGTGACGGAGAGGTATCTCAGGGCCCACTCGGTAATACAACATCACAATGAGCCTTGCAAGCAATGTGACTAAAGTGTTAGCCACGAGATCTTGTATTACGGAACGAGTAAAGAGACTTGCCGGTAACGAGATTGAACTAGGTATAGTGATACCGACGATCGAATCTCGGGCAAGTAACATACCGAAGAACAAAGGGAACAGCATACGGGATTAACTGAATCCTTGACATAGAGGTTCGACCGATAAAGATCTTCGTAGAATATGTAGGAGCCAATATGGGCATTCAGGTCCCGCTATTGGTTATTGGCCGTAGAGGTGTCTCGGTCATGTCTACATAGTTCTCGAACCCGCAGGGTCTACACACTTAACGTTTGGTGACGATTAGTATAGTTGAGTTATTATGTTGGTGACCGAAGGTTGTTCGGAGTCCCGGATAAGATCCCGGACATGACGAGGATCTCCGGAATAGTCCGGAGGTAAAGATTGATATATGTGATAATAGTGTTTTGATCTCCGAAAGAGTTCCGGAGTTCACCGGAATGGGTTTCGGATGTTTACCGAAGTGTTCGGGTGCAGCAACACTTTATATGGGCCAAAGGGATAAAGCCCACGAGGTATTGGAAAGTGCAAAAAGTAGTTTTGCTGCCGCGTAAGCGGTACTACCGCTTGTGTGACGCGGTACTACCGCCCGAGCGGTACTACCGCTTGTGTGACGCGGTACTACCGCCCGAGCGGTACTACCGCTTGTGTGAAGCGGTACTACCGCCCAAGCGGTACTACCGCTTGTGTGAAGCGGTACTACCGCTTGTGTGCGGCTGTGCACGGTTCGGCAGGGATCCGAGTTGGACTCTTTCCCTGCGGGCCAAACCGACCTGGAGGAGGCTTTTACTCCAAGTTTAGACCCCAAGGCTCAACATATAAATAGAGGGGCAGGGCTAGCACACGGGACACATTAAGATTTCCCCAAGCCGTGTGCGGCAACCCTAACCCTCTAGTTCCTCCGTCATAATCTCCGTAGTGCTTGGCGAAGCCCTGCAGAGATTGTTCCTCACCACCATCACCACGCCGTCGTGCTGCTGGAACTCAACCACTACTTCACCATCGCTCGCTGGATCGAGGAGGTGAAGGCGTCATCAAGCCGTACGTGTGTTGAACGCGGAGGTGCCGTCCGTTCGGCACTAGTTCGTGATCGGATCGAGGGACGACTTGCGATTTGGATCGCGGAGACGTTCGACTACATCAACCGCGTTTCTTAAACGCTTCCGCTTAGCGATCTACAAGGGTATGTAGATTCACTCTCCCTCTCGTAGATGCTCATCACCATGGATAGATCTTGTGTGTGCGTAGGAAAATTTTTGTTTCCCATGCAACGTTCCCCAACAGCTGAAAAGGCTGAGGGCAAACTTGTGTTGGGGAACGTCGCATGGGAAACAAAAATTTTCCTACGCACACGCAAGATCTATCCATGGTGATGAGCATCTACGAGAGGGAGAGTGGATCTACATACCCTTGTAGATCGCTAAGCGGGAAGAGTTGAGAAACACGGTTGATGGAGTCGAACGTCTTCGCGGTCCAAATCGCAACCCGTCCCGCGATCCAATCACGATCCGTACCGATCTAGTGCCGAACGGACGGCACCTCCGCGTTCAGCACACGTACAGCTCGATGACGATCTCCGCCTGCTTGATCCAGCAAGAGGGGGCGGAGAGGTAGATGAGATCTCCAGCAGCACGACAGCGTGGTGGTGGTGATGGTGGAGTTATCCCGGCAGGGCTTCGCCTAAGCACTACCGGAATCTATTTGGTGGAGGAACTAGGGAATAGAGAACTAGCACATGGCCGTGTGTCTTTGGGGGCTCTATTCCTCTAGTATATATAGGAGGGAGGGGGGAGGAGGCAGCCTCCCTAGGGTTTTCCCTAGGGGTCGGCCGAACCAGGACAAGGAGGAGTCCAATCCACTTCCTACTAGGAAGTGGATTCATATTAGGAAGGAGTCCTATTCCTTCCTATCTCCACCTTTTTTTTCCTCTTGGGCATATGGGCCCTTATGGGGTCGGTTCCCCAGCCCATTAGGGGCTGGTGCGCCACCTCTTGGGCCCATGTGGTCCCCCGGGGTGGGTGGGCCCCACCCGGTGGACCCCCGGAACCCATTCATCACTCCCCGTACACTACCGGAAATACCCGAAACTTTTTCGGAACCCAAATACCACTTTCCTATATATAAATCTTTACCTCCGGAACATTCCGGAGCTCCTCGTGACGTCCGGGATCTCATACGGGACCCCGAACAACCTTCGGTCACCAACACATATATCTCAATACTACTGAAACGTCACCGAACGTTAAGTGTGCAGAACCTGCGGGTTCGAGAACTATGTAGACATGACCGAGACACCTCTACGGTAAATAACCAATAGCGGGACCTGGATGCCCATATTGGTTCCTACATATTCTACGAAGATCTTTATTGGTTGAACCTCTATGTCAAGGATTCAGTTAATCCCGTATGTTGTTCCCTTTGTTCTTCGGTATGTTACTTGCCCGAGATTCGATCGTCGGCATCTCTATACCTAGTTCAATCTCGTTACCGACAAGTCTCTTTACTCGTTCCATAATACAAGATCCCGTGGCTAACACTTTAGTCACTTTGCTTGCAAGGCTTATTGTGATGTTGTATTACCGAGTGGGCCCTGAGATACCTCTCCGTCACACGCAGTAACAAATCCCATTCTTGATCCATGCCCACTCAACAGACACCCTCAGAGATACCTGTAGAGCATCTTTATAGTCACCCAGTTACGTTACGACGTTTGATACACACAAGGTATTCCTCCGGTGTCAGTGAGTTACATGATCTCATGGTTATAGGAACAGATACTTGACATGCAGAAAACTATAGCAATAAACTGATACGATCATATGCTACATTCATAGTTTGGGTCTTGTCCATTACATCATTCTCCTAATGATGTGATCCCATTATCAAATGACATCTCGTGTCTATGGCTAGGAAATCTTGACCATCTTTGATTAATGAGCTAGTCTACTAGAGGCATACTAGGGACACATTGTTGTCTATGTATCCACATATGCAATTGAGTTTCCAATCAATACAATTATAGCATGGAGAATAAACGATTATCATGAACAAGGAAATATAATAATAACCACTTTATTATTGCCTCTAGGGCATATTTCCAACAGTCTCCCACTTGCACTAGAGTCAATAATCTAGCTCACATCGCTATGTGATTTACATTGTTATGAATCTAACACCCAATGAGTTCTGGGGTTCGATCATGTTTTGTTTGTGAGAGAGGTTTTAGTCAACGGGTCTGCAACATTCAGATCAGTGTGTACTTTGCAAATCTCTATGACATATTGTAGATGCTGCTACCATGCTCCACTTGGAGCTATCCCAAATGACTGCTCCACCATACGTATCCGGACTACTACTTAGAGTCATCCGGATTGGTGTTAAAGCTTGCATCGACGTAACCCTTTACGACAAACTTTTTATTACCTCCATAATCGAGAAACATTTCCTTAGTCCTCTAGTTACTAAGGATAATTTTGACTGCTGTCCAGTGATCCACTCCTGGATCACTCTTGTACCCCTTGACAGACTCATGACAAGGCACACACCAGGTGCGGTACACAACATGGCATACTATATAGAGCCTATGGATAAGGCATAGGGGACGACCTTCGTCTTTTCTCTTTCTTCTGCCGTGGTCGAGCTTTGAGTCTCACTCAACTCCACACCTTACAAATCAGGCAAGAACTCTTTCTTTGACTGATCCATTTTGAACTCTTTCAAAATCTTGTCAAGGTATGTACTCATTGAAAGTCTTATCAGACGTCTTGATCTATCTCTATAGATCCTGATGCCCAATATTTAAGTAGCTTCATTCTAGGTCTTCCTTTGAAAAACTCCTTTCAAACAACCCTTTATGCGTTCCAGAAATTCTACATCATTTCCGATCAACAATATGTCATTCACATATACTTATCAGAAATTCTATAGTGCTCCCACTCACTTTATTGTAAATACAAGTTTCTCATAAACTTTGTATAGACCCAAAAACTTTGATCACCTCATCAAAGCGTATATTCCAACTCCGAGATGCTAGCTCCTGTCCACAGAAGGATCGCTGGAGCTTGCATACATTTTAGCATCCTTAGGACTGACAAAACCTTCCGGTTGTATCACATACAACCTTTCCTCACGGATACCACTAAGGAAACGATGTTTTGACATCCATCTGCCAGATTTCATAATCGAAAAATGCAGCAACTGCTAACATAATTCCAACAGACTGTAGCATCGCTGCGGGTGAGAAAGTCTTATCGTAGTCAACTCCTTGAACTTGTCGGAAACTTCTTCGTGACAAGTCGAGCTTTATAAATGGTGACAGTTACCATCAGCGCCTGTCTTCTTCTTAAAGGTCCATTTGTACTCAACGACATGCCGTTCAACGGGCAAGTCTACCAAAGTCCATACTTGGTTTTCATACATGGATCCTTTCTCGGATTTCATGGCTCCTAGCCATTTGTTGGAATCCGGGCCCACCATCACTTCTTCATAGCTCGTAGGTTCACTGTTGTCTAACAACATGACCTCCAAGACAGGATTGACGTACCAC
The DNA here is from genome assembly GCA_039707655.1 of Elymus sibiricus. NCBI lineage: Eukaryota > Viridiplantae > Streptophyta > Magnoliopsida > Poales > Poaceae > Elymus > Elymus sibiricus. The sequence goes on along the minus strand of CM077663.1, from coordinate 199,084,583 downwards.
TCAGAGGCGGTACGATTTCTTGTCGGCCTACGAGGTTCGGTAGTAACTTGATTCGAAGTGTCATGATCATTATCATTAACTTCCTCTTCATTCGGTGTAGGCACCACAGAAACATCTTTCTGCGTCGTGCTACCATCCAACAGAAGTGATGGTTTAATAACCCCATCAAGTTCTACCTTTCTCCCACTCAATTCTTTCGAGAGAAACTCTTTCTCGAGAAAGGACCCGTTTTTAGCAACAAACACTTTGCCCTTGGATCTGAGATAGAAGGTATACCCAACTATTTCCTTTAGGGTATCCTATGAAGATGCACCTTTCCGCTTTGGGATCGAGCTTATCAGACATAAGCGTCGCATTCCCAAACTCTGAGAAATGACAGCTTAGGTTTCTGCCAAACCAAAATTCATACGGTGTCATCTCAATGGACTTAGATGGTGCCCTATTTAAAGTGAATGTAGTTGTCTCTAATGCATAACCCCAAAACGATAGTGGCAAATCGATAAGAGACATCATAGCACGTACCATATCCAATAGAGCACGACTACGACGTTCGGACACACCATCACACTATGGTGTTCCAGGTGGCGTGAGTTGTGAAACAATTTACACATTGTCTTAAGTTGCATACCAAACTCGTAACTCAGATATTTACCTCCACGATCATATCATAGACATTTTATCTTCTTGTCACGATGATCTCAAACTTCACTCTGAATTTGTTTGAACTTTTCAAACGTTTCAGACTTGTGTTTCATTAAGTAAATATCCCCATATCTACTCAAATCATCAGTGAAGGTAAGAAAATAGCGATATCCACCGCACGCTTCAACACTCATTGGACCGCATACATCAACATGTATCATTTCCAATAAGTCACTTGCCCGCTCCATCATACCGGAAAACGGGGTCTTAGTCATCTTGCCCATGAGGCATGGTCCGCATGTCTCAACCGATTCGAAATCGAGTGAGTCAAAAGATCCATCAGCATGGAGTTTCTTCATGCGCTTTACACCAATATGACCTTGGCAGCAGTGCCACAAGTATGTGGTACTATCATTATTAACTTGCATCTTTTGGCATCAATATTATGAACATGTGTATTACTACGATCGAGATTCAATAAACCATTCTCATTGGGTGCATGACCATTGAAGGTATTATTCATGTAAACAGAATAACCATTATTCTTTAACTTAAATGAATAACCGTATTGCAATAAACATGATCTAATCATGCTCTTGCTCAACGCAAACACCAAATAACATTTATTTAGGTTCAACACTAATGCCGAAGGTAGAGGGAGCGTGCGATGGTGATCACATCAACCTTGGAAACACTTCCAACACGTATCGTCACCTCACCCTTAGCTAGTCTCCGTTTATTCCGTAGCTTTTACTTCGAGTTACTAACATTAGCAATCGAACCGGTATCTAATACCCAGGTGCTACTAGGAGTACTAGTAAGGTACACATCAATAATACGTATATCAAATATACTTCTGTTGACGTTGCCAACCTACTTATCTACCAAGTATCTAGGGCAGTTTCGCTTCCGTGACCATTCTCCTCATAATAGAAGCACTCAGTCTCGGGTTTGGGTTCAACCTTGGGTTTCTTCACTGGAGCGGCAACTGGCTTGCCATCCATGAAGTATCCCTCTTTGCCTTTGCCCTTCTCGAAACTAGTGGTTTTACTAACCATCAACACTTGATGCTCCTTCTTGATTTCTACCTTCGCGGTGTCAAACATCACGAATAGCTCGGGGATCATTATTTCCATCCCTGGCATTTTATAGTTCATCACAAAGCTCTAGTAGCTTTGTGGCAGTGACTTGGAGAACTATATCAACCACTATCTTATCTGGAAGATCAACTCCCACTCGATTCAAGCGATTGTAGCACCCAGACAATCTGAGCACATGCTCACCGATTGAGCTATTCTCCTTCATCTTGCAGGCAAAGAATCTTGTTGGAGGTCTCATACCTCTCAACACGGGCACGAGCCTGAGATCCCAATTTCAGCTCTTAGAACATCTCATATGTTCCGTGACGTTCAAAAACGTTTTGTAGCCTCAATTCTAAGCCGTAATGCATGACGCACTGAACTATCAAGTAGTCATCAAAACATGCCTGTCAGATGATCACAACATCTACAGACGACGTTTGAGGGGGTGGCGCACCGAGCGGTGCATTAAGGACATAAGCCTTCTATGCAGCAAATGAGGACAATCCTCAAATCACGGACCCAGTCCGCATTATTGCTACCATCATCTTTCAACTCTATTTTCTCTAGGAACGTATAAAAACACAGGGGAGCTACAGCGCGAGCTATTGATCTACAACATAATTTGCAAAGACATTTTGACTATGTTCATGATAATGAGTTCAGTTAATCATATTACTAAAGAACCCCCACTCAAATTGATATCCCTCCGGTCATCCGAGTGTTACATGATCCAAATTTACCAACCCAAGTCCGATCATCACGTGAGATGAGGTGATTTCAATGATGAACATCTCCATGTTGATCATATCTACTATATGAGTCATGTTCGACCTTTCGGTCTCTTGTGTTCCGAGGCCATGTCTGTACATGCTAGGCTCGTCAAGTTTAACCCGAGTGTTCTGCACGTGCAACACTGGCTTGCACTCGTTGTATTTGAACGTAGAGTCTATCACACCCGATCATCACGTGGTGTCTCGAAACGACGAACTTTCGCAATGGTGCACACTCCGGGAGAACACAATTTTATCTTGAAATTTTAGTGAGGGATCACCTTATAATGCTACCGTCGTCCTAAGCAAAATAAGATGCATAAAAGGATTAACATCACATGCAAATCATAAGTGACATGATATGGCCATGAACTTGTGCTTTTGATCTCCATCTCCAAAGCACCGGCATGATCTCCATCGTCACCGGCATGACACCATGATCTCCATCATCTTGATCTCCATCAACGTGTCACCATGAGGTTGTCGTGCCAACTATTGCTTCTACAACTATTGCTAACTCACAGCGATAAAGTAAAGCAAAACGGCAAAAATAAATTAAAGACAACCCTATGGCTCCTGCCGGTTGCCGTACTCATCGACATGCAAGTCGTGATTATCTATACATAACATGATCATCTCATACATCACATATATCTCATCATGTAATTGGCCATATCATATCACAACATACCCTGCAAAAACAAGTTAGACGTCCTCTAATTGTTGTTGCATGTTTTACGTGGCTGCTATGGGTATCTAGCATGAACGATTCTTACCTACGCAAAACCACAACGGTGATACACAAATTGCTATTCAACCTTCTCAAGGACCGCCTTTGTCGAATCCGATCCAACTAAAGTGGGAGAGTGTGACGCCCCCATTCTTAACCGTACGCTAATCAATCACGCAATGCGTACGACCAAGATTAGGGACTCACTGATTAGTACCACAACACGACAAAAGACACAAATATAAAGTCATACAGCTTAATATTACAAGCCAGGGGCCTCGAGGGCTCGAATATAAGCTCCGACACAAACATGAGTCAGCGAAAGCAACATAACTGAGTACAGCCATAGTTAGACAAGGTTGCCTTAAGAAGGCTAGCATAAACATAAACTACGGATCGAAAGAGGCGAGGCCTCCTGCCTGGGAACCTCCTAAACTACTCCTGAACGTCGGAGAAGTCCACGTCGTAGTAGGCACCGTCCTGGTAGTAGTAGTGGCCTCCATCGGAGTAGCTGTAGTCGTCCACCGGGTAGGCTGCATCCTGCGGCTCCTGGGCTCCAACGTCTGATCGTGGCAACGTATCAAGGGGGAAAAAGGGGAGCAAAGCAACGGTGAGTACTCATCCAAAGTACTCGCAAGGCTTACATCAGATCTATACTAAATATGCACCATTTTCAAAGGAATGCGGCTATATCTTTGGACTAGACTGCAGAATTGCCAGAATAGAGAGGGAGGCCTAGTCCTATCGAAGACTAGCATCTTCAATATCTTGCAGCATGAGAAGAGAATTAGACCTGCAGCTCATGCATATAATCATATTGTTGAACAATTTTAATTAAGTAACACGCCCAGAGATCCTTCCTCGACTCCCTGCGAGGAAGCAATCCCGGAGCCACAATTCAAGTTTTAATTAAGTTTATGGTTATAGTTGTAGTAGGTCAGAGCACAACTCCAAGTCGTCCTTTTACCGAGGACACGGCTATTCGAATAGATTACTTCCCTGCAGGGGTGCACCACATTACCCAACACGCTCGATAAGCTACGGCCGGATATGATTTTCTGGTCAATACCCGGCCTCGACATATCGACACGACGTAGTCCTACCTAGGCTCAACAGAGAGGCCAGCACGCCGGTCTACATCCTAATGGCTCAGGGTCTTGGGCCATCGCCCTCGCCATCCTGCACGTTACGCCCTCGGCCGGGACCAGTCCTAGCACGCCCTCCATCAGGGTCCCTGCGTTCCAGACCACCCGGGCGCGAGTCGAAAACCGTGGCATCTGAAGAGCTTTCGGGAGAATGTACGCCGCCGAGCAGCCCATACTGATTACCCCGCGTGGTGGTTAGTGCGACAAAGGTCCGTAGACCCAACTCAGATTAAATACTCAACCCATTAGCAATTTATTAGTTGTGCGGGGCAAGCTCGAACATGTTGCAGTCCGTCGCCCCGCCAAGAACACTCGAGTGCCTTCCGGCGCACTCCACCAAGTATCCGGATGCCTCGCGGCGCATCCCACCAAGTCTTCGCGGGTGCCCTTGGGGCCGACCCGACTTTAACAAGTATCTCAGTCACCCGGTCATAGTAACTGTGTGGTTATACTCCAAGTGGAGATCCGAGGAATCACCCTCGTTGGATCCCACTCGAGGTAGGAGTAAGGCAAGAGTCGATACCGATAAATGGGAAAAAGGAATCACCCTCGATACCCATTACCGATAACTACGCTACAGAATTAACATCAGGAGTGCTAGTGAGGTATCACCCTCGACACTCGATGGTAGCTCTGCAGTGCCCTAGTAAAGGGGTGTGAAGTGATGTGTCGGTAACGGCTTGTCAGTCTTAATGACTGAGTCTTCTGTCTTCATGTCGTCGAGTCGTCGATGATCAAGCAGGGGCAACTGGGACTCAGGGGTCAGGGGTTTTACTATTCCACCTATACTAAGCAGTAGTATGATTGCAAGTATAGTAGCAGTTCATCAAAATCAGGCTATGCATCAGAATAGGAGCTATCTAATACAGTAGCAAAATTCTAATGCAAGCATAAGAGAGAGAGAGATAGGTGATATCGGAATGCTCAAGGGGGTTTTGCTTGCCTTGCTGCTCTGCTGCAAAAGGCTGGTCGTCAGGGTTGTAGGCGATCACGGCAGTAGCGTCAGTCTCAGGGATGGCGTCGGTACCGGGCTCTACCGAGAGAGAAGAGGGGGAAGAAACAATAAATACAAGCACTCAAATGCAATATGATGCATGACATGGCAAGTTATAGTTCTAGGGATGCTCTAACGTAATTCTACCGCCTCAGACAAAGCGGGAGAATACCTGGCGATATTTCCCGGGTCTGTGGATTTATCGGACAGATGAATCGGAGGGGAAAATCCCACGTTGACTGAGCTAGAGACATGTGCCAGCTAGAAGCAGTGCAGGGTTGCCTAAAACATATCTAAGTCCTTTTTAGTTATTTTTAGAATTTAATTAGAATTTATTTATCAGTAGGCCTGCACTATTCATCTATCTGAAACAGGCAAAAAGTTGCATGTTCAGCTAGCTAGGGGCATGTGACAGATGAATGGATGGCACCATTGCATTCATTGGATTTTTCTGATAAATTTTCATATATAAATTATTTTCATCTGACTTATAGATTATTTTATATGATTTTCTAAAGTTTTATTAATTTTCTGGAATTATTTTTATTATTAAATTCAAACATTATCCAGAACAGTGCTTAAATACTTTTTATACTCAGCAGTAGCCAGCCACAGTCAATGACAAGTGGGGCCAGATGCTGAGTCAGCAGCTGACTGGGCCAACCCTATCCAAAGGAATAGTGTCAGGGGTGGGACCCACATGTCAGCCTCACATAGCTAATTCAGATTATTAGTTTAACTTAACAGAGTTAATTAGAGGGGGTGGACCCCACTAGTCAGTGGGAGGTTAGTTTAACTAATTTAGTTTTATTTATTAAAATGTTTAATTAGTCTAATTAATGGCCTGGGCCCACACGTCAGTGGCCCAGTGAACAGTGACCATAGTTGACCACGGTCAACGTGGTCAAACTGCGGCGTGGGGCCCCCCGGCAGTGAGCCTGGGGACGGGGCCCACCGGCGCCAGGTCAGCGCGGCGGCCGGAGCAGCGCCGGCGACCATTCTAGCGGCAGCGCGGCTCGGGATCCACCGGAAATCGGCCACGGGCCACCATTTTGGACGCGGGAGGTCGCGTTCGAACGCGCACGCAACGGCGCATCCGGCGGTGGCACTGATACGACCGGAGATGGGCTATAACGACGGCGGCGAGCAGCGAGGCGGGCGCCGGAGTTCGGTCGTCGTCGGGATCGGAGCTACGGCGAGCAACACGAGCAGCGCGAGGCGTCTACGGCGTCTACTCGATGCGGGGAATGCAACGGTGGCACGCACGGGACCATATGGTCACCGATGCCACGCCGGCGACAGGGCCAGGCGGCGGAGGGATCGGGCAAACGCGGAGCGAGCGCTACGGGCAGCTAGAGGGAGCAGGGGAGGGCGCATCCGGCGCAGGAGCTCACCGAGCGGCACGCTGAAGGCCCTTGAAAGCTTAGGAGCAGCAGGAGCTCGACAATGGCCGGAGATGCGCCGGCGACCGAAGGTTGAAGAAGAGCTCGTGGAGCTCGAGGCGATGGCTCCCGACGCCAATGAGTGGGCGTGATCGTCGGAGAAGACCGCGGCGGTGCTCTACGTCATCTTGGCGGGGCTGGAGGTCGTCGGAGACCGCGGGATCGACGGCGGCGATGGCGGGCGCTTTCGGGCGCCGATGGAGACGAGAGGGGGAGAGCGAGGGAGGAGGGAAAAGTGGAGGAGGAGGCCAGGGGAGATGGCCCGGGGCGATTTTTATTCCCCCGGCCAACCACCCCGTCGAGGTGGCGTCGGGAGAGGGCGCCGCGCCCTCCCAGCCACGGCGAGGCCGACACGGCGGCGGGAGCAGGTAGAAGGAGGGGAGTTGGGCCGGCCCAGGTGAGCAGGTAAGGCCCATCTCCTCCTTTCTCTCTTTTCTTTCTTTTTCCTTTTCCTTTTTCAGTTTCTGTTTTTATTTTTCTTTAGGCTAATCCCCTCTTGCAAAAATGTGGGATGGGTTCCAAAATTTTAAGTGCTTTACAACAAAGCTCCACAACAAATTTGGGCATTTTTAGTCACTGTTGGTATTTTCAAAAATGATTAAAATGCCATTTTTAATTGATTTTGTCCACTGTTTTCTTGGAGTGTCCAAACCAGATAAGTGGTGATGTTGTTTTCCTCAACATGTTTTGTTTTGGATTATTCCCCAATTATGGAACATTTTTCTGTTATAATTTGAGGAGTTATTTTATCACCATAATTCCCATGGCAATTTGCATTGGTTTTGAATGGAATTTTTGAATCCAACTTAAACCAACTTAGGCAAACTCCATTTAGCAAAACAAGTAGACACTGTTCATGATCATCACTGTAGCCTAATTACATTGATCACTGTAGCATAGGACCAGGGTGTCACAGAGAGACAGACACCCGCCAGCCATCTTTATGCAACAAAGTCACATGTCAGTTGATGGAACCGGTCTCTCGTAAGCGTACGAGTAAGGTTGGTCCGGGCCGCTTCATCCCCCAATACTGATGAATCAGGAAAAGACCAAGGAAGGAAGCAATCTAATCATCAACGCCCACAAACTCCTTGTGTTCTACTCGTGATCTCATCTACGCATAGACCTAGCTCATGATGCCACTGTTGGGGAACGTTGCATGGGAAACAATTTTTTTCCTACGCACACGCAAGATCTATCTATGGTGATGAGCATCTATGAGAGGGAGAGTGGATATACATACCCTTGTAGATCGCTAAGCGGGAAGCGTTAAGAAATGCGGTTGATGTAGTCGAACGTCTTCGCGATCCAAATCGCAAGCCGTCCCGCGATCCAATCACGATCCGTCCCGATCTAGCGCCGAACGGACGGCACCTCCGCGTTCAGCACACGTACAGCTCTATGACGATCTCCGCCTTCTTGATCCAGCAAGAGGGGGCAGAGAGGTAGATGAGATCTCCAGCAGCACGACGGCGTGGTGGTGGTGATGGTGGAGTTATCCCGGCAGGGCTTTGCCTAAGCACTACCGGAATCTATTTGGTGGAGGAACTAGGGAATAGAGAACTAGCACGTGGCCGTGTGTCTTTGGGGGCTCTATTCCTCTGGTATATATAGGAGGGAGGGGGAGGAGGCAGCCTCCCTAGGGTTTCCCCTAGGGGTCGGCCGGACCAGGGCAAGGAGGAGTCCAATCCACTTCCTACTAGGAAGTGGATTCATATTAGGAGGAGTCCTATTCCTTCCTATCTCCACCTTTTTCCTCTTCGGCATATGGGCCCTTATGGGGTCAGTTCCCCAACCCATTAGGTGCTGGTGCGCCACCTCTTGGGCCCCACCCGGTGGACCCCTGGAACCCATTCGTCACTCCCGGTACACTACCGGAAATACCCGAAACTTTTCCGGAACCCAAGTACCACTTTCCTATATATAAATCTTTACCTCCGAACCATTCCGGAGCTCCTCGTGACGTCCGGGATCTCATCCGGGACTCCGAACAACATTCGGTCACCAACACATATATCTCAATACTACCGAAATGTCACCGAACGTTAAGTGTGCAGACCCTGCGGGTTCGAAAACTATGTAGACATGACCGAGACACCTCTACGGTAAATAACCAATAGTGGGACCTGGATGCCCATATTGGTTCCTACATATTCTACGAAGATCTTTATTGGTTGAACCTCTATGTCAAGGATTCAGTTAATCCCGTATGTTGTTCCCTTTGTTCTTTGGTATGTTACTTGCCCGAGATTCGATCGTCGGTATCTCTATACCTAGTTCAATCTCGTTACCGGCAAGTCTCTTTACTCATTCCGTAATACAAGATCCCGTGGCTAACACTTTAGTCACTTTGCTTGCAAGGCTTATTGTGATGTTGTATTACCGAGTGGCCCTGAGATACCTCTCCATCACACGGAGTAACAAATCCCAGTCTTGATCCATGCCCACTCAACAGACACCCTTGGAGATACCTGTAGAGCATCTTTATAGTCATCCAGTTACGTTGCGACGTTTGATACACACAAGGTATTCCTTCGGTGTCAGTGAGTTACATGATCTCATGGTTATAGGAACAGATACTTGACATGCAGAAAACTATAGCAATAAACTGATACGATCACATGCTACGTTCATAGTTTGGGTCTTGTCCATCACATCATTCTCCTAATGATGTGATCCCGTTATCAAATGACATCTCATGTCTATGGCTAGGAAACCTTGACCATCTTTGATTAACGAGCTAGTCTACTAGAGGCATACTAGGGACACAGTGTTGTCTATGTATCCACATATGCAATTGAGTTTCCAATCAATACAATTATAGCATGGATAATAAATGATTATCATGATCAAGGAAATATAATAATAACCACTTTATTATTGCCTCTAGGGCATATTTCCAACAACTTGGTCCTTTGAAAGAAAATTATTCCACTCTTGTGAAGTAGATAAACGAGATGCTGACAGTCATCTTTGGTATGTACTCATAGCTCTTTTACTTTGAACTTTCGGGTTATGATGATATGGCGGCTCGTTATCTCACTTGCTATTGTATGCAGGACGGAAAGAACATACCCTTGTGGAGTTGCCTATTGTGAAATTGAAGGCAATTTTCACATATGTAGAGCATCTATTCACAGGATCTGTCTACTCCATAATGGCAGTAAAGAATTTGAAATACCCACCCAGGAGCATTAAGGATATGTTGAAACAACTATCAACTATGCCGCAATGGGTCACAGAGACCCGGAAATCGGCGGCTCTGGGGGGGGGAGCTAATATGGCTCTTGCCCGGGTAAAGGCATATTTACCTGAGCTGGATCTTGAGTTTTTAAAAGACGGCTTTCCCAAATTCAAGCTGGACGGCTCAGAGTTTACTCATGCCGATTTCGCCAAGTGCTTTAAAGAGACTCGGCTGTTGGCGACTCTTATAGCTGAAGAGGTTGACATGTCGCAATATCATCCTGCATATTCCAACAAGAACGAGCATATCAATGCGCCCAAAGATGAGCCTTCAGAGCTGGTGTCGCCTCGACGTAAGAAACCCTTTGCTCCTGATGTTGATGCGTCAGCTCTTGTTGAAGGGACTTCAAATTTTGAGTCTTTGAATTCAATCCGGTAGCAATAAAAGGGCCAACAGGTTGATGATGAAGATGAGCCGGCGAAGTCGGATCATGAGGCGGCTGATGCAGAAGGAGCTTGAAGACGGGTCTCACCCGAAGATGAATAAGTCGCCAGGTGTTGCTAGCCCCCAAGTGTTGGGCGAAAAACATGAATATTTTTGTGGCTCCTGATGTGATCCCATAATAGGGGTAGAGTAAAACTTTAAAATGCTCTGTCATGCCATCGTGCACGTTTGCACTTGTCTTGTTGTGGTGAAGCTTGCCACAAAACTTTGATCTTTTGATCTGTTTGCCAAAATATGACTGAGCTACTCTTTTACTTGTCTCTGAATATCTTTGTTGTTTTGCTCAATGATCCTTTGATTGAATCAGAAAGGGCGGGCCAAATAAGCCACCAAAGAGTCTAGCTTTCGAGGCTCAAGTCTTAATTGAATCATTCCACAATGTTTTTGCAGAAGATGTGTTTGAACTGGTCATAGTATGACTGCAGTTTATAACCCAGACGCCCATTTATGAGCCGGCAATAAGAATAACATTGTACCTAAAAAGTTAAAAGGTAATAATAAAAGATATTGTAACAATATAGAGAACTATTAATAAGCCGGCCCAGTGAGACTCGGCAAAGAGACTGGCTTTCTAGGCTCAAGTCTTGCTTCAATGAAGCGGGTATGATAACCCATGGTTTATCCTAGATTTCTGTATGCCGGCTCTCACATGACTCAAGCCGTGTTTTAACCTTGATAAGTTCAGGGTCCAGATGGATTGACTCGTCAAAAGTACACGGGGTCACCTGATCGGAGTCGCATCAAGCAAATAGGTAGGTTTAACCATATTTTGGCGGCTTATAGCCTAGTCAAGAGGAATATTAAAGGCTGACTCGTTGAGTTGGAAGCCCCCAAGTGACTTATGTTTCAAAAAATAAAGACTCATGCTCAATTTTTAGGCTGAAACGACAGAGACCCTGAGTTTCGGGGGTGTCGGCTTTATTATATTTGAACATAAAGAAGTATGTACAAAATTTGGAGGGGGGTACAAAAAGGAAAGGAGCCGGTGGCTCTAAGTATAATAAGGCCACAGGTGAGCAATGTTCCAGGGCCGGGTTGTCTCCTCTTCGGAGGTATATGATCCTTCTCGTAAATCTATCAGATAATATGAACCATTATTGAGGTTCCTGCTGACGACGAAAGGACCTTCCCAAGGTGCTGGAAGTTTGTGCATTCCTGTTTGATCTTGAATCAGACGAAGCACTAAGTCGCCTTCTTGAAAAGTACGGCTTCGGACTCTACGGCTGTGATAGCGATGCAGGTCTTGATGATATATAGCAGATCTGGCTGCTGCTAAGTCACGTTCTTCCTCCAAGGCGTCCAAAGAATCTTGACGTGCTTGCTCATTATCTGCCTCAACGTAAGCAGTGACTCGAGGAGAATCATGGCGAACATCGCTTGGTAATACCGCCTCAGCTCCAAAAACCAAAAAAACGGTGTATATCCAGTGGATCTATTTGGAGTTGTGCGAATACTCCAAAGTACTGCAGGGAGTTCTTCAACCCAACAACCTAGAGTGCGCTGGAGTGGAACCATAAGCTGGGGTTTGATTCCTCTGAGAATCTCTTGATTAGCTCGTTCGGCCTGTCCATTGGATTGTGGATGTGCAACTGCCGCCAGGTCAAGCCGGATATGCTCACATTGACAAAACTGCTCCATAGCTCCTTTGGACAAATTGGTACCATTGTCAGTGATAATGCTATGAGGATAGCCAAAACGGAAGATCAACTTCTTCAAAAATTTGACTGTTGTCTCCGCGTCACAATTGCTGACAGCTTCCGCCTCAAACCACTTGGTGAATTTATCAACCTCCATCAACAGGTGGGTTGCAGAAGACGACTTGGACGGGCCGACCATGTCAAGCCCCAAGACTGCAAACGGCCAAGTAATTGGGATCATACGCAATTCTTGAGCCGACACATGAGCTTGTCGAGCGAACTTTTGACATCCAACACACTTGCGCACAATGTCTTCTGCGTCCGCATGAGCCGTCAACCAATAAAATCCGTGACAAAAAGCCTTCACCACCAGGGACCATGAGCTGGTGTGATGTCCACAATCGCCAGCATGGATCTCATTGAGAATATCCTGGCCTTCCTCAGGGGAAACACAACGTTGAAAAACACCGGAGCTGCTTCGTCGATGTAACTCACCATTGATGATAGTCATGGACTTGGACCGCCGAATTATCTGTCGAGCGATGATTTCCTCAGCTGGGAGCTCGCCTCGAGTTAGATAAGCCAAATATGGTACTGTCCAGTCAGGAATAGCATGGAGAGCCGCCACCAGGTGTGCCTTAGGGTCACGAATAGAGATGTCTTCTTCAGACGGCAATTTAACCGAGGGGTTGTGAAGCACGTCCAAGAACACGATGGGAGGGACCGGCTTACGCTGAGAGCCGAGTGGTGAAAGAGCATCTTCCGCCTCGTTGAGCCGGCGATCAATGTGATCAACTTGATACCCTTGAAAATGTCCCGCCACTTCGGTGACTGCCCGCCGTTAAGCCGCCATCAAGGGATCCTTCGAATCCCAGGTCCCTGAGACCTGTTGAGCTACCAAATCTGAGTCGCCCAAGCACCTGACCTGGCTAAGATTCATCTCTTTACCCATTATGACCCCGTGTAAGAGGGCGTCATATTTAGCTGCATTGTTAGTACAAGGGAACATGAGCCGTAAAACATAACAAAACTGTTCACCTCACGGAGAAGACGAAATAACTCCAGCCCCTGAGCCTTCAATTGTCTGGATCTATCAAAGTGTATAGTCCAATACATGTTATCTGGCCTATCCTCTGGGATTTGTAGCTCGGTCCAATCGTTGATGAAATCCACCAGTGCTTGGGACTTAATGGTTGTACGGGGCATGTATTTCACCTGGTGAGGCCCAAGCTCAATTGCCCATTTAGCAATCCGGCCAGTGGCTTCACGATTTTGTATAATATCACCAAGGGGTGCTGAACTGACCACAATGATTGGATGCTCCTGGAAGTAGTGTTTTAATTTCCGGCTTGCCATAAAGACGCCGAAAACCAACTTTTGCCAATGCGGATATCGCTGCTTGGATAAAGTTAAGACTTCACTGACAAAATAAATCGACCACTGTACTGGATACTCCTTTCCTGCCTCCTTTCGTTCGACGACAACTGCAAAACTGACTGCCTTTGAATTGGCTGCAATGTACAGGAGCATAGGCTCTTTATCGATCAGGGCGGCCAGGATCGGCGGCTCAGCCAGCTATTTCTTGAGTGCTTCGAAGGCTTCATTAGCTGCGTCAGTCCAAACAAAGTCGCATGTCTTCCTCAACAACTGATAAAGAGGGATTGCTTTCTCCCCTAGGCGACTTATAAACTGGCTTAACGCCGCAATATGACCAGCCATGCGCTGAACTTGATTTACGTTGGCCGGCTTGGCCAGCGAAGTTACTGCTTTGATTTTGTCTGGATTAGCCTCGATGCCTTGCTCGGAAACCAGGAAAACCAGTAACTTGCCTGCAGGAAAGCCAAAAACGCACTTGGCCGGGTTGAGCTTCATCTGGTACACTCGAAGATTGTCAACGTTTCCTTGAGGTCATCCAAAAGTGCCTCCTTCTTCTGGGACTTCACCACGATATCATCAACATAGGCATGAACGTTGTGTCCAATCTGTGGGTGGAGGCAGTTCTGAACACAACGTTGATAAGTAGCCCCCGCACTCTTAAGCCCAAAAGGCATAGAGACATAGCAGAAAGCACCGAAGGGAGTTATGAAAGCCGTCTTCTCCTGATCCTCAACGGCCATCTTGATCTGACGATAACCAAAGTATGCATCCAGAAAGCATAATCGCTCACAACCCGCCGTAGAATCGATGATCTGATCGATGTGTGGGAGAGCAAAAGGATCCTTAGGACAAGCTTTGTTGAGATCTGTGTAATCAACACACATACACCAAGTATCGTTCTTTTTCAGAACAAGCACCAGGTTAGCCAACCACTCAGGGTAAAAAACTTCAACGATAAACCCGGCAGCTAGGAGCCGGGCTACCTCTTCTGCAATAGCTTTGCGTATCTCCTCATTAAAACAACGGAGGTATTGATGTACTGGTTTCATCTTTGGATCCACATTAAGATGGGGCTCAGCGAGTTCTCTCGAGACTCCAGGCATGTCGGAAGGTTTCCATGTAAAGATGTCCCGATTCTCACGGATGAACTCGATGAGCGCGCTTTCCTATTTGGGATCCAAACCGGTCCCAATAGTGAACTGCTGGGATGAGTCGCCCGGCGTGAAGTCAATCTGCTTCGTATCTTCAGCCGGCTTAAACTTGAGCAATGACTCAGACTCAGTAGTGGGCTTCTTGAGAGGGATCATATCAGCAGGATCAACGTTGGCCGTATAGAATTTCAACTCCTCTGCTGTGCAGGCCGACTCAGCATAGGCTGCATCACCTTCCTCGCACTCTTGAGCTATTTTTCTGCTACCACTCACAGTTATGGTACCATTTGGACCCGACATCTTGAGCTTGAGGTAAACATAGCAGGGGCGGGCCATGAAACGAGCATAAGCCGGCCGCCCAAAAAGGGCGTGGTAAGGGCTCTTTATCTTAACCACCTGAAAAGTTAAGGGATCGCATATGTAGTTAAACTCGTCGTTGAAAGTGATGTCAAGCTTAATCCGCCCGATTGGGTATGCTGACTTCCCAGGAACGATACCGTGAAAAACCGTGGTTGAAGTTTGAAATTTTCTTTTAGGGAGGCTCATCCGCCGGAAAGTATCATAATACAAAATGTTGATGCTGCTTCCCCCATCCATGAGGACCTTTGAGAGGGTATAGCCACCAACCTGAGGGGCCACCACTAGGGCCAAACCACCCGGGTTATCTACCGGGGGAGGGTGATCTTCTCTGCTCGAGATAATTCGCTGCTCAGACCAATTGAGATACCTGGGAACTGCCGGCTCAATCATGTTGATGGCTCTTTGCTTGATTTTGCTGTCTCGCCTGCAAGTGCTGGTGGTGAAGACGTGGTACTGACCACTATTCAACTGTTTGGGATTACTCTGACACCCAGTTTGATTATTATGATGTTGATTGCCTTGGCCAGAGCGCTGTCCATTGCCATTGTTTCCTTGATGCTGAAATCCTGCCCCTGAGCCGCCCTGGCCAGGGCAACCTGATCCTGAAAATCCACTGGACGAGCCGCCATGTGAGCCGCCCTAGCCAAGCTGACTCGGATGTCCCCCACCATTGCCTCCTTGGTGATTCTGGAAAGCCTGGTTACGGAATTCCTGCATGATATAACAGTTTTCCCATGAATGTGTAGACGGCTTATCCGTGGTACTATGATTGGGACAAGGTGACTTGAGTGCCTCCTCATAGTTGCGCGGTTTGTTCCCATTGTAAGTTCCTCCGGGGCGGTTGTTGTGACACTGGTTCTTAAAACCGATGTTGGTATTAGCAACGCAGTCTGACCCGCCATCGGGTTGTTTTCTCTTACTGTTATTGCCTCCTTGCCCCCCTAGGTTCCCACAGTGCCCATGGTTTTGCTGGTGACCCTTGCCACCTTTGCCCTTCCTGTTCTTGCCAGTTTTATCCTCGTCTGAGCCGGGATCCTTCGTGCTGTCCGACTCAGAGTATCTGGTGAGAACGTCCATCAAGTCGCCCATATCCCGCACCTTCCATTTCAGACGGCCAAGCTTTGGACCAGCGGCTGAAAGTGGCAATTCTTCTCCAAGATTAGGACGGCTTGAGCCGCCGTGATGCTATTCGATGAGTGGATGATTTCGGCAACCCGATGAGTCCAATGATGAGCCGACTCGTCCCCGCGTTGGACGCAATGTTGAAGATCCACAATCATCATTAGTCATTTGCACGTTCCCTGGAAATTCTTGATGAATCGCTCCTTCAGCTCTGCCCAAGTGTTGATGGAGTTGGGTGGCAGATTCTTCAACCATGTTCGAGCCGGCCCTTCCAGTATCATGGTCAGATACTTCGCACACACGGAGTCGCTGACGTCGAGCATATCCATGGCTATCTTGTAACTTTCGATCCATGCTGCCGGCTCGAGGTGTGTTGTGTAATTTGGCACCTTACGAGGCCCCTTGAAATCCTTGGGAATACGCTCGCCACGGAGAGCCGGGGATAAGCAGGGAATCCCAATCGTCCTACTGTTAACCCCAGCCCCCATAGTTGCTGGTTGGGGATGAGGCTGTTGAGTCGCCCGCATTGCCACCGCTTCCGCCTCTGCCTGCCGCGCCGCTCTGGCTACATCAACAACCGCCTGGGCATTTGACAACACAGGCCGGGTCAGGGAAATCTGAGGTTGTTGCCTGCGTTCACTGCTAGAAACAGCCGGGGATTCCACATGGAGACTCTTACTGCGGCTGGCATACGGTGTGAAGTGCATCCGATCGCGGCTATAAGAGTACTGCGCTTGCTATACTACCGCTGTTTTCAACATCTCGATGGCGTTCCTGGCCTCAATCTCAACGGGAGTGTTCCCGTGGATGGGGAGCTCTTCTAGATTGCGAGTTGTCGCTAACATGTTGTCGACGAGGTTAGAGAAGTGGTTGTCGCTAACATGTTGTCGACGAGGTTGGAGAAGTGGCCTTGTGGCGTCTGGAACCGTGGCGGTGATGGCTGAGCCGATGATGGTTGAGCCGGCTCCATTTGCCGGGCCAATTGACGAGGGAGATCCTCACGTGGTCGTTCAGCCCCCAATGTCTGCTATGAAGTGGGGAATAACTGGGACGGCTCGAGATTCAATGGCAGCCGGCTCTGGTGTCTCCTCTCATAAACCGCCTCGGAGGCGTCTCGACGAAGCCCTAACTGCCAAGCCTCGGCCTTCAGGCGCTCCGAATCATTATGGATACGAGCCTGTATTTCCGCCATCCGAGCGTTTTCGACGTCAATTTCTTCCTGCACCTTGGTCATCTGTTCGCGAAGTTTTACCAACTCCGTGTTGCGCTCCTGGTTTTCCGCAGTGACAGGCGTCCCGACGAGCTTTGCCATCTCGGCCATCAGATCTATCATGGCTTGAGCCGGCGTCTTGCCTGATCCGCCAGAGCCGCCAGCCGCGCCTACCGACGATGGGTCTTGAGCCACTGCGGTTCCTGTCATGTAGACAATAACCTGACGAGGCGGCTCATGTTACTCCTTAGAAGCTTCCATTTCCAAAGGGTCCCCAAGTCCACCATCGTAAAGGGGACAGTTCGATTCGGTGTCTCCCATGGAAGATTCGCCATCAGAGTTGATGAGGGTGTCCCTGCTGCCTGCCGTCTCATCCGAGAGGCTGACTCCCTGGGTGAAGCCGATGAAGACGTGACGCTGACCGGCTTGACTCCGACCGGGTTGGGCGCGCCAAGCCGGCTCGACGATGTTGGTGCAGATGTCCGATTCGGGCACCGACGCACCAATTTTGCCGATGAAGACGTGGATCTTGCCAAAGGGGACCCGGTACCCGTACTCAATTGAGTCGGCCTCGGGGCCCCAGCCTGAATTGTCGATGTAGAGTTTGTCACGGCGGCTCTTGGTCGTCTGACCAACCGCGAATCTCCCGAACCCTGGAAGGGCTCCCTTCGAGAACTCAACTCCACCAGGCAAGAGCCCCATGGTGGGCGCCAACTGTCATGGTTTTGTCACGGCAGATGTTCTCTTAGGAGAACTTGAGTGTGAGGCCATCGCCTCTAGGTGGCGACTCAAAGGGGTTGATCGGGAACGAGATACGAGTTTACCCAGGTTCGGCCCCTCCGATGGAGGTAATAGCCTACGTCCTACTTTGTGTGTATTGATGATGATCACGATTACAAGGGTGCGGAATCGCTAACCTAGCTATCGAGGGTTTGCTTGTTTCTTACTGGATCTTCTAAACCCAAGGGCTCCCCTTTATATATACAGGTGGAGGCCTTGGTCTTACAACAAAGTCTGGATCGTAAAAAGTCTGTTACCTAATCTAACTCCTCCTTTCCTTGCTCCTCAAGGAAAAGAGAGTTTCCTACGTCTTCAAGTTTAAGCCGGCCACCTGGACGACGTTGCTGAGCCGGCCCACCTAGCAAGCCGCCTATCTGGGCCTTGTACTCCTTATGATTATCTTCAGTCTGGGCCATCTTAGTGGAGCCCGGGTTATAACCTAGGCGGGTTATGCCCGTGGGGTATATCCCCAACAGGCAGGTTCCGGGGTTTCCCGAGAGTTGACGCACTCTGGGTCTGCTTCGGTGCGTGCAGGACGGAAGTTCCGGGGTCCAGAAGTTCCGGGCCTTCCAGAAGCTTGCCCTTGCTTCTTCTTCCTTCTCTTCCATGCTTCCCTCTCGGATGGTGTAGGCGTACTCTTGAGCTTGGACTCCTCCTCAATGAATGTGTGGCTCCGCTCACACCTATGCATGCACACGAGAGAGGGGTCAAGTAATATACCATCCTCGAAGGGCACAAGTAGACACTGTTGGGGAACGTTGCATGGGAAACAAAAAATTTCCTACGCACATGCAAGACCTATCCATGGTGATGAGCATCTACGAGAGGGAGAGTGAATCTACATACCCTTGTAGATCGCTAAGCGGAAGCGTTAAGAAACGCGGTTGATGTAGTCGAACGTCTCCGCGATCCAAATCGCAAGTCGTCCCTCGAACCGATCACGAACTAGTGCCGAACAGACGGCACCTCCGCGTTCAACACACGTACGGCTTGATGACGCCTTCACCTCCTCGATCCAGCGAGCGATGATGAAGTAGTAGATGAGTTCCAGCAGCACGACGGCGTGGTGATGGTGGTGAGGAACAATCTCTGCAGGGCTTCGCCAAGCACTACGGAGATTATGACGGAGGAACTAGAGGGCTAGGGTTGCCGGCACACGGCTTGGGAAATCCTGATATGTCCCGTGTGCTAGCCCTGCCCCTCTATTTATATGTTGAGCCCTGGGGTCTAAACTTGGAGAGAAAACCTCTACAAGGTCGGTTTTGCCCGCACAAGGTCGGTTTGGCCCGGAAGGAAAGAGTCCAACTCGGATCCCTGCAGTACCATGCACAAGCGATAGTACCGCTCGTGAGCGGTAGTACCACTTCACACAAGCGGTAGTACCGCTTACGCGGCAGTACTGCCTTACCAGCGGTAGTACCGCTTAAGGCAGCAGTAAAACTTCCTTTTGCACTTTCCAATACCTCGTGGGTTTTATCCCTTTGGCCCATATAAAGTGTTGCTGCACCCGAACACTTCGGTAAACATCCGGAACCCCTTCCGGTGAATTCCGGAACCCTTCCGGAGATCAAAACACTATTATCACATATATCAATCTTTACCTCCGGACTCTTCCGGAGATCCTCGTCATGTCCGAGATCTTATCCGAGACTCCGAACAATCTTCGGTCACCAACACAATAACTCAACTATACTAATCGTCACCAAACGTTAAGTGTGTAGACCCTGCGGGTTCGAGAACTATGTAGACATGACCAAGACACCTCTACGGTCAATAACCAATAGCGGGACCTGGATGCCCATATTGGTTCCTACATATTCTACGAAGATCTATATCGGTCGAACCTCTATGTCAAGGATTCAGTTAATCCCGTATGCTGTTCCCTTTGTTCTTCGGTATGTTACTTGCCCGAGATTCGATCGTCGGTATCCCTATACCTAGTTCAATCTCGTTACTGGCAAGTCTCTTTACTCGTTCCGTAATACAATATCCCGTGGCTAACACCTTAGTCACATTGCTTGCAAGGCTTATAGTGATGTTGTATTACCGAGTGGGCCCTGAGATACCTCTCCGTCACACGGAGTAACAAATCCCAGTCTTGATCCATGCCCACTCAACAGACACCCTCGGAGATACCTGTAGAGCATCTTTATAGTCACCCAGTTACGTTGTGACGTTTGATACACACAAGGCATTCCTCCGGTATCAGTGAGTTGCATGATCTCATGGTCATAGGAACAGATACTTGACATGCAGAAAACTATAGCAAAAAACTGACACGATCATATGCTATGTTTATAGTTTGGGTCTTGTCCATCACATCATTCTCCTAATGATGTGATCCCGTTATCAAATGACATCTCATGTCTATGGCTAGGAAACCTTGACCATCTTTGATCAACGAGCTAGTCTATTAGAGGCATACTAGGGACACAGTGTTGTCTATGTACCCACACATGTATTTGAGTTTCCAATCAATACAATTATAGCATGGATAATAAACGATTATCATGAACAAGGAAATATAATAATAACCATTTTATTATTGCCTCTAGGGCATATTTCCAACAGACACGTGTAAAGGAGACGATTCACCTTTATATGCATGATGTAGATGTCGGATGTGTCACTTGGCAAAGGGGGTCTTGACATGGTGATGTCTGTAGGATGCACCGCAACAAAATAAAAGTTTCGACATAATCAAACCATTTTTCCCATTGAATTTGTAGTTGTTTGAGTTGTGAATTGGGTCTCCTAAGGTGTTTCGGCTACTTAGGGACGGTTAATTCTTCATCAACCGCCGGACACTTGTATCGCTCCATCGACTACATCAACCACAATCTTCCGCAATCGACAACGATCATCCATCCTTTGAGACCATCTTCAACCGGAAGCAAGGCCCCTTTCAAGGGAAGATCCATCTTGGATTCAAGGCCTCATCTCCCTATGAGATTTGGGATGAACTTTACCATGTATCCTTTTTTCCCTTTGTTGTTCATGTACTTTTGTGGATCTTGTGTGGATGTGAGTCTAGTGGATGTGTGATTGGACTTGTTCTTGAGTGTTCCTCTTGTGATTTCTCCGTGTTCTTCCCCGTGTTCTTCGTGTTCTTCATGGAATCCCTCTCCAATTTGTGAAAGATCACTAACAAGGGCTTGGCCCCGTATCACGTGATAGTGCTCAGGAGTAGTAGTGTAGCTGGGCCTTGATTATGTGCTTGGCTAGGGCCTAGATCCATACAAAAATATAGGTAGGGAATAGGTGAAATAAGGCCACACCCTGGGTCTAGGTCCTAGGGGTTAGGGCTAGCTCCGCCCCTGGAAGTCACCTTGGTTTCAATAGCTCATGTACGAGCCCTTATCATTAGTCTAATAGAAGTTTGTGGGGTTGATGATGGGTTCATGACGATGTCCACGGGATGATCTACATTAGGAAGTTGTTGAACCCACTTCCCATCAACAAGCCCCCATCAATATTTGAGAGATGTGAAATTGTCCTCATATCCCTGACTCAACAATATCGCGCGGATGTCCAAAAGCCAAAATGAAGTAGGTTTGTAACTTCCCCTGCACATCACATTTCAGACCAGCGCGACCATAAGACATGGATCCCTACACCTCGTTGATAGTCCGAGGGCGAGAACATTAGTCTTGACCACCCGCGAAACCCCACCATCCGTTTGCTAGCCTACTGCACCCGATTGACTGTTTTCACCCTCATCCACCAAGTCAGAGCCTCTTCCCGAACACGATCGCCAATCCCAACCGGTTGATATCCTTCATCCATGGTATCGGATGAGGATACATCGACCACGTACTCGACAACATCTTAGATGCCTCCAGGACACAAACGTCCACCATACAAGAGCCACTTCAACCACCTCGTCGTTGACCTCATTGGAGCCGCTCCAACGATGCAATGTCACCGCACCAGAGCTATTCCCCCAAACCATCACTTGTCACCCAAGATCCTCTTTCTCGTTGCCAACCGCCACCGCAACCGCAATATTCTCAACACTTGTAGATGAAACTAAGGTCCGCATGAGCGATGCAGTGTAGACGGTGTGTGGTAATGGGGCCATGCGAGAAATTGAGGGGATACAGGGAGGGGAAGAAGAGAATAGGCCACGCGTAGAGCTCCCGGCAATTTTTGATCCGAAGGCGCGGACACACTTTCAGGTGGATCGGGTGGTGCATGAGAACCTTTTGTAAGTTAATAAAGTTTCGAAAAATATATTCAAGGAGACCCTAAAAAAAAATCAAGGATGATCTAATCCTCACGTAGACAAACGCGCCACGGGACAAGTCTCCGAGCGAGTGCCGTTGTGTGCACACAGTTATGTGAAAGCCACACCCTCCAACCACCACGCCTTAAGCACCGGAGATAACAACCGAAATATACAAGTACGTATATCATACGCCTACAAGGATACTGTTATAGACACACACGCATGCTGGGTCACATGGCATGATCGATCACCTCACCTCACCTCACCCGGAGCCTCGAGAGGCCGGCCGGACACGTTAATGCCGTAGTCCCGCAGACAAAAGCTACGTGCCGGCCGAAGCGACACACGCGTCGCCAGGTGTCGCATGACGACGCCTGAGATACTACTACACCGTACGTACGTACGTATACCTGGTCCGGTATTCCCATCAACATCACCGGTCACACATCCTACTACGAGTACGTGCCATCTCTGCCGTTCGCCCCACCAATCATGCATCCCGATTAGTTTTAAAAATCATCATTCATCACTCCAAGTCAAGAAACCAACCCCACCGCGCCGCGCCGACCGGGCCGGGACCCCGTCGCGCTCACCGCAACGAGCCAGAAACGCCCCGCCCCTACCCGACCCAACCGCGCCGCGCGGGTCGATCGCAGCGCGCAGACAGGGACAAAGCCGAACACCACCCGACCCATACCCGCAGGCAGACTGGCACGCATCATCATTTTCCAGCGGGATCGACCGATCGATTGGACGCGCGCGCGGCCGGCCTCCGCCTTCTCCCGCGTGCCACCGCGCCACTTGGACCGGACGGGAGCTCTCGGCCCCGCGGCTCTCCTCCTGCCATAAACCAGCCGTCGCGCGGCGCCCCACCTCTCCTCTCCTCTCGCGCGGTCAAAACCAGGGAGCACCAGCCTCAGCCTGGCTGGCGGCTGCCGCCTCCCCCTCTGCTTCTATCTAATCCTCCGCCCCTCCCCGCCTGACCATCGACTCGACCGGCGCCGAATCTGGGACGGCGCGGGGGCGGGGGCATGGGGGTGTCGCCGGTGTCGCCGGGGGGCAGCGCCGGCTACGAGTGCTCCTTCAAGATCCTCCTCATCGGGGACTCGGGCGTCGGCAAGAGCAGCCTCCTCCTCAGCTTCGTCGCCGCCGCCAACCTCGACGACGACATCGCGCCCACCATCGGTACGCCCCACCACCGCAACACGCCACGCCCAGTCCGATCGGTCAAGCCGATCGCTGTCTCGCTCTACTTGTAGTACCAGACTAGTACGAGGTTCAGTGTACGCTCGTCGTATTGCCTCGGAGTATATAGTCTAGTGGTAGTAGGTAGCGGATTAAGGGCATCAGCAAGCGTTTCCGCCCATTTTGGTGAACGAAACCTTTTCCTTCCTTTTAATGTCCGGGCTGTTCTCTGCTTTTGATTCTGCTGAATTGTCTCCACTTTCTTGTTGTTTGTTGGCGTTGGCCAGGGCTGGGAGTTATTCTCCATTGCTAAGTACTACCATATGTAGTTGGTCTTATATGCCACTAATAGGTTGGTCCCCCCCATCAACCCATTTACAAGAAATGCTTAAATGCTCAAGCCTATTTGGGAAGATAGGGAAAGCGATCCATGATTGTGCAACAAAACCTGACTGCGGACTGAAGAAAATTTACTACGAGTACCTTATTTTCTATCTCAAGCAACCGTTTCAGAAAAGTCATTTGGGCAATTTTACCTTGCACGTAAATGGTCCCAACTCGCTGACTGTCCTTATGTATTTCCTTCCCTCCACTATGTTTCCTCGCCAGCTTAGCCTTATGGCCTATGGGTGAATTCTTTGTGTCACACAACTCAAGATTGCATGCACTTTTTTATTATATGTATACTTCACATGTCTTATAATTTTGTTCCACATTGATTGCCAGGAGTTGATTTCAAAATCAAGTTTCTTACTGTTGGTGGAAAGAAACTGAAGCTGACTATATGGGATACTGGTGAGTTTACAATTGCCTCTCATTGTCCGACTGTTCAAGTACTTCGTATGATCTTTGACAGTAGGGACTAGCACAAATAAGTCCTAACTCCAAGTAAGTGGTCATGTACGCAAAACTTTTATGGCCCAAGAAGAAGTGGTTGGAATTTGCTCTTAGAGATGCAACAATGTTTTAATGTGCCAAAAACTATCAGGAGTCGCAACAAGCACCAACTAGACCAAAGAATAGCAATAAACATCATTTCAGAAAAAAGAATACCAATAAGCATGGAAAATTCCTAGGCTAAGCTTCCTAGTCATCTTGCCGTCCCATCCTTCTCTTCCATCATTACTTCCAGCATTTATAAGATATTTTTCTTTGCGCGTAATCATAATTTGTCTGGGAGTCGTTCCCTGAGGTTGCCCCTGCCCTATCCTAACATCATCATGGCTGTTGGAGGTTCTAGTTCACAAATTTGTAACCCCACTTTGTGCATTATACTTAATTATTTGGGTGCACCCATCATGTCTTTCTCCTGACATCATTTCCATCTGAGGTTCCAATATTATGAGTTTATAACCCCACTCTAGTGCGGTCCTAAAGATTAATTCAGACCTGCACCATATTACCTACTCTTCACGACAGTAGTATTACTGGAAGGTGTCTTAGTTATCTGTAAACAAAGTAAATTATCATGGTGTCTACGATATTTTAAATATTCTACAAGTCATTTTGTGTTGTTTTGCAGCTGGCCAGGAGAGGTTTAGGACAATCACTAGTTCTTACTATAGAGGTGCTCAAGGAATTATTCTAGGTAAAAGTAATGTTCTTAGTTGTTTTCGAGTTCTTACATGTACTGTTGTTTGAAGATGATGTCAAATATTCTCACTCGGAGATTAGATATTCGGGATACGCCATAGAACTTTTTAGGTTGGTCAATTCAATCATTCTGTTTATATACTCACTCTCGAAACAGGCTTTCGCCCCGGTTTATATATAAAGCAATCACCGAACCAAGTACACGGCCGAACGATACAAGATGGTGAGGTAGCCCTCATACACTGCCGATCCTAAGATAACCGGATCACGCAGACCTACTACGCTGCCGAAAGAAAGCACTAGGAACACCGAGTACAACGCCACACACAACCCTATACACCTAAGCTCCACGACAACGCCCCCAAGAGGGAAAACGGCACAGAGCGTCGCCGCTGCCGAGTCCAGAAGGGACAAGGGTCTTCACCCGGAACCCTGGCACGAAGAGGAGCACCACGACATCATCTTCAAGAAGATAGTGGCGCCCGCAAGCGTCGCCGTCGTCGGCGACAAAGCGCAGAGCTTTCGCTCGGCCCCCGTGCCACATGAAGTCTTCATGACATGCGCAACGAGTTCAACGTCCCAGGTCCGGATCGGGGCGACGCCACTGCCAAAGACAGGGAGGACGCCCGAACCACCAACCGCTACCCTCCTGCCGCCCACACGACCAAGAGGGAGAGCCACCACCACCGACATGGTGCCTGCCAGAAAGCCAACCATGCGAACCGCCATCCGAAGCCGCCGCTCCGGCGTCCACGTCCAAGCCACCACCATCCATCCACATCACGGCGTACCGACCTCGGAAGGAGGAAAGAAAGGGGTCTCCTTTCCTTCCTAGCCCGTCATCAGTCACGAGATCTGGGTCGATGCCCCCACAGTAGGGGCCGTCCACGCCTGCGTCCCTAGCCAGTCCCGGTGGACCGGGGGGGACACAACTCCGTGATTACCGATGGCCGCCGCCAAGCCCGCTCGCGCGATGCCTCAACCATGGTCATCGACACCGATTTGCACGACCGGATAATGGAGACCCCACCACCGTCGGCCACCATGCCCGCGAGGAGAGCACAAGCACCACCCGCAAGCACACCCCAGGCCAAGCCCAACCTCTCCTACCCGAAGCACAAGCTTCGATCCTCCCTGGGCCCAGAACTAGCCCGCCCGAGCACGAACCCTAGATATGTACCTACCGACGGTACAGATCCAGGAGAAGGAGGGTGCCACCGCCACCCCGCGCCACCTGGAACCCCACAGCCGCCGCGCCGCCGTAGCCCTCCGAAGCACGCACCGCCGCCCTGCCTACTCGCAGCCTCGCCAAGACAGGCAGAGCCACTGACGCTAGGACTATGCCCATAGGAGGGCAGGGCATAGCCACTAGCCGGAGCCACCTCGGCCCGCACCGCCTGCTGACGCAGGCCAGCCGGCCGCCGTAACCAGGCACACACCACCCATGTTGCCGCGCACGGCCCGTGCCGCGAGCAGCCGCCGCCGGGCGGATCTGGCCTGACCATCCCCGCCATGACAGCCGCCCCCACACGCCCCGCCACTAGCCACTCCGCCTGAAGCGCAACAGCCGCGCCTTCGTCCCCAGGCGCCCCGCGCATCGCCCCGCCGCGACGCCCGGCGTCCGCGCCACGCCCAGACCGTAGGAGCTGTGCCGTGCCAGCCCCTGGGGCGAGGGAACGAGGATGCCCCGCCGCCGCCGCGCCGCCGGCTTCGGGCGGCGCGGCGGCGGAGGAGGCAGGGGAGGGAGGGGGAGGCGCTGGCGGTGGCGGATCTAGGCCCCCCCGGTCGCCGCGCGGGGGCGACGCCGTTCTGTTTATATACTCACCAGTAGTGTTGCAATATGTAGATCATCTTTTTCCGTAACACAGTTCTCTTGCATTTCCCTTTGTAGTGATGATTTCTCCATTGATGAATCCAATCAACTCTGTTACTTGCAATGCATAAAATTATCAGAAGTTAGTGACCGCAAGGATGCACCCTTCCATCAAACTAGAAATATTTTTATGATTTTGTGGATACTTCTTTCTATGTGTATGCATGGACAATCTTATTAGTTAAGAGTATCTTATTTACTCATGTTTGAGCGCCGTTCTGTATGCTAGTGTTTCTGTGGTGGTGCCTCACAGTTGTTCTTCTAAATAAAAGAAGGCCACAGGTGGTAGTGCATACCAGTCAAGTTCTTTTGTATTTGCTGATGTTTTCATCACAGTATGAATTAGATATCTAGTGGAACCTTTGATCATAATTTTCAATGATTTAGTTTCTACTAATCATTTGGTCATGGCGAATATGAAAGCCATGATGGAAAATGCTGATAACTTGTAGTGGTAAATTATTTTGAGAATTATGGTCCTTTGTGTGTAATGTTTTTCATGCTCTAAAGTGGATTAAGGTCTAATATCTTATAGTATTTCATTCATAGTATATGATGTCGCGAAGAGAGAGAGCTTCACAAATTTGGGTGATGTATGGACTAAGGAGATAGACTCAAACTCATCAAACAAAGACTGCATAAAAATGCTTGTTGGAAACAAAGTTGATAAGGTACCGTTTTTTCGTGAACATAAATTGTTGTTTTTCCTGAATATTTTGTTCCAAACTTGTTACTATTTCTTTCCAAACATAAATTGCTTTTTCTACACAACTTCATATCAATTCGGGAAATCACTCATGGGTCAAGTGGACATAGATTCAGTTAATTTTGATGGTCCCATCTTTGCAGGATGATGAGAGAACAGTCACAAGAGAAGAGGGTCTTGCTTTCGCACAGGAATCTGGATGTCTGTTTCTTGAGAGCAGTGCAAAAACACGAGAAAACGTCGAGAATTGTTTTGAAGAACTTGTGCTAAAGGTAAAGACAATGCGGCTGCCACAACCTTAGATTCTTAAGTCTTTTATACAATTATTAAGATGCAAACACATGGGTACACAACTGAAGAACTAAGTTGCATTTTCAGTTCGTGGCTGCTTTTTATTCTAGTAAGCAAGCCCCTAGCTACATGCATGATGCATCACAAACAGACTCAGTTTTGCCGTCGTGCAGATCCTTGAAGTTCCAAGTCTCCTGGAGGAAGGCTCGTCATCGGTTGTCAAGAGGAACATTCTGAAACAGCAACAGGAAAGTCATGCAAAGTATGGTGCTAGATGCTGTCAATAGATCCGTGACGTATGATTGAGCTCGCTATCTGTGGTCATCGTATCGCAGGCAAGTTCGTGATACCCAAATTGTAGATGTTGTCGCGTTCTCGTTGTACATGAGTTGTGTCTAAACAACCTGTGAGTAGAAAAGGTGGGGAGATTGGGTAAAGTAAGTACAGTAGTTTGTAAGGTTTTGGAGAGTGGTTAAAATTGGTTTGTACAAAGGGAACGCTGTGTCTATTCTTGCTGTCTAATAAGGTATAATTTGCGCAAAGTGCTTTGTCCCGGGGATGAGCCAGACCTTCCCTACTTTCTCGATTCTTGATGTGAAGGTTTATTGTCAAGACGTGTGTTCTGCTCTTCTGATAATTCCAGCAAACACAGATATGTCCATGATTCGGCCACTGGTGCCGAAGAACCCAGGGGAGTATAGGTCAATGTTTTTGGGCCATGAGTTCACTTGACAGTGAAAGAAATTGAAAACATTACTTGACTGAACTGAACCCTACCGCAAATTGATATTGGACTTTTGTTCCACTTATGTTGCCGTGGAGAGCCCTGAAGCAGCTGTGAGATTCTCAACATCATCCACTATGTTCGTAGTGGAATGACTACTCGTATCATCTTCCCTACAATATTTCTAGGAAAAGACTAGAAGGACATACACCACCTTTGTTACCTGCGCATAGGCCATCTTTGTTTACCACAATATATGCAGGAGACATAGCCTATGTTTAAGTGGTTGTAACATATGTGTTTTTTTGGGTGCAAGCAAGCGACAAAGGCATCAAGTCTTATCTTTTCCGTTGGATTTTTCGTCAGAAAGAAGAAGAATGTCCAATGACAGATTTCATAATCTAAAAGCACTTTATTATTAACTGAAAAAACACCAACAACTGCAAATTCAGTCATGAGAATCAGTAATTCGTGGGCAACATTATTCGTCGGCTTAACCTTCCAAGCGACAGAGAAAGTGGTCTTGAGACAAGTATTCTGTCTTAGTAACGGTGAATGAGATCGCCAAATGCCCCAGGGTTCTTTGAGTAGTGATCAATCTCAGCCTGAAAAATAAAATAAACCAAAGATGTTAGCCATGCTCGTGCTTCCATTTATTTCCGACAATTCTGTAGAGTTATATCATGTGAAGGAAAATAACGAATGCTAACCTTGCGTACAGCGATCACGGCTGTAATAAGCTTATCGCCGATTAGCTCATGCAAAGTTTTGTCCGCAGCAAGTGATTCTACAGATTCCAGCAGGTCCTGTGGTAGCCTTTTGAGTTTGGTAGCATAATCTGCAGGATTTGATTCTGGAAGAGACACAAGACACATGTGACATTTGCAGACACTCTGAGGAAACCAACAGCTAGTCGGCAGAAAAAAAAGACAATAAAATAATCTAATTCCAGACATACTCCCTCCGTCCTGAAATAAGTGTCGAAGATTTTGTACTAAACTAGTACAAATTTTGTACTAGATCATCGACACTTATTTTGGGATAGAGGGAGTATAACATAGCATTTTTAGGGGCATACCAGATCCATTAGGCACATAAGGAAGGTATAGTAATGTGCTAGATTATTGATTAGCAACTTTAACGATAATGAAGAACTCCGACATTTTTTACAACATTGGCACAACATCTACCATATCTCAAAATCTCATTCAGTCGACTCACAAGCTCAACAAACAGAAACTCTTTTATCAAGCTATAAATTTCATTTGGATTTGACATTATCTGGGCATACTAGATGTCCACTGTGTCCATGTCATGATAGTTTTTCCCAGAATTTTCAGGACCTTTAATGTGTTTTTCGACAACTTTCTATCATGTTGTACATGTTCCTGCAACGATCACCGAACATGCTCAATATGTTCCCAGGGCATTTTCAGACAACATGGCAGCATGGCAAATATCAGTATTGCATGAGAGTAAGATAAAAAAGGTCAAGCAACAAAGTTTTTTCATACCAATTGGTTCAGGCAACTCAAGGCCTTTCCTAAGTCCATCAATCCCAGCAGCGACAATAGCAGCAAGTCCCAAGTGCGGATTTGCGCACCCATCAAATGATTTAATTTCGAAGTTGCTGACCATGTCGAGAGGCACACCAGGTGGGCATGCGGTTCTCAATGGAGCCTCCCGGTTTTCTTTTCCCCAGCATAGGTAAGCTCCACTCCATGTATTTGGCTGAATTCGATCATAGCTACATATAGAGAAGCCAATAATAATGATTGTTAAAATGGTGTAACACCCCTAGTCTTTCCTGCGCACTTTGTCCTCACTCGCGCACCCGGGACCAACTTCCCGGTCGGTCACCCATCCTAGAATTGCTCCAAGCCAAGCACGCTTAACTTTGGTGCTTAACTTTGGAGTTCTTTTCGAGTGGGCTCCCGGAAAAGAAGGAATTCCTTGTTGATATGAGTAGTCTATCATTCCTATTAAGCCAGGCTCTTACAAATGGCTACTTTGATGTTCTGGCATTTTCCCAACAAGTAGCAAACTGTGTTATCCAGATTCTAGATAATAAAAATACGTTGGCATCAGAGTTTATGCAAGAAACAAATACCAAAATGAGTTATCAAAGCTATTATCGAATTAAGACGTATTCTTGGAAGCTTTTCTGGAAGATGTTACCTGTTAGGGTGTGGAGCAGTAAATGCCAAGATTGATGGAAGATGATGGTATACTCCAGCAAGGAACTGTTCTCCCACTTTTGACATTCCATAGTGGCTGTATTCATTTGATCCCATAAAAACATTCTGCTCATTCTTCCATAAACTCAGATGCACATGGGAACCCGATCCAATATCATTCAGGTCAGGTCTGTGTCCAGAGAATAAAGCATCAGGTACCAGAAAGGCAAGTTTCACTTGATTGGCAATATTTTATGTTTTCAAATCACACATGTTTGGTGATCTGGTATTGCTAAAACCTGATATTTGCATAATGCATCAGAGTATAACATAGGGATATCAGCAAATATAAGTATTATTTGATCAACCATAGCTCATTTCAGTTCTCTTAAGCTTGTAAGTAAAATTTCAATTCTTTTACAAGCCAGTAATGTTGCCTGGACACACTCTAGGGTGTTCTGATTTTCTGTTAACACAAAACAGTGTACACAATAGAATTCAAACTATAGAGCATGCTAATGAAAAAAACAGACTGTAGATCCATTGACTTACTTTGGAAGAAATGTTGCTATCAACCCGTGCTTTCGAGCAACTGATTTAATAATCTCGCGAGCATATATCAAATTGTCAGCAGCAAGAGTGCACATCACATACTTCAAGGCAATCTCGAACTGCCCTTTCCCAGCTTCGGCATGCAGCTTTTATATTTTGTTGATCAAGAAAGTGGATGTAAACATAGAAAAACGATCAATCACTAAATCATGACATATAATCAAAAAGGTAAACAGTTTGATATATAACATCACGAGTTTTGACATCTTACCTGCTCAACCACAATATTTGCCGTTTTAAGAGAAGAATACACTTCTTGTAGTATAGATGAGGCACCATCAAATGATGAGGTTGAGCAGTAACTGCTATTATCATATGGAACCCAACGCTCATGCCCCTCACTGTAGAGTTTTCTGATTTGGGTCACATACAGAACAACATGGCCTTTAACATAATTTATTTTGCAGAGTCAGGAAAAGCTACCTTACTAATTTTCTCCGCAGATAAAATTCATTCTCGAAACCTGCCTTCATTGTCTACAAAGAACAAACAACTAAGCATAAATACAACAAACAAGTGCACATAAAGAAACTCATGAAACCAAAATGATCTTCTCAGAGTCATGTAGGCAACATTCTGGGATTATTCTTACCACATTGAATTCATCCAGCAGAACTTTTGTGACTTTTCTTAAGGCATATCTAGGACAGTATTCCCAGGCTTCTCCAGGCCTAATTTGCATGTCAGCTATCACCATTTCCTCACGTGTTGACCTTGCAACGTGAGTAAACTATCATTAGTTAATGATGCCTTAATAAGTTCAGAGAATTGACCGACTGTTAACAAATAAGAAACTATTCATATATGGGATTCTAAGGGATGGTCCGATACAAAGTACAGAGAAAACGTTAAATGAATTAACTTTACCATGGGAGTCTCAGAAGTGTTGACATATCTGGCATAAGCCTGATCTCGCCTACACCAGTAAGGTTTGTCCCATCAGCTGGGCCGTCACAAAAGGAAGTCATTCCCATTGATGCAAAAGTCAGGCCGACACCCTTATTCCTTGCAATCTCATAAAACCTTCCGGCTGGGACAACCTGAAAGTGAAGTTTTATTTTCTCAAAACTGGATTTGATATTAACAATTCTAAAAACAATGTCGTTGTTCGGGTTGGTAAGCTGACCGTCAACACAGTCACACACACACACACACCATGCAAATATATGTAGTTTTATACTTGCTAAGTTGACCATCTATTGAAACAGAACGACTTGTAGGCAATCTTCAAACAAAGTTCATGCTAACTATTGCGTCTACTTGATAGTTTATTTAAGACAATTTTCTACAAGATTTTTGGTCCATAAAAAAAGAGAGAAATGGTCAGTGAGAAAACTACATCACATAATGTAAACAATGCAGCATGTGCTTGGCAAGATGTGCTTACGCGGCATCTATGTTGACCTGAAGCATCATTCCAGACGATGCGAACAAAAAGCACATCTTGCTCAACACAAGATGATGCTATCTTACTGTCAGCTATCATAGTTTTCTGGTGAATTGACCCATTGGCAACGTTCAACTTGTACAGATCCGATGCATTTCTTCTAAAGATGTCCTCAACTGCATCAATAGCTTCTTGAATGCTAAGATCACCACCTTCACATGCAGCTGATAGGACACGGTAAACAACATCACGTGCCCTTCTTGAACCTGCAAATCAGTACAAACTATGTATTATCACTTAAAATCAACAACTAAATCGACACTCTTGTGTGGTTTTTGGATAACTTTCCTTGTCTGCACTACTTATTTATATATACTCCCTCCACTACAAAATGCGTAGCTTTGACGCTATTTTTCATATACTTATGTTAGTAAAAAATATTTTCAAATTATTTTTTTCATGACAAATCTAATGGCACAGTTGTTACCTAACAAATCTAAACACCTTTTGTTAGTTAGTTGTCAAAGATAGAAAAGGTTGACTGTACACCTTTTAGGAAATCATGTAGTATTTTGGAACAGAGGTGGTATATCTGAAGGTTTAGATCCTGTGCCAAATCTTTCTGTTCTTTTATATTTTTTACTGGTCCAAAAGTTTGTTTTCCTACCATGAGAGGATACTATTTGAACTACTTGATTTATGATAATATAACTAACGTTTGTACTGACTTACAATGTTCTCTCATCATCTTATGAAAGAGTTAAAACTGATTATTGTACCTAGATAGTATGTCTCCGGAAAAGCATATCCATCTGAACTAAACATGACCTGCCAATGGTTAACAGTTAACAAATAAAAACATCATGCACATAGTATCTCCAGAAGCAACAGAAAATGAGAATGAACATATGTGACTGGCAATGAGACATACATCAAGAGTGCTATTAGAAAGGAAACTTAAGAGTAACTATTTCAGACAAGATAGTAAAGCAGATGCATTGCAAGACAAAAATAAGCGAGAGATTCTCAAACATCGAATACCAAAAGTCAACAGTAATATATACTAAGCAACGAATACTGCTCGGACCTGGATCCTGGACCATGAGTGCTACCTTTTCGTTCGGGAACATGGACCATATGTTTTACTGCAGTAATCTCTGTTATGTGTAGTCAAACTTTCTAAACTTTGACTATTGATTCTCTATGAATATTGAGGGCCTCCAAATGAACATACGGAAAAAATTACGAGTACATTCATCTCATTTTTTTGTAATATTACAATGTTACTAAGTCTTATAAGTAAATTGCATCAGTCAATGTAGAGTTATGGAGACCGTGTCAGCGTCCACAACAGTAATCTTTGTCACTGGAAGGAGGACTATGGCAAAAATGTACATGTGATATACGTTATTGAGTTGTTGGAAGAATATTAATTAGTTCAGCTTTTCTGCACCATGGAAAAGAAAAATCTGTTTTCATAATAATAACTTCTTCAGATTTTATAGAAACAATTATCCAAACGACGAATATGGTACCTTGTTTATGGGAGCTAGCTCCAGAAGCTCTGTAAGTGATGACACCATTCCTTGAACACTAAGTTTTGGAATCGCCAAACCAAAATCAAGATAGACCTGTTTGTTGATTGTTTATGATCATTAACTTAACTCAAACAGAATGGGTGAATAATTGCATAAAGACGAGGCTCCAACCTGGGAGTAAACTGATGCAAGATAGGATGCTTCCTTAGAATATGGATAAGAAGCATGTAAAAGGACTAGTTGGCACTTAGCGAATCTTTCATCCTCAAGAATAGCACGGAGATGTAGAGGATTGCACTTCCGCAAGTCAAGATCTTTATCTCCAAAGCTGAAATTGTGTAGAAGATGTATATACTTGAGATCTTAAAAAGACCAGACAGGAAAGTGCTTTCATAAAATCTGAAATGCCGGTCATTACCCTGTGTGAATCTGCATTGGTAAGTGAAACTGCACAGCAATATCAAGACTATAAGTAAATAGATAGTCAATCAGGCTCTTATTTGTAATCCGAAGAGGTCTTTGACCTGAAAATTATGGATTATAAGCATAAAATAGATCTTATAATCATAGCCGGTAACATGTTTGATCTGTTTCACCTGTTAGCTCCTGACGAAGACCATCCTCTGCATCTGTCTTGCTAACACATGGATCAATCTCTAAGCCACTTCTGTATGCAGCAATGCTTTTCAACCCAACAAGTTTGCTGGCAACTGTGAGAAATTGGTCAAGGATATCCATGTAGTTGGAAGAACAAAAAGAGAAAAGAACATCCACTTTGTCCAAAAATAAATAAATCTGGAGGATATGATTTGAGCTTAGCCTCAAAAGTTTCAGTGAATGAGTCCAACGTCCAGCTTGATCCACTGAATGAATCCTGAAAGCAGTAAGTAATTTCATCAGTAGCTAATCATAATCTTTAACTTGATATATTGGAATAAGTTAACAACTGCAAAGGAAGTACGACAACATAGAAATGAATCAAACATGGATATTTAACTACCCTAGTTATTCTGTTATTTCAGGCTCAAAATGTCATGTACGTCAACCATTGTGCTGACAATACAGACAGTTTATCTTTTTGGAAGATGATGAACGGTGGGCAACATATTTTTGTGGAGAAAATGTGGGCAACTAATTTGTACATAAAATATTCTTAAATGTCATTTACCATTTATTAGAATCTAGTTATTGGAAGGGCGGCCCCAAAAAAGCCTTTATCGTTGACTACAGAGAGAGAGAGATACTCACGTCGTTAATTATCGTTTCAGCCAGCCATTCGATTCTCAGAACTCTGCCGACTGTGGGAACAAATTCCTTGTGGGCTTCCAGCTCAAGCATTTTATCAAATGCTATGCCGTCGTCCACGAGGATGGCAGATATATTGGCAGCATGGAAGCATTTCGAACCGATAGACGACAGCCCTTGGGTCTTTCTGAACTCTTCCACCTTCTCAAGTGAGGCTTCGCAGCCGTACAAGGCGGCGATGTCCTTGAGGCTTCTCTGCATTCAGTGATATTGCAAGGATGTCATGAGATGCTGAAAATCTGTCCTTAGATACCACGCAATAACTATGGAATAGGCAAGCGGAACAGTATTCCTATTCTAGACAGAAGAGCAGCATTCCCATTGCAAGCATTTGGAAATTGGAACCACAGAAAAGTTACTGGTGCATAAGAGGTAGACAGAGCACTGAAGAAACGGCCCACATCACAAGACGGCATGAACATCTTAAGCTCAGAAGCAAGAAGCATGCCAAATAGCCCCAGCACCTCCCATGGGTCCAGCAGGCGTGCCATTAAAAGCACACACGCCCATCCATGGAATGGACCTCACCTCACCTCACAGCAGGGCAAAAGGTATACTGAGCCCCATCGCACTGCACCCTGCCATACAATGGCGATTGGCCAAGCAGGCATAAAGCTGGCGATCTCTGCCGTGACACCAGTTAAAGGAAAAAGACGAACTCATTCATCCGCATATTCTGCCGATACCCCCGGTCAGTAATAACAAACGGGTTGAACATGGTGTCATTATAGACAGTAATAAATATGGACTCATTTTCATCTCTGCCTTCCAAAACCAGCAGCTATGCTTGGAGCATGTTTTTTTCTTAATCTTACGAAAAAATCATGTGATACGCCACTTAGGCCTTGTACAATGCAAGGTGCTTAAGGGAAGTGCTTAGAGAAATAAACCAGGCTTTTCTTAAGCACTGGTGCTTATTTCTGTAGGAGAGGTGCTTAATTAAGCGTCTACCATGTACAAATAAGCACCAGTGCTTAAGAAAAGCCTGGTTTATTTCTCTAAGCACCCCCCTAAGCACCTTGCATTCTACAAGGCCTTATAAACATTTAAATTTTATATTGTTTGCACTTAAGTATGTCTAATGATAGTTTATATGTGTATGTGTTCCTAATGTCAAAACTATAGTTTCTCTAAATTACTTACGTGATTAATATATAATCAACATATTTATGTATAGTTTCTCTAAACATATGCATAGTATATTCATGCGCATTTTCTTACATATGCCACATCATCTACGTAAATAGTGTATGATCTAGTAGAGTGTAGCGTGGCCAAACCAAGATTGGAAAGCAATGATAACATTGACTAGAATGATACATTTCCTTATTTTGCTCCATGTTTTAGTGGCACTATAATTTCGTTCCTTATTTATGGAAGCGGAAAGACCATACTAGCCCTACATGATCATTGACAACATCTTACCTACCCCACAAGAGGTAAGAGTAATATTAGCCACGAGATCATGAGAATGTAACGGCTCATATCGATTTGGGCCCATCTTGAAAGAGCTCAATTTTTTCTTAAACAAAATTGTAGGGCACATGACCTATTTGTAAATCAACCAGTCAACACTCAGCACGTATATGACCCTGTTAAAACAGGGCATAGCACATCTAACTCTATGGCAGGCCGACACAATCTAGCACACACTCCACTCTCCAGCAGGCAACAACAGAGGGGGGCATACACATACACATACACACTAGACTAAAGGATGGTGTTGTAAATGTCAGTGGTATCTGACTTTGGAAAAAGAAAATGTTGCGATCTCGAGCACAGGATGCAAGCAAGACGGCGCGGTCGAGGCTGGTCGGCCGGGGAGTGGATGAGCATAGCAGCGGCGTGAAGTAAGCGTGCGTGCGGTCAGTCAGTTAGTTACCGCTCTGAGTACAGTAGTAGAGTAGTACCTTGAAGGAGAGGGAGTGGGGAGCGAAGGCGAGCGCGTCGCCGTCGGCCTCGGAGAAGCAGCGGAGGAAGGGGAAGGAGGAGGCCGTGTCGACGAGGTTGCGCGCGTGCGCGTCCACCGCCGCCGTCTCCTCCACCGCGCGTCGCAGCTCCGCGTACCTGGCCTCCATGCTCCGCCGCCGGTGGCTCGCTCAGCCGGTGCTGGGAGTGGGAGATTTTCCGGGGGCGGCGCCTTCTTGTTTGACCGTGCGGAAACACGAACGGTCTGGTGTCTCTCTCTGGGGACGGAGAGAGTATTATATTGCAAATGGAAACTCGGGGCAGAGAAGGTTTTTTTATGGGAATGTCATCGCCCCTATTCCATCAGGCGAGACAGCAGAGACCAGAGGAGCAGAACAGGGCAAGGAACGCACCAGTGGCTGATGACCCTTCACAGTTGGGCCTAGGTGTGAGTGTGGGCCGTGGGCCTTGTGGGTGTAATAGCGTGTGTGGGTGAGCTGCGGCATATATAAGCCCGAGCCGTTGTAGCCGAGAGGCATCGAAAAATTGAGAAATGAAACAGTAGTTTCCTCCCCCTGTTTTTCCCCTTTCTGCTTCTCCCTCAAGTTTTCTTCTCTCGGTCGCCACCTACCCCCCGTCCAAAATCCCTAGGGTTCCTCCCCGAAGGCAAGGACATTACAATTGGTATCAGATTTGCCTTGTTCGATCCGTTGACCCCGCTTCCTCGAGATCAGACTGTAACATCGACCGATCGGTTGTGCAGCTGCTTCGGCGGTCGCCTGTAAATCCGAGATCGGCGTTGGTCTGGTTCAGAGAGGGTGACGACGGCTCCGTTCAAGCCAAGTGCGCAGACGAAGCATCTGATCGCAACAATGTCGGCCTTCGAAGAGCGGGTGCTGAAGGAGCTGTCTGCTCTGAAGGGAATTGGCGAGCGCGTGGCGCGCATCGACGAGATCAGTGCGCGGCTCGACGATCTGGACGCGAAGTTTGCAGAGCAAGTCCAGCGCCTGGATCAGGTTCAAACCAAGGTAGATCTCTCGGTCACATCAATTGGGGAGATCCATCAGGAGCAAGTCCATGTAGCGCGCGCAATTAAGGAATCGCACAGCACTCAGGATACGGATCTGGATCGATTGGCGCAACCAGGCTGTTTTGCAGCGTCTCCGACGGCAGCTCAAGCTGTGGCAGCAGCGTCTTCAGCCGCCCAGGTGCCACCGCCGCTTCGTCGACCATTCGACCCGGGCAGAGCACCGCCATCACTGCGCCCTCCTGACGAACAGAACTCCAAGCGACCATGGATGCCGAAGATGGAATTTCCACGCTTCGATGGAGAGGGAGTTCGTATGTGGCTGGATAATTGTGAAGTGTACTTCCAATTGTACTAGATCCCTGATGGCTTTAAACTTATGTCGGCCTCTCTACACCTGCAAGGTAACGCGGCACACTGGTACCAGGCATGCAAACACACAGATGCCTGCGCAGATTGGCCACGGTTCAGAAAAGCAATACTGCAGGAGTTCGACCTCAATGTGCACCGCAACTGTTTGAAGGAACTACTGTTGCTGAAACAGGAAGAGTCAGTGCACCAATACCGCACCATGTTCAATCAGCTTGTGTATCAGGTCCGGTTATACGATGCGAGCATCAGTGAAACAATGCTGGTGACTCAGTTTGTGTTAGGACTGAAGGAGGAAATAAGAGCAGCAGTGGAAATTCAGTTACCCCAGTCGGTAGTCCTAGCGGCAGAGTATGCACTGGTACAGGAGGCCGTCCTAGAACGACAGAAGGTGCAGCACCACAAAGTTCAGAAGAAGTTTGGACAAAGCAAATTCACTGCACCTCGTCAGGAAAATTCCTCTCGGCCTCAATTCGCAGCAGGAGACTTGTGGAGAGCAAAGCAACTCAAGGAGTTCCGTAGGGCAAATGGGCTTTGCTATAGCTGTGGTGAAAAATACAGTCAAGGTCATGTATGTGCAAACAAACCACCTTTACAGCTCAAGGCTTTGGAGGCTCAGGAAATTGAAGGGCAGCTTTCAGATGACATTCTAAATGCCATTGCGGCTGAAGAAGCAGTAGAGGAAGTGGCTGCTTATCTGTCAGTTAATGCCATATCAGGGTCTGCAAACACTAAAACTATCAGGCTGAGAGCACTTGTAGAGAACAAAGTTATGTTGTTACTAGTGGACTCAGGGAGCTCTCACACATTCATTGACAGGCAATTAGCTGACAAACTGAAACACAAAGCCACTATGCTTGATAAGGCCCTACAAATCAAAGTAGCAAATGGGGAGCAGCTTTAGTGTGAAACTGAGATGGTGGGCTTACCCTGGTGGATTAATGGACACACCTTCACTTCTGATATGAAGGTGGTGGACTTGGGAGGGTATGATGCTATTCTAGGAATGGATTGGTTGGCCCAGTGGGGAGCTATGGTCTGTCATTGGGAAGAGAAGTGGCTACAGTTTGACAGAAAGGGACAACAGATCAGGTTGCAGGGCATTGTGGAGAAACAACAAACTGAGATTCAAGCTATCACTGTAGAACAAATGCTCAAATGGCAAAAAGGGAATGATATTTGGGCTACTGCAGTTGTCTCTCCAACTTTGCACACTGAGAATCATGAAGTGCCAGCCTGCATTTCAACAACTTTGGCAGATTTTGCTGATGTGTTTGAGGACCCAAAGCAGTTACCACCACATAGGGAATTTGACCATGCCATATCTCTTTTACCTGGCAGTGCACCAGTCAATGTCAGACCTTACAGGTATAACCCACAGCAGAAAGATGAAATAGAAAAGCAAGTAAATGAGATGCTAGCTGCTGGTCTCATCACACCTAGTATGTCTCCTTTTGCTTCCCCAGTCTTGTTAGTAAGGAAGAAAGATGGGACTTGGAGGTTTTGTGTGGATTACAGAAGACTGAACACACTAACAGTGAAGAACACATTTCCAATGCCTGTGGTGGATGAGCTGTTAGATGAAATCGATGGGGCCAAGTGGTTCTCTAAATTGGATTTAAGGTCTGGTTATCATCAAATCCGAATGGTGGAAACTGATGAAGAAAAGACTGCCTTCAAAACTCACCATGGGAAATATCAGTTCAGAGTAATGCCCTTTGGGCTGACAAATGCACCTGCTACTTTTCAGTGTCTGATGAATATAATTTTCAAAAAATATGCTAGAAAGTTTGTGCTCATTTTTATGGATGATATATTGGTGTTCAGTGAAACACTGGAGGAGCATGAAGAACACTTAAGACAAGTGCTCCAGACTTTGAGAGAAAATCAGCTATATGCAAAAATGAGCAAATGCTGCTTTGCTACACAGCAATTGAGCTACCTGGGACATATAATCTCTGACAAGGGAGTGGCCACAGATCCTGAGAAAACCAAGGCCATGGAACAGTGGCCCCAACCCACCAACTTCACTGAATTGAGGGGGTTTCTAGGGCTTACAGGCTATTACAGAAAATTTGTGGCTCATTATGGAATTCTTGCCAAACCCCTGACCTCTCTATTGCAGCTTAAGACATTCCAATGGACAGAGGAAGCCCATGATGCTTTTGGCAAGTTGAAAACAGCAATGGTGTCCACTCCAGTGTTGTCTTTACCAGATTTCTCCAAACCCTTCACAATAGAGACTGATGCATGTGATACTGGGATTGGGGCTGTGTTGAGTCAGCAAGGACACCCAGTGGCCTATTACAGCAAAGCTCTAGGAGTGCAAAATCAGAAGCTACCAACATATGAGAAAGAATTCATGGCAGTCATGATGGCAGTAGATAAATGGAGATCCTACCTAAACAGAGGGCCATTTGTCATCAAAACTGATCATAAAAGTCTGTGCAACTTAGAAGATCAAGTGCTCCATACTGAATTGCAGAAGAAAGCAATGGCTAAGTTGGCTGGCCTCCAATTTAAATTTCAATACAAAAAGGGCACTGAGAACAAAGCAGCGGATGCCCTGTCGAGAGTGGGACATGTATTTGCAGTACAGGCTGTATCCACTGCTCAACCAGTTTGGCTGCAAGAAGTAGTTAACTCCTATGCAGTAGATACAAGAGCCCAGGAACTACTTACTAAATTAGCAATACTGCTGAAGATGAGCCTGGGTTTTCCCTTTCTCAAGGACTGATCAGATTCAAGGGTAAAGTCTGGGTGGGCTCTAACTCAGGTTTACATACCAAATTAATTGCAGCATTTCATGCTTCTCCTATTGGAGGGCACAGTGGTATTCAGGCCACATACCAGAGAGTAAAGAAGTTGTTTCACTGGACTGGAATCAAGCAAGATGTTCAGAACTTTGTCCAACAGTGCCAGATTTGTCAACAAGCAAAACATGAAAATTGCAAGTACCCAGGTCTCCTAAACCCTTTACCAATACCAACAAGAGCTTGGGAGGATGTAAGTATGGATTTCATTGAAGGTTTGCCTAAATCCAATGGATATAATGTCATCCTAGTGGTAGTAGACAGATACTCTAAATACAGCCACTTCATTCCTTTGAAGCATCCCTATTCCGCTGCTACTGTAGCCCAAGCATTCATGCAGCAGGTGGTGAAACTTCACAGCATGCCATTAACTATCACATCAGATAGAGATACAATATTCACTAGCCACTTCTGGAAGGAGTTGTTATCTATTTGGGGCCCTAAGTTACAAATGTCCACAGCCAGACACCCACAAACAGATGGGCAAACAGAACGAGTGAACCAGTGCTTGGAAATGTATTTGAGGTGTGCTGTTCATGATTCACCTACAAAATGGCACAACTGGTTGGCTTTGGCAGAGCTCTGGTATAACACCACCTATCATTCATCCTTGGGGTGCACTCCTTTCAAAGCTTTATATGGGCAAGAGCCACATATGGGACAATTCCTTAGACCCCCAGAGGATGCTTCTCCTGACATCCAACAGTGGCTACAAGACAGGCAAGTTTATGCAGAACACTTGCAACTGCATCTTCAGAGAGCTCAGCAAAAATGCAAAGCAGATGCTGATAAGCACAGATCCATGAGAGAGTTTGCTGTTGGGGAGTTTGTTTTCCTCAAACTACAACCCTATGGACAGCTTTCTCTGGTGAATAGACCCTGCCCCAAATTGGCTTTTAAATACTTTGGGCCTTTCCAAATTTTAGAGAAGTTTGGACCAGCAGCATATAAGTTGGACCTTCCTTCAGATACACAAATCCATCCTGTGTTTCACGTTTCTCAGCTGAAACAACAAGTGCCTGATCATACTCCTGTGTTCAAAACCTTGCCGAAGCTGCCAAGACTAGACACTGAAGAGCTCACTCCCTCGGAAATTCTGGATCGCAGGTTAGTCAAGCGAGGTAATACAGCTCTGCTTCAGGTACTGATTCGGTGGTCAGATTTGCCAGGAGAATTCGCTACTTGGGAAGATTATGAAGCGTTGCAGAAAAGGTTTCCACAGGCAGCTGCTTGGGGGCAAGCAGCTTCTCAAGAGGGGAGCACTGTCATCGCCCCTATTCCATCAGGCGAGACAGCAGAGACTAGATGAGCAGAACAGGGCAAGGAACGCACCAGTGGCTGATGACCCTTCACAGTTGGGCCTAGGTGTGAGTGTGGGCCGTGGGCCTTGTGGGTGTAATAGCGTGTGTGGGTGAGCTGCGGCATATATAAGCCCGAGCCGTTGTAGCCGAGAGGCATCGAAAAATTGAGAAATGAAACAGTAGTCTCCTCCCCTGTTTTTCCCCTTTCTGCTTCTCCCCCAAGTTTTCTTCTCTCGGTCGCCACCTACCCCCCGTCCAAAATCCCTAGGGTTCCTCCCCGAAGGCAAGGACATTACAGGGAAGGAGGCGCTCCCCGCGCCGCACGGGCAGCACAACTACCGGTCAGTCCTGCCGCTGCTCTGCTCGGCTACTGACGAGCGGGGTAGGGTAGAAGTGGGGGTGGGATCCGCTTGTCAGTGTGACGTTTTTTGAGCTGGTGGACGTGTACTCTTATCTTATTGCACTCTACTATCTTCTAGTCAAACATTGCCACAAGCATATACAGAAAGAAAAACATTGCCACAAGCGCACGACCATGGATGTGGCCTAGCTAAAAGATACGGCAGAACACAGAAAGACGAACAAACATGTCTACGTACATACATATGCAAAAATAAAATAAAATGGTTTGCATACACTTTACTGAAAAAGGGAGAATCACTGCTAGTGAAATGGGCAGTGGGACTTGCTACGTGAGCCTATTCATTCACGATGGTCCGCAATAGCTGACTGTTTTTCCCCGCAAAATAATAATAATAGCTCATTGTTTTGTCCGAATTCTTAGGGTGTATGTAGTATGTTAGACCGATGACGACCCGCCGTCGATCGGCTCACGAAACCGACGTTGAAGA
The DNA here is from genome assembly GCA_039707655.1 of Elymus sibiricus. Classification (NCBI taxonomy): domain Eukaryota; kingdom Viridiplantae; phylum Streptophyta; class Magnoliopsida; order Poales; family Poaceae; genus Elymus; species Elymus sibiricus. The sequence goes on along the minus strand of CM077663.1, from coordinate 199,040,565 downwards.
TATCTGTCGATCGCTGCAGGATGGGATGATGATGATGAGGCTGAGATGTCTTGGCATGGACGGCGCTCCAAACCCAATAAGTATAGGGCTGGACCGGCCGGCTTGGTCGAGTGTCGCGGTCGTACTGCTACGAGATGCATGGCCGGAGTAGCACCGAGGACTGAGGTACACCCGCAGGAAGCAAAATGCGTGAGTAGCACTCCAGCGTAGCAACATGCAATGGCCTTAACATAATGGTACAGTACTACCAATATTATGGAGTGGTACTGTAGCAAAGGCACGTAGTACGCACGCATACAGCCCAGCGCGGAGCTGCCAGGCACGGAGGCACCCGATCGATCAACCGGTGGTAATGCCATTATATACCTAGACTAGAAACAGCACTACTTGATCGGTACTCGGAGCTGTGGGGCAAAAGCAACAAAAAATAATGGAGATCCTCCGTGCGCGCATCGCACTCACCCCGCGCGCCCTGCCTTTTGCCGCCTACTACATGTGCTTACCTGCAGCCAGGACGCGCCGCACGTGCTATACGGACGCTGGCCATGATGCCACGCCTTCGTGCCGCGTTTGATCCATCGTGATCCGTCGACGAGGGGCGGGACGTCGTGCTTTGCCCTGTGTGCGTGCCACCGGTGCCGCCGTCGCACGGATTCGGAGAGCATTTCCAACACATCCCTTAAAACCACAAACTATAGAACGGGATAAGGGTAAAAAAAACATTTTAAGGGTTCATATTAACTACGCTCGAACATATACTGTAAAAACGATACAGAGAAGAGCTCATTCCTCTAGCCCAGTCGGCGCCGCCCCTTCCTCCAGCCGACCGCGCAACCTCGTCGGTTGCGCCCCGTCCCCGCCGGCCGCACCCCGTCGCCCGCTGGCTGCGTCCTGCTCCGTTGTCGTCTGCGTCGGCCGAGTCGTGCCCCTTTGCCGGCCGCGCCGGGAGGATTCCGGTGGCCATGCTGAGGTCACGGGAGGCCATGGCGAGGTCGAGCTCGTCCAATTCGAACCGGCGCCGATCGATTCCGGTTCCAATGGCCTTTACCGGTTTGCAGAGATGAATTCCGGCGAGTTTCAGGCGGATTCCGGCAAATTCCGCAGCGGTGTGTTTGCTCCGACGAGGTTTGACCGTTATACAGGGCGCCCTCGGTTCGGCCTTCCAACCTTCAAATATAAGGGTCTCGGGTGTGGATTTTCGGTACCCTTTAAAAAAATTACGGGTTGGGCCACTTTTACGGTATCTGTTCTGGAATTTTTTTTGACCAAAACCTTAAAACAAAAAAATTATAGGGTTCGACCATTTTTAAGGGGTATGCTAGAAATGCTGTGAGTAGATTAAATGCATTGTCCCGAGACGGTGATATCCAGCTAGCCATGCATATGTAAGGGCATCTCACCGCATCCACCCGTGGACCAGAGAAGATCAGTCCACAGACACGATAGCCGACCATCTAAATCTATCCGCATACATTTCAAACTAAGTTTGAACTAAATAGACAAATTTCATCAAAAAGAACGTAATTCCTCAAAGTTCGGATAAAAAATAACACAAATCATTTATAAATAGCATCCAAATATGTCTGGTACAACAGTAGTTCAAATTTAACTGGATGTTCAACAAGTTTTTCATGGATACATCAAATTCAACGAAACTAGCTCCACTTCCGACGCATGTTGTGCCACACATACTATCCCTTGAGCTTCATCCAAAATGCATGTACGTGAATGGTCTCCCCTCTGACCTTACATCACGGCAGCGCATGCAACCTACACAACAATGTGAGCAACAATGATTGAATGCATGGATCAATCAACACGCAGAGCAAGAAGAAGCAAAACTTACAATCTTCATCGTTGCCGCACGTAATGGCCACATTGCCTCCAGGCGATCAACCGCGCCACAATACTTTGTGACAGAGTTTTGGATGGTGTACCATCGATACGCTAGCGACTTCTCATTTGTGTTCATGGATGATGTGTATGCCGTAGGGCGCAATGTGCTTTCACGCATGAAACGAACCATGCACACACTAAAAAACCCTTCTGCTCCTGCCTATGAAGTTCGAAGATGTGGCCAACCACGCATCGCAAAATAACTCATCCTCCATGGTCGAGTAATCCACCATCCTTTTTACTCCGAAAAAACAACATGAAGTTTGAAAATAAGCTCAATGGCATTTGACCGACACCTGTCGGATGTGGTGTCCGCCATGGACGTCATTGACAGGGGGGCACAGGGTACCTAGCCGCGGATAGATCTTGGGTTGATGGCGTAGTAGTACAAGGCGAGTGGGCACGTGGGTGGTGGTCGTGGACGTCCAACAATGTGTGGATGGCGACTGAAGAGGTACAATGGCGACGTTGATGGTGGACGACGCGGATGCAAAGCAATGGGGGCAGGGGCGGTGGAAGAGAATGAGATCGAGAGGGGGATTTGAGTGGGCCGGGGTGTCGGAGTCCTACATGGCGGCGGTCCGGACTCCCGCAAAGCCCCTCAATGTTCTTCCAATTTACCGAAAAAGCATGTTCGGACCGGTCGACGGACCAATGTAGGACCACGTTGGATGGAGAAGCCTCTGATCAAAGGAAAAATATGTTGGTGGAGGTGGTGGTGAAGTTGTTGGAGATGATGAAGGTTTCTCCGATGGCATTCCAGTGCCACCGGAAGGGAGGGGAGAGAGCCCCCCTCCTTTTCCTTCTTCTTTGGCCCTTCCTTCTATGTGGGAGAAGGTTTTACCCTTAGGTTTTTGAAGGCCATGGCTTTGGAAGACGAGTGCCTCCCATAATATTGGGTCTCGCTTTCGAGGCGGATTGTTTCTGGGTGCTGAAAAATTGTGTCTCGCCAACTCTGAAAAAACTAAAAACTAGGGTGGCAAAAAAACTCGAGGACAAGTTTGCGTCCAACAGGTACCTAGGCACCCTAGGCAACCTCCTGGCCCAGGTCCAAGTCCAATGGATGCATGTTTGTGCAAAAACAATCCTCGTGGTTTTTTGGAATTTATCCAGATGTAAATATACATGTTCTCGAGAAAATATGAACTGACACTAGGCACTTAAGTAATAGGTTAGTCCAATAAAAATAATAAAAATGTGCCAAAGTATGTGTAAATGATAAGATAATGGCGTGAAACATACATAAATTATATAACGCGAGAGAGTTATCAATGCCTCATGCAACGAATTCTTGCGCAATGAGGCGAGCTTTGTTGGGAAGGTGGCGCAGGGAAGTATTCTTGGTATGAAGCTAACGAATGGGTAGAACGAAGGCTCTGAAATTCCTTCCTAATGTCCTTCATGTGTCACCATTGAACTCTTGAAGGTATTGGGGGAACATGATGTGTGCTAAGTTCCCACTTCACACCTTGAGTGCCCGTGGCTAGTGACGACGACAATGATGGAGAAAGCACGATGATGCTAGAGCATATGCCCACAATGTCCTTGATGGTGACGGCGAGTGGCATGCTTGACCTCCATGTCTAATGTGTGGGTGGTAATACACCTGGAATGTTGTCGTGATGCACGTGCTCCTTGTGTGCCCCTAGGGGGGCTTTCCTCGAGGTTGAATATTTGAGGCACTACAGGAATCAGGTATTTTGCCATCAGGCTGCCACAGACGGCAAAAGTAGTATTACTGACAGCAAAGATTTTGCCGTCAGCCCCTGATGGCAAAGCATGTCGGCATACACTAAGTCGGAAAACGATTATTTTGCCGTCAGCATTTGCTCGGGCAGACGACAAAGATTTTGCCATCAGTCAATTGTATTTGCCGTCAGTTAAACTAGCCAGACGACAAAAAAGGTGACTAACAAAACGACTTGTCTGACCGACAGCGTCATTGGCTTTGCCGTCAGCCTACTGGACCCATGACGGTAAAGAATCCATTTTATTTGTCGTCAGCCATCTGATCCCATGACGGCAAAGAGGGGGTAAATAATTAAAAAAATGATTGCTCCCGAAGATGGCAACACGACACCAGGGCGTTGAGGATGGGCAGGCAGCGCCTGCATGGGTCTTGGCGGCGGGCCGGTGGCGGGAGGAGGCAGATCAGGGCAGCAGGTCGATGAATTAGTGAACTTGCTAAACAAAGCTCTTACATAGACTCTTTGTGAAAATATGATGGATTGCAATTGTTTAATGAGTGAGATCATAGTTTGTTAGTTTTCAATGAAGTTTGTGGTTCATATTTTAGCTTGTGAATGAATTATCACTTGTTCATGAGAAGTTCTATGATATTATATTGCTGCTATGATAATGATCATGATGCTTTCATATCCATATTTTATTTTATCGACACCTCTCTCTCTAAGCATGTGGTCATGATTGTCGAGTTCGGCTTTCGCTTGAGGACAAGCGAGGTCTAAGCTTGGGGGAGTTGATACGTCCATTTTGCATCATGTTTTCCCGTTGATATTTATTATGTTTTGATTCATTGTTTCACTTTATGATGCAATCCTAATGCCTTTTCTCTCTTATTTTGCAAGTTTCACACAAAGAGGGAGATTGCCGGCAGCACGAATTCTGGACCGGAAAAGGCTACAAAAGAGTTGTTTTGCAACTCCAAATGACCTAAAAAATTACAAAGAATTATTTTTGAATTTATAAGAAATACTGACGAAGGAATCAACACGAGGTGGCCCACTAGGGGGCCACGAGCTGGTGGGCGCGCCCTACCCCCAGGGCGCGCCCATTGAGCTCGTGGGGTCCCCCAACAAGGCTCTGGTGCACATCTTCCCCTATATGATGCTATTTGCCCTAGAAAAAACCAGAAGAAGAATTTTGGGACTAAGCGCCGCCGTCTCGAGGCAGAACCTGGACAGGAGCACTTTTGCCCTTTGGCGGAGCGATTCCGCTAGGGAAACTTCCATCCGGGAGGGGGAAATCAAACCCTTCATCATCACCAACACTTCCTCCATCGTGAGAGGACCAATCTTCATCAACATCTTCACCAGCACCATCTCATCTCAAACCCTAGTTCATATCTTGTATTCAATCTTTGTCTCAAACCTCAGAATGGTACATGTGGGTTGCTAGTAGTGTTAATTACATCTTGTAGTTGATGCTAGTTGGTTTATTTTGTAGGGACCGAGAGTATATCGACCAGAGGGGGGGGGGGTGAATGGTAGATTCAATTTTTCTTTCAAACTTTTGAATGATCCTAAGACCCGCAGTGGAAACAAGAGAACGAGTGGTTTACAAAAGGTAGATGCGATAGAATACCTATGTGAGAACAATCTTAGTTAGTATGCTGAGCATATTTATCGAAGAAATACTTGACTACTCTTTTGTCATAGAAATTGATAACATTCACATATATGATGGTGGCACAACAGTAGATTATTTTGGCTATCATCAATGCAAGCTTGCTATGAAGGAAATAATTTTGAATGAATTCAACCAAGCAGATACATGGATAATGGCTAAGATAGAGCGAGAACTATGCCAGGAACGAATATCAACAAAGCATACAATTAGAACACATCGAGTAATAATCAACGAGGTAAAATGATAGGTGAGAGTGAACCAGTGGTGCTCGATGTCGACAAATGATTTGGTAGACCAGTTCACTCTTCTGCAAAAGAGCTACGTCTGGTTGGAGGGACTTGTGATTTAACATAGGAGCAAAACTCTCTCCATCCTATTCTCCCTCAACTCGAAGCTTATGAGACTTCAGTTGATTTCACTCGTGGTAGATACTTTTCGGCAATCTCCAAACCTTTGACATACTTCGTCTTCGGTGACCATAACCACGCTTGGTCACACCACGAACAACAATTACTCTTGGTTCCCGAAGACTAACTCGAAGATGACAATTTCTCTTCGTCACTCAAGCTGACGCCTATCCTTCAAGAGAGCGTGCAGCTCTCAAGAGTAATAATCACAAGAACACTAACTTAGCTCTACTATGACACTCAACCACTGTCTAAGTTTTGGCTCTTGATTTTTCTCTCGGTGGATTTTAAACTCAAATTGTTCGGAGAGAGGATGCTCAATCAATCTTCTCAGAAATCTCAAGCGGAGCAACCGACAATCAACGTTGGAGTGGGGTGGCTAGTTATAGCCGCAACCTTCCCTGAAGGGAAATGACCAAACTGGACATATGGATCAGCCAATGGCCGAACGCCACGAATCCAATGGTTGGAACTTGAGAACAACAGTGATATTCCTTGTTGACCAAGAAATGTTAACTCCTTAGTCCGAAAGATATCTCCTGTAGCACGAAGAACATCGTCTTCTACTGGCAGGTAATCAATCAAAGCATAAAGAGACTTCTCTCGATCTCTCATGGGTTCAGGTTAAGCATCACAACGAACCTAAGCTTCGAGAACTTGTACCCCTATTAATAGTAAGGTTGTCCTATGACACAGACAAGAGAAATAAGAACAACAGAACAAATACTACCTCTTCGCCTCGTCTTCAAACATCTCGACTGCAGTCATTTCCTTCGGATGCACCGAACGGATTGCTTTGCTTCAGCAATATTTTTAGGGGTCAATTGTTACACCATGAGAAGATTATCAACACTTCATCGCAAAGGATAGCTCATCCTTCTCTGTACAACAGTAAGGGTTCGGTGAAGTTTCTCGAACTTGATCCCGAATCCAGCATTCTTCGGACTAGCATGGACTATTTCTCTTTGTATGCACTAGCAAACAAATCAACCCATGCCCGTTTCTGGCAACATTCTCCAAAACACAAGCGGGAAAATCATTGCACCAACAATCTCCCCCTTTTTGGACGATTGTTGACAAAACAGAGCACATAGAAAGATAGATGAAGGAAGTGGTGATAATGTGAAAAATAAACTGGTGAAAGATACCACCAAAAATATAATACGCTCCCCTGAATGTATGCATATTACTTTAAAGGATTATGAGGGGAATCATGCATAGGTATGAAGACAACTTGGGAGCGAATGAAATCTTCGAGAGAGTGTCACTCAGGTGTGCTATCATTCGTTTAGCCGGTCAATGCACTTGGGTCGATGAAATTTCCTGTGGCACAATATCTTGAAAAAGATATTTTAGAAGGTATTGATACTTTGAAATGATTTGTCGCAGAGGTAGGCCACGGCTATTTTCATCGACACACATATTAAAGAGCACGAGAAAGTGAGTATCGTACAAGTTAGTTATTCAAGATTCAATTCTACCACATGATACACCCCCCCCCACACACATATATATATACATACATACATACATACATACATATATATAATTCGAAAGTATACCTTTTTCCCTGCATGTTAGATTGAAACGGCAAAGCTTAAGCACATAATCTATTCGAATATAAACATGGTTTCATAGATTTCTCGAAATTGTATTACGACTCCTGCACGAAGAGTTAGTGGCTGAAATTTAAGCACGAGAGTAAACTTTCGAGGAACCCTGCAAGCATAGATATGAAAGAAAAACGTAATTGCAGGGGTTATTAAATTACATGACGATGAAGTTTACGAGCACTACATGCGGTGAATTCAAAGTATCACTCAAAAGCAATAAGTTCGAGTGCAAAAAGACCAAATAGTTCGGAAGAGCAAAATACGAATGCATAACCCCTGCAAATAACCCGTTCATCTATCCACTCGATGTTCTCCTCCCCTTTTTGCAACAAGTGTCCAAAAGGACAAGAAAGGACACGAGGATCAACTCGTCCAAAGTACCCTCAGAGGTCGAGCTATTTGGCGATGGAGATCGAGCAATGGTGGAAGCCAATGCTGGAGTGGAGCTCTTGGCTTGACCTTTCTGATCAGTAGTTGGCGCTTCGGATCTACGAGCCTGTGGCTTGTAGATCATGGTGCATGCAGTGTCTTCTATTTCATCGTCAGGGTCAACAAACAACAGATCATTGGAATCAGAACGCTGAGGCAAAACTGGAGTTTGCCTTCGAATCTAAGGCACGTCAAATAACCCGCGATAATCATATTCCCATCTCGATTCCCTTCGCTAGAATCTTCTTGCGGTCATAATGCTTCCGAAGAAGACTCCAAGAGTGCCTTTTCTATTTTTTCTCGTGCAGAAGAGTTTGCAAAAGATAATTGTGCAACAAGTTGATCACAATCATCATTGCTGTCTTTACCTTGCGATCAAGCTTGATATGGCTCTCAAGGGCTTGCTGAGTGCGAAGGCAAACTTCATAGAGCGAGGGATTTTCATCTCGAGGAACTTCAACTTTAGCCTTCTTGACTCGAGGAACATGACCTAAGGCAGAAGAAGCAGCTCCAACAGGAGTTTTTTCCTTTTCCAATATGCTTGACCATGCGAAGGGTATCTCTCATAGGAGGGGTGAAAACCTTCAGTTTGTGAGGACAGAAGAAATCTTTCCCAATAAGATTATCAATAGAAAACATGATCCAAGTTGCAAACGGCTTCAAGGCTTGCAACATATGCCAAGTTACGGATAAACAAATCTGGTAGATCAAAGTTTATCCCGAGACATAATGCATGAAGCGCATTTGCAACAATACCTCCAATGCTTTCGAGCCTATTTATTGGAGTGAGAGAATTGCAAAGAATATAGAGGAGAACCTTGTTCTCATAGGCCAGATTCTTTCGATTTGTTTGAGTGCAGGCATCTCCAACAAGATTTGGATCCATGAGCAGATGAATTTGAGCAGAGCTAACTTCCCAGAAGTGCAAACGATGTTCATTCACTGCATCAAACTCAAAGCGAGGGAAATTTAGTAGTGCAAAAAATGCTCGGCAAAGCATTTGATGAGTTCTTCTTCGGTCATCCATTCGAGCACCCATGTGCTGATATCTTCGAGATTACCTAAGATGTATAGTGTTGCATAGAATTGAAGAATTACTTCTCTATTCCAGCCATGGTTGAAACGCATGAACCCTTTTAGATACGTATGTTCAAATAGCTCGATGGTCTTGTGGAAGCAGGGCAAACTTTCGAGTTCTACGAAATCTAGCACCTTGTGCTTGAATATGCAATTCTTGCAGAACAAAATTCTTGCATAGTATATTGCATGTTCTTTGGTCCAGAACCTGGGCGATAAAGTTGTTCTCTCTCTCTCTCTCATAAGGGCTTGTTCTGTAGAAACCAAGTTTTGAGCGACATAGCTGCTCATAGAAGGCTGAGCCATTCGGGCCATCCACAACAGGAAACAATGGGAAGGTTTCCAGAGGGTTTCTTGGTGCATTTTCCTAGGGTTCATCCTGGGATATGTGATCATCGGGTGTAGGTACACCTTCTTCTATAGGCTTTAGAGGAGCACACGGTGTCCTCTTTATCTGTGTTGACGGCTTCGAGGGACTTGAAGAACTATCGTTTTTGCTCGATGGAACTCCATCAGTGGCTTGCAGATAATCAGAGTTTGGGGCCTCATCTTTCTCATCCTTCATGGAAGGAACCATAGGTGCAACTTTCTCGGGAACTGGTGGTACAATAGGTGACACATTTTCTTCGTGATCCATGGGCTCTTCAATCTTCTTATGTTCCTATTCCTTCTGTGTGGCTAGGGAATGAGGAGAGGGATCAATATCGATCTGGGTAGGGGCACCAGATGACGCATCCGGGGTAGTTTTCTCTCGGGAAGCATTTAGCTCCCCCTGAATCTTTCCAGTCTCCTCCTTAAGGATTTTAGAGGGCTCAACTTGTAATCTTTCGGAGGCGATGGGATAGCCTTCTCAACTTCAATTTCTTCATAAGTCTCTTCGACTGGAGCTTGTGGTTTGGAAGAAGCAATTTCATCGTTAGTTTTCTCGAGAAAAACTTCAACTTCCTCATGCTGCTCTTGCTAACTCGTGGGCACATGAATGATAACCTCTTTGGTGCTGACATGCACAGGTACTACTTCGTGTAGAGGAGATGGAGGAACTTGCTGCAGAGGCACACTGGCGCTCACAGGGACGACATCAACAACCAATGTTTGAAGGCGATGATCTTTATTCTCTTTTGGCTTACTTGCACTGGCCCTTGCCTTCTATTGTTTCTCTTCCCTTTCTCTCCTGCGATCAAGATCCTCCTTATGAGAAATTTCCTCGTTTCTCCTATCACAAAGTTCAGAAATATCCAGGTGCATGTGGGAGTGCCAATCAACTTTCGCTCTGCCAAAGATGCTCGGAGTCATGGCGAGCTCGATTATTTCCTTGTTCACCCTTTTCTCTTCAGCACCAGTCCTGGCTTCTTTTCACATTACTTGTTTATCACTCACGGCCTGTTTGAGCTTCTTCGAAATAATCTTCAAATCAGCAAAATGCTTAGCCACCATTTTGGTGATATCATGAGGCAAACCAAGACTGCTCAGTTCATCAGACTTGGTATCATAAGCAACACTATCAACGATATTGATAATCAAATTCTAGTCATACTTTGGTTCCTCTGTGTGAGCAAGAACACTTAGTTTTGCTTTCTTGGACGATGCTTCAGCATTTTCTTTGGACCGAAGCTTTTTCTTCACTATGCCGCTGGTCAAAGGTTTCGGAGCACCAGTGCCCAAAGGCTTATCAGCAGCAGGGGTTGGAGCATGCCTTTGGAGATCTCCTTGGAGACAGAAAAATCTTCATAGGAGAGGGACTTTCAGCTGGTCTGTTGAGAAGGGATGGCTTTCATACAAAGGTATTTCATCAGCAATATCTTCGCTTGACTCATCAGACGAGTCAAAGGCAGCTTTCTTTGATCTCTTTGCCACGGTTTTCCTTCGAACTGTGGGAGGACAAGTGGACTTCTTCGATTCACTCGCCTTAGAGCCAGAAGCAAGCTCTTTCTTCTTCTCCACATCCTTCTTGGCTAGGGCCACATTCTTGGCTTCAACTTGGTTTTTCGTCGCCTCCCTGGCCCCACGCCTAGCCTTAACCAAGGTTCTCTTTTCTACTTCCTTCGGGAAGTCATCTCGGGTTTTGATGGAGTCAATATTAGGATTTTCTTTCGGTGGCCTGACTTTTGGATCACCTTCATTTATAAGACCTTCAACAATGCATTCGTCCCATGGTGCAGTGAAAGCGAATAGAATCTTATACTTCATTCGAATATTTTCATGAAAGTACCACTTTCTCACCCAGTGGCGATGAATCCTTTGCAACATGTTGTTGCGATCAGTTACAGACTCAAAACCTGGCGAAGTAGGATATCCTTCGCGATCAGACATCTTTGTCGCATCTTTTGTCTCTCTGCTATGACCACCTTTGCGTGGATTTCCATCAGAGAATATGGTTAGAGCATCAATGACCAATTCATCCTCGGGCCGACTGGCAACTGTGGGAACTTCTTCATCAAATTGCTCGGATTCAACAACTTTCTTTCTTTTTGGTGCCTTGGGAGGCTTCAAGGGTTTTCCACCTCCAATCATCAATTTCCTGCTTGACTTGGGTGACATCTGAGGTAAATCTTCCTCAGACTCTGAGTGATCTCTTGTTCTCAAAGCCATGACCTACCTATGAGAAAGAGAAGGATACGAGGAAAAAACAAGGTAGGGTCACAAATACACACAAATAGATTTTTAGAGAAAAGATTTCGAGAAAAATCATTCATTGTGATAATCAAAAATATCGTTGATAGATTTCCTTCTAGTCACATCAACAACTAGACATATGAGATCTATCTAATCTTTGGAAACATCCAGTGAATAAGAGACAGGAAGGATGTCTATGAGGAAAACTACAAACCATACACATCAAAATTTAGTTATGCTACAAGATCTACCGGAGCAAGATAAAATCTTGAAAAATTACGGTGGTAAGAACAACTCCTAGAACAGATGAACAGAGGGAGCAGTTCAGGATCTATACGCCCTAACTTGGTAATATAGATAACTACAACAATGCGGCGTGAAGATTTACCACACCGACGTGATCTTTCATGACGAGGTTCCACCGGAGTCGCACGACAGAGCTTCTTGCCAGAGAAGCTTTGAGTGAGGGATCAGATTGTAGTGGAGGCTAAGTTTTGATGGAAAACAAGCTGAGGAACAGATGAAGAAGATGAGTGGAGGGGTATCTATAGCCTTGAGGGAAAACCACCCCACTAAAATCTACGGTCCTTAGACAACGGACGATATCATGATCAAGAGATCGTGGGAACGTGTCATCCATTTTCTGCAAGAAAATTGGGAAGTAGAGCGGATGGTCGAAAGTTTTGAAATGGGCTCAAGCCAAAATTAGATAAACATTTGAGATCCATTTCTTTCGCGATCAAAAACATCAGAGAGAAATTTCCTTCAGATCATTACGTGCTTATGACGGACATCATAGATTTAGAAGAGATAGACTAGAGAGGAAGCAGGGTCCGAAACATAACACTTAGACAAAGAAACACAAACACTTCAAAAACTATAAGTGAGTTCTTTGTCGGACAGAACACAAACACATCAGAGGTCAAATTTAATAAAAACAAACGAAAGACTATAAGAGAATGGAATGCACCCAATAGAGTAGGTCTCAGAACTTTTAGTATGCGAAAGAGTGTTCCTGAGACATGTCCTGCAGAAGAGGGTTAGTTCTTCTTCACAATCCACACTTGAGTGGGAGGTGAAGACCGTTCGTTCCTTCTCTGGGTTGGAGCGATTTTCCTTCGTAGGTTCCTGTAACTTGTCTCTGAATTTCGAGAGTAATCATACGAATAAGCATTGAAATGGTTTCTGGATACATGAATATAATGATATGAGGAGGTGCACATGTATTCCTTCCGGCGAGAGTTTAACCGGTTTCCATTCGATGGAATCACATTACTTGGCTGTGAGTGATTTTCGTTTCGTCGAATGGAATTCCCCTACAGAGTGAGGTTAGCAGTGATAGCTAAATTTTCAATGGAGGATTTTTTCACCCAGATTTGTTTCTTAGGAGAACCTCCCTTGTAGTTAGTTCCAATATCATTCTGTTGGTTAAAGAATTTGTAGCTGGAGTCATCAGACTCATGTGGAACAACCTGAATGAAGGATTCATACCCTGAGAGCATAGCTGGTTCGAGTGTTTTGCTTTTGGCGAGGACCCAACTAGTGTGTGGATATTGTTCGGGGGTCCAATAGGTTCCATCAACATTGAGTTTCTTTTCAAACCCCAAACCCTCTTTGCTTGGGTTTTGTGCAAAATGGATTTCTTGAGCACATCACTTAGGGTTTGATGACCTTTGAGACTCCTAAGCATTCCAGTCTCTAGCAATCTTTTCAGCCTGAAATTTTCATCAAAAAAGCATAAAGTTCCTCGGAGGAGGGGTTAGAAATATCATTGGTAGCTGTTGCACTTAGGTAATTGTAGCATTCAATGTCTCAGCAGTGGAATCATTATTGCTATGATTTAGGCATTTTAAGCAAGGAGGTATAAAGTCATTAGGAAGTTTTTCGAAGTGCTCGGCGAAAAGTGAAGCTTTTTCTTTCTCAAGTGCACTATAAGCCTCTTTTAGTGACTCGAGTTCTTGATTCATGTTAAGGAGATCTTCTGATAAATTCTCGAAGTCAACTATGAGAGAATTATAGTGATTGGAAATATCATCAACAGTTGAGGAAAGAGCTTCATGCTCTTCAATCAACTCTTGATTTTTCTCCATCTCTTCCACCAGCTATCCTTCTGACTTCCTCAAATTATTCTAAAGTTGATCAAGTTCATCTCTTCCACCAGCTATCCTTGTGGCAAGTTTAGAGAAAGCTATGCTTTCGAAAGAGATGTCAATCAAGGATTTATGTGCTTGGACGATACCTGAGCCTTTGATGTTTTTTCGTGAAGCAGAATTCTGATTTTCCTTCATTTATGAATTCATCATCGGAGATGGATAATTCATCTGAGCAGAGAGCAAAGTGAGCACTGCTTAAGACATGTTGATTATAGAATTCATCATCATCATCATCAGAACTGGCATCAGCCAGATCATTGTCAAAGTCCATAGTCATTCCAGCGAAGCCACCAGCGATGGTGGACATTTTCTTCATGTTGGCAGCAATCTGTGCATTCGGATATATGTCAGTGACTAGTCTCGCCCAAGATGATGAAGGTATTTCATTCAAGATCTTAGCATGACATTCCAAGAACCCTATGTAGTGAAGTTCCTTCCATCTTTTGCTAGGTGTCTCTATATCCATGTTGGGCAATTAGTAATGAAATGACCGAATCTTTTACACTTATAACACTGCCTTTCTAAAGGAGGCACCCTTGATGAAGAACCTTAATCATTTGATATTTGCTCGGATAGAGTTAGATTTTGCCTTCTAAGAATGTTTAACCGTTCGGTTAATCTGTCAAGTTCTCGGTACAACGAGTGTTGATCTTCTATGTCATCCTACGAGCCTCCATAGTCCGAAAATATTTTACCTTCTTCTTCGGAGCAAGAGTGTGAGTCCTGGTTTAGTTTTTCTATCAGGTCTTAATGAATAATGAGAAGTTCCATGATTTCGGGGGTATTCCAATTCTTCGAAATCTGGTCTTTCTTTGATCTGGGTTATGATTGGATCAATGGAGTCATCGAGAGCATTGAACATTTTCTCAATGATAACCCACAAGTATAGGGGATCGTAACAGTCTTTGAGGGAAGTATTTTACCCAAATTTGTTGATTCGACACAAGGGGAGCCAAAGAATATTTATTGGTCTTAGCAGTTGAGTTGTCAATTCAACCACAACCGGAGTATCTTTCTGTAGCAAACGTTTAGTAGCAAAGTAGAACATCAGTAGTAACAGTAACAATAGTAGCAGCAATTTTGTAGTGATTGTAACAGTAGTAGTAGCAATAGTAACTTAGCCAGATTCAGTTTATGAAAAGTGTAGGCCATGGATCAGCGATGGAAAGATATGGATGACATTCATCATGTAACAATTACACACTAGAGCGACACAAAACTAGCTCCAATTCATCAATATAATGTAGGCATGTATTCCGTATATAGTCATACGTGCCTGCAATAAGAACTTGTATAACATCTTTTGTCCTACCCTCCCATGGCAGTGGGGTCCATGAGGAAATTAAGGGATATTAAGGCCTCCCTTTAATAGAGAACTGGAACAAAGCATTAACACTTAGTGAATACATGAACTCCTCAAATTACGACAATCACCAGAAAGAATCCCAATTATTATCACCTTGGAGTATGCAGATCATAACACATAATAGGTGCATACAACTCGCAAGATAGGATCTAAAACACTCTCATATTCATGGCAACATAATAGGTTCAGATCTGAAATCATGGCACTCGGGCCCTAGTGACAAGCATTAAGCATAGCGAAGTCATAACAACATCAATCTCAGAACATAGTGGATACTAGGGATCAAGCCCTATCAAAATAACTCGATTACATGATCAATCTCATCCACACCCACCACCGTCCAGCAAGCCTACAAAGGGATTACTCACCCCCGGTGGTGAGCATCATGGAATTGTTGATGGAGATGGGTTGGTGATGACGACGGCGATGATCTCCACTCTTCGGAGCCCCAAACGGACTCCAGATCAGCCCTCCCAAGGAAGATCAGGAGGTGGTGGCGGCTCTGTCTCATAAAACGTGATGAAATCTTCTCTCTGATTTTTTTCTCCGAAGATGTGAATTTATAGGACTGGAATTAGGGTCAGGGGATCCACGTGGACCCCACGAGCTAACATGGCGTGCCCACGGAAGCCCCCCTCCGATGGTTCTTTGCTCCATAATTCTTCATATATTCTAGAAATAATTCACAAAAAGTTTTGTCCAATTTCGGGAATTTTTATTTCTGCACAAAAACAACACCAAGGTAGTTCTGCTGAAAACAATGTCAGTCCGGGTTAGTTTAATTCGAATCTTGCAAATTAGAGTCCAAAACAAGAGCAAAAGTGTTTAGAAAATTAGATACATTTGAGATGTATCAACTCCCCCAAGCTTAACTCATTGCTTGTCCTCAAGCAATTCAATTGATAAACTAAAAGCGATAAAGAAAACTTTTACAAACTCTTTTGTTCTTGTTGTTATACATATGCCTAGCTAGTGTTCAGATTTTCAACATAAATCATAAATAACCATATCGATGATAACACTTAGCTATTGTATTTACTCATGAAAATAACATAACCAACTAACGAGCAATGATAAAATATCCCACATGCCAACAATTTGTGAAAACAATCATGATATAATATGATACCATGGTATCTCGCTAGCCTTTCTGAGACAGCAAAACATAAATGCAGAGCACCTCTGAGGTTCAAATAGCGACTAAACATTATAATTCAGGGTAGAAAAGATCCAGTCATGCTCACATCCAACATTAACTAGACCCAATGCATAAGAATGACAATAGTGCTCTTCGGTCTGGTGCTTTAGTAAGAAGATGATGACTCAAAAATAAAAATAAAATAACATGAAAGTAAATAGAAAGGCCCTTCATAGAGGGAAGCATTGATTTGTAGAGGTGCCAGAGCTCAAGGTTTAAAACATAGATGAAATTGTAATTTTGGGTGGTGTGCTTTTCCTGTCAACGTAATGACTGAATTTTCAATATCTTCCATGCTAAACACATTATTGGCGGTTCCCAAGCGGAAATGTAAAGTTTACTTCTTCCACCATACATACACAAACCTTGGCTGACCGAATCCATGGGTGCCTGCCAACATATCAACTTGTCCCAGGAGTTTTATTTATTTATTTTTGATTATGCAGGACTGGGCATCCTTTTTACCAGCCTCTATCGTGCAATAACAGGGGAATAAACGCCCATCTTGAGAATAACCCGCTTAGCATGGAATATACTAACCGCCCCGTTGCTCCATGAGCGGTACGAGCACACAAAACGGATGTTTATTTGAATGTTTAGAGGTGGCACATGCAAATTTACTTGGAATGACAGGGTAATACCTCATATAGGTAGATATGGTGGACTCATGTGGAACAACTTTGGGTTTAAGGATTTTGGATGCACAAGCAGCATTCCCGCTTAGTTCAGGTGAAGGCTAGCAATAGACTGGGAAGCAACCAACTAGAGAGCGAAAACGGTCATAATCATGCATTGAGAATAATTTACATTGAAAACAAGCATGAGTAGGATATGGACACTCTGAATTTAAACATCATGAAGGCTGCATTGGTTTTGAATCAACTACATGTTTGCACATGGGCCAAGTCAAGCCGCTCAAATTGCTCAGAGGAGGATACCATACTACCATACCTCATCACAACCATTTCAATGCATGTTGACACGTAAGATAAATCATTATTCACTCCTAGCTATTTAAGCATGGCATGAGCAACTATAATCTCCAATTGTCATCATAAACATGTTTACTCATAATATGTTGAATCAAGATCGAACGAGCTAAACATATTTACAACTACGATAAACCAGAAGAGTTCATACCAGCTTTCTTGACCACAATCACTTCATCAAATATCGTCATTATTGCCTTTCACTTGCACGACCGAATGATGTGATTACAATAATAGTGCAAGTGTGCTGTGGACTAAGCTGGAATCTGCGAACATTTAAACAAAGGAGAAGACAAGGTAATATTGGTTCTTTTGTTAGATCAACGTTAATGCACATGAGAGCCTGATACGTCTCCAATGTATCTACTTTTCCTCACTCTTTTGCCCTTGTTTTGGACTCTAATTTGCATGATTTGAATGGAACTAACCCGGACTAACGCTGTTTTCAGCAGAACTACCATGGTGTTGTTTTTGTGCAGAAATAAAAGTTCTCGGAATGGATCGAAACTTTTTGGAGAATTATTTCAGAATATATGAGAATTATTGGAGCCAAAATCCACCGAAGAGGGAGGCCAGGGTGAGCAACACCCACTAGGGCGGGCCAGGCCCCCTGGGCGCGCCCTGGTGGGTTGTGCCCACCTCGTGGCCCCACAGACCCTAATTCCGCCACTATAAATTCCTATTTTTGGAGAAAAATATCAAGGAGAAATTTTTATCGCGTTTTACGATACAGAGCCGCCGCCACCTCATGTTCTTCATTGGGAGGCCAGATCTGGATCCTGTTTGGGGCTCCGAAGAGGGGAATCTTCGGTCTTCGTCATCACCAACCCTTCTCCATCGCCAATTTCATGATGCTCCCCACCGGGAGTGATTAATTTCTTCGTTGGCTTGCTGGTTGGTGAGGAATTGGATGAGATTCATCATGTAATCGAGTTAGTTTTGTTAGGGCTTGATCCCTAGTGTCCATTATGTTCTGAGATTGATGTTGCTATGACTTTGCTATGCCTAATGCTTGTCACTAGGGACCGAGTGCCATGATTTCAGATCTGAACCGTTTATGTTATCATCTCTATATCCATGTTCTTGATCCGATCTTGCCTAGTCATATGCACCTATTACATGGTATGATCCGTCAACCCCATAGTGACAATATTTGGGATACTTTGCGGTGATGACCGTAGTTTGAGGAGTTCATGTATTCACCATGTGTTAATGCTTTGTTCCGGTTCTCTATTAAAAGGAGGCCTTAATATCCCTTAGTTTCCTTATGGACCCCGCTGCCACGGGAGGGTAGGACAAAAGATGTCATGCAAGTTCTTTCCATAAGCACGTATGACTATTTACGGAATACATGCCTACATTACATTGATGAACTGGAGCTAGTTCTGTATCGCCCTAGGTTATGACTGTTATATGATGAATATCATCCAACAAGTTACCGATCCAGTGCCTATGAGCTTTCCATTTACTGTTCTTGCTAAGGTACTACTGCTGTTACCGCTGTTCCAACTGCTACAAAACAATTGCTACTACTGTTACCGCTACTGTCACTATTGCTACTCCTACCAAAACTATCATATTACTGTGCTGCTGATCACTTTGCTGCAAATATTTAATCTCCAGGTGTGGTTGAATTGACAACTCAACTGCTAATACTCTCAAGTATTCTTTGGCTCCCCTTGTGTCGAATCTATAAATTTGGGTTGAATACTCTACCCTCGAAAACTGTTGCGATCCCCTATACTTGTGGGTTATCAAGACCTTTTTCTGGCGCCGTTGCCGGGGAGCATAGCAATATTTGTTGAGTCACTTGGGATTTATATCAATTTATCATTATGAAGAATCTGAAGGATCCAAAGACTAAGATTTTTCCCTCCAAGACGAGGGGAGGTAAGGAACTGCCATCTAGCTCTGCACTTGATTCACCTCCTGTTATGAGTAAGCTTGCAACACCACCACATGCTAGTAATCCTGATATGTCGCAAGTTATTGATGATGCTACCTTTGCTATGAATGATGCTTATGATGATGCTAGTACCATGCTTGATGATAATGTGCCACTAGGAGAATTTCTTGATGAACAAATTGCTAGAGCTAAAGAGAATGAAACTACTGAAACTGATGAGATTCCTGAAACTGATGAAGCTTATGAAACTGATGATGACTATGAAACACCTATTAGTCCTAGCTCTCCTAAGTTTGAAATGCTTAAGATACCTGAAGGTTATGTTATGGACGAAGAGATAACTAGAGAAATTCTTTCTTGCTAGGATAGAAATGATCTTAAGAAATTGCTACGCAAGTATAAGGAAAAGACTTTGAATGCTAGAATGAAATGTGATCCTAAGTTTGCTACTTCACATATCTTTGTTACAGATAAGGATTATGCGTTGTCTGTCGATCTAGAGTTAATCACTTTGGTTGAATCTGATCCTTTCCATGGCTATGAAACTGAAACTGTAGTGGCACACCTTACTAAGATGAATGATATAGCCACCCTCTTTGCTCGTGATGAGAAGATTCGCTACTATTACATCCTTAAGTTATTTCCGTTCTCATTAAAGGGTGATGCTAAGACATGGTACAATACTCTTGCTCCTGGTTGTGTGCGTAGTCCCCACGATATGATCTACCACTTCTCCGAAAAATATTTTCCCGCTCATAAGAAACAAGCTTCCTTACAGGAAATTTTTAACTTTGTGCAAATTGAAGAAGAGAGTCTCCCACAAGCTTGGGGGAGGCTTCTCCAGTTGCTTAATGCTTTGCCTGATGATCCTCTTAAGAAATATGAAATACTTGATATCTTCTATAATGGACTAACCGATGCTTCTAGGGACTTCGTAGATAGTTGTGCTGGTTGTGTTTTCACGGAGCGAACCGTTGAACAAGCTAAGGAATTATTGAATAATATATTGAAGAATTATGATGATTGTACTCTTCCTAAACCACCGCCTAAACCCACTCCAAAGAAAAGGGTTATCTTATTTCTCAGTCCTGAAGATATGCAAGAAGCAAAGAAATCTATGAAGGAAAATGGTATTAAATGTTTATATGAGTTTGACAACTATATTATAAAGCAAGGTCATTTCAATGCTCATGTTCTGAAACAATTGAAATATAATTCTGATATGATTGCTCGCTTGAGTGATTTGCTATTTAGAATCAGTAATGATGTTAGAGGTATAGGAAAGCATGCCTCTATGGTTCAAACTCAGTTAGAACAAGTTGCTAAGTCTCAAAAAGAATTGCTTGATGAGATGAATACTGATATGAATGATTTTGCTGCTAGAGTAGTAACTAGAGAAGGTAGAATGACCCAAGAACCACTTTACCCTGAGGGTCATCCTAAAAGAATTGAACAAGACTCTCAAAGAATTAATACTGATGCACCTAGTCCTTCTAAGAAGAAAAAGAAAAAGAAAAATGATAGGACTTTGCATACCTCTAGTGAGCCTGAGACACAAAAACCTCCTGATAATAATGATGTCTCTATTTCTGATGCTGAAACCTAGTCTGGTAATCAACATTCACCTAGTGATAATGAAAATGATGATGATGATGTTCATGAAGATGCTCAACCTAGCAATGATATAGAACCAGATAATGATGTTGAAATAAAGCCTGCTGCTGATCTTGATAACCCACAACCTAAAAATAAACGTTATGATAAAAGAGACTTTGTGGCTAGGAAACATGGTAAAGAAAGAGAGCCATGGGTTCAGAAACCCATGCCATTTCCACCTAAGCCATCTAAAAAAAGGATGATGAAGAATTTGAACGCTTTGCTGAAATGATTAGGCCAGTTTTTTTGCGTACCCGTTTAACCGATATTTTGAAGATGGCCCCTTATGCAAAGTATACGAAAGACATCATCACAAATAAAAGAAAGACACCGGAAGCTGAAATCTCCACCATGCTTGCTAATTATTCTTTTAAGGATGGAGTACCTAAAAAACTTTGAGATCCTAGAATACCAACTATACCTTGCTCCATCAAAAGAAACTATGTCAAAACTGCTTTGTGTGACTTGGGAGCCGGTGTTAGTGTTATGCCTTTATCCTTATATAAAGGACTTGATTTGAATAAACTCACACCTACCGAGATATGATTGCAAATGGCTGACAAATCAACGGCCATACCTATCGGTATTTGTGAGGATGTGCCCGTTGTTGTTGCAAATGTTACTATCTTAACGGACTTTGTTATTCTTGAGATGCCCGAGGACGACAACATGTCGATTATCCTTGGTAGACCCTTTCTGAATACTGCAGGGGCTGTTATTGATTGCAATAAAAGAAAAGTCACTTTTCATATCAATGGTAATGAGCATACGGTGCACTTTCCGAAGAAGCAATTCCAAGTGAATGGTATAAATGTTAGTGAAGAATCTTCGACCATCACTATTGGAAGATTTCAATTACCTCTACCTACTGCTAAAAAGAAATATGATATACTTATTGTTGGGGACATGCACATCCCCATTGAGGTAACTTAGTGCTTTACGAAAGTTCTTCGGTTTCATGCTAATCGGAAGTGGTTGTTAATAAGACTTGATCAACCTTATTAATGAATCATTTTTGAGAGGTATGAAGTCGATGAACCTAGTAAGCACAACTCTCTGCTCCCACTTTTTATTTTCTGTTTTCGCTAGTCAAATAAAATAAAATGCCATGATTACCCTGTTTTCTGTTTTATCCGTGCAATAAAAAAATGACCTAATTTTTTTTCTCAGAATGCCCTGAAAATTTAACACGGTTTTTTTTCCGAATATTTATGAATTTTTGGTGCAAATAATACCAGAGGGGGGGGGGGGTGCACCTGGTGCCCACAAGACACCAGGGCGTGCCAGCACCCCCAGGCGCGCCCTGGTGGGTTGTGGCCCCCACGTGGGCCCCCTCACTTTTCTCTTTAGCCCACATCATCACCTACCTCCAGAAAAAAATCACCATAGCCACCATTCTCGTGTTCTTGCTCTCAAACCCGCGGATTTCAATCTCTTTGCTCGAAGCTCCGTTTCTAAAACTGTTTGGAGGGATTGCTACTTGGTATGTGACTCCTCCATTGCTCCAATTAGTTTTTGATTTAGTGGGTTATTTTTAGAGTAATTAGCTACTCTTGGTGCTGCTGTAGATGAGCTTGCATGTTGAATTCTTAGAGTTCTAAGTAGTTTGAATGCTCAATATGGCCTCTATGCATGCTTGGGAGTAGTTGCTAACAATCTTACAAAGTTTTATTGACAAAATTTTTGTGGACTAAATTTTTTCAGAAATTTTATAGGAATAAAAATGCAATTCTTTAGGAGTTCTTCGAGGAGGAGATCCTCGAAAGCTTCATCAAGCGGAAGCTCGATTCGACAGTCTTATGTTGAACCAAGCGAAAGCTCGATGCGAGATGCCGCCACCAAATCATGCTTGTGGCCGTGCGGCGAGTTCATGGAAGGTGCAGGTGTTAAGGAGGAATTTGAACAATTTATCCACAACATAGAGCTTGCTCCCTTCATCGCTGATAAGTGCCCCCAACACCTTGAACTCACGAAAACCTTCACAAAGAAATTTAAATATTTTTCTCGTGTGTCTAAAGTTTCATTCAACCTGTATGACCATTCCTTCACCATGCCGTTAGAAATGTTCAGTGAAGCATGCAAACTTCCATATTGGGGTTCCCTCGACGAACCAACAAAATCTGAATACGAGTCATTTTTAGTTAATCTTTGCTTTGGTGAAGATAGGGGGGTAACACAAGGGAGAATTAACAGCATCCATTTCCCATCGATGCAATATTTTGCGCTCTTTAACGGTAAATGTATCGTAGGCAAACAAGATTCTAGCACATTGTGTGCTCATGATTTGAGTCTCTTACATACTGCCATAACTGGGAATAAGAATTATAATCTTGGTGCAATTGTTGCACGGAGACTGCAGCTTAATGCTGCAAATGGTAATTTTTATGGAGGAATCTATGCCTCCCGTGTAGCGGAAAGATTAAATGTCTCACCATGGCCTAATGACCCCATCTATAACTTGAGATTTAATAATTTCCTTACGGGTACGGCCACTAACTACACCTATAACTTGAGATTTAATTAAAAAAACGTTGTGCCTGTCGCTTTGCCTGCTCCTGCTCTCTTTGATTTTCATAGTAGGGGAAGATACTATGTCCTTGAGAGCGAAGCCCATGCGTACAATGCGGAGGTTGAAGCTGCCAGGAGGGCCGCGGAGTTTGCACCGAGGGCCTCGGTGAGCCATCGCCCAGATTATTATTCATACGGATGGTGATTACCAAGCCAGGCCAAAAACCTAAGCTTGGGTGAGTACGTATTTCCACCGACATTACATTCATGTTCACACATTTCATTCCAGTTGTCGGTGTTCACACTTTTTCATTGTAAAATCCATGCTAGATCTGTTTTCTTGCTTTCTTCTTGTGTGTTAGAAAAACTTTAAGAAAATCCAAAAATATTTCCTACTTATTTTTAGTTTTTCTTTCTAGCTTAGTTTAATTGTTGCATCAAAACAAAACCCAAAAATATTTCTCGCTTCTTCTTTTACTTGTTGGGAGCTTTCCCGTGTAAATAGTTTTTCTCGTTTTTGTTTTTCCTCTTTAATTTGCTTTCTTCAAGAAAAAACAAAACTCCAAAAATATTTCAATGCGTTTCTCTGAATTTCTTTTCTTTTATTTGAGTCGTACCAAGGTGAAGACCACACTGAAATTGTTGAGTGGCTCTCATGTGCATTATTGTTTATCTAACAAAGAGCCCATATTACTTTGTCTTCTCCTCTTGAATAAAATGCTTGCAGATTCCAGCTTAAGTCCACGGCACTCTTGCACTATTATTATTTTCCTATCATTCGGTCGTGCAAGTGAAAGGCAATAATGACGATATTTGATGAATTGACTGTGGCAGAGAAACGCGGGTATGAACTCAACTTGTTTTTGTTTTTGTAAATATGTTTAACCTAGTATCCTTGATTCAACTCATTATGAGCAAACATGTTTGCAATAACCATTAGAGATTATAGTTGTTCATGCCATGCTTAAGTAGCTAGGAGTGGATAATGATTTATCTTGGGTGTCAACATGCATTAAAATGGTTGTGATGCGGTATGATGATATGGTATCCTCCTCTGAATGTTTAAAGTGGTTTAACTTGGCACATGTTCACTCATGTAGTTGAATCAAAACCAACATAGCCTTCATGATATTTATGTTCATGGTGTCCATATCCTACTCATGCTAGTATTCAATGTTGATTATATATAATGCATGTTCATGACCGTTTTCGCTCTCTAGCTGGCCGCTTCTCAATCTATTTGCTAGCCTTCGCCTGTACTAAGCAGGAATACTGCTTGTGCATCAAAACCCTTAAACCAAGTTGTGCCAGATGAGTCCACTATATCTACCTATATGCGGTATTACCCTGCCGTTCTAAAGTAAATTTGCATGTGCCATCTCTAAAAATTCAAATGAACATCTGTTTTATGTGCCTGGACTGCTCATGGAGCGACATGGGGTGGTTAGTATCTTCCATGCTAAGCGGGTTATTCTCATGATGAGTATTTATTCACTTGTCCTTACACGAGAGGGGCGGTAATAGGGGTTCCCAGTCCCGAAATAAAAAATAAAAAATAATTAAACAGAACTCCCCCAGGAATGTTGTTGGTTTGGACGGTACCCGTGGATGCGGCTAGCCGTGGAGTGTGATTGTTGGTGGAGGGGGAGTAAACCTTTACTTTTACCGCTTGGGAACCGCCGCTAATTTGTTTAGCATGGAAGATATTGATAACTCTTGGTCGTGACGTTGACAGGAAGGGTGTACCTCCCAAAATTATATCTATCTCTGTTTTAAACTTTGAGCTCTGGCACCGCTGCAAATCCATGCTTCCCTCTACGAAGGGACTATCTATTTACTTTTATGTTGAGTCATCACCTTCTCAAAAAAGCGCCAGACCTGAGAGCACTATTGTCATCCACATGCATTGTGTATAGTTAATGTTGGGTGCAGCATGACTGGATCTTTTCTACCATGAATTACAATGTTTAGTCGCTGCTTGAACTTTGGAGGTGCTCTGCATTTATGTTTTGCGGTCTCAGAAATGGCTAGCGAGATACCACTATTGTCATATTGTATGATGATTGTTTTGACGAAGTGTTGGCGCTTGAGATATCTTATTATTGCTCGCTAGTTGCTTATGTTATTGTTATGAGTTAATACAATTTCTAAGAGTTATTGTTGGCATGGTTAGTCATAATCTTTGCTGAAAACTTGGGTGCTACTTAAGCATATATATGTAAACAAGAACAAAAGAGTTCATAAAAGTTTTTCTTTATCACTTTCAGTTTGTCAACTGAATTGCTTGAGGACAAGCAAAGGTTTAAGCTTGGGGGAGTTGATACGTCTCCAATGTATCTACTTTTCCTCACTCTTTTACCCTTGTTTTGGACTCTAATTTGCATGGAACTAACCCGGACTAACGCTGTTTTCAGCAGAACTACCATGGTGTTGTTTTTGTGCAGAAATAAAAGTTCTCGGAATGGAACGAAACTTTTTGGAGAATTATTTCACAATATATGAGAATTATTGGAGCCAAAATCCACCGAAGAGGGGGGCCAGGGTGAGCAGCACCCACCAGGGCGCGCCAGGCCCCCTGGGCGCGCCCTGGTGGGTTGTGCCCACCTCGTGGACCCACTGACCCTAATTTCGCCACTATAAATTCCTATTTTCGGAGAAAAAAATCAAGGAGAAAGTTTCATCGCGTTTTACGATACGGAGCCACTGCCACCTCATGTTCTTCATCGGGAGGCCAGATCTGGAGTCCGTTTGGGGCTCCGGAGAGGGGAATCTTCGGTCTTCGTCATCACCAACCCTTCTCCATCGCCAATTTCAAGATGCTCCCACCAAGAGTGAGTAATTCCTTTGTAGGCTGATACGTCTCCAACGTATCTATAATTTTAGATTGTTCCATGCTATTATATTATCTGTTTTGGATGTTTTATATGCATTAATATGCTATTTTATATTATTTTTGGGACTAACCTATTAACCTAGAGCCTAGTGCCAGTTTCTTTTTTTCCTTGTTTTTGAGTATTGCAGATAAGGAATATCAAACGGAGTCCAAACGGAATAAAATCTTCACGATGATTTTTCTTGGACCAGAAGAAACCTACCAGACTTGGAGATGAAGGCAGGAGACCTGCCGGGAGTCACAAGCCTGCAAGGCCTGCCCTGGGGCGGGGGGGGGGGGGGGGGCGCCCCCTGGCTTGTGCCCCCCCTGCAGGCCCACCAACCCTAATCTTCGGCCTATTCCCAAATATTCCCCCAATACCAAAAAGAGCCACGAAAATACTTTTCCGCCGCCGAAGCCTATGTTCCCGTGAGATCCCATCTTGGAGCCTTTTCCGGTAATCTGCCGGAGGGGGATTCGATCACGGAGGGCATCTACATCAACTCCATTGCCCCTCCGATGATGCGTGAGTAGTTCACCTCAGACCTTCGGGTCCATAGCTAGTAGCTAGATAGCTTCTTCTCTCTCTATGTTCTTCAATACCATGTTCTTCATGATCTTCATGGAGATCTATCCGATGTAATACTCTTTTGCGGTGTGTTTGTCGAGATCCGATGAATTGTGGGTTTATGATCAGATTATCTATGAATATTATTTGAATCTTCTCTGAATTCTTATATGCATGATTTCATATCTTTGCAAGTCTCTTCGAGTTATTGGCTTGGTTTGGCCAACTAGATTGGTAATTCTTGCAATGGGAGAAGTGCTTAGTTTTGTGTTCAATCTTGCGGTGTCCTCACCCAGTGACAAAGTAGGGGTAGCGAGGCACGTATTTGTATTGTTGCCATCAAGGGTAAAAAGATGGGGTTTTCATCATATTGCTTGAGTTTATCCCTCTACATCATGTCATCTTACTTAATGCGTTACTCTGTTTTTCATGAACTTAATACTCTAGATGCAGGCAGGAGTCGGTCGATGTGTGGAGTAATAGTAGTAGATGCAGAATCGTTTCGGTCTACTAGACACGGACGTGATGCCTATATGCATAATCATTGCCTTGGATATCGTCATAACTATGCGCTTTTCTATCAATTGCTCGACAGTAATTTGTTCACCCACCGTATTATTTTCCTTCAAGAGAGAAGCCTCTAGTGAAACCTATGGCCCCCGGGTCTATTTTCCATATTATATTTTCAGATCTATAAACCAAAAATACCAAAAATACTTTGCTCAATCTTTTTACTTTTATTTTACTTTCCGTTTTAGTAATCTTTTATATCTATCTCTATCAGATCTCATCCTTGCAAGTAACCTTGAAGGGATTGACAACCCCTTTATAGCGTTGGGTGCAAGTGTTTGATTGTTTGTGCAGGTGCAAAGATTGGGGACTTGCTTGTACCTCCTACTGGATTGATACCTTGGTTCTCAACAACTGAGGGAAATACTTATCTACTTTGCTGCATCACCCTTTCTGTCAGGGTACTAAGAACCGGGGTATCAACTACCCAGACTAGTGCGCAGGCAGCTCCCTCGGCCCGGCAAGATCTGATCAAGACGCTGGGGTCGAATACGACTGCAACCAAAGATGTAGAAGACCGAAGGCTGGCGCTGGCCTTCCCCGGCAAGATCTTGCCGGGGCGGCTCACAGCCCCGACAAGCCTCACGCCCGGCAAGCTCCTCACACTGTTCCCACGCGCCTTCCCAAGGGAACAACCCGTCTGTCCTTTAGCTTTTGTTTCCTTGGAGGCGTGGGCGCTGACGGCGTGATGGGCTGAGGCAGTTCGATGGGATGGCTCCTTTGCTCCATCCCAAGGCTAGGCAGGTATACCTAACAGGGCATTAAATGCCCTTGTCCTGGCCCGTCAGTAGTAGATATGATAGCACTGTAGATACTTGGACACCTCACGTATCTACTTCGTGCCACCTCTGTACTTTGCCACTGTGGATGACCCCTTTGAGAATATAAAAGGAGGCCCGAGGCTTAGCTACAGGGGGGGATCAGATCTTTGGCTGGCCGTTCTGCTGGCATAGCTGCTAGTTACTGTAGCGCTCCTGGAACCCAGCTCAAACACATCCAATACAAGCAAGCAGGAGTAGGGTTTTACGCATCCGTGCGGCCCGAACCTGGGTAAAACCATTGCGTGCTGTTCACCCGAGCTGCTCTCTGTGCAATCCTTCTCCCTGCCGAATCGCAAAGGGATCCTCGTGATCCCATAGGTGTCGTTCTCCGACATCTTTGGCGCGCCAGGTAGGGGGAAGGGGCTACGTGGACCTGGTCTCGTGATCAGCGCGCCAGTTCTTCTTCATCATTGCCATGGCCCCCAAGAGGAAGGGGTTGGTGGCGGTTGGACCATCCGCGTCCGCCGCGCCCGTGCTCACTCATACGGGCGATGGTGCCGATGCGGGTGGAGGAGGTGGAGGTCCCGAGCTTCCACGACGCTCCGGTGATCGGAGTCAAGCAAGCGGTGTCGTTCGCGCCGCGGGTTCCAAAGATGGAGCCGCACTGCCGGCGGGCGGTGCAGCGAACTCTAGAGACGGAGGGGCGCCCTCTAAGGCGCCCACGCCGGTGCACGTTCCGCGGTCTTCCCAAGGCGCGCGCGAGGAGCCTCGCCGCGACGGTGGAGGCCCCGGACGTCCCCATGAAAAGACTCCCGAGCATCACCCTCGGGGGACGCAAGGTCAGCACGCACGCCCACGCGCCGGCGCTAGCGGTGTACGGTCGCAGGATCGTGTTGGTGCTCCTTCTAACACGGTTAGGAGTCAGAGCACCTCACGTTCCTCGCACCTATCGCCGCCGCCCACACCGGCGGAAGCACTGGCGCGTGCGCAGCTGCTCCTAAACTTTCCTCCTACTGCGGACAAACTCGAGGAGTGGAGATCTGCCATCCAGAGCCTCGTTGGCCTGGCCAACGAAGACAGGCCGGAGCAGGCGGAGCCCTCGCGGCGCCGGTCCGTCGAACCGACGCGCGTCAGCAAGGAGAAGGCCGTGGGAGGCACAACTACGGTGTACTCCCCTCCACAGCAGCGGCAGACGGCAACTCGACGGGTCGACACCCGTGACGATGATTCCACGGCGTCGTCTGACCCACGAACCCGTCGTGATCAACGTCAAGTTCTTCGGGAGCGAGGCAAAGAGGACGCTCGAACTACCATCGAGCGGCGCCGGGAAGCGCGCCACCAGTCCGACAAGCGTGCGGAACCCACTGTGGACAAGCCCGCGCCAGGAGACCCTGGCGACCTGCCTTACGAGGTGGGTTGTCCGGCGTTCACCCATGAGCTGCGGCGAGTCCAGTGGCCCAACTCTCGCACGTTCAAGCCGGAGGTTCCCGAGAAGTACGACGGCAAAACCCATCCGTCTGAGTTCCTTAGCATCTACACCATTGCGGTGCAGGCTGCTGGGGGACGCGACGACAAGATACTTGCGAACTACTTCCCGCTGGTGCTCAAGCCCAACGTCAGGTCGTGGTTGATGCACCTACCGGAAGGATCCATTTCTTCCTGGGCGGACTTATGCCACGAGTTTGTTGGCGCCTTCACCGGCGGCCACCAAGCTCCAGGCCAAGAAAGTGACCTGCACATCATCCCCCAGAAGGAGGGCGAAACCCTGCGCAAATACATCCAGAGATTCAGCCGCGTCCACCACAACATCCCGGACGTTCATCCAGCTGCTGTTATCAGCGCGTTCCATCAGAACGTGCGCAACCGCAGAATGCGGGAAGAGCTGGCGATGAACAAGGTCAAGGATGTCGCCGAGCTTTATGCCCTGGCTGACCGGTGCGCGCGCGCTGAAGAAGGGAGGAGGCTCCCCGGTGAAGGCGCCAGCGTGGGGGCCGACTCTGACGATGATGCGCCGGCCCCGACAAAGAAGGGTCGGCAACGCAACAGGAAGCGCAAGACTAAGGCCGTGCTTGCCGTCGAGGGATCCGGCAGCCCCGGCACTGCCAAGAAGGCCAAGGTTGATGACCCCGGCAAGGACGTTGCCGGGTGTGCCAACTGCCAGGCCTTGGCGGCCGCCGATAAGCCAGAAGGTTCCGGCAAGCAGTATTGCAAGATTCATCGCACCAAGGGCCATGACCTCCAAGACTGCAGACAAGTCGAGCAGCTCGTCGAGAAGCAGAAGGCTGAATACGACAGACGAGACAAGGAAAAGGCCCAGAATGGTGCTGAGGGGTCCGGCAAGAAACGCAGCGGCCGAGGAGGCCGCCGCGGCAAGGCCAATCAACGAAAGGAGAAGCCCGCCAAAGGCCGCGACAAGCCAGGGGGGATGATGACGATGGCATGGAAGAAGATGGCGAGTCTAGCGACCAAGAGTTTCAGAAAGCCACCGATGTGATGTGCGTCGACGGAGGCGCCTCCTTGCATTCTTCCCACCGCCAGCTTAAACAGTGGGCGCGTGAAGTGAACGCAACGGAACCCTCCGTCGCCGCCCGGAGGCCGCTAAAATGGTCCAGCACGCCTATCGTTTTCGACATCGAGGACCACCCTGATCGCACAACCGCGGTCGGGTGCTTGCCATTGCTGGTTTCGCCAACAATTCGCAACCTCAAGGTGACGAAAATGCTAGTTGACGGCGGGGCCGGCTTGAATCTGATCTCACCTGAAGTGATCAAGAAGCTACAAATTCCTGATGGAGATCTCGAAGAGACGGGGTCTTTTCAAGGGGTCAACCCAGGAAGAAGCCAACCTAAGGGAAAGATCACGCTGTCGGTAACATTTGGCAGCGACTTGAACTTCAGGACTGAGAAGATAGTGTTTGACGTTGCCAAGATTCCGTTACCATACAATGGGATCCTTGGCCGCCCAGCGCTGGCCAAGTTCATGGCGGCGTCGCACTACGCCTACAATACGTTGAAGGTGCCCGGGCCGATAAGTGTCATCACTGTCAACTCCGACAAGAAGGACGCACTTATCTGTGCCGACAAGATTTACCGGGAAGCAGTTGCAGCATCTGCCGACAAGGCACTTGCTCCTGCCGCTGAAGCTCCCGGAGGGAAGAAGACCGGCAAGGCCTCTCACGCTCACTCCGGAAAGCGCACCTCTTCGGAGTGCTGCGCCGCCGTTGAGGACGTGCCTGAGAGCTCCACCGGCAAGAGCAAGAGATCTAGGGCTGCCCCGCCAGAGACAAAGAAGGTGCCCGCCAAGGAGGATGGGACGGGAGGAACTTTCACTATAAGTTCCGCCCTTGATGACAAATAGGAAAGCGCGCTCGTTGCCTTCCTGCGGGCGAATGTCGATGTGTTTGCATGGCAACCATCTGACATCCCCGGTGTTCCCAGGAAGGTAATCGAGCACCACCTCGCCGTCTGCCCTCACGCGCGGCCCGTCAAGCAGAAGGTGAGGAAGCAGGCCCTGGAGCGACAACAATTTATCGCTGAAGAAATCAAGAAGTTGGAAGCAGCTGGTCTGGTCAGAGGAGTGCTCCATCCAACATGGTTGGCCAATCCGGTCGTGGTGCGCAAGGCGAACGGAAAATGGAGGCTGTGCATTGATTATACAGATATCAACAAAGCCTGCCCAAAAGACCCTTTCCCCTTGCCGCGCATTGATCAGATTGTGGACTCCACCGCCGGCTGCGACTTGCTTTCATTTCTTGACGCCTATTCTGGATATCACCAGATTTTTATGTCAAAAGAAGATGAAGAGAAAACCGCATTCATCACCCCATGTGGCACATACTGCTTTTTGCGTATGCCTTTCGGGTTGAAGAGTGCCGGTTCAACCTTTGCAAGGGCGGTCCAGATCGGTTTTGAGCCTCAGCTACACAGAAACATGGAAGCCTATATGGATGATATAGTGGTCAAAACCAAGGACAAGGCAACGCTCATTGCAGACCTGGAAGAGACGTTTGCCAACTTGCGCAAAATCAACCTGAAGCTCAATCCTGAGAAGTGCGTGTTCGGTGTCCCGTCCGGCAAGCTTCTCGGGTTCTTCATATCCCATCGAGGGATCGAAGCAAATCCTGACAAGATCAAGGCGATTGAGCAGATCGAAGCACCAAAGCGTGTCAAGGATGTGCGCCGCCTTGCTGGCTGCGTTGCCGCATTAAGCAGGTTCATCTCCAAGTCGGCTGAGCGCGCCCTGCCCTTCTTCAAAATTTTGAAGAAGGCAGGACCAATGAAATGGACTCCGGAAGCGGAGGCTGCGCTGCAGGACTTGAAGAGGTACCTCTCCTCTTCGCCGGTACTAGTCGCGCCAAAACCACAAGAGCCGTTGTTGCTGTACCTAGCGGCAACGAATCAAGTGGCGAGTGCCGCGTTAGTGGCGGAGAGAGAAAGCGATGAAGAAACAGCGACAGCGGCGAGCCCGGCAGGCGACTCAGCGACAGGCCTGGCAAGCGATTTGCCGGGGCCTCCAGCGACAGAGTCAGATGAGACTACAAGGAAAAAGAAGATGGTGCAGCGCCCGGTTTATTTTGTCAGCTCCCTCTTGCAGGGGGCCAGATCAAGATACTCCGGTGTGCAGAAGCTGCTTTTCGGCCTTCTCATGGCCTCGAGGAAGCTGCGCCATTACTTCCAAGCACACGAGATCACTGTGGTCACCCGCTTTCCACTCCAGCGGATTCTAAGGAACCCAGATGCAACCGGCAGGATCGTGGAGTGGGCGTTGGAATTGTCAAGCTTTGGCCTCAAGTATGAAAGTACTTCGACTATCCAAAGCCGAGCCTTGGCGGAGTTCATTGCCGAATGGACCCCAACGCCGGACGATGAGATTCCAGAGTCAACTCTCCCCGGCAAGGAAACGACTCAAGAGTGGATTATGTACTTTGATGGAGCTTTTTCGCTGCAAGGCGCCGGCGCTGGTGTGCTGCTAGTTGCACCCACCGGAGAGCACCTCAAGTACGTGGTCCAGATGCACTTCCCCCGGGAGAGGTCGACAAACAATACTGCAGAGTATGAAGGACTGCTTGCCGGTCTCAGGGTCGCGGCAGACCTCGGAATCCGGAAGCTCATCGTCAGAGGTGATTCTCAGCTTGTCGTCAGGCAAGTCAACAAAGATTATCAGAGCCCATTGATGGAGGCTTACGTAGAAGAAGTGAGGAAATTGGAAGAACGCTTTGACGGTCTGCAAATGGAGCACGTCCCTCGTGCAGAGAACAACATTGCCGATGACCTGTCAAAGCGCGCTGCGCTGAAGTTGCCTGTGGAACCAGGTACCTTCGTACTCCGACTCACTCAACCATCCGCGACACCATCAACCGGGCCAGAGAAAAGAAGAAAGTTGGGTTCCGGCAAGTACTTTCCGGCAGAGCTCCCAGAAGCCGCCGACGAGAAAGCTGCCGGGAACGACACCAAGCTTACCGGTGAGCGACGAGCTCTGGCAGAGCCTCGAGCTCTTGTCGTCGAAGCAGGCGCTCCCGCCAAGCTGGCCGGGGGACAGCGGGATCCGACAAGGCCTCAGCCCCTTGTCGTCGAAGCGGCTGCTCCCGCGGCGGAAGATTTGCCTTTAGTCCTTGCCGTCGAGCCCCAGGCTCCAGCATGGGCACAGCACATCGTTCATTTCCTACAGACAGGAGAACCTCCCGATGAGCAAGAACAAGCCGAGAAAGTAGCCCGTCAGTCCAAGATGTATCAGTTTGTGGACAATGTCCTGTACAGGAAGAGACTGAACGGTGTGAAATTGAAATGCATTGCTCGGGAGGATGGACTTGAGCTGTTGGCAGAAATACACGGGGGCATATGTGGCAACCACATAGGGTCAAGAGCGCTTGCCGGCAAAGCATTCCGGCAAGGCTTCTTTTGGCCCACGGCCCTCCAGGATGCAACTGCGCTGGTAACCAGGTGCGAAGCGTGCCAGTTTCATTCAAAGAAGATACACCAACCGGCTCAAGCTCTCCAAACAATCCCTTTATCCTGGCCATTCTCGGTCTGGGGGCTCGACATCTTGGGCCCCTTCCCTCGTGCTGCCGGGGGCTTTGAGTACTTGTACGTCGCAATCGACAAGTTCACAAAGTGGCCAGAAGTGGAAGCAGTGAGGAAGGTGACAGCACAATCAGCCGTCAAGTTCTTTAAAGGAATAGTCTGCCGTTTCGGTGTACCCAATAGGATCATCACCGACAACGGCACGCAGTTCACCAGCAACACCTTCATGCAATACGTCCAAGACCTTGGCGGCAAGATCTGTTTTGCCTCTGTTGCTCACCCAAGGAGTAACGGCCAAGTAGAGAGGGCGAACGCAGAGGTGTTGCGGGGTCTCAGGACCAGAACTTTCGACAAGCTGCACAAGTGCGGGAAGCGCTGGATTGATGAGCTGCCAGTGGTTCTTTGGTCAATCAGGACGACACCAAATCGAGCCACAGGCCAGACACCCTTCTCCCTAGTCTATGGGGCAGAAGCAGTTCTCCCCACAGAACTCATATACGGGTCGCCTCGAGTGCTCGCTTACGATGAGCTTGAGCAAGAGCAACTGCGACAAGACGACGCGTTGCTCCTCGAGGAGGATCGTCTCCAGGCTGCTGTGCGAGCTGCATGCTACCAGCAAGCCTTGCGCCGCTACCATAGCCGCAAGGTTCATGCCCGGAGTCTTGAGGAAGGCGACCTTGTTCTTCGGCGCGTTCAGTCGGCCAAGAATTCCAACAAGTTGACGCCAAAGTGGGAAGGCCCTTATCGGGTAGTACGGGTCACCAGGCCCGGCGCAGTCCGCCTGGAGACCGAAGACGGTGTTCCGGTGAGCAACTCCTGGAACATCGAGCATCTTCGTAAGTTCTACCCATAAGGCGCGGTTGCCGGGACTCCCGGCAACCCCTTTTGTACAAGTGGTGCCGATGTAGCACGTGATCCTTTGTACAAAGCCAGGCGCAGATCCTGTGCGCAGTTAAATAAAGCTGAGTATTTTCGCAAGTCTTGTCGATTTCCATGTTCCCTCATACACATGCTAAGTCTAAGATCCTTGCATTATACTTATGCTCGACAAGCGCTAACGAACCGCCAAGGTTCCATACCTTTTATTTTCTCTTCTTTCTTTTTCTAAGAAGGGACAGAAGGCCACCTCGCGTGCAGCTTTGCCGGGGGAGGACAATAGGGGTATGGGTACCAACGGGTGACGTTCGAGGAAGCCGCCTTGTCGAAAGGAATGCGACGACAAGGAGCTAAGTCGTCCAAAATCTCAGACAGATTTTCATTTCAGTTGTTGTTTCCCTCGAACGATTTCGACCTTTGTATGGAAAACCTGCACGCGAGGGAGCCTTGTCGTGATTGTGTTGCGCCCCCATCCTGTTTCGAGTCCGCTCAACAGTTTGGGCGGTCGCACCAAGAGCGCCAGGGTCTCTTGCCGGCGGCGGCCTCGCCAGCAGGCTGCTAAAGTCCCGCACCTAGCGCTCGCGGCAAGGTTGCGCGCGCCGGCAAGTTTCCGAAAAAGCATAGGGCAAGTACACACAAATAGAAATCAAGTAAAGGGGAATAACATAGCGACTGAATAAATAGTACCAAGTCATATTACAATAACACTTGCCGCGTTTCTAACATAAGGCATTTTTGTCTTTAACATGAAAACGATGGCGACAAGAAGAAAAGCAGTCAGTCCCGGCGATCGCCTTCAACTCGCTTCACGCCACTCACCCTGTCGATGATAGGCGCGACAAGCTCTTCTGTCGCCGTGAGATCTGCATCTTTTGGCAGGCGGTGGAAGATCCTGGAGAGGTCGATGCCGGGGTTCCTGAACACCACCTTGGTGAGCAACTTGCGGAGGACGTCTTGGCAGAGTTGGCGAGCCTCGTTGGCCAGACGAGTCTTTTCGCCGGAGTGGAGTCGCTCCAGAGCTTCGAGCACGTAGTCCAAGAACATCAGCAGCTTGCCCTCCTGGGTCATGTTCTCATCAAGGGGCTCCCTGAAATCGTCCAGGCCCATGGTGGACAGCTGTGCAGCAAGCTTCTTTGCGACGTCGACAAGCTTCTGGATCCAAATCTCCATTCCTCGCACATAGTCATTGTGCTCGAGGGCGGTGCTCTTGAGCAGCTCTTCGTCCTTCTCGAGATCCTTGGCCAAGGCCCGTTTCTCGGTCTCTGCGGCGTCAAGGGTCTCCTTCAAGGTGGTCAGCTTCAGGTTCAAGACATTGACGGATTCGCCGGCTGCGGACAGCTCCTTGGTCTTGTCGGAGACGGCAACTTGGGCCTCCGCCAGGCTGAGAAGGGCGTTGCTCTTCTCGGTCTCGAGCGTCGAGACCCTCTTGCTGTGTTCCTCGAGCTCCATCTCGAGCCCCTGTGCCCTTTCGGCGAGTTTATTCTTGGCTGCCTCTGCTGCCTTGGCGGCATTGACGGCCTCCTTCAGCTTTTCGGCATGATCGACGGCCAGAGCTTTCAGCGCCTCCTCATGCCTCTGTGCCAACTCCTGAGTTTGTTGGGCGACAAGCTTGCTCACCTCCTCGTCCCTGGCACGGAGCTTGTCGGCCAGCGCCTTCTCTCGGGCTTCGAGCTCCTCATCATGAGTCTTGAGCTCGATGCGGAGACGGTTGAGGCGCGCCTCCTCTGCCTCAACGTGCCTCTTGGCGTCCTCCTCGGCCTTCTCAAGGTCGGACTGCTTGAGGAGGAGCGCGTCCCACTGCTGCTTCAGCTGCGTCTGGCTCGACGCCAAGTCTTTGTAAGACTCAGCAAACCAGCCTTGGACCTCTTCGACCCGCCTCTGGAAATCTACCTCCAGCTGGCCGGCAATTGCGGCCCTGGAGTCCAGCTTCTCCTTGCGAGCGCGGTAAAGGGCCTGGAGCTTCTGGTAATTGCTGTTCATCGCCAGAAGGAGTTTCTCTTCCTCCGTTCTGGCGCGGCCAACGTTGGGCTCCTCAACGACCTCGAGCCCGGCAGCGGTGAACACCTCCTCGAGAGTCTCTCCCTCGACTGGCGCCTGAATGCTCGCCGATCCCGGCAAGCTCACGAACGGGTCATCGCCAACCCTGATGTACTTGCTGGAAGGGGTTCCGATTAGTGGCGGCTGCTCTTCGGCGGCCGCCTCGCCGGCGGCTGAGGATTCCGGAGCCGGCTCAGCGCTAGGCGCTCCTGCGGCGGGAACGTCGTCAGTGCGGCCCCCGGACTCCTCGTCCCCCCTCCCAGCGGCTTCCTCGGCGGCGGCAAGTGTGCTTGGCGGCCTCCGCGGCAGTGTGCTTGGCGGCCTCCGCGGCAGTGTGCTTGGCGGCCTCGGCGGCGGCAAGCCTGTCGGCCTCCGCGGCAGCGTTCTTGGCGGCCTCTTCCGCGGCAAGTTTATCGGCCTCGGCGGCAGCGTCCCTGGCGATGTCTTCGATGACATTGTCGACGTTCATGTCCTCCGCCGATGGGATATCTGAAAGCCAAAGAAGCGGAGCAAGGTGGAGATTAAGTGGAAGTTCAAGAAGACAAAAAAGAAGAGAAAGATAAAAACAGTAGACGGCCAAGACAAGCATCTCACCTGCGCCAGGCTGCCGGGTTGAGGGTTCTCCCTCCCCGACAACATCACTCGCCGGCGCGCGGTCGTCGGTGCCTCCGCTTGCCGGTTCCTCTTCGCGATAAAGCGAGCTGGAAGAGGTCTTGGCCGGAGATACATCCCTGGGCGGCGTGGTCGATGGAGGCGGCGCGTCGGGAATAGGTTCAGACGATTCCCCTTGGCGCCCTTCTCCTCCTACACGTCCAGCAATGTCAACAACGAAGAAGCGTTCCCCGGCACTCGCCAGCGGAAAGAGGATAACAGGCTCACGCTGGGGGCTGCGCCGGGGGCTGAAGCGAGGGCTGCGCCGTGGGCTGGGCCTTGGGCTGGTAGCGGCCGTGTCGGGTGCGCCAGAGGTGCCCGCCGGCGGCTCCTCGTCCGTCGAGGTCCTTGCCCTCTTCGCCGCCCTCTGCGCCAAGATTTCCACGTCCCTGCGGAAACAAATCAAAACAAACAATAAGACAGAGCAAAACTAAAGTTTCAGAGGATAGAAGAGCGGCAGGAATCGTACTCTTCGTCCTCCTCCGAGCTGAGGGCGGAAAGGTCGAATGCGACCTCCATCATAGTGCTCGTCCGAGGAGGCGGGGAGGCGCTCCTTGCCCGCTTGGCCGCAGCAGGTACAGCTGGCTGAGGCGCCTCTTGTCGCTGCACCTCCTTGTCGGCCGCTTCCATGTTGGAGGCTGTATCACTTGGAGAACCTTGCCGGGCCGGGGCCCCTGTAGCGGTGCCTCGGAGGGCGCGCCTGCTTCTTGGTTGGAGGGCCGGGGCTTCTTCTGACAGCTCCTCCTCCTCCTCCGCGTCCTCGATGGCGTCGCCAACAGCGTCGTCCTGCCCGGCAACCTTCTCTCGCTCCTCCTCCTCCTCTTCTTCTTCTTCTTCTTCTTCTTCTTCTTCTTCTTTGCTGGACCCCTCTCCCGCGAAGCCAGAACTGCCGGCCTCGTCGGCGAGGCCCGCCTCCTGCACCCTGCCGGCGATGTACTGCACCTCCCCTTCGGTGGTGTCGGCGACAAGCTTCTCATCCTGAAGGATGGGCCTCTCCGACAGGTTGTCGAAGAACTGCTGGACCAAATCGGCGGCTGGCACGGCCCACCTCGCGTCGACGCTGTGCGCGTCAAGCGCCGGCATCATGGCGAGGATCGCGCTCCGGCGGGAGTTGTTGCACAACGGGACTACGCCCGCCGGCAAGGCACCCGCCGTCGCGCTCCCAAATAGCTTCTGGCAGAGGGCGCCGTGCTGCAGGACCGTCCAGTTAAAATCCAACCCGGGGCGTGTCCTCATGACGTCCGCCGCGTTCTGGAACTCCCATGCCGGCCTCCCCTTGTCTTGCAAGGGGGCGATGCGCCGGCGAAGGAAATCGGTGCCGACTATCTCTATCGTCAGCCCGGCCTCCCTCAGGCGGAGAATCCTTGTCGTGGCAACGGCAAGCTTCTTGTCTTCGGCGTCAAGGGCGCTCCATTCGCCGCTGCGGGCAATCTTCGCCTCCCGCGGCAAGCAAAACGGCTGAACCTCCTCCTCCACCATCTCCCTGACCCAGCACCATTTGCCCCGCCATTCCTCCCACCTTCGGCGGTAGGCCCCTTTTGGATAGACGTCCTTGGTTCCCGCCCGCGGAATCCAAGGGACGGAACCAGAGAGGGCCTCGCCCGCCTCGATTCGGGGGGTGAAGTAATGGCGGAACAGGGCGGTGCTGGGATGAACTCCGACAAAGTTCTCACACAGATGGGCGAAGACAGACATACACGTTACGACATTTGGCGTGAAATCCAAAAGCTGGAAGCCGTACGTGTTCAAAATGTCCTTGAAGAAATCGGAGAAGGGGGGACAGAGGCCGCAGTGAAAATAGTCGGCGAAGAATAGGTATTTCTTGGGGTCGGGTGCGCGATAACCTGGACTCACTCGGGTGGCCGGATGCGCCGACGTCTCCGCCGCCCACATGGACTGGTAGTGCTCCTTCGGGCTCTCCTTGTCAAGCCCCCGCCCGAAGACGACTTGCTTCTTCCGCAACGCCACCAACTTGTTCTCCGCCGCCTTCTTGCCCGTGCTTGCCCTCGGCGGCATGGCGGCTGCGGCGGCTAGGCGACGAGGTCGGTGGAGGTGCGCTGGGGGAAGAAAGGAGGGCTCGGGAGGGAAGAGGGGCGGCGAGGAAGGCGACGGTGGTTTCTACGACGCGAAAGGCGGAGGATGAATGAGCCGCGGCCCTCGCAGATTCTTTCTTATGGGGAAGCACAGGGCCGCCTCTTTTACCAGAGGTAATAAGGAGCCCCACGCAAGCGTGCGACCGCAGCGGTCACGTCACGCACGTTCCCCACGTCCCGCATTCAATGCGCGACGTGGGGGAGGGCGAGGGGCGCAGTAAAATAACAACTCCGCGCAGTAACTGCTGCCACGCCTGCCCACACACAGACTGGGCCGGGCCCAACGGCGGCGCCGCATACCCCCCGCACGGCCCAGGCCCGGGGGCTTCGGTATGCACAGGCCCGTCAGGGCCGAAGTTGCGACACCCCTTGTCGCGTCCGGGGCTGGCTAGTCCTGACGCTCGCGACGGCAAGGGTTGGCTTGTCGGGACGCCCGTAGCGGCAACGCTTGCCGCGACGCCCGTGCGAGCCCAAGACAAAATCATGAAGACAAAGAACACAAGTTGGAGACCAACGAGACGGCGGCAACGACAAGAGAACGTGCGCGAATCGAGCATCACCCTCGCGGCAACCCTTATCGGAAAAACCCGGGGGCTGGCTCTTCGCCGCACGGCGCGGCGTTCTGACTTAGGACCCGCGACCCTTGTCGGCGCTCCTTTCTCCCCGTCTACACCATCGACAAGCCCAAACGACGGCAAGGCCCCCGGCAAGCGCACCTCTTCGAGTGCTGCGCTGCCGCTACGGACTCGCCGGAAGATCCCTCGGCCACGTACTTGTCGGGGAGGACAGCGAGGGACAAGATACATGCAAGAACAAGATTCGCAGACCAAGAATTTTTTCGAACATAAGTATCCAATGCATTTCTTCTTGAGGTAGCCAAGGACTACATCGGGTACACTTCGAAATACATCAAAAGAAATCTACAACTACTACGACGCGGCGGCCGACCTAGAAACAAGGTCTCGCGGATGGAACGGCGAGACCTAACTACGGCGCCGACCATGCCTAGTCAGGAACCCCGTTCCTCATGCGAAGGCGTCGTCGTCGTCAGTGCCGTCCTCGTCGTCGCTGTCGCTGGAGAAGTCGAAGTCGCTGTCGCTCGAGCTCTCGGCGCAGCACTCCAGGCGAACACCAGCCGCCCCGAAGAACCTCACAGAGAGGGTGCCGGGGTCGACGAGCGTAAAGTGAAGCAGATGCCCGTGGGCGAGACCACGGGAGCGGGCGAACGACTTCCACCCCCTGGTCAGGAACATGGCGCTACCAGGGGCGAGGTCGGCCGCCACCCACCAAGGGCCGTTGCTGCAACCGTCCGCACGGAGCCAGAACCCACGGGGCCGGACGCTCTCCATGGCCCTCGCAAAAGGGTCGGGGAGACGCACCCAGCTCCGGAGGCGACGCGGGAAGACGACGACGAACTCCCGCGCTTCCTCCCCCGCATGGATTCCCGCATGGGGCTGCGGCAAAGGCGCGCCGCCACGGCCGCCGCCCCTGGCCGGGGCCGTCGCCCCGCGGCCACGAGACACAGACCCACCGCGGGAGCTCGGACCCGCCATGGTCACCACCACACGCGCCGGAGTTCGAGGGCTGCTCCTCGAGGCGCTGAGGGAACCTCGAGGGCGTCCACGTCCTCTTGCCATCTCGGGTGCTGCGAAGGTGGTGGCAAGAACAGAAGGGAAGGAGATCGAGTGGCGAAAGATCAGGAATCGCAGGCGGATGACCTTCCTTCTCCTTCACCTCCCCTTTTATAGAGCTAAGGGCTGAGGAAGGAGAAGGGTCGACCCTCTGCAAATCATGGGCAACGCGCGTCGTACAAGGCGCGTCGTCCGAGGCATTGATTCGGAGGCGAACAGGCGCCGTCCCGTCCATCGCTCCCGCTCCCGAGGCGGGAGGCGGACCGCCTCGCTCCGACGTTTCCAAGACCTGCGGTCATTGCATGGTATGGGAAAAAGCTACCAACTATCATCATTACCTTGGCCACGTGTGCCCGCGCACTGTTTTGGGCCTAGCCCAACGGCGCCGCGCGCACGTATGGCCCAGGCCCGGGGGCTCCTGTCAGGGTACTAAGAACCGGGGTATCAACTACCCAGACTAGTGCGCAGGCAGCTCCCTCGGCCCGGCAAGATCTGATCAAGACGCTGGGGTCGAATACGACTGCAACCAAAGATGTAGAAGACCAAAGGCTGGCGCTGGCCTTCCCCGGCAAGATCTTGCCGGGGCGGCTCACAGCCCCGACAAGCCTCACGCCCGGCAAGCTCCTCACACTGTTCCCACGCGCCTTCCCAAGGGAACAACCCGTCTGTCCTTTAGCTTTTGTTTCCTTGGAGGCGTGGGCGCTGACGGCGTGATGGGCTGAGGCAGTTCGATGGGATGGCTCCTTTGCTCCATCCCAAGGCTAGGCAGGTATACCTAACAGGGCATTAAATGCCCTTGTCCTGGCCCGTCAGTAGTAGATATGATAGCACTGTAGATACTTGGACACCTCACGTATCTACTTCGTGCCACCTCTGTACTTTGCCACTGTGGATGACCCCTTTGAGAATATAAAAGGAGGCCCGAGGCTTAGCTACAGGGGGGGATCAGATCTTTGGCTGGCCGTTCTGCTGGCGTAGCTGCTAGTTACTGTAGCGCTCCTAGAACCCAGCTCAAACACATCCAATACAAGCAAGCAGGAGTAGGGTTTTACGCATCCGTGCGGCCCGAACCTGGGTAAAACCATTGCGTGCTGTTCACCCGAGCTGCTCTCTGTGCAATCCTTCTCCCTGCCGAATCGCAAAGGGATCCTCGTGATCCCATAGGTGTCGTTCCCCGACACTTTCCTCTTTAAGGGAAAACCAACGCAAGCTCAAGAAGTAGCAAGAAGGATTTCTGGCGCTGTTGCCGGGGAGGATACATAGCAAGTCAAGACAAGAACTCTCTCGTCAACTTGCCAATTTCTGGCGCCGTTGCCGGGGAGGTCTACATCAATCCTACCAAGTACCTATCACAAACTTATCTCTTGCATTTACATTATTTGCCATTTGCATCTCGTTTTCCTCTCCCCCACTTCTAAAACAATTTTCAGAAAAACCAAAAATATTTGCCTTTTTATTCGCCCCTCTTCCGTTCGTCTTTTCGTTTGCTTTTTGTTTGCTTGTGTTGCCATGTGCCTTCTATTTGCTTGCATCTTCGCTTGCTAAAAATCTATTGATATGGATCCTCATCCACTTGCTAATCTTTTCAAAAGGACAAATTATGATGAACCAATTGCTAGTGAGATGAGTGCACTTGATTATCTCTATGAAGTTTTGTTTGAAAATCATGAATCTAAATTTTTTGATGAAGTGTTGAAAGAAGAAATTTATAAGGTGATTCATGATAGTCCCTTGAATGATGAGCATGATTGCAATGTTGCTAGTATGAATTCTCTAAATATCCATGATGCTTATGATATGCAAAGCCACAAGCTTGGGGATGCTATGTTTGATGAAGATGATATTTTTTGTCCCCCAAGTTTTGATGAGAAAATTTATTATGATGATTGCATGCCTCCTATTTATGGTGATGGTGATGACACCTATGCTATAATGAGTAATGATAACCATGAAACTTATCATCTTGATTTTAATTTGCAATGTGGTTATGACAATCAAGTGTCTCATGATAGTTATTTTGTTGAGTTTGCTCCCACTACCATGGATGATATGGAATTTGCTTATGTGGAGAGTAATGAAAATTCTACGCTTGTGTATCATGAAAAGAATGATTTATCTGATAGTTATATTGTTGAATTCCTTCATGATGCTACTTAAATTGGAGGAACATATGCTTGTAGGAAGTGCAATAATATCAAGTTTCCTCTCTATGTGTTCAAAGTTTTGAAGTTATGCTTGTTTTGCCTTCCTATGCTAGTTGATTCTTGTTCCCATAAATTGTTTGCTCACAAAATCCCTATGCATAGGAAGTGGGTTAGACTTAAATGTGTTTTTCATGCTATTCATGATGCTCTTTTTCATATCTCAATTACTACTTTTTATGTGAGCATCATTGAAATC
Organism: Elymus sibiricus; assembly: GCA_039707655.1. Taxonomy (NCBI): domain Eukaryota; kingdom Viridiplantae; phylum Streptophyta; class Magnoliopsida; order Poales; family Poaceae; genus Elymus; species Elymus sibiricus. The sequence goes on along the minus strand of CM077663.1, from coordinate 198,996,906 downwards.
GTTATGCCTAGCTAGGGGCATAAAACGATAGCGCTTGTTGGGAGGCAACCCAATGAATAAATTTATTTTTGCTTTTTCCTTTCTGTTTTTGAGTGCTTTACACATTATTACCTCTTTAGTAATTGTTTTTTAGTGTTTTAATGAGTGTTTGAGCCAAGTAAGACCTTTGGGATGGTCTACGGTGATTGTTGATTTGATTCTGCTGAAAAAACACAAACTTTTGCGCTCAGTCCAGGAATTTTATAAATTCACCAGAGCGTCGAATGAGTCTGAATTGTTTTACAAAAGATTGATATACAAATTTCCCAGATTGTCCTAATTGTTCAGAATTTTTGGAGTAACATAAGTATTCGAAGTTTACAGACTGCTACAGACTGTTCTGTTTTTGACAGATTCTGTTTTCTTTGTGTTGTTTGCTTATTTTGATGTATCTATGGGTTGTATCGGGGGGTATGAACCATGGAGAAGTTAGAATACAGTAGATATTATACCAATATAAATAAAGAATGAGATCACAACAGTACCTAAAGTGGTGATTTATTTTTCTTATACTAACGGATCTCACGAGTTTTCTATTGAGTTTTGTGTTGTGAAGTTTTCAAGTTTTGGGTAAAGATTTGATGGACTATGGAATAAGGAGTGGCAAGAGCCTAAGCTTGGGGATGCCCAAGGCACCCCAAGCCATATTCAAGGATACCAAAGAGCCTAAGCTTGGGGATGCCCCGGAAGGCATCCCCTCTTTCGTCTTCAATCCATCGGTAAATTAACTGGAGGCTATATTTTTATTCACCACATGATATGTGTTTTGCTTGGAGCGTCTTGTATGATATGAGTCTTTGCTTTTTATTTTGCCACAATCATACTTGCTGCACACATCTTTTGAAAGGGACACGCATTAATCGTGAATTTATTAGAATACTCTATGTGCTTCACTTATATCTTTTGAGCTAGGCAATGTTGCTCTAGTGCTTCACTTATATCTTTTTAGAGCACGGTGGTGTTTTATTTTATAGAAATAATTGAACTCTCGTACCTCACTTATATTATTTTGAGAGTCTTTAAACAGCATGGTAATTGGTTTAGGTTGTGAATTTAGTCCGAATATAATGGGCATCCAAGAGGGATATAATAAAAACTTTCATATAAAGTGCATTGAATACTATGAGAAGTTTGATTCCTTGCATATAGTTTTGAGATATAAAGATGGTGATATTAGAGTCATGCTAGTGAGTAATTGTGGATTGGTAGAAATACTTGTGTTAAAGTTTGTGATTCCCATAGCATGCACGTATGGTGAACTGTTATGTAACGAAGTCGGAGCATGATTTGTTTATTGATTGTCATCCTTTGTGTGAGGGTCGGGAGCGCGCGATGGTTAACTCCTACCAACCTCTCCCCTAGGAGCATGCGTCTAATACTTTGCTTCGATAAATAATAGACTTTTGCAATAAGTATGTGAGTTCTTTATGACTAATGTGAGTCCATGGATTATACGCACTCTCACACTTCCACCTTTGCTAGCCTCTCTAGTACCGCGCAACTTTCGCCGGTGCATTAAACCCACCATATTTCCTTCCTCAAAACAGCCACCATACCTACCTATTATGGCATTTCCATAGCCATTCCGAGATATATTGCCATGCAACTTCCACCGTTTCGTTTATTATGACACGCACCATCATTTTCATATTGCTTTGCATGATCATAATGTAGCTAGCATGATGTTTTCATGGCTTGTCCGTTTTTTGATGTCATTTGCTATGCTAGATCATTGCACTTCCCGGTACACCACCGGAAGCATTCATATAGAGTCATATTTTGTTCTAGGTATCGAGTTGTAAGTAAATAAAAGTGTGATGATCATCATTATTAGAGCATTGTCCCATGAGAGGAAAGGATGATGGAAGCCATGATTCCCTCACAAGTTGGGATGAGTCTCCGGACTTTACAAATAATAAAAGAGGCCAATGATGCCCAAATAAAAAAAAGAGGCCAAAGATGCCCACCAAAATAAAAATAAAAAAATGAGAGAAAAGAGAGAAGGGACAATGCTACTATATTTTTTTCCACACTTGTGCTTCAAAGTACCACCATGATCTTCATGATAGAGAGTCTCCTATTTTGTCACTTTCATATAACTAGTGGAATTTTTCATCATATGCACAACCACTTAGTTTTCTTTTTGAGCTTTCATACACTTATAGCTCTAGTGCATTCGTTGCATGGCAATCCCTACTCACTCACATTGATATTTATTGATGGGCATCTCCATAGCCCGTTGATACGCCTAGTTGATGTGAGACTATCTTCTCCTTTTTCCTCACAACCTCCACCATATTCTATTCCACCTATAGTGCTATATCCATGGCTCACACTCATGTATTGCGTGAGAGTTGAAAAGGTTTGAGAACATAAAAGGTGTGAAACAATTGCTTGACTTGTCATCGGGGTTGTGTATGATTTAAATACTTTGTGTGGGGAAGATGGATCATAGCCAGACCATATGATTTTGTAGGGATAACTTCCTTTGGCCATGTTATTTTGAAAGGACACAATTGCCTTGTTAGTATGCTTGAAGTATTATTGTTTTTATGTCAATATTAAGCTTTTGTAATGAATCTTATGGATCTGAACATTCATGCCACAATAAAGAATATTACATGGATAAATATGTTAGGTAGCATTCCACATCAAAAATTCTGTTTTTATCATTTACCTACTCGAGGAGGAGCAGGAATTAAGCTTGGGGATGCTTGATACGTCTCCAACGTATCTATAATTTTTGATTGTTCCATGCTATTATATTATCTATTTTGGATGTTTTATATGCATTAATATGCTATTTTATATTATTTTTGGGACTAACCTATTAACCTAGAGTCCAGTGCCAGTTTCTGTTTTTTCCTTGTTTTTGAGTATTGCAGATAAGGAATATCAAACGGAATAAAATCTTCGCGATGATTTTTCTTGGACCAGAAGAAACCTACCAGACTTGGAGATGAAGGCAGGAGACCTGCCGGGAGATCACAAGCCTGCAGGGCGCACCCTAGGGGGTGGCGCCCCCTTGCTTGTGGCCCCCCTGCAGGCCCTCCAACCCTAATCTTCGGCCTATAAATTCCCAAATATTCCCCCAATACCAAAAAGAGCCACGAAAATACTTTTCCGCCGCCGGAAGCCTCTGTTCCCGTGAGATCCCATCTTGGAGCCTTTTCCGGTAATCTGCCGGAGGGGGATTCGATCACGGAGGGCATCTACATCAACTCCATTGCCCCTGCGATGATGCGTGAGTAGTTCACCTCAGACCTTCGGGTCCATAGCTAGTAGCTAGATAGCTTCTTCTCTCTCTATGTTCTTCAATACCATGTTCTTCATGATCTTCATGGAGATCTATCCGATGTAATACTCTTTTGCGGTGTGTTTGTCGAGATCCGATGAATTGTGGGTTTATGATCAGATTATCTATGAATATTATTTGAATCTTCTCTGAATTCTTATATGCATGATTTCATATCTTTGCAAGTCTCTTCGAGTTATTGGTTTGGTTTGGCCAACTAGATTGGTAATTCTTGCAATGGGAGAAGTGCTTAGTTTTGGGTTCAATCTTGCGGTGTCCTCACCCAGTGACAAAGTAGGGGTAGCGAGGCACGCATTTGTATTGTTGCCATCAAGGGTAAAAAGATGGGGTTTTCATCATATTGCTTGAGTTTATCCCTCTACATCATGTCATCTTACTTAATGCATTACTCTGTTCTTCATGAACTTAATACTCTAGATGCAGGCAGGAGTCGGTCGATGTGTGGAATAATAGTAGTAGATGCAGAATCGTTTCGGTCTACTAGACACGGACGTGATGCCTATATGCATAATCATTGCCTTGGATATCGTCATAACTATGCGCTTTTCTATCAATTGCTCGACAGTAATTTGTTCACCCACCATATTATTTTCCTTCAAGAGAGAAGCCTCTAGTGAAACCTATGGCCCCCGGGTCTATTTTCCATATTATATTTTCAGATCTATAAACCAAAAATACCAAAAAATACTTTGCTGCAATCTTTTTACTTTTGTTTTACTTTCCGTTTAGTAATCTTTTATATCTATCTCTATCGGATCTCATGCTTGCAAGTAACCGTGAAGGGATTGACAACCCCTTTATAGCGTTGGGTGCAAGTGTTTGATTGTTTGTGCAGGTGCAAAGATTGGGGACTTGCTTGTACCTCCTACTGGATTGATACCTTAGTTCTCAACAACTGAGGGAAATACTTATCTACTTTGCTGCATCACCCTTTCCTCTTCAAGGGAAAACCAACGCAAGCTCAAGAAGTAGCATAGGCTTGCTGGTCGGTAAGGAGTTGGATGAGATTCATCATGTAATCGAGTTAGTTTTGTTAGGGCTTGATCCCTAGTATCCATTATGTTCTGAGATTGATCTTGCTATGACTTTGCTATGCCTAATGCTTGTCACTAGGGCCCGAGTGCCATGATTTCAGATCCGAACCGTTTATGTTATCATTTTTATATCCATGTTCTTGATCCGATCTTGCCTAGTCATATGCACCTATTATGTGTTATGATCCGTCAACCCCATCGTGACAATACTTGGGATACTTCGTGGTGATGACCGTAGTTTGAGGAGTTCATGTATTCACCATGTGTTAATGCTTTGTTCCGGTTCTCTATTAAAAGGAGGCCTTAATATCCCTTAGTTTCCTTATGGACCCCGCTGCCACGGGAGGGTAGGACAAAAGATGTCATGCAAGTTCTTTTCCATAAGCACGTATGACTATTTACGGAATACTTGCCTACATTACATTGATGAACTGGAGCTAGTTCTGTATCGCCCTAGGTTATGACTGTTATATGATGAATATCATCCAACGAGTTATCGATCCAGTGCCTACGTGCTTTCCATTTACTGTTCTTGCTAAGTTACTACTGCTGTGACCGCTGTTCCAACTGCTACAAAACTATTGCTACTACTGTTACCGCTACTGTTACTATTGCTACTGCTACCAAAACTATCATATTATTGTGCTACTAATCACTTTGCTGCAGATATTTAATCTCCAGGTGTGGTTGAATTGACAACTCAACTGCTAATACTCTCAAGTATTCTTTGGCTCCCCTTGTGTCGAATCTATTAATTTGGGTTGAATACTCTACCCTCGAAAAATGTTGCAATCCCCTATACTTGTGGGTTATCAGATCCACTCAAGATTCTCATCATGGTCTTCTCCTTTCAATGACTCAACGAAAAGAAAAGAAATTCAGAGAAACACACTAAAATAATTTTGGAGTTTTTGACTTTTCGAAGGAAGCAAACAAACAAAGGAAAAACGAAAACGAGAAAAACTATTTACACGGGAAAGCTCCCAACAAGCAAAGGAAATCTTTTCGTGTTTTCTTTTAATACCACAACTAATTGAACAGGAAAGAAAAACCGAAAAGAAACACAAATATTTTTGAATTTACAAAAAAATTCAAACACACAAGAAGAAAGCAAAAATAAAGCTAACATGGATATACAATGAAAAAGGATGAACACCGGCAATTGATATGAAGTGTGTGAACATGAATATAATGTTGTTGAGAAATACGTACTCCCCCAAGCTTAGGCTTTTGGCCTAGCTTGGTAATCACCACTGCTGGTCTGCATAATAGTTGTAGCGATAGCTCATGGAGGCGTTCCGTGTCGCCTCCTCAGCCAAGCGAGCGGCCTCCACTGCAGCGTTGTACGCTTGCACCTCGTTCTCGAGAACATAGTATCTTCGTATATTCTGAAAATCAAAGAGAGCAGGCGCAGGCAACGTAACAGAAACATGCTTATATTTATAAAACGTTAGGTTGTACTCATAACCCCTAGCACTATTCATAATAAAGTGATGACGACGCATGGCTTCAAAGTCTAAATATCTCTCATGCAACATAGGGTCATTAGGTTGAGTTGAGACTCCCAATTTTGCAGCTACACGGGCGGCATAAATTCCTCAATACAAATCGCCAATACCCGCGTTAAGGTGCAGTCTCCGAGCAACAATTGCACCGAGGTTGTAATGTTTTTCACCAGTAACCGCAGTGTGAATAAGGCTCAAGTCAGGAGCGCACAATGCATTGCAATCTTGCTTAGCACTACACATTTCCCATTAAACAATGCAACGTAGCGAATAGAGGGAAAATGAATACTTTTTATTCTAGCTTGTGTCACCCCTCTATCCTCTCCAACACAAAGACTTCCAAGGAACATATTATAATCAATTTTTTTTGTAGTGAGCCCCAATGTGGAAGTTTGCATGCATCACAAAATTCCTCTAGTCACACTAAAAGATTTATCATAAAGATCAAACAACACTCTAGAGGTATGGTGATGATAACGAAATCCATGCGTGAATGAATGGGTAAGATCATAGTATTGAAAACACTTATCTGCAAGGAAGTCGGTGAGGCCGGTATAATAAATGTACTGATCAAATTCTTCCTTAATGCCTGCACCTCTCATGAACTCATCGCATGGCCAGCGGCATGATTAGGCGTCAGCCATGACTATCAGGCTTGTTCTGGGCTCAACATAAGCTTGCCGAACCGAGCCCTCGCTTGACGACTCACCCGAAGAACACCTTCTTGAAGAACACCTCCTAAGGAAATTCATTTTTCCTGTGACAAATTTCTAAAATTCTTGGACCACAAAATTATGTCAATAAAACTTTACAAGATTGGTAGCAATTACTCATATAGGTACCTAGAGGCTATATCAAGCATTCACACTACTTGGAACTCAAAGAATCCAACATGCAAGCTCATTTTCAGAAGCACCAAATACGGCTAAATATGCAAAATATGAACCACTAAAGCAAAAACTAGTTGGAGGAATGGAGGAGTCACATACCAAGGAGCAACCCCCCAAAACAGTTTCGGAAACGGAGTTCCGAGCAAAGAGATTGAAAATTTCAGTTTTGGGATCAAGAACACGAGAGAGTGTGTGAATGAATTTTTGCTGGAGGTAAGGGATGACATGCACTGAACAGATAAGGCAGGGGGCCCTTGTGGGACCCACGAGCTAACAGGGCGCGCCTAGGTGGGTGGGCACGCCCTGTTGGCTCGTGGTCCATAGGTACACCCCCTAATGTATTTTCAGCACCATTTTTTAAAATATTCCAGAAAAATTCATGTTAAAATTTTGTGGCAATCTGAGACTTTTTATTTTTTGGTCATTTTTATTGCACAGGAAAATAAGAAAATAGGGAACTAATGACATTTTAATTTTATTTAAGTACATATAACAGAGATTAAACTAATGATAGAGAGAGTTGTGTTTACTAAATTCATCAACTCCGTGTCTTTTAAAAAGGATCCATTAATAAGGTTGATCAATTCTTATTAATAACCGTTTTTGATTGACATGAAACCGAAGAATTTTCATATAACACTAAGTTACCTCAATGAGGATTTGCATATCCTCAACAATAATAATATCATATTTCTTCTTGACAGTAAGGAGAGGAAATTTAAACCCTCCAATACTGATTGTGGAAATTGGTTCAATGGCATTAATATTATTCATCGAAGATTGCTTCTTCGGAAAGTGCACTGTATGTTCTTTACCGTTGACATGAAAAGTAACCTTGCTTTTGTTGCAATCAATAACAACCCCTGCAGTATTTATAATGGGTCTACCAAGGATAATCGACATGTTGTCGTCCTCGGGCATATCAAGAATAACAAAGTCTGTTAAGATAGCAATATTTGCAACCACAACAGGAACATCCTCACAAATTCCAATAGGTAAAGCAGTGGATTTATCAGCCATTTGCAAAGATATGTCAGTAGGTGTAAGCTTCTTCAAATCAAGTATTTTATATAAGGAGAAAGGCATAACACTAACACCTGCTCCTACATCACATAAATCAGTTTTAACATAATTTCGTTTAATGGAGCAAGGTATTGTGGGTATACCCGGATCTCCCAACTTCTTAGGCACTCCACCATCAAAAGAATAATTAGCAAGCATGGTGGCAATTTCAGTTTCAGGTATCTTTGTTTTGTTGGTAATAATGTCCTTCATATATATAGGGCCTATTTTGAAACCATCTAGCTTCTCAAAAACTTCTCATAACCAGCTTCTTCCCCTACTTCTTGCTTCAGTTGGCGAACCTGGAGCGTTCTGGAGCATCGCTAGCTTCTCCAAGCCCCTGGTTGAGCTGGCAGCCCAGCTGGGGCACTCTAGGCCTGCTGGTTGACAGCTTGGGCCAGCTAGAAGGAGCCCATATGTGGGGCGAACTGCACACAGGCCAAAAAAAAGAAAACAAGCTGGGCCATAGTGCTTGGGTGAATGGCTGGGCTATTTTTTTCACAGGACAATTTCTGCGATTTTGAGGTTGTACAAAGTACTATTTTGTGGTAATGCTATGTTGAAAACATAGCCCAAATGTATTTGTGAAAGAATCACTAATATTTTGTTGTAAACATGTACAGAGAGATGTACAGAGTACATTTGTGTGGTAAAGCTATGGTGAAAACATGTACGTACAAAGAGCATTTTGTTGGTACATGAAGCAACAAATGTACAGGAAACATGTAGTATTTTGAAATATCCCAATTTTTCTCAGCTAACATAAAATATAATTCAGCAGAAAAACTAGTTATGTCATGTGTCATATAACAAAAGCTCCATTTGCATACAAGTTTGCAAATCAATATGGTCATACATCTAAAATTAGGAACATGATTACTTCACCAACTAAGAGCAATGGCAGTAGCTAGTTCATGCCTAAACAAATCCATGTTAGGACCACTTTCTGCCATTGTTGAAGCATCCGATGCATTTGAAGGAATAGCATACTTCTTGTATCTATCAGGAATAGTTGGAACATAATCCGGATCCCTCTCACACCGAAGAAAGTGAAGATCCTCTTTGTCATGGAGGCGGACGTAGTTTTGTAGTGTCATGGTAGCCGCAACAATCATTTTTTGTGTTGCAATCGAGTAGTTTGGCATCTTGAGCAAGATTTGCCATTTCATCTTCCACACACCAAAGGTTCTTTCTATGGTATTGCGCTGGGAAGAATGGATCCGGTTGAACTTCTCTACGGGAGTAGTTGGGGGCGCACCTCTTTGGAAGTCAGGGACGAGATAGCGTTCTCCTTTGTACGGTGCTAGATAGCCATCTCTGTTAGGGTAACCGGCGTCTACAAGGTAATACTTGCCTACACAAAAAGTGACAACAAACAAGATTGTGAGTTGAAGGATATGTTACATAAGTTGCAACAACAAGAAATACTAACCATTGGGAGGATGTGGGAATGTGGCCTTGTCATTTTCAATTGCATGGAATAGCACACTTGTATCATGCATAGAACCCGGTTGTCCAATTGAAGCATAGGTGAAATGCATATCAAATTCGCATACTGCCATCACATTTTGAGTTGTTGCACCCGTTCTTCCAATGTACCTTACTTTTGAAGGTCCCTCTAGAATTGAAGCCCTAATATATGTCCCATCTATTGCACCAATGCAGTCTTTGAGGTGAGGATAAGCCCTTTTGTCACGCTTAATCCTATCATGCACAATGTGAAAATTTGGGTCTTGAGGCCTAATGTAGTGACACGACATCTTGATCACAGAAGCTAGAACCTCATGGAACTTACGGTGGACTGTATCTGCTCCATGTTTGAAACGGTTTTGGGTTCTCCTATTTGATTCACAACCCCCCAAGGTGCACAAGAACATAGCAAGAGACTCATAAGTGGTAACAAAGCATGTTTCTTTGAGGCCATACTCTGCCACCAACTTGTCATGAAGATCAAAGAACACATGTGCATTCATTCTCAACATTGTGTATGTCTCTCCGGGTGTGCTAATAGTCTCTTGCAACCATTCAAAACCGGTCAACCTAGATGTCCTAGGCTCGGCCTTCATGACCCAACTTTTACAATAATTACCAACGATGGATGACACACCTGAACAACGCATGTCCATATCATGTTGATATTGGAAAACCATAATTTTCTTTCTTTCATAATTAGTGTCATCATCACTTTCACTATCCGATGACATCTGCATATAAACAATCACCAACATATGAAAAACAAGTTAGCACCAATTGGATCAACAACATAGACATAATGCATACATAAATAGCAAACACTAGGCTCAATAACATAGACATAAAAGATGGTTCCACAATGCCTACATAAATAGATGGAATGGTATCAAGTAGCTCCCATACTTTAAGAAGTAGGTTCAACATAAAAGACACAAATAGTTTTGATAGCAAAGGATAATCGACCATCACACATAGATGGAATGTAAAGTAACTACTTCTTATACTTCAAGTCATACTTCCTACGCAACCAACCCTTTCGAGAGTCAGGAGGCATGTAAAGAAACATCTCCCTTTGTGCCCTCTTCACACACAACTCGCTAGCCATGAAGAACTCATCGGTATCAACTGTTGCACCACAAGCAATGACTTCGTCCATGACCGAGGTGACACAGTTTGCCTCATCTTGCTTTAGGAAAGACTGAAATGACGAGTGAGAAGCCTCGGCAATGTCACCAATCCTTGTAACTTGCTGACACATCACTTGTGCGGTCTTGGGTTTCTTGTTCTTCTCTGGAATGATGATTCCAAGCCTCACTTTAGATGAACTAGGTGTTGCCGGAGATGCTTGTTCTTCTGTATCATCCAAATCAAGATCCTGGATGTCACCAACATTGATGGATTCTTTCACTGCCGCACTAGAGGGGGGAGGTATGCCAGAAGAGGGATTCCAATGATCAGTACCATCAGTTGTAATATCTCCAAAAATAACCCGCAACTTTTCTTCATTAGCAAGTCCTTTCTTCTTGAACTTGCCACAACCTTTAATATCCTGTAAATCAACAAGTGAAAACATTATTAGTAAATAAAGAGATATGGCTAAATTAAGATACATGATGCAACAGAAAAAGAACTCACAATTTTAGCCTTCTTCCACCACTCATCATCTTGTGACACAGTGTTGTTCACATTGTCCCATCCGGCTCCGGTCTCCCGAAACTTGAGTTTCTTGAACAAGGTGAAATCAGCTTTAAGCTTGTCCCATTTGTTTTTCATTTGTGTATGTGTGTAGTCAAGCCCGGTTCTCATCTTAAATTGTCTTGTCACCTCATCAAATGCATTTGGGGTCAGAAAATTGCCTGGCCTATTTCCAGCATCCACTTGATCGGCAAACAACTCACACACAATTCGAGTGTTTTCAGCGCTCCATTTAGCGGTCATGCTTGACACTTCTCTACGAAAATGTATGTCACATTGGTCCTCACATGTACTAGGATAATATGAAAACTGAAGTTTTTTGCAAAGCCAAAATCATGTCAAACCTGAACTACACTAAACAAATAAACTAATATCTTAGCAGTACTGCTACTATCTTAGCAGTACACATACTAGTTCAAACCGTTAATATCTTAGCAGTACTACACTTCACAAATCACATTAATCCTAACATGTAATAGTTTAAACTAGTTTTATCTTAGCAGTACACATACTAGACTGCACAAAAATTCAGTTTCCATTGAACAAAAATTCAGTTCTCAGTAACAGTACATGAACAGCATGTCTGACATAGGTAGAAATCCATTGTTGGAGCTCAACTTGTGGTTTGGGCAAGAGGACTCGGTCGAAGGGCTGCTGCTCCTGGCTCCGGCGCATGTCTCGGGAGTCAATGGCGTCCGGGTGACCTCGCCATTGCCATGGGGTTGCTGCTCCAAGCCGGTGGAGGGAGGAGCGCCGCTGAGCAGGGGATCCGGCGGGAAAGAGGCCCGGATGGCCGGATCTGTAGGCGAGGAGGGGGTCCGGCCGGCGATGGGGGTAGTGGGTGTGGCGGCACGACTGGCGGCGGCTCTGAGGGTTCGAGAGGGAGAGGTGGGGAGAACGAGGGAGGAGGAGGGGGATAACTGTTCGAGAGGGAGAGGGGGGCTCGGTTCTGCTCCGGGTCAGCCCCAAACGTTTTCCTGGGCGGTGGCAATTTCGGCATAAATAGGGCCAACTCCAGATTCCGTTAATTCGTGGAGCTCGGTTTTCCTCGCTCCTAAAAAATGCACTACGGCCCATGACTGCTTCGCGACTTCAGCTTCTAGGAGCAAATGCGTTCTGCAGCGTTTTATATCTGAAGTTAGTGAAGCTAGGAGCTGAAGAGGTTCAGAACAGGCCCATAGTATATGGAAGCATCTTTAATATATCAGTCAAGCGAGTGCGCAAAAAGACAGGTCGAATCATTTTAGCAAATCGTTCAAACTCCTCCTCGTCCTTACTTTTAGAAGGCTTACGAGGGAATTGCATGGGTTTCTGAACCCATGGCTCTCTTTCTTTACCATGTTTTCTAGCAACAAAGTCTTTCTTTTCATAGCATTTATTTTTAGGATGTGGGTTATCAAGATTTTCAGCAGGTTCTATTCCCACATCATTATCAGGTTCTTTATTACTATCTGGTGGAGCATTTATGTGAGCATCGTTATTGTCAATATCATTTTCATTATCACTAGGAAAATGCTCACTACAAGATTGTGTCTCGGCATCAGAAATAGAAACATTATTATGATTCTCAGCAGGTTTTTCTATAATAGGTTCACTAGAAGCATGCATAGTCCTATCATTTTTCTTTTTCTTTTTCATTTTAGTTGGACTAGGTGCATCATCATTAATTCTCATAGAATCTTGTTCTATTCTTTTAGTATGACCTTCAGGATAAAGAGGTTCCTGAGTCATTCTACCTCCTCTAGTCATTTCTCTAATAGCATAATCATTCATGTTATCTTTCATTTCAGCAAGCAAATCATTTTGTGACTTAGCAACTTGGTCTAGTTGGGTGTGAACCATAGAAGCATGTTTACCTAGACCCTTAACATCATTAGCAATTCTATACATCAAGTCACTTAAGCGGCCTATCATCATGTCATTGTGTCTTAATTGATCTTTGACATAATTATTGAAATGTTCTTTCTTAATAATGTAATTATCAAATTCATCCATGCATTGACTACGAGTCTTAGTATAAGGTATATCACTTTCATTAAAGATATAGAGAGAATTTACCTTTACTACGTGTGTCGGGGTGTCAAGTCCATGTATTTCTTCGATCATGTTATCTTTCATTTCAGCAAGCAAATCATTTTGTGACTTAGCAACTTGGCCTAGTTGGGTGTGAACCATAGAAGCATGTTTACCTAGACCCTTAACATCATTAGCAATTCTATACATCAAGTCACTTAAGCGGTCTATCATCATGGCATTGCGTCTTAATTGATCTTTGACATAATTATTGAAATGTTCTTGCTTAATAATGTAATTATCAAATTCATCCATGCATTGACTACGAGTCTTAGTATAAGGTATATCACTTTCATTAAAGGTACAGAGAGAATTTACCTTTACTACCTGTGTCGGGGTGTCAAGTCCATGTATTTCTTCGATATGTGGTAAATTTTCGACACCATCAGTTTTAATACATTTTTATTTCATAGATCTCTTGTCTTCTTGCATATCTTCATGACTGAGGAATAGAATACTTCTCTTCTTTTGAATAGTTTCTGACGGTGGTTTAGGAAGTGTCCAATCATTAGCATTTTGCAATATGTTATTCAATAATTCTTCAGCTTGTCCAACAGTTCTTTCCCTAAAAACACAACGAGCACAACTATCTAGGAAATCCCTAGAAGCATCGGTTAGTCCATTGTAAAACATATCAAGTATTTCACTTTTCTTAAGAGGATGATCAGTCAAAGCTCTAAGTAACTAGAGAAGCCCCCCCAAGCTTGAGGGAGATTCTCTTCTTCAATTTGCACGAAGTTAAATATTTCATGTAAGGCAGCTTGTTTTTTATGAGCAGGAAAATATTTCAGAGAAGTAATATATCATATCCTGGGGGACTACGCACACAACCAGGAGCAAGAGCGAGGAACCATTTCTTAGCATCACCTTTTAGCGAGAAAGGAAAATGCTTAAGGATATAGTAATAACACATCTTTTCCTCACGAGCAAACAAAGTGGCAATATCATTCAATTTAGTGAGGTATCCCATAACAGTCTCACTTTCATAACCATGGAAAGGATCAGATTCTACTATAGTGATTAACTCAGGATCAACAGAGAATTCATAGTCCTTATCAGTAACACATATAGGAGAAGTAGCAAATTTAGGATCATGTTTCATTTTCTCCAACATAGATTTTTCTTTCAGTTTGCCAGTAGCTTCTTCACATCATCTCTATCATTACAAGCTAGAAAGTCTCTAGCTATCCCCCCATCCATAACATAACCCTCAGGTCCATCAGGAAATTCATATCTATTAGGAGAGCTAGGAGTAATAGGTGATTCTTAATCTTCATCAAATTCAGCATTTTCAAGTTCTCTAGCTTTAGCAAGATGAGCATCAAGTAATTCATTCAATGGCGAAGATTTATTTTTATCAGGCATAGTAGTAGCATCATCAAGTAATTGTGACATAACAGAACGAGTATCAAGTGGTGGTGTCATAAGCTGGTTCAAAATAGTAGGCGAATCAAAAGCAGAGCTAGATGGCAGTATCTTACCTGCTCTTGTATGAGAGGGGACAATCTTGGTTTTAGCGTCTTTCAGATTCTTCAAAGTGACAATAAGATATCCCTGGTGAACACAATAAATAGAGCTATGCTCCCCGGCAACGGTGCCAGAAAATAGTCTTGATAACCCACAAGTATAGGGGATCGTAACAGCCTTCGAGGGAAGTATTTTACCCAAATTTGTTGATTCGACACAAGGGGGGGGGGGCAAAGAATATTTATTGGTCTTAGCAGTTGAGTTGTCAATTCAACCACACCTGGAGTATATTTCTGTAGCAAAAGTTTAGTAGCAAAGTAGAACTGCAGTAGCAACAGTAACAATAGTAGCAGCAGTTTTGTAGTGATTGTAACAGTAGTAGTAGCAATAGTAACTTAGCAAGATCCAGTTTATGAAAAGTGTAGGCCATGGATCAGCGATGGAAATATATGGATGACATTCATCATGTAACAGTTACACACTAGAGCGACACAGAACTAGCTCCGATTCATCAATATAACGTAGGCATGTATTCCGTATATAGTCATACGTGCTTGCAATAAGAACTTGTATAACATCTTTGGTCCTACCCTCCCGTGGCAGTGGGGCACATAAGGAATCTAAGGGATATTAAGGCTTCCTTTTAATAGAGAACTAGAACAAAGCATTAACACTTGGTGAATACATGAACTCCTCAAACTACGACAATCACCGGAAAGAATCCCAATTATTGTCACCTTCGGGTATGCGGATCATAACATGTAATAGGTGCATACAACTTGCATGATATGATCTAAAATGGTCTCATATTCTTGGAAACATAATAGGTTCATTTCGGAAATCAGGGCACTCGGGCCCTAGTGACAAGCATTAAGCATAGCAAAGTCATAACAACATTAATCTCACAACATAAAGGAAGCTCTGTTCCTTCTCCCGCTCTCTCTCTCGCCCGCGCCACCCTCTCCCGAGCGCCACCGTCGCCATGGCCGTCGGTTAGACGCGGCCACCGTGCATCCCACGCCTTGCCGTCGCGCCAAGAAGAACCGCACCGACCTCCTCGTCCTCCCCGTGCCGTGGATCGAGCCGGAGCTGCACCCAAGTGTCGCCATCGACCCCTTCTTCCTCCTCGGACGCCGTCGACCGCCGACACGATTCCGGCGCCATCGAGCGTCCCCCGAGCCCACTGAGCACACCTGCAGGACCCCTGTGAGCTCCTGCTCCTTCCCCTCTCTCTCACGCCCTCGATTTCGTGCTCTAGCCACCAATTCCACCGGAGCCCGAATGCTCCTCCGCCTGAGCTCGACACCGGCGAGTCTCCGGTGACCATTTGGTCCAACCGACGCCACCGTTCGCCTCAGTGCACCGCATAGGCTCGTGTAGTACCCGTAGATAGCTCAAAATCGTGCTGGGTTGCTCGTTGCCGTCGATGCCTGAAAGCTCCTCCGCCGCCGTCGACGTAGCGCTCGCCACGGGCCGTCCCAGCTCGCTCCGATGGCCGGAATGGAACGGCGGCAGCCCCAGCTTTCGAACGCCACCGGCTGCGCTCGAAACGGCCCCCTGTGGCCAAAACCCGAGCCCCTCCCGTGCCTCCGCCGTAGTTTTTGGTCGCCGGCGGCGAAACGGCAGCCGCCGCTGACCTGGCCATGCCGGGGCCACCCGCAGGTTCACTGACCCGCGGGCCCCGAGTCCACGGTTGACCTGTTGACCAGGTCAACTGCTGACTGGACCCGGTCCAGTCAATGACAGGTGGGTCCCAACCCCCATGTGTATGACATGTCGGCCAGCCCTGTCAGCTGGCTAATTAGGTAATTATATTAATAAAAATGATTAGTTAAACTAATGTCTCACTGACAGTGGACCCCACTTGCTAATTAGTCTCTGGTTAGATTAAAATAAAACCGAATTAACCCTGAGTCTATGACAAGAGGGCCCCACATGTCAGTTTGACTAGTCAGCTGAGACTGTTGACTGCTGATGCGGTGATGATGTCATGCTGATGTCATAAAGCAATTTTCGAATTAATAATAATCTGTTAATTTCAGAAATTGATTAAATCTTTGAAAAATCATATAAAATAAACCGTAGCTCAGGTGAAAAAGTTTTATACATGAAAGTTGATCAGAAAAATCCCACGAATCCGAATACGCTGTCCGTTCATCTGTCATGTGCTCCTAGCATGATGAACATAGAACATTCTCCCCTCCGGATCGTCTGTCCGATAAATCCAAAGACCCGGGAAATATCGTCAGATATTCTCCCGTTCTGTCTGATACGTGTAGTACTGCGTTAGACTACCCCTAGCACTGCGTATTGCTATGTCATGCATCATGTTGCATCTGTTTGCTTGTATTTATTGTTTCTTCCCCCTCTTCTCTCTGGTAACCTCCGAGACTGACGCTGCTGCCGAGTATGACTACACCCCTGACCACCAGTCTTTTGCAGCAGAGCAACAAGGCAAGCAAAATCCCCTTGATCATTCCGATATCACCTATTCTTTCTCCCTCATGCTTGCATTAGATTTTGCTACTGTATTTAACAGCACCTATTCTGATGCATAGCCTGTTTTTGAGTACTACTTTCATACCTGCTTTCATATAATGTTGTAGTATAGGTATGGATAGTGTCCCCCTGTGGCCCCCATTTTACTATTGTCGTTGCCCCTGCTTTCATCACCGTCGTCATCGAGGACTTGAAGACAAAAGACTCAGTCAACATGACTGACAAGCCGTTACCGACACATCACCTCACATACCCCGAGTGTGATATATCGAGAGTGATTCCTCGGATATCCACTTGGTGTACTGACACACAGCCTTTTTGACTTGACACTGAATTACATGTGAAAGACGGGACTGAAGGGACAGGCGGTACCACTTTGTTGAGGTGGACCTGAGTTCCCGACAGTCTTGAGATGGGTCAGCCCCAAGGGTACCCTTGTGTGTGAGATGTGGTGGGGTGCGCCGGTAAGGCACCCGAAGGGATATAGACGAGGCGTGGCCGGACAGTGATGTCCTTGTCGCAAGTTCTCGAGATGGGGCGACGGGATGGAGGGACCGATCGTCACCGCAACTAAAGTCACTAACGGGTTAGGATATGTGATCTGAGAAGGCCTCTGGCCTCTTTCGCACTAACCACCACGCGGGAAAAGTTATGGGCACTCTATGTCGTACATTCTTCCGAAAGCTCATCAGATGTCACATGGAGCGACTCGCGCCCGGGTGGCCCGAGCTAACGCATGGCACTTGTAATTAAGGAATGCTAGGACTGACACCGGCCGAGGGCGTAACGCGCAGGATGGCGAGGGCGATGTCCCAAGACCCCGAGCTATTAGTATGTAGACCGGCGTGCTGGCCTCTGTGATGAGCCTAGGTTGGATTACGGCGTGTCGATAGATGAGGCCGGGTATGACCCGAAAATTGTATCCGGCCAGAGTTTATCAAGCGTGTTGGGTAAGTTTGTGCACCCCTGCAGGGAAGTTTAATCTATTCGAATAGCCGTGTCCACGGTAACGGACGCTCAGAGAGTATCCTAGTCTATGATAACTAGAACTGGATACTTATGGTTGTTATTTAAATTATTGGCCTCGGGATTGCTTTCTCGCAGGGAGTCGAGGAAGAATCTCTGGACCTTGCTGCATTATACCCTGTTAATTAAAATATGTTGCTCTAAACTCTCGTCTTATGCTACAAGACGCTGAAGATGCTAGTCTTCGATAGGACTAGGCCTTCTTCCCTCTTCTGGCATTTCTGCACTTTAGTCCAAAGATATAACCCCATTCCTTTGATACCGGTGCATATCTAGCATAGTTCTGATGTCAGTCTTGCGAGTACTTTGGATGAGTACTCATCGTTGCTTTTCCCCCTTTTTCCCCTTGATTCGATGCCGCGATCAGATGAAGTAGCCCAGGAGACCCAGGATCCAGTTTACCCCGTTGACGACTATTACTACCCCGACGGAGGCCACTACTACCAGGATGGAGCCTACTATGACGTAGACTTCTCTAACGTCCAGGAGTAGTTAGGAGGTTCCCAGGCAGGAGGCCTGCGCCTTTTCGATCTAGTTTGTCGTTGTTATGCTCAACCTTCTTAAGGCAAAACTTGTGTACCTTTTATGTCTGTACTCAGATGATGTTGCTTCCGCTGACTTTGTATTCAAGCTATTATATTCGAGCCCTCGAGGCCCCTGGCTGTAATATGAAGCTTGAATTATTTTAATTTCTGTTTAGTGTTGTGTTGTGATTCCTTCCAGCGAGTCTCTGGTCTTTATCGTGCATAAATGCGTGTATGGTTAGTGCACGGTTAAACCGGGGGCGTCGCACACCCCTGGCAGCCCCCCTCCAGCGGTTCTTCGCTCCATAATTCTTCATATATTCTAGAAATAATTCACAAAAAATTTCGTCCAATTCCGGGAACTTTTATTTCTACACAATAATAACACCAAGGTAGTTCTGCTAAAAATAGTGTCAGTCCGGGTTAGTTTGATTCAAATCATGCAAATTAGAGTGCAAAACAAGAGCAAAAGTGTTTGGAAAAGTAGATACGTTTGAGATGTATCACTCAATAACTTCTTTATCAGTAATGTCTTCGATGCCTTGCTGACGAAGACGAGTAACAATGCGGCATAGGCGTTCAGTGATTTCGGTGACGCTTTCGCCTTGGAGGATTCTAAAGTGTTTGAACATTACTCGAAGCATCTGAGTATGATTTTTGGCTCTAGAAACTGACAAGTCATGAATGTCCTTTATAGCATCCCAGATCTGCTTCGCAGTTTCCAATTTTCGAACTCGAATGAAAATGTCTCTTGAGATGTTGTCACAGATAATGTATTTAGCTTGAGCATCTAGTTGGATGTTTGTGAGATCTTCGAGAGTTGGTTTTTCTGGATCACCAGGAACATATCCATTTTCAATCATTTCCCACATCTCGATGCTTCTAGCTTGGATCTTGATTCTCATTCGGTTTTGCCATTGAAGATAATAATTTCTAGCGATGGGCATTCGGTATAAACCGAAAATTCGGTTTCTACCAATTGGTTTTTTCCAAAGTTCGGTTAGGAAAATTAAAAACCGAATATGGCAGCTCAAAATAGCTAACCGAAAAATCGGTTAACCGATAATTCGGTTCGGTTCCCGGTTTATACCGAACGAACCATGCGTGAGCAACTGTGTCTCGAGAACGCAGCAGTGGCACCCTATATAGCCAAGAATCTGTGCTCATTTCCTCAGGCAGGCGAGGTGGTACTAAACAAATATTGTTCACAAGCATGCAGGAAACACACACTCAGATTTACTATGGCTCAGCGTTCACTAAAAACCCCATATTAAATGGGTTTGTACGTTGGATGCACTTGGTCAGCTTACTCTCGTAGGCCCACATAGTTCTGCATGTGCACAACACTTTGTTTGCTAGCGACGTGGAACACGACATGCGGGAGCAGGGGCGGGGGAAGCTGGTCGTGTATTGTTTTAACTCTTCTCCATGCTAACTCAGTTATTAAGTTTTCGTTCAGTTCACCGGGATAACACCGATCCGAATTAATTATGTTTGGTTACTAGAAGCGAAAACCGAATTTTTCTGTGCCAATATAAGAAACCGAAAATTTGGTTTATTCGGTTTCGGCATCGGTTTGGTGTTCGGTTCATCGGTTTTTATGCCCACCCCTAATAATTTCCATCAAATATAAGAATCCTATCAGAGTTCTTGGATCCACCTGCGTGCGACATACTCACTCCAAGGTTGTTAGTCCTTAATAAGCAGAGACAAGGAGTACCTTGCTCTGATACCAATTGTAGGGACCAAGAGTATATCGACCAGAGGGGGGGGGGTGAATGGGAGATTCAAATATTCTTTCAAAACTTTGAATGATCCTAATCACCACAGCGGAAAGAAGAGATCGAGTGGATTACAAAAGGTACAAGCGATAGAATACCTATACGAGAACAATCTTAGATAGTATGCTAAGCATATTTATTGGGGAAATACTCGACTACTCTTTTGGCATAGCGATTGATAACATTCACATAAATGTTGGTGGCACAATAGTAGAGTATTTTGGCTATCATCAATGCAAGCTCGCTATGAAGGAAATAGTATCGAATGAATTCAACCGAGCAGATACATGGATAATGGCTAAGGCAGAGTGTGAATTATGCCACTAACGAATCTCAATGGAGCATACAATTAAAACATAGCGAGTAATAATCAACGAGGTAAAATGAGAGGTGAGGATGAACCAGTCATGCTCGATGGCGACAGATGATTGTTAGACGAGCTCACTCTTCTGGAAAAGAGCTACGTCTGGTTGGAGGGTCTTGTGATTTAACACAGGATCAAAACTCCCCCATCCTATTATCCCTCAAGTCGAAGCTTATCAGACTTCAGTCTATTTCACTCATGGTAGATACTTTTCGGCGACCTCCAAACCCTAGACAAACTTTGTCTTCGGTGAACACAACCACTCTTGGTCACACCACGAACCACAATTACTCTTTGTTCCCGAAGACTGACTTGGAGACGACAATTTCACTTCGTCACTCAAGACGACGCATATCCGTCCAGAGCGTGTGCAGCTCTCAAGAGTAATAATCACAATAACACTAACTTAGCTCTACCATGCTGCTCAACCACTGTCTAAGTTTTGTCTCTTGATTTTTCTCTCGGTGGATTTTAAACTCAAATCGTTCGGAGAGGGGATGTGATACGTCTCCAATGCATCTATAATTTTTGATGTTTTTATGCTATTATATTATCAATCTTGGATACTTTATTTGCAA
The DNA here is from genome assembly GCA_039707655.1 of Elymus sibiricus. Lineage (NCBI taxonomy): Eukaryota > Viridiplantae > Streptophyta > Magnoliopsida > Poales > Poaceae > Elymus > Elymus sibiricus. Next base: position 198,975,580 of record CM077663.1, on the reverse strand, counting down.
TTATATGCTATTTTATATCATTTTTGGGACTAACCTATTAACCCAGTGCCCAATGCTAGTTCATGTTTTTTGCCTGTTTTTGGACTTTTCATAAAATCAATACCTAACAGAGTCCAAATTGGATGAAACTTTACGAGGATTATTTTTGCACATAAAGAGACCCTAGAAACTTCGAGAGGAGGCCAGAAGACCCACGAGGAGGCCACGAGCCTGGAGGGTGCGCCCTGGGGGTAGGGAGCGCCCCCACCCCCCGAGCTCGTGGGCCCCTCATCCACCCTCCCAACCTAATTTCACTTCTATATATCTTCAATTACCCCCAAACCAACAGAGAGACACCCGAAACACATTTTCCGCCACCGCAAGCCTCTGTTCTTCGGCGATCGCATCTGGCGACCTTTTCCGATACTCTGCCAGAGGGGGAATCGATCACGGAGGCCATCTACATCAACCTTGCTTCCTCCATGATCATGTGTGAGTAGTTCACCGTAGACCTATGGATCCATAGCTAGTAGCTAGATGGCTTCTTCTCTCTCTCTGATCTTCAATACCATGTTCTTCGCGATTCTCGTGAAGATCTATCCGATGTAGTCCTCATTTGCGGTGTGTTTGTTGGGATCTGATGAATTTTGGTTTTATGATTATATTATTCATTGAAAGTAATTGAGTCTTTTCTAAAATTTATTATGTATGATTGTTATAGCTTTGTAATTCTCTCTAATCGATCCATTTGGTTTGGCCAACCAAATTGATTTATCTTCAGTGGGAGGAGTGCATTGTAGTGGGTTCAATCTTGCGATGCTCTATATCTTATTGACAGAAGGGGACAATACACATATTGTATTGTTGCCATTAAGGATAAAATGACGGGGTATGAACATATTTCTTGTCTTACTTTTTCTACATCATGTCATCTTGCTTAATGTGTTACTCTGTTTGTTATGAACTTAATACCATAGATGCAGGCAATAGTCGATCGATTGCTGGAGTAATAGTAGTAGATGCAGGATCGTTTCGGTCTACTTGTCACGGACGTGATGCCTATATACATGATCATTGCCATGAATAACATCATAACTATGTCCTTTTCTACCAATTGCCCAACTATAATGTGTTTACCCACCGTATGGTATGCGTTCGTGAAAGATAACTCTAGTGAAAGATATGGCCCGCGGGTCTATTTAAATCATATTGCTAAAACAATAAAAGCCTTGCTGCAATTATTTACCTTTTATTTCCTTTTAATTTTTATATATCCATCTCTATCATAATTCATCCTTGCAAGTAACGAGTTCAAGGGGATTGACAACCCTCTTGCCCGCGTTGGGTACAAGTGTTTGGTTTTGTGTGTGTAGGTGCCGACGACGAGAGTTTTCCTTGATTCTCCTACTGGTTCGATAACCTTGGTTCTCACTGAGGGAAATACTTATCGCTATTATATTGCTTCGCCCTTTCTCTTCGGGAAAAAATGCAACTCACAAGTAGGAGAAATAATTTCTAGCGTCGTTGCCGTGGAGATATCATCAAGTTCTTATCAGGTCCTTCATACAAACTATCATTCACTTGTTCTACTTTTTATTTGTATTTTTTTTGCCTTATACTTGATTCTATGAAAAAAATCAAAAACACATTTTTTTTCTATTTGCTTGCTTACTTGTTAGTTTGCTTGCTTTGTTGCTATGTCTCAAGAAAATACCAAATTGTGTGACTTTTCAAATACTAATAATAATGATTTTATTAGTACTCCAATACCACGTGCCACTAGTGCGGAAGCTTACGATATTAATGCCGCTTTGCTAAATCTTGTTATGAAAGAACAATTTGCGGGAAGTCCTAATGAGGATGTTGCTGTTGGAAATATGCCCTAGAGGCAATAATAAATTGGTTATTATTATATTTCCTTGTTCATGATAATCGTTTATTATCCATGCTATAATTGTATTGATTGGAAACTCAAATACATGTGTGGGTACATAGACATGTGTCCCTAGTATGCCTCTAATAGACTAGCTCGTTGATCAAAGATGGTCAAGGTTTCCTAGCCATAGACATGAGATGTCATTTGATAACGGGATCACATCATTAGGAGAATGATGTGATGGACAAGACCCAAAATATAAACGTAGCATATGATCGTGTCAGTTTATTGCTATTGTTTTCTGCATGTCAAGTATCTGTTCCTATGACCATGAGATCATGCAACTCACTGACACCGGAGGAATACCTTGTGTGTATCAAACATCGCAACGTAACTGGGTGGCTATAAAGATGCTCTACAGGTATCTCCGAGGGTGTCTGCTGGGTTGTCATGGATCAAGATTGGGATTTGTTACTCCGTGTGACGGAGAGGTATCTCAGGGCCACTCGGTAATACAACATCACTATAAGCCTTGCAAGCAATGTGACTAAGGTGTTAGCCACGGGATCTTGTATTACGGAACGAGTAAAGAGACTTGCCGGTAATGAGATTGAACTAGGTATAGGGATACCGACGATTGAATCTCGGGCAAGTAACATACCGAAGAACAAAGGGAACAGCATACGGGATTAACTGAATCCTTGACATAGAGGTTCGACCGATATAGATCTTCGTAGAATGTGTAGGAACCAATATGGGCATCCAGGTCTCGCTATTGCATATTGACCGTAGAGGTGTCTCGGTCATGTCTACATAGTTCTCGAACCCGCAGGGTCTACACACTTAACGTTTGGTGACGATTAGTATAGTTGAGTTATTGTATTGGTGACCGAAGGTTGTTCGGAGTCTCGGATAAGATCCCGGACATGACGAGGATCTCCGGAAGAGTCCGGAGGTAAAGATTGATATATGTGATAATAGTGTTTTGATCTCCGGAAGGGTTCCGGAATTCACCGGAAGGGGTTCCGGATGTTTACCGAAGTGTTCGGGTGCAGCAACACTTTATATGGGCCAAAGGGGTAAAGCCCACGAGGTATTGGAAAGTGCAAAAGGAAGTATAGTTGCTGCCTTAAGCGGTACTACCGCTGGTAAGGCAGTACTACCGCGTAAGCGGTACTACCGCTTGTGTGAAGCGGTGTCGGTGTCAAAACCGGCGGATCTCGGGTAGGGGGTCCCAAACTATGATGCTTGGATCGATGGTAACAGGAGACGAAGGGGACAAGGTTTTACCCAGGTTCGGGCCCTCCTATGGAGGTAATACCCTACGTCCTGCTCGATTATATTGATTGTGTAGAGATTACAAGGTTGATCTACCACGAGATCGTATGACTAAAACCCTAGATGGTTCTGTTGGCCGATGACCTAAAACCCTCCGGCTTATATAGACGCCGGGGGTGCCTAGGGTTACACATGGTCGGTTACACGTCGAGGAGATAAAACATGCCTATTCTACTTTAAACGTGGAGCACACGCCTTGCTTCTAGAAACTTCCCTTCTGGAGTCTGGCCCTCCGAGCGATCCAGTGTCCGGTGAACGGCCCATACAATCCGGCCCATACTAGATAGGCCGGCCTCCCGAGGACCCCCTAATCCAGGACTCCCTCAGTAGCCCCCGGACTAGCCTCCAACGCCGATGTATACCCGGAAAATCTTGAACAGAGAAGTCTTCGGCTTGCGAGGCGAGTCCCTCTTCCCCTGATTATTCGTCATCCGACCAGTGACCGGCGAAATCCCAAACGTTGCGGGATCGCCTAGTCTATTGCAATAATGATTCTCGATCCTTGTGTATCACAAAGAAACGAATGGTTTAGCAGTTCTTTACAGAACCGCCCCTCCCCGAGAAAGGGGGTACCATCTACTTATTTAAATCGGATTGCAATCCTCATCACATCTTCACCTTCCCCCTCTAGACGGAGTTCCCAGCAAAAAATCCTTCACCAAAAGAAAATGGCGAACGCCCCTGGTTCTTCCTCGGATCCTTATGGATCTCGCCCAGGGGATTGGGGAAGCTGTTCCGTGTCAACTCTTCGTCTTCGCCAACTGGAGACCCAAGGGTATCTCCCTTCCTCAGATCTGACGTCCGTCCGCGCCGGCTTGAATTCATTCAACGGCGTGGTCCTTGCGGAGAACTTCCCTCGTCCACAAAAAGGAGAGCACGTGTGCTTCGTCCCGTTCCTCCTGCGAGGGCTCGGATTTCCCATCCACCCGTTCTTGAGAGGGTTATTGGCATTCTACGGGATCCAGCTCCATCACCTTACCCCAGGGTCTATCCTTCACATCTCGGGCTTTGTAGCCCTCTGCGAGATGTTCCTGGGGTGCGAGGCACATTTCGAATTATGGAGGAAGTATTTTTGCCTTGTTCCCCGTACAAGGGACGGAACAATTTTCGAAGTTGGCGGAGTCGAAGTATGCCGCATAGCGGGGACGGGTTACCCCGTAGGAACCCCAAAGGAATTTGAAATGTGGTCGTCAGAGTGGTTTTACATTGAAGACGTTCCTTTGTTCGATCCAACTCGGCGAGGTTTGCCCGAATACTCCGACGCCTCTCCAAAGAAAAGGTACAACTGGCGTCCGAAGAGCCTACCCCAAGAGGAAAGTGCAGAGGTGTTGCGTTTATCAACCCATGTGAGGCTATTAGCCCATCACAAGCTGACCATGATAGACGTCATGGCCGCCGTCCTCACCCGATGCGTCCAACCTCTTCAACAGAGGGTTCATCCTTTGTGGCGCTACAACGGGACAAGCGATACTACTCGCTCCCGAAGACTAGGTCCTGCCGATCAAGCGGCACTAGCTGCCGCACTTGTCGATCTATACAAGGGGGAGCAAGAAGACTATGTTCGGCGGTCATCGAAGGACGGATATTCAAGCCACAATCCCATCGAATGGGTGAGCCTTTATTCCAACTTATGATTATAGTTCGGTTTGTTCGTTACGTCCATTCTTGACCGAAGCCATCAACTTTCATGCAAACAGGAATGGAGGAGCTTCATCGAGACAGTCAACTGTCCGGCTCCTCAGCCCGAAGACTATGCCCGTGAAGACGATCCGGGCTATCATGAAGACCCGGACCTAACAGTCGAATTCGAAGGCGGGGTTTTATACCAGGAGGGCCTTGATTACGCCAAAGTGGCTATCATTGCCGATTACCCTGGATTTTTTCCTTCCCCTGCCGTAAACAAGAAGAAAAAAGAAGACGTCCCGTAAGAGACAGACGTCCACTACTAACCCCGACATGTCGGCGCCTATCGTCAAACGCCGCAGATCTGCGCGACTTACACCGGTCGCAGCAGCAGTGGCCGAATCGGGGAGTAGCAAGGATCCGGTAGATAGACCGGTCACAAGGGCAAGCGTACCAGAGAACTTATCCCCAAGGTATTTTGCCTGATCTCACGATTTGACATCATGATTTGATAAAGCTCGTTGAAAGATAACTCCGTCGAAATATCAGGCAAGAAGTTCGGCCGTCTCCTGCCGAGGATGCTGAAAAGGCATCTGCCGGTGGCCAAGGTTCAGGGCCCTCCGCCCATGTCGATCCTGTTGCCGGAATTTCTGCCGCCGATCCCGCTCTAGCCGACTCAGGTGATGCCATATCGGTCACCAAATCCGAGGTTGGGAGTGCTATGCGTCATCGGCAGCGACGTAAAGTTCTGCTGCATCCAGCCTTTTCCGAACAGGAATTCGGCGCTCTACGCACGGCGGATGCATATCTCGGGGCCGCCCGAACTGGGTTCGGGGGAGCCATAAAGTTGATATCGTCCAGCTTGCAGGTGAGTTGTTGGGTATTAAAATCCGAACACTCATGTAAACCCAGTAGCCCCCGAGCCTTAAATTGGTCAGAACGACCGAATTAAGGATCCCTTTCTGCTTAATGCAGGCCGCGAAGCAACAGTGCGAGAAACTGGCTGAGCAGCTTAAAGCCAGCCAAACACAGGTCGAATCTGTGAAGGCTGAGCTAGAGCAAGTGAAGAGCTTTACTCGGGAAGCACACGGTGAGTGCGTATATTAGCCAAATATGTCAAATATTCCCATGCTTACGCCGGGGTATTGTATAGCAGCTGAATCAATAGGGCAATTACAAAAAGAGTTGGATGTAGCCCGAGAATCTCAGCGGTACGCCGAGTCCCAGCAGGAAGCTGGAGTTCGCGTTATGACGCGATACATCGAAGAGAAGAACCGCTACATAGAGGAAAACAAGAAGCAAGTCGAGGAAATTGAAAGCTTGAAGGCTCAATTGGCCCAGGTCCAGGGAGAGAATAAAATCTTACAGAGCGGCATGCATGGTTAGTGTGATTCTATCATCAGAAGGTAATTGTTATGAATGTTATTACAACCTATATGCCAGGACTCATATGTAGGTCTCCTGACCGGGCACTCCGAAGAAGAGATCGGATCTTACCAGGGAAACTTGCTGAAGGATCTATCCTCTTTACACGAGCGGGCTCGGAAGGCCATGAAGGGCCTAGTAAAAGTACTATGGCCCGCTGAGCAGCCTGCCGAGAGGATGACCGAGCTAGTCGATCGTTTCAGGGGAGCTCGAACTAGATTCGAGCTGTGGAAGACGTCGGCATGCCGGGAGGGAGCGAGGGAGTCGTGGGCGATGGTAAAGACCCGCTATACCGGACTTGATCCCGAGCATATGGCTCGGGTTGGGCCGGTAGGGGTAGATGGACAAGAAATTCCGCTCCACTTGGTTTACGACCAGGTGATGCCTGCCGCCCGATTGTCACAACAAGACTGCTCCCTGGACACTATAATCGATAATCTCGATCAGCAGCCGGGTGTATAATTGTTTGTATCTATGTACTATCAATCAAAAATTTGCTCCGCTATGTTGTAAACTTTGTCTTAACCGGCCATCGGCTTTAACTTCCCGGGCTATAAGCTTGGGAGTGTTCCGCTGAAAGTATCACCCAAGGGTGGACGAACTATATGCGGGGAACCAGGCAATCCGGCCATGTGGTACGAACGGACAGAAAGCACACAGGGAGATATGTTATATTACTAATAAGCGTAAGAAACATCTTCTGAAGAAAATAGCACCTCTATCGATACCTTTCGTCAGGTTGCTACGCAAAACGTAGGCTGCAGCCCATATACTGATGGTATACGGCTAAGGTTTATTGTAAGAAAACAAACCCTGGTAATGGTCATAAAGACCATAGTTTTGTAAATTATTTCCGTCGGGGCCGACCAATTGTCTACGTAAGATAGCTAGCTTTTGGCTTCACCCGTCTGAGGCGCGTATCCGGATGACCCGGTCGCAACAATCGCAGAGGTGCTCCCTTTACCCTCTAGCCGAACAATCGGGAACGTAGAGGGTAACCACAGGAGCGAGGCAACCCAGCATGGCAAATCTTAGTTCGAATTGATGCATAAGGTGGCTTAAAAACGACAAGGAAAAACTGGCACGCATGATGAACATGAACAAGTGCGGAAAAGATAAAATTATTGGCTTCGTGAAAGAAGCCCCCAGGTGCTGTGTTCGGATTTAACACTTAAAAGTGTAAAACGAAAAATCTCATAACAAGGTCGGATGAGCCGGACACAGAGTTGGGATAAAAAAGGTACGAAACCTGCCAAGAATGAATGCGAGAGGAGAATTGAAAAATAATAAGGAAAAAACGAAGAGAGAAACATAGAGTGAGGAGTGCGACAACACCGGTTTATCCGTAGAAGCGCCGAAGACGAGCTGCGTTCCATGGGTTTGGTTCGAGGCGGTGATCCGGCGGGTTCCGAAGACGATAAGCCCCTCCCGTAAGTACTTCATCAATTATGAAGGGACCTTCCCACTTGGGCTTGAGTTTATGCTTCTGCTTCTCCGGGAGTCGTAGGACTAATTCACCTACGTTGTATGCTTGTGCTCGCACCTCTCTGCTCTGGTAACGCCGGGCCTGCTGCTGATAAAAGGTAGAACGGGCCCGAGCTATATCTCGCTCCTCCTCCAAGGCATCCAAATCGTCCTGCCGATCTAGCTCGGCCTCTCTTTCCTCGTACATGCGTACTCTTGGCGCATCGTGAATAATATCACAAGGAAGGACCGCTTCGGCCCCGTAGACCATAAAGAACGGTGTGTAACCCGTTGATCTATTCGGGGTGGTGCGCAAGCCCCATAGTACGGAGTCCAGCTCCTCAACCCACTGACAATCGGATTCTTGCAGAGATCGGACCAAACGCGGCTTGATGCCGCTCATGATGAGGCCATTTGCTCTTTCAACTTGTCCGTTAGTCTGTGGGTGATAAACCGAGGCGTAATCGAGCTTGATGCCCATCTTTGCACACCAGTCTTTGACTTCCTGAGCAGTGAAATTGGATCCGTTATCAGTTATTATACTGTGCGGGACAGCGTAACGGTGCACCACGCCGGATATAAAGTCGATTACTGGTCCGGATTTGGCTGACTTAACAGGTTTAGCCTCTATCCATTTGGTGAACTTGTCGACCATGACCAGCAAGTATTTATTTTTCTTGGTCCCCCCTTTAAGTGGTCCGATCATGTCTAGCCCCCAGAGCGCGAAAGGCCAAGTGATCGGAATAGTCCGAAGAGCTGTTGGGGGCATGTGACTTTGGTTTGCGAAGAGTTGACACCCTACGCAATATTTGACAAGTGATTGGGCGTCTGCCCGGGCTGTGGGCCAAAAGAACCCTGCCCGGAAGGCCTTGCTTACTAAGGCTCTTGCTGCAGCGTGATGACCGCCCATCCCTGCGTGCACTTCGGCGAGAAGCTCCCGCCCCTCTTCGTCAAATATGCACCGCTGTAGTATTCCGGTGGTGCTCTTTTTATATAACTCTCCTTCGTGTACCTTAAAAGCTTTGGAGCGTCGGACTATACGTCGGGCCTCCGTCTGATCATCGGGAAGTTCCTTACGAAGGAGGTAGGCGAGGAAGGGTTCGGTCCAAGGAGCGATTACTGCCATGACCTCGTGGGCCGAGGGTGTTTCGTTCAGTACGGAGCCGCCGATGATTCTATCGTCTGGTTCGTTAACAGGGGGAACAACCGTGTCTGCGCTTGAGAGATCGGCGCCCGTTTGATCGTCCTGCCAAACCACGGACGGCTTAAAGAGTCGTTCCAGGAAAATGTTCGGCAGGACCGGGTCGCGTTTGGCTCCTAATCGTGCCAGTATGTCAGCGGCTTGGTTGTCGTCTCTAGCGACGTGGTGGAACTCCAGCCCCTCGAACCGTGCGGATATTTTGAGTACAGCGTTTCGATATGCCGCCATCTTCGGATTTTTGGCGTCGAACTCTCCGTTTACTTGAGAGATGGCCAGATTAGAATCTCCCCGGACCTCCAGCCGCTGTATGCCCATTGAAGCTGCCATCCGAAGACCGTGTAGAAGGGCTTCGTATTCGGCTGCGTTGTTAGAGTCGGCATACATGATCTGGAGCACATATCGGATGTTGTCTCCTGTGGGGGAGGTGAGAACAACCCCAGCCCCCAGTCCGGTTAAGGTTTTAGACCCATCAAAGTACATCGTCCAATGTAAGTATGAACTGTACTCCCTGGGGAGTTCGGCCTCTGTCCATTCGGCGAGGAAATCCGCTAATACCTGAGATTTAATAGCTCGGCGCGGTTTGTATGTGATCTCAAAAGGGAGGAGCTCGATCGCCCATTTGGCTACACGGCCTGTGGCGTCCCGGTTATTGATTATATCATTCAGGGGTACTTCCGATGCCACCGTGACCGAACACTCCTGGAAGTAATGTCGCAATTTACGTGATGCCATAAATACCGTATAGGCTATCTTTTGGTAATGCGGGTATCTTGCCTTGCATTGCGTTAGCACCTCTGACACGTAATAGACCGGCTTCTGTTGCCGGAATTTTTGCCCCTCCTCCGCTCGTTCAACAACGAGCACTGCGCTGACAACTTGGTTGGTAGCCGATATGTATAACAACATGGGCTCACCCGCGCTTGGTGCTGTGAGTATGGGGTTACTTGCCAGCAGTGTCTTGATATCTTCTAACGCGGCCTTTGCTTCGTCGGTCCATTCAAAATTCTTGGTCCGTTTCAGCAATTTATACAACGGTAGAGCTTTTTCACCGAGGCGGGAGATAAAGCGGCTTAATGCCACCACACAACCCGCCAATCTCTGGACATGCTTTAGCTCTGTGGGGACTGCAAGTTCCGATAAGGCGCGGATCTTGGCCGGATTCGCTTCTATTCCTCTATGGGAAACAATGAATCCGAGCAACTTACCGGCGGGGCTCCGAAGACACACTTCTCCGGATTGAGCCGAATATCGTATTCGCGTAGGCTTGCAAAGGTTTGCCTTAGGTCGTCGATCAAATTGCTAACGTGTTTGGTTTTAATGACCACATCGTCCACGTATGCTTCGACTGTTTTGCCGACCTGCTTCTCAAGACAGGTCTGGATCATGCGCTGGTATGTAGCCCCAGCGTTTTTTAGCCCGAAAGGCATTGTGTTAAAACAGAACGGCCCGTAGGGGGTGATGAATGCGGTTGCCGCTTGATCGGACTCCTTCATTTTAATCTGATGGTATCCGGAATAAGCGTCGAGGAAACACAGCAAGTCGTGTCCGGCTGTGGCATCAATAATCTGGTCTATTCGGGGTAGAGGGAAAGGGTCCTTGGGGCAGGCCTTGTTGAGGTCTTTAAAGTCGACGCACAGCCGCCAGGATTTGTCTTTCTTCGGTACCATCACCAGGTTTGCCAGCCATTCGGGGTGTTTAATGTCCCGAATAAATCCGGCCTCTAGCAATTTAGCTAATTCTTCACCCATAGCTTGTCGTTTGGGCTCCGAGAAACGACGGAGGGTCTGTTTGACGGGCTTAAAACCTGCCAAAATGTTCAGACTGTGTTCTGCCAATCGTCGCGGGATGCCAGGCATATCAGAAGGATGCCAGGCAAATATGTCCCAATTTTCTTGTAAGAAAGCTCGCAGCGCCTCCTCAGTGGCGGGGTCGAGCTGTGCTCCGATGGACGCTGTCTTGTTGGGGTCCGTCGGGTGCACCTGAACTTTGATAACCTCTTTTGCTGGCTTGAAGGACGTGGATTTGGGCCTCTTGCTGAGGATCACGTCGTCTTTGTCTACCGTTGACCGGAGTGCGGTCAGCTCTTCTGCAGCAAAGGTTTCGGCCAGAGCCTCGAGGGCGAGAGCAACTGTTTTGTTTTCGGCCCATAGGGCTATATTCGGATCACCAGCTATTGTGATTACTCCGTTTGGTCCTGGCATTTTAAGTTTCATATACCCGTAATGCGGTATAGCCTGGAATTTTGTAAAGGCTTCACGTCCTAGGAGGGCGTGGTAGCCGCTGGGGAAGGGCACGATGTGGAAGAGGAGCTCTTCCGATCGGTAGTTGTCGGGCGTGCCGAACACTACGTCCAGGGTAATACATCCTGAGCAGCGTGCCTCCTTCCCTGGGATTATTCCCCGAAAGGTTGTATTGCTATGTACGATCCGAGATCGGTCGACTCTCATTTTTTCTAGCGTGTCTTCATAAATTAGGTTTAGACCGCTGCCACCGTCCATTAGCACTTTGTGTAACCGGAAGCCGTCAATGACGGGGTTCAGGACTAAGGCGGCCGGTGAATGATCGGGATGAATGGCTGGCCGATCAGCGTCTCCAAAGGTGATGGAGGTATCTGCCCATATACTTGTTGCAGCCACGTGATACACCTGTCCATTCTCTTTAAGGGCTCTTTTCCTTTTGTTCCTCGAAGGGAACGTTTCGTAGATCGTCAAGACTTCGGCGTGACGCTCCGATGAGTCTGCGGGGCGCCCTCTGGGCGGTGACGCCTCGAGGATGGCCTCTCCGCTTTTTGCGATCTGTCTTACGACCCAGCAAGTTCTAAGACTGTGGGTTGGAGCTGTGTTTAGCAACGTGGAGTATATAGGGCAAGGTTTGTTCAATAGTCCGTCCAGGACAGTGCTGACCCCTGGAGGGGATCTATTTCTCTTTTTGGCGGGCTCAGTTTGGGCTATTTGATTCGGGGGTATTCTCTTGTGCCGATCTCCTCTACGGTATTCGGCAGAGATTTGGTCCGAAAATAGCCGCTCTGATTGCCAAGCACTTTCCATGGCGCAATACTTCTGTACCAGGATGGATAGCTCGGAGTAGTCAATTATGTTCCGCCGCGCCAGGGCATTGATGATTCCCTCGTTGTGGCAATTACGCTTAAATGTTGCCATTATATCTGTGTCGCTAAGGCCGCGCCCATTCTGTCGTGCAAGGAGTAGTCTGGCCCAGTAATGATGGACCGACTCCCCTGGCAGGTGAGCAATGTCTGATAGAGTCGAGCGGGTTGGCTTTGGTGCGATGATCAAGTCATCGGCTTGGGAGGTGGGTGGGATAAAAGGTTGTCCCTTACCAAGATGGGAGTTCGGAACTATGGGTTTCGAACCGGATGATATGTCGGGGGCCGACACCGGACTATTACTGGAGCCGGTGACTGGGTCACCGGCAAGATCTCGGTGGTCGGAAACTGAGGTATAGACCGTTCTCAGTTCCGGTAACTGGGAGGTCGAGCCCTCCGCCGGACACTCAACGGTGGCGACAAGGTGGGTGACCGTGGGGACGCAAATTTCCCTGTCATCGGGTTTAAGCCCGAGCCGGTCATAGACCGGTATCTGGTCATCGGCCATACGCATAGTCTCCATCCGATCAAACAGCTCGTTGAGAAACAAGGCGATGGTGGGATGCGTGTCACCGAAGCGAGTGGGGTCGATCAGCGGCGTCGACGTTTCGGAATCGCATGAGGGCGTTCCTGAATCCTGCTCAGATTCGCCCCGACCCGTCTGAAGGCCGATCTGAAAGCAGATTGGGGTTGGGTCGTTGTTAATTTTTGTCGACGAGATCCGATCTAGAGCTCCATCGAGTACCGGGAGCTTGGTCGGACCGGGCTGCACAGAGCTTCCGGAGTCAACCTCCGATGCATCCGCGCAGGGAGTGTGTTCGGAAGGAATGGGTGTTCGGCTGTCGGGAACTATGACCTGATCCGAACTTAAGGTCGGGCCTCCGCCAGGGCCGGTCCTACAGGCGGAGCCAGAAGACGAGTCCGAGGTTAAAGCCTCAGAGTCCTCGGGCATGGCAGGCGAGACTGCAAGCCCGGTTAACGATAGATCGCCACGGGAGTCTACGGAGAACTCCAGGTTCCCGAATCTGACTTCCTGATCAGGGGCGAAACTTTCGACGCGGCCAAGGCGGCCGGTCGGGTCGGCGTGCAGCACTATGCTGCCGAAAGCGAAGATCTGTCCAGGGACAAAAGTCCCTGTGTTGCGGACCTCTTCGTCGACGATTAGGCGAGCCATCGATTCCTTCCAGCGATCACAGTGGAACTCTCAATGAAAGCACCAATGTCGGTGTCAAAACCGGCGGATCTCAGGTAGGGGGTCCCAAACTATGATGCTTGGATCGATGGTAACAGGAGACGAAGGGGACAAGGTTTTACCCAGGTTCGGGCCCTCCTATGGAGGTAATACCCTACGTCCTGCTCGATTATATTGATTGTGTAGAGATTACAAGGTTGATCTACCACGAGATCGTATGACTAAAACCCTAGATGGTTCTGTTGGCCGATGACCTAAAACCCTCCGGCTTATATAGACGCCGGGGGTGCCTAGGGTTACACATGGTCGGTTACACGTCGAGGAGATAAAACATGCCTATTCTACTTTAAACGTGGAGCACACGCCTTGCTTCTAGAAACTTCCCTTCTGGAGTCTGGCCCTCCGAGCGATCCAGTGTCCGGTGAACGGCCCATACAATCCGGCCCATACTAGATAGGCCGGCCTCCCGAGGACCCCCTAATCCAGGACTCCCTCAAGCGGTACTACCGCTCAAGCGGTACTACCGCTCAAGCGGTACTACCGCTCACGAGCGGTACTACCGCTTGTGCGCGGTACTGCAGGGATCCGAGTTGGACTCTTTCCTTGCGGGCCAAACCGACCTTGTGCGGGCAAAACCGACCTTGTAGAGGTTTTCTCTCCAAGTTTAGACACCAGGGCTCAACATATAAATAGAGGGGCAGGGCTAGCACACGGGATACATCATGATTTCCCAAGCCGTGTGACGGCAACCCTAGCCCTCTAGTTCCTCCGTCATAATCTCCGTAGTGCTTGGCGAAGCCCTGCAGAGATTGTTCCTCACCACCATCACTACGCCATCGTGCTGCCGGAACTCATCTACTACTTCACAATCGCTCGCTGGATCGAGGAGGTGAAGGCGTCATCAAGCCGTATGTGTGTTGAACGCGGAGGTGCCGTCCGTTCGACACTAGTTCATGATCGGATCGAGGGACGACTTGCGATTTGGATCGCGGAGACGTTCGACTACATCAACCGCGTTTCTTAACGCTTCCGCTTAGCGATCTACAAAGGGTATGTAGATTCACTCTCCCTCTCGTAGATGCTCATCATCATGGATAGATCTTGCGTGTGCGTAGGAAATTTTTTGTTTCCCATGCAACGTTCCCCAATAGTGGCATCTGAGCTAGGTCTATGCGTAGATGAGATATCGAGTAGAACACAAAAGGGTTTTGTGGGCGTTGATATTCAGATTGCTTCCTCCCTTGGTCTTTTCTTGTTTCGGCGGTATTGTGGGATGAAGCGGCTCGGACCAACATTACTCGTACGCTTACGAGAGACCGGTTTCATCAACTGACATGTAACTTCGTTGCATAAAGATGGCTGGCGGGTGTCTGTCTCTCCCACTTTAGTCAGATCGGATTTGACAAAGGCGGTCCTTGAGAAGGTTGAATAGCAATTTTTATATCACCGTTGTGGTTTTTGCGTAGGTAAGAATCGTTCTTGCTAGATACCCGTAGCAGCCACGTAAAACTTGCAACAACAATTAGAGGATGTCTAACTTGTTTCTGCAGGGTATGTTGTGATGTGATATGGCCAATTACATGATGAGATATATTTGATGTATGAGATGATCATGTGTTGTATAGAATATCACGACTTGCATGTCGATGAGTACGGCAACTGGCAGGAGCCATAGAGTTGTCTTTAATTATTTTCGCCGTTTTGCTTTACTTTATCGCTATGAGTTAGCAATAGTCGTGGAAGCAACAGTCGGCGTGACAACCTCATGGCGACATGTTGATGGAGATCAAGATGATGGAGATCATGGTGTCATGCCGGTGACGATGGAGATCATGCCGGTGGTTTGCAGATGGAGATCAAAAGCACAAGTTCATGGCCATATCATGTCACTTATGATTTGCATGTGATGTTAATCCTTTTATGCATCTTATTTTGATTAGGACGACGGTAGCATTATAAGGTGATCCCTCACTTAAATTTCAAGATAAATTGTGTTCTCCCCGAGCGTGCACCGTTGAGAAAGTTCGTCATTTCGAGACACCACGTGATGATCGGGTGTGATAGACTCTACGTTCACATACAACGGGTGCAATCCAGTCTTGCACATGCGGAACACTCGGGTTAAACTTGACGAGCCTAGCATGTACAGACATGGCCTCGGAACACAAGAGACCGAAAGGTCGAACATGAGTCATATAGTAGATATGATCAACATGAAGATGTTCACCATTTAAACCACCTCAACTCACGTGATGATTGGACTTGAGTTGGTTGATTTGGATCATGTGACACTCGAATGACCGGAGGGATGTCAATTTGAGTGGGAGTTTTTAAGTAATATGATTAACTAAACTCATTATCTTGAACAATAGTCTAAGTTGTCTTTGCAATATTTATGTTGTAGATCATGGCTCGCGCAGTAGCACCCCTGAATTTTAATGCGTTCCTAGAGAAAGCTAAGTTGAAAGATGATGGAAGTAACTTTGTGGACTGGGCCCGTAATCTAAGGATTATCCTTACGGCTTCCCAGAAGGCTTATGTCCTTGATGCACCACTTGGTGATCCACCCGCTCCAGTTGAGTCTCCAGACGTTGTGAACGCCTGGCAGGCTCGTTCTGATGATTACTCAATAGTTCAATGTGCAATGTTGTATGGCTTAGAACCGGGACTTCAAAGACGTTTTGAATGTCATGGAGCATATGATATGTTCCAGGAGTTGAAGTTTATCTTTCAGAAGAATGCCCGGATCGAGAGGTATGAGACCTCCGATAAGTTCTATGCTTGCAAGATGGAGGAGAATGGGTCTGTCAGTGATCACATACTCAGAATGTCTGGGTACTCCACCTGTCTGGCTGAGTTGGGGATGCCCCTTCCGCCAGAGGCTATCATTGACAGAGTTCTTCAATCATTTGCCACCTAGCTACAAGAGCTTCGTGTTGAACTATAACATGCACGGGATGAACAAGTCAGTCGCCGAGCTGTTTGCGATGTTGAAAGTCACTGAGTCTGAGATTCAGAAGGAGCATCAAGTGTTGATGGTCAATAAAACCACTAGTTTCAAGAAGAATGGCAAGGGTAAGAAGGGTAACTCCAAGAAGAGTGGCAAAGCAGTTGCCCCTCCCGTGAAGAAACCCAAGGCTGGACCCAAGCCAGAAACTGAGTGCTTTCATTGCAAGGGAACTGGTCACTGGAAGCGGAACTGCCCCAAGTATTTGGCTGACAAGAAGGCGGCCAACAACAAACAAGGTATATATGATATACATGTTATTGATGTGTACCTTACCAACTCTCGTTGTAGTGCCTGGGTATTTGATACCAGTGCGGTTGCTCACATTTGCAACTCAAAACAGGAACTGCGGAATAGACGGAGGCTGGCAAAGGACGAAGTGACGATGCGCGTGGGAAATGGTTCCAAGGTTGATGTGATCGCCGTCGGCACGCTCGCCCTTCGATTACCATTGGGATTAGTGATGAACCTGAATAATTGTTATTTAGTGCCTGCGTTAAGCATGAACATTATATCTGGATCTTGTTTATTGCGAGACGGTTACTCATTTAAATCTGAGAATAATGGTTGTTCTATTTATATGAGTAATATCTTTTATGGTCATGCACCCAATGTGAGGGGTTTATTCTTATTGAATCTCGATAGTGATGATACACATGTTCATAACATTGATGCCAAAAGATGTAGAATTGATAATGATAATACCACTTTCTTGTGGCACTGCCGTTTAGGTCATATTGGCGTAAAACGCATGAAGAAGCTCCATGCTGATGGACTTTTGGAGTCACTTCATTTTGAATCACTTGACACATGTGAGCCATGCCTCATGGGCAAGATGACTAAGACGCCGTTCTCTGGTACAATGGAACGGGCAAGTGACTTGTTGGAAATCATACATACTGATGTGTGCGGTCCGATGAGCATTGAGGCGCGTGGTGGTTATCGTTACTTTCTCACCTTCACTGATGACTTGAGTAGATATGGGTATATTTACTTAATGAAACACAAGTCTGAAACGTTTGGAAAGTTCAAGCAATTTCAGAGTGAAGTTGAGAATCATCGTAACAAGAAGATTAAATTCCTACGATCTGATCGAGGAGGAGAATATCTGAGTTATGAGTTTGGCAGTCACTTAAGACAGTGTGGAATTGTTTCACAATTGACACCGCCTGGAACACCACAGCGTAATGGCGTGCCCGAACGTCGTAATTGAACCTTATTGGATATGGTGCGATCTATGATATCTCTTGCCGATTTGCCACTATCATTTTGGGGTTATGCATTAGAGACAGCTGCATTCACTTTAAATAGGGCACCATCGAAATCCGTTGAGACGACGCCATATGAACTTTGGTTTGGCAAGAAGTCAAAGCTGTCGTTTCTTAAAGTTTGGGGATGTGATGCTTATGTCAAAAAGCTTCAGCCTGAAAAACTGGAATCCAAAGCGGAGAAATGCGTCTTCATAGGATACCCAAAAGAGACAGTTGGGTATACCTTCTATCTCAGATCCGAAGGCAAAGTGTTTGTCGCTAAAAACGGTACATTTCTTGAGAAAGAGTACCTCTCGAAAGAATTGAGTGGGAGGAAGATAGAACTTGATGAGGTTATTGAACCTTTGCTTCAACCAGAGAGTAGCGCAGCACAGAAAGATGTTTCTATAGAACCTACATCAGTTGAAGAGGAAGTTAATGATGATGATCATGAAGCTTCGGATCAAGTTGCTATCGAACCTCCTAGGTCGACAAGGACGCGTACTGCTCCTGAGTGGTACGGCAACCCTGTCTTAGAGGTCATGTTGTTGGACAACGATGAACCTACGAGCTATGGAGAAGCGATGGTGGGCCCGGATTCCGAGAAATGGTTAGAGGCCATGAAATCCGAGATGGGGTCCATGTATGAAAACAAAGTATGGACTTTGGAAGTATTACCTGAAGGGCGTAAGGCCATTCAGAACAAATGGATCTTTAAGAGGAAGACGGACGCGGACGGTAATGTCACCATCTATAAAGCTCGACTTGTGGCAAAGGGTTTTTCACAAGTTCAAGGAGTTGACTACGATGAGACCTTCTCACCCGTAGCGATGCTTAAGTCTGTCATAATCATGTTAGCAATAGCTGCCTTTTTTGATTATGAAATTTGGCAGATGGATGTCAAAACAGCGTTCCTTAACGGTTTCCTTAAGGAAGAGTTGTATATGATGCAACCAGAAGGTTTTGTCGATCCAGAGAATGCTGACAAAGTTTGCAAACTCCAGCGATCCATTTATGGACTGGTGCAAGCATCTCGGAGTTGGAATCTTCGCTTTGATGAGGTGATCAAAGCGTTCGGGTTTATACAAGTTTACGGAGAAGCTTGTATTTACAAGAAAGAGAGTGGGAGCTCTATAGCGTTTCTAATATTATATGTGGATGACATATTGCTGATTGGAAACAATATAGAAATGTTGGAAAGCGTAAAGGAGTATTTGAACAAGAGTTTTTCAATGAAGGACCTAGGAGAAGCTGCTTTCATATTAGGCATCAAGATCTATAGAGATAGATCAAGACGTTTAATAGGACTTTCACAAAGCACATACCTTGATAAGATTTTGAAGAAGTTCAAAATGGATCAGTTCAAGAAGGGGTTCTTGCCTGTTTTGCAAGGTGTGAAGTTGAGTAAGACTCAATGTCCAGTGACTGCACAAGATAGAGAAAAGATGAGTGTCGTCCCCTATGCTTCAGCCATAGGCTCTATCATGTATGCAATGCTGTGCACAAGACCCGATGTCAGCCTTGCCATAAGTATGGCCGGAAGGTTTCAAAGTGATCCAGGAATGGAACACTGGACGACAGTCAAGAATATCCTGAAGTACCTGAAAAGGACTAAGGACATGTTTCTCGTTTATAGAGGTGATCAAGAGCTCGTCGTAAAGGGTTACATCGATGCAAGCTTTGACACTGATCCGAATGACTCTAAGTCGCAAACCGAATACATATTTATTCTCAATGGGGGTGCAGTTAGCTGGTGCAGTTCCAAGCAAAGCGTAGTAGCTGATTCTACATGCGAAGCGGAGTACATCGCTGCCTCGGAGGCGGCGAAGGAAGGTGTCTGGATGGAGTTCATGACAGATCTTGGAGTAGTGCCTAGTGCACTAAACCCAATGACTCTGTTCTGTGACAACACTGGTGCCATTGCTCTAGCCAAGGAACCCAGGTTTCACAAGAGGACCAGACACATAAAGCGACGTTACAATTCCATCCGCGATTACAGCAAGGAGGACGACATAAATATTTGCAAAGTGCACACGGATCTGAATGTTGCAGATCCGATGACTAAACCTCTTCCAAGGGCTAAACATGAACAACACCAGAACTGCATGGGTGTTCGATTCATTACAATGTAAATCACATAGTGATGTGAACTAGATTATTGACTCTAGTGCAAGTGGGAGACTGTTGGAAATATGCCCTAGAGGCAATAATAAATTGGTTATTATTATATTTCCTTGTTCATGATAATCGTTTATTATCCATCATATAATTGTATTGATTGGAAACTCAAATACATGTGTGGGTACATAGACAACACTGTGTCCCTAGTATGCCTCTAATAGACTAGCTCGTTGATCAAAGATGGTCAAGGTTTCCTAGCCATAGACATGAGATGTCATTTGATAACGGGATCACATCATTAGGAGAATGATGTGATGGACAAGACCCAAAATATAAACGTAGCATGTGATCGTGTCAGTTTATTGCTATTGTTTTCTGCATGTCAAGTATCTGTTCCTATGACCATGAGATCATGCAACTCACTGACGCCGGAGGAATACCTTGTGTGTATCAAACGTCGCAACGTAACTGGGTGGCTATAAAGATGCTCTACAGGTATCTCCGAGGGTGTCTGTTGGGTTGGCATGGATCAAGACTGGGATTTGTTACTCCGTGTGACAGAGAGGTACCTCAGGGCCCACTCGGTAATACAACATCACTATAAGCCTTGCAAGCAATGTGACTAAGGTGTTAGCCACGGGATCTTGTATTACGGAATGAGTAAAGAGACTTGCCGGTAACGAGATGGAACTAGGTATAGGGATACCGACGATCGAATCTCGGGCAAGTAACATACCGAAGAACAAAGGGAACAGCATACGGGATTAACTGAATCCTTGACATAGAGGTTCGACCGATATAGATCTTCGTAGAATGTGTAGGAACCAATATGGGCATCCAGGTCCCGCTATTGGTTATTGACCGTAGAGGTGTCTCGGTCATGTCTACATAGTTCTCGAACCCGCAGGGTCTACACACTTAACGTTTGGTGACGATTAGTATAGTTGAGTTATTGTATTGGTGACCGAAGGTTGTTCGGAGTCTCGGATAAGATCCCGGACATGACGAGGATCTCCGGAAGAGTCCGGAGGTAAAGATTGATATATGTGATAATAGTGTTTTGATCTCCGGAAGGGTTCCGGAATTCACCGGAAGGGGTTCCGGATGTTTACCGAAGTGTTCGGGTGCAGCAACACTTTATATGGGCTAAAGGGGTAAAGCCCACGAGGTATTGGAAAGTGCAAAAGGAAGTATAGCTGCTGCCTTAAGCGGTACTACCGCTGGTAAGGCAGTACTACCGCGTAAGCGGTACTACCGCTTGTGTGAAGCGGTACTACCGCTCAAGCGGTACTACCGCTCACGAGCGGTACTACCGCTTGTGCGCGGTACTGCAGGGATCCGAGTTGGACTCTTTCCTTGCGGGCCAAACCGACCTTGTGCGGGCAAAACCGACCTTGTAGAGGTTTTCTCTCCAAGTTTAGACACCAGGGCTCAACATATAAATAGAGGGGCAGGGCTAGCACACGGGATACATCATGATTTCCCAAGCCGTGTGACGGCAACCCTAGCCCTCTAGTTCCTCCGTCATAATCTCCGTAGTGCTTGGCGAAGCCCTGCAGAGATTGTTCCTCACCACCATCACTACGCCGTCGTGCTGCCGGAACTCATCTACTACTTCACCATCGCTCGCTGGATCGAGGAGGTGAAGGCGTCATCAAGCCGTACGTGTGTTGAACGCGGAGGTGCCGTCCGTTCGGCACTAGTTCGTGATCGGATCGAGGGACGACTTGCGATTTGGATCGCGGAGACGTTCGACTACATCAACCGCGTTTCTTAACGCTTCCGCTTAGCGATCTACAAAGGGTATGTAGATTCACTCTCCCTCTCGTAGATGCTCATCATCATGGATAGATCTTGCGTGTGCGTAGGAAATTTTTTGTTTCCCATGCAACGTTCCCCAACAGTTGCTTCACATCTTGATACCTTCGTTGAATCATGTGATATGCAAAAGAAAAAGTATGTGGATAATGTTGTGATAAAGTTGAAATTATTTCCTTTCTCACTAAGAGATAAAGGTAAAACTTGGTTTTCATCCTTGCAAAGTAACAGTATTGGAACTTGGGATAAGTGTAAGGATGCTTTTATTGCTATGTGTATTCCTCCCATTAAGATTATCTCTCTTAGAAACCAAATTATGAATTAAACACATGAGCAAGAACATGTTGCACAAGCTTCGGAGAGAATGAAATTAATGATTAGAAATTGTCCCACTCATGGTTTAAGCTTATGAATGATAATACAATAAAATTATGCGGAACTAAACTTTGTGTCGAGAAATATCCTAGATTCTGCCGCAGGTGGTACGTTCATGCAAATTACATTGGGAGAAGCTACAATTTTTTTGGATAATATCATGACATATAATTCTCAATGGCACACCGAACGAGCTCCAACTGGTAAGAAGGTAAACTCTCTCAAAGAAATCGCTACTTTTGAGTGATAAAATGGATTCTCTTATGAATATGTTTGCTAGTAAAAATGCTCATGTTTATCCTAATGATGCGCCACTATCCACTTTGATTGATCAAAATAAGGATGCTATGGATGTGAATTTTGTCTCTAAAAATAATTTCAGCAATAATGCTTGTAGAGGGAATTTCAATCCTTGATCGTACCCCAGTAATTCCTCAAATATTTTGGTAATTCATCTAATAATAATAGGATACCTATTGATCTTGAGAACACCATAAAATAATTTATTATTTATCAAAGTATTTTTGATATTATGGTAGAAGAAAAACTACATATAGTTGACGATATTGCTAGAAACATGGATATGATTGCTCATGATGTGGAAACTCTTAAAAGTAAAATTTTGCCACCTAAGCATGATATCAATGATTCTATTAAATCCATCCAAATATCCATTAATGAAAGTAAAGAGAGGACCGCTAGGTTGAGAGGTAAGCGAGAGTCCCTAGAAAAGGCTATTCCTCCCGATTTTTATCGTAATCCTGATGAAGATATTAAAATGATTGACGTTTCCCCTATTGAATCTTTTATTAGTAATATAAATCTGGATGAAAAGGGACTAGAGATGAGTTAACTTTATCTAGAAGGCGTCCCAATTGTTCGGATGGTGACGATCTTAATGATAAAAAATGAAAAAGTGGGTTTGGAGAGGTCAAAACTTTACATGCTGATGCACCCACTACTTTGGATTACAAGGAACTTAATTATGATAGTTGTTATTTAATTTAATGTATTTCATTTTTGAAATCCATGATAAATTCATCCAATGCTTACGAACAAAATAAAGCTTTTTACTAAACATATTGTAGAAGCTATGATAAAAGCTCATGAAGAGAAACTTGAATTAGAGGTTTCAATACCTAGAAAGTTGCATGATGAATGGGAACCTACTATTAAAATTAATCTTAAATATTATGAATGCAATGCCTTGTGTGACCTTGGAGCTAGTGTTTCTACTATACCTAAATCTCTATGTGATGTGCTAGGTCTCACCGATATAAATGAATGTTCCCTCAACTTGCATCTAGCGGATTGTACTATTAAGAAACCATTGGGTAGAATAAATGATCTGCTTATTCTTGCTAATAGAAACTATGTGCCCGTGGATTTCATTGTGCTTGATATTGAATGCAATCCGTCTTGTCCTATAATACTTGGTAGGCCCTTCCTACGAACTACAGGTGCTATTATTGATATGAAAGAAGGTAATATAATATTTCAATTCCCATTAAAGAAAGGGATAAAACACTTACCTAGTAAGAGAATTAAACCACCATATGAATCTATTAGGAGAGCCATTTATGGGATTAATTTGAAGGATGATAATATTTGAAACAATGCATTATGCCTAGCTAGGGGCATAAAACAATAGTGCTTGTTGGGAGGCAACCCAATACTCATCTTAAAAAATTTCTTTTATATTATGTTTTGGTGTGATGACATGATTATTTCTACTTTACTTATTGTGTTTTTATGTTTGAATTAGTGTTTGTGCCAAGTAAGTCCATTGGGATAACTTGGATGATTGTTGACTCGATTCCGTGCAAAAACAAAAACCTTTGCGCCCATTGCAAAATTTTCTGATTTTACTGGAGCGACTTTTTTATCTTAATTTTTTACAGAGAATTTATATACTAATTTCCCAGGTCGTCCTAATTTTCCAGAATTTTCCGAGTTACAGAATTATAGTTTTAGTATAGATCATTATAAACTGTTCTGTTTTAGACAGATTCTGTTTTTGCTTGCATAGTTTGTTTGTTTCGATGATGCTATGGATAATATCGGGGGGTATAAGTGATGGGGAAGTTAGAATACAGTACCTATTATGCAATAATTTAATATGAATCAATTTACAACAGTACCTAAAGTTTTTGATATGTCTATTATACTAACATATCTGACGAGGTTTTGTTGAGGTTTGTGTGCTGAAGTTTTCAAGTTTTGGGCGAGACAACGATGGATAAAGGAAGAAGGAGCAGCAAGACCCTAAGCTTGGGGATACCCAAGGCACCCCAAGATAATATTCAAGGAATACCCAAGCGTCTAAGGTTGGGGATGCCTTGGATGGCATCCCCTCTTTCGTCTCCAATCTACCGGTATGTCATTTGGAGCTATATTTTTTACTCATCACATGATATGAGTTTTTCTTGGAGCGCCGTGTATTATTGTTTGTTTTCTTTTTAGTTTGCCATAATCATTTTTTTCTGGACACACCTTTTGAGAGAGACACATTTTCAATATAATTTGCTAGAATACTATATGTGCTTCACTTATATCTTTTAAGCTAGGCAGTTGCTCTAGTGCTTCACTTATAGCTTTTAGAGCAGGGCGGTGGTTATATTTTATAAAAATAGTTACACTCATGTGTCACTTAAATATTTTTTAGGGTATAAGAAATAGGAATGGTAATTTGCATGTGTTATAAGCCTAGTCCAAAAAGGATAGGTATTCAAGGGGGATATAATAAAAACTTTCATGTAGCTTGATGTCTACTACGCAACCTTCTTCTTGTAGACTCGTGTTGGGCCTCCAAGCACAGAGTTTTGTAGGACAGTAGCAAATTTCCCTCAAGTGGATGACCTAAGGTTTATCAATCCGTGGGAGGTGTAGGATGAAGATGGTCTCTCTCAAGCAACCCTGCAATCAAATAACAAAGAGTCTCTTGTGTCCCCAACACACCCAATACAATGGTAGATTGTATAGGTGCACTAGTTCGGCGAAGAGATGGTGATACAAGTGCAATATGGATGGTAGATATAGGTTTTTGTAATCTGAAAATATAAAAACAGCAAGGTAGCAAGTAACAAAAGTGAGCAAAAACGGTATTGCAATGCTTAGAAACAAGGCCTAGGGTTCATACTTTCACTAGTGCAAGTTCTCCCAACAATACTAACATAGTTGAATCATATATAAATCCCTCATGTGCGACAAAGAGTTCACTCCAAAGTCACAAATAGCGGAGAACAAATGAAGAAATTATTGTAGGGTACGAAACCACCTCAAAGTTATCCTTTCCGATCAATCGTATGAGCTATTCCTACAAGTGTCACAAACAGCCCTAGAGTTCGTACTAAAATAACACCTTAAGATACATATCAACCAAAACCCTAATGTCACCTAGATACTCCAATGTCACCACAAGTACCCATGGGCTTGATCATACGATATGCATCACATAATTTCAGATTCATCATATTCAATCCAACACAAATAACTTCAAAGAGTGCCCCAAAGTTTCTACCGGAGAGTCAAGACAAGAACGTGTGCCAACCCCTATGCATAGATTCCCAAGGTCACGGAACCCGCAAGTTGATCACCAAAACATACATCAAGTAGACCAATAGAACATCCCATTGTCACCACAGATATCCCATCGCAAGACATACATCAAGTGTTCTCAAATCCTTAAAGACTCAATCCGATAAGTAAACTTCAAAGGGAAAACTCAATTCATCACAACTAAATAGAGAGGGGAAACACTCCATATGATTCATCTATATTAACAAAGCTCGCGGTACATCAAGATCGTGCCATCTCAAGAACACGAGAGAGAGAGAGAGAGATCAAACACATAGCTACTGGTACATACCCTCAGCCCCGAGGGTGAACTACTCCATCCTCGTCATGGAGAGCGTCGGGATGATGAAGATGGCCTCCGGTGATGGTTCCCCCCTCCGACAGGGTGCCGGAAAAGGCTCCCGATTGGTTTTTCGTGGCTTTGGAGGCTTGCGGCGGCGGAACTCCCGATCTAGGTTTATTTCTGGGGGTTTCTATATTTATAGGAATTTTTGGCGGCGGAAACGAGTCCAGGGGGGCCACGAGGGAGTCACAAGCCAGGGGGGTGCGCCCTAGGGGGTGGGTGCCCCTGTGGCTTGTGACTACCTCGTGGGTCTTCTGGCCCAACTCCAACTCTCCCTGGGCTTCTTCTGGTCCATAAAAATTCACCGTAGATTTTTATTCCATTTGAGCTCCGTTTGATATTCCTTTTCTGTAAAACCCAAAAACACGGAAAAAACAGGAACTGGCACTGGGCTCTAGGTTAATAGGTTAGTCCCAAAAATAATATAAACTTGTAGTAATATGATTGTAAAACATCAAGAATGATAATATAGCAGCATGGAACAAGCAAAAATTATAGATACGTTGGAGACGTATCAGCATCCCCAAGCTTAATTCCTGCTCGTCCTCGAGTAGGTAAATGATAAAAACAGAATTTTTGATGTGGAATGCTGCCTAACATGTTCATCGTATTCTTTTCTTCTATGTATAGCATGGACATTTGGACTTGTAAGTGATTCAAAGCAATAGTCTAGTTTTAACATAATGACTTCAATACTCAAGCATGTCAACAAGCAACCATGTCTTTCAAAATATCAACACTAAAAAAAGTTATCCCTAGCCCATCATGCTCAATAATTGATCCATTCATGAAACACACTCAAATATTAGCTATGCCCAATGCTCAAGTACGATCATAGTGCCCCCTAGTTGGTGCTTATAAGAGAAGATGGAGACTCAAAGCAAAAATAAAAATTGCATAAAGTAAATAGATAGGCCCTTCGCAGAGGGAAGTAGGGATTTGTAGAGGTGCCACAGCTCAAGGTTTAAATTGAGAGAGAAAAATATTTTGAGTGGCATGCTTTTCCTGTCAACGAAAACGATGAAGTAGCTCACAATACTTTCCATGCTAGATACATTATAGGCGGTTCCCAAACAGAATAGTAAATTTTTTACTCCCCCTCCACCAATCAATCACACTCCACGGCGAGCCGAATCCACGGGTACCGTCCATACCAACAACATTCCTGGGGGAGTTTTGTTTCATTTTTTATTTGAATTTTGAGCATGGGACTGGGCATCCCGAATACCAGCCACTTTCTCGTGAATGATAGTGAATCAACACATATCGTGAGAATAACCCACCTAGCATGGAAAAATATTGGATACTCCCCATCGTTTCATGAGCGGTACGGGCACACAAAAGAGAAAATTTATTTTGAAGATTTAGAGATGGCACATACAAATTTGCTTGGAACGGCATGG
Organism: Elymus sibiricus; assembly: GCA_039707655.1. NCBI lineage: Eukaryota > Viridiplantae > Streptophyta > Magnoliopsida > Poales > Poaceae > Elymus > Elymus sibiricus. Next base: position 198,948,486 of record CM077663.1, on the reverse strand, counting down.
AAATACCGCATATAGGTAGGTATGGTGGACTCATAAGGCAAAACTTGGTTTAAGGATTTTGGATGCACAAGTAGTATTTCTACTTAGTACAAATGAAGGCTAGCAAATAGATTGGGAAGCAACCAAACCGAGGAACGAAAAATCTCATAAGTGAGCATTGAGTCATAACTAACACCGAATAATGCACCACAAGTAGGATGTAACTTCATTGCATAACTATTGACTTTCATGCATGCATAGGGAATCACAAACCTTAACACCAATATTCCTACTAAAGCATAATTACTCACTAACATGGCTCACATATTACTATCATCATGTTTCAAAACTATTACAGGGAATCAAGTTTAATTTGTCCAATGATCTTCATGAAAGTTTTTATTATATCTTCCTAGGATATCTATCACTTTGGGACTAGTTTCATATATTGCCATTGCTTTTTGGCAAGCTCAAACAAATTTAAGTGAAGTACAAGAGCATAAAAATTTCATCTCTCAAAAAGGTATAAGTGAAGCATGAGAGGAAATGACAAGCTACTCTCAAAAGATATAAGTGAAGATCAATGAGTAGTCAAACAATCAAGTAGCTATGTGAGGACTCTCTCTCCCTCAATAAATATTTTAAGATCTTAAGTACTTTATTAAACAGCAAGCAAAAGAAAAATATCACTCCAAGAATAGCACGCATCATGTGAACGAATAAAAATTTAGGCTCAACATAGGCTAACCGATAATTGTTGATGAAGAGAGGTGGGATGCGTAGCATCCCCAAGCTTAGATGCTTGAGACTTCTTGAATTATTTACTTGGGGTGACTTGGGCATCCCCAAGCTTGAGCTTTTGTATCTCGTTCAATCCTCTCATATCATGGTTTCACCTATTCTCAAAAACATCATCCACACAAAACTCGAAAAGAACTCGTGTGATAGGTTAGTACACATAATAATAAATCAACTCTTTTATGTACTGCCAAGACAAGTTGCACAATAATTTTCAAACATTAGGTACTGTATACTATCATTTCCATAATTTATATCTACCAATATAGGCTATGGAAACTATAGGATAAGTAGATAACAAAACTATGACAGCAATCTGTCCAAACAGAACAGTCTGTATCAATCTATGAAAACAGTGTACTTCTGTAGCTCAAAAAATTATTAAAATTTAGGACATGCTATAAAATTTATATGAAAATATTGTGTAAAAATTTCAGAAACTTTCCACGTTCCAGTAAAATATGAAAATTCAAACACTACAGCCAAAATTTCTGTTTTTACACAGCACTCATCAAAACATGCAATGCAAGCATCCTAAAGGCAGTTCTTGGAATTTTTTATTGAAAAACAAGATTATAAATAACACCTAACAGAAAGTAACAAAATATAATGATGATCCAAGCAAAGCACATATTGTGTGACGAATGAAAATATAGCTCCAAGTAAGATATACCGATAGTGTTGAAGACGAAAGAGGGGATGCTTTCCGGGGTATCCCCAAGCTTAGGCGCTTGAGTCTTCCTTGGATATTACCTACAGGGTGCCTTGGGCATCCCCAATCTTAAGTTCATATCACTCCTTATTCTCCTCATATCGGTGTCTCACCCAAAACTTGAAAACTTCAATCACACAAAACTTAACGGAACTTCGTGAGAAGGGTTAGAGTAATAAAGATAAATCATTCACTTAGGTACTGTCAAGACAAGATTCATAATCGTTCTCACATGATATCTACTGTATTCTATCATTCCCATAATTTATATCACTGAATATAAGCTATGGAAACACTAAAACAAGCAAACTATGCATGCAAAACAGAATCTGTCAAAAAACAGAACAGTCTGTGAAGTCTGTAGTGTAACCATACTTCCCTGTCTCTAAAAATTCTGAAAACTTAGGAAAATCTAGGAAATTTGTATATCAAAACTGTGTAAAAATTTCAGATCAAAATCACGTTCCAGCTAATTTACAAAATTCCTGGACTGCGAGCAAAAGTTTCTGTTTTTGCACAGAATCAAGTCAACTATCATCCACACTATCCCAAAGGCTTTACTTGGCACTTTATTCAAATAAAAGACACAAAACATGATTACTACAGTATCTTAATCATGTGAACACACCAAAAAAGAAAGTAAAAGTGTTGTGTTGCCTCCCAACAAGCGCTTTTCTTTAATGCCTTTCAGCTAGGCATGATGATTTCAATGATGCTCATATAGGAATACTAATTATAACATGCAAAAGAGCATCGTGAATCTCATGACAATCACATTTAAGTCTAACCCACTTCCTATGCATAGGGATTTTGTGAGCAAACAATTTATGGGAGCAAGAATCAACTAGCATAGGAAGGCAAAACAAACATAACTTCAAAACTTTGAACACATAGAGAGGAAACTTGATATTATTGCAATTCCTACAAGCATATGTTCCTCCCTCATAATAATTTTCAGTAGCATCATGAATGAATTTCACAATATAGCCAGCACATAAAGCATTATCTTCATGATCCACAAGCATAGCAAATTTGTCACTCTCCACACAAGGAATTTTCTTCTCATTCATAATAGTGGGAGTATCATATGAAGCTCGAATACTAAAAATTGTTTCCACATTAAAAGAGTAATGTTCAGTAAAAGGATATTCAAAATTATGACAATAATTATCACTACTCTTTATAACATAGGTATCATCACAATAATCATCATAAATAGCAACTTTGTTCTCATCATAGCCAATTGAAACCTCTTCCGAAATAGTGGAATCATTAATAAATAAAGTCGCGACCTCTCCAAATCCACTTTTATCATTATAATAAGACTCAACACCCTGCAAAAATGTGGGATAATTATTATCTAAAGTTGACACTCTTCCAAACCCACTTTCATAAATATTGCAATCATCATTAGTACTATGGATATTCAAAGAATTCATACTAACAACATTGCAATCATGCTCATCACTGAAAGATTTAGTGCCAAACATTTTAATAACTTCTTCTTCTAACACTTGAGCACAATTTTCCTTTCCATCATTTTCATGAAAGACATTAAAAAGATGAAGCATATGAGGCAACCTCAATTCCATTCTTTTTTTTGTAGTTTTATTTTATAGACTAAACTAGTGATAAAACAAGAAACTAAAATATTCAATTGCAAGATCTAAAGATATACCTTCAAGCACTCACCTTCCCGGCAATGGCGCCAGAAAAGAGCTTGATGTCTACTACGCAAGCTTCTTCTTGTAGACTCGTGTTGGGCCTCCAAGCGTAGAGTTTTGTAGGACAGTAGCAAATTTCCCTCAAGTGGATGACCTAAGGTTTATCAATCCGTGGGAGGTGTAGGATGAAGATGGTCTCTCTCAAGCAACCCTGCAATCAAATAACAAAGAGTCTCTTGTGTCCCCAACACACCCAATACAATGGTAGATTGTATAGGTGCACTAGTTCGGCGAAGAGATGGTGATACAAGTGCAATATGGATGGTAGATATAGGTTTTTGTAATCTGAAAATATAAAAACAGCAAGGTAGCAAGTAACAAAAGTGAGCAAAAACGGTATTGCAATGCTTAGAAACAAGGCCTAGGGTTCATACTTTCACTAGTGCAAGTTCTCCCAACAATACTAACATAGTTGAATCATATATAAAACCCTCACGTGCGACAAAGAGTTCACTCCAAAGTCACAAATAGCGGAGAACAAACGAAGAAATTATTGTAGGGTACGAAACCACCTCAAAGTTATCCTTTCCGATCAATCATATGAGCTATTCCTATAAGTGTCACAAACAGCCCTAGAGTTCGTACTAAAATAACACCTTAAGATACATATCAACCAAAACCCTAATGTCACCTAGATACTCCAATGTCACCACAAGTACCCATGGGCTTGATCATACGATATGCATCACATAATTTCAGATTCATCATATTCAATCCAACACAAATAACTTCAAAGAGTGCCCCAAAGTTTCTACCGGAGAGTCAAGACAAGAACGTGTGCCAACCCCTATGCATAGACTCCCAAGGTCACGGAACCCGCAAGTTGATCACCAAAACATACATCAAGTAGATCAATAGAACATCCCATTGTCACCACAGATATCCCATCGCAAGACATACATCAAGTGTTCTCAAATCCTTAAAGACTCAATCCGATAAGTAAACTTCAAAGGGAAAACTCAATTCATCACAACTAAATAGAGAGGGGAAACACTCCATATGATTCATCTATATTAACAAAGCTCGCGGTACATCAATATCGTGCCATCTCAAGAACACGAGAGAGAGAGATCAAACACATAGCTACTGGTACATACCCTCAGCCCCGAGGGTGAACTACTCCCTCCTCGTTATGGAGAGCGTCGGGATGATGAAGATGGCCTCCGGTGATGGTTTCCCCCTCCGGTAGGGTGCCGGAAAAGGCTCCTGATTGGTTTTTCGTGGCTCTGGAGGCTTGCGGCGGCGGAACTCCCGATCTAGGTTTATTTCTGGGGGTTTCTATATTAATAGGAATTTTTTGCGGCGGAAACGAGTCCAGGGGGGCCACGAGGGAGTCACAAGCCAGGGGGCGCACCCTAGGGGGGGCGCCCCTGTGGCTTGTGACTGCCTCGTGGGTCTTCTGGCCCAACTCCAACTCTCCCTGGGCTTCTTCTGGTCCATCAAAATTCACCGTAGATTTTTATTCCATTTGGGCTCCGTTTGATATTCCTTTTCTGTAAAACCCAAAAACACGGAAAAAACAGGAACTAGCACTGGGCTCTAGGTTAATAGGTTAGTCCCAAAAATAATATAAAGTTGTAGTAATATGATTGTAAAATATCCAAGAATGATAATATAGCAGCATGGAACAAGCAAAAATTATAGATACGTTGGAGACGTATCATAGCTCACCAAATAAGAAACGCGTGGGTTAATTATATTGATGTAGTAATATGAGAGAATATAGGTTCATGATCATTGGTTAGTAGAAATATTGGTATTAAATCTTGTTATTTACTTCTCAACTAAATATTTTTCATGGCATGGTGATGAGGTGTGATCATTTTTATGTCTGAAATGAAATCTTGTCATGTTGTTCCAATCGGGGGCGCGCGATGGTTTACTCCTCCCAACCTCCTCCCTAGGGGCATGTGGTAGTACTTTGCTTTGAGAGAGCTAATAAGGCTTTACAATAAGTATATGAGTTCTTTATGACTAATGCGAGTCCATGGAAACACACACTCTCTTATTTCCGTAATTTGTTAGCATCTTCGGTACCGTGCATTGCCCTTTCTCACCTCGAGAGCCGGTGCGAACTTCGCCGATGCATTCAAAACCCGTGATCTGACAAGCTCTATCACACATAAGCCTCCTTATATCTTCCTCAAAAAAGCCACCATACGTACCCTATTATGGCATTTCCATAGCCATTCCGAGATATATTGCCATGCAACTTTCACTGTTCCGTCACATGACTTGTGTGTTCATCATCATATTGCTTTGCATGATCATATAGAGCTGGTATAGTATTTGTGGCAAAGCCACCGTTCATAATTGATTACATGTTACGCTAGATCATTGCACATCCTGGTACACTGCCAGAGGCATTCATATAGAGTCATCTTGTTCTTTATTGAGTTGTAAGTAAATAAAAGTGTGATGATCATCATTATTAGAGCATTGTCCTAGTGAGGAAAGGATGATGGAGACTATGATTCCCCCACAAGTCGGGATGAGACTTTGGACGAAAAAAATAGAAAAAAATGGGAGATGCCAAATGAGCCCACCATGAAAAAAATGAGAGAAAAATAGAGAAGGGGCAAGTTACTATCCATTTACCACACTTTTGCCTCAAAGTGGCACCATGTTCTTCATATAGAGATTCTCCTTATTTGTTAGTTTCATATACTAGTGGGAATTTTCATTATAGAACTTGGCTTGTATATTCCTATGACGGGCTTACTCAAATGCCCAAGGTCTTCATCAGCAAGCAAGTTGGATGCACGCCTAAAAGCACATTTGCTCCCTTGTTGGTTTTGGTAATTAATAACAACATATATGTCATTGGACTCATGTTTCCACTAAGTATATTTTAGGAAAATTCCAATGATGGGATGGCTATAAATTGTGAGGAGATACCCCAAGATGCAAGGAATGGATTGGCAAAGCTTCAAGATAGAAGACTCTCTTTTTTACTTTGTGAGAAATCACTTTGAGTCCATAGGAAAACCAATACTATTAAAAGGGGGGTAAGGTATTGTTGGTGAAAAAATTGCTCCACGTGCACAAGTGCTAGCCACCAAAAACACCCACAAGCTCTCCCACAAAAATACTCTGTCAAAACCCTAATCCACAAAATCGGTGCCACCAAGTTTTCATCCGACTCTACCGATTTTCTACCCAAGACAGAACCCTAGCCAAACCCTAGCATTTCGGTACAACCGAGACTGCATCGGTGCAACCGAGTTTTGGTGACCACGGTTCGGGTGACTAATTTCACAGAATCGAAAATTCCGAGTTTATGCTTCGGCCTCACCGAGTTTTGGGAACTGCCCTCGAACACTCGTTTCGGTACAACCGAGATTCCTATATCGGTCTCACCGAGATTCCTAAAGTTGCCACATTTTGAACAGACCGGTACAAGCGAGTTTTGCTTCGGTTTCACTAAGATGGTCAATAAAGTTGTAACGGCTGGATTTTTGGAGATGCCTATATATATCCCTCCACCACATCCCACTCGTAAGAGAAGCACTCAGAACAGTTCCCTACTTCCCATATCCAAATTTCTGAGAGAGAACCACCTACCCTTGTGTCGACATCAAGATCATCCACTCCAACCATATGGATCTTGATTTATAGCCTCCCCAAGTTGCTTTCCACCCAATCAATCTCTTCTACCAAGCCAAATATGTGAGAGAGTGATTGAGTGTTGAGGAGTCTATCATCTTGAAGCACAAGAGCAAGGAGTTCATCATCACTACCAAGCCTATTACCTTTTGGAGGGTGGTGCCTCCTAGATTGGTTAGGTGTTGCTTGTGAGCCTCCTACTTCATGTTGTGGAGTTGAACCAAGAAGTTTGTATGGACAAGGAGATCGCCTACTTCATGAAGATCTACCCATAGTGAGGCTAGTCCTTCGTGGATGGAAGCCGTTATGGAATAGTTAAGGTTGCTACTTCGTGGACCATTATGGGTGGAGCCCTCCGTGGACTCTCGCGACCATTACCCTCTATGGGTTGTAGACTCCATAAACGTGGATGTACGATAGCGCCACCTATCGGAACCACGGGAAAAATCTTCGTGTCTACAATTGTGTTTGATCTTCTAACCCTTATCTCTATTACATGTGCTTGTCTTTACTTTCTGCTGCTATACTCTTAGACATGCATGTGTAGGGTGTGCTTGACTTGCTATCATTGCTAAAATCTGCCCACAACTAAAATTGGGAAAAGGTAGAATTTTTATTTGGTCAAGTAGTCTAATCACCCCCCCTCTAGACATACTTTCGATCCTACAACACCCACTTAGTTTCATTTGAGCTTTTATACAGTTATAGCTTTAGTGCATCCATTGCCTCGCAATCCCTACTCCTCGTGTTCATATCGATTGATGGGCATCTCCATAGCCCTTTGATCTGCCTAGTTGATATGAGATTCTTCCTCTTTGACTCCTTTGATCTCTACCACCATATTCTATTCCACCCATATGATATATCCATGGCTCACGCTCATGTATTGCGTGAAGTTGAAAATGTTGAAGCGCGTTAGAAGTTCGATCAAATTGCCTGGTTTGACACCGGGGTGCTCATGATTTATACTTATGTGGTGTAGACAGAGTCATGCCATGCTTAATATGATAAAATGAGTAGGGATATCATTCTTTAAGGATCATACTTATGCTTCTTATGTTCATGGATATTATTATGTTGATATCAATTAATTCATCATTTCTCAATAATTATACCTCAAAGAGATTACATGTTGGGTAGCATGCCACATAAAAAATTATGTTTTCACCATTACCTACTCGAGGACAAGCGGGAATTAAGCTTGGGATGCTGATACGTATCCAACGCATCTATTATTTTTGATTGTTTCATGATATTATATTATCAATCTTGGATACTTTATATGCTATTTTATACTATTTTTTGGACTAACCTATTAACCCAGTGCCTAGTGCCAGTTCCTGTTTTTTGCGAGTTTTTAGACTTTTCAGAAAATCAATACCAAATGGAGTCTAAATTGGATGAAACTTTACGGGGATTATTTTTGGACATGAAGAGACCTTAGAATATTTGGGAGGAAGCGAGAAGACCCACGAGGAGGCCACGAGCCTAGAGGGCACGCCCTGTGTGTGTGGGGGGGGGGGTAGGTCGTGCCCCCCGAGCTCGTGAGCCCCTCGTCACCCTCCTTACCTACTTCCACTTCTATATATCTTCAATTACCCCAAAACCAACAGAGAGACACCCGAAACACTTTTTTCGCTGCCCCAAGCCTCTGTTCCTCCGCGATCCCATCTCGAGACCTTTTTCGGTACTCTATCGGAGGGGGAATCGATCATGGAGGCCATCTACATCAACCTTGCTGCCTCCATGATGATGTGTGAGTAGTTCACCATAGACCTACGGGTCCATAGCTAGTAGCTATATGGCTTCTTCTATCTCTTTGATCTTCAATACCATGTTCTTGGTGATTCTTGCAAAGATCTATCCGGTGTAATCTTCTTTTCCGGTGTGTTTGTTGGGATCCGATGAATTGTGGGTTTATGATCATATTATTCATTGAAAGTAATGAGTCTTTTCTAAACTTCATTATGCATGATTTTTATAGCTTTGTAATTCTCTCCGATCTATCCATTTGGTTTGGCCAACTAGATTGATTTATCTTCAGCGGGAGGAGTGCATTATAGTGGGTACAATCTTGCGGTGCTCTATATCTCAGTGACAGAAGGGGACAAGAGACGTATTGCATTGTTGCCATTAAGGATAATACGACAGGGTCTGAACATATTGCTTGTCTTACTTTGTCTACATCATGTCATCTTGCTTAATGCGTTACTCTGTTTGTTATGAACTTAATACCATAGATGCAAGCACGAGTCGGTCGATTGGCAGAGTAATAGTAGTATATGCAGGATCGTTTCAGTCTACTTTTCATGGACGGGATGAGTATATACATGATCATTGCCATGAATGACATCATAACTATGTGCTTTTCTATTAATTGCCCAATAGTATTTTGTTTACCCACCGTATGCTATGCGTTCGAGGGAGAAGCCTCTAGTGAAAACTATGCCCCCAGGTCTATTTAAATCATATTGCTAAAGCCCTAAAAACCTTGTTGCAACTATTAACTTTTATCTCTTTTTACGTTTTATATATCTATCTCTATCAGAATTAATCCTTGCAAGTAACGAGTTAAGGGGATTGCCAACCCTCTTGCCCGCATTGGGTGCAAGCGTTTGGTTTTTTGTGTGTAGGTGCTGACGATGAGAGTTTGCCTTGATTCACCTACTTGTTTGATAACCTTGGTTCTCATTGAGGGAAGTACTTATCGCTACTATATTTCTTCACCCTTACTCTTCGAAGAAAAACCCAATGCAGGTCACAAGTAGTAGGATGCTCAATCAATCTACTCAGAAATCTCAAGCGGACCAGCCAACGATCAACGTTGGAGCGGCGGGGCTAGTTATAGCCGCAACCTTCCCTGAAGGGAAATGACCAAACTGGACATATGGACCAATGGCCGAACACCACAAATCCTACCGTCGGAATTTGAGCATAACGGTAGCATTCCTTGTTGAGCAAGAAATGTTAACACCTCAGTCCTAAAGATATCTCCTGTAGCATGAAGAACATCGTCTTCTGCTCGTAGGTAATCAATCGAAGCATAAAGAGATTTCTCTCGATCTCTCATGGGTTCAGGTTAAGCATCATATCGAACCTAAGCTTAGAGAACTTGTACCCCTCTTAATAGTACGATTGTCCTATGACTCAAACAAGAGAAAGAAGAACAACGAAACAAATACTACGTCTTTGCCTCGTCTTCAAACTTCTCGAGTGCAGTCATTTCCTTCAGACGCACCGAACGGATTGCTTTCCTTCAGAAATATTTGAAGGGGTCAATTCTTACACCATGAGAAGATTATCAACACTTCATCGCAAAGGATAGCTCATCCTTCTCTGTATAGCAGTAAGGGTTCAGTGAAGTTTCTCGAACTTGATCTTGAATCCAGCATTCTTCTCAGACTTGCATGGACTATTTCTTATTGTATGCACTAGCAAAAAAATCAATCCATGCTTGTTTCTAGCAACAATCTTCAAAACACAAGAGGAAAAATCATAGCACCAATAATATCCCCATTTTTGGATGATTGTTGACAAAACAGAGCACATGGAAAGATAGATGAAAGAAGTGGTGGTACTGCGAAAAATAAACTGGTGAAAGATACCACCAAAGATATAATATGGTCCCCCCTGAATGTATGCATATTACTTCAAAGGATTATGAGTGAAATCATGCATAGGTATGTAGACAACTTGGGAGCGAATGAAATCTTTGATAGAGTGTCATTAAGGTTAGCATGGCTCCGTCTTCACCACATAAATATAAATGTCAAGCACCACGGTGTCAGGACAGACAATTGAATCGTAGTTCTTAACGTGCTTCAGCTTTTTATTACTCTCGCAATATATGAGCGTGAACCATGGATATAGCATAAAGGTGGAATAAAATATTGTGGTAGGTTTCAAAGGGGTAAAAGTGGAGAAGTCTCGCACCGATCCTCGAGGTTAGAATGGGCAATGCACGGTACCGAAGAGGCTAACATATATGAGGTGGTGAGAGTGCGTACATCTATGGATTCAAATTTGTCATAAAGAACTCACATACTTATAGAAGATTTTATTAGCTCTCTCGAAGCAAAGTACTACTCGCATACCCCTAGGGAGGAGGTTGGGAGGAGTTAACAATCGCGCGCGTCTTCGACTTAAACAACACTAGGATTTCAAGAAGGAATAAGTATGCTCACACATCATCACCATGCTATGAAAAATATTTAGATGAACAGCAAGTTAACACCCTCTAGTTCACAATATTCTTCGTAACCAATGATCATACACTCATGCCCTTTCATATTACCACATCAATATCATTAACCCACAAATTCTCTTTTATATGCTACATGTGGTTTTGATTATGCAATCATTGGACACCTATTATTTTTGGACTAGTCTTGTAACCCATGCAAATTGCCATCACTATTTATTAACTCTCAAACAAATATAAGTTAAGAACGAGAGTGCAATTATTTCTATAAAATCTATACGCCACCGTGCTCTAAAAGATATAAGTGAAGTACTAGAGCAACTGCTAAGCTCAAAAGATATAAGTGAAGCACAAAGAGTATTCTAATAAATCATGGTGATATTGTGTCTCTCTCAAGTGGGTGTGTCCAGCAAACAATGATTGTGGAAAAGCAAAAAACAAACAGCAAACTAAAGCAAACGACGCTCCAAGCAAAACTCATATCTTGTGATGAATAAAAATATAGCTCCAAGTGACATACCGATGGATTGAGACGAAAGAGGGGGTGCCTTCCGGGGCATACCCAAGCTTAGATGCTTGGGTATTCCTTGAATATTAAAATGGGGTTACTTGGGATCCCCAAGCTTAGTCTCTTGCTGCTCCTTATTCCTTCATCCATCGCGATAGCACCCAAATCTTGAAAACTTCAGCACACAAAACTCAACAAAACCTTCGTGAGATCCGTTAGTATAGAAAACATATCAAATACTTTAGGTACTGTTATAAATTTATTCTTATTTTTTTATTGTATAAGGTACTGTATTCTAACTTCTCCATGGCTTAGACCCCCCGATACAATCTATAGCATCATCAAAACAAGCAAACTATGCAAGCAAAAACAGAATCTGTCTAAAACAAAATAGTCTGTAAAGATATGTAGAGAACCTATACGTATGTAACTCCAAAAATTCTGAACAATTTGGACAGCCTGAAGAATTCTTATATAAATAATGTGTAAAAAATTCAGATCCAAAAGACGTTCCAGTAAAATCAGAGAAATTCTGCATCGGATGCTAAAGTTTCTATTTTTGCACCGTATCAATTCTACTCATCTTGTGAGTCGTCCCAAAGGATTTACTTGGCACAAACACTAATTTAAACATAAAAACACGATCATTACATAGGCAATAATAGTGTTATAAAAAACTGAAATTAAAAATCAAGTAAATAAGATAACTATTGGGTTGCCTCCCAACTAGCGCTATCGTTTTATGCACCTAGCTAGGCATAATGCATAGTATCAAGGTTTGTCATCTTTGACACTCCACCCATAAGTAGCCCTCATGATAGATTCATAAGGTGGTTTAATTCTCTTCCTAGAGAAGTGTTTCATTCCTTTCAGTAATGGAAATTGGAACCTTATGTTTCCCTCTTTCATGTCAATAATTGCACCTATAGTTAGTAGAAAAGGTCTTCCAAGTATTATTGGACAAGTAGGATTGCATTCAATATCAAGCCAATGAAATCTATAGGCACATAATTTCTATTTTTAATAATAAGCACAGCATTTAATCTACCCAAAGGGTTGTTGATAGTAGAATCCACAAGATGCAAGTTTAGGGAACAATCTTGAATATCGGTGAGACCAAGCACATCACAAAGAGATTTAGGTATTGTTGAAACACTAGCACCAAGGTCAGACAAAGCATTACATTCATATTATTTCATTTTTATTTTGATAGTAGGTTCCCATTCATCATGCAACTTTCTATGAATAGAAACTTCTAGTTCAAGTTTCTCATCATAAGCTTTTATCATTGCTTCTACTATATGTTGAGTAAAAGCTTTATTCTGTTCCTAAGCATTGGCTGAGATAAGAATGGATTGCAACAAGGAAATAAATTCTACTAAAGAGCAACTTTCATAATTAAAGTCCTTGTAATCCAAGATAGTGGGCACATCACTAGTTAAAGTTTAAACCTCTCCAAACCCATTTTTTCAATTTTATCATTAGAATCATCTCCCTCCAAGCAAACGGGGCGCCTCCTAGCTAAAGTTGACTCATCTTCCGTCCATTTATCATTTACTTTCAGATTATTAAATAAAGATTCAATAGGAGAAGTACCAATCATTTTAAGATCTTCATCATGATTCCGGTAAAAACCGGGTGGAAGAGCTCTTTCTAAGAATTCTCGCTTAGCTTTCAACTTAGCAGTCCTCTCCTTAATTTCATTAATAGATATTTGGATGGATTTAATATTATCATTAAAATCATGCTTGGGTGGCAAAGTTTTATTTTTAAGAGTTTCCACATCAAGAGCAATCATATCCATGTTTTTAGTCAAATCATCAACTTTATGCAACTTTTCTTCTACCATAGTATTAAAAATCTTTTGAGAACTAATAAATTCTTTATTGGTGTTCTAAATATCAGAGGATATCCTATCATTATTTTTATAAGCATTTCCATAAGAGTTGCCTTAATTATTAGAGGAGTTACCGGGATACGGCCTAGCATTGAAATTTCCTCTATAGGCCTTGTTGTTGAAATTGTTTTGCGAGATAATGTTCACATAAATAGCATCATAATTTTTCTCAATAAAGGTAGACAAAGGCACATCATTGGGATCAACATGAGCATTTTTACTAGCAACCAATTTCATAAGAGCATCCACTTTTTCACTCAAAGTAGTGATTTCTTTGACAGAATTTACCTTCTTACCAGTTGGAGCTCTTTCGGTATGCCATTGAGGGTAGTTTGTCATGATGTTGTTTAGAAGTTTGGTGGCCTCTCCTAATGTCACCTCCATGAAGGTACCACCTGCAGCAGAATCTAGAAGATTTCTAGACACAAAGTTTAGTCCAACATAGAAATTTTGGATAATCATCCACAAGTTTAAATCAGGAGTAGGGAATTTTCTAATCATTAATTTCATCCTCTCCCAAGCTTGTGTAACATGTTCTTGAGCATGTTGTTTAAAATTCATAATTTAATTTCTAAGGGGGGTCGTCTTAGCAGGAGGAAAATACTTGGCAATAAAAGCATTTTTACACTTATCCCATGTTCCAATACTGTTACGTGGTAAAGATGAAAACCAAGCCTTAGCTTTATCTCATAGTGAAAAAGGAAATAATTTTAATTTGACCACTTAATTATCCATATCCTTCTTCTTTTGCATATCACATAATACAAGAAAAGTATTAAGATGAGCAGCGGGATCCTCATTAGGACTTCCCAAATTGTTCTTTCATGACAAGATTCAGCAATGTAGCATTAATATCATAAAACTCCACACTAGTGGAGGGTGGTACTAGAGTACTAATAAAATCATTGTTATTATTATTTGAGAAGTCACACAACTTGGTAGTATCTTGAGACATGGTGACCGAGCAAGCAAAGTAACAAGCAGAACAAGTAAACTAGCAAGCAAAGAAGTAAACTAGTAACTAATAAAGATAAATATTTTTGTATTTTTTATTTTTATGAAAGAAATAAAATATAAAAGCAAATAAAAAGTAGAACAAGTGACTTTTAATTTGTGCGAAGTTACTTGATAGCAGGTTGGTGATACTCCCCGGCAACGGCGCCAGAAATCCTTCCCGATACTTGTAATCTGCGTTGGGTTTTCTGTGAAGAGGAACGGGTGATGCAACACAGTATGGATAAGTATTTCCCTCAGTTGAGAAGCAAGGTTTATAGAACCAATAGGAGTAGCACGCAACCCCCGTCTTCAGTGGGTCCACACAAAGAAGCAAACACTTGCACCCAACGCGGGCAAGAGGGTTCTCAATCACCTTGGACTCGTTATTTGCAAGCTAGTGAAGTATATAGTTGATGGCTGAATAAAGTAAATTGCATAAAAAAAATAAAAAAAATGGCAGCAAGGTATTGAAAGTTTTTGTAAATATATAAGTGAATAGACCCGGGGGCCGTAGTGTTCTCCAGTGGCTTCTCTCACGTAGTAGGCATACGGTGGGTAAACAAATTACTGTTGGGCAATTGATAGAAAAGCGCATAGTTATGTGATATTCACGAAAATGATCATGTGTATATAGGCATCACGTACATAAACAAATAGGCCGACTCCTGCCTGCACCTATTACTATTACTCCACATCGAGAGCGCTTCTATGCTTGCCTCTCTAAGTATTAAGTTCATGACAAACAGAGTAATGCTTGGAGAACGATGACATGATGTAGACAAAGAAAACTCAGTCAATATGAATTAACCCCATTGTTTTATCCTTAGTGGAAACAATACAAAGACGTATATTGTCACGTTCTGTCACTGGGATATAGAAACCCATCAGATTGAACCCACTACAATGCACCCCTCTCATTGAAGAAATATCAATCTAGTTGGCCAAACTATTTCAATAGATCGGAGAGATTTACGAAGCTATAATAATCATAAAAATAAGAATCATAGTAGATTTTAGAGAAGATTCAAATCTTTTTCAGGAATAATCTGAACATAAACCCACAATTCATCGGATCCCAACAAACGCACCGCACAAAGTGATTACATCGAATAGATCACCGCGAAGATGCGGTGAACTTTGTATTGAAGATCAAGAGAGAGAGATATCCATCTTGGTACTAACTACGGATCCGTAGTTCTGTAGGGAACTACTCACACATCACCGTGGGAGTAGCAAGGTTGATGTAGAGGCCCTCCGTGATTGATCCCCCCTCCGACAGGGCACCGGAACAGGGCTCTAGATGGGCACACGACAGAACAGAGACTTGCGATGGTGGAAGAAGTGTTTTGGGAGGCTCTCTAGGTTTTTTGGGAATAACGAGAATTAATAGGCCAGAGAGGGGCGTTGGGAGACATGCGAGGGGCCCAGCACACATCATGACGCGACCACCCCCTGGCGCGCCCTATTGTGTGATGCCTCACTCGCACAGCCTCCGGTCTCCTTCTGAATATTCCAGGTCTTTTTTGGTCCAGAAAAAATCATAAAAAAGTTTCGTGGCAATTGGACTTCGTTTGGTACCGTAAACCTGAAAAGCCAAAAACATGCAGAAAACAGCAACTAGCACTGGGTTAATAGGTTAGTTCTGAAAAATAATACGAATTGGTAAATAATGACCCGAAAAGCATCCTAGAATGATAATATTATAACATGGAACAATAAAAAATTATAGATACGTTGGAGACGTATCATCTTCTAAGAATGTTAAACCGTTCGGTTAATCTGTCAAGTTCTCGGTTCAGCGATTGTTGATCTTCTATGTCTTCCTGCGAGCCTCCATAGTGTGAAAATATTTCACCTTCTTCTTCGAAGGAAGAGTGTGAGACCTGGTTTAGTTTTTCTGTTAGTTCTTCATGAATAATGAGAAGTTCCATGATTTCGGGGTATTCCAATTCTTCGAAATCTGGTCTTTCTTTGATCTAGGTTATGATTGGATCAAACGAGTCATCGAGAGCATTGAACATTTTCTCAACAACTTCTTTATCAGTAATGTCTTTGATGCCTTGCTAACGAAGACGAGTAACAATGATGCATAAGCATTCAGTGATTTCGTGACGCTTTTGCCTCGGAGGCTTCTGAAGTGTTTGAACATTACTCGAAGCATTTCGGTATGATTTTTGGCTCCAGCAACTGGCAAGTCATGAATGTCCTTAAAAGCATCCTAGACCAGCTTTGCAATTTCCAATTTTCGAACTCGAATGAAAATGTCTCTGGAGATGCTATCATAGATGATGTATTTGGCTTGAGCATCTAGTTGAATGTTTGTGAGATCTTCGAGAGTTGGTTTTTCTGGATCACCAGCATCATATCGATTTTCAATCATTTACCACATCTCGATGCTTGTGGCTTGGATATTGATTCTCATTCGGTTTTCACTACAGGAATCAGCTTCTTTGCCGTCTGCCATGGCGGACGGCAAAGGACAATACCACTCACGGCAAATGTCTTTGCCGTCAGCTGGCTGACGGCCCCACTGTCGGCGCTGAAAGTAACGGTAATGATGTTCTTCTTCTTCTTCTTCTTCTTTCTTCTTCTTCTTCTCCTTCTTCTTCTTCTTCTTCTTCTTCTTCTTCTCCTTCTTCTCCTTCTTCTTCTCCTTCTTCTTCTTCTTCTCCTTCTTCTCCTTCTTCTCCTTCTTCTCCTTCTTCCTCTTCTTCCCCTTCTCCTTCTTCTCCTTCTTCTTCTCCTTCTTCTTCTTCCTCTTCTTCCTCTTCTTCCATTTTTCCTTTATCCTCTTCTTCTACTTTTTCTTCTTTTTTTGCACTAACCTAATTAGCACTAACAGATGCAATGAAATGAAAAAAAGAAGATAACTCACCGGAGAAGGGCCGATGCAGGGAGGAAGGACTCCGCGGTGGTGGAGGAGGGCCGCGGGGAGGGGGGCACCGCTGCCTGGCTCCGGCGGTGGGGCGTCGTGGTGGTGGAGGAGGGTCGCGGGGAGGGGGGGGCTCGCCGCGAGGAGGGGGGGGGTGCCGCGGCCTGGCTTCCACGGTGGGGCATCGCGGTGGTAGAGGAGGGCCGTGGGGATGGGGGGCGCCGCGGCTTGGCTCCGGCGGTGGGGCGCCGCGGTGGTGGAGGAGGGCCGCGGGAAGGGGGGAGAATGGCGCTGGTTGCGGGGGTGGGGGAAGGGAGGGAGGAGGTGCGATGGTGGGGGAGAGAGAGAGGTGGGGAGAGGGAGAGAGAGGGGGGGGTGGGGGCACGACCGTTAGATTGGCATCCTCTTGGCCGTCTGCTAGCAAACGACAAAGAGTATAAAGGCAGAAGGCAAAGATGTAGCGGACGACATCCATGCCGTCCAGTTGACCCACGGTCCAGTGGGGCCCACCTGGTCTCTTTGTCGTCTGCCTTTGGTCTCTTTGCCGTCTGCCAGGAGACGACAAACAATGTACTGATGACAAACAATATCTTTGCCATGAGTCCCTTCTTTGCCGTCTGTTTTGTGGAAGCTGACGGCAAATATCTTCTTTGCCGTCAGTTGGCAGACGGTAAATAATGGACTGATGGCAAATTCTCTGATTCCAATAGTGTTTGCTATTGAAGATAATCATTTCCATCAAATATAGGAATCCTATCAGAGTGCCTGGATCCACCTGTGTGCGACATAGTCATTCCAAGGTTGTTAGATCTTCATAAGTAGAGACAAGGAGTACCTTGCTCTAATACCAATTGTAGGGACCGTGAGTATATCAACCAGGGGTGGTGAATGTAGATTCAAATTGTCTTTCGAAACTTTGAATGATCCTAAGCACCGTAGCATAAAGAAGAGCACGAGTGGATTACAAAAGGTACATGCGATAGAATACCTATGCAAGAACAATCTTAGATAATATGCCAAGCATATTTATCGAGGAAATATTTGACTACTTTTTTGTCATAGCGATTGATAACATTCACATATATGATGGTGGCACAACAGTAGAGTATTTCGGCTATCATCAATGCAAGCTCGCAGATGTGGCTTTAGACTACGTCGGTATTTCCCCAAAGAGGAAGAGATGATGCAGCACAACGACGGTAAGTATTTCCCTCAGTTACGAAACCAAGGTTATCGAACCAGTAGGAGGATCACCACCACCCAATAAGCAACACCTGCACACAAACAACAAATACTTGCAACCCGACGCGAAAGAGAGGTTGTCAATCTCTCAAGAACACAAAATAAAAAGAGCAAATAAAATATGCAGCAATATGTTTTTGGGTTTTTGGTTTTGTAGATCTGAAAACAAAGATGCAAAAAGATAGATCTGAAAGCAATATGTTGGAAAAGTAGACCCGGGGGCCGTAGGGTTCACTAGTGGCTTCTCTCATGAGTATAGTGCACGGTGGGTGAAAAAATTACTGTTGGGCAATTGATAGAAAATCGAATAGTCATGACGATATCCAAGGCGACGATCATTATATAGGCATCACGTCCAAGATAGGTAAACTGGCTCCTGCATGCATCTACCTCTTTTACTCCACACATCGACCGCTATCCAGCATGCATCTAGTGTATTAAGTTCATGGAAAAACGGAGTAATGCAATAAGAGCGATGACATGATGTAGGCAAGATCTATTCATGTAGGAATAGACCCCATCTTGTTATCCTTAGTAGCAACGATACATGCGTGTCTTGCTGCCCCTTCTGTCACTGGGAAAGAACACCGCAAGATCGAACCCATCACAAAGCACCTCTTCCCATGGTAAGAAAAATCAATCTAGGTGTCCTAACAAAACCAAAGATTCAAAGAAGAAATACGAGGCTATAAGTAATCATGCATATAAGAGATCAAAGAAGACTCAAATAATATTCATGGATAGAAACTGATCATGAACTCAAAATTCATCGGATCCCAACAAACACAACGCAAAAGTTTACATCAAATAGATCTCCAAGAGACCATTGTATTGAGAATCATAAGAGAGGGAGAGAGGAAGCCATCTAGCTACCGCCTACGGACCCGTAGGTCTATGGTGGACTACTCACGCATCATCGGAGAGGCACCTATGAAGAAGATGAACCCCTCTGTGATGGTGTTTAGATTGGATCTAGAGGTTCTGGAACTTGCGGTGGCTGGAATTGTGTTTCGTCGACTCCCCTAGGGTTTTTGGAGTATTTGAGATTTTATAGGCGTCAGAGGCGGTGGAGAGGGGCTCCGAGGAGGGCACAACCCATCAGGACGTGCCGGGGCCCCCCTGGCGCGCCCTGGTGGGTTGTGGTCTCCTCGGCCCACCTCTCCAGCACTTCTTTGGCCCACTGGGTGTCTTCTGGTCCAGAAAAAATCTCCAAAAAGTTTCATCGCGATTGGACTCCATTTGATATTGATATTCTGCGAAGGAAAAAAACAAGCAAAAAACAGCAACTAGCACTTTGGCACTATGTCAATAGGTTAGTCCCAAAAAATGATATAAAGTTGTTATAAAATGATTGTACAACATCCAAGAATGATAATATAACAGCATGGAACAAGCAAAAAATTATAGATACGTTGGAGACGTGTCACTCGCTATTAAGGAAATAGTATCGAATGAATTCAACCGAACATATACATGGATAATGGCCGAGGCAGGGCGAGAACTATGCTAGCAACGAATCTCAACAAAACATACAATCGGAACATAGCGAGTGATAATCAACGAGGTAAAATGAGAGGTGAGAATGAACCAGTGATGCTCAATGGCAACAAATGATTTGGTAGACCAGTTCACTCTTCTGCAAAAGAGCTATGTCTGATTCGAAGGACTTGTGAGTTAACACAGGAGCAAAACTCTCTATATCTTATTCCTCGTCAACTCGAAGCTTATGAGACTTCAGTTGATTTCTCTCCTGGTAGATACTTTTCGACGATCTCCAAACCTTCGACAAACTTCGTCTTTGGTGCCCACAACCACTCTTGGTCACGCCGCGAACCACATATACTCTTGGTTCCCGAAGGCTGACTTGGAGACGACAATTTCACTTTGTCACTCAAGCTGACGCCTATCCGTCTAGATAGTGTGCAACTCTCAAGAGTAATAAGCACAAGAACACTAACTTAGCTCTACTGTGACCACTGTCTAAGTTTTTTTCTCTCGGTGGATTTTAAACTCAAATCGTTCGGAGAGGGGATGCTCAATCAATATTCTCAGAAATCTTAGATGGAGTAGCCAACGATCAACGTCGGAGCAGGGTGGCTATTTATAGTCGCAACCTTCCCTGAAGGGAAATGACCAAACTGGACATATGGATTAGCCAATGGCCGAACGCCATGAATCCAATGGTCGGAGTTTGAGCAAAACGGTACCATTCCTCATTGAACAAGAAATGTAACTCCTCAGTCCGAAAGATATCTCCTGCAGCAGGAAGAACATCTTTTTCTGCTGGCATGTAATTAATCGAAGCATAAAGAGATTTCTCTCGATGTCTCATGGGTTTAGGTTAAGCATCACATCGAACCTAAGCTTCAGGAACTTGTACCCATCTTAATAGTACAGTTATCCTATGACTCAAACAAGAGAAAGAAGAAGAATGAAACAAATACCACGTCTTTGCTTCCGCTTCAAACTTCTCGACTGCGGTCATTTCCTTCGGACACACTGAATGAATTGCTTTGCTTCAACAATATTTTAAGGGGTCAATTCTTACACCGTGAGAAGATTATGAACACTTCATTGCGAAGGATAACTCATCCTTCTCTGTACAGCAGTAAGGGTTCGGTAAAGTTTCTCGAACTTGATCTCGAATCCAGCATTGTTCTCGGACTTGCTTGAACTATTTCTCTTTGTATGCACTAGCAAACAAATTAGTCCATGCCTGTTTCTCGCAACAATCTCCAAAATAAAAGAGGGAAAATCATTGCACCAACATATTTGGTTGAAGATTATATGTTCAGATCCTTAAGAATATTTAATACACCTCTGATCTTGAACATGAATATGACTTGTGAGTAGTTAATTTCGTTCTTGACGATATGGGAGAAGTCTTGTTATAAGTACTCATGTGAAGTTGGCATTCGTTCGATATTTTGATGATGTGTATGTTGCTCTTCCTTTAGTGGTGTCATGTGAATGTCGACGACATGACACTTCACCATACTTGGGCCTAAGGGAAAGCATTGAGGAGTAATAAGTAGATGATGGGTTGCGAGAGTGAGAAAAGCTTAGACCCGAGTTTATGCGTTATTATGTAAGGGGCTGATTTGGATCCATATCTTTCATGCTATGGTCAGATTTATCTTAATTCTTCTTTCGTAGTTGCGGATGCTTGTGATAAGGGGTAATCACAAGTGGGTTGTTTGTTCTAGTAAGAACATCACCCTAGCACGGTCCACCCACATATCTTTACCTAATATTAAAGGGAGGAGACTTTCATAGTTCTCTATATGTCATCCTTTTATATCCATTGATTTTGTGTTAACCATAAAGATTGACGGCTAAGATTTAAAAACAATACTCTTATTTCGCCAGCCTTTCTGGTGTCTGATCCTGCCCGTATGTGTCCACGTTGAAGTCGTATATATATATCGTACTACTAAATATTGTAAGAGTAATCCAAAAATAAAACTAAGCTAATGTTTCAGATCCAAGCTCGAAGAAAGACGTGTGTTTTTGCATTGTTTAGATCAATTGAAAGGTGGTGAATAAATATGCATCACAAGGTGTTCTCCATGAGGTAGAGCCGTCCATTGATGTGAGTGGTCGCCGGGGAGTCTGGCCACACTGCCTTGGTGCTTCGCCGCCGTGCATCGGCGCCGGCCCGACCCCTGCCGCCGCACCAGCCCAACCTCGCCTCGCGAGACCAAGCTTGCCTCTCCTCGAGCCTCCTATGTATACATAGGTCGATCAAGAAACGCAGTACAACAGAAGCGATGAATATCTCCAAGCATGGCGAAGCCCCGGACTCCCCTGGCATCCTACATACGCACGTCGCTTCTGCACCAACCACGCTCACCACAAGGGGGTTCCCGGCCCGTACAGATCACCGCCTCCTCATTGATCATGGCATCACTAGATCCTCTGCTGTCGGAGCAACGCACGACGCGCTTGGCACTGGACTAGCGAGGGCTCGCCGAGCCACTACTGTCCTTCGACAGGGGCGTCGTTGCCGAACACTCCCGGTGTCGTTCGGCCTTGACAGAGCACGGGGCGACGAGCCCTGTGGTGGGTGGAGGGGTCGGTGTGTGCGGCGGCCAGGGAGATGTGGGCGTTCGCTCACAAGCCCATGTACTCTACCAAGGTGGCCATGGTGCTCGCACTCATCATGATGCTCCGTCTTCCTCCGCGAGCCCAGCGACATCCTTTGCCACTACGTCTCGACCATCCTCCCTGTTGTCGTCTTCGAGTTTAGCGTCGGGCAGCATCTTTTCTTTTCTTTCTGATCACGATGAATCGATCAAGGTTGTTTGATGTTATCCTTGAGCTAGGAATGCTCTGTTGCTTTGTAAAATGCCCTAATGCGCTGCCTCGATGCATGGCTTGACACATCAAACAATTCGCTAAGCGTCCATGCATCGACACTGTCCATGCCTCCCTGCTTGTGCTTTTCCACCCTCCCGTGTGCCACCATGGAGCTGTCTCCTAGACTCCTATGCGCTACTTTCATGACCTACTGTGGACAAACCTAGGGAGTCCTTTGCTTCACCCCACGGACCCTGTGCAACCCTGTCAAGATGGGCTTCAATCAAGATCTCCGTATGTGAGTCTGTTCGGAGTTCCAACTAACGACATCTTTGACCCTCAAACGCCAACGATGACATAGCCAACGCCAAAAGCTATATAGGAATTATATGAGTTCTTAAACTTTTCCCATCTGTTCTTAAAATTTTCCTATCTTGCCTTCTTATCACATAGATGTTCTATTCTGTTGGTTGACTATGATGATGAGGCTACTCGTACACGCACATCTGATCCTATGTTTCCTTCTATTACTTTTTGATGTTACAATTTGTATATCAAATTATTTTTGACTATATTTGCAATGTTTAGTTGCTTACTACTTTGCTTGATTAAAACCATAGCACTACGAGGGACTTACGGTATATGATTAATAATTTTTTCCTGCTATTCTGAATGATGCTGGACTATGTACACTAAGCTTTTTTTTAATGTTACTATTTATCTATGCATCTAACTTTAATTAGAAAACTAATGTTAACACATAAAGAAGAAGCATGCATGCTCTCCATTGAACACCTGAATGATCCCATGATGCATGCTATTTTGATTCTTGGTGAACCATTCATTTTGTCGGTATTTCGTGATGCTTATTTTCGTTCTTAGTGATATATTCATATAATTATTCTGGACCTCCCAGTGTTGAATGGAATTAATAGCTTTCCATACTGCGTACCGAACAGCCAATAACCCAACAACTATAGAATCTGCTTTGATTTGTCATTAAGTGTCCTTACAGATTTTCTTAAGAAAAATGAATGTCCAGATTGGATATTAAAAATCTTCTCCACTTGTAGCTGCATATATGTCTTCACCATTCCAACTTATTACTATCGAAAACAGAACAATGCATACATTTTCTTAGCCATTTTACAAAGATTGTCCCGTTCAAAGCACAATATTTTTGTAAGTTGAAAATATTTGACGTGCATCATGAACCAACCCAAATAATAAGTACCACACGTGTGGACGATGTAATCCCACCCAGACCGTTTTTACAACTAAATTTTCCAACCGAAAAGACAAAAACTAATAAAGAAACTGAAACCTGTTATACAAACAGAAAGTTGCCTTGCTTTACAACTAAAGTTGCCATCCTCGCGTCACTAAACTTGCGATAAAAAACGTTCGGAGTTGCCATGTGTTCGTGCCACACGTGTGGCACTTATCTGGGTCTCAAAGCAAGCCATCAATTTTGTTTAGGCCATGCTTACTAGGTTAGGAGAGTACAATGGATTCTTTTCTCCCGTTGCAACGCACGAACTTTTTTGCTATCAAATTATGGAAGTACCGAACGCGAATCAACTAAACGTGATGAAACGTAACTAGAAAAAAATTCCCATGTGTCCTCGAGAGCGCTTTACTTGCTATAAGTGAACTTTCTGGCTTGTCCTTTGCTATAAATATGATTGGGCCACCTTGCTGCACTTTGGTTAGTATTGTTACTTGCTAGTCATTACGAATTGCGTTGCCATAAAATTATTTGTTACCGCTACTTTTAGTGCTTGCAGAGAATATCTTGCTGAATATCACTTGTCATTTCCTTCTGCTCCTCGTTGGGTTTGACACTCTTACTTATCGAAAGGATTACGATTGATCCCCTATACTTGTGGGTCATCAAGTGACATCAAGAATTTGGGTCAACTCTGAGCTTGGCGAAGACGAGCGGTGCCGTGACATCAAATATCCACGTGGATACTAGCGGAGCATCGTCAAGGATCTGCATGACTCTGAATTTGATGAAGACGGGTGGGGTCGTGGAATCAAGGATCCACGCGGTGCCGAGCAGAGTGGTGTCACATATCCGGGGCGACTCCAAGCTTGGTGAGATCAGCAAGGTCCCACGTAGAGTATCCAAGGGGCTCGGAGCACAACGACATGAATGATCTGGGGTGACTCCCAAATAGGTGAAGACATGCGGGGTCGTGACGCCGAGGATCCACACAGCTCTGAGCGGAGCTTCGTTAAGGATGTGCGTGACTTCGAGAAGTCCTTCACCTTTCTGCATCAGCACACCCTACCTTTAGCATCGTGCATTAGTCAAAACCTTCTTAGGCAGGTCTATTTAGCATCATGAGTCGAGGACTTTACATCCGACAAGGATTCCAGATAGTCGGTGCCAACATTGTTGTTCAAGAAACAACTTTTAACATGGGTATCCTTAGTAGTGTGGTTAATATAAAGGAGGTGAGGGTATGTACGATGGCCTTATAGAAAAGGTCTTCGTACACCAAGAAAGTGACATGAAGATGATTTTTAAATAGGTCCAGTCGCCTCACTGGAGCACGACCTACGTACTATGATGTTTTTAAGTAGGTTATGTCGCCTCACTGGAGCATGACCTACGTACTATGATGTTTTTAAGTAGGTTTAGTTGCCTCATTGGAACATGACTGAGGTACTATGAGGGTGAGTCATTGGGAGTTGTTCTCGGCGCATATAAGTTTTAGAGTGTCGCCGCTTCCGGAGTCCCACGACTCACGATAGTCTGAGCCTTACTAGCTTCATTAGACTCCAATTGCCAACCTCCCATTGAGGATGAGCTCTAGGAAGTGGATTGACTCAACTCTTGAGTTTTGTTAGAAGTGGGAGCGAATGTTTTACATACCCATCGAAGGGGGATGGGGTATATTGCGTAGGAGTCTCTAAAAAATATAAAGGCTGTCATTGGAAGGAGAAGACGAGACGATAGAATTGGTATGCCTTGTTCCATGAGTCCATGAGCTTCTAGTTGGCTAAGATGGGAGTTGTGGCCCATAAAAGGGAGATTTCCTCCATTATATGATTGTTCTTGTTTGGGCTTTTTTACTCTCTTAGCCATCATCTTTTTCCTATTACTTTATGTGATTTTGTTTCTCTACTTGCTAACCAACCATGAAGATTTGGGTTGACTTCCATTGACCTGGGTGGCTTGTGGATCAATAGTATCTTGTTTGGACTTGTGTTGAGTGCCTTTGACTTTTGTTTACTGTTGATTTGGATGGTCATGAAGGACCTGGGTGGAAACCCGGAATGAATTTTGCTACTCCTTCGAGATCGTGTATTTTCTCATATTCACCATCTATTCGTGTTGAAGATCAAATTGATCCTATAGCTTGTCTCCTATCAGACCACTTCCAGCTCAGTTTGCAAGCCAATCATCTAACTTGTTGCATGTGCAAAAAGTCACTTTGGTGGACAAGTGCATTGGGGCCCTATATTTTGAATAGTGCCAAAATGGTATTTTAAGGTTTAAGAAAAATCCAAAACCAATTTCGCATATTGATACGTCTCCAATGTATCTATACTTTTTTATTGTTCCATGCTACTATATCATTCTTGGATACTTTATATGCAATTATATGGTATTTTATATCATTTTTGTGAACTAACCTATTAACCTAGTGCCCAGTGCCAGTTCCTCTTTTCTGCTTGTTTTTTCCCTTTTAGGAATACTGTACCAAACAAAGTCCAATTGCCCCGAAACTTTTTGATGATTTTTTATGGACAAAAATAAGACCCGAAAGCTTCGGAGAGAGATCGGAGGCCACACGGGGTGGTGCCAAGCTAACAGGGCGAGCCTAGGGGCCACTTCCCACAGCCTCCTCACGTAATCTACCTCTATATATTCTCTAAAATCTGGAAAACACCCGAGAGCCAGCCAAAATACTTTTTCCGCCACCGCAAGTCTGTGTTCCCATGGGAGGCCATCTGGAGCCCTGTTCCGATGCCCTGCTAGAGGGGGGATCGATCACGGAGGGCCTCTACATCAACCTTGCTTCCTCCATGATGATGTGTGAGTAATTTACCATAGATCCACGAGTCCATAGCTAGTACCTAGATGGTGCTCTCTCTTTCTACAATTTTCAATACAAAGGTCACCGCGATTCCTCCGGTGATCTATCCGATGTAATCCTTCTTTGCGGTGTGTTTGTTAGGACCCGATGAATTGTGGGTTTATGTTTAGATTATTCATGAATAATATTTGAGTCATCTCTGAATTCTTATTTGTGTGATTGTTACAGCTTCGTATTGCTCTCCGATCTATCAATTTGGTTTGGCCAACTAGATTGGTTTATCTTCGGTGGGAGTGGTGCGTTGTGATGGGTTTAATCTTGCGGTGCTCAATCCAAGTGACAGAAAGGGACATGACACGTATTGTATTACTGCCATTAAGGGAAAATGATGGGGTTTATTCATATTGATTGGATTTACTTTGTCTACATCATGTCATCTTGCTCCAAGCATTACTCTGCTTTTACTTAATAGTCTGGATGCATGCTGGATAGCGGTCGATGGGTGGAGTAATAGTAGTAGATGCAGGTAGGAGTCGGTCTACTTGTTTATGGACGTGATGCCTATATACATGATCATTGCCATGAGTAAATATTTCATAACTATGCGCTTTTCTATCAATTGCCCAACAGTAATTTGTTTACCCACCGTATGATTTCTTCAAGAGAGAAGTCTCTAGCGAACACTATGGCCCCCGGGTCTTCACAAAGTATATTATTACAAAACACCAAAAATATTGCTGCCATTTATTTACTGTTATTTTATTTTATATTTATATTATCTATCTATCACTACTTATTGCTTGCAAGTAACGAGTTCAAGGGGCTTGACAACCCTCTTGCCCACGTTGGGTGCAAGTGCGTGCTCTTTTGTGTGTAGGCGCTGAAGACGGGAATTTGCGTGGTCCTTCTATTGGTTTGATAACCTTGGTTCTCACTGAGGGAATTACTTATCTCTACTGTGTTGCATCTCCCCTCCTCTTCGGGGAAAATTCCAACGCAGTTTAGAAGTAGCAGGAAGAATTTTTGGCGTCGTTGCCGGGGAGTATCACCAAATTATTATCAAGTACCTTCGCACAAATTATCTTTCACTTGTTCTAATCTTTACTTGCCTAGCAATGCTATCTTTATATTTGGCACACCAAAATAGAAAGTAAAACAAAAAGTTTAAGATAAATGGATCCTCATCCACTTGCCAATCTTTTAAAAAGACCCGATTATGTTGAACCAATTGCTAGTGAGAGTGCACTAGATTATCTTTATGAGGTCTTGCATGAAAATCGTGAATCTAAAAATTGTGATGAAGTGTCAAAATAAATTTATAAATTGATCCATTATAGTTTGTTGAATGAAAAGCATGATTGCAATTTTTCCAGTATAAATTCTATGAATGTCAATTGTGCTAATGATCACGATTGGGGTGATAATCATGATGTTTCTTGTGATCTTGAGAATTCTAAGCTTCATGATGAATCTACTATTGATAATGATATTTGCAATGCTACTAAAAGTGGGTTTGGAAGAGCTTCAACTTAGGTAATAATGGTCCCACTATTTTGGAGAATGATCAATCTTATGAAATTTTTGATAAAAATGGGTTTGGAGAGGTCATGACTTTAGTTGATGTTAATCCCACAATCTTGGAAGATTATAAACTTTTATGCATGTGGATAATGAAGATAATATTTTATATGATAGATATATTGTTGAGTTTGATTATGATCCTACATGTAACTATTATGAGAGAGGCAAATGTGGTTATAGGAATTTTCATGTTCAACTACCTCTCTCGATGTTAAAATTGTTAATGCTTCATTCTTCCTATTTGCATATGCTAGACACTCCCTGTCTTGATAATTTGTTTGCTTATAAAATGCCAATACATAGGAAGTATGTTAGACTTAAATGTGTTTGTCACATGTTTTATGATGCTCTCTTTGTGCTTAAATTGTTGTCTTTTATGTGAGCATCATTAAAATTTTGAGCCTATCTTAATGGCTATAAAGAAAGAGCTTGTTGAGAGACAACCCAATACCTTTTGTCTTGGTGTGTTTACATGATTATTGCTACTGTAATTATTGTTTTTTATATTTTAATTAGTGTTTGTGCCAAGTAAAGCCTTTGGGATTTATTTGGAAGAGAGTAGAATTGACACGGTGCAAAAGCATAAACTTTTGCGTCCAGTGCAGAATTTCTCTGACTTTACTGGAACGTCTCTTTGAAATGATTTTTTACACATTATTGGTATACAAATTCCCTAGGTTGTCCTAATTTTCAGAATTTTTGGAGTTACATAAGTACGGTGTTTGTGCAGATCATTACAGACTGTTCTGTTTTAGAAAGATTCTGTTTTTGCTTGCATAGTTTGCTTGTTTTGATGATGCTATGGATTGTATCGGGGGGTATAAGCCATGGTGAATTTAGAATACAATACCTTATGCAATAATAAAATAAAAATCAATTTATAATAGTACCTAAAGTTTATGATTTACCTATCATACTAACGGACCTCACGAGTTTTCTGTTGAGTTTTGTGTGCTGAAGTTTCAAGTTTTGGGTGCGATCCCGATGGATGAAGGAATAAGGAGCGGAAAGGACCTAATCTTGGGGATGCCCAAGGCACCCCAAGGTAAATTTCTAGGAAGACTCAAGCATCTAATATTGGGGATGCCCCGGAAGGCATCCCCTCTTTCATCTCCATTCCATCGGTATGTCAGTTGGAGCTATATATTTATTCATCACATGATATGTGTTTTGCTTGGAGTGTCGTGTATTATAGTTTGCTTTATTTTTAGTTTGCCACAGTCATTGTTTTTCTGACACACCTATTTGAGAGAGACACATGTTCGTCATGATTTTTTAGAATACTCTATGTGCTTCACTTATATCCTTTGTGCTTAGCAGTTGCTCTAGTTCTTCACTTATATGTTTTGGAGCACGGTGGCGTATAGATTTTGTAGAAATTATTAAACTCTCATGCTTCACTTAAACTTGTTTGAGAGTCTAATAAATAGTAACAGTAATTTGCATGGGTTATAAGACTAGTCCAAAAAGGATATGTATTTAATGAGTGTATAATCAAAACCTTCATGTAGCTCACCATATAAGAAAGATTGTGGGTTAATGATATTGATGTAGTTATATGAAAGGGCATGAGTACATGATTGTTAGTTAGTAGAAATATTGGTAGTTAAAGCATGTTACTAGTTATTCATCTAAATATTGGTTGGCATGATGATGATGTGTGAGCATTCTTATTCCTCGTTGAAATCCTAGTGTTGTTCGGGTCAGAGGCGCACGATGGTTAACTCCTCCCAACCTTCTCCCTAGGGGCATGCGGTTGTACTAAGGCTTTGCAATAAGTATATTAGTTCTTTATGACTAATGTGAATCCATGGATGTACGCACACTCACCATTCCATATAATGCTAGCCTCTTCGGTACTGTGCATTTGAAAGCACAACTTCTCCCTAGGTGGTTTTGGTATTTCATTGGACTAATGTTTCCACTAAGTATATTTCAGGAAAAAGTTCAATGTTGGATTGGCAAAGGATTGTGAGGAGACCCAAAGATGCAAGGAATAGGATTGGCCAAGCTACAAGCATGCAGACTCTACTTTTTACTTTGTGAGAAATCACTTTGAGTCCATAGGAAAGCCAATACTATCAAAAGGGGTGAGGTATTAATGGTGAATGAAATGCTCAAAATGATCAAGTGTTACCACCAAAAACACTCACAAGCTGTCGGAGAAACGACACCTATGGGATCGCGAGGATCCCTTTACGGTTCAGCGGGGAGAAAGATTGCACAGAGAGCAGATCGAGTGAACAGCACGCAGGGATTTTTACCCAGGTTCGGGCCGCAGAGATGCGTAAAACCCTACTCCTGCTTTGGTTGTATTGAATGTGTTTAGGCTGAGTTCTTGGAGCGCTACAGTAACTAGCAGCTACGCTTACAGAACGGCCAGCCAAGATCCCATCCCCCTGTAGCTATGCCTTGGGCCTCCTTTTATACTCTCAAAGGGGTCACCAACAGTAGCAAAGTACAAAGGTGGCATGTAGTAGATACATGAGGTGTCAGGGTATCTACAGTGCTTATCATACCTAATACTGACGGGCTAGGACAAGGGCATTTAATGCTCCTGTTAGGTATACCTGCCTTGCCTTGGGATGGAACAAAGGGGCCATCCCATCGAACCGCCCTAGCCCATCACGTCGTCAGCATCCGCCACGCACCCAGGGGAACAAAGGCTAAAAGACAAGCTGGTAGTTGCCCTGGGGTGGCGCGCGGAAACAGTGAGAGGGGCTTGCCGGGCGCGAGGCTTGTCAGGGCTGTGAGCCGCCCGGCAAGATCTTGCCGGGGGAGGCCGGTGCCAGCCTTTAGCTTTCTATCTTCTTGATCACTGCTGTTTTTGACTCCAATGTCTGACTAAATCTTGTCGGCTCCAGGGGGCCGCCCGCGCACAAGTCTGGGTAATGGACACCCTGGTTCTCTGTACACTGACAGGAGCCCCCGGGCCTGGGCCATACATGCGCGCGCGGCGCTGTTGGGCTAGGCCCAAAAACAGTGCGCGGGCACACGTGGCTATAGCAATGATGGCTGTTGATAACTTTCTCCCATGACGCATAATGACTGCAGGTCTTGGGAATATCGGAGCGAGGCGGTCCGTCTTCCTCCTCGGGAGTGGGAGTGATGGACAGGACGGCGCCTGTTCGCCTTCGAATTGATGTCTCGGACGACGCGCCTTGCATGACGCGTGTTGTCCAGGATTCGCAAAGGGTCGGCTCCTCTCTCTCTTTAGCGCCCAGCTCTATAAAAGGGAGGCGAAGGAAGAAGAAGGCCACCCATCTGCGAGCTCCTGATCTTCCGCTGCTCGATTCCTTTCTCCTCTGTTTTTCGCCACCACCTCCACTGCGCCCCAAGATGGCAAGAGGACGTGGTCGTCCCCGAGGTTCCCTTAGGGCCTCGAGGAGCAGCCCTCGGACCCCGGCGCGTGTGGTGGTGACGATGGCGGGTCCGAGCTCCCGCGGCGGGTCGGCATCCCGCGGCCGCGCGAGGACGGCTCCGGCAGGGGGCGGCGGTCGCAGCGGCGCGCCTCTGCCGCAGCCTCACGCGGGGATCCATGCGGGGGAGGAAGCGCGAGAGTTCGTCATCGTCCTCCCGTGCTGGCTCCGGAGCTGGCTGCGTCTCCTTGACCCTTTCGCAAGGGCCATGGAGAGCAATCGGCCCCGGGGCTTCTGGCTTCGTGCGGACGGTTGCGGCAACGGCCCTTGGTGGGTGGCAGTCGACCTCACCCCTGGTAGTGCCATGTTTCTGACCAGGGGGTGGAAGTCGTTTGCTCGCTCCCGCGGCCTCACCCCCGGACACCTGCTCCACTTCAAGCTTGTCGACCCCGGCACCCTCTCTGTGAGGTTCTTCGGGGCGGCTGGCGTTCGTTTGGAGTGCTGCGCCGAGAGCTCGAGCGACAGCGACTTCGACTCTTCCAGCGACAACGACGACGAGGACGGGACCGACGATGATGACGCCTTCGCATGAGGAACGGGGTTCCTGATTAGGCATGCTCGGCGCCGTAGTTAGGTCCCACTGTTCCATCCGCGAGACCTTGTTCCCGGGTCGGTCGCCGCGCTGTAGTAGCTGTAGATCCCTTTTGATGTATCGAACTGTACCCAATGTAGTCCTTGGCTACTTCAAGAAGAAATGCATTGGATACTTATTTTCGAAAAAATTCTTGGTTTGAGAATCTTGTTCTTGCATGCTTCTTTGTTTCTCGCTGTCCTCTCCGACAAGTATCCTGTCAAGAGGTCTTCCGGCAAGTCCTCGACGGCAACGCAGCACTCAAGGAGGTGCGCTTTCCGGAGGTCTTGCCGTTTTTCAGGCTTGTCGATGATGTGGACGAGTAGGACGGAGTGTCGACAAGGGCCGCGGGTCTAAAGATAGAACACCGCGCCGCGTGATGAAGAGCCAGCCCCCCGGGCTTTTCCCATAAGGGTTGCCGCGAGGGCGATGCTCGATTCACACACGTATTCTTGCCATTGCTGCCATCCGTCGAAGACGTCCCATTATCGTCTTGTTGGTCTTCAACTTGTAGTTCTTGTCTTCATTATTTTGTCTTTGCTGTAGATGTACCTTGAGCTCGCACGGGCGTACCGGCAAGCCTTGCCGCCGTGAGCATCCCGGTAAGTCAAGCCTTGCCGCCATAAATGTCCCGGCAAGCCTTATCGCAGGTTCGGCCCCGACGGCCCCGCGCACACCGGAGCCCCCGGGCCTGGGCCACACAGGGGCACGCGGCGTCGTTGGGCCAGGCCCAATCAGTGCACGGGCATGCGTGGCAGCAGTTACTGTATGAAATCATTACCTTACTGCGCCCCCCCACGTCGCCCATTGAATGCGGGACGTGGGGAACGTGCGCGACGTGACCGCTGCAGCCGCACGCTTGCGAGGGGTTCTTTTATTACCTCTGGTAAAGAGGCAGCCCTGCGCCCCCCCCCCCATAAAAAGGAATCTGCAAGGGCCGCGGCTCATTCACCCTCCGCCTTTCGCGATTTAGGAACCGCCGTCGTCTTCCTCCTCGAGCCTTCCTCCGTTCCACAACCGCCTCCACATCTCCGCCAATCTCATCACCCAGCCGCCATAGCCGCCATGCCGCCGAAAGCAAGCACGGGGAAGAAGGCGGCGGAGAACAAGTTGGTAGTGCTGCGGAAGAAGCATGCCGTCTTCGCGCCGGGGCTTGATAAGAAGGCCTTGACGGACCATTACAGGTACATGTGGGCGGCGGAGACAACGGCGCATCCGGCCACTCGTGTGAGTCCAGGTGCTTGCGGAGCTGACCCAAAGAAATATCTCTTTTTCGCCGATTATTTTTACTGCGGTCTTTGCCCCCCTTTCTCCGACTTCTTCAAGGACATCTTGAACACCTACGGCTTTTAGCTTTTAGATTTTACGACAAACGCCGTAACGTGTATGTCTGTTTTTGCCCATCTTTGCGAAAACTTCGCCGGAGTTCATCCCAGTACCGCATTGTTCCGCCATTATTTCATCCCTCGAATCGAGAAGGGCGAGGCCCTTTCTGGTTCCGTCACTTGGATCCCGCGGACAGGAACCAAGGAGGTCTATCCAAAGGGGGCCTACCGCCGTAGGTGGGAGGAATGGCGGGGCAAATGGTGCTGGGTTCGGGAGTCGGTGGAAAAAGAAGTTCAGCCTTTCTGCTTGCCGCGGGAGACGAAGATTGCCCGCAACAATGAGTGGAGTGCCCTCGATGCCGAAGACGCAAAGCTCGCCGTTGCCACGAAAAGAATCCTCCGCCTAAAGGATGCCGAGCTGACGGTAGAAATGATAGGCGCCGATTTCCTTCGCCGGCGCGTTGCCCCCTTGCAGGAGAAGGGGAGGCCAGCTTGGGAATTCCAGAACGCTGCGGACATCATGAGGCTGCGCCCTGGGCTGGACCACAACTTGACAACCATGCAGCACGGGCACCTCTGCCAGAAGCTATTCGGGAGTGCAGCGGTGCGTGATCTGCCTGCAGGCGTAGTCCTGTTGTGCAACAACTCTCGCCTGAGCTCGATTCTTGCCATGATGCCGGCGCTTGACGCCCATAGCATCGACGAGAGCTGGGCCGTGCCTACTGACGACTTGGTCCAGCAATTTTTCGACGATCTGTCGGAGAGGCCCATCCTTCAGGACGAGAAGCTTGTCGCCACCACCACCAAAAGGGAGACGGCGTACATTGCCGGCAGAGTGCAGGAGGCGGGTCTCGCCGACGAGGCTGGCGGCTCTGGCTTCGCGGAAGAAGGATCCAGCGAAGAAGAAGAAGAAGAAGAGGAGGTTGCCGGGCAGGACGACACTGTTGGGGAACAGGGAGATACGTCTGCCGGAGACTATCCTACTGAAGATACAGAGGAGAAGGAGGAGCTGGTAGAGGAAGCCCCGACCCTCCAGCCGAAAAGCAGGCGCGCCCTCCGTAGTGCTGCTACAGGAGCCCCGGTCCGCCAAGCTTCCTCAAGTACCACAGCCTCCGACAAGGAGGCAGCCGGCAAGGCGGGGCAGTGACAAGAAGTCCACCAGCAAGCCACACCTGCCGCGGCCAAGCGAGCAAGGAGCTCCCCTCCACCTCCTCGCGCGAGCACCATGGTGGAAGTCGGCTTCGACCTTTCCGCCCTCAGCTCGGAAGAAGATGAAGAGTAAGATTCCTGCCGCTCCCCTGCTTTCTGAATCTTTCATTTTGCTTTGTCTCATCGTTTGTTTTGACTTGTTCCCACAGAGAAGCGGAAACCTTGGCGCAGAGGGCAGCGAAGAGGGCGAGGACTTCAATGGACCGGGAGCCGCCAGTGGGCACCTCTGGTGCACCAGACACGGCTACTACTAGTCCAAGGCCCAGCCCGCGACGCAGTCCTCGCTTCAGCCCCCGGCGCAGCCCCCAGCATGAGCACATCACTCTCTTTCCGCTGGTGAGTGCCGGGGTGTGCATCTATACTGCTGACATCACCGGACGTGCAGGAGGAGAAGGGCGACATGGAGGATCGCCAGGGATCAACCTTGACATGCCGCCTCCATCAACTACGCCGCCCAGGGATACGTCTCCGGCCAAGACCTCCTCCAGCTCGCTTTATCGCGATGAGGAGCCAACAAGCGGAGGCATCGGCAACCGTACGCCGGCAACTGATGTTGTCGGGGAGGGGGAACCTTCGACCCGGCAGCCTGGCGCAGGTGAGCTGCCTGTCTTGGACATTTGTTATTTGGTCTTTCTTTTTTTGTCTTCTTGAACTTCCTTTTCATCTCCATCTTGTTTTACTTCTTCGGCTTTTAGACATCCCATCGGCGGAGGACATGAACGTCGTCGATACCATTGAAGATATCGCCAGGGACGCTGCCGCTGAAGCCGATAAGCTTGCCGCGGAAGAGGCCGCCAAGAACGCTGCTACCGAAGCTGACAGGCTTGCCACTGACGAGGCCGCCAAGAGCGCTGCTGCCGAAGCTGACAAGCTTGCCGCTGATGAGGCCGCCAAGGGCGCTGCCGCTGAGGAGGCCGCCAGGGGCACTGCTGCTGAGGAAGCTGCCAGGAGGGCCGACGAGGAGTCCAGGAGCCACACTGACGACGTTCCCACCGCAGGAGCGCATAGCGCTGAGCCAGCTCCGGAGTCCTCAGCCGCCGGCGAGGCGGCTGTCGGAGAGCAACCGTCATCGACCGAAGCTCCTTCTTCCAGCAAGTACATCAGGGTTGGCGACAACTTATTCGTAAGCCTGCCAGGAAGAGTAAACATTCGGGCGCCAATCGAAGGAGAAACTCTTGAGGAAGTGTTCACCGGTGCCGGGCTTGAGGTTGTTGACGAACCCAACATCGGTCGCGACAGATCTGAGGAAGAAAAGCTCCTCCTGGCAATAAACAGCAACTACCAGAAGCTCCAGGCTCTTCACCGCGCTCGCAAGGAAAAGCTGGACTCCAGGGCTGCGGTTGCCAGCCAGGTGGAGGCAGATTTCCAGAAGCGCGTCGAAGAAGTTCAGGGCTGGTTCGACGAGTCTTACAAGGACTTGGCGTCAAGACAGGCACAGCTGAAGCAGCAATGGGACGAGGTCCTCCTCAAGCAGTCCGATATTGAGAAAGCACAAGACGAAGCCCGGCAACAAGTTGGAGCAGACGAGGCGCGTCTGAACGAGCTCCGCGTCGAGCTTAAGGCTCATGACGAAGAGCTTGAAGCCCGAGAGAAGGCGTTCGCTGAGCAGCTCCGTGCCAGGGATGAGGAGGTTGAAAAGCTCGTCACCCAGCGGACTCAGGTGCTGGAGCAGAGGCACGAGGAGGTGCTGAAGGCTTTGGCTATCGACCACGCAGGCAAGTTGAAGGAGGCCGTCGATGCCGCCAAAGCAGCAGAGGTCGCCAAGGACGAACTCGTCGGCAGGGTGAAGAAGCTGGAGGAGGAATTTGAGGAGTACGGCAAGAAGGTCTCAACGCTCGAGACCGAAAGATGCGAAGCTCTTCGCAGTCTGGCGGAGACACAGATCGCCGTCTCTGATAAGTCCAAGGAGCTCTCTACCGCCAACGCATCCATCACCGAGCTGGGTCTGAAGCTGACCAAGCTGACAGAGTCCCTTAAAAAGGCGGAGGCCCACGGGGCAGCTCTGACCAAGGAACTCCAGAATGAACGAGCATTGGTCCAGAGAGCCGCCCTCCAACGCAATGACTATGTGAGGGGTATGGAGAACTGGACCAAGAATATTGCTGACGTCGCGAGGAGGCTTGCCGCACAGCTGTCCTTCATGGGCATGGAAGATCATAGCCCCCTTGATGACAGAGCACCCCAGAGCACCAAACTGATCATATTTTTTGGCCACGTGCTTGGGGCTCTAGAGCGGCTGGATTCCAATCGAGCAGCGCGTTTGGCCAGCGAGTCGCGCAAGCTCTGCCAGGACGTCCTTCGCAAGGTGCTCAACAAGGTGGTGTTCAGGAACCCTAGCATCAACCTCTCCAACGTCTTCGACCGCCTGCCGAAGGACGCAGACCTTACAGCAGCGGAGGAGCTCGTCACGCCCATCATCGACAGGATCAGCCGCGTCAAGCGAGTTGAGGGTGACCACCGGGACTAGCCACTTCATTTCTTGTCGCCGTCGCTCTCATGCCAAAGACAATTGTTGCCTTATGTTAGAATCGCGACGACTATTATTGTAATATGACTTTCCATGTTTTAGACAGCTGCTATGTTATTTCCCTTTGCTTGATTTCTATTTGTGTGTACTTGCCCTACGCTTGTTCGGAAACTTGCCGGTGCGGGCACCCTTTGCCGCGAGCGCTAGGTGCGGGACTTTAGCAGCCTGCTGGCGGGGCCGCTGCCGGCAAGAAACCCTGGTGCTTCTAGTGCGGCCACCTAAACTGTTGGGCGGACTCGAAACAGGATAAGGGCGCAGCACGATCACATCAAGGTTCCCTCGCGTGCAGGTTTTCCATACAAAGGTCGAAATCG
This sequence comes from Elymus sibiricus, assembly GCA_039707655.1. Lineage (NCBI taxonomy): Eukaryota > Viridiplantae > Streptophyta > Magnoliopsida > Poales > Poaceae > Elymus > Elymus sibiricus. The sequence goes on along the minus strand of CM077663.1, from coordinate 198,910,654 downwards.
TTCGAGGGAAACAACTAAAGTAAAAAAAATCTGTTTGAGATTTTGGGCAACTTAGCTTTTTGTTGTCGCATTCCTTTCGACAAAATGGCTTCCCCGAACGTCGCTCATTGGTGTCCATACCACCATTCTCCTCCCTCGACAAAGCTGCACGTGAGGTGGCCTTCCGTCCCTTTTTAGAAAAAGAAAGAAGAGAAAATAGAGATATGGAACCTTGGCGGTTCGTTAGCACTTGTCGAGGGTAAGTGTAATGCACAAATCTCAGACTAACATGCATATAAACATGAAAATCGACAAGATTTGCGAAAACACTCAGTTTTATTTAACTATGCACAGGGTCTACGCCTAGCTTTGTACAAAGGATTATGCGCTACAGCGGCACGACTTGTACAAAAGGGGTTGCCGGGAGTCCCGGCAACCGCGCCTTATGGGTAGAACTTACGAAGATGCTCGATATTCCAGGAGTTGCTCACCGGAATACCGTCTTCGGTCTCCAGGCGGACCGCGCCAGGCCTGGTGACTCGTACTACCCGATAAGGGCCTTCCCACTTCAGCGTCAACTTGTTGGAATTCTTGGCCGACTGAACGCGCCGAAGAACAAGGTCGCCTTCCTCAAGACTCCGGGCATGAACCTTGCGGCTATGATAGTGGCGCAAAGCTTGCTGGTAGCGTGCAGCTCGCACAGCAGCCTAGAGACGATCCTCCTCAAGGAGCAACGCATCATCTTGTCGCAGCTGCTCTTGCTCAAGCTCATCATAAGCGAGCACTCGAGGTGACCCGCATATGAGTTCTGTGGGGAGAACTGCTTCTGCCCCATAGACTAGGGAGAAGGGTGTCTGGCCGGTGGCTCGATTTGGTGTCGTCCTGATTGACCAAAGAACCATTGGTAACTCATCAATCCAGCGCTTTCCGCACTTGCGCAGCTTGTCGAAAGTTCTTGTCTTGAGACCACGCAGCACCTCTGCATTCGCCCTCTCCACTTGGCCGTTACTCCTTGGGTGAGCAACAGAGGCAAAACAGATCTTGCCGCCAAGGTCTTGGACGTATTGCATGAAGGCGTTGCTGGTGAACTGTGTGCCGTTGTCGGTGATGATCCTGTTGGGTACACCAAAACGGCAAACTATTCCTTTGAAGAACTTGACGGCTGATTGTGCTGTCACCTTCCTCACTGCTTCCACCTCCGGCCACTTTGTGAACTTGTCGATTGCTACTTACAAGTACTCAAAGCCCCCGGTAGCACGGGGGAAAGGGCCCAAGATGTCGAGCCCCCAGACCGAAAATGGCCAGGATAAAGGGATTGTCTGGAGAGCCTGAGATGGTTGATGTATCTTCTTTGAATGAAACTGGCATGCTTCACACCTGGTTACTAGCGCAGTTGCATCCTGGAGGGCCGTGGGCCAAAAGAAACCTTGTCGGAACGCCTTGCCGGCAAGTGCCCTTGATCCTATGTGGTTGCCACATATGCCTCCATGTATCTCTGCCAACAGCTCTAGTCCATCCTCCCGGGCAATGCACTTCAATTTCACACCGTTCAGCCTCTTTTTGTACAGGACATTGTCCACAAACTGGTACATTTTAGACTGACGGGCTACTTTTTCTGCTTCTTCTTGCTCATCGGGGAGTTCACCTGTCTGTAGGAAATGGACGATGTGCTGCGCCCATGCTGGAGCCTGGGGCTCGACGGCAAGGACTAAAGGCAAATCTTCCGCCGCGGGAGCAGTTGTCTCGACGGCAAGGGACTGAGACCTTGCCGGATCTTGCTGTTCCCCGGCAAGCATGGCGGGATCGTTTGTCTCGACGGCAAGAGCCTGAGGCCCTGCTGGAGCCTGTCGCTCACCGGCCAGCTTAGCGTTGTTCCCGGCAACCTTCTTGCCGGCGGCTTCTAGGAGCTCTGCCGGAAAGTATTTGCCGGAACTCAACTTTCTTCTTTTCTCTGGCCCAATTGATGGTGTCACGGCTGGCTGAGTGAGTCGGAGCACGAAGGTACCTGGTTCCACAGGCAGCTTAAGGGCAGCGCGCTTTGACAGGTCATCGGCAATGTTATTCTCTGCACGAGGGACGTGCTCCATTTGCAGACCGTCAAAACGCCCTTCCAACTTCCTTACTTCATCTACATAAGCCTCCATCAATGGACTCTGATAGTCTTTGTTGACTTGCCTGACGACAAGCTGAGAATCACCTCTGACGATGAGTTTCCGAATTCCAAGGCCTGCCGCAATCCTGAGACCGGCAAGCAGGCCTTCATATTCTGCGGTATTGTTTGTCGACCTCTCCCGGGAAAAGTGCATCTGAATCACATACTTGAGGTGCTCTCCGGTGGGTGCGACAAGCAGCACACCAGCCCCGGCGCCTTGCAGCAAGAAAGCCCCATCAAAGTACATAAGCCACTCTTGATTTGTCTCCTTGCCGGGGAGAGTTGATTCTGGAATCTCATCATCTGGCGTTGGGGTCCATTCTGCAATGAACTCCGCCAAGGCTCTGCTCTAAATAGTCGAAGTACTCTCATACTTGAGGCCAAAGCTTGACAATTCCAACGCCCACTCCACAATCCTGCCGGTTGCATCTGGATTCCGTAGAATTCGCTGCAGCGGAAAGCGGGTGACGACAGTGATCTCATGTGCTTGGAAGTAATGGCGCAACTTCCTCGAGGCCATGAGAAGGCCGAAGAGCAGCTTCTGCACAGCAGAATATCTTGATCTAGCCCCCTGCAAGAGGGAACTGACAAAATAAACCGGGCGCTGCACCATCTTCTTCTTCTGTGTAGTCTCATCTGACTCTGTCGTGGAAGGTCCCGGTAAGTCGCTTGTCGGGCCTGCCGCCGCCGCTCCTTCTTCATCATTTTCTCTCTCCACCACTAACGCGGAACTCACCACTTGATTCGTTGCCGCTAGATATAGCATCAGCGGCTCTTATGGTTTTGGCGCGACTAGTACTGGCGAAGAGGAGAGGTACGTCTTCAAATCTTGCAGCGCTGCCTCCGCTTCCGGAGTCCATTTCATTGGACCTGCCTTTTTCAAAATTTTGAAAAATGGCAGGGCGCGCTCAGCAGACTTGGAGATGAACCTGCTTAATGCGGCAACGCAGCCAGCAAGGCGACGTACATCTTTAACACGCTTCGGCGCTTCAATCTGCTCAATTGCCTTGATCTTGTCAGGATTTGCTTCAATTCCGCGGTGAGATACAAAGAACCCGAGAAGCTTGCCGGATGGGACACCAAACATACACTTCTCAGGATTGAGCTTCAGATTGATTTTGCACAGATTTGCAAATGTCTCTTCTAGGTCTGCAATGAGCGTTGCTTTGTCCTTGGTTTTGACCACTATATCATCCATATAGGCTTCCATATTTCTATTTAGGTGGGGTTCAAAACCGATTTGGACTGCTCTTGCAAAAGTTGAACCGGCACTCTTCAACCCAAAGGGCATACGCAAAAAGCAGTATGTACCACATGGGGTGATAAATGCGGTTTTCTCTTCATCTTCTTTTGACATAAAGATCTGATGGTATCCAGAGTAGGCATCAAGGAAGGAAAGCAAGTCGCAGCCGGCAGTGGAGTCCACAATCTGATCGATGCGCGGCAAGGGAAAAGGATCTTTTGGGCAGGCTTTATTGATATCCGTATAATCAATGCACAGCCTCCATTTTCCATTCGCCTTGAGTACTACGACTGGATTGGCCAACCATGTTGGATGGAGTACTCCTCTGACCAAACCTGCCACTTCTAACTTCTTGATTTCTTCAGCAATGAATTGTTGCCGCTCCAAAGCTTGCTTCCTCACCTTTTGCTTGACGGGCCACGCGTGAGGACAGACGGCAAGGTGGTGCTCGATTACCTTCCTGGGAACACCGGGGATGTCGGATGGTTGCCATGCAAACACATCGACATTCGCCCGCAGGAAGGCAACGAGCGCGCTTTCCTATTTGTCATCAAGGGTGGAACTTATAGTGAAAGTTCCTCCCGTACCGTCCTCCTTGGCGGGCACCTTCTTGATCTCTGGCGGGGCAGCCTTGGATTTCTTGCTCTTGCCGGTGGAGCCCTCAGGCACGTCCTCAATGGGAGCGCAGCACTCCGAAGAGGTGCGCTTGCCGGAGTGAGCGCGAGAGGCCTTGCCGGTCTTCTTCCCCCCGGGAGCTTCAGCGGCAGGAGCAAGTGCCTTGTCGGCAGATGCTGCAACTGCTTCCCGGTAGAGCTTGTCGGCGCAGACGAGTGCATCCTTCTTGTTGGAGTTGACAGTGATGACACTTATCGGCTCGGGCATCTTCAACGTATTGTAGGCGTAGTGTGATGCCGCCATAAACTTGGCCAGCGCTGGGCGGCCAAGAATCCCATTATACGGCAACGAAATCTTGGCGACGTCAAACACTATCTTCTCCGTCCTGAAGTTCAGGTCGCTACCAAAAGTTACCGGCAGCGTGATCTTTCCCTTGGGCTGACTTCTTCCTGGATTGACCCCTTGAAAGGACCCTGTCTCTTCGAGATCTCCATCAGGAATTTGTAGCCTCTTGATTACTTCAGGTGAAATCAGGTTCAAGCCGGCCCCGCCGTCAACTAGCATTTTTGTCACCTTGAGGTTGCGGATTGTTGGTGAGACCAACAATGGCAAACACCCAACCGCAGTTGTGCGATCAGGGTGGTCCTCGATGTCAAAAATGATAGCCGTGCTGGACCATTTCAGCGGCCTTCGGGCGGCGACGGATGGTTCCGTTGCGTTCACTTCACGCGCCCATTGTTTGAGCTGGCGGTGGGAAGAATGCAAGGAAGCGCCTCCGTCGACGCACATCATGTCCGTGGCTTTTTGAAACTCTTGCTCGCTGGACTAGTCATCCTCTTCCATGCCATCATCATCATCCCCTTCTTGCTTGTCACGGGCTCTGGCGGGCTTCTCTTTCCATTGATTGGCCTTGCCGCGGCGGCCTCCTCGACCGCTGCATTTCTTGCCGGACCCCTCAGCGCCATTCTGAGCCTTCTCCTTGTCTCGCCTGTCATATTCGGCCTTCTGCTTCTCGACAAGCTGCTCGACTTGTCGGCAGTCTTGGAGGTCGTGGCCCTTGGTGCGATGAATCTTGCAATACTGCTTGCCGGAACCTTCTGGCTTGTCGGCGGCCGCCAAGGCCTGACAGTTGGCACACCCGGCAACGTCTTTGCCGGGGTCATCAACTTTGGCCTTCTTGGCAGTGCCGGGACTGCCGGATCCCTCGACGGCAAGCATGGCCTTGCCCTTGCATTTCCTGTTGCGCTGCCGACCCTTCTTTGTCGGGGCCGGTGCATCATCGTCAGAGTCGGCTCCCGCGCCAGCGCCTTCACCGGGGAGCCTCCTCCCTTCTTCAGCGCGCGCACACCTGTCGGCCAGGGCATAAAGCTTGGCGACATCCTTGACCTTGTTCATCGCCAGCTCTTCCCGCATCCTGCGGTTACGCACGTTCTGATGGAACGCACTGATGACAGCAGCCGGATGAACGTCTGGGATGTTGTGGTGAACGCGGCTGAACCTCTGGATGTACTTGCGTAGGGTTTCACCCTCCTTCTGGGGTATGATGTGTAGGTCACTCTCTTGGCCCGGAGCTTGATGGCCGCCAGTGAAGGCGCCAACAAACTCGTGGCATAAGTCTGTCCAGGAAGAAATGGATCCTTCCGGCAAATGCATCAACCACGACCAGACGTTGGGCTTGAGCACCAACGGGAAGTAGTTGGCAAGTATCTTGTCGTCACGACCCCCGGCAGCCTGCACCGCGATGGTGTAGATGCTCAGGAACTCTGACGGATGGGTTTTGTCGTCATACTTCTCCGGGACCTCCGGCTTGAATGTGCGAGAATTGGGCCACTGGACTCGCCGCAGCTCACGGGTGAACGCTGGACAACCCACCTCATAAGGTAGATCGCCAGGGTACCCTGGCGCGGGTTTATCTACAGTGGGTCCCGCGCGCTTGTCGGACTGGTGGCGCGCTTCCCGGCGCCGCTCGATGGTAGTTCGAGCGTCTTCTTTGCTCCGCTCCCGAAGAACTTGACGTTGATCGCGACGGGTTCGTGGGTCGGACGACGCCATGGAATCATCCTCACGGGTGTCGACCCGTCGAGTTGCCGTCCGCCGCTGCTGTGCGGGGGAATACACCGTAGTTGTGCCACCCACAGCCTTCTCCTTGCTGACGCGCGTCGGTTCGATGGACCGTCGCCGCGAGGGCTCCGCCTGCTCCGGCCTATCTTCGTTGGCCAGGCCAACGAGGCTCTGGATGGCGGTTCTCCACTCCTCGAGCTTGTCCGCAGCAGGAGGGAAGTTTAGGAGCAGCTGTGCACGCGCCAGTGCTTCCGCCGGCATGGGCGGCGGCGACAGGTGTGAGGAACGTGAGGTGCTCTGACTCCTAACTGTGTTAGAAGGAGCAACAACACGATCATGCGACCGTACGCCGCTAACACCAGCGCGTGGACGTGCATGCTGGCCTTGCACCCCCCGAGAATGATGCTCAGGAGATTTCCCATGGGGACGTCCGGGGCCTCCAACATCGCGGCGAAGCTCCTCGCGCGCGCCCTGGGAGGGGCGCGGCACGTGCGCCGGCATGGGTGTCTTGGAAGGCGCCCTTCCGTCTCTGGAGTTCGCTGCACCGCCTGCTGGCAGTACGGCTCCATCTTTGGATCCAGCGGCACGAACGATGCCGCTTGCCTGACTGCGATCACCGGAGCGTCGTGGAAGCTCGGGATCTCCACCTCCTACACCCGCATCGACTCCATGGCCCGTGTGCGTAAGCACGGGCGCGGCGGACGCGGACGGTCCAACCGCCGTCAGACCCATTCTCTTAGGGGCCATGGCGATGGTGATGACGATGAACTGGCGCGCTGATCACAGGACTAGGTCCACGCAGCCTCTTCTGCCCCTACCTGGCGCGCCAAAGATGTCGGAGAAACGACACCTATGGGATCGCGAGGATCCCTTTACGGTTCGGCGGGGAGAAAGATTGCACAGAGAGCAGATCGAGTGAACAGCACGCAGGGATTTTTACCCAGGTTCGGGCCGCAGAGATGCGTAAAACCCTACTCCTGCTTTGGTTGTATTGAATGTGTTTAGGCCGAGTTCTTGGAGCGCTACAGTAACTAGCAGCTACGCTTACAGAACGGCCAGCCAAGATCCCATCCCCCTGTAGCTATGCCTTGGGCCTCCTTTATACTCTCAAAGGGGTCACCAACAGTAGCAAAGTACAAAGGTGGCATGTAGTAGATACATGAGGTGTCAAGGTATCTAAAGTGCTTATCATACCTAATACTGACGGGCTAGGACAAGGGCATTTAATGCTCCTGTTAGGTATACCTGCCTTGCCTTGGGATGGAACAAAGGGGCCATCCCATCGAACCGCCCTAGCCCATCACGTCGTCAGCGTCCGCCACGCACCCAGGGGAACAAAGGCTAAAAGACAAGCTGGTAGTTTCCCTGGGGTGGCGCGCGGAAATAGTGAGAGGGACTTGCCGGGCGCGAGGCTTGTCGGGGCTGTGAGCCGCCCGGCAAGATCTTGCCGGGGGAGGCTGGTGCCAGCCTTTAGGTTTCTATCTTCTTGATCACTGCTGTTTTTGACTCCAGTGTCTGACTAAATCTTGTCGGCTCCAGGGGGCTGCCCGCGCACAAGTCTGGGTAATGGACACCCTGGTTCTCTGTACACTGACACAAGCTCTCCCACAAATATTCTGTCTTAGACCCACCACTCAAAATCGGTGCCACCAACAATCCTATCGGCTACACCAAGTCAAAACCCTAGACAGAAACCCTAGCCAAAACCTACTTCTCGGTACTACCAAGTTTCACATTGGTGCAACCGAGTTTAGGTGACCAACTTTCTGTTGCCTCATTCACAAGAATCGGAATTTTCGAGAATTGTGAATAGGTCTCACCGAGTTGTGTAAATGCCCTCGGCCACTCATATCGGTACCACCGAGAATTCTATATTGGTCTCACCGAGAACCCGAAAGTTGCAACCTTTTGCACTAGTCGGTGCAACCGAGTTTTCACTTTGGTTTCACCGAGTTGGGCAATAATGTTGTAACGGTTGGAATTTTCGAGAAGCCTATATATACCCCCCCCCCTCCACCACATCCCACTCGAAAGAGAAGCACTCAGAACATACCCACACTTCCCATATCCAAATTTCTGAGAGAGAGCCACCTACCCTTGTGTTGAGGTCAAGATCATCCACTCCAACCATATGGATCTTGATTCCTAGCCTCCCCAAGTTGCTTTCCATCCAATCAATCTCTTCTACCCAAGCCAAATCTGTGAGAGAGTGATTGAGTGTTGAGGAGACTATCATTTGAAACATAAGAGCAAGGAGTTCATCGTTACTATCGCATCTATTACCTTTTTGAGGGTGGTGCATCCTAGATTGGTTAGGTGTCGCTTGGGAGCCTCCTTCTTTGTGATTGTGGAGTTGAACCAAGAGTTTGTACAGGCAAGGAGATCGCCTACTTCGTGAAGATCTACTCATAGTGAGGCTAGTCCTTCGTGGATGGAAGCCGTTATGAATAGTCGAGGTTGCTACTTCGTGGACCCTTATGGGTGGAGCCCTCCGTGGAATCTCACGACCGTTACCCTCCGTAGGTTGAAGACTCCATAAACGTGGACGTACGATAGCACCACCTATCGGAACAACGGGAAAAATCTCAACGTCTCCAAATTGCGTTTGATCTTCCAATCCCTAACCTCTTACATTTGCTTGTCTTTACTTTCCGCTGCAATACTCGTAGACATGCATGTGTAGGGTGAACCTGGTATACTAGAATTGCTAAAATCTACCAACCAATTAACTTGGGAAAAGGTTAGGTTTTATTTGGTCAAGTAGTCTAATCACCCCCCTCTAGACATACTTTCGATCCCTACAAGTGGTATCAGAGCTTTGGTCTCCATTGCATTGGTCTCACAACCTAGGAGAGTATGGCGTCTAGTGAGGGAAATTATCACCGTAGAGGTCCATATTTTGATGGTACAAACTTTGCTAGTTGGAAGCATAAGATGAAAATGCATATTCTTGGTCATAACCCCGCCGTATGGGCTGTTGTTCATGTTGGCTTGCAAGGTGAATTCTTTGGCGATGGAAAGGAACCGGATCGTGAAGCGACCACGGAGGAATTGAAGATGTTGCAATACAATGATCAAGCATGTAACATTCTATTCAACTACCTATGTCCCGAAGAATTCAACAAAATCAACCGTCTTGAGAATGCAAAGGAAATTTGGGATACTTTGGTTGATATGCACGAAGGTACCGAATCCGTCAAGGAATCTAAGTTGGCTGTGCTACAAAGTCAACTTGACAAGTTCAAGATCGAGGATGGTGAAGGAGTTGCGGAAATGTACTCTAGGCTTGCTCTCATCACCAATGAGATTGCCGGTTTAGGAAGCGAAGAAATGACCGACAAATTCATCATCAAGAAGATCCTTAGAGCCTTGGATGGAAAGTACGACACCGTGTACACATTGATCCAAATGATGCTAAACTACAAAGATTTCAAGCCTACAGAAGTGATTGGAAGGATTGTTGCTCATGAGATGTCACTCAAGGACAAAGAAGAACTTCACACCAAGTCAAGCGGTGCTTACAAAGCTACAAGTGACACTACCGCTACATCAAGTGACAACCTTGTAACCAGTGAAGAGATAAGCCTCATGGTTAAGAAATTCAACAAGTTCTACAAGAGTAGAGGCAAAGAAAGAAGCTCCAATTCAAGATATGAAGTGAAGCGTTCATCTAGTTGTGACCGGAATTGTTACAATTGTGGAAGGCCCAGACACTACTCTAATGAGTGCATGACCCCCCATAAAAGAAGAGAAGAGTCACCTAGAAGAAACAGCTCAAGAGATGAGTCACCTCGAAGAGAGAGGAGGAGTAGAGATGATCGTATGAACGAAGACCCTCGAGGAGAAGTAGGGACCCGGAGAAGAAGGACAATTACACCAAGAGCTACACAAGAAGAAGACATCAAGCTCATGTTGGTGAATGGGTTTCCGGCTCCGAATCCGACAATCACTCCGAGAGAAGCTATCACTCCAACTGCGACTATAGTCAAGATGAAGGTGTTGCCGGACTTGCACTCGTTTCCTCCTACTTCTATGGCATATTTGATTCACCAAATGAAGGGAGTGGAAGTTGCATCATGGCTAAAGGCCCCAAGGTATCACACCCCGAATACATTCACTTTAATAGTGATGAGGATGACTTACTTGGAGATGATGACTTGCACTTTGATGAAACTAGTGATATTAGTCAAAATGAGCTAGATAATGATCTTGCTAGTCAAGATAAGTCGTATGATGATGATAAGAAGGAAATAGAGCGACTAACTAAAGAATTAAACACTCTTAAGTTAGCCCATGAATCTACTTTAAAAGATCATAGAGAGCTTGTAAGAACTCATGAGAAGCTACGCTTCGAGAAGCTTAATTTGGAGCAAGAACATGAGTTTCTTAAAGCAATCAATGATGATCGCCGAAAGAAGACTTCTTCTTATCTAGCCAAATGACTACTCTTGTCTACATTTATTCCACAAGTTAAGACTAAGCAATCTAGCAAAAAAAATGATAAATCCAATGATATTGCTTCTAGTAGTTCTATTGATTCCACTAATGACTCTCTTAGCCAAGTTACACTTGAGCAAGAAAATGTTCTATTGAAAGGGATTATAGGAAAGGGTATCTACAAAAGTCTTGCCGGATGTAAGCAATTCGAGAAAATTGTACGCAGGCATGGAGGATACCAAAAGAACCATGGCATTGGCTACTTCAACGCCAATGGAGTAGAATGGGAAGAAGGTCAATACCCCAAGCCCATGTTTGTTCCTCAAAAGGAGAAGTATGAACATACTCTCCCCAAGGGAACAAAAGCTCAAGATGACCTCCACCACAAGACCACAAGCTGAAGGGTGACGTGGCTTGAGACTGCGTCGGTATTTCCCCAAAGAAGAAGGGATGATGCAGCACAGCGACGGTAAGTATTTCCCTCTGTTATCAAACCAAGGTATCGAACCAGTAGGAGGATCACCACCACCTAATAAACAACACCTGCACACAAAGAACAAATACTTGCAACCCGACGCGAAAGAGAGGTTGTCAATCTCTCTACGGTAAAAAGATAGATTAGGTAGTGATAGATTGGAGAGATAGAACTCTCAAGAACACAAGATAAAAAGAGCAAATAAAAAGTGCAGCAATATATTTTTGGGTTTTTGGAATAATAGATCTGAAAACAAAAGCGGCAAAAGATAGATCGGAAAGCAATATGTTGGAAAAGTAGACCCGGGGGCCGTAGGTTTCACTAGTGGCTTCTCTCATGAGTATAGCACACGGTGGGTGAACAAATTACTGTTGGGCAATTGATAGAAGATCAAATAATCATGACGATATCCAAGGCGATGATCATTATATAGGCATCACGTCCAAGATAAGTAGACCGACTCCTACCTGCATCTACCACTATTACTCCACACATCGACCGCTATCCAGCATGCCTCTAGTGTATTAAGTTCATGGAAAAATGGAGTAATGCAATAAGAACGATGACATGATGTAGACAAGATCTATTCATGTAGGAATAGACCCCCATCTTGTTATTCTTAATGGCAACGATACAGGCGTGCCTTGCCGCCCCTTCTGTCACTGGGAAAGGACACCGCAAGATCGAACCCATCACAAAGCACCTCTTCTCATGGCAAGAAAACCGATCTAGTCGGCCTAACTAAACCAAAGATTCGAAGAATAAATACAAGGCTATAAGTAATCATGCATATAAGAGATCAAAGAAGACTCAAATAATATTCATGGATAGAAACTGATCATGAACTCAAAATTCATCGGACCCCAACAAACACACCGCAAAAGTTTACTTCAAATAGTTCTCCAAGAGACCATTGTATTGAGAATCAAAAGAGAGAGAGGAAGCCATCTAGCTACTGCCTACGGACCCGTAGGTCTATGGTGGACTACTCACGCATCATCAGAGAGGCACCTATGAAGAAGATGAACCCCTCCGTGATGGTGTTTAGATTAGATCTTGAGGCTCTGGAACTTGCGGTGGCTGGATGTATTTTTCGTCGACTCTCCTAGGGTTTTCTGAATATTTGGGTATTTATAGACATCAGAGGCGGTGGAGGGGGGCCCATGGAGGGCACAACCCATCAGGGCGCGTCGCCCCCCCCCCCCTAGCGCGCCCTCGTGGGTTGTGCTCTCCACAGCCCACCTTTCTGGCACTTCTTTGGCCCACTGGGTGTCTTCTGGTCGAGATAAAAATCTTCAAAAAGTTTCGTCGCGATTGGACTCCGTTTGGTACTGATATTCTGCGAAGTAAAAAACAAGCAAAAACAGCAACTGGCACTTTGGCACTATGTCAATAGGTTAGTCCCAAAAATGATATAAATTTGCTATAAAATGATTGTAAAACATCCAAGAATGATAATATAATGGCATGGAACAAGAAAAAATTATAGATACGTTGGAGACGTATCAGTATCCCCAAGCTTAATTCCTACTCGTCCTCGAGTAGGTAAATGATAAAAACAGAATTTTTGATGTGGAATGCTGCCTCACATGTTCATCTCATATTCTTTTCTTTTGTAGCATGGACATTTGGACTTTTAGATGATTCAAAGCAATAGTCTAGTTTTAACATAATGACTTCAATACTCAAGCATGCCAACAAGCAACCATGTCTTTCAAAATATCAACACTAAAGAAAGCTATCCCAAGCCCATCATGCTCAATCATTGATCCATTCATGAAACACACTCAAATATTAGCTATACCCAATGCTCAAGTACGATCATAGTGCCCCCTACTTGGTGCTTTATAAGAGAAGATGGAGACTCAAAGTAAAAATAAAAATTTCATAAAGTAAATAGATAGGCCCTTCGCAGAGGGAAGTAGGGATTTGTAGAGGTGCCAGAACTCAAAGTTTTAAATTAAGAGAGAAAAATATTTTGAGTGGATGCCTTTCCTGTCAACGAAAACGACAAAGTAGTTCACAATACTTTCCATGCTAGATATATCATAGGCAGTTCCCAAACAGAAAATAAAGTTTATTCCTTTTTCCACCATTCTTTCACATTCCATGGCTGGCCGTATCCATGGTTGCCTTCCATACCAACACTTTCCAAGGAATTTATTATTTGACAACATAAAGTAAATATTTTTTCTTTTTCATTTCGGGAATGGGCATCCCTATTACCACCGCAATATCATGCAATGACAAGTGAATAAACACTCATCTTGAGAATAACACATCTAACATGGAAAAATATTGGACACTCCCCACCGTTTCATGAACGGTACGAGCACACAAAAGAGAAGTTTATTTTGAAAATTTGAGATGGCACATACAAATTTGCTTGGAACGGCATGGAAATACCGCATATAGGTAGGTATGGTGGACTCATAAGGAAAAACTTGGTTTAAGGATTTTGGATGCACAAGTAGTATTTCTACTTAGTACAAATGGGGGCTAGCAAATAGATTGAGAAGCAACCAAACCAAGAAACGAAAATTCACATAAGCGAGCATTGAGCATAACTAACACCGAATAATGCACCATAAGTAGGATGTAATTTCATTGCATAACTATTGACTTTCATACATGCATAGGGAATCACAAACCTTAACACCAATATTCCTACTAAAGCATAATTACTCACTAACATGACTCACATATTACTATCATCATGTTTCAAAACTGTTACAAGGAATCAAGTTTAATTTGTCCAATGATCTTCATGAAAGTTTTTATTATATCCTCCTTGGATATTTATCACTTTGGGACTAGTTTCATATATTGCCATTGCTTTTGACAAGCTCAAACAAATTTAAGTGAAGCATATGAGCATAGAGTTTTCATCTCTCAAAAAGGTATAAGTGAAGCATGAGAGGATTTCTTCAAAATTTATTAGCTCTCAAATTAATCTAAGTGAGGCATGAGAGTATTTCTACAAAAATTCCCAAGCACACCGTGCTCAAAAAGATATAAGTGAAGCACTAGAGCAATTCTATAGCTCAAAAAGTTTAAGTGAAGCATATAGAGCAATTCTAAGAAATCATAGCATAATTTTGGCTCTCCCAAATAGGTGTGTCCAGCAAGGATACAAGTGACGAACTAACAAGCAAAGCAAGCGAAGACTCAAATGATACAAGACGCTCCAAGCAAAACTCTTGATATGTGACGAATAAAAATATAGCTCCAAGTAACCGATGGTCGTTACAAGAAAGAGGGGATGCCACTCGGGGCATCCCCAAGCTTAGTTGCTTGTTTATCTTTGGATATATCTTGGGGGTGCTTTAGCATCCCCAAGCTTAGGCTCTTTTCACTCCATATTCCTTCATCCATCGTGATCTCACCCAAATCTTGAAAACTTCAATCACACCAAAATCAACAAAATCTTCGTGAGATCCGTTAGTATAATAAAGCAAATCACTACTTTAGGCACTGTTGCAAACTCATTCATATTTTATTATTGCATTATACCTACTGTATTTTAACTTTACCATGGCCCATACCCTTCAATATAACACATAGATTCATCAAAACAAGCACACAATGCAACGAAAACAGAATCTGTCTTAAACAGAATAGTCTGTAGTAATCTGTACTCTAACCATACTTATGTAACTCTAAAAATTCTGAAACATTAGTAAAACTTAAAGAATTTGTATATCAATGCTGTGTTAAAATTTCAGCTCAAGATCACGTTCCAGTAAAAAATGAAAATTTGAACACTGGACGCAAAGTTTCTGTTTCAGATTCAGCATTGTTTCTACTCATCTTATGAATCATCCTAAAGGATCTACTTGGCACAAACACTAAATAAAACATAAAAACACAATCATAACAGAGGCATAATTGTTTCAACACTCAAAAACAGAAATAAAAAGATGAAAATAAATTTATTCATTGGGTTGCCTCCCAACAAGTGCTATCGTTTTACGCCCCTAGCTAGGCATGATGATTTCAATGATGCTCACATAAAAAGTAGTAATTGAAATATGAAAAAGAGCATCATGAATAGCATGACTAACATATTTAAGTCTAACCCACTTCCTATGCATAGGTATTTTGTGAGCAAACAATTTATGGGAACAAGAATCAACTAGCATAGGAAGGCAAAACAAGCATAACTTCAAAACTTTTGAACACATAGAGAGGAAACTTGATATTATTGCAATTCATACAAGCATATGTTCCTCCCTCATAATAAATTTCAGTAGCATCATGAAGGAATTCAACAATATAACTATCACATAAATTATTATTTTCATGATGCACAAGCATAGAATTTTCATTGCTCTCCACATAAGCAAATTCCTTATCATCCATGGTAGTGGGAGCAAACTCAACACAATAACTATCATGAGACACTTGATTGACATAACCACATTGCAAATTAAAACCATGATGACAAGTTTCTCGGTTATCATTACTCATTATAGCATACGTGTCATCACCATCATCATAAATAGGAGGCATGCAATCATCATAATAAATTAGCTTATCAAAACTTGGGGGACTAGAAATATCATCTTCATCAAACATAGCATCCCCAAGCTTGTGGCTTTGCATATCATTAGCATCATGGATATTTAGAGAATTCATACTAGCAACATTGCAATCATGCTCATCATTCAAGGAACTATCATGAATCACCTTATAAATTTCTTCTTTCAAGACTTCATCAAAATTTCCAGATTCATGATTTTCAAACAAAACTTCATAGAGATAATCAAGTGCACTCAACTCACTAGCAATTGGTTCATCATAATTTGGTCTTTTGAAAAGATTATCAAGTGGATGAGGATCCATATCAATAGATTTTTAGCAAGCGAAGATGCAAGCAAATAGAAGGCACATGGCAACACAACCAAAGATAGCAAACAAGCAAACAAAAAGAGATCCGGCGAGAAAAAGGCGAACGAGAAAGAAGGCGAATAAAATGGACAATTTCTGAAGTGGGGGAGAGGAAAACGAGAGGCAAATGGCAAATAATGTAATTGCAAGGAGATGAGATTTGTGATTAGGAACCTGGTAGATGATGATGGTGTCTCCTCGGCACCAGAGATTGGCACGTAGAAGAGACCGCTTCCTCCCCGGCAACGGCGCTAGAAATCCTTTGACGTGGCTTGAGACTGTGTCGGTATTTCCCCAAAGAGGAAGGGATGATGCAACACAGCGACGGTAAGTATATCCCTCAGTTATGAAACCAAGGAATCGAACCAGTAGGAGGATCACCACCACCTAATAAGCAGCACTTCACACAAATAACAAATACTTGCAACCCGACGTGAAAGAGAGGTTGTCAATCTCTCTACGGTAAAAAGATAGATTAGGATATGATAGATAGGAGAGATAGATCTCTCAAGAGCACAAAATAAAAAGGGCAAATAAAAAGTGCAGCAATATATTTTTGGGTTTTTGGTATAGTAGATCTGAAAACAAAGAGGCAAAAAGATAGATCGGAAAGCAATATGTTGGAAAAGTAGACCCGGGGGCCGTAGGTTTCACTAGTGGCTTCTCTCATGAGTATAGCACACGATGGGTGAACAAATTACTGTTGGGAAATTGATAGAAGATCAAATAATCATGACGATATCCAAGGTGATGATCATTATATAGGCATCACGTCCAAGATAAGTGGACCAACTCCTGCCTGCATCTACCACTAATTACTCCACACATCGACCACTATCCAGGATGCATCTAGTGTATTAAGTTCATGGAAAAATGGAGTAATGCAATAAGAACGATGACATGATGTAGACAAGATCTATTCATGTAGGAATAGACCCCATCTTGTTATCCTTAATGGCAAAGATACATGCGTGCATTGCTGCCCCTTCTGTCACTGGGAAAGGACACCGCAACATCGAACCCATCACAAAGCACCTCTTCCCATGGCAAGAAAAATCGATCTAGTCGGCCTAACGAAACCAAATATTCGAAGAAGAAATACGAGGCCATAAGTAATCATGCATATAAGAGATCAAAGAAGACTCAAATAATATTCATGGATAGAAACTGATCATGAACTCAAAATTCATCGGATCCCAACAAACACACCGCAAAAGTTCATATCAAATAGATCTCCAAGAGACCATTGTATTGAGAATCAAAAGAGAGAGAGGAAGCCATCTAGCTACTGCCTACGGACCCATAGGTCTATGGTGGAGTACTCACGCATCATCGTAGAGGCACCTATGAAGAAGATGAACCCCTCCGTGATGGTGTTTAGATTGGATCTTGAGGCTCTGGAACTTGCGGTGGCTGGATGTGTTTTTCGTCGACTCTCCTAGGGTTTTCTGAATATTTGGGTATTTATAGGCATCAGATGCGGTGGAGATGGGGCCCGTGGAGGGCACAACCCATCAGGGCGCGCTGGGGGCCCCCTGGCGCGCCCTGGTGGGTTGTGCTCTCCACAGCCCACCTTTCTGGCACTTCTTTGGCCCACTGGGTGTCTTCTGATCAAGAAAAAATCTCCAAAAAGTTTCATCGTGATTGGACTCCGTTTGGTACTGATATTCTGCGAAGTAAAAAAACAAGCAAAAACAGCAACTGGCACTTTGGCACTATGTCAATAGATTAGTCCCAAAAAATGATATAAAGTTGCTATAAAATGATTGTAAAACATCCAAGAATGATAATATAACAGCATGGAACAAGCAAAAATTATAGATACGCTGGAGACGTATCAGCATCCCCAAGCTTAATTCCTGCTCGTCCTCGAGTAGGTAAATGATAAAAACAGAATTTTTGATCTGACATGCTATCCACTATGTAATCTTTATGCATGTATGCTCAATGGGAAACGATGAATCAATAGACATTAACATAGTAATACTTATAAGTATAAGAAACAAAATCATTAGCTTTTTCAAAGCATACGATCCTCAAAATATGTCTACCCCTTATTCATCTTATTTAATTAGCAAGGCATGGCTCCATCTTCACCACATTAATAAAGATGTCAAGCACTGATAACCCACAAGTATAGGGGATCGCAACAGTTTTCGAGGGTAGAGTATTCAACCCAAATTTATAGATTCGACACAAGGGGAGCCAAAGAATACTTGAGAGTATTAGCAGTTGAGTTGTCAATTCAACCACACCTGGAGATTAAATATCTCCAGCAGAGTGATCAGTAGCACAGTAATATGATAGGTTTGATAGCAGTAGCAATAGTAATAGTAGCGGTAACAGTAGTAGCAATAGTTTTGTAGTAGTTGGAACAGTAGCAACATCAGTAGTTACTTAGCAAGAACAATAAGTGGAAAGGTCGTAGGCACTGGATCGGTAACTCGTTGGATGATATTCATCATATAACAGTCATAACCTCGGGCGATACAGAACTAGCTCCAGTTCATCAATGTAATGTAGGCATGTATTCCGTAAATATTAATACGTGCTTATGGAAAAGAACTTGCATGACATCTTTTGTCCTACCCTCCCGTGGCAGCGGGGTCCATAAGGAAACTAAGGGATATTTAGGCCTCCTTTTAATAGAGAACCGGAACAAAGCATTAACACATGGTGAATACATGAACTCCTCAAACTACGGTCATCACCACGAAGTATCCCAAATATTGTCACTATGGGGTTGACGGATCATAACACGTAATAGGTGCATATGACTAGGCAAGATCGGATCAAGAACATGGAAATAGAGATGATAACATAAACGGTTCAGATCTGAAATCATGGCACTCGGGCCCTAGTGACAAGCATTAGGCATAGCAAAGTCATAGCAACATCAATCTCAGAACATAGTGGATACTAGGGATCAAGCCTTAACAAAACTAACTCAATTACATGATGAATCTCATCCAACTCCTCATCGACCAGCAAGCCTACGAAGGAATTACTCACTCCCGGTGGGGAGCATCATGGAATTGGCGATGGAGAAAGGTTGATGATGACGAATACCAAAGATTCCCCTCTCCGGAGCCCCAAACGGGCTCCAGATCTAGCCTCCCGATGAAGAACAGGAGGTAGCGGCGGCTCCGTCTCGTGAAACGCGATAATTCTTTCTCTCCTCTTTTTTTCTCCAAATTTAGGAATTTATAGTGGCGGAGATAGGGCAAATGGGGCCCCGAGGTGCCCAGCCCCCACCAGGGCGCGCCGGGAGGGGGCTGACGCGCCCTGGTGGGTGCTACGCACCCTGGCCACCCTCTCCGGTGGTTTCTAGCTCCAGTATTTTTTATAATTTCCAAATAAATCTCCAGAAAGTTTCGTTCCATTTCGAGAACTTTTATTTCTGCACAAAAACAACACCATGGCAATTCTGCTGAAAACAGCGTCAGTCCGGGTTAGTTCCATTCAAATCATGCAAATTAGAGTCCAAAAAAGGGCAAAAGAGTGAGGAAAAGTAGATACGTTGGAGACGTATCAACTCCCCCAAGCTTAAACCTTTGCTTGTCCTCAAGCAATTCAGTTGATAAACTGAAAGTGATAAAGAAAAACTTTTATGAACTCTTTTGTTCTTGTTTACATATATATGCTTAAGTAGCACCCAGGTTTTCAGTAAAGATTATGACTAACCATGTCAACAATAACTCTTAGGAATTATATTTACTCATATCAATAACATAGGCAACTAGAGAGCAATAATAAGATATCTCAAGCGCCAACACTTTGTGAAAACAATCATGATACAATATGACAATAGTGGTATCTCGCTAGCCCTTTCTGAGACCGCAAAACATAAATGCAAAGCACCTCCAAAGTTCAAGCAGCGACTAAACATTGTAATTCATGGTAGAAAAGATCCAGTCATGCTGCACCCAACATCAACTATACACAATGCATGAGGATGACAATAGTGCTCTCAGGTCTGGCGCTTATTTGAGAAGGTGACGACTCAACATGAATTTGCAGCGGTGCCAGAGCTCAAAGTTTAAAACAGAGATAGATATAATTTTGGGAGGTACACCCTTCCTTTCAACGTCACGACCAAGAGTTATCAATATCTTCCATGCTAAACAAATTAGCGGCGGTTCCCAGGCGGTAAAAGTAAAGGTTTACTCCCCCTCCACCAACAATCACACTCCACGGCGAGCCGCATCCACGGGTACCGTCCAAACCAACAACATTCCTGGGGGGTTTTGTTTAATTATATTTGATTTTTTTGATTTTGGGACTAGGAATCCCTATTACCGCCCCTCTCGTGTAAGGACAAGTGAATAAACACTCGTCATGAAAATAACCCACTTAGCATGGAAGATACTGACCGCCCCCTGTCGCTCCATGAGCGGTCCAGGCACACAAAACAGATGTTTATTTGAAATATTAGAGGTGGCACATGCAAATTTACTTTGGAACGGCAGGGTAATACCGCATATAGGTAGATATAGTGGACTCATCTGGCATAACTTGGTTTAAGGGTTTTGATGCACAAGCAGTATTCCCGCTTAGTACTGGCGAAGGCTAGCAGTTAGATTGAGAAGCGTCCAGCTAAAGAGCGAAGACGGTCATGAACATGCATTACATATAATCAACATTGAATACTAGCATGAGTAGGATATGGAGACCATGAACATAGATATCATGAAGGCCATGTTGGTTTTGATTCAACTACATGCATGAACATGTGCCATGTCAAGCCACTTGAAACACTCAGAGGAGGATACCATATCATCATACTGCATCACAACCATTTTAAATGCATGTTCACACCCAAGATAAATCATTATCCACTCTTAGCTACTTAAGCATGGCATGAACAACTATAATCTCTAATGGTCATTGCAAACATGTTTGATCATAATGAGCTGAATCAAGGGATACTAGGTTAAACATATTTACAAAATCAAAAACAAGTTGAGTTCATACCCGCCTTTCTCTGCCATAGTCAATTCATCAAATGTCGTCATTATTGCCTTTCACTTGCACGACCGAATGATAAGAGAATAATAATAGTGCAAGAATGCCGTGGACTAAGCTGGAATCTGCAAACATTTTATTCAAGAGGAGAAGACAAGGTAATATGGGTTCTTTGTTAGGTAGACAATAATGCAGATGAGAACCACTCAACAATTTCATCATGGTCTTCTCCTAGGTACGACTCAAATAAAAAGAAAAGAATTTCAGAGAAACACACTGAAATATTTTTGGAGTTTTTGTTTTTTCTTGAAGGAAGCAAATTAAAGAGGAAAAACAAAAACGAGAAAAACTATTTACACAGGATAGCTCCCAACAAACAAAAGAAGAAGCGATAAAACTTTTTGGGTTTTCTTTTAATGCAACAATTAAACTAAGCTAGAAAGAAAAAACTAAAA
Organism: Elymus sibiricus; assembly: GCA_039707655.1. NCBI lineage: Eukaryota > Viridiplantae > Streptophyta > Magnoliopsida > Poales > Poaceae > Elymus > Elymus sibiricus. The sequence goes on along the minus strand of CM077663.1, from coordinate 198,889,382 downwards.
AGAAGTAGGCAATGTTTTTGGGTTTTCTCAAAGTTTTTCAAACACACAAGAAGAAAGCGAGAAAACAAATCTAACATGGATATTACAATGAAAAAGGTATAAACACCGACAACTGGAATAATATATGCGAACATGAATGTAATGTCGGTGGAAATACATACTCCCCCAAGCTCAGGCTTTTGGCCTAGCTTGGTAATCACTATCCGTATGAATAATAATCTGGGCGATGGCTCATCGAGAACCTTGGAGCTGACTCCGCGGCCCTCCTGGCGGCTTCAACCTCCGCGTTGTACTCATAAGCTTCGCTCCCTAGTGTGAAAATCAAAGAGAGCAGGAGCAGGCAAAACAACAGGCAGAACAGGTTTTTTATTAAATCTCAAGCTATAGGTGTAGTTGGTGGCCGTACCCGTAAGGAACTTATGACGCTTCATAGCATCAAAGTCTAAATACTGAGTGGGTAGGATGGGGTCATTAGGCCAAGGTGAAACATTTAATCTCCCAGCTACAGGGGAGGCATAAATTCCTCCATAAAAATTACCACTAGCAGCATTAAGCTGCAACCTGCATGCAACAATTGCACCAAGATTATAATCCTTATTCCAGGTTATGGCAGTTTGTAAGAGACTTAAATCATGAGCACATAGTGTGCTACAATCTTGTTTGCCTACAATACATTTACCGTTAAAGAGCGCAAAATATTGGAGTGATGGAAAATGGATGCTGTTAATTCTCCCTTGTGTAACCCCTCTATCTTCGCCAAAGCAAAGATTTACTAAAAATGATTTGTACTCGGATCTTGTTGGTTCATCGAAGGAACCCTCATATGGAAGTTTGCATGCATCGCTAAACATTTCTAAGGGCACGGTAAAGGAATGATCGTACAGGTTGAATGAGACTCTAGACTCACGAGGAAAATATTTAAATTTCTTTGTGAAGGTTTTCATGAGTTCGAGGTGTTGGGGGTACTTATCTGCGATGAAGGAAGCAAGCCCTGAGTTGAGGATAAATTGATAAAATTCCTCCTTAATACCTGCACCTTCCATGAACTCGTCGAAAGGCCACAAGCATGATTTGGTAGCGGCATCTCGCATTGAACTTTCGCTTCGTTCAACATAAGACTGTCGAACTAAGCTTCCAGTTGACGAGGCTCCCGAGGATCTCCTCCTCGAAGAACTCCTAAAGAATTGCATTTTTATTCCTATAAAAATTCTGAAAAAATTTAGTCCACAAAAATTTGTCAAAAAAACTTTGTAAGATTGCTAGCAACTACTCCCAAGCATGCATAGAGGCCATATTGAGCATTCAAACTACTTAGAACTCTAAGAATTCAACATGCAAGCTCATCTACAGCAGCACCAAGAGTAGCTAATTACTCTAAAAATAACCCACAAAAACAAAAACTAATTGGAGCAATGGAGGAGTCACATACCAAGTTGCAATCCCTCCAAACAGTTTCGGAAACGGAGCTTCGAGCAAAGAGATCGAAATCCGCGGGTTTGAGAGCAAGAACAGGAAAATGGTGGCTGTGGTGATTTTTTGCTGGAGGTAGGTGACAATGTGGGCTAATGAGATAAGTGAGGGGGCCTATGTGGGGGCCACCACCCACCAGGGCGCGCCCTGGTGGGTGCTGCGCACCCTGTGCACTCCCCTTAGGTGTTATTTGCACCAAAAATTCTTAAATATTTGGAAAAAAAATCGTGTTAAATTTTCTAGGCATTCTGAGAATTTTTATTTTTGGGTCATTTTTTTATTGCATGGAGAAAACAGAAAAACAGGATAAACATGGCATTTTATTTTATTTGACTAACTAAAACAGAAAATAAAAGATGGAAGCAGAGAATTGTGCTTACTAGATTCATTGACTTCATACCTCTAAAAAATGATTCATTAATAAGGTTGATCAAGTCTTATTAACAACCACTTCCGATTAGCATGAAACCGAAGAACTTTCGTAAAAACACTAAGTTACCTCAACGGGGATGTGCATATCCCCTACAATAAGAATATCATATTTCTTCTTGGCAGTAGGTAGAGGTAATTGAAAACTTCCAATAGTGATGGTCGGAGATTCTTCAATAACATTTATACCATTCACTTGAAATTGTTTCTTCGGAAAGTGCACCGTGTGCTCATTACCATTAATATGAAAAGTGACTTTGCTTTTATTGCAATCAATAACAGCCCCTGCAGTATTCAAAAAGGGTCTACCAAGGATAATCGACATGTTGTCGTCCTTGGGCATCTCAAGAATAACAAAGTCCGTTAAGATAGTAACATTTGCAACAACAACGGGCACATCCTCACAAATACCAATAGGTATGGCTGTTGATTTGTCAGCCATTTGCAATGATATCTCAGTAGGTGTGAGTTTATTCAAATCAAGTCTTTTATATAAGGATAATGGCATAACACTAACACCGGCTCCCAAATCACACAAAGCAGTTTTAACATAGTTTCTTTTAATGCAGCAAGGTATAGTTGGTATTCTAGGATCTCCAAGTTTTTTAGGTACTCCATCCTTAAAAGAATAATTAGCAAGCATGGTGGAGATTTCAGCTTCAGGTATTTTCCTTTTATTTATGATGATGTCTTTCATATACTTTGCATAAGGGGCCATCTTCAAAATATCAGTCAAACGGGTACGCAAAAAGACCGGCCTAATCATTTCAGCAAAGCGCTCAAATTCTTCATCATCCTTTTTCTTAGATGGCTTAGGTGGAAATGGCATGGGTTTCTAAACCCATGGCTCTCTTTCTTTACCATGTTTCCTAGCCACAAAGTATTTTTTATCATACCATTTATTTTTAGGTTGTGGGTTATCAAGATCAGGGGCAGGCTCTATTTCAACATCATTATTTGGTACTCTATCATTACTAGGTTGAGCATCATCATGAACATCATCATTATCATTTTCATTTATCACTAGGTTGATGTTCACTACCAAACTAAGTTTCAGCATCAGAAATAGAGACATCATTATTATCAGGAGGTTTTTGTGTCTCAGGTTCACTAGAGGTACGCAAAGTCCTATCATTTCTTTTTCTTTTTCTTTTTCTTTTTAGAAGGACTAGGTGCATCAGGATTAATTATCTGAGAGTCTTGTTCAATTCTTTTAGGATGACCCTCAGGATAGAGTGGTTCTTGGGTCATTCTACCTGCTCTAGTTACTACTCTAGCAGCAAAGTCATGCATATTACTATTCATTTCATCAAGCAATTCTTTTTGAGACTTAGCTACTTGTTCTAACTGAGTTTGAACCATAGAGGCATGCTTTCCTACACCTCTAACATCATTACTGATTCTAAATAGCAAGTCGCTCAAGCGAGCAATCATATCACAATTATATTTCAATTGTTTCAGAACATGAGCATTGAAATGATCTTGCTTCATAATATAGTTATCAAACTCATATAAGCATTGACTAGGAGGTTTATTGTGAGGGATATCACTTTCATTAAACTTTAATAAAGAATTTACCTCTACCACCTGTGGAGGTGGTGGTGTGTCAAGGCCATGTATTTCTTCAATAGGTGGCAAATTCTTAACATCCTCAGCTTTAATACCTTTTTCCTTCATAGACTTCTTTGCCTCTTGCATATCTTCGGGACTGAGAAATAAGATACGCCTCTTCTTCAGGGTAGGTTTAGGCGGTGGTTCAGGAAGAGTCCAATCATCATAATTCTTCAATATATTATTCAATAAGTCTTCAGCTTGTTCAACAGTCCGTTCCCTGAAAACACAACCAGCACAACTATCTAGGAAGTCCCTAGAAGCATCGGTTAGTCCACTATAAAAGATATCAAGTACTTCATTTTTCTTGAGATGATGATCAGGCAAAGCATTAAGCAACTGGAGAAGCCTCCCCCAAGCTTGTGGGAGACTATCTTCTTCAATTTGCACAAAGTTAAATATTTCCTGTAAGGCAGCTTGTTTCTTATGAGTAGGAAAATATTTTTCAGAGAAGTAGTAAATCATATCCTGGGGACTACGCACACAACCAGGAGCAAGAGTATTGTACCATGTCTTAGCATCACCCTTTAATGAGAACGGGAACAACTTAAGGATGTAATAGTAGTGAATCTTCTCATCATGAGCAAAGAGGGTGGCTATATCATTCAGCTTAGTAAGGTGTGCCACCACAGTTTCAGTTTCATAGCCATGGAAAGGATCAGATTCAACCAAAGTAATTAACTCTGGGTCGACAGAAAACTCATAATCCTTATCGGCAACACAGATAGGTGAAGTAGCAAACTTAGGATCACATTTCATTCTAGCATTCAAAGTTTTTTCCTTATACTTGCATAGCAGTTTCTTAAGACCGTCTCTATCCTTGCAAGAGAGAATTTCTCTAGTTATCTCCTCATCCATAACATAACCTTCAGGTATCTTAGGCTTTTCAAACTTAGGAGAACTAGGACCAATAGGAGTTTCATAATCATAAGCAGTTTGATAAGCTTCATCAGTTTCAGCAATTTCATTTTCTTTAGCTCTAGCAATTTGTTCATCAAGAAATTCTCCTAGTGGCACATTATCATCAAGCATGGTACTAGCATCATCATAAGCATCATTCATAGAAGAAGTAGCATCATCAATAACTTGCGACATATCAGGATTACTAGCATGTGGTGGTTTTGCAAGCTTACTCATAACAGAAGGTGAATCAAGTGCGGAGCTAGATGGCAGTTCCTTACCTCCCCTCGTAGTAGAGGGAAAAATCTTGGTCCTTGGATCCTTCAGATTCTTCATAGTGATAAATTGATATAAATCCCAAGTGACTCAACAAATATTGCTATGTTCCCCGGCAACGGCGCCAGAAAAAGGTCTTGATAACCCACAAGTACAGGGGATCGCAACAGTTTTCGAGTGTAGAGTATTCAACCCAAATTTATAGATTCGACACAAGGGGAGCCAAAGAATACTTGAGAGTATTAGCAGTTGAGTTGTCAATTCAACCACACCTGGAGATTAAATATCTGCAGCAGAGTGATCAGTAGCATAGTAATATGATAGGTTTGATAGCAGTAGCAATGGTAACAGTAGCGGTAACAGTAGTAGCAATAGTTTTGTAGTAGTTGGAACAGCAGCAACAACAGTAGTAACTTAGCAAGAACAATAAGTGGAAAGGTCATAGGCACTAGATCGGTAACTTGTTGGATGATATTCATCATATAACAGTCATAACCTAGGGCGATACAGAACTAGCTCCAGTTCATCAATGTAATGTAGGCATGTATTCCGTAAATAGTCATACGTGCTTATGGAAAAGAACTTGCATCACATCTTTTGTCCTGCCCTCCCGTGGCAGCGGGGTCCATAAGGAAACTAAGGTATATTAAGGCCTCCTTTTAATAGAGAACCGGAACAAATCATTAACACATGGTGAATAAATGAACTCCTCAAACTACGATCATCACCGCGAAGTATCGCAAATATTGTCACTATGGGGTTGACGGATCATAACACGTAATAGGTGCATATGACTAGGCAAGATCGCATCAAGAACATGGATATAGAGATGATAACATGAACGGTTCATATCTGAAATCATGGCACTCGGGCCCTAGTGACAAGCATTAGGCATAGCAAAGTCATAGCAACATCAATCTCAGAACATAGTGGATACTAGGGATCAAGCCTTAACAAAACTAACTCGATTACATGATGAATCTCATCCAACTTCTCACCGACCAGCAAGCCTATGAAGGAATTACTCACTCCTGGTGGGGAGCATCATGGAATTGGCGATGGAGAAAGGTTGATGATGACGAAGACCGAAGATTCCCCTCTCTAGAGCCCCAAACGGGCTCCACATCTGGCCTCCCGATGAAGAACAGGAGGTGGCGGTGGCTCCATCTCGTGAAACGTGATAATTCTTTCTCTCCTCTTTTTTTCTCCAAATTTAGGAATTTATAGTGGCGGGGATAGGGCAAGTGGGGCCCCGAGGTGCCCAACCCCCACCAGGGCATGCCGGGAGGGGGCTGGCGCACCCTGGCCCCCTCTCCGGTGGTTTCTGGCTCCGGTATTTTTTATATTTTCCAAAATAAATCTCCAGAAAGTTTCGTTCCATTCCGAGAACTTTTAATTCTGCACAAAAACAACACCATGGCAATTCTGCTGAAAACAGCGTCAGTCCGGGTTAGTTCCATTCAAATCATGCAAATTAGAGTACAAAACAAGGGCAAAAGAGTGAGGAAAAGTAGATACATTGGAGACGTATCAGTGCCCAAGTCAGGCAATTGGATCGTACTTTTTCAAGGTGCATAAACTCTTTATTCTTCACGCAATACATGAGCGTGAGCCGTTGGACATAACATTTAGGTGGAATAGAATATGGTGGTAGATATCAATAGGGTAAAAGTGGAGAAGATAGTCTCGCATCAACTAGGCATACCAACGGGCTATGGAGATGCCCACCGATAGTTGTCAATGCAAGGAGTAGTGATTGCCATGCAAAAATGATGCACTGGAGCTATAAGTGTATGAAAGCTCAAATGAAGCTAAGTGGGTGTGCATCCAACTTGCTTGCTCATGAAGACCTTGGGCATTTGAGGAAGCCCGTCATCGGAATATACAAGCCAAGTTTTAAAATAATGAAATTCCCACTAGCAGTATGGAAGTGATATATCATGAGACGCTCGACATATGAGTAACATGGTGCCACTTTGAGGCACAAGTGTGGTAAAGGACAGTAGCAAAGTCCCTTCTCTCATTTTCTCTCATTCATTTTTTTACATATGGAGGGCTCATTTGGCCTCCCCCATTTTCATTTTCATCCGGAGACTCTTCCCGACTTGTGGGGGAGTCATGGTCTCCATCATTCTTTCCTCACTGGGACAATGCTCTAACAATGACGATCATCACACTTTTATTTACTTACAACTCAATATGGAGAACTGATATGAACATATGACTCTATATGAATGCCTCTGGCTGTGTACCAGGATGTGCAATGATCTAGCGCGACACGTATCAAAAATATATGAACGGTGGCTTTGCCACAAATACTATGTTAGCTCTATATGATCATGCAAAGCAATATGATGATGAACGAACTAGTCATGTGAAGTGACGATGGAATTTGCATGGAAATATATCTCGGAATGGCTATGGAAATGTCATGATAGGTAGGTATGCTGGCTGTTTTGAGGAAGATATAATAAGGCTTATGTGTGACAGATCATATCATGTCACGGGGTTTGGATGCACTGGCGAGAGCTTGATTGATCCTCGAGGTGAGAATGGGCTATGCACGGCACCGAAGTGGCTAGCAAATATGGGAAGGTGTGATTGCGTATGTCCATGGTTTCACATTAGTCATAAAAAACTTATATACTTATTGCAAATTTTTATTAGTTTTAACACAAATCAAAGCATTCTCTGCATGCCCCGAGGGAAGAGGTTGGGAGGAGTTAACCATCGCGCGCTTCCGACCCGAAACAACACTAGGATTTCAACGAGGAATAGAAATGCTCACACATTATCACCATGCCCTTTTAATTTTTAGACAAATAGGAAATTAACATCTTTGAATATCGACACTTCTACCAATTAATTTTTTTGGACTCACACCTTTTTAGAGTACTACATCAATATTATCAATCCTCATTCTCTATATGTGCTACATGATGGTTTTGATTATCACTCATTGGATACGTAATATTTTTGGACTAGCCTTATGACCCATGCAAATTACCGTCACTATTTGATAACTCTTAAACAAATATAAGTGAAGAATGAGAGTGAAATCATTTCTATAAAATCTACACGCCACCGTGCTCAAAAAGATATAAGTGAAGTACTCGAGCAACTGCCGAGCTCAAAAGATATAAGTGAAGCACATAGAGTATTCTAGCAAATTATCATGAAGGTGTGTCTCTCTTAGATAGGTGTGTCCAGCAAGCAATCATTGTGGCAAACTGAAAGTAAAAGCAAACTAAAGCAAAAGACGCTCCAAGCAAAACTTATATCATGTGACAAATAAAAATATAGCTCCAAGTGAAATACCGATGAATTGAGACGAAAGAGGGGATGCCTTCCCGGGGCATCCCCAAGCTTAGATGCTTGAGTCTTCATTAGAATATTACCTTGGGGTGCCTTGCAGATCCCCAAGCTTAGGCTCTTGCCTCTCTTCATTCTTTAGCTCATCGTGATAACACCCAAAACTTGAAAACTTCAATCACACAAAACTCAACAAAACTTTGTGAGAACCGTTAGTATAAGCGACATATCAAATACTTTAGGTACGGTTATAAATTTATTCAAATTTCAATTTTAAAAAATAGGTACTGTGTTTTAACTTCTCCATGGCTTATACCCCCCAATACAATCCATAGCATCATCAAAACAAGCAAACAACACAAGTCAAACAGAATCTGTTTAAAACAGAATAGTCTGTAATGATCTATAAGCACGCATACTTCTGTAACTCTTAAAATTCTGAAACATTATGACAACCTGAAGAATTTGCAGGGAAATACTGTGTAAAAATTTCAGACAAAGATCACGTTCAAGTAAGAAATTAAAATTCCTGTACTGAACGCTAAAGTTTCTGTTTTTGCACCGTATCAATTCTACTCATCATGTGGGTCATCCCAAAGGATTTACTTGGCACAAACACTAATTAAAACATAAAAACATAATCATTACTGAGGCAATAATCATGTTATCACAACCCAATAGAAATTATTGGGTTGTCTCCCAACAAGCTCTTTGTTTATAGCCATTAAGATAGGCTTGAAACTTCAATGATGCTCACATAATAGACAAGAATTGAAGCACAAAGAGAGCATCATAAATCATGTGAAAGACACATCTAAGTCTAACATACTTCCTATGCATAGGAATTTTATAGAAAAACAAATTCTCAAGACAAGTGAAATCTAGCATATGCAAATAGGAAGAATGGAGCATTAATAGTTTCAACACAAAGAGAGGTAATTGAGTAACATGCAAACTCCTATAACCATATTTGCCTGTCTCATAGTAATTATATGTAGGATCATAATCAAACTCAACAATATAACCATCATAATATTTATCATTCTCCAAAGTAATGGGATCATTATTACCTAAAGTTGACACTCTTCCAACCCCACTTTTAGTAGTGTTGCAAATATCATACTCAATAATAGATTCATCATGAAGCTTAGAATTACCAAGATCACAAGGAACATCATGATTATCACCCCAATCATGATCACTAGCACAATTGATATTCATAGAATTTATACTAGCAACATGACAATCATGCTTTTCATTCAAGGAACTATCATAAATCAATTTGTAAATTTCTTTTAACACTTCATCACAATTTTTAGATTCATGGTTTTCAATCAAGACCTCATAAGGATAATCTAGTGCAACCTCACTAGCAATTGGTTCAACATAATAGGGTCTTTTGAAAAGATTAGCAAGTGGATGAGGATCCATTTATCTTACTTTTTCCTTTTTACTTTCTGTTTTGGTGTGATAACATAGCTAGGCAAGAAAATAAAATTATTTTTGTAATTTTGGTTTTTTTGAGACACACTAAATATAACAGAAAATAAAAAGATAAACAAGTGAATGTAAATTTGTGAGAAGCTACTTGATAGTTGATGATGATATTCCCCGGCAACGGCGCCAAAAATCCTTCCTGATACTTGTGATCTGCGTTGGGTTTTCCGTGAAGAGGAACGAGTAGTTGCAGCACAAGGTGGGTAAGTATTTCCCTCGGTTATGAAACCAAGGTTTATTGAACCAATAGGAATATCACTTCTCAACCATCTTCAGTGACTGCACACAAAAGAACAAACGACTTGCACCCAACGCGGGAAGAGGGTTGTCAAAACCCTTGATCTCGTTATTTGCAAGCAAATGAGTTGTGTAGATAATTGTTGATAAATATAAATTGCAAAATAAAATAAAAGGTAAATAAAGGCAGCAAGTTAGCAATTGCGTTTGCGAATATATATAAGTAAATAGACCCAGGGGCCATAGTGTTCCCTAGCGGCATCTCTCATGTAGGCAACGTATGGAGGGTAACAAATTACTGTTGGGCAATTGACAGAAAAGCGGATAGTTATGCGATGTTCACGGCAATGATCATGTCTATATAGGAATCACGTCCATAAGCAAATAGGCCGACTCCTGCTTGCACCTATTACTATTACTCCACCCATCGACCGCTATCCAGCATGCATCTAGAGTATTAAGTAAAATAGAGTAATGCTTGGAGAACAATGACATGATGTAGACAAAGTAAACTCAATCGATATGAATAAACCCCATCGTTTTATCCCTAGTAGCAGCAACACAAAGACGCATCTTCTCCCTTTCTGTCACTGCGATATAGAAACTCGTCAGGTTGAACCTACTACAACGCACTACTCCCACCGAAGAAATATCAATCTACTTGGCCAAAGCACATCAATAAATCAGAGAGCATTACGAAGCTATAATGATCATGCAATTAAGAGACAATATATATCAGAGGTATCTGAAATACTTTTCATGAATAATCTGAACATAAACCCACAATTCATCGGATCCCAACAAACACACCGCACAATAGGATTACATCGGATGGAGCAAAGCAAAGATGGGATGATCATTGTATTGAAGATCATATGAGAGAGAGATAGCCATCTAGGTACTAGATATGGACCCGTAGGTCTGTGGTGAACTACTCACACATCATCATAAGGGCAGCAAGGTTGATGAAGAGACCCTCCGTAATCGATCCCCCCTCCGGCATGGTGTCGGAACGGAGCTCTAGATGGGATCGCGGTGGAACAGAGACTTGCGGCGGCGGAAAAAGGTTTTTGAGGCTCTCCTAAGGGTTTCCAGGATTAATAAGAATTTATAGGCTGGAGAACGAGGTCGGGAGAGCCACAGGGGGCCCACAAGCTATCAAGGCGCGCCCCCTAGGGTCGCGCCCTATTGGCTTGTGGAGCCTCCCTGAGGCTCCCTGCTAACCTCCGAGGCTTGTTAGTCTTGTTTTGGTCCAGAAAAAATCATCAAAAAGTTTCGTGGCAATTGGACTTCGTTTGGTAAAAGAAATCTTCAAAGTAAAAACACGCAGAAAATAGCAACTGGCACTTGCCACTAGGTCAATAGGTTAGTGCTCAAAAATGTTATAAATTGGTAAATAATGACCCAAAAAGTATCTAAGAATGATAATATATCAGCATGGAACAATCAAAAATTATAGATACGTTGGAGACGTATCATCGTCGCCGAGATCCCCGCCCGTGTCGTGCACGTCGTTGTCGCTATCAACTTGCGACCCATGTGCGGCTCGTCGGTGTTGGCACCATGATGATCACTACCATTGTCGTCACCTTGGTTGGGCGTCTTGCCAACCACCTGGACGTCCTCCCCTGGATCATCATCAGTTGGAAATTCAACTCTGAATATGTTAGCGTTTGGAGCATCGTCGGCTGTCGCGCTCCAATTCCACGCTTGGTTTTCTTCAAACACGACGTCGCGTGAAATTCGTAGACGCTTGGTTTGTGGATCGTAGAAGAGGTATGCCTTGGTGCCGTAACTCCTCTCATATCTGATGAATACCATCTTGGTGCTACGATCGACAAGCTTTGAGAGATGTGGCTCTGCCATCTTCACATGCGCTACGCACCCAAACGTCCATAGATGAGACACATTTGGCTTACGTCCGTAAATTGCTTCATATGGAGTCTTGTCGATCACTGCCTTCATTGGAGCCCGGTTCAGAAGATAGACCGCCATCGAGATAGCTTCCCCCAAAAAGTCCTCGGTAAGTTCTTGCTCTTGAGTAAACTCGTTGCCATGTCAACGACGATTCGATTGCGCCTTTCAACAACCTCGTTCTAATGCGGTGTATAAGGTGTCGTGAGGAACATTTTGATGCCAATCTTCTCGTGGTAGTCGTTGAACTCATTCGACGTAAACTATTCATCGCGATCTGCCCGTAGAGCGCGAACCTTCAGCTTGTGTTCCATCTCCATTGTAGCTCTCAGCTTCTTGAACGTTTCGAATGCCTTATCTTTAGATCGTAGGATAACGACCCACATGTATCTCGGGTAGTCATCTACCACAAGGAAGAAGTACTTCTGTCCTGCGTGAGTTGCCAGGGTGATAGGGCCACATAAATCACCATGGAGAAACTCGAGTGCATCACTTGCACGATAGGTAGACTAAACAGGGAACAGCCTACGGTGTTGTTTTCCAACCAAGCACTCATCATGTACTCGATCAACATGGTCGACAAATGCCATCCCGGATACCATCTCCATCTTCGACATCCTCTTCAAGGCATAGAAGTTAATGTGTCCAAATCTAGCATGCCATAACCACGAATCATCATCACTGTTGGCAAGCCAACACTCCGGTTGAGATTGATCAAGGTTGAGGATATAGAGGATGTTCCATGTGCGATTAACACAAGCTAGCATGTTTCGGAGGTTGTCGAAGATCGTCATCACTCCATTCTCGATATCTACCTTGCATCCATTCTCGTGAAGCTTCCCGACAAAGATGATGTTGTTGCGAATCCATGGGATGTAGTACACTCCGGTGAGTGTGCGATGTTCTCCCATGAGACCCTCAAAGAGGACAGAACCTTGCCCGCAAATCTCCACATTTGAACCATCACCGAACTTGACCGAGCCTTCAACATCATACCCCGGTCCGAGGAATTTCTCTTTGCACTCCATCATGTGGTTACTGGCACACGTGTCTAGATACCATGACACGTTCTGATCCCTAGATAACTTCGGTGTCACTTTCTTCCCATGAAGTAGCACCTTCCGGTTTGGGTTCACAACCACTGTTTCAACGAGATCACAAACTTCGGCCATCAGAAGACCTGGACGTTCATCTTCCTGCTTCACCAAATTTGCCTTGATCTCCCGCTTGTCAGGCTCTGGACAATCCTTTGCAAAGTGACCCATCTCGTTGTAGTTATAGTAGTTGACCTTGGACATATCCCGCCTTACCACGACCTTGTGGCTTGCTTTTTTCCTTTGCCTTCTCCGGTTTGTCCACCGTGCATTGCATTGCTTGAGACTTCGTTGTCGTCACGCCTTCCTTTGCTACTTGGGGACTCCCAATCTGCGCGCGAGTACATGAGTTGGTCACTACCTCCTTGATACGTCTCCACCGTATCGATAATTTATGAAGTATTCATGCCATATTTGCCTATGTTTACAATACTTTTATACGGTTTTGATGCACTTTATATGATTTATTTAGAACTAACCCGGACTGACGCTGTTTTCAGCAGAATTACCGTGGTGGTGTTTTTATGCAGAATGTAAAAGTTCTCGGAATCACCCGAAACTTTTTGATGATTTTTTCTGGAGGAAATAAGAAATATTGGAGCAAAGAACCACTGGAGGGGAGCCACCCGTGGGGCACAAACCATCAGGGCGTGGCCCTGGGGAGGTCGTGGCATGATGGCTTGTGGGGCCCACGTGCCTCCGTTGCGCGTGATTCCAACGCTGAAAAATCCTATAAATCCCAGAAACCCCAGAAATAAACAGAGACTCTCTGTTCCGCCGCCGCAACTCTTTGTATGAAAGAAATACCAATCTGGAGCCTTTCCAGTACCCTGCCGAAGAGGAAAAACTATCACCGGTGGCCATCTTCATCATCCCGACGGAGGCCATGACGAGGAGGGAGTAGTTCACCCTCGAGGCTGAGGGTATGTACCAGTAGCTATGTGTTCAATCTCTCTCTCTCTCTCTCTCTTGTGTTCTTGAGATGGCACGATCTTGATGTATCACGGGCTTTGTTAATATAGTTGGATCATATGAAGTTTGTCCCTTGCTATCATGTTGTGATGAATTGAATCTTTCCCTTTGAGATCTCGTTATGTTGGATTGAATATTTTGGTTTGAGAACACTTGATGTACGTCTTCGTGGGATACCCGTAGTGACATTGGGGTATCCTATTGATTCACTTGATATATGTTGAGGCATCAACTTGCGGATTCTGGTGACCTTGGGGATCTATGCATAGGGGTTGATTGCACATTTTCATACCACGTTCTCCGATAGAAATCTTGGGGTGCTCCTTGAAGTTCTTTGTGTTGGATTGAATATGATAGACCTGAAATTGTTTGATGCATGTCGCATAATTTACCCACGGATACTTGAGGTGACATTGGAGTATCTAGGTGACATTAGGGTTGATTGATATGTATCATTGGTGTTATTCTAGTACGAACTCTAGGGCTGTTTGTGACACTTATAGGAATAGCCCAAAAGATTGATCAGAAAGAATAACTTTGAGGTGGTTCTACTACCTACACCCATTTCATCTTATTGTTCTCCACTAGATAGGAACTTTGGAGTGATTCTTTGTTGCACGTTGAGGGATGATCCTATGATTCAACTATGTTAGCATTGTTGGGAGATCGCACTAGCGAAAGTATGAACCCTAGGCCTTATTTCTAAGCATTTATACAACATTTTGCTCGCTGTTTTACACTTGTTACCTTGCTGTTTTTATATTTTCAGATTACAAAAACCTATATCTACCAATCATATTGCACTTGTATCACCATCTCTTCACCGAACTAGTGCACCTATATAATTTGCCATTGTATTGGGTGTGTTGGGGACACAAGAGATTTCTTGTATTTGATTGCAGGGTTGTTTGAGAGAGACCATCTTCATCCTACACCTCCCCCAGACTGATAAACCTTAGGTCATCCACTTGAGGGAAAATTGCTACTGTCCTACAAAACTCTGCGCTTGGAAGCCCAACAAAGTCTACAAGAATAAAGTTGCATAGTAGACATCAAGCCATTTTCTGGCGCCGTTACCGGGGAGGTGAGTGCTTGAAGGTATATGATACTCGTGATCTACGTTGGGTTTTCCTTGAAGAGGAACTCGTAATCGCAGCACAAAGTGGGCAAGTATTTCCCTCAGTTATGAAACCAAGGTTTATCGAACCAATAGGAATACCAATCCTCAACTGTCTTCAACGGCTGCACACAAAATAACAAACAACTTGCACCCAACACCGGCAAGAGGGTTGTCAATCCCCTTGATCTCGCTATTTGCAAGCAAGTGGGTTGTGTAGATAATTGTAGATAATAGTAAAGTGCAAAATAAAATAAAAGGTAATAAATAACAGCAAGGTAATGATAATGTTTGTGAATATATAAGTGAATAGACCCGGGGGGCGTAGAGTTCTCTAGTGTCATCTCTCATAAGCAAAGCATACGGTGGGTAAACAAATTACTGTTGGGCAATTGATAGAAAAGCGAATAATTATGCGATGTTCACAGCAATGATCATGTGTATATATGCATCACGTCCATAAGCAAATAGGCCGACTCCTGCCTGCACCTACTACTATTACTCCACTTCAAGAGCGCTTCTATGCTTGCCTCTCTACGTATTAAGTTCATGACAAACGGAGTAATGCTTGGAGAACGATGACATGATGTAGACAAAGTAAACTCAACTAATATGAATAAACCCCATCGTTTTATCATTAGTAGCAACAACACAAATACGCAACTTGTCCCCTTCTGTCACTGGGATATAGAAACTCGTCAGGTTGAACCTACTACAACGTAGCACTCTCACCGAAGAAATATCAATCTAGTTGGCCAAACTATCTCAATAGATCGGAGAGCATTACGAAGCTATGATGATCATGCAAATAAGAATCATAGTAATCAGGTTTGACTCAGATACTTTTCATGAATAATCTGAACATAAACTCACAATTCATCGGATCCCAACAAACACACCATACAAAGGGATTACATCGGATAGATCAAGGCAAAGATGTGATGAGCATTGTATTGAAGATCGGGAGAGAGAGAGAGATTTCCATCTAGGTACTACCTACAGACCCGTAGGTCTGCGGTGAACTACTCACACATCATGGTGAGGGCAGCAAGGTTGATGAAGAGGCCCTCCGTGATTGATCTCCCCTCCGGCAGGGTGCCGAAACGGAGGTGTAGATGGCCTCCCGTCGGAACAGAGGCTTGTGGCGGCGGATAAGGTATTTCGGGAGCGCTTCTCGTGCTTTAGGGTAGATGTGAATTTATAGGCCAGAGAACGACGTCGGGGGATGCTCCAGGGGACCACCACATATCTGGCCGCCCCCTAGGGCATGCGGCTGGATATGTGGTGGGCCCATGGTGCGTCTCCTGGCCCTCCTCCGAAGCTTCTAGGTCTTGTATTGGTCGAAAAAAATCACCAAAAAGTTTCGTGGCAATTGGACTCCGTTTGGTATTGTAACTCTGAAAAGGCAAAAACACACAGAAAACTGGAACTGGCACTGGGCACTGGGTCAATAGGTTAGTGCTCAAAAATATTATAAATTGGTAAATAAATACCCAAAAAGTATCCTGGAATGATAATATATCAGCATGGAACAATCAAAAATTATAGATACATTGGAGACATATCAGTATATCTTTAGATGTTGCAATTAAATCTTTTAGTTTCTTGTTTTTCACTAGTTTGGTTTTATAAAAGAAAACTACAAAAAGATGGAGTTTAGGTTGCCTCAATTGTTTCGTCTTTTTAATGTCTTTCGTGAAAATGATGGTTCAGAAAATTGTGCTCAATTGGTAGAGGAAGAGTTTATGAAAATACTCGATGAGAATTCCTTGAATGATGAGCATGATAGAAATATTGTTAGTATGAGTTCTCTGAATATCTATGATGCTAATGATATGCAAAGCCACAAGCTTGGGGATGCTATGTTTGATGAAGATGATATTTTTAGTGCCCCAAGTTTTGATGAGCAAATTTATGATGATGATGGCATGCCTCCTATCTATGATGATTATTGTGATGACATGTTTGATATAAAGAGTAATGACAACCATGAAACTTGTTATCATGATTTTAATATTCAATGTGGTTATGTCAATCAAGTATCTCATGATAGTTGTTTTGTTGAGTTTGCTCCCACCATTATGTATGAGAAGACATTTGCTTATGTGGAGAGTAATAAATTTTCTATGCTTGTGGATCATGAAGATAATGCTTTATATGATGGTTATATTTTTCAGTTCCTTCATGATGGTACTGAATATTATTATGACGGGGGAACATATGCTTGTAGGAATTGCAATAATATCAAGTTTCCTCTCTATGTGTTCAAAGTTTTGAAGTTATGCTTGTTTTGCCTTCCTATGCGAGTTGATTCTTGCTCCCAAAAATTGTTTGCCCACAAAATCCCTGTGCATAGGAAGTGGGTTAGACTTAAATGTTCTTGCCATGCGATCCATGATGCTCTTTTGCATGTTTCAAATACTATTCCTATGTGAGCATCATTGAAATCATCATGCCTAGCTAAAAGGCTTTAAAGAAAAGCGCTTGTTGGGAGACAACCCATCACTTTTCCTTTCTGTTTTTGTGCGCTCACATGATTAATCTACTGTAGTAATCATGTTTTGTGCCTTTTATTTCAATAATGTGCCAAGTAAAGCCTTTGGGATAGTATGGATACTTGTTGATTTGATTCTGTGCAAAAACAGAAAGTTTCGCCTGTAGTAAATAATTTCTATGATTTTACTGGAGCGTCAAAAAATTCTGAAATTTTTAAACAGTTTTTCTATGCAAATTCTCTAAGTTTTCATAATTTTTCAGAATTTTTAGAGGGAAGTATGGTTATACTACAGATCTTCACAGACTGTTCTGT
The DNA here is from genome assembly GCA_039707655.1 of Elymus sibiricus. Classification (NCBI taxonomy): domain Eukaryota; kingdom Viridiplantae; phylum Streptophyta; class Magnoliopsida; order Poales; family Poaceae; genus Elymus; species Elymus sibiricus. The sequence goes on along the minus strand of CM077663.1, from coordinate 198,871,744 downwards.
TTTCGACAGATTATGTTTTGCATGCATTGTTTTATTCGTCACATAATATGTGTTTTGCTTGGAGAATCATTTTATTTTTTTAGTATTTGCTTGCTGTTACTTATAATCTTGTTTTTCAATAAAAAGCTACAAGAATTGCCTCTAGGATGCCTGAATGGCATGTTTGATGTGTTCTATGTAAAAACAGAAACTTTTTCTGTAGTGTTTGAATTTTCATATTTTACTGGAACCTGAAAAGTTTCTAAAATTGTTACACAGTATTTTCATACAAATTCTTTATTGTGTCCTAAATTTTCATAATTTTTAGAGATACAGAAGTGCACTTTGTAAATTAATTTCTACAGACTGTCATGTTTAGACAGATTGATGTCATAGTTTTGTTATCTACTTCTCCATTTTTTTTGAACCGGGCTTAAACCCCTTTCCATTACTTAAAATGGAAATACATTAGTCTAAGAGTTCAGGAGACAGGAAAGAGGCTAAAGCGAGTCCAACGCACTACCAGGAAACTGGCTCCCTTCACTCGCCATCGAAAAGTTTGCTGCGGGGCTAAAACCTGGTAGCACCAGAAACGAAGCTATGCTATTACAAACCAAACATGATATGGCACGCAGGCCAGCTAGGGAACCATAGTATCTAATGACTGATACGTCCATTCTGCATCATGATTTCCCATTACTATCTGAGGGAGTCCTAGTTTAAGGGGTCCTCGGATAGCCGACCTATTTCTTATGGGCCGGACTATGTGGGCCACTGGATGAGTAATGAATGATCAAGGGCCCCGTTGCCAGGGTGGAAGCTTCAAGAAGTCGTGGCGTATCCTCCAAGCTATCGGCAGTAGATAGGCATGTTTTTCCTTTAATGTGCAACCGACCATGTGTAAACCCTAGGTACCCTCGGCGTCTATATAAGCCGGAGGGTTTTAGGTTGTAGGAGAGGACAACTCATCTAGGGTTTTAGCTATTCGATCTCGAGGTAGATCAACTCTGTAATCCTCATACCTTCAATATAATCAAGCAGGACATAGGGTATTACCTCCATAGGAGGGCCCGAACCTGGGTAAACATCGTCTCCCTCGTCTCCTGTTACCATCGATTCTAGTCTCACAGCTCGGGACCCCTTACCCGAGATCCGCCAGTTTTGACACCGACATTGGTGCTTTCATTGAGAGTTCCGCTGTGATCGCCAAAGGAATCGATGGCTCGCCTTGTCACAAGCAACGAGATCTGCACACCGGGGATTCTCGCCCCGGAGCAGATCCTCGCAAGCAGCGACATCTCGTCGCACGCTAACCCGATTGGCCACCTTGGCCAGATCGGAAACTTTTCCCCCGATCAAGGAATCAGGTTCAGAACCCTAGAGATCGTCGCTGATTCACGGGAAGATCTCGTCTTGATAGAACCCTCGACTCCTACGGAGGAGCCCGCAGATCCCGACGCCTCGACGCCGAAGACATCGGGCCTCGCCTCCGATGATGAGGTCGTTATCCCCGGACTCTCTGGACCGCCCAATCCGGTCGTTGTGACCGGATCCATCATGGTTAAGCAGGACCCGGGTCTGCTTTCGTGCGACTCCGGAGCTGCAACGCCGCATACCGACCCCACTCGCTTCAGCGACATGCATCCTACCACCACCTCATTTCTGAACGAGCTATTTGATCGGATTGAGACCATGCGTATGGCTGATGACCAGATCCCGGTCTATGACCGGCTCGGGCTTAAACCCAACGATAGGGAGATTCACATCCCCACGATCACCCACCTTGTCGCCACCGTCGAATGCCCGGCTGGGGGCTCGTCCCCCCAGCGACCGGAATTAAAAACGGTTTATACCCCAGTCTCCGATCACTGAGACCTCGCCTGCAACCTAGACTCTGGAGTTCGCTCCGGAAACGGACCGGTATCGGTCCCTGATCTATCACACAGTTCGGAGTCTGTGATTCCGAACTCCCACCATGGCGTGGAGTCAAATCTTTTCCCACCCACCTCCCAAGCCGATCACTCAAGCATCGCAGTAGAGCCCAAGTCTTCAGACTTACCGGACATTATGCAGTTATCAGGAGAGTCGGTTCATCATTACTGGGCCAGACTCCTCCTTGCTCAAAACAAAGTACGGGGCCTTAGTGATCAAGAGATAATGGCAACCTTCAATCGCAACTGCCATGACGAAGGGATTCTCAACGCCCTAGCTCGTTGGCACATTCGTGACTTCACCGAGCTGTCAGATTTGGTACAAAAATATTGTGCCAAGGAGAGCGTTGGCAAGCCGAATGACTGTTTTCGGAACCAACCTTTACCGAATACCCTAGAGGAGATCGGAAAAAGAGGATACCTCCAAAGCGGCCAGCCAGACTCGAACCCGCCGAAAAGAGAAACAGGCCCCTTTCAGGGGTCAGTGCCATCCTTGATGGACTGTTGGATAAACCTCGCCCTATACATTCCGTATTGCTGAACACAGCTCCGACTCACAGCCTTAGAGCTTGCTGGGTTGTCAGGCAGGTCGCAAAAAGCGGTGAAGCCATTCTTAAGGCACCACCGCCGAATAGGCGCTCCACATCGCCACCAGAATACAACGCCGAAGTCCTGACGATCTACGAAACGTTCCCCTCAAGGAACAGGAGGAAAAGAGCTCTTAAAGAACTCGAACAGGTCTATCATGTGGCAGCGACAAGTGCATGGGCAGACATACCAATTACCTTCGGAGATACTGACCGACCAGCCATTCCTCCGGGTCATTCACCGGCCGCACTAGTCCTGAACCCCATCATCGATGGCTTCAGGTTACACAAAGTGCTAATGGACGGCGGCAGTGGTTTAAACCTGATTTACGAAGATACCCTGGAAAAAATGCAGTTCGACTGATCTCGCATCGAGCATAGCAACACAACCTTCCGGGGAATCATTACGGGGAAAGAGGCGCGTTGTTTAGGACGTATCGTCCTGGACGTAGTGTTCGGCACGCCCGAAAACTACCGATCCAAAGAACTTCTCTTCCATATCGTGCCCTTCCCCAGCGGCTACCATGCCCTGTTGGGACGTGACGCCTTCACAAAATTCCAGGCTATACCACATTACGGGTATATGAAACTTAAGATGCCAAGACCAAACGGGGTGATCACAACCGCCAGTGAGCCGAACATAGCCCTTCGGGCCAAAAACAAAACAGCATCGCTTGCCCTCGAGGCTCTAGCTGAGACCTTTGCCGCAGAAGAACTGACCGCACTTCGGTCAACAGTAGACAAGGACGATGTGATCCTTAGCAAAAGGCCCAAACCCACATCCTTTAAACCGGCAAAGGAAAACGTTAAATTTCAGGTGCACCCGACAGACCTCAAGAAGACCGCGTCCATCGGAGCTCAGCTCGATCCGATAGTGGATGAAGCACTGCGAGCATTCTTACGAGAAAACTGGGACATCTTCGCCTGGCATCCTTCTAATATGCCCGGAATCCCACGGCGGCTGGCAGAACATAGTCTGAACATCATCGTAGGCTTTAAGACCGTCAAACAGACTCTGCGCCGCTTTTCCGAGCCCAAGCGACAAGCTATGGGTGAAGAATTAGCTAAACTGCTAGAGGCCGGATTCATTCGGGAGATTAAGCACCCCGAATGGTTGGCAAACCTGGTTATGGTACCAAAGAAAGATAAATCCTGGCGGCTGTGCGTCGACTTTAAAGACCTCAACAAGGCCTGCCCTAAGGACCCTTTCCCCCTACCATGCATAGACCAGATTATTGACGCCACAGCCGGACATGACTCGTTGTGTTTCCTCGACGCTTATTCCGGATACCATCAGATTAAAATGAAGGAATCCGATCAAGCAGCAACTGCATTCGTCACCCCTTACGGGCCATTATGCTTTAACACGATGCCCTTCGGGCTAAAAACGCTGGGGCTACGTACCAGCGCATGATTCAGACTTGTCTCGCAAAACAAGTCGGTAAAACAGTCGAGGCATACGTGGACGACTTGGTAATCAAAACCAAACACGTCAGCCATTTGATCGACGACCTGAGGCAAACCTTTGCCAGCCCGCGCGAGTACGATATATGACTCAATCCGGAGAAATGCGTATTCGGAGTTCCCGCTGGTAAATTGCTCGGATTCATCATCTCCCATAGAGGAATAGAAGCGAATCCGGCTAAGATCCGCTCCCTATCAGAACTTGCAATTCCCACAGAGCTAAAGCATGTCCAGAGGTTAGCTGGTTGCGTGGCGGCGCTAAGCCGCTTTATCTCCCGCCTCGGGGAAAAAGCTTTACCGCTCTACAGACTGCTAAAACGGACCAACAATTTCGAGTGGACCGATGAGGCAGCGACTGCGTTAGAAGAAATCAAAATACTACTGGCAAGCAACCCCATACTCATAGCACCAGGCGCTGGTGAACCGATGTTACTATACATATCGAACGAGAGGAGGAGGGACACAAATTCCGGATACAGAAACTAGTCTATTATGTGTCAGAAGTACTAACACAGTGCAAGTCCAGATACCCACACTACCAGAAGATAGCCTATACAGTATTTATGGCTTCACGGAAACTAAGGCAGTACTTTCAAGAGTGAAAGTGCTCGGTCACGGTGGCATCCGAAGTACCCCTGAACGATATAATCAACAACAGGGACCCCACCGGCCGAATAGCAAAATGGGCTATTGAGCTCCTTCCCTTTGAAATCGCCTACAAGCCAAGACGAGCTATCAAGTCTCAGGTGTTGGCAGATTTCCTCGCCGAATGGACAGAGGCTGAGCTCCCAAGGGAATATAGTACATACTCCCATTGGACAATGTACTTCGATGGATCTAAAACTTTGGCCGGACTGGGGGCTGGAGTTATCCTCACATCCCCCATAGGCGACAATGTCTGATACGTGTTGCAGATCATGTATGCCGATTCCAACAATGCAGCTGAATACGAAGCACTACTACACGGTCTTCGGATGGCAGCATCAATGGGCGTACACCAGCTGGAGGTACGGGGAGACTCCAACTTGGCCATCTCCCAAATCAACGGCGAATTCGATGCCAAAAACCAGAAGATGGCGGCATACAGAAACGCTGTCCTCAAGATATCCGCACGGTTCGAGGGGCTGGAATTTCACCACGTCGCTAGAGACAACAACCAAGCCGCCGACATACTGGCTCGCATGGGGGCCAAACGCGACCCTGTCCCAAAAAACACTTTCCTGGAACGGCTCTTCAAACCATCCGTGGTTTGGCAGGACGATCATAAGGGCGCCGATCTAACCAGTGCAGACGAGGTAGTTCCCCCTATAAACGAACCAGACGATCAAATCATCGGCGGCTCCATAATGGATGAAACGCCCTCGGCTCACGAGGTCATGGCAGTAATCGCGCCATGGACTGAGCCCTTCCTCGCCTACCTTCTTCGCAAAGAACTCCCCGACGATCAGAAGGAGGCGCGGCGCATAGTTCGGCGCTCCAAAGCCTACAAAGTACACGAGGGTGAGCTATACAAGAGGAGTACCACCGGAATACTACAGCGGTGCATATCTGAGGAAGAAGGGCGGCAGCTCTTAGCCGAAGTCCACACAGGGATGGGCGGTCATCACGCCGTAGCAAGAGCCTTAGTAAGCAAGGCCTTCCGTGCTAGTTTTTTCTGGCCCACAGCTCGGGCGGACGCCCAGTCACTTGTCAAATATTGCGTGGGGTGTCAACTTTTTGCAAATCAAAGTCACATGCCCCCAACAGCTCTCCGGACTATTCCGATTACCTGGCCCTTTGCGGTCTGGGGGCTGGATATGGTCGGACCACTTAAAGGGGGGACCAAGAAGAATAAATACCTACTGGTCATGGTGGACAAGTTCACCAAATGGATAGAGGCAAAACCTGTCAAATCAGCCAAGTCCGGACCAGTAATTGACTTTATATCCGGCGTGGTACACCGTTACGGCGTTCCGCACAGTATAATGACGGACAATGGATCCAATTTCACGGCCCAAGAGGTCAAAGACTGGTGCGCAAAAATGGGCATTAAACTCGATTACGCATCGGTTTATCATCCGCAGACCAATGGACAAGTAGAACGAGCAAACGGCCTCATTATGAGCGGCATTAAGCCACGTTTGGTCCGGTCTCTTCATGAGTCCGACTGTCATTGGGTTGAGGAGCTCGACTCCGTTCTATGGGGCCTGCGCACCACCCCGAATAGATCAACGGGATACACACCGTTCTTCATGGTCTATGGGGCAGAAACAGTCCTCCCCTGTGACATTATTCACGATGCGCCAAGGGTGCGCATGTATGAGGAAAGGGAGGCCGAGTTAGATCGGCAGGACAACCTGGACGCCCTAGAAGGAGAGCGCGACATAGCTCGGGCTCGCTCCACCTTCTACCAACAGCAGGCTCGACGTTACCAGAGTAGGGAGGTCAGGGCAAAGGCGTACAACGTAGGTGAGCTCGTCTTACGACTTCCGGAGAAGCAGAAGCATAAACTCAACCCCAAACGGGAGGGCCCCTTCATAATCAACGAAGTACTCGCGGGAGGGGCTTACCGTCTTCGAAACCCGTCTGATAACCGCCTTGAACCAAACCCATGGAACACAGCTCGTCTTCGGCGCTTCTACGGATAAACCGGTGTCGTCACACTCTTTCCCCTTTATTTCCCTTTTCTTTCTCCCTCTTTATTTTCTACTTTCCCTCCCACCTTGATTTTTGGCAGGTTTGAATTCTTTCCTTTTCTTCCCAACTCTATGTTCAGCTCAACCGATCTTGTACTAAGATTTTTGGCCTACACCCTTAAGTGTTAAATCCGAACACAACACCTGGGGGCTTCTTTCCGAAGCCAATGCTGTTATATTACAAGCACTTATTCACATTTATTGTGTACGCATGTTTCCCTTGTCGTTTTTAAGCCATCATATGCATCAATTTGAACTAAGACTTTGCCAAGCTGGGTTGCCTCGCTCCTGTGCTTACCCTCTACGTTCCCGATTGTTCGGCTAGAGGGTAAAGGGAGCACCTCTGCGATTGTTACGACCGGGTCATCCGGATACGTACCTCAGATGGGTGAAGCCAAAAGCTAGCTATCTTCAGCAGACAATTGATCGGCTACGACGGAATCAACTAATAAAACTATGGTCGTTATGACCATTACTCGGGCTTCTTCTCTCACAAAAGCCCTTAGTCGCATACTAACAGTATACGGCCTTCTACCTATGATATACGTAGCACCCTGAAGAAAGGTATCGATAGAGGTACTATTTTCTTCGGAAGATGTTTCTTACGCTAAGCAGTAATATAACATATCTCCCTCTGTGCTTTCTGTCTGTTCGCACACATGGCCGGATTGCGTGGTTCCCCAAACATAATTCACTCTCCTAGGGTGATAATTTACAAGGAACACTCCCAAGCTCTTAGCACGGGAGGCCGAAGCCGATGGCCGGTTAAGACAAAGTTTACAATGCAGACGGAGCAATCCCTCGATTATTAGTACATAGTTACATATAATCATACATCTGGCTGCCGATCGAGATTGTCGATTATGGTGTCCAGGGAGCAATCTTCTTGTGAGAGACGGGCGGCAGGCATCACTTGGTCATATACCGGGTGAAGTGGCACTTCTTGTCCATCTGACCCTACTGGTCGTATACCGGGTGAAGCCCGCTCGTGAAGGGTGGACAGCTCCTTCAGAAAGCTTCCCCGGTAGAATCCGATCTCTTCTTCGGGTCGCCCAGACAGGAGACCTACACATGAGTCAAGGCATGCTTATTGCGCTTCGTTTATAAGAAGTACCTTCTGATGTTAGAATCACACTTACCAAACATGCCCCTCTGTAATTTCCGGTTCTCTCCTTGGTCCTGGGCCAATTGAGTCTTTAAGCTCTCAATTTCTTCGGCCTGCTGTTTGTTCTCCGCCTGGAGGCGGTTCTTCTCTTCAAGGTGTCGTTGCAAAACACGACAGCCAGCCTCATGCTGGGACTCGGCGTATCACTGAGATTCTCGGGCTGTATCCAAATCTCTTTGCAATTTCCCTATTGATTCAGCTGCTACAAAGTACCCTCGCGTCAGCATGGGAATATACTAAGATCAGCAGAACAGATATACTCACCATGTGCCTCCCGAGTAAAGCTCTTCACTTGCTCCAATTCGGCCTTCACAGATTCCACCTGTGTTCGGCTGGCTTCCAGTTCCTTGGCCAGTTGTTCGCTCTGCTGCTTCGAGGCCTACAGTAGCAGTAAAACAATACAACGATCCTTAATTCTGTTGTTCCGACCAATTTAAGGCTCGGGGGCTACTGGGTTTACACGAGTGTTCGGATTCTAATGACCGATTACTCACCTGCAGGCTGGACGATATCAATTTCATGGCCTCCCCGAACCCAGCTCAGGCAGCTCCGATGTGCACGTCCGCCGTGCGCAGAGCACTAAAATCTTGTTCGGAGAAGGCTGGGTGACGCAGGGCTTCTCGTCGCCGCCGATGATTCATAGCGGTTCCTACCTCGGATTTGGTGACAGACACAGCATCACCAGAATCGGCAGGGGCCGGATTAACCATGGGAACCTCCACAGCAGGATCGGCCTGAGCGAAAGGTCTGGAATTTTGAGCACCGCCGGACGTCCTGGCGACATCCTCGGCGGAAGATGGCTGAACTCTTTGCCTGAATATTTCGACATAAGGTCTCTTGTGAGGCTTTATGAGTCATGTTAATAAATCAAACGGTCGAACAAAGTACCTTTGGGATGAACGTGTAGACGGTCTCGTCCCCATGACCGGCTCATTTGTCGGATCCCTGCTGCTTTCCGGTCCAGGCACTGACGCCGTTGCTGATGTATGTCGCGCGGATCGACGACGCTTGGGAGTAGGAGCCGGCGCGTTGGGGTTGTTGGAGGATACTTGCCTTTTGCGGGATGAGTTTTTTTTCTTCTTGCTTATCGCAGGGGAAGGGAAGGATCCGGGGTAATCGGCTATGATAGCCACCTTGGAACCGTCGAGGCCCTCCTGGTAGAAAACCCCGTCTTCGAGCTCGATTGATAGATCCGGGTCATCATGAAAGCCCGGATCATCATCACGGGAATAGTCCTTGGGCTGGGGGGCCGGACAGTTAACTGTCTCGATGAAGCTCCTCCATTCCTGTTCACATAAAGTTAAAGGCTTCGGTCAAAAAAGGGACAAATTGAAAACCTGAATTGTGGTCACAGGGTTGGAAGGCTCACCCATTCGATGGGATTGTGGCTTGAGTATCCCTCCTTGGTCGACCGCCGAATAAAATCTCCTTGCTCCCCTTTGTATAGGTCGGCAAGAGCGGCGGCTAATGCTGTTTGATCGGCAGGGCCCAGTCTTCGGGAACGAGTAGTGTCGCTTGTCCCATTGTAACGCCATAAGGGGTGTATCCTCTGTTGAAGAGGATGAACTCACCGGGTGATAGCGGCGGCCATGACGTCTATCATGGTCAGCTTGTGGTGGGCTAGTACCCTCACACGGGCCGCCAAGCGCTGCACTTCAACACTGTCCTCTTGGGACAGTCTCTTCGGACGCCAGTTGTACCTTCTCTTCAAAGGGGCGTCGGAGTATTCGGGCAAACCCCTCCGAGCTGGATCAAATAGGGGGACGTCCTCGATGTAGAACCATTCCGAAGACCATTCTTCGGACTCCTCCGGCGTTCCCACGGGATATCCCGTCCCCGCTATGCGGCATACTTCGGCTCCTCCGACCTCAAAAATTGTCTTGTCTCGAATGCGAGGGACGAGGCAGAAGTACTTCCTTCACAATTCGAAGTGTGCCTCGCAGCCCAGGAACATCTCGCAAAGGGCGACGAAGCCCGAGATATGCAGAATAGACCCTGGGGTGAGGTGGTGGAGCTGGATTCCATAAAACTCCAATAACCCTCTCAAGAATGGATGAATAGGAAACCCGAGACCCCACAGGAGAAAGGGCACGAAACATACGCGCTCCCCCTTTTGTGGATTGGGGAAATTCTCTGCGAAGGCCTCGCCATTGAATGAAGACAAACCGGCGCGGATAACTGTCAGATCCGAGGAAGGAAGGTACCCTTGGGTCTCGAGGTTGCGTAGTCAAAGGAGGGATACGGAGCAGCTTGTCCAATCCCCAAGACGGGAGCCGTAAGGGTGCGAGGAAGAGCTGGGGGCACTCGCCATGTTTGGTGGTGATCTTTTGCTGGGTTTTTCCGATGGGGAAGAAGGAAGATGTGGCTTGGACCATGATTCAGTTTGTTTAAATGGGTGGTGCCTCCTTTGTGGGAGGGGCAGTTTTGTAAAAAGCTGCTGAACCGCTCGTCTCCCCACGACGCGCGAAAATCAAGAAACGCTGTTACAATGGACCCAGCAAGCCCGTGACGTTTGGGATTTCGCCGATGACAAGATGGTTGCTGAACAAACTAGGATAGAGGGACTCGCCGCGCAAGGCGAAGACTTCGACGCACAAGATTGTCCGAATATACCTCGGCGTTGGAGGCCAGTCCGGGGGCTACTGAGGGAGTCCTGGTTTAAGGGGTCCTCGGATAGCCGACCTATTTCTTATGGGCCGGACTATGTGGGCTGCTGGATGAGTAATGAATGATCAAGGGCCCCGTTGCCAGGGTGGAAGCTTCAAGAAGCCGTGGCGTATCCTCCGAGCTATCGGCAGTAGATAGGCATGTTTTTCCTTTAATGTGCAACCGACCATGTGTAAACCCTAGGTACCCTCGGCGTCTATATAAGCCGGAGGGTTTTAGGTTGTAGGAGAGGACAACTCATCTAGGGTTTTAGCTATTCGATCTCGAGGTAGATCAACTCTGTAATCCTCATACCTTCAATATAATCAAGCAGGACGTAGGGTATTACCTCCATAGGAGGGCCCGAACCTGGGTAAACATCATCTCCCTCGTCTCCTGTTACCATCGATTCTAGTCTCACAGCTCAGGACCCCCTACCCGAGATCCGCCGGTTTTGACACCGACACTATCTGCCTTATTTTTGTCCATTATTCCACATTATCATACAATTCGTATGTTTATTCTCTCTGAATATGCAAGGTGCATCACAAGGAGGGAAATATCTGGAAACTGGAATTCTGGACCGGAAAACCGAGAAAAGGGTAGAAAATCACCAGTCTCAGAATGACCTGAAAATTTACGGAGAATATTTTTGGAATATTTGAGAATTTCTGGAGCAAAAATATACCGGAGAGGGGCTGCCAGGAGGCCACAAGCCAGCAGGCCGCCCCCCAGGGGGCGTGGCCAGATGGCTTGTGGGCCCCCTGCTGGCTCTCCGATGCCCCTCTTCTCCTATATGGTGTGTTTTACCCTAGAAAAAATCAGAGGAAGTTTTCGGGACAAAGCGCCGCCGTCTCGAGGCGGAAAACTGGGCAGAGGCCCTTTTGCACTCCGGCAGTCAGATTCCTGCCAGGGAAATCCCTCTCTAGGAGGGGGAGATCGAAGCCATCGCCGTCCAACGCTTCCTCCTTCGTGGGAGGACCTTCATCAACCTCTTCACTAGCACCATCTCATCTCCAACCCTAGTTCATCTCTTGTATTCAATCTTTGTCCCAAAACCTCAGATTGGTACCTTGGGTTACTAGTTGTGTTGATTACATCGCTTAGTTGATGCTTGTTGGATTACTTGGTGGAAGAGATTATGTTCAGATCCTTAATTATCATCATTACTCCTCTGATCTTGAACATGTTGATGATGTGTGAGTAGTTACTATTGTTCCTGAGGACATGGGAGAAGTCTTGTTATAAGTAATCTTGTGCAATTGGTATGTGTTTGATATTTTGATGATATGTATGTTGTTACTTCTCTTAGTGGTGTCATGTGAACGTCGACTACATGACACTTCACCATGTTATGTGCCTAAGGGAAGTCATTGTGGAGTAACAAGTAGATGATGGGTTGCGAGAGTGACAGAAGCTTAAACCCCAGTTTATGCGATGCTTCATAAGGGGCGGATTTGGATCCACATGTTTCATGCTATGGTTAGATTTATCTTAATTCTACTTTCATAGTTGCGGATGCTTGCGAGAGGGGTTAATCATAAGTAGGTTGTTAGTTAAAGTAAGAACAAAACCTTAGCACCGGTCCACCCACATATCAAATCATCAAAGTAGCGAACGTGAATCAACTCAACATGATGAACATGACTAGACAGAAATTCCCATGTGTCCTCGGGAGCACTTGCTTAATATAAGAGTACTTTCAGGCATGTCCTTTGCTACAAAAAGGATTGGGCTACCTTGCTGCACCATTTTTACTATTGTTACTTGTCACTTGTTACGAATTATCTTGCTACAAAACTATATACTACTGTTACTCACAGCACTTGCAGAGAATACCTTGCTGAAAACTGGTTATCATTTCCTTCTGCTCCTCGTTGGGTTCGACAATCTTACTTATCGAAAGGACTACGATTGATCCCCTATACTTGTGGGTCATCAAGACTCTTTTATGGCGCCGTTGTCGGGGAGTGAAGCGCGTTTGGTAAGTGAAATTGGTAAGGAAACATTTTCTATACGTGCTGAAATGTACTGTTGCTTGTCACTATGAGCAGTCACCCTTTGAGTGGCTTGTTCGGGGCATCTTCGCTGGTTTGTCTGATCCTTATGATGGTACGACTCATCCTGATTTCCATTTGATATTCGTCGATGAGGTTTGTGGATTATTTAAGCTTGCAGGTTTGTCTAGAGACGAAGTTAATAAGAAAGTTTTCCCTTTATATTTGGAGGGAAAATCATTAATGTGGTATAGGCTATTGGATAATATTAAATCATGGGATTGGAACCGCTTGAAGCTGGAAGTTCATCAGAAGTTTTACCCCATGCATATAGTTCACCGTGATCGGAATTATATATATAACATTTCGCCTCGCAAGGGAGAAAGCATCGCTCAAGCTTGGGGGAGGCTTAAATCTATGATGGACACTTGCCCCAACCATGAGCTTCCAAGAGAAATGATTATACAAAAAATTTACGCTCGGCTTTCTCAGGATGATAAAAAATTATTGGATTTTTCTTCCTCGGGCTCATATATGAATGAAACTATTGAATTCAAATGGGATATTTTGGAAAGAATTAAATGAAACTATGAAGATTGGGAGCTCGACAAAGGTAACGAGTCAGGTATAAAACTTAGTTTTAATTGTGTTAAATCTTTTATGGAAACCAACACCTTTCATGAGTTTAGCAACAAATATGGTATTGACTCTGAAATAGTAGCTACTTTCTGTGAATCATTTGCTACTCATGTTGATCTTCACAAAGAAAAGTGGTTTAAATATCATCCTCCCATCGAACCACCATTAGAGAAACCAATTAAAATGGAGAAAGAGGAGATAATTTTTAGTCACGCTGATCCTGTTGTTCCCACTGCTTACATTGAGAAACCTCCTTTTCCTGTTAGAATTCGAGAACATGCTAAAGTTACAACTGTGGTCAATAAAAGTCATGTTAGGACATCTACACCTCTTGAACAAATAAATGTTGAACCTAAAGTTGCCATGATTAAGGATCTCTTAGTTGATAATATTGATGGTCAGGTTATCTACCTCTGTGATGAAGCTGCTAGAATCGCAAAACCTGTTAGAAACGAGCGAGATGAGCTCGATAAGAATAAACCAGTCGTAGGCATGCCAGTTGTCTCAGTTAAAATTGGAGATCATTGTTATCATGGCTTGTGTGACTTAGGTGCTAGTGTCAATGCTATACCGTTCACCTTATATCAAGAAATTATGAATGACATAGCACCCACTACTATTGAAGATATTGATGTTACTATTAAACTTGCAAACCGAGACACTATTTCGCCACTTGGGATTGTTAGGGATGTCGAGGTTTTATCTGGAAAGGTTAAGTACCCTGCTGATTTTTTAGTTCTTGGTTAAAAACAAGATAACTTTTGTCCCATTATATTCGGTAGGCCTTTCTTGAACACTATTAATGCTGAAATCAATTGTGCTAGTGAAAAGGTTAAAATAAGATTTGGTGATGAGTCTCATGAATTTAATTTCTCCAAGTTTACTAATCAAATGCATGAGAAGGAATTACCTAGTAAAGATGAAATGATTGGTTTTGCTTCTATTGTCGTACCTCCTACTGATCCTCTAGAACAATATTTGTTAGACCATGAGAATGATATGCAAATTAATGGAAGGAAGGAAATAGATAGGATTCTCCTCGAACAAACACCTATTCTCAAACATAACTTACCAGTAGATATTTTAGGGGATCCTCCTCCACCTAAAGGAGATCCCGTGTTTGAATTAAAGACCTTACCTGATACTTTGAAATATGCTTATCTTGATGAGAAGAAGATATATCCTGTTATTATCAGTGCTAACCTTTTAGAACATGAAGAAAGAAGATTACTTAAAACTCTGAGGAAGCACAGGGCTGCTATTGGATATACTCTCGATGATCTAAAGGGCATAAGCCCCACTCTATGTCAGCACGAGATTAATATGGAACCAGATGCTAAACCTGTTGTTAATCATCAACGCCGCTTAAATCCTAAGATGAAGGAAGTGGTAAGAACTGAAATACTAAAGCTTTTGGAGGCAGGTATAAGTTATCCTATTGCTAATAGTAGGTGGGTAAGTCTTGTTCATTGTGTTCCTAAGAAAGGAGGTATTACTGTTGTCCCTAATGATAAGAATGAGCTTATTCCACAAAGAATTGTAACTGGTTATAGGATGGTAATTGATTTTAGAAAATTAAATAAAGCTACTAAGAAAGATCATTACCCCTTGCCTTTTATTGATCAAATGTTAGAAAGATTATCCAAGCACACCCACTTTTGTTTTCTTGATGGATATTCTGGATTTTCTCAAATACCTGTGTCAAAAGAAGATCAAGAGAAAACTACATTTACATGTCATTTTGGAACTTATGCTTATAGACGTATGCCTTTTGGTTTATGCAATGCACCTGCTACATTTCAAAGATGTATGACTGCTATATTCTCTGACTTTTGTGAAAAGATTGTTGAGATTTATGGATGATTTTCCGTCTATGGGACTTCTTTTGATGACTGCTTGAACAATCTTGATCGAGTTTTGTAGAGATGTGAAGAAACTAGTCTTATCTTGAATTGGGAGAAGTGCCACTTTATGGTTAATGAAGGCATAGTGCTTGGGCATAAAATTTCTGAACGAGGCATTAAGGTAGACAAGGCTAAAGTTGATGCGATAGAGAAAATGCCATGTCCGAAAGATATCAAAGGTATAAGAAGTTTCCTTGGTCATGCTAGTTTTTATAGGTGTTTCATTAAAGATTTCTCTAAGATTTCTAGGCCATTAACTAATCTTCTTCAAAAAGATGTTCCTTTTGTTTTTGATGATGATTGTGTAGAAGCTTTTGAAATACTTAAGAATGCTTTAATTTCTACACCTATTGTTCAACCACCTGATTGGAGCCTACCTTTTGAAATTATGTGTGATCCTAGTGATTATGATGTTGGCGTTGTTCTAGGGCAGAGAGTAGACAAGAAGTTAAATGTTATCCATTATGCTAGTAAAACTCTAGATTCTTCCCAAAGGTATTATGCCACCACTGAAAAGGAATTGTTAGCAGTTGTTTTTGCTTGTGATAAGTTTAGACCCTACATTGTCGATTCCAAAGTAACTATTCACGTCGATCATGCTGCTATTAAATACCTTATGGAAAAGAAAGATGCTAAACCTAGGCTTATTAGGTGGGTACTTTTACTTCAAGAGTTTGAATTGCATATCATTGATAGAAAAGGAGCTGAAAATATCATACGAGATAACTTGTCTAGGATGGAAAATGTTCTTGATGACCCACTTCCTATCGATGATAGCTTTCCTGATGAAAAACTTGCGGCTATAAATACTTCACGTAGTGCTCCTTGGTATGCTGATTATTCTAATTATATTGTTGCTAAATACATCCCACCTAGTTTCACATTTCAACAAAAGAAAAACTTCTTTTATGACCTACGACATTTCTTTTGGGATGACCCACATCTTTACAAAGAGGGAGTAGACTGTATTATTAGACGTTGTGTACCTGAGCATGAACAAGAACAGATTCTTCGGAAATGTCATTCCGAAGCTTATGGAGGACACCTTGCCGGTGACCGAACTACACACAAGGTATTACAATCTGGTTTCTATTGGCCTACTCTTTTCAAACATGCTCGTAAGTATGTCCTTCCATGCAATGAATGCCAGAGAGTTGGCAACAACGGTAAGCGTTAGGAAATACCTATGAATTATTCACTTGCTATTGAACCATTTGATGTCTGGGGCTTTGACTTTATGGGATATTTTCCTTCCTCAAATGGGTATACTCATATTCTATTTGCTGTTGATTACGTTACTAAATGGGTAGAAGCTATTCCAACTAGTAGTGCTGATCATAACACCTCTATTAAAATGCTTAAAGATATTATTTTCCCGAGGTTTGGAGTTCCTAGATATTTAATGACTGATGGTGGTTCACATTTTATTCATGCTGCTTTCCGTAAGCTTCTAGCTAAATATGATGTTAACCATATGATTGCATCACCTTATCATCCCCAGTCTAGTGGTCAAGTTGAATTGAGTAATCGAGAAATAAAATTAATATTGCAAAAGACTGTTAATAGATCTAGGAAGAATTGGTCTAAGAAACTAGATGATGCACTTTGGGCTTATAGAACTGCTTATAAGAATCCTATGGGTATGTCCCCGTATAAAATGGTCTATGGGAAAGCTTGTCATTTACCTCTTGAGTTAGAACACAAAGCTTATTGGGCAATTAAAGAACTTAACTATGATTTTAAACTTGCCGGTGAGAAGAGGTTATTTGATATTAGCTCACTTGATGAATGGAGAAGACAAGCCTATGAAAATGCTAAGTAATTTAAAGAAAAGGTTAAAAGATGGCATGACAAAAGGATTCAAAAACGAGAATTCAATGTAGAAGGCTTAGTGCTTTTATACAATTCTCGTTTCAGATTTTTTTTAGGAAAACTCCTCTCCAAATGGGAAGGCCCATACGTTGTTGAGGAGGTTTATCGCTCCGGTGCTATAAAAATCAACAACTTCGAAGGCAAGAAACCGAGAGTGGTGAATGGGCAAACAATTAAGCATTATATTTCAGGTGCACCGCTTAATGAAGAAACAAATAGCATCCAAGTCATCACGCCGGAAGAACACATCAAGGAAGTCTTCCGGAACACTCCAGAGACCTGAAAAAGGGGTAGGTATGTGGTACGGTAAGTAAATCGACTCCAAAAATTCCATAAAAATAATTTCTATCGTTTTTGGTATTTTAGAAAAATTACAAAAATAAAACAGAGCCGGAAGGACCCACGAGGGAGCCACAAGCCAACAGGTCGTGCCTCCCCAGGGGGCGCGACCAGATGGCTTGTGGGCCCCTCGTGTGGCTTCCGGACTCCGATTTCTTCTGGAACACATATTCTGACCAAGAAAAAATCATTATATATACTCCCGGATGTTTTGACCACCGCATCACGAGATTTTCCTCTGTTCTTGTTTCGCGCTATTTTTCTGACAGATCTAGATCGCTATGACTTCCCCTTCGCTAACCAAGGACAAGTTCTTTGAGAAGGTCATCAATCCCTACCTGCCGGAGGTGATGAAGCACCCTCGGGCTATTGAGATGCGTGAGGGGGTGCTCACCATCCGGGACGTTCAAGGCCCGAAGAAGGAGGGAGTCGAGAAGGCCAGGCTTGCACAAGTGGAGCAGGAAATCTTCAAGTGTCAAGGGATGGTTGAATGTGGCTTGAGTCCTAATCACTCTATGATCACGGACTTCATCCGTGAAAACAAGATGGACACCAAAAGTGTGGGGGAGGTTCTCGCCAAGCTTCAAGATCAGATTGAATACCTCCAGGATCAACTCTATCAAATCCAACTCCAAAACTCTGAGTATTCCAGGTTTAAAAGGATGAGCCTAGCTGCTGATTTCAGGATTCCGGAGACCATGGTTTCTTTCCATGATGGGGATCCTATGCCTTGGAAGATGGAGGATTCCCGCGCATCACCGCCATCACTGAAGAACAATTGAGTACATGGGTATGGGCAACCCCGAGCTTGTTCCAAGCTTGGGGGAGGTGCCCCGGTATCGTATCACCAACACTTTTTACCACCACTATCTATCATTAGTTCAATCTTTAGTTTTTCGTGATTTAGGGAGTTAAATTTCAGATTTGCTTTGTTTAGAGTTTTTGCTTTGAGTTCTACCTATCCTTGTAATCGAGTATGAGAGTTATATAATAAAGTTAGTTGAGATAGTGTATCCCTTCTTCACTTGCACCCATCATCTGAGCAAGGCAATAAAAAGAATAGAAAAGAAATATCATATGCCTATCTCTTTAGAAGTAATTACTTCACATATAAAAAGAGGTATAAGCAATAAGAAGTGTTGAAAACGAACAAACATAATGGTAGTAATTGATATGATCTATGCAAAAGTGTGGTAGAGAAGAGGAGATTTACATATAAATATACTATCATGAACACCTTTTATGATTGCGAGCTTCCATCAAAATATTACATAATGATCAAGTGTTGAAGTGGGACATGGAAGACAGCATAATGATCATGTTTGTTTATATTTGCATAGAAGTTATATGGTATTGAATCCTTTAACATGTGATGCTTGCTTAGGACCTTTTGGTAGCCCAAAGATTCGCACTAAGTAGAGATACTACTTGTGCATCCATAACCATTAAACCCAGTTTCTTGCCATGAGAGTCCACCATACCTACCTATGGATTGAATAAGAACCTTCAAGTAAGTTGTCATTGTTGCACAAGGCAATAAAAATTGCCTCTAATCATGTAAGATCTTTTATTGTAAGGGAAAGTAAGCTTTGTACGATTGTGTGATGGTGAAGTAATAAAAGCGACGGAATGCATAATAAAGTTCGTTATCACAATGGGCAATATGAAGTGATGTTCCTTTATGTTGAGAGATTAAACATATCAAACAAATAAAAGCTCATGACAACCTCTGCTTCCCTCTGCGAAGGGCCTATCTTTTACATTCTTACAAGTTTTATTTTCATGCAAGTCAATAATATTTCCCTTGTTCTTATTCTCCAAACTATTTAGTGGAAAGCATTATATGTTGCGGAAAGATTCAAACAAATATATCCAGCTGAATGTAAATGATCTTGTTCCATTATTGTTGACATTATCCTTGAGGTAAATAAGTTGGGTTGCAATAACATTAAAGTCCCCATCTTCCTATGTGTCCCGCGGAGTCACTTGTTCCAAAAATATGCAATGTATGTTAGCAATCATAGAAGGTTACATCATAGTTGATTATGTGAACTTGCTAGAAATATAAGCTCTTACATAGACTCTTCTCCCGATTACAAAAGCTATGATCATCTCAAGGACTAATTGCATTGCTTGTTGGTTCTCAATAAAGATTTTGCCCTATATCTCTTCAGTTGTGAATAGATTGTTACTTGTTCATGGGAGGTTATATGATTGAAAACTTGCTGCTATGATGATATTCATGATGCTCTCATGTCCGTATTCTGTTTTTATCGACACCTCTCTCTCAAATTATGTGGTCATTATTTTAGAGTTCGGCTTTCGCTTGAGGACAAGCGAGGTCTAAGCTTGGGGGAGTTGATACGTCCATTCTGCATCATGATTTATTATTACTATCTACCTTATTTTTGTCTATTATTCCACATTATCATACAATTCTTATGTTTATTCTCTCTGAATATGCAAGGTACATCACAAGGAGGGAAATATCTGGAAACTGGAACTCTGGACCGGAAAACCGAGAAAAAGGCGGAAAAATCACCAATCTCAGAATGACCTGAAAATTTACGGAGAATATTTTTGGAATATTTGAGAATTTCTGGAACAAACATATACCGGAGAGGGGCTGCCAGGAGGCCACAAGCCATCTGGCCGCACCCCCCTTTTGCACTCCGGCAGTCATATTAATGTGAGAAAATCCCTCTCTGGGAGGGGGAGATCGAAGCCATCGCTATCACCAACGCTTCCTCCTTCATGGGAGGACCAATCTTCATCAACCTCTTCACCAGCATCATCTCATCTCCAACCCTAGTTCATCTCTTGTATTCAATCTTTGTCCCGAAACCTCAGATTGGTACATGTGGGTTACTAGTTGTGTTGATTACATCGGATAGTTGATGCTTGTTGGATTACTTGGTGGAAGATATTATGTTTAGATCCTTAATTATCATCATTACTCCTCTGATCTTGAACATGTTGATGATGTGTGAGTAGTTACTATTGTTCCTGAGGACATGGGAGAAGTCTTGTTATAAGTAATCTTGTGAAGTTGGTATGCGTTCGTTATTTTGATGATATGTATGTTGTTACTTCTCTTAGTGGTGTCATGTGAACGTCGACTACATGACACTTCACCATGTTATGGGCCTAAGGGAAGTCATTGTGGAGTAACAAGTAGATGATGGGTTGCGAGAGTGACAGAAGCTTAAACCCCAGTTTATGCGTTGCTTCATAAGGGGCTGATTTGGATCCACATGTTTCATGCTATGGTTAGATTTATCTTAATTCTTCTTTCGTAGTTGCGGATGCATGCAAGAGGGGTTAATCATAAGTAGGTTGTTAGTTCAAGTAAGAACAACACCTTAGCACGAGTCCACCCACATATCAAATTATCAAAGTAGTGAACGTGAATCAACTCAACATGATGAACATGACTAGACAGACATTCCCATGTGTCCTCGGGAGCACTTGCTTAATATAAGAGTACTTTCAGGCTTGTCCTTTGCTACAAAAAGGATTGGGCTACCTTGCTGCAGCATTATTACTATTGATACTTGTCACTTGTTACGAATTATCTTGCTACAAAACTATCTACTACTGTTACTCACAGCACTTGCAGAGAATACCTTGCTGAAAACTGCTTATCATTTCCTTCTGCTACTCGTTGGGTTCGACACTCTTACTTATCGAAAGGACTACGATTGAGCCCCTATACTTGTGGGTCATCAATGACCAAAATCACCAAGCAACGAGAACGACATGAGGTCTAGCACAAAACGGTATGCCCACCCCCTGAAGGCCTTCAGTCCCGATCCTCTTCAGCAGACCAGACTCCCTCCCGCGTCATTGTTCGCCCTTCTGGAGGTTTGACACAGCTTCAACAGCTTCACGGTTATCTACTTCTCCTATAGTTTTCATGACTTATATTTGTAGATATAAATTGTGGAAATGATAGTACATAGTAGATAATGTTTGAAAAATATTATGCCACTTGTCTTGGCAGTACATAAAGAGTTGATTTATTCTTACGTGCACTAACCTTTCTCACGAGTTCTTTTCAAGTTTTGTGTGGATGAAGTTTTTGAGAATAGGTCAAACCATGATATAAGAGGATTGAACGAGATACAAAAGCTCAAGCTTGGGGATGCCCAAGGCACCCCAAGTAAATATTTTAAGAAGTCTCAAGCATCTAAGCTTGGGGATGCTACGCATCCCACCTCTCTTCATCAAACAAATATCGGTTAGCCTGTGTTGAGCCTAAATTTTTATTCGTTCACATGATATGTGCTATTCTTGGAGTGCTATTTTTTTAGTTTGTTGTTTGAATAACACACTCATATCTGAAAATCTTTATTGAGAGAGAGAGTCCTCACATAGCTACATTATTGTTTGACTACTCATTGATCTTCACTTATATCTTTTGAGAGTAGTTCGAAATTTACTCTTGTGCTTCACTTATATCCTGATAGTAAACGTTGAATGAATTGAATGTCATAAATCTGAAATTATATATGCTTCATATTATTTTCACATGGGGAGTAGTGACTTCACATACTAGGAGTATAAGCGGTAAAATTTATTGGAAGTTAGCAAACATATCATTGGTCATTTAAACAATTCATGAAAGAATATTGAAGGAAGAGAGGTTTCACATATAAATACACTATCCCGGACATCTTCTATGATTGTGAACCCCCATTAATTATTTTCAAACTTGATCAAGTAGTTGACGTTGGACAAGGAAGACAACGTAATGGTTATGTTTGTTTATATTCACGTAGCAGTTATATTTTCATGGATCCTCTAACATGTGTTGCTTGTTTAGAACCTTTTGCTAGCCAAAACTTCGTACTAAGTAGAAATACTACTTGTGCATCCAAATCCTTGAGCCAAGTTTCTTCCATGAGAGTCCACCATACCTACCTATATATGGTATTTCACTGCCATTCCAAGTTTTGCATATGCCACCTCTAAACATTCAAATAAACATCCGTTTTGTGTGCTCGTACCGCTCATGGAATGACGGGGCGGTCATTATCTTCCATGCTAAGAGGGTTATTCTCAAGATAAGTGTTTATTCACTTGTCATTGCACGAGAGAGGCTGGTAAAAAGGATGCCCAGTCCTGCATAATACAAAAATAAATAAACAAGAACTCCCCCTAGAAAGTTGATTGTTTCGATGGTACCCATGGATTCGGCTAGCCATGGATTGTGTTTGAATGGTGGAGGGGGGGGGGAATTAAATTCTGTTTGGGAACCGCAAATAATGTGATTAGCATGGAAGATATTGAAATCTCTTGTCGTGACGTTGACAGGAAAGTCACACCACCCAAAATATATTCATCTCTGCTTTAAAACAATGAGCCCTGGCACCTCTGCAAATCCCTGCTTCCCTCTGCGAAGGGCCTATCTTTTACTTTTATGCAAGAGTCAATAATGTTCATCCCTATTCCAATCTATTAATTCCTTAGTTGGCAAGCATCATGTTGTTGGAAATATGCCCTAGAGGCAATAATAAAATAGTTATTATCATATTTCCTTGTTCATGATAATCGTTTATTATCCATGCTATAATTGTATTGATTGGAAACTCGGATACATGTGTGGATACATAGACAACACTGTGTCCCTAGTGAGCCTCTACTAGACTAGCTCATTGATCAAAGATGGTTAAGGTTTCCTGACCATGGACATGAGTTTTCATTTGATAACGGGATCACATCATTAGAAGAATGATGTGATGGACAAAGACCCAACCATAAGCATAGCATGTGATCGTTCTAGTTTATTGCTACTGCTTTATCCATGTCAAGTATCTGTTCCTATGACCATGAGATCATGCAACTCCCGGACACCGGAGGAATGCCTTGTGTGTATCAAATGTCACAACGTAACTGGGTGACTATAAAGGTTCTCTATAGGTATCTCCGAGGGTGTCTGTTGAGTTGGCATGGATCGAGACTGGGATTTGTCACTCCGTTTGACAGAGAGGTATGTCTGGGCCCACTCGGTAATACAGCATCATAAGAAGCTTGCAAGCAATGTGACTAAGGAGTTAGGTTAGACGAGTTACTTCTTTGCCGTCTGCCAGCAGACGACAAAGCGCATGGCCTACTAACGGCCGTGCCCCGCCCCCACTCCTCTCTCTCTCTCTCCCTCCCTCAACTCCCACCCTATCCCTCTCCCTGCACGGCGCCTCTAGCCCCTTCGCCGCCGCTGCCACCCCTCTCTGCCCCTTCATCACCGCTGTCGGTGTCGAAACCGGCGGATCTCGGGTAGGGGGTCCCGAACTATGATGCTTGGATCGATGGTAACAGGAGACGAAGGGGACAAGGTTTTACCCAGGTTCGGGCCCTCCTATGGAGGTAATACCCTACGTCCTGCTTGATTATATTGATTGTATAGAGGTTACAGAGTGATCTACCACAAGATCGTATGACTAAAACCCTAGATGAGTTCTCCCTTCATGATCTAAAACCCTCCGGCTTATATAGACGCCGGGGGTGCCTAGGGTTTACACATGGTCGGTTACACGTCGAGGGGATAAACATGCCTATTCTACTTTAAACGTGGAGCACACGCCTTGCTTCTAGAAACTTCCCTTCTGGAGTCCGGTCCTTCGAGCGATCCAGTGTCCGGCGAACGGCCCATATAATCCGGCCCATATTAGATAGGCCGGCCTCCCGAGGACCCCCTAGTCCAGGACTCCCTCAGTAGCCCCCGAACTAGCCTCCAACGCCAAGGGTCCAAGCTCCAGTTGCTTCAAATGATCAGAGTCTTCGGCTTGCGAGGCGAGTTCCTTTCTCCGGATAGTAATCGGCAGTTCCTTTAGTCCGGCTTCCATCGACGCGTAGTTTTCCCGATCATAGGTCATCCGAACATCATGTGTAACCCGGCCGATAAGGCCAAATGTCAGGGAGCCAATAGCGCTCTTCTGACAACCTTTCAGACGAAAGGCCGCGGCTCATCATGGCCGCTGAGCCAGTTGTACAAACTCATTTAGCGGCTCGAGGCCGTATTTGTCGGCACGATCCATCAATACACAGATCGTGCTCCGTTCCATATGGGACATGCTTAATCATGCGCGTGTAACACCGCGCACGCCTCGGGAAGTGGAGAGATTCACGGCGTGGTGGAGGGAGGCTAACCGGTAGCGGCCCTTAATAAAAAGGGAAAAACCCCAAGGCTTATCTACATTCCTCCCTTCGCATCCTCGCCTCCCTAGACTCCCGAGCTCACCGAGCCCAGATCTAGGTTTCACATTCTTCTCCTTCCGAGGTCAGCCATGGCCAGCGGCAAGTGGGAGGTCTCCACAGTCACAGACAAGGATATCCGGGAGCTCAAGGACGCCGGATACATCCCTGCCAACGTCTTCCACCACGCCGCCAAGGAGGGTCAGGCGATTCCCACCCCTAAACAAGGGGAAAGGGTGGTTTTCGTCCCCCATTTCATCCGGGGATTAAGCTTCCCACTTCACCCCTTTGTGAGGGGTCTGATGTTCTTTTACGGGCTTGATTTCCACGACCTTCCGCCGAACTCCTTCATGCACATATCTGCATTTATCACTGTCTGCGAGGCTTTTTTGCGGGTGGAGCCGCACTTCGGATTATGGCTTAAGACTTTCAACATTAAGACGAAGTGTGTTGCCGGCGCGCACGCGGACTGCGGCGGGGCAGTCATCAGCAAACTCCCACGCGCAGTGTGGCCATCTAGCACCTTCATCGACACCATTAAGACCTGGCAGAAGGAGTGGTTCTATATCACTGAGCCAAAGGAGGAAGAGGGCGGAACTGTTCCTGCTGAATGCGAAACTGTTCCTGCCGAATTCAGGTCCGGCCCCCCAACCAGACTGACCTCGTGGGTCCGAAAGGGCCTGGATTGGGGGTCGGCTACCGAAGTAGAGGACCTGCAGAGGCGCACCGCCTCCCTAATCAGGGAAGGCGTTGGCCTGACCAACGTGGTCCAGGTAATGCTTTGGCGACATGTCCTGCCCTGCCAGCGCCGGAGTTCTCCTATGTGGGATTACCGGACCGGCGACGCCCCTACAGTTCGTCGACTCTTCCGCACCACGCGGGAGAAACTATGGAAGGCGCTATTTAAGGCATGAAAGGACTGGCCGGGCGAGGAGGAAGACCAGGGCTTGAATGCTGCCAAGCCTCCTTCCAAGGCATGTTATGATTTTGATAGATCGGCTTTATTCTTCGGTAGGTCACCTAAGGATTGTCCAATCACTTCTGCAGGAATGGCTGAAAAAAGCCAAGGACTTCAAGAGTCCGGCTCCACAGCCCGAGGATCCCCGGTCCCTGCTGCTGTTGGAGATGCTCGTCGTGGCGCCCTACAAGGCGCCAGAGAAGAAAGAAAAGAAGAAGAAGACAGGCCGAGCTGGCCTGCGCACCAAGGACCAGCTAGAGGCTGAGTCCGAAGAGACCCACGCCTCCTCGAATCAAGAGGAGGAAGAGGAGGAGGAGCACGAGGTCGAGGGGGGAGGCGATTCCCCCCTTACAAGAAAGAGGGCGACGTCACCGAACGTCTTGGAGGATGAACTTCCTCCAGCCCAAAAGAAAGCACGCCGTTCACAGGCGATCCTGTCCGACGATAGTTCGACCTCGGACACCGAGTCCGAGGGGTTCAAGAGGGTTCCGCGAAGGACCCTCAGGGTTAAGCCCCCACATCGAAGGTATAGATCCGAAGACCTTGCAAATACCAAGTTTCGTTAATATATTTAACATGCGGGCGTCAATTGACTTGCAGCCCGCCCCGCATCCTTCCCACCGACCAAAGCTCGGACGGGGAGACCCCGCCCTACGATCTAGCGGATAGCGGAAAGGCATCGCACCCTTCCCCTCCAGATGCCAATAAGGAAGGCACGGAGGTGTCATCCCAACAGGCTCCCCTGGAGACGAACACTGGAGGCGGGGGCGACGAGATAATGGCCAAGGTTTAATACCTCGGCCACCGAAGACCCGGGGGAGAAGACCCTCCCGGATACCGAGGAGACCGGTCAGGGAACTGTCCAGTCACCTCCACAACTGTCTCCGGAGTACACCATGTGTCCGGAGACACAGCTTCAATCCCCGACTGGGGATCGGGCTAACCGACCCCCACCGGTGCCTACGACCACTAAGTGGCCGGCCATGGGGGAGGCTCTATCCAGCGCCTCCATCTCCGAGGAGCACCGCACCCTTATGGGTACGGTGCTGCAGAGCATTCGGTCCGTGGATACCGGACTGAAAGCGGCCTTCAACGGCCTCCTAATGGGTTTTCAGGTAAACAACGTAATGCCCCGTTTTTTGTAAGTCATTGATGTGTTTAAGCAGTTGTTTATATACATAGCAGCCCCCGAGCCCTAGGTAAGTTTGAAAAACTTACCTGGGGGTCAAGACAAAAAACCCTTATCCGAACTAGACATATGCTCAGATTGTTCGGTCATTCTTTTAAGGAGACCAGGCACAGGATTATGATAATTCGGAGGTCTGTGAGCTCATATAATATGAGATTTTCGCATTTTTTGCAGGCATCGGCGGCGTCCGATAACGCCGCTGAAATAGAGGAGCTGAATCGGAAGCTTAAGAACTCCGATGACGAGCTTAACGCTCTAAACCGAAGATTCGACGAGGCTCAAGGTAAGCGGAGTGAAGTATCTAAACTTCATGTTTCCGTTCTATCAACACGGATGCTTAATATAAGTCAATGCTTACGCAGCCTCGGCGAAAGAGATGGAGAAGCTCAAGGCCGAACTCAAGAAGGCAAAGCAGGAAACTGTTGTAGAAAAGGTGGCGGCCCAAGAGGCCATAGCCGCACTATCTGCCTTGAGGCAACCAGCGACAAGCACCAGGCTCGGGTGGAGGAGGTCCAACAGGAGCTTAAGGATGCCAGCAAGAAGTGCGAGGCCCTGGTGCTGAAAGCAAAAGAGCAGGCTGCCGAACTATCCACCCTAAAAACCGATCTTCAAAAGGAGCGGGTGGATAGGCGGACCTTTGAAGAGGAAATCAGCCAGGCCCAGGCTATACTGAGTGGTAAGCCATATTTACTGCAGTGTGTCTTCGGAGATGATAGGTTCAAAGCTCTTACCCAAGTATGGTGTTCCGTAGGCGCTGGCTTGGACCTCCAGAAGAGCGCAGCGGACGCGAAGCAGTTCTATGCTTCGCGGGGAGAAGGAGATGAAGCCCGTGTTTTCTGGGCTCAATTCGAAGCCCACGAGCGAACTCCTCTCCTGAATGAGCAACTTAAGTAGCTGTTGGAGCTGCAAAAGGTGGCGGAACCGGCCATGAAGGATCTCTGTATCCGGCTGTGGCCCGATGAGCCAATTCCCGGCAGTTACTTCGGCCTGGTGCATAAGCTGAGCGACGCCACTCCTCGGATCGACGCATTGAGGGGGTCTTCTTGCATCGAGGGGGCAACGATGACCTTTGCGAAGGCCAAGGTACACTGGCCGGGGCTGGATCCGATGAACGTGGCCACTGCTCCTCCGTCGCCTGGAAAAGAGTATAGGTGCCCCAAGCGGTACTTCTCCGGAGTTATGGAGGGTGCTCGGGCCATAGAGTCATAGTGTCGAAGAGATTCTGTGTATGAGTAAACTGTTATGTAATATGTCCGAAGACTTTTTGGAATGTGTTTTTATGTATATAAAGTTTGCATGGTTTATCATGTCTTGTATGTTTTGCATCCTTTATAACTTCTTTTGTGGCCGGTGAAATCTGAAGGCTGCGAGTCATCGGCTTCAGCCCCCAGGTAGATACTACGTGGGGTGTCGCTTCCAAAACGCACTATAACCCTTAGCCGAACTATCGGTACCCGAAGGCGGTAGTGCGGGGTGGACTAGGCAATCGGACCAGAATGCTTTATTACCTTCACTTAGCCGTAGGAGCGCGAGAAAGGAGTGCAGGAGGCCGATAAATAGCCCCCAGGAGTTTGTGATGTTCGGACGAGCCGTGGACAAAGCCTATATCACATGGTTCGGACTAATACCAAACCCATCGCATTACACGGAGTAACCTCTGACGAGATTAAGTTAAGCTCGGAATCACAGACCGGTTCTCGCATACCGTGACAGTCAGTTTTCGGCTTTCTCCGCTGAGGCGCTTGACCAGACTAGCCGGAAGCACAATCGCAGTGGTGCTCCCTTTGCCCCTTTAGCCGAACGAGCGGAACATAAAGGGGCAAGCACAGGAGCCGGGCAACCCAACATTTGACCCAAGACACAGTTCGGAACCAATGCATATAAAGCGGAAGTCCAAGACGCCGAATACAAAATCAATTGTGCACAGGGCGATTTTAAGAGCGAGCCCCCGGTCTATTAGCCGGTTGCTTCGCGAAAGTATACCAAACAGGCTCGCAAGGAAAGAAGGAGAAAAATAGAGAATATGCTTTAAAAGACGTCAAACAAGCGTGCATAATATATCTATATTATACTAAACCATTCTTTTCATTCAAAGTGCTGATACAACTGTGTACAGGTATATAAGATAAAATATAAATCTTACAGGAGGGTGCTGCGCTAAGGGTCTTCGATTTGTGGCCTGACGTCCGTGATATGCCTTGCAGCGTATCCTCTCCTGCGACCACCAGGACGGTGTATACCTTGATAGGTGTGCTGTTCGGCGAACGGACTATTGTAGAAGAGTCTTGAGAAGTCGCCGAAATTTGAACAAGCTTGACGCCTTAGTGGGTACTTGACGGTACATGCCATGTGTCCGAAGACATGTTTGAGGGTGATAGTTCGGTCTAACCGAAGACTTACCCTACATCAATGTTCCCCCACCGTTGCCCATGGAATTTCAAGCGCGAAGTTATGCACCCTCGGCACGTATTGTGCGGGAAATGGGGCCATGTTATGCACCCTCGGCACGCATTATCCTCCCCCTCGATAGAGCGGAGGTAGTCGTCGGCCAGAGGATCATCTGGGTCATCGAGGTTGCGGTGGTCTTCGGGATCCTCCTGACCCTCCAACGGGTTACCGGGGATTTCGGGGCGGCCGATGTCCTCTGGAGTGTCATCGTTCCCCGTGCCCTCAATAGACTTGCGCCCCTTTTTCCCTTTGGACCGTTTATGCGGTTTCCGGCGTCTTGACGGCGCTTCGTCCGATTTATCGCCATAGCTTTTTGGAGTGTCCACCATGTACACGTCGTATGTGGAGGTGGCCGTCCACTGTCCGGTCTTGGCAGGGGCGGGGGAGTGATCTTCCTCGTCCATGTACCCTGCCTCCTCGGAAGTGTAGTCTAGCATGTCGGTTAAATCCTCGACAGTGGCTATCAAGTGGGTGGTGGGTGGGAGAAAAAATCCATCCCGACCCGTCTGAAGACCGATCTGAGAGCAGATCGGGATTGGGTCGTCGTTGATTTTCATCGATGAGATCCGATCTAGAGCCTCGTCGAGTATCGAGAGCTCGATTGGACCGGTCTGCCCAGAGCTTCCGGAGTCAACCTCCGATGCATCCGTGCAGGGGGTGTGTTCGGCAAGAACGGGTGTTCGGCTGTCGGGCGCTATGACCTGATCCGAACTTAAGATCGGGCCTCCACCAGGGCAGATCCCATAGGCGGAGCCGGAAGGTGAGTCCGGGGTTAAAGCCTCAGGGTCTTCGGGCATGGCAGGCGGGACTGCAAGCCCGGTCAGTAATAGATCGCCGCGGGAGTCTACGGAGAACTCTAAGTTCCCGAATCTGACCTCCTGGTCAGGGGCGAAACTTTCGACGTGGCCAAGGCGGCCGGTCAGGTCGGCGTGCAGCACTATGCTGCCGAAAGCGAAGATCTGTCCAGGGACAAAAGTCCCTGTGTTGCGGACCTCTTCGTTAACGACTAGGCGAACCATCGATTCCTTCTGGCGATCACAGTGGAACTCTCAATGAAAGCACCAATGTCGGTGTCGAAACCGGCGGATCTCGGGTAGGGGGTCCCGAACTATGATGCTTGGATCGATGGTAACAGGAGACGAAGGGGACAAGGTTTTACCCAGGTTTGGGCCCTCCTATGGAGGTAACACCCTACGTCCTTCTTGATTATATTGATTGTATAGAGGTTACAGAGTGATCTACCACGAGATCGTATGACTAAAACCCTAGATGAGTTCTCCCTTCATGATCTAAAACCCTCCGGCTTATATAGACGCAGGGGGTGCCTAGGGTTTACACATGGTCGGTTACACGTTGAGGGGATAAACATGCCTATTCTATTTTAAACGTGGAGCACACGCCTTGCTTCTAGAAACTTCCCTTCTGGAGTCCGGTCCTTCGAGCGATCCAGTGTCCGGCGAACGGCCCATATAATCCGGCCCATATTAGATAGGCCGGCCTCCCGAGGACCCCCTAGTCCAGGACTCCCTCAACCGCCGCCGCCACCCCTCTCCGCCCCTTCAGAAGAAGAAGAAGAAGAAGAAGAAGAAGAACATCATTACTGTTACTTTCAGCGCCGACAGTGGGGCCGTCAGCCAGCTAACGGCAAAGACATTTGCCGTGAGTGGTATTGTCCTTTGCCGTCCGCCATGGCAGACGGCAAAGAAGCTGATTCCTGTAGTGAAAACCGAATGAGAATCAAGATCCAAGCCACAAGCATCGAGATGTGGTAAATGATTGAAAATCGATATGCTGCTGGTGATCCAGAAAAACCAACTCTCGAAGATCTAACAAACATTCAACTAGATGCTCAAGCCAAATACATCATCTATGATAGCATCTCCAGAGACATTTTCATTCGAGTTCGAAAATTGGAAATTGCAAAGCTGGTCTAGGATGCTTTTAAGGACATTCATGACTTGCCAGTTGCTGGAGTCAAAAATCATACCGAAATGCTTCGAGTAATGTTCAAACACTTCAGAAGCCTCCGAGGCAAAAGCGTCACGAAATCACTGAATGCTTATGCATCATTGTAACTCGTCTTCATCAGCAAGGCATCAAAGACATTACTGATAAAGAAGTTGTTGAGAAAATATTTAATGCTCTCAATGACTCATTTGATCCAATCATAACCTAGATCAAAGAAAGACCAGATTTCGAAGAATTGGAATACCCCAAAATCATGGAACTTCTCATTATTCATGAAGAACTAACAGAAAAACTAAACCAGGTCTCACACTCTTCCTTCGAAGAAGAAGGTGAAATATTTTCAGACTATGGAGGCTCGCAGAAAGACATAGAAGATCAACAATCGTTGAACCGAGAACTTGACAGATTAACCGAACGGTTTAACATTCTTAGAAGATGATACGTCTCCAACGTATCTATAATTTTTTATTGTTCCATGTTATAATATTATCATTCTAGTATGCTTTTCGGGTCATTATTTACCAATTCATATTATTTTTCAGAACTAACCTATTAACCTAGTGCTAGTTGCTGTTTTCTGCATGTTTTTGGCTTTTCAGGTTTACGGTACCAAACGAAGTCCAATTGGCATGGAACTTTTTTATGATTTTTTCTGGACCAAAAAAAAGACCTGGAATCTTCAGGAGGAGACCGGAGGCTGTGCGAGTGAGGCATCACACAACAGGGCGCGCCAGGGGGTGGTCACGTCATGATGTGTGCTGGGCCCCTCGCGTGTCTCCCAACGCCCCTCTCTGGCCTATTAATTCTCGTTATTCCCAAAAAACCTAGAGAGCCTCCTGAAACACTTTTTCTGCCATCGCAAGTCTCTGTTCTGTCGTGTGCCCATCTGGAGCCCTGTTCCGGTGCCCTGCCGGAGGGGGGATCGATCACGGAGGGCCTCTACATCAACCTTGCTGCTCCCACGGTGATGTGTGAGTAGTTCCCTACAGACCTACGGATCCGTAGTTAGTACCAAGATGGATATCTCTCTCTCTTGATCTTCAATACAAAGTTCACCGCATCTTCGCGGTGATCTATTCGATGTAATCACTTTGTGCGGTGCGTTTGTTGGGATCCGATGAATTGTGGGTTTATGTTCAGATTATTCCTGAAAAAGATTTGAATCTTCTCTAAAATCTACTATGATTCTTATTTGTATGATTATTATAGCTTCGTAAATCTCTCCGATCTATTGAAATAGTTTGGCCAACTAGATTGATATTTCTTCAGTGAGAGGGGTGCATTGTAGTGGGTTCAATCTAATGGGTTTCTATATCCCAGTGACAGAATGTGACAATATACGCCTTTGTATTGTTTCCACTAAGGATAAAACAATGGGGTTAATTCATATTGACTAAGTTTTCTTTGTCTACATCATGTCATCGTTCTCCAAGCATTACTCTGTTTGTCATGAACTTAATACTTAGAGAGGCAAGCATAGAAGCGCTCTCGACGTGGAGTAATAGTAATAGGTGCAGGCAGGAGTTGGCCTATTTGTTTATGTACGTGATGCCTATATACACATGATCATTGTCGTGAATATCACATAACTATGCGCTTTTCTATCAATTGCCCAACAGTAATTTGTTTACCCACAGTATGCCTACTACGTGAGAGAAGCCACTGGAGAACCCTACGGCCCCCGGGTCTATTCACTTATATATTTACAAAAACTTTCAATACCTTGCTGCCATTTATTTGTTTTTATTTTATGCAATTTACTTTATTCAGCCATCAACTATATACTTCACTAGCTTGCAAATAACGAGTCCAAGGTGATTGAGAACCCTCTTGCCCGCGTTGGGTGCAAGTGTTTGCTTCTTTGTGTGCAGCCGCTGAAGACGGGGGTTGCGTGCTACTCCTATTGGTTCTGTAAACCTTGCTTCTCAACTGAGGGAAATACTTATCCATACTGTGTTGCATCACCCGTTCCTCTTCACAGAAAACCCGCAGATTAAAAGTATCAGGAAGGATTTCTGGCGCCGTTGCCGGGGAGTATCACCAACCTGCTATCAAGTAACTTTGCACAAATTAAAAGTCACTTGTTCTACTTTCAATTGATCTAAACAATGCAAAAACACACGTCTTTCTTCGAGCTTGGATCTGAAACATTAGCTTAGTTTTATTCTTGGATTACTCTTACAATAGTTAGTAGTACGATATATATACGACTTCAACGTGGACACATACGGGCAGGATCAGACACCAGAAAGGCTGGCGAAATAAGAGTATTATTTTTAAATCTTAGCCGTCAATCTTTATGGTTAACACAAAATCAATGGATATAAAAGGATGACATATAGCGAACTATGAAAGTCTCCTCCCTTTAATATTAGGTAAAGATATGTGGGTGGACCGTGCTAGGGTGATGTTCTTACTAGAACAAACAACCCACTTGTGATCACCCCCTATCACAAGCATCCGCAACTACGAAAGAAGAATTAAGATAAATCTGACCATAGCATGAAAGATATGGATCCAAATCAGCCCCTTACATAATAACGCATAAACTCGGGTCTAAGCTTTTGTCACTCTCGCAACCCATCATCTACTTATTACTCCTCAATGCTTTCCCTTAGGCCCAAGTATGGTGAAGTGTCATGTCGTCGACATTCACATGACACCACTAAAGGAAGAGCAACATACACATCATCAAAATATCGAACGAATGCCAACTTCACATGGGTACTTATAACAAGACTTCTCCCATATCCTCAAGAACGAAATTAACTACTCACAAGTCATATTCATGTTCAAGATCAGAGGTGTATTAAATATTCTTAAGGATCTGAACATATAATCTTCAACCAAATATGTTGGTGCAATGATTTTCCCTCTTGTATTTTGGAGATTGTTGCGAGAAACAGGCATGGACTGATTTGTTTGCTAGTGCATACAAATAGAAATAGTTCATGCAAGTCCGAGAACAATGCTGGATTTGAGATCAAGTTTGAGAAACTTTACCGAACCCTTACTGCTGTACAGAGAAGGATGAGTTATCCTTCGCAATGAAGTGTTCATAATCTTCTCACGGTGTAAGAATTGACCCCTTAAAATATTGTTGAAGCAAAGCAATTCATTCAGTGTGTCCGAAGGAAATGACCGCAGTCGAGAAGTTTGAAGCGGAAGCAAAGACGTGGTATTTGTTTTGTTCTTCTTCTTTCTCTTGTTTGAGTCATAGGATAACCGTACTATTAAGATGGGTACAAGTTCCTGAAGCTTAGGTTCGATGTGATGCTTAACCTAAACCCATGAGACATCGAGAGAAATCTCTTTATGCTTCGATTGATTACATGCGAGCAGAAAAAGATGTTCTTCCTGCTACAAGAGATATCTTTCGGACTGAGGAGTTACATTTCTTGTTCAACGAGGAATGGTACCGTTTTGCTCAAACTCCGACCATTGGATTCATGGCGTTCGGCCATTGGCTAATCCATATGTCCAGTTTGGTCATTTCCCTTCAGGGAAGGTTGCGACTATAAATAGCCACCCTGCTCCGACGTTGATCGTTGGCTACTCCATCTAAGATTTCTGAGAATATTGATTGAGCATCCCCTCTCCGAACGATTTGAGTTTAAAATCCACCGAGATAAAAAAAACTTAGACACTGGTCACAGTAGAGCTAAGTTAGTGTTCTTGTGCTTATTACTCTTGAGAGTTGCACACAATCTAGACGGACAGGCGTCAGCTTGAGTGACAAAGTGAAATTGTCATCTCCAAGTCAGCCTTCGGGAACCAAGAGTATATGTGGTTCGCGGCGTTACCAAGAGTGGTTGTGGGCACCAAAGACGAAGTTTGTCGAAGGTTTGGAGATCGTCGAAAAGTATCTACCAGGAGAGAAATCAACTGAAGTCTCATAAGCTTCGAGTTGAGGGGGAATAGGATGTAGAGAGTTTTGCTCCTGTGTTAACTCACAAGTCCTTCGAATCAGACATAGCTCTTTTGCAGAAGAGTGAACTGGTCTACCAAATCATTTGTTGCCATTGAGCATCACTGGTTCATTCTCACCTCTCATTTTACCTCGTTGATTATCACTCACTATATTCCGATTGTATGTTTTGTTGAGATTCGTTGCTAGCATAGTTCTCGCTCTGCCTCGGCCATTATCCATGTATATGTTCGGTTGAATTCATTTGATACTATTTCCTTAATAGCGAGTGATACGTCTCCAATGTATCTATAATTTTTTGCTTGTTCCATGCTGTTATATTATCATTCTTGGATGTCGTACAATCATTTTATAACAACTTTATATCATTTTTTGGGACTAACCTATTGACATAGTGCCAAAGTGCTAGTTGCTGTTTTTTGCTTGTTTTTTTCCTTCGCGGAATATCAATATCAAATGGAGTCCAATCGCGACGAAAATTTTTGGAGATTTTTTCTGGACCAGAAGACACCCAGTGGGCCAAAGAAGTGCTGGAGAGGTGGGCCGAGGAGACCACAACCCACCAGGGCGCGCCAGGGGGGCCCCAGCGCGTCCTGATGGGTTGTGCCCTCCTCGGAGCCCCTCTCCACCGCCTCTGATGCCTATAAAATCCCAAATACTCCAAAAACCCTAGGAGAGTCGACGAAACACAATTCCAGCCACCGCAAGTTCCAGAACCTCTAGATCCAATCTAAACACCATCACAGAGGGGTTCATCTTCTTCATAGGTGCCTCTCCGATGATGCGTGAGTAGTCCACCATAGACCTATGGGTCCGTAGGCGGTAGCTAGATGGCTTCCTCTCTCTCTCTCTCTTATGATTCTCAATACAATGGTCTCTTGGAGATCTATTTGATGTAAACTTTTGCGGTGTGTTTGTTGGGATCCGATGAATTTTGAGTTCATGCTCAGTTTTTATCCATGAATATTATTTGAGTCTTCTTTGATATCTTATATGCATGATTACTTATAGCCTCGTATTTCTTCTTTGAATCTTTGGTTTTGTTAGGACAACTAGATTGATTTTTCTTACCATGGGAAGAGGTGCTTTGTGATGGGTTCGATCTTGCGGTGTTCTTTCCAAGTGACAGAAGGGGCAGCAAGACACACATGTATCGTTGCTACTAAGGATAACAAGATGGGGTCTATTCCTACATGAATAGATCTTGCCTACATCATGTCATCGCTCTTATTGTATTACTCCGTTTTTCCATGAACTTAATACACTAGATGCATGCTGGATAGCGGTCGATGTGTGGAGTAATAGAGGTAGATGCAGGCAGGAGCCAGTTTACCTATCTTGGACGTGATGCCTATATAATGATCATCGCCTTGGATATCATCATGACTATTCGATTTTCTATCAATTGCCCAACAGTAATTTGTTCACCCACCGTGCGCTATACTCATGAGAGAAGCCACTAGTGAACCCTACGGCCCCCGAGTCTACTTTTCCAACATATTGCTTTCAGATCTATCTTTTTGCATCTTTGTTTTCAGATCTACAAAACCAAAAACCAAAAAACATATTGCTGCATATTTTATTTGCTCTTTTTATTTTGTGTTCTTGAGAGATCTATCTCTCCAATCTATCACTACCTAATCTATCTTTTTACCGTAGAGGGATTGACAACCTCTCTTTCGCGTCGGGTTGCAAGTATTTGTTGTTTGTGTGCAGGTGCTGCTTATTGGGTGGTGGTGATCCTCCTACTGGTTCAATAACCTTGGTTTCATAACTGAGGGAAATGCTTACCGTCATTGTGCTGCATCATCTCTTCCTCTTTGGGGAAATACCGACGTAGTCTAAAGCCACATCTGCGAGCTTGCATTGATGATAGCCGAAATACTCTACTGTTGTGCCACCATCATATATGTGAATGTTATCAATCGCTATGACAAAAAAGTAGTCAAATATTTCCTCGATAAATATGCTCGGCATATTATCTAAGATTGTTCTCGCATAGGTATTCTATCGCATGTACCTTTTGTAATCCACTCGTGCTCTTCTTTATGCTACGGTGCTTAGGATCATTCAAAGTTTCGAAAGACAATTTGAATCTACATTCACCACCCCTGGTTGATATACTCACGGTCCCTACAATTGGTATTAGAGCAAGGTACTCCTTGTCTATACTTATGAAGGTCTAAAAACCTTGGAATGAGTATGTCGCACACAGGTGGATCCAGGCACTCCGATAGGATTCCTATATTTGATGGAAATGGTTATCTTCAATAGCAAACACTATTGGAATCAGAGAATTTGCCATCAGTCCATTCTTTACCGTCTGCCAACTGACGGCAAAGAAGATATTTGCCGTCAGCTTCCACAAAATAGACGGCAAAGAAGGGACTCATGGCAAAGATATTGTTTGTCATCAGTACATTCTTTGTGAAATCACAACATGCTCCCTTGGTGGTTTTGATAATTCATGACAACATACATTGTCTCTTGGACTAATACTTTTACCTAGTGTATTTCAGATAAAGTCCACAGAGAGGGTTGGCAAAAGGATTGTGGAGATTGTGGAATACCCCAAGCAAGGAAATAGGCTGGCAAAGCTTCAAGGAAGAGGACTCTACATTTTACATTTGTGAGAAATCACTTTGAGTCCATAGGAAAGCCAATACTTTTAAAAGGGGGTAAGGTTTTGTTGGTGAACAAAATGCTTATACGTGCACAAGTGATAGTCACCAAAAACACCCACAAGCTCTCCCACCAAAGTCTGTCCAAAGCCAAATACTCAAAATCGGTGCAACCAACATTTCCATCCCGGTGCCACCGATTCTCAACCTCAGACAGACTCAGCCAAACCCTAGCCACTTCGGTGCAACCGATTCAATCCCGGTGCCACCGAGTTTAGGTTGCCAACTCTCTGTTACGCAAATTCAAAATATCGGTACCACCGAGATTGTTGGATCGGCGTCACCAAGATTGGGAATCTAACCGTTGGTCACCTTATCGGTGCAACCGAGTTTCCTATATCGGTCTCACCGAGATTCAAAAGTTCCCACTTTTGGTCACTTCGGTACCACCGAGATTTACACATCGGTGTCACCGAGTTGGTCATTTTGTGTGTAACGGTTGGATTTTTGGGGATGCCTATATATACCCCTCCACCACCACCTACTCGAAAGAGAAGCACTCAGAACTATTCCATACTTGCCCCATCCAGTTTTCTGAGAGAGAACCACCTATTCTTGTGTTGAGGTCAAGATCTTCCACTCCAACCATATGGATCTTGATTTCTAGCCTCCCCAAGTTGCTTTCCACCAATCCCATCTCTTCCACCAAGCCAAATCTGTGAGAGAGTGATTGTATGTTGAGGAGTCTATCATCTTGAAGCACAAGAGCAAGGAGTTCATCGACATTACCGAGCCTATTACCTTTTGGAGGGTGGTGCCTCCTAGATTGGTTAGGTGTCGCTTGGGAGCCTCCTACTTCGTGTTGTGGAGTTGAACCAAGAAGTTTGTAAGGGCAAGGAGATCGCCTACTTCGTGAAGATCTACCCATAGTGAGGCTAGTCCTTCGTGGACGGAAGACGTTATGGAATAGTCAAGGTTGCTACTTCGTGGACCCTTATGGGTGGAGCCCTCCATGGACTCTCGCGACCGTTACCCTCCGTGGGTTGAAGACTCCATAAACGTGGACATACGATAGCACCACCTATCGGAACCACGGGAAAAATCCTTGCGTCTCCAATTGTGTTTGATCTCCATATCTCTACTCTTTACTTCATGTGCAATGTCTTTACTTTCCGCTGCGATATTTGTTGACATGCATGTGTAGGGCTGTTAGACTAGCTAGACTTGCTATAACTGTTAAAATCCGCCAACCAATTAACTTGGGAAAAGGTTAGGTTTTAAATTCCTGCTAGTAGTCTATTCACCCCCCCCCCTCTAGACACTCTTCTAGTGATCCCTCAATTGGTATCAGAGCTTTGGTCTCCATTGCTTCGGTCTAATCACCGAGGAGGAAGATGGATGTGTCTAGTATAGGGAGTTTGAGTTGTAGAGTGCCTATTCTTGATGGAGAGTACTATAGTCAATGGAAAACCTTGATGCTTGAGCTGTTTAATGAATTTCAATTGAGCAAATATGTCAAGTGCCCCTATGTACCTCCCATTGATCCTTTGCATCCCACACACGAAGAGGAAGTTGATATGCTATGCAATCTTAGAACTATCAATCTCATTGTTAGAGCTTTGCCTAGAAATGTGCTCAATCAAATGAAGAATTTTGTATGTGCTTACACTTTGTGGAATGACTTGGAGAAACGATATCCAAGTTATTCATTGAGTAATCTTGATGAAATTCTTCATAAAGCTATTGCCTTCCACAAAATGATGCCTAGTGATCCTAAATTTGATGATTGTCTATTTGAGCTTAGAGACCTCATGCGTGCTAAAGGAGATGTCACTACTATCAACAATATCATTGTAGAAGTCCTTCGCATTCATAAACTTGAACATTGTCATGATCACCATCCTAACGAATCTCTTGTTCTTTTTTATGAGGATTTCCCACTTGATGATGACAATGTGGAACATGGCTACTATGATGAAGATGAGCTGTTCGACATCGAGTATGAGAAGATCATGAAGAATCTAAGTCTCATGGCAAACTTCAAGGATTACATGTCCGGAGGAAAAGAGTGGATTCTCGATAGCGGATGTACCGATCATATGACCGGATCTAGAGAAATGTTTGAAGAGATCACGCCAAACCATGGGCCGCGAAGGTACGTAACGTTTGGAGACAACTCCAAGGGTAAGGTACTTGGTCTTGGTAAGGTGGCCATATCCCATGATAGCTCTATCCAAAATGTTATGCTTGTTGAATCTCTTGGCTACAATCTTCTTTCCGTATCTAGACTTGCCGACTTTGGTTTTAATGTGCTATTCACGAAAGTAGATTGCCAAGTGTTTCGTCAAGATAATCATAAAATGGTCTTTACCGGTTTCCGTAGAGGTGATCTATACATTGTTGACTTCACTAAGAGATCCAAACCTCGCACTTGTTTAATTGCTAAATCCTCTAAAGGTTGGCTTTGGCATAGAAGACTAGGACATGTTGGCATGCGTAATTTAGACAAGCTTATCAAAGGTGATCATATACTTGGTGTTAAAGATGTTATCTTTGACAAAGATAGACTTTGTAGTGCTTGTCAAGCTGGAAAGCAAGTAGGTGGAAGTCATCCCGTTAAGAATATCATGACTACTAGGAGACCACTCGAGTTACTTCACATGGATCTGTTTGGTCCCAACGCTTACAAGAGTCTCGGTGGAAATTCCTATGGTCTAGTTATAGTTGATGATTTTTCCAGATTTACGTGGGTATTCTTTCTTGATGATAAGTCACAGGTTCAAAAGATCTTCAAGAACTTCGCTCGCAAAGCGCAAAATCAGTTTGAAGTGAAGATCAAGAAGGTTCGGAGCGATAACGGATCGGAGTTCAAGAACACCCATGTGGATACCTTCCTTGACGAAGAAGGTGTCTCACATGAGTTCTCGGCTACGTACACGCCTCAACAAAATGGAGTTGTTGAGAGGAAGAACCGGACGCTCATTGAGATGGCAAGAACGATTCTTGACGAATACAAGACGCCAAGACACTTTTGGGCAGAAGCCGTGGAAACAGCATGTCATGCCACAAACCGACTTTACTTGCATAAGCTTCTCGGTAAAACGGCATACGAGCTACTCACCGGTAACAAACTCCAAGTTGGATACTTTCGGGTATTCGGCTCAAAGTGCTACATTCTTGATAAGCATCGTCGTACTAAATTTGCTCCTAAATCTCATGAAGGATTCCTACTTGGTTACAGATCGAACTCTCACACTTACCGTGTCTACAACAACTTCACTCGAAAAGTTGAAGAGACGGTAGATGTGAAGTTTGATGAATCTAATGGTTCGCAAGTCGAACAATTGCCAAATGATGTAGGTGATAAGGACCCTTCGGAAGCTATCCAAGATTTGCCCATCGGCAAGATTCATCCCATGGAGGTGAAGGAAAGTACTTCATCAACACAAGTGGAAGCCCCTACTTCACGTCAAGGTGAACCACAACATGACATGGAGGCATCCACAAGCGGTACACGACAAGATGATGAAGAGGAGGAAGTGCATCATGAAGATCCACCACAACCACCTTCACCACCACCTCAAGGGAACGACACCATCAACAACAACGAAGATGAAGGAGATGATGATGAAGAAGAAGAAGCTCCACCATCTAACAAGCCCAAGCTACCCCGAGTTCGAGCACAAGTGACCAAGAACCATCCCCTAAACCAAATCTTTGGTGACATCCAAACCGGGAGAATCACTCGCTCTAAAACTCGTCTAGCTAACTTTTGTGAGCATTATTCTTTCATCTCTAGCATTGAGCCCTTGAAGGTAGAACAAGCTCTTGAAGACGTGGATTGGATAAACGCGATGCATGAAGAGCTTCACAACTTCGAGAGGAACAAAGTGTGGACACTCGTGGAGAAGCCCAAGGATGAGCAAAACATCATCAGAACCAAATGGGTGTTTCGGAACAAGCAAGATGAAGACGGTCAAGTCGTGCGCAACAAGGCTCGTCTCGTAGCCCAAGGATATACGCAAGTCGAAGGTATGGACTACAGTGAGACCTACGCCCCCGTTGCTAGACTTGAAGCTATTCGCATTCTTCTTGCCTATGCTAATCACAATGATATCACGCTTTATCAAATGGACATTAAAAGTGCCTTTTTGAATGGTGAGATTAAAGAAGAAGTCTATGTTAAGAAACCACCTGGTTTTGTGAATCCTAAGAAACCTAATCATGTTTACAAGCTTCGTAAAGCCCTCTATGGTCTTAAGCAAGCCCCTCGTGCTTGGTACAAATGCTTAACGAAGTTTCTCATTGAAAAAGGTTTTGAAATTGGTAAAATTGATGCAAACTTGTTCACTAAGAGAGTTAATGGTGAATTATTTGTATGCCAAATCTATGTGGATGATATTATCTTTGGATCTACTAACCCACAATTTAGTGAAAGATTTGGAAGGTTGATGTCCGAGAAGTATGAGATGTCTATGATGTGTGAGCTGAAATTCTTTCTTGGTTTGCAAATCAAGCAAACGAGAGAAGGAACTTTCATCTCTCAAACTAAATATACCAAGGACTTGATCAAGAAGTTCAACATGCAGGA
Organism: Elymus sibiricus; assembly: GCA_039707655.1. Classification (NCBI taxonomy): domain Eukaryota; kingdom Viridiplantae; phylum Streptophyta; class Magnoliopsida; order Poales; family Poaceae; genus Elymus; species Elymus sibiricus. The sequence continues at coordinate 198,829,649 of CM077663.1, read as the reverse complement.
GTGCAAAGGTATGAAAACCCCAATGCCTACTAGTGGACATGTTGATATTACCAGAGAGGATGAACCGGTTGATCAAAAGGTTTATCGATCTATGATTGGTTCATTGCTATATCTATGTGCCTCTTGTCCCGATATTATGCTTAGTGTTTGCATGTGTGCTAGATATCAAGCTGAACCTAAAGAGTGTCATCTTTTGGCCGTGAAACGTATTGTGAGATATTTGATACAAACACCAAACTTTGGCATTTGGTATCCCAAAGGATCCTCCTTTAACCTTGTTGGCTATTCCGATTCGGATTATGCCGGTGACAAGGTTGATAGAAAATCCACCTCGGGTACTTGTCAATTTTTGGGTAGATCTCTTGTGTCTTGGTTCTCCAAGAAACAAAACTCGATATCTTTATCTACTGCCGAAGCTGAGTATATTGCTGCTGGATCTTGTTGTGCACAATTACTATGGATGACACAAACGCTTAAGGATTATGGAATCCATGTTAGAAATGTTCCATTACTTTGTGAGAATGAAAGTGCTATTAAAATTGGTTATAATCCTGTGCAACATTCTCGAACTAAACACATTCAAGTCAGGCATCATTTCATTAGTGATCATGTTGCCAAAGGAGATATTAATCTTAAGCATGTTCGCACTAACAAGCAATTGGCCGATATCTTTACCAAGCCACTTGATGAGAAAACATTTTGCTATTTGAGGAGTGGGTTGAACATCATTGATGCTTCAAACTTGAGCTAGTTTCACTCGGTTGCATGCAAGGGCATGAGCTTTCTTGATACTTCCATGATATTTCTAACATGTTATCTTATGCCATGGAATTCTATGCTCCCTTGTATTGCATCTAACCCTTTTGTAGGTACTTGGGAGAATCTCATTCCACAAGATTGCCATCAATTCAACTCTTAAGCAATCTTTTCATTATCAAGTATCCACAACCCCTCTTGATGATGGAAGGAAGAAGACACCTCAACCATATCCTTGACATACATTTATAATTCTTAATTTGGTATCATGTCAAATGGATATATATATTGCCCTTCCTTGCATGACTAACCTGTGTAGGTGACATGTGTACTAAAACGAGAAGGATTGCTCCCAACTCAAGATGATCTTCATCAACCTCGAGCATCCTCAACAAGGTCACCTATGAGCAACGTCATCAACATCACTCAAAGGTATGTACCCCCCCCCCCTCTAGACACTCTTCTAGTGATCCCTCACTTTGCCGTCTCCTGGCAGACGGCAAAGAGACCAAAGGCAGACGACAAAGAGACCAGGTGGGCCCCACTGGACCATAGGTCAACTGGACGGCATGGATATCGTCCGCTACATCTTTGCCTTCTGCCTTTATACTCTTTGTCGTCTGCTAGCAGACGGCAAAGAGGATGCCAATCTAACGGCCGTACCCCCACCCCCCCCCTCTCTCTCTCCCTCTCCCCACCTCTCTCTCTCCCCCACCATCGCACCTCCTCCCTCCCTTCCTCCACCCTCGCAACCGGCGCCATTCTCCCCCCTTCCCGCGGCCCTCCTCCACCATCGCGGCGCCCCACCGCCGGAGCCAAGCCGTGGCGCCCCCCTCCCCGCGGCCCTCCTCCACCACCGCGATGCCCCACCGTCGGAGCCAGGCCGTGGCACCCCCCTCCTCGCGGCGACCCCCCCTCCCCACGACCCTCCTCCACCACCGCGACGCCCCACCGCCGGAGCCAGGCAGCGGTGCCCCCCTCCCCGCGGCCCTCCTCCACCACCGCGGAGTCCTTCCTCCCTGCACCGGCCCTCCTCCGGTGAGTTATCTTCTTTTTTTCATTTCATTGCATCTGTTAGTGCTAATTAGGTTAGTGTTAGTTTAGGTTAATTAGGTTAGTGCAAAAAAAGAAGAAAAAGTAGAAGAAGAGGATAAAGGAAAAAATGGAAGAAGAGGAAGAAGAGGAAGAAGAAGAAGAAGAAGAAGAGGAGGAGGAGAAGAAGAAAAGAAGAAGACGGAGAAGAAGAAGAAGAAGAAGAAGAAGAAGAAGAAGAAGAAGAAGAAGAAGAAGAAGAAGAAGAAGAAGAAGAAGAAGAAGAAGAAGAAGACGAAGAAGAAGAAGAAGGAGGAGGAGGAGGAGGAGAAGAAGGAGGAGGAAAGAAGGAGGAGGAAAGAAGGAGGAGGAGAATAAGGAGGAGGAGGAGAAGGAGGAGGAGGAGAAGGAGGAGGAGGAGGAGGAGGAGGAGGAGGAGAAGAAGAAGAAGAAGAAGAAGAAGAAGAAGAAGAAGAAGAAGAAGAAGAAGAAGAAGAAGAAGAAGAAGAAGAAGAAGAAGACTAGAAGAAGAAGAAGAAGAAGAAGAAGAAGAAGAAGAAGAAGAAGAAGAAGAAGAAGAAGGAGAAGAAGGAGAAGAAGGAGAAGAAGAAGAAGAAGGAGAAGAAGGAGGAGGAGGAGGATAAGAAGAAGAAGAAGAAGAAGAAGAGTAGGAGCTTCTGGCAAAGCATGGAGGCGGCTATCCCGGTTTCATCTCTTGGTTAAAACAAACGGTAATTTCCATTATACCATTTCATTTCTTCGTCTAATTTGCGGCTAATGCAACAATCCTTTCGTATTAAACTTGTAGGCTAATTCAGAGTCTATGGACGCCGAATTGAGACAAGTCTCTAATGGTTTTGACTATAAGGTCCGTTCATTTGACAAATATGACATCAACGGGTGTCGCTTTCGTACCTTTGGCAAAGAGCTATCTATGGCCGACCGAAAGTCTACAAATTGTTGTGTCTCTGCTATCGGCGAAGGAGGTACGGAGTATTATGGAAGAGTTGAAGCAATTTATGAACTCCTATTCTATGCTGAAAACCCACCGAACGTCGTAGTCTTCAAATGTTATTGGTTCCAGCTGAAGGAGACTAGAAGGACTCATGAACATATAGGGCTAGTCGAAATCAAATAAAGCACCCATTTAGATGTTCTCGGTGTCTATATTTGTAGGACCGAAAGTATGTCTAGAGGGGGGGTGATTAGACTACTTGACCAAATAAAATCTACTTTTTCCCAATTTTAAGTGTTGGCAGATTTTAGCATTCATAGCAAGTCAAGCACACCCTACACATGCATGTCTAAGAGTATAGCAGCGGAAAGCAACAACAAGCATGAGTAGTAAAGGAAGGGTAGGAAGATCAAACACAATATGGAGACACGGTGATTTTTCCCGTGGTTCCGATAGGTGGTGCTATCGTACGTCCATGTTTATGGAGTCTTCAACCCACGGAGGATAACGGTCGCAAGAGTCCACGAAGGGCTCCACCCATAAGGGTCCACGAAGTAGCAACCTTGACTATTCCATAACGGCTTCCGTCCACGAAGGACTAGCCTCACTATGGGTAGATCTTCACGAAGTAAGCGATCTCCTTGCCCTTACAAACTTCTTGGTTCAACTCCACAACACGAAGTAGGAGGCTCCCAAGTGACACCTAACCAATCTAGGAGGCACCACCCTCCAAAAGGCAATAGGCTCGGCAATGTCGATGAACTCCTTGCTCTTGTGCTTCAAGCTGATAGACTCCTCAACACACAATCACTCTCTCATAGATTTGGCTATGGTGGAAGAGATTGATTGGGTGGAAAGCAACTTAGGGAGGTTAGAGATCAAGATTCATATGGTTGGAATGGAATGGCATGATCTCAACACATGAGTAGGTGGCTCTCTCTCAGAAAATCAGTTGGTATGAGTGGGGATCTGTTCTGAGTGCTTCTCTTCCGAGTGGGTGGTGGTGGAGGGGTATATATAGGCATCTCCAAAAATCCAACCGTTAGACCTAAAGTGACCAACTCGGTGACACCGATGTGTGAATCTCGGTGGTACCGAAGTGACCAAAAGATGACAACTTTTGAATCTCGGTGAGACCGATATATAAAACTCGGTTGCATCGATTAGGTGACCAACGGTCAGATTGCGCAACTCGGTGACGTCGATCCAACAAACTCGGTGGTACCGATTTTGTGAATCAAGGTAATAGAAAGTTGGCAACCCAAACTCGGTGGCACCGAAGTGGAATCGGTTGCACCGATGAGCTAGGGTTTGGCATGGGTCTGTCTGAGTTTGGGAATCGGTGGCACCGAGTGGAAAGTGTTGGTTGCACCAATTTTGGATATTTGACTTTGGACGGACTTTTGTGGAAGAGCTTGTGGGTGTTTTTGGTGACTATCACTTGTGCACGTATGAGCATTTTGTTCACCAACAGTACCTTACCCCCTTTTAATAGTATTGGCTTTCCTATGGACTCAAAGTGATTTCTCACAAAGTAAAATGTAGAGTCCTCTTGCTTGAAGCTTTGCCAATCTATTTCCTTGCATCTTGGGGTTATCCACAATCCCTTTGCCATCCCTATCATTGAACTTTTCCTGAAATATGCTTAGTAGAAACATTAGTTCAATGACATATATGTTGTTATTAATTACCAAAACCAGCAAGGGAGCAAATGTGCTTTCAACATTACGGCTCAACAGGCGACCCAAGTTTTCTATCTACCGTGGGCCTACCAAACTGATCCAAATCTGAATGGTTGGGATGTCGTTTATGAAGTGCCGCCACGTTTTAGACCACCTCCCCTCAATGAAGAGGATTATGAACCTCACATTAACCCAGACACATATGAAGGTGAATTCTTCCAAGAAACACGTCTTTCCAAAAAAATGTTTCAAGAACCGCTCTACTTCATCCCAGAACATTGAAGTAGACAGCGACAGTGAATCCGACTTCACCCCTGAGCCGGAACAAGAAGAGTCGGAAGAAGAAGAGGTTACTATTCCGGATGACATGTCAATGCTTGATCGATTACATAAAGGAGGCCTTCCACATGTTGTTCCCGATAGTGATGACGACGATGCATTTATTGATGATATATATAGTGATGATGATGATGCATTTATTGATTCCGGAGCATATATAGACGATCAAGATTATTATTAGTTCATGTCATGTATTCAATTTTTATTATATACATGATGATGATACACTTAAATTATATGCATATTATTATTCATGTCAGTATTCAATTTTTTTATGTTGTACTAATTTTGTTTACTCTTTGTCGTGGCAGGTGTTGAAAGATGGTGGGCGCGGGTCCAGAGCGATCCGTGGCTCCTTCTTTGTCGGTGCATGGTGGGAGGGGTACTTCCATTCCAGCCCATTCTCTCTGGAGAGCGTTGCTCGACAGTTTGCAGACACAGGCGGGCGCTTCTTCGTCGGCGTCGACGCCCATTGGGAGAGGAGGTCGGGGGAAGAAGAGAGGAGGAGGTAGAGGTACACGTGCCCGTGGGAGAGGTACGCAAGCTGCTACGCCTTCCTCGCCGCCACGCCCAGCTGATTCACCCGAGCACAGGACTGCTAGGGTGGACCCGTCTGAGGTGGAGGCTACGTGGACTCCTGTCCACGAGCCTCGGGTCGACGAGCCTTCGACCCACGAGACTCCTGTCCCCGACGCTTCGTCCCACGAGACTCCGGAGCAGAGCAGGGATCAGGCTACATCCCAGCAGACCCCATGGGATACCTGGCCAGATCTACGTCAGCAGGAGCCGAGTGGCCATGCTGATGGTGGCGGGGATCGGTTTTCTGATAGCGAGGACGAGGTGGTTGAGGGGGTGATACGTCTCCAACGTATCTATAATTTTTGATTGTTCCATGCTATTATATTATCTGTTTTGGATGTTTTATATGCATTAATATGCTATTTTATATTATTTTTGGGACTAACCTATTAATCTAGAGCCTAGTGCCAGTTTCTGTTTTTTCTTTGTTTTTGAGTATTGCAGATAAGGAATATTAAACGGAGTCCAAACGGAATAAAATCTTCGGAATGATTTTTCTTGGACCAGAAGCAACCCAGCAGACTTGGAGATGAAGGCAGGAGACCTGCCGTGGCATCACAAGCCACCAGGGCGCGCCCTAGGGGGGCGCCCCCCTGGCTTGTGGCCCCACGGCAGCCCTCCTAACCCTATTCTTCGGCCTATAAATTCCCAAATATTCCCTGGATACCAAAAAGAGCCACGAAAATACTTTTCCGCCACCGGAAGCCTCTGTTCTCGTGAGATCCCATCTTGGAGCCTTTTCCGGTAATCTGCCGGAGGGGGATTCGATCATGGACAGCATCTACATCAACTCCATTGCCCCTCCGATGATGCATGAGTAGTTCACTACATACCTTCGGGTCCATAGCTAGTAGCTAGATGGCTTCTTCTCTCTCTTTGTTCTTCAATACCATGTTCTTCATGATCTTCATGGAGATCTATCCGATGGAATACTCTTTTGCGGTGTGTTTGTCGAGATCCGATGAATTGTGGGTTTATGATCAGCTTATCTATGAATATTATTTGAATCTTCTCTGAATTCTTATATGCATGATTTCATATCTTTGCAAGTCTCTTCGAGTTATTGGTTTGGTTTGGCTAACTAGATTGGTAATTCTTGCAATGGGAGAAGTGCTTAGTTTTGGGTTCAATCTTGCGGTGTCCTCACCCGGTGACAAAGTAGGGGTAGCGAGGCACGTATTTGTATTGTTGCCATCGAGGATAAAAAGATGGGGTTTTCATCATATTGCTTGAGTTTATCCCTCTACATCATGTCATCTTACCTAATGCGTTACTCTGTTCTTCATGAACTTAATACTCTAGATGCAGGCAGGAGTCGGTCGATGTGTGGAGTAATAGTAGTAGATGCAGAATCGTTTCGGTCTACTTGACACGGACGTGATGCCTATATGCATAATCATTGCCTTGGATATCTTCATAATTAGTCGCTTTTCTATCAATTGCTCGACAGTAATTTGTTCACCCACCGTATTATTTTCCTTCATGAGAGAAGCCTCTAGTGAAACCTATGGCCCCCGGGTCTATTTTCCATATTATATTTTCAGATCTATAAACCAAAAATACCAAAAATACCTCGCTGCATTCTTTTTACTTTTGTTTTACTTTTCATTCTAGCAATCCTATCTATCTATCTCTATCAGATCTCATCCTTGCAAGTAACCGTGAAGGGATTGACAACCCCTTTATAGCATTGGGTGCAAGTGTTTGATTATTTGTGTAGGTACATCTATTGGGGACTTGCTTGTATCTCCTACTGGATTGATTCCTTGGTTCACAACAACTGAGCGAAATACTTATCTACTTTGCTGCATCACCCTTTCCTCTTCAAGGGAAGACCAACGCATGCTCGAGAAGTAGCAAGAAGGATTTCTGGCGCCGTTGCCGGGGAGATCTACATCAAGCCTACCAAGTACCCATCACAAACTCATCTCTTGCATTTACATTATTTGCCATTTGCCTCTCGTTTTCCTCTCCCCCACTTCTAAAATGATTTTCAGAAAATACCAAAAAGATTTGCCTTTTTATTCGCCCTTCTTCCGTTCGTCTTTTCGTTTGCTTTTCGTTTGCTTGTGTGCTAGATTGCTTGCTTTGTCATGATGACTCAAGAGAATACCAAGTTGTGTGACTTTTCCAATACTAATAATAATGATTTTATTAGTACTCCGATTGCTCCCACCACTAGTGCGGAATCTTATGAAATTAATGCCGCTTTGCTTAATCTTGTTATGAAAGAACAAATTCCCGGCCTTCCTAGTGGAGATGCCGCATCCCATCTAAATACTTTTGTTGAGTTGTGTGATATGCAAAAGAAGAAAGATGTGGATAATGATATTGTTAAATTGAAGCTATTTCCGTTCTCACTACGAGATCGTGCTAAAACTTGGTTTTCATCTTTGCCTAAAAATAGTATTGATTCATGGAATAAGTGTAAAGATGCTTTTATTTCCAAGTACTTTCCGCCCGCTAAGATCATATCCCTTAGGAACGATATAATGAATTTTAAGCAACTTGATCATGAGCATGTTGCCCAATCTTGGGAGAGGATGAAACTAATTATTAGAAATTGCCCCGCGCATGGTTTGAGTTTATGGATGATTATACAAATTTTCTATGCGGGATTGAATTTTGCATCTAGGAATCTCTTAGATTCCGCCGCGGGTGGTACTTTTATGGAAATAAAATTAGGAGAAGCTACTAAACTCTTAGATAATATTATGGCAAATTACTCTCAATTGCATACCGAAAGATCTCCTACTAGTAAAAAAGTGCATGCTATTGAAGAAATAAATACTTTGAGTGAAAAGATGGATGAATTGATGAAATTGTTTGCTAGTAAGAGTGCTCCTATTGATCCTAATGATATGCCTTTGTCTTCTTTGATTGGAAATAATAATGAATCTATGGATGTGAATTTTGTTGGTAGGAACAATTTTGGTAATAACGTGTATAGAGGTAATTTCAATCCTAGGCCGTTTCCTAGTAATTCCTCTAATAATTATGGTAATTCCTACAACAACTCTTATGGAAATTATAATAAGATGCCCTCTGATCTTGAGAATAATATTAAAAAATTTATTAGTTCGCAAAAGGGTTTCAATGCTATGATTGAAGAAAAATTGCTCAAGATTGATGATTTGGCTAGGAACGTTGATAGAATTTCTCTTGAGATTGATTCTTTGAAAATTAGATCTATTCCACCCAAGCATGATATTAATGAGTCTTTAAAAGCTATGAGAATCTCTATTGATGAGTGTAAGGAAAGAACCACTAGAATACGTGCTAAGCGTATATGGCTTGAAAAGGTGTGTTCTCGTGATAATATTGATGAAGATCTTAAAGTGATTGATGTGACTCCTATCAAATCTTTGTTTTCTAAAACAAATCTTGATAAAGATGGGACTGGAGATAAGTCAACTTTAGTTAAAAGGCGTCCCAATGATTCGGAGTTTATAGATCCTAATGCTAAGATTGATAAAAGTGGGATTGAAGAGGTCAAAACTTTAATTAGCAATGAACCCACTCTTTTGGATTTCAAGGACTTTAATTATGATAGTTGTTCTTTGATTGATTGTATTTCCTTCTTACAATCCATGTTGAATTCTCCTCATGCTTATAATCAAATCAAAGCTTTTACTAAACATATCATGGATGCTATGATGAAATCTTTTGAAGAAAAACTTGAGTTGGAAGTTTCTATACCTAGGAAGCTTTATGATGAGTGGGAACCTACTATTAAGATTAAGATTAAAGATTATGAGTGCCATGCTTTGTGTGATTTGGGTGCTAGCGTTTCCACGATTCCGAAAACTTTATGTGATGTGCTAGGTTTCCGTGAATTTGATGATTGCTCTTTAAATTTGCATTTAGCGGATTCCACTATAAAGAAACCTATGGGAACGATTAATGATGTTCTTATTGTTGCAAATAGGAATTATGTGCCCGTAGATTTCATTGTTCTTGATATAGATTGCAATCCTACATGTCCTATTATTCTTGGTAGACCTTTCCTTAGAACGATTGGTGCAATTATTGATATGAAGGAAGGAAATATTAGATTCCAATTTCCATTAAGGAAAGGCATGGAACACTTTCCTAGAAATAAAATAAAATTACCTTATGAATCTATTATGAGAGCTACTTATGGATTGCATACCAAAGATGACAATACCTAGATCTATTGTGTTATGCCTAGCTAGGGGTGTTAAACAATAGCGCTTGTTGGGAGGCAACCCAATTTTATTTTTATGCTTTTGTTTTTGCTTCTGTTTTTGAGTTTTCCACACATTATTACCTCTGTAGTAATTGTGTTTTCTTGTTTACTTTAGTGTTTGAGCCAAGTAAGACCTTTGGGATGGTCTACGGTGTTTGTGATTTGATTTTGCTGAAAAACAGAAACTTTTGCTCTCAGTCCAGGAATTTTGTAAATTCACTGGAATGTGCTTTTGATCTGAAATTTTTACACAAGATTTATATACACATTTCCCTGATTTTTCAGAATTTTTTGAGTTACAGAAGTATTCGAAGTCTATAGATTGCTACAGACTGTTCTGCTTTTGACAGATTCTGTTTTCTTTGTGTTGTTTGCTTATTTTTATGTATCTATGGGTTGTATCGGGGGGTATGAACCATGGAGAAGTTGGAATACAGTAGATATTACACCAATATAAATAAAGAATGAGTTCACAACAGTACCTAAAGTGGTGATTTATTTTTCTTATACTAACGGATCTCACGAGTTTTCTGTTGAGTTTTGTGTTGTGAAGTTTTCAAGTTTTGGGTAAAGATTTGATGGACTATGGAATAACGAGTGGCAAGAACCTAAGCTTGGGGATGCCCAAGGCACCCCAAGCCATATTCAAGGATACCAAAAAGCCTAAGCCCGGGGATGCCCCAGAAGGCATCCCCTCTTTCGTCTTCAATCCATCGGTAAATTTACTTGAGGCTATATTTTTATTCACCACATGATATGTGTTTTGCTTGGAGCGTCTTGTATGATATGATTCTTTGCTTTTTAGTTTGCCACAATCATCCTTGCTGTACACATCTTTTGAGAGAGACACGCGTTAATCGTGAATTTATTAGAATACTCTATGTGCTTCACTTATATCTTTTGAGCTAGGCAATGTTGCTCTAGTGCTTCACTTATATCTTTTTAGAGCGCGGTGGTGTTTTATTTTATAGAAATTATTGAACTCTCGTACCTCACTTATATTATTTTGAGAGTCTTTAAACAGCATGGTAATTGGTTTAGGTTATGAATTTAGTTCTAATGTAATGGGCATCCAAGAGGGATATAATAAAAACTTTCATATAAAGTGCATTGAATACTATGAGAAGTTTGATTCCTTGCATATAGTTTTTGAGATATAGAGATGGTAATATGATAGTCATGCTAGTGAGTAGTTGTGAATTGGAAGAAATACTTGTGTTAAAGTTTTTGATTCCCGTAGCATGCACGTATGGTGAACTGTTATGTAACGAAGTCGGAGCATGATTTGTTTAATGATTGTCAACCTTTGTGTGAGGGTCGGGAGCGCGCGATGGTTAACTCCTACCAACCTCTCCCCTAGGAGCATGCGTCTAATACTTTGCTTCGATAACTAATAGAATTTTGCAATAAGTATGTGAGTTCTTTATGACTAATGTTGAGTCCATGGATTATACGCACTCTCACCCTTCCACCTTTGCTAGCCTCTCTAGTTCCGCGCAATTTTCGCCGGTGCATCAAACCCACCTTCCTCAAAATAGCCACCATATATTTTCCTTAAAACAACCACCATACCTACCTATTATGGCATTTCCATAGCCATTCCAAGATATATTACCATGCAACTTCCACCGTTCCGTTTTTCATGACATGCACCATCATTTTCATATTGCCTTGCATTCGTAAGCATTCGTATAGAGTCATATTTTGTTCTAGGTATCGAGTTGTAAGTAAATAAAAGTGTGATGATTTTCATTATTAGAGCATTTGTCCCGTGAGAGAAAAGGATGATGGAAACTATGAATCCCTCACAAGTTGGGATGAGTCTCCGAACTTTATAAATAATAAAAGAGGCCAATGAAGCCCAAAAAAAGAGGCCAAAGATGCCCACCAAAAAAAATGAGAGAAAGAGAGAAGGGACAATGCTACTATCTTTTTCCACACTTGTGCTTCAAAGTAGCACCATGATCTTCATGATAGAGAGTCTCCTATTTTGTCACTTTCATATAGCTAGTGGAATTTTTTTCATCATATGCACAACCACTTAGTTTCTTTTTGAGCTTTCATACACTTATAGCTCTAGTGCATCTGTTGCATGGCCATCCCTACTCACTCACATTGATATCTATTGATGGGCATCTCCATAGCTCGTTGATACGCCTAGTTGATGTGAGACTATCTTCTCCTTTTTCCTCACAACCTCCACCATATTCTATTCCACCTATAGTGCTATATCCATGGCTCACGCTCATGTATTGCGTGAGAGTTAAAAAGGTTTGAGAACATAAAAGGTGTGAAACAATTGCTTGACTTGTCATCGGGGTTGTGCATGATTTAGATACTTTGTGTGGGGAAGATGGAGCATAGCCAGACCATATGATTTTGTAGGGATAACTTTCTAAGGCCATGTTATTTCGAAAGGACACAATTTCCTTGTTGGTATGCTCGAAGTATTACTGTTTCTATGTCAATATTAGACTTTTCTTTTGAATCTTATGGATCTGAATATTCATGCCACAATAAAGAATATTACATGGATAAATATGTTAGGTAGCATTCCACATCAAAAATTCTGTTTTTATCATTTACCTACTCGAGGACGAGCAGGAATTAAGCTTGGGGATGCTTGATACGTATCCAACGTATCTATAATTTTTGATTGTTCCATGCTATTATATTATCTGTTTTGGATGTTTTATATGCATTAATATGCTATTTTATATTATTTTTGGGACTAACCTATTAATCTAGAGCCTAGTGCCAGTTTTTGTTTTTTCCTTGTTTTTGAGTATAGCAGATAAGGAATATTAAACGGAGTCCAAACGGAATAAAATCTTCGGAATGATTTTTCTTGGACCAGAAGCAACCCAGCAGACTTGAAGATGAAGGCAGGAGACCTGCCATGGCGTCACAAGCCACCAGGGCGCGCCCTAGGGGGGGCGCCCCCTGGCTTGTGGCCCCACGGCAGCCCCCCTAACCCTATTCTTCGGCCTATAAATTCCCAAATATTCCCTGGATACCAAAAAGAGCCATGAAAATACTTTTCCGCCGCCGGAAGCCTCTGTTCCCGTGAGATCCCATCTTGGAGCCTTTTCCGGTAATCTGCCGGAGGGGGATTCGATCACGGAGGGCATCTACATCAACTCCATTGCCCCTCCGATGATGCGTGAGTAGTTCACCACAGACCTTCGGGTCCATAGCTAGTAGCTAGATGGCTTCTTCTCTCTCTTTGTTCTTCAATACCATGTTCTTCATGATCTTCATGGAGATCTATCCGATGTAATACTCTTTTGCGGTGTGTTTGTCGATATCCGATGAATTGTGGGTTTATGATCAGCTTATCTATGAATATTATTTGAATCTTCTCTGAATTCTTATATGCATGATTTCATATCTTTGCAAGTCTCTTCGAGTTATTGGTTTGGTTTGGCCAACTAGATTGGTAATTCTTGCAATGGGAGAAGTGCTTAGTTTTGGGTTCAATCTTGCGGTGTCCTCACCCAGTGACAAAGTAGGGGTAGCGAGGCACGTATTTGTATTGTTGCCATCGAGGATAAAAAGATGGGGTTTTCATCATATTGCTTGAGTTTATCCCTCTACATCATGTCATCTTACCTAATGCGTTACTCTGTTCTTCATGAACTTAATACTCTAGATGCAGGCAGGAGTCGGTCGATGTGTGGAGTAATAGTAGTAGATGCAGAATCGTTTCGGTCTACTTGACATGGACGTGATGCCTATATGCATAATCATTGCCTTGGATATCTTCATAATTATTCGCTTTTCTATCAATTGCTCGACAGTAATTTGTTCACCCACCGTATTATTTTCCTTCATGAGAGAAGCCTCTAGTGAAACCTATGGCCCCCGGGTCTATTTGCCATATTATATTTTCAGATCTATAAACCAAAAATACCAAAAATACCTCGCTGCATTCTTTTTTACTTTTGTTTTACTTTTCGTTCTAGCAATCCTATCTATCTATCTCTATCAGATCTCATCCTTGCAAGTAACCGTGAAGGGATTGACAACCCCTTTATAGCGTTGGGTGCAAGTGTTTGATTATTTGTGTAGGTACATCTATTGGGGACTTGCTTGTATCTCCTACTGGATTGATACCTTGGTTCTCAACAACTGAGGGAAATACTTATCTACTTTGCTGCATCACCCTTTCCTCTTCAAGGGAAAACCAACGCATGCTCGAGAAGTAGCAGGGGGGCACCGTCTACCAGCGTTGTAGTACACGGCTCCCGCCCGTGTCGGTGACCCGCGAGCAGAGGTCGGTGATTAGGCCTGATGGGGAGAAGTAAGTGCATTTACTCTTTTTTAACCTTTTTCCTTCATGTTTCTTCAAATATCTAATGCGTTGGCTTTGTTATACTGCAGGGGTTGGACTCATGCCAAGGATGTCCGCAGGCCCAACACCGTCCTTGGTGTGATTTGCCGGCAAAACTTCCCAGGGTTTGTCACGTTGCCCGGTGAGGGTCAGCTTCCAGAGCTAGGATTGAGCTGGGAGCACTACTTGGCTACCACGGCCCTGCCGGAGGAGACGATCGACGGTGTCTTGTGCCACACGAGGGCCGACATGGTGATCAGACAGTTTTGGGTAATTTCTCCTTTACACAATTAAAAATCAACAATAGCTAGTTATTGTACTAATCAGTGTTGTCTCGTTTGATTGCAGACCTTCTACAGGTGTGAGGAGGGATACGAGGAGGCCGTGGCAAAGATTATCGATGCCGAGTGCAGGCGCCTACTACAGAACTTACGACACGAGGCTCGGCCGTAGGCTGTTCGAGACTACTACGCCTCGCGGCATGTTAAGAAGGACAAGTCATCGTGCCGCGGAAAGTTTCTGCAGAAGGAGCAATACATGAAGATAATTACCTATTCTTAAGGCCTTGTACTTAGTTTCCTTGATTTGATTCATAGGCGTAGCGCTCAAATTTCTCTTTACTAACTTAGGTGCCCCCGAGATGGTGTGCGGATAAGATGGCTTGTTGGGAGGCGTTTGTGGATGAGTGGTTCTCAGACGAATGGCTAGCCGTCCACAACAATGCCAAGGACCGGCGTGCCAAAATGGTTGGTGTGCCACACCATCAAGGCAGCGCCAACCTGCATCAGTTCGGGCGGAACTGGGTATGTGGTTTGCTTCATGATTCATGCAATTCATTCTTGATGCTAGCTTGAGCCCTTTACTAATACTTTGTTCCTCTCTTTTAGGCGCACTACAATAACACAGAGGTGCGAGAGGTGTACAACCTCTATGCCATGGCCCATACTGCCTCGTACAAGAAGGCCAAGGCATTCTCTGAGTCTGACCTCGATCATCCCGAGAACTTCACCAACATCTCCTCCCACCACAAGCTCGCGAGGTACAGAGATGAGGGGAAGGCGAGGAAAGGGGAGAACTTTAACCCGAGCCAGCATCATATTGATCCAGAGCTGGTGAGGATAGCTGGCGGCGGGAGGCCCCATGGCTCGATAGCCATTGGAGATGGACTTATACGGTCTTCTCGCACTCTTCGGGAGATCGAGGCGCGCCAAACGAGCTCCTGTCCTAAGATAAGGCCTCGTCCACGGCCAGTCAAGCTCGCCATCGAGGTTAGTTATACGGACTCATATATATTTCCTCCATTACATTGTGTGTGCGAACAAATATGATTACAATGCTAATGAGGAGTTGTGTTGCAGGCTGCTCTTCAGAAAGAGAGAGAGGCAACCCATGCGCTTCTGGAGGATAGGGACCGGCAGGTGGCGGAGAAGGAGAGGGAGTTCAAGGAGAGGACGGCTAGGTTGTTGGAGGAGGAGAGGGCACGGAACGAGGCGTCTCACCGGGCCATGTACGAGCTCTTCGTGGTAAGTTTCTTCTTCATATTAGCCAAATCATGCATATAATGTTCATTTCATTAATAACTAATATGATTGACTTGTGAAAACCAAATGTGCACTCTATGTGCGAGAAGACCGGCCAGACCCCTCCGCCGATGCCAGTCATTACCGCGGCGGGAACGGTGAGTTTCATTTGAATGGTCATTAGTTACTAGTCTTAACATTTCAGTGTCATCATGCTAACGAGACATTGCAAATGATCTTTGGTGCAGCATAACTCCCGAGCTGCATCGCACGACCCTTCTCCAGGGCATCCTTCTCCAGGTGAAACCAGCCCGAGCAACCCCGGTGCTTCATCTCCGTGATGACGAGGACGGTAAGCCCTAATATGCCACTTACTTGGCTCATTTTCGCAAAGAAAGACATACTTAGCTAATTATCCTCCAAAATGACATGATTTAGCTTATTTACTTCATTTATGACATAATTAGCTTAGTTAGGTCAAAAAAAGCATAATAACCTTGGTTAGGTCATAAATGTCATATACTTAGCTTGTTTTCCTCCAAATTGACATAATAAGCTCAGTTAGCTAAAAAATGGCATAATTACCTTAATAATGACCGAATACTTGCCCTATTTACCTAAGTTAGCTCTTTTTCTTCATCTTCTACTCCTTCTTCTTATTATTATTATTCTTCTTCTTCTAGTCTTCTCCTTCTTCTTCTTCTAGTCTTCTTCTTCTTCTAGTCTTCTTCTTCTTCTTCTAGTCTTCTTCTTCTTCTAACTGTCTTAATTACTTCTTCTTTTTGCAGATTTGATTCACTTGGAAGCTACCATTGATGGACTGCTAGTGTTTACTTTCTGTTTTCATTGATGGAAGCATGGATATGTTGCTAGCCTATGGGTTTTGATTCACTTGGAAACTATGTATTTTGCTAGCCTATGTGTTCTCTTGTGAAATATTCCATGATGATGTTGGATTACATGGCATATGCCTCTTTCACGATGATGTTGGATACATGGCCTATGCCTCTTTCTGAAAATGTATATATATCATATATGTGTTGTGCAAATGCAGGGAATTAATAGAAAACAAACAAAAAAGATGCAATACAAGCACTTTGTCGTCTGCCACCGACGGCAAAGGTGACACGTGGCAGCAACCTGTGCAACCTGGGAGCACCAGGTCTGAGCCATTGGGTAAATTTGCCGTCGGCTGGCAGACGACAAAGTGTTGCAGTAGCCCATCTGGCCAGCAGGCCCGTCTGGCCACTTTGCCGTCTCTGCCAGACGACAAAGGAGCTTGACTCTTTGCCGTCTGTGGGCAGACGGCAAATGCTGCCGTTAGCCACCTAACGGGGCTAACCTTACTACTGTGTCGTCCACTCGTTGTACCGTCTGCAGGTCCTACATGGCAGACGGCAAAGATGTTTGCCGTCCGCTGTTCTAAAGTAGACGGCAAAGTGCCCCTTTACCGTGGTTTTCTGTGCTGGAAGTGGGGCCGTCTGCTGGCAGACGGCAAAGGAGTTTGTTGTCCGGAACATATCATTTGCCATACGCCATGGCAGACGGCAAAGTACCTAATTCCTCTAGTGATGTGAAGCGGAGTACATCGCTGCTTTGGAAGCGGCGAAGGAAGGAGTCTGGATGAAGCAGTTCATGACAGATCTCGGGGTTGTGCCCAGTGCACTGGATTCGATGACTCTCTTGTGTGATAACACTGGCACCATTGCTCTAGCCAAAGAGCTCAGATTTCACAAGAGGACCAGACACATAAAGCGCCGCTTCAATTCCATCCGTGATTACATCAAGGAGGAGGACATAAATATTTGCAAAGTACATACGGATCTGAATGTTGTAGACCTGTTGACTAAGCCTCTTCCACGGGAAAAACATGATCAGCACCAGAAATCTATGAGTGTTAGATTCATTACAATGTAAATCACATAGCGATGTGAACTAGATTATTGACTCTAGTGCAAGTGGGAGACTGTTGGAAATATGCCCTAGAGGCCATAATAAAATAGTTATTATCATATTTACTTGTTCATGATAATAGTTTATTGTCCATGCTATAATTGTATTGATTGGAAACTCAGGTACATGTGTGGATACATAGACAACACTGTGTCTCTAGTGAGGCTCTACTAGACTAGCTCGTTGATCAAAGATGGTTAAGGTTTCCTGACCATGGATATGAGTTGTCATTTGATAACGGCATCACATCATTAGAAGAATGATGTGATGGACAAACACCCAACCGTAAGCATAGCATGTGATCGTTCTAGTTTATTGCTGCTGCTTTATCCATGTCAAGTATCTGTTCCTACGATCATGAGATCATGCAACTCCCGGACACCGGAGGAATGCCTTGTGTGTATCAAACGTCACAACATAACTGGGTGACTATAAAGGTGCTCTACAGGTATCTCCGAGGGTGTTTGTTGAGTTGGCGTGGATCGAGACTGGGATTTGTCACTCCGTTTGACGGAGAGGTATCTCTGGGCCCACTCGGTAATACAGCATCATAAGAAGCTTGCAAGCAATGTGACTAAGGATTTAGTCACGGCATCTTGTATTACAAAACGAGTAAAGAGACTTGCCGGTAACGAGATTGAACTAGGTATGGAGATACCGACGATCGAATCTCGGGCAAGTAACAAACCGATGGACAAAGGGAACTGAATACGGGATTGATTGAATCCTTGACATCGTGGTTCGACCGATAAAGATCTTCGTAGAATATGTAGGAACCAATATGGGCATCTAGGTCCCGATATTGGTTATTGGCCGTAGAGGTGTCTCGGTCATGCCTGCATAGTTCTCGAACCCGTAGGGTCTGCACATTTAATGTTCGGTGACGATTTGGTATTGTTGAGTTGTATATGCTGGTGACTGAAAGTTGTTTGGAGTCCCGGATGAGATCCCGGACCTCACGAGGAGTTCCGGAATAGTCCGGAGGTAAAGATTCATATATGGGAAGTTGGTATTCTAACACCGGAATAGTTTCGGAGTTCACCGGATTTCAGCGGGAGTGCAGGAAAGGGTTCCAAGGGTCCACCGGGGGGGGCACCTGCCCCGTAGGGCCCCATGGGCTGAGAGGGAGGTGCACCAGCCCCTGGTGGGCTGGACGCCCCATCTCCCAAGGCCCATGCGGTCGAAGGCCAAGGGCTGGCCCTGGGGTGGCCGTCGCCCCCCTTGCCTTGGGGGCCAAGGCAGCCCCCCAGGCCGCCACGCCCAACCCTAGGGCGGCCGGCCCCTCCCCCTAGCCCCTATATATCCTTGAGGGGGGAGGGCAGCCGCACCACAAGCCACGGCGCAGCCCTCCCTCTCCCCTAGATCGTTTTCTCCTCTAGTTCGTCGCGGTAGCGCTTGGCGAAGCCCTGCCGGGACAGCTCCACCACCACCGCCACCACGACGTCGTGCTGCCAGAGAACTCATCTACCTCTCTGCCCTTGCTTGCTGGATCAAAGAGGCGGATACGTCATCGAGCTATGCGTGTGCTGAACGAGGAGGTGCCGTCCGTTCGGCGCTAGATCAGGACGGATCGTGATTGGATCGCGGGACGAGTCGTGATTGGACCGCGAAGACGTTTGACTACATCAACCGCGTTTCTTAAACGCTTCCCGCTTAGCAAACTACAAGGGTATGTAGATGCATTCCCCCTCTCGTAGTTGTTGATCTCCATAGATAGATCTTGGGTGTTCGTAGGAAATTTTTTGTTTCCCATGCAACGTTCCCCAACACATGTGGTGGGGAAAGATCCAGACACATATATCCAGTTGAATATGGGTGATCATGATTCATTATTTGTTGACATTATCCCCGAGATAAATAAGTTGGGAGGCGAAACATTAAGCCCCTATCTTCCTATGTGTTTGACTGAAACTATTTGTTCTAAAAATATGCTTTGAGTATCAGCAATCATGGAAGACTAAATGATAGTTGAGTATGTGGGATTTGCTAAATCAAAGCTCTTACATAGACCCTTCCTAAAAATAAGATGAATTGTAATTCTTTGATGACTGAAAACATAGTTTGCTAGTTTTCAGGAAAGTTTATGGTCTATACCTTAACATGTGAATAACTTGCTACTTGATCATGAGAAGCTTTATGAGAAATACTTGTTGGTTATGATGCTAGAAAAGTGGCTGAAATTATCCTTGATCAATATTATACATTATTATAGCATTCACACTTCATAAATTATTTCTTTTATCATTTACCTACTCGAGGATGAGTAGGAATTAAGCTTGGCGATGCTGATACGTCTCCAACGCATCGATAATTTATGAAGTATTCATGCCATATTTGCCTATGTTTACAATACTTTTATATGGTTTTGATGCACTTTATATGATTTATTTAGAACTAACCTGGACTGACATTGTTTTCAGCAGAATTACCGTGGTGTTGTTTTTGTGCAGAAAATAAAAGTTCTCGGAATCGCCCGAAACTTTTTGATGATTTTTTCTGGAGGAAATAAGTAATATTGGAGCGAAGAACCACCGGAGGGGAGCCACCCATGGGGCACAAGCCATCAGGGCGCGGCCCTGGGGGGTCATGGCATGATGACTTGTGGGGCCCAAGTGACTCCATTGCGCGTTATTCCAACGCTGAAAAATCCTATAAATCCCAGAAACCCCAGAAATAAACAGAGACTCTCCGTTCCGCCGCCGCAACTCTCTGTATCGAAGAAATATCAATCTGAAGCCTTTCCAGTACCCTGTCGGAGAGGGAAAACCATCACCGATGGCCATCTTCATCATCCCGACGGAGGCCATGACGAGGAGGGAGTAGTTCACCCTCGGGGCTCAGGGTATGTACCAGTAGCTATGTATTTAATCTCTCTCTCTCTCTCTCATGTTCTTGAGATGGCACGATCTTGATGTATCACGGGCTTTGTTAATATAGTTGGATCATATGATATTTGTTCCTTGCTATCATGTTGTGATGAACTGAATATTTCCCTTTGAGATCTCGTTATGTTGGATTGAATATTTTGGTTTGAGAACACTTGATGTACGTCTTGTGTGGGATAGCCGTAGTGACATTGGGGTATTCTATTGATTCACTTGATATATGTTGAGGCATCAACTTGCGGATTCCGGTGACCTTGGGGATCTATGCATAGGAGTTGATTGCATGTTTTCATACCACGTTTTCCAATAGAAATCTTGGGGTGCTCCTTGAAGTTCTTTGTGTTGGATTGAATATGATAGACCTGAAATTGTTTGATGCATGTCGCATAATTTACCCACGGATACTTGAGATGACATTGGAGTATCTAGGTGACATTAGGGTTGATTGATATGTATCATTGGTGTTTTTCTAGTGCGAATTCTAGGGCTGTTTGTGACACTTATAGGAATAGCCCAAAAGACTAATCGGAAAGAATAACCTTGAGGTGGTTCTACTACCCACATTCCGTATTGGACTTTTTTTTAAGTCCACCCCATAGTAGTCTGCTTTGTTTTTGTGTTGTATTTTTTTATTTATTTTTCTTATGTTTTATTTTATTTTTACTCTGCACTCTTTTTTGTCAGGAAGCATGTAAACACCTTTAAAATATGTGAACATATATTTTCACACACATTAATAGCTTTTCACGAATGTATGAGCTTTTTAAAATGTACGAATATTTTTGGCATCTATAGAACTGCTTTCAAATGAAATAAACATTTTTTTTAATATATGAATGCTTATCTTCAGGTGCCTAAACATTTTTTTATTTTAAAATCAAAATAATCGTCTGAGAATGTTTATAAAAATCAATTTTCTTTTCTTTTGGAAGTATTTATGGTTCTCCCTCAGGTGTCGCTGCCGTAGCCGCCGCTAGGAGCAGCTTGGATTGGAGGTGCTGCACTTGTAGCGAGCAGCACCGCAGAGTCGCCCTCGTCCACGTCTTTTTTTAGCACACGTCCACGTCTGATAAGCCAGCTCGTTGACTCCGATCGCTAGTTCTTTTTTCTTGATTTGTGTGTGTCAATCTTGCGCAGGGGCCATGTTAATCTTCGCTGTATCGTTCCAATTTTATCGGATGTCCCCGAAAGAACGCCAGTTCAAGACTACACTTCGAAAGATTTGCTGGTTTTTTATTTTATTTAATTTAAATTTTCTATTTCTTTATTTTAACATGAACCTATCTCAGAAAAAAACTAAAAATATTTGTGGTGTATTTGAAATTTTTAACCAGATGTACAGAATTTTTTAATACATATTAAAAAAAATCATGGTGTAAAATTTTGACCATGCATTCAAACACAAGTTCATTGCGTATATAGAAATAAATCTTCCTATTAATTTTTTTAACGTTTATACGAATCACTGCACATTTGAAAACTGTTTGTCGAGTATGTAGAAAATATTCGTTCTGTATGGGAAAATTGTTCATCACCCATACGAAAACTGTTTATTACCTATTTGAAAAAATGTTTTTCGGTTTTTAGAAAAATGCCTGCCGTGTTTTGTAAATCTATTCATCACATATTCAAAGAATGTTCATCGTGTAGGTGGAAAATATTCGTTGCGTATTAAAAACATTGTTCACAATTTAGTTAAAAAATGACCACCATCTATTTGAAATTATGTTTTTGTTATTTAAAAAGAATACCTTTTACATATTGAAAATTTGTTCATAAGGCATTCAAAATGTTCAACTTTTGGTGTCCACATGTAGTGGGCACGCTGGTATGTAAGATTGAACGCATGCCGCGTTTGGATGTCTATAATGGAGGCTCCGTATTGAATTGGTTTCCATTTCAATTATGTGAGAAACTATAATGGACATGAATACAAAATCGCCTGTTTGGATGCTCATTGAACTAGCTCATGGAATCTAAGTAAAGTTTCAATACCAGAAAATGTTTGGATGGCGAACTATGGAATTGGAAGTGCTTTGTTTTATATGCATCAAATCAAAAAATTGTACAATTTGTGACTATAATTGGATGATTATATAGCAATGTGTGACTATAATTCAATACACTTAGAATAGCAAATGAAGTTCACATATTTTAGAAGCATCACATGACCATTTAACAACAACATGCAAACGAAAAAAATATATGGTAAGTAGATTGATGGAAAACGATAAATGTGTAAGGGGGGGAGGAAGAAGTTAGCAGGGGCTGGCTGGGCAAGGAAAGAAAGAGAAAAGGGGAGGCATGGGAGGAGATGGGTCACCATGACCGGAGATGGGCAGGAGGGAAGGCATCCACAGACCAGGGAGATCAGACGACGATCGTGCGGGTCAGGGTGGGTGCGGAGGAACATTGAAGGAGGAGAGATGGGGAGGAGGAACGTTGCAGGAGGAGGGGAAAAAGTGTGGCGGTCGAGGGGCTTAAAGGTGAGCCACTATCGAAAAGAGGATGAGGGACGGGGAGTCTGGATGGATACTTGTATTGTTGTCGCCTCCTGAAGCTTTTAATCTCATGCGAGGATGGTGGTAGGTCTCCGCCGTCTGTATCCAATAGTTTTCTTTTGGGAATTTGGTCCCAGGGAGGTCTATATCGCTATCGCGGGAGAGGGATACATGAGTGAGAGCGATTTTCGCTCCTGAATTGGCCATGTTTTAGTCTGGAAGTTTCGTTGCACACTCAAACACCCGGTACCTAGAAAATATCGAATCCATTTCACGGGATCCAATACAGACATCCAAACACAACACTAGACGTTTCTCGAGCCAGTCCGGGTTTCAGCTCGAGCTTGCAAAAGCCCAGCCTTCATAAGACATGTTTGAATCTGGCTTGCAGGCTAAAAATTACTCTCCCCTCAAAAAAATCCTGAGCGCAGTCTGACAACATTTTCTGTGACCGAAAGCCCAACCTGAGTGTCCTACTTGAGTCGGCATGAATAACTCAAAACCACCTGAAAATCGTGTCCAAAACCATCCAGGGGCTGATTGATCCAGTTTTGACAACTTCATAGGGTGATTTAACCGAATTTAGGGTTAGGGGGATTTGACCCATCTGGAGGGATTTGAGGGTGGGGGGGTATACTTTCCTCAGAGCATCTCTAGCAGACCCCTTAAAATCGCGAACTGTAAAACTGGGATACGGGTCAAAAAAAGGCATTTTAGGGGTCCATTTTAGCTACGGCCGAACAGAAACTGTAAAACAAATTGTAAAACTAGGATAAAGAGCTCCTTTCTCCAGTCCGGCTGCCGCCGCCCCTTCCCCCAACCGGCCGTGCCGGCCATGCCGGCCGCGCCCCATCGCTCGTCGGCCGCGCCAAGTCCCCGCCGGCCGCACCCCATCACCATGCCGGCTGTGCCCAGCCTCGCCGGCCGCGCCCCGTCGCCCGCCGGCTGCGCCCTGCTCCGTTGCCAGCCGCGCCGGGAGGATTCCGGCGGCCAGGCTGAGGTCGTGGGAGGCCACGGCGAGGTCGAGCTCGTCCAATTCGAACCGGCGGCGATCGATTGCGGCGTCCATCGGCCTTTTCCGGTGTGCGGTGATGAATTCCGGCGAGTTTAGGATGGATTCCGGCAAACTCCGCGGCGGCGTGTTTGCTCCGACGAGGTTTGACCGGTATACGGGGCCCCTTCGGTTCGGCCTTCCAACCTTCAGATATAAGGGTTTCGGATGTGCATTTTCCGTGCCCCTTAAAAAATATACGGGTTGGACCACTTTTACGGTTTCTGTTCTGGATACTTTTTTCGACCAAAACTGTAAAACGCAAAAAAAAATTACGGGTTTGACCACTTATACGGGGACTGCTAGAGATGCTCTCAGGCACCTGTTCAACAATTAAGCTGAAAAGTCAACACTAGAAGCCTGACCCTGGCCCAAAATAAATTTTGAGGTGCAAAACATGGTCTGAGCAGGGTAGATCCTACTTGGCGCCCGCGAGCGGTAAATAGTCCAACCTTCGCTGAAGGTCATACACGAATGGCCCGGTCCAAGTGTCCTTCCCTCGCTGGTTGTTTTTGTTTTTTTCATGTTTTCTGCCTTTTCTTCCTTTTATCTTTATCTTTATCTTTTTCCTTTTTTCTACCTTTTGCAATATATAGTTAACATATTTTTATAACATATACTGAATTTTATTAAGCGTGTAATGATTTGTTTTCATATACTGTGAACATTTTACATATACACACTAAACTTTCTTTATGATATACAGTGAACTTTTAACACATTGAACTGTTTTTTAATACACCGAGAACTTTTATAATATGCACTGATCTTTCAAAATTATATACAAAGATCATTTTTGTTGTGTACGTCGAACATATTTTAATATACGATGAACCTTTTTGTTGTATACATCAAACAATTTTTCTAATACACATTGAACAGTTTTTTTCATACATGTTGAACTTTTCTTAATATACACTGAATATTTTATAAACACATACTGAACAATTTTCTAAAATACATGATTATATTTTAAATAAGTTTGAAATATCTAGCTCCTAAAAATTATTAGGCTGTTTTTCTTGAAAAAACGACTGAAAAACAAAGAAAAAAAAGAAAAACAGCTCGCCCGCCGGTTGTTTGGGCCAGCTTGTTGGGCTGGGCTGGCCAGGTCCGGATCGGCGCCGGCCCTACCGCTAGCCCGCAAATGCCCTCTGGTTTTCTCTTTTTCCAACAACTCCCTTGGCACCCCTCAAAAAAAAAAAAAACAACTCCCTTGGCGCCGCCGCTGCGCTTAGCTCTGCTACCGCCGCTCTCCGTCCCGACCGTTCCTCCTCTTCCTCTCGCCGGAGCACCTGCACCGCTGCCACATCCTCCACCTCCTCTACCGGCTCATCGGCGGTCGCCTGCGGCTCCTGAACTTCAAGCAGCAGCGTGCCGCCGCCCTTTCCCGGCTCCTCCAAGTCCCCAACGATGCCTCCCAACGAGGTCTCCGGAGATCATCAGGCCACCTGGGCGCGCCATGAACGCGCGGTGAATGAGCTCCTAAAGTCGCAGCACGCCTACGCCATGGTCGAGGCCACCAAAGCCAACGCCCTGCATGCGTGCCTCTTCAACCTTGATAAGGTACAACTTAATAACAGAGAGCTGAATATTGTTGCTTGGGAATGACTTGAATAGTGTGGGATTCTTGCTTAAGACTGCCTGATTGAATTCAATTTTTAATTTTGCTTTCAGTTGCGACTGGAGCAGAGAGTCCGGGTTGAGTAAGTTTGTGTTTTATCTCACTGAAACAGTCTGAAACGCTGCATTTCATAACAGATGCCCATGTTTTCTTCAATTTTTTGAGCAAGTGTACCCATGCGCAATTGCTTGAGAAAGTTTGTGTTTTATTTCACTGAAACAGTCTGAAATGCTGCATTTCATAACAGATGCCCATGTTTTCTTCGATTCTTTGAGCAAGTGTATCCATGCGCAATTGCTTGAGCGATGTTATGATGGCTCATGAATACTCCATAACAAGCGACATATAGCTAGCAATCTGTTTAATAATACTCTCTGGTTTCCTTGAAAAGTAAGGTTTGCTCTTTCAGTCTACACTAATGTTTAGTTTTACCAAGCAAATCATTGTTTGTTTTAACAAGCAGAAGCAGCTTCCCCAATTTCTGACATGGGGCTAAGTGCTTAATTTGGGACTAACACGGCTTGATGTAATTGTGCACTTATTAAGCACGATGAATCTGCTGAGAAAATCTTTATTAGCTCGATTCGGTTTGAAGCATGCAGAAAAGTGTTTTGGTCTAACCGTTCTTATGTTAATCTCAAGAAGTTGACCATGTCATTAAATGCTCTTCGAATCACTTAAAACATAATGTTTTCTTTCACTCAAAAGAAAATCCGATATGGTGGGAAGGTAAGCTCCCTAATGATTCCCTCATCAATTTATTTCTTACTTTCTACTGCAAGATAAACAAAGCATCACTAGCTGCAACTTCAAATATTCGTCTACTTTTTTCAGACCTTTCATTATTGCCAACTGTCTATGTCTTTAGTTTTCCTATTTTTATGTATAGTTTTAAATGTAGTTGGATTATAAGGTTTCGCATCTGCAGTGTTTTCAATCAAATAATAAAGGGATATTTAATTCATTCATATAATACAAAGGGAATCAATGTTATCTTAGATTTCCAAACCAGCATTATTATCTGTGAAGCAAACTTGCCAAAAGAAATGGCCATTCTATAAATTATGGTTAAAGCTATTATAAGTCTTCAAATAGCTTAAAAATAGTGGTGGTTTTGCTCCTTCACGCCCACTCTGTAAATTATGTTATCTCTGTTAGAGAATGAGCAACTGACATTCACAGGGGCCAAAGGCCAGTACATATACATGTGTGGTAAAAGTCAAAAGAAGCCCCTTATACAATGGGGATATACAGAAAAGGGGCTATACACATCTAACACCCCCCCCCCTCAAACTCATGGTGGGTCAACAACACTGAGTTTGGAGAGAAAGAACCCATGGTGCGCTCGAGTCTGTGCCTTCGTGAAGAAGTCCGCCAACTGTAAGGGCACATAGTGAAGAGCGAGAACCTCATCCTGCACAGCAGCACGCACAAAGGATGCATCCACACCGATGTGCTTGGTGAGCTCATGCTTCACCGGGTCACGCGCAATACTGATAGCGCCTGTACTGTCCGACAATAAGGGAGTCGATGTAGTAGCAGACACACCAAAGTCCTGAAGTAACCATCGTAACCAGATCACCTCAGCCGTCAACATAGCCATCGCTCGCAACTCAGCCTCTGTACTCGAGCGAAAAACTGCAGTCTGTTTCTTTGTCTTCCAGGCAATGAGAGAGCCGCCAAGAAAGACACAGTAAGCAGACAACGAGCGTCGATCAGAAGGATCACTAGCCCACGTAGCATCAGAGTAGGCCTGGAGCTGGAGAGAGCTGGAGCGGGGAAAGAAAAGGCAATGAGAGATCGTGCCACGAAGATATCGTAGAACACGGAGGAGGTGACTATAGTGGACAGAGGTGGGGGCTGAAACGAACTGACTAAGAATGTGAACAGGATAGGATATGTCAGGACGAGTAACAGCGAGATAGACTAAGCTCCCAACGAGGTGGCGATAGCGAGTGGGATTAGGAAGAGGATCACCATCAGACGCACGAAGCTGAACGTTGAGCTCCATAGGAGTCACAACAGTGCGCTCATCACCAAGAGCGGCTCTAGCAAGAAGATCCTGAATATATTTTTCCTGGGAGATGAAGAAGCCATCAGAGGTCTAAGAAACCTCAATCCCAAGAAAATAGCGAAGGGGACCAAGATCAGACATCAGAAACTGGTCGCGAAGGCGGGCCTTAACAAAGGCAATGTAGTCAGAGTCGTCGCCAGTGATGATCATGTCATCAACATATAGAAGGAGAAGAGTCCGACCACGAGGAGATGTGTGAATAAACAAAGCGGGATCATGATCACTGGGCAAGAAGCCCGCGGCAGTCACGACAGAGGCGAACCGCTCGAACCAGGCACGAGGGGCCTGTTTAAGACCATAGAGAGAGCGTCGAAGTCGGCAGACCATACCATCAGGAACAGAGTACCCCGGTGCCCGGTGGTGGCTGCATATAAACCTCCTCACGCAACTCACCATTGAGAAAGGCGTTCTGAACGTCAAGCTGAGACACAGACCAATGACGAACAGAAGCTACACCAAGGAGAGTGCGGACAGTGGTCATGTGGGCCACAGGAGCGAATGTCTCATCATAATCGCGTCCCTGCTCCTGCTGAAAACCACGAGCTACAAGACGAGCTTTGTAGCGCTCAAGAGAACCATCGGAGCGAGTCTTAATCTTATAGACCCACTTGCACGTGATGGGACGAACACCGGAAGGAAGGGAATCCCACGTGCCAGAACGCTCAAGGGAAGCAATCTCCTCGGCCATCGCAAGTTGCCATTCAGGCTGAGTCAGGGCAGCCCGATAGGAAGTCGGCTCAGCAACAACAGAGAGGCCGTAATGGTCAGGAGAATAGCGATCAGGTGGGGGTCGAGGTCGAGCACGGAGATGATGAACCGGTGGAGGCATGGAAGGAGGTGCTCCTGAGGTGGAGGACGCGTCAGGAGAATCATCCTCAACACGAGGGCGGCGAATGTAGTGGAGAGGAAAAGGAGAGAGAGGCCGACAGACCGGAGAGGATGGTGGAGAGGAGGATGGAGGGGAAGGTGGTGTCGGTGGCGTGGGGGGAAGAGTGAGACGGGTCGGAGGAAGGGGAGAGACATGAGGCACAGAGGAGGATGTATCAGGAAGGAGAAGGAAAGAAATATCGTCCACAGAAAAGCTCGAGGAGGAAGGGCGGGGGTAGTAAGAACGAGACTCATCAAAAGTCACATCACGCGAAATGCGCAACCGACGACCAACAGGATCCCAACATCGATAGCCCTTGTGCTCATCACTGTAGCCAAGAAAAACACACTCTATCGACTGAGCAGTCAGTTTGGTGCGTTCTCGCGGGGCAAGAAGAACATAGCACACACATCCAAACATACGAAGAGCTGAGTAGTCAGGAGAACGACCAGTGAGACACTCCATAGGAATACCACCCTGCAAGGCAGTAGATGGCTGAAGGTTGATGAGATAGGTGGATGCGGAAACGGCCTTCGCCCAAAAGTGGGGTGGAAGGGAGGCGGCGATCATCAGCGCACGAGACGTCTCAAGCAGATGATGATGCTTACGTTCCGCAACGCCATTCTGAGCATGGGCACCAGGACATGAGAACTGGGCAAGAGTACCCTGTTCCGCGAGAAAACCACGCAACATCTGGGAGATATACTCTCCAGCGGAGTCAGCACGAAAAGTACGAATAGACGTGGAAAACTGGGTGTGAACCATGGCAGCAAATCGTTTATATATCGAGAGAACCTCGCTACGAGATTTCATAAAGTAGAGCCAAGTGTAGCGAGAGAAATCATCAATAAACAAAACATAGTAGCGATGACCACCTTTCGAATCAAAGGGAGCAGGACCCCATACATCGGAATGAACTAAGTCAAAAGAGCGCTGAGATACAGACTCATTAGTAGGATAAGGTGACTGGGTCTGTTTTCCAAGTCTACAACCATCACAATGTAAAGAAACATCTCCAGAGACAGACCCTAAGACACCCTGACGCACCAACGACGTCAAGCGGGAGCCACAGATGTGACCAAGTCGATGATGCCACTGCTGGAAGGACGCAGAAGAGGAGGCAGCAAGAGCATGGGAACTGGCAGAAGTGGTGTCAGCGGAAGGAACACGAAGCCAGTCAACCTCCCAAAGGCCCTCTGACTCACGGCGCCGAGGGCCAGCACCAACCAGAGCCTTGGTGCGAAGATCCTGAACAGAGCAAGAGTCGGAATCAAGAATTACACGACAACCAGAATCAGTAAGTTGGGTAGCGGAAAAAAGATTCATGGTAAGACGGGGAACATGAGAAACACTAGGAACAGAGAAAGACGGAGTAGAAAGAGTGCCACGACTAGCAACGGGAAGGGGTGTGCCATCGGCAGTGAGAACATTAATAGGAAAATCAAGAGATCGAAGAGAAGACAATGCGGAAGAATCAGAAGACATATGAAAGGAAGCTCCAGAATTCAGAACCCACGAAGATGTACCTGACTGTGTAGGTGCCGGCGGTGATGGAGGGGTGGAGGCCGTCACAGCAGCAGCGGAACCCGTCGATGAAGATCCGGAGGAAGCCAGGAGGCGCTTGAGCCGCACAATGTCCTGGTCAGTGAGTGACGGAGTCGAGAGAGATGCATGAGTCCCACTGGAAGAAGAGCGCCTCTGGTCTCGCTGTTTCTGGCGACAATGGTGGCGTTTGGTTCCGTGGCTATCCCAGGAGGGGACAGGGATAGTGAAAGCACAATATGCTCCCTTGGTGGTTTTGATAATTCATGACAACATACATTGTCTCTTGGACTAATACTTTTATCTAGTGTATTTCAGATACAAGTCCATGAAGAAAAGGATTGGCTAAGGAGATTGTGGAGATACCCCAAGATGCAAAGGAAATAGGTTGGCCAAGCTTCAAGCAAGAGGACTCTACATTTTATATTTGTGAGAAATCACTTTGAGTCCATAGGAAAGCCAATACTATTAAAAGGGGGTAAGGTCTTGATTGGTGAACAATATGCTCATACGTGCACAAGTGACATTCGCCAAAAACACCCACAAGCTCTCCCACCAAAGTCTGTCCAGAGCCTAACACTCAAAATCGGTGCAACCAACATTCCCACTTCGGTACCACCGATTCCATACCCTAGACAGACTCAGCCAAACCCTAGCCACTTCGGTGCAACCGATTCCATACCGGTGCCACCGAGTTTAGGTTGCCAACTTTCTGTTACGCAAATTCACGTTTTCGGTCCCACCGAGAATGTTGGATCGGCGTCACCGAGATTGGAAATCTGACCGTTGGTCACCTTATCGGTGCAACCGAGATTCCTATATCGGTCTCACCGAGATTCAAAAGTTGCCACCTTTTGGTCACTTCGGTACCACCGAGATTCACACATCGGTGTCACCGAGTTGGTCATTTTATGTGTAACGGTTGGATTTTTGGAGATGCCTATATATACCCCTTCACCACCACCTACTCGAGAGAGAGAGCACTCAGAACTATTCCATACTTGCCCATCCAATTTTCTGAGAGAGAACCACCTAGTCTTGTGTTGAGGTCAAGATCTTCCACTCCAATCATATGGATCTTGATTTCTAGCCTCCCCAAGTTGCTTTCCACCAATCCCATCTCTTCTACCCAGCCAAATCTGTGAGAGAGTGATTGTGTGTTGAGGAGTCTATCATCTTGAAGCACAAGAGCAAGGAGTTCATCGTCATTACCGAGCCTATTACCTTTTGGAGGGTGGTGCCTCCTAGATTGGTTAGGTGTCGCTTGGGAGCCTCCTACTGCGTGTTGTGGAGTGAACCAAGAAGTTTGTACGGGCAAGGAGATCGCCTACTTCGTGAAGATCTACCCATAGTGAGGCTAGTCCTTCGTGGACGGAAGCCGTTATGGAATAGTCAAGGTTGCTACTTCGTGGACCCTTATGGGTGGAGCCCTCCATGGACTCTCGCGACCGTTACCCTCCGTGGGTTGAAGACTCCATAAACGTGGATGTACGATAGCGCCACCTATCGGAACCACGGGAAAAATCCATGCGTCTACAACTGTGTTTGATCTTCCTATCTCTACTCCTTACTTCACATGCACTGTTCTTATCTTTCCGCTGCCATATCTTATGACTTGCATGTGTAGGGCTGTTAGACTCGCTATGTTTGTTAAAACTGTTAAAATCTGCCAACCAATAACTTGGGAAAAGGTTAGGTTTTTAAATTACTGCTAGTAGTCTATTCACCCCCCCTCTAGTAGGGCTGCAAGAAAAACTCGAGGCTCGTGAGCCGCTTGAGATCGACTCGTTTTTTAGCTCGACTCGAGATCGACTCGAAAATAAACGAGCTGAGTTTGAACACTTTGTGCAGCTCGACAGAGAAACAAACCGATCTTGAGCCAATACTAGCTCGCTCGATTTTAGCTCGGTAGCTCGACGTAATATCATTATTTTCAATGATCATGCCATATTTAATTAAATGCAAATGAGATGATTTATTACCATATATGTTGTCCTTGATTTTCTCCATTTTATTTACTAGCAAACATGGAAGCTTTGTTAAATGCAGAGAAGAATTAGGCCTTATTATGGTCTTTGGTCAATTGTTTTCTAATTATATGTTTGTCGTGAATCGTTATCTTATTTTGATACTAGACTTTTGGTTGTGAAAGAATAAGTCAAACTACTTTGAAGAAATTTATATTATCATTGTCTTGATTGAAATAATATATTTTTTAGTATTTGTTATATGAGCCTTATCTAGTTTAAATAATCACCATAGATTTATATTCTTTTATCATCTCATTTAGCTCGAAACTAGCTCGAGATCGACTCAAGATCGTTACAAGTTGAGCACGAGTCATGTTCTATAGCTCGACCTTGAGCTTCACTCAGTCTGAGCTCGCTCGACTTTTAATACGAGTTGAGCTGAGCTAATTGCAACTCGCTCAAACTCGACTTGTTTGCAGCCCTACCCTCTAGACACTCTTCTAGTGATCCCTCAGATAGCCATTTTTTCAAGGGATACCAGTTGTTTGGGTGAGAGGATGGACCTGGCTGAGGGCAGCCACAATTTCGGAATATTCCCACGAAAAGCTGGTTGACGCGGTCCGCGAAAATCTGGAGGATGGTGGCAACCACCCTTGCTCGCTGCGCCTCGAAACGTTTTCTTCGTCTACCTCACCCCACGAATAGACCCACGATAGAAAAACCGGCGGCGCGGGGGCGATTATCGATCGGGCTCTAGCGGCAGCCGGAGAACGGAGGCGCCAGCGGCAGGTTACGGTGGTGCCGGCGGCTCTCCGGCCTCCTATTTCTCCTCTCTCATTTCTCTGCAAACTTGTTATTGACCGTGTCCCTCGATCCCTCTTTGTACCAGATCTGATGCATCTTTCCCTTTCTCTGCAGCCCGCACAGAGGAGCACCGAGCCGACGAATAGAATCAGCAAGGCAGTCCCGATCTGATGCATATGTTTGATTTCGTCGGTGAACATCACAACTTTCCACACACAAGTGTGTGCTCATCCATGCGCGCGTGTGTTCGATAGTGAGATAAATATAGAAGCCATCAACTTCTTATCCTTTCAGCCAAACAACAAAAATTGGCTATCCAACACAGCCGATCCATTGAACCAAACAACCGAATGTGGTTATCCCTAACCAGGTGGTTGGGGATATCACCAGCCAACCGAACTTCGCCACCGAACCAAACGGCCCCAATCAGA
Source organism: Elymus sibiricus (assembly GCA_039707655.1). NCBI lineage: Eukaryota > Viridiplantae > Streptophyta > Magnoliopsida > Poales > Poaceae > Elymus > Elymus sibiricus. The sequence goes on along the minus strand of CM077663.1, from coordinate 198,796,540 downwards.
CTCTGGGTGACCTGGCCTGGAGCAGTAGCCACAGAAAGTGTCACGGCGCGACCGGCCCTTCTCAGCATAAGGAGGGCGACCCACCCCCCCTGAAGGTGTGGGCAGAAGCGGTGGAGCGGTGAGACGAGCAGACGACACAGGAGCTCGAGCAGCCAACACAGAAGGAACCGCAAGCAACCCAGTAGAACGGAGGCGGGTCTCCTCAGCACGAAGCTCAGCAAGCACCTCCGAGATAGGAACACGACCACGAGCAAGCAAGTGAGCACGTCGAGGCTCAAACTCGGAACGGAGGCGAGATAAGAACTCATGGACACGCTGAAACTCCAAGTCGGACCTCATAGTCTGGCAGCAACGGCAAGTTCAACAAACAACTGTCCGAAGAGAGTCAAGCTGGCGCCAGATGGCAGAACTCTGTGTGTAGAACTCATCAACAGAAGAGTCACCCTGCTAAAGAGCGTGCTCCTGACGCACCACAGATAAGTAGAGCGCATCACCAGAGGGCTGATAGCGCTGACAGAGGTAAGACCACATCGCTGCAACAGTGCCGAGGCTCATGAACTCCGAAGCAAACTGAGGGAGGACACTCGTAGTGAGAACAGCAGCAGCTCGAGCATCATCATTGCACCACTGAGTGTAAGCAGACAGATCATCTCGGTAGAGAGAAAGAGCATCTGAATAGGCTGATACCTGTTGATCATAAGCATCAACCGCAGCATCATCGAGAGCCTTGGCTGCATCCCGATCAGCCTGGGAAGCACCACAAGCGAGAACAGGCGGCACCGGCGGGGTAGGAGCCACGGGAGCAACAGGGCAGGGCGGACAGGGGACCTCGCCAGAGAGAACGCCCCACAGGAGAAGACCGCGCATGTGGATACGCATGAAGCCCGCAAACTCAGCATAGTTGGTGCCATCGAAGATCACCGAGCACCGAGGAACAGCAACATAGCCTGAAGAGGACATGAGGAGCTCTCTGTTTTTTTTCTCTTTTGTTTTTGGTCAACCTGCACAGTAAAACCCGATCTGGATCGGGCTCGGGCGGGAGGCAGCCCAGACGCAGCGGTCGAGCGGGCGAGGCAATGCAGCGCCGGGCGGACTGGCGGCGGCTGCCGGGCGAGGCAGGCGGCGGCGGCCGGTGGAGGCAGGCGGCAGCGGCCGGTAGAGGCAGGCGGCGGCGGCTTCTGCCGGACGAGGCAGGCGGCGGCGACAGCGACCGGACGAGGAGGAGGCAGCAGCGGCGGGGCAGGCGGCGACGGCCGGTCGAGGCAGGCAGCGGCAGCGACGACCGGCCGAGGCAGGCTGCGGCGGCGCCTGCCGGACGAGGAGGGGGCGGGGTCGGCCGGCGTCGGGCAAAACGAGAAGGCCGTCGGGGGCGTCAGCGCCGGGCGAGGACGGCCAGCGACGGGCGGAGACGAGCGTTAGATCCGGGCGGGGACGTACGGCGACGAGCGAGCGCACAGAGTTGCATCGTGCGGGAGAGCTAACCTAGCATCTGATACCATGTTAGAGAATGAGCAACTGACATTCACAGGGGCCAAAGGCCAGAACATATACATGTGTGGTAAAAGTCAAAAGAAGCCCCTTATACAATGGGGATATACAGAAAAGGGGCTATACATCTAACAATCTTAACATTCTTTATTGCATCTATTACTAGCTTAACTTATTTTTGGAATTCTTAGTTTAACATTCATAGCTTGATCCCAGAAACGTTGACAGGATTACCAAATCTCAAGTAGTGCAATTATCAACCGAATCGCGTGTCACATTCTTTTAACATCTTTAAAGCTTCCAAGCTCCCTCAAAATAGGGAGTTGTGAGCACTCCAATGGTCCTTTTTGAGACTTATATTGTGTACTTACACCAGAGCTTTCCATGAAGGTTCAATATATGCGGAAAACATGCTAACTTCATATCTACTTTAAGATGGGGGCATACTATTTATATTGATCGCCATTGAACTTTTTTAAGGCCCTATATCTGTTTTAAGCATATTTATTTGGTTATTGTTTCTGTATACTTTCGAAAATCTTATACATCCAACAAAACTGAAATGGTTACATCTGCTTATTCATGATTAGTATATCAGGGAAGATAAGTCTTGAGTGGTGTTTTTGTTATGTACCATGAGTATAAACTGCCACTAGCCTTTTGCTTACAAGTGTAAGATATGGATGGTTCGCTTTTCTTTTGGAGAACACTTGTTATCGCTAGGTTGTATTGATAAAATTGGGGCCTGCATATCATTATTGTTCGGTTAATGCGTTTGCCTTTGAATTATTGCACCGGTATTTCTTCCATGGTGGAAACCTTAAAGATGGAAGTTTTATTGCATCAGAACTATTACAGCCTGCACCTACATGAGAGTTTGAGAATTCTTATCAGAATGAACTCTTGAGCTATTCTGGACATTTTAGTAGCATGCGATCTGTAAAATTTATTTTTGGGTATTGAATCTTATTTACAGGAAGGAAGAGTTGGCCTGCCAAATCGTGGATTCAAGAAGAGAAAAAAAGGACGACTGAACCATAGTGAAATACTATTCAAGAAAAAAGGTTTGCTGGGAAATAGTGAGATATTGTTGTCTAGAAACTTTTGGTGATTTTTTTTTGATAAAATACAAGGGACCCATATTTTATTAGAGGGTTCAACTATTGGCTTATGGATTATACCATGTGTGACATTAAGTTTTGGTTATATATTGTTTTGCCTGGTGATGAATAATAACGTGTGTGCGCCGTGATTTTCTCAGGTCAAGCATCTTGGTTTTTTTTTCCAAAAGGCTAACATCTTCTTTCACGTGAAACGGTTTTTGGATTGTAATGCTTTTTGGGTTGAAAACTTGTGTTTACATTCTAAATAATAATGAAATTATAGGTTATGCTATTGACAATAGTTTTCATGTTATGGTTACATACTCTGGAAGAATATAGGGTAGACAGATTGCACTTTAGATAGTGAAACATGTCATTGCTGAATTGTCATGATGATTCTCGGCGCAACAAAGCGTGCGCCACCTTCTAGTCTTATTATGGGACAAAGAGAGTAGGAATGAAGCCCTTTTTCTGTAAGCACATGTGAAATACAAAAATGAAAACGTTATTACCCAACACTAATACCCAGAAAGTGGAATTAACTGATCATAGTCCAACACATCAACTGACATAAAATCTGAAACTGAGGACAACATACCATACTCCAATCACACATCCAACTGACACCAAAGTAACAACGACAAATTTCCTATCGACGATCACATGATTTTGCTATGGACATATTTCAAACATTCTCACACATTCTTATAGAAGAAGCTGCTCCAGCTAGCACATAAAAACAAAGCACAACCATCACAGACACGGAGAAAACATGCTGGGGACAACCCACATTGGCTGCACCACGCTGCCTTGGCTCATGAAAACAAAGTTGTTTGGATTGGAGGCGGGCTTGCCCAGCTCAAATGCAGCCCAATGTTCAGAATCATGGGAATAGCAGTACACATGGTTGCTCTTTCCTCCCCACCTCTCCGGGTTCATGAAAGATAATGGCTGGCTTCTTTTGTCGGTGCTGATGAAGATCGCCCAATTCCGCAACTCCTCCACCTTCACCCACTTTGGATGCCCAGTTGACTGGTCGAGGCGGAAGGCTTCAAAGGTATCCCCTCTCACCGGAAATGACCGCCGATACCCGACCATGAGAAGCATATGCTCACACGCCACCAAGCATACGTTGGCAAGATGCCGCATGGTGGACATGATTTCCTCCCAACTTACTATCATTTTTTGTATGCAGATCTGAGGTGCCAAATGCACGGCAAAGAGCATGCCACCAGAGTCCATCCCAAAGATCTGGCCTTTGAAGGTCACGATCTGCTTGACCGTTCCATCGCTGGGACGAGGCCTCAACCAAGAATGACTAGCAACACGCCAGAAGAAACTGTGGGATCTGTTGGTGACAAGGAGATGTGAGTTGGGTGACCATAGGGGAGCCGTGAGGGCACCGTAGTACACCTCGGTGTACTCGTCGCCCGGTAGTTGTGGCGGTGAAACACTAACACCTGTAAACGCATCAACAATGAGACATGATCTGTTGCTGGAGAAGATGAGATGGCCATAAGAAGCACCCACGAAGCAGAAAGTACCCAGAGGACTCTGGGGGTCGTCACTTACACCAGAAAGATTAACTAGGGGAATCTGAGAGCAAAGCCGCGAATGTTGGCTGGCTAGATCGAGGACGCGACGTGGATATTTGTCACCAAACTTTGGCGGTATACGGGGAGAGCGCACCGTGACATCAGGTTGTAGGAGGAGAGGCGGGAACAGCGTTGAGAAGGTAGATTTGAATGGATACGGGGAGAGGGCATCACACCATGAGCGGCAGGTGGCAGCGAAGGCAAGAAGGTCAGAGAAGGAGCCCAGCAGAGCAACAATCGAATGAAGCAGGACATCTGGTAGGTCTGCCCAACCTTGATGTCCAGACATGGCGATGGCTCAACACACAGCAGCCCTTTCGTCGTTCTGCAGGTTGCAGCTTCTCTGTGAAAAATTATGAATTCAGAGAAAAATATTAGTAGAAGAATATGAAGTGGATGCTAACTAAAAAGTGGTTATAGGCATAGAAACGCGATGCATTAGCACAAGCACAAATTTGTTTACAGAATAAACTGGCATATCTTGAAGAAAGCAGTACTAAATTACGGTTGGCATGGCAACCCCAGAGTTGTAGTAATCTGAAAAGTGTGTGCTCTTATTTCGTTCTGAATGAATAGTGATGCACTGATGCGTGAGTGTTACTACCAACCATGGAGGCTGGAGCTCACACTACTCGAACAGCGGCGAGACAAGGGTTCAGCCACGAGGAATCAAATTACGCCATGGGTTCATTCAGAGAGAGAAATTACTCCATGGGTTCATTCAGAGTTCAGAGAGAGAGAAATTACTCCATGGATTGGGTAAGCTACTGCTGGCCGAAGAGTTGGCATGAAGGAAGAAGGAAGGAAGTGAGCAGGAAGACGACGAACCTGAGCTTGCTTATTCCCCCCTCGACTCCACTCGCCGACCCGCTCGCCCGTCGACCCGGACCGCCGCCCCGCCGGCGGGAGCCTGGGATAGATGGGTTCAGCCCGCCCCTGATCCCTCGTCGCTGAGCCTCTGCCGGTCCTGCCGCCAATCGATCGAGCCGCCTCCAGCATAGCCGCGGCTGCCTCCCAAGATACGAACAGGGAGTCTTTTCAGGCAACTGCTAGGCACCAGTCGGCTCGCCAGCCATTAGATCGGGACACGTGTAAGGGCCAGATCGATGGATCCCAGCTTTGCCCTCACCTGGCCATATGGGCAGGACGGCCCGACCCAGCCATATATAAAGGCCTGGCACGGCAAGGCCCATGTTGGCCCTTTTATAAAAGGGTCGTGCTGTGCCGGTGTGAGGGCTCGGCCTAACGGACGGGACCTCCTATACTTAGAGCATCTCTAGTGGCTTGTCTACGTGGTAGTCTAAACCAAATATAGACTACCAGAGGTCAAAAAACGTCTCCAGTGGCTTGTCTATGTGGTAGTCTAAATTTTACACAACCACCAAAATCGCTACCGGTTGTCCACATTTGGACAACCGAGCCACGACGAGGGGAGGGCGCGAGCGGGCTCGATGCGCCGCTTGCCGGTGGGGGACGCCTCCGCTGTTGCCTGGAACGGCCGGCCCCCGGGTCGATGCGGGCGGGCGGGCGCTCAGGCCGGCAGCGGCGCGGAGTGGGTGGGTGGTGGGGGGGGGGGGCGCTCAGGCCGGCGGCAGAGGGATGGATCGAGGGGCGCTCAGGCCGGCGGCGGTGCGGGGTTGGTAGGGGGGGCGCTATCCTCGCCGCGTTCCTGCGCGAGGTCTACCCGTCTCTTCACCGCCGTCCGCGCCGCCGGCGGCTACGTCGCGGCCTCGTCGCCCTCCGCTGGCTCTGGCGTATGGGCAGCAGCGGCCGGGGTTATTCCGACACCTTTGATAAACTTGTTACTGAAATAGAGCCGTTGGAAATATAGACTACCAAATTTAGACAATCCGCTGGAAAACAGAGGTTGTCTAAATTCAAATTTTTTTAGACCATTGTCTATATGAAGATATAGACTACCAAATTTAGACAAACCACTAGAGATGCTCTTACTACTATATTAAACTGGCTAAGCTAGGGGCTCCTTTATTTTTTCCAATTTTTTTCAAGTGCTTTGTGAAATTGACATGTGGCAATCAGTGAACAGCAGGCTGTAATGAATAGTAATTATATTTATAAACTATGTTTGAATAGTAATCCCATGTGAACAATAATCTTCCCCGACAACGAACTGTACTATGTGTGAACAGTGCTTTACACGACCAGTGTTCCTAGAAAATCGTAAACGCATTTTCTTTTTTTGAGCAAAATGCATATACGCTTAAAAAAGATGCGAACAAATGATTAGTTGTTAACAATACTACGTTTTTAAGATACTTACAGAAGAGTATTTTTGGAAACAAAAATACAAATAATTTCGTAAAAAAAAACTTCTTTTACACATCAAAGACAAGAGATCCGTTAATTTTTACGATGAGATGACATCTGAGAAGCTTGGTATTTTTTTATTAGAGATTAAATTAGCTTTCTCTTTTTTTTCTATCTCTTTTTCTTCTTTCTCTTTTTTCTCTCCTCGATGATTTACGTTAGAACGACACTTGGTTTATTCAGGTGGCGATTACTTTGAATAAGTCTTCACGAACTATTGTCTTTTCTTCTAGGCTCCGCCTCGCACCAGTTTCTTTTTTTCTAATTTTTACACTCTAAGAATTTAACACGTGTTCTGGTAGTGCACAACATAATAATATTATTTATTTATTTCCCTCATAAATGTACACTAATGGGGAGAAAGCATAAATGAAATTGCATACATTTGCAATACTTAATTCCAGGGATAAAGCAATATTTCAATTAAATATATAACAATATTAAACCAGACAAGCTAGCCTTCATCTGGTGCGTTTGAATTGCTGATGCTTTCTTATTAGACCCTTCTCTTCGTTTCTTTGGCTGGTTCATTCTCGGTTTGTGGGTTTCTTGTTAGAGGCCGGTCCGCTTTCTGTGTGTACTGCTTTACCGCGTCACGTGCCCATGCCCCATTTCATGCCACATTTTTCATCAATAGGATTGTGTGTGTCGTCAGTTACTGCCACGTACATATATTTGTTTCACGATGATTTACGTGGTGGTGCGAAACCAATCTGCCGAGGGGCTTAAGCGCCGCTTCGAGAAACAAGGAGGACCTTCTTCTCTCCCGTCTCTTTCGGTCCCTTCTTCCCTATCGACTCATGGCATGATGGTTGCAACACGATGTCATATTCTCCACCCTCCAGCATCACCCCCCTCGCGGATTGCGGGAGCTAATGGCCTGTCAGACATGGATTGAGCACCGCATGCGTTCCTTCACTACCACGCCACCGCCCATCGCTGATGGGAGGCCGCCGCCTTCAGTTCACACTATGCTTTCTGGGGGTCTGAGTTGGCCAAGCTCGGCCATTGCGAAGGAAAGCGGCCGCCAGCTCCGTGGGGTTGTTTCAATGGCACACTGCTAGAGATGGGATGGTTGTCGGGTAGGCCGATGTGGACGGGCTACTCCACAAGTTGGCCAACACAATCCGGTTCCTAGCCATGGATATTGTTGAGAAGGCCAACTCCGACCACCCCGGGATGTTCGTAGGCCACAACTTCTAAAACGAAGTCATGAGGTACTCCAAGAATCTGTACTAATTCAACCACAACCATTTCATTCTGTTCGCCGACCACAAGTGATCATGTTTCTTGCCCTGTTTGCACATGAATGTTAGGCATTTCCATAATGAACTTACCTTTCATTTTTTTTCCTTTTCAAATGATTCAAACAGGTCTTATATTCTATTTCAACAAAATCAACACCAAAGATTCGAAGGGCTAACCTATGGGCGCGGCGTGCCGCCGCGCTTCCGTCTGCTAGTATGCCGCTTATTGCAGCAAACTGTCAATGAACCCGTGACCAGCCGTAAAATACGACCGTGCAACTAGCCACTGCGACCAGCTAACCCTAGTGGAAGATTTGCAATGTCAAACTTAAAGAAGCGAACGGCAACTGCAACATTTAAAGAACCGCTGGCAAACAATCCCCAAAAAAATGGTGTTTGGGATCGAACACAGAACCTCAGGTGAGTGAACCACGTCACTAGCCACCGAGTTCACAGAAGTGTTTATCTAAAATGCTAGCTCATTTTATATGAAGTACTATAGGCGGCGATAGAAAATATATTTTTTGGAAATTTTGAACGTGGTTTTCTTTTTCACAAAAGTAACTATATTTACAAAAACGAATATTTCAAAAATTTGCTAACAAACTCTTAAGGACAGAGGGTAAATTTAAGCATACTTGAAAAATAGGGGTAAATGACAGGTGTGGTTTCGAGTTAGGGGGGAGATAGAATTGTCCTATTCGAAAAGGGAACAATTCCATTTCTACGGCTAAGTCAAACCCACTACTTACATTTACCTCTAATTTTCAAGATTGCTTAAATATGTCCCTTTTTAGTCAGGTGTGCTTGCAGCAATGCCCTTTCATGTAGTTTTCATCCAGTCAAAGGCATTTCACGAGACGTTTCATGATAATTTTGACTTTTCTCTCTAGGCCGATGTAGACGTGTCACTTATAGGTGGGGCCCATCCTGGGAAGAAAATACAAAAGGAAAAGCGCTCTCGCTCTCATATCCTTACGGGCGGGACCGTCCTTTGAAAATGAAAGGGAAAATAAAAAAGGTGAACATGTGTCCATTACTGGTGGGACCTGTAGGAGATATGCCCTAGAGGCAATAATAAATGTTATTGATTATCTCCCTGTTCATAATTAGGTTTATGTTCCATGCTATAACTGCAATGATTCTCGAGTCTGCAAATAAAACGAGGCTTGGAGGGAAACTCATGTGCACGTGTGGGATAATAAACGGTAAAAAGTATTCCTAGTCAAGCCTCTATGACTGGCTCAAGTATTGCATGGTGATCCTGTTTTCCTGATCATGGGCATGACTATGCCGGCAATTTTGAGGGCACAATTGTTGGTAGAACACTTGTGTTGAATCGACCCGAATTAATGTTATGCTATGAGATACATTCGTCATAAGTTAATGGTTAATAACACAGAGAAGTTAATGTTTGCATAATTCCTTAGACCATGAGAGTATCGAGTTTCTTCATGCTTGCTTCATGAACTTTGGGGTTTGTTAAACGTCATCCGTAAATGGGTGGCTATTACGGCGGCTTACGGGTTCATGGAAAAGTGTGTCAAGTAACTTGATAGCTCGAGATTGGGATTTGCTCCTCCGACGATGGAGAGATATCTCTGGGCCCTCTCGGTGTTTCGGTATCCATCATCGTCTGGCCAGACACAGGGTGATTTGATCACAGGGATGCCGGAACACGGGAACGAGAAAAAGAGAAAAATACCGGCAACGAGGTAACTGGCATAGTGGACAAGTTGTTGATCCACGAGGATGCCAACATGTCTCACCTCGGGTATTTGTAACATATCGCGAAGCAACAGGAATAGCTCACGGCAACTGGAGGTTCACTCGAATATTCATTCGTGTGGGTATAGGGGTCAATATGGGTGTCCACGGCTCCGATGTTGATCATTGATCGGAAGGGGTTCCGGGTCATGTCTATGCTTCACCGAACCTATAGGGTCACACGCTTAAGGGTCATCTATCTGCTGAATACTAGACAGGGAGTCTGAGAGAAAATCACCGAAAAAGTTTCGGACGCCGGAAAAGTTTCGGACAGCGGAAAAGTTCCGCAGAGAGGTCACCGGATGAGTTCCGATGAAACCGAAAAGTTGTTTCGGGGTATTCCATTAAGTCAAATTGGTTTCGGGACATGCCTGATAATTCTTGGAGGGTGCCAGAATCATTCTGGAAACTTTCTGGAATTTTCTGGGATGAAAACCAGAAATGTTTCGGACTGCCGAAACCGCTTCAGATGCTTTTCGCAGATGAAATCACTAAACCGGAATTGTTCCGGCTCGCGTTGAAAATTATTTTGGTGGGTACTAGAATTGTTCTAAGCCCACATGAATATTTTCAGTTCGATCAGACGCTGAAAAATGTCGTCGTGAATAGTGAAAGTGCTTTTTGGGATATTTTTGAGAAAGGTCCTTTTGAGAAAGGGATATTCCAAAGGCATATTCCTTTTGAGAAAGGGATATTCCCCCTTGGTTTTCCTATAAATAGGAGGTGAGTGGGCTGCCATCTCACACACTCTTACTCTCATACACAAGCCATGCATGATCTGGCATTCTTCTCTCCCTCCCAGCGAAATAGTTTCGTAGAGCCGAAAGGCTGTCTGGGTTCCGGCAGGAACTAGTTCTGGACGGCGAAGCCCTGCTGGATAGATGATACCGTATGTGTGCAACTCTGTAGAGAGATCATAGTTTCAGTCTTAGTTCGAGAGTGCCTCCCGAAGGGCTGTCCGTGTGACCGTCCGAGTTTTGGAGGTCCTCCCGAAGGGTTGTCCGAGTGACAGTCCGAGTTTCGGAGGTCCTCCCGAAGGGCTGTCCGCGACACCGTCCGGGGGACTGTGTGACCGCCTCCCGGAGGGTTGTCCGCGGGGCAGATGAGGGTATACATCCTCGCGGTTGGGAGGTTGTAAAATCCTAGCTGCGGGGATCTGCACCGCCGTTCGTCATCGACTCTACTTCCGCTGCGCAACGAGTCGGTAACGAAAGTGATCAAACCTTGTATGCAGTCTCCATAGTGGTCCTGGGCTGGTGCGTAGGTCGAAAAAATTTTGTTTTCTGTCGCGTTACCCTACAGTGGCATCAAGAGCCGTGCTATGCGTAGATGCAGGTTGCGATCTAGAATACATAGAGATGTATGGGTGTTGCACAATATAACTAGGTAGTAGATGAGATCTATTGCTGAAAATTATTTGTGCGGGTAGCAGATGAAGTCTGTTACCCGATGTTTCTTGTTGCTTCCCTGGAATTTGCATATTTCTGATCTTGATAACAGTATGGTGGAGTTTCAATGTTCTGGCAATCCGCGATCCTGATTGATCAACGAAATGCTAACAGTTCATTGAATTCCACCGTAGTTAAAAAGAAAGATGAAATTTTGCAGACGAAAGGGCAATGCAGATGTGATCTGCACGGGGGTCACGCGTATGACGAAGTTTAGTATGGGGCTCGAGATTTTATTATCTCGTGTTTCATACACCCCGCAATGTTAATCTAGCTTCGGTTTGTTTCGAAACCTTAGAAGCCACGTAAAATAAAATTTTGCATGAACCGATTAGAGGCGTCTAACTTGGTTTTGCAGGATGGTTTGCATGTGCATATGATGTGGTATAGCAGTACTCATATTAATTTGATCATGTATGAGATGACTATATGATGTAATTAACATGACCTGCGTGTCATGATTCGGCATGATGGCTGGAGCCATATGATTTCACTTTAATGACCTGCGTGTCAACCTTATGTAATGCACTTATTTTATTAGCTATAGAGATAGCAATATTATCTGGTGCATCGACAAGGTGGTGGCAATCTTCACGAAGGTGAACACCGACGCGAATGCCAAAGACGAAGAAATGAAAGACTTCTCCGTCAGAAAGGGCTATACCATATCTTGCTATTTTGAATTGCCTGAGATGTTTATCCCTTATGATGCACCCTTCTTGATTGCGCGGTAGTCGCTTTTTATTAGGGTGATCTCTCACAAAAATATCAAGTAGTTAGTGTTCTCCCATGTGTAGCACCGTCACGGCACCTATCTCTTCGGGGTATCACATGGTTACATGGGTACGAACGATTAGAGAAGTGTGAGGCGGGTGAGTTGAGACCTCGCAGCGAGATCACTTGGTTGTCTTGACGTTCAGGCATGAAAGTCATGAGCTCGGAACACACGCATCGAAAGATGAACAAGAGTCACATAGAGATGTGATTGGCAAGTTGGCCTACCAATTGAAATTCTCGTCACTTGAGATGGTTACATCCTTGACGCTGAATTGAAAGTTGGATCTTGAATCATTCACAATCAATTATGAGAGATATTGATTTGAGTGGGAGCGCACTGTAGAATTGAATTCTTTAATTCTCAGTGCAATTAATTTTGAACACTGTCTGAGTGTGATTTGCATAATAGTTGTAGAATTATGGCTCGCGTTTCCACCTTCCCTATTAAAATTGAATAAGCTGTTAAATATCTGGTTAAAACTTTACGGTTGGTAACGTAATGTGAGGATTGTCCTCAAGAGTGCCGAGAAGGACTTTGTCCTATCGCATACTTTTGGTATTCTCCCGCTAATGCTATGGATGATATGACTCTCGTCCTTCGATCCAAAAGCTAAAATTCCGTTACGGTCAAGTGAAATATGTTTGCTTCCATGAGACCCGAACTTCGAAAGTTTTGGGATAGTTATGTGATATTCATGGAACTGAAAATTAATTTTTAGATACAAACAAAGACTGAAAGATATGAGATATCTAAAGCCATGTTTGTTTGCAAACTATTAGTAAAAGTGTTTACTAGGCATTTGACTGATAAGAGAGGGATCCAGGAGAACGCCTGTCATATGATGAAAGGTGAATAAAACAACAACTTAAAGAGAAAGGAAGTGTCCGAAGGGTGTTAGTGAATCTTTCACGCCTAGGAAGTCCGGGGCTATCGCCACTCTTAAGTTGGGTGCTTCTTCTGAGAGTAGGAGATATACTAAAAGTTAAACTATTAGAAGTATAATGGCAAAAGGATAGAAGACTGGAATATCCAGCTCATGTATGAATGTCATACAGGTTTTTTTTGATGTATAGAAGGCTGGTCAAAGATATAGTTCTTGGGAATTATGGTTAAACATGTTAATCACTAATTCTTGGGTATTGTGAGTTAATCACAAAGATACCCGCTCGATTGCATTCTGTTGCAACTCGATGTAAGAACTACTATGGCCTGAGAGACTAGCCAGGAATGAGGTTTAGATACACGCAGGGAACATAGTAAATGTTACTATGACTTCCATCGGTGTATTCCCTATGTATTTACTTTCATAATTCATTTAGAGTTTCATACACTCTAGCCCTTTGCATAAGGTATTTTGCAAGAAGGTTGTTCATAAGAGAACTTTTGATGTTCGGTGTTATGAATAACATAAGGGGCATACTTTCATTATGAATGAGATGTATGTTATGAATATTGATAATAATACATTACCTCTGGGTTTACTTTCATAATTCATTTAGAGTTTCATACACTCTAGCCCTTTGCATAAGGTATTTTGCAAGAAGGTTATTCATAAGAGAACTTTTGATGTTCGGTGTTATGAATAACATAAGGGGCATACTTTCATTATGAATGAGATGTATGTTATGAATATTGATAATAATACATTACCTCTGGGTTCACTTTCATAATTCATTTAGAGTTTCATACACTCTAGCCCTTTGCATAAGGTATTTTGCAAGAAGGTTATTCATAAGAGAACTTTTGATGTTCGGTGTTATGAAAAACATGAAGGGCCATGCTTCCATACAGGATGGGATGTATGCTATGAATATTGATGGTAATATGATACATCCATAACACTGACGCTAAATGTCGCAAGACTAAAAGAATACCACATATGTGTGGCACTGCATTTGGTCACATTGGAAAACCCCGCATGGAAAATTCCATTATGATGGATTTTGATGTCGTTTGATTTTGAATCATCTGACACTTGCAACTTTCCTCTGAAAAGTGAAGTGACTGAAATACCGTTCACAGGCCATAAGGAACGAGCAAAGAACATATTGGTGATCATACATTATGATGTGTGTAGTCCAATAAATGTTGTTGCAAGTAGTGGATTTGTCTATCTTCAGAAATGACTCAAGTAGATATATGGATATTTACTTGTTGAGACGTAAGTCTGGATCTTTTGAATTCATTCATAAGGTTTTCAAAAATGAAGTAGAAGTTATTGTAACAAGAAAATTATGTTTCTACAATTCGATTGCAGAAAGGAATATTTGAGTTACAACTTTAGCGAATGTCTGATGAGTTATGAAAGGGGTTTTCATAACTTGCACCTCCTGGAACACCACTGCAAGTGGAAAGTCCGTGAAGATGTAATCGAACCATTTATGACATGGTAAGATCAAAGATGACATAAATAAAATTGCCATTATCCCTTTTAAAGTGATGCTTTAGAGACTGCGGCTTTTTCACTGAAAAGAGATCCATCAGGTCTGTTGAAATGACGCCATGGTATGGTACGCCCAACCATGTTATATCTTTTCTTAACATTTGGAATATGGGGCTTGTGTAAAAAGGTTACAAACCTATTCCAAATCAGACAAGTGATACTTTGTAGGTTATCCCAAGTAATTGGGTATTCCTCCCTCACTATACCGAGGCAAATAGGTTTGCCACAATAAACGGTATGCTTTTAAAGAAAATAGTTCTTACAAAAGGTGAGTGGGAGGACAGTGCAACTCGACGAGATAACCAGTATCTTCGTCATCAGGTCAAAGGAAAGGAACCTTGGAAGTGATTCCGGAGTTTCCTACTGCGACTGATACGGAAGTCTCTACAATAAAATGTATGGACTTCGGTCGAACTTGCAGCTGAACCGCGTAGGAAAAACTCGTGCAAACCTCTCAGGTGCGCATACGAGATATTGTTGTTAGACAACAGTATACCTACGATACACAAGGAAGCGTTGATGGGCCCTGACTCCGGTATTGGCTAAATGCCAATACAATCCGAGATAGTTTCCATATAAGTGGTTCGAGATTAAAATCTTGATACACCTTTCGGAAGACTTAGAGTCTAACGAATATTTATGAAACTATAAACTGATGTGGATAAAATATTTTATCCATAAAGCTCGACTTGTTGAAATAACAAGTTCAAGGAGTTGACTACGATGAGGTTGTTTCACCGTAGCGATGCTTGAAGTCGGTTCGGGTTGAACTAGCAATTAATACATATTTCAATCATGAGATATGAAACATGGATGACGAAAGGATTTCCATCTGATGGAAATGAAACCTAGGACTTGTATGTGATACAGTCCAAAGTAATTTGTCGATCCAGAGGATGCTAGTAAGTATGCAAACTTTAGAGTTCCAGCGATGGACAGAAGAGAGCAAATATGGAGTTGGAATCTTCGTGTTTTGATGAAATGGTCAAAGGGGTTTGACTTCATCAATGGGTAACGAAGATGCTTGTAATTCAAGAAATTAAGTGGGAGCATAATAATATTTCTATAAACCTTGTGTACTTGACACATTGTTAATTGGAAATAAATTTCTTGACACGAATTAGGACTTCATTTGAAAAATAGTTTTCCGATGAAGTGCTTAGGCTAAATAGCCTCAATATTAGGCATGATAATCTATGGAGATAGATTTACCTAATGGGGCTAAGCAATGAATACATATTGACAAGATGCTAAAACCTTTTAGCATTTAAAACGCCAAGGAGTGATTCTTGCCGAAGTCACATGGAAAGAGTTTTTGCAAAACTCGGTGTCTCAAAACACTGATGAGCAAAATACATGATGGAGATTCCAGACACTCTTGTGTTTGGATTAATCATGTATTCCATGGTATGTAAAAGCAACCAGATATGTCCAATACTCCAAAGTTGTTGCGAGTATAGATACCAAAGTAATCAAAAGTACTGATCATAGGACAACAGTGAAAGATGTCATTGAGTACTAGAGTAGTAGTAATGACATGTTTTCTCGCAAGCAGAGATTATGAAGTGCTCGTTGTAAGTAATTACATCGATACAGTCTTCATCAATGCTCCATGCGATTTTCGATTTAAATTGAGGGTTTTGTGTAAAACACAATATGGTGGCACGGTAGTTGGAAATTATTCCAAACAAGATACTGTGGCGAATTCTATAACAAAGGCTAAGTATGTTGACGCTTAAGAAGCGACAAAGAAGTTGTTGAATCATATAGTTCATTCATGAACTTAGTATGGTTCCAAGATGGCTTTGGTCTATGGGACACTATTGCAGATAGTTGCTCCATAGCTCGGTCTGAGGAATCAGGTTTCGACCAATGATTCACACATATGCAATGCCAAGTCCACACAAAATATGAATTTTGTGAAAGCGTGAAAACGCGAGGATATGCATAGTTACACACGGAGCTGAAGTCGTCAGATCCGTTGGACATCAGGCTACACCACATGCGAAGCATATTTTACACCGGTATGCCATAGGTGTAAAGTGCATTAGCATTGACTAGATTATTGACTCTAGTGCAAGTGGGAGTCTGTAGGAGATATGCCCTAGAGGCAATAATAAATGTTATTGATTATCTCCCTGTTCATAATTAGGTTTATGTTCCATGCTATAACTGCAATGATTCTCGAGTCTGCAAATAAAACGAGGCTTGGAGGGAAACTCATGTGCACGTGTGGGATAATAAACGGTAAAAAGTATTCCTAGTCAAGCCTCTATGACTGGCTCAAGTATTGCATGATGATCCTGTTTTCCTGATCATGGGCATGACTATGCCGGCAATTTTGAGGGCACAATTGTTGGTAGAACACTTGTGTTGAATCGACCCGAATTAATGTTATGCTATGAGATACATTCGTCATAAGTTAATGGTTAATAACACAGAGAAGTTAATGTTTGCATAATTCCTTAGACCATGAGAGTATCGAGTTTCTTCATGCTTGCTTCATGAACTTTGGGGTTTGTTAAACGTCATCCGTAAATGGGTGGCTATTACGGCGGCTTACGGGTTCATGGAAAAGTGTGTCAAGTAACTTGATAGCTCGAGATTGGGATTTGCTCCTCCGACGATGGAGAGATATCTCTGGGCCCTCTCGGTGTTTCGGTATCCATCATCGTCTGGCCAGACACAGGGTGATTTGATCACAGGGATGCCGGAACACGGGAACGAGAAAAAGAGAAAAATACCGGCAACGAGGTAACTGGCATAGTGGACAAGTTGTTGATCCACGAGGATGCCAACATGTCTCACCTCGGGTATTTGTAACATATCGCGAAGCAACAGGAATAGCTCACGGCAACTGGAGGTTCACTCGAATATTCATTCGTGTGGGTATAGGGGTCAATATGGGTGTCCACGGCTCCGATGTTGATCATTGATCGGAAGGGGTTCCGGGTCATGTCTATGCTTCACCGAACCTATAGGGTCACACGCTTAAGGGTCATCTATCTGCTGAATACTAGACAGGGAGTCTGAGAGAAAATCACCGAAAAAGTTTCGGACGCCGGAAAAGTTTCGGACAGCGGAAAAGTTCCGCAGAGAGGTCACCGGATGAGTTCCGATGAAACCGAAAAGTTGTTTCGGGGTATTCCATTAAGTCAAATTGGTTTCGGGACATGCCTGATAATTCTTGGAGGGTGCCAGAATCATTCTGGAAACTTTCTGGAATTTTCTGGGATGAAAACCGGAAATGTTTCGGACTGCCGAAACCGCTTCAGATGCTTTTCGCAGATGAAATCACTAAACCGGAATTGTTCCGGCTCGCGTTGAAAATTATTTTGGTGGGTACTAGAATTGTTCTAAGCCCACATGAATATTTTCAGTTCGATCAGACGCTGAAAAATGTCGTCGTGAATAGTGAAAGTGATTTTTGGGATATTTTTGAGAAAGGCATATTCCTTTTGAGAAAGGGATATTCCAAAGGCATATTCCTTTTGAGAAAGGGATATTCCCCCTTGGTTTTCCTATAAATAGGAGGTGAGTGGGCTGCCATCTCACACACTCTTACTCTCATACACAAGCCATGCATGATCTGGCATTCTTCTCTCCCTCCCAGCGAAATAGTTTCGTAGAGCCGAAAGGCTGTCTGGGTTCCGGCAGGAACTAGTTCTGGACGGCGAAGCCCTGCTGGATAGATGATACCGTATGTGTGCAACTCTGTAGAGAGATCGTAGTTTCGGTCTTAGTTCGAGAGTGCCTCCCGAAGGGCTGTCCGTGTGACCGTCCGAGTTTTGGAGGTCCTCCCGAAGGGCTGTCCGAGTGACAGTCCGAGTTTCGGAGGTCCTCCCGAAGGGCTGTCCGCGACACCGTCCGGGGGACTGTGTGACCGCCTCCCGGAGGGCTGTCCGCGGGGCAGATGAGGGTATACATCCTCGCGGTTGGGAGGTTGTAAAATCCTAGCTGCGGGGATCTGCACCGCCGTTCGTCATCGACTCTACTTCCGCTGCGCAACGAGTCGGTAACGAAAGTGATCAAACCTTGTATGCAGTCTCCATAGTGGTCCTGGGCTGGTGCGTAGGTCGGAAATTTTTTGTTTTCTGTCGCGTTACCCTACAGGACCCACCATAGATCATCGATGGTCGTGTCGCATGTATGGTACCCTCGAAACTATACCTCGCCATGGGATACTCAACCATACCCGGCCTGAAAAAGCCCGACCCGACCCGGCCCGATGGTGCCCAGGAGCGGGCCTGGGCCTAGGTTTTAAGCCCGAAGGCCGGGCCGGGCTGGACCCGGGCCCGCCATATTTGCAATTTAACGAAGAGGCCCGGTGATGTGACGGCGGCCCGATCTTTCGATGAGAGTGGCGATAACTATCAATTTGGTGGATTTTGACCTTGATGATCCGGCTATACCGTACCCGACGATACGCCTCGACAATCGCTAAACCAATCTCCGATGGTTATTGACCCTGCCGTAGGCATGATCAACCTGAACAACGAGGTTCGAGTTCCTGCAAGCAGCCGAAGAACCGGCAAGAACTATGATAATGCAATCTGAATTGCTAATAATAATTAAGCACACAATATGGTGGGTTTCCAGTGTGGATCTGACAAGGCGGTAGTCCTACACGTCTCGTAAATGCAAATTGTAACGATGGCTAGACAATACAATAAAACCCGAGTCTAAATCCTACAGATGACTAGCTATTTATTGAAGGATGGAGAGGAGTCGCCGCCTTTGTTTCTGGTGTCATCGGATGATTGCGCGGCGCCGTGTAGCAGTTGGACTGTAGGCACGTGAAGACCTGGCCTAGCCCGCTTCCTAAACTGCTCCAGGATGATGAGTTGCATGCGTGCATAAGATAAGACTAGTAGGCTGAAAGCGCGGCGGCACGCCGCGCCCGAGGGAAAGCTTGGGCAAGACCGTTTTTTGGCTAAATTGCAGAAATGAACTACTTCATAGTGAACATGGCGATTCAAAATGAAGTGGCTAATTTATTGTAAGATAGAAAATACAATTCTAGGGAAGATACCTACAGAAAATTGGTAAAAACTGAAATAGAGGCAATCAGGAATCACAAAAAAAAATATATTAAGAGGAGATAGTAAATAGGATACCTATTGGACAGTAGAATTGTAATTATAGTAAGATAGTGATATCAAAACAATGTCTTTTCGATGAGAGGAGTTGGGAGTTGGAGCACATGGCACAATCAGGGTTCAAGTGTCTTTTGGATGGCGAGCATCTGTTCATCCTCTTAGGGAAGAAGCCAGACGATTGGCTCTCTGTATCATTCATTTAGAGAGAAGAGAAATGTATTATCATTAATTTAGAGAGAAGAGAAATGTATTTAAAATGTGCAAACTTAGTTGATTGTTTCACCTTTGGTAGTTTTGACATTTGAAAGAATCAGTTTTGCTTAGCTGGTAAATTTCTAAAAATTTATTTATAAAAAGTAAACTTATTTCATATTGCCAAATAGTTTGCACATCTCTTCCCTGGAGCATATGGGTAGGATGTGTGCGTGTGCGTTCGTACAATGAGTGCATATTCGTGTATGTGAGCAATTTCGGTTGTACTCTGATTAAAAGATTACCAGTAAACACTTCTAGCGATGTTCGTTCAGTGGGATGAGACGTTCCCGTGGACTGGGCGTCCATGGTTGACTTCGTAAAATATGTCGGCTTAGTATCTTGGAGGTGCTTGGATGGATAGGATGTGCATGGGTGCGTTCATAGGGATAAGTGGATGTTCGTGTACATGAGCGAATTCAATTGTACAGTACTAAAAAAATACAACAATAAACAATAAAAAATAAGAAAAATCATGTCCTAAAAGGAAACACGTGAGTTTATTGTTTGACCGCAATTACTATTTACAAAAAATTGATGTAACGTTTGTTTCCATTTTTTTAATTTCATATTCTTAATTTAAATTATGAAGAAGAATAGGGAAAAATTGGTGTTTTTATAATCTTAATAATTTTAATCTCAAAGGAGAAGGGGGGAAAAGAGAAATAATATATGTTTTTATTTTTCTTGGGAATTTTATCTCCTTAATTTAAATTGTAAAGAAGAAGGGGGAAAAAGAGGTAGGTTGTTCATTGGGTGGTGGGGGGGGGAGGTATTGTTGTTTGACCACCATTACTATTTTATAGAAAAGCGATGTATTTTTTATTTTTACTTTTTTGGTATTTTAATCTCCTTAATTTTAAAAGGTGGTGTAATATTTGTTTTAAAACTTTGGGAAACGTATTTTTGTAAATTTTAACTTTTAAATTTTAGCTTAAAAAAGAGGGGAATTTCAAAAGAAAAAGGGAAAAAAAAGGGTTATTCTTCATCGCAGTGTTTAATTTTTTTTTGTATTTTTATCTCCTTAATTTTAATTTTTTTAAAAACAGGAATTTTTTAGGAAAAGGGGAAAAATAAGAAAGTACTGTTTGTTATAGAAAAGTGGTGTAATATTTGTTTTAAAACTCGGGGAAATGTTTTTTTGTTAATTTTTTTACTTTTTAATTTTAATTTCGAAAAAAGGGGGAAAACACAGGGCACTGTTTCGCTTTAAAACTCGGGGCAAGAGGGGGAAATTTCGAGAAAGCACTGTTCACCAAGTTACTGTTTTGTCCAGGGGATACTGTTCACTAACGGGTACTGGTCACACAATGATTAATGCTCACCAAAAATTAATACTCATCCACGATTACTGTTCACTGAGGGGGTACTGTTCACTCGCTGTGTTCACACACTGTTCACATGGGCCACGTGTCGGCGTGGGGGCGAGCCCCGGCCACAACGGGCGAACGCCCTGGTGGCTTGCTGCTTCGCAGCTTTAATTCTTGTATATATGCATGCAATACATATGTGGCCGGTCCACTTGGATTCCCATGCACGTATGCATGCATGGCCATGGCCCATGGCCCCACTTGGATGTATGCATAGTTGACCCATCCGTAGAAATAACAAGCCTATGCTGTCCTCATTGCATGTTTTGTGCACGCTGCTGTAAATTATATTGTCCGATGAATAATATCCGCATCTTGACCCGCGGCTTGTAGAAATACTCCATAATTCTGCACATAATAAATAATGTGTTGTATCTTTGTTTGTTTATCATAAAGGAATTCATGAAATTATTGCTAATAGAAATCACCTGTGAAATATGAAATTTTGCATTATTTTTGGTCGTATCCGAGGCAGCGATGTCCACATCACCCGGCCCGAGCCCTGAAGGGCTACATCTATTGCACTATTAATGTCTTTATACAAGAGTAATTATCATATCTCATGACATGAAAGTTTAAAGAATTATCACAAGGAATGTACCAATGGGAAGTGTTACAACTTAGTTTGTACATGTAAGTGAGGCACATATTTATGCCATTCAATTTGTAATCCACATAATTAAACCATCCCAACATAGGTAGATAACTATTAGGAATATCTAAATTAGCATGTGTATACAAGCAATCATGCAACACGCTATTTAACATGTAATCAACAACAATGTTGGAGGTCATATTAAAATGATCGGGCATTGGCTTATTAATGAACACTTTCAAGCGAGGAAGATCATCACATGTGATGCAAATTCTACGCACCAAAAATTCCTTGTTTACGTAGTTCTCTCCAATCAAATTAATGGTAAGATTAGGAACATAAACACTTTTCGAGGAAGTCAAACATGTGATTTCAGCTATTTTATCTCTGGCATGTGACAAAGACATGGGTGGATCCATCAAAATAGAATGCAAAGAATGAGCACAAGAAATTTTTGCTAACACTTCATCATGTTTAACCAATTGTATGACATCCATATAGGATTTAATCGTCAAGTAAAATGGGTCAATGATAGTTGTCTCTAGTTCAGTGTGTGCACTCAAACAAATGTGGGAAGACGATTCAACAATAGGTGCACTCGAAACATTAAATATCCCAGTAGGTTGATCACACGGTAAACTCAAATGAGCAAAATGATCATCGAAAATAGATGGTGTGAGCAAATCAGTACCTTTATTATTACCTTGTAGTCCTTGGTCATATGAAGTACGAACGACCGGTGGGGATGCCTCATAAACTCCAAGTGGCGCAATCATAGTTGGTGGTGTAGCGGAGGAAGTAAGCTTCTTTGACGGGGATTGCACCACACACTTGTTCGTCATGTATACACGTCCTCTTATGTTCTGTTCTGCTTTACAGGCAAAACGAAACAAATGGTCGACAGAATATAGTTCTTCATGCATTATTATGTCTTGTATATCATAGTTTAAACCTTTCCAAAATCTATTCAGAAAATCATCTTCGCATTCTTCTAATCCACAACGTAACAAAGAAGTACACAAATTGTCATAATATTCTTTAACAGTGTTATTGTCTTGTGCTAAACGTTCCAATTTTCTAAGCAAATCACTAGCATGGTATGAAGGAATGAATCGGTTGCCCATAACAAGTTGTAAAGCTTTCCAAGTAGAAGGTCTATTATAAATATTTTCCCTACAATAATTTCTCCACCATACTGAAGCAAAACCGAAAAAACTTTTAGTGACATCATTTATTTTATTTCGTTCAGAAACATTATGGCTGGAAAATATTTTGTCTACCTCCATTTCCCAATCAATATACGAATCGGGATCATATTTACCCTCGAACTGTGGCAAAGAAATAACCTGGTCATGTGCGCTTCTTCCTTCATATACATCTTGTGACGGTAGTCGTACATGCTGTGGTGGGAGATAATGACTCGCGTCAATATATGGCAAGTCATCCCCGACAATAGATGTAGCCCAACTATTGGTCACTCGAGAACCTGTCATGTTTAGTACCAAACAAGAAAAAAATTACAAGTATAATGTTCCTATAGTACTACTCGTAGGTGGTAAAAAAAATGTCTTTCAACTCTCTAGCAATTACCAAGCTCTTACCAGTCCTTACTGTGCTGCAGTGGTTGTCGGCCGTTGGCGAAGTCAAAAGTTATCAATAGATTGATATAGCGATTACCAAGTGTCCGGACAAGGTACAATATAGGAAGTGGAGCTTGGTGAAGGTTTCCTCAACTCACAATATATGGCACAATCAAGCAAAAAGTAATACAAGCTGAATAATTGCTCAAACTCCTAACTAGTGCTGGCAGTCGACTAGTAAGAGATAAAACAATCTAAGCCTAGATACCGGATCAAGTGAGTGGAAACCGATGGATCAAGGGAGTGGAATCCGATAAAAATATGATAGCTCAAAATAGCTAGATATAAGTGAGGTATAAACGCAGTATAGAACAGAAAATGTCCAGCAAATATTACAGAACAGTAAAGATTGTCCAAAAGAGCAGAACCGGCCTGTACGTTGCAAAATCTCTTCTTTTTTTGCTTTTCTTTTTTTTCTCTCCTTTTCTTTTTTCTTTGTCTTTTTTGCTCTGATACCACTTGATGTGACGGCGGCCCGATCTTTCGATGAGAGTGGCGATAACTATCGATTTGGTGGATTTTGACCTTGACGATCTGGCTATACCGTACCCGACGATACGCCTCGACAATCGGTAAACCAATCTCCGATGGTTATTGACCCTGCCGTAGGCACGATCAACCTGAACAACGAGGTTCAAGTTCCTGCAAGCAGCCGAAGAACCGGCAAGAACTATGATAATGCAATCTGAATTGTTAATACTAATTAAGTACACAATATGATGGGGTTCCACTGTGGATCTGACAAGGCGGTAGTCCTACACGTCTCGTAGATGCAAATTGTAGCGATGGCTAGACAATACAATAAAACTCGAGTCTAAATCCTACAGATGACTAGCTATTTATTGAAGGATGGAGAGGAGTCGCCGCCTTTGTTTCTGGTGTCATCGGATGATTGCGCAGCGCCGTGTAGCAGTTGGACTGTAGGCACGTGAAGACCTGGCCTAGCCCGCTTCCTAAACTGCTCTAGGATGATGAGTTGCATGTGTGCATAAGATAAGATGCATGCAATACATATGTGGCCGGTCCACTTGGATTCCCATGCACGTATGCATGCATGGCCATGGCCCATGGCCCCACTTGGATGCATGCACAGTTGACCCATCCGTAGAAATAACAAGCCTATGCTGTCCTCATTGCATGTTTTGTGCACGCTGCTGTAAATTATATTGTCCGATGCATAATATCCGCATCTTGACCCGCGGCTTGTAGAAATACTTCATAATTCTGCACATAATAAATAATGTGTTGTATCTTTGTTTCTTTATCATAAAGTAATTCATGAAATTATTGCTAATAGAAATCACCTGTGAAATATATTTTTGGTCGTATCCGAGGCAGCGATGTCCACATCAGCCGGCCCGAGCCCTGAAGGGCTTTTACGCTCATGGGCCAGGCTTGGGCCTGATTTTAGGTCCGACGCCCGGGGCCGGGCCGGGCTTGGGGTCCAGCCCGGTATACACAAAACACACTCTCCCCCTTCTGATTTCTTTTTTCCCACCGCCATCTCCCCTGCCTCTTCCCGCTGTCACATCCGCGCCGCTGCTCCCAACCGGCCGCTGCTCTGGTCATCCCGCACCCGCTATTCGCTGCTGCTCGATTTCTTCCCGCTCTGCTCAATTTCTCCCCGCTTCTGGCCGACATCGCCTCAGCATGCTGCTTGAGCTTGCTTCTGAGCCGGCACCGATTGTGCCACGGCGAGGTCGCCGACATGCTCCTCCGATGTTGGCAACTGCTGCCTCTCCGATGCCGGAGCACGCCCTCCGGTTCCTCCTCATCACGCGCTGGTCAAGCTGAAGCCCAAAGTGTTCCTCCATCAGGCATCCGCAGCAGAATTAGCTGTAGAAAATTTCAGATCATTTGTTCCTATTACTTTACGTCGAAGTGTACCACCGTGGCTAGAACTATCTTTAAAGTGATGTACTGTATAAGAGCATATGATCAAGAATAATACATTTGGTCAGGTTCAGTGAGATATGTTAGCAACTGGAAGTCTGGAAAGAGTTGAGAAATGTTGAAATTCAGAAATGCAACTGTTCAAGTTCAGAAATGCTTTGAAGCGTATGATGCTAAAGTTCAGAAATCAAGAATATTTCAAGTGTAACTGGAATGTTGCACTCAGCCGGGGAGAAACCAAACTTGGCCGGCAGAAACTAAACACACCTATGCACGCTCTTCTCCCGATCATGCGCCGACGACCTCCATGGGCACCGACACACATCGCCCTGCTTTCTTCGTGGGCACCGAGCCTTGCAAGCTCACTGGCAGCCACGGAACCCCGCACAGAGAGACAACAGCGCCGCGGCTGCCACATCGCCCACTGACAAAGCCTCACACACTCTCCTTTACTCTCTCTCTCTCTCTCTCTCTCTCCCTCACTCAACAGTCACACACAGACAAGCCACGGCAGAAACAAAATAAAACAGGCACGTCAGGGAGACTTGAAAAACACAGCAAAAGAACGAACAGCAGGAGGTTGAATGGCTAGAATACATTCCCTCCGTTCTTTTTTATAAGACGTTTTAGCCAGTCCGCTTCGAACTGTTTTGGGCGTGTCTGAACTGTGTAAAACGTCTTATAAAAGGGAACAGAGGGAGTATATGCATGACAAAATGTAAATAAAAGTGTCAAATACTTCACATGTTTCCTGAAGGTTTAACAGAATAGGCTGGAAACCATCTGCCAAACCCTAAATGCAAAAGGAGCAAGTATAAAGAGGACCAAACTGGGATGTTTACAAGCCCAGAGCAGATGTTTCAAGTGCAGCACCAACTACTAGACTCCAGTAAAGATTATTAAGCAGTTCCCAGAATTAAGGAATCAAATAACATTCAAGCACATAGCAAGATATAGAGAACGAGCATTCTCCCAAGTTTCCACAACTCGGTAACAAAAGTTGGTTCCATACTCAGTACAGAATGAGTAGCACACCGTGGTAAGATCAAACTCTCTACAGTTACTTGCTCCCTAGAAACATCTACATACACAGAAATGTACCTCATCTATTCAGTATCATGTTCATCTATACTTGATTTCCTATCTTTACAACCTTGTCCCGGTTTCCATGTCAAGGGCAGGTGGTCCAGGATGTCCACCGTATCCTATTTTGTGATTTGTACATCACATACAAGTGTTTTTCAGATGAGTGAAACTTTGATCTCCGTATCAGTGGACTCCTGCAAAGGATATATGACACAAAAGAATAAATACAACAATGTGACACTTGTTGAGTGAAATTTAAATTCTGCAGTTGACTCGCTGTTGATCTAACCGTTTGCTTCACTTTTCAGCAAGTACAGTCCTTCTTTCTCAAAAACAAAGCAGGTCCTGTACATAATATCACATGAGAATTAATACTATCACACACAAATTAATATTAGAACCGAGAACACATGTTTAGTGAATTCGAAGTTACCAGAATCTGAGAAGCTGACGGTCTTTCGCTTGGCGCCGATCTGAGCATTGGCTTTAGAACTCTGTATTCACCTTCCCAGCCTTCGAACAAATCTGTGTCATTTTCACGTAGATACTCATCGAGATCAAACACAAGCCCTTTCTGATCATATTCTCTTATTCCTTCTCGAATTATATCACTGAGTTGCTCCACCTTCCTCTTTCTCTTACTCTTATCTCCAGCAAGGAAAATTTCATAATAGATCATTCCAAATGAAAATATGTCGACCTATGTAATGGACAACAAAAGGATTTATAAATAAAATACTAGAATACAGGAATGGAATTTTCATGGTGTACAGGAAGCCCATAAACAAGAACATGGTTTGAAAATAAACTAGTGATAAGCAGATGCAGTACTTTAACCCATGGTCAACTACTATAGCAGCCAAATAATGAACAATAGCATGGTGTGCAGAATAAAACTGAGGATAAGCCCATACAATACTTTAATCCGTAATCAACTATAACAGCAGTCAGATAATTCATAGCTGAGGTCAAAACCATAAAAATAGAAAGCATGAGTCACAAAGATTGACATGTAAGAACTAGTCTAAGAGATGCCAAGCTGAATAGCAGTAGAAATGTACTACCTCCGTCCCAGATTATAAGACGTTTTTAGACTATTTTAGCATACCAAAAAATCTTATAATTTGAAACAGAGGAAGTAAGAACTATTTCCATGGCTAGCCCTTATACTGATACCCTTACTAGGAACAAACTTCTGAAAAAGAATTGGCAAGAAACGGTTAACAGATTTGTGTCAAGAAAATGAATATGTTAAAGAAAGGAGCTGTCCTGTTGCCAAAATAATGTAGGAGGGTTATTGGCTTAGACTGACACTAAATTATCAGCTACTAAAGTTGATTATTTGTTTACTACGGTACATCAAACCTAAAACATTCCGTGGGCTACTGAACAGACTAATGACACTTCATATCGGTTCAGCTTCACTCCCCAGCATGTTTCAACATCAAAAGCAGTAATGTAATGGACAACCTATATTCATAGGTTCCATTCGGCAAGATTTGTTGTGCATTTTGCCAAAAAGGCAACACGGTCTGTTTTGAAAACAAACTAGTGAAAGTAGCTCAACAGATTATTTGCTTCATGTGGGTTCACAAGAGATTTTGTTCATGTACATATCTGGAGAACTATGGAAGAATGTCAAAGTTACTCCTAAAAACGGAATGTCAAATTTTGACTGCCGCTGCAGGAGGTGGCATGTGCACAGCAATAAGCAATGGACCTGCTTGTAATGTATAGTTGCTTTTCGTATCGTTAGCAACAAACAGGGGAGTAAAGGCTGAATGAGAATGCAGTGCCATTAGTTAGTTCAGTTAGGTCAGGGAATTTTCAGTTGTTAAGCACTGCAGTAAACTAATAATCAAATTTAGTAGGTTGTCAGTGGTACTTGGTCAGATTCAGCTAGACTTTTGTGTTCCGTCTCACCCTCGATGTGGATATAGACTCGAAGTTTTTGCTAATTCTTGATGTTGACATGAGCATAGCCACATTAGTGCATGCTTCAAAAGGGTACAGGGCATTATTATACACATCTACAATAGAAAATACCTATTCAACCCATCTAGATGGAATCTATAAGCCATACAAAATTAATATAAAGATCAAACAGATTGCAAGTCAAAACTACGGCAGCCACAAAATAAAGAGAATGTACATAAGAAATATTTAAATAAAATTCGAATTTTACACTTAAATGATATTATTTGACTAACCTTTTCGTTGTGGCGGCAGTAGATACTCACTATTTCAGGAGCTCTGTAAGGTAGACTTCCATAACAGCCACCAGAAAAATCATTTTGCTTTCCTTTTTTTCTTACAGCTAAAATGAAGAAAATAATCAGCACTTTTTAAGGGACTTGCACATTATAAATAACAATACAAAACAGAATCGACATCTTACCAAGTCCATAGTCTGCAAGCCTAACAATCAATCCATCTAACAAAACATTGCCAGGCTTGATATCTCTATGGACCACACCCTTGTCATGCATACATTCCACAGCCTTTGCTATTTGCAGACAGATAAACCTTCCATTATCCACGACACCTTCAGAAGTTTCATTTAGACATGCCCGGAGTGTCCTAATGAGCAATCGAGACATATTATATGAACACTGAGGTTTTTAACCAACATGGCAACATTGCAATTACTTAAATTCGGAAAAGTACCTCTGACATAGCTTCATTCCGATGAAAATTGACTCCCTTTCAGCCCACGCTTGATAGAACCGCACAACGCCGACATGATTCAGTAGGGATATTATTTTTACCTCGCTGCACGCAAGAAAACAGACACAAAAGCTACAATATTATTTCAAATGGCATGATGGAGAATACTCCATTCTAGCTATTTATTTATAACTACATTCATAATTACATCGACATGATATTAAGAACCAATGAAAAACTAGGCAGAGAAAAAACAAGCTTCTCTCCCCCTCGGGTGCTTCCCCTGCTTCTTCCCCTTTATTCTGCTGCTTGCTTGTTGCTCTGTGGTGCTGTCGATTTGTGATTTGTGAACTACCGAAGTGTGTGACTGTCCTCTATTGCTAGCTATGTTGCTGCCTGCTCTGCTGCTACCAAGTTTGACTGCTGTTGTTGATCGTTAGTGTAAGTGTACACAAATTCTGCTACTTTTCCTTGAAAACTGTTATTATAGGCTTATATATGCCTTGTATGTTTTGAAAACACAAATCTAGATATTCGGTGTTCCCTGTCCGCACAAAACGCCTAACTGCGCCTAGGCACCACTTAGGCACTCGTTGCACTAGGCAAAGGCAAAATCTCGCTCAGTGCCTAGCTTACAAAAACCTTGTTAAGAACAAAATAATGACAACCTTACATGCGAATAATTTGGCAAATGGAAGTAGAATAGAAAGACAGAAGTAACGAAATAAGCACTAGTTCAAAGATAATCAACTAACCTGGGTTCAGAGTTCTGAGTTGGATCCCTGAGAGATTGAAGAGTTTGAGGGACTTTCTTAACAGCAGCGAATTTCCCACCCATGAAAAGGGAGTGACATTTATGCACCTCGCCTTCTGACCCATGAAAAGAGAGAGGGAGGGAGGGAGGGAGGGAGAGAGAGAGAGAGAGAGAGAGAGAGGGAGAGAGGGAGGGAGGGAGGGAGGGAGGGAGGGAGGGAGGGAGGGAGGGAGAGAGAGAGAGAGAGAGAGAGAGAGAGAGAGGGAGGGAGGGAGGGAGGGAGGGAGACAAACAGAAAGTGGATTAGCTAATTGAAGTGCCAATACATTTATTTAATGCCAATACAAGTGTTCATGGTATAAGGGTACCTATTTTTGCATGACGGGTGAAGTTTCTATGGAAACTAATTTGAAATGGAGGAAACGGTAGATCTAGTTGAACATGACCGAGAAAATCGAGTTCTTTCTCACTAAAATCTGCATTCAATGAGTATGACCATGTAGATATCCACTTTAATGAAGAAGCTGCATCAAAATTGAGATAGATGACATTAGAGCACTTCCAAGGATATCGACCTGCCTCAAACTTTATTCCGTCAGCGTGAACTTTGCTCGGCCTATCTGACCCTTCACTGAAGAAGAAATTTGGCATGGCATGTTAAGGTGCCGCTGAAAATCAAAGCTTGTCGTTGCTATTAAGTAAAAGAATACTGACTACACACATGTTAGCAAAGTGGAAATGGAGGAGTAAAGAAACAAGATGTAATTTTCTCTGACCGGGAAGAAAATATTGAGCATTTGTTCTTGAAATGTGCTGTTGCACACTGTGTGTGTGGGGGGGTGGGGTGGGGTGTTAAGGTTAGTGATATACCTGACAAAGTAGAGGATCTCAGTTAATGGATACAGATTTTTCCTAGTAGAGATAGACAATTAGCTGCTGTTGTTGTTGGGGTTTCCGTTGTTTTCTGGACTATTTAGAAAGTTAGAAATGCGTCCATGTTTGACCTTGTTTACCCGCGTGATCCTAATAGCATAATTTTTCATATTGCTAATTGGTCATCCTACTGGTGTGGTCTACAGAAAGGAAGCGGG
Source organism: Elymus sibiricus (assembly GCA_039707655.1). Classification (NCBI taxonomy): domain Eukaryota; kingdom Viridiplantae; phylum Streptophyta; class Magnoliopsida; order Poales; family Poaceae; genus Elymus; species Elymus sibiricus. Next base: position 198,765,896 of record CM077663.1, on the reverse strand, counting down.
CGTCAGGCACCACAAGCCGCAGCGTCGTGGCTGTCAAAGGTGGCGAAAGATTTCTTTCATCTGAGCAGGGGGTGAGCGCTGATGGCGAGCAGCATTGAAGTGGACTGGAACATGTTCGACGAGCTTGCTTTGCTGACACTCTGTTGGTTCTCTGTTTTGTAGATCCTGGATCAATTTGTTTCTGCAGTCTTGAGCCTGTAATGGTGGTTATCAGTCTATTTTTGCCATCAGTTTCTCTGTAGTCCCATGTGCCTGCTGGGGAGTCATGTTTTGATAACCCTGGGGGTGTGATGCATGTAGGTTGCCGTGATAGATCACCTGCATTCTTTTTCCTTTTGCTTACAGCCTAAAAATGTGCCTCGCTCAGGGTTAACTGTGTTATTGGTTTCTCTGAAATCGGGAGCGAGGAGCCCCTCAGTTTGGAAGAAAGGAAGAAAAGCTACCTGAGTGGGTTATTGAAGAAATCGACACTCTGAGGCGGTGTTTCTTGTGGAACGGAAAAGACATGGTGAGTGGACGTGATTGTCTTGTTGCCAGGGATTACGTCTGCTGAGACTCCATTGAAGGTGGGCTAGGCATAAAAAATTGAAGATTCAGAATGAGAGCCTCCTTATGAAATCTGTGCACCGTCTACTCATGGCGCCTGACTCACCATGGGCTAAGTGGGTTGGTGGCTCACAACAAAGACTTGGGCAACAATGTGTCTAATGAAACTAGAGCCTGGGCTCAAATCAAAGGGCTTGTGCAGAAATGCATAGACTACCTATGTTCAAATCAATGATGGGAAGACAAACTCAGCATAAGTGGACTACTAATGGCCCCATCTACATACATTTTCTGGTACTCTTCTCCTATACACTGCGTGACTGCGTCCTAATGTTTGTGTGGCCGAGTGTGCGCGAGGGAGCTCTTGGCTCGTTCCTATGAGACACTTATCTGATAGAGCCAATGGTGAGCTCCCTGCTTTGGAAAGATTACTGGGTTCTTGCAATCCTTTTCTAGAATACCCCTGAATATATCAGTATTGAACAGGCCACACCAACAAAGATGCATTATCCATGGTGTCATGACTGAGGCTAATTAAGACATAGAGATACTAGTAGTAAATTAAGCAGAAGTACCAAGGCAGATATTATGCCTCAAGAGTCAAGACAGTTAAAAAGAAGACGATACCGTAGCCGTTCACCAAAACAGAGGCCACTAAGACAAGATTCGTAATCTATCTATAGCAGCTGGACCCCGAGATCTTGTAGATGCGGATGGTTCCATCGGTGTAACCAGCGTAGAGTCTGCTGCCATCTGTGCTCCAGCTCAAGCAATTGCAGTAGAGCATCTGTTTGCTGGAGACTGGGACCTCGGGCATCCTGGACAAAGTGGCCGTGGCCGGTGAGGCGGCGGAAGGGGACGCCGTACTCGGAGCTGGTGCCCTGGGTGGCCTGGATGGGGTTGGTGAGGTCCCAGACCAGCAGCGACTTGCCGCGGGAAGAGCGGACGATGAAGGCGAGTTGTCGATGGGCATCGCGATGGGCGTGACCACGCTGTTGTGGTCGCGCATCACACCGGCGAGTTGTCGGTGGGCATCGCGATGGCCGTGACCACGCTGTTGTGGTCGCGCATCACACCGGCGAGTTGTCGGTGGGCATCGCGATGGCCGTGACCACGCTGTTGTGGTCGCGCATCACACCGGCGAGTTGTTGATGGGCATCGCGATGGCCGTGACCACGCTGTTGTGGTCACGCATCACACCGGCGTACACGAGGGACTCCTGCGCGCCGGCCATGGCGGTGGGGGCGAAGGGAGCGCTAGGGTTTTGCGGGGGTGGTGCAGATTTGGTTCTTCCAATCTGATCTCGGACCTCGCGGGTCAAATAGGATGGCGCGTAAGCGCTCTCTCGGAGCTATTCGGGGAGAGACTTTTACGGTTCATCAAATTGGGGGCGGGGGAGGAGTGCACTTGAGATGTTCGATGAAATGCCAGTGGTAGGGATGAAAGCATACCATCGTTTCTGAAGACTCGCAGGATCGCCTGGCCTTCCGCAGGATCGATCTGCAGAGTGACGTACGAAGCAGCAGCTCCCGGGGCAGCATCACCATGAGCGGCGGCGGGTACCAGCTCGAGAGTCGTGACGCGCTCGCCTCCCTTCGCCATGATGAGGCTCATCCTCTCCACCGCTGGAAGTCGTGACGCGATCGTCGGCGCCGCCTGGGAGGCCGAAGCCCCCTCGAACGCCACCGCTAGGTGGCCGAAGGGCTCCCATGCGGGGACGAGGCGGATCTCCCGAGTGGTGGTGCCGTCTACCCGCAGCGCCTGCACGTATAGCTCGACCACCTCCTCGTCGCCACCTGAGCGCGCCATGGCGCGCGGAAACCCTAGCCGGATTTGGGGAACCACGGGCCGGGGAGAGGAGGAGCGAATTTGGGGGTTGGGGAAGGAAGCGGGAGGCGGGAGGATTGAAAGCACGCCCTGGCTGCTCGCAACGGCCGCGTCTTTTTGACGCTGCTAACGAGCGAACGTTCGCTCGGCTGTGTGTTTTGCTTTTTTTTTTTTTTTTTGAGCGAAGGCTGTGTATTTTGCTTGCGTGACGGCCACAGCTTTTTTGGTCTGGGCTGGGCATCGATCGATCGATCCACACGCGAGCGCGCGGCGCAAGGGCCAGGCCCAGTTATCAAAGATCAGACCAGAGAGAGATATGTTTTCTCGGCCCAGCTCGTTGGGCCGGGCTGTCCATGCCCAGCGACTGACTATTATATATGACGGGTCGGCCCCGACCCTGCCGCTAGCCCCCAATTGCCCCTTGGTTCCCCTCAAAAAAAAAAAAAAATTGCCCCTTGGTTCTCCTCTCCCTTAGCGCCGCCGCAGCCGCCGCCCTCCGACCCGGCCGTTCCTCGTCTTCCCCTCGCCGGAGCACCTGCACAGCTGCCATCTGCGCGCCATCGCGGGTGCCAGGGAGGCTTAGCCTCCACCACCTCCTCTACCGGCTCATCTGGCGATCGCCTGCGGCTCCTGTACTTCAAGCAGCAGCGTGCCGCCGCCCCTTCCCGGCTCCTCCAAGTCCCCACCTATGCCTCCCAACTCGCGGCCCCGTCTCCGCGTCGGTTTTGCCACCCGAATGGCGAGGTATAATCTACTTCAATCCGGTTTCATACCCCCTTAGAATCTCAAGCCCTCTTTACAAATCCTGCAACAGCTCCTGTCCAAATAGCAAAACTGTGCTAACCTGTTGATTTGTCGTCATCTTCTCATGTCTCTCTAGGCAACAACGTTTGCTGGAAACAAACTCTACGGAGCAACCCGAGATTCCCACCATGGATAGCTGGACTGATGTGGCTGCCAACATCGACAGGTTGGAGTTGACATGGATTGCAATGTTTCTTTCGTAAGCTGTAGGAGTGTCACATGTGAATTTGCCATATACTTCTGTAGGGATTCAATGGAGTCGAGTTGCTATGCGAGGATCGCGGCCCTGAGGAGCATCGGGGATCAGTGCATCTATGCGGATGAATTCCGGCTCCTGCTTCAGAAGAAGAATGCTCCCATTTGCTACGTTTGGTTTGAGCCAACCCCCTGGATGGACATAACCCAGGTATAGCTACAAAAAAAAAACACTTTTACATTATCGGATCCTTGTTATCCACAAATAAGGATGGGGTTTGAGTTACACTGAACCATCCTGTTAAGTGTCAGACACCACACACCTCTCTTCTTGTCTGCCAATATGGCCATTCTCACTGTAGTCCAGCTTGATTTAGCCTGGGTAGCTTTGTGCTTCTAAGCACTTTTAGTTTGGATCTCTAATCAGATTAGTTTCGGAGGGTTCAAAAGATGCAAACAAATTCTTATGATTACCGTTTGAATTTAATGAGTGCGGCTGGAATTATGATGTGTTTTTCAAAGCGGCCTTTTCTGTTGCCCAGAGCGGTAATAATCACTTGTACGACAACAAAAGATGGATGGAAAGGAAAAAAACGAGTATGGACATCGTCAGAAATCCAGCTTCTTACTATTGATCTCAACGGCAAGCTTCGGGCAAAAATCTGTTGGCACTTCATCACTTGTCTAGCAGTTTAAGTAGCCACATCGCCATATACAGGCCAAACTAAAATAAAGCCAACACATAGACTTGCAGGAATCCCTTCCTTCTCCGTGCTCCAAAAATCATCAGGATACCAGCATCATCAGCAGCAGTGGCTGTAGCAGATGTCGGTCTTGCATCATGTTCATGCACGAAAGACATAGCCTTCCTCATCCGCTTCTCAGCTTTAGTCTTCGGAATTTCCTGGTCCTTGGTGTATTCATCACTAAAGGATTTATGACTTATGAAATTCACATAAATGTATGCTGGGACTTGGATACATTTTTTTTAATTATGAACACATCTGTTCCCATCCCACCCAACCCTATCCCAGCAATCATACAAAGTTTCAGCCTTCAAGGCATGGGTGGTATCATCTTATGCACCCTCATCCATGCAACCAAACACTGCCATTTAAACTGAGCTTAAGCAGAAAGATTGTGAAATTAAAAATATGTTTGGGTGAGTCAGGTTTCCATTGCTATTACTTTCCATGAGGAGTATATTTCTTGCACTGCTGGTTTACTTGGTTTATGTTTTAGGGAAATGCTAATTTTGCACGTTTCATCTTGGCACAACTGTTAATATTTGCTTACGCCAAGTTTTTTCAAAATTTTAATACATTATCAACAAATGGAATGGTTGCATGTATCTGTTCTATCTTTCAGGGGCTTCTGAAGACAATTTATGTTAACAAGATGGTCAAAGCTGGTTACATAGTTAAAATATTGATAGCAGATTGGTTTGCCCAGCGGAACCATAGGATTTGCAGCAATAAATATGTAATAAGGAAAATTGGCTGCTACAATATTGAGATGTGGAAAGCAGCTGGCATGGATCTTGACTGAGTAGAACTTGTATGGTTCTCAGATGTGTTGGAAAGGCATGCAGCTGATTATTGGCAACTTGCCCTGTGTTATGACCGGCAGCCCATGGCACAGGCAGTAGGGGCTTTGGCCCAGTTATCTTATCATTATTAGGGGCTTAGCCCAAGTTATCTTAGTTATCTTGCGATCCAAGTTATCTTAGTTATATAAACAGATGTAAAGACTCTTTTGGAATTAAGCAGAAACAGAAGCAATCATAATTGCTCGGCTTCCTTAGGGAGCCGGGAACCCTAACCCTAGCCGCCGCCCTCTCTCTCTCTCTCTCGAGCAACGACGGCGCCCCAGCGCCGGCGACCACGCCTTCCTCCACGCCATCCCTCCTTCCACCCTTACAACCTGCGAGTACGCCCTGGTAGGGAAGCTGTTCCTACCAATTTGGTATCAGCTAGCTCCGGTTCGATCATGTCTTCGCCGCCGCCCACCACAACCCTCCCGCTCGCCACCACAGCCCCGCTGCTGCTCGTCACCACCGCCCCGATGACCTCGGCGCCGCTGCTCACCGCGCCGATGACTTCCGCCGGGGCCAACACGCTGGCGGGCCCCGTCACCACTGCGGGATCGCCCTCGCCGCCGACCCCAGTCCCCTCCGCGCAGCCGCCGATCGCCGTCTTCACGCCAGAGCAGGTGACCAGCACGCTGCAGCAGCTCGTGACGGCCGTCCAGGGGCTCCTTCTGAACCAGTACAATCAGTACATGGCCGGGCCATACGCGGCCCTGCCGGCTGCGCCGTTCACCTACGGCCACCCTGCGCCGTGGCTGCCCCAGCGCGCACCAGCCTGCGGCGGGCCGCCGCTGCTGCCCTTCCAAGCGGGCCACCCTAGCGGGCCACCGCCGGCCGCGGCGTCTCTCTGGCCTCTACAGCCGACGCCAACGGCGGGCCCCGGCTGGCCGCTGCAGCCGCCGCCCTCGCCGGTTTTCCACGGGCCGTTTCCGCCGCCGATCACCGCGACAGCCGGCGCCCCTGCCCAGAACCCACCCCCGACGCTGCCACCACCAGCGCCACCCCTGGCCGGCTCGGGGGCCTCTTCATCGGTCGGCCTCCCGCTCCATCAGGTTCGGTTTCCGCCGTCCCCGTCGCCACTACCAGCGTGGGTGGCTGGGTCTTCGCCATCGCCGGTCTACACCACGGCCCCCGAACAGTCGACTCCGTTTCCACAGTTCGGCGGGCCATCCGGTTCCGCCGGCCACTACCCGGACTACTCCGACCAGGCGCCACCCGCCCCGCTGTTCCGCACCTCTGAGCCCGCTCGACACGGCGTCCCGTCCCAGGCACCGCCTCGATACGCGAAACTCGACTTCGCCACATATGACGGCACGGAAGATCCCCTTAACTGGCTCAACCAGTGTGACCAGTTCTTTCGCGGGCAGCGAACCCTCGCGTCGGAGCGGACGTGGCTCGCTTCTTACCACCTCCGCGGCGCGGCTCAGACCTGGTATTACGCCCTCGAGCAGGACGAGGGCACCATGCCACCTTGGGAGCGTTTCCGCGAGCTCTGCCTTCTTCGTTTCGGGCCTCCAGTTCGCGGGAGCCGCCTAGCGGCGCTCGGTCGCCTTCCCTTCACCTCCACGGTGCAGGACTTCGCCGACCGCTTCCAGGCCCTGGCCTGCCACGCGGCGGGCGTGACGGCCCAGCAGCGGGCTGCCCTCTTCGTCGGTGGCCTTCCAGATCACATCCGCGTGGACGTGGAGCTCCACGGCCCTCAGGATCTCCAGACGGCCATGTACTACGCCCGCGCCTTCGAGCGCCGTACGGTGGCCCTGCAGCAGGCGTTGCCGTCCCAGGGCACCTACCAGCCTCCTCGGCCACCACCGGCGCCAACCGCTCCGGAGCGCTCTACCCAGGCTTCCGCGGCGGCCAACGCCCCCGTCGCACCACGCCAGTTCCGTCGGCTGACCCCGGCTGAACAGCTCGAGCGGCGTCGCCAGGGGCTGTGCTACAACTGTGACGAGCCCTACGTGCCGGGCCATGTCTGCCCGCGACTCTTCTACCTAGACACTGCGGACTACATTGCGGAGGACGCCGCCGCCGCTGGGCTCGGAGACCTGCCCGCTCCAGCTGACGCGGAGGTGTTTGACGCTGGTTGATCACCTCGGGGAGTTCCGCAAGCGCTTCCCCGCCTTCCAGCTCGAGGACGAGCTGTTTGTGCAGGCGGGGAGAAGTGTTATGACCGGCAGCCCATGGCACAGGCAGTAGGGGCTTTGGCCCAGTTATCTTATCATTATTAGGGGCTTAGCCCAAGTTATCTTAGTTATCTTGCGATCCAAGTTATCTTAGTTATATAAACAGATGTAAAGACTCTTTTGGAATTAAGCAGAAACAGAAGCAATCATAATTGCTCGGCTTCCTTAGGGAGCCAGGAACCCTAACCCTAGCCGCCGCCCTCTCTCTCTCTCTCTCTCGAGCAACGACGGCGCCCCAGCGCCGGCGACCACGCCTTCCTCCACGCCATCCCTCCTTCCACCCTTACAACCTGCGAGTACGCCCTGGTAGGGAAGCTGTTCCTACCACCCTGGATGTCTCTAGAAAATGCACTCTAAAAAGAATGGCAAGGTATCCCCTTTTTATGCTATTTTTAGGTTTTTTTTTTCACTTACAAACCCTTGAACATTCAATTGCCAGATTGTTTCTCATTCTTGTAACAAGCAAGATAATTTATTGTTTAATGAGCAGATGTTGCACCGAAACAGCCCCATATGAACCGCGACTGCCTGTTGCCGAGATATTTTATCCATGCATGCAAGTTGCTGCTATTTTATGTCAGAAGGTTGGTTTCAAACAAAGATTACTTTACTTCCTTAGCTTCCATTTTTGCTAGGCACCTTTTGTGTTTACAACCTTTGTTGCTTTTGTTGGCTCTAAGTAAAGTCATGGCTACAAAAACTGAATTTTGCAGTCAACTGAGGAAAACAAAGGTCCCATCATAACTGAAGCAAGACAAACATATACTAGTTGTAATATACTGTAGGGGTTTGTCTTCTTCTGAACTGAAATGAACCTGAACAGAGTTGGTAGCAAACAGGGCAGCATTTCACTCTTTGACATAGTCACGCACTTTGATATGAAGTAACCTGAACAGAGTTTGTAGCAAAAGGTAGGCTTGGCATATTCAATGTAAGCTAGCACTTCGGTATGAAGTATCCTTTCTGTACCACCGGCAATGTATATCACAGTTTTTTCTTTTGAGTAGATGCCTTTTAAGTTCTAGTTTAGATCTTGTCAAAATGTTTAGGTTACCATAGTTTTTTGCGATCATCGCAGTATCCCATTTTAAAGAAATCATTTTAGTGAATAAAAAAAAACCATTTGCACCTGATACAAACTACTTGTGTTTATGAGCAGCCTGCTTATGTGTATATAATCTTGATCCTGCATTAAATAGTCAAATCCTTCTGTTTTTGTAGTTGCATGCGGATATATGGCTCTTCAGCACGGATCAGCAAGAAATTCTCATGCTAACCAGAGAGTACTGTGAAGACATAAAAAGGGAAAACAAACCAACTTTTATGTTGCACAGTATCTTGATTCTGGCTCCTTTTGTTTTTTGCAGTCCAGATTGTTTATGATGCATCTTTGTGTTTGTACTTTGTTGTTTCGAGCTTGGATGGTGATGTTAATTTCATGAGATAGATCCTTAACTTGAAGTACAGATACACTACCTAATTTAGTAGATGATCCTTATATTGTACTAAAGGACCATTATAACATGAGGGAACCAAAATGGAACATCTTCATGCACGATAAGGAGGTATGTGTTATAGTCATTCAGCAATGGAGAATTTAGCCTTTATTGGTAAATCTGGCTTTATCTATATATATTGGCGCACCTTTTGCATTCCAAGCTAAATTTGCCTAGACTGTTTAAGTTGTAGAAGTTTGGAGGTCAGTATCATCAGGTTGTCAATTTTATGTTAGCAGGCGCCTGGAAACTCTTTACAGTACACGAGTTGTGCCTCTTAACTTCTATATTTTCGTCCTTCTAAAATTTATGTTTAAGTTGTAGAATTTTGTAGGTCAGTATCATGAGGTCGTCAATTTTATGTTAACAGGAGCCTGAAAACACTTTACGGTACAGGAGTTGTTGCCTCTTAACTTCGGTATTCGTGTCCTTCTAAATATGGTTTGAGTAGTTCAGTTTTGCATGATTTTTTTTAATAATCTTGCCATGTAAAACGTCGTACATAGAGACATTGCTTCTACATTTTCTAGTGTCAATCATTGCTCTCCTGTCCACAGTTTTGTGCAAAAAGGTTGTTTGAAATTGCACTTTGGTATGTTGCAGTTCGCTTTGAATGGAAAAATAAGCAAGGCTGTCTGTCCTCCAAAAGTCGCAGTATGCAACCCATGTTTGGAGTACATCAAATATGTTATCTTCCCTTGGTTTGGGAAGTTTGAGGTAGCACAGAAGGAACAGAGTGGTGGCAACAAGTAAAGTTCTTTGATACTTTTGACAATTTTGTAGATATGCTGCTACAAATCGACATTATATCCCAGCATTTTTGACATTTTTTTTACTATGTACAGGTTATTTGAATGCATGGAAGATCTTATTGTTGATTATGAAAGTGGCGATCTTGATCATTTCGATGTTAAGTTGGCTTTTGAAAAAGGAATATGCAAAATATTAAAGGTAACTGTTGCTTCCTTACGAGGTAGTATCCTTGTGACAGGTTCTCTCCTGGCGCTGCCACTCTCCGTCACTGCTGCATTGCTCCAGGGAGGAGCAATCTCCACTCCTGGTGGCGGCATCGATATTTATCTAAATGTAGTGGTAGCTTGTTCCTTGTCTCATGTGGCCATGTGTTCCTTTGGCAAGCTTCTCTCATATACCCATGGTAGCAGCAGCATGTCTTCGTCTTCCTCAGCAGCAAGGTCACCTTCGCAGGCCAAATCTGCATCCTTTGTCCTCTCCTCGTTTCTGGCATCGATTTTGTTTGGATTTGAGCTCTTTATTGTCGTCAATCTCCATCCTCGTCTGATCTGGTCGACTTGGAGGCATGGTTTGGCCTTCTGCATCACCGTTCTGGCCGGATCTGTTGATACCAGGTTGTGGTGTTCCCCCTCGTCTGGATCGCGCTGCCTGGTATCCTCTAGGTAACGGGCGGCTCATCTTCTTCTACTGCCACTTGACGCTGGACTACATCAGCACGTCCTGGGTGGTAGAAGCTAATGTTCCTGTAGGCTTGGCCCATTGCAGCTGTAGCCCTTCCCGTCGGCGGCATTTTCCCCAGATCAGAGCTCGTTGCTGCTCTTTATCCAGCGTCATCGCCAGCCCGTGCATATAAATATATCATCACCAGCTGGGTGTCGGGCCTTGCTGCGATGTTGATGCTAGGTGAGGTTCTTCTGTACTGGGTCATTTTGGCCATGGTTCTACTGTCGTGTTTGCTTGGTGGTTTGTAGGGCTAGTTATATGTGTGCTGGTGTGCTGCTTCAGTTCTGCCTGCTCTTCTCCTCTGTTGTGCTGCATGTCCGTCCATAGTCACTGTTGCTGCATCTTTGTGTCCATAGACATCATGTCCATCATCCATCTGACTCCGTCGAAGTCATCTCATTTTGAATCTGTTTGCATGGTGTGGAATTCATCCATTTCACCGTAAACCATTTAGTCCCTTCTTTGGGGTTTTCCCATTGTCTTTTCAATTGGATCGAACTCGGTGCCCCTATCATTGTTGTTGATGTGACTTTGCCCTCTTGATCCTTTCTGTAGCCTTTTTTGTGACCTGACATTGTCCGTCGCCTTCTTACTGGTCGCTTGTTGCTACTTTCGACCTATCGCTTCCTTATCACCATCTGCACGACTTGGCCATATTGTCCCATTCATCTTGATCAGGAGCACCTTCGTTTGCTAAATTAAGCAGATATTTATTCTTGTTGGTTTCCAACATCTCCAACCAAGGTGTGATGATCGGAAGAACAATCTGTGAAAGCTTTGGATTACCATTTTGGAGGAGTTGGTACATTGGAATATTAAGGGTATATGTGGGTGGCACCTCTAATGTGTAAGGGTAAGCACTTGAAAGCATGAGGGTGGTACCTAAATTCAGTTGCTTAATTAACAAAAAACATCCAGTTTAAAGGATTGGGGTTGAGTGTTTTGTGGCATGTCCTTTTTGAACCAGTAGATGAACTTCTCGCCAAAAAAAAAATCAGTAGATGAACTGTTGAGAGGGATTTGATGTGTGCTTTCAGATATTTAAGATTTAATTTTTGTTCAGATATTTTTATAGTTTCATGTGGTAATATCCAGGCATATTTTATATATATACGCAAGTTTAAATACATGCCTGCTGTTTTTTCTGCAGTGCCAAAATTATTTGAGCACTGAATAGCTAGAAACTTAGTAGAAATGGAGTCACTCAAAAGTTTCGCTAACAAATTTATGTAACATAGAAACCAAGTCATGTGCCAGAACCATGACTTGGTTTCGATCCTGTGGGTTTCAACTCTAACCTACCCCAACTTGTTTGGGACTGAAAGGCTTTGCTGTCGTTGTTGTTGTATTATTTGTATGCATATGTAGACTTTAAAAGTATTTATTTGGACACCTAAATGTTTTCCTAAATAAAATTAGCTATTTTGTTTTTATTTCCAGCAACACTCTGTCCTGTTCTGATAATTCATGCCTACGGTTTTTCCTTAATTCCAGCATGTTGGTAACTGCCTCAACAGCAGCGCCGAAGCCCAAGCTCTAATTATCGACCTTATGGTACGGTTATTACCCTAAACTTTTAAATAAGTTACAATGATTATCTGTATTTTTTTCTTAAAATAAGTATGTATCCATTTCTTTTGGTGGAACACCTATCAGAACCATGCAGTTGGATTACTACTTGACTAGTGATGTTTCAAGCTGACACCTGACAGCATCATTTTGAATTTGCTGTCTTTTAACACAACATAATTATATTTGTAAGTTGTAACACCACGTCATTTGTAACATAGGAGAGATTTATAATATACTAAGAGAGTAAGAGTTTGCAATTTATTTGGTAAGCCCTTCTCAGTTGTACATGAGCACCTATGCATAGCCATCATTGATGGAGTAACATGACAGTTAGGTGGAGGTTAGTGGAATCTGCCTGTCACAAAGAAGATCAAATTTTAGCATATTAGTGAAATAAATTTAAGCAAAAGTTAGACACTTACCTTCTGCAACTCATTTTCAGGGTCAAATCAGGCCAATGGAGTCTGTAGATATCCATAAGTTTCACTGGTAGAACAGAAATTATCGGATCCTGTAAGTTTTCTTGTGAAGAACGCCTATATTTATTATCGTGGTGCTATAATGTTGGGTGTCTGAAGTACATTGTTCCCCCTTTAAAAAAAGTAATACATTGTTTCCAAGGTACCATCTTTACCATAACATACCGGGACATTCTTCTCTCTTTCAGGGATACTAATGCCATTGCCTCAGGAGGAGTGTCACATATTTGTGCAAGTGCAAGGAGATGCAAATTATTTGTTGTTTCCATGGTGCGTCCTGGGAAATACAACATGTAGAAGTAATAGTATTTATGATTTTATTATGGAAGACGTCGTGGCTTGGTTTTGGCCTTGTGTTATTCCAGTATTACATAAATAAATGCAAAATAGTTCACAAAAGACAGTTACAGTTAAGATAGCTGGTTCTTGCCTCATCTACACGCACTCCGAAGTTTTCATGGTTTTTGAAGAAAATATCAGGCTCGCCCCCGATCTGTCGCCGCATGTATCCGTTGGGGCTACCCCATTTGCATTGGTGCGAACGGCATGGGTGGCGCTCTCGGTGGCGTTTGGTGGTGGTTCGGGGCTTCCCGGTGTGGTGCTGACCTGACAGGCATGGTGTCGGGCGATGCCATTGGTCACCTCTTCTCCTATCTATCGGCTTGTTGTGGTTGTGTGAGTCGGCAGTTCCTTGGCGTGCAAATGGTAGCCATGGATGCGACTTTCTCCCCCCCCCCCCCCCCCCTCGCCCCCCGCCCCCACAATAGTGGGTGGTTTGGGAGGCCCCCCTTGTCCTCGACTTTGGTGGGTGCTTGTTTGTTGGGTTCCGAGCTTCATGGCTTCGCTATGGCAACCATGGATGAAACAATGGATGCATCTTCCTCCCACTCGGGAGGGCCGTGGCTTGGGGGGTGGCCATCTTTCCCATTCTGGTGGGCTTCGTCCTCATCGGTGTTGTGGTTTGTGCTTGAGTGCGGTGTGTCTCTACTAGGTTGTGCCCCGCAACCTCGCTGATGGCACTTGCATTACCTTTTGATTGCGCCTCATGACATAAGTGGTGTCGCGGCGTTGTGCGGTCTCGGATGTGTGGCACCTTTTGATTGTGTCAACGGTGCAGTGTCTTGGTGTGGTCTGCTAGGCGATGCCCTTTGACTATGTCGATGGCACACATCTGTGAGGCGTTGTCTCAGCCTCTTGTGACCTTTGAAATATATACATAGGTGGTGGTGTGGCGTTTGTGTAGTCTTTGGCCAATGCCATTTGATTACATTGATGGTGCTTTTGTTGTGTTGTGTTGTCTTTTTTCTCTTTGTTTCTCCATGTTATGTGTATCGGTGTGTGTTGTTTTTTTGCTTTATCTCTCTCCTCCTATGTCCCATATTTTTGGTTCACTTAACCTATCTTGCAACATGCTGCAAAGCCCAATGCAATTAATGAGGGGAAATCTCCCCTATTGAAAATAAAAAAAAATAAACCCCTCCTACATATTTACTCTGGCTAACGGGCTCTTGGTTTGTCTTTACCTAATAATAAAGCACCGATCGCCTAGTTCATCAACTCCTCCACCTTCACCCACTTTGGATGCCTAGTTGACTGGTCGAGGCGGAAGGCTTCAAAGGGGTCAAATGATCCGACATCCGACCATGAGAAGCATATCCTCACACGCCACTAGGCTTACGTTGGCATGATGCCCAACTTACTATCATTTTTTGAATGGAGACATGAGGTGCAAAATGCACGACAAAGAGCATGCCACCATAGCCCATCCCAAAAATTTGGCCTCTGAAGGTCACGATCTACTTGACCGTTCCATCGCAGGGACACGGCCTCAACCAAGAATGACTAGCAACACACCAAAAGAAACTGTGGGATCCGTTGGTGACAAAGGAGATGTGAGTTGGGTGACCATAGGGGAGCCGTGAGGGCACTGTAGTAGACATCGGTGTATTCGTCACCCTGTAGCTGTGACGGTGATGTACTAACAGCCGTAAACGCATCAACAATGCGACATGATCCGTTGATGGAGAAGATGAGATGGCCATAATAAGTACCTCACGAAGTACAAACAACACTGAGGAGTCTAGGGGTCGTTACTTACACGAGAAATATTAACTAGGGGGCACAGACACAACAAACAGTCAAACGCACGCACACAATGCAAAAGAAAAAAAGGGAAGAAGCTGTTGTTGCTTTGCTTTGCTCTGGCCAAAACGGAATGCATCACATGCTTGCAAAGAACATATTACAAGCAAAAAAATGGTAAAATTTGTTGGAGGTTAGCAAACATAACATTAGTCATTGATGCAATTCATGAAAAATTAATAATGAAAGAGAGGTCTCACATACAAATATACTATCTTGGACATCTTTTATGATTGTGAGCCCCCATTAAATATTCTATGCATTATAAATTGGTTGATGTTGGACATGGAAGACAACGTAATGAGTTATGTTTGGTTATATTAACATAGAAGTTATATTATCATGGATCCTACAACATGTGGTGCTTGCTCCTACCCTTTCCCAGCCAAAAACTCTGCACCAAGTAGAGATACTACTTGTGCATCCATGAACCCTTAAATCTAGTTTCTTATCATAAGAGTCCACCATATCTACCTATGGACTGAATAAGATCATTCAAGCAAGTTATCATCGATGCAAAAGCAATAAAAATTGCTGAAAGGACGTGGATGTCGCCTAGAGGGGGGGGGGTGAATAGGCGCTTTAAAATAAATACGGTTTAGGCTTGAACAAATGCGGAATAAAACTATCGTTTAATTAGTCAAGCACAAAACCTAAAACAACTAGGCTCACCTATGTGCACCAACAACTTATGCTAAGCAAGATAGACAACTAAGTGATAGCAAGATATATAACAAGAAACAATATGGCTATCACAAAGTAAAGTACATAAGTAAAGGGCTCGGGTAAGAGATAACCGAGGCACGCGGAGACGACGATGTATCCCGAAGTTCACACCCTTGCGGATGCTAATCTCCGTTCGGAGCGGTGTGGAGGCACAATGCTCCCCAAGAAGCCACTAGGGCCACCGTAATCTCCTCACGCCCTCACACAATGCAAGATGCCGTGATTCCACTAAGGGACCCTTGAGGGCGGTCACCGAACCCGTACAAATGGCAACCCTTGGGGGCGGTCACCGGTACCCATACACTTTGGCAACCTTTGGGGGCGGTTCACCAGTACCCGTACAAATTGCTCGGGGCAATCTCCACAACCTAATTGGAGACCCCGACGCTTGTCCGGAGCTTTACACCACAATGATTGAGCTCTGAGGCACCACCAACCGTCTAGGGCGCCAAGGCACCCAAGAGGAACAAGCTCTAGGGTGCTCAAACACCCAAGAGTAATAAACTTCTCAACTTCTCACTTCCACGTATCACCGTGGAGAACTCAAATCGATGCACCAAATGCAATGGCAAGGGCACACGGAGTGCCCAAGTCCTTCTCTCCCAAATCCCACCAAAGCAACTAATGCTAGGGTGGAAAATGAGAGGAAGAACGAAGAAGAGAACACCAAGAACTCCTAGACCTAGATCCACAAGGTTCCCCTCACTTAGAGGAGAAAGTGATTGGTGGAAAGATGGATCTAGATCTACTCTCTCTTTTCCCTCAAGAACTAGCAAGAATCATTGGAGGGATTGAGAGATAGGCAAGCTTCAAGAGGTCAACAATGGTGGGGGAAAACTTGCTTAAAGGATAAGAGAGCAATGGGGAAGAAGACCCCTTTTATAGGAGGGGAAAAAATCCAACCGTTATGTGCTTTGCCCGCAGCTGAAGCGGTACTACCGCTCCTAGGAGCGGTACTACCGCTTAGGCGGAACTACCAAACACTGGCCAGGGGTACTCAGTATACGAGCGGTAGTGCCGCCGGAGCGGTACTACCGTCGCCCCCAGCGGTACTACCGCTTAGGGATCCTGGCACAGGTGAGGCGGCGGTAGTAGGGGAAACTGGCACGGTAGTACGGTGCCAAGCGGTACTACCGTGCTAGTGCCGTTCTACTACCGCTAAAGCAAAAAAGGGCAACCGAAGCCAGCACAGAAGGAATTTCCTAAGCGGTACTAGGAGCGGTAGCAGTATGCGGAAGTACCGCTTAAGCGGTACTACCGGGCTACTACCGTGAAACTACCGCTAGAAGAAATTAGGCAACAGAAAGCTGCACAGAAGGAGAACTCCAAGCGGTACTAGCCACGGAAGTACGCGGCGGTAGTACCGTCAAGCGGTACTACCGTGGTACCCAGCGGTACTACCGCTTGGGTGCTGAGAAACTGCCCAAGCACAACAGAAGGATACAATAAAACCTGAACTGCCATAACTTCTGCAAATGAGCTCCGAATTGAGCAAACTCAAGCTTGTTGGATAGATGACGACAAGTACTATCCAACAGCGACTGGTTATAATAAGAAGAGGCAGGGGAGAAATGCCTAAGATATATAGAAGTAAAACCTCTATCGGTGAAGAACCGGCATAAACTCCAACATCGAAAACATCATAGAAGATGCATATATAAACTTCGTTTTCGATGAACTCGAGCTTGTCAAGAAGATGACCAAAAGCTCCAAAACTCACAAAGAGAAAGAACCAAATAAGAACCAAGAAAGATGATGCAAGGATGCAATGGTTTGAGCTCTCTACGAACGATACGATCAAGCTACTCACTTGAGAGCCCCCTTGATAGTACGGCTATCTATCCTATCACCCGGTCTCCCAACTACCACTATGAGACCGGTAAAATAGAAAACCCTATCAAGGTCAAACCTTAGCCTTGCGCATAGTCCACTTGAGCTTAGATGATGACGATCTTGACTTCCTCAAGATGGACCACCTTTCTTGATTGCGTTGGCTCGATGAAAACTAGTTGATTGCTCCCCCATACTCCACTATGGGTGAGCCACTCTTCGGCACATCTTCACAAGTCCATTGTCATCACAATGGACGGCAAGATTCAAGCATGATCTCTCTGTGATGCTTCACTTGAACTTGCACACCGCAACCTTGATGACGATCACCACTTGATGTCATCCTTCATGGATTGTATGGGATCTTCTTATTGATGCTCGCCCATGGAAACATACCTAACCCCACAAAGAACACTCACAGGGAACATGGGTTAGTACACAAAGCGTAATGGACAATGCTTACCATACCATAGGATCACTTGATCCTTCTCGGTACATCTTGTACGCTTTGTGTGTTGATCAACTTGGTTCACTCTTTGACTTAGTCTTGATCAACCTTGTATCTTATCTTCTCTCTTCATAAAGATGATGTCTTGAAGGTAAACATGAATGCTCACACAGTCTTTTTCTTCAAGACATGCTTGCAGTAAGCTCAACTCTTACATGACCAATCTTTGAATAAACCTTGAATACCACCTTGGTCACCATATAAACTCCTTGAAACCAACAGATGAACTTCAAGAAGTACCTATGGACAAATCCTTCAAATATAACTTAAGGCAACCATTAGCCCATAGGGATTGTCATCAATTACCCAAAACCACACATGGAGAAATGTGCTCTTACAATCTCCCCCATTTTGGTAATTGATGACAACCACTTTCAAGAGAGTTTATATAAGGAAATAAGTACAACCAAGCACACACACATGCAGAGCAATGCATGGGTGTGAGATGCAAATGCTTAAGCAATAAAAGTAAAACTCTCTCTAAGCTTTCCAAACTAAACTCTCTAAACTTCTCCCCCATTGGCATCGATTGCTAAAATGGGCGAAAAGCTTAGAAAGCCAATATAATAGGTGTTCCTCCAAAAGGTGTCTATTTCTCAAAATATGAGTTCAATGAAATACACATATCCAATGATAAGTACTTGGAGGAAAACAAACAGTATTGAGGACCCAAAGATTGCAAAAAGGATCGTATGGCACAAAGACATACAAAAAGAGAAGCAAGCAATCAAGAGATGATGTCTTGAAGGTAAACATGAATGCTCACACAGTCTTCTTCTTCAAGACATGCTTGCAGTAAGCTCAACTCTTACATGACCAATCTTTGGATAAACCTTGAATACCACCTTGGTCACCATATAAACTCCTTGAAACCAACAGATGGACTTCAAGAAGTACCTATGGACAAATCCTTCAAATATAACTTAAGGCAACCATTAGTCCATAGGGATTGTCATCAATTACCCAAAACCACACATGGAGAAATGTGCTCTTACAATTGCTCCAAATTATGTATGATCTTTTATTGGAAGGAAAAATAAGCTTTGTACGAGCTTCTGATGACAAAGGAATAAAAGCGACGGAATGCATAATAAAGGTTCCTATCATAAGGGGCAATATAAAGTGACGTTCCTTTCCATTAAGAGCTTGCACATCCAAATAATAAGCGCATGACAACCTCTTCTCTCTTCGAAGGGCCTATCTTTTACTTTTCTGTATTTACTTTTATGCAAGAGTCAATAGATGTTAATTCCTATTCCGTTCTTATTATTCTCTACCTGGCAAGCATCATGTGGCGGGGAAAGATCCAGGCACATATATCCAGTTGGATATGAGTGATCATGAGTTATTATTGTTGACATTATCCCTGATAAATTGTTGGGTGGTGACAAATTATGAACCCCTATCTTCCTATGTGTCTGATTGAAACTTTTTTTGCTTCATAAATATGTCATGAGTGTCAACAGTCATAGAAGACTAAATGATAGTTGAGTATGTGAACTTGCTGAACAAAGATCTTACATGGACTCTTTCTGAAATATGATGGATTGCAATTGTTTCAATGACCAAGAACATAGTTTGCTTGTTTTCAATAAAGTTGATTCATACTTGAGCATGTGGATAGATTATTACATGTTCATGAGAAGTTTTATGATATTATGTTGTTGTTATGATAATGATCATGATGCTTCCATATCCGTATTTTATTTTATCGACACATCTGTCTCTAAGCATGTGGTCACGATTATCGAGTTCCGCTTTCGCTTGAGGACAAACGAGGTCTAAGCTTGGGGGATTTGATACGTCTATTTTGCATCATGATTTCCAACTGTTATTTATATTGTTTTTGGTCATTATTCCACTTCATGATACGGTTTTAATGCCTTTTCTATCTGAATTTACAAGGATTACATGGAGAGGAACATTACCGATAGCTGGAATTCTGGACGTGAAAAATCTACATTAGAGATACCTATTCCGCTGGACTCCAAATGACCTGAAATTTCGCGGAGAATATTTTTGGAAAATATAAAAAATACTGGAGCCAAGAAATACCAGAGGGGGGCATCTGTTGCTCACAAGGCAACATGGCGCGCCCACCCCCCGGGCCGCACCCTGATGCCTTGTGGTTCCCACAGGCTATCTCCGGCCCCCTCTTTTGCTATATATTAGGTTTTGACCTAGAAAAAATCAGGAGGATACTTTCGGGACGAAGCGGTGTTGTCTCGAGGCGGAACCTAAATAGTAGTGTTGATTACATCTCGTAGTTGATGCTAGTTGGTTTATTTGGTGAAAGATTATATGTTCAGATCCTTAATGATATTCAATACTCCTCTGATCTTGAACATGAACATGCTTTGTGAGTAGTTACTTTCGTTCTCAAGGACATGGGAGAAGTCTTGTTATAAGTAATCATGTGATGTTGGTATTTGCTAGATATTTTGATGATATGTATGTTGCTCTTCCTTTAGTGGTGTCATGTGAACGTCGACTACATGACACTTCACCGTATTTGGGCCTAAAGTGAAGTATTGTGGAGTAACAAATAGGTGATGGGTTGCGAGACTGATAAAAACTCAAACCGTAGTTTATGCGTTGTTCCGCAAGGGGCTGATTTGGATCCATATGTTTCATGCTATGGTGCTCATCATTAAAGGAACTCATATTAAGCATTTTTATCAATTCTTTCTCTAAGAATTGTGCACAATTTTCTGAATCCTTATTTTCATGAAAGACATTATAAAGATGAAGAATATGAGGCAACCTAAACTTCATTTTTTTTGTATTTTTGATTTTTATATAACTAGCAAAGTATAACAGCAAATAAAAATAAGAACAAGTGAATGATAATTTGTGCGAAGTTACTTGATAGTAAGTTTTAGAAAACGATGGCAACATAGTGTTGATGCAATGCAAATGATGCCATGATGAACGCGACGAACAAATAAATCACATTGGGATAACGAAATATATCGAAGACATCTGGAGCGTCGGCCTCGGGCTGTTACACCTTCCCAGCGTCGAAGACGGAAGAGGGCCAAGGACATTGTTGTTCGGCGCTCGGAGACCTTAGGGAGGTAAATAACCATCGATGGAAAATGTTTTACTATTATGTGTTGAGTGTTATAATTTACGAGATATAGTATGAGATTGTATAAATAATCAGAGGTTGAGCTATGCAACTATTCAGGGGGGCATAGCCCCCCCCCCCAAGCCTTTGATCAACATGAATGTTTTTTGGGAGACCTTCGATTGGATTTTTTTGAGATATAGTATGAGAAGTCTCGTTGATTTAAAATTAGAATCTTTGACTCTACTAGGCAACATCTAGATGTTTGTGTCGCTCGATCGAACATGCATGATTTGATTATTTTAGTATCGGAAGGAAAAAAAGGAAAAAAGATGGATTGGGTTGAACCTCAGAGTCATGAAAAATTTGATAAACCCCATTTTTTAAAATAGAAATTCAATTTAAAGGGGTACCCAAGCTAAATCAGTCCAAGATTTAGAGTATAGAAAAAATTAGAGTATAGAAAAAGCGGGGCTGGCTAATTAAATGAAAGGATTTCGAATGAAATCTATGCTTATTCGACAAGGATTGTATTATGTAATTATTTCTCTTGTTTTTTTTACTTAATTTAAGAATTAAAAAATATTGTAATGAATTTATTCTTCTTCCTTGGATTCAAAATAGAAGAATAAAGTAATAACCAGAAGAATTGAGTTAAGTCAATCCAAAAAGAAAAGGAGGTTCATGGCAAGGGAAAAGATGTCAGAATTAGAGTTATTTTGTAATGCATCTGTTGTGTTCGAAAAGGTGCCAATGAGGAATCGATGGTGATTTCTAGATATATTACTCAAAAGAATTGCCTCAATACAAATAGATAATTTGAATTCATTTTTTTGTCGTTATTATCGGAAGCACATGACTCACCACGAAATACAGAAATAGGAACATCGTGTGTTCGATCTTTCCATACTAAGAAAGAGTAAGAACTTCATTATTAATATATAAATAAAACTTATTATAGAATAAAAAATGCAAATCAACTGATCTGATATTCAGTAGATATTATTTCATATGAGTAGAGGGTATTCATATACTATAATATGAATCAAAGAAAAACTACTTCTTTTGGATCCTAAATTAGTAAAATAAAGAAGCGCATTTTCAAATTTTAAAGAAGGAATAAATTTGAACATACAAGACCCTTGGGTACCTAGCAGTCCAAATAGGAGAGTGGCGAGGGAGTCACTACAAAGGCTTCTGAGCTAATCAATGAATTAATGAAGCGAGTGTGATGAAGCTCTTATCCAGTCCGGGGCCTCTTCTAGCCCATTGATGCTCAACGCATTTTGAATATTCCTGTTGCTCTCGGAATGGAGTCCCGCTTCGGTACAACCTCCTTACAAAATGTATAAAGGGCAATAGGGACATTTCACAAATTATATCAACTTCCGTATATACGGTGGATCATCTGTTCGGCCGCTGTACGTTTCGGGAGAGGACCCGATACTGGCTGGCCCACTAACAGGAACCGAGTACGCGCAACACAAAAGTCACAAAAAAATGACACGTGGTGCCAAGGATTAGAACTCACAACCAGCGAGATTTGAATTGGTCTTGCAAGCCACTCGACTGGTCACCAATCAGTGATACTCCCTCCGTTTCAAAATATAAGACCTTATAGAGATTTCATTATGGACTACATACGGAGCAAAATGAGTGAATCTACACTTTAAAATATGTCTATATACATCCGTATGTAATTCATAGTGAAATCTCTAGAAAGTCTTATATTTAGGAACGAAAGAAGTATTTAGCAAGCGCATGCCTTTTATCAACATTCAGAAGCGGCACATTTGAACAATTTACAAAATTTCGAACGTTTCACTGAAAATTGTGAATTAAAAAAAATCAAATATTTTGTGAACAAATTTTGAAAACATAAACATTTTTGAAATTCCAAACAAAATTGAAAACATGATTTTTTTTAAAATCAATGAACTTTTGTTAAATGCGAACATTTTTCAAAATCTGTGAAAATATTTTAAAATGAGAACATTCTTTCAAAAAATTTGAGCACATTTTGAAATTATGAACACAATAAAAAATGAGAACAAAAATCTAAATTCTCATTATTATTTTTAAAAAATGTTCACATCTGCAAATTTCAAAAGAAACATAAAATCAAAAAACAAAAAAAAAAGCGAAAAATATAAACGAAACCAAAGCTGAAAAAAATAAGAAAAATCGGTTTAGGAACCTTTTAGATAGTTCCCAAAAGAGGACCAGAACCTTCCAAAAGATTCACAATACTGGTGTCTCGAGCGCTCCGATGGGCCAACCCATTTGACAATTGTGTGTGTGATTACCCAACTATTTTTCACAACATGCGGCCACTAGGAGGCCGCCCGACTGAGCCACGTCATTGTCGTGCACGGAAACAGGAAAAAAATCACTGAAAAAAGAATGATAGTGCATGGGATTGAACACTGTAACTCCCGCTGATGACCACTTGTCACTAGCCACATGAGCTAAAAGGCTTCAGTATCTAACTAGGAAATGAGGACTACAATAACTATCCATCCGCGACCGGTTTACTGTAGAGAACCAGTTTTTTCCCACTATTTATTTTTATTTTTTTCTATTTGCTATTTGTTTCCTTTTCATTTTTCTCTTTTTTTTCCAAAAACTGTTCATGCTTTTAAGAATTTGGTCACTTTTACAAAAATAATCATAAAATACAAATATTCGCATTTTAAGAAATTGTACGAAAATTTCAAAACAAATGTTCGTGTCTTTCAAATTGTCTCAGAATGGCAAAACAATAATATTTTCTAAAAAGAGCGAACAAAACTTTGAAACAACGTTAAAAGCCCAAAAGGCTATGTTTGAAAGCACGGTTTTTCGACAAATTTTGAATTTTTTTGGAGTTTCTCAATAAAAAAAGGCCGATAAATGGCAGGACGTGTCAAAAGTTGTTCAAGCATGGCATGGATGTCTATCATGGGCATGCCAACCTGCTTGCCAAAATTGGGGTCATTTAAAAAATATTCACAAATAGACCATGTTCAACATAGTGAGTACAGATAGGACAAAATGCTCCGTTGGAGAGTATGTTCAACAAAGGGTATTCGGGTATGCTAGAAGGTTCTGTTAGAGAGCATGTTTTTTCTTGACATCCTTGAACTAGACTCAAATTTGTTGGTGGTCGTGTATAACCAATTCAAATCACATGCCAATTTATTTTGGTTTTCAATAAATTTTGCATTTTCTGGAGTTTTCTCGGTTAAAAAAGACCGATTAATTGCCGGACGTGTCGCAACCTGTGTCGCAACCTGCATACGGTGTCAAAATTGTTCAAACATGACATGGATACCTAGGGCATGCCCATCTGATTTCAAAAGTTGGGGTCATTTTAAGGATGTCTAATAATAGACCATGTTGATCGAAGGGTGTTCAGGTAGGCAAGAAAGCTCTGTCTGAGAGAACGTTGTTTCTCGACATCCTTGAAATGGATCTAACTTTTTTACATGGCCTTATATGACCAATTCAAGGGACCATGTCATGTTTTTTTGGTTTTCGACAATTTTTGCATTTTCTGAAATTTTCCTGGTAAAAAAAGGCAGATAAATGGTCGGACGTGTCGCAACTTCCATACGGTGTCCGAAATCATTCAAACTTGACATGGATTCTGACCAGGAGCATGCCCACCTGCTTGCAAAAGGTGCGGTCATTTCATAGATATCCAAAAATAGACCATGTTCAAAGGAGGGTGTCCGTGTAGGCCAGAAGGCTCCGTCTCATAGCATGTTCTTTCTAGACATGCTTGTAATGGCCCCAATCTTTTCCATGCATTTTTATGACCAATTGAAGGCACCACACCATTTTTTTGAGTTTTTGCAAGTTTATATTTTTTAGAATTTTTTCTGTGATAAAATGCCAATAAATGTTCAGACGTGTCGCAACTTGCATACGGTGTGAGAAATCGTTCAAACTTGACATGAATGCCGACTATGGGCATGCCCACCTTGTTGCAAAAGTTGGGGTCATTTCAACCATGTCTAAAAATATACCATGTTCAACATAGTGTGTTCGGTAGAGACTAGGAGGGTCTGTTTGAAAGTGTGTTGTTTTTGACATCAGTCGAATGACCACAATATTTTTCCACCAGTTTTTATGACCAATTTAAGGCATCATGCGAAGTTATTTTGATTTTGACAACTTTTGCATTTTCTAGAGTTTTCACAGTCAAAATGGACAGATAAATGGACTGATGTGTCGCAACGTGCAAACTTTGTCGAAAGTCATTCAAACCTGACATGGATGCCTCATATGTCTATGTCAGGTTGCTGCAAGACGTTGGTTTCATTTATTCATAGTCCAAAATAAATCAACAGTTTTGGTGCATCCATGAGCATGTAGTTTTTTCTAATTTGAATGCTTCTGTCATTATCAATCAACATGAACAAATTGTGTATGAAAATTTTACAAGTTTGAACACTTTTTCCAGAATTGTTAACAAAATTCTGAATAATTGATGAAAACTATGAACACAAATGGAAAACTACATACTTTTTTAAAACCTATGAACTTTTATTAAAACGACAACATTTATTAAACTTGTGAACAAAAACTTCAACAACGTGACCATTTTTTGAAATTCTAGATTTTTTCTAATTGTAAAGGATATTGGAAGACAAGAACATTTTATGGTATTGCAATTTTTTCAAATGTTGGAACAGATTTTGAAAAGAATAATAAAGTTTGAAAAGGAGGAAAATAAATTACCAATAAAAATAAAAACCAAAAGATAGAAAAAAAATGCTTAAGCCTTGATCGAACTAGGCGACGACATCGCTCCTATCGTGCGCATGCGGGGAGAAAACCCTATTTAACATTTATTGCGTCAAACAGTCGAGGTTTCTCACAGACCTGGTCGATACAAGTGACCAAGGGCCAACTCATTTTAACTTTTTTTTGCCGCTGCACATGATGGGTTTGGAACCTTCTAGATGGTTCCAGGTCAGTTTTTATCGGTTTGTATACCTTCTAGAAGGTTCGTGAATCCATATTTTTGTCTTTTTCTAGGTTTTTTCTTCTTTGTAAAATCGTAAAGTTCAAACAAAGTTTAACATATTTATCCATTCATATTTTTCGAACAAGTTTGTATATTTCAAATAATGGTCGCGTTTTCAACGAAGTTAGGAGTTTCAAAATTGTTTGTCTTTTAAAAAATTGTTCGGAATTTCAATTTGTTTTCTCAAATTCCAGATTTTTTTTAGAGTTTCAAACTGTGTTCCACTTTTCGAGAAAATTGTTTGCATTTGTTACTCGTTTAAAAAATTTGTGTTCAAAATTCCTAACAACGTTCAAAATTGTTTCTCGTTTTTAAAAAGTCACATTCAAAATTCCTAAAAACGTCCAAATCTGACGCTGTTCATACTACCTCAGTCTGGGATTTGAAGGCCAGCTAGCCGAATTCGCTTGGAGGCTCATCAGGAAAACACTCCCTATAGGTTAAAGAGCAGGGAAGTACACCATTCACATTAGTAAACTCTGCCCAAGATGTGGAATAGAAGAAGATGAACTGCATATTTTTTTCTTATGTCACTATGCTAAAGCAGCTTGGTTTACTCACCCTTGGTACTTAAGATCTGAAAAATTACTTCAAAATTTCATTTCTATTTCTGAAATCATTCTTAGTCTTGCAAACTCTGGACATCCACATTCTTCTTTAAGTAACATTTTCACTTTCTTGTGGTGTATTTGGAAAACAAGGAATGGTAAACTCTTTCGGAGAAACGAGCACTCTCCCATGCAGGGTTTCTATGCAGCACAAGCAATTTCTCATTGCTTGTCCCTCGAGGATCTTTTTGAAGATAAGTGCAAGGATAACACGCAAGCAGGAAACACGATGCAACCATCAGTTCAAGTGAAACAGGGGAGCACAATTGATATCCATAAATTGTTTGCAGGGAACAAAATCTTTACCGATGCAGCCTGGAAAGGCCAATCCTCCCAAAGCAGCAACACACAACCCATTGCACGTTTAGGGATAAAGATTCAAATGATGCAAGGGGGTCCCAAGATGGAGCTTCACATTTCTGCACTAGGTCACAACATAAGCTCACCAATTCAGGCTGAAGCACAGGCGCTCAAGCTAGCTGCCATGCTAGCGAAGCAAATGCATATACAGGACGCGGCATTTCTAACGGACAACCTAACGCCAGCGAAAGCAGCCGAAGCAAGAAATCCAAGGAATCATTCCTGGACATTGGGAAATCAGATCAGCACTTGTAGATTTCTGTGCATTTACAAGTACTATAGCAACTCAGGTCTATCATATATCCAGAAACTTCAATGAAAGTGCTCACACCTTTGCTCAACAGGCAATCAATCAGGACATTAATTGTCTACCACAGTGTTTACCTGTAATAATTCTAGGCATGTTAGTATGCAGTGCCCTGTGTTACATTGTATTGCAGGTTTTAGCCTTGAGGGCTTTGTTATCCTCCGTGTAACATGTGCTTGATTGGAATATGTGGCGCCGCTGGCACCTTTTCTTGTTCAAAAAAAAAAAAAAAAGCCACAAAGGTTAATTTATTATTGTTCGGTAGAGGTGTAATCTCGGGAGGCAGTTAATGCCGATGGCTCAAGCCACGTTTGCCTTGCATTCATTGGTCGATCCTTATTTTTCTTTTTGAGTGGATGCATTGGGTGATCATCTAATATAGGACGTCGGTGATACGTATTACTTACTTAATTGATCCACTCATCGCTCCTGCATGCCTGCTTGTTGCAACGCCTCAGAGAGGAAGTCTCGTGTTTCCGGAGAAGTCAGGTACGCGCACTCATGCGTTGCTGTCCTTGAAATCCCGGACGACAGTAATTTATATAGTAGATACATTATAACCAAGCACTATTCCAGCCTTCTCAGCCATCAATAATTTCAGCCGTCGGATCTAGACTTGTGATCGTTTTTGGTCATTGGATCAACCTATGATCACTACAGTTTTCGCGAGTGGGCATGGGCTGCTGCTCCCGTAACAAAATTGGCCTTCTCTGGTGAATTTGGCCTGCGTGGGCCTTTGAATGCTTCGCTGGGTGTCGGAGAGAAGGCGAAGCAAGCGGTGCCGCTTCAGCCCCCCACTTCTCCCCTCTCCCACGATCTCTGCGACGGCGTCCGCTCTAGGTCTGCTCGCCACCATGACGGTATCCTCCCGCCCGAGGATTCACCCATAGACATCTCCCTCCCATTCGCCTCCTTCTAATCTGATCCATTGTCTCACTGGATTTGTGACTGCAGTATCAACGTACCAGGTGCGCGGGGAATATTGATGCAGGGAGGCCGACTGGCCGAGGGCCTTCATATAGAATATTCAACTTTGCTGCAGATTTCCCTTCCCCACTGCCACTAGGCCACTACAATCCCTTCGAACTGAATGTTTGTACTATGATCGGGCTCTTCAACTTTGCTGATGCTAATTTCCGCTCTTAATCCGTTGCAGTTACTGACGCCCAGTGCTCAGGACTGGTTCGGGCTTATTGGTTTCCAAAAACTTTTTGTACGTTGTTTCTGGGTCTCTTTTTTGTTCCAGAATTCTGAAACCGAGGATCCCAATGGCTGCTCGCAGGTTACTTAAGTGTTCGTATGATTGCTTACTTTTCGTGCTCATCTGTTGGTAATTATTCATGACATGCTACCGGCTATTATTGTTGCTATATGTGCAAACATAAGCAGACTGTTGCCCCGTAAAATAAATAAATAAGAAGACTGTTATTGTACACACTCTTAATTAGTTCCTATCTGATAAAATGACATACAGTTCGTGCAAAGAAGAAAGGATCATTGAATATTTGGTGCTTCCAATAACAGTCTTCTTATTTGTAGTCTGACTGTATTTGTTTTTAGCAAATTCAATAATTTGTGGCAGATAGAACTAAATATGATGCTGAGAACTTACTCACACATTAGTGTTGAAAAATATGGGGTTCAGAAACTAAATTTATGCGATTAGCGGTGAGAATACCATTTCATCCGCGAGGAAAAATACTGGATAATGTCCTGCAAAACCTCCTCCATTGTTGACAATTATCTTGAGCCATCATGTCATTAACACTACTTCTGCTGCATACCAAGAACCGGTAGGGGAAGTCACACAATTAAGCTTTTAATATAACTGCTACCTTTTTGATTAGGCTTTGTATATAAATTTATTTGACACTCTAATTTGAATGAGGGCGCGGTACTAGAGATGATAAGGTTGTTTTGTTCCAACATACAATCTATTAAGAGATTCAATTGTTGGACGTTTTTCCTGGGTTTTCTGCTGGTACTGCAGAGCTTTCATCCTAACCAATGCATACGAGGTGACGCGGAGCTGTCTTGCTCCATATTTATTTTATCCTACTTTGGCCCCATCGAGTATTGGCATAATTGTCCTTTCACCTTTCACTTCACGGTCAACCAGCCAGTAGTGGCATATATGTAAGCGGTGCAAAATTGTAGTGGCATATTGGGAAGAGGGAAATTTTGAGTGGCATATGAGGACACTGCCAAAATTTCAGTGGCATATATGGAATTCACCCTTTTTGGCTCTCTTGTGAGAAATTTAAGTAGCAATGCGGCTGATCTTCTTAAGTTGCTTACAAGTTTTAGATCTGACCCGCGGCTGTCAATAGCCCATTAGTGCTCTCTAATAATATAACGCCATATCAGTTTGTTTTCTCCATTGTCGTCATTTTCATTCATCATACTACTCTTTTTGAAGTACCCCAGTAATCCTGCAGGAACATCCATGACATCAAACGTACAACTTCAATGCAGTGCACAGACTATCTCGCTCCTTTATGTCAGAACTTGGCTTATAAAGGCGCTATGAATGGACTATGATATATTGAGATTAATTTAATGTCACCCTTTGAAATCACTCCATATATGCACCAGCTTGTAGCCAATAATATTTACATTTAAACTACAAGCCCGGAGCAATATCCAAGCACTATTTGTTTTCATGTGTTCCTTGTATATCTTATATTCCATGTTTTATGCTTCAAATAATTGCACAATTTTCAACAGTTTATTGAATAATTGGATGGGTGTAGTAACGCGCGCCGTCACAGGTATTCAATCTCTGCTTATCCACCATGCCGTTCCCCTTCTAAGGTTTGATTCTGAGGTCCGATCTGTTAGGATCCGATTTTGTTCCTTGATCCCTTTTTGAGGGTTTGTAATTATGTTGAGTTTAACAGGACCATCACATGGATTGATTGCCCGGGAGGAGAACTGCAACAAGATATGCTGCTGCAAAATCAGGGTTGGAGTTTGAGACAGGTCGATGTCCTGCAGTAGCCTCGGTTGATCTATGTTCGGCCTCTGAATGGTGTTGTGTTCTCTTTTGAGAAGAAAGGGTGTTGTGTACTTGTGTTTTGAAATTACTGATATTCTGATTCTATTCTATCTTGTGATAGACGGAGAACGGACATTTGGAGGCCGAGCTCCATGGAGCTCGAAATTTTTGAAAAATTCAAATTTCAAACTTTTCGGTTTCAAAAAAATCTGAAAACAATTATGCAAGTAAAGAAGGATGTTATGTGTATGTGTGTAATTTTTTAGGATGAAATACCTTGAAATACGATCTGCACAAAAAAGACAAATTCATGGCCGGGGACGATGAATAGTATCATGTGTTAAAAAGTGCCAGATTTGTCTTTTTTGTACAGGCCTCATTTCAACGTATTTTTTTCTGAAAATTTACACACATGGGTAGCTTGAAATGTAAAAATATGAATTTTCATGAATTTTGGATTTTGCATTTGGAGGCCTCCATGGAGCTCGGCCTCCAAAAGCAATTTCCGTCCTAAATCTGGCTATGTTTTACATTCAAGCTACCCATTAGTGCTATGCTGCTGCACCAATGCACAATTTTTTAGGACATAATTTTGGTAATATCATTGTATCAATTCTTCTAAACGCTAGCTATCTTCTCATTTTTAAAGCCCCCGTAATGAAAATATTTTTCTTCTCAAGACAAACCACAGGGACATGATTGAAATGTTTGTTGTGGTTTTCCCATTCCTACAATATTCACCATCTCCATTGCTAAAATAAATCTTGAAAATTGACTTTCACCTCGCATACCTCCATACATTTTATAGATTTCTACTATTCCATATATTATATAAAACCTACCGTTCTTTCGTCAAAATTGACGGGCGCAGCAACGCGCGCCATCATGGTCTAGTAGTTCTTAAAATGCCGCGCTGCGAAGTAGCCAACATAGCTCCATCTATCTAGTGGTTGGGCCGTTTGGCTGAGTCCCGCTACATACTTGTTTTTGGATTTTTTTCACTGTTACTGGTTCACTACTACCGAGACACTGTTTGCTGTTGGGCCGGCCCAGTTGACCTCCCAGGTACGTCGGGCTGTGTACGGACGCGGGCGATGTATTTTACAAAAATACCATCTTTTCTAAAAATAAAATTGTATAAAAATCATCCTACCCTTTACTATGAAGAGGTATGGAAAGATCTTAACCATTGATGTGTTTAGAGGATTTGTACCGAAGCAGAAGTGATGGGAGAGTTTTTTTAATGGAACTACAACAAAACCGCTTACCACGCAGTGTGGGAGCACCAACATGGCCATTGGTCGGGCGCTGTTGGACGGGATTTGGATTTCAAGGTGCCAACATGTCAAGGACCGAACTCGGGCTATAAAATTCTTTCAAATTCGAGATCTGCAATGTTCGTGGAATCCATGGTTGGCTTAGATAAGCAATGCTAGACCAAAAATGCCGTTTGGAGGCCAAACACCATGCAGGCCGTAATCTGGCTCGTCAGTGTTCGTAGGGATCAGCCGCAGTCAAGTGTGACTCCCATGTATTTCACCTGACACCTTTTTACACACACCGTATTCTTCATTTTAAACACAGTGTCATCTCATATTAACGATACTGACTTGCCAGGCTATTCACAGGTTCCAATGTCTCTCCCATCATGTCCAGACAGTGCGTCGAATCTGTACGTTCTTAGAACATGGTCATCCTTCATGATAAACTAATCACCTTGGTTCTGGGATTAGCAGCGCTACAGGAACCTCGGATTTACCCATGATTTGAGAATAATAAACTAATTACAATTCCGTCTGATGATTCATTCGATTTTCATAATTAAGTCACTAACCATATATACTAGATTTGGCCCAACTAGTATAAAATCGTTCAAAAACATACTCCCTCCATTCCATAATGTAGTGCGTATAGATATTTTAAAAAATCAAACTTCATCAACTTTGATCAAATTTGTGGAAAAAACCAATTACATCTAGAATGCCTAACATATATCACTGGATTCATCATAAGACGTAGTTTCATGTTATATATATTTGATATTATAGATATAAATAGTTTTGTCTATAAACTTGGTTAAAGTTGGTAAAGTTTGACTTTTCAAAAAAATTATATGCACTACATTATGAGACGGAGGGAGTACTAAAAACAGCAACAAATGTACAGACAAAAAATCTTGAGTGAGAACTATTCATTAGACTGCCCCAAATAATCATTTAATTACAAACATAAAAATCTTTTGAATTAATTATCCATGGATTCAACAAGAAATGCAAGTGTCTGTACTTAGTGCACGCATATTTGTCATCAGCTACTCAGATCCTGCTACGGATGACGAACGAGGGAAGGGGAACTCTATCTAAATCTATCCACAAGTACATCAGGCACTTAGCACACAAGATCTGGTAGACTATTACCACCTCCTCGAACAAAACTCCATCCCATCCACGGAAACCTCACTTCCGCTTATCCTCCGAGTTTCTTTTTCTAGTTTTTGAGACGGCGCACCCTGCGAATCCTGTAGAAGCTGATGTTAACTGACCACTGCCCCCCGGGGCCATATAACTAATTCAATGTCCGACCGGCCTTGAACACCACATAGGCCCACGAGGCACATAATGTAACCTATAAGAGCATCTACAGCCGGACCCTCTATATGCTCTTCAAACGTCCGGAACGCCCTCCCGGTCACAAAAATGCGACCCAACCGGATCCCTCATATCCGTCTCAAACGTCCGGACTGACCGGCACCCCTCATATCCATCTCAAATATGGGGACGATATGAGGGCTCGCGGACGCGCCCGGACATGCCCGGTCAGTCCGCCACGTAGGACGCGACCCCACTCCGGACCACCTTTTCTCTTTTCTTATTCATTATTTTCTTTCTCTCTCTTCTTCTCCACCAATCACGTGCAAGTGACCGGACATATGAGAAGAAAAATGAGAAGTGTGGCTGCGCGGACCAAATTATAGGGGCTCAAAACGGACACGTCTGCGGGCGTTTAAGGGGTCAGATTTGCTAGGTCCGGCTGTAGATGCTCTAATCGTATAGAGCTGGCACCGGTGTATTCCCACTCAACAGCTGCCGTATATATTAACGAAAAAGAGGTACGCGCGCAGATCACATCGACAGAATGGTTGGACGAGATTACGGCCTTCAGGCAGCTTGGCCTCCAAAATGCCTCACTCATGCTAGACACCATACACAGTTAGGACATATTTCTCCCTTAGTGGTTTTGCTGATTGATGACAATACTTTTGCGGACTAATCGTGTGCATTGAGCATTTCAGATAATCTACCATATGGCACAAAATGATTCTAGCCCCTCGGAGTTTATAAGTGAAGATGGTTGTTTCTGCGTTCCTTTTATCGCTGGATTTGAGTCATAGGAAAAACCGTACTATGATCATCTCATACATCACATATATCAAATCACATCTTCGACATATCACATCACAACATACCCTACAAAAACAAGTTAGACGTCCTCTAATTTGTTGTTGCATATTTTACGTGGCTGCTATGGGTGACTAGCAAGAACCGTTCTTACCTATGCAAAGCCACAATAGTGATAATAAATATGCCTTTTAACCTTCTACAAGGACCGCCTCTGTCGAATCCGATTCAGCTAAAGTGGGAGAGGTAGACACCCGCCAGCCACCTTTATGCAACTAAGTTACATGTCAGTCCGTGGAACCGGTCTCTTGTGTGAGGACAAGTAAGGTTGGTCCGAGCCACTTTATCCCACAATACTGACGAATCAAGATAAGACTAAGGAGGTAAGCAATCTAAACACCAACGCCCACAAACTTTTTTGTGTTCTACTCGTGCATATCATCTATGCGTAAACCTAGCTCATGATGCCACTGTTGGGGAACATTGCACGGGAAACAATTTTTTTTCCTACAAACACCCAAGAACTATCCATGGAGATGCATAGCTACGAGAGGGAGAGTGGATCTACATACCCTTGTAGATCGCTAAGCGGGAAGCGTTAAGAAACACGGTTGGTGTAGTCGTATGTCTTCACGATCCAATCACGATCCGTCCCGATCTAACGCCGAATGGACGGCACCTCCGCGTTCAGCACACATACAACCCGATGACGTCTCCGTCTCCTCGATGCAGCAAGCGACGATGGAGTAGTAGATGAGTTCTCCGGCAGCACGACAGTGCGGCGGCGGTGGTGGCGGAGCAATCTCAGCAGGGCTTCGCCAAGAACTGCCACAGATGCGTTTGGAGGAAAAACAGATCTAGGGAGAGAGGGAGGGCTGCACCTATGGCTTGGGGTGCGGCTGCCCTCCCTCTCCCTCTCTATTTATAGGAGGAAGGGGGTAGGTAGGGCTCAGCCCTAACCCCTCCTCCAAGGAGGGCTGGCCGGCCGAAGGTGGGGAGGAGTCCACCTCCCACAAGGGAGGTGGGCGCCCTAGGGAGGAGTCCCTCCCCTCCAAGGCACCTCCCACCTACCACCTTGGGCGCATGGGCCCTTAGGGGTGCGGCTGCCCAGCCCACCAGGGGCCGGTGCTCCCACCCTTGGGCGCATGGGCCCTTAGGGGTGCGGCTGCCCAGCCCACCAGGGGCCGGTGCTCCCACTCTTAAGCCCATGTGCCCCCGGGGTGGGTGGGCCCCTCGGTGGACCCCCGGAACCCTTTCAACACTCCCGATACAATACCAGAAAAACCCGAAACTTTTCCGGAACCCGAATACCACTTTCCTATATATAAATCTTTACCTCCGGACCATTCCGGAACTCCTCGTGACGTCCGGGATCTCATCCGGGACTCCGAACTACTTTCGGTCACCAGCATTCATAACTCAATAATACTACATCGTCATCGAACCTTAAGCGTGCGGACCCTACGGGTTCGAGAATGATGCAGACATGACCGAGACACTCTTCGGTCAATAACCAATAGCGGGACCTGAACGTCCATATTGGCTCCCACATCTTCTACGAAGATATTTATCGGTCAAACCACGATGTCAAGGATTCAACTAATCCCGTATGCAGTTCCCTTTGTCGATCGGTATGTTACTTGCCCGTGATTCGATCGTCAATATCTCCATACCTAGTTCAATCTCGTTACCGGCAAGTCTCTTTACTCGTTCCGTAATACAAGATCCCGTGACTAACTCCTTAGTCACATTGCTTGCAAGCTTCCTGTGATGCTGTATTACCGAGAGGGCCCAGAGATACCTCTTCGTCATATGGAGTGACAAATCCCAGTCTCGATCCATGCCAACCCAATAGACACCCTCGGAGATACCTGTAGAGCACCTTTATAATCACCCAGTTACGAAGTGACGTTTGATACACACAAGGCATTCCTCCGGTGTCAAGGAGTTGCATAATCTCATGGTCATAGGAACAGATACTTGACATGAAGAAAGCAGTAGCAAGAAACTAAGTGATATGATCATATGCTATGCTTATGGTTTGGGTCTTGTCCATCACATCCTTCTCCTAATGATGTGATCCCGTTATCAAACGACAACTCATGTAGATGACTAGGAAACCTTAACCATCTTTTGAGCAACGAGCTAGTCTAGTAGAGGTTCACTAGGGACACAGTGTTGTTTATATATCCACACATGTATTTCAGTTTCCGGTCAATAAAATTCTAGCATGGATAATAAATGATTATCATGAACAAGGAAATATAATAATAACCACTTTATTATTGCCTCTAGGGCATATTTCCAATAGTCTCCCACTTGCACTAGAGTCAATAATCTAGCTTTACATTGTAATGAATCTAACACCCATATGTTCTGGTGGTGATCATGTTTTGCTCGTGAGAGGGGTTTAGTCAACGGGTCTGCAACATTTACATCCGTGTGTACTTTGCAAATGTTTATGTCCTCCTCCTTGATATAATCGCGGATGGAATTGAAGCGGCACTTTATATGTCTGGTCCTCTTGTGAAACCTGGGCTCTTTGGCTAGAGCAATTGCACCAGTGTTATCACACAAGAGAGTCATAGGATCCAGTGCACTGGGCACAACTCCGATATCTGTCATGTACTGCTCATCCAGACTCCTTCCTTCGCTGCTTCCGAAGTAGCTATGTACGTACTCCGCCTCACATGTAGAATCAACTACCACGCTTTGCTTGGAACTGCACCAGCTTACCGCTCCAGCATTCAGAATAAATACGTATCCGGTTCGAGACTTAGAGTCATCTTTGTCAAAGCTAGCATCGACGTAACCCTTTACAACGAGCTCTTGATCACCTCCATATACGAGAAACATTTCCTTAGTCCTCTTGAGGTACTTAAGGATATTCTTGACCGCTGTCCAGTGTTCCACTCCGGGATCACTTTGAAACCTTCCGTCCATACTTATGGCAAGGCTCACATCCGGTCTTGTGCACAACATCGCATACATGATAGAGCCTATGGCTGAAGCGTAGGGGATGACTCTCATCTTTTCTCTACCTTCTGGCGTTGCTGGGCATTGAGTCTTACTCAACTTCACACCTTGAAGGACATGCAAGAACCCTTTCTTAGACTGATCCATTTGAACTTTTTCAAAACCTTATCAAGGTATGTGCTATGTAGAAGTCCTATTAAGCGTCTAGATCGATCTCTATAGATTTTGATGCCTAATATGTAAGCAGCTTCTCCGAGGTCTTTCATTGAAAAACTCTTATTCAAATATATCTTCACGGTTTCCAAAAATTCTATATTCACTACTGCAGAATGGTCCAAAGATGACACAGTAATCATAGACCCTTCGACGAAACTGTGTGCGGTGCATGAATCGCAAACGGTATAGTTCAAGCTCCGTCGCTAATGACACGAACTGTGTGCAATGGTGGATCCATCTATACGATTTAGAAAATAGTTGCGTGTGCGATTTACGACAGACAGTTTGTTCTTATGAACCGTTTGTGATTAGCGAAGATAACAGAAACGGTCAACAAAATGACATTCATGTGAGAAGTACGGCATACAGTTCACTCGGATAAACCGTGTGCGATGATACAACAGAACACAAATGATTCGGCAAAACAAGATGTGTGCGATATACAACAAATAGGTGATTAATGAGAATCGTGTGCGAACACCAGAAATAACACAAACGATTGGTGCTAATAACATGTGTGTGTTGTGGGAAAACGGTTGCTGGTATACAATTGTCAGCGATTGATGAAATCATCACCGACGGGTTTCGTAGTTTAGGCCGTGTGTACTATGATTTTCTCGGTATGCACAACATCTATGTTGTGCCTACAGAACAACAACATATGTACTTATAAGAACATGATTGCATAAACAAAAAAGAACACAATGTAATTTCAAATATTGTATCACAAATACCAGCAATATTACAAGGTCCAAATTCCAGCATAACAAGGCCCAAATTCAAAGATTACGAGGTACAAACTGATATTAGAAATCAAATCCAATCTTCAGGATCCATGGGATGAAATATTTGTGCGAAGGGATCAGCCACCAAGAATTCATATATCGGCTCGATAGAATCGCTTCTGAATAATCTGTCATATGAACTTCCAAAGTGAAAATCAGCTTCTGCATAACCTTTTCCATTCCGCTGTAGACACCTTCGCTGATCAGTAAACCATCCATTGTGGCGCACTAAATATAGTGCAAACCTCATTACCTTGAGCACCCTTGCTTTCTGAACAAAGAAACTGGCGAGTTGAATCTCTGGATTGGTGCCTCGGTACTCGTTCAAAGTAATTTCCGTGAGATGGAATTCAAGGCATTCTATGGGATTTTTATATTGCGCCACCTTTTCCACTCCAAGTCCTGCTTGTATCCGCAAACGAAGACAACATATCAGTGCTTAGATGCAGTTTTGAACACTACGGGCCTCTTTGATTTGCATGATTTATAAAATACACTAATAGATTGACATGCCATCTTTGATCGTTCATGATTAACATCTCAAAAAATGTATAGTACATCTGTCATTGTAATCATGGGTAAAAGTACCAACAAATTGAACTCCGTTGTGGTTAACAATTAACAGGAACGAAACATCACCTCGACGTATAGCTTCTCCGTGCACGGAAAGCATATAAGTAACTTAACAACCTCATCCAGGTTGGGGCCGATAAATTGTATTGCCAAGATCTTCACCGTGCGCTGAGACAATGCGAGGCCTGTGGGAATCATTTTCTGGATGACATCCGAACATAGATCAACAAAAACTAGATAAAATGTGATGTACAATAATAAGAATGAGAAGAAGATTGTTGTACCTGAACGGGTATGGATCCAGCTGTAACAAGTTCGGAGAATTCAGCACACGAATAGCCCAACACTATCAATTTCGGTGCGTCAATAACCCTGATTCTTGTTTGACCTTCTTTATCAAGTACAAACAATATCTCAAGGAAAGGCGCATTCTCAATGACCATATCATGAAACTCCCCAACTGACAGCGTGTTGCGGCACCAGCCATGCACATAAATCGTACGGAGATTCGTCGTAGCGATGTGGAGGCTACTGAACCCAAACATCATCTGAAGACGAAGGTACTCGAGCGTTGTACAGCCGCCGAGAAGGCGCTCCAAATCCGCCTTCGAGATGCTGACGCCAATGAGCTTGAGGTGCTTCAGTTTAAGGAGATGAAGAGCGTGCGCATCATTAATCTTGGGGAAAAGGCACCGCATGAACGTAGCGCGGCGCAGCGTGGGCACGCGGCGGAGGACGGATGGAGGCAGCAAGCGCCCATGTCCAGCAACAAAGTTGAGCTCCTCAAGCTGATCTAGGGCGGGGGGGGGGGGGTAAGAACCACCCGTGAAACTTGGGTTCAGCCTTGCAGTTGGAACAGAAAGTGCCAATGGCAAGGCGTCTAACTGGCGCAGTGTGTGTGGTGAGGATGTGGGACAATGCGTCCAAGCGTTTGCGATCCCCGCTGCAGCGCTCGTCATTATCGAGGAGGTCAATGGTGGTGGAGTGCCATAGGGGGTGCCACCGCCTAGAGAGGATGGTGGTCTGCATGGCAGATTTGATGGGGAGGAGGGACATGATGGTTACCAACATCTCGTCGGGGATGCTGCTGATGAACTCCACGCTCGTCGGAGGCTCGTGTGGTTCAGCCTCGACCCGCCCCCGCTTGTTGGCCGCATCGTCGTCCATCGAAAAAGGAGGCGATCCACGGCGGCGGCCCTTATAGATAATACTGGAGGAGAAGGTGGAGCATTAATGGAGAACTTGGGAAAGAATAGGGCTGCGGGTGGAGGTCCGAGGTCAAAGGGCTTGATTCCCGGTGAGCCAGCTGCGCCTACGCGGCGGAGTGCTCGCACGCGTCCCTTTGAGCCTGTGCGGTGGACTGCTTGCACGCGTCCCGTCTAATCAAACCTGCACCCACAACACCTCCTAGCCAATAAAATTATAAAATATAGTAAATTACACTGGTTGCTAATATTGTCACCAAAAATCTAAAATAATAGACAAAAAATATACACTTGTTGATAATACTGACATTTAATTATATTGACATATATTTGTATTGTTAGAAATTGCCCGAACATTTTTTTGTATGTATATTTGAACAATTATGAAACATAATTTACCTAGTTTGTATGTATAATGCTTATACCGTAGGAATAATTAAATGTTATGTTTATTATTGAGATTAGAATTTACAAACCTTTTACATATTTCTAAAAAACTTATTTTTTACGTTAATTTTCACATTTCCCTAACAGGCGGGGCCAACCTCTCATAGAGGCGGGGCCACGCGTCTGCTCGATGAACCCGTTCCCACACACAACCGTGCATAAAACCGCGCTACCCACTACGCTCCGCCACGGGCTGCCCGAAGGCAGCTGCTGCCGGCGGCCGTGGTGGCTGCCTTGGCCGCCACCCCATCGGCAGCCGCTGAGGCCGCCACCATAGCGGCGGCTGTCCTGGCCGCCACAACACCGTCATCGGTCTTGGCCCCGACGCCGCAGTAATAGTGGGCACAAACGTACACCCATCCGAGAACATGGGCCAACTTACGCCAACCCACACGATTTCTAAAACAATTAAGCGTTCCGTTCTTGGGAACTAAAACCTAAACGTGTTCCCATCTTATTGCAAATCAATTCACACCACCAAATCTAAACGTGTTCCCACTTAGCAGCTGTTTACTGTAGAAGGCTATAAAAACACCTACTCAAAAATTACCACACATTCCTTACCCTGCCACCAAAAAAACATGCCTTTCTTTGTTAGTTGTTCATTCCTCTGCCATGGCCGGTGGGAGGGGGGATTCTGGGTCGAGATATAACCAGGGAAAAAAGACCAAGGCCGCGGAAGCAACCAAGAGGTCCTGCCGCCGCGCCGGGGAAGCGCCAGAGAGCTCCAGCCACACCGCGTTTGCGGTAGCAGAGATGTCCGGTGGCGCCACGGACGACCGGGAGGATCTTTCGCGGAGAGGCGACGGCTATCACAATCACAAGCGCATTCGCCTCGGAGGCGAACTGGACGAGTTGGCAGTGCTGGATTCCTCAGCCAGCGACAACATGCGTGCTGAGCTCGATAAGAAGGCGGCGCTGATCGATGCCTTGGTGAAGCTGCTGGAGAAGAGCGACGCCTCGGTTGAGAAGGCGACCTACCTTGTGGTGAAACTTACGGAGGAGAACGCCGCCTTGAAGAAACCGCTCGAGAAGAAAAGTTCC
Source organism: Elymus sibiricus (assembly GCA_039707655.1). Taxonomy (NCBI): domain Eukaryota; kingdom Viridiplantae; phylum Streptophyta; class Magnoliopsida; order Poales; family Poaceae; genus Elymus; species Elymus sibiricus. Next base: position 198,725,526 of record CM077663.1, on the reverse strand, counting down.
TCGGAGGGGAGGCTGAAAGAACTCGCCGAGGAACTTTTGGAAGATTTGGCGAAGCTCCACATTGAGCGCGAGGGGCTGCTGAAGGAATCTGTGGCGCGTGTCGAGGAACTTCATGCGTACATGACGCAGACCATCGATGCTCTCGAGCAAAAAGCCTGCGCCATGGACGCAATGCAGAAGATGGCGGAGGAGAGGCGAGAGGAGATGGAGGTCATGGAGGCGATGAAGAAGGACATTGAGGAACTCCGCGCCCAGCAATCCATCAAGAATTAAATAGCAACGGCCCAGATCGTTTTCTTTGTCTTCCTTCTTCAGCCTCTTCCTTCTTCTTTTGCCCCTGTGTCTTGCCGCATGTGGCATTTTTTATTATCCTGAATATGTAAGAAAATCGTTATATTATTTCGTTCGTAGGTACATGTATACGAGTCAAGTTCTCAGCAAGACACTAACAAAACAATGGTTACGTTCAGCGGGGCAATAGGAAAGCAAACTAGTCGCAATCAAAAACAAAAAGGAAACTAGTCCGTCCGTCCAGGTGCATTAACCACATGAGGGTCGGACGCCATTAATTTGGGAGCATGGCGAGTGGAGGGTGGAGTCAAAGTCTCGCTTCCCGGTGAGCCTGCGCAGCAGACTGATCTCATGCGTCCTGTCGAGCCCGCGCGGCGGACAGCTCGCACACGTCCTGTCGAGCCCGCGCGGCAGAAAGCTCGCATGCGTCCTGTCATCAACCATCTGCACGCACAGCCCCACCCCCCATATCAAGAAAAAAATGGACGCGTGGCACCAAATGGTTATCATACGAGTTTTGTATTTACGGGAATTCAAAAAAATAAGATTATGGATGCCTAAATGTTTGCATGGGACCTAAGCAAGCAGCCTGTGACACCCTGAATTTTGGCAACTTTTTCTTTTCAAAATCTTTTGGGTTTTGCTTGCAAACTTGGTTGATTTTCAAATCTTTTCAATTGATTTGGATCTTTGAATCTTTTCCCAAGTGACCCAAAACCCTCATCCTCTTGCCAAAACCTTTATTCACCTCTCTTGGATCAATTCCCAATGTTTAATCTTTTCCTATAATCCTTTTCTTTATTTGGGAAATTATGTCATCACTATGGGTTGTGAAGCAACCTATAGTTTGGATGATCAATAAATTCCCAAACTTTTCCCACACCTTCTCATCATCATATGATTCCATAATCTCCAAAAACATTCCATTGCCCAATGTAAAATTTTGGCCAGAATAATTATTTTATTTCTGGTCAGAATTTGTCCATTGTGAAGCAACCCTATCTTTCCTATCTCAAAAAAGTCTCAATAAATTCCCCAAGCTCCTAGGGATCCTATCTAGCCACAATATCCAAAAATATAACCTGGTCCACTACAAATTTTTAGCAGCAACTCTCAGAAGTTTCTGCCTGTTCCAAACCTTTGTGAAGGAAGTGCTAGCTAGGGGTGCACACTTGCTATAAATTTTTTATGGTAGGTGTGCACTACCAAATAACTCCCCAATGCCAAGTTTCATCATCTGGAGATCATTTATGTGAGTGCCATTAGCAGATCAGGCTTCTGGACCAGAATGGTAGTTTTCAAAGCAACTATGTTCATATCTTATTCAAACTTTCTCAAACTCTGCTAGTCTCTAGTCCTTCCAACCTAGATGGCACTAGACATCTCCATTGGCCCTATCTCCATCTTATCTCATCTCCAGAACCTATCCAAGTTTCTGACAGGAAACTGTTGGTGAAGCTACCTCTCATCTCAATGGCTTATTGGGCAAGCCAGTGCCACGAGGAGGTTCGAGAGTGCAAGGAAAACGCTCCAGACACGGCCCGGCAGGCCAGCTCGCGCCGCGTGTGCCCATGCACATGGTGACCGCGTAGCCAGCCTGCCAAAACCGCGCTCTGAGCGCCGGCAGGCTCGGGTTTCGTCGGAGGTCGACGACCGCGTAGCCGTACCTTGTCCTAGCATGCCGACATCGTCGTTGCCCTCCACCTGGACCCTCCAGACCCTTCCCCCTCGACGGAATCACCCTCGACGGCCGCCACGGCGCTCGGGCACTATGACGCCCGTGCGGCCATAGTGAGCAAGCGGGCCGTCATCTTCCTCGCGAGCCGTCGCTTCGCCATTCAATGCTCCTGCCCTCTCCCGTCTCGTCGCCGCTCCCGGACAGCCAGCTAGCCGTCCTTGCCCCGGCAACGTGGCCACAGCTCCGGCCGTTCCAGAGAGCTCGGCCGCCTTCGCCTCCCGCCTATTTAAGGCCGTGCCCAGCCCCTCCGAGCTCCTCACTTCCCCTCCTCCACCTCCAATCGTCCTCCCGAGGAGCGAGCCACGGCCGAGAGGCCCTCTGGCCTCGAATCTCACCGGAGCTCCGCCGTCTGTAGCCACCTCGCCACTAGCCACCTCCGCTCTTCCTCCGACCCAATTGACCTCACCCTCGAGCTCAGGCCACTCCCCTGGTGCTCCTCGATCTCTTGCCCAAGCAATCCATCGCCGAATTCGCCTTCTCCGACGACCACCCGAACGCCGCCGCCACCGGAGAGGAAGGGGACGACGCCGTTTGGCCATCTCCCGTCACGCTGCGGGTACGTGTGAGTTCGTCTTCGAGCGCCCGATCCATTCCCCTCAACTCCGAGCGCCGTCGCCGTCTCTGTCATCGGCGACCGTCGCCGGAGCTCCGCCCCGTCTCGGTCCCTTCTCTCTCTCTCTCTGTTTAAACCAAGCAGGCCCCACCCGTCAGCGGCTCAAGCCCGCGCCGAAGCGGTATAAGTGGAGGCGCCCCTCCACTTTACGCCTTCGACGTGGCTCGCTGGAGGTTTTCTGATTTTTCTGAGTTTTATTTATTTAATTCAGTTTGACCAGCAACTTTGACCCTTTATAACTTTTAAACCATAAGCTCAAATCCAATGATTCTTTTTGCATTGTGTTAGTATTGACCTCCTTTAATTTCTGACCAAGTTTGGTAATTTTCTCTTGTCCACATAATTTCTGGTTAACAAAAATGCATTATGTGACATTTTCCTTTGCATTTTAAAAATAATTTCAGAAGGCAACTTTGGTGATTTTGAAGACCAGGAGTGTTTGAACAACCCAACAGAGCAAGGCAAGCCATGATACCCATTTTATGTAGCATTTCCATAGCATTGCATATTTTCATGCATTATGCTTAATTATTTGCTATAGGTTAATTCATAGTAATTAATTTAAATACTTAGTTATATATTGTGATGAATCACTATATTTGAAATAAACTTAGTGGTTGATCTTGAGTCACCTGTCCGGGCTTAACCGTGCAACCACATTTGCCGGTATGGGACGGCCTTGACTTGGTATGATTGCATGCTCTCTCACCGGTACCTCCAAAGAGGGAGGGTTATGCACGTGCGCTACCCTGATCAGGTAGGCGGTGATAACCCTGTGAGCCAGTTGAGTATTGTGCCGGCGTCCCCGATTGGGACAGTTTAGTTTAGCCACGACAGTGGCAGGTGTCATGAGGACACAGGGCCACCCAGGGCAGGACTCCGGGGGAGGATGAATGCCGGTGGTACGATGGGAGAGTCACGGGTCAGGCAGGTTTTGTTGGAGCAACGCTGGTCCACCCGAATGGGATCACGAGGCCAGGTGCTTCATGGTGTGGGTAAAGTGTGCAACCTCTGCAGAGTGTAAAACTCTATTCGAATAGCCGCGTCCACGGAATTGGACAGCCCGTCCAGACCTCAGTAGGTGGTCAACCGTATCAAAGTTAGTAATGATGGAAGAACTCTTCGTATGGTTCGAAAGTACTCGATGGTTATGAGTATTCTGAGGGTTGTGTGACAACCCAGAAGAGAGTAAGTTGTTAATCGGTACAGTAAGTAAATTGCTTAATTATTTAACATGTTGATTGCTATGATATTGTTTGCTGCATTACTTGGTTGTCGTGAGCTTGCGAGTACATTCAAAGTACTCACCTGGCGTATCATGCCAGATGCAGGAGAAGCCGAGGACAGAGGTCCTGAAGGTTCTTGCTACGCTAACTAGGATGTGTCCACAACAGTGTCCCTGTGGATGGAGTTGCCGCTATGATCCGCTACGCCGTAGAAGTACTTAGTAGTTCCGAGGCCCTACTGTGTTTCATAAATAATGTAGATACCGTCACCGCACCGAGTGTGCCTTTGGCCTCGCTAGTATTGTAAAATACGAGCTTGTACTCGCAATCTATCAATAAAGTCAGTTCAATTCTGTTCCAAGTTGTTGCGTGTTTCCAGAGGACATGATCTCTGGGCTGGAAACACTGGTAATCCGGTTCTCTGAGCCGGGGTGCCACAACGCTTGATATCAGAGCCAGGCTGACTGTAGGACACCCTAGTTAACCCGCGCTAGAACCGCGACTAGTATAGGGCTTTGAGTGTGCATCTTGTTTGCTGCATTTGATTGTTGCATAGCATACATCATGATTCATTGTTTTACTAACCATTGGCATTGTGAGTGTAGATGGCACCAGTTCCATACCTTTACCATCATGAGCCTGCACCATCCACCTTTCCAGTACTGCTCCGGAACGTCTGGCTTCGACTGTACCCCCACGGCGAAGATCCAGTGTACCAGGTGTACCAGGAGCAGCTTGCTGAGTTAGTGTATGAGTATCACGCAGAGGCTTACCTGATCGCGAGCTCGGACCTTGGCAACTATTCTCGCTCTTCCAAGGGCGGAACGGCTTCTACTCCGGAGCTGGCGATCCAGTTCGCTGCGATGGAGGCTCTCACTAACTTGCGCTTCCATGAGGTCGAGATGCAGACTCATGCAGGTTTCTTCCACTATCCCACCCTGTCACCTGCGACAGGGCGAGTCATATTCGCTCCAGTTGACCCGGCGTGTGATCGTGCGACTGTTGTTCTGTCTCGTTATCTGAATGCCAGTTATCATACGATCATATCCTTGGCTGAGGAGCTGTCTCGTGTCCAGACGGCACTTGCAGCCGCGACTTCAGTTCCACCTCGACCTCAGCCTACCTTTCCACCTATATATCCATCACCAGTTCCACCTCCACCTAGGTTTGATACCCCATCTAGCTCTACTGTGCCACCATGCTTTTCGTCTGGTAGCCGTCGTGAGACCCCAGCAGAGTGGGCCTCACTCTTAGCCACTCCAGCTGCTCTGATGCTGAGGCGACGTGCTTCTTCTTCCTCAGAAGGGGAACCGTCCTCGCAGCGTCGTCGTGTTTCCTTTGATCCGGAGGATGAGATCCACATCATCAGTTCTGACTCCGACTCAGGATCAGATGACGAGGAGTCTTCAGTCTGCCAGTGTTCGTGCCATCCACGCCACTAGAGTAGAGGCTTGAGTTGTTATGCATGCATCTTTGCATATGTCAACTTCCATATGAGCAGTCCAGCATGATATCCCCCTACTAGCTTGCCATGTATGATGTTGGGTTATCTGGTATAATTATGTTGTTTGCTTTATTCGCCTTTTTCGCGTATTCTCTTTCTGGTGTCATACTCCTGTGTTTCCATTATGGATGTTGCTCATCGATTCGGTATTTTGCAATGGGAACAAATTTAGGATGAAGAGAAGTTGTAGCCAAGGCGGCGATGGAACCCCCGTTCGTCGATCCGCCAGACAAGCAGGACAACCACCAGAAGATTTACCACCTCCACCACCTCAAGCACCGACCACTGATCAGATCATGAGAATGTTTGAGGAGAAGAGAAACCAGGACCTTATGGAATTTCTGAAAAGCATGCAGACCATGGTGGGTCAGAACCACAACCACAATGGAATACATTCTAGATTGTCCGACTTTCAGCGCACCAAACCACCCAGTTTTGGTCAAGCTGTGGACCCGATAGAAGCAGATGATTGGCTAAGGACTATAGAAAAGAAGCTGGAAATAGCCCGTTGTGAAGAATCCGACAAGGTTCCTTTTGCCACGCACTACCTGGAAGGGCCAGCAGCTATCTGGTGGGACAATACAAAGGCAACATGGCCTTCTGGAGAAGACATCTCCTGGGAGAAGTTCAAGGAGTTATTCCGCAAATACCACATTCCCACTGGCATAATGAAGGTGAAGCAAAGGGAGTTCCTTGCTCTTACACAAGGAAACATGTCTGTGGCAGAATATCTGAATAAGTTCAACAACTTGGCACAATACTCTACCCATGACGTGTCTACTGAAGAAAGGAAGATAGACCGGTTCCTGGGAGGACTGAACCACACTCTTCGTTGTCATCTCTGCATGTTAGACTTTCCGGACTTCCAGACCCTGGTAGACAAGGCTTTCATAGCAGAGCGAGAGCATAAGTCCGGGTACGATGACCGCAAGCGGAAGTTTGAACCTAAGAAGGACAACCGTGAGCCGTTTGCGCAGAAGCCACGTACCTGGCAACCAGGCTCATCGGAATACAAGCCTACATGGAGCAGTGGCAACAACCACAACAAGACCGTGAGCCAGAACAAGACCTTTGGCAAACAGCCAGCGATGGAGGACCGTCGCCGCAACAACACCTGTTTCACTTGTGGCCAAAGCGGACACTACTCCAAACAGTGCCCCGCCAACAACGGAAAGCCATCTTCCGACATCAAGCCGCAGGTCAACACTATTGGACGCCGCCCCAATCATAACTTCAGCCACGGACGCGTCCACCATATCTTCGCTGAGGAAGCCTGCGAAGCTCCAGAAGTAGTTCTCGGTATGTTTTCTGTTAACAACATACCTGCAGTAATTCTATTTGATTCGGGGGCTTCCCATTCATTTATTTCGCGGAGTTTTGCCACTCTGCACAAATTTGCTCCTTCAATTTTGGACAAAATCATGGTGGTACAATCCCCTGGCTCCCTGCTCAGAACAAATCTGATATACAGAGATCTGGAAATTTTGATACATGGAGTGAAATTTCCAGCTGCACTCATTGCCATTGGATCCTCGGGGTTGGACGTAATACTGGGGATGGACTGGTTGACCCCCCATCAAGTGTGCATCAATTGTGCCACCAGGACAGTAACACTGGTTAACCTGGCAGGACAAACAGTCCAATTCCTTGCCAGCAAGATGATGTCGAAAAAAGGAATGGCATACCAGGCTACCGGTACGGATATGAACTTGATTCCGGTAGTTTGTGAATTTCCGGATGTATTTCCCGAGGAATTACCAGGGATGCCGCCTGACCGGGAATTGGAGTTTGCAATCGAAGTGGTTCCCGGTACTGCTCCAATTTACAAGAAATACTACCGTATGCCAGGTCCAGAGTTGGCGGAGTTAAAGAAGCAGTTGGTTGAATTGTTGCAAAAAGGGTACATTTGTCCAAGTATCTCGCCATGGGGATCACAAGTGATCTTTGTGAAGAAGAAAGATGGGAGTCTATGAATGTGCGTGGACCATCGCCAACTGAACGAGGTCACTATCAAGAATAAGTACCCGCTCCCTCGCATTGATGATTTATTCGACCAACTAAACGGAGCACGGGTATTCTCCAAGATTGACCTCCGAACCGGATATCATCAGCTAAAAATCCGAAAAGAGGATATACCCAAGACAGCGTTCACCACCCGATATGGTCTGTATGAATTTACAGTCATGTCATTTGGATTGACAAATGCTCCAGCCTACTTCATGAGCATGATGAACAAAGTCTTCATGGACTTTCTGGATAAATTTGTGGTGGTATTTATCGATGATATCCTGATATATTCAAAGGATAAAGAAGAGCACAAACAACACCTCCGTGCTGTCCTAGAAAGGTTGAGAGCCCATCGTCTGTATGCCAAGTTCAGTAAATGCGAATTTTGGCTTAAGGAGGTGGGATTTTTGGGACACATTCTGTCAGAACAAGGAGTAGCCATCGACCCCAGCAAAGTAACTACGGTATTGAATTGGAAGACACCAGCCTCGGTGACCGAAGTCCGTAGCTTCCTGGGATTGGCAGGCTATTACCGATGTTTCATAGAAGGCTTCTCCAAGATAGCTAAGCCACTGGCGAAATTGCTCAAGAAAAATCAAATGTTTGTCTGGACGACGGAATGTGACAGCAGCTTCCTAGAGCTAAAGACAAGGTTAACTACAGCACCTGTCTTAGTTCTTCCAGACATCCACAAGAGCTTCGACATATACTGCGATGCTTCCAGACGTGGAATCGGCTGCGTATTGATGCAAGAAGGGAAGGTTGTAGCATATGCATCTAGACAGCTACGACCTCATGAGGAGAACTACCCCACGCATGATTTGGAATTGGCAGCCGTGGTTCATGCCCTGAAGATTTGGAGGCATTACCTCATTGGACAACGTTGTGAAATATACACCGACCATAAGAGTCTCAAGTATATTTTCACTCAACCAGATCTGAATCTCAGGCAGCGAAGATGGCTTGAACTAGTCAAGGACTATGACATTGGAATAAACTATCATCCGGGAAAGGCTAATGTGGTCGCTGATGCCCTCAGCAGACAACAGGGCACAGTAAATGCACTAATGGGAAGTCTCCATCCAAGATTACAAGAAGAATTCGCTGAACTCAATATGGTGCTATGCGGCCCAATTACCCCGGATACTTTGGAAATTAATCCAACGCTTATGGAAGAAATTAAGAAGGCCCAAGAGCCAGATGAAGGAATAAAAGAGATCAAGGAGTTGATTCTGAAAGGGAAGGCGAAGTCCTTCCGCATGGATGATCAGGGCACCCTATGGTTTGAGAAACGGATATGTGTGCCCGATCAGGATAACCTGAGGCAGCAAATACTCAGGGAAGCTCATGAATCCGCATACTCTATCCACCCGGGAGGCACAAAAATGTATCAGGATCTGAGAGAAACATTTTGGTGGCCAGGAATGCGAAGGGATATAGCATACTATGTCGCCTGCTGTGACATCTGCAACAAGGTCAAGGCGGAACACCAGAAACCCGTTGGGTTACTGCAACCTTTACCAGTTCCCCAGTGGAAGTGGGACGACATATGTATGGACTTCATTGTTAGACTACCCAAGTCAACAAGAGGCAATGATGCTATCTGGGTCATTGTGGATATACTCACAAAAGTGGCTCACTTTATTCCGGTAAAGACCACTTGCAACGCAAATCAACTCGCACAACTCTACATGTCCCGGATAGTCAGCCTTCATGGAGTACCCAAGTCTATCACCTCAGATAGAGGCTCCCTATTCACCTCAGCATTCTGGCTACGATTGCATCAAGCTTTGGGAACCATGCTGAAGCATAGCACGACGTACCATCCGCAGACGGATGGACAAACCGAAAGAGTGAATCAGATACTGGAGGATATGCTTTGGTCCTGTGCTCTCACCCATGGACCCAAATGGGAAGATAGCCTACCCTATGCAGAATTCTCTTATAACAACAGCTATCAGTCAAGTTTGAAGATGTCACCGTTTGAGGCATTATATGGGCGGAAATGCTGCACCCCATTGAATTGGTCCTAGACAGGAGATAGCCGTATCTTTGGCATGGACTTGATGCTCGAGGCAGAGAAGCAGGTCAAGGATATTCAGGAGCGTCTTCGAGCAGCCAAGTCCCAACAAAAGAGCTACTATGACCCAAGGCACCGGGAAGTGACCTTTGAACCCGGAGAATATGCGTACCTCCGAGTAACCCCCATGAAGGGAGTGAAGAGATTCCATACTCGGGGAAAGCTTGCACCAAGATATATCGGTCCCTTTCCAGTGGTTGCTAGAAGAGGCAGAGTGGCATATCAGTTGGAATTACCACCGGAGTTATCAGATGTGCACGATGTCTTCCACATATCACAGTTAAGGAAGTGCATTGCACCACCAATCAAACAAGCGGATATGAGTGAGCTAGAACTGGCTAAGGATCTGACCTATGAAGAGAAACCCGTCAGAATCCTGGATGAAATGGAAAGAACTACCATGAGTAAGGTAATCAGGTTTTACAAGGTGCTGTGGGAGCACCACACTGAGAAAGAGGCTACCTGCGAAAGAGAAGAGTTCCTAAGGTCTGCATATCCGTACTTGTTCCCTGAGCAACCGAATCTCGAGGACGAGATTCATACTAAGGGGGGTAGGTTTGTGACACCCTGAATTTTGGCAACTTTTTCTTTTCAAAATCTTTTGGGTTTTGCTTGCAAACTTGGTTGATTTTCAAATCTTTTCAATTGATTTGGATCTTTGAATCTTTTCCCAAGTGACCCAAAACCCTCATCCTCTTGCCAAAACCTTTATTCACCTCTCTTGGATCAATTCCCAATGTTTAATCTTTTCCTATAATCCTTTTCTTTATTTGGGAAATTATGTCATCACTATGGGTTGTGAAGCAACCTATAGTTTGGATGATCAATAAATTCCCAAACTTTTCCCACACCTTCTCATCATCATATGATTCCATAATCTCCAAAAACATTCCATTGCCCAATGTAAAATTTTGTCCAGAATAATTATTTTATTTCTGGTCAGAATTTGTCCATTGTGAAGCAACCCTATCTTTCCTATCTCAGAAAATTCTCAATAAATTCCCCAAGCTCCTAGGGATCCTATCTAGCCACAATATCCAAAAATATAACCTGGTCCAGTACAAATTTTTAGCAGCAAAACTCTCAGAAGTTTCTGCCTGTTCCAAATCTTTGTGAAGGAAGTGCTAGCTAGGGGTGCACACTTGCTCTAAAATTTTTATGGTAGGTGTGCACTACCAAATAACTCCCCTATGCCAAGTTTCATCATCTGGAGATCATTTATGTGAGTGCCATTAGCAGATCAAGCTTCTGGACCAGAATGGTAGTTTTCAAAGCAACTATGTTCATATCTTATTCAAACTTTCTCAAACTCTGCCAGTCTCTAGTCCTTCCAACCTAGATGGCACTAGACATCTCCATTGGCCCTATCTCCATCTTATCTCATCTCCAGAACCTATCCAAGTTTCTGACAGGAAACTGTTGGTGAAGCTACCTCTCATCTCAGTGGCTTATTGGGCAAGCTAGTGCCACGAGGAGGTTCCAGAGTCCAAGGACAACGCTCCAGACACGGCCCGGCAGGCCAGCTCGCGCCGCGTGTGCCCATGCACATGGTGACCGCGTTGCCAGCCTACCAAAACCGCGCTCTGAGCGCCGGCAGGCTCGGGTTTCGTCGGAGGTCGACGACCGCGTAGCCGTACCTTGTCCTAGCATGCCGACATCGTCGTTGCCCTCCACCTGGACCCTCCAGACCATTCCCCCTCGCCGAAATCGCCCTCGGCGGTCGCCACGGCGCTCGGGCACTGTGACGCCCGTGCGGCCACAGTGAGCAAGCGGGCCGTCGTCTTCCTCGCGAGCCGTCGCTTCGCCATTCAATGCTCCTGCCCTCTCCCGTCTTGTCGCCGCTCCCGGACAGCCAGCTAGCCGTCCTTGCCCCGGCGACGTGGCCACAGCTCCGGCCGTTCCAGAGAGCTCGGCCGCCTTTGCCTCCCGCCTATTTAAGGCCGCGCCCAGCCCCTCCGAGCTCCTCACTTCCCCTCCTCCACCTCCAACCGTCCTCCCGAGGAGCGAGCCACGGTCGTGAGGCCCTCTGGCCTCGAATCTCACCGAAGCTCTGCCGTCTGTAGCCACCTCGCCACTAGCCACCTCCGCTCTTCCTCCGACTCAATTGACCTCACTCTCGAGCTCAGGGCACTCCCCTGGTGCTCCTCGACCTCTTGCCCAAGCAATCCATCGTCGAATTCGCCTTCTCCGATGACCACCCGAACGCCGCCGCCGCCGGAGAGGAAGGGGACGACGCCCTCCGGCCATCTCCCGTCACGCTGCGGGTACGTGTGAGTTCGTCTTCGAGCGCCCGATCCATTCCCCTCAACTCCGAGCGCCGCCGCCGTCTCTGTCGCCGGAGCTCCGCCCCGTCTCGGTCCCTTCTCTCTCTCTGTTTAAACCAAGCAGGCCCCACCCGTCAGCGGCTCAAGCCCGCGCCGAAGCGGTATAAGTGGAGGCGCCCCTCCACTTTACTCCTTCGACGTGGCCCGCTGGAGGTTTTCTGAGTTTTATTTATTTAATTCAGTTTGACCAGCAACTTTGACCCTTTATAACTTTTAAACCATAAGCTCAAATCCAATGATTCTTTTTGTATTGTGTTTGTATTGACCTCCTTTAATTTCTGACCAAGTTTGGTAATTTTCTCTTGTCCACAGAATTTTTGGTTAACAAAAATGCATTATGTGACATTTTCCTTTGCATTTTAAAAATAATTTCAGAAGGCAACTTTGGTGATTTTGATGACCAGGAGTGTTTGAACAACCCAACAGAGCAAGGCAAGCCATGATACCCATTTTATGTAGCATTTCCATAGCATTGCATATTCTCATGCATTATGCTTAATTATTTGCTATAGGTTAATTCATAGTAATTAATTTAAATACTTAGTTACATATTGTGATGAATCACTATATTTGAAATGAACTTAGTGGTTGATCTTGAGTCACCTGTCCGGGCTTAACCGTGCAACCACATTTGCTGGTATGGGACGACCTTGACTTGGTCTGATTGCGTGCTCTCTCACCGGTACCTCCAATGAGGGAGGGTTATGCACGCGCGCTGCCCTGATCAGGTAGGCGGTGATAACCCTGTGAGCCAGTTGAGTATTGTGCCGGCGTCCCCGATTGGGACAGTTTAGTTTAGCCACGACGGTGGCAGGTGTCATGAGGACACAGGGCCACTCAGGGCAGGACTCCGGGGGAGGATGAATGCCGGTGGTACGATGGGAGAGTCACGGGTCAGGCAGGTTTTGTTGGAGCAACGCTGGTCCACCCGAATGGTATCACGAGGCCAGGTGCTTCATGGTGTGGGTAAAGTGTGCAACCTCTGCAGAGTGTAAAAATCTATTCGAATAGCCGTGTCCACGGAATTGGACAGCCCGTCCAGACCTCAGTAGGTGGTCAACCGTATCAAAGTTAGTAATGATGGAATAACTCTTCGTATGGTTCGGAAGTACTCGATGGTTATGAGTATTCCGAGGGTTGTGTGACAACCCGGAAGAGAGTAAGTTGTTAATCGGTACAGTAAGTAAATTGCTTAATTATTTAACATGTTGATTGCTATGATATTGTTTGCTGCATTACTTGGTTGTCGTGAGCTTGCGAGTACATTCAAAGTACTCATCTGGCGTATCATGCCAGATGCAGGAGAAGCCGAGGACGGAGGTCCTGAAGGTTCTTGCTATGCTAACTAGGATGTGTCCACAACAGTGTCCCTGTGGATGGAGTTGCCGCTATGATCCGCTACGCCATAGAAGTACTTAGTAGTTCCGAGGCCCTACTGTGTTTCATAAATAATGTAGATACCGTCACCACACCGAGTGTGCCTTTGGCCTCGCTAGTATTGTAAAATACGAGCTTGTACTCGCAATCTATCAATAAAGTCAGTTCAATTCTGTTCCAAGTTGTTGCGTGTTTCCAGAGGACATGATCTCTGGGCTGGAAACACTGGTAATCCGGTTCTCTGAGCCGGGGTGCCACACAGCCAGGGACAGAAAAATGATTTTCCAACGAATTTTCACGCACTAGAGCATGAATTCCAGACGAGCTTTAGGGTTCTCGAGGATTTAAAAACCAAGATTGTCAATGTTTGCGCCCTAGTCACGACGCCAAAAAAACTCAATGTTTGGCGCCCTTTATAGATTAATTGAGTTCTTCACCTTAAGTGCATGCCTAGAAAACTCAATGTCATTTTGACCACAAATGTGACATGTTCCCTATGAAAACCTTGATGCTTCTCGTGGGAAGCTCCAATTTGTAAGAGGTTTGTCCCAAAACTTGTCCCAGATTGGTCAAAAAAATTACCATGTCTTATAAGTGTCGTGTCATGACACCGGTGTAAGTTTCAAGAATTTCAGACGAGTTTTGGATTTATGGGAATTTAAACGCGAGTTGCTCAATGTTTACGGCCTAGTAATCACGCCGAGATGTTTGTAATCATTGCATGGGACCTAAATAGGGGCCCAAGGACATAGAAATGATTTTCTAACCCATTTTGGTGCCCTGGAGCATGCGCTTGTAGTTCAAATATGAATTATGCACATTAAATGGATAGAAAAGCTCAGCTAATGTATACAGGGTGCCAAATGAGCCCTGAATAATTCCACATTGTAGCACCGCCATTGTAATAGTCTATGTTGCATGTAGAAAAAATATCAAGGTAAGAAGAGACAATGAATGCCGTTCCCTCCACAGAGGTAACGTGTTCCGTATCGAAACCACGATGCTTCTTAAGAAGTTCCGGTGTGCAAGAGACTTGTCCCAAAACTTGTGCCAAATTGGACAAAAAAATCATCATGTCATATAAGTGCTATGTCATGTCACCTGGGTAAGTTTCAAGAATTTCAGGCGAGTTTGGGATTTATGGGGATTTTAAAACCAAGTTTTTTAATGTTTGCGGCCTAGTCACGACGTCGAGATGTTTGTGATCGAGTCTCATTCATTGCATGGGACCTAAACAAGGAACCCAAACATGTTTTTCAACCCATTTCGGTGATATGGGGCATGTGCTTTTAGTTCAAATTTGAATTATGCACATCAAATGCCTAGAAACTTAATTAGTGTAGTATATAAAAGGCCAAACGAACCATGAATAATTTAAAGCAGTTCTATACGCCCTCCTGGAGCCCGTGCATGTGTAAGCACAGTGTGCCCACGTGTCGTTCTCTCTCCAGCTTCTTTCTTTCATAAGTTATCCAAATTATATTATAATGGTGTTCTATCCAAACACGCTTATCCCGCCACTCCCTCAATCTGTTTCCCGCTGAAGGTCCGGTCACATCATCAACCTCCTGGACGAGGGGGACGAGACGGAGCAGGCCGGAGAGCAGGCAAAAGAGGCATCACGCCATCGACCTAGAGCGAGACGTCATCATCAGCCCATGCAGGCATCGGCAGGCGGCGCCATTCCACCATCGCACATGGTTTCTAGTACTACCATAAATGTGTGGGATACGTAACTGGTCCCGTGAGGTGCCCATCGGGGCACCCCTTATAAATGATAGGAGGCAAACCTTATCAGCAAGTTGCAGCTTGCCACCCCTAACCGATTCGAATGGAACTCGAAAGTTAAGCGTGCTTTGGGTGGAGTAGTTCAAGGATGGGTGACTGGTTGGGAAGTTGCTAGATCTCAAGGTTCATTTAGAGGTGTTTAATAGTAAATGCCTGTAGTGATATGTCATTTCGGTTAAATAAATCTTGAGGTCCTTGTTTTTAAAATATTTAGAGATATTTTCCTTTGTTGTTTTGAGAATTTGTGTGCGTGTGTGGCAACCCATGTGTGTGTGGACCATGCCTTTCAAAAAAATTGAGTTATTTTTTTTGCCTTTTCAAAAATGTGTATGTGTGTGTCAACCCATGATTTTCTTTTGATGTTTTCAAAATGTGTGTGTGGACCATGCCTTTGAAAAAAATGAGTGGTTTTTACGTTGGAACGCTAAGGATGTGTGACGGTGTGTGTGGTGTATGTGAGGGGGGGGGGGTTGTGCGTGTGTGTGTGTGCGCGCGCGCATGTGTGTGTGTGCATGTGTGCGCGCGCGTGCGCGCATGCGTGTGTGAACCCATGCATGCATGTGTGTGTGGACCATGTGCCTCTCCGTTGTGCGGTTTTTAATGACATGCCTATCGATGGCCCCCTAGTATATAGGGTCTGTCATCCAACTTTGACTGACCATGCTAGAACGCCAAGGATTGATGGGTGACGTATGTGCACATGTGCGTGTGTGTGCGTGCGTGCGCGCGCGCGTGTGTGAAACCATGCTTGCATGTGTGTGTGGACCATGGGCCTCTCCGTTGTGCGGTTTTCAACGACACACCTATCGGTGGGCCCCTAGTATATAGGGTTTGTCATCCAGCTTTGAGTGACCATGCTAGAACGACAAGGATCGATTGGTGACGTATGTGCACATGTGTGTGTGTGTGCACATGTGTGTGTGTGTGTCAACCATGCGTGCCTCCATTGTGCGGTTTTCGACGACACGCCTATATATATCATCCATTTGACTGACAACGCTGAAATGCCAACCTAGCTACGTGTCATGTGTGTGTGGGGGTGAGGGTGGGAGGGAGGGGAACGATATATACGTCCATAACGACCTAGGTAGTATATATATATATATATATATATATATATATATATATATATAACCAATCTTAAGAGGGGTATATATGTCCAGTTATCTCAGCTAGGTGCATGCCACATCATAGCTAGTGTTGTGCATTGTGTATTGAAACACCGGACCACGCCATTTTCCTATATACATTTGGCCATGCAGGGGGATGGTGTTCTTCTAGCCCAGCTCAATCGATCTTCAACGATGCGACAACTCGTGGGACCGCACGATCTATATATCCCTCTTGTCCCACAACAATATGTGATGGTTTGGCCAAATTAAGGTATAAATTCTCTTGGTTGTCTTATGCCAAGTCGGACATGTATAAATGTGTGACAAAGTTTGAACCAGGTCATGTGTTCATAGGACCCCCTCCTCCGGCACATAGTGTAGGGGGCAACACCCTACGTTTGTCATGAAACCCTTTTCTATCACACTGGACAATTTTAGGCATGCACATATGCATCATGTGCCACACATCAAAGTTGCGCATTACGAATTAGAATGTAAATTCACTTATTTTACTCAGTACAAATATAGTTCATACAGGAATCTCTAAAAGTACTTATATTTAGGAACGGAGGGAGTATATATTTGGGCCACTAGCGGGCGTGGTTTTGTTTTGACCCTCTCTTGCATTTTTTGTCGTTTACCCCAAAGATGCTATTATATAAAATAGCAAACGAATCTAACGAAACAACCGTATGCGATTTTATCCCAAATAGGCACGAGTGTGCTACTCTAACCGTGTGCGATGCCCATACACTGCAAAATCGTCCTTGCGTAGTGGTGGCAACCGCAAGTGTCAGCCAGTGCAAAGGGGTAATGTGCACAGTAAAAACCCAAACCCGACATCGACCTATAAAAGATCCTGCCAGCGACGGCTAACAGCTAATTTTTTCCGCCGATAGCTCGGCACCACCAGCACACACACCAAATGGAACCGGTGCTCAACCATGGGGATGTGCATGGCGCTGTCCTGATAGTGTTGGACGACCACGTGATAGAGGATTCCGACGCGTTGGCTGCCGTGGCGAGCAACAACAAACAACCAGTTGCCGTGGCCGACGACGACGGGATAAAGGATTCCGACGTGCTGTCCTCCATGTCGGTCAACGGTCAACCGTCATCTCCCGCGGCCGCCAACAATGATGACGACCCCGAGTTTCAGCATCGGATGTAGATGGCCATCGCTCTGTCCATGCAGGAATCGGGCCTCGATGCGTTCCTGCGTGACGAGGACGAGTGCCGTCTCAGTGTCGGTGTGGAACAATCTATCACATCTGCGGATGCCATCCACAACGCGGCTAGGGATCTGAAGTGACGGAAACGGTGGGAGAGTGCGAAGAGGAAGCGGCTGATGAAGAACTCAGATGCAGAGGGCAAAAAGAGGTGGGAGCAGGACCAGAAGGCGACAGAGTAGGCCATCGCATGCCTCTCAGCTGCGTTGGCAACAGCAGCCACGACGACCAGGGATACAGCTCTTGCGAGAGCGGCGTCCGTCTGTATCCCGATGGCCCACGTGGATGCCACGACAGCTTCGTCGACAGCGGCAGACTTGGCGAGAGGCGCCGTGGTCGCTCCGGTCGAGGTAGCCCCAACGGTCTTCGTCGTGGAACTAGTGGAGCTCACCGACTTGACGAGATCCTCTGAATACTCGTTCTGAGCCGAGGAAGGTCATGACGACGGTGGAGGCGTGGCATTTGTATGCATCCATGGTGTAGTGAATATTTTGTGCAGTTCATCTTCATGTAAATTGACGAACTGTTTGTAAATTACTGAGCGTATGAACTAATGTCAACTAATCCGCTGCAAAATAAGGCATTTTGTGGTGAAAATTTGCCAAATGTTTGTGTCATCTGTTTGTGGGCATGTGGAAATTTAGGATGAATTTCACGTATGCGATTGAAATTGAGGATGGACCGTGTGAGATGAACCCGCCTTGAGAAATCTCAGAAAGAGCTACCCGCCTTGAGCGATGCAAAAATTCGTGGTTTCGCGGCACGTCATTTCGTTACCGCGCCCACACATTATTATGTTTGGACCGTGTGCGATCTTGGTTCCTCCCGCCCCGCTCAGTTCCTTTACCAAAATTGAAGTGGAAGTGGTATTTCAACTGCATGCCGCCCTCCCTCGTCCATCGCACCGACCCTATAGTAAAATTTCAGCTGCCGAGGCATTTGAATCGTCTCCATCCCTCATCCAGCACCATCTCTACCCACACCATTACTACTAAAATTTTCAGCAGCAGTGGCACATCCGCAAACACCCCCGCTGCCCCCATCCACACAACACACCCCTCCCCTTCCTCCCCCGCTTGAACCCTAGCTCGCCCCTGCCGCCGCCTTCCACCACCAACCTCAGCCGGTCTGCCCGTGGCTCATAGCTAAACAAGTTCAGGGTCCCCACCGATCCACATACACCGTCGCCGCCCTGAGTTTTTATATGAGGCTGGTGGTGTCCCTTCCCCCCAGATCCCCATCCCGTACTCCAGAGAGTCACAGCCTAATCAGCCCGAACACATCTCCCGTGGAGCTCAAGGAGTGTACGAGCAAAAGGAGGCCTATCATGGCCTCTCAACCGTACGCTGGCGAGGTGGACACCGTTTGCGCCGACCCTTCGATCCCGGACGAACACCTCGCCACGGAAGCCAGTGAGGACATTGACTACGTTGCCATGGCGAAGGCTTCAAGTCTGCAGGCTCGCGTATTCATGTATTTTAGGAGAGCCGGCTACGACATCAAGCTCGTCAACATCACCGGCTTCACTCGGGTCATGTCACAAGTTAAGTGGTCCACCGGCAACGCCTCTGGTTCAACTGCCGTCGATCTCTTCAAAGACCCCGCCACTGATCTCCTCTGCCTCGCGGTCATGGATTTGCGATCCTTCTACGCCATCGAGCCCCTTTTTTCATTGCTTAAGGAAACGTTCTACGGCGGTGGCTTGGGATCCTTATCTCCAAAGTCAGATCTCATCGACCAAGATAATGGCACACACTACGGCTGTTACAAGGGGAAACGTCCCATCTGCGACATCAGGGAGTGCACCCTGGGCACGACGTATCCCAAGTGGAAGGCGCCCATCCATGACAAGTGAGGCAACATCCTGTGAGCAAATCATACTTTTTCTAGCTAGCTATCTCGTGCCCATTGTTGTAGTAGCTTTTGCCATGCGATAATCATGTAGTGTTTAATCAACCATTTGGCCAGTTTTCAAGCAGATGCCTTGCTTTTCTGTATCTGGTTGTTAGGTTGGTTGCATTGAGTATTTGTCCAGTTTTCAATGTCTATAGTTGGTTGTTACAGTGAGCATGAATGCCTTGTTTCTTTCAGTTATTCACAATGTGATGTTCATTATGTGCAAGTATGAACTATCCAGTTCAGTTGCAGTGAGCATTTGTCTAGTTTTCAAGTAGATGCCTTGCTTTTCTGTATCTAGTTGTTAGGTTGATTGCAGTGGGCATTTGTCTAGTTTTCAAGCATACGCCTTGCTTTTCTGTATCTGGTTGTTAGGTTGGTTCCATTGAGCATTTGTCCAGTATCAAATGGCTATATTTGGTTGTTCTAGTGAGCATATATGCCTTGTTTATTTCAAACAGATAACTTGTATACTTGGTTGATGTTAAACCTGTTGTACTTATCATGACTTTACATGTACTTGCACAGGACAACAATGGGAGTGGCCAACATTTTCCACCAAGTTTTTTTTTCATCCCTACGCTTATACTCCATCCATTCCATCATGTAGTGCATATAGATTTTTGTGATGTATCTACATATACCATCTAAAATGTATAGAATATGAAATTTTGTGATGTATCTAATGAAATGGAATTGCAATTCGAGATGTATATGTTTTTCTCTACAAACTTGGTCAAAGTTAGTAAATGTTGACTTCTCAAAATGTTTATATGCAACACATTGTGGAACTGACGGAGTAATATATTACACCATTCCGCAAAACTCCATTTTAGCTTCTAACACTAGTGCAGCCACACGTTATACAAATAGTTTTTAACCCCTTTCCGTGATGTCGTCTTAAACCGTCGCCTTGCATGTGTGAGCGATGGGGGGGGGGGGGGGGGCTACCCCACACGACAGGCAAAACCCATCGGCGATGCCTGCACCCGGTCACATACGATGGGCAAAAATATATCATTTGCGTTTCGAAGGGCCATCACAAACAGACATATTGGGGAAGACGTGTGAGATGAGCTTACCATCCCACATAGGGAATCCTAAGGTTACGTCTCCATTCGTATTGCAGATCACACAAAATTTTCTGCATAACATCGTTTGTGATAGGGCTGGTCACCACAGACGATAGTTATAATTCTGTCGTTTGCGTTATTCAAAACATCACTCACGATGTCTAGAAGAAACTGTTTGGCATTAGGCTGCCCATCACACACACATGCTATAAGAAAACGTTTGTGATTGGGTGTCCTAACGCACACAGTTGTCGAGCAAATTTCGTGTGTGATTCCTCATCGATCCAACATGCCAACTTTGTAGAAACCGTGTGGGTTTGTTGAGGTCATCGCCCACGGGGTAGTCCTAGAAACCGTCTGGAATGGGAACCCCAATAATAAGCCTGATTGCGCTATTACTTATAATCCATTTAGTAATCAAATTAACATTTCATATCAAGCACAAAATATATTTCTTATTCGTAGTACGGCAACCAGGATTTCATAATTGAATTACATCAGGGTACAACATCATATAGGCATATACTGCCTAGCTACCCAATTGCACAACAGGACAAAGTTTCAAATGCAACATCTAAAACCTTTGTAAATTAAGTATCATCATAGACGGTAAATAGACAGATGAGTCTCATCTAGAAAACTGTTAAAGCGGAAGGCAAATATTGAGCATTCAATGATATTGAAGGTCCTCGCAACTTTAGGCCAGTGCCTGTGGATCAGGCTGGGCATATAACCTGAAAACCGATGTTTCGAACCAAACTAACCGGCACCGAAGCCGAATTCACCGAAACCGGGAACTTCGGTAGTACAATCGGTTTGCATTTGTTGGAAACCAAACTTAGTCCGGTGAATTCGGGTGTATCCTTCGGATACCCGAAAGGACCGAAAACTGAGTAACCACACAGGTCTGGTGTGCGCGCCTGTTGCTACTTTTTCCTTTTTGTGAGGATCGTTGCTACTACATGAACATGACTGTCTATTTTCTATCCGCTACCTGCCCAAGTGCTCGAGTCCCACAGCGCATCGGGAAGTGGTGTGGCTGACCCAGCTAGCTGTCGTTGCTACCTTTACAGAGTAAAAATTTGGGTAAAAGAGAAGTACTTTACCCACTAGACACTAGTGAGCCACCACCGCTTTTTACCAAGGAGGCTAGCCTTTAGCTACCAGTAGGATGAGCTACAACCACTGTACACCAGAATAAAGCACTCCTACTAGTACGAGCACTGTACATTCAGAATAAATGCAGCGATTTTGGTGCTCGGTTCTGTTCGGTAAAACCGACGACCGAACCAAGAATTCGGTGCAGAGTATCTTCGGTTAGCTAATCTTTTATTAACCGATCGGTCAGTATTCTCACAAGACCAAAATTTTAAATAGACCGAAGTACCGAACCGATCGGTTCGGGGGAACCGAACGCCCAGCCTGACCTGTGGATGATTGCCCACCCATCCTTCATCCTCTTGAGGAAGACTTCAAGATTATACCGTGGGTGCTGTATGAATACCTTCCTCGCCTCTTGATCATACAGGTGGTTTGAGACGTAATCATCGATGAACTCCCTTGAGAAGGATTGAAAACAAACATATGCATAAATATTTTATCTAAAATTTGAAATGGCGCAAAGGGAAAAGGACAAGGTGAAAGAGATGGTACCATCCTATAGTTGACTGATGTCTTCTTCATTGTGTAGACAAACATCTTGTTGTTTTTTGTAGCTAGTTTCTTTATCTTAACAATCTTTCTGAGTTTCTTGATTTGACTGATATTCAAGGACACCTCATTTCCCCACATGCAAAAAGGGTCGAAGAGTGGGTCTAAACCTCTTACAGCAGGACCTACATGGGCAAGAACAAATTATTAAAAACATTAATATTACAATGGTTCCTGCAATTGCACAATAATTTGCTATTAGCCAAACGACCATGGATGTGCAAACCTCGATGGTAAACTTCAATGTCCCCCATTGTTTCCCCCTACAACGTATTTAAGACAAATATTGATCAGGTTATAAGTGATATTTGGCATACTATCAGTGAAATATGTTAATGGAAAATAAACACATTGCGGATCCAACAGATTAATTTTAACCACATGGAAAAGCCAGTTATCTAAACCAAGCGTGCTAAGAACTAGGAAATATTGCAGAATTGTACAATAGGAAATATTTCACATGTATTTAGTACATCTAAATTTGATTTATTCATCACATGCATAACAATACAAAATTGTACCAACAACAATCGAACATCACATTGCAGAATTGAACTAAATAGTTAAATGATCACCACAACAAATGAACGAAACAGTTAAATAATTAAGCACCGCATGCACAATAGAACATACTAAAAGGGAAGGTTGTAGTAGCATTACATTGGACATTTCACTAGAATTTCTAAATGAAAGGCAGTAGCGGCACACGCAACAGGTAAACGAATCATGCTTAACCGGTGTAGCTAGGTGAACATAGGTCCTTAGTGATAAAGCTAAGAAAAACAAGCTATTCCTCATCGTCCGAGATATCAATGATGATGGGCTCCTTCAACTTGGAAGAGGGCTAGGCCTCCGCACCGTGGGTGCACCCCTCGTAGTGGTGAGTGGCCTGATCCTGCCCCAGCACCAACATGCCGGCTCTGGAGTTGAGGTAAGCACGGGCACGCTAAGAAAACACATCAAAGTCTTCGTCGAACGCACCAGCGGTGCCCTCGAGAAAAGACCACGAGCTGTCGTTTATAGCAGCGAATTGCGTGTCTGCGTCAGCGCGCGAGGCGTCGATGGTGGCATCGACGGCGAGGTGATCCTCCAAGATCTAGGGGTTGACACGCATTGAATCCATCGCTGCCTCATCTGCGCGTGCAGCCACGATTTGCTTCTCCACTGCCAAATGCTCTTTGAGATCCTGGCTATACTGTGTGCACCATGGCTTTGGACGGCGATTATTTGGAGGATGGGGCGGTGATTTGGGTGGAAGATGTCGCGCCGACGCTCGGGCCATGTGGGATGGAGGAGGAGGGGGTGAGGGGGTATTGGGGAGGTGTCGATTACCTGACTAGATGGACGAGTCTGAGCAGTAGGAAGGAGCATCGCCGGCGAGGAGGCGGCGCTGCAAGCAAGCAGTGAAGGTTTGGACTAGGAAAGGTAGAGGAAAAGGGGGAAATGTGGCTTTTGATTGGTACTGGGGGGCGAGGGAGGTAGATATTTCCGTGGCAGCCCAAAATTTTCATTCGGTGCAGCGAAAAACTGGCGCGGAAAGCACCATCGAACACAGTCCCTTATTCAGAACCATGTGCCATATCAAAACATCACAAACAGTGCCTGTGTTAGACTCCATGTGTGATGAAATTGAACGTGCAAATGTTTTAGAATAGTTCTCGATATCAACACATCACCAACGAAGCCTGTGCTATACCCCGTGTGTGATGAACTTGGACGTGCATATGTTTGTCCCCAAGCTTCCGACGTAAGATTGGGTACTACATATCACACGGTTCGTGCCAAAAATTGTGTGTGATGAACTTCAATTTCATTTTCAATTGGAAGATGGAATGGGGATATGGCGGCAAATTTTTGGTCCGAATTTCCCTGGTTATAGTGGTCATCCACGTCGACGCATAATTTAACATCAATTGCTAATTTGGGTACTACACAAAAGAGCCTACACCACAGCCCGCACTTACTTAATCGAGCAATTAAACAGAGCTGTTTGACCTAAGCATTACTCTAACAAAAGGCCAATGCTCTAAACAAAAACTAATGTTCCGCTTGACGCTCGCCGATCTCGGCCGCATCCTTCGTGACCAGCTCGGGCTCGACGACCTCTAGGGGAAGGGGCTCCATGGCATCCATCACCACATACTCTGCAAGCATCTCGCAGTCCGCGTCCGCCATCTCTTTGGAAAAGGCTGCCATGAGTCTGGTGTGGGCGGCCGCGGTCCGGGAATTAACGGTCTCCATCTCGGCAAGGGAGGCTGCCGATGAATGGACGGCTGCCCGAGCGCTCTCGGCGATTGCCAACTCTTCGGACGTAGGTTGCCGACCATTGTCGGAGAAGGCCGCTGCTATTTGTGCGGTGACCGACACGAGCTGGGCGTGGGCGGCCTCGGCATAGGCATGGGCAGCCGCCATCAGGGCTACAACAACCGTCGAGGAACGGACAACTGCTGTGCCATTCTCGCCATTTGCTATCCTGGTCGCAGATGTTGCTGCCGCCATCTCAAATGCAACAGCTGCCCTTTCGGCGGCTGCAGCCGCCCTGTTGGAGATTGCGGCCGTGCTCAAGGATGTTGTGAACGCGTTCATGGCTGATGCAGCCGCGCTCGGGTCGGAGTGGGTTGCCGAAGTTGCCCTCACGACGCGGATCCACGTCCCCATCTTTCACCGGCGGCGCTTGAATAGTAGAGTGGTCTGGGGGAACAAGTGTGACTATGTGGTTGACGCGTCGGCGGTGTACTCAAGCTTTCGGCCTAAGCTATATATGAGAATTGGCCCAAGATATTTTTATACTACATCGCACACGTTTTATGATCAAGAACTATTTGTGATGTATTTGATTTTCATATTGCTTTGAAATGAAAATGAAGTTACATCGGCAATTGAAGGTGTTTGGATGGCAATAACATTTATCTGCAGTGAACGTGCAACTATAGGAGTGTGTGTTAAATATGGAATTATTCAAGGTTGTTTAGGCCCTTTTAAACATTTAAAGAGTTTTTTTAGACATTTCATGTGCATACTTCAAATTTGAACTGCAGTTAAGCACATACTAGAGTGCACCTGAATGGGTTGAAAATTATCTATGTGTCACTGGATACATGCTTTGGTCCAATGCAAGAAATGTAAGTTAAACGGATTCCAAACCTCTTGTTATTTTGGCTCGGTTGTAGACTTTGATAAAGCATTTTTTTTAAATTCTAGTAAAACCAAATATCTTCAGAAATTCATGAAACTTTGCATGGTGTCATGTCATGGCTCATGTGTGTTGTGGTAAAAAAATGCCCACTTCGGGACAAGTTTTGGCACAAAGCTCTTACAAACCAAAGATTCTCACAAGAAGTCACGTGGTTCCGATAGGGAAATTTCACATTTTATGTGCGAAACAACATCCGATGTCTCTTCTTGCCTTGAATTTATTTCTAGAGTCTCCATAGAGAGTAACATGAATGTGTCATGCTAACCAATGGAATATTACAGAGTTCATTTGGCATTTTTAGTACATTAATTGAGTTTTCTAGGCATGTAATGTGCATAATTCAAATTTGAACTACAATCACACGGTCTAGGGAATGAATTTCAAACATATCATTGTCCTGGCTCGACCACAAACATTGGGAAACTTAGTTTTTAAATTCATGTAAATGCAAACCTCGACAGAAATTCATGAAATTTGGGCATGGTGTCATCAATTGCCCTGTTGTGTGTGTTGTGGTAGAAAAATTGCCCTATTTTGGAAAGGTTTTAGCACAAAGCCTCTTACAAACCGGCGATTCTCACAAGAAAGTCGTGTGTTTCGATGGGGAAAGTTCACCTTTTATGTGCAAAACAACATCCGTTGTCTCTTCTCGCCTTGGATTTATTTCTAGAGTCACCATAGAGCAACATGACAGTCATGCTAAACTATGGATTTTTCCAGGGTTCGTGAGACCTAATTACTACATTAATTGGGTTTTCTAGCCGTTTAATGTGCTTAATTCAAATTTGAACTACAATCACAATGCCCAGCGCATGAAAAATAGGTTGAAAAAATCATATGCCTTCCCCTGGATGCATGCATGCATGTTTTGGTCCCACACAAGAAATGGGAATGGATTTCAAACATCTCATTGTTTGTTGGCTCGGCCGCAAACATCGAGATACTTGGTTTTTTTAAATTCCCATAAATCCAAACTCGTCAGAAATTCGTGAAACTTGGCATGGTGTCATGACAAGGGCACACATATGCTGTGGTAAAAAAATTGTCCAAAATGGACATGTTCTTGCACAATGCCCTTACAAATCGGAACTCCTCACAAGAAGCTTTGTGGTTTCGATAGGGAACATATTATATATGCATGTCACATATGCGGGTGAAAAGACATCCGATGCCTCTTCTCTCCTTGATTTTTTATAGAAACAACACAGACATGTACGTGCAAAGTGCAACAATATGAATAAATTAAGGGATCATCTGGCTTTTAAATACATTAATTGAGTTTTCGGTGCATTATATAATGTGCATAATTCAAATTTGATCTCCAATCACAAGGTCCGGGGCAGCAAAATGGGTTGAAAATCATATATGTGTCTCTGGATGCATGTGTTAGGTCACATGCAAGAAAATGAGAACGAATTTCAAACATCTTAGCATGTTGGCTCGACCACAAACATCGAGAAACTTGGTTTTTAAATTTTCGTAAATCCAAAACTCCGTCAGAAATTCATGAAACTAGGAATGGTGTCATGACAAGGCACACATATGACGTGGTAAAAAATAATATCAACTTGGACATGTTTTGTCACAAGCCTCTTACAAACTGGAGCTTCTCACACAATAAGCTACGTGGTTCCGATAGGGAAAATATGAATGCCACATCTGCGGGTGAAACGACATCCAATGCCTCTTCTCTCCTTGATATTTTTCTAGAAACAACATAAATCAATAGGTGTGTGCTGCAAAAATATGAAATTATTAAGGGTTCGTATGGCTTTTTTATAAATTAATTGATTTTTATGTGCATTTAATGTACATAATTCAAATATGAGCTACAGTCACAAGGTATATGTTGGGCAGGACCTCGTCATATAAAGCACAAATGTGCTTTGTTATTTTTTAGAGTCCACTTTGAGAGAAAGAGCAAGCATTATTAATAGCCAACACATGCATTTTGGAACAAAAATCTGTCACGTTACCATCGCAAACGGGCTTATTATTTATAATTCATGGACATTCTACATACCATTTACATGCTGCCATGTGTTGCTCTTTGTATTGGCAAGGAGGTAGCGTGCGGACATGTGTTTGAGTAGACGGTTGGCATGCGAGCAGTGTCCTCTGCACGCTCATCGGGGAGGCGTGTCCTTTGCCACTCATCAAAGACGTTTCAGACTGAATACCCGTATACAGACCGAGGGCAATGGTTCCTTCCCTACTAAGTCAAGCGAAAATCTGGCACGAAGGAATTTTTTCAGTGCGTCATCGCAAACGGTTGTGAATGATGACCCGTGTGCCCTTCCCAATGCTACACCTTTTACTGGTGCTAACTGCTAAGGTTGCCATGTATGCAAAAAAATCTGATGTGGGAAGGTAATTAAGAGGAGAGATATGAGTTTGCTGACCACAAGAAGAAACAATGCCAAGCGTGTGAACCTTGGCAAAACACTTAAATGAAGGAAACTCACCAATGCATGCAAGAGTTTAGTTGCTAAATCATTAAATGAAGGGACCTTAGCAACAATGCATTGTGGACTTTGGTAAATCTTCATTTGTTAAACTGGAAACACTGTCATTTGTCAAATTTTGCAGGAACAAAATCACTATTACGGTGCACTTTTGCAACTGAAATTCAGCAAACATAGATTTCATTCATAGATTAAGCATTGGTCTTTGTACAAAATAGTTCAACTCGACAGCTGAATCGAACAAAAATTTCCCCATTTCATGCCAACCACGTACTGAAATAGCTAGTTCAACTTTTTATACTAGCTAATTTAAAGTAGGTGGGACAGTTCAACCATATCTATAGTTAGATGAACTGAACAAAATAGCCCCTAAATACTACTCCAGAGGGTTTTTGTGCTACTGCCAGCAGCCTTCTTCTCTGCCGAGCGCGTTCAATAAGAGGCAGAGGAGGAGTTGCCTACCGACGAGCTGGAGGAGTCAAATTCGTCGGCTGCCGCTGCTACCCTCCGCCGCTCCTGACGCGCCTCCTCGAAGCGGCGGGACTCAGCATAGATCTCCTCATTCCGCGCCACAGCTGCGGCGTCTGCTGCGGCCACGGAGGTGGTGAGCCTCTTTGCGTGCTTGACCTGGCGCTCCTCCTCATCATGTAGGAAGTCGATGTAGTGCGCTTGGCCACTGACGCAAAAGCCGAGCGGCTGGGCTTTGGCGGCGGCCTCTTCCTTCCGCCTTCGGGCCGCGGTGGCAGAGCGGGTGATGGCCCCGGCGGCTGACCGTGGGGTGGCTGCCAAGGCGGACGCTGGTGTGGTGGCGGCCAAGAAGGCTACTGGTGGGGTGGCCAAAACGGCGTCCGACGATGGGGTGGGGGCCACGGCGGTTGCCGGCAGCAGCTGCCTTCGGGCAAAGGTGGAGGACAGTGTGGTGGGTGCCGTGCGCACAGCTAACAAGGACGCCACGCGCACTATACGCTTCCGGGTACTGCACCGCCGACGTGGTGCAACCTCCCAGCTGGAGCTGCCCTCTGGCGGAGTGGCGGAGCGACGACGACGGACAGGTTCCATTGGTGATTGGGGGAGAAGCAAACTTGAGAAGCTACGGGCAGGGAGGGGATGAATGTGATGTGGAGGCGCCGGCCGTGAGAGTTTAGAAAGCAGGCGGCCAGGGCAAGCCGGGCGGGAAGCTTGCGCGTGTTCCTGCGCTGTTGCGCGGGAACGGGAAGCACAAAAGAAACACTACGCGCTCCCGAAGCATTGGGTGTTTGGGGGATTTCGGCGAGCCGGACGGGAAGCTTGCGCGGGAACCTGCGGGCTCCCGAAGCATGCACTGGAATCCTCGGGCGGCAACGTGGTGACAAGACGGGACGGAGGTGAGAGAAATGACAAGTACACAAATAGTTAATAATAAAAACCATTTGCGTTTTACTACAAAGCAAACGGTCGTTCTGTACGCACCGTCGCGAATTAATCTACGCATGAGGCGGTTGATGCGGCCGCGGCACGCTGTGCTCGCATCCGTGCACGCTCGCTCTACCGGCGTCCACACGCAAACGGTCACGTATGTTCGGAGCGCCATATGCATGCGGTTGCGCCGCTCCCTGCACCACCATGCAGTTAAGCGCTACAAAAACTGCCATGTGGACGTGCCGAAATTCCAGGCCGTCCGGCGCAATTTACTCCCGCGGCCATTTTCCTTCATCTCTTCCACCTTCCGATCGCGCCACATAACACAAGAAGCACACCCACGATCTCTTCATTGCTTCAACCTTCCCGTGCGGATCCAACAACGGCTGCCAGTGCCGAGCGGCAGTTTGCCAAAATTGTAAAAGTGCACACCCACATCAAGAAGACAAACCTCTTGGTGGTGTACACCAACGACCCGGTCGTGGTGGTGAACTCCATCAACACGTTGGAGCAGCTGCTTGCTGAGGATGACAAGTACAAAGTGGTCGGCTTCGACCTCAAGTACACCGGCTATCATGCCGGGCATGATCAGAAGGTTGCCGTCGCCCAGTTGTGCGCGCGCCATCACGTGCTCATCTACCACTA
This sequence comes from Elymus sibiricus, assembly GCA_039707655.1. Classification (NCBI taxonomy): domain Eukaryota; kingdom Viridiplantae; phylum Streptophyta; class Magnoliopsida; order Poales; family Poaceae; genus Elymus; species Elymus sibiricus. Next base: position 198,695,854 of record CM077663.1, on the reverse strand, counting down.
CTGCCTGGCCACAAGTCCTTGCGAGCATTTCGCCAGGTTTGTCAATAGCTCCGACTACAGGTTCGCAATGGTGGACACCACCAATGATCTAAAGGTGATCAAGACTTCGGGCTTGTCCCGCCAGAAGCTTTTCAACATCCAAGGTCAGTACAGGGTTTGGGGCGGCGAGAAGAAGAACCAGAAGGACTCCCTGGTTGCCCTCTCCACGGCCATCATCGACCCCTATTACAAAGACATGAAGGCTGAGTGCCACAAGGACAAGTCTGCCTGGCACAAGTCCTAGGTGAACGAACTGGATGAAGAACACATCAAGTACGCGACAAAGGACGCGCACACAAGCTACGAGATGTACAGGAGGATCATTGACATGAGGAAATGCCTCCTTCCTGCAGACGGCGAGGGATAGCCACAAGCAGAGAAGTGTCGGCAACCGTCGTCAGAAGAACATTATGATTTGCTGATCGTCTACTTCTTGTAAATTTATATTGAGGAATGTACATGTGTTGTGTAGTCACCTATGTAACTGGATGTTCAAGTTGGTTATGCAACATTAATGTAGGTGTTCTATAGACAGAGCATATAGATGTTGTGCAAATAGAGCAAATCACATCTCATACAATTATTAGCAGCAACCGTTTGCCCACAACACACACAGGTTGTCAGGATGAAACGTTTGGGTTATTTTTGGTCTTCCCACACAATTCTGATGAATGAACTGTTTGCCGGGTACCCACAACACACACGGTTGTCAGGATGAATCGTTTGGGTTATTATTGATCTTCCCAAACAATTCCGATGAATGAACTATCTGCGGGGTATCACACACGCCTTCTTAGGCTAACTTGATTGTGTTCTGCTGGATCAGCGCAAACAGTTTGGCCGAGTGAACTGTATGCCACACTACGCACACATATGTAGTTTGTTAACCGTTTCTATTATGTTCCATAATCACAAACAGTTCGTAAGAACAAACTATCTGCCGTAGATCGCACACGCAACTATTTTCTGAATCGTATTTGATGGATCCTCTATCGCGCACGGTTTTCATCATTGGTGGCGGAGCTTGAACTATACCGTTTGTGATTGATGGATCACACACAGTTTTGTCAAAGGGTCTCTGATTGATGTGTCGTCTATGGACCATCCTACAGTAGTGTAATATCGGCTTCTTGCTTGTAGGTACATATGTCTTTGGTAAAAATCCATGCCTCGACCCTTTTCGCGTGTGGGGCAATGAAATATTCATGAACCAGCATCAAGTGAGGAAACTGAAAATGATTGTTAGGGAAAAGAAACGAACAATGCCAATTAGACTATTTGTTTACGCTCTATCCAACACAACAGTGAGTGTAGGACCGAAAGTATGTCTAGAGGGGGGGGGGGGGTGATTAGACTACTTGACCAAATAAAAATTCTTCCCTTTTCCCAATTTTAAGTGTTGGCAGATTTTAGCAATGATAGCAAGTCAAGCACACCCTACACATGCATGTCTAAGAGTATAGCAGCGGAAAGTAACAACAAGCATATGTAGTAGAGGGTAGGAAGGAAGATCAAACGCAATTTGTAGACACGAAGATTTTTCCCATGGTTCCGATAGGTGGTGCTATCGTACGTCCACGTTTATGGAGTCTTCAACCCACGGAGGGTAACGGTCGCGAGAGTCCACGGAGGGCTCCACCCATAAGGGTCCACGAAGTAGCAACCTTGACTATTCCATAACGGCTTCCGTCCACGAAGGACTAGCCTCACTATGGGTAGATCTTCATGAAGTAGGCGAGCTCCTTGCCCGTACAAACTTCTTGGTTCAACTCCACAACACGAAGTAGGAGGCTCCCAAGCGACACCTAACCAATCTAGGAGGCACCACCCTCCAAAAGGTAATAGGCTCGGCAATGTCGATGAACTCCTTGCTCTTGTGTTTCAAGATGATAGACTCCTCAACACACAATCACTCTCTCACAGATTTGGCTATGGTGGAAGAGATTGATTTGGTGGAAAGCAACTTGGGAAGGCTAGAGATCAAGATTCATATGGATGGAGTGGAATGGCTTGATCTCAACACATGAGTAGGTGGCTCTCTCTCAGAAAATAGGATGGGGCAAGTGTGGAATAGTTCCGAGTGCTTCTCTTTCGAGTGGGTGGTGGTGAAGGGGTATATATAGGCATCCCCAAAAATCCAACCGTTACACCTAAAGTGACCAACTCGGTGACACCGATGTGTGAATCTCGGTGGTACCGAAGTGACCAAAAAGGCAGTAACTTTTGAATCTCGGTGAGACCGATATATAATTCTCGGTGGTACCGATTAGGTGACCAACGGTCAGATTGAGCAACTCGGTGACGCCGATCCAACAAACTCAGTGGTACCAATTTTGTGAATCGAGGTAACAGAAAGTTGGCAACCCAAACTTGGTGGCACTGAAGTGGAATCGGTTGCACCGATGTGCTAGGGTTTGGCATGGGTCTGTCTGAGTTTGGGAATCGGTGGCACCGAGTGGGAAGTGTTGGTTGCACCGATTTTGGATGTTTGGCTTTGGACAAACTTTTGTGGAAGAGCTTGTGGGTGTTTTTGGTGACTATCTCTTGTGCACGTGGAGCATCTTGTTCACCAACAGTACCTTACCCCCTTTTAATAGTATTGGCTTTCCTATGGACTCAAAGTGATTCTCACAAAGTAAAATGTAGAGTCCTCTTGCTTGAAGCTTTGCCAATCCATTTCCTTGCTTCTTAGGGTTTCTCCACAATCCTTTTGCCATCCCTATCATTGAACTTTTCCTGAAATATGCTTAGTGGAAACATTAGTTCAATGACATATATGTTGTTATTAATTACCAAAACCACCAAGGGAGCAAATGTGCTTTCAGTGAGCTGTAGGATGGTAACTACGAACTCTGTAGCCTTCTATTAGTACTGCCCAAAACAGTTTACTCAAGATTACCTCACAAAGTACATGATTGCTGGACATGCAATGAAGGTTAAAATATATCATCGAGAATACAATGAGCATCAAGAAGTCGTAATGAAGACAGTGAAGGATGGGCGGGCGGCCATCACTAAGGGTTGGCCTAGAGTTGTCCGTGCATTAGGCATGGAGGAGGGCACAATATGGGCATTCCACTTCACCTTACCAGAATATATTTTGGCTCTCTCTTTACCATCTTTAATACAACCGTGGTTCGATCATTCTTTATTTGTCCCTTGTATATTTTTCTTTTTTTGAGAATTGATGCTTATGTAGTTCTTGAGTATATGTACATGTGAATCGAATTATGCATTCGTTCTTGAACCTACATTTAAACGTGATTTGATATGAAATACATGAATTCCTACTTTCAAATTTAAATTATGTGAATTATGAACAAAGGTATTAAATTAGGGGTTAATCATGCTTTGCAGGCCATTACAATGCACACAGTTTGAGAAAGCAAAACATCTGCGATCAACTTCAACATCACACACGTTTCTCCACTCGGGGCGTGTGCGATGAGTCTCGGCTTCTCACACGGTCAGATGAGAAAGAATGTGTGAGATTAACAACACCAGCGCACACAGTTACTTATCATCAAATATTTGTGCTAGTCTCCATATCACACACGATTTGGTATTTTGAACTGTGTATGATATCGTGCCCATAGTAAACGTTGGTCAAAGAAGAACGCGTGCGATAGACAGTTACTCTGGATGACACGTTTGGGAAGTATGGATCACACGTTTGGGACGTTTTGTGAATCACAAACGTTTATCAAAAACGCCACATGTGGGATACATTCAACCTTCGCATATGGTTTTGTAATGATAAACGTATGCACTCTTATATCATATCACAAACGATCATAGTGGAACTAAATGTGTGTGATAGCCCCCTTATCATACACGCTTTATAATCGTGAACTGTTTGCGATTCGGTGCACATCGTAAACGGTGCGCGACAGAATAGCGCGTACGATGTTAATGTGATCTCACACGAGTTGCAAGGATGGGTCGTATGGTAAGGATGCCATATCTCAAACAGTTGACCGATGACTCTCGTTTGTGATAGATGCGGACATCCCATACACTTAGTTTTGCCAAACGTTTGCGTTCGTTGGACACCATCGCCGATGATTATTCTGTGTCGTGTGGGATGGACCCCCCTATCGCCCACACATGCAATGCGACAGATTAGAACTACGTCGCAGAAAGGGGTTAAAACCGTTTGTATAGCACATCGCTGCACCAGTGATTGTTTCCAATCAGCAATATGTCATACACATATAATACTAGAAATGCTATAGAGCTCCCACTCACTTTCTTGTAAATACAAGCTTCTCCATAAACTTGTATGAACCCAAACACTTTGATCACATCATCAAAGCGACGATTCCAACTCCGAGATGCTTGCACCAGTCCATAAATGGATCGCTGGAGCTTGCATACTTCGTTAGCATTTTTAGAATCGACAAAACCTTCCAGTTGCATCATATACAACTCTTCCTTAAGGAAACCATTAAGGAATGCTATTTTGACGTCCATCTGCTAGATCTCGTAATCAAAAAATGCATCTATTGCCAACATAATCATGACGGACTTGAGCATCGCTACGGGTGAGAAAGTCTCATCATAGTCAACTCCTTGAACTTGCAAAAACCCTTTTACGACAAGTCGAGCTTTATAGACGGTGGCATTACCGTTGGCGTCCGTCTTTTTCTTAAAGATTCATTTATTCCGAATGGCCTTGCGACCATCAGGTAAGTCTTCCAAAGTCCATACTTCGTTTTCATACATGGATCCTATCTCGGATTTCATGGCCTCTAACCATTTGTCGGAATCTGGGCCCACCATCGCTTTCTCATAGTTCGTAGGTTCACCGTTGTCTAACAACATGACCTCCAAGACAGGATTTCCGTACCACTCAGGAGCGGCACGTGTCCCTGTCGACCTACGAAGTTCGGTAGTAACTTGATCCAAAGTTTCATGATCACTATCATTAGCTTCCTCTTCAATCGGTGTAGGCGTCACAGAAATATCTTTCTGTGCTGCGGTTCTCCGATTGAAGTGAAGGTGCAGTAACCTCATCAAGTTCTATCTTCCTCCCACTCAATTCTTTCGAGAGAAACACTTTCTCCAGAAAGGATCCATTCTTGGCAACAAAGACTTTACCTTCGGATGTGAGATAGAAGGTATACCCAATTGTTTCTTTAGGGTATCCTATGAAGGCGCACTTCTCCACTTTGGGTTCGAGCTTATAAGGCCGAAGCCTCACATAAGCGTCGCAACCCCAAACCTTAAGAAACGACAACTTAGGTTTCTTGCCAAACCATAATTCATATGATGTCGTCTCAATGGATTTAGACGGTGCCCTATTTAAAGTAAATGCGGCTGTCTCGAATGCATAACCCCAAAACGACAGTGGCAGATCAGTGAGAGACATCACAGATCGCACCATATCTAATAGAGTACGATTACGACGCTTGGACACACCATTACGCTGTGGTGTTCCAGGTGGCATAAGCTGTGAAACAATTCCACACTGTCTTAAATGCATGCCAAACTCATAACTCAGATATTCTCCACCATGATGAGATCATAGAAACTTTATCTTCTTGTTACAATGATTCTCTACTTCACTCTAAAATTGCTTGAACTTTTCAAACGTTTCAGACTTGTGTTTCATCAAGTAAATATACCCATATCTACTTAACACTGGTACCGTTACGTGCTATACAAACGGTTTTTAACCCCTTTCCGCGACATAGTTCCGAACCGTCGCCTTGCATGTGTGGGCGATAGGGGGGGTCTTCCCACACGACACCGAAACATCGTCTGCGATGGTGCGAGCGCCTGCTGACGATTCGCCTAACGTAAACGTTTGTGAACTCGTAGCATATCCCACATGCCACACTTTGACGTTACGTTTCTGATCAAGCACACATCCGAGGCGATGGCACAGATATATTCGTGTGCGATAGTTATTCCGATCGCACACGCGAACCGTATGTCATCCATCTTCTTATCGTCCTACATTACACACACACGCAGGTTTGGAACCGTTTGTGCTATTGACGGCAAGCGCACACGGTTACGACGTGCAAACGCGTGTGTGATAGTGCGCGCATCCCACACGTGCAAAATATGAGACCGTGTGTTGTAAAGCTGATAATCACACACGCTATTCTTCAAACAATTGTGTGTGACATATGATACCATCGCACACGGTTTAATCATTCTAACTGTATGCGCTGTAATTTATTACCTAATAGCTTATTTTTGGTAATTTATTATTAGAATTGGAAATTTCAATTTTTTAATTATGAAATGTGGATTTCACATCCATCAATACATACCCTAATTACAATGGTTCAACAACCAATACATAAATTAAAAGCTCAGTACATGTTCCATGGTTACATAGTTCGGTAGAAGATTAAATATGATGGACCACAATATATAGTACTAGAGGCGGTAAAGGTGAAGAGAGAATTGTAAATGCTTTTGGCTGTCGATGGTGTTGAAGAAGCGGAATACCCATAATGTGCCCTCCTCCATGCCAAAGGTGCGCACAACTTTTGTCCAACCCCTTATGATGATCGCCCGTCCATCCTTCACCGCCTTTAGGAAGACTTCTAGACCATTATCATGGTAGCATGAATTATATACTATAACCTTTGTTGCCTCCTGATAACCCACACGTGTAGGGGATCGTTAGTAGCCGTTTTCGATAAGTAAGAGTGTCGAACCCAACGAGGATCTAAAGGTAGAACAAATATTCCCTCAAGTTCTATCGACCATCGATACAACTCTACGCACGCTAATGCTTGCTTTACCTAGAACAAGTATGAAACTACTTTGTGGGAGTAAAACTAGAAGTACTTTGCAAGATAATAAAGAACGTGGAAATAAAAGTTAGGTGCTGTTTTAATAAAAGAACAATAAGAGTAAATAACTTAGTAGAACGCTTTTTGTGTAACGCAAGAGAAAGATTGTCCCTAGGCAATTGAATATAATATGATAGATACTTATTATATGCAATGAGGGAGAGGCATACGCTAACACACTTTCCGTACTTGGATCATATGCACTTATGATTGGAACTCTAGCAAGCATCCGCAACTACCAAAGATCATTAAGGTAAAACCCAACCATAGCATTAAGTATCAAGTCCCCTTTACTCCCATACGCAACAACCCACCTACTCGGGTTTGTGCTTCTGTCATTCACGCAACCCACCATAGGCAAATCATGAACATATTGCAACACCCTACAGCGGGGATCCCTCACGTTTGCGCGACACGGAGGGCACCATAGGACATCACCATATCAACATACGACTCACATCCATAACATCATACCACAATTAACCCATAGGACAAAAGATATCTACTCAAACATCATAGGATAGCTAAATATCATTGGGAAATAATATATGGAGTTGAGCACCATGTTTAAGTAGAGATTATAGCGGGGAATAGAGGTGTTACACTGCTGCATAGAGGAGGAGAGAGTTGGTGTTGACAGCGGCGAAGTTGTTGGTGTAGATCGCCGTCACGATGATTGCCCCGGCGGCGTTCTGGCGCCTACCGGGAGAAAGGGGGAGAGAGCCCCCCTCCTCCTTCTTCTTCCTTGGCCTCCCCCCTAGATGGGATGAGAGTTCCCCCTCTATTCCATGGCCTCCATGGAGGCGGAGGGGCAGGAGCCCCTCCTAGATTGGATCTCCTTCTCTGTTCTCTTCTGTTTTCGCGTTCCTGTTTTCTGGCCGAAAACCATTTCTTATATTCCTGGAGATCCATAACTCCGATCGGGCTTAAATTTTGAGGAGATTTTTATCCAAAAATTAGCTTCCTTGCGCCCGAAGGAGAGCTCCAACCGACTTAAGAGGTGGGCCCAAGACACCACCCCTAGGGCGCGCCGTGATGTATCGTGGGGGCTGTGGGCCTTCGTTTGCGTTGATTCCACTTCTCAAAATTCACAAATATTCCAAAAAAAAATTCCGTAAATTTTTATCGCGTTTGGACCTTGTTTGTTATGGATATTCTGCGAAACAAAAAACATGCAACAAACAGGAACTGACACTGGGCACTGGATCAATATGTCAGTCCAATAAATCATATAAAATTTTGCCAAAAATAAGTGAAAGTTGTATAATATTGGCATGAAACAATAAAAATTTATAGATACGATGGTGACGTATCAGCATCCCCAAGCTTAATTCCTGCTCGTCCTCGAGTTGGTAAATGATTAAAAAGATAATTTTTGATGTGGAATGCTACCTAGCATAATCTTGATCATATATCTAATCATGGCATTAATATTAAGACACAAGTGATTCAAAGCAATAGTCTATTTTTGGCATAAATACATTAATACTCAGGCATCCCAACAAATAATCATGTCTTTCAAAATATCAAGGCTAAAGAACGCTATCCCTACAAAATCATTTAGCCTTGTCATGCTCTGTCTCCTAACACAAACTATAAATCATGTACTACCCTGGTGTCAGCCAAGCAATTGATTCATACTTTTTAACGCACTTCAGCATTTTCAACTCTCATGCAATACATGAGCGCAAGCCATGGATATAGCACTATGGGTGGAATAGAATATGGTGGTAGGTTTCAAAGGGGTAAAAGTGGAGAAGAAAGTCTCGCATCAACTCAGCATATCAACGGGCTATGGAGATGCCCATCAATAGATATCAATGCGAGGAGTAGGGATTGCCATGCAACGGATGCACTAAGAGCTATAAGTGTATGAAAGCTCAATATGAAAACTAAGTGGGTGTGCATCTAACTCTATAATGAAAAATTCCCACTAGTATATGAAAGTGACAACATAGGAGACTCTCTATATTAAAAACATGGTGCTACTTTGAAGCACAAGTGTGGGATTAGCATGCCCCTTTTTCTTTCTTTTTTCTTTCTATTTTTTCTATTTTTTTCTTTGTCCGGAGCCTCAACCCAACTTGTGGGGGAATCATAGTTTCCATCATCCTTTCATCACTGGGACATGCTCTAATAATGAATAATGATGATCATCACACTTCTGTTTACTTACAAGTCAATATTACAACGATAGTAGAACAAAGTATGACTCTATATGAATGCAATGATCTAGCGTAGCAAAGATATCAAAAAATGGACAAGCCATGGAAACATCATGCTAGCTATCTTACGATCATGTAATGCAATATGACAATGAATGCTCAAGTCATCAAAACGTAAGCGGTGGAAGTTGCATGGCAATATATCTTGGAATGGCTATGGAAATGCCATAATAGCTAGGTATGGTGGCTGTTTTGAGGAAGATATAATAAGGCTTATGTGTGATAGAGCGTATCATATCACGGGGTTTGGATGGACCGACGAAGTTTGCACCGACTCTCGAGGTGAGAAAGGGCAATGCACGGTACCGTAGAGGCTAGCAAATTGCGGAAAGGTAAGAGTGCGTATAATCCATGGACTCACATTAGTCATAAAGAACTCACATACTTATTGCAAAATTTTATTAGCCCTCGAAGCCAAGTATTACTACGCATGCTCCTAGGGGGGAGGTTGGTAGGAGTTAACCATCGCGCGCTCCGACCTTCACACAAAGATAGACAGTCAAGAATAAATTGTGCTCCAACTTCCTAGCATAATGGGAGACTATACGTGCATGCTTCGGGAATCACAAACCTTAACACCAATATCTTACTAAACACGATCATCCACTAGTACCTCCCACATATTATCATCTCTATATCCCAAAACTATTGCAAGGAATCAAACATATCATATTCAGTGATCCCTAAGTTTAATGTAGGATTTTGTGACTAACCATGTGCATGACCAATTCCTGTTGACTCCCTAAATATATATAAGTGAAGCAAGAGATTTTAATTCTTTCTACAAAAGACCATGCTTTAATAAATATAAGTGAAGCAAAAGAGCATTCTACGAATAACGGTTTTCTATGTGAAGAGAAACAGACAATCCAAACTTCAAATGATATAAGTGAAGCACATGAAGCATTCTATAAAGCCATACTCAAAAGATATAAGTGAAGTGCAATGAGCATTCTATAAATCAACCATGGACTATCTCATACCATCATGGTGAATAAAAGAAAAGTGAAAACTAAACACAAAAGATGCTCCAAGATTTACACATATCACATGAACGAAACGAAAACGAAAACATACCGATACTTGTTGAAAAAAGATGGGATGCCTTCCAGGGCATCCCCAAGCTTAGATGCTTGAGTCTCCTTGGATATTTACTTGGGGTGCCTTGGGCATCCCCAAGCTTAAACTCTTGCCTCTCCTCCTTCTCCTCATATCAAGACCTCCTCGATGTTCGAACACTTCATCCACACAAAACTTAACAGGAGACTGGTGAGATCCGCTAGTATAATAAAGCAAATTCCTACTTTAAGTACTGTTGCAAACCCATTCATATTTTATATTTGCATTATCCCTCCTGTATTATAACTTCTCCATGGCTTATACCACCGATAAAATCTATAGTTTCATCAAAACAAGCAAAACAATGCATCAAAAACAGAATCTGTCTTAAACAGGACAGTCTGTAGTAATCTGAACTTTGACCATACTTCTGTAACTCCAAAAATTCTGAAACATTAGGAAGAAATAAAATTTTTGTATAGAAATACTGTGTAAAAATTTCAGGAACTTTTCACGTTCCAGTATAAAATGAAAATTCACTCACTACAGCCAAAGTTTCTGTTTTTACACCGCACATACCAACACGCAATCCAATCATCCTAAAGGAAAATCTTGGCACATTATTTTTATAATAAAATGGATTTGTACAAGGGTATAATTATTTTTGTTGGAAAAGTTTCCGTGATTCAAGATTCACAACATTTCCATGGGCATGAACAAAAGTTCAAGGACGTCCCCCACTTCAACGATGCTCATCATCTCTCTCACTTTCACCTTTTTTGTGTGAAGTTTTTGGTTCCCCTCTATATATTTTTTGTTTTTAAACTTTATAAAAGCACTCAACATAATAAAATGACTCTCTAAAACTTCCGGGTTGTCTCCCTGGCAGCGCTTTCTTTAAAACCATTAAGCTAGGCATAAAGTGCTCAAGTAATGGATCCACCCGGATCCCAAGGTATATCAAAGCCAATTTTAATTAACAATGATTTGTAATTTAGTAGTGAGCACAAAGCGAGTGCGGCGTTTTGGTGCCCAGGCTCATCTGCACCCGTTCAGTAAAAAAATCAAAACAAATACTAAAAAAATTCAAAAAATTCCAAATTGTTTTTGGGTGGTACATAATTTCATGCGTGAGATTCGCTCCAATTTTTGTATCATTTGAGCATCTGAGCAGCTCTCGGCAAAAAAGACAAATCGGGTCAAAACAGTGCATGAATAGTAAACTTTTTTAGAGACCCCGAATTTGTCTTTTTTGCCGAGAGCTGCTCAGATGCTCAAATGATACAAAAATTGGAGCGAATCTCACGCATGAAATTATGTACCACCCAAAAAAATTGGAATTTTTTGAATTTTTTATTATTTGTTTTGATTTTTTTACTCAGCGGGGGTGCAGATGAGCCCGGGCTCAGAAATGGATTATTGGCACAAAGCAACATATATCATGCAATGAAGAAGTCTAACTCTCTTCCTATGCATCGGCATGTCATACAAGAACAATTCATGCACATTAAGTAAAGGCCAATGCATAGTATAAACAGTTTCTTGCAATTTTATAGTATTGGAAACATAGAGAGGTGAAGATGTAGTTCCTCTCTCATAATAATTGCAAGTAGGAGCAGCAAGAACATGCATATTATATTCATCAAAATCATCATATGTAGTAGCAAAACACAACCCATCAATATAATCATTAATAAGAGCAAACTTCTCCGATATAGTGTAGTTAGGAGAATTCAAAAAGATAGTAGGACTATCATGTGTGGGTGCAATAGCAACAATTTCATGCTTAACATAAGGAACTATAGCAAGTTCATCTTCATAAGCATAATTCATATTGGCATCATGGCCACAAGCATAGCAAGCATCAAGTTCATCAAAAAGGGATATTTCAAATGAATCCAAGAAATCATAGCAATCATCATAGCATTCATCATAACATTCATCCTTCGGTATGTGAGAAGAGAAATTAAACAATGTATGAGTTGAAGAGTTACTCTCATTAGAGGTGGGCACGGGTAGCTAATCCGCTCTTCCTCCTTTTGTTCTTCGCTCTCCTCCTGATCTTCTTCATCTAATGAGCTCACAGTTTCAGCAATTTCTTCTTCCATAGATTCCTGCAAAATTTTAGTCTCTTCCAAGGCAGCGGTCATTCTTTCAATAAATTCTCTAACATAAGCATTAGAAGCATAGTTTTCATAGCAATATTTAAGTATGGCCCCATTTTCAGATTCGTAAAGAGTAGCATCATACTTTTCAATCAAAGAAGCAATTTCATAAGCACCCTTAAAAGCAACAAATTCTTCAATTTGTTCAACATCAAAATAACAATAGGCTTCCTTGGCATAACAAGATAGTATTTCATTATCATTAAACACACATTAGTAGGGAAGGTGTTTTTTAGTTTCCTCAGAACAACAAGTAAAATCATGTATTTCGCATAAATTCCAAGCATAGCAACACAAAGTATTAATTTGATGCCACAAGAGTTTCCCTTTTTGAGATATGCGGTGTCGCACATAATAAGCATGCTCATTCAATGATTTTCCCTCAACTAAGCTAGTTGGGTTTTCAGCACGAGCACAAATGGATCGAAGATGATCCAAATAATATTTTTCGGTAGTACGGAACACTAGTGGTTCCTCAACTTTTGGAGCAGCAAGTACATCTAATTTTTTTTGGTATTTTGCGTTTCCTATCCATATCTAAAGATAGAAAACAACTAATAACAGAAAATAAAAATTACTTAGTGATAAAGCAAACAAGCACACACGAGAATATTCACCCCACGCTATTGCTCCCCGGCAACAACGCCAGAAAAAGGTCTTGATAACCCACAAGTGTAGGGGATCGTTTGTAGCCTTTTTCGATAAGTAAGAGTGTCGAACCCAACGAAGAGCTAAAGGTAGAACAAATATTCCCTCAAGTTCTATCGACCATCGATACAACTCTATGCATGCTAATGCTTGCTTTACCTAGAACAAGTATGAAACTACTTTGCGGGAGCAAAACTAGAAGTACTTTGCAAGATAATAAAGAACGTGGAAATAAAAGTTAGGTGCTGTTTTAATAAAAGAATAATAAGAGTAAATAACTTAGTAGAAAGCTTTTTGTGTAACACAAGAGAAAGATTGTCCCTAGGCAATTGAATATAATATGATAGATACTTGTTATATGCAATGAGGGAGAGGCATATGCTAACACACTTTCCGTACTTGGATCATATGCACTTATGATTGGAACTTAAGCAAGCATCCACAACTACCAAAGTTCATTAAGGTAAAACCCAACCATAGCATTAAGTATCAAGTCCCCTTTACTCCCATACGCAACAACCCACCTACTCGGGTTTGTGCTTCTGTCACTCACACAACCCACCATAGGCAAATCATGAACATATTGCAACACCCTACAGCAGGGATCCCTCATGTTTGCACGACACGGAGGGCGCCATAGGACAGCACCATATCAACATACGACTCACATCCATAACATCATACCACAATTAACCCATAGGACAAAAGAGATCTACTCAAATATCATAGGATAGCCAAATATCATTGGGAAATAATATATGGAGTTGAGCACCATGTTTAAGTAGAGATTACAGCGGGGATGAGAGGTGTTACACCGCTGCATAGAGGGGGAGAGAGTTGGTGTTGACGGCGGCGAAGTTGTTGTCACGATGATTGCCCTGGCGGCGTTCCGGCACCTACCGGGAGAGAGAGGGAGAGAGCCCCCTCCTTCTTCTTCCTTGGCCTCCCCCCTAGATGGGAGGAGAGTTCCCCCTCTGGTCCATGGCCTCCATGGCGGCGGAGGGGCAGGAGCCCCTCCTAGATTGGATCTCCCTCTCTGTTCTCTTCCGTTTTCGCGTTCCTGTTTTCTGGCCGAAAACCGTTTCTTATATTCTCGGAGATCTGTAACTCCGATCGGGCTGAAATTTTGAGGGGATTTTTATGCAAATATTAGCTTCCTTGATCCCGAAGGAGAGCTCCAACCGACTTACAAGGTGGGCACAAGACACCACCACGCGTTTGGGCCCCTAGGGCGCACCCTGATGTATCGTGGGGGCTGTGGGCCTCCGTTTGCGTTGATTCCACTTCTCAAAATTCACAAATATTCCAAAAAAAATCTCCGTAATTTGTTTATCGCATTTGGACTTCGTTTGATATGGATATTCCGCGAAGCAAAAAACATGCAACAAACAGGAACTGGCACTGGGCCTTGGATGAATATGTTAGTCAAATAAATCATATAAAATGTTGCCAAAAATATGTGAAAGTTGTATAATATTGGCATGAAACAATCAAAAACTATAGATACGACAGAGACGTATCACCTCCACATCGGTGAGGTAGTTTGCTAGGTAATGTTGAGTAAATTCCTTCGGAAACCACTGAAAAGAGGCGACTTTCAGGTATTCATATCTAATAGAGTAGCTTGTTCTGGGCTTGAAAAGAAGGCAATAGATTACTTACCATCCTAAAGTTCACTGATGTCTTGGATAAAGTATAAATAAAGAGTTTAATTCCAAGAAGATGTTTCTTCTGCCTAACAATTTTTCTTAGTTTCCTCACTTGATGCTTGTTCATGTTTATCTCATTGCCCCATATGCAAAGGGGATCGAAGCGTGAATCAGTACCACTGACATATGTACCTACAAGCAACAAATAAATGTTAGAACCTAAGCTGCGATTGCACAAATGATGTAAAATATTATAAGAAAATGGCATGTGACTAACCTCGATGGTAAACAACAGCATCGCGCATCGTAGCCCTACATAAGCACATAGAAAGGCGTGTTAAATACAACAGGGTTAACATTCACCAAAAATAGCAAATGTTAATTAAACGACAGTATCTCCGGTGATATTTTCATTGCGAGGAGTGGCACGGTAACAAAGGCACGGTAACAAAGGGACAGGTATCTCCGGTGATATATCATCATGTTTATGGCCATATCATATCACATGATACCCTGCAAAAACAAGTTAGACGTCCTCTAATTGTTGTTGCATGTTTTACGTGGCTGCTATGGGTATCTAGCAAGAACGATTCTTACCTACGCAAAACCACAACGGGGATACACAAATTGCTATTCAACCTTCTCAAGGACCGCCTTTGTCGAATCCGATCCAACTAAAGTGGGAGAGACTAACACCCGCCAGCCATCTTTATGCAACAAAGGCCAGGGCGCCTCCCCTCAGCCCATGCAAACCCTTGGGACGTGGTGGAACCCTTGGTGGACTTCCGAACTCCTCCGGAAGTTTCCGGAACCTTCTAGAAGCTTCCCGGTACAATACCGGAAAAACCTGAAACTTTTACGGTCGCCAAAATATGACTTCCCATATATAAATCTTTACCTCCGGACCATTCCGGAGCTCCTCGTGACGTCCGGGATCTCATCCGGGACTCCGAACAACCTTCGGTCACCACCATGCATAACTCAATACTACCGAAACGTCACCGAACGTTAAGTGTGCAGACCCTGCGGGTTCGAGAACTATGTAGACATGACCGAGACACCTCTACGGTCAATAACCAATAGCGGGACCTGGATGCTCATATTGGTTCCTATATATTCTACGAAGATCTTTATCGGTTGAACCTCTATGTCAAGGATTCAGTTAATCCCGTACGATGTTCCCTTTGTTCATCGGTATGTTACTTGCCCGAGATTCGATCGTCGGTATCTCCATACCTAGTTCAATCTCGTTACCGGCAAGTCTCTTTACTCGTTCCGTAATACAAGATCCCGTGGCTAACAATTTAGTCACTTTGCTTGCAAGGCTCATTATGATATTGTATTATCGAGTGGGCCCTGAGATACCTCTCCGTCACACGGAGTAACAAATCCCAGTCTTGATCCATGCCAACTCAACAGACACCTTCGGAGATACTTGTAGAGCATCTTTATAGTCACCCAGTTACGTTGTGACATTTGATACACACAAGGTATTCCTCCGGTGTCCGTGAGTTGCATGATCTCATGGTCATAGGAACAGACACTTGACATGCAGAAAACAATAGCAATAAACTGACACGATCATATGCTATGTTCACAGTTTGGGTCTTGTCCATCACATCATTCTCCTAATGATGTGATCACATTATCAAATGAAATCTCATGTCTATGGCTAGGAATCCTTAACCATCTTTGATCAACGAGCTAGTCTTATTAGAGGCATACTAGGGACACAGTGTTGTCTATGTACCCACACATGTATTTGAGTTTCCAATCAATACAATTATAACATGGATAATAAACGATTATCATGAACAAGGAAATATGATAATAACTAATTTCTTATTGCCTCTAGGGCATATTTCCACAGTCTCCCACTTGCACTAGAGTCAATAATCTAGCTCGTATCGCTATGTGATCAGGTTGAAACCTTTTTCACATAAGCGTCGCAGCCCCAAACATTAAGAAATGACAGCTTAGGTCTTTGCCAAACCAAAATTCATACGGTGTCATCTCAACGGACTTAGATGGTGCCCTATTTAAAGTGAATGTAGTTGTCTAATGCATAACCCCAAAACGATAGTGGTAAATCGATAAGAGACATCATAGTATGCACCATATCCAATAGAGCACGACTACAACGTTCGGACACACCATCACACTATGGTGTTCCAGGTGGCGTGAGTTGTGAAACAACTTCCACATTGTCTTAAGTTGCATACCAAACTCGTAACTCAGATATTTACTTCCACGATCATATCGTAGACATATTATCTTCTTGTCACGATGATCTCAAACTTCACTCTGAATTTGTTTGAACTTTTCAAACGTTTCAGACTTGTGTTTCATTAAGTAAATATACGCATATCTACTCAAATCATCAGTGAAGGTAGGAAAATAACGATATCCACTGCACGCTACAACACTCATTGGACCGAATACATCAACATGTGTCATTTCCAATAAGTCACTTGCCCGTTCCATCATACCGGAAAACAGGGTCTTAGTCATCTTGCCCATGAGGCATGGTCCTCATGTCTCAACCGATTCGAAATCGAATGAGTCCAAAGATCCATCAGCATGAAGTTTCTTCATGCGCTTTACACAAATATGACATTTAGCGGCAGTGCCACAAGTATGTGGTATTATCATTATTAACTTTGTATCTTTTGGCATCAATATTATGAACATGTGTATCACTACGATCCAGATTCAATAAACCATTCTCATTGGGTGCATGACCATTGAAGGTATTATTCATGTAAACAGAATAACCATTATTCTCTGATTTAAATGAATAACCGTATTGCAATAAACATGATCTAATCACGTTCATCTTCAACGCAAACACCAAATAACATTTATTTAGGTTCATCACTAATCCCGAAGGTAGAGAGAGCGTGCGATGGTGATCACATCAACCTTGGAAACACTTCCAACACACATCGTCACCTCACCCTTAGCTAGTCTCCGTTTATTTTGTAGCTTTTATTTTGAGTTACCAACATTTAGCAACTGAACCGGTATCTAATACCCAGGTGCTACTAGGAGTACTAGTAAGGTACACATGAACAAAACGTATATCAAATATACTTCTGTTGACATTGCCAGCCTTCTTATCTACCAAGTATCTAGGGTTGTTACGCTTCAGTGACCGCTCTCCTCATAATAGAAGCACTTAGTCTCGGATTTGGGTTCAACCTTGGGTTTCTTCACTGGAGCAGCAACTGGCTTGCTATCCATGAAGTTTCCCTCCTTTCCCTTGCCCTTGTCGAAACTAGTGGTTTTACTAACCATCAACACTTGATGCTCCTTCTTGATTTCTACCTTTGTGGTGTCAAACATCGCGAATAGCTCAGGGATCATTATTTCCATCCCTGGCATTTTATAGTTCATCACGAAGCTCTAGTGGCTTAGTGGCAGTGACTCGGAGAACTATATCAATCATTATCTTATCTGGAAGATCAACTCCCACTCGATTCAAGCGATTGTAGCACCCAGACAATCTGAGCATATGCTCACCGATTGAGCTATTCTACTTCATCTTGCAGGCATAGAATCTTGTTGGAGGTCTCATACCTCTCAACACGGGCACGAGCCTGAGATCCCAATTTCAGCTCTTAGAACATCTCATATGTTCCGTGACATTCAAAACGTTTTGGAGCCTCAATTCTAAGCCGTAATGCATGGCGCACTGAACAATCAAGTAGTCATCAGAACGGGCCTGTCAGATGTTCACAACATCTACAGACGACGCTTGAGGGGGGGGGGGCGCACCGAGCGGTGCATTAAGGACATAAGCCTTCTGTGCAGCAATGAGGACAATCCTCAGATCACGGACCCAGTCCGCATTATTGCTACCATCATCTTTCAACTCTATTTCACTTGGAACATATAAAATTCAAGGGAGATACAACGTGAGCTAGTAATCTACAACATAATTTGCAAAGACATTTTGACTATGTTCATGATAATGAGTTTAGTTAATCATATTACTTAAAAACTCCCACTCAAATTGACATCCCTCTGGTCATTCGAGTGTCACATGATCCAAATTCACCAACCCAAGTCCGATCATCACGTGAGATGAGGTGGTTTCAATGGTGAACATCTTCATGTTGATCATATCTACTATATGACTCATGTTCGACCTTTCGATCTCTTGTGTTCCGAGGCCATGTCTGTACAAGCTAGGCTCGTCAAGTTTAACCCGAGTGTTCCGCACGTGCAACACTGGCTTGCACCCGTTGTATGTGAATGTAGAGTCTATCACACCCGATCATCACGCGGTGTCTCGAAATGACGAACTTTCGCAACGATGCACACTCGGGGAGAACACAATTTTATCTTGAAATTTTAGTGAAGGATCACCTTGTAATGCTACCGTCGTCCTAAGCAAAATAAGATGCATAAAAGGATTAACGTCACATGCAAATCATAAGTGACATGATATGGCCATGAACTTGTGCTTTTGATCTCCATCTCCAAAGCACCGGCATGATCTCCATCATCACCGGCTTGACACCACACTAGTAGAAAACAGGCCATTAGTCCCAGTTGGGAAGGGCCTTTAGTCCCGGTTCCCCAACCGGGACTAAAGTATAGAGACTAAAGGGTCCAAGCCTTTAGTCCCGGTTGGCTACGAACCGGGACTAAACCCTGGCCACGTGGTCGGCAGCGCGCGCCAGGGCATGGGGACCTTTGGTCCCGGTTGGTAACACCAACCGGGACTAAAGGTTTAGGGGTTTAGGGGTTTAATTAGTGTTTATTGTTTATTTTTCCTTTTCATTTTGTGTTTTCCATTTAATTCTTTTTCATTTCAAACATATTTTACGCTACTACATACTGTACACGTTATGCATATATAATAAAATTTCTCGTAGAACCGATCATATATCATAAAATTTCTCGTACAAGCAATCATATATCATAGAATTT
Organism: Elymus sibiricus; assembly: GCA_039707655.1. Lineage (NCBI taxonomy): Eukaryota > Viridiplantae > Streptophyta > Magnoliopsida > Poales > Poaceae > Elymus > Elymus sibiricus. The sequence goes on along the minus strand of CM077663.1, from coordinate 198,676,316 downwards.
CTCGTACGACCACATGCATACACACACATATATATATACAATTTATCGTACAATTTGCAGATCATTTGCGGATCGGGTAGTGGTATTCTCCGTCGGGAGATATGACCTGCTGAAGCAAAAATCCCGCAATTTCCTCTTGAATTGCTCGTATGCGGTCCGTTGGTAGGAGCTTATCCCGCATCTCGTGCATCTTTAAAGAAGGAGATCAATATGAACATGTTAGTTGTGCGTATATGTATTAGATCATGATAAAAAAAATATGAATGGTGTTTACGTACCCAAAGATCTCTTGCACTCTTGTTGCTTTCGGTCATAAAGCGAATGTTCTCGCAAACGTAATATGCACATATTTCATTCCCCGCTACCTGCCTCATGCACTTTACAAGAATAGAATTCAATCAGATAATAATGAAGCATGACAATGGTATTGAAACTAGAATTAAAGAGATGCGCAGACGTAGCTAGTACTACTTAATTACCCTGGGCTTTTGCCATCTCAACTCTGGTTTCCATTCACCGGTGACCTCTTTGATGAAACGTTTCCAAACCCTGCCCGGCAAACAAAATGAATAAATGAGTTATTAATTACTTGATATCAGGAAATGAACTAATAAAGAAGCCGACATAGTGCGTCAATGATTGAAATTACCTTTCGAGCAACGAATGCAAGCTTATGTAATCTTCAGGGTCTTTACTTAGCGAGTCCAGTACTTCAACAGTTCCATCATCAACTCTAATGATTAGAAGGATCCAGTGGTAGCTGCACACACGATTTGTATAAGCGGGCATGCATAACTCATCAACTACACTTAACATCGAGTATATATATATATAAGCAAAAACAGAATTTGTAGTACAAGACAGTAACACTCACTGGAAGTTCCAAGGTAAAATTATTTCTGGTTTGTACTTTAGGGCCTTCAAAAACCTTAGAAGCAATTTCTCTGTGTCTTTAGGGTGCCTTCTCAACACTTCTTCATTAACGGTATTTGGGTCAATGAACCCAATGCCATAGACTCCAGCTCTTTTCAATTCAAAAATCTTCATTCTGCATAATACCACACAAAAGAATATAGTGAGTATAATAACAGGCAATGAACGAGCTGAGCTAGAGACTTAAATTACAGAAATAAATCACTTACAGACAATAGCAACCGACAATAGATTTGTCGAGTGCTTTTTGATTGAATAACTGAAAAAATTCTTCATTTTCAATCCACAAATCTTTTTCATGGACGTAATGCTCTTTGTCGATTTTCACCATGAGGCTCTCTCGCCCGTCCTTTACTTCTCTCATGTACCAGTCATGCAATTTGTACATTTGTGTTGTTAGAAGCTTCTCGTCGTCAGGAGTGACCAGAGGTTTCCCGGGGACATATTGCCATGCTATTTCATTCGGATCTAACGGTGGAAATTCCTCGATCTCTAGGAATTGTTCAATGGTGATACCGAGCATTCTAGCATTCTCTCTATCAGCGTCGGTTATTACCATGTTATTGGCACTCACCTTGAGCGGGCTGATCGATTGGACTGCCTGTTCTCCGAGGTGGGGATTAGTTTTCCCGCATTTACTGCTACCGCTCGACTTCTGTCTTTTCTGGGATTCATAGGACTTGGTAATACAGCATTCATAGTCTGATACCGGTATTTTCTCCGCCGGTTTAGCTGCATCAATAAAGTGTTGTACGACCTCGTCGGGTATTTTCTCCTTTGGTGGCGGGGGCGCTTTCGGTCCAAAATGGGCTCGCAAAGCGAGATTCACTGATTCATCGAGTTCCTCGTCAGTCTTCTCGTAAGATAACTTCTTTTTGGCAGGAGGCTTGGGTTTCTTGTTTTGTGTTCTCTTCCGCTTTGGAGACGCTATTTTTCGATATTGCGGACGTCTCGCGCTAGGCTCCGTCTCGGGGTGGGATGGACTCTGCTGACGTGGCGGAGCTTGATATCACGGACTCGCCATGCGCTCCGTCTCGGGGTGGGATGGATTCAGCTGGCGTGGCGGAGATGGATATGGCGGACTCACCCTGCGCTCCGTCTTGGGGAGGGTTGGAGTCTGCTGACGCGATGGACTTGGAGGAGGAGTCGGTGGCCTTGGCACCGAGTTTGGAAACATGATGCATTCCTTTTTCCATAAAATGACACAACGCCTGGCTTCTCCCAGTGTCCGCTCCCCTTCACCTCCAGGGTAGTCAAGATCTAGTGATTCATATGCTGACACAACTTGATCCACCCCGACACGAGCATAGCCAGGTGGAATCGGATTGCCGTGGAAAGTTGCTTCAGGTCCACTCGGTAAAGCAAAGCCGTCCGCCGCCTTCATGGATATGTTCTTCAGTTTCACGTGTAGCTCACAAGGTGTCGACTCTAGGATATCATCCACGGGGTAGCGAGCCAGCAGTGCATCATCGGCCGGGACCCCCGTGGAAACCACGCCGCTTTTCGGCATAGATGATGGATTAGTACCATCCAATGCTAGATCTGGTTGCTGCTGCTGAGATGCGCCTTGCTGGCTAAGTTTGTTGATTTGCTCCTGCTGCATGTTATATTTGCGTTCCAAGTCATGAATCCGATCTACTTCATGCTTCTTCTTTCCGGCACGACTTCTATAGCTGTCGTTCCAATCCGCAAACCCCAGAAGCCACAGAACCATGCCTTTGCCTCGTGTTCGTCCCGGGTGTTCAGGATTCTTGAGGGCGCGCGAAAGCTCGTTCTTCTCTCTCTCGGGCTCGTACACACCCGCTCGAGCTTCTGCTATTGCTTTAAGTAACTCGTCTGTGGCTTCTTTAAGACTTGCCTGTTCAAGAACCTCCCCTGTCTTTGGGTCCAACTTTCCCCCATGTGCATAAAACCAAGTCCTGCACCTCTCGGGCCAAGTCTCTGTTACTGGAGTGACCCCTGCAGCCTTCATGTTTCTCTCAGATTCATCCCACTTAGGCAACCCAGACTTGTAGCCGCCTGGCCCCAGACGATGGTGCCACATTTTTTTGTTGTCATTTATCTTGTTTATTCTCGACCGTTTCTTAGCTTCTTCTGATTCCTTGAACTTCACAAATTCGTCCCAGTCATCTGCTAACTTCACATATTCTCCTTTGAATTCTGGAGTCTTCTTTTTGTTTTCCACGTAACTTTTCCATAATCTTTTCTTCCAAGACTGGAATTGTGTGGCCATCTTCTTAAGAGCACACTTCTTGACTTTCTCCCGTTGGAGATCCATGAGATCCTCTGGTAGGGTGAAATGTTTCATGAGCTCCTCCCAAAGCAGATCTTTTGCTCTTTGGCTGACAAAAGAAACTGCTTGGGTATCTTTAGGTTGATTCCATTCTTGAACGGTGATCGGGATTTGGTCCCTAACGATAACTCCGCATTGACGTATAAATTTGTCTGCATTCTATTTAGGAGCAATCGGTTCGCCATCTGCTCTGATTTGATCGATGTTAAACTTTACGCCTTGTTTCAACTTTTTTGTCGGGCCACGTTTAACCCTTGTAGAAGATTTGCTCGATCCAGAGGTCTAAAAGGAAGAAATATTCGTTAATATATACAAATCAATCAATACATCTAATGATCACCAGAGGGCAAATTAATACCTCGCCAGACTCTGTTAAATGGACAAAAATTTCTTCGCCATCGTCATTGTCAGCTGGTTCGCCTTCGTCTCTTGGTTGTTCTTCCTCAATTCCCTCACCGGATGGGTTAAGGTATTGTGAGCCATCATCTACTTCATTATCTTCGTTTCCAGAGCGTATCAGGTCGTACATGGCATTCTCTTGATCATGGTCTCTGTCTCTACCGTCCATAGCTTAACTAATCCAGAACAAATATAAAACAATTAGAATGCATTCAATAAGCAGAACCGGAGATATGCAAATCAATACAAGGCAATGCAACAATACGATCATATAATATCACTAATACATCATTGAATAGTATCACTAATACATCATCGAATATATTATCACTAATACATCATCAGAATAGTTGACGTCTCACGGCGCAGGCGGTGGACACCCAAAGATAAGGAACTATGACAGGATCATAGCTCGGGTGTGATCCCTGAAGAACCTGCCAGGTATTGGAGCACCTGGTGTACAACGCAGCCATGTAGCGTCGGACGTGCTCGTCCTCCTCCCTGACACGGCGACGTACCACCTCCGCGGGGGCCGGCTCCCTCTGCACCGACTGTGGTCCACGCGACCGCCACCAAATAACCTCCGGGTCGACGACGGGACCCTCATTTCTCACCAAGCTCTGCGCCCCGGAAGGTAGCACCTCCCAGTGCCAGCCCGGCGGAGCCCATTCCCGGACATGGCACCTCTCAAGAAGGTGGTTGCCGCCGAGTCGACGACGAGGATGCGGGATGGGCATCGTCGACTCAAGAACTTATAAACATGGGATTTGCCTAACAATGATTATCATTTTATTATCCTACTCATATTTATAAACAAATTCAGCAACATCTAAACATCAAACATCTAAACATCTATCTATACATCAAACATCTATCTAAACATCAAACATCTATCTGAACATGAAACATCAAACATCTAAACATCTATCAAACTTCTATCTGAACATCAAACATCAAACATCTAAACATCTATCAAACATCTAAACAATCTGAATGGATTTGGGGATCAAGGGCCTCACATTGACGAACAGGCCGGCCGGACGGGAAGAGCTGGAGGCAGGGGGTCAATGGAGGCGGCGGCACCGGGGTAAGACTAGCAACCTTTAAAGAGACATAAATAAACAAATGTTACTTTTACTAAATGTGAGACCTATCTCAAATAAACAAATACGCCGCTATCCTAATGCATGTGAGAATAACATTCTTGTAACAAATTATAAATATAAGTATGCCTTCAGTTCAAAATGTGAGAATCACATTCTTGTAACAAATTATACATATCATAGCAGAAGAGGGCAAACACATTACAATTCAAAATGTATTGACTAATTTTTTGTTGACCTATTTTTTTTGTGGGTGGCATTGACTAATTTCTTCTCTAAACACTGCTATCCTAATTGAAAATGTATCACACTAAAAAGTAATGATATTGGCATCCCCACCACCCCCGTGGGGCTCGTCGGTGCCATGGCGCTCAACACCGTCGTCTACTGCGTGCTTGCCGTCACGCTCTGACAGTCTTCCTCATGCTCGCCGTCACGCCGTCACGTCCTTCTCCGTCGCCTTCAGCGCCGTCGGCATGGACTGGGCAAGTACATCGTGGCCTTTGCCGCGCTCAAGGGGATGGCCATGGTGCCGCCACGCTCGGGCAGGCCGGCGGCCATGGCGCCACCGTGCGCGCTCGGGCATGGCGAGGGGAGGTCAGGGCGGTGGAACAGGGAGGGGGGAAAGAGGCAGAGGCTCATCGTGGGAGGAGTGGGCGCAGCAGGGGCTCGTCGGCGGGCAGCAGGGGACGGGCCGACGTCGAGGTCTGGCGGCGAGGAGCAGCGACGGAGACGAGCAGCCTGGCGGCGTGGTGTGGTTTCAGCATCGGGGGGGGGGGGGGTGAAACTGAGGAGGGAGCGCGCGCTTTAAATACCCTGGGACTCTTTAGTCCCGGTTGGTATCTCCAACCGGGACTAAAGACCCTTTAGTCCCGGTTGGTATCACCAACCGGGACTAAAGGTCCTCCCTTTAGTCCCGGTTGGATCCACCAACCGGGACTAAAGGCCCATCTTTTCGGCGGCCCAAATTCCGCGCGGGAAGGGACCTGCACCAACCGAGACTAAAGCTATATTTTCTCCTTTTTGTTTTGTTTTGTTTTTCTAATTTCTGTTTTTAGATTTGGAATAACTATTAGAATATTTATAGTTTTTTAATGATTCTTTTTGCTTTAGGTCAAAACAATTAGAAACTTTCTGTTAGTGCCAGTAGTTTTCAAATTTAAATAGTTTAAATTTTAATTCATTTGAAATTTGTGTGAAACAGTAATTTGTGAATAACTTTAGTTTAAAAATAGATTTTTGAGTGATTGTTTTTCCTGTTGTTTAATATTAGTAAGTTTTATCATTATGTTAAAGTTGGGAATTTTTAGGATAATTTAAATAGGTGTTTTAATCAAAACCAGATTCTGTTTAACTCTTTTAGTTTTATACCTTCATTTGTTTTAATCAAAATCACCCAAATGAACTCCAGACTTTTTGAGCATTCAATATGCACCATTCTAAGCCACATCTTCAAACTTCAACCCTATCTAACTTCATTTGCTATTTTTCATGCATTTAATGATTTTTTTGAGCTCAATGACCCTGAAATTAAAAAGCACTACAAATGAAATCTAAAAAGGTAGAAACTTGGCATGGTATCATCATTTCACCCACATAGCATGTGCTAAAAAGTTGAGAGGGTTACGGCAAAAACTGGATGCACTTCGTGTACAAACTAGACCATCTCCTTCGAAGTATGAGGGTTTCGGAAGAAAACTCATCTGTTACAAAGGTATTTCATTTTTTTTAAACTTGTTTCAACTCCAGACTTTTTGTGCATTCTATATGCACCATTCTAAGCCACATATTCAAATTTCAACCCTTTCTAACTTCATTTGCTATTTTTCATGCATTTAATGATTTTTTTGAGCTAAATGACCCTGAAATGAAAAATCACTACAAATGAACTCTGAAAAGGTTGAAACTTGGCATGGTATCATCATTTCACCCACATAGCATGTGCGAAAAAGTTGAGAGGGTTACGGCAAAAACTGGATGCACTTCGTGTACAAACTAGACCATCTCCTTCGAAGTATGAGGGTTTCGGACAAAAACTCATCTGTTACAAAGGCTTTTCATTTTTTTTAAACCTGTTTCAACTCCAGACTTTTTGCGCATTCAATATGCACCATTCTAAGCCACATATTCAAATTTCACCCCTTTCTAACTTCATTTGCTATTTTTCATGCATTTAATGATTTTTTGAGCTAAACGACCCTGAAATTAAAAAGCACTACAAATGAACTCTGAAAAGGTTGAAATTTGGCATGGTATCATCATTTCACCCACATAGCATGTGCTAAAAAGTTGAGAGGGTTACGGCAAAAACTGGATGCACTTCGTGTACAAACTAGACCATCTCATACGAAGTATGAGGGTTTCAGACGAAAACTCATCTGTTACAAAGGCATTTCATTTTTTTAAACTTGTTTCAACTCCAGACTTTTTGTGCATTCAATATGCACCATTCTAAGCCACACATTCAAATTTCAACCCTTTCTAACTTCATTTGCTATTTTTCATGCATTTAATGATTTTTTGAGCTAAACGACCCTGAAATTAAAAAGCACCACAAATGAACTCTGAAAAGGTTGAAACTTGGCATGGTATCATCATTTCACCCACATAGCATGTGCTAAAAAGTTGAGAGGGTTACAACAAAAACTGGACGCACTTCGTGTACAAAACTGGACCATCCCGGCTACTCACTAGAGAAGAAAAGTGATGACGGTGCAGCCAAGCACATCCCAGAGTGGGATCTTGGGGTATAAATTTTTTTCTTCGCGTGTGTCCCTTGATTATTGCGCCGTAACCATGGACAATCTTCATCATTTAACAGGATGCTTGGGCCAGTCTTCACTACGAAGGGAGGAATTTCATCAAACTTTTCATAATCTTGTGACATGTCTGTCTTGTCCTCCACTCCCACGATGTTTCTTTTCCCAGAAAGCACTATGTGGCGCTTTGGCTCATCGTATGATGTATCCGCTTTCTTATCTTTCCTTTTTCTCGGTTTGGTAGACATGTCCTTCACATAGAAAACTGGCGCCACATCATTGGCTAGAACGAATGGTTCGGTTGTGTGCCCAAGATTGTTGAGATCCACTGTTGTCATTCCGTACTGCGGGTCTACCATTACCCCTCCTCCAGTCAGATTGGCCCATTTGCACCGGAACAAAGTGTTGGGGAACGTTGCATGGGAAACAAAAAATTTCCTACGCACACGCAAGATCTATCCATGGTGATGAGCATCTACGAGAGGGAGAGAGGATCTACATACCCTTGTAGATCGCTAAGCGAGAAGCGTTAAGAAACGCGGTTGATGTAGTCGAACGTCTTCGCGATCCAAATCACCGAGCATCCCGCGATCCAATCACGATCCGTCTCGCGATCCCATCACGATCCGTCTCGCGATCCCATCACGATCCGTCTCGCGATCAAATCACGAACTGTCTCGCGATCCTGATCACGGTCCTTCTGATCTAGCGCCGAACGGACGGCACCTCCGCGTTCAGCACACGTACAGCTCGATGACGATCTCCGCCTTCTTGATCCAGCAAGAGGGAGAGGAGAGGTAGATGAGTTCTCCGGAAGCGCGACGGCGCGGCGGCGGTGGTGGTGGAACTATTCCGGCAGGGCTTCGCCTAAACACTGCTGAAACTAGACTAGAGGAGAAAACGATCTAGAGGAAGTAGAGGGAGCACGTGGCAATTAGGGTTAGCTCTCCCCTCTAAATCCTCTAGTATATATAGGAGGGATGGAGGGGAGGAGGCAGCCTCAAACCCTCAAGGGCTGGCCGAAATTGGAGGTGGAGGAGTCCTACTCCAATCCTATTAGGAGTAGGATTCCTCCTCTCCACTTGGAAACCCTTTCCACCTTTCCCCCTTTTGGGTTTTTCCCACCCCTAGCCGCATGGGCCTTAGTGGGGGGCTTGGCCAGCCCACTAGGGGCTGGCTTGACTCCTCCCACAGCTCATGAGGCCCTTTGGGTCGAGACACCCCTCCCAATGGTCCCCGGTACCCCACCCGGCACTCCCGGTACACTACCGAAATACCCGAAACTTTTCCGGTGACCAAAACGGGACTTCCTATATATCAATCTTTACCTCCGGACCATTCCGGAGCTCCTCGTGACGTCTAGGATCTCAGCCGGGACTCTGAACAACCTTCGGTCACCACCATACATAACTCTACTATACCGAAACGTCACCGAACTTTAAGTGTGCAGACCTTGCGGGTTCGAGAACTATGTAGACATGACCGAGACACCTCCATGGTCAATAACCAATAGCGGGACCTGGATGCCCATATTGGTTCCTACATATTCTACGAAGATCTTTATCGGTTGAACCTCTATGTCAAGGATTCAGTTAATCTTGTATAATGTTCCCTTTGTTCTTCGGTATGTTACTTGCCCGAGATTCGATCGTCGGTATCTCTATACCTAGTTCAATCTCGTTACTGGTAAGTCTCTTTACTCGTTCCGTAATACAAGATCATGTGGCTAACTCTTTAGTCACTTTGCTTGCAAGGCTCATTGTGATGTTGTATTACCGAGTGGGCCCTGAGATACCTCTCTGTCACACGGAGTAACAAATCCCAGTCTTGATCCATGCCAACCCAACAGACACCCTTGGAGATACCTGTAGAGCACCTTTATAGTCACCTAGTTACGTTGCGACGTTTGATACACACAAGGTACTCCTCCGGTGTCAGTGAGTTGCATGATCTCATGGTCATAGGAACAGATACTTGACATGCAGAAAACTATATCAATAAACTGACACGATCATATGCTATGTTTATAGTTTGGGTCTTGTCCATCACATCATTCTCCTAATGATGTGATCCCGTTATCAAATGACATCTCATGTCTATGGCTAGGAAACCTTGACCATCTTTGATCAACGAGATAGTCTATTAGAGGCATACTAGGGACACAGTGTTGTCTATGTACCCACACATGTATCTGAGTTTCCCATCAATACAATTATAGCATGGATAATAAACGATTATCATGAACAAGGAAATATGATAATAACTAAATTATTATTACCTCTAGGGCATATTTCCAATAGTCTCCCACTTGCACTAGAGTCAATAATCTAGTTCACATCACCATGTGATTAACATTGTAATGAATCTAACACCCAATGAGTTGTGGGGTTCGATCATGTTTTGCATGTGAGAGAGGTTCTAGTCAACGGTGTGCAACATTTAGATCCGTGTGTTCTTTGAAAATCTATATTTCTTACCGCAGATGCTACCACGCTCCACTTGGAGCTATTCCAAATGGCTGCTCCACTATACGTATCCTGACTGCTACTCAGAGTCGTCCGGATAGGTGTCAAAGCTTGCATCGACGTAACCCTTTACGACGAACTCTTTATCACCTCCATAATCGAGAAATATTTCCTTAGTCCTCTAGTTACTAAGGATAATCTTTACCGCTGTCCAGTGATCCACTCCTGGACCACTCTTGTACCCCTTGATAGACTCATGGCAAGGCACACACTAGGTGCGGTACACAGCATGGCATACTATACAGAGCCTATGGATAAGGCATAGGGGACGACCTTCGTCCTTTCTCTTTCTTCTGCCATGGTCGAGCTTTGAGTCTCACTCAACTCCACACCTTACAAATCAAGCAAGAACTCTTTCTTTGACTGATCCATTTTGAACTCTTTCAAAATCTTGTCAAGGTATGTACTCATTGAAAGTCTTATCAGACGTCTTGATCTATCTCTATAGATCCTGATGCCCAATATTTAAGTAGCTTCATTCTAGGTTTTTCTTTGAAAAACTCCTTTCAAACAACCCTTTATGCTTTCCAGAAATTCTACATCATTTCCGATCAACAATATGTCATCCACATATACTTATCATAAATTCTATAGTGCTCCCACTCACTTTATTGTAAATACAAGTTTCTCATAAACTTTGTATAGACCCAAAAACTTTGATCACCTCATCAAAGCGTATATTCCAACTCCGAGATGCTTGCTCCAGTCCATAGAAGGATCGCTGGAGCTTGCATATATTTTAGCATCCTTAGAACTGACAAAACCTTCCGGTTGTATCACATACAACCTTTCCTCATGGATACCGATAAGGAAACGATGTTTTGACATCCATCTGCCAGATTTCATAAACGAAAAATGCAGCAACTGCTAACATAATTCCAACAGATTTTAGCATCGCCACAGGTAAGAAAGTCTCATCGTAGTCAACTCCTTGAACTTGTGAAAAACCCTTTGCCACAAGTCGAGATTTATAGACGGTGACATTACCGTCCGCGTCCGTCTTCCTTTTAAAGATCCATTTGTTCTGAATGGCCTTTCGCCCTTCAGGTAATACTTCCAAAGCCCATACTTTGTTTTCATACATGGATCTCATCTCGGATTTCATGGCCTCTAACCATTTCTCGGAATCCGGGCCCATCATCGCTTCTCCATAGCTCGTAGGTTCATCGTTGTCCAACAACATGACCTCTAAGACAGGGTTGCCGTACCACTCAGGAGCAGTACGCGTCCTTGTCGACCTACGAGGTTCGATAGTAACTTTGATCCGAAGCTTCATGATCATCATCATTAACTTCCTCTTGAACTAACGTAGGCTCCACAGAAACATCTTTCTGCGCTGCGCTACTCTCTGGTTGAAACAAAGGTTCAACAACCTCTTCAAGTTCTATCTTCCTCCCACTCAATTCTTTCGAGAGAAACTCTTTCTCGAGAAAGGACCCATTTTAGAAACAAACACTTTGTGCTTGGATCTAAGATAGAAGGTTTACCCAACTGTTACGTTAGGGTATTCTATGAAGATGCATTTGTCCGCTTTGGGTTCGAGCTCATTAGGTGAAAACCCTTTTTCACATAAGCATCACAGCCCCAAACATTAAGAAATGACAGCTTAGGTTTCCGCCAAACCAAAATTCATACGGTGTCATCTCAACGGACTTAGATGGTGCCCCTTTTAAAGTGAATGTAGTTGTCTCTAATGCATAACCCCAAAACGATAGTGGCAAATCGATAAGAGACATCATAGTTCGCACCATATCCAATAGAGCACGACTACGACGTTGGGACACACCATCACACTATGGTGTTCCAGGTGGCATGAGTTGTGAAACAACTTCCACATTGTCTTAAGTTGTATACCAAACTCGTAACTCAGATATTTACCTCCACGATCATATCGTAGACATTTCATCTTCTTGTCACGATGATCTCAAACTTCACTCTAATTTTGTTTGAACTTTTCAAACGTTTCAGACTTGTGTTTCATTAAGTAAATATCCCCATATCTACTAAAATCATCAGTGAAGGTAGGAAAATAACGATATCCACCGCACGCTACAACACTCATTGGACCGAATACATCAGCATGTATAATTTCCAATAATTTACTTGCCCGTTCCATCATACCGGAAAACGGGGTCTTAGTCATCTTGCCCATGAGGCATGGTCCGCATGTCTCAACCGAATGAGTCCAAAGATCCATCAGCATGGAGTTTCTTCATGTGTTTTACACCAATATGACATTTAGCGGCAGTGCCACAAGTATGTGGTACTATCATTATTAACTTTGTATCTTTTGGCATCAATATTATGAACATGTGTATCACTATGATCAAGACTCAATAAACCATTCTCATTGGGTGCATGACCATTGACTATTGCTAACTCATAGCGATAGAGTAAAGCAAAAATGGCGAAAATAATTAAAGACAACCCTATGGCTCCTGCCGGTTGCCGTACTCATCGACATGCAAGTCGCGATATTCTATACAATACATGATCATCTCATACATCACATATATCTCATCATGTAATTGGCCATATCACATCACAACATACCTTGCAAAAAGAAGTTAGACGTCCTCTAATTGTTGTTGCATGTTTTACGTGGCTGCTACGGGTATCTGGCAAGAACAATTCTTACCTACGCATAAACCACAACGGTGATACACAAATTTCTATTCAACCTTCTCAAGGACCGCCTTTGTCGACTCCGATCCAACTAAAGTGGGAGAAACAGACACCCGCCAGCCATCTTTATGCAACAAAGTTACATGTCAGTTGATGGAACCGGTCTCTCGTAGGCGTACGAGTAATGTTGGTCCGGGCCGCTTCATCCCACAATACCGCCGAATCAAGAAAAGACCAAGGGAGGAAGCAATCTGAATATCAACGCCCACAAACTCCTTTGTGTTCTACTCGTGATCTCATCTACACATAGACCTAGCTCATGATGCCCACAAATTTCCTACGCACACGCAAGATCTATCCATGGTGATGAGCATCTCCGAGAGGGAGAGTGGATCTACATACCCTTGTAGATCGCTAAGCGGGAAGCGTTAAGAAACGCGGTTGATGTAGTCAAACGTCTTCGCGATCCAAATCACCGAGCGTCCCGCGATCCAATCACGATCCATCTCGCGATCCCATCATGATCCGTCTCGCGATCAAATCATGAACCGTCTCGCGATCCTAATCACGGTCCTTCTGATCTAGCGCCGAACGGACGGCACCTCCGCGTTCAGCACACGTACAGCTCGATGACGATCTCCGCCTTCTTGATCCAGCAAGAGGGAGCAGAGAGGTAGATGAGTTCTCCGGCAGCGCGACGGCGCGGTGGCGGTTGTGGTGGAACTATTCCGGCAGGGCTTCGCCTAAACACTGCCGAAACTAGACTAGAGGAGAAAACGATCTAGAGGAAGTAGAGGGAGCACGTGGCAATTAGGGTTAGCTCTCCCCTCTAAATCCTATAGTATATATAGGAGGGAGGGAGGGGATGAGGCAGCCTCAAACCCTCAAGGGCTGGCTGAAATTGGAGGTGGAGGAGTCCTACTCCAATCCTATTAGGAGTAGGATTCCTCCTCTCCACTTGGAAACCCTTTCCACCTTTCCCCCTTTTGGGTTTTTCCCACCCCTAGCCACATGGGCCTTAGTGCGGGGCTTGGCCAGCCCACTAGGGGCTGGCTTGACTCCTCCCACAGCCCATGAGGCCCTTTGGGTCGAGACACCCCTCCCAATGGTCCCCGGTACCCCTCCCGGCACTCCCGGTACACTACCGAAATACCCGAAACTTTTCCGGTGACCAAAACAGGACTACCTATATATCAATCTTTACCTCCGGACCATTCCGGAGCTCCTCGTGACATCCAGGATCTCATCCAGGACTCCGAACAACCTTCGATCACCACCATACATAACTCTACTATACCGAAATGTCACCGAACCTTAAGTGTGCAGACCTTGCGGGTTCGAGAAATATGTAGACATGACCGAGACACCTCCATGGTCAATAACCAATAGCGGGACCTAGATGCCCATATTGGTTCCTACATATTCTATGAAGATCTTTATCGGTTGAACCTCTATGTCAAGGATTCAGTTAATCCCGTATAATGTTCCCTTTGCTCTTCGGTATGTTACTTGCCCGAGATTCGATCGTCGGTATCTCTATACCTAGTTCAATCTCGTTTTCGGCAAGTCTCTTTAGTCGTTCCGTAATACAAGATCCTGTGGCTAACTCTTTAGTCACTTTGCTTGCAAGGCTCATTGTGATGTTGTATTACCGAGTGGGCCCTGAGATACCTCTCTGTCACACGGAGTAACAAATCCCAGTCTTGATCCATGCCAACCCAACAGACACCCTCGGAGATACTTGTAGAGCTCCTTTATAGTCACCCAGTTACGTTGTGACGTTTGATACACACAAGGTACTCCTCCGGTGTCAGTGAGTTGCATGATCTCATGGTCATAGGAACAAATACTTGACATGCAGAAAACTATAGCAATAAACTGACACGATCATATGCTATGTTTATAGTTTGGGTCTTGTCCATCACATCATTCTCCTAATGATGTGATCCCGTTATCAAATGACATCTCATGTCTATGGCTAGGAAACCGTGACCATCTTTGATCAACGAGATAGTCTATTAGAGGCATACTAGGGACACAGTGTTGTCTATGTACCCACACATGTATCTGAGTTTCCCATCAATACAATTATAGCATGGATAATAAATGATTATCATGAACAAGGAAATATGATAATAACTAAATTATTATTACCTCTAGGGCATATTTCCAACACAATGGGACCTTCAAATCACCTCCATAGTCAAGTTCCTATATCTCCTCTATGTAACCATAATATGTGTCCTTTTCCTTGCTGTTTGCCGCATCGTCAAAGCGGACACCACTGTTTTGGTTGGTGCTCTTTTTATCTTGGGCGATCGTGTAAAATGTATTCCTATTTATCTCGTACCCTTGGAAAGTCAATATAGTCGAAGATGGTCTCTTGGCCAACAAGTACAAGTCATCTTCAACATTGTCGTCATTCATGAGATGTGTTTGCAACCAACCGCCGAAAGCCTCAATGTGTGTACGTTGAATCCAGGGGTCAGACTTCTCCGGGTTCTTCGAGCGTATAATATCCATGTGTTTCTAGATATACGGGGTCACCAAGGTAGAATTCTGTAGAACTATGTAGTGTGCTTGCGTCCAAGAATGCCCGTCCCTACGTATTATTGATTTTGGTCCAAGCGTGCCTTTTCCACGCAGTCTCCCCTCATGCCGCGATTGAGGAACACCAATCGGCTTAATGTCAGGAATAAAATCAACACAAAACTCAATAACCTCCTCTGTTTCATGGCCCTTGGAGATGCTTCCTTCTGGCCTAGCACGGTTACGAACATATTTCTTTAAGACTCCCATGAACCTCTCATAGGGGAACATATTGTGTAGAAATACAGGACCCAGAATGGCAATCTCTTCGACTAGGTGAACTAGGACGTGCGTCATAATATTGAAGAAGGATGGTGGGAACACCAACTCGAAACTGACAAGACATTGGACCAAATCATTCTGTAAGCTTGGTAGGATTTCCGGATCGATTTCCTTCCGAGAAATTGCATTGAGGAATGAACATAGCTTCACAATGGCTAATCGAACATTTTCTGGTAGAAGCCCCCTCAACGCAACCGAAAGCAATTGCGTCATGATCACATGGCAGTCATGAGACTTTAGGTTCTGGAATTTTTTCTCTACCATATTTATTATTCCTTTTATATTCGACGAGAAGCCAGACGGGACCTTCATACTGAGCAGGCATTCAAAGAAGATTTCCTTCTCTGCTTTGGTAAGAGCGTAGCTGGCAGGACCTTGATACTGCTTTGGATGCATGCCGTCATTTTCGTGCACACGTTGCTGGTCCTCCCGTGCCTCTGGTGTATCTTTTGTCTTCCCATACACGCCCAGGAAGCCTAGCAGGTTCACGCAAAGATTCTTCGTCAAGTGCATCACGTCGATTGCAGAGCGAACCTCTAGGACTTTCCAATATTCTAGCTCCCAAAATATAGATTTCTTCTTCCACATGGGTGCGCGTCCCTCAGCGTCAGTCGGAACAGATTGTCCGCCAGGACCCTTTCCAAATATTACCTGTAAATCCTTGACCATATCAAGTATGTCATCACCAGTACGGAGGACGGGCTTCTTCCGGTGTTCTGCCTCACCTTTGAAATGCTTGCCTTTCTTTCTTAAGGCATGCTTGGTCGGAAGAAATCGACGATGTCCCAGGTACACATTCTTCTTGCATTTGTCCAAATATATACTTTCAGTCTCATCTAAACAGTGCGTGCATGCATGGTATCCCTTGTTTGTCTGTCCTGAAAGGTTAGTAAGAGCAGGCCAATCATTGATGGTTACAAATAGCAACGCTCGCAGGTCAAATTCCTACTATTTGTGCTCATCCCACGCATGTACACCTTTTTTATTCCACAGCTGTAAAAGTTCATCAACTAATGGCCTTAGGTACACATCAATGTCGTTGCCGGGTTGCTTAGGTCCTTGGATGAGCACTGGCATCATAATGAACTTCCGCTTCATGCACAACCAAGGAGGAAGGTTATAGATACAGAGAGTGACAGGCCATGTGCTATGCTTGCTGCTCTGCTCCCCAAATGGATTAATGCCATCTGCACTTAAACCAAACCATAAGTTCCTTGGGTCATCTACAAAGTCCGGCCACTCTCTCTCGATTTTGCTCCACTGCGACCCATCAGTGCGTATTCTCAACTTCCCGTCTTTCTTACGGTCTTGTTTGTGCCATCGCAACGACTTGGCATGCTCTTTGTTTTGGAACAAACGTTTCAACCGTGGTATTATAGGAGCATACCACATCACCTTGGCAGGAATCCTCTTCCTGGGGCGCTCGCCCTGAACATCATCACCAGGGTCATCGCGACCGATCTTATATCGCAATGCATTGCATACCGGGCATGCATTCAAATTCTCGTACTCACCGCGGTAGAGGATGCAGTCATTAGGGCATGCATGTATCTTCTGCACCTCCAATCCTAGAGGGCAGACAACCTTCTTTGCTTCGTATGTACTGTCGGGCAATTCGCTGTCCTTTGGAAGCTTATTCTTCATTATTTTCAGCACCATTTCAAATGCCTTGTCAGATACACCATTCTCTGCCTTCTATTGCAGCAATTCCAGTGTGGTACCGAGCTTTGTGTTGTAATCTTCGCAATTTGGGTACAACCCTTTTTTATGATCCTCTAGCATGCGCTGCAACTTCAACTTCTCCTTTTCACTTTCACAGTTTCTCTTTGCATCAGCAATGGCCCGACCAAGATCATCAGCGGGCTCATACGATGCCTCAGCTTCTTCTTCTTCATTCTCTTCCCCCATTGTAGTACCATCATATTCAGGACACCTAGGATAGTTGTCGTCATCCTCTTCTTCTTCATTCTCTTCCATTAGAACCCCTCTTTCTCCATGCTTGGTCCAACAATTATAGCCGGACATGAAACCGGACGTAAACAGGTGGACGTGAATCTGTTTTGAGCTAGAGTAAGTCTTATCATTCTTACACACACCACATGGACAACACATAAAACCATCCCGCTTGTTTGCCTCAGCCGCACGCAAAAAACTCTGCACGCCATTAATGAACTGGGGAGAGCGTCGGTCATCGTACATCCATTGCCGTTTCATCTTCATTACACAACACCGAAAAGACCAAATTAATACAAGTTCATACACACTTATTTTCTCATAAAACAACATACAACTATCTAGATAAAACATTTAAATGCAACAACAAATGCGATCAAAATCGCAACTAAGGTAGCAATTGATCCAACAGCATAATGATACCAAGCCTCTTTATTAATGGCATATTTTCTAATCTTTCTAATCTTCAAGCGCATTGCATCCATCTTGATCTTGTGATCATCGACGACATCGGCAACGTACAACTCCAATTTCATCTTCTCTTCTTCAACTCTTTTCAATTTTCCTTTCAAATCCTTGTTTTCTTTTTCAACTAAATTTAACTTCTCGACAATCGGGTCGGTTGGCATTTCCGGTTCAACTACCTCCTAGATAAAAATATCTATGTCAACTTGATGGGCATAATTGTCATTAACACGAAATGCAACAAGTAGTTATAAAAGAGAATATACCACATCCGAATCGTAAACTGGACGAGGGCCGACGGGCACGGATATCATCACCATGGCACTATATATAACAACAATCATACAAGTAAGAAAATTATGCAAGTAACTATCTAAATCATACAAATACAATTTTTTTAATAAAAAGGATAAGAACACAAGAAGAGGCTCACCAAGGTGGTGCCGGTGACGGGACGGTGCGGGCGATCGACGGTGGTTAGGACGGGGACGAGAAGGCACACTAAGTAAACAACACCTACACATATGCAAACTAAGGAGTTAATTTGAGCTCAAATTGCATATAAATCAAAAAAACTACCACATAATTACACCCAAACTAAAACCCACAAATCACTATACTTATAAAGCATTGCACGAGCTGATCTAGCAATAAGAGATGAAAGGACAAAGTTGCTAACCTTTGTGGACACTTGGATGGATTGGGGTGCCTCAAATCTTGGCAAAAATGGAGGGAGGAGCTAGAGCTAGGGGAAGAACAGAGAGGGGAATTTGAATGGAGAAAACAGAGAAATGGAGTCGGGCTGGACAAAGGGTTTATATAGGGAAAGCTTTAGTCCTGGTTGGTTATACAAACCGGGACTAAAGGTCCACCTATAGTCCCGGTTTGTATCACAAACCGGGACTAAAAGGGCTCGTGGGGGCCCCAGGCTGACACCAGCCTGCCACCACCCCTTTAGTCCTGGTTTGTGATACAAACCGGGACTATAGGTTCCAAATGAACCGGGACTAATGGTGCCCGTGCCCCCCGACCGCTATTAGCCATTGGAACCGGGACTAATGGTCACATTAGTCCCGGGCCAAAGCCAAACCGGGACTAAAGGGTTAAACGGAAGGCCTATTTTCTACTCCATCATCTTGATCTCCATCAACGTGTCGCCATGAGGTTGTCGCGCCAACTGTTGCTTCTACGACTATTGCTAACTCATAGCGATAAAGTAAAGCAAAAACGGCGAAAATAAATTAAAGACAACCCTATGGCTCCTGCCGGTTGCCGTACTCATCGACATGCAAGTCGTGATATTCTATACAAAACATGATCATCTCATACATCACATATATCTCATTATGTAATTGGCCATATCACATCACAACATACCCTGCAGAAACAAGTTAGACGTCCTCTAATTGTTGTTGCATGTTTTACGTAGCTGCTACGGGTATCTAGCAAGAACGATTCTTACCTACGCAAAAACCACAACGGTGATACACAAATTGCTATTCAACCTTCTCAAGGACCGCCTTTGTCGAACCCAATCCAACTAAAGTGGGAGAGACAGACACCCGCCAGCCATCTTTATGCAACAAAGTTACATGTCAGTTGATGGAACCGGTCTCTCGTAAGCGTACGAGTAAGGTTGGTCCGGGCCGCTTCATCCCACAATACCGCTAAATCAAGAAAAGACCAAGGGAGGAAGCAATCTGAATATCAACGCCCACAAACTTCTTTGTGTTCTACTCGTGATCTCATCTATGCATAGACCTAGCTCATGATGCCACTGTTGGGGAACGTTGCATGGGAAACAAATTTTTTCCTACGCACACGCAAGACCTATCCATGGTGATGAGCATCTACGAGAGGGAGAGTGGATCTACGTACCCTTGTAGATCGCTAAGCGGGAAGCGTTAAGAAACGCGGTTAATGTAGTCGAACGTCTTCGCAACCCAAATCGCAAGCCATCCCGCGATCCAATCACGATGCGTCCCGCGATCCAATCACGGTCCTTCCGATCTAACGCCGAACGGACGGCACCTTCGCGTTCAGCACACGTACAGCTCGATGACGATCTCTGCCTCCTTGATCCAGCAAGGGAGAGCGGAGAGGTAGATGAGTTCTCCGGCAACACGACGGCGTGGTGGCGGTGGTGGTGGTGCTATCCCGGTAGGGCTACGCCTAGCGCTACCGAAACCGCGAACGGAGGAGAAAATGATCTAGGGAGAGAGAGAGGGATGCCAAGGGCTTCGTGTGTGCTCTAGGGGCACCCCCTCCCCTCTATATATAGGTGGAGGGGCGTCGAGATCAGCCCCTCCAAGCCCTAGGGCACAGCCAAGGGGGAGGAGTTGGACTCCTAGTCCAATTCCCTCCCTTTACATAAACAGGTGGACTTTCCACCTCTCCCAAGCCACATGGGCCTTGAGGGACTTGTGCGCCTGGCCCAATAAGGCCAGGGCGCCTCCCCTCAATCCATGCAAACCCTTGGGACGTGGTGGAACCCTTGGTGGACTTCCGGACTCCTCCGGAAGTTTCCGAAACCTTCTAGAAGCTTCCCGGTACAATACCGAAAAAACCCGAAACTTTTCCGGTCGCCAAAATATGACTTCCCATATATAAATCTTTACCTCCAGACCATTCCGGAGCTCCTCGTGACGTCCGGGATCTCATACGGGACTCCGAACAACCTTCGCTCACCACCATACATAACTCAATACTACCGAAACGTCACCGAACGTTAAGTGTGCAGACCCTGCGGGTTCGAGAACTATGTAGACATGACCGAGACACCTCTACGATCAATAACCAATAGCGGGACCTGGATGCCCATATTGGTTCCTACATATTCTACGAAGATTTTTATCAGTTGAACCTCTATGTGAAGGATTCAGTTAATCCCGTACGATGTTCCCTTTGTTCATCGGTATGTTACTTGCCCGAGATTCGATTGTCGGTATCTCCATACCTAGTTCAATCTCGTTACCGGCAAGTCTCTTTACTCGTTCCATAATACAAGATCCCGTGGCTAACACTTTAGTCACTTTGCTTGCAAGGCTCATTATGATATTGTATTACCGAGTGGGCCCTGAGATACCTCTCCGTCACACGGAGTAACAAATCCCAGTCTTGATCCATGCCAACTCAACAGACACCTTCGGAGATACTTGTAGAGCATCTTTATAGTCACCCTGTTACGTTGTGATGTTTGATACACACAAGGTATTCCTCCGGTGTCAGTGAGTTGCATGATCTCATGATCATAGGAACAGATACTTGACATGCAGAAAACAATAGCAATAAACTGACACGATCATATGCTACGTTCATAGTTTGGGTCTTGTCCATTACATCATTCTCCTAATGATGTGATCACGTTATCAAATGACATCTCATGTCTATGGCTAGGAAACCTTTACCATCTTTGATCAATGAGCTAGTCTTATTAGAGGCATACTAGGGACACAGTGTTGTCTATGTACCCACACATGTATTTGAGTTTCCAATCAATACAATTATAGCATTGATAATAAACGATTATCATGAACAAGGAAATATGATAATAACTAATTTATTATTGCCTCTGGGGCATATTTCCAACAGGGTTGCTAGAGTGACAGAAGCTTAAACCCTAGTTTATGCGCTACTTTGTAAGGGGCTGATTTGGATCCTAACGTTTAATGCTATGGTTAGATTTTATCTTAATATTTTTCTCATAGTTGTGGATGCTTGTGAGGGGGTTAATCATAAGTGGGAGGTTGTTCAAGTAAGAACAGCACCCAAGCACCGGTCCACCCACATATCAAATTATCAAAGTAGCGAACACGAATCAAACCAACATGATAAAAGTGAGTAGATGAAATTCCCGTGTACCCTCAAGAACACTTTGCCTACTACTAGGGATTGTTCTGGCCTATCCTTTGCCTCAAAAGGATTGGGCTACCTTGCTGCACCTTACTTATCGTTACCGTTACTTGCTGGTTGCCAATTATCTTGCTATCAAACTATATGTTACCTACAATTTCAGTGCTTGCAGAAATTACCTTGCTGAAAACCGCTTGTCATTTCCTTCTGCTCCTCGTTGGGTTCGACACTCTTACTTATCGAAGGGACCACAATTGATCCCCTATACTTGTGGGTCATCAGCTAGCCGTATCCACGGTTGCCTTCCATACCAACACTTTCCAAGGAATTTATTATTTGACAACATAAAGTAAATTTCTTTTTCATTTCGGGACTGGGCATCCCTATTACCGCCGTACTCTCGTGCAATGACAAGTGAATAAACACTCATCTTGAGAATAACACATATAGCATGGAAAAATATTGGACACCACCTACCGTTTCATGAGCGGTACAGACACACAAAAAGGAAATTCATTTTGAAAATTATATATGGCACATACAAATTTGCTTAGAACGGCACAAAAATACCGCATATATAGGTAGGTATGGTGGACTCATATGGCAAAACTGGGTTTAAGGATTTTGGATGCACAAGTAGTATTTCTACTCAGTACAAGTGGAGGCTAGCAAATATATTGAGAAGCAACCAACCAAGAAACAAAAATTCACATAACGGGCATTAAGCATAACTAACACCAAATAATGCACCATAAGTAGGATGTAATTTCATTGCATAACTATTGACTTTCGTGCTTGCATAGGGAATCACAAACCTTAACACCAATATTCTCACTAAAGCATAATTACTCACCAACATGACTCACATATTACTATCATCATGTCTCAAAACTATTACAAGGAATCAAGTTTAATTTGTCCAATGATCTTCATGAAAGTTTTTATTATATCCCTCTTGAATATCTATCACTTTGGGACTAGTTTCATATATTGCCATTGCTTTTGGCAAGATCCAATAAATTTAAGTGAAGAACATGAGCATAAAAATTTCATCTCTCAAAATAGTATAAGTGAAGCATGAGAGAATTTCTTCAAAATTTACTAAGTCTCAAATTAATCTAAGTGAAGCATGATAGTATTTCTTAAAGAAATTAAAGCACACCATGCTCGAAAAGATATAAGTGAAGCACTAGAGCAATTCCATAGCTCAAAAAATTTAAGTGAAGCATATAGAGCAATTCTAACAAATCATAGCATAATTTTGGCTCTCTCAAATAGGTGTGTTTAGCAAGGATACTTGTGAAAAACTAAAAAGAAAATCAAGCAAATACTCATATAATACAAGACGCTCCAAGCAAAAGTCATGATATGTGACGAATAAAAATATAGCTCCAAGTAAAATACCGATGGTCGTTAGAAGAAAGAGGGGATGCCACTCGGGGCATACCCAAGCTTAGTTGCTTGTTTCTCCTTGGATATTATCTTGTGGTGCCATGGGCGTCCCCAAGCTTAGGCTCTTTTCACTCCTTATTCCTTCATCCATCGTGATCTCACCCAAAACTTGAAAACTTCAATCACACAAGATTTAACAAAACCTTCATGAGATCCGTTAGTATAATAAAGCAAATCACCACTCTAAATACTGTTGCAAACCCATTCATATTTCATTATTGCATTATACCTACTTTATTCTAACTTTACCATGGCTTATACCCCCAAATACAAGCCATAGATTCATTAAAATAAGCACATAACGCAACGAAAACAGAATCTGTTAAAAACAGAACAGTCTAGTAATCTGTACTCTAACCATACTTCTGTAATTCTAAAAATTCTGAAACGTTAGGAAAAAGTAAAGAATTTGTATAGAAATAGTGTGTTAAATATTCAGATCATTATCACGCTCCAGTAAAAATTGAAAATTCCTGCACTGGAGTCAAAGTTTCTGTTTCCGATTCAGCATCGTTTCTACTCATCTTGTGAGTCATCCCAAAGGCTTTACTTGGCCCAAACACTAATTAAAACATAAAAAAAATCATAACAGTAGCATAATTGTGTGAACACTCAAGAAAATAAATAAAAAGGTAAAAATAAATTTTATTCATTGGGTTGCCTCTCAACAAGCTCTTTCTTTATAGCCATTAAGATAGGCTTGAGATTTCAATGATGCCCTCTTGAAAGATAATAATAGCAACACAAAGAGAGCATCATGAAGCATATGGAAAACACACTTAAGTCTAACATACTTCCTATGCATAGGCATTTTATAAGCAAACAAATTATCAAGGCAAGCAAAAACTAACATATGGAAGGAAGAAGAAAGAGACAATAGCAATCTCAACATGAAGAGAGGTAATTTAGTATCATGAAAATTTATACAACCATAATTTCCTCTCTCATAATAATTACATGTAGGATCATAATCAAATTCAACAATATATCTATCATAAACAATACTCTCTTTATGATCAACATGCATAAAGTTTTTATCATCTTCCAAAATAGTGGGATTATCATCAACTAAAGTTATGACCTCTCCAAACCCACTTTTATCAAAAAATTCATAAGATTGAACACTCTCCAAATATGTGGGATTCTTTTTACCTAAAGTTGACGCTATTCCAAACCCACTTTTGATACTATTGCAAACATTATTATCAATAACATATTCAACATGAGGCTTAAATAAAATTTCAAGATCATAAGAAGCATTATCACCCCAATCATGATCATTCCAATAAGAAGTAGACATGACAAAATTATCACCCCAAAGCTTGTAGTTTTGCATATCATTAACATAATTGACATTAATAGAATTTATACTAACATCATTGCAATCAATCTCGGCGGACCCGGCTTTTGAAATTAAATCTTCAAGCGTCCGTTCCTCCAACCCTAAGCTGCCACACCTGGACCACTGGTCGTCGCCCTTGCCTCCCCGTGCGCCCTCGCCGCTGGGATCCTCGCCGTCAACGGTAATCTTTATCACCGCTGCCACCATAGCCGAGCCATCACCGAGTTAGGGTATGGATTCAATCCCTTCTTGCGCTCCCATGTCTAATTCTAGAGCATCAAGGTTGTTTCATTATCTTGCCATAGTTTGAGATCGTTCTATCCCATGAGAAACT
This sequence comes from Elymus sibiricus, assembly GCA_039707655.1. Taxonomy (NCBI): domain Eukaryota; kingdom Viridiplantae; phylum Streptophyta; class Magnoliopsida; order Poales; family Poaceae; genus Elymus; species Elymus sibiricus. The sequence goes on along the minus strand of CM077663.1, from coordinate 198,651,410 downwards.
GCCATAGATTAGAGAACGAGGAATTTTTAGGTCTGACCTTCCGCAAATCACATCTCGGTGACACCGAGTTGAAAAAGTTGGTTCTACCGATTTTGCTTTTTGGGTTACTCAGAACCACTTCGGTGAGACCGAGCTGTTCTTTTCGGTGAAACCGGAAAGACTGCCAAGTCTCTATTAAGGCAAGTGGTGAGTCTTGGTGGCTTCGAAAATATCAACTCGGTGCAACCGAAATCCTTTTTGCAGAAGTTCAAAACTAAGATTCTGAGTTAAAATTTTGAAAAATGATTTGTGTTTTGTGATGCTCAACCTCTCTGCTCTTCTATGCTCTATTCACAGGATCAGCATGTCAGGATCTGATGACAGCCAGAACAACTTCAAGGAAAGAGATGTGGACACGAGTTCAGGCACTAGACCTGAAGCTAGCTCATCTTCTTCAGATGACAACCCTAGTTCACCTGATTTGCCCAAGGCGGCCACCAGGGCAAGGAAGAAGCTGAATTCTGATGAAGAGGATTCTGATTTTGTGCCAGAGGAAGAGATAGCCAAGAAGCAGAAAGAGAAGGCTGCCAAAAGTACAGCTATAGAGGCTACTTCTTCCAAGAAGCCAGTCAAGAAAATCTATGCCAGTGCTGATGCTATGAGGGCACCTGAGAGTGCCAAGGCCAACACATCTGTTTCTGTTGAGCCAGCAAAGAGTTACATGCCTAAGAAGGCAGGTGATAAGAAAAGAGCCAGAAAGAGGATAGTCAAAGTCATTGGAAGGCCCACTTCCATGTATGAAGATCCAGCTGTTGCTAAAGAGGAAGAAGAGGAGAAAGAGCCAGCTTCCCAAGCTCCTCCTGCCAAGAAGAAGAAGCTCCTTGCTGATGCTATGCCAAAGCAAGCTTCTTCAAGCAAGAAAACTGCACCCAAGAAGCCAGTTGCTCCAAAGTGCAAGAATACTACTAGGGACATCCCTCTTGCTGCCAAGAACAAAGCTCCAACTTCCAGAGATGCTGAGGAAGATTTGACTGTGTTGAGGAAACTCAGGCCCCATTTACAAGCTCATGATGATGCTCATCCTATAGATGAGGACATGAAGAAGAGGAAGGACTTAGGGCTAAGGTTATGGAGAGCAAATGACCCCTATGCCTCCAGGAGAAGGACTGCCGTGGATGCCAGATTTCACGCCAAGGAACAACAGGACTTTTATGAGACTGTCCTATTGGACAAGAGCCCAGCAGTTAGTGACATGAGATATGTCGACTGGGCATATATCAAGGAGAATGAAGATTTCTTTCCAAGTGTACAAGATAACTTCAAGTGTATTGATATTGCAAATTTTGTTGGAAGAGAGTGCACTGCTTGGAACGATGAGATGATTATGCGGTTGTACTCTACTGCTCACTTCTATCCTGATCGCAGGATCATATGGATGACCGAAGGTGTTAGGTACCAATCCACTGTTGATGAGTGGGCTACCATCTTAGGAGCCCCACAGGTACAAGAAGGTGACTTGTATGTGTACACTGAGGCCAAGATGAGTCACAACTCTATGGCAAATATGTACAAGGAGATCCCTGCTGATTATGTGCATTCACATAAGTTTGGTTCAGTTTACTATCTGCAAGCAGGATTGCCTACTACCAACACTATATTGAGGTACACCTTCATGCCCAAGTCAGGAGATGACAAGATGATCCGAGGCTACTCCATCAACATGCTGCACCACATTGACACCCACACCAGGTTTAGGGTGATGGATCTGATAGTTGAGACAGTGAAGAGGACAGCTACAGATCAGAAGAGATCTTGTGGATATGCACCATACATTCAGATGCTCATCAACTCTAAGTTAGAGAAGAATGTATATGCACTGGATCGCCCACATTTGCCACTCTAGCCAGATTTCAAGGATAATGTCATGGTGATGGAACCCAGTCATCCCACTTCATCTACTGCACAGGCAGAGGCTGAGTCAGCTAGAGCCACTAGTGCCCAAGCTCCTAGATCCAGGAGTGAGAAAATGGATCTTCTACTTAGCACAGTTCAGGGCATGCAGAAGGACATCAAGAATATATTGCTGAATCAGCAGAGTCTTGTGAGGATCATGGAGGATAAGTTTTCAACGCTGAACAACAAAGTGGATGGGCTGACTAAAACTGTGGATGAACTTAAGAAGGAAGTGGATGAAGCTCCCATTCCCCACTCTTCAGATTCTAATGATGATGATAGTCCACCTCTCAGGACCAGCACTCAATTCAAGACTCAAGCCAGAACTCCTATAGTGACTGCTCCAGAGTTGAGGCCTTCTTCGTCAGCACCTGCTGCAGGTCCATTAGCTCCAGTGTCTACTCCACCATCTCAGAGGACTTTAGCTGAAGCCTTCGCGGATGCTCTTCTCTTGACTCCATCGACAGCCATCGGAGCAGCTTCATCGTCTCATGGAGGAGATCATGCCTAGAGCGATGATTAGCTCTATAACTTTGAACTTTTTGGTAACTTGTTGCCAAAGGGGGAGAGGTTATAGATCATAGGGCTTCGAGAGAGAGAGGGAGAGAGAGTGTTGCATTTTGATCTCTCTGCTTTTCAAAAAACATTTGGTTTATTGTTTGGTGTTGCAAACCTTGTCGGTGTTTGATCATACACTCTTGTGTGATGCTACTATTGCTTATCTTTGAGATGTCCATATGATGATCATTCACTTGTTTGGTGTGATGTGCTTTATGTAATTCACTCATATTAATTTTGTGCGCACCACCAAGTTGTATGTGACATGGAGGAGTGACCCATGATCCTAATCGATTGTGCATTTGCATTGAAACGCAAATTTAAAATAATGCACAAATTTACGGGGAGCTCTTGCTTATCACATACTTCTTAAAGCGATGATGCTATTCATTGATTATATCTCTATCGAAGCTTTGATCTATGTGTTGTCATCAATTACCAAAAAGGGGGAGATTGAAAGCACAAGTTATCCGTAGGTGGTTTTGGTAATTAATAACAACATATATTTCATTGGACTAATGTTTCCACTACGTATATTTCAGGAAAAAGTTCAATGTTGGATTGGCAAAGGATTGTGAGGAGACCCCAAGATGCAAGGAATAGGATTGGCCAAGCTACAATCATGAAGACTCTACATTTTACTTTGTGAGAAATCACTTTGAGTCCATAGGAAAGCCAATACTATCAAAACGGGGTGAGGTATTAATGGTGAGTGAAATGCTCAAAATGATCAAGTGTAAGCCAACAAAAACACTCACAAGCTCTACCACGAATATTCTATCTTAGAACCTACCACTCAAAATCGGTGCCACCAACAATCCTATCGGCTACACCAAGTCAAAACCCTAGACAGAAACCCTAGCCAAAACCTACTTCTCGGTACTACCAAGTTTCACATCGGTGTTACCGAGTTTCGGTGACCAACTTTCTATTGCCTCAATTACAAGAATCGGAATTTTCGAGAATTGTGAATCGGTCTCACCGAGTTGTGTAAATGCCCTCGGCCACTCATATTGGTACCACCAAGAATTCTATATCGGTCTCATCGAGAACCCGAAAATTGCAACCTTTTGCACTAGTCGGTGCAACCGAGTTTTCACTTCAGTTTCACCGAGTTGGGCAATAATGTTGTAACGGTTGGATTTTTGGAGAAGCCTATATATACCCCCCCTCCACCACATCCCACTCGAAAGAGAAGCACTCAGAACAGACCCATGCTTCCCATATCCAAATTTCTGAGAGAAAGCCACCTACCCTTGTGTTGAGGTCAAGATCATCCACTCCAACCATATGGATCTTGATTTCTAGCCTCCCCAAGTTGCTTTCCATCCAATCAATCTCTTCTACCCAAGCTAAATCGGTGAGAGAGTGATTGAGTGTTGAGGAGACTATCATTTGAAACACAAGAGCAAGGAGTTCATCGTTACTATCACATCTATTACCATTTGGAAATTGGTGCCTCCTAGATTGGTTAGGTGTCGCTTGGGAGCCTCCTTCTTCGTGATTGTGGAGCTGAACCAAGAGTTTGTACGGGCAAGGAGATCACCTACTTCGTGAAGATCTACCCATAGTGAGGCTAGTCCTTCGTGGACGGAAGCCGTTATGGAATAGTCGAGGTTGCTACTTCGTGGACCCTTATGGGTGGAGCCCTACATGGACTCTCGCGACCGTTACCCTCCGTGGGTTGAAGACTCCATAAACGTGGACGTACGATAGCACCACCTATCGGAACCACGGGAAAAATCTCCGTGTCTCCAAATTGCATTTGATCTTCCAATCCCTAACTTCTTACATTTGCTTGTCTTTACTTTCCGCAGCAATACTCGTAGACATGCATGTGTAGGGTGAACTTGATATACTAGAATTGCTAAAATCTACCAACCAATTAACCTGGGAAAAGGTTAGATTTTATTTGGTCAAGTAGTCTAATCACCCCCCCTCTAGACATACTTTCGATCCCTACAGCATTGCCCGTTCTCACCTCGAGGATTGGTGCAGCTTTCGCCGGTGCATCCAAACCCCGTGATATGATACGCTCTATCACACATAAGCCTCCTTATATCTTCCTCAAAACAGCCATCATACCTACGTATTAAGGCATTTCCATAACCACTCTGAGATATATTGCGATGCAACTTCCACCTTTACATCACATTACTTGTGTGTTCATCATTATATTGCTTTGCATGATCATATAACTAACGTAGTATTTGTGGCACAACCACCGTTCATCATTGCTTACATGTTACACTAGATCATTGCATATCTTAGTACATTGCCAGAGGCATTCATATAGAGTCATTTCTTTTGAGTTTTTATATCGAGTTGTAAGTAAATAAAAGTGTGATGATCATCATTATTAGAGCATTGACCTAGTGAGCAACCGGACGAAAAATAAAAATTTGTGCCTCAAAGTGGCACTGTGTTTTTCATATAGAGAATCTTCTGAGTTATCATTTTCATATGCTAGTGGGGATTTTTCATTATAGAACTTGGCTTGTATATTTCGATGACAGGCTTCCTCAAATGCCCGAGGTCTTCATGAGCAAGCAAGTTGGATGCACACCCACTTAGCTTCCGTTGAGCTTCCATACACTTATAGCTCTAGTGCATCCGTTGCATGGCAATCACTACTTCTCACATTGATATCTATTGATGGGCATCTCCATAGCCCGTTGATATTGCTAGTTGATGCGAGACTTTCTTTCCACTTTGACTCCTTTTGATATCTATCACCATATTATGTTCCACCCATATGCTATATCCATGGTTCACGCTCATGTATTGAGTGAGGATGAAAATGCTGAAGCGCGTTAGAAGTACGATCCAATTGCCTGACTTGACACCATGGTGCTAATGATTTGTACTTATGTGGTGAAGTCGGAGTCATGCCATGCTAATATGATAAAATGAGTGGGGAGTAACATTCCTTAAGGATCGTATATTTTGAAAGATAATGATTATGGCTTATGTTTATGGATATTATTATATTGATGTTTATTAGTTCATCGTTTCTCAAAGACCATACCTAAAAGAGATTACATGTCGGGTAGCATGTCGCATCAAAAAATTTGTTTTTATCATTTACCTACTCGGGGACGAGCAAGAATTAAGCTTGGGGATGCTGATAGGTCTCCAACGTATCTATAATTTTGGATCGTAACATGCTACTATATTATCATTCTTGGATACTTTATATGCATTTATATGATGTTTTATATCATTTTTGTGCACTAACCTATTAACCTAGTGCCCAGTGCCAGTTGTTGTTTTCTACTTCTTTTTGGCCTTCCAAGAATACTGTACCAAACGAAGTCCAATTGCCCCGAAACTTTTTGATGATTATTTTGTGGACAAAAATAAGACCTGGAAGCTTGGGAGAGACACCGGAGGCCAAACGGGGTGGCGCCAAGCCAACAGGGCGCACCCAGGGGGTGGTCGTCTCCTGATGTCTTAGGGCCACCTCCCGTAGCCTCCTGACCTAATTCTGCCTCTATATATTCTCTAATATCGAGAAAACACCCGAGAGCCAGCCAAAATACTTTTTCCGCCGGTGCAAGTCTCTGTTCCGACAGGAAGGCATTTGGAGCCCTGTTCCGGTGCCCTGCCGAAGGGGGGTGTCGATCATGGAGGGCCTATACATTAACATTGCTGCCTCCATGATGATATTCATATCTAGTACCTAGATGTCTCTCTCTCTCTCTATGATCTTCAATACACAGTTCACCGCGATTCCCGCGGTGATCTATCCGATGTAATCCTTCTTTGTGGTGTGTTTGTTAGGATCCGATAAATTATGGGTTAATGTTCAGATTATTCATGAATAATATTTGAGTCATCTCTGAATTCCTATATGCAAGATTGTTATAGCTTCATATTGCTCTCCAATCTATCGATTTGGTTTGGTCAACTAGATTGGTTTATCTTCGGTGGGAGTGGTGCATTCTGATGGGTTTAATCTTGCGGTGCTCAATCCCAGTGACAGAAAGATACATGACACGTATTGTATTACTGCCATTAAGGGGGAAATGATGGGGTTTAGTCATATTTATTGGATTTACTTTGTCCACATCATGTCATATTGCTCCAAGCATTACTGTCTTTTTACATAATACTCTAGATGCATGCTGGATAGCTGTCGATGGGTGGAGTAATAATAGTAGATGCACGCAGGAGTCGATCTACGTGTTTATGGATGTGATGCCTATATACATGATCATTGCCGTGAATAAATATTGCATAACTATGCTGAAAGCACGTATGCTCCCTTGGAGGTTTTCATAATTCATGACAACATACATTGTCTCTTGGAAAAATAGTTTTACCTAGTTTATTTTAGAGGAAGTCTACAGAGAAGATTGGCCATGGAATGTGTGGACAATCCCCAAGAAGAGAAGAAGAAGGAAAGGAATAGGATTGGCAAATCAACAAGCTTGAAGACTCCACATTTCACATTTTGTGAGAAATCACTCTTGAGTCCATAGGAAAGCCAATACTATTAAAAGGGGATGAGGTTTCTATGATGATCTGGTTGCTCAAGTGCTTAGAGATTAGCCACCAAAAATACACACGAAATTCTCCCACAAGTTCTCTGTCTAAACCCTACCACTAAAATCGGTGCCACCAAGTTTTCAGATTCGACCCTAGAGAGATTTACCCTAGATAGATCCTAAGCCAAAACCCTAAGGTCTCGGTGACACCAACATTCCTTTCGGTGCAACCGAAATCAGTGGCCAACTTTCTGGTAAGCCATTTCTAAGAATCAGAATTTTTGAGTTTTGGGAATCGGTCTCACCGAGATTTGGAAACTGCCTAGGTCACCCATTTCGGTGCCACCGAGATTTATATATCGGTCTCACCGAGAAGCCAAAAGTTGCCACATTTTGCACTAGTCGGTGCAACCGAGTTTTCGGATCGGTTTCACTGAGTTGCGCTATAATGTTGTAACGGTTGGATTTTTGGAGATACCTATATATACCCCTCCACCTCCTCTCACTCACAGAGGAAGCACGCAGAACACACCTACACTTGCCCCATCCATTTTTCTGAGAGAGAGCCACCTACACATGTGTTGAGATCAAGATCTTCCAATCCAACCATATGAATCTTGATTTCTAGCCTCGCCAAGTTGCTTTCCACCCAATCATCCTCTTCTACCAAGCCAAATCTGTGAGAGAGTGATTGTGTGTTGAGGAGACTATCTTTTAAAGCACAAGAGCAAGGAGTTCATCATTGTTACCACATCTATTATCTTTTGGAGAGTGGTGTCTCCTAGATTGGTTAGGTGTCGCTTGGGAGCCTCCTTCTTCGTGTGTGGAGTTGAACCAAGAAGTTTGTACGGGTAAGGAGATCGCCTACTTCGTGAAGATCTACCCATAGTGAGGCTAGTCCTTCGTGGACGGAAGCGGTGATGGAATAGACAAGGTTGCTACTTTGTGGACCCTTACAGGTGGAGCCCTCTGTGGACTCTCGCGACCGCTACCCTTCGTGGGTTGAAGTCTCCATCAGCATGGACGTACGATAGCACCACCTATCGAAACCATGGGAAACATCTTCATGTCTCCAATTGCGTTGGATCTTCCTATCTCTACTCTTTCTTACATGTGCTTGTCTTTACCTTCCGCTACTATACTTGTTGACTAGCATGTGTAGGGTGCACTAGACTTGTTAGAATTGCTAAAATATGCCAACCATTAAAATTGGGAAAAGGTTAGGTTTTTAATTTGTCAAGTAGTCTATTCACCCCCCTCTAGACGTCCCTTCTCGATCCCACATATGCGCTTTTCTGTCGGGGGTGTGCTTCACGACGATCTATGGGACCAGCGGGGTCCCTTTACGGTTCGGTGGGGGCATCGAGTACACGAAGAGCATCAGTCGTTCATGACTACACGCGGGGTTTATACTGGTTTGGGCTGCTCGGGAGCGTAAAACCCTACGTCCTATCTGTGTGTTTGTATATCTGGGTCCAAATACAGGGACGCAGCCACCCGGCAAGGATGCTCGAGAGGTGCAGCTACGCGTGCAAATGGATAGGGTGTCAACCTTTGTTAAGGTAGCCATGGGCCTCCTTTTATAATCCAAGGGGTTTCCACAAAGGCTACGATGGTCATTTACTAGGTGTACAGTGCGCTTTTACAGCTACATGGGCTGTCGTAAGAGCGGTGGTGCGAAATACCTAACTCTGACGAACTAGGACAGGTGCATTGAATGCGCCGTGAGGTGGCGCGCAGGCGACGTCTCCCACCAAGGATTGCCTCTCCTTCGTGACGTCCGCCCAGCTACCTCTTATTCTTCTGCCACGCCGCGGGACAGGTGGCATTAAAGCAACAACAGGCCCGCCGCTATAGCCACATGCCCCGGCCAACTCCTCCTGCCCGCCTGCCCGCTCGACACTTCAGCCGATGTAGAAAATCGTCCCTGGTGAGGTGGAGCGGAGGCCTGGCGGGTTGGGATCTTTCCGGGGACGCCCGTGGGCGGCCTACTCTGCCTGGTGAAGGGCCTGGTCGCCTTGCTTCGGTCTTGGCTTCGGTTTGCCTCGGAGGCTGGTGCAAGCCCGGCAAGAAGTTGCGGGCCTGAGGCGGTTGCCCGTGCATAAGTCTGGGTACTAGGGACCCCCAGGTCTTAGTACACCGACAGTAGCCCCCGGGCCTGGGCCACACACGCATGCACGTCGTTTTGGGCTAGGCCCAAAAACAATGCACGGGCATGCGCGACCGCGCTTTCCTGCAGTTATGATGGCTTTTACTGACCTTTCGCATGATGCGCATTTACCGCGGGTAACGGCATTGGTGGAGAGGGGCAGTCTCCCAAGCAACACGCTTGACAGTGAGCGGTCACATCGGTACACGGGCGGCCAACCCCCTGGCCTTCCTTGGGGTAAGCAGCGGGGGAAATTATTCTGCACCCACCCGCCCTTCGCCATTTAATTGGTGTCGTTCCTCCTTCCGCCTTGACTACGCCTTGGACGACGCGTGGCATGCACGGCGCTCGCCATTGGCCGGGGAGGGCGGTCGTTGAAGTCGTGGGCGTATGATCGTGCGCTCATTATGGTCTGCGGAGGGTCGGCCCCTCTTATTCCCCTTCTGCTTGGCCCCTATAAATAGGAGAGGGGTTGAAGAGTGTGTCAGTCATCCGCGACTTCGTGTCCTTCCCTAGCTGCTTGGTGCGTCTTCCTTCTTCCTTTCACCACCGCTTCCAGCATGCTCCCTTTGCGATGGCGAGGGGTCATGGTTGCGCTTGAGGTCCTAGGGCGCCGGGAGGGGCAGCCCCCGGAGCCCGATGCACATTGTGGTGACGACGGCGGAGGTCGGGTCCAGCTCCCGCCGTCAGCCGGCGTCTAGGGGCCGCGCGGGGGCGGCTCCGTCGAACCGCTATGACCGTGGAGGCGCGTCTCCCCAGCGGCTCCATGCGGGGGCTCATGTGGGAGTAGAGCTGCATGAGTTCCTCGTGGTGATCCCCCGGCGGCGTCGGAGCTGGTCGTGTCTTCCCGATCATTTCGCGAGGGCCATGGAGGCCTGCCGCCCTCGAGGCTTGTGGTTCTGTGCCGACAGCTGCCATGATGGGCCCGTGTGGGTGGCGGTCGACCTCTCCCTTGGAGGCGCCATATTCCTAGCGCGAGGGTGCAGGTCGTTTGCCTGCTCCTGGGGGATCGGGCCCGGGCATCTTCTCCACTTTGAGTTTGACGGCTCCACCACCCTCTCCATGAAGTTCTTCGGGGCCTTGGGGGTCCGCCTGGAGTGCTACATGGATGGCTCGAGTGGCAGTGACTCTGGCCCCTCCAGTGGCTGCGGTCCGAGGCCAATCTGGATGGCCCTTGCGAATGTTGAACCCGCGCTCTTCAGACCAAACGACATATGCTGGAAACAGTATGTGCCGTAGGGAGTGATGAACGATGTTTTCTCTTCATCTTCCTTGGCCATGAAGATTTAATGATAACCAGAGTAGGCGTCGAGGAACGACAACAGGTCATAGCCGGCGGTCGAGTCCACTATCTGGTCGATGCGTGGCAAGGGAAAGGGGTCTTTTGGGCAGGCCCTATTGACATCTGTGAAGTCGATACGGAGTCTCCACTTCCCGCTTGCTTTACGCACCAACACGGGATTCGCTAGCCATGTCGGGTGGAGTGCACCCCTGAGTAGGCCTGCTGCTTCCAACTTTTTGATCTCTTCGGCAATAAACTCTTGCCGCTCTAGTGCTTGTTTTCGGACCTTCTGCTTGACGGGGCACGCATGAGGACAGACAGCAAGGTGGTGCTTGATCACCTCCCAGGGAACACCGGGGATGTTAGACGGTTGCCAAGCAAACACGTCAACATTCGCCCGCAGGAAGGAGATGAGCGCGCTTTCCTATTTGCTGTCGAGGGTGGCACGCCGCCCTCGCCTTCCTCCTGTGCAACTACTTGCTTCGTCTTGGGGATGGTCACTTTACCCTTCTTGTTCCTGTCGGCAGAGGTCTCTGGTAAGTCCTCGACGGGCATGCCGCACTCTGCTGTGCGTTTCCCAAAGTTCTTACGACTCACCAAAACTCCTATCCTTGTTCTTCCCCCCGTGAGCTTTGTCGGCAGGAGCGAGTGCCTTGTCAGCAGACGAAACCATTGCCTCCCGGTAGAGCTTGTCAATGCACAGGATCGCATCTTTCTTGTCGGCAAGGATGGTCATGACGCTCATCGGCCCCGACATCTTGAGCGTGTTGTAGGCGTTATGAGACGCCGCCATGAACTTCGCCAGTGCCGGGCGGTCTAGGATCCCATTATACGGCAGCGATATCTTGGCGACGTCGAAGACAACCCTCTCTGTCCTGAAATTGAGTTCGCTGCCGAATGTGACTGGGAGGGTTATCTTTCCCTTTGGCTGAGATCTCCCCCCCGTCCACTCCTTGGAAGGAGCCCATCGGTTTGAGGTCCGAATCGGGCATCTGCAGCCGCTTGATCACATCGGGTGAAATTAGGTTCAGGCCGGCCCCACTGTCGACCAACATCTTCATGACTGTGAGGTTGTGAATCACTAGTGAGAGCAAGAATGGCATGCACCCGACCGCGGTAATGCGATCAGGGTGGTCCTCAGCGTCGAAAATGATGGGAGAGTTGGACCACTTGAGGGGCTTCCTTGCCTCCGCCGCCAGCACCGCCGCGTTGAATTCGCGGACCCACTGCTTGAGTTGCCACAGAGAAGATTGGCCATGGAATGTGTGGATAATCCCCAAGAAGAGAAGAAGAAGCCAAGGAATAGGATTGGCAAATCAACAAGCTTGAAGACTCTACATTTTACATTTTGTGAGAAATCACTCTTGAATCCATAGGAAAGTGATGACCCACAAGTATAGGGGATCAATCGTAGTCCTTTCAATAAGTAAGAGTGTCGAACCCAACGAGGAGCAGAAGGAAATGACAAGCGGTTTTCAGCAAGGTAATTTCTGCAAGCACTGAAATTGTAGGTAACAGATAGTTTGATAGCAAGATAATTGGTAACAAGCAAGTAACGGTAATGGTAAACAAAGTGCAGCAAGGTAGCCCAATCCTTTTGATGCAAAGGACATGCTAGAACAATCTCTTGTAATAGGAAAAGTGTTCTTGAGGGTACACGGGAATTTCATCTTGTCACTTTTATCATGTTGGTTTGATTCGTGTTCGCTACTTTGATAATTTGATATGTGGGTGGACCGGTGCTTGGGTGCTGTTCTTACTTGAACAACCTCCCACTTATGATTAACCTCCTCGCAAGCATCCGCAACTATGAGAAAAGTATTAAGATAAAATCTAACCATAGCATTAAACGTTTGGATCCAAATCAGCCCCTTATGAAGTAGCGCATAAACTAGGGTTTAAGCTTGTGTCACTCTAGCAACTCATCATCTAATAACTACTCCACAATGCATTCCCTTAGGACCATGAATGGTGAAGTGTCATGTAGTCGACGTTCTCATGACACCACTAAGGGAATCACAACATACATATCATCAAAATATCGAACACATATCAAAGTCACATGATTACTTGCAACATGACTTCTCCCGTGACCTCAAGAACAAAGGTAACTACTCACAAATAATAATCATGCTCAAGATAAGAGGGGTATTAAATAGCATAATGGATCTGAACATATAATCGTCCACCAAATAAACCATATAGTAATCAACTACGCAAGGTAATCAACACTACTAGTCACCCACAGGTACCAATCTGAGGTTCCGGTACAAAGATTGAACACAAGAGATGAACTAGGGTTTGAGAGGAGATGGTGCTGCTGAAGATATTGATGAATATTGGCCTCCCAAATATGAGAGGGGTGTTGGTGATGACGATGGCTTCAATTTCCCCCTCCGGGAGGGAAGTTCACCCGGCGGAATCGCTTCGCCGGAGGGCAAAAGTGCTCCTGCCCAATTCCGCCTCGAGGCGGCGGCACTTCATCCCGAAAGTCCTCCTCTGATTTTTTCTAGGTCAAATGTGACTATATACCAGAAGATGGGCTCCAGAGGTGGGCCGAGGTGGCCACGATACACAAGGGCGCGCCCATGGGGGTCTGGCGCGCCCTGGTGGGTTGTGCCCACCTGGCCGGCCCCCTCCGGTAGTTTTCTGCTCTAGTATTTTGTATTAAATACAAAAATAATCTTCGTAAAGTTTCAGCTTCATTGGAGTTGTGCATAATAGGTATCTCTGATGTGCTTTTCTTAGGTCCAGAATTCCAGCTGCCGATATTCTCCCTCTTTGTGTAAACCTTGCATATTATGAGAGAAAAGGCATTATAATCACTCCCTAAAGTATTATTATTTAACAAAACATAGTAAATAGCAGTAGGAAATCACGATGCAAAATGGACGTATCAGAAAGCCAATATTATTAAAAGGGGATGAGGATTCTATGATGATCTGGTTTCTCAAGTGCTTAGAGATTAGCCACCAAAAATACACATGAAATTCTCCCACAATTTCTCTATCTAAACCCTACCACTAAAATTGGTGCCACCAAGTTTTCAGATTCGGCCCTACCGAGTTTTACCCTAGACAGATCCTAAGCCAAAACCCTAAGGTCTCGGTGACACCAGCATTCCTTTCGGTGCAACCGAAACCAGTGACCAACTTTCTGGTAAGCCATTTCTAAAAATCGGAAGTTCTGAGTTTTGGGAATCGGTCTCACCGAGATTTGGAAACTGCCTAGGTCAACCATTTCGGTGCCACCGAGATTTATATATCGGTCTCACCGAGAAGCCGAAAGTTGCCACATTTTGCACTAGTCAGTGCAACCTAGTTTTTGGATCGGTTTCACCGAGTTGGGCAATAATGTTGTAACAGTTGGATTTTTGGAGATGCCTATATACACCCCTCCACCTCCTCTCACTCACAGAGGAAGAACTTTGAACATACCTACTCTTGCCCCATCCATTTTTCTGAGAGAGAGCCACCCACTCATGTGTTGAGATCAAGATATTCCACTCCAACCATATGAATCTTGATTTTTGGCCTCCCCAAGTTGCTTTCCACACAATCAACCTCTTCTACCAAGCCAAATCTATGAGAGAGTGATTGTGTGTTGAGGAGACTATCTTTTGAAGCACAAGAGCAAGGAGTTCATCATTGTTACCACATCTATTACCTTTTGGAGAGTTGTTTCTCCTAGATTGGTTAGGTGTCGCTTGGGAGTCTCCTTCTTTGTGTATGGAGTTGAACCAAGAAGTTTGTACGGGCAAAGAGATAGCCTACTTCGTGAAGATCTACCTATAGTGAGGCTATTCCTTCGTGGACGAAAGCCATGATGGAATAGACGAGGTTGCTACTTTGTGGACCCTTACGGTTGGAGCCCTCCGTGGACTCTCGTGACCGCTACCCTCTGTGGGTTTAAGTCTCCATCAGCATGGACGAACGATAGCAACACCTATCAGAACCATGGGAAAAATCTTCGTGTCTCCAATTGCGTTTGATTTTCCTACCTCTACTCTTTCTTACATGTGCTTTTCTTTACTTTCCACTGCTATACTTGTTGACTAGCATGTGTAGGGTGCACTAGACTTGTTAGAATTGCTAAAATCAACCAACTATTAAAATTGGGAAAAAGGTTAGGTTTTTAATTTGTCAAGTAGCCTATTCACCCCCTCTAGACGTCCCTTCTCGATCCCACAATTGGTATCAGAGGTTTGGTCTCCATAGCTTTGGTTTTATCACTATTGGAGGAAGATGGATGTGTCTAGTTTGGGGAGTCTTAGTTGTACAGTGCCCATTCTCGATGGGGAGTACTATAGTCAATGGAAATATGAGATGCTTAAGCTATTCAATGAATTCCATTTGAGCAAGTATGTTAAGAGCCCTTATGTGCCTCACATTGATCCCTTACATCCTTCACACAAAGAAGAAATTGACATGCTTCGTAATCTTAGAACTGTTAATTTTATCATTAGAGGATTGCCAAGAATTGTGTTTGATCATATGAGAAACTTTGAGTGCGCTTACACTTTGTGGAATGATTTAGAGAATAGATATCCAAATTACTCTTTGAAAAATCTTGATGTCATTCTCCATAAAGCTACTGCTTTTCACAAGATGAAACCTACTGATCCTAATTTTGATGACTATCTTTTCGAGCTTAGAGACCTCATGTGTGCTAAAGGAGATGTCATAACTATCAACAACATCATCGTTGAAGCCATTCGCATTCATAATCTTGGACATTGTCATGATCACAACTCTAACGAATCTCTAGTCTCTTATCACGAGGATATCCCAATTGATGATGACAATGTGGAACATGGCTACTATGATGAAGATGAGTTGTTCGACATCGAGTATGAGAAGACTATGAAGAATAGAAGTCTCATGGCAAACTTCAAGGATAACATGTCCGGAGGAGAAGAGTGGATTCTCGACAGTGGATGCACCGATCACATGACCGGAGATAGAGACATGTTTCAAGAGATCACACCAAACCATGGACTATGGAGGCATGTGACTTTTGGAGACAACTCCAAGGGTAAGGTACTCAGTCTTGGTAAGGTGTCCATATATCATGATAGTTCCATTCAAAATGTCATGCTTGTTGAATCTCTTGACTACAATCTTCTTTCTGTTTCTAGACTAGCCGACTTCGGTTTCAATGTGCTATTTACTAAAGTTGATTGGCAAGTATTTCGACAAGACAATCATAGCATGGTCTTTACCGGTTTCCATAGAGGTGATTTATACATTGTTGATTTCACTAAGAGATCCAAACTGCGTACTTGTCTTATTGCAAAATCTTCTAAAGGTTGGCTTTGGCATAGAAGGCTAGGACATGTTGGCAAGGTTGTCAGAATCGCGTCTGAAGTCTTAGAATCTTACGACCTTACGATCCAAACTAGTCCCTCCGATTCTACAATTCTGCTCATAGAATCTAAGTTTCAATGATCCTGGAAGTTATGATTCTACGATTCACGATCCAACAAACGGAGCTCCGATCCTATTCAGGATCTCGATTCTAACAGCTTTGCATGTTGGTATACGTAATCTAGACAAGCTCATCAAAGGTGATCACATACTTGGTGTTGAAGATGTTATCTTTGACAAAGATAGACTTTGTAGTGCTTGTCAAGCTAGAAAGCAAGTAGGTGGAAGTCATCCTGTAAAGAACATCATGACTACTTGGAGACCACTCGACTTTCTTCATATGGATCTTTTTGGTCCCATTGCTTACAAGAGCCTCGGTGGAAATTCCTTTGGTCTAGTTATAGTTGATGATTTTTCCAGATTTACGTGGGTATTCTTTCTTTATGACAAGTCACGGGTGCAAAAGATCTTCAAGAATTTCGCTTGCAAGGCTCAATATCATTTTGAAGTGAAGATCAAGAAAGTTTGGAGCGATAATGGGTCGGAGTTCAAGAACACCAATGTGGACACCTTTCTTGACAAAGAAGGGATTTCACATGAGTTCTCGGCTACGTACACACCTCAACAAAATGGAGTCGTTGAGAGGAAGAACCGGACTCTTATAGCGAATGGCTAGGACGATGCACGATGAATACAAGACGTCAAGACACTTTTGGGCGGAAGCCGTGGAAACCGCTTGTCATGCTACGAACCGACTCTACCTACACAAGCTTCTCAATAAAACGGCATACGAGCTACTCACCGGTAACAAGCCCCAAGTTGGATACTTTTGGCTAATCGGCTCAAAGTGTTACATTCTTGATAAGCATCATCGTTCTAAATTTGCTCCTAAATCTCATGAAGGTTTCCTACTCGGTTACGGATCAAACTCTCACACTTACCGTGTCTACAACAACTTCACTCGAAAAGTTGAAGAGACGGTAAATGTGAAGTTTGATGAATCTAATGGTTCACAAGTCAAACAATTGCCAAATCATGTCGGAGATAAGGACCCTTCGGAAGCCATTCAAGATTTTTCCATCGGCAAGATTCGTCCCATGGAGGTGAAGGAAAGCACTTCATCTACACAAGTGGAAGCTCCAACATCACGTCAAGGTGAACCTCAAAATGACATGGAGGCATCCACAAGCGGTACACGACAAGATGAAGAGGAGGAGGAAGTTCATCATGACGATCCACCACAACCTCCTTCACCACCACCTCAAGGAAACGACAGCTTCAACAACAATGAAGAAGAATATGATGATTATGAGGAAGCTTCACAATCCAACAAGCAAAAGCTACCAAGAGTTAGAGAAGGAGTGAACAAACCAGGAGAATAACTCGCTCCAAAACACGTTTGGCTAACTTTTGTGAGCATTGCTCATTTATCTCTAGTATTGAGCCTTTCAAGGTGGAAGAAGCACTTGAAGAACATGGGCTCGGCGGCAGCAGACTCCAGTGACTGGTGGCCGTAGCGGCGGTGCTCCGGCCACCGGAAAGGGAAAATGGAGCCGGGGAGGGCTGTGGCAGAGCTGGGGGTGGCCTGGTGTGGTTCAAAGGAAAGGAGGGGCTGGGGGAGCTCAGATTTGGGTGAGGCCGAAGCGGCGCCATGGCGGCCATGGGAGGAGAGAGGGCCTCAGGAGCTCCAACGGCTTGGTTTGGGGGGTCCCTAGGAGAGAGGAGAGCGTCAAGGGACGCAAGAGGGAGCTGGGGAAGGGGTAGAAGAAGGGGGCGACCGAGAGGGGCTCGGGTGGCCGCCGTAGGGCCTCGGGCGCGGAGAGCACGCGTGCCAGAGCCTCCTTGGAGCTTTGCTGGCGTCGGGAAGAGGCGTGGGAGGTCGAGGGGAGGTTCCTGGCGTGCTGGGGTGCCTTGCAAAAGCTGGTTGCGAGCTACAGGACAAGACGATGGGCAGAGCATGACTTTTGCATGCCAATGGCATGGTCACCACGGCACATCATGTCTAGAGCAAGCTTTTGGTCGGGTAACTTTGTCTGGGGTATAGGCACGCATGCTAGGGGGTACTGGTGAAGTTGGGACCCATATGGAGTTGGTCAGATGTGGTTTCTACTCAAGGTAAGTTTGCATCACCAAACTTGGGGATTAGATAAAGGGTTTTTACTGGAGTGCACTATGGATAAAACCTTGTCTAGTAGTCATGGGAATGGAGGGAGTACATGCACACCAAATTGCAGATCAGGTAGATCAATGTACATGGTACTTGTAGTACAAAGCTGCATTTGCTGCCAAAATGTAGGTTTAGATGGACTGCTCATAATTTCTACATGAGCTTGCCATATTTGGGTTTGTACTGATGCATTAGCATGCAAATGAAGTTGTGGAAGAGTTTGGGGGCATTTGAGTGCATAGAATAATGGGAGAAAGGAAGAAGAGGCCTTGCCAAGGTAAGAAGAGAGGAATAATGAGGGAGTCACACCCCCAATAATTGACCAGGGGCCATGGAAAAGTTGCTGGAGGTAGAAGGGGGTTTGAATATGTTGTGGTAAAAAGTTGGAGACAAGGAGAATCTTTTTGGGCCCACTTTGCTTGTCCACAAGCTTATGGCTAAAGGTGTTTGTGCTGTGATTGGGCTAGGTAGAGGAATCCTATGGCCTTGATATTTACCAGGGTTAAATGATAAGTCCATTTGGTACTGATCACAAGTTTTGCGCCCAAATGAAGAAAGTTGATAACACAAACTTGGTAAACCTTAGAAATCAACAGAAATAGGTATCTACAGATCCAGGCATGCAAATCCATTCTCCTTGATGCACCACTTGGTGTAGAATCATTATTTGGGTAATAGAACATGCACACAAAGTTTGAGATCAATAGGAGAAACTTAGCAATGCAAAGTTGCTCAAATTTGGTTCTGGACACAGAAGGTTTTGGGATAGTTTTGTGAACCAAAACTATTTGGATTGAGATGGAACTTGGTAAGATCATCACATTAGGCCCATGTGACTTGCTGGAATTTTCCTGTATTTTATTGAGAATATTTCCAATAGAAATATTTAAAAAGCTTGATTTAAGAAGAAAGGGTTTTGGAGGGTTTTGTCCAATATTTTGAACATGACCATGTGTTGAAACTCTTATATATGGACAATATATGTCCACTGAGTTTCCCTAAAATTTCTCAAATATTTTGAAAGCATAAAAATAATTTTTCCCTATAAAAGACCATTTCTGGCCTTAAGAAAAGGCCTTTAAATAAAATAATAAAATAATATTTAAAAACAATATTTTGTGGTTTTGGGGAGTTATATATATAGTAGGTTCCAAATAAATCCTTTGGGGCACAGAAATCCACCCAATTTAAGGACTTGTAGTTAAATCCTCAACTAAGGGGTTTTTGAAAACCTAATTTGAATAAATCCCTTTTGGCCAAAATAATATTTTATAAAAATAGTTTTATGTCCTATACACATGGCATGATCATTGGGCAAGGTTCTTGGGTTAGGGAGATGAGCTTGGAGTGTAGGAGATGTATGATGGTTCATGGCACAATCAAACAAGAAAGCAAATAGCACACAAGTCAAGCATTCATATGCACACAAAAAGTTTAATTGGTCCTAATTTTTGAGCCATGTTAACTTACTCAGGAGAGCCAAAACACAGGGTGTGACACCCTTGAAAGGCGAATCCAGGTGCACAGGACCGCACTTGACGACCTGACGATCGAGTTGCCCACAGGCGGTGCGGGGCCCCGCATACCCGAAGACGCGCTAACGATGGAGGCGCTGGAGCAGAGCCTGTAGCACGAGAGGCTGGAGGTGAGGGAGCACCAGGTGTCCCTCGCCGAGGACTCCCTCGCCACCCGCGAGGCAAAGGTTCAGGAGGAAATCTGCAACAAGGTGCGGAGGTTCGGCGCACCCTCCTCCAGGATTATCGCGCAAAGTTGAAGCTCTAGGAGTCCCATTTCTGCAGGTGACGCGACAACCTGAAAAGCGAGGCCGACGACCTCAGGAGAAGGTTAGATCAGGCAGAGCGATGCCGGAAAGCTGCGATGGATGCCCAGGA
Source organism: Elymus sibiricus (assembly GCA_039707655.1). NCBI lineage: Eukaryota > Viridiplantae > Streptophyta > Magnoliopsida > Poales > Poaceae > Elymus > Elymus sibiricus. The sequence continues at coordinate 198,631,574 of CM077663.1, read as the reverse complement.
TGCTGCTGAGGCCGAGCTGTCTTTTCTTTATAACCAGGTGAAGGGCGTTACTTCCCTCGCGGAGAAGGCTTCGGACGAGGCGGATCGTGCCCGCGGCCTTCAGTACACGCGCTCCAAGATGTTCCAATCCCTCGAGAAGAGGGCCCACCGGGCCTTGAGCAACATCTGCGGCGAGAGCGTCTCGAGCCCTCTCGTTCCTGATGACGCCGGGTACCTGGGCTTCTTTTCCCGGGTCGTGGAGCACCTCGAGGGGGGTGCGGAGAAGATCCGCGAGCTCATGGAGGAGAAGCGCCATGACCTCCTTGCGCGGGCGGCCTCGCGCATCTTCAGCCATCTCCTCCGCCTCGACCCGCACTTCGACTTCGAGGCTGTGCTCGCCCCCGTGCCCAAAGTGATCCAAGGCGCCCTTGCAGAGTGGGTGGAGGACCATGTGGAGGACTTGATAGAGGGGTTTTCTTCTGATGACCCGGAGGACCATGGCGAAGCTGGGGAGCGCGAGCCCGGCGGTGGTGGTGATGATGAGGGCGACGATGGCGGCATGTTTCCATAAGTAGTCTTCATGTTTACCTGTTAGGGTTATGAGCGTGGCCCTGTGGCGATCTGAATGTATTTTTGGAAACACCTTTGAGGATACTCCCGTATGATGTGATGCATAGCATTGTACTCCTTTTTGCCAAGAATTACTGCCGATCCGGATGATCGTGTCGCGCGAGTGTACGAGCGCCTAGGCCTTGGCAGGGTGTGCGCAGCAGCGCATCCACCGCGTCCAGCCCCCGCTTACGGGTCACACGCGGGGGAGTAAGTGGCCGGTAGCTGCCGAACTTCCCAAAGAAAGAGAGATGCAAAACGGAAATCGTTACCAAAAAGAATGGCACTCCCTCTTTCCAGAAGAAAACCGCAAGAACTCCAAGTTTCATTACAAAAGGTGGCAAATTCGAATATAAAAGGGGCAAGGAACAGCCGCGTCCGGCACCTAGGCTAATCTTCGTCTTCGTCTTCTCCCCAGCGCGGAGCGTAGGGCTTCCACTAGGCGTGGGCATAGTCATTGGAGGACAGTGTTGTCCGCCAGCGCAGAGCATGGGGCTTCCACTTGGACGTGGGTGGGAACCCCTCCGCGTCCTCAGGGGGCTCCGGGCGTATACAGCCCACTCATTATTACGTGATAGTGTCACGGGTTGAGCCCGGGGGTGCGCAGGGAGCTCCATGCCTCCGGGACATGGAGCCCACTTCCAGCCCCCAAGCATGATGCGGCGAAGTGGGGTCGGCTCCGGACGGGCCCTCGAGCGCGGGGGGAGCCCCCCACGCTCTCCTCAGGGAAGGCCCCCCTCGAAACAGGGCCTCGGGCACTCCAAAGCCTGGGGACGGATGTCGTCGTTGTAGTAGCGCCGCAGCCCCCTGCGCCCAAGGCGGTGCCCCAGCTCGCCTCACTGGGGTGCCCGGGAGCCTTGCACCGGTACTCAATCCCCCGTCCCCAGGCGGACCGAGCCGGACCAGGAGACATGGGCGAGTACGTGATCCCCTGCCACTGGTCGAGCGAGGCCTGGCCCGGAGACATGGGCGTGTGTTCCACCCTCCGTCTCCGGGTAGGCGACGCCCATCCTGGAGACATGGGTATGTGCTCCACCCTCCGTCTCCAGGCTGGGAGTGCCTGGCCTGGGGACATGGGCGTGTGTTCCACCCTCCGTCTCCAGGTTGAAAGCGCCTGGCCTGGGGACATGGGTGTGTGCTCCACCCTCCGTCTCCAGGCTGGGAGTGCCTGGCCTGGGGACATGGGCGTGTGTTCCACCCTCCGTCTCCAGGTTGGAAGCGCCTGGCCTGGGGACATGGGCGTGTGTTCTACCCTCCATCTCCAGGCTGGGGGCGCCTGGCCTGGGGACATGGGCGTGTGTTCCACCCTCCATCTCCAGGCAGGTGACCCCCGGTCCGCAGACCCAGGCGCCTGCTCAGGATAGCTCCCCACCAGCGGGCGTGCCTCACGAGGCTGCCAGTGCCAGGCATCCTCGTGAGACCGACCCCGCCAGCCGCCCTCGCGAGGCTGCGCATACCAGCCCCGACGAAAGCTGCTCGCGAGGTCGCGTATGATCCTCCTGTTGTCATGGTGGCCGGCGCTGCTCCCTTCGTGGTTCGGGCGCTCGTCACCATGGTCGTTGTGGAGTTGCTCGAGCCCTCGGGCACGGGCGTAGATGAGTCTCCTGGCATCCACTCCGGATCCGACGGGCGTGCTGGGAGGTGCGAGGCGGCGGCCACCCCGCGCGGCCAGCATCTCCCACCGGTCTTCGTCCGTGCCAGGGGTTAACTCCTGCGTGCCCGACGCCCCGGGCCGCACCTTCAGCGGGTGCAGGTCGTAACGTGCTTCCCAAGGGCATCCGCGTGTCCTCAGCGCCGTGCCGGTTAGTTGAGTGACTCTATGGACGCGAGCCCCCAGGCCCGTCCCGTAGGGAAGCGCCTGGACCTCGCCGGCTGTGGTGGCGCGCCTGGCCGCGCGACATACCTAGTCATCGTAGCGACTGCGAGCAGCGTGGAAACGCTGCAGTTTGCGGGCCACGAGGAGCGTGACTCGCCTACGCGTCAGGTCGCGGCGGACTCGGGAGGATGATGCCGTGACGCGGACGCGGGGGAGGGTTGGGGCGACGAGAACATGCTGCGCGGTCGATGAGGGCGGCAGCCCCTGGCGTCTGTTGAAGGCCGGGCTGGCGATGGCGTCCGCCAACGGGGGGGCAAGGCGACGTGGGATGCCGTGGTCTGCAGGTGTCGCCCGAGCGACGCGAGCAGCCCGTCGTTCGGCGCGGGCTCGGTGTCCCTTGGCCATGGAAACGGCGAGCGGTGGCGAGGTGAAGCTTGTGTGAGGATTCTAACACGCCTCCTACCTAGCGCGCCAAATGTCAGATTTCGGGGTCCGCAAAACCCAAAGAGGTTCGAACTCAGGGGCGTGTGCGAAGATCCCTACCAGCTTCGACCTCAAGCTCACAGCTTCACAGTCTAGCCCGACGAACTCACTCAATTGCGGGGAAGAAGATTAGCACACGAGGATTTACCCAGGTTCGGGCCGCTGCCAAGCGTAAAACCCTACTCCTGCCTTTTGATGGATTGCCTCACGGGGAGGTGGGTGGATGAACTAGTACAGTGGTGAGTAACCTCGCGAGGGTGCTCGGGTGGTCTCCCGCTCGTCCCCTTCTACGGAGCAGCCTAGCCTCTATTTCTAGTGGCCTGGGTCCTCCTCCTTTATCGCAATGGCGGGAAGGGATCCCACAACGCCCAAATTTGAAAGGGGACATGAGGTACATCTTATCCTGACGAAAGGTGGTCTTCGCCTGCAAAGTAGCTGGCAGTGACGCGGTGGTGGGCTCGCTGGTGACATCCGCCCTGCTGAGCCCGGTGGTCTGGTCTTGTTGCACCGGAATGGAAACCTTTGGTGGGAAGCCTCGGGAACCTGCGTACGCCCCTGCCTCCTTTGTACTAAAGGGGAAACTGTCTCCTCTGTGCGAGCTAGTGCCCACCTGGCCCGGCTTGCGTCATTCTTGACCTCCCGAGGCCAAGTATTGCATAGAGATATCCGCCACTCAGGAGGGGGCCTGGGGAGGCATCCTCCTTCTGGGAGCCTTGGCATTGTCCTCCTCGCGAAGGTGGGACTCTCGCGAGGGCCTTGTCTTGCATACCGTCGAAGTGGGTCATGCCCTGGGCCGCAGGCAGGCAAGTCTGGGTACCCCGTTCCCAGGACACCAACAGAGTGTGACCGGCTGCGCCAGACGGCGGATCGTGCGCAGGCAGTGAAGGACGAGCGCAAGGCGGCTCATCGCCGGGAGTTGGAGGAGCGGGAGGGGGCTCATCGCGAAGCGCTGGAGGCCAACGACACCTTGCAGGCGAAAGCCGCCGAGAAGGCGCAGGCGGCGCAGGCCGAGCATGACCATCGGGTCCAGGACTGGTCGGCTAGGGAAGCGGCGCTGCAGGAGGAGGTGCACGCGATGGAACGTCTTCTATCTAGTAAGTTTTCGTTGCCTTGTTTTTCTTCGTGCGTCGGCTTGGAGCCGGCCTCTCTTTTGCCTTACACCGCATGCCCCTGTGCTCCTCCTCAGGGCTCTTCCCAGGTACGCAGGAGGCCGCGGAGGTGGCCGTGGAGGCCCACCACGAGGAACAGCATGCGCTGGGAGTCCACGTTGGACGGCTTGCCGCCTGGACCATGGACGAGGTGGGTATCGCCGCCAAAGTGCGTCTGAACGAGGTGGTCCGGGCCATGAAGCGGCTCCAGAGGGCCGGCTCGGCGCTGGTTCGCACCCTCTGGCCGGAAGCGGTGGAGCCGGCCTCCATGAGCCGGCTGTCGCGGTGGCTGGAGGCTGGGACCGCGCGGGTGAACGACTGGAGGGCCTCCATGGCGCGGGCTGGCGCGGCCATGGTGCTCCGTGTCGTGAAGTCGTGGTACTCCGAGCTGGACTTGGAGCTACTCGCGACCCAGTGTGCCGGCACGGACATGGAGCTGGAGGCGGTTACCGATGTGTTAGCCGTGCGGGCCAGTGACCTCGCGTCGTTTGCTCTGTGGGACGAGTATGTTCCGGAGCGGACGGCAGACGGCGCGGTGATCCCGGAGGACCAGTACGCGCTTGCCTTCGACGACCCGGAGGGTAGTGCTGGCGAGACGGACGACGACGGTGCCGAATCCAGCACCGACGACTACGCCGACCCCGAGCCGGCTCAGGACTTGGGCGCGGGGGCCGACGTGGAGCATGTCGTGGCCAAGGATGGGGCTTCTACTTCAGCCGCCGCGGAGCGCGCGGGGGCATAAGACGGTGCCACCACTAGCTAGGATCTTTCTTTTTTTCCTGCTCTTTTTGATTAGTCTACAGTTCCACCCACTGGGGGTGTAATGTAATGAACTTGTGGCCGTGGGCCTTTATGCTTTTGTATATAAGTTCATGCTTTTCACTCTGCTGAGAAAATTTATGCGTGTCGACTCGTCCCTGGCTCATCTTCCCTTTGACTCTTCTCTGCCCAAAACCTCGTTCCCTTCGGCTTCGGCCCCGCCATCCGGACAGCCGGGAGCCGGTCTGTAGCTGGGACAGGGCGTTAACCCCAGGGGAGTCGGTCGTGGTGTTTGGAGTCGCGAGGACGCTTAGCCAGGGCGAGTACGTCAGAGGCTGACTAGAGAAGGTAAATGACTCGGCTAGCCCTAGCCGGTGACCCCCTTGCAAACGGCGTTCGTGTGTGCTAAGTTTCCGCCCCAACAACCCGCCAGCCGGCCAGCCAGGAGCCAGTCTGTAGCTGGGTGGAGTGGGAGGGGTTTTTGCTTAGCTCACATTACTTTGACTGGCTTCGGGGAGCGGTGCCAGGGCTAGCCGGCGAGCCCCCGGGCCCGGGGAGCCGGACCTGGGAGCCGGCCGGCAGGGCGAACTGTACTGAAGGAAACGAGAGAGGTATGCCCCAAGAGCTGGCTTGGGACACCCGTTGCATTCATAAGCCCAAAAGGAAGGATACATACATACATTGGTTCTTCTTAGCGGTAAAACGGTCGGAGGAGCACCGCGTTCCACGGGCGCTCCGTTTCCTCACCGGAGGCGTCTCTCTTGCGCTTCTGCGGCTTCTGAGCATCTATTAGATAGTACACGTTGTTGTGCAGTGCCTTGCTGACGATGAACGGGCCCTCCCATGGGGAGGACAGCTTGTGTTGGCCGGCGGTTCGTTGGATCCGCCTAAGCACCAGGTCTCCTTCGCGGAAAGAGAGGGGCCGGACCCTCTTGCCGTGGTAGTGCTGGAGCTTCTGCTGGTAGATAGCCATCTGGCTCAGGGCCAGCTCGCGTGCTTCTTCGAGCAGGTCGACACCGTCTTCTCTCGCCTCTTTCGCATCCGTCTCCGTGTACAGGGTCACACGAGGAGAGTCGAACTCAATGTCCGTGGGGATGACCGCCTCGGACCCGTACACGAGAAAGAAAGGAGTGAAGCCGGTTGACCGGTTGGGCGTGGTCCTGAGGCTCCATAGGACAGCCGGCGGCTCTTCGATCCAGCAGCCGGCCGAACGCACGAGTGGCGCCACGAGCAGGCGTTTGATGCCGGCCACGATCAGGCGTTTTGCCCTCTCCGCCTGGCCGTTTGACTATGGGTGGGCCACTACTGCAAGGTCGAGCCGGATGCCCTCCTTGGAGCAGAAACGCAGCATCGCGCCCTTGGCGAAGTTGGTGTCATTGTCGGTGATGATGATGTGCGGAATGCCATAGCGGACCGTGGTGTCCTTGATAAACCGGACGGCTATGGGGTCGTCCAGCTTTTTGATGGGCCTGGCTTCGATCCACTTGGTGACCCTGTCGACAGAGACTAGTAGATGTGTCATGCCACCTCGTGCGGTCTTGAATGGTCCCACCATGTCGAGCCCCCAGACGGCAAAGGGCCATGAGAGGGGGATAGTCTGGAGAGCCGTAGCCGGCAGGTGGCTCTGCGTGCTGAAGCGCTGGCACCCCTCGCATCTGTCGACCAGCCGCTTTGCCTCTTCTAGGGCCGTCGGCCAGTAGAAGCCGTGGCAGAACGCCTTGGCCACCAGGGTCCTTGAGGCGGCGTGATGCCCGCACTCGCCCTGGTGGATGTCTCGGAGGATTTCTTGCCCCTTTTCCGGCTCGACGCGGCGCTGAAACACGCCGGTTGCGCTGCGATGGACCAGCTCGCGGTTGATGATGCTGTAAGCAGGGGCCTGGCGCTGGATTTGTCGGGCCGTGGCCTCGTCGGTAGGGAGCTCGCCGCGTAGGAGGAAGGCTAGGATGGGCTGGGCCCATGCGGGAGTCGATACGGGGGGCGGGTCTGGCTCGAGTTGGGGTCCGGAGGTAACCGGAGCCCCCGGGACCGAGCTGTCATTCCCCAGGACCAGGGTTGCTATCGGCGAATCGACCGCCATTAGGACGGCCGCGAGTTTGGAGTCGGCCGCCGTGGGGGCGACAACGATCGAAGTCGGCTGGGCCGAGGAAGCCGGCGGGCCTAACGAGGAGCCGGCGGGGTCCGCCGGTATGAAGATGGACTCCGACTCAGCGGAGGGCTTGATCGACGGCTTGAGTAGCCGCTCAAGGGAGACACCGGTTGGGATGGCTTGGTGGGTGGTGCTGATTTTTGCCAACATGTCTGCCGCTTCGTTGTCTGCTCGGGGGACATGGTGAAACTCGTATCCCTCGAAGGATCCGGTGACCTGTTGGATGAGGAAGCGGTAGCTGGCCATGTTGGCATCCCTGGCGTCCCATTCGCCAGAGACCTGCTGCACCACGAGGTCCGAGTCGCCGAAGCAAAGGATGCGCCGGATGCCAATTTCCTTAGCGAGCCGGAGGCCGTGGATGAGCGCTTCGTACTCGGCCATGTTGTTGGAGGCGGCGAAGAGGATTTGGAGCGCGTACTTGAGCTGGTCCCCTTTTGGGGACGAGAAGACGATGCCGGCTCCCAAGCCGGTTCGCATCTTCGAGCCGTCGAAATGCATGCGCCAATGCGTGGAGTCCGGAGGCGGCGACACGAACTGGGTCTCAGCCCAGTCGACGAGAAAGTCGGCCATGGTCTGAGACTTGATGGCAGTGTGCGGCTCATACCGGATTTCGTAGTCAGCGAGGGCAATGGCCCATTTGGTGATCCGGCCAGTGGCGTCCCGGCCGCTCATGATTTCACCGAGCGGCTCCATGCTCACTACGGTGACGGTGTGCTCCTGGAAGTACTGCTTGACCTTCTTGGCGGCGAAGTATATGTCGTAGCACGTCTTCTGGTAGTGGGGGTAGTTTTGCTTGGAGGCGGAGAGTACCTCGCTGAGGTAGTAGATGGGGCGCTGGACCGGCAGCGTCCTGCCCTCCTCCTGCCGCTCCACCACCAGGACGACGCTGATCACGCGCGTGGTCGCCGCGATGTATGCGAGCAATGGCTCCTTCTCAGCCGGCACCGCTAGGACGGGTGCACTGGAGAGGCGCTCTTGAGGTCGCGGAACACCTTGTCCGCCTGGTCGGTCCACTCGAATTTGGTCGTCTTCTTCATGAGCTGATAGAGGGGCAGCGCCTTCTCGCCCAGCCGGCTGACAAACCGGCTGAGCGCGGCAAGACAGGCGGCAAACTTCTAAACGTCGCGGAGCTTGGCCGGCTTGTGCATGCGCTCGATGGCCCTGATCTTCTCCGGGTTGGCTTCGATGCCGCACGCGGACACGAAGAAACCCAGGAGCTGGCCGGCTGGCACGCCGAAAACACACTTCTCCGGATTGAGATGGACCTTGTACTCGCGCAGGTTGGAGAAGGTTTCCTGAAGGTCGTCGAGAAGGCTGAAATGCTTCTTGGTTTTGACAACGATGTCGTCCACATAGACATGGATGTTCCTGCCGATCTGGGGCAGGAGGCACTTCTGCATGCAGCGCTGGAAGGTGGCGCCTGCATTCTTCAAGCCAAAAGACATGGTGATGTAGCAGTAGGCCCCAAAGGGAGTGATGAAGGAGGTCTTCAGCCGATCGGCCGGGTCCAGCTTGATCTGGTGGTAGCGGCATAGGCATCCAGGAAGGACAGCAGATCGCAGCCGGCCGTGGAGTCGATCATGTGATCGATCCGGGGCAGGGCGAAAGGATCCTTGGGGCAGGCCTTGTTTAGGCTGGTGTAGTCGATACACATGCGCCAAGTCTTGTTCTTCTTTAGCACCAGGACTGGGTTGGCCATCCAGTCTGGGTGGAAAACTTCCATGATAAAGCCGGCTGCGAGCAGCCGGGCGATCTCTTCTCCTATAGTACGCCGCTTCTCCTCAGAGAAACGGCGCATGGGTTGCTTGACCGGCTTCGAATCCGGCCGCACGTCATGTTTGTGCTCGGCGTACTTCCTCGGAACACCCGGTATGTCCTTGGGGGACCATGCAAAGATGTCCTGATTCTCATGGAGGAAGTCGACGAGCTCGCCTTCCTATTTGCTGCTGAGGTTGGTGCCGATGGTGACGCACTGCTTGGGGTTGGCCGGGTTGAGCGGCACCTGCTTGGTGTCCTTGGACGGCTGGAACGACGCCTCACTGGCCGGCTGGGACGGGGGAGGCGGCACGGCCGGCTGCTCGGAGGTGTGAACCATGAGCCGGTCGAGTTGCCGCCTCTCCGCCGCTATCACCAGAGCCTCGGCTAGCCGACTACTGTCACGCGCGCACTCGATCGACTTCTTGTAGTCGCCATCGATGGTGATGATGCCCTTGGGACCCGGCATCTTGAGCTTGAGGTAGGCGTAGTGGGGTACTGCCATGAACTTGACAAGCGCCGGCCGGCCAGGCAGCGCGTGGTAGGGACTATTGAGGTCCACCACCTCGAACCACACCGGCTCGCGGTGGAAGTGACTCTTCTTGCCGAAGAGGATGTCGAGCTGGATTTTGCCGATGGGTGAGCAAGACTGCCCTGGCATGATGCCATGGAAGACCGTTCGGCTCGGCTGCAAGTCCTTCTCCTTCAGCCCTAGCTTGAGCAGCGTGTCGCGGTAGAGGATGTTAATGTTGCTGCCCCCGTCGATCAGCACCCACGAGAAACGGCAAGTGAGCCTTTCAGAGGCGATGGTGGGCGAGAGCGTAGCTGCCTGGGTTCGGCATCACCGCCGGGTGGTCTGCCTGGCTCTAGGTGACCGACCTCTCGGACCAGTGCATGAACTAGGGGACCGAGGGCACAGTGGCGTTCACCTCGTGCCGGCGCTGACGCTGGCTATGCTTGTCGGTTCCCTCGCTGGTGAAGACACCGTAGGCCCCGTCCTGGTCCGGAAACTGGTCGTGAAGACGGCCGTTGTTGGGAGCCGGGGCCGGCGGTTGAGCCAGAGCCGACGCGGGCGCCGGGGCGCGGGGAGCTGGAGGTGGAGGAGCTGGAAGGCCCTCGCCCCGGGCTAGCCGCTGGGAGAAGCTGCACTGCCGAAGCGTATGCGTGGCCGGCTTTGCCCCGGAGTGCATCTTTCATGGAGCGTCAAGCATCTGCTCGAAGGTGAGCTTGGGCTGCCAGGTGGGCGCTGGCTGGAGGCCTGGGTAGCCGGCTGTTCTTCCTCGATGGTGGCGACTTGTTTGCTTCCGTAACGGGGTTCTAGCTGGTCGGCCTTCCGCTTGTTGTTCTGCTACCGCCGGTTATCGGCAGCCGGCCGCGGCGCGGCGGGCGGCGGGATGGCCTTGCCGGACGCGCTGACCTTAATCTGCATTGTGGAGTTGGCCGTGGCGTACTTGTCCGCCTTGGCCATGAGGTCCGCCAAGGTGGCCGGCTCCGAGCACATGAGCTTGTGCTTGAGGAGGGTATCGTCCCGACTGCCCTCAGAGAAGTAATGGATGGCTTGCACCTCGTGCACCCCCTCGCAGGAGTGGCGGAGCTCGGTCCAGCGCGTGAGGTAGTCATGAAGGGATTCTTCCGGCCCCTGGACGCACATGGCCAGCTCACGGGGGCGGCCAGGCCGCTTGTAGGTGCCGGTAAAGTTGCGGATGAACGCCTCCTCGGAATTCATCCAAGCATTGATGCTGCCGACCGGCAGGCTGTTGAGCCAAGTCCGGGCCGATCCGATCAGCATGAGGGGGACGTAGCGCACCGCGACGTGCTTGTTCTCTCTGGCGATGCCGACTGCGGGGTGCAGTCGATCAGCCAATACTCCGGCTTGGCGGTGCCATTGTACTATGAAGTGTCGCGGGGGAGCGTGAAGCCGATCGGAAATGGCTCGTCGCGTATCCTGGGGCCAAAACACGCCGGCCCGATCGGGCCCTCCTCCTCCAGGAGGGCGGGTTGCACTAGCCGGTCGATGCGGGTCCGGGCGTCGTTCTCGCTCCGCGGAACGCGCGGACTGAGCCGGGCTGCGAGCTCGGGGCCGACAATCGGGGCGGGCGAGTGCACGCGCTCCCGCCGGGGGGGGGGGGGGGGCGGGGGGTGGGCGTGAGTACGCCAGCCGCCTCCTTCGGGGGCGTCGTTGCGCCGGCTGTTGACCGCCGGCGGCTCGTTCCCATATTGGGAACGCCCGTTGCGAGACCCACCACCCCGCCGGCCGGAGCCGCGGGGGGAGGAAGCCTCCTGAGCCGGCTGGCGCTGGCCGGCAGTCGGCAGGCCGTCCCCTTTGGGAAAGGGAATCTCGGAGCCGGCGTTGGCACGGTCTAGCCGGGCTTGCTGGGCATTGGCGGTGGCGATGAGGTCTTGGATGTGCCGCTCCTGCTGTGCACGCTCTTCGCCCTCCAGGTCGGCCAGGTCTGCGTAGGCCACCTGGGCGGCCCTCATGTTGGCCGCCGGCATGTCGTAGGTGGGCAGCCTGCCACCAAGGATTTCCGCGACCACGTGGCCGTGGTTGTGGACGTCTCCACGCCGGCTAGGCTCGTTGCCGGCAATGGTGAGGCCGTAGGCGGAGTTGTACTTGCACTACACGGACTGCATCGAGCGCTTGGCGGTTGCGAGGGTGGTTGCCTCCGCGAGCAGCAGTTGGTGAGCCGCCACCAGCTTAGCCATAGCAGTGGCCGGGTTGGACGTTGGCGTGATGGGGGTGCTGAGGCCCCGAAGCATGGAGCCGAGGGGGTCGGAAGTGCCGGGGCCGGCAGCCGCGGCAGCCGCCAGCGCCTCCGCCCTGGCGTGACCAGTGCTCGTGGAGGAGCCGGTGACCATCACCTCCGCACTGATGCGGGAGTCGTCAGTGCCGCCTGAGGCGAATGCGCCCACAGATGAGGGCCGGTCGAGGCAGTCGAGCACCCCGCTGGGATACTCGTCAGCGAGGCGCAGCCTACTGAAGCGTTCGGCGAGGATGGCGACGTCGGACGGAGCGTCGTCGCTGCGCAGCTCGTCGGAGAGGTTGGTGGCGACGCCCGCAGAGCGGGCGAGAATGACGTTCCGCGCCACAAGGACGAGCTCCACGGGCATGCAGATCAGCCCGGACGCGGAGCGCCCGGGGGAGTTGGCGAAGGGTCCCGCCCGGACCGTGACTCTGGCCGGCGCCGTGGACGGCCCCACGGTGCGCGCCAACTGTCATCATTTTCTCATGACAGATGCCATGGGGTGGCTTATCGAGAGTGGTTGGGGCCGAAGGACGCCGGCGGGCTCCGGTAACGGGATCGGGGACAAGCGGTGCGAGACACACGATGTACCCAGGTTCGGGGCCCTCCGTAGGAGGTAACACCCCTAGTCCTGCTAGTTTGGTTGATGAACCAGGTAGGCTACAATGGTGCTCCTTGAGCTGTTGGCTAGAGGACTAAGAAGGAGCCCGCTGGCTCTCCTTTCCTCTCTACGTGAGTGGGTGTATGAGTGTGGGAATGGCCGCCCCCTGCATGGGGTCGCTCCAGGGGCTTTATAGGCCAACCCCGTGGATTACAATACGCATATAAGGTGCCGGGGGGACCCGGCTGGCGGCCTCTCTGGCCAGCCATGGGCCCCCCCGGGCGAAGAGTCTTGTCGCTTGAAGAGCCCGTCGGCTGCAGGGTCCCATCGGGAGCCGGTGGGGGCCCGTCGGCTGGCCATCGCCATTGGTGCGTGCATGTCATGCCGCTGTACGGGTCGTGGTCAGCGGTACGGCCGGTCACACTGTAGCCACGCTGGGGCGGGTAATGAAGTGGTTGGAGGCATGCAGGCACTGTGCCCTCTGCCCGGTCGCAGTCGGCTGGAGTCAGCGGCACTATTGCCTCCACTATGGCCATGCGGGTGCTGACCTTCGGTATGACGGATGTCACTGTAGCTACGCACGCCCTGCCTGTGGTACTAGGGGCGCTGCTGACACGTAGCCCGTCATGTCTTCGTCCTGTGGGACGTGGTGATGTGACGGGTGCTAACCCGTCGGCTGGCGGGTTGCCCGTGAGCCGGACGGCCTAGCGGCTCCGCCCAGAGCCAGCCGGCCCGACGCAGCCGACCTTGTGGAGCCGGACTACGGGGGGAGGCGGCCCGCCCCGTAGTCATTTTTTGAAAAGCGGGGGCAGTGGATCGCTTGAGGCTACCCCGGGGTTATCCCCCCCGTCACAAATCAAGCAAACGAGAGAAGGAACATTCATCTTTCAAACCAAGTATACCAGGGACTTGATCCAGAAGTTCAACATGCATGAGTGTAAAGGTATGAAAACTCCTATGCCTACTAGTGGATATGTTGACCTCACCAAGGAGGACAAACCGGTTGATCAAATGGTTTATCGATCAATGATCGGTTCATTGCTATATCTATGGGCCTCCCGACCCGGTATCATGCTTAGTGTGTGCATGTGCGCTCGATATCAAGTTGCTCCTAAAGAGTGTCATCTTAAGGCCATGAAAAGAATTGTGATATACTTAATACATACACCAAACTTTGGCATTTGGTATCCCAAGGGATCTTATTTTAATCTTGTTGGCTATTCTGACTCGGACTATGTCGGAGAAAAGGTTGATAGAAAATCCACCTCGGGTACATGTCAATTTCTTGGTAGATCTCTTGTGTCTTAGTCATCCAAGAAACAAAACTCGGTATCTCTATCTACCGCCAAAGTGGAATACATTGCGACCGGATCATATTGTGCACAATTACTACGGATGACTCAAACTCTTAAGGATTATGGAATACATGTGAGACATGTTCCATTGTTGTGTGACAATGAGATTGCTATTAAGATTGCTCATAATCCCGTGCAACATTCTTGAACTAAACATATTCAAGTTCGTCATCATTTCATTCGTGATCATGTTGCCAAAGGGGACATTAATCTCAAACATGTTCGCACCAACAAGCAATTGGAAAATATCTTTACTAAGCCACTTGATGAGAAAGTGTTTTGTCACTTGAGGAGTGAGTTGAACATCATTGATGCTTCAAACTTTATCTAGACTCACTCGGATGCATGCGAGGGCATGAGCTTACATGACTATTCCTTGATACCTTTGACAGAATACTATCTTATATCTTATAAATCTATGCTCCCTTGTATTGCATCTAACCTTTTGTAGGTACTTGGATGAATTACATTCCACAATATTGCCAACAACTCACATCAAGAGCAATCTTGTCTTGACCAAGTATCAACAACCCTTTGTTGTGATGGAGGAAGAAGACAACACAAAACATATCCTTGACATACATATGATGAAAATCTCATTCTTGTCATTTGGATATATTATGTACTTCCTTGCATGACTAACCCTTGTAGGAGGACCTAGCTTCAAAGAAAAGAAGGATTGCTCCCAACTCAAGATGTTCTTCATCAACTTCGAGCATCCACAACAAGTCCACCTACACGCCATGTCATCTACATCACGCCAAGGTATGTGATCATATCCTTGAAGAAGCTTTACTCCAAGTCACGAGTTAAAGCAATTCAAAGTGATATGAAAACATTAAAATGCTTAAACAAAAAATGGTAACCCCATTTTGAGCTTAACGTTGAGTATGACCTATGATCAAGTATTCTTGCTTGGCTCCTGATGTCTGTGATCTGCGTTGGGTTTTCCGTGAAGAGGAAGGGGTTATTGCAGCACAAATGAGTAAGTATTTCCCTTAGTTAAGAACCTAGGTTTATCGAACCAATAGGAGTAACACGCAACCACCGTCTTTGGCGACTACACACAAAAGAGCAAACACTTGCACCCAACGCGGGCAAGAGGGTTGTCAATCCCCTTGGACTCGTTATTTGCAAGCAAGTGGAACAAGTAGATAGTAGTGGATAATTGCAAAATAAAATAAAAGATAATAAAGGTAGCGAGGTGTTGAAAGCTTTTTGTAAATTGTAAGTGAGAAGACCCAGGGGTCGTAGTGTTCTCTAGTGGCATCTCTCATGTAGGAAACATATGATGGCTAAACAAATTACTATTGGGCAATTGATAGAAAAGAAAATAATTATGTTCATATTCACGACAATGATCATGTGTATATAGGCATCACGTCCATAAAAAAATAGGCTGACTCCTGCCTGCACCTATTACTTTTACTCAACTCATCGACCGCTATCCAGCATGCATCTAGAGTATTAAGTAAAACAGAGTAATGCTTGGAGAAAGATGACATGATGTAGACAAAGTAAACTCAATTAATATGAATGAACCCCATCGTTATATCCTTTCTAGCAACAACACAAAGACGTATCTTGTCCCCTTCTGTCACTGGGATATAGAAACCCATCAGGTTGAACCTACCACAACGCACCCTCTCACTGAAGAAACATCAGTCTACTTGGCCAAAGCAAATCCATAGATTGGAGAGATTTACGAAGCTATAATGATCATGCAATAAGAATCAATTTAAGAACTCTGAGAAGACTCTAATATTTTATCATGAATAATCTGAACATAAACCCACAATTCATTGGATCCCAACAAACACATCGCACAAAGGCATTACATCGGATATATCAAAGCGAATATGCGATGATCATTGTATTGAAGATCGAGAGAGAGAGAGAGAGAGAGAGAGAGAGATAGCCATCTAGATACTAACGACGGACCCGTAGGTCTGTGGTGAACTAGTCACACATCACCATGGAGGCAGCGAGGTTGATGAAGCGGCCTCCGTGATGGATTCCCCCTCCAGTAGAGTACCGGAAAAGGCCTCCAGATGGGATCACGGTGGAACAGACACTTGCTATAGTGGAAAAAGGGCTTCAAGAGCTCTCCTGGGGTTTTTAGAATATATGAGAATTTATAGGCCGGAGAGGGACGTCGGGAGGCAGCCGAGGAGGCCAGTACCTATCAGGAAGCGCCCTAGGGCCTGGTCGCGCCCTGTTGGGTACTGGGCCCCTCGTGTGGCGTCTGGTCATCTTCCTAAGCTTCCAGGTCTTTATT
This sequence comes from Elymus sibiricus, assembly GCA_039707655.1. Classification (NCBI taxonomy): domain Eukaryota; kingdom Viridiplantae; phylum Streptophyta; class Magnoliopsida; order Poales; family Poaceae; genus Elymus; species Elymus sibiricus. Next base: position 198,615,901 of record CM077663.1, on the reverse strand, counting down.
TGGTCCAAAAAAATCATAAAAAAGTTTCGGGTCGATTGGAGTTCGTTTGGTACAGTAAACCTGACAAGCCAAAAACATGCAGAAAACAGGAACTGGCACTTGGCACTGGGCCAATAGGTTAGTGCTCAAAACTAATATAAATTGGTAAATAAGTACCCAAAAAGTATCATAGAATGATAATATTATAGCATGGAACAATAAAAAATTATAGATATGTTGGAGAAGTATCAGTGTACCCAAGTTTAATTCCTGCTCGTCCTCGAGTAGGTAAATGATAAAAACAGAATTTTTGATGTGACATGCTACCCAATATGTAATCTTTTGCACGTATGCTCATTGAGAAATGGTGAATTAACAAACCTCAACATAGTAATATTTATAAGCACAAGAAACACAATCATCAATCTTTCAGAGTATACAATCCTCAAAGAATGTTCACCCCCATTTATTTTGTCATACTATAAAGGCATGGCTCCGTCCTCACCACATTAGTACAAATGTAAAGCACCACGGTGTCCATGTCAGGCAATTGGATCGTACTTTTTCAAAGCGTATCAAATTTTTATTCTCCACGCAATACATGAGCGCGAACCATGGACATAGCATAAGGTGGAATAGAATATGGTGGTAGATATCAAAGGGGTAAAAAGTGGAGAAGAAAGTCTCGCATCAACTAGGCGTATCAACGGGCTATGGAGATGCTCATCGATAGATATCAATGCGAGGAGTAGGGATTGCCATGAAAACATGATGCACTAGAGCTATAAGTGTATGAAAGCTCGACTAAAAATAAGTGAGTGTGCATCCAACTTGCTTGCTCATGAAGACCTTGGGCTTTTGAGGACGCCCGTCATCAGAATATACAAGCCAAGTTCTAATAATGAAAAATTCCCACTGGCATATGAAAGTGAAGAAGCATGAGACTCTCTGTATACGAAGAACATCGTGCCACTTTGAGGCACAAGTGTGGTAAAGGATAGTAGCAAAGTACCTTCGCTCATTTTTTTATATCATGAATGGTGGGCTCATCTGGCCTCCCCCATTATTTATTTCCTCACTGGGACAATGCTGTAGTAATGACCGTCACACTTTTATTTACTTACAACTTGGTATTTCAACTTGATATGAAGGACTATGAAGCAATATGACTCAATATGAATTCCTCGGGCAGTATACCAGGATGTGCAATGATATAGCATGACATGTATCAAAAATATGATGAACGGTGGCTTTGCCACAAATACTATGTCAGCTCTATATGATCATGCAAAGCAATATGTAGATGAATGAACTAGTCATATGCTATGAAAATGCAAGTTGCATGGCAATATATCTCGGAATGGCTATGGAAATGCCATAATAGGTAGGTATGGTGGCTGTTTTGCGAAAGATAATAGGAGGTTTATGTGTGACAGAGCGTATCATGTCACGGGGTTTGGATGCACCGGCTAGGTTCTCACCGATCCTCGAGATGAGAATGGGCGATGCACGATACCGAAGAGGCTAGCAAAATATGAGAAGGTGAGATTGCGTATGTCCATGGATTTGCATTAGTCATAAATAACTCACATACTTATTGCAAAGTTTTATTATTCTTATCGCGAATCGAAGCACTCCTCGCATGCCCCTATGGAGGAGGTTGGGAGGAGTTAACCATCGCGCGCCTCCGACCCGAAACAACACTAGGATTTCAACGAGGAATAAAAATACTCACACATCCTCACCATGCCTTTTACCAATACTTAGACAAATGGAAAGTTAACACCTCTTAATACCGATGCTCCCGCGAACCGACAACCATGTACTCATACCCTTTTCACATTACCACATTAATATCATTAACTCAAAACTTCTCTTTTAAGTGATACATGAAGGTTTTGATTATCACTCATTGAATACCTATTAGTTTTTGGACTAATTCTACAACCCATGAAATTACCATCGCTGTTTATAACTCTCAAACAAATGTAAGTGAAGAAGGAGAGTGCAATTATTTCTATAAAATCTACATGCCACCATGCTCAAAAAGATATAAGTGAAGTACTAGAGCAACTGCCTAGCTCAAAAGATATAAGTGAAGAACAAATTTATTCTAACAAATCATGGTAAAAATGTGTCTCTCTCAAATAGGGGTGTCCAGCAAACAATTATTGTGCCAAACTAAAATAAAAACAAGAAAATGACGCTCCAAGCAAAACTCATATCATGTGATGAATAAAAATATAGCTCCAAGTGACATACCGATGTTTTTGAACGAAAGAGGGGATGCCTTCCCGGGGCATCCCCAAGCTTAGACGCTTAAGTCTTCCTAGAATATTGCCTTGGGGTGCCTTGTGCATCTCCAAGCCTAGGCTCTTGCTGCTCCTTATTCGGTCCATCGAGTAGCGAGCTAGGTTGGGCGAGCCCGCGGGGGATCTTCGCACACGCCCCTGTGTTCGAATCTTAAGGGTTTTGCGGAGCCCGAAATCCGACATTTGGCATGCCAGGTAGGGGGCATGTCGAAATCTTCCTCAGGTCTCGCCTCGCCTCCGCTCGCCACACTCATGGTGAAGGGACGTCGAGTCCGCGCTGAGCGGCGGGCCGCCCGCGTGGCGCGGCCGGCGCCGGCGGGCCATGGCGCCTCGCGTCGTTCTGCCACCCCGTCAGCGGGCGCCGCCACTGGCCGGACTATCAACGGGCGCTGGGGGCTGTCGCCTTCACCAACCACACGGTACGCCCCTGTCATCCCGGCCCTTCCCCATGTTCGGGCTGTGCCGCCGCCCTTCCGGGTCTGCCAAGACACGACGCACAGACATGTCGCGCTCCTCGTGGCGCACGAGCTACAACGCCAACACGCTGCCCGCGACTGCCACATCGACGAGGCCAGGCGCGCCCCAGGGCACGACACCGCCGCCGACGAGACCCAGGTGTATCTCAGCAAGGCTCACGCCCGTGAACTCGCACGACCGGCAGACACGGCGCCTGGGCCACACGGGCGTGCTTGGGACATCCGCGGCGTCCAGTGATCACCGAGGACCTGGTTCGAACCGCCGGGGGCGCAAGGGCCGGCCGCAGGCGCCGGCAGGGACCGGTGGGAGATGCTGGCCACACGAGAGGGGCGTCGCCTCGCGCCTCTCGGCACGCTCACAGGGACCAGGGAGGAGGACCGGCGGCTCAACTACGCCGGCGCCCGGGGGCTCGTGCAACTCTACAACGACCGTGTTGACGCGCGCCCGGGCCACGAAGGGAGCAGCACCGGCCGCCACGACGACAGGAGGTGCACACGCGACTTCGCGGGCAGCCCCCGCGCGGGCTGGTATGTGCAACCTCACGGGGGCGGCTTGCGGGGCTGGCCTCGCGAGGGTGCCCGGCGTGGGGACCCTCGCGAGGCACACCCGCTGGTAGGGAGCTGCCTTGAGCAGGCGTCTGGGTCTGGGGACCGGGGGTCACTTTCTTGGGAATGGAGGGTAGAACACGCGCCCTCGTCCCCGGGCTGGGAGGCCCCATCTTGGAGACGGAGGGTGGAACACACGCCCATGTCTCTGGGCCAGACGATCCCAACCTGGAGACGAAGGGTGGAACATGCGCCCGTGTCTCCGGGGCGCGCGACGCTCGCTTGGAGACGGAGGGTGGAACATACGCCCATGTCTCCGGGACGAGTTTCATTCGATCATCAGCGGGCGATCATGTACTCGCCCAGGTCCCCAGGCCCGGCTCGCCCAACATGGGGGCAGGGCCCCGAGTACCAGCACAGGAACCCCGGGTATCCTAGCGAGGCGCGCTGGGGCGCCGCCTGGGGAGCTCAGGGCCTTCTTCTGGGACGGGCCTTCCCGTCGGAGAGCGCGAGGGGCTCCCCCTATGCTCGAGGGCCTGCCCAGAGTAGACCCTACTTCGCCACGACAAGCCTGGGGGCTGGGAGTGGGCTTCATGCCCGCGAGGCATGGAGCTCCCTATACACCCCCGGGACCAACCCGTTACACTCTCACGTAATAATGAGTGGGATGTATACGCCCAGAGCCCCCCGAGGACGCGGAGGGGTTCCTCCCACGCAACGTGGCAGCCACAGCTCCGCGCTGGCGGAGAAGTCAACACTGCCCACAAATGGCTATGCCCATGTAACGTGGATGCCCTACGCTCAGCGCTGGGGGAAGACAAAGACGAGGATTACACTAAAAAGCCGGACGCGGCCGTTTTCTCGCTCTTTTTGTATTCCAAGTTGCAATTTTTGAGAATCCTTTTTGTGCTCGAACCTGTTGGAAGTCGAGGATTTTGAACTCTATGTTTAAAAGAAAGAGGGGCGGGGACTTTTTCTCTCTTTGATCTCTCGTTTTACCGATTTTGAGTTCTCTCTTGCCGGGTTAGCGTTTTGCAAGAAGCCGTGCGCTCCGGCCCTCCCCGAGGTGCCTCGGAGCTGGACAGCCACACCCTGTCGCCTCGGGGACTCGCATCTTTTGGAAGTCGACCCCCACTAGGGGGCTCCGACCACAGCGCGACACTACAACATCGAGTCTCGGGAGGCCCCGGGGCCTCCTGAGGCAGCGTCCGAAAGGGCGGAATGGGGGATCGCTCGAGCGTCAAAGGGGGCTCGTGAGCATCGCGCCTCAGGAGCCTTATCGGTCATATAGCCACTCGCCCCCCTTGATCTCGTCCTTGGTGATCCGGTCGGCAGCAAGGGTGTCGATGCTTTACCCTGTGAAGTGCGTCCAGGTGATCCGGTCGTACCTAACGGTGGTGGGGAAATGTGCGGGACTGGGACCTGCCGACGTAGAGCGGTTTGAGCGTCAAAGGGGGCTCCTGAGCAGTACGCCTCAGGAGCCTTACTGGTCATATAGCCACTCGCCCCCCTTGATGTCATCCTTGGTGATCCGATCAGTATCAAGGGTGTCGGGGCCTGACCCCGTGGCTGTATCCTTGGTGATCCGATCGTACACAACAGTGGTCGGGAAATGTGCGGGACTAGGTCCTGCAGACGCAGAGTGCCGAAAGGGCCCCGAAACCGTCCAACAAACGAGGAGGAAGCGTCCCAGACGGAGCCGCGGGCTATCTGGATGGCCCAGCGCACCTCGCGACGCACGAGATTGCCGCCGCCATACAAGCTAAGTACACTGCGAAACCAAGCAGGATCCTCCTGGCCTAATAACGACCCAAGGACGGGATAAGGATTATGCGCACTAATGTAAGAATGCAGGTGTTACGGGTCACCATGCACGGCTACCGAGACCCCCGAGGACCGGAGCGGCAGTGAAAAATGACACGAAGTGACGGGGTTGTTACCCCCGGGTAGGCCAAAGCTGGGGGGTTCCTTTCCCCCTTTTGAAGAAAACCAATACGGCCGGCTGGTCCGCGGCCGGCTGGCGGCTCCCTCAGGGCCGGCTGGCGGCCCCCTCGGGACCGGCTGGCGGCTCCCTCTGGACCGGCTGGCGGCTCCCTCGAGGCCGGCTGGCGGGGAGTCGGCACGCCCGTTGCCGGCTCTCTCAGGGCCGACTGAACGAGGAGCCGGCCGTCGGGCTAAACGGCCGGCCACCTCACGACCGGCTGCCTCTACAACGGACCTACGGGCGGACCGACGCCCATCCCGTCCATCTGCGCATCAGTACGGCGACAAGACAAGACCTCCCCCACCGACCTACGGGCGGACCAACGCCTGTCCCGTCTCTCTGCGCATCCGCCGGCGACCAGGCGCGACCCCCTTCATCCGCCCCGACGTGGCCATAGTGGCTGCTGACGGCGGCCGACCGCGACAGGGCTGCCAACAGTACCGGCACGCCCCCGAAACCACTCCATTACCTGTCCAGGCGTGGCTACAGTACAGCCGGCCGCGCCGCTGACTTCGCCCGACAGACGCAAGATGACGCCCCGACGGGCCGACCGTGCCGCGGCATGGCCGGCACGGGGATCCACCAAGCGGGCCCCGCCGGTTCCTGACGGACTCGACAGCCGGCGGGCCCTACCGGCGACAAGACCGCACGACCGGCGGCCCCCACGGCCGGCTAGAGAGGCTGCCGGCTGGGGCCCCCCGAGACCTTCTATTCGTATTGTAACCCGGGGGGTTGGCCTATAAAACCCCCCGGGCCTCCTCCATGCAGAGGGTTCACGGTTCCATTAGTCGACTCTACACACACGCGTGGAGAGGCAGTAGGGGCAAGCAGGCTCCTTCTTCCTCCTCCGTCCATACAGCTCAAGGAGCACCATTGTAACTTGACCATTGTCTTAACTAGACCAAGCAGGACTAGGGGTGTTACCTCCCACGGAGGACCCTGAACCTGGGTACATCGTGTGTCCGCCACCGCTTGTGCCTAACCCCGCTCCCGGAGCCCGCCGACGTCCTTTGGCCCCTCTCGATAAGCCTACCCATGGCATCTGACGCCGCAAAATGACGACAGTTGGCGCCCACCGTGGGGCCGTCCGCGGCACCGGCCAGAGTCATGCTCCGGGCGGGGCCCTTCACCACCTCCCCCGGCCGCCTCGCGTCCGGGCGGAACCGCTTGTTCGTGGGGCTTGCTCCGGCAGGTCCTGCACGCGACGCGGCCGGCATCTCCGACGAATGCCTCGACCGCGACCTCGCGCTCGACGTCGCCGTGCTCGCTGGGCGGCTCAGCAAGCTGAGCCTCGCGGCGAGCCGGCGGCTGTCAAGTACCCCAGCGGGGTGCTCGATTGCACCGACCCACCCTCGTCCGTGAGCGCGCTCGCCACGGGTGAGGCCATCGCCTCCCACGACTGCGTGGGGGTGATGGTCACCGCATCCTCCACCACTTCGGGCCGTGTGCGGGCGGCCGAGGCCGATGCGGCCGCCGCCCGCGCCGGTACCTCCGACCCGCTCGCCGCTACCCTCCGGGGTCTGGGCACTCCCATCCCCCAGACGGCGGACCCGGCCGCCGCCAGAACCGAGCTGGAGGCGGCCTGCCGTCTGCTGCTCGAGGACGCCACCGCCCTCGCTGCCGAGCGGCGCCGGATGGAAGCCGCACAGCGAGAATACATCTCTGCGTATGGTCTCACCCCGGCTGGCCCGGAGCCCATCCGGCGTGGGGCTATACGGGAACGCGGCCGCGTGGTCGCGGAGATCCTCGGCGGCCGCCTACCCGTCTACGACACCCCCGCGGCCAACCTGCGTGCCGCCAAGGTTGCCTACGAGGATTTGGCAACCTTGGAGGGCGAGGAACGCGCCGCACGCGAGCGACACATCAAGGACCTCATCGACACCGCCAACGCCCAACAAGTCGTCCTCACCCCCGGTGGGGCCATCTCCGAACTTCCCCGGCCCGAGGGCGAGGGTGCGGGGGCCACCAACCGTCAGCCGGCTCAGCATTCCAGCACCCCTCGTCCCTCCGTCCGGCGTAGCGAGGGAAGCGACGTTCGGCGCACTCAGCTGCGAGGGAACGAGCAGCCGGCTGTAAACAGCCGGCGCAGCAACAATCCGGCTGGCAGGCACCGCCGGGACGAGGCTCCGGCTGGCGGCAGCCGGCATAGCCGCGGGCACACTCCGCCCCCGCGGCACGAACGGGCGCGGTCCATCCCACCGGCCGTCCGGCCCGAACTCGCAGCCCGGCTCGGGCCGCGGGTCCCCCACAGCGACAACGACGCCCGGCTCCGCCTCGACCAACTGGCGCAGTCGGCTCTCCTCGAGGAGGAGGACTCGATTGGCCCGGCCTGCTTCGGCCCTCGGATCCGCAACGAGCCATTTCCGCCTGGCTTCACTCTTCCCCGCGATACCCCGAAGTACACCGGCGCTGCCAAGCCGGAAGACTGGCTGATCGACTACACCACCGCCGTCGGCATCGCCAGGGGGAACAAGCGCGTAGCCGTCCGCTACGCTCCCCTCATGCTGATCGGCTCGGCCCGCACCTGGCTAAACAGCCTTGCGGCCGGCAGCATCAACACATGGACGGACTTCGAAGAGGCGTTCGTCCGCAACTTCACCGGCACCTACAAGCGGCCGGGCCGGCCCCGTGAGCTGGCCATGTGCGTCCAGGAGCCGGAGGAACCCCTCCGCGACTTCCTCACACGCTGGTCCGAGCTCCGCAACTCCTGCGAGGGAGTACATGAGGTACATGCCATCCAGTACTTCATCGAAGGCTGCAGTGATGGCACCCCCCTCAAGCACAAGCTCTTGTGCTCCGAGCCAACCTCCCTGGCGGACCTAATGTCCAAAGCGGACAAATACGCTACGGCCGATTCCTCCATGAGGATGAAGGCTAAGGCACCAGCCAAAACGGCTCCGCCCCCCGCCACGCCGCGGGCGGCAGCCGACAACTGGCAACAGGGCAACAAACGCAAGGCCGACCAGCCCGACTCCCGCTACGGGAGCCGGCAGGTTGCCTCGCTTGAGGAAGAGCAGCCGGCTGCCCAGGCTTCCGGCCAGCGGCAACGCACCGGCAAGACTGCCTGGCAGCCTAAGCTCACGTTCGAGCAAATGCTCGACCTCCCCTGCAAAAACCATTCCGGTGCCAAACCGGCCACGCACACGCTCCGGCAGTGCAGCTTCTCACAGCGATTGGCCCGGGGGGACGTCCTCCCGGCTCCCCCCGTGCAGCCGGCCCGCGCACCGGCTGCGGCTCCGGCCCCGGCTCCCGTTCCTGCCCAGGCGGACGACGGCCGACTGCTGGACCGGTTCCCCGACCAAGACGGCTGCTACATCGTCTTCACCAATGAAGAGACGGACAAACATGCCCAGCGCCGGCTCCACCGTGAGGTGAATGCCACCATGCCCGCGACTCCCCAGTTCATGCACTGGTCCGAGAAGCCTCGTCCTCGATCCCACCATCGCCTCCGAGAAGCACAGGTGCCGCTTCTCGCGGGTGTTGATCGACGGGGGCAGCAGCATTAACATCCTCTACCTTGACACAATGCTCAAATTGGGGCTCAAGGTGGAGGACCTACAATCGAGCCGGACCGTCTTCCACGGCATCGTGCCGGGAAAGTCCCGCACCCCCGTCGGCAAGATCAAGCTCGACGTCCTCTTCGGCGGCCACGACCACTTCCGCCGCGAACCAATCTGGTTCGAGGTAATGGACCTCGCCAGTCCCTACCACGCGCTGCTGGGCCGGCCGGCTCTCGTCAAGTTCATGGCAATCCCCCACTACGCCTACCTCAAGCTCAAAATGCCAGGTCTCAAGGGCATCATCACCATCGCCGGCAAGTACGAGATGTCAATGGCCTGCGCGCGAGACGGCAGCCAGCTGGCCGAGGCTCTGGAGATAGCGGAGGAGAAGCGGCAGCTCGACCGGCTGGTGGCTTTTGCCTCTGCCCAGCCGGCCGTGCCGGCTCCTCCATCCCAGTCGGTCGGCGAAGGCTCGTTCCAGCCATCCAAGGACACCAGGCAAGTGCCACTTGATCCGGCTAACCCCACCCAGTGCGTGACCATCGGCTCCCGCCTCGACAGCAAATAGGAAAGCGAGCTCGTCGATTTCCTCCGTGAGAATCAGGACATCTTTGCATGGTCTCCCAAAGACATGCCGGGTGTTCCGAGGAAATTCGCCGAGCACAAACTTCACGTGCGACAGGACGCGAAGCCGGTCAAGAAACCCCTGCACCGTTTCTCCGAGGAGAAGCGGCATACTATAGGAGAAGAAATAGCCCAGCCGCTCGCAGCCGGCTTCATCATGGAAGTGTTCCACCCGGACTGGCTGGCCAACCCAGTCCTGGTGCTGAAGAAGAACAAGACCTGGCACATGTGTATCGACTACACAAGCCTGAAAAAGGCATGCCCCAAAGACCCGTTCGCCCTGCCGCGGATCGATCAAGTCATCGACTCCACGGCCGGCTGCGACCTGCTATCCTTCCTGGACGCCTACTCCGGCTACCACTAGATCAAGCTGGACCCGGCCGACCGGCTCAAGACCTCCTTCATCACCCCTTTCGGAGCCTACTGCTACATCACCATGTCCTTCGGCCTGAAGAATGCAGGCGCTACCTTCCAGCGCTGCATGCTGAAGTGTCTCCTGCCTCAGATAGGCAGGAATGTCCACGTCTACGTTGACGACATCGTCGTCAAGTCCAAGAAGCATTTCAGCCTCCTCGACGATCTCCGGGAGACATTCGCCAACTTGCGCGAATACAAGATCAAGCTCAACCCGGAGAAGTGTGTGTTTCGCGTCCCAGCCGGCCAACTCTTGGGTTTCTTCGTGTCCGCTCGCGGCATAGAAGCTAACCCCGAGAAGATCAGCGCAATCGAGCGCATGCCCAAGCCGGTCTGGCTCCGCGACGTCCAGAAGTTCACCGGCTGCCTCGCCTCCCTCAGCCGGTTCATCAGCCGGCTTTGCGAGAAGGCCTTGCCCCTCTACGGCCTCCTACGCAAGACAGCTCTGGTCGAGCCGGGCCGGGATCCCTCGAAGAGGCCGGCCCTGTTCGACTGGTCCGACGAGGCGGACGAGGCGTTCCGCGGCCTCAAGCGGGCTCTCACCAGCGCGCCCATCCTGGCCGCGCCGGCTGAGAAGGAGCCTCTGCTCGCCTACATCGCGGCAACCACACGCGTCGTCAGCGTCGTCCTGGTGGTGGAGCGGCCGGAGGAGGGCAAGGCGTTGCCGGCTCAGCGCCCCGTCTACTACCTCAGCGAGGTCCTCTCCGCCTCCAAGCAAAACTACCCCCACTACCAGAAGATGTGCTACGGCATATACTTCGCCGCCCAGAAGGTCAAGTAGTACTTCCAGGAGCATGTCATCACCGTCGTCAGCACCGCGCCGCTGGGCGAAATCATGAGCGGCCGGGACGCCACCGGCCGGATCACCAAGTGGACCATCACCCTCGCCGACTACGAGATCCGGTACGAACCTCGCACCGCCATCAAATCCCAAGCGATGGCCGACTTCCTCGTCGACTGGGCCGAAACCCAGTTCGTGCCGCCTCCGCCCGACTCCACGCACTGGCGCATGCACTTCGACGGCTCGAAGATGCGAGCCGGCTTGGGAGCCGGCATCGTCTTGTCGTCTCCCAGGGGAGACCAGCTCCGGTACGCCCTCCAGATCCACTTCGCCGCCTCCAACAACGTGGACGAGTACGAGGCCCTCGTCCACGGCCTCCGTCTCGCCAAAGACATCGGCATTCAGCGCATCATATGCTTTGGCGACTCCGACCTCGTGGTGCAGCAGGTCTCTGGCGAATGGGACGCCAGGGACGCCAACATGGCCAGCTACCGCTTCCTCGTCCAACAGCTCACCGGCTCCTTCGAGGGCTGCGAGTTCCACCACGTCCCCCACGCGGACAACGAGGCGGCCGACACGCTGGCCAAGATCGGCTCCACCCGGCAGGCCATCCCAGCCGGCGTCTCCCTCGAGCGGCTGCTCAAGCCTTCAATCAAGCCTTCTCCCGAATCGGAGTCCATCTTCGTGCCGGCTAACGCGGCCGGCCCCTCGGCGGGTCCGGCTCCCCAGCCGGTCCCACCGGCTGCGATGACTCCGCCGGCCCTGCCGCCTCCGGTTGCGGCAGCTTTGCCGGCTCCGCCACGGCCGGCTTCCCCGCCGGCACCGCAAGCTCCGGCTATCGAGCCGGGCATGCCCGCAACAGCGAGCCCAGAGCCTGCGGCTGTCATGATGGCAATCGACATTCCTCACGCCGCCTCCTTCCCGGGGACTGGCGAACCGGTCCCGGGGGCTGGCGAGCCGGTCCCGGGGGCTGGCGAGCCGGTCTCGTGGGCTGGTCCTCCGGACCCGGGGGCTGCTGCCGCCACCGGCGTCCCGTTTGGGCCCAAGCCGGCCCCTGTCTCGGCTCCCTCATGGGCCCAACCCATCCTGGCTTTCCTCCTACATGGCGAGCTCCCCTCCGACGAGGCCACGGCAAGGCAAATCCAGCGCCGAGCCCCAGCCTACGGCATCATCAACCGCGAGCTGGTTCATCGCAGCACCACCGGCGTTTTCCAACGCTGTGTTGAGCCAGAGAAAGGGCAAGAAATCCTCCTCGACATTCATCAGGGCGAGTGCGGGCATCACGCCGCCTCCAGGGCCCTGGTGGCGAAGGCATTCCGTCACGGTTTCTACTGGCCGACAGCTTTGGAGGCGGCCAAGAAACTGGTCGACGAGTGCGAGGGCTGCCAGCGTTTCAGCACGCAGAGCCACCTGCCGGCTTCCGCCCTCCAAACCATCCCCCTCTCGTGGCCCTTCGCGGTCTGGGGGTTGGACATGGTGGGGCCCTTCAAGACCGCTCGAGGCGGCATGACGCATCTGCTGGTCGCTGTCGACAAATTCACCAAGTGGATCGAGGCCCGGCCGATCAAGAAGCTGGACGGCCCCATGGCCGTCCGGTTCGTCAAAGACATCACAGTCCGCTACGGCGTCCCCCACAGCATCATCACCGACAATGGCACGAACTTCGCCAAGGGCGCGCTAGCGCGTTTCTGCTCCAAGCAGGGCATCCGGCTCGATTTGGCATCTGTCGCCCATCCACAGTCAAACGGACAGGTCGAGAGGGCCAACGGCCTGCTCCTGTCCGGCCTCAAGCCCCGACTCGTGACGCCACTGACCAGGTCAGCCGGCTGCTGGATCGAAGAGCTGCCGGCTATCCTCTGGAGCCTCAGGACCACGCCCAACCGGTCAACCGGCTATACCCCTTTCTTTCTAGTGTATGGGTCCGAGGCAATCATCCCCACCGACATCGAGTTCGATTCGCCTCGGGTTACCCTGTACACGGAGAAGGATGCGAAGGAAGCAAGAGAAGACGGCGTCGACCTCCTCGAGGAGGCCCGCGAGCTGGCCCTGAGCCGGACGGCCATCTACCAGCAGAAGCTCCGGCACTACCACAGCAAGCGGATCCGGCCACTCTCCTTCCGCGAAGGGGACTTGGTGCTCAGACGGATCCAGCGAACTGCCGGCCAGCACAAGCTGTCCTCCCCATGGGAGGGCCCGTTCATCATCAGCAAAGCGCTGCACAACAACGCGTACTATCTAATAGACCCCCAAAAGCCGCAGAAGCGCAAGAGAGACGCCTCCGGCAAGGAGACGGAGCGCCCATGGAACGCGACGCTCCTCCGTCCATTTTACTGCTAAAAACCAGTGTATGTATATATCCTTCCCTTTTGGGCTTATGAATGCAACGGGGGCCCCAAGCCAGCACTTGGGGCACGCCCTTTTTTCTTGATTCCTCCAAAAGGTTCCTCATTATCTAAAAAACGCGTCGCCCGGGTCCAGCTCCCGGGCCCGGGGGCTCGGCCGGCTCCCCTCCGAGGCGGACGAATAATGTGAGCAAGCAACCCTTCGCATCCCCACCCTAACCAGCCACAGTCCGGCTCCCGGCTGTCCGGCTGAAGGGACTATGGGGTACGAAGGAACTTCTCACACAAAGTTCAGCCGATGAGCGGCAGCCGGACTGGCCCGACCAAACTACGCTATTTCTAGCAACTGGCCACTACCGGCTCAACCTAGTCCTAGCTTGTTCTCCCAAGAGTGAAGCCTCGTCCCTGTCCCAGACCGGCTCCCGGCTGGCTGGCAGGCGGGACGGAAGCCGGAAGGAATACAGGCGCGCGACACAAGTCAAAAGGCAAAAGGCAAAAGAAGAGCTGGCACGCACAAATTTTTTACGGCATAACTTAAAACGATAAACGGCCGCAGGTTCATTACAATAACACACCCCCAGTGGGTGGAAAAAGTGTCTTAAACACATGTGCAGAAGGAAGGAACAGGTAAACAAGCAGGCCGGCTCAGGCCACCGGCGCGTCGCCAGCCGGCTCGACGGCCCGCCCAGAGGAAGCCGCGGCCTTCGGGTCCGCCTCCGTCGTCTCTGTGGCGCCGGTACCACCATCGGTACTGGAGGCGGTGCTCTCTTCGGCGACCCTGTCGTCCTCCGGGCCTTGGGGGTTGCCGAAGGAGTCCTCCGCGACCGGCTCACCGTCCTCGCCAAGGGCCGGCAGAAGCACGTCCGGGTCAACGTACGAGGCAAACTCCTTTGTCCCGGCGGACGAGGGCATCTTCACGGGCCACCCGCTCCGCCTCCGGGACGGCACGCATCGTGGTCAGCCGGTCCAAGTTGACCCTGGTGTACCACGACGTGACGAACCGGAGCGCCATCTGTGCACCGGCTCGTGCCGCCGACGCCTTCCAGACCTCGAGCCGGGCCTTGGCGTGCTCCAGCCACAGCGCCACCCGGCTCTCCGGGGCCTCGCGGCCCGGCCACAGAGTGGCGATCACCTCCTTGCCGGCTGTCTTCAGCCGCTCTACGCTGCGCTAAAGGAAGATCAGCCGGTTCTCCACGGCCAACGCAACGTCGTCCATGTCCCACCCGGCGTCCTCCTCGCGCTCTCGCCCGCCCTGCTGACCCTCCCGGTGGGTCGCCACGGCTCGCTCAGCATAGCCCTGCGTCTCCGGGAACCGATCTGGAGAAAGAAAAGGTGGAATCAGGAAACACCCGAAGAGCAACAAAAACACCAACGGCTGAAAAGAAAATCAAGACTTACGCTCGAAGGCCTCGTCCACGTCATGAGCAAACTGCAGCGCCGCCTCCTTCTCGCTCACCAGCGCCTCCTCCGCGCGGGCAAGGGCGACTCCGCGCGCCTCAAGCGCCTTCTCGAGGCGGGCCACCTTGACCTCAAGGGCGGCCTTCTCCTGGGCGGCGTCAGCCGCCTGCTTGACGGCGTTCTCCTTGGCCGTCACCTCCCGCTGCAGCTCCTCCTTCAGACGCTCCTGGCCCGCCTGCCCGTCCACCAGTAGGCCGGCCAGCCGGTCCCGCTCCGAGGAGATCTCCTGGACCTTCTGCACCAGCCGGTCCCGCTCGGAGGCCACCTCGTCCCTCTTCTCCCGGATGGAGGCCAGGGCCTCCAGGTCCCCTGCAAAGACAACCGACTGCGATCAGCAAAGTGCACAAGACCCGTGCCGGCTGCTGAGCAGCCGGCCCGACTCTCAGGGGCTACACCCAGTGGGTGCGCTTGCGCGCCCCCACTGGAACCGGCATACCTTGTGCCTTCTTCAGCTCCTGCTCGAGACGGTAATAGCCTCGCTTGCCACGATTGTGGATAGCGGCCACCTCGTCAAAGAGCTCCCGCCACCTAGAGTTCCCCGCCTGCTCAAGGAACCGGTCAAGAAAATGCAAAGGAAGATCCGGCCCGGCTGCCCCGCTGCCGGTCAGCCGGCCCGCATCTCGGGGGCTACACCCAGTGGGTGCGCTCACGCGCGCCCACTGGAATTTCGACGAAGTCCAAGCAGGCTCACCTCCGCGCGCTGAAGGGCGCCGTCGGCCGCCTCGGCAAACTTGGCCAGCTCCGCCCGGCACCGCGCCAGGACGCTGCCCAGCTCGTCGAGAGCCGGGACCGGGCCGCCAACCGATGGGGGCAGAACGGCTGGGACCTGGACCAGCGCCTCCCAGTCCCTGATCACGTCCAGCATGGTCCTCGAGGACCGGCTCCCCCCGCCGCTCGCTTCGGCATCCGCTGCGTCGCCGGCTGCCGGGTGACGGTCGCTGACCACAAGGGCTCGGGAATCCGTTCCAGACTGCCCCGCGGCCGGCGCCGTTGCTCCCTCTCCCGTCCGGCTTGGCGGGACTGCCGCGGCCGCCGGCGTCCCTGTCTCCGTGGGCGGCACCTCCGGCGCCGGCTCCGGTGCCGTCTCCGGCGCGGCCGGGGCCTCCGGCATGACGGCCACGGCCGGCTCGTTGGCAACCGGCACCACCGGCTCCGCCTGTCGGGGCTCCTCCGGCGCCGGCTCGGGGGTCCCGCCTCCCGGCTGGGCCTCGCCCATGCCGGCCACGGTCACAACCTCCCCGGCAGGCCTTCGCGGCTCGCTCGGCGGGGGTCTCGGCATACGAGCCGACTCCGCCGCCGAGTCCGACGCCCATGCGGGGTCCGCGGACCGCCTCCGCCTCCCGCCGCTCGAAGCCCCGGAGCGTGAGGTCCCGCCCTGGGCTCCCGACTTTGAGGCTCGCAGCTCCGCGAGCCTCCTCTTCTCCTCACGCTGCGTGGCAGCGTGCTCCAGGGCCTGCAGACTGGCCGGCTCCGGCGGGCTGGCCGCCGACTCCACGTCGTGGAGCTCGATGGGGTCCCTGGCACGGGTGAACATTCAGCTGCCTGCCGACACGAAACTAACCGAAAGAAACATCCCCGAGGGACCAAGGTACTTACCCGGTGACGACGGGAAGGACCCGTTTGGCCCGTGCCGGCGGCTTCGATGCGACCGCCTTCACCCGCTTGCGAGCCAGCGGTTGGGCTGCCGGCTCCTCCTGAGCCGGTCTCTTCCCCTGATGGGAGGACCCGGCCGCCCGGCTGCGCAACGGCCGCTCCTCGCTCTGCCCGCGCGGGCTCCTCTGAACTGCGGGGGGAGCCGCGTCCAGGATCCGGACGTCATCATCATCATCATCATCATCACTCCAATCTTTGATCGTGGGACCGGAGGGGTACTCACCAGCCGGTCGGGACCCGCCGGCTCCCGGGTCGCCTCCCGCCTCGGCTTCTCCCGAGGAATCAACCCCCTCTTCGGGTCCGGCTCCCGGCTCGGGATCCTCGGGGTCGGATTCGGCGCGCTCGGCCTCGAAGACCTGAGGGTGCGGGCCATCCGGCGTGTTCTGTCGAACAAAAAGTTGCGGTCAGCGCGGCGGGTGAGACCGAGCGCCGTCTGAAAAGATCCAAAAGGAAAAAGAAGAGTTCACCTTGACAGGGCGTACCAGGGGTGCCGGGTTGAGCCGGCTGTACGGCTCCTTGCCCAGGGACCAAGTCCCCGGCACCAGCTTGAAGGTCGTGATGGCGTTCACCCGCTTCGCCACCTGGGCCGTCGTCAGATCGACGGTGGACAGCCGACAGGGGTCCCGCCGGCCGGACATGTCGCAGATCCGGTGCGGCCTCAGCTGGAGGGGCAACACCCGGCGCGCGATGAAGGCGGCCACCAGGTCGGAGGCAACGAGCCCCTCTCCGCGTATCATCGTCTGGAGCCGGCCCAGCTCTCCAAGCACGGCGTTCTGCGGGCCGACCCCCGACCAGTTCGCTCCGGTGGACGGGACGTTGACGAACGCCGGCAGCCAGATGTAATCCAGCCGCGGGTCGGCGTTCCTCACATAGAAGAACGTTCTGTTCCATCCCTTGACGGAGTCGATGAGGTCGATGCGGGGAAAATGCGGGCCGCGGCAGCACACCACCGCGCCCCCGCAGGCGTACGGCGTTTCGTCCTTGTTCTGCAGGGCCTTGAGATAAAAGAGTTTCCTGAAGAGCTCCACGAAGGGATGCATCCCCAGGTAACCCTCGCACAAGGTCACGAAGCTTGCGATGTAGAGGATGGCATTGGGGCCGAGGTGGTGCGGTTGGAGGTCGAAGGTGTCTAGCAGCAGGCGAAAGAAGAGGCTCACCGACAAACAGAAACCGCGCAGGAAGTGGCAGGCGAAGACGACGTGCTCTCCCGCCTGCGGCCGGGGCACCACCTCGCCGCCCGGCGCGCGGGCGACCACGCGCTCTTCCGGCGGCAGCATGCGGCCGCGCGGAGCCTCTCGATGACCTCCTCCGTGACGACGGAGCCTCCCCAGCTGCCGTGCGGGCCTACGGCCATCGCTGCAGCAGGGCGGTGCGGATCGGCGTGTGGGCGGAGCTCCGGCGAGGGGCGAGCGCGAGGGAGGTGCGGATGGCAAGAAGACGAAGAAGACGAGGGAAGCGAGGAGAGCGCAACTTCCTCCGCCCCTCGCCCTTCCCCTTTAAAATAAGCGGGCGACGCCCGGGGGAGGTGGGGATTAACTGTGCCCACTCCCCCGGGAAACCCGCGAGATCGTGGGCGCTTCGGATCGCGGCCGCCGCGATCTGGGCGCAATAAATCCCGGCCTGCGGCCTGAGGCCTACTGGGCTACGCCCGCGACCTAGCGGGCTAGCCCCAGTGCGACGTCCCGTCTGCCCGCGTGCGCGGGCCCCACAGCATCATTACACTCCGCGTGGCGCGCCACGAACCGGCGCGGGAACCGGGGCGGCGCGGCGGAGCCCGAGGTGTCGGAGGTGGCCGCCGCTTCGTCCAACCGCTCGGCTCCGCACGGAGATAGGCACCGCCTGGAGGAAGCCGCCGGCTCCTCCTCGTCCGGCAGACGGGAGCCCCCGCCGGCTTCGGGGACTACTGACGGCGTTGTTACCCCCAGGTAGGCCAAAGCTGGGGGGTTTCTTTCCCCCTTTTGAAGAAAACCAATACGGCCGGCTGGTCCGCGGCCGGCTGGCGGCTCCCTTAGGGCTGGCTGGCGGCCCCGTCGGGACCGGCTGGCGGCTCCCTCTGGACTGGCTGGCGGCTCCCTCGAGGCCGGCTGGCGGGGAGCCGGCACGCCCGTTGCCGGCTCTCTCAGGGCCGACTGAACGAGGAGCCGGCCGTCGGGCTAAACGGCCGGCCGCCTCACGACCGGCTGCCTCTACAACCGACCTACGGGCGGACCGACGCCCGTCCCGTCCATCTGCGCATCAGTACGGCGACAAGACAAGACCTCCCCCACCGACCTACGGGCGGACCAACGCCTGTCCCGTCTCTCTGCGCATCCGCCGGCGACCAGGCGCGACCCCCTTCATCCGCCTCGACGTGGCCACAGTGGCTGCTGACGGCGGCCGACCGCGAGAGGGCTGCCAACAGTACCGGCACGCCCCCGAAACCACTCCATTACCTGTCCAGGCATGGCTACAGTACAGCCGGCCGCGCCGCTGACTTCGCCCGACAGACGCAAGACGACGCCCCGACGGGCCGACCGTGCCGCGGCATGGCCGGCACGGGGATCCACCAAGCGGGCCCCGCCAGTTCCTGACGGACTCGACAGCCGGCGGGCCCTACCGGCGACAAGACCGCACGACCGGCGGCCCCCACGGCCGGCTAGAGAGGCTGCCGGCTGGGGCCCCCCGAGACCTTCTATTCGTATTGTAACCCGGGGGGTTGGCCTATAAAACCCCCCGGGCCTCCTCCATGCAGAGGGTTTACGGTTCCATTAGTCGACTCTACACACACGTGTGGAGAGGCAGTAGGGGCAAGCAGGCTCCTTCTTCCTCCTCCGTCCATACAGCTCAAGGAGCACCATTGTAACTTGACCATTGTCTTAACTAGACTAAGCAGGACTAGAGGTGTTACCTCCCATGGAGGGCCCTGAACCTGGGTACATCGTGTGTCCGCCACCGCTTGTGCCTAACCCCGCTCCCGGAGCCCGCCGGCGTCCTTCGGCCCCTCTCGATAAGCCTACCCATGGCATCTGACGCCACAAAACGACGACACGAAGGGAGGGACTCGACCACAATGAGCCGCAGGGCTCAGAACCCGGAGGGGGGAATGGCGGCCGAGAGTCGTCCCTCAGGAGGGAGCCTCGCGAGGGCCCTACCGGTTGCCGGCGCCAGGCCGCATTGGTGGCGGCGCTGGGCCCCGTGCGGAGAGGCAAAGTCACGACACGAAAAGCGAACGATCAACGATCCAAGGAAGAAAAACAAGAAGGCGAAGGTAACATACAAAAGATTAACGCCAACCGGGGCAGAGTTCTTCTCGAAACATTACAGGAGCCGGGAAAGGGAAATAGAGGACGCCTAGGAGGAGAAGCCGCCGTCGCCGCCCGTGCCACCGGCCGCCTCGGCGTCGGAGTCGTCCTCCCCGCTGGAGGCGGGCACCTGGACGAACCGCTCCACCTGGGCCTCCACGTGCGGACGCACCTCGTCCCGAAGGGGACGCTGGAGCCCGTCGGGTACCTACTCGCTGACACACTGGAGGTCGAGCTGCGGGGCGAGGCGGCGCAGGTTGGAGAAGACAAGCGTCAAGGCAAGGTCCAGGAGGTCGCGCGCGTCGGACTCGTTGTCCGCGTTCGCGCGGGAAACGCCGGTCTCCAGTGACTCCACCACCTTCTGGAAAAAGTCGAGGTTGCCCCCGTCACCGCACACGCTCGGCAGCGCGGGGGCGTCCCCGACGAACCGGTTCACCGCGCCGGCCCCACGGCTAGCGATGCCGAGGTACTGCTTGGCGCGTTGGGACTCCATCATCCTGGCGTGTGCCACCTCGTCCTGGGCGGCATGCACGGCGTCGGCTGCCTCCTTCACCTGGGCCTGGAGGGACGCCAGCTCTGACCTGGCCTCCGCTTCGCCCCTGAGGGCGGCCTGGAAAGCGGCACCGGTGGTCGCCAGCTGGGCCCGCAGCGCGTCCACCTCCTCCTGGAGTTCGCCAAGCTTGCGCTTCTTGGCCGCAGGCGCCCTGGGAGGAGGAGGGAATCAATCCCGGAGCGTGGAACAAGACAGCTAAGGAGGAGAAAGGTGGTGGAGTACTCACTCATCAACCATGGCCCAGCGCCGGCGGACTTGCGCCGACCCCGAGGGTCCCCCGCCACTGCCTCCCGAGGGGGGAGAGGGAGCCAGCGGTGCCGCGCCTTTGCCCGCGCCCCCTGCGCTTCCTCCAGACGCCATGGAAGGGGAGAAGCTGAGCAGAGAGAGGGCTTTCTTTGCGGGGCGATGGAAGCAGGGGGATACCTCAAGACTGCAATGCCCCCCCTGCTTGGGGCGGGGCGAATTTATAGGCGTAACTGCAGCCGCGAGGCGTCGTGGGAGAGCAGGCGTCGTGCGCCTCTCGGGCGCCACGAGACGGTTCGATCAACGCAGTACCGTCCGCGTCGCCTCTCCTGCCAACTGAAGGGTCACATCCGCGTGGCCCGAGGAGTAGAGGCCCGAAGCAGCAGCAGCATTCAAGGAAGGACAATGATGGCCGGTGCTGCGCACGGGCGTCGTGTCAATTTGACTTGGAGCGTCCCCTGACGCCCTCGGGGAGCGGGGCGTCACCACCCAGGCGTTCGACACGTGTGAAGCCTGGCCCGCAGTCATTTGGGACCTGCGGCGTTTCGGGCCGCCCTCAAGGCTTCGCCCGGAAGCCAGCTCGAGCACGCCTTGGGCCCGTGGGCTACTGTCGGTGTTCTGGGGATGGGGGTACCCAGACCTGCCTGCCTGTGGCCCAGGGCATGGCCCACTTCGTCAACCAAACACGGCCTAGCGCGGCTCCACTCAAGACAAGGCCCTAGCGAGGTCCCTAGGCTCGCGAGGAAGAGCGGCGTCAAGACCGGCAAAGGATGGGCCTCCTCAGGCCCCCTCCGGAGCGACGGAGAACTCTATGTAGAGCCCGGCCTCAGGAGTCAAAGATGACGCAAGGAAGGACAGGCGGGCACCAGCGTGCCAGGTGGCACAGTTTCCTCTTTGGTGCAAAGGGAACAAGGATGTACGTGGGTTCCCAAAGCACCCCCAAAGGTTTCCATTCCGGTGCAACAAGACCATGACCACGAGCCCCGCAGGATGGATGTCATCGCCGAGCCCACCTCTGCATCATCGACAGCTACTTTGCAGGCGAAGACCGCCTTTCGGCAGGGCGGGCATGTACTCCTGTCCCACTTCAAAATTGGCCATTGTGGGATCCCTTCCGGCCATGGAGATAAGGGAAGAGGACCCGGGCCACCGCTATATATAGAGGCTAGGCTGCACCGTAGAAGGGGAGAGAAGCCAGTCGACCACCAAGCTGAAGGAGGGCCAAGAACACCTCAGGAGAGCCCTCACGAGGCTCAGAAACACTATACTAGTTCATCCATCACACCTCCTCGAGAGGCAATCCACTAAAGCAGGAGTAGGGTACTACGCTTCGCAGCGGCCCGAACCTGGGTAAACTACCATGTTCATCTTCTTCCTCGTCATCATGCGAGTTCGTCATTCGGTCCATCGAGTAGCGAGCTAGGTTGGGCGAGGTCGCGGGGGATCTTCGCACACGCCCCTGTGTTCGAATCTTAAGGGTTTTGCGGAGCCCGAAATCCAACAGCGAAGATCCCCACCAGCTTCCACTAGTAGAAAACATGTCTTACGTTTGCCCCTTTAGTCACGGTTTGGCTTTGGCCCGGGACTAATGTGACCATTAGTCCCGGTTCCAATGGCTAGGAGCGGTCGGGGGGCACGGGCACCATTAGTCCTGGTCCTCCCGAGCCCATTTCTCCATTTTCTCCATTCCCCTCTCTGTTCTTCCCTAGCTCGAGCTCATCCCTCCATTTTTGCCAAGATTTGTCAAGATTTGAGGCACCCCAATCCATCCAAGTGTCCACAAAGGTTAGCAACTTTGTCCTTTCATCTCTTATTGCTAGATCAGCTCGTGCAATGCTTTATAAGTATAGTGATTTGTGGGTTTTAGTTTGGGTGTAATTATGTGGTAGTTTTTTTGATTTATATGCAATTTGAGCTCAAATTAACTTCTTAGTTTGCATATGTGTAGGTGTGGTTTACTTAGTGTGCTTTCCCGTCCCCGTCCTAACCACCGTCGATCGCCCACACCGTCCCGTCGCCGGCACCACCTTGGTGAGCCTCTTCTTGTGTTCTTATCCTTTTTATAAGAAAATCGTATTTGTATGATTTAGATAGTTACTTGCATAATTTTCTTACTTGTATGATTGTTGTTATATATAGTGCCATGGTTATGATATCCGTGCCTGTCGGCCCTCGTCCGGTTTACGATTCAGATGTGGTATATTCTCGTTTATAACTATTTGTTGCATTTCGTGTTAATGACAATTATGCCCATCAAGTTGACATAGATATTTTTATCTAGGAGGTAGTTGAACCGGAAATTCCAACCGACCCTATTGTCGAGAAGTTAAATTTAGTTGAAAAAGAAAACGAGGATTTGAAAGGAAAATTGAAAAGAGTTGAAGAAGAGAAAATGAAATTGGAGTTGTACGTTGCCGATGTCGTCGATGATCACAAGATCAAGATGGATGCAATGCACTTGAATATTAGAAAGATTAGAAAATATGCCATTAATAAAGAGGCTTGGTATCATTATGCTGTTGGATCAATTGTTACCTTAGTTGCGATTTTGATCGCATTTGTTGTTGCATTTAAATGTTTAACTAGATAGTTGTATGTTGTTTTATGAGAATAAGTGTGTATGAACTTTATGTATGAACTTGTATTAATTTGGTCTTTTCGGTGTTGTGTAATGAAGATGAACCGGCAATGGATGTACAATGACCGACGCTCTCCCCAGTTCATTAATTGCGTGCATAGTTTTCTGTGTGTGGCTGAGGCAAACAAGCGGGATGGTTTTATGTGTTGTCCATGTGGTGTGTGTAAGAATGATAAGACTTACTCTAGCGCAAAACAAATTCACGTCCACCTTTTTATGTCCGGTTTCATGTCCGGCTATAATTGTTGGACCAAGCACGGAGAAAGAGGGGTTCTAATGGAAGAGAATGAAGAAGAAGAGGGTGATGACAACTATCCTGGGTTTCCTGGATATGATGGTACTACAATGGGGGAAGAGAATGAAGAAGAAGAAGTTGAGGCATCAGATGAGCCCGCTGATGATCTTGGTCGGGCCATTGCTGATGCAAAGAGAAACTGCGAAAGTGAAAAGGAGAAGTTGAAGTTGCAGCGCATGTCAGAGGATCACAAAAAAGGGTTGTACCCAAATTGCGAAGATGACAACACAAAGCTCGGTACTACGCTGGAATTGCTGCAATGGAAGGCAGAGAATGGTCTATCTGACAAGGGATTTGAAAAGTTGCTGAAAATAATGAAGAAGACGCTTCCAAAGGACAAGGAATTACCCGACAGTACATCCGAAGCAAAGAAGGTTGTCTGCCCTCTCGGATTAGAGGTGCAGAAGATACATGCATGCCCTAATGACTGCATCCTCTACCGCGGTGAGGAGTATGAGAATTTGAATGCATGCCCGGTATGCGGTGCATTGCGATATAAGATCAGTCGCAATGACCCTGGTGATGATGTTGAGGGCGAGCGCCCGAGGAAGAGGATTCCTGCCAAGGTGATGTGGTATGCTCCGATAATACCATGGTTGAAACATTTGTTCCAAAATAAAGAGCATGCCAAGTCGTTGCGATGGCACAAAGAAGACCGTAAGAAAGACGGGAAGTTGAGAGTACCCGCTGATGGGTCGCAGTGGAGAAAAATCGAGAGAAAGTGGCCGGACTTTGCAGATGACCCAAGGAACGTATGGTTTGGTTTAAGTGTAGATGGCATTAATCCTTTTGGGGAGCAGAACAGCAAGCATAGCACATGGCCTGTGATTCTATGTATCTATAACCTTCCTCCTTGGTTGTGCATGAAGCGGAAGTTCATTATGATGCCAGTGCTCACCCAAGGCCCTAAGCAACCCGGCAACAACATTGATGTGTACCTAAGGCCATTAGTTAATGAACTTTTACATTTGTGGAATAAAGAAGCCGTACGTGTGTGGGATGAGCACAAACAACAGGAATTTGACCTACGAGCGTTGCTGTTTGTAACCATCAATGATTGGCCTGCTCTTAGTAACCTTTCAGGACAGACAAACAAGGGATACAACGCATGCATGCACAGTTTAGATGATAACAAAAGTATATATTTGGACAAATGCAATAAGAATGTGTACCTGGGACATCGTCTATTTCTTCCGACCAAGCATGCCTTAAGAAAGAAAGGCAAGCATTTAAAAGGTGAGGTAGATCACCAGAAGAAGACCGTCCTCCATACTGGTGATGATATACTTGATATGGTCAAGGATTTAAAAGTAATCTTTGGAAAGGGACCTGGCGGACAATCTGTTCCGAATGACGCTGAGGGACACGCACCCATGTGGAAGAACAAATCTATATTTTGGGACCTACCCTATTGGAAAGTCCTAGAGGTCCGCTCTGCAATCGACGTGATGCACGTCACGAAGAATCTTTGCGTGAACCTGCTAGGCTTCCTAGGAGTGTATGGGAAGACAAAAGATACACCGGAGGCACGGTAGGACCAGCAACGTATGAACGCAAAAGACGGCATGCATCCAAAGCAGTATGAAGGTCCTGCCAGCTACGCTCTTACCAAAGCAGAGAAGGAAATATTTTTTGAATGCCTGCTCAGTATGAAGGTCCCGTCTGGCTTCTCGTCGAATATAAAGGGAATAATAAATATGGCAGAGAAAAAATTTCAGAACCTAAAGTCTCATGACTGCTACGTGATCATGACGCAATTGCTTCCTGTTGCGTTGAGGGGGCTTCTACCAGAAAATGTTCGATTTGCCATTGTGAAGCTACGTTCATTCCTCAATGCAATTTCTTAGAAGGTAATCGATCCGGAAATCCTACCAAGCTTACATAATGATTTGGTCTAATGTCTTATCAGTTTCGAGTTGGTGTTCCCACCATCCTTCTTCAATATTATGACGCACGTCCTAGTTCACCTAGTCGAAGAGATTGCCATTCTAGGTCCTGTATTTCTACACAATATGTTCCCCTTTGAGAGGTTCATGGGAGTCTTAAAGAAATATGTTCGTAACCGTGCTAGGCCAGAAGGAACCATCTCCAAGGGCCATGAAATAGAGGAGGTTATTGAGTTTTGTGTTGACTTTATTCCTGACCTTAAGTTGATTTGTGTTCCTCAATTGCGGCATGAGGGGAGACTGCGTGGAAAAGGCATGCTTGGACCAAAATCAATAATATGTAGGGACAGGCATTCTTGGGCGCAAGCACACTACGCAGTTCTACAAAATTCTACCTTGGTGACCCCGTATATCGAGAAACACATGGATATTATACGCTCCAAGAACCCAGAGCAGTCTGACCCCTGAATTAAACGTACACACATTGAGGCTTTCGGCGGTTGGTTGCAAACACATCTCATGAATGACGACATTGTTGAAGATGAGCTATACTTGTTGGCCAAGAGACTATCTTCTACTATATTGACTTTCCAAGGATACGAGATAAATGGGAATTCATTTACACGATCGCTCAAGATAAAAAAGAGCACCAACCAAAACAGTGGTGTCCGCTTTGACGATGCAGCAAACACCAATATTGAAAAGGACACATATTATGGTTACATAGAGGAGATATGGGAACTTGACTATGGAAGTGATTTGAAGGTCCCTTTGTTCCGGTGCAAATGGGTCAATCTGACTGGAGGAGGGGTAATAGTAGACCAGCAGTACAGAATGACAACAGTGGATCTCAACAATCTTGGGTACACAGAGGAACCATTCGTCCTAGCCAATGATGTGGCGCAGGTTTTCTATGTGAAGGACATGTCTACCAAACCAAGAAAAAGATAAGATAAGAAAGCGGATACATCATACGATGAGCCAAAGCGCCACATAGTTCTTTCAGGGAAAAGAAACATCGTGGGAGTGGAGGACAAGACAGACATGTCAACAGATTATGAAAAGTTTGATGAAATTCCTCCCTTCACAGTGAAGACTAACCCAAGCATCCTGTTAAATGATGAAGATTGTCCATGGTTACGGCACAATAAGCAAGGGACGCACGAGAAGAAAAAACTCTATACCCCAAGATCCCACTCTAGGATATGATTGGCCTCACCGTCATCACTTTTCTTCTCTAGTGAGTAGCCGAGATGGTCCAGTTTGTAAACGAAGTGCATCCAGTTTTTGTTGTATCCCTCTCAACTTTTTAGGACATGCTATGTGGGTGAAATGATGATACCATGCCAAGTTTCAACCTTTTCAGAGTTCATTTGTAGTGTTTTTTAATTTCAGGGTCGTTTAGCTAAAAAATCATTAAATGCATGAAAAATAGCAAATGAAGTTAGAAAGGGTTGAAATTTGAAGATGTGGCTTCGAATGGTGCATATTGAAAGCACAAAAAGTCTGGAGTTGAAACAAGTTTAAGAAAAATGAAATGCCTTTGTAACAGGTGAGTTTTCTTGTGAAACCCTCATACTTCGAAGGAGATGGTCCAGTTTGAACACGAAGTGCATCCAGTTTTTGCCGTAACCCTCTCAACTTTTTAGCACATGCTATGTGGGTGAAATGATTATACCATGCCAAGTTTCAACCTTTTCAGAGTTCATTTGTAGTGTTTTTTAATTTCATGGTCGTTTAGCTAAAAAAATCATTAAATGCATGAAAAATAGCAAATGAAGTTAGAAAGGGTTGAAATTTGAAGATGTGGCTTAGAATGGTGCATATTGAAAGCACAAAAAGTCTGGAGTTGAAACAAGTTTTAAAAAATGAAATGCCTTTGTAACAGATGAGTTTTCGTCTGAAACACTCATACTTCGAAGGAGATGGTCCAGTTTGTACACGAAGTGCATCCAGTTTTTATGGTAACCCTCTCAACTTTTTAGCACATGCTATGTGGGTGAAATGACGATACCATGCCAAGTTTCAACCTTTTCAGAGTTCATTTGTAGTGTTTTTTAATTTCAGGGTCGTTTAGCTCAAAAAAATCATTAAATGCATGAAAAATAGCAAATGAAGTTAGAAAGGGTTGAAATTTGAAGATGTGGCTTAGAATGGTGCATATTGAAAGCACAAAAAGTCTGGAGTTGAAACAAGTTAAAAAAAATAAAATGCCTTTGTAACAGATGAGTTTTCGTCTGAAACCCTCATACTTCGAAGGAGATGGTCCAGTTTGTACATGAAGTGCATCCAGTTTTTGCCGTAACCCTCTCAAATTTTAGCACATGCTATGTGGGTGAAATGACGATACCATGCCAAGTTTCAACCTTTTCAGAGTTCATTTGTAGTTTTTTTTAATTTCAGGGTCGTTTAGTTCAAAAAAATATTAAATGCATGAAAAATAGCAAATGAAGTTAGAAAGGATTGAAATTTGAAGATGTGGCTTAGAATGGTGCATATTGAAAGCACAAAAAGTGTGGAGTTGAAGCAACTTTAAAAAAATGAAATGCCTTTGTAACAGATGAGTTTTCGTCCGAAACCCTCATTCTTCGAAGGAGATGGTCCAGTTTGTACACGAAGTGCATCCAGTTTTTGCCGTAACCCTCTCAACTTTTTAGCACATGCTATGTCGGTGTAATGATGATACTATGCCAAGTTTCAACATTTTCAGAGTTCATTTGTACTATTTTTTAATTCCAAATCTAAAAACAAAAATTAGAAAAACAAAACAAAACAAAAAAAGAGAAAATCCACCATTAGTCCCGGTTGGTCCTACCAACCAGGACTAAAGGAGCTTCTTCTTCTTGGCAGGAGGAGCTTGGGAAGCTGGCTCTTTCTCCTCTTCTTCCTCTTTAGCAACAGCTGGATCTTCATACATGGAAGTGGGCCTTCCAATGACTTTGACTATCCTCTTTCTGGCTCTATTCTTATCACCTGCCTTCTTAGGCATGTAACTCTTTGCTGGCTTAACAGAAACAGATGTGTTGGCCTTGGCACTCTCAGGTGCCCTCATAGCATCAGCACTGGCATAGACTTTCTTGACTGGCTTCTTGGAAGAAGTAGCCTCTATAGCTGTACTCTTGGCGGCCTTCTCTTTCTGCTTCTTGGCTATCTCTTCCTCTGGCACAAAATCAGAATCCTCTTCATCAGAATTCAGCTTCTTCCTTGCCCTGGTGGCGGCCTTGGGCAAATCAGGTGAACAAGGGTTGTCATCTGAAGAAGATGAGCTAGCTTCAGGTCTAGTGCCTGAACTCGTGTCCACATCTCTTTCCTTGAAGTTGTTCTGGCTGTCATCAGATCCTGACATGCTGATCCTGTGAATAGAGCATAGAAGAGCAGAGAGGTTGAGCATCACAAAACACAAATCATTTTTCAAAATTTGAACTCGGAATCTTAGTTTTGAACTTCTGCAAAAAAGGATTTCGGTTGCACCAAGTTGATATTTTCGAATCCACCAAGACTCACCACTTGCCTTAATAGAGACTTGGCAGTCTTTCCGGTTTCACCAAAAAGAATAGCTCGGTCTCACCTAAGTGGTTCTGAGTAACCCTAAAAGCAAAATCGGTAGAACTAACTTTTTCAACTCGGTGTCACCGAGATGTGATTTGCGGAAGGTCAGACCTAAAAATTCCTCATTCTCTAATCTATGGCGGTTTCTCATGGGATAGAACGATCTTAAACTGTGGCAAGATAATGAAACAACCTTGATGCTCTAGAATTAGACATGGGAGCGCAAGAAGGGATTGAATCCATACCCTAACTCGGTGATGGCTCGGCTACGGTGGCGGCGATGATGAAGATTACCGTTGACGGCGAGGATCCCAGCGGCGAGGGCGCACGGGGAGGCAAGGGCGATGACCAGTGGTCCAGGTGTGGCAGCTTAGGGTTGGAGGAACGGACGCTTGAAGATTTAATTTCAAAAGACGGGTCCGCCGAGATTGATTGCAATGATGTTAGTATAAATTCTATTAATGTCAATTATGTTAATGATATGCAAAACTACAAGCTTTGGGATGATAATTTTGTCATGTCTACTTCTTATTGCAATGATCATGATTGGGGTGATAATGCTTCTTATGATCTTGAAATTTTATTTAAGCCTCATGTTGAATATGTTATTGATAATAATGTTTGCAATAGTATCAAAAGTGGGTTTGTAAGAGCGTCAACTTTAGGTATAAAGAATCCCACATATTTGGAGAGTGTTCAATCTTATGAATTTTTTGATAAAAGTGGGTTTGGAGAGGTCATAACTTTAGTTGATGATACTCCCACTATTTTGGAAGATGATAAAAACTTTATGCATGTTGATCATAAAGAGAGTATTATTTATGATAGATATATTGTTGAATTTGATTATGATCCTACATGTAATTATTATGAGAGAGGAAATTATGGTTGTATAAATTTTCATGATACTAAATTACCTCTCTTCATGTTGAGATTGCTATTGTCTCTTTCTTCTTCCTTCCATATGCTAGTTTTTGCTTGCCTTGATAATTTCTTTGCTCATAAAATGCCTATGCATAGGAAGTATGTTAGACTTAAGTGTGTTTTCCATATGCTTCATGATGCTCTCTTTGTGTTGCTATTATTATCTTTCAAGAGGGCATCATTGAAATCACAAGCCTATCTTAATGGCTATAAAGAAAGAGCTTGTTGGGAGGCAACCCAATAAATAAAATTTATTTTTACCTTTTTATTTATTTTCTTGAGTGTTCACACAATTATGCTACTGTTGTGATTTTTTTTATGTTTTAATTAGTGTTTGTGCCAAGTAAAGCCTTTGGGATGACTCACAAGATGAGTAGAAACGATGCTGAATCGGAAACAGAAACTTTGACTCTAGTGCAGGAATTTTAATTTTTTACTGGAGCATGATAATGATCTGAATATTTAACACACTATTTCTATACAAATTCTTTACTTTTTCCTAACGTTTCAGAATTTTTAGAATTACAGAAGTATGGTTAGAGTACAGATTACTAGACTGTTCTGTTTTTAACAGATTCTGTTTTCGTTGCGTTATGTGCTTATTTTAATGAATCTATGGCTTGTATTTGGGGGTATAAGCCATGGTAAAGTTAGAATACAGTAGGTATAATGCAATAATGAAATATGAATGGGTTTGCAACAGTATTTAGAGTGGTGATTTGCTTTATTATACTAACGGATCTCATGAAGGTTTTGTTAAATCTTGTGTGATTGAAGTTTTCAAGTTTTGGGTGAGATCACGATGGATGAAGGAATAAGGTGTGAAAAGAGCCTAAGCTTGGGGACGCCCATGGCACCACAAGATAATATCAAAGGAGAAACAAGCAACTAAGCTTGGGTATGCCCCGAGTGGAATCCCCTCTTTCTTCTAACGACCATCGGTATTTTACTTGGAGCTATATTTTTATTCGTCACATATCATGACTTTTGCTTGGAGCGTCTTGTATTATATGAGTCTTTGCTTGATTTTCTTTTTAGTTTGTCACAAGTATCCTTGCTAAACACACCTATTTGAGAGAGCCAAAATTATGCTATGATTTGTTAGAATTGCTCTATATGCTTCACTTAAATTTTTTTCGCTATGGAATTGCTCTAGTGCTTCACTTATATCTTTTCGAGAACGGTGTGCTTTAAATTTTTTAAGAAATACTATCATGCTTCACTTAGATTAATTTGAGACTTAGTAAATTTTGAAGAAATTCTCTCATGCTTCACTTATACTATTTTGAGAGATGAAATTTTTATGCTCATGTTCTTCACTTAAATTTATTTGATCTTGCCAAAAGCAATGGCAATATATGAAACTAGTCCCAAAGTAATAGATATTCAAGAGGGATATAATAAAAACTTTCATGAAGATCATTGGACAAATTAAACTTGATTCCTTGTAATAGTTTTGAGACATGATGATAGTAATATGTGAGTCATCTTTGTGAGTAATTATGCTTTAGTGAGAATATTGGTGTTAAGGTTTGTGATTCCCTATGCAAGCATGAAAGTCAATAGTTATGCAATAAAATTACATCCTACTTATGGTGCATTATTTGGTGTTAGTTATGCTTAATGCCCGTTATGTGAATTTTTGTTTCTTGGTTGGTTGCTTCTCAATATATTTGCTAGCCTCCACTTGTACTGAGTAGAAATACTACTTGTGCATCCAAAATCCTTAAACCCAGTTTTGCCATATGAGTCCACCATACCTACCTATATATGCGGTATTTTTGTGCCGTTCTAAGCAAATTTGTATGTGCCATATCTAATTTTCAAAATGAATTTCCTTTTTGTGTGTCCGTACCGCTCATGAAACGGTAGGTGGTGTCCAATATTTTTCCATGCTATATGTGTTATTCTCAAGATGAGTGTTTATTCACTTGTCATTGCACGAGAGTACGGTGGTAATAGGGATGCCAAGTCCCGAAATGAAAAAGAAATTTACTTTATGTTGTCAAATAATAAATTCCTTGGAAAGTGTTGGTATGGAAGGCAACCGTGGATACGGCTAGCTGATGACCCACAAGTATAGGGGATCAATCGTGGTCCTTTCGATAAGTAAGAGTGTCGAACCCAACGAGGAGCAGAAGGAAATGACAAGCGGTTTTCAGCAAGGTAATTTCTGCAAGCACTGAAATTGTAGGTAATAGATAGTTTGATAGCAAGATAATTGGCAACGAGCAAGTAACGGTAACGATAAGTAAGGTGCAGCAAGGTAGCCCAATCCTTTTGAGGAAAAGGACAGGCCAGAACAATCCCTAGTAGTAGGCAAAGTGTTCTTGAGGGTACACGGGAATTTCGTCTAGTCACTTTTATCATGTTGGTTTGATTCGTGTTCGCTACTTTGATAATTTGATATGTGGGTGGACCGGTGCTTGGGTGCTGTTCTTACTTGAACAACCTCCCACTTATGATTAACCCCCTCGCAAGCATCCGCAACTATGAGAAAAGTATTAAGATAAAATCTAACCATAGCATTAAACGTTTGGATCCAAATCAGCCCCTTACAAAGTAGCGCATAAACTAGGGTTTAAGCTTCTGTCACTCTAGCAACCCTGTTGGAAATATGCCCTAGAGGCAATAATAAATTAGTTATTATCATATTTCCTTTTTCATGATAATCGTTTATTATCCATGCTATAATTGTATTGATTG
Organism: Elymus sibiricus; assembly: GCA_039707655.1. Classification (NCBI taxonomy): domain Eukaryota; kingdom Viridiplantae; phylum Streptophyta; class Magnoliopsida; order Poales; family Poaceae; genus Elymus; species Elymus sibiricus. The sequence goes on along the minus strand of CM077663.1, from coordinate 198,583,757 downwards.
GAAACTCAAATACATGTGTGGGTACAAAGACAACACTGTGTCCCTAGTATGCCTCTAATAAGACTAGCTCGTTGATCAAAGATGGTTAAGGTTTCCTAGCCATAGACATGAGATGTCATTTGATAACGTGATCACATCATTAGGAGAATGATGTAATGGACAAGACCCACACTGTGAACGTAGCATATGATCGTATCAGTTTATTGCTATTGTTTTCTGCATGTCAAGTATCTGTTCCTATGACCATGAGATCATGCAACTCACTGACACCGGAGGAATACCTTGTGTGTATGAAACATCACAACGTAACTGGGTGACTATAAAGATGCTCTACAAGTATCTCCGAAGGTGTCTGTTGAGTTGGCATGGATCAAGACTGGGATTTGTTACTCCGTGTGACGGAGAGTTATCTCAGGGCCCACTCGGTAATACAATATCATAATGAGCCTTGCAAGCAAAGTGACTAAAGTGTTAGCCACGGGATCTTGTATTATGGAACGAGTAAAGAGACTTGCCGGTAACGAGATTGAACTAGGTATGGAGATACCGACAATCGAATCTCGGGCAAGTAACATACCGATGAACAAAGGGAACATCGTACGGGATTAACTGAATCCTTGACATAGAGGTTCAACTGATAAAGATCTTCGTAGAATATGTAGTAACCAATATGGGCATCCAGGTCCCGCTATTGGTTATTGATCGTAGAGGTGTCTCGGTCATGTCTACATAGTTCTCGAACCCGCAGGGTCTGCACACTTAACGTTCGGTGACGTTTCAGTAGTATTGAGTTATGCATGGTGGTGACCGAAGGTTGTTCGGAGTCCCGGATGAGATCCCGGACGTCACGAGGAGCTCCGGAATGGTCTGGAGGTAAAGATTTATATATGGGAGGTCATATTTTGGCGACCGGAAAAGTTTCGGGTTTTTCCGGTATTGTATCGGGAAGCTTCTAGAAGGTTCCGGAAACTTCCGGAGGAGTCCGGAAGTCCACCAAGGGTTCCACCACGTCCCAAGGGTTTGCATGGGTTGAGGGGAGGCGCCCTGGCCATATTGGGCCAAGCGCACAAGTCCCTCAAGGCCCATGTGGCTTGGGAGAGGTGGAAAGTCCACCTGTTTATGGAAAGGGAGGGAATTGGACTAGGAGTCCAACTCCCCCCCCCTTGGCTGTGCCATAGGGCTTGGAGGGGCTGATCTCCATGCCCCTCCACCTATATATAGAGGGGAGGGGGTGCCCCAAGAGCACACACGAAGCCCTTGGCATCCCTCTCTCTCCCTAGATCATTTTCTCCTCCGTTTGCGGTTTCGGTAGCGCTAGGCGTAGCCCTACCGGGATAGCACCACCACCGCCGCCACCACGCCGTCGTGTTGCCGGAGAACTCATCTACCTCTCCGCTCTCCCTTGCTGGATCAAGGAGGTAGAGATCGTCATTGAGCTGTACGTGTGCTGAACGCGAAGGTGCCGTCCATTCGGCGCTAGATCGGAAGGACCGTGATTGGATCGCGGGACGGATCGTGATTGGATCGCGGGACGGCTTGCGATTTGGGTTGCGAAGACGTTCGACTACATCAACCGCGTTTCTTAACGCTTCCCGCTTAGCGATCTACAAGGGTACGTAGATCCACTCTCCCTCTCGTAGATGCTCATCACCACGGATAGGTCTTGCGTGTGCGTAGGAATTTTTTTGTTTCCCATGCAACGTTCCCCAACAGTGGCATCATGAGCTAGGTCTATGCATAGATGAGATCACGAGTAGAACACAAAGGAGTTTGTGGGCGTTGATATTCAGATTGCTTCCTCCCTTGGTCTTTTCTTGATTTAGCGGTATTGTGGGATGAAGCGGCCCGGACCAACCTTACTCGTACGCTTATGAGAGACCGGTTCCATCAACTGACATGTAACTTTGTTGCATAAAGATGGCTGGCGGGTGTCTGTCTCTCCCACTTTAGTTGGATTGGATTCGACAAAGGCGGTCCTTGAGAAGGTTGAATAGCAATTTGTGTATCACCGTTGTGGTTTTTGCGTAGGTAAGAATCGTTCTTGCTAGTTACCCATAGCAGCCACGTAAAACATGCAACAACAATTAGAGGACGTCTAACTTGTTTCTGCAGGGTATGTTGTGATGTGATATGGCCAATTACATAATGAGATATATGTGATGTATGAGATGATCATGTTTTGTATAGAATATCACGACTTGCATGTCGATGAGTACGGCAACCGGTAGGAGCCATAGGGTTGTCTTTAATTTAATTTCGCCGTTTTTGCTTTACTTTATCGCTATGAGTTAGCAATAGTTATAGAAGCAACAGTTGGCGTGACAACCTCATGGCGACACGTTGATGGAGTAGAAAACAGGCCTTCCGTTTAACCCTTTAGTCCTGGTTTGGCTTTGGCCCGGGACTAATGTGACCATTAGTCCCGGTTCCAATGGCTAGGAGCGGTCGGGGGGCACGGGCACCATTAGTCCCGGTTCATTTGGAACCTATAGTCCCGGTTTGTATCACAAACCAGGACTAAAGGGGTGGTGGCAGGCTGGTGTCAGCCTGGGGCCCCCACGAGCCCTTTTAGTCCCGGTTTGTGATACAAACCGGGACTATAGGTGGACCTTTAGTCCCGGTTTGTATAACCAACCGGGACTAAAGCTTTCCCTATATAAACCCTTCGTCCAGCCCGACTCCATTTCTCTATTTTCTCCATTCAAATTCCCCTCTCTGTTCTTCCCCTAGCTCGAGCTCCTCCCTCCATTTTTGCCAAGATTTGTCAAGATTTGAGGCACCCCAATCCATCCAAGTGTCCACAAAGGTTAGCAACTTTGTCCTTTCATCTCTTATTGCTAGATCAGCTCGTGCAATGCTTTATAAGTATAGTGACTTGTGGGTTTTAGTTTGGGTGTAATTATGTGGTAGTTTTTTTGATTTATATGCAATTTGAGCTCAAATTTGCATATGTGTAGGTGTTGTTTACTTAGTGTGCCTTCTCGTCCCCGTCCTAACCACCGTCGATCGCCCGCACCGTCCCGTCACCGGCACCACCTTGGTGAGCCTCTTCTTGTGTTCTTATCCTTTTTATTAACAAAAATGTATTTGTATGATTTAGATAGTTACTTGCATAATATTCTTACTTGTATGATTGTTGTTATATATAGTGCCATGGTGATGATATCCGTGCCCGTCGGCCCTCGTCCAGTTTACGATTCGGATGTTGTATATTCTCTTTTATAACTATTTGTTGCATTTTGTGTTAATGACAATTATGCCCATCAAGTTGACATAGATATTTTTATCTAGGAGGTAGTTGAACCGGAAATGCCAACCGACCCGATTGTCGAGAAGTTAAATTTAGTTCTAAAAGAAAACAAGGATTTGAAAGGAAACTTGAAAAGAGTTGAAGAAGAGAAGATGAATTTGGAGTTGTACGTTGCCGATGTCGTCGATGATCACAAGATCAAGATGGATGCAATGCGCTTGAAGATTAGAAAGATTAGAAAATATGCCATTAATAAAGAGGCTTGGTATCATTATGCTGTTGGATCAATTGCTACCTTAGTTGCGATTTTGATCGCATTTGTTGTTGCATTGAAATATTTTATCTAGTTAGTTGTATGTTGTTTTATGAGAATAAGTGTGTATGAACTTTACGTATGAACTTGTATTAATTTGGTCTTTTCGGTGTTGTGTAATGAAGATGAACCGGCAATGGATGTACGATGACCGACGCTCTCCCTAGTTCATTAATGGCGTGTATAGTTTTCTGTGTGCGGCTGAGGCAAACAAGCGGGATGGTTTTATGTGTTGTCCATGTGGTGTGTGTAAGAATGATAAGACTTACTCTAGCGCAAAACAAATTCACGTCCACCTTTTTATGTCCGGTTTCATGTCCGGCTATAATTGTTGGACCAAGCACGGAGAAAGAGGGGTTCTAATGGAAGAGAATGAAGAAGAAGAGGGTGATGACAACTATCCTGGGTTTCCTGGATATGATGGTACTACAATGCGGGAAGAGAATGAAGAAGAAGAAGTTGAGGCATCAGATGAGCCCGCTGATGATCTTGGTCGGGCCATTGCTGATGCAAAGAGAAACTGCGAAAGTGAAAAGGAGAAGTTGAAGTTGCAGCGCATGTCAGAGGATCACAAAAAAGGGTTGTACCCAAATTGCGAAGATGACAACACAAAGCTCGGTACTACGCTGGAATTGCTGCAATGGAAGGCAGAGAATGGTCTATCTGACAAGGGATTTGAAAAGTTGCTGAAAATAATGAAGAAGACGCTTCCAAAGGACAACGAATTACCCGACAGTACATACGAAGCAAAGAAGGTTGTCTGCCCTCTCGGATTAGAGGTGCAGAAGATACATGCATGCCCTAATGACTGCATCCTCTACCGCGGTGAGGAGTACGAGAATTTGAATGCATGCCCGGTATGCGGTGCATTGCGATATAAGATCAGTCGCGATGACCCTGGTGATGATGTTGAGGGCGAGCGCCCGAGGAAGAGGATTCCTGCCAAGGTGATGTGGTATGCTCCTATAATACCACAGTTGAAACATTTGTTCCAAAACAAAGAGCATGCCAAGTCGTTGCGATGGCACAAAGAAGACCGTAAGAAAGACGGGAAGTTGAGAGTACCCGCTGATGGGTCGCAGTGGAGAAAAATCGAGAGAAAGTGGCCGGACTTTGCAGATGACCCAAGGAACGTATGTTTTGGTTTAAGTGCAGATGGCATTAATCCTTTTGGGGAGCGGAGCAGCAAGCATAGCACATGGCCTATGACTCTATGTATCTATAACCTTCCTCCTTGGTTGTGCATGAAGCGGAAGTTCATTATGATGCCAGTGCTCACCCAAGGCCCTAAGCAACCCGGCAACGACATTGATGTGTACCTAAGGCCATTAGTTGATGAACTTTTACAACTGTGGAATAAAGAAGGCGTACGTGTGTGGGATGAGCACAAACAACAGGAATTTGACCTACGAGCGTTGCTATTAGTAACCATCAATGATTGGCCTGCTCTTAGTAACCTTTCAGGACAGACAAACAAGGGATACAACGCATGCACGCACTATTTAGATGATACCCAAAGTATATATTTGGACAAATGCAATAAGAATGTGTACCTGGGACATTGTCGATTTCTTCCGACCAAGCATGCCTTAAGAAAAAAGGCAAGCATTTAAAAGGTGAGGCAGATCACCAGAAGAAGCCCGTCCTCCATACTGGTGATGATATACTTGATATGGTCAAGGATTTAAAAGTAATCTTTGGAAAGGGACCTGGCGGACAATCTGTTCCGAATGACGCTGAGGGACACGCACCCATGTGGAAGAAGAAATCTATATTTTGGGACCTACCCTATTGGAAAGTCCTAGAGGTCCACTCTGCAATCGACGTGATGCACGTCACGAAGAATCTTTGCGTGAACCTGCTAGGCTTCCTAGGAGTGTATGTGAAGACAAAAGATACACCGGAGGCACTGTAGGACCAGCAACGTATGAACGCAAAAGACGGCTTGCATCCAAAGCAGTATGAAGGTCCTGCCAGCTACGCTCTTACCAAAGCAGAGAAGGAAATATTTTTTGAATGTCTGCTCAGTATGAAGGTCCCGTCTGGCTTCTCGTCGAATATAAAGGGAATAATAAATATGGCAGAGAAAAAATTCCAGAACCTAAAGTCTCATGACTGCTACGTGATCATGACACAATTGCTTCCGGTTGCGTTGAGGGGGCTTCTACCAGAAAATGTTCGATTTGCCATTGTGAAGCTACGTTCATTCCTCAATGCAATTTCTTAGAAGGTAATCGATCCGGAAATCCTACCAAGCTTACATAATGATTTGGTCTAATCTCTTGTCAGTTTCGAGTTGGTGTTCCCACCATCCTTCTTCAATATTATGACGCACGTCCTATTTCACCTAGTCGAAGAGATTGCCATTCTGGGTCCTGTATTTCTACACAATATGTTCCCCTTTGAGAGGTTCATGGGAGTCTTAAAGAAATATGTTCGTAACCGTGCTAGGCCAGAAGGAACCATCTCCAAGGGCCATGAAACAGAGGAGGTTATTGAGTTTTGTGTTGACTTTATTCCTGACCTTAAGTCGATTTGTGTTCCTCAATCGCGGCATGAGGGGAGACTGCGTGGAAAAGGCACGCTTGGACCAAAATCAATAATATGTAGGGACGGGCATTCTTGGGCGCAAGCACACTACGTAGTTCTACAAAATTCTACCTTGGTGACCCCGTATATCGAGAAACACATGGATATTATACGCTCCAAGAACCCAGAGCAGTCTGACCCCTGGATTAAATGTACACACATTGAGGCTTTCTGCGCGCGCCTGCCTTGATCCCCTCCCGCTTCTCCAAGCACCGCCGAGACCCGAGCCCGCGCTGGCGCCGCTCCTCCCCTCCTCCGGCGTCCTCCTCCATCCCCGAGCCCGCGCCCGCGCCCTCGACGTTGCCATCTCCGGCCGGTGAGCCCTCCTCCTCCGTCCCCGAGCCCGCGCCGGTGCCGCTCCTCCCCGCCTCCGGCATCCTCCTCCGTCCCTGAGCCCGCGCCCGCGCCCTCGACGTCGCTGTCTCCGGCCGGTGAGCCTCTCCTCCTCCATCCCTGTCTCCTACAAAGTGATTTAGGCCCCGTTTGATAACTTAGGATATTTTCTCAACATTACCGTAGTTTTTGATACCTAAAGACAAAATTACTGTAGTTTTTGATACTTTGGTTTATATAATACTTTGTATAATTTCAAACATAAGTTCCAACTCTTTATAATATAAGTTGCAGCTCTCAGGTGCTCCTACAAAGAGATTTAAAGATGATTTAGGACATGTGAAAATATGGAGGGTAGGACTACTTTGTGCTTCTATGAGTTTTTGTTTCGACATGTTCAAACTTAGGATAATTTCAAACATGTTCAAACTTAGGATAATTTCAAACATGTGCAAACTTAGGATAATTTCAGACCCGCAAATCTGACTATTTCAAACTTAGGATAATTTCAAACATGTTCAAACTAAGAAACGCTTCGGTGGTTACTGATTAAGTTCCAGCAGTCATTCTAATTATGAAATCATGCAATTGTTTATAAGTTCTCAACATCGACGATTCCCATCCCGCATCCTCGTCATCGACTCGGCGGCAACCACCTGCTTGAGAGGCGCCATGTCCGGGACTGGGCTCCGCCGGGCTGGCACTGGGAGGTGCTGCCTTCCGAGGCGCGGAGCTTGGTGAGGAATCAGGGTCCCGTCGTCGACCCGGAGGTTATTTGGTGGCGGTCGCGTGGACCACTGTCGGTGCAAAGGGAGCCGGCCCCCGCGGAGGTGGTACGTTGCCGTGTCCGGGAGGAGGATGAGCACGTCTGACGCTACATGGCTGCGTTGGACGCCAGGTTCTCCAATACCTGGCAGGTTCTTCAGGGATCACACCCGAGCTATGATCCTGTCATAGTTCCTTATCTTTGGGTGTCCACCGCCTGCGCCGCGAGACGTCAACTAGATTTGTGTTAGTGATATTATATTCGAGATGTATTAGTGATAATATTCGATGATGTATTAGTTATATTATATAATAATATTCGAGATGTATTAGTGATACTATTCGATGATGTATTAGTGATATTATATGATCATATTGTTGCATTGCCTTGTATTGATTTGCATATCTCCGATTTTGCTTATTGAATGCATTTTAATTGTTTTATATTTGTTCTGGATTATTTAAGCTATGGACGGTAGAGACAGAGACCGTGATCAAGAGAATGCCATGTACGACTTGATGCGCTCCGGAAACGAAGAGAATGAAGAAGTAGATGATGGCTCACAATACCTTAACCCATCCGGTGAGGGAACTGAGGAAGAACAACCAAGAGACGAAGGGGAACCAACTGACAATGATGGCAAAGAAAATTTTCTCCATCATCAGAAGTCCGGCGAGGTATTAATTTACCCTCTGGTGATCATCAGAAGTATTGATTGATTTGTATATATTAACGAATCTTTCTTATTTTAGCCCTCCGGATCGAGCAAATCTTCTACAAGGGTTAAACGTGGCCCGACAAAAAAGTTGAAAGAAGGCATAAAGTACAACATCGATCAAATCAGAGCAGATGGCGAACCGATTGCTCCAAAAATTAAGGCAGACAAATTTATACGTCAATGCGGAGTTATCGTTAGGGACCAAATCCCGATCACCGCTCAAGAATGGAATCAGCCAAAAGATCGCAGAGTTCCTTTTGTCAGCCAAAGAGCAAAAGATCTGCTTTGGGAGGCGCTCATGAAACATTTCACCCTACCAGAGGGTCTCACAGATCTCCAACGGGAGAAAGTCAAGAAGTGTCCTCTTAAGAAGATGGCCACACAATTCTAGACTTGGAAGAAAAGATTATGGACCAATTACGTGAAAGGAGGAAAGAAGACTCCAGAATTCAAAGGAGAATATACGAAGTTAAAAGATGACTGGGTCACTCCAGAAACAGAGAATTGGCCCGACAGGTGCAGGACTTGGTTTTATGCACATGGGGGAAAGTTGGACCCAAAGACAGGGAAGGTTCTTGAACAGGCAAGTCTTAAAGAAGCCACGGACGAGTTACTTAAAGCAATAGAAGAAGCTCGAATGGGTCTGTACCAGCCCAAGAGAGGGAACGACGAGCTTACACGCACCCTCAAGAATCCTGAACACCCAGGACGAACACGAGGCAAAGGCCTTGTTCCGTGGCTTCTGGGGTTTGCGGATTGGAACGATAGTTATAGAAGCCGAGAGAGAAAGAAGAAGCATGAAGTAGATTGGATTCAAATGGTAGAAGCAAAGAACGCGGACTTGGAATGCAAATACATGCTGCAGCAGGAGCAAATTAACAAACTTAGCCAGCAAGGCGCGTCTCAGCAGCAGGAGCATCCAGATGCAGCATTGGATCATACCATTCCATTATCTATGCCGAAAAGCAGCGTGGGTTCCACGGGGGTTCTGGCCGATGATGCACTGCTGGCTCGCTACCCCGTGGATGATATCCTAGAGTCGACAGTTTGTGAGCTACACGTGAAACTGAAGAACATATCCATGAAGGTGGCGGACGGCTTTGCTTTACCGAGTGGACCTGAAGCAACCTTCCACGGCAATCCAATTCCACCTGGCTATACTCGTGTCGGGTTGGATGAAGTTGTGTCGGCATATGAATCACTAGATCTTGACTACCTTGGAGGTGAAGGGGAGCGGACACTGGGAGAAGCCATTCGTTGTCTCATTTTATGGAAAAAGGAATGCATCGTGTTTCCAAACTCGGTGCCAAGGCCACCGACTCCTCCTCCAAGTCCGCCGCATCAGCAGACTCCAACCCACCTCGAGACGGAGCGGAGGGCGAGTCCTCCAAGTCCACCGCGTCAGTAGACTCCAACCCACCTCGAGACGGAGCGCAGGGCGAGTCCGCCATATCGATCTCCGCCACGTCAGCATAGTCCATCCCACCCTGATACGGAGCCTAGCGCGAGTCCGTGATATCGATATCCACCGTCTACAAAGCGGAAGAGAGCACAAAAGAAGAAATCCGAGCCTCCTGTCAAAAATAAGTTAGCTTACGAGATGACTGCCGAGGAAATCGATGAACAAGAGGCTGAGGAATTGCAGGCCCATTTTGGACCGAAACAGCCCTCGCCGCCAAAGGAGAAAATACCTGAGGAAGTCATACAAAACTTTTTGAATGCAGCTAAACCTGCGGAGAAAAGGCCGCTATCAGACTATGAACGCTCTATTAGCAAGTCCTATCATAAACAAAAAAAAAACAGAAGTTGAGCGGTAGTAGTAAATGTTGGAAAACTGTTCCCCAGCTCGGAGAACATGCAGTGCAATCCATCATCCCGCTCAAGGTGAGTACCGATAAGGTGGTAATAACCGACGCTGATAGAGAGAATGCAAGGCAGCTCGGTATGACTGTTGAACAACTACTAGAGATCGAGGAATTCCTACCGACGGATCCGAAGGAACTAGAATGGGCATATGTCCCCGGGAACCCTCTCGTGAGTCCTGAAGATGAGAAGCTTCTATCAACGCAAATGTACAGCTTGCATGACTGGAACATGAGAGAAGTAAAGAGCGGGCGACAGAGCCTCATGGTGAAAGTCAAGCGAGAGCATTACATCCATGAAAATGATTTGTGGATTGAAAATGAAGAATTCTTTCAGTTATTCAATCAAAAAGCACTCGACAAATCTATCGCCAGTTGCTACTGTCTGTAAGTGATTTCTTTCTGTAATTTGATTAAGTCTCTAGCTCAGCTCATTCATTGCCTGTAATTATCCTCACTATATTCTTTTGTGTGGTATTGTGTAGAATGAAGATTTTTGAATTGAAAAGAGATGAAGTCTATGGCATTGGGTTCATTGACCCAAATACCGTTAATGAAAAGGTGTTAACTACTTACTCTAAAGACACGGAGAAAATGGTGCTAAGGTTTTTGAAGGCCCTAAATACCAAACCAGAAATACTTTTACCTTACAACTTCAAGTGAGTGTTACTTTTACCTTACTTTTACCTTATATATATATATACTCGATGTTAAGTGTAGTTGATGATTTATACATGCCCGCTTATACAAATCGTGTCCGCAGCTTCCACTGGATCCTGTTAATCATTAGAATTGACGATGGAACTGTTGAAGTACTGGACTCACTAAGTAAAGACCCTGAAGAATACAGAAGCCTGAATACGATGCTCGACAGGTAATTTCAATCATTTACGCACTATGTCGGCCTCTTTAGTTCCTTTCCTGATATCAAGTAATTAATAACTCCTTTATTCATTTTCTTTGCCGGGCAGGGTTTGGAAAAAGTTCACCAAAGAGGTTAGAGGTGAATGGAAAGAGGAGCTGAAATGGCGAAAGTCCAAGGTATTTAAGTAGTACTAGCTACGTCTGCGCATCTCTTTAAGTATAGTTTCAATACCATTATCATGCTTTATTATTATCTGATTGAATTATATTCTTGTAAAGTGCATGAGGCAGGAAAAAGGGACTAATTTATGTGCATATTACGTTTGCGAGAACATTCGCATTATGACCGAAAATATCAAAACTACAAGTGATCTTTGGGTACGTAATAACCATTCCCATTTTTTTATCATGATGTAATATATATACAGAAAACTAACATGTTCATATTGATCTCCTTCTTTAAAGATGCACGAGATGCGGGATAAGCTCCTACCAAAGGACCGCATACGAGCAATTCAAGAGGAAATTGCGGGTTTTTTGCTTGAGCAGGTCATATCTCCCGACGGAGAATACCATTACACCTAATGCCTACATGTAATGATTTGCAAATTGTAGGAGAAATTGTATATACCAAATTGTACATATGTGTATACATGAGATATTCTATTATATATGCATAACATGTATAGTATGTAGCAACGTAAAATATGTTTGAAATGAAAAATAATTAAATCGAATACACAAAATGAAAAGGAAAAATAAACAATAAAACCTAAACCCATAAACCCCAAAGCCCCTAAATCTTTAGTCCCGGTTGGTGTTACCAACCGGGACTAAAGGTCCCCATCCCCTGGCGCCCGCTGCCGACCACGTGGCAGGGGTTTAGTCACGGTTCGTAGCCAACCGGGACTAAAGGCTTGGACCCTTTAGTCCCTATACATTAGTCCCGGTTGGGGAACCGGGACTAAAGGCCCTTCCCAACCAGGACTAATGGCCTGTTTTCTACTAGTGTTCGGCCTCAAGCTCACAGTTCCACAGCCTAGCCGAATCAAACTCACTCAATCGCGGGGAAGAAGACTAACACGTGGATTTACCCAGGTTCGGGCCGCTGCGAAGTGTAAAACCCTACTCTTGCTTTTGGTGGTTTGCCTCACGAGGAGGTTTGTGGATGGACTGGTATAGTGGTGAGCAACCTCACGAGAGTGCTCGGGTGGTTTCGGATCCGTCCCCCTCGGCGGCGCAGCCTAGTCTCTATTTATAATGTCCTGGGTCCTCTTCCCTTATCTCACTGGCGGGAAGGGATCCCACAACAGCCAAATTCGAAAGGGGGCAGGAGGTACGTCTTATCCTGACGAAAGGTGGTCTTCACCTGCAAAGTAGCTGGTAGTGACGCGGAGGTGGGCTCGGCTGTGACATCCGTCCTGCCGAGCTCGTGGGCTTGGTTTTGTTACACCAGAATGGAAACCTTTGGTGGGACACCTCGGGAACCCGCGTACGCCCTTGCCTCCTTTGCACCAAAGAGGAAACTGCTTCTTCTGTGCCCGCTGACGCCCGCCTGGCCTGGCTGGCGTCACCTCAGCCTCTCGAGGCCGAGCGCTGCATAGATATCTCCGCCCCTCGGGAGGCAAACTGGAGAGGCCTCCTCCCTCCGGGGGTCTTGGCGTCGTCCTCCTCGTGAGGGTGGGGCTCTCACGAGGGCCCTGTCTTGAGTGAGACCGCGCCGGGCCGTACTGGCTGTCGAAGTGGGCCACGCCCTGGGCCACAGGCAGGCAGGTCTGGGTACCCCCGTTCCCACGACTCCGACAGTAGCCCCCGGGCCCAAGGCGCGCTCGAGTTGGCTTCGGGGCGAAGCCGAAGAAGACGACCAGAAGCACCGCGGGCCCCAATCGCCTACGGGCCAGGCCTGGCGCGTGGTGCGTGGTTGGATGCGGACGCCTCCGCTCCCGTGTTCCCTCGGCAACTGCCCGAACCGACAAAAGTCTGACGCCCGGTGTCGAGCCATTATTGCTTTCCTTCCCTGTGCTCTTGCTCCTTTGCCCAGATCCCTATCCTCTGCGAGAACTCCTCCAGATCTCAGCGCTGCACCTTCCTCCCCCTTTCTTTCTTGTCATCAAGGACCTCTCGATGGCGCCCACCGGCAAGTCAAAGCCCGAAGCTCAAGGCTCGGCCTCTGCTTCCACCTCGCCGGCGCTCTCGGAGTCTGCCATAGCCAAGGACGGGGACCTCGCCCTGGTGCTTCCGTCGACGGCGAATTGCACCAATGAGTGGGGGCGGACCTTGATATGGTGCAGCTCCGTGGAGCAGCACAGCTTGGCCAAGTCAGTCTATCCTTTCTTCCTCCACAGCATCTTCTCCGGGCTCGTTCCGCCCTTCTCAGGGTTCTTCACCGCTATCCTCGAGCACTATGGGATCTAGGCCCTCCATCTCCAACCCAACTCCATCCTACTTTTGTCCGTCTTTGCCTTTTACTGCGAGGCCTTCGTAAGCGTGAAGCCTTCAGTGGCCCTCTTCAGCCTTTTTTTCAGCTTGCGGCTTCACGACGGCGCTCAGCGGTCGGCATGCGTCTCCTTCGTCGCGGTCCAGAGCGGGAACATGCTCTTGAAGGCCGGGAAGAAGGTGGAGAACTTCAGGCACCGCTGGGTCTTCTTGGATGTCCAGGGCCTCAACTCTCACCTGGAGCTCCCGAAGGGGCTGCCGGAGAAGACTCTTGCGTGGGGCTCCGCGAAGCTCACCGACCCCCGGGCTAAGCCCGTCCTGGAGAAGATCTCCCGAGACATCAGTGCCAGGAAGTTGACCGGGGGGATGATAGTGAAGGAGTTTCTGCTGCAACGCCTGGCACCGCTCTAGGCTCACTCGAAGCCCATATGGGACTACCAGGGTGATGGCGATGGCATCAGGCTCCGATCCGCTCACCTGACCAATGGGGAGCTGAACAGGGCCATGGCGACCCCGGGGACCTCCCCGAGGCATATGCCCCATTCTATTGCCGCGACGACAAGGCCGATCTGGTCGCCGCCATGCCCACCTTCGACGAGCTGGGGCTCTCTCCGGCCGAGTGCCCTAGCTCCCCAGTGACGGTGTCCTCCGGCGACACCACGGGTGAGGAAGACTCGGAGGAGACCGCGGATGTCGATGTGGAAGAGGTGTCCCCTCCGTCACGGAGCGTGCTCCTCCACGGCTTCAAAGATGACAACGATGCTGGCGAACCCCTGGCTGCAGGTTCTTCACGATTCGCCGGGTTCCTCAGGGGGTCGAGATCCACTCCTCGGGCCGCGCGGACCGCTAGTTGGGCGACCTCGAGGAAGCGCACGGCTGGGCCTCCTCCGGAGTGACCCCCTCATGCCAGGAAGGCGACCGAGGTGACTGCCTCGCCCCTGCCCGAGCCGCAGCCTGCGGGCGAGGTGGCCGTGGCCGGGATGGGCACGGCCCTTGCGGGCGACGCCTCCGCTTCCCTGCACGGTGGTGCCTCCTAGGAGAAGGGCGAGGGCACCCCCACCTTTGCCGCGGTGCAGAAGAAGAGGAAGTGGGTTGACGTCGACGAGTAAGTAACCCTGCTTTGCTTTGGCCGCCCGAAGGTGGCTCGCGTGCTCACTGTCCCTTCTTCGCTTGGTAGCCAGGAGCTCCGCCATGCTGAAGATGAAGAAGAAGAAGGCGAGCGTTAAGCCGAAGGCGCCTTCCGACGCGACGCCCGCTCCTAGCGCCCCGCCGATGCCTGATGAGGGGCCGGATGTCATGAGTGAGGAGGCTAATGGGGTGAGTCTCCTTGTCGCGGATGTGGAGCCCCCGAGGCCTGTGCGTGAGGCTCGCGGGGCGACACTCCTTGTCGTGGCCGCAGAGCCCCCGACGCCTGCGGGGGATGCATAGGCGCTACTGCCGGAGAGGCCAGCCCCCGAGGGCCGGCTGGCCGGGGGGCCGTCCATCCTTGCCTTGTCTGAGGTGGTGCCGCAGCCTCCAGTGCCCTCAGCCCACAATGCTTCTGCCTCCCTGGGGGGGGGCGCTGCTGCATAGATGCCACCTCCGGGCCAGACCCTGGCGCCTCCGGGTTGTGGCCTTCTGGTCGGGTATGGGACCCTGGAGGGCGCCTACGCCGCTCTGGATCAGGTCCGGGACGATCTCCAGAGCATCGACGGTCGCTTTGCCAGGGAGCACTTGGGGCTCCTTTCTGAGTGGCTCCAGGCCCACGTTGCCACCACGGCAGTTTGGAACCAAGCCGAGGCCACCGTTGCGGAGAGCAGGAAGGAAGCCGCGTTAGCCAAGGTGGCTCGCGACGCGGCGCTGGACGATGCAACGTCTGCCGTGGAGCGCTGCGGTGAAGCGGAGGCCAGCCTGAAGGATCTTCAAGAGGAGAAAGCTGAGCTCGCGGAACAGCTTCGCCAGCGGGAGGAAGACCTCAAGGCCTGCGAGGCTAAGCTTGCCGACTGTGACTCCGCACTGTCCCAGGCGGTGGCCGACCAATCCACGGAGCGTGAGCATCTGGACAAGCTGAAGGAAGAAGTAGCAACGGAGAAGGCTCAGCTAAACGCCAGGGAGGAGGCCCTTGCTGCGGCTGAGAAGAGAAGGGTTGTGGAGCGCGATGCCCTCCCCTCCGTCGAGCTGAGGATCCGTAGGGCGCTGCACTCTATCTGCCGGGGGGGATTCGCGGAACCCTTGGTAGGTCCTGAGAGCGGCTTCGTGGGGCTCTCTTCCAAGCTCGTCGAGGTGCTCGAGGGTGCCGTTGCCAGGGTGGAGACCGTCTTGGAGAGTGAGTGTCGCGACCTCTTCTTCGCGGCCGTGACGCGCGTCTTCAGTCACCTCTACCTTCGCGAGCCTGGTTTCGACTTCGGCGCCGTGACTCACCCGGTTGATCCTGGGGTTCGCGCCGCTACGGCGACGGCCGTGGAGGGCGCCGTGGAGGCGTTGATGAAGAAGTTCGCCTGTGTGGCCGTTCCCTCGCCTCCTGCAGTTGCGGAGGTCAATGATGACGATGACAACGGCAGCGATGTCGACGACGAGCTCCCCACGGTTGGGGCATGCGGCGGTGTCATCTCCTCCTCCTAGGTCCTTTCCTGCAACATCTATTGTGCCTCGCGGAGGCGTTAGACTTGTTTGCGTTTTCGGAGACATTCAATGCTTGTAATGACTGTTTAAATTATGTGGTTTCCTTCCTCGCCTTGCTTCCTTCCTGTTTGCTATAGCGCTCTGCGTCGGCAGGGCCCGATCCTGTGCATACCTCAACCGCCATTGGGGCGTTCGGATCACCAGGACGAGACCAAGGGGTGAGGGGCTACCTGACCAGTGAGGCCCCTGAGTCGCGATGCTCAGGAGTCCCCCTTGACATGCGAGCAGCCCTCATGAAGGGAACATGGCGACGACGGGGTTGATTTGGAGATTTGGAGCGCCTTGAGCTCTGCATCGGCAGGGCCCGGTCCCGCGCATACCTCAACTGTCGTTGGGGCGTCCGGATCACCAGGACGAGACCAAGGGGTGAGGGGCTACGTGACCAGTGAGGCCCCTGAGTCGCGATGCTCAGGGAGCCCCCTTGATGTATGAGTGGCTCCCATACCTTTCCTCGCCAGCTTTTGCCTGGGTGGGATGCGGGAAGACCAGGTATCAAGGACCTGGAGAGGTGGCGCGTGCCAGGCCCGGCCTGAGCGTAGCCCCCGTGCAGCCGCCTCGCGCGGGCATCCCAGGGGAATGTTCCGAGACGGGGCCATGAGGGGCCGTCCTGAGGTTGGTGCAGCCGCTAGGGCGCCCTCGGTTGTTTATCCACCAGCGCGGAGGATGGGGCTTCCACGTTGCGTGGGCATAGCCGCTGAGCGATAGTGTCGTCCGCCAGCGCAGAGCATGGGGCTTCCACTTGGGCATGGGAAGGGGGGCTCGGCTCCTGAGCCCCCGGGGTGTGTACATCCCATTAAGTTCGTACGCGTGGCCTGCACAGTAGAACTGGAGGTGTATTTGGGCACCCGTGAGCCAGCGCGGGTCTCACGAGGCCCTACCTCAAAGGCGGGTTGCGCCTGAATCTTCTGGTAGGAGGCGCCATTGCAAGTCCTGTATATTTTGGAGAAACCTGCGTCGAATGAATTTCCGAGGGCCATCGCATGAGAAGGCCAAACACCAAGGACCCCTAGAGGTGACGTGAGCGAGGCCGGTCCGCCAGACAGAGCTCAGCCATTGGATTTATCGACGCTGCAGGGATGGACCCGAGCACAGACGTCGTGCCTAGTCTTCTCATCCGACAAACCCGAGGAGAAAACACCCGGCGCGTGGCTCCTGCGGTGGCAAAACGCCCACTGTGGTTGCAGGAACCGTGCCGCGCGCTGACTCACCCACTCCCGATTAGCTCATGCGAGGACGTAGCACCAAGGGCCACGAGAGGTGACGTGCACGGGGCTGGCCCGCGAGACAGAGCTCAACCGCTTGGATTTGTCAACGCTGCAGGGACGGACCCGAGCACAGATGTCATGCCAGCCCTTTATCACGAGGCGGTCGGAGGCGGGATCGTTAGGGCGCGGCGACATTCATGGTGGCGAAGCACCGAGCATGCAGGTTGGAATACTTAGGAAATTTATCAAGTGCATAAGAGGTTCCGATACATGCAATAACGACACGGCTGTAGGGACGGGCCCTAACCGCCTGAGGATAATGCAGCCCAATGGGTGCCCTCAATCCGAACAAACCAAAAAGTTACCTGGGACGAACCAAAAAGTCACCTGGCAGCGATACCGCTGAAGCGTCGAGGTAGTCGTTGGAGCCTGGCCTTCATGAGCCTGGCACCTCCAGAGGCTCGAGGGCCTCGCTAGGGCCCGGTACCTCCTCCAGGAACGCGCAGCGCCGGACCTCGTAGGTCGCGAGCATGGCCTGGGCGAGGCGCTGGTACATGGCACCCGCATTCACCAGGACAAAGGGCATGCGGATGTAGTTGCACGGATAGCCCCCACTGCGGCCGACGCGCGACGGCGAGAAGAGGCCCTAGGACATGGCCCTGTTAATGCCTGGTATGTCGACACAGACGCACAGCATGCCGCCCAATCCGGGGACAGTGGCTGTGCTAGGTGGGAGGAGGGGGTGGCGCACCATGGGCCACGTCACCCGCCAGAGAGGGCGGGGGACGGAGCAAGTACGAGAGCGCCAGGGCGTCCCCGGCGACGCTGACGAGCTCCGCGATGCGGCCAAGCCAGTCGTCGTAGCGGTTCTGGGCAGGGCGGTAGCGTAGCAGCTCGCACGCCATGAGAAGTGCGGCTGGCCCGTGCGCCTGCCTCTCCTGCGAAATGAGCGCAATGGCCGCACTGCCTCTCCTGCGCAATGGCCGAGGCCGGCACGGTCCTGTTTTCTACTAGTGTTCGGCCTCAAGCTCACAGCTCCACAGCCTAGCCGAATCGAACTCACTCAATCGCGGGGAAGAAGACTAACACGCGGATTTACCCAGGTTCGGGCCGCTACGAAGCGTAAAACCCTACTCCTACTTTTGGTGGATTGCCTCACGAGGAGGTTTGTGGATGAACTGGTAAAGTGGTGAGCAACCTCACGAGAGTGCTCGGGTGCTTTCGGATCCGTCCCCCTCAGCGGTGCAGCCTAGTCTCTATTTATAATGGCCTGGGTCCCCTTCCCTTATCGCACTGGCGGGAAGGGATCCCACAACGGCCAAATTCGAAAGGGGACAGGAGGTACATCTTATCTTGACGAAAGGTGGTCTTCACCTGCAAAGTAGCTGGTAGTGACGCGGAGCTGGGCTCGGTGGTGACATTTGTCCTGCCAAGCTCGTGGGCTTGGTCTTGTTACACCAGAATGGAAACCTTTGGTGGGACGCCTCGGGAACCCCCGTACACCCTTGCCTCCTTTGCACCAAAGAGGAAACCGCTTCTTCTGTGCCTGCTGACGCCCGCCTGGCCTGGCTGGCGTCACCTCAGCCTCTCGAGGCCGAGCGCTGCGTAGAGATCTCCGCCCCTCGAGAGGCAACCTGGAGAGGCCTCCTCCCTCCGGGGGTCTTAGCGTCGTCCTCCTCGCAAGGGTGGGGCTCTCACAAGGGCCCTGTCTTGAGTGAGACCGCGCCGGGCTGTACTGGCTGTCGAAGTGGGCCATGCCCTGGGCCGCATGCAGGCAGGTCTGGGTACCCCCGTTCCCAGTACGCCGACACGATCCATAGCATCATTAAAACAAGCAAACTATGCAAGCAAAAACAGAATCTGTCTAAAATAGAATAGTCTGTAAAGATCTATAGACATGTATACTTATGTAACTCTAAATTTTTTGAACAATTATGAATACCTGATGAATTTGTATAGCAAAACTGTGTAAATATTTCATATCATTAACACTCCACTAAAAAATGAAAATTCATATACTGGAGTCAAAAGTTTCTGTTTTGTTTCAGCATCGATTCTACTCATCTTGTGAGTCACCCCAAAGGCTTTACTTGGCACGAACACTAATTAAAACACAAAAACACAATCATTACAGAGGCAATAATTATGCTATCACACCAAGGTAGAAATTAAAAAGCAAAAATAAAGATAACTATTGGGTTGCCTCCCAACAAGCGCTATTCTTTTATGCCCCTAGCTAGGCATAATGCATGATCTCAAGTGTTGTCATCTTTGACACTCCACCCATAAGTAGCTCTCATAATAGATTCATAGGGTCGTTTAATTATTTTCCTAGGGAAGTGTTCCATCCCTTTCTTTAGTGGGAATTGGAATCTTATGTTTCCCTCTTTCATATCAATAATTGCGCCTATAGTCCGTAGAAAAGGCCTACCAAGTATAATTGGACAAGTAGGATTGCATTCAATATCAAGCACAATGAAATCTACAGGTACATAATTCTTATTTGCAATAAAGAGACCATCAGTTATTCTACCTAAAGGTTTTCTATGGTAGAATCCGCAAGATGCAAATTAAGGGAACAATCTTGAATGCCGGTGAGACCAAGCACATCACAAAGAGATTTAGGAATTGTAGACACACTAGCACCAAGGTCACATAAAGCATTGCATTCATATTTATTTATCTTTATTTTAATAGTAGGTTCCCACTCATCATGCAATTTCCTAGGAATAGAAACTTCTAGCTCAAGTTTCTCATCATAAGATTTTATCATTGCTTATACTATACGATTAGTAAAAGCTTTGTTTTGTTCATAAGCATTAGAGCTAATAATGGCTTGCAACAAGGAAATACATTCTACTAAAGAGAAGATCTCATAATTAAAATCCTTGTAATTAAATATTGTGGCACATCGCTAGACAAAGTTTTAACTTCTTCAAACCCACCTTTTTCAGTTTTACCATTAGAATCATCACTCACAAAGCAAACGGGACTCTCCTTAACTAGAGTTGGTTCACCTCCAGTCCCTTTATCATTAATATTCAGAGAAGTAAACAAAGAATCAATAGGAGAAGCACCAATCATTTTAAGATCTTCATCATGATTCCGGTAAACGGGGCGCCTCCTAGCTAGAGTTGACTCATCTTCCGTCCCTTTATCATTTACTTTCAGATTATTAAATAAAGATTCAATAGGAGAAGTACCAATCATTTTAAGATCTTCATCATGATTCCAGTAAAAACCGGGTGGAAGAGCTTTTTCTAAGAATTCTCGCTTAGCTTTCAACTTAGTGGTCCTCTCCTTACTTTCATTAATAGAAACTTGGATAGATTTAATAGTTTCATTATAATCATGCTTAGGTGGCAAAGTTTTACTTTTGAGAGTTTCCACATCAAGAGCAATTGTACCCATGTTTTTATCCAAAGTATCAATTGTATGCAACTTTTCTTATACCATAGTATTAAAAATCTTTTGAGAACTAATGAATTCTTTAATGGTGTTCTCAAGATCAAAGGGTATCCTATTAGAATTTGTAGAAGAATTTCCATAAGAGTTGCCATAATTAATAGAGGAGTTACCGGGATACGACCTAGTATTGAAATTTCCTCTATAAGCATTGTTGTTGAAATTGTTTTGCGAGATAAAGTTCACATCAATAGCATCATTATTTTGTTCAATCAAAGTAGACAAAGGCATATCATTTGGATCAACATTAGTATTTTTGCTAGCAACCATATTCATAAGAGCATCCACTTTCTCACTCAAAGTAGCGATTTCTTCAACAGAATTTACCTTCTTACCTGTTGGATCTCTCTCGGTATGCCATTGGGAATAATTTTTCATGATGTTGTCCAGAATGTTTGTGGCCTCTCCTAAGGTCACATCCATAAAGGTACCACCTGCAGCAGAATCTAGAAGATTTCTAGACACAAAGTTTAGTCCAGCATAGAAATTTTGGATAATCATCCACAACTTTAACCCATGAGTAGGACAATTTCTAATAATCAATTTCATCCTCTCCCAAGATTGTGCAACATGTTCATGATCATGTTGTGTAAAATTCATTATATGATTCCAAAGGGAGATGATCTTAGCAGGAGGAAAATACTTGGTAATGAAAGCATCTTTACACTTATCCCATGTTCAAATACTATTACGTGGTAAAGATGAAAACCAAGCCTTAGCTTTATCTCTTGGTGAAAAAAGAAATAACTTTAATTTCACAACATCATTATCCATATCCTTTTTCTTTTGCATATCACAAAGTTCAACGAAAGTATTAAGATGAGCAGTGGGATCCTCATTAGGACTTCCCAAAAATTGTTCTTTCATCACAAGATTTAATAATGCAGCATTTATATCAAAGCCCTCCGCACTAGTGGTGGATGGTATAGCAGTGCCAATAAATTCATCTTTATTAGCATTAGAAAAGTCACGCAACTTAGTAGTATCTTGAGACATGGTGACCAAGCAAGCGAAGTAACAAACAAAGCAAGCGAACTAGAGACGAAACAAGCAAACTAGCAAACTAGTAAAGTAAATATTTTTTGTATTTTTAATTTTTTTGAAACAAGAAAAATATAACAGAAAATAAAAAGTAGAACAAGTGAATGATAATTTTTGTGAAGTTACTTGATAGTAGATTGGTGATACTCCCCAGCAACGGCGCCAAAAATCCTTCCTAATGTATATGATCTGCGTTGGGTTTTTCGTGAAGAGGAACGGCTTATTGCAGTACAAACGAGTAAGTATTTCCCCTAGCTAATAACCAAGGTTTATCGAACCAATAGGAGTAACACGCAACCACCGTCTTCAACGACTGCACACAAAAGAGCAAACACTTGCACCCAACGCGGGCAAGAGGGTTGTCAATCCCCTTGGACTTGTTATTTGCAAGCAAGTGAAACAGGTAGATAGTAGTGGATAATTGCAAAATAAAATAAAAGATAATAAAGGCAATGAGGTGTTGAAAGCTTTTTGTAAATTATAAGTGAGAACACCCGGGGGCCGTAGTGTTCTCTAGTGGCATCTCTCATGTAGGAAACATATGGTGGGTAAACAAATTACTGTTTGGCAATTGGTAGAAAAGTGAATAATTATGTTCATATTCACGGAAATGATCATGTATATATAGGCATCACGTCCATAAACAAACAGGCCGAGTCCTGCCTGCACCTATTACTATTACTCCACTCATCGACCGCTATCCAGCATGCATCTAGAGTATTAAGTAAAACAGAGTAATGATTGGAGAAAGATGACATGATGTAGACAAAGTAAACTCAATCAATATGAATGAACCCCATCGTTTTATCCTTAGTAGCAACAACACAAAGACGAATCTTGTCCCCTTCTGTCACTGGGTTATAGAAACCCGTCAGGTTGAACCTACCACAACGCACCCCTCTCACTGAAGAAAGATCAATCTACTTGGCCAAAGCAAATCAATAGATTGGAGAGATTTATGAAGCTATAATGATCATGCAATAAGAATCAATTTTAGTACTCAGAGAAGACTACAATATTTTATCATGAATAAGCTGAACATAAACTCACAATTCATCGGATCCCAACAAACATACCGCACAAAGGCATTACATCGGATAGATCAAAGCGAAGATGCGATGATCATTGTATTCAAAATCAAAGAGAAAAATAACCATCTAGATACTAAGTACGGACCCGTGGGTCTGTGGTGAACTACTCACACATCACCATGGAGGCAGCAAGGTTGATGAAGACGGCCTCCGTGATGGATTCCCCCTCCGGCAGAGTATCGAAAAAGGCCTCCAGATGGGATCATCGTGGAACACAGGCTTGTAGAGGCGGAAAAAGGGTTTTGGGTGCTCTCCTGGGGTTTTTGGAATATATCATAATTTATAGGCCAGAGAGGGACATCGGGAGGTGGCCGAGGAGGCCAGTACCCATCAGGGCGCGCCCTAGGGGCTGGCTGTGCCCTGTTGGGTAATGGGCCCCTCGTGTGGCCTCTGGTCATCTTCTGAATCTTCCAGGTCTTTATTTGGTCTAGAAAAAATTATAAAAAAGTTTCGGGTCGATTGGACTTCATTTTGTACAGTAAACCTGACAAGCCAAAAACATTCAGAAAACAGGAACTGGCAATTGGCACTGGGTCAATAGGTTAGTGCTAAAAAATAATATAAACTGGTAAATAAGTAACCAACAAGTATCCTAGAATGATAATATTATAGCATGGAACAATCAAAAATTATATATACGTTGGAAACGTATCAGCTCCTAATTCAATATACTCTAATATAGGTGACCTAGTCACTGGACATCATCTAGATGAACTGTCTTGATTGGTTCATCTTTAGTTGCATGTTTTATTGGAACCACTCAATCTTCATCTAGTTGAAAATTCTTGCAAATATGTTTGAAAATTCCTTACAAATCTTTTTTAATCTATTGAGATTTCCTGAAAATCATTTTCGTCAACAAAATGGTCAAGAATAACTTTGCCAAGTTTCTGTTTGCAACTTCGGATAGTCCAAGATGGGAAAATCGGTTCCACCGATAATGCAGATTTACTGCCAAGAGCTTCTTCGGTGCCACCGATATGGAACTCTTCGGCTGTACCGATTTGACCCATAGCCCTATTTTTTCTTATTGGTTCTACCGATTCATTTTGCCTCGGAGTCACCGACTTTTGCCATCACTTGTGTTTATTGCCATCTTCTTGACATCGTAGTAAGTGACCTCAATGACCCTTACTCTCTATGATCCCTTACCCTTTGACACTTTTTGGAAATTAATGCCAAAGGGGGAGAATATCAAAGCTTATGCTTGTTAAAGGGGGAGAATATCAAAGCTTATGCTTTTTAAAGGGGAAATATCTATCAAGGGGAGGTTTTGATAATTCATGACAACATACATTGTCTCTTGGACTAATAGTTTTACCTAGTTTATTTTAGAAGAAGTCCACAGAGAAGATTGGCCATGGAATGTGTGGACAATCCCCAAGAAGAGAAGAAGAAGGAAAGGAATAGAATTGGCAAATCAACAAGCTTGAAGACTCTAAATTTTACATTTTGTGAGAAATCACTCTTGAGTCCATAGGAAAGCGAATACTATTAAAAGGGGATGAGGTTTCTATGATGATCTGGTTGCTCAAGTGCTTAGAGATTAGCCACCAAACATACACAAGAAATTCTCCCACAAGTTCTCTGTCTAAACCCTACCACTAAAATCGGTGCCACCAAGTTTTCAGATTCGACCCTACCGAGTTTTACCCTAGACTGATCCTAAGCCAAAACCCTAAGGTCTCGGTGACACCAACATTCCTTTCGGTGCAACCGAAATCAGTGACCAACTTTCTGGTAAGCCATTTCTAAGAATCAGAATTTTTGAGTTTTGGGAATCGGTCTCATCGAGATTTGGAAACTTCCTAGGTCACCCATTTTGGTGCCACCGAGATTTATATATCGGTCTCACCGAGAAGCCGAAAGTTGCCACATTTTTGCACTAGTCGGTGCAACCGAGTTTTTGGATCGGTATCACCGAGTTGGGCAATAATGTTGTAACGGTTGGATATTTGGAGATGCCTATATATACCCCTCCACCTCCTCTCGCTCGCAGAGGAAGCACTCAGAACATACCTACACTTGCCACATCCATTTTTCTGAGAGAGAACCACCTACTCATGTGTTGAGATCAAGATCTTCCACTCCAACCATATGAATCTTGATTTCTAACTTCCCCAAGTTGCTTTCCACCCAATCAACCTCTTCTACCAAGCCAAATCTATGAGAGAGTGATTGTGTGTTGAGGAGACTATCTTTTGAAGCACAAGAGCAAAGAGTTCATCATTGTTACCACATCTATTACCTTTTGGAGAGTGGTGTCTCCTAGATTGGTTAGGTGTGTCTTGGGAGCCTCCTTCTTCGTGTGTGCAGTTGAACCAAGAAGTTTGTACGGGTAAGGAGATTGCCTACTACGTGAAGATCTACCCATAATGAGGCTAGTCCTTCGTGGATAGAAGCCATGATGGAATAGACGAGGTTGCTACTTTGTGGAACCTTACAGGTGGAGCCCTCCGTGGACTCTCGCGACCGCTACCCTCTGTGGGTTGAAGTCTCCATCAGCATGGACGTATGATAGCACCACCTATCGAAACCACGGGAAAAATCTTCGTGTCTCCAATTGCGTTTGATCTTCCTACGTCTACTCTTTCTTACATGTGCTTGTCTTTACTTTACACTGCTATACTTGTTGACTAGCATGTGCAGGGTGCACTAGACTTGTTAGAAATGCTAAAATCTGCCAACCATTAAAATTGGGAAAAGGTTAGGTTTTTAATTTGTCAAGTAGTCTATTCACCCCCCCCCCCCTCTAGACGTCCCTTCTCGATCCCACATATGCGCTTTTCTGTCGGGGGTGTGATTCACGACGATCTATGGGACCAGCGGGGTCCCTTTACGGTTCGGTGGGGGCATTGAGTACACAAAGAGCATCAGTCGGCCATGACTACGCGTGGGGTTTATACAGGTTTGGGCCGCTCAAGAGCGAAAAACCCTACTTCCTATCTGTGTGTTTGTATATCTAGGTCCGGGGGCGCATGTCGTGGGAACAAGCCTGACAGTAGAAGGTAGGGGTACGAAAGGAGAGGGCAGAGTCCTAGCTACGGTGAGGCTGTACACACAGATGTATGAGTTCAGGCCCCTCTCGTGGAGGTAACAGCCCTACGTCTCAGTGCTCGTGAGCTTGTCGTGTGGAATATGAGAACTACAGGGGGTGCAAACCCTTGTGCCAGAGGGGAGGGGTGGCTTATATAGAGAGCGCTGCCCCTCATCAATACCCGGCAACCAAGGGTTCGATCGTGGTAACAAAGATGGACGTTACTGATAACGTATGTAATAAATGCTACTTATGGTCTAGCCGAACGCCTGTCCATTGGCCTCCCCGGAGTGGCTTCTGATCTTCTGCGGTCGACTGTCTTCTGGTTCTTCAGAGTGAAAAGCAACTGTCGAGTGGAGGGAGGAACCTCCGAGTGGATGTTGTCGAGTGATCCATGAGTCATGGTGATTTCAGTCGGAGACTTCCTTGTAATCCTTAAGTTCTATAAGGTAGTGTCCTTAGGTAGGGCATGTAGGTCAGGCTAATGACCCTACCCTAGGTACATATCCCCATCATTAGCCCCCGAATGGATCGGGGTTCGAGTGAAAAAAGGGGTCGAAGCAGGTTCAGCCAAGACACACAAATTCCAAATGCATTTTAGGGCTTCACAGAAGTCTGCGTCGATTGGAATCTTTGTCATTCACCCTGATCGATTCTGTCTTGAAATGCGTCCGAGTGAACTTGAGCGCTGACTCAGATCCGAGTGATTAACGGAACCTCTTAATGAGACGGGTCGCTTCGCCAGGCCCGTATTTTGCGGGATTTGAAAATTTGGGAAGTACGCGCTGCGCGATGATGACGCAACGACTGGGGCAAGTGGGAGCATGACGCCTCGATTATCGCACCGCCTTTATCGCCACGTACCGCGCTTCCTCTGTAATAGGGATATACAGGGATCCGACGGGCCCGCAGGTCAGTGACCCACTCGGGCGGTTATAAGACGGAGCGATGTGAGGACCGGTACAGTGCTTCTCCTCCATTCCCCTCTTTTCCTCCGCCTCCCCTGCTCCACGCACGCCGCTCTGCTCCGCCTCGACAACCGCCTCCGCGATGACGAAGGGGAAGACGGAGAAGCTCGAGCGCGCCAAGAAGGGAGCCAAGGCGAAGAAGCCGTCGGGCGCCTGGTCGGCGGTGCCGCCGGGGTGGATCCAAGGGGATTTCCTCCGGTCGACTGTCACCGCGGAGGACGTCCAAAATCTCGTCGCCGACGGGCTGATAGCTGAAGGGTCATGGAGGCTATCGGAGGGAGAGGCCGAGCGAGGTTTTTCTCTGCCTCCCCATCCATTCATCCGCGGATTCTCGAATTACTTCGGGGCACAACTTCATCATTTCCCTCCGAATGCCATTGCGTATCTCGCTGCGTTCATAACTCTGTGCGAATACTTCTTGGGTTGTTCTCCTCACTGGGGTTTGTTCAAACATATATTCACCATCCGATCTCAATGTGTCAAAAAGGCCAATCATAGTGATAGTAGGACCCATGTCATCCAGCTATGCGGTGGCCTGGGACTCCAAAAAAGGGGCAGGAGTGTGTTTCCGTCGATGACCTTTCCTGAATCTGTTAGGGGCTGGCAGTCGATATGGTTTTACTGCAAAGATGTTGCATCTCCCAATATGTCGACTGGCCTTCCTCTCTTCACATTGGGTCAACCCACTACTCCCAGAACACTGAATGTTACAGTGGGAGAGAAAGTCCAGGTGGGAATTCTAGTGAACGCGGTAGTAGATTTGATCCACGACGGAGTGACTGGCATGGACCTGCTGGAGGCGTTTCTCAGTCGACGAATCCAGCCCCTTCAAGCCAGGGACCACACCATGTGGCACTATTTGGGCCCCGAAGACACCACTCGGACACATCCAGAGGAAGTCTCCGAGGAGACAGTTGCACAGTGGCTCAGAAGCATCACCGGAGCCTGTGATAACCCTCTGGGAGCCAAGCGAATCTTGCCCTTCTCTGCCTTGAACCCGCCGACGAACTGAGTGAGTTATATCTTTGTCGAGTGTTTTCATATTTCATCGAGTGATTGAGTCCTCGGTCGACTGACTTTACTGTTTGTACCTTGCAGGAATTTGCGAACATGTATTCGCATGTGCCGAACGGAGGACAGCCTGAAGAAGGAGAAGAGAGCGAAGGCGGCAGCGTAGATGTTGATTATGCTGATGACAGTGAAGGCAGCGACGACGACCTGGAGGAGGGCGAGGTAGAAGTCTAGGCTCCTCCGCGCACCGAGCGTCGTTCCAAGCAGCGCGAAGACCCAGAAGCTGTCCCAAGAAAAACTTTGGCATCAAGCACCAGGAATCCGAAACAGCCCAGGTCTGACGCACCAAAACCTCTGAAGGCTCTGCCCCGCATAAAGATCGTTGTGCCCATCGCCTCAACGTAAGTGTTCATTTTCCTTTTTTGCTGTTGTGGAACTTCATGTTTTTGCTGATCGAGTGGAATTTATTTGCCAGAGCTGCTACCTCGGTGACGTCGCCTCTGCGAGATGAAGAGGAACACATGGAAGTGGACACTGCTGACGCGGCCACCTCTCAACGAGGTATAACAAATCTTCACTCTACTCTGTTTTTTGGAGAAGAATCGTCGACCGACTAAGTTAAGATTGTCGATTGATAGCTGACGACATCATCCACGTGGAAGACGATGAGGAGCCATAGCAGGGAGCAGAGGATGAAGTTGTGGCCTTGGACACTCCACGCGTACGCACTCGAAGGACGTCATCGGGACAAGTGCCTCGTAGGTCGACTACCGCACCATCTCAAGAACTTGGCGACTCCTCCCAAGCCGGAGCTGATCTTGTGGTTCCGCTGTCTAGTGCCCCTCCAGCAACTTCAACTCTTGTGGTTTCAGCGCCGATTGGCCAACCTCATGTAACCCTTGTGACCTCAGCTGCAGCACCGACTCATCCGACCTCCGCATATCCTTTGTACCACGTCCCAGAGGACCAGACTGGAGCTGCCACAGAAGCCATGATCCAGGCTGGACAAATGATGCTGTGTACGAAGGAGGTGTATGAGGCCAGCAAGTTGGCTTATGATGCTAGCTCAGCGCTTCAAGCCAATGTCCGAGTAAGTGCGATTGTAAGTTCGTTTCCGATTGAATTCTGGCTCATCTTGACTCTACACCCACTGGGTGTTCTCTTTTGATGCACATTTGCTTGCTTTCTCCTTGAGTAGATCAGATCTTAATCGAGTGGTTTTTGGTCCAGTGGGGGCACGCTGAGTGCACCCACTGGGTGTAGTCCCCGAGAACGCTGTCGAATGGCGAAGACATCGGCTGGGGTCTTAAATTTGTTTTGATAGTCGCTTGTCACTCGACATCCTGGTCAAGTGATAGTAGGTCCAGTGGGGGCACGCTGAGTGCACCCACTGGGTGTAGTCCCCGAGACCGCCGTCGAGTGCTTGCATCGGCGGGGGTCTGATAGAGACAATGTTTGCATGTTTGCCCTCTTTTTTTTTATTATTACTCGGACAGGTCGGACCTGGACGAGTGGTTTCGTATCCAGTGGGGGCACGCTGAGTGCACCCACTGGGTATAGTCCCCGAGACTACTGTCGATCGTTTACGATGGGCAATAGTCTTAAGAACTTGGACTCGGGGTCCTTTTTCGTACTTGGAGTACACTTGTCACCTATCCTGCAGGTTTCATGGACATCATTTCCATCAACCATGATATGACGCTTTGCAGGGGTGTGGGGTGGGGCGGCGGGCCGCCATCCAGTCGACTAAGCTTGCTCCTTTCCACTCGGGAGTGGAGAAATAGTAATGTTGACTGAATTGTTTCTTTGTTGATTTCGGAAAGCTTGTGAGCTTGGGACTCGGTATGATGACCTGGAGAAGGAGAAGAATCAACTTCAACTCGATCTGGAGGTAACCAAGAACGATCTAGACCGTGCACAGACCGAGCTGAAGACCCTGGGAGGTAATCCTTGTCGACCAATTGCACTATCATTTCCATCTTCTATCCTTTGAACCGAGTGTCCTCACTCGAACAGACGTACGTGATGAGAACCGTCGACACCAAGCGCGACTCAACAATGTTATTTCTTTAGATACCATGAAGAAGGCGCTTGAGGACAAAGACAAGGCACTTGCTGATACTTAGAAGGTGGCGAGGGAGAAAACCGAGGCTGCTGAGAAGAAGCTTGCTGCCGCCAAAAAGTTGGAAGAAGAGAAGGCCAAACTCAAGCAAGAACAAGCCGATTGGATCAAAAAGGTTGAACAGCTAACCAAGAGGAGGGCCTCTCTGGAGAACCACCTGGGAGACTTCGTGAAGAAGATGTTCGGCATGCTTGAAGGTAACTTTTCTTCCGTCGAGTGAACTTCTTTAATTTCTTCAGAACAGCAGCATGACCAACTTTTCATTTCTCCTTCGTGTAGAATTCTGCCATGATTTTGAAAAGGAGACTGAAGAAATCGAGCCAAATCTGGACCCCACCAAGTCACCTGTCGGGGACGTTGTGGCCATGAACATGTTTCGACTTGAAGCTCATCTCAGAAGCGTTCAAGGGTATATCACCCGACTGAGGACTGCACTGGAGAAGGTCAACAAAGAACTATGGCCAGAAGACACCCTCTAGACTGACCTCGAGTCGATGATGACCCGCCTCAATGATATTCCTGGTCGAGTGCAGGCATGGAAAAAATCTGCTGCTCGTTGCGGAGCTGACGTGGCACTTTCACTCGTCCGGGTCCATTGCAAGGAGGCCAAGGAAGACAAACTGAAGGCTCTACGGGTGATCAACACGAAGAAACTTCAATTCGAAGACTTCATGGAGACCTTCATCGAAGCAGCCACTCGGATTGCTGATGGGATTGATCTGGACACTTTTGTCGAGCCCGCGAGTCCCACCGAAGCTTGATGAAACTTTGATCACAGTTAAAACTTTATTTGCCTCAGTATGCCGAGTGAAGGTGTAACCGCTTTAAAACTTCATTCAGGCCTTAAGCTTGAGTACTTTCGTTTGCGCGAACAACTTTTAACCGCGCTAGAAACTTTGGATTTATCTGCATTTTGCTGTCAATCCTTTGTTTGGCTGAATTTGTTTTACTCCCGAATGGAATGGATGTTCAGCACTCGGAAGAATTTCGGACTTAGGCGAAGACTGACTCGCAGCTAAGCCCCCGAGTGTAAGGATTACTTGACACTCGGAGAAGTTTTTAACTTAGGCGAAGATTGATTCGCAGCTAAGTTTCCGAGTGAATCGAATGCTATCCACTCGGCAAGGTTTTTAAACTTAGGCGAAAGCTGGTTCGCAGCTAAGCCCCCGAGTGAGAGGATGGCTCGTCACTCGGAGAAGTTTTGATCTTAGACGAAGACTGATTCGCAGCTAAGTTTCCGAGTGAATGGAATACTTCCACTCGGAAGGGTTTTTAACTTAGGCGAAAGCTGGTTCGCAGCTAAGCCCCCGAGTGAGAGGATCGCTCGTCACTCGGAGAAGTTTTGATCTTAGACGAAGACTGATTCGCAGCTAAGTTTCCGAGTGAATGGAATACTATCCACTAGGAAGGGTTTTTAACTTAGGCGAAAGCTGGTTCGCAGCTAAGCCCCCGAGTGAGAGGATCGCTCGTCACTCGGAGAAGTTTTGATCTTAGACGAAGACTGGTTCACAGCTAAGTTTCCGAGTGAATGGAATACTATCCACTCGGAAGGGTTTTTAACTTAGGCGAAAGCTGGTTCGCAGCTAAGCCCCCGAGTGAGAGGATCGCTCGTCACTCGGAGAAGTTTTGAATGCAAAATTGCGTGATCGGAATCGACAATAGACTGCGGGAGTCATAACTTTGACAAACGACACTGTCTGGAGTACTCTTATCACATCAAAACAACTCAGTCGTCAGGTATAAAAACGTCGAAGTAAATCCTTGTTCCAGGCGCACGGCTCGTCGATATTCTTCTTGAGGTTGAAGAGGTGGTAGGCTCCATTGTTCAGTACTTTGGTGACGACGAAAGGGCCTTCCCATGCTGGGGCCAGCTTGTGAGGTCGCTGCTGATCCACTCGGAGCACAAGATCACCTTCATGGAACGACCGACTCTTGACGTGCTTCGCATGGAAGCGGCGCAGATCTTGCTGATATACAGTCGACCGAATCAGAGCCATCTCGCGTTCTTCTTCCAGGAGATCTACACCGTCTTGACGTGCCTACTCAGCCTCAGCCTCGGAGTAAAGATCTACACGAGGGGAATTGTGAAGGACATCACTCGGCAAAACAGCTTTGGCTCCATACACCATGAAGAAAGGAGTGCGTCCCGTCGACCGATTAGGAGTCGTCCTCAAGCCCCACAGAACAGATGTCAATTCAGTAACCCAAGCTCCAGCTGCATGCTCGAGATCTCACATGAGTCGAGGCTTCAGCCCTTGAAGGATAAGGCCATTTGCTCGCTCAGCTTGACCATTAGTCTGGGGGTGCGCAACGGATGTGTAATCCACCCAAGTGCCTTGGGTGAAACAAAAGTGTCTAAACTCTTCCGAGTCAAAGTTTGAGCCATTGTCTGTAATGATACTGTGGGGAACTCCATATCGGAATGTTATCTCTTTCATGAATTTGATAGCAGTGCGCGAGTTCAGCTTCTTTATGGGTTTAGCCTCAATCCACTTAGTGAACCTGTCGACTACTACAAGCAAGTGAGTAAATCCACTCTGGCCTGTTCGAAGGGGTCCGACCATATCCAAACCCCATACAGCGAACGGCCAGACGAGTGGAATAGTCTTCAAGGCAGATGCAGGCTTGTGCGACAAGTTTGAATAGAACTGGCACCCTTCACAGTGATCAACAATCTCCTTAGTCATCTCGTTGGCGCGCGGCCAGAAGAAACCAGCTCGGTATGCTTTGGCAACAATCATCCTAGAGGACGCATGATGACCACAGGTCCCCGAGTGAATTTCAACCAAAATCAGTCGACCTTCTTCAAGAGAGATACACCACTGAGTCATGCCAGTTACACTTTCTCTGTAAAGTTATCCACCCATAACAGTAAAGGCCTTGGATCTACGGACGATATGTCGAGCTTCAACCTCGTCATCTGGGAGTTCTTGCCTCAGAATGTATGCGATATAAGGCACTGTCCAGTCAGGCGTGATCACCAAAATCTCCATGACCAGATCTATGACCGCTGGGACATCAACTTCAGTCGGATCAGAGGCGCTCTTTGCTTGCGGGGGCTCTTCAGTGAAGGGATCTTCCTGCACTGAAGGAGAATGTAGGTGTTCCAGAAACACATTGCTGGGGACAGGCTTCCGAGTGGATCCAATCTTTGCTAGCTCATCAGCTGCCTGATTCTTCACTCGGGGAACATGATGGAGTTCCAAACCTTCGAACTTCTTCTCAAGCATTCTTACTGCATTGCAGTATCCAGTCATAGCAGGGTTCCTGACATCCCACTCTTTCATCACCTGATTGACCACCAAATCAGAGTCACCATATACCATCAGGCGCCGGACGCCGAGAGAGATGGCCATACGCAACCCGTATAGGAGTGCTTCATATCCAGCTTCGTTATTGGAGGAATCAAAGTGAATCTGCAGGACATAACTGAGTTTGTCGACTTTTGGGGATACCAATACTACGCCAGCATCTTTGAGCAAAAAAGAACATGGTCCAGTGTGCCGAGTGGATTTGGATTGGCTGCTGCTGTTCTATCCACTCGGCCAGGAAATCAGCAAGTGCTTGAGACTTGATTGCCTTTTTCGCTTCAAACTTGATATCAAAGTAAAGGAGCTCAATAGCCCATTTGGTCACTCGCCCAGTCGCATCTCGATTGTTGAGGATCTTAGACAATGGAGCATCACTGACGACTGAAATTGAGTGATCTTGAAAGTAGTGTGCCACCTTCTTCGCTGACAGATATATACCATATACGAGCTTCTGGTAATGTGGGTACCTTTACTTTGAAGCAGTCAACACTTCAGAAATATAATAAACAGGACGTTGGACTTTGTAAGCTTTGCCTTCCTCTTCCCGCTCGACAGTGAGAACTGTACTAACGATCTGACTAGTGGCCGCGATGTACAGGAGCAAGGGCTCTTTGCTGTGTGGAGCAGCAAGCACCGGCTGGGTGGAAAGCAGGGCTTTGAGCTCGACAAACGCTGCTTCAGCTTCTGGAGTCCACTCGAATGTATCAGACTTCTTCATCGGTCGGTATAAAGGCAATGCCTTCTCACCGAGACGAGAAATGAATCGACTTAACGCCGCCAGGCAACCTGTGAGCTTCTGGACATCGTGCACACGCTCAGGGCTTTTCATTCGGGTAATGGCACTGATCTTCTCAGGATTGACGTCGATTCCTCGTTCGGAAACGAGAAAACCGAGCAACTTGCCACCAGGAACACCGAAAGTGCACTTAGTCGGGTTTAACTTGATATCATACCTCCTCAGGTTGGCGAATGTTTCAGCCAAGTCAGTCAGCAGGTCGGAACCTTTGCGAGACTCGACGAAAATATCATCCATGTATGCTTCAAGATTCTGAGGGATCTGATCAAGCAGGCATTTTTGAATCATGCGCATGAAAGTAGCGCCAGCATTTTTCAAACCGAAAGGCATGGTGATATAACGGAAACACCCGAATGGGGTGATGAAGGTTGTCTTTATTTCATCCGGACCAAACAGACGGATCTGATGGTAACCGGAGTATGCATCAAGAAAAGATAAACGCTCGCACCCCGCAGTTGAATCGACAATCTGGTCGATGCGGGGGAGCGGAAAATGATCTTTCGGGCAGACCCGATTGATATGTTTGAAGTCAATACACATGCGGAGTGACTTGTCTTTCTTGGGGACCATGACAACGTTCGAGAGCCACTCGGAGTGGAAAATCTCGCGTATGAACTTAGCCGCCAAGAGATGAGCCACCTCCTCGCCGATTGCCTTCCGCTTCTCTGCTGCCGACCGACGCAAGTGCTCTTTCTCAGGCTTGGCCTTCGGGTCGACTCTCAGTCGGTGCTCAGCCAGTTCCCTGGGTACACCCGGCATGTCAACAGGCTTCCATGCGAAGATGTGCCAATTCTCACGGAGGAACTGGATGAGCTCGGGTTCCTATTTGCTGTCAAGTGTCGTTGAGATGTTGGTCGGGGCAGCATTTGGATCCGTCGGGTGAATGTGCACTTTCTTCACTTCGCCTGCCGACTGGAAAGCTGACTCAGAGGCGGGCTTCTTGGCACGCAGCAGGTCGGCAGGATCAGCACTCTTCTTGTACTCCTCCAACTCGACCACAGCCATCTGATGATCGGCAATTTTGGAGCCCTGCTGAAGGCACTCCTCAGCCCTCTGTCGATTGCCAGTGACTGTGATCACACCCTTGGGCCTGGGCATCTTCATCTTGAGGTACACGTAGCATGAACGGGCCATGAAACGAGCATAAGCCGGATGACCAAGGATGGCGTGGTATGCGCTCTGGAAGTCCACAACTTCAAACGTCAATTTCTCTTTGCAAAAATTCTTGTCGGTGCCGAACACCACATCAAATGCAATCTGGCCGAGTGACTTGGCCTTCTTCCCAGGGATGACTCCGTGGAACTGCATGTTGCTTTCGCTGAGTCGGGACATCGGAATGCCCATCCCCTTTAGGGTATCCTCGTACAAGATGTTCAAACCGCTCCCACCATCCATCAGGACTTTGCGGAGCCGATTGCCTCCCACAACCGGGTCCACCACCAACGCTTGACGACCGGGGGTAGCGATATGAGCCGGGTGGTCTGACTGGTCGAATGTGATAGCAGTCTAAGACCATTTGAGGTATGTGGGGGTGGCAGGAACAGCCATGTTGACTTCTCTGTTGATAACTTTCAGTCGACTCTTGCTTTCTACATCGGCAAAAATCAACAGAGTGGCATTGACCTCAGGCAACTCTTCTTTGTCTTCATCATCCTCCTTTTCAGGGGTTTTCTCACTCGACTGACCTTCCTTGAACTGCTGGATCAGTAAATGGCACTGTCGAGTGGTATGCTTCGGCAATATCAAATTGCCTTCCTCATCTTTCTTCGTGTGAATTGCACACGGCAAATCTAGGACATCCGTTCCTGACTGATTCTTTCCTTTATTGGGGGTAAACTACCCTTTGGACTTCCCCTTATTTTTTCCTTGCGCCGCCAGAGCGGCCGCCTCTGCCTGAGCAGGGCCATCAGCTTTGCGCTTCTGTTTAAGACTGGAATTGCCGCCGGCATCATTGCCGACTGCTTTTCATTTGCCGTTGCGGAGGCGGTCTTCCTCTTCGCCATTGGCGTACCGAGTGGCAATCTCCATCATCTTGCTCAGGTCAATATCACCTGTCCGCCCAAACTTCAGGTAAAGCTCTCTGTACTTCACACTGGCCTTGAAAGCACAAACAGCTTGGTTCTCGGAAACATTCTCCACTGTGTGATGCAAGGTGGACCAACGCTGAATGTAATCTCTCAAGGACTCATTGGGCTTCTGAACACAGTGCTGCAAATCGATCAAACCTGCAGGACGCTTGCAAGTGCCCTTGAAAGTTCTGATGAACACTCGGGCAAGATCTTCCCAGCAATAGATGCTAGAAGGAGCCAAACGATTCAACCACGCTCGGGCCGAACCATCCAACATCAAGGATAAATGCTTCATGGCTATGTTGTCATTTCCTCCACCAATCTGCACAGCCACTCGGTAATCATCTAACCATGTTTCCGGCTTTGACTCGCCGGAGAACTTGCTTATTCCAGCTGCCAACCTGAAGTTGGGGGGAATCTCTGCATAGCAAATGGCTCTGCTAAAACATTCGGGGCCAGAAACAATGGTACCACTTCCACTCGGATAGTCTCTGTCATAACCATCCCTGTGGGCTCTGCCTCTGTCGATCCGCCTTTGTGCGAGGACATTCCTCACGTCGAACCCAGGATTCCGCTCATCGCCTAACGGGCGCCTATCGTCATTGTGCCGGGGCACATATGAACCACTCCGCGGAGGAGTAGGCACTCGACGGCGGTCATCATGGTGATAACGAGGAGCAAAATGATCCCGCCCCTGATCTTGGTACTGATCTTCACAGTAACCTCTGCCCCTGCGACGCAGACGTGACCCCGGACTGTGCGCCGACTGAACTATGTCTGCTCTGGGCGAATTACTGTGCAACCTATTGCGTGACTGAGAAACAGCCGAATTCTGTTGTTGTGCTGCATCAAGCAACGCTCGGATCCGTTGCAAACCTCTGCCAGCCTCTGAACGCGATGGCTGAATGGAATCTGTAATCCTAGCGGCTGCTGCAACGTTTAAAACTGGAGTACGGAATATCTCGACGTTGTTCTGTGATCCACTCAGAAACAACTATCGCTGACGTCGACTGGGAAGTGGTGGACGCTGGCGAGCACGCTCGTCGAGTTCTTTCTGAATCCCTTCGAGCCGAAGGCGCGTGGCCTCCAAGGCCTGGGCCTCAGCAGTCGCACCGACGATGGGTGTATGGAGGATCTCCTCATCCCGGTGCTGCTGCTCATTCGACGCTCCACTAGCCTCGCGTCTGCCGCGGCTGAAGCCAGGCGGCGGACTCTGATGCGAACCAGTCGTAAGAACCTCAGCCGCAGGATCGCAGCTCTCACACTCGGAGGGAACGTCAGACTGATCCGACGCCGAGTCGAACACACCGTGAAGAGATCTGGCGGGCTCGATAGACGCAACCTGCGGAGACGAAGTTTGGCGAGCCACCGCATGCCTCACCCAGCGCTGGAGCCATGAACGACCGGATCGCTTGCGGCGACGAACAGCAGGGAGGGCCAACAAGTACGGAGTCGACGGCTGCCGTAGAAGAACACCGCAGGAGCTTGCGCGGAAGTGCGCCGCCCCGCGGATCGGGAGCGCCTCAACATCTAGAGGCGCTTCCTGGAGCCATGCCGAGTCGTCGGCGATGAAGGTGAGCGCTCCGAGATGGATCTCGTGGCCCAGGAACAAATCATCGCCGGAAGACATGACGAAGGAGAAAAAATGCAACCTCGCCAGAAGTCGCTTAGACGCCTGCCCCACGGTGGGCGCCAACTGTCGTGGGAATGAGCCTGACAGTAGAAGTTAGGGGTACGAAAGGAGAGGGCAGAGTCCTAGCTACGGCGAGGCTGTACACACAGATGTATGAGTTCAGGCCCCTCTCGTGGAGGTAACAGCCCTACGTCTCAGTGCTCGGGAGCTTGTCGTGTGGAATATGAGAGTTACAGGGGGTGCGAACCCTTGTGCCAGAGGGGAGGGGTGGCTTATATAGAGTGCGCTGCCCCTCATCAATACCCGGCAACCAAGGGTTCGATCGTGGTAATAAAGATGGATGTTACTGATAACGTATGTAATAAATGCTACTTATGGTCTAGCCAAACGCCTGTCCGTTGGCCTCCCCGGAGTGGCTTCTGGTCTTCTATGGTCGATTGTCTTCTGGTTCTTCCGAGTGAAAAGCAACTGTCGAGTGGAGGGAGGAACCTCCGAGTGGATGTTGTCGAGTGATCCATGAGTCATGGTGATTTCAGTTGGAGACTTCCTTGTAATCCATATGTTCTATAAGGTAGTGTCCTTAGGTAGGGCATGTAGGTCAGGCTAATGACCCTACCCTAGGTACATATCCCCATCAGCGCATCCACCCGGCAAGGATGCTCGAGAGGTGCAGCTACGCGTGCAAATGGACAGGGTGTCGACCTTTGTTAAGGTAGCCATGGGCCTCCTTTTATAGTCCAAGGGGTTTCCACAAAGGCTACGATGGTCATTTACTAGGTGTACAGTGCGCTCTTACAGCTACAAGGGCTATCGTCAGAGCGGTGGTGGGAAATACCTAACTGTGACGGACAAGGACAGGCGCATTGAATGCGCCGTGAGGTGGCGCGCTGGCGACATCTCCCGGCAAGGATTGCCTCTCCTTCAGTGTTGTCCGCCCAGCTACCTCTTATTCTTCTGCCACGCCACAGGACAGGTGGCATTAAAGCTGCAACAGGCCAGCCGCTGTAGCCACATGCCCCCTCCAGCTCCGCCTGCCCGCTCGACACCTCAGCCGATGTAGACAATCGTCCCTGGTGAGGTGGAGCGGCGATTTGGCGGGTTGGGATCTTGCCGGGGAAGCCCGTGGGCGGGCTACTCCGCCTGGTGAAGGGCCTGGTCGCCTTGCTTCGGTCTTGGCTTCGGTTTGCCTCGGAGGCTGGTGCAAGCCCGGCAAGAAGTTGCCGGCCTGAGGCGGTTGCCCTTACATAAGTCTGGGTACTAGGGACCCCCAGTTCTTAGTACACCGACAGTAGCCCCCGGGCCTAGGCCACACACGCATGCACGTTGTTGTTGGGCTAGGCCCAAAAACAGTGCACGGGCATGCGTGGCCACGCTTTCCTGCAGTTATGATGGCTTTTACTGACCTTTCCCACGATGCGCATTTACCGCGGGTGACGGCATTGGTGGAGAGGGGCGGTCGCCGAAGCAACACACTTGATAGTGAGCGGTCACAATGATACACGGGCGGCCAACCCCCTCGCCTTCCTTGGGGTAAGCAGCGGGGGAAATGATGCTGCGCCCGCCCGCCCTTCGCCATTTAATTGGTGTCATTCCTCCTTCCGCCTTGACTACGCCTTGGATGATGTGTGGCATGTGCGGCGCTCGCCATTGGTCGGGGAGGGTGGTCGTTGAAGTTGTGGGCGTATGAGCATGCGCTCGTTATGGTCCGCGGAGGGTCGGCCCCTTTTCTTCCCCTTCTGCTTGGCCCCTATAAATAGGAGAGGGGTTGAAGAGGGTGCCACTCATCCGCAACTCCATGTTCTTCCCTAACTGCTTGGTGCTTCTTCCTTCTTCCTTTCGACACCGCTTCCAGCGTGCTCCCTCTGCGATGGCGAGGGGTCATGGTCGCGCTCGAGGTCCTAGGGGCACCGGGAGGGGCAGCCCCTGGAGCCCGATGCGCATAGTGGTGACGGCGGCGGAGGTCGGGTCCAGCTCCGTCGAACTGTGGCGGCTGTGGAGGAGGGTCTCGCCCGCAGCCCCATGCGGAGGCTCATGCAGGAGTAGAGGTGCATGAGTTCCTCGTGGTGGTCCCCCGGTGGCGCCGAAGCTGTCTGCGTCTTCCCAATCTTTTTGTGAGGGCCATGGAGGCCTGCCGCCCTCGAGGCTTGTGGCTCCGTGCCGACGGCTGCCATGAAGGGCCCGTGTGGGTGGCGGTCGACCTCTCCCCTGGAGGTGCCATGTTCCTGGCGCGAGGGTGGAGGTCGTTTGCCCGCTCCCGGGGGATCGGGCCCGGGCATCTTCTCCACTTTGAGTTTGACGGCTCCGCCACCCTCTCCGTGAAGTTCTTTGGGGCCTTGGGGATCCGCCTGCAGTGCTGCGTGGATGGCTCGAGTGGCAGTGACTCTGGCCCCTCCAGTGGCTGCGGTCCGAGGCCAATCTGGACGGCCCTTTCGAATGTTGAACCCACGCTCTTCAGACCAAATGGCATACGCTTGAAACAGTATGTGCCGCAGGGAGTGATGAACATTGTTTTCTCTTCGTCTTCCTCGGCCATGAAGATCTGATGAGAACCAGAGTAGGCGTCGAGGAACGACAACAGGTCACAGCCGGCGGTCGAGTCCACTATTTGGTCGATGCGTGGCAAGGGAAAGGGGTCTTTTTCGCAGGCCCTGTTGACGTCTGTGAAGTCGATACAGAGTCTCCACTTCTTGCTTGCTTTATTCACCACCACGGGATTCACTAGCTTTGTCGGTTGCAGTACACCCCTGACTAGGCCTGCTGCTTCCAACTTTTTGATCTCTTTGGCAATAAACTCTTGCCGCTCTAGTGCTTGTTTTCGGACCTTCTCCTTGACGGGGCGTGCATGAGGACGGACAGCAAGGTGGTGCTCGATCACCTCCCTGGGAACACCAGGGATGTTAGACGGTTTCCAGGAAAACACGTCGACATTCGCCCGTAGGAAGGAGACGAGCACGCTTTCCTATTTGCTGTCGAGGGTGGCACGCCGCCCTCGTCGTCCTCCCGCGCAGCTACTTGCTTCGTCTTGGGGATGGTCACTTTACCCTTCTTGTTCATGTTGGCAGAGGTCTCTAGTAAGTCCTCGACAGGCGTGTCGCACTCTGATGTGCGCTTCCCAGAGTTCTTACGAGACTCGCCAAAACTCTTATCCTTGTTCTTCCCCCCGGGAGCTTTGCCGGCAAGAGCGAGTGCCTTGTCAGCAGACGCTACCACTGCCACCCTGTAGAGCTTGTCGATGTAGACGACCGCATCTTTCTTGTCGACATGGACGGTGATGATGCTCATCAGCCCTGACATCTTGAGCGTGTTGTAGGCATGGTGAGACGCCGCCATGAACTTCGCCAGTGTCGGGCAGCCTAGGATCCCATTATATGGCAGTGACATCTTGGCGACATCGAAGACGACCCTCTCTGTCCTGAATTGAGTTCGCTGCCAAATGTGACCGGGAGGGCTATCTTTCCCTTTGGCTGAGATCTCCCCCCGTCCACTCCTTGGAAGGAGCCCGTCGGTTTGAGGTCCGAATCGGGGATCTGCAGCCGCTTGATCACATCGGGCGAAATCAGGTTCATGTCAGCCCCATTGTCGACCAACATCTTCGTGACTCTGAGGTTGCGAATCATTGGTGAGACCAACAACAGCACGCATCCGACCGTGGTGATGCGATCAGGGTGGTCCTCAGCATCGAAGATGATGGGAGTGTTGGGCCACTTGAGGGGCTTGCTTGCCTCCACCCCTGGCTCCGCCGCGTTGACTTCGCAGACCCACTGCTTGAGCTGCCTATGGGAGGAGTGCAAATATGCGCCTACGTCAACACACATAGCATCCATGGCCTTCTGGAACTCTTGCTTGTCAGACCCCTCTTCATATTCGTCATCGTCACCATCATCGTCGGATTTGTCGCCTTGACCTCTAGTAGGCTTTTCTTTCTGCTGCTTGGCCTTGCCGTGGCGGTCGCCTCGACCGTTGCGGCTCTTCTTGTCGGGTCCACCGGCAACATTTCGGCCCTTCTCCTTGTCGCGCCTTTCGTACTCTTGCTTCTGCTTCTCAACAAGCTGTTCTACTTGGCGGTATTTGTTGATGTCGTGGCCCTTGGTGAGGTGGATCTTGCAGTAGGCCTTGCCAGTCTTCTCGCCTGCCGCGGCCTCGTTGTCTCCAGAGCAAACGGCAACGTCCTTGCCGGGCTCCTCGGATTTGGCCTTCTTGCCAGCGTTAGGCTTGCCAGAGCTCTCGACAGCCATCACTGCCTTGCCCTTGCACTTCTTGTTGCACTTGCGCCCCTTCCTCGAGGAGGCAGGCATGTTCTCGTCGTTGTCGGAGTCGACCTCCGCGCCAGTATCCTCCCCCGGGAGCCTCCTTCCTTCCTCAGCCCGCGTGCACTTGTCGGCCGATCTAGCGCCGAATGGACGGCACCTCCGCGTTTAGCACGTCTCCATCTCCTTGGTCCAGCAAGAGAGGGCAGAGAGGTAGATGAGATCTCCAGTAGCACGACGGCGTGGTGGCGGTGGTGGTGGAGCTGTTCTGGCACGGCTTTGCCAAGCACTACCGAAACCGATCTAGAGGAGAACTAATCTAGAGGGAGAGAGAGAGAGGGCTGCGCCCTGGCTTAGGGTGTGGCTGCCCTCCCTCTCCCTCTCTATTTATAGGAGGAAGGGGTAGGCGGGGTGCAGCCCTAGCCCCTCCTCCAAGGAGGGGTTCCGCCAAAGTGGGGGGAAGAGTCCTCCTCCCACAAGGGAGGTGGGAACCCTAGGCAGGAGTCCCTCCCCTCCAAGGCACCTCCACCTTTTTTTCCTTTGGGCACATAGGCCCTATAGGGGTCGGCTGCCCAGCCCACCAGGGGCTGGTGCACCACCTCTTGGGCCCATGTGCCCCCCCGGGGTGGGTGGGTCCCTCCCGGTGGACCCCCGGAACCTTTTCGGCACTCCAGTACACTACAGGAAACACCCGAAACTTTTTTGGAACCCGAATACCACTTTCCTATATATAAATCTTTACCTCCGGACCATTCCGGAACTCCTCGCGACGTCTGGGATCTCATCCGGGACTCCGAACAACCTTCGGTCACCAACACATACATCTCAACAATACCAAATCGTCACCAAACGTTAAGTGTGCAGACCCTGCGGGTTCGAGGACTATGCAGACATGACCGAGACACCTGTATGGTCAATAACCAATAGCGGGACCTGGATGCCCATATTGGTTCCTACATATTCTACGAAGATCTTTATCAGTCGAACCTCGATGTCAAGGATTCAGTCAATCCCGTATGCGGTTCCCTTTGTTCATTGGTATGTTACTTGCCCGAGATTCGATCGTCGGTATCTCCATACCTAGTTCAATCTCGTTACCAGCAAGTCTCTTTACTCATTCTATAATACAAGATCCCACCGCTAACTCCTTTGTCACATTGCTTGCAAGCTCATTATGATGTTGTATTACTGAGTGGGCCCTGAGATACCTCTCCGTCATACAGAGTAACAAATCCCAGTCTTGATCCATGCCAACTCAACAGA
Source organism: Elymus sibiricus (assembly GCA_039707655.1). Lineage (NCBI taxonomy): Eukaryota > Viridiplantae > Streptophyta > Magnoliopsida > Poales > Poaceae > Elymus > Elymus sibiricus. The sequence continues at coordinate 198,540,706 of CM077663.1, read as the reverse complement.
CACCCTCGGAGATACCTGTAGAGCATCTTTATAGTTACCCAGTCACGTTGTGACTTTTGATACACACAAGTTACTCCTCCGGTGTCAGTGAGTTGCATGATCTCATGGTCATAGGAACAGATACTTGACATGCAAAAAACAATAGCAATAAACTTGACACGATCATATGCTACGTTCATAGTTTGGGTCTTGTCCATCACATCATTCTCCTAATGATGTGATCCCGTTATCAAATGACAACGCATGTCCATGGCCAGGAAACCTCGACCATCTTTGATCAACGAGCTAGTGTATTAGAGGCTCACTAGGGACACAGTGTTGTCTATGTACCCACACATCTATTTGAGTTTCCAATCAATACAATTCTAGCATGGATAATAAACAATTACCATGAACAAGGAAATATGATAATAGCCAATTTATTATTACCTCTAGGGCATATTTCCAACAGTCTCCCACTTGCACTAGAGTCAATAATCTAGCATACATCACTATGTGATTTACATTGTAAGGAATCGAACACCCATACAGTTCTGGTGTTTATCATGTTTTGCTCGTGGAAGAGGCTTAGTCAACGGGTATGCGACATTCAGATCCGTGTGCACTTTGCAAATATTTATGTCCTCCTCTTTGATGTAATCACGGATGGAATTGAAGCATCGCTTTATGTGTCTGGTCCTCTTGTGAAACATTGGTTCCTTGGCTAGAGCAATGGCACCTGTGTTGTCACAGAACAGAGTCATTGGGTCCAGTGCACTGGGCACAACTCCAAGATCTGTCATGAACTGCTTCATCCAGACACCCTCCTTTGCCGCCTCTGAGGCAGCTATGTACTCCGCTTCGCATGTAGAATCAGCTACCACGCTTTGCTTGGAACTGCACCAGCTTACCGCTCCCCCATTGAGAATAAATACGTATCCGGTTTGAGACTTAGAGTCATCCGGATCAGTTTCAAAGCTTGCATCGACGTAACCCTTTACGACGAGCTCTTGATCAGCTCCATAAACGAGAAACATTTCCTTAGTCCTTTTCAGGTACTTAAGGATATTCTTGACTGCCGTCCAGCGTTCCACTCCTGGATCACTTTGAAACCTTCCGGACATACTTAGGCAAGGCTGACATCTGGTCTTGTACACAGCATTGCATACATGATAGAGCCTATGGCAGAAGCATAGGGGATGACACTCATCTTTTCTCTATCCTCTGAAGTCACTGGGCATTGAGTCTTACTCAACTCCACACCTTGTAATAGAGGCAAGAACCCCCTTCTTGGACTAATCCATTTTGAACTTCTTCAAAACTTTATCAAGGTATGTGCTCTATGAAAGTCCTATTAAGCGTCTTGATCTATCTCTATAGATCTTGATGCCTAATATGAAAGCAGCTTCTCCTAGGTCCTTCATTGAAAAACTCTTGTTCAAATATTCCTTCACGCTTTCCAGAAATTCTACATTGTTTCCAATTAGCAATATGTCATCCACATATAATATTAGAAACGCTATAGAGTTCCCACTCACTTTCTTGTAAATACAAGCTTCTCCGTAAACTTGTATAAACCCAAACGCTTTGATCACCTCATCAAAGCGAAGACTCCAACTCCGATATTGTCAGTGTTCTGGGATCGGGGGTACCCAGACCTGCCTACCTGTGGCCCAGCACATGGCCCACATCGACGGCCGAGTATGGCCTGGCGACAAACCCCTCAAGACAAGACCCTCGCGAGGGGAACGGCGCCAAGACCTCCAGGGGAGCGGCCTCCCCAGGCAGCCTCCCGAGGAGCGGAGATTCCTATGCAGGTACCCAGCCTCAGGAGGCTGCGATGACGTGAGCCATGACGACCATGGCAGGCGGGTGCCAGCGGGCGCAGCAGAGACAGTTTCCCCTTTCATGCTAAGGAAGCAAGGACAAGCGCGGGTTCCCAAGGCCACCCCCCAAAGGTTTCCATTCCGATACAACGAGACCAAGACCACAGGCTCGGCAGGATGGATGTCATCACCGAGCCAACCTCTGCATCACGCCAGGAGCTTTGCAGGCGAAGACCACCTTTAGTCAGGATAAGTTGTACCTCCCGTCCCCCTTCCAATTTGGCCGCTGTGGGATCCCTTCCCGCCTGTGCGATAAGGGAAGAGGACCGAGGCCTGCTATAAATAGGGACTAGCCGCCACCGTAGAGGAAGGGAACAACCCTCACCACAGAGCCCTCGCGAGGACGCTCAACCACCATACTAGTTCATCCACAAACCCCCTCGTGAGGTCAATCCACCAAAGCAGGAGTAGGGTTTTACACCGCAAGGTGGTCCGAACTTGGGTAAATTGCTGTGTTCATCTTCTTGCGCTCTCACCCGTCTTCGGTAGGATCCGGCTGAGGAGCGGCAGGCTTGGGATTTGAGCTGGTTGGAATCTCGCACACGCCCCAGAGTTCGAACCTTCTTGGGTCTGCGGAGCCCCGATTCCGACAGAGTGTAGGATCGAAAGTATGTCTAGAGGGGGGTGATTAGACTACTTGACCAAATAAAAATTCTACCTTTTCCCAATTTTAAGTGTTGGCAGATTTTAGCAATGATAGCAAGTCAAGTACACCCTACACATGCATGTCTAAGAGTATAGCAGCGGAAAGTAACAACAAGCATGTATAGTAAAGGGTAGGAAGGAAGATCAAACGCAATTTGTAGACATGAAGATTTTTCCCGTGGTTCTGATAGGTGGTGCTATCGTACGTCCATGTTTATGGAGTCTTCAACCCATGGAATGTAATGGTCACGAGAGTCCACGGAGGGCTCCACCCATAAGGGTCCACAAAGTAGCAACCTTGACTATTCCATAACTGCTTCCGTCCACGAAGGACTAGCATCACTATGGGTAGATCTTCACGAAGTAGGCGATCTCCTTGCCCGTACAAACTTCTTGGTTCAACTCCACAACACGAAGTAGGAGGCTCCCAAGCGACACCTAACCAATCTAGGAGGCACCACCCTCCAAAAGGTAATAGGCTCGGCAATGTCGATGAACTCCTTGCTCTTGTGCTTCAAGATGATAGACTCATCAACACACAATCACTCTCTCACAGATTTGGCTATGGTGGAAGAGATTGATTTGGTGGAAAGCAACTTGAGGAGGCTAGAGATCAAGATTCATATGGTCGGAGTGGAATAGCTTGATCTCAACACATGAGTAGGTGGCTCTCTCTCAGAAAATAGGATGGGGCAAGTATGGAATAGTTCTGAGTGCTTCTGTTTCGAGTGGGTGGTGGTGAAGGGGTATATATAAGCATCCCCAAAAATCCAACCGTTACACCTAAAGTGACCAACTTGGTGACACTGAAGTATAAAACTCAGTGGTACCGAAGTGACCAAAAGGTGGTAACTTTTGAATCTCGGTGAGACCGATACATAACTCTAGGTGGTACCGATTAGGTGACCAACTGTCAGATTGCACAACTCGATGATGCCGATTCTCAAGTCTCGGTGGTACCAATTCTTGACCATGGCTAACCAGTGAGTTGGTCCAAAAACTCGGTGAGACCGATTCACAAAACTCAATGGTACCGATTCTTGTGAATGGCTAACCAGGAAGTTGGTCCAAATCTCGGTGAGACTGACTAGCAAAACTCGGTGGTACCGATGCTTGAAAATAGATAAACAGAAAGTTGGCAACTGAACTCGGTGGCACCGATGCAGAATCGGTTGCACCGAATGGCTAGGGTTTGGCATGGGTCTTTCTAAGTTTGGGAATCGGTGGCACCGAGTGGGAATTGTTGGTTGCACCGATTTTCATGAATGGCTTGGACAGACTTTTGTGGATGAGTGTGTGGGTGTTTTTGGTGACTATCACTTGTGCACATGGAGCATCTTGTTCACCAATAGTACCTTACCCCCTTTTACTAGTATTGGCTTTCCTATGGACTCAAAGTCATTTCTCACAAAGTAAAATGTAGAGTCCTCTTGCTTGAAGCTTTGCCAATCCATTTCCTTGCATCTTGGGGTTTCTCCACAATCCTTTTGCCATCCCTATCATTGAACTTTTCCTGAAATATGCTTAGTGGAAACATTAGTTCAATGACATATATGTTGTTATTAATTACCAAAACCACCAAGGGAGCAAATGTGCTTTCAATCTCCCCCTTTTTGGTAATTGATGACAACATATAGATCAAAGCTTTGACATATGATATAATCAATGAATATAATCGTCGCTTTGAGAGGTATGTGATAAGCAAGAGCTCCCCCTAAATTTGTGCATTATTGTAAATTTGCGTTTGAATGCAAATGCACAATCGATTAGGTACATGGGGCACTCTTCCATGTCACATACAACTTGGTGGTGTGCAAGAATAATAAGAATGAATGTCATAGCACAACACAATCAAGTAACGGTGAATGACCATTTCATAAGCATCACAGTGATAGGAAGTAGTAGCAATACACATCAAGTGTATGATCAAACACCAACAAAGTTTAACACATCCAAACCAAAAGATATCAAATTTTTTGAAAAGCGATAAAAACCAACGCTCTCTCTCTCAAAGCCTAAAGATCTATATACATCTTCTCCCCCTTTGGCAACAAGTTACCAAAAAGTTCAAAGGTATATAGCTAATCGTTCTTCTAGGGCTGATCTCCTCCAGTGGTCGATGAAGGAGTCAAGAGAACGACATCAGCAAAGATGTCGGCAGACGTCATGGACGGGGTTGGTGTAGCAACTGGAGGAACTGGAGGAGCTGATGGAGCTGAAGAAGCTGTAGCAGGTGCTGATGAAGAAGATCGCAACTCTGAAGCTGGCACTGTAGCTGATCTAGCCTGAGTAGTGAACTGAGTGCTAGGCCTGAGAGGTGCACGATCCTCCTCCTCATCATCATCATCTGTGGAATGAGGGCTAGGCACTGCATCAACTTCCTTCTTGAGCTCTGTCACAGTCACTGTGAGCTCATCCACCTTGTTGTTGAGAGTGTGAAACTTGCTGTCAACAATCCTCGAGAGGCTTGCCTGGTTCTTCAATACCTCGCTGATGTCCTTCTGCATGCTGAGCATAGTGCTGAGTAGGAGATCCATCTGCTCACTCCTAGACCTGGGCATCTGAGAACTAGAGTCTCTGGCTGCCTCTGCATGTGCCTGTGATGTAGCTGATGTGGGATGATCTGGGTCCATCACCACAACATTGTCTTCGAGATCTGGCAGTAGTGGCAAATGTGGTCTATCAAGAGCAAAGATGTGCTTCTCTAGCTTGGAGTTGATAAGCATCTAGATGTAGGGTGCATAGCAGCATGAGCGCTTCTGATCAGCAGCAACCCTCTTCACAGTCTCCACTATCAGATCCATCACTCTAAATCTTGTATGTTGATCTAGATGGAGCAGCATGTTGATGGAATAGCCTCTGATCATCTTATCATCTCCAGACTTAGGCATCGAGGTATGCCTCAAGATAGTGTTGATAGTCCGTAGGCCAGCCTGGAGGAAGTAAATGGATCCTAGCCTGTGAGACTTCACATGTGCAGCAGGGACCTCATTGTACATGTTCTTCATAGCATTGTGGCTAGCCTTGGGCTCATTGTAGACATTAATGTCACCATCTTCTACCTCTGGGACTCCTAAGATGGTAGCCCACTCCTCTACAGTTGATTCATATCTTGCTCCTTCAGTCATCCACACAATTCTACCATCTCCATAGAAGTGAGCAGTGGAGTAGAATTGCATGATCATTTCATCATTCCATGCAGTAAATTCCTTACCAACAAATTCATCCAGACCAATGCAGTGAAAGTTGTCTTGCACACTTGGGAAGTAATCTTCATTCTCCTTGATGTACTTCCAATCTACATATCTCATGTCACTCACAGTAGGGCTCTTATCAAGCAAGATTGTCTCATAGAAATCTTGTTGCTCCTTTGTATAGAATCTGTAGTCCACAGCTGTTTTTCTTCTCTGAGAATATGGATCAATGGCTCTCCATTCTCTCAAACCAGAGTCCTTCCTCTTCTTCATGTCCTCAGCAAGCAAGTGGCTGGCATTGTGCTCTGGAAGGTGTGGTCTCAGCTTCATCAAAGCTAACATAGCATCATCCTCAGCTTCCCTGAAAGTGGAGGTCTTGTTCTTGCTGGAAGCTGGTATCTCTCTGGAGAACCTCTTGGGTTTGTCTGCAGCAGCTTTCTTGGGGGCAGTCTTGGTGCCCTTGGATGATGTAGCCTTAGGCATTTCATCAGCCATGAGCTTCTTCTTCTTAGGAGGGGCCTTGGCAATTGGCTCTTCCTCCTCCTCCTCAGCAGCTGCCTCTGCTGGATTCTCATACATTGAGGTAGGCCTGCCCATGACATGAATGATCCTCTTCCTGGACCTCTTCTTCTCTCCTGCCTTCTTAGGCATGGACTTCTTGGAGGGCTCAACAATCATTCTGACTGTCTTCAGCATCTGACATCTCTGACCCTGTGAAGTAGAGTATAGAAGAGTGGAAGGGATGAGTCATCACAAAATGCAGATATTTTTTCAAAGGTTTGAACAAAGAAATCCTAAGATATAGTCCTCAGCAAAAAGAGATTTCGGTGTCACCGAGCCAAACATTTCGGTACCACCGAGACACACAGAACTCTTTACAGAAACTTGGCAGCAATTTCGGTCACACCGAAAATTGCCACTCGGTTTCACCGAGACTGTCCTCCGTAGCCCAAAACAAAATCGGTAGAACTGATTTTTCTGACTCGGTATCACCGAGATTCGGTTTTGCGGACGACTAGACCTAAATTTTTTCGTTCGCTAAGCTAAGGAGATTTCTAGAGGATTGGGAGGATTGCAATCGGTGGATTATTGATAAAAGTAACTCCAATGCGCGTGAATCGGACGGGGAGCGCAAAGAGGGCCGGATCCATGCCCTAACTCGGTGAAGGATCTGCTAAGGCGATGACGGCGGTGAAGATTCCGTCGGCGGTGGTGATTTCCAACGACGGAGACGCACGGGGAGGCAAGGGCGACGACCAGGGGATCCGGAACGGCAGCTTAGGGTTTGAGGAAAACGGACTTTTGCGGTTGAATTTCAAAAGTCGGGTCCGCCAGGTTATATACCCTTCGCTGTCGGTGACACCGGTTCGAAATTATCGGTGCCACCGAGTTTCTCAACTGTCAGTTGACAGGGAAACTCGGTGTAACCAAGAATAAGGAATCGGTGTTACCGAGATGGAAATCCAGATCAACCCTAGGCATTCGGTGAGACCGAGATTTTGGTGTTGGTTTCACCGAGATGCACTTGGGAGGTTTTAATGGTCAGTCCTTTGTCGATACGGAACTCCGAGTGCTCCTCACACAGAGGGATCGAAAATTACTTGTTCAAATTTTGTGATGTAGCAAGAATAGAATATGAGACAAGAAAGCATAGATAGCTAGAGAGTGGTCCTAGGCATTCTTGTCCATCCAATTGGCATAAGAAAAACCAAAAGCCAAATAGCAACAATTGGATGTCCTCGAATGGTTAAATAAGTGCAGACCAACATGCTCACAAAATAAGATGTCAAATGAAATCATGGCAAACATGCACATACATACTAGCATCTATCAAGCATTTTGGCGATGACGGAGTCATCTATATATGAGTATATTGACTTAGGAGCCAAGTAAGAATACTTGATCATAGGTCATACTCATCGTTTAAGCACAAGTGGGGTTACCACTTTTACATAAAGCATTTAATGTTGTCACATACTATGAGATGCTTTGACTCAAGTCTTAGAGTAAAGCTCCCCCTTGATGTGACATCCCCCCATAGGAGGGATAAACTAACCTTGGGTTTTGTCGATGAAGACTTCATGTTGGTGAGGTAGTGGTGGATGCTCAAGGTTGATGAAGATCACCAAGAGTTGGGAGCATCCTTGTTGTTTCCTTACTCTTCTCACCTACATGGGTTAGTCCCAACACACAAGAGACAAATACAAGGATATCTATGGACATGGAGTGCAAAGCATACATGATGATGTCCATGGATTTGTTGATTACCTTTGTCCCTTTCTTACCTTTGAGGGAATATGTGACTCCTTGAACTATTGCATGATGTTGACGTTGATTGCAACTAGTTCTTGCCAATAATGAATGTGAGTGAATTTCATTGGCAGAGTCACCCCTCAAGAACTTCTCTAGTTCTTCTTCTTGGGGACCCACATCAACTTGATGGGGATCCTTGGTGTTGAAGTGGCACTTGTAGAAGTTGATCTTGAAGTAGCCTTGGGAACCCAATCCACCAAAGCTTGGGATTCATCTTCATATGAGTCAATGTCCTCTTGAAGCTTGTTCTTGCCCTTGAGCTTGTGGTCTTGTGGTGGAAGGTCATCTTGAGTGTTTGTTCCCTTGGGAAGAGTATGTTCATACTTCTCCCTTTGAGGCACAAACTTGGGCTTGGGGTATTGACCTTCTTCCCATTCAACTCCATTAGCGTTGAAGTAGCCAATGCCATGATTCTTCCGGTATCCTCCGTGCTTGCGTACAATTTCCTCAAATTGCTTACACCCAACAAGACTCTTGTAGATACATTTCTCTATAATCCCTTTCAATAAATCGTTTTCTTGCTCAAGTGTAACTTGCCTAAGAGAATCATTATTAGTGGAATCAATAGAACTACTAGAAGCAACATCATTAGATTTAGCATTATTATTGTTGCTACTAGATGAAGAACCTTTCTTGCCTTTGTTACTAGTTTGTCTAGGTTTAACTTGTGGCATGAATGTAGACAAGAGTAATCGTTTGGCTAGATAAGATGAAGTCTTCTTTCGGAGATCGTCATTGATAGCTTTAAGAAACTCATGTTCTTGCTCCAAGGTGAGCTTCTCGAAGCGTAGCTTCTCATGAGTCCTTACAAGCTCTCTATGATCTTCGAGAGTAGATTCATGGGCTAACTTAAGAGTGTTTAATTCTTTAGTTAGTTGTTCTATTTTCATCTTATCATCATCAATCGACTTATATTGACTAGCATGAAAATTATCAAGTTCATTTTGACTAACATCACTAGTTTTATCAAAGAGCAAGTCATCATCACAAAGTAAGTCATCTTCATCACTATTGAAATCAAGATACTCGGGGTGTGATACCTTGGGGCCTTTAGCCATGAAGCAACTTCCACTCCTTCATTTGGTGAATCAAATAGATCATAGGAGTTGGTAGTCACTAGTGCAAGTCCGGCAACACCTTCATCTTGACTATAGTCGGAGTTGGAGTGATAGCTTCTCTCGGAGTTGTTGTCGGATTTGGAGCCGGAAACCCATTCACCAACATGAGCTTGATGTCTTCTTCTTGTGTAGATCTTGGTGTACTTGTCCTTCTTCTCCGAGTCCCTACTTCTCCTTGAGGGTCTTCGTTCATAACGATCATCTCTACTCCTTCTCTCTCTTTGAGGTGATTCATTCCTTGAGCTTCGTCTTCTAGGTGACTCTTGTCTTCGTTTGTAGGGAGCCGTGCACTCATTGGAGTAGTGTCCGGGCTTCCCACAATTGTAGCAGTTTCAGTCACGACTTGACGAATGCTTCTCTTCATATCTTGAGTTGGAGCTTCGTTCTTTGCCTCTATTCTTGTAGAACTTGTTGAATTTCTTTATCATGAGGCTTATCTCTTCATTGGTGACAAGGTTGTCGCTTGAAGTTGCGGGAGCATCACTTGTGGCTTTGTAAGCACCGCTAGACTTGTTGTGAAGCTCTTCTTTGTCCTTGAGTGTCATCTCATGAGCAACAATCCTTCCAATGACTTCCGTAGGCTTGAGATCTTTGTAGTTGAGCATCATTTGGATCATTGTGCACACGGTGTCGTATCTCTCATCCAAAGCTCTAAGTATCTTCTTGATGATGAATTTGTCGGTCATTTCTTCGCTTCCTAAGCCGGCAATCTCATTTGTGATGAGAGCTAGCCTAGAGTACATCTCTGCGACTCCTTCACCATCCTTCATCTTGAACTTGTCAAGCTGACTTTGAAGAACATCCAACTTGGATTCTCTCACAGATTCGGTACCTTCGTGCATATCAACCAAAGTATCCCAAATCTCTTTTGCATTCTCAAGACGGTTAATTTTGCTAAATTCTTCGGGGCATAGGCAGTTGAAGAGAATGTCACATGCTTGAGCGTTGTATTGCAACATCTTCAATTCATCCGCGGTCACTTCACGATCCGGTTCCTTTCCATCACCAAAGAATTCACCTTGCAAGCCAACACGAACAATAGCCCAAATGGCGGGGTTATGACCAAGAATATGCACTTTCATTTTGTGCTTCCAACTAGCAAAATTTGTGCCATCAAAGTACGGACCTCTACGATGATAATTTCCCTCACTAGACGCCATACTCTCCTAGGTTGTGAGACCAATGCAATGGAGACCAAGGCTCTGATACCACTTGTAGGATCGAAAGTATGTCTAGAGGGGGGTGATTAGACTACTTGACCAAATAAAAATTCTACCTTTTCCTAATTTTAAGTGTTGGCGGATTTTAGCAATGATAGCAAGTCAAGTACACCCTACACATGCATGTCTAAGAGTATAGCAGCGGAAAGTAACAACTAGCATGTATAGTAGAGGGTAGGAAGGAAGATCAAACGCAATTTGTAGACACGAAGATTTTTCCCGTGGTTCCGATAGGTGGTGCTATCGTACGTCCACGTTTATGGAGTCTTCAACCCACGGAGGGTAACGGTCGCGAGAGTCGACGTAGGGCTCCACCCACAAGGGTCCACGAAGTAGCAACCTTAACTATTCCATAACGACTTCCGTCCACGAAGGACTAGCCTCACTATGGGTAGATCTTCACGAAGTAGGCGATCTCCTTGCCCGTACAAACTTCTTGGTTCAACTCCACAACACGAAGTAGGAGGCTCCCAAGCGACACCTAACCAATCTAGGAGGCACCACCCTCCAAAAGGTAATAGGCTCGGCAATGTCGATGAACTCCTTGCTCTTGTGCTTCAAGATGATAGACTCCTCAACACACAATCACTCTCTCATAGATTTGGCTATGGTGGAAGAGATTGATTTGGTGGAAAGGAACTTGGGGAGGCTTGAGATCAAGATTCATATGGATGGAGTGGAATAGCTTGATCTCAACACATGAGTAGGTGGCTCTCTCTCAGAAAATAGGATGGGGCAAGTATGGAATAGTTCTGAGTGCTTCTGTTTCGAGTTGGTGGTGGTGAAGGGGTATATATAGGCATCCCCAAAAATCCAACCGTTACACCTAAAGTGACCAACTCGGTGACACCGAAGTATAAAACTCGGTGGTACCGAAGTGACCAAAAGGTGGTAACTTTTGAATCTCTGTGAGACCGATACATAACTCTCGGTGGTACCGACTAGGTGACCAACGGTCAGATTGCACAACTCGGTGACGCCAATTCTCAAGTCTCGGTGGTACCAATTCTTGACCATGGCTAACCAGAGAGTTGGTCCAAAAACTCGATGAGATCGATTCACAAAACTCGGTGGTACCGATTCTTGTGAATGGCTAACCAGGAAGTTGGTCCAAATCTCGGTGAGACCGACTGGCAAAACTCGGTGGTACCGATGCTGGAAAATAGCTCAACAGAAAGTTGGCAACTGAACTCGGTGGCACCGATGCAGAATCGGTTGCACCGAATGGCTAGGGTTTGGCATCGGTCTGTTTGAGTTTGGGAATCGGTGGCACCGAATGGGAATTATTGGTTGCACTGATTTTCATGAATGGCTTGGACAGACTTTTGTGGAAGAGTTTGTGGGTGTTTTTGGTGACTATCACTTGTGCACGTGGAGCATCTTGTTCACCAACAGTACCTTACCCCCTTTTAATAGTATTGGCTTTCCTATGGACTCAAAGTGATTTCTCACAAAGTAAAATGTAGAGTCCTCTTGCTTGAAGCTTTGCCAATCCATTTCCTTGCATCTTGGGGTTTCTCCACAATCCTTTTGCCATCCCTATCATTGAACTTTTCCTGAAATATGCTTAGTGGAAACATTAGTTCAATGACATATATGTTGTTATTAATTACCAAAACCACCAAGGGAGCAAATGTGCTTTCATAGAGACGCTTGCACCAGCCCATAAATGGACCGCTGGAGTTTGCAAACTTTGTCAGCATTCTTCGGATCGACAAAACCTTCTGGTTGCATCATATGCAACTCTTCCTTAAGGAAGTCGTTAAGGAACGCTGTTGTGACATCCATCTGCCAAATTTCATAATCGAAAAATGCAGCTATTGCTAACATGATTCTGACGGACTTAAGCATCACTACGGGTGAGAAAGTCTCATCGTAGTCAACTCCTTGAACTTGTGAAAAACCCTTTGCCACAAGTCGAGCTTTATAGACGGTGACATTACCGTCCGCGTCCGTCTTCTTCTTAAAGATCCATTTATTCTGAATGACCTTTCGCCCTTCAGGTGATACTTCCAAAGTCCACACTTTGTTTTCATACATGGATCCTATCTTGGATTTCATGGCCTCTAACCATTTGTCGGAATCCGGGCCCACCATCGCTTCTCCATAGCTCATAGGTTCATCGTTGTCCAACAACATGACCTCTAAGACAGGGTTACCGTACCATACAGGAGCAGTATGTGTCCTTGTCGACCTACGAGGTTCGATAGTAACTTGATCCGAAGCTTCATGATGACCATCATTAGCTTCCTCTTCAACTAATGTAGTCTCTACAGAAACATCTTTCTACGCTACGCTGCTCTCTGGTTGAAGCACACGTTCAACAACCTCATCAAGTTCTATCTTCCTCCCACTCAATTCTTTCAAGAGAAACTCTTTCTCGAGAAATGATCCGTTCTTAGTGACAAACACTTTGCCTTCAGATCTGAGATAGAAGGTATACCCAACCGTCTCTTTTGGGTATCCTATGAAGACGCATTTGTCCGCTTTGGGTTCGAGCTTTTCTGGCTGAAGCCTTTTGACATAAGCATCGCATCCCCAAACTTTAAGAAACGACAACTTTGGTTTCTTGCCAAACCACAGTTCATACGGCGTCATCTCAACGGACTTAGATGGTGCCCTATTTAAAGTGAATGCAGTTGTCTCCAACGCATAACCCCAAAATGATAGTGGCAAATCGGCAAGAGACATCATAGAACGCACCATATCCAATAAGGTTCGATTACGACGTTCGGACACACCATTACGCTGTGGTGTTCCAGGTGGCATCAATTGTGAAACAATTCCACATTTTCTTAAGTGATTGCCAAACTTATAACTCAGATATTCTCCTCCTCGATCAGATCGTAGGAATTTAATCTTCTTGTTACGATGATTCTCGACTTCACTCTGAAATTGCTTGAACTTTTCAAACGTTTCAGACTTGTATTTCATTAAGTAAATATACCCATATCTACTTAAGTCATCGGTGAAGGTGAGAAAGTAACGATATCCACCGCGCGCCTCAATGCTCATTGGACCGCACACATCAGTATGTATGATTTCCAAGAAGTCACTTGCCCGTTCCATTGTTCCAGAGAACGGGGTCTTAATCATCTTGCCCATGAGGCATGGTTCACATGTGTCAAGTGATTCAAAATCAAGTGACTCCAAAAGTCCATCAGCATGGAGTTTCTTCATGCGTTTTACACCAATATGACCTAAGCGATAGTGCCACAAGAAAGTGGTACTATCATTATCAACTCTACATCTTTTGGCATCAATGTTATGAACATGTGTATCATCATTATCGAGATTCAATAAGAATAAACCCCTCACATTGGGTGCATGACCATAAAAGATATTACCCATATAAATAGAACAACCATTATTCTCTGATTTAAATGAGTAACCGTCTCGCATTAAACAAGATCCAGATATAATGTTCATGTTCAACGCACGCACTAAATAACAATTATTCAGGTTCATCACTAACCCTGATGGTAATCGAAGAGCAAGCGTGCCGACGGCGATCACATCAACCTTGGAACCATTTCCCATGTGCATCATCACTTCGTCCTTTTGCCAGCCTCCGTCTATTCCGTAGTTCCTGCTTTGAGTTGCAAATGAGAGCAACCGAACCAGTATCAAATACTCAGGCACTACAACGAGAGTTGGTAAGGTACACATCAATAACATGTATATCATATATACCTTGTTTGGTGTTGGCCGCCTTCTTGTCGGCCAGATACTTGGGGCAATTCCGCTTCCCGTGGCCAGTTCCCTTGCAATGAAAGCACTCAGTTTCCGAATTAGGTCTAGCCTTGGGTTTCTTCACGGGAGGGGCAACTGCTTTGCCACTCTTCTTGGAGTTACCCTTCTTGCCCTTGCCATTCTTCTTGAAACTAGTGGTTTTATTGACCATCAACACTTGATGCTCCTTCTGGATTTCTGACTCAGCGACTTTCAGCATCGCAAACAACTCGGCGACTGATTTGTTCATCCCTTGCATGTTATAGTTCAACACAAAGCTTTTGTAGCTAGGTGGCAGTGATTGAAGAACTCTGTCAGTGATCGCCTTTGGCGGGAGAGTAATTCCCAGCTCAGCCAGACGGTTGGAATACCCAAACATTCTGAGTATGTGCTCACCGACAGACCCGTTCTCCTCCATCTTGCAAGCATAGAACTTAACGGAGGTCTCATACCTCTCGATCCGGGCATTTTTCTCAAAAATAAACTTCAACTCCTGGAACATCTCATATGCTCCATGACGTTCAAAACGTCTTTGAAGTCCCGGTTCTAAGCCATACAACATAGCACATTGAACTATTGAGTATTCATCAGAACGCGTCTGCCAGGCGTTCGCAACATCTGCAGATGACACTGGAGCGGGTGGCACACCGAGCGGTGCATCAAGGACATAAGCCTTTTGGGAAGCCGTGAGGATAATTCTCAGATTATGGGCCCAGTCTACAAAGTTACTTCCATCATCTTTCAGCTTGGCTTTCTCTAGGAACGCATTGAAATTCAGGGGAGCTACTGCGCGAGCCATTGATCTACAACATAATTTTTGCAAAGATTACTTAGATTATTGTTTAAGATAATGAGTTTAGTTAATCATATTACTTAAAACACCCACTCAAATTGACATCCCTCCGGTCATCCGAGTGCTACATGATCCAAATTCACCAACCCAAGTCCGATCATCACGTGAGATGAGGTGGTTTCAGTGGTGAACATCTCCATGTTGATCATATCTATGATATGACTCATGTATGACCTTTCGGTCTCTTGTGTTCCGAGGCCATGTTTGTACATGCTAGGCTCGTCAAGTCTAACCCGAGTGTTCTGCATGTGCAACACTGGCTTGCGCCCGTTGTATGCGAACGTAGAGTCTATGACACCCGATCATCACATGGTGCTTCGAAACGACGAACTTTCGCAATGGTGCACACTCGGGGAGAACGCAATTTTATCTTGAAATTTTAGTGAGGGATCACCTTATAATGCTACCGTCGTCCTAAGAAAAATAAGATGCATAAAAGGATTAACATCACATGCAAATCATAAGTGACATGATATGGTCATGAACTTGTGCTTTTGATCTCCATCTCCAAAGCACCGGCATGATCTCCATCGTCACCGGCATGACACCATGATCCCCATCATCATGATCTCCATCATCGTGTTGCCATCAGGGTTGTCGTGCCAACCATGCTTCTACTACTATTGCTACCGCTTAGCAAGAAAGTAAAGCATTACATAGCGCTTAATGAGTGACACACATGCCACATAATAATTAAAGACAACCCTATTTCTCATGTCAGTTGCCGTATCAACATGCAAGTTGATATAAACTATTACAAAAACATGATCATCTCATACATCAAATATATATCATCGTGTCTTTGGCCATATCATATCACAACATACCCTGCAAAAACAAGTTAGACGTCCTCTAATTTGTTGTTGCATGTTTTACGTGGCTGCTATGGGTATCTAGCAATAACGATTCTTACCTACGCAAAACCACAATGGTGATATACAAGTTGCTATTTAACCTTCTACAAGGACCAACTTCGTTGAATCTGATTCAACTAAGGTGGGAGAGACAGATACCCGCTAGCCATCTTATGCAACAAAGTTACATGTCAGTCGATGGAACCGGTCCCATGTACGTGGACATGTAAAGTTGGTGCGGGCCGCTTCATCCAAAATACCGCTGAATCAAGAAAAGACCGAGGAAGGAAGCAACCTGAATATCAATGCCCACAAACTCCATTGTGTTCAACTCGTGATGTCATTTATGCATAGACCTAGCTCATGATGCCACTGTTGGGGAACGTTGCATGGGAAACAAAAAATTTCCTACGCTCACCAAGATCAATCTAGGAGATGAACATCTACGAGAGGAGAGATTACATCTACATACCCTTGTAGATCGCTAAGCGGGAAGCGTTAAGAAACACGGTTGGTGTAGTCGAACGTCTTCGCGACCAAATCACGATATGTCCCACGATCCAATCTTGATCCGTTCCGATCTAGCGCCGAACGGATGGCACCTTCGCGTTCAGCACACGTACAGCTCAATGATGTCTCCATCTCCTTGATCCAGCAAGAGAGGGCAGAAAGGTAGATGAGATCTCTAGCAGCACGACAGCGTGGTGGCGGTGCTGGTGGAGCTGTTCTGGCAGGGCTTCGCCAAGCACTATCGAAATCGATCTAGAGGAGAACTAATCTAGAGGGAGAGAGAGAGGGCTGCGTCGTGGCTTAGGGTGTGGCTGCCCTCCCTCTTCCTCTCTATTTATAGGAGGAAGCAGTAGGTGGGGTGCAGCCCTAGCCCCTCCTCCACAGAGGGGTTCGGCCGAAGTGGGGGGAGGAGTCCTCCTCCCACAAGGGAGGTGGGAACCCTAGGGAGGAGTCCCTCCCCTCCAAGGCACCTCAACCTTTTTTTCCTTTGGGCGCATAGGCCCTATAGGGGTCGGCTGCCCAGCCCACCAGGGGCTGGTGCGCCACCTCTTGGGCCCATGTGGCCCCCGGGGGTGGGTGGGTCCCTCCCGGTGGACCCCCGGAACCCTTTCGGCACTCCCGGTACACTACAGGAAACACCCAAAACTTTTTCGGAACCCGAATACCACTTTCCTATATATAAATCTTTACCTCCGGACCTTTCCGGAACTCTTCGTGATGTCCGGGATCTCATCCGGGACTATGAACAACCTTAGGTCACCAACACATACATCTCAACAATACCAAATCGTCACCGAACGTTAAGTGTGCAGACCCTGCGGGTTCACGAACTATGTAGACATGACCGAGACACCTCTACGGTCAATAACCAATAGCGGGGCCTGGATGCCCATATTGGTTCCTACATATTCTGGGAAGATCTTTATCAGTCGAACCTCGATGTCAAGGATTTAGTCAATCTCGTATGCAGTTCCCTTTATTCATCGGTATGTTACTTGCCCGAGATTCGATCGTCGGTATCTCCATACCTAGTTCAATCTTGTTACCGGCAAGTCTCTTTACTCGTTCCGTAATAAAAGATCCCGCGGCTAACTCCTTAGTCACATTGCTTGCAAGCTCATTATGATGTTGTATTACCGAGTGGGCCCTGAGATACCTCTCTGTCATACGGAGTAACAAATCCCAATCTTGATCCATGCCAACTCAACAGACACCCTCGGAGATACCTGTAGAGCATCTTTATAGTCACCTACTTACGTTGTGACGTTTGATACACACAAGGTACTCCTCCGGTGTCAGTGAGTTGCATGATCTCATGGTCATAGGAACAGATACTTGACATGCAAAAAACAATAGCAATAAACTTGACACGATCATATGCTACGTTCATAGTTTGGGTCTTGTCCATCACACCATTCTCCTAATGATGTGATCCCGTTATCAAATGACAACGCATGTCCATGGCCAGGAAACCTTGACCATCTTTGATCAACGAGCTAGTGTGTTAGAGGCTCACTAGGGACACGGTGTTGTCTATGTACCCACACATGTATTTGAGTTTCCAATCAATACAATTCTAGCATGGATAATAAACAATTATCATGAACAAGGAAATATGCTAATAACCAATTTATTATTGCCTCTAGGGCATATTTCTCACATACACTTCCATTGTGTTCTCAAACTTCGTGCGGTCACCGAGCGAGCACTCTAGGAAGAAGGCCCTCCATCCCATGCCCCAGGGGAAAGGGTTGGGGTTGGAGTTCATGGCGAGGGAGAGGTGGTGAAACAGAGAGGTTGAAGAGGAGACGAGGTGAAAATGAGAGAGTGTTTGAGTGAGGTTCATTAGGTCGATAGGTCGTGTGGGTAAATATAGGAGCGTTACGCTAATAGGAATGAATGTTGACCTTTGAACCGCGTGATGTTCATAATGCAGATGGACAAGGGCAAGGTGGTCGTACCACCATTGGAGAAGGGCAAGGAGGTCGTGCCGCCATTGGTGGACATGCCTATGTAGGATCACCCAAGCTCCAAACGGAGGAACTACGGGCACTACCATGAGGAGGCACGACCAACCCACTTCTGCAAGGTGATCTTCGCACTGAAGCTGGAGACTCTGCCTTTGCCTCTGCACTTCACAAAGCAGTTCCCCGTCATGCCTACAGAGTTCTGTCTGAAGACGAACACCAGCTGCCCATGGATGGTCATGGCGAAGGTGATTGACGGTAGGGTCCTCCTTGATCAGGGTTGGGCCACCTTCGTTGTCGTTCACTAGGCCAAGATCGGGTACATGGTGACTTTCAAGTTGCTCACTCCGAACACCATGAAGGTGATCATCTTCAAGGACGATGGTGTGGAGGTGGTCACCAAGTGCAAGAAGCACGATGAGGCCTTCGCCGTGACCGCGTAAATGACCTCTGGTTCCTAGTTTGGTGTTGGATATTGGTTTAAAACTATATTATGTGTTGTGGTTTCGTTTGAAACATATCGTACTATGTTAAACTTATCGTATTATGTGTTGCAGTTTTGATGAGTGCTTAAGTTTGTTCTGATTGCTCTAGTTTTATGCCTCTGGTAACCTCATCAAATCGGTGAGGAGTATACCACAATATTGTCCTGGATGTAACCAAACAACCGGACTTATGTTTTCCCTCAAACAAGGCCACAACTTAACAACCTACCTTACGTTTCGGCATATGCAGGCTAGAGGAGATGTAGGCAACCAATCAACATACAAATGTTTTTTTTCTTGCATATGCTCGGCCAAACCCAATTAGAACAAGTATGCAAAGTGCCAAAAAACGATGGAGGTAACCAAACGCATCCGAAGCTTCTAAGAACAAGACATTTGCATGTTGATTGGTTGTGCTGCAGGTTCCATGGCAAAGAATGAACAAGATGATATTTCTGTTCCGAACACCATAAATCCTACATGAAGCATAGAGGAAGTACATCATTTTGATTAAGTACTTAGTAAGAGACTCCTAAACCCTAAACCCTAAACCCTAAACATCATATATGTAGCAAGACTCCTAACCGTCCCTATACGTTCACGCGTACGCCCCGGTCCCTATACGTTCGAGCGTACTCCCCGGTCAGTGACCGCTCACAAAAATACGACCTAGCCGGACTACTCATACCGGACCTATACGTCCGGATTAAGTGACACCCCTCTCCTCTCATGTCCAACCCATATCCGGGACGAATATGAGAAGGCCCGGTCATGCCCGTCAGGTCGGACTGATGGGTAGGACCCACACAGATACACGTCTAAACACAATGGTCTGGTGAGTGCCACCACTCCGGCGCGCCGCCCGAGCCTCCCAATCCAGCTATTAAAGTTGGGCGATGGAACCCCAAACCAATCCACCCCCATTTTCATCCTATCCTTCCCCTCTACACTGCCACCATCCATTCCGCTCGAGCTCGCTTTCTACCGTTACTCATGGTTTGAGAACGAATCACCACGTATGTCATGCTCACTCCGGAGCAATGGATGGAACTCCTAGAGGAGATCCGAGCCATGCGTGCCGCTCAGATTGCAACTGACCTGCCTTCGGACTCTCTGAAGGAGGAGTAAGAGGAGGAGGAGGAGGAGGAGTGGGAGGGGAGGAGCATGCGTTGGACAGGGAGGTCGCGGAGCCGAAGGGGGAGGAAAAGGATAAAGGCGAGGAGGGTCCGCCACCTCCAGCTGTCGGATTGGGCATGGTCGACGCCCTTGCAGAGTTTGAGGCAGCCCAAGCCAAGGAGGCGGCAGGGTAACAGACCATCCTGGACTCCCTCCACTCGAAGGCGGAGGTGGAGGCCAACCGCCCCTACCTGCGCGAGGCATGGGCGAAGGTCGAAACACTCTTCGACCAACTTGGAGTCCGAAGAAGGTCTACGAGCTCTTCAACAACTTGGACTCTGGTAAGGAGCCGGAGCTACCTACAGCTGCCAACGACCAGGAGGCCAGTCCGTCGGGCTATGCCGTCATGGGGTTGTCTACATCTCCGACGACGACTAGTTTAGGCTAGGTGATACGGGGCAAACCCGTGAGGGCCGATATTTTCACACTTGGAGGGGAAAGAGAGGAAAATCAAGAGGCAAACGAAGAACACTCAAGGACAATCCTCAAATCACACATCCACTAGATCCAACGAACGCAAGAGATACAAGATTCGAATCCAACAAACGGATACAAGTATTGGTAGCCTTCCCACACCAGAGAGATGGGCCTTCAAAATCATGTGGGGGTCCCTAAGAAGGGGCCTTGGCATCCATAGGATCTTCTCACAAAGAGGTGCAATCTCCTAGGGAGAAGTATATGGAAGGAGCAATGCTCAACTAAACTATGAGCCAACACATTGCTAACCCTAGCTAGAGGTAGGAGACGAGTATTTATAGTCTTAGGCGAACAAAGGGGTACATGGGCCAAATGCCTGAGTGGCTGTGCACAGACAGGGTCCAGACGTCCGAAGGCTCACGGAGGGTCGGACGTCCGGAGGAGGCCGGACTTCCGAAGATTCGGTGCGAGTGCGCTGACGCCGGATTTCCGGAGGGCGTCGGTTTTCCGGGGCTCGGTCGTCTAGAGGCTTCGGAAATCCGTTATTTCCTCTCTGGTGTCGTGGCACCGGATTTCTGGAGGGGCTCGGACGTCCGGGCGCTGGGACTTGTCAGACGCCCGGGCAGGGTCGGTCGTCCATGTGCTGGAGCGCTCTTGCTGGTCCTCTGACTTGGCCGTCCTCCAGGGCTCGGACGTCCGTAGGAGTCCGGTCATCCGGAGGCTGAAGCTTGTCTTCAGCTCTTCCTTGGTCCTTCCAAACTTGGCATCCTCGTGGTTCTTCGTGGTCGCTTCCTGATCTTCTTCCGAGTACCTGAGTATGCAACGGGTTTCCGCTTGAGGTAGTATCCACGTTCCGAGAGTATCAAATGGAGATTCATTGAGGAGCGATGTCACCTCGGTTTCAATGGCACGTGCACGGGCTCTTGTCATGGGACCTTTTGTGGCTTGAGGTGTTGGTGATGGGTCCATGGGGATGACCACGGGATTGGTCCATGGGGATGACCATGTGGCTCGAAGAATCATGGTGCGTCTTGTTGGACACTCGAAGGTCTTGTGGCCTCGGCCTTACCACGTGAAACACTTGATGGAGCTTGCTTTAGCGGTAGCATCTGGTGTCAGTGTAGAGGATGAAGCTCTCGGCTTGTAGTTGCTTGTAGGAGGGCGGCTTGACGAAGTTTTCTTGTCCTTGTAACTTGACTTGTCGCCCGTAGTAGTTGTAGGTTTCGTAGTCGAAGGCATCGTTGTCGGAGAAGCTTGAGAACCTGAGCCGTAGGTTGATACGTCCATTTTGCATCATGATTTCCAACTGTTATTTACTTTGTTTTGTTGAATAATAATGCTTTGGGGAGTGATTCTAATGCCTTTTCTTTCATAATATGCAAGGTTTACACAAAGAGGGAGAATACCGGCAACTAGAATTCTGGACCCAAGAAAAGCACGCCAGAGATACCTATTCTGCACAACTCCAATGAAGCTGAAACTTTACGGAGATTATTTTTGGAATTAATAATAAATACTGGAGCCAGAAACCACAGGAGAGGGGGCCCAGGGTGCACAGCACCCACCAGGTCGCGCTAGCCCCCTCCCAGCGCGCCCTGGTGGGTGGTGCTCACCTAGGCCCACTTCCAGAGCCCATCTTATGGTATAAATTCACAAAAAACCTAAAAAAATTATGAGGAGGACTTTCGGGATGAAGCGCCGCTGGCTCGAGGCGGAACTTGGGCAGGAGCACTTTTGCCCTCCGGCGGAGCGATTCCGACGGGGGAACTTCCCTTCCGGAGGGGGAAATCAAAGCTATCGTCATCACCAATACCGCTCTCATCTTTGGGAGGCCAATCTTCATCAATATCTTCAACAGCACCATCTCCTCTCAAACCCTAGTTCATCTCTTGTGTTCAATCTTTGTACCGGAACCTCAGATTGGTACCTGTGGGTGACTAGTAGTGTTGATTACCTTGTGTAGTTGATTACTATATGGTTTATTTGGTGGAAGATTATATGTTCAGATCCATTATGCTATTCATTACTCCTCTGATCTTGAGCATGATTATTATTTGTGAGTAGTTACCTTTGTTCTTCAGGTCACGGGAGAAGTCATGTTGCGCGTAATCATGTGAATTTGATGTGTGTTCGATATTTTGATTATATGTATGTTGTGATTCCCTTAGTGGTCTCATGTGAACGTCGACTACATGACACTTCACCATTCATGGGCCTAAGGGAACGCATTTTGGAGTAGTTATTAGATGATGGGTTGCTAGAGTGATAGAAGCTTAAACCCTAGTTTATGCGCTACTTCGTAAGGGGCTGATTTGGATCCACATGTTTAAGGCTATGGTTAGACTTTGTCTTAATACTTTTCTCGTAGTTGCGGATGCTTGCGAGGGGATTAATCATAAGTAGGTTGTTAGTTCAAGTAAGAACAACACCTTAGCACCGGTCCACCCACATATCAAATTATCAAAGTAGCGAACACGAATCAAACCAACATGATAAAAGTGACTAGACGAAATTCCCGTGTACCCTCAAGAACACTTTGCCTATTACTAGTGATTGTTCTGGCCTGTCCTTTGCCTCAAAAGGATTGGGCTACCTTGATGCACCTTGTTTACCATTACCGTTACTTGCTCGTTACAAATTACCTTGCAATCAAACTATCTGTTACCTACAATTTCAGTGCTTGCAGAGAATACCTTACTGAAAACCGCTTGTCATTTCCTTCTGCTCCTCGTTGGGTTCGACACTCTTACTTATCGAAAGGACTACGATTGATCCCCTATACTTGTGGGTCATCAAGACTCTTTTCTGGCGCCGTTTCCAGGGAGTGAAGCGCTCTTGGTAAGTGGAAATCGGTAAGGAAAAACTTATACTACGTGCTGACATTTATTGCTACTTGCTACTATGGTGAACAATCCTTTGAGGGGTTTGTTCGGGGTATCTTCACCTCGACCGGAACCACAATTAGTTGCCCCTCAACCTACAGCACCTACTAAAAATATTACTTATGAAATTCCTTCGGGTATGGTAGAACACTTGCTTGCTAAACCTTATGCAGGAGACGGAACTGAACATCCTGATATGCATCTCTTATATGTGAACGAAATATGTGGATTATTTAAGCTTGCGGGTTTACCCGGAGATGAAGTTAAGAAGAAGGTTTTCCCTTTATCTTTGGAGGGAAAAGCATTGACATGGTATAGGCTATGTGATGATCTTGGATCATGGAACTGGAATCGTTTGCAATTGGAATTCCATCAAAAGTTTTATCCTATGCATCTAGTTCCTCGTGATCGGAATTATATATATTATTTTTGGCCTCGTGAAGGAGAAAGTATCTCTCTAGCTTGGGGAGGCTTAATTCAATGCTATATTCATGCCCCAATCATGACATTCCGAGGGATGTTATCATTCAGAATTTTTATGCTCGGCTTTCTCATAATGATCAATCCATGCTCGATACTTCTTGTGCTGGTTCTTATATGAAGAAGACTATTGATTTCAAGTGGGATCTCTTGGAAAGAATTAAACGCAACTCTGAAGATTGGGAACTCGACAAAGGCAATGAGTCAGGTATAAAGCTTGAATTTGATTGTGTTAAATCTTTTATGAATACCGATACTTTTTAGAAGTTTAGCACTAAATATGGACTTGACTCTGAGATAGTAGCCTCTTTCTGCGAAGCATTTGCTACTCACGTTGATCTCCCTAAGTAGAAGTGGTTTAAATATCATCCCCCTATTAAACAAGAAATTAAGGAACCGGTCATAGCTAAAGAAGAAACCATCTTTTACAATGTTGACCCAGTTGTGCCTACTGCTTATATTGAAAAACCACCTTTCCCTGTTAGGATAAAGGAACATGCTAAGTATCAACCGTGGTTCGTAAGAGTAATATAAGAGCACCTAAACCCCCTGAGCAAATTAAAGTAGAACCTAGTGTTGCTATGGTTAAAGATCTCTTGGAAGAAAATATTGATGGGCATGTCATCTACCTTTGCGATGAAGCTGCTAGAATTGCTAAGCCTGATAAGAAAGATAAACATAGACCTATAGAAGGCTTGCCCGTTGTCTCAGTTAAAATAGGAGATCATTGCTACCATGGTTTATGTGATTTAGGTGCTAGTGTGAGTGCTATCCCTTTTACCTTATACCAAGAAATTATGAATGAAATAGCACCTGCTGAAATGGAAGATATTGATGTTACTATTAAACTTGCTAATAGAGATACTATCACACCACTTGGGATTGTTAGAGATGTTGAAGTCTTGTGTGGGAAAGTAAAATACCCTACTGATTTTCTAGTTCTTGGTTCCCCACAAGATGACTTTTGTCCCATTATCTTTGGTAGACCTTTCCTAAGCACCGTCAATGCTAAGATAGATTGTGAAAAACAAACTGTCAGTGTCAGTTTTGGTAATGTGTCTCATGAGTTTAATTTTTCCAAGTTTAGTAGACAACCTCGTGATAAAGCGTTACCTAGTGAAGATGAAATAATTGGTCTTGCTTCTATTGATGTGCCTCCTACTGATCCACTAGAACAATATTTGCTCGACCATGAAAATGGTATGCACATGCGTGAAAGAAATGAAATAGATCAAATTTTCTTCGAACAACAACCTCTCTTGAAACACAATTTTCCTATTGAAACTCTTGGAGGACCTCCTCCACCTAAAGGTGATCCTGTGTTTGAATTGAAACAATTGCCTGAAACTTTGAAGTATGCTTATCTTGATGAGAAAAAGATATATCCTGTTATTATCAGTGCTAACCTTTCAGAACATGAAGAAGAAAGATTATTGAAAGTTCTAAGGAAGCACCGGGCTGCTATTGGATATACTCTTGATGATCTTAAGGGCATTAGTCCCACTTTATGTCAGAACAAGATCAATATGGAACCTGATGCTAAACCCGTTGTGGATCACCAATGGCGATTGAATCCTAAGATGAAAGAAGTGGTAAGAACTGAAATATTAAAGCTTCTGGAAGCAGGTATAATCTATCCCATAGCTGCTAGTAGATGGGTAAGTCCCGTTCATTGTGTCCCTAAGAAAGGAGGTATTACCGTTGTTCCTAATGATAAGAATGAACTCATTCCACAAAGAGTTGTCACAGGCTATAGAATGGTAATTGATTTTAGAAAATTAAATAAAGCTACTAGAAAAGATCATTACCCTTTGCCTTTCATTGATCAAATGCTAGAGAGACTATCTAAGCACACACACTTTTGTTTCCAAGATGGATATTCTGGTTTCTCTCAAATACCCGTGTCACAATCCGATCAAGAGAAAACCACCTTTACTTGCCCTTTTGGAACTTATGCTTATAGACGTATGCCTTTTGGTTTATGCAATACACCTGCTACCTTTCAAAGATGTATGACTGCTATATTCTCTAATTTTTGTGAAAAGATTGTTGAGGTTTTCATGGATGATTTTTCCGTTTACGGAACTTCTTTTGATGATTGCTTAAGCAACCTTGATCGAGTTTTGCAGAGATGTGAACAAACTAATCTTGTCTTGAATTGGGAGAAGTGCCACTTTATGGTTAATGAAGGTATTGTCTTGGGGCATAAAATATCTGAACGAGGTATTGAGGTGGATAAAGCTAAAGTTGATGCAATTGAGAAAATGCCGTGTCCTAAAGATATCAAAGGTATTCGAAGTTTCCTTGGTCATGCTGGTTTTTATAGGAGGTTCATTAAGGACTTCTCTAAAATTTCTAGGCCTCTTACTAATCTTTTGCAAAAGGATATTCCTTTTGTCTTTGATGATGATTGTGTGGAAGCCTTTGAAACACTCAAGAAAGCCTTAACCTCTGCACCTATCGTTCAACCACCTGATTGGAAGTTGCCTTTTGAAATTATGTGTGATGCTAGTGATTATGCTGTTGGTGATGTCCCAGGACAAAGAGTTGATACGAAATTGAATGTTATCCGTTATGCTAGTAAAACTCTAGACAGTGCCCAACGAAACTATGCTACTACTGAAAAAGAATTCTTAGCAGTTGTGTTTGCTTGTGATAAATTTAGATCCTATATTGTTGACTCCAAAGTTATTGTTCACATCGATCATGCTGCTATAAAATACCTTATGGAAAAGAAATATGCTAAACCTAGACTCATTAGGTGGGTTCTCTTGCTTCAAGAATTTGACTTACATATCTTTGATAGGAAAGGAGCTGAGAACCCCGTAGCTGATAACTTGTCTAGGTTAGAAAATATCCTTGATGACCCACTACCTATTGATGATAGTTTTCCTGACGAACAACTAGCTGCAATAAGTGTCTCACACAACACACCTTGGTATGCTGATTATGCTAATTACATTGTTGCTAAATATATACTACCTAGTTTCACATACCAACAAAAGAGAAAATTCTTCTATGACTTGAGACATTACTTTTGGGGTGACCCACATCTTTATAAAGAAGGAGTAGATGGTATTATTAGGCGTTGTGTACCTGAGCATGAATAGGAACAAATCCTACGGAAATGTCATTCCGAAGCTTATGGAGGACATCATGCGGGAGATAGAACTGCTCATAAGGTATTACAATCTGGTTTTTATTGGCCTACTCTCTTCAAAGATGCTCGTAAGTTTGTCTTGTCTTGTGATGAATGTCAAAGAATTGGTAATATCGGTAAGCGTCAAGAAATGCCTATGAATTATTCACTTTTTGTTGAACCATTTGACGTATGGGGTTTTGATTACATGGGGCCTTTTCCTTCCTCTAACGGGTAAAATCATATTTTAGTTGCGGTTGATTATGTTACTAAGTGGGTAGAAGCTATTCCAAGTAGTAGTGCTGATCACCACACTTCCATTAAAATGCTTAAAGAGGTTATCTTCCCGAGGTTTGGAGTCCCTAGATATTTAATGACCGATGGTGGTTCACACTTTATTCATGGTGCTTTCCGTAAGATGCTCGCTAAATATGATGTTAACCATATAATTGCATCACCCTATCATCCTCAATCTAGTGGTCAAGTAGAACTTAGCAATAGAGAAATAAAATTAATATTACAAAAAACTGTCAATAGGTCTCGTAAGAATTGGTCTAAGAAATTAGATGATGCACTTTGGGCCTATAGAACAGCTTATAAAAATCCTATGGGTATGTCTCCATATAAAATGGTGTATGGAAAAGCTTGTCATTTGCCCCTAGAACTGGAACACAAAGCATTTTGGGCAATTAAAGAACTCAATTATGATTTTAAACTTGCCGGTGAGAAGAGGCTATTTGATATTAGCTCACTAGATGAATGGAGAACCCAAGCGTATGAGAATGCCAAGCTATTCAAAGAAAAAGTAAAAAGATGGCATGACAAAACAATCCAAAAGAGGGAATTCAAAATAGGAGATTATGTTCTTTTATTCAACTCTCGTTTAAGATTCTTTGCAGGAAAACTTCTCTCCAAATGGGAGGGACCGTATATTATTGAAGAGGTTTATCGTTCTAACGCTATCAAGATTAATAACGCTGAAGGTACTAACCCGAAGGTGGTCAGTGGCCAAAGAATTAAGCATTATATCTCAGGTACGCCTATTAACGCTGAAAGCAATGTTATCAAAACCATGACACCAAAGGAGCACATAAAAGAAACCTTCCGGAACACTCCAGAATATTTAAAAATAGGAGGTACGTGATACGGTAAGTAAACGGACTCCGAAAAATCCGCAAAAATATTTTCTCTCAGTTTTGGAATATTTTAGAATTTTAGGAATAAAAAAATAAACCGGAAGGTGATCGAGGCGGGCACGATACACCAGGGCGCGCCAGGCACCCCTGGGCGCGCCCTGGTGGGTGCTGCCCACCTCGGATGCCTTCCCGACTCCGTTTTCTTTCCAAATACTTGCTTCCCAAGAATAAAAATTCTCTATATATACCCCCAACTGTTTTGACGACCGCATCGCAGAAATATCCTCTGTTCTTGTTTCTTGCTGTATTCCTGTCAGATATGTCAAGTCAGGCATCATGTCTTCCCCCTCTCCTAACAATGTGGAAGAAGATGCCTGGCTAATGAAGATAGAGTTGAAGAGGGAGGAGCCGGAAGAAGCCTACAAGGAGGAGAAGGACAATGAAGCTAAGGTGGATTATCTCCCTGAAAGAGATCAATCTATGCCAGCAAAGGTGGAAGAGGAAGAAGATCGACAACCTTAGGAGAGTCATCCGCAAATTGGAGCATCTTCTGAAGCTCAAGTGCGACATCACTTCACCACCACCTATATCAACACCTCCACCTTCTTCATCACCACCACCAAAGGAGACTTGAGTACATGGGTATGGGCACTCCCCTTGGCTTGAGCCAAGCTTGGGGGAGGTGCCCCGGTATCGTATCACCATCACTTTTATTCACCTTTACCTATTCTAGTTTTATCTTTAGCTTCCTTTTGCCTTAGTAGAATAAAAGTTTAGCGAGATCTATTTTCGTGTGTTAGTTTTGTGGCCTACCTATCTATGTAATTGTGTGAAAGTTATATAATAAAGTTTAGTTTGAGTTTTTGCTTCTCTACTTTCTTGTTGCAATCAAATAAAAGAAAGACAAATAAATGAAAAGAATCATATGTTAATCTTATGGTGAGTAATGACATCACATAAGGAAAAGTATAAGTAGTAAAATTTATTGGAGATTGACAAACATAGCATTGGTCAATGATGCAATTCATGAAAGAATTAATTAGGGAAGAGAAGATTCACATGCAAATACACTATCTTGGAAATCTTTTATGATTGTGAGCCCCCATCAAATATTATATGTCAAAATTATTGACGTTGGACAAGGAAGACAACGTAATGATTTATGTTTGTTCATATCCACATAGAAGTTATATTGTCATAGATCCTTTAACATGTGGTGCTTGTTCAATATCTTTGCTAGCCAAAAATTCTGCACTAAGTAGAGATACTACTTGTGCATCCAAAAACCCAAACCCAAACTCTTTACTTGAGTGTCCACCATACCTACCTATGGATCGAGAAAGATCCTTCAAGTAAGTTGTCATTGGTGCAATAAGGCAATAAAAATTGCTTCTAATTTTTTTTGATCAATTAGTGTAAGAGAAAATTGAGCGTTATATGAACTTATGATGGCAAAGTAATAAAAGCGACGGACTGCATAATAAAGGTTGCTATCATAGGGGGCAATATAGCGTGAAGTTCTTTTACATTAAGGGATTGGGCATACAAACAAATAAGCGCATGACAACCTCTGCTTCCCTCTGCGAAGGGCTTGTCTTTTACTTTCATGCACTTACTTTTATGCAAGAGTCAAAGTATTCTTCCCTATCCCTTTTTACTTTTTCTTTTGCAAGCATCATGTGGTGAGGAAAGATCTAGGCACATATATCCAGTTGGATATGGGTGGGCATGAGTTATTATTGTTGACATCACCCTTGAGGTGAATACGTTGGGAGGCAAAACTATAAGCCCCTATCTTCCTATGTGTCCGGTTGAAACTTTTTGTTCATGGGTATGCCGTGAGTGTTAGCAATCATAGAAGACTAAATGATAGTTGAGTATGTGGACTTGCCAAAAGGCTCCGACATGAGACTCTTCCTAAAAATATGATGAATTGTAGTTGCAAAGTTGACTGAAAACATAGTTTGTTGGTTCCCAATAAGGTTTATGCTTCTTACTTCTATATTGTGATGAATTGTTATTTGTTCATGAGAAGCTATATGATAAAAGTATATTGAAATAAGTTCTTATGTTAGAGTTTGTTGTTGTTATGTTAATAAGCATGATGCTTCTATGTCCATATTTTGTTTTTATCGACGCCTCTCTCTCAAACCATGTGGACATGCTTTTCAATATCGGCCTTCGCTTGAGGACAAGCGAGGTCTAAGCTTGGGGGAGTTGATACGTCCATTTTGCATCATGATTTCCTATTGTTATTTACTTTGTTTTTTTTGAATAATAATGCTTTGGCGAGTGATTCTAATGCCTTTTCTCTCATAATATGCAAGGTTTACAAAAAGACGGAGAATACCGGCAACTGGAATTCTGGACCCAAGAAAAGCACGTCAGAGATACCTATTTTGCACAACTCCAATGAAGTTGAAACTTTACGGAGATTATTTTTGGAATTAATAATAAATACAGGAGCCAGAAACCACCAGAGAGGGGGGCCAGGGCGCACAACACCCACCAGGGCGCGCCAGCCCCCTCCCGGCGTGCCTTGGTGGGTGGTGCTCACCCAGGCCCACTTCCGAAGCCCATCTTCTGGTATAAATTCCGAAAAAACCTAAAAAGATTAGGAGGAGGACTTTCGGGACGAAGCACCGCTGCCTCAAGGCGAAACTTGGGCAGGAGCACTTTTGCCCTCCAACGGAGCGATTCCGCCGGGGGGACTTCCCTCCCGGAGGGGGAAATCGAAGCTATCGTCATCACCAATACCCCTCTCATCTTTGGGAGGCCAATCTTCATCAACATCTTCAACAGCACCATCTCATCTCAAACCCTAGTTCATCTCTTGTGTTCAATCTTTGTACCGGAACCTCAGATTGGTACCTGTGGGTGACTAGTAGTGTTGATTACCTTGTGTAGTTGATTACTATATGGTTTATTTGGTGGAAGATTATATGTTTAGATCCATTATGCTATTCATTACTCCTCTGATCTTGAGCATGATTATTATTTGTCAGTAGTTACCTTTGTTCTTGAGGTCACGGGAGAAGTCATGTTGCGAGTAATCATGTGAATTTGATGTGTGTTTGATATTTTGATGATATGTATGTTGTGATTCCCTTAGTGGTGTCATGTGAATGTCGACTACATGACACTTCACCATTCATGGGCCTAAGGGAATGCATTGTGGAGTAGTTATTAGATGATGGGTTGCTAGAGTGACAGAAGCTTAAACCCTAGTTTATGCGCTACTTCGTAAGGGGCTGATTTGGATCCACATGTTTAAGGCTATGGTTAGACTTTGTCTTAATACTTTTCTCGTAGTTGCGGATGCTTGCGAGGGGGTTAATCATAAGTAGGTTGTTAGTTCAAGTAAGAACAGCACCTTAGCACCGGTCCACCCACATATCAAATTATCAAAGTAGCGAACACGAATCAAACCAACATGATAAAAGTGACTAGACGAAATTCCTGTGTACCCTCAAGAACACTTTGCCTATTACTAGTGATTGTTCTGGCCTGTCCTTTGCCTAAAAAGGATTGGGCTACCTTGCTGCACCTTGTTTACCGTTACCGTTACTTGCTCGTTACAAATTACATTGCTATCAAACTATCTGTTACCTACAATTTCAGTGCTTGCAGAGAATACCTTGCTGAAAACAGCTTGTCATTTCCTTCTGCTCCTCATTGGGTTCGACACTCTTACTTATCGAAAGGACTACGATTGATCCCCTATACTTGTGGGTCATCATAGGTCTTGGAAGAGAACTTGGAGTACTTGTAGTCATCTTGCACTTGGCGTTCCGCCTTGGTCGCTTGATGCACTAGCTCGAGTAAGTTGGAGTATGGTTGGAAGTCCGTGATTTTCTTGACTTGGTAGTTGAGGCCATTCAAGAAGCGCGCCATTGTTTGCTCCTCATCTTCCTTGACATTGGCATGGATCATAGCAATTTCCATCTCTTGATAGTACTCTACTACCGATTTGTTGCCTTGCTTGAGTAGTTGTAGCTTCTTGAAGAGATCACGGTTGTAGTGTGTAGGCACGAAGCGAGCTCTCATGTGGTCCTTCATTTGGGCCCACAAGGTGATAGGACGTTCAGCTCTTTCTCTTCTTTGCTCAATCACTTGTTCCCACCAAATGAGAACGTAGTCTTCGAACTCAAGTGAAGCCAGGGCGATCTTCTTCTCTTCTTCAAAGTTGTGCAAACGGAATATCTTGTCAACCTTAAGGGCCCATGAGAGGTAGTCTTCAGTGTCATTGCTTCCGGAGAACTTAGGCATGGAGAACTTGATCTTGCCGAAGCGATGTTCTTCATTGAGATTGTTTTGGCGATGCTCTTGTCTTGGAGGGGGTACATCATTGTTGTTGTCGAGTTGACATTGTTGTTGCCTTGGGGCTTCGTCATCATTGGGCTCGACGTGTTGTGCTTGAGGTCGTTGGTGAGTTCCTCGCACTCGGTTCCTTCTTTCTTGGTTCTCCTCTTGGCGAGCGGCTTCTTCTTGTCGTTCTCGCCGGAGGGCTTCTTTTTCTTCGTGCGCTTGGCGGTTGCGTTCTTCCAAGGCGCCTGTAGCTTCATGTAGAGCGTGTTGTGCATCCAATGCTTGTTTGTGGCGACGACGTTGTTCTTCTTCATGGCGTTGTCGTTCTTGCTTTTGCTCTTGTTGAAGACGTCGGTCACGTTCTCGTAGGCGATCTTGCAGTCCATTGCCAAAGAATGGATTCTCCGCAGCTTGACGTTGTCAACCTTGTGGCGAACTTGGACCAAAGCGGTCGTCTCTATGATGAGAATGTGCTCGGGGAGGACTTGTGCCAGAAGAGTACTCCGATGAGTGGCGACTTGAGTGGCGCTGCCTTGACTAAGTAGATGTTGAAGGAGCGCGGTTGACCATCAAGGAACGGGACTCCTACATTTGGCTTGAGAGCTTGGTATCGAGGTACTCCGGCATGCACACCTCGGATTTTCGCAAGTCGGTGGCAAGTTGCTTGATGCGGTCGTTCAAGACATCTTGAGCTTGGGTAATTGCTTTGTGTGTGCCGAAGAAGCGTAACTTGGTGACGTAGTCGTGCCCGTCGTCGTCCGAAGCCTGCGGGTCTGCGGGTCATCCGAAGCCTGCGGGTCTCACCGGTTGACCTCGTGGAGGATGAACTCGAAGCCAAAGAAAAAATTTGGGCAACATTACGGCGATTTTGCGAATGAAAATGATGGAGATGATGGGGCAAAGCTAGATCTACATGTCCACAACAAAATCCACGGATCAAAATCAACAAAATCCCCTCAAATCCAACGAATTCAAGAAATTAGGTATGGCTATTTTTTGGGAATTTTCGAAATTAGGTCAAATCAAAACAAAATTCGTCTAGAAAGTGGAGGAAGAGACTACAAGGTATGAATCAACTATGGCTCATGATACCAAGGTGATACGGGGCAAACCTGTGACACCCTGGTGTAATGCTACAGTGATCATTGTAATTAAGCTACAGCAATGATCATGAACAGTGCCTAATCATTTTGCTAAATGGAGCTTGATCAAGTTTGGATTCAAAATCCAATTCAGATTCCTTTTCAAATGCCCTAGGACTTTAGGTGATGAATTTAAATCCTCAAACAGCATAAGAAAAATGTTACATAATTGTGATAATCATAAAACAAATATGGTTTAGGAAAACAACATCACCAAGCTTCTGGTGTGGACCCCACCATAAATAACAGAAGCTAAAAGCAATTTAGAATGCATTTAAATTCAATTGGAAAATGAGAGCAGATTCTAAAAATGCTCACAATGGATGTGGCCCTCCCTAATATTGCAAACTATTTAGTGGAACCAGTGACACATTTTTACAATAAAGAAAAATGGTCTAAAGTAAATAAAACAGAAGATAATAAAAGAAAACAGAAAGAAATAAAAAGAAAAAGGGCAAAGCCCACTTACGTGACCGCTGGGTCGCAGCCACAGTGCGGCCCAGCCCACCAGGGCCTTCCCCTACCTGCTCCCGCCGCCGTGTCGCGCCCGCCATGGCCGCGCTCGCCCGCTGCCGCTCGCCGCTCGCCACGCCGACGGGGCAGTTGGCGAGGGGATAAGGGCGAGGCCGCCCCTCCCCCCTAGACGCCGCCCACGCCATTTCCCACCTCCTCTCGCTCTCTCTTTCACTCGCACGCTCTCAGATCCGAGCGCCGCCATCGCCATGGCCGCCGGTTAGCACGGCCACCGTCGCCCCCGAGCCCTGCCGTCGCGTCCACGAGCTCCACCGTGGCCTCCTCGACCCCCTCGACCACACGCACGAGCACCGGAGCCCCCCCACCGACGACCCGGAGCTTCTTCTACCTCGGAACGCCGCCACACGCCGTCGTCGATTCCGGCCGCTCCGAGTCCTCCTCGCACCCGCTTTGCACGGCTACACCCTGCTGTGAGCTCCTGCTTCCCTTTCCCCTCCTCCTCGCGATGAGCCGGAGCTCCTAGCGCTAGTTTCCACCGGTGCCCGAACGCGCCGCCGCCGGACCTCGTCGCCGGCGCCTCTCCGGTGACCATTTGGTTCACCCACCGCCACCGTTCGACTCCGAGCGTCGCGTAGGACCCCGTAGTGCCCGTAGTTAGCCCGAAAACGCTCCCGTTCGCAGTTTCCCATCGCCGGCCGAAGCTTCGCTCCGCCGCCGTCGATGTGCTGCTCGCCGCCGTCCATTTTAGCTCGTCCCGATGCTCGGAATGGATCGGCGGCAATGCCAGCTCTCGAACGCGCCCGAGAACGCCCGTTTTGAGCCACCGTAGACGAAACCCGACGCTCCTCGCCGTTTCGGGAGCTCGCCGGAGCTCCTCCGGTGACGAACGCCGGCCACCGCCGACGTGGCCCGGTCGGGGCCACTGCCAGGGTCACTGGCAGCTGGGCCCCGCGGTCTCCGTTGACCAGTTGACCTGGTCAACTGCTGACTGGGCTTTGACCAGTCACTGATTGGTGGGACCCCTACCCCCAGTGTCTATGACATTTGGGTCCCACCTTGTCAGGTGCTTAAATTAGTAACTGAATTAATAAAAATAATTAAATTAGCTTAATCACTCACTGACATGTGGACCCCACTGTTAATTAACTCTGTTTAGATTAATTTAAAACCCTGGAAATTGAATGTGTCTATGACAGGTGGGACCCACTGGTCAGGTTTGAACTGGCCAGCCCCCTGTTGACTGCTGACGCAATGCTGACGTCATGCTGACATCAGCAGTCACTATTCTGGATAATGTTGGATTAATAAATTAAATTAATTCCAGAAAATAATTAAAACTTTAGAAAATCATAGAAAATAATCTGTAACTCAGATCAAAATAATTTATATATGAAAGTTGATCAGAAAAATCCCACGAATCCAAATATGCCATCTGTTCATCTGTACCATGCTTCTAGCATGATGAACATGGAACTTTCCCCTCCGGATCGTTTGTCCGATAAATTCAAAGACCCGGGAAATATCGTCAGATATTCTCCCGCTTCGTCTGTATCGTGTAGTACTGCGTTAGTGCATGTCTAGCCCTGCATAATGTCCTGTCATGCATCGTGTTGCATTTCTTTGCTTATATTTATTGTTTCTTCCCCCTCGTCTCTCCGGTAGAGCCCGAGACTGACGGTGCTGCCGGATACGACTACACCGTCGACGTTCAGCCTTTTGCCGCAGAGCAGCAAGGCAAGCAAAATCCCCTTGAGCATTCCGATATCGCCTATTATTTTCCCTCTTACTCTTGCATTAGAATTTTGCTACTGTATTAGATAGCTCCTATTCTGATGCATAGCCTGTTTTTGGATGAACTGTTACTACACCTGCTTTTATATCAACTGCCTAGAATAGGTGGATCAGTGAACCCCTGAGACCGCTAGTCACCGTTGCCCCTGCTTTCATCGACGACAACGAGGACTTGAAGACAGAAGACTCAGTCGTCATGGCTGACAAGCCGTTACCGACACATCACCACACACCCCTTAAGTATGACACTACAGAGCTACTACCAAGTGCCGAGGGTGATACCTCACTTAGCACTCCTGGTGTTAATTCGGTAGCGTAGCTATCGGTAATGGGTATCGAGGGTGATTCCTCCTTTCCATTTACCAGTAGCGACTCTTGTCTTACTCGTACCTCGAGTGGGATCCATCGAGGGTGATTCCTCGGATCTCCACTTGGTGTATAGCCACACAGTTACTATGACCTGGTTACGGATACATGATTAAGACGGGTCGGCCCCAAGGGTACCCGCGAGAGTGATATGTGGTGGGGTGCGCCGGTAAGGCACCCGAGTGTTATTGGCGGGGCGACGGACTGCACTTTATGGTTCGAGCTTGCCCCACACTAATAATTTGCTAATGGGTTGGGTACTGGATCTGAGTTAGGTCGTTGGCCTTAATACGCACTAACCTTCACGTGGGGAAGTTATGGGCACTCAGCGTCGTTGTATCAGCCGAAGCTCTTCGGACGTCAGCAATGGAGCGGCGCGCGACGGATTGGACTGGACGATGCAGCTCTTGGACTGGAGTGTACTAGGTCTGTTTTCGGCCGCATACGCACCGTGCAGGTGTGCAAAGGGTGATTGGGCCCATGACCCCTGAGCGCATAGGATTTAGACCGGCGGGCTGGCCTCTTCGTTGGGTCTAGGTGGGGCGACGACGTGCTGATATCCCAAGGCCGGGCATGACCCAGGAAAGTGTGTCCGGCCGGAGGTGACTCAGGCGTGTTGGGGAATATGTGGTGCACCCCTGCAGGGATGATTAATCTATTCGAATAGCCGTGTCCACGGTAACAGGACGACTTGGAAATGTACCTTGACCTTATACAACTATAACTGTAATTTAACTTAAAATGAATTGTGGCGCCGGGATTGCTTCCTCGCAGGGGAGTCGAGGAAGGATCTCTGGACGTGTTTTACTTAATAAAATTGCTGCAACAATATGACTATATATATGAGATGCAGGTCTACTCTCTTCTCATGCTGCAAGATGCTGAAGATGCTAGTCTTCGATAGGACTAGGGCTTCTCCCTATTCTTGCTTTCTGCAGTCAGTCCAGATATGACCCCTTCATTGATAATGATGCATACTTAGCATAGTTCTGATGTAAGTCTTGCGAGTACTTTGGATGAGTACTCATGCTGCTTTGCTCCCCCTTTTCTCCCTCGATTCGTTGCTGCGTTCAGACGATGGAGCCCAGGAGATGGAGTACGCCGGAGACGCCTGCTACATCGCCGATGGAGCCTACTACTACGTGGAGACCGCCGACGCTCAGGAGTAGTTAGGAGGTTCCCAGGCAGGAGGCCTCGCCTCTTTCGATCCGCTGCTTATGTTTGTGCTAGCCTTCTTAAGGCAAAACTTGTCTAACTTATGTCTATACTCAGATATTTTTGCTGTCGCTGACTCGTGCTTTGTCGAGCTTTGTATTCGAGCCCTTGAGGCCCCTGGCTTGTAATATGAAGCTGTATGACCTTTATATTTGTGTCTTTTGTCGTGTTGTGATATTGATCAGTGAGTCCCTAATCTTGGCCGTACGCTTTGCGTGATTGATTAGTGTACGGACGAGAATGGGGGCATCACAAGTTGGTATCAGAGCCGACTGCCTGTAGGTAGCCCCCTTTCCAACTCCTTGGCCGAAGTTGAGTCTAGTCATTGAAAAACTTTTACTAACACTGATCCTGTGGCTCACGGGCCCACATCTCAATCGGGTGGTATTAGGATCATTTATTCCTCGTCTATACTCTGGGTTCTGATCTCTCTTCTCTTTCGGGTTAAAGATTTTTCTAAATCTAACATTAGGTTCTCGTGATCACATCCACCGGAGAAATTGTTTCGTTGAAAGTTGTCTTCTTTGAAGTTATGATGCACACACTGTCATTTGACATCTTGAATCTCCTTGTTACAGATGCGTCCCGATAGGCAGATCGTTCGTCTGACCTACGCGCACGATATGACTGGGTTTCCGGCCATTCTGGTCGGCCTATTGAGGAAGCTGGGATATCGCTGGTACCCCGAGTACACTGTTTACGAGGACTACCGCGAGTTCAATCAGGAACAGTATGAGGCTGTGATGGTTATCTGGGATCGACAGGACCGCTCCATCACCAGGCTGCACACCTTCTGTGGCATTGGAGTGACTGTCGAGATGGCAGTACAGGATGTTGCCTATGCTGCTATTGTTCGTCTCTGTGCAGCGAACTCTTGTTTGGAGGAGACGGCATACAGATACATCCTGTATGTCCCGGCTGGAGTTGATACGGCAGCCGACGCTGAGGTCTTGACTCCTTTCGCGCGGCAGCGTACCGACCGATCCTACACTGCTATCTGCGCCCCCTACGTGAGTCGTCGTTACGACCCACAGGTTCTGGTTCAGTACACTGAGGCTCTGGATCGCACTATCAGGACTCTTAACTTTGAGTTGTATGCCACCCGTGCTCGTCTTTACCGGGCTTTGGAGCAGTTGAGGCCAGCAGTCATTGCGGGAATGCATACGGAGTTTATTCTTCACCCGCGTCCGACTGAGTTTCCTCCGGGTCTTCAGTGGCCTGCTGTTGGAGGTCGTGCCCCTGCACTTGGGCCTAGGCTTCCGGTTGATATGCAGGTACTGCATCAGGGTGTGCACGGGATGCAGTACTCCTTCACCAGATTTCAGGGTCACATGCAGTTCCCTGGCTACTTTCGTTGTCCCCGACGCTGATGCGTTGTTGTATCCCTCCACCGCGTGCCTGCGTGCCGCCTAGTTGTCTAGGTTAATTTCATGCCGGATCTATCATCTATTTTGTAACGAACTTATGGTTTGTAATAGACTTATGTATGGATCTGTATGTTGAAGTTGAATTACTATGTCGTATTTATTGCACTTCCTTCTTTGTGCAATTTACTTCATGAATGATTCATTGATTTTGCAATTAC
Organism: Elymus sibiricus; assembly: GCA_039707655.1. Taxonomy (NCBI): domain Eukaryota; kingdom Viridiplantae; phylum Streptophyta; class Magnoliopsida; order Poales; family Poaceae; genus Elymus; species Elymus sibiricus. The sequence continues at coordinate 198,501,839 of CM077663.1, read as the reverse complement.
AAAATGCTAAACTACCACTGTTAATAATTTGATAGAATGGTTAGGCCAGCTGGTCGTGGTCGTGGTGCACCTGAGCCACCACCACCACCGGACTACATGGCAGGTATGATGCAACAATTTGAACTGAATCGCCAGTTTATGCAAGGGCTGATGGACCATTTCCCGAGGCCGAACATGAATCAACCGCCAGCCCTAGTGACTCTGCAAGATTTCATGCGTCTCAACCCTACAACTTACCGCAGCTCAACTCAGCCGCTTGACGCTGATGACTGGCTCTGTGACATCACCTATGAGCTGGAGTCTTCAGGCGCCCCAGAGGCTAGCTATGTCACCTTTGCCTCGTACTTTCTAAAGGGCCCCGCTACTCAATGGTGGGACATCCACAGGCGCTCTCAGCCTGTTGGAACAATTATCACCTGGCCGGAATTCCAAGCTGCTTTCCGTGCTCGCCACATTCCTCAAGGAATGATGGACAAGAAGAAGCGTGAGTTCCGCAATCTAGTCCAGGGCAACAAGACTGTGGATGCTTATCAGCGGGAATTTCTGGACTTATCTCGCTATGCTGAAGAAGACGTTGCAACTGATGCTCATAGGCAGGAGAAGTTCCGTGAAGGTCTCCACCCGGATATCAAGTTGGCACTCCTTGCTCAAGACTTCAATAACTTTGCCACTTTGGTGAACAAGTCCATTATTGTGGAGACGGGTCTGCAGGACTACAAGGACAGCAACAAGCGCAACCGGGACATGGGCTCGTCTTCGGGCTCATCTGCTCAGAAGCGCAAGATCTGGATCCCCCACAACATGTACCATGCACCTGCTCCTACTCCAAGACCGTCCTATGCTGCACCTCGTCTGCCTCCACCCCCACCTAGGCAGCCGAGGCTCCCAGCTCCGCCACCACGAGCTCCTGTTCCCCCTTCTTGTCTTGAGGATGGGCTGTGCTTCAAGTGTGGTCATCCAGGACACCATGCTAGAGAATGCAGGCAGAATCAGAAACAGGTTGCACTGCCTTCCAACCAGCCCCGCAACAACAATGCTCAGGCTAACAATATTGATCTGAATCAAGTTCAAGACCAGCCTGCTACTGTGATGGGTACTCTTCTCGTCAACTCAGTACCAGCTTCTGTATTATTTGATACAGGAGCATCGCATTCTTTTATGTCTGAAGAATTTGCATACATCCATGACATTAAGTGTGAAGAGATGAACGACCCAATAGTGGTAAACACCCCCGCAGGCCAATGTCAGACTTCCATTATTAGTCACAATGTCCCCATTGAAATTGAAGGGTTGGAATTCCATGCCTCCCCCATAATGCTGAAATCTTCATATATCGATCTCATTCTCGGAATGGGTTGGTTGAAAGCGCATACCACTTCAATTGTTTGTGACACCAAAACCGTCCATCTACTACATCCTTCGAATGAGATTGTAAGCTATCATGCTCATCTTGTCCGGAAGCCCGACTATATGCCATAAATGCATTAAATGAGTCACCTCTTCAAGGGATAGAAAACATTCCAGTTGTCCGGGATTTCCAAGATGTTTTTCCGGAAGAGCTTCCAGGGATCCCCCTACTAGAGCTGTCGAGCTTGTCATCGACTTGGTACCTGGTACCACTCCGATTGCCAAGCGTCCATATAAGATGCCACCGCATGAACTCCTTGAGCTTAAGAAAGAAATTGACAATTCGCTTCGTCTGGGTTTCATTCGTCCAAGTTCCTCCGCTTGGGGAGCACCTTCTCTCTTTGTCAAGAAGAAGGATGGTACGAACCGATTAGTTCAAGATTACCGTCCCATCAACCAAGCAACTATTCAAAACAAGTATCCGCTTCCTCGGATCAATGATCTGTATGATCAACTTGCTGGATCAGCAGTGTTTTCAAAACTCGACTTGAGGTTGGGTTACCATCAGATTCGGGTTCGTGAAGAGGATATTCCCAAGACTGCATTTGTTACTCGTTATGGTTCATACGAGTACACCGTCATGTCCTTCGGCTTAACCAATGCCCCAGCAACTTTCTCTCGGTTGATGAATTATATATTCATGGATTACCTCGATAAATTCGTCGTGGTTTATCTGGATGATATTCTGGTATTCTCCAAGAATAAAGAAGAGCATGCTGAACACCTTCGTCTTATACTGGAGAGGCTTCGAGAACATCAACTCTATGCAAAGTATTCAAAGTGTGAGTTCTGGATGGACAAAGTAACCTACCTTGGTCATGTGATCTCCAAGGATGGTATTGCGGTCAACCCTGAACGAGTTCAGGCTATTCTTGACTGGACTCCCCCGAAGAATGTCAAGCAAGTCAGAAGTTTTCTCGGTCTCGCCAGCTATTGTCGTCGATTCGTCGAGAACTTCTCCAAGATTGCAAAGCCCTTAACCAATTTGCTTCACAAAGGTGTTAGATATGAGTGGACAGAAAATTGTCAGGAGAGCTTTCAGGCACCAAAGGACAAGCTGACCTCTGCTCCAGTGCTTGCTCCTCCCGATACTCGTAAGGACTTCGTCATCTATTGTGATGCTTCACGTCAAGGCTTGGGTTGTGTCCTAATGCAAGAGCGCAAAGTGGTTGCTTATGCATCCCGTCAATTGCGTCCTCATGAAGAGAACTACCCAGTTCATGACCTTGAACTTGCCGCAGTAATTCATGCACTGAAAGAGTGGCGGCAATACCTTGTTCGGAACCGATGCGAGATCTACACCGACCACCAAAGTCTGAAGTATCTGTTTACTCAGCCAGATCTGAACCTCCGTCAACAGAGATGGATGGAGCGGATAGCAGATTACAATGTGGGTATCTCTTATACCCCAGGCAAGGCTAATGTAATGGCTGATGCTTTGAGCCGCAAGTCGTACTGCAATTATCTTGAGGTTCATAAGGTTCACCCCCTGCTTCAAGAAGAATTTCGCAAGCTGAACCTCCATATTGTCCCTCAGGGTTATCTCGTTCCCCCACCACCAGAGGCCCGTAAAATGCACCTTCGTGTTGTGAACCATGGTTCTCTGAGCAACTTGGTTGCTGTGCCAGATCTCGTGGGCAGCATCAAAACTATGCAGCACTATTGCACTGAAGTCGAAAGGATTAAACGCTATCTGGCGGAAGGTAAAACCTCAGACTTCACCGTGGCTGAGGATGGCGCCCTGTACTTCAAGGGTCGATTATTCGTCCCCACAAAGAAGAAAAACCTGGATATGACTGCTAAAATACTGGAAGAAGCTCACGATACTCCGCTGTCTATTCATCCGGGTAGTACCAAGATGTACCAGGATATCCGTCAAAGGTTCTGGTGGCCAAACATGAAACAAGACATTGCCCGCTATGTTTCAGAGTGCGACATTTGTCGTCGAATCAAAGCAGAACATCAAAAGCCTGCTGGAACTCTGCAACCTATTTCTATTCCTGAATGGAAATGGGATCATGTTGAAATGGACTTCATTACTGGTTTTCCCAGGTCGCAGAAAGGTAATGATGCTATTCTTGTCGTCATTGACCGACTGTCCAAAGTTGCACATTTTCTGGCTGTCAAGGAAACTATTACTGCTAGTCAGCTGGCAGATCTGTACATGTCCAGAGTTGTTTCACTCCACGGTATTCCACAGGTTATCAGTTCAGACCGTGGCAGTTTATTCACCTCAAGATTCTGGACAAGTTTTCAGGAAGCTATGGGGACTCGTTTGTCCTTCAGCACCGCTTTTCACCCTCAATCCCAGGGACAAGTCGAACGAGTCAACCAGATTCTCGAAGACATGCTTCGAGCTTGTGTCATTTCTTTCGGCAAGAAATGGGAAGAATCTCTTCCGTTTGCTGAGTTCTCCTACAACAATAGCTATCAAGCTAATCGGAAGATGGCTCCTTTTGAAGTGCTATATGGACGAAAGTGTCGTACTCCTCTGAATTGGTTAGAAACTGGGGAACGTACACTTATTGGTCCGGATATAATCCAACATGCCGAAGATCAAGTCTGCATCATTCAAGCAAATCTTAAGGCTGCTCAGTCTCGTCAGAAGAGTCAGTATGACCGTCATCATCAAGATATGGTCTATCAACCGGGCGAAAAGGCTTATCTTCGAGTCACGCCGATGAGAGGTACACACCGATTTGGGATCAAGGGCAAGCTGGCTCCTCGATATATTGGTCCTTTCACCGTTCTCGAACGGCGTGGTAAAGTGGCATATCAGTTGGAACTACCGCCAAACCTTTCTCAGGTTCACGACGTGTTCCATGTGTCACAACTTCGTCGCTGCTTCAAGGATCCTATCCGAGCAGTGGATCATGATATGTTGGAGCTGCAGCAAGACCTTTCTTACAAGGAGCAACCAGTCCGCATTCTCGATGAAACTGAACGTCGGACTCGTCAGAAGGTTACCAAGTTCTTCAAGGTGCAGTGGGCAAATCATTCTGAAGATGAAGCCACTTGGGAACGCGAAGATCATCTTCATGCAGAATACCCCGGGCTCTTCCCTTCTACTTCTTAATTCTCGGGACGAGAATTCTTGTTAGTAGGGGAGAATTGTGACACTCTGGTGTTATGCTACAGTGATCATTGTAATTAAGCTACAGTAATGATCATGAACAGTGCCTAATCATTTTGCTAAATGGAGCTTGATCAAGTTTGGATTCAAAATCCAATTCAGATTCCTTTTCAAATGCCCTAGGAATTTAAGTGATGAATTTAAATCCTCAAACAGCATAAGAAAAATGTTACATAATTGTGATAAATCATAAAACAAATATGGTTTAGGAAAACAACATCACCAAGCTTCTGGTGTGGACCCCACCATAAATAACAGAAGCTAAAAGCAATTTAGAATGCATTTAAATTCAATTGGAAAATGAGAGCAGATTCTAAAAATGCTCACAATGGATGTGGCCCTCCCTAATATTGCAAACTATTTAGTGGAACCAGTGACACATTTTTACAATAAAGAAAAATGGTCTAAAGTAAATAAAACAGAAGATAATAAAAGAAAACAGAAATAAATAAATAAAAAAGGGCAAAGCCCACTTACCTGACCGCTGGGTCGCAGCCACAGTGCGGCCCAGCCCACCAGGGCCTTCCCCTACCTGCTCCCGCCGCCGTGTCGCGCCCGCCATGGCCGCGCTCACCCGCTGCCGCTTGCCGCTCGCCACGCCGACGGGGCAGTTGGCGAGGGGATAAGGGCGAGGCCGCCCCTCCCCCCTAGACGCCGCCCACGCCATTTCCCCCCTCCTCTCGCTCTCTCTCTCGCTCGCACGCTCTCAGATCCGAGCGCCGCCGTCGCCATGGCCGCCGGTTAGCACGGCCACCGTCGCCTCCGAGCCCTGCCGTCGCGTCCACGAGCTCCACCGTGGCCTCCTCGAGCCCCTCGACCACACGCACGAGCACCGGAGCCCCCCCACCGACGACCCGGAGCTTCTTCTACCTCAGAACGCCGCCGCACGCCGTCGTCGATTCCGGCCGCTCCGAGCCCTCCCCGCTCCCGCTTTGCACGGCTACACCCCGCTGTGAGCTCCTGCTTCCCTTTCCCCTCCTCCTCGCGACGAGCCGGAGCTCCTAGCGCTAGTTTCCACCGGTGCCCGAACGCGCCGCCGCCGGACCTCGTCGCCGGCGCCTCTCCGGTGACCATTTGGTTCACCCACCGCCACCGTTCGACTCCGCGCGTCGCGTAGGACCCCGTAGTGCCCGTAGTTAGCCCGAAAACGCTCCCGTTCGCAGTTTGCCATCGCCGGCCGAAGCTTTGCTCCGCCGCCGTCGATGTGCTGCTCGCCGCTGTCCATTTTAGCTCGTCCCGATGCCCGGAATGGATCGGCGGCGATGCCAGCTCTCGAACGCGCCAGAGAACGCCCGTTTGGAGCCACCGTAGACGAAACCCGATGCTCCTCGCCGTTTCGGGAGCTCGCCGGAGCTCCTCCGGCGACGAACGCCGGCCACCGCTGACGTGGCCCGGTCGGGGCCACTGCCAGGGTCACTGGCAGCTGGGCCCCGTGGTCTCCGTTGACCAGTTGACCTGGTCAACTGCTGACTGGGCTTTGACCAGTCACTGACTGGTGGGACCCCTACCCCCAGTGTCTATGACATTTGGGTCCCACCTTGTCAGGTGCTTAAATTAGTAACTGAATTAATAAAAATAATTAAATTAGCTTAATCACTCACTGACATGTGGACCCCACTGTTAATTAACTCTGTTTAGATTAATTTAAAACCCTGGAAATTGAATGTGTCTATGACAGGTGGGACCCACTGGTCAGGTTTGACCTGGCCAGCCCCCTGTTGACTGCTGACGTCATGCTGACATCAGCAGTCACTATTCTGGATAATGTTGGATTAATAAATTAAATTAATTCCATAAAATAATTAAAACTTTAGAAAATCATAGAAAATAATCTGTAACTCAGATCAAAATAATTTATATATGAAAGTTGATCAGAAAAATCCCACGAATCCAAATATGCCATCTGTTCATCTGTACCATGCTTCTAGCATGATGAACATGAAACTTTCCCCTCCGGATCGTCTGTCCGATAAATTCAAAGACCCGGGAAATATCGTCAGATATTCTCCCGCTTCGTCTGTATCGTGTAGTACTGCGTTAGTGCATGTCTAGCCCTGCATAATGCCCTGTCATGCATCGTGTTGCATTTGTTTGCTTATATTTATTGTTTCTTCCCCCTCTTCTCACCGGTAGAGCCCGAGACAGACGGTGCTGCCGGATACGACTACACCGTCGACGTTCAGCCTTTTGCCGCAGAGCAGCAAGGCAAGCAAAATCCCCTTGAGCATTCCGATATCGCCTATTATTTTCCCTCTTACTCTTGCATTAGAATTTTGCTACTGTATTAGATAGCTCCTATTCTGATGCATAGCCTGTTTTTGGATGAACTGTTACTACACCTGCTTTTATATCAACTGCCTAGAATAGGTGGATCAGTGAACCCCTGAGACCCCTAGTCACCGTTGCCCCTGCTTTCATCGACGACACCGAGGACTTGAAGACAGAAGACTCAGTCGTCATGGCTGACAAGCCGTTACCGACACATCACCACACACCCCTTAAGTATGGCACTACAGAGCTACTACCGAGTGCCGAGGGTGATACCTCACTTAGCACTCCCGGTGTTAATTCTGTAGCGTAGCTATCGGTAATGGGTATCGAGGGTGATTCCTCCTTTCCATTTACCGGTAGCGACTCTTGTCTTACTCGTACCTCGAGTGGGATCCATCGAGGGTGATTCCTCGGATCTCCACTTGGTGTATAGCCACACAGTTACTATGACCTGGTTACGGATACATGATTAAGACGGGTCGGCCCCAAGGGTACCCGCGAGAGTGATATGTGGTGGGGTGCGCCGGTAAGGCACCCGAGTGTTATTGGCGGGGCGACGGACTACACTTTATGGTTCGAGCTTGCCCCGCACTAATAATTTGCTAATGGGTTGGGTACTGGATCTGAGTTAGGTCATTGGCCTTAATACGCACTAACCTTCACGTGGGGAAGTTATGGGCACTCAGCGTCGTTGTATCAGCCGAAGCTCTTCGGACGTCAGCAATTGTCGTGGATTTGTCACGGCAGATGTCCTAGTGTAAGGACTTAGTCGTGAGGTCAACGCATCTAACTGGTAGCTTGAGAGGGGTAGAGCGGGACGAGAGACGCGGAGTTTTTACCCAGGTTCGGCCCCTCCAATGGAGGTAAAAGCCTACGTCCTGCTTTGTGTCTATATTGATGATGATGATGATCTCGGTTACAAGGGTGCGGAGTCGCTACCTCTAATCTCGAGAACCTCGGATCTGACTATCTTTTCTGACCTGTCTCTCTAAGACCTGTCTATGGAGACGTCTAACCTGACCCTCTTGGGGTGACATGCCCCTCCTTATAAAGGCTGAAGGGGCGGTTTACATGTAGAGTCTAAGTCGGATTGAGACTAACTTACTATGACTTTCCATCGTGGGCTTCTCTTCATGGGCTTCGGAGTCCTGGGCTTCTTATCTCCAACGAGCGGCTTACAACCGGGGCTTATCTTCAGAGACTCGTCTCCGGGACTGTCTGATAACACTGTTCACCAGGGGGGTAAATATTGTTTGTCGGGTCAGCTACTGTTTGCCGGAGTTAACATCCTGGCACTGTAGCAGCCGGGTTAACATCATGGCACTGTAGCAGCCGGGTTAACATCATGGCACTGTAGCAACCGGGTTAACATCCTGACACTGTAGCAGCCGGGTTAACATCCTGACACTGTAGCAGCCGGGTTAACATCCTGACACTGTAGCAGCCGGGTTAACATCCTGACACTGTAGCAGCCGGGTTAACATCCTGGCCTGTAGCAGCCGGGTTAACATCCTGGCACCTGTAGCAGCCGGGTTACAATTGTCTGCCAGGTTAGAACTGTAAACGGGTCATAATCATTCCGGGTCATACCGCGGGGTATATCCCCGACAGCAATGGAGCGGCGCGCGACGGATTGGACTGGACGGTGCAGCTCTTGGACTGGAGTGTACTAGGTCTGTTTCCGGCCGCATACGCACCGTGCAGGTGTGCAAAGGGTGATTAGGCCCATGACCCCTGAGCGCATAGGATTTAGACCGGCGGGCTGGCCTCTTCGTTGGGTCTAGGTGGGGCGACGACGTGCTGATATCCCGAGGCCGGGCATGACCCAGGAAAGTGTGTCCGGCCGGAGGTGACTCAGGCGTGTTGGGGAATATGTGGTGCACCCCTACAGGGATGATTAATCTATTCGAATAGCTGTGTCCACGGTAACAGGACGACTTCGAAATGTACCTTGACCTTATACAACTATAACTGTAATTTAACTTAAAATGAATTGTGGCTCCGGGATTGCTTCCTCGCAGGGGAGTCGAGGAAGGATCTCTGGGCGTGTTTTACTTAATAAAATTGCTGCAACAATATGACTATATATATGAGATGCAGGTCTACTCTCTTCTCATGCTACAAGATGCTGAAGATGCTAGTCTTCGATAGGACTAGGCCTTCTCCCTATTCTTGCTTTCTGCAGTCAGTCCAGATATGACCCCTTCATTGATAATGATGCATACTTAGCATAGTTCTGATGTAAGTCTGGCGAGTACTTTGGATGAGTACTCAAGCTGCTTTGCTCCCCCTTTTCCCCTTCGATTCGTTGCTGCGTTTAGACGATGGAGCCCAAGAGATGGAGTACGCCGGAGACGCCTGCTACACCGCCGATGGAGCTTACTACTACGTGGAGACCGCCGACGCTCAAGAGTAGTTAGGAGGTTCCCAGGCAGGAGGCCTCGCCTCTTTCGATCCGCTGCTTATGTTTGTGCTAGCCTTCTTCAGGCAAAACTTGTCTAACTTATGTCTGTACTCAGATATTTTTGCTGTCGCTGACTCGTGCTTTGTCGAGCTTTGTATTCGAGCCCTCGAGGCCCCTGGCTTGTAATATGAAGCTGTATGACCTTTATATTTGTGTCTTTTGTCGTGTTGTGATATTGATCAGTGAGTCCCTAATCTTGGCCGTACGCTTTGCGTGATTGATTAGCGTACGGATGAGAATGGGGGCGTCACAAAACCCGTGGGGGCCTATCTTTTCATACTTGGAGGGGAAAGAGAGGAAAATCAAGAGGCAAACGAAGAACACTCAAGGACAATCCTCAAATCACACATCCGCTAGATCCAACGAACGCAAGAGATACAAGATTCGAATCCAACAAACGGATACAAGTACCAATAGCCTTCCCACTCCGGAAGATGGGTCTTGAAATCCACGTGGGGATCTTCCCTAAGAAGAGGCTTTGGCATCCATAGGATCTTCTCACAAAGAGGTGTCAATCTCCTAGGAAGAAGTATATGGAAGGAGCAATGCTCAACTAAACTATGAGCCAACACATTGCTAACCCTAGGTAGAGGTAGGAGACGAGTATTTATAGTCTTAGGCGAACGAAGGGGTACATGGGCCAATGCCCGACGGTTGTGCGCAGACAGGGTCTGGACGTCTGGACTTCCGAAAATTCGGTGCGGGTGCGCTGACGCCGGATTTCCGGAGGGCGTCGGTCATCCGGGGCTCGGTCGTCCGGAGGCTTCGGAAATCCGTGATTTTCTCTCTGGTGTCGTGGCACCGGATTTTTGGAGGGGCTCGGACGTCTGGGCACTGGGACTTGTCGGACGCCCGGGCGGGGTCAGTCGTCCGTGTGCTGGAGCGCTCTTGCTGGTCCTTTGACTTGCCATCCTCCAGGGCTCGGACGTCCGTAGGAGTCCAGTCGTCCGGAAGCTGAAGCTTGTCTTCAGCTCTTCCTTGGTCCTTCCGAACTTGGCGTCCTCATGGTTCTTCGTGGTCGCTTCTTGATCTTCTTCCGAGTACCTGAGTATGCAAAGGGTTTCCGCTTGAAGTAGTATCCACGTTCCAAGAGTATCAAATGAAGATTCATTGAGGAGCGATATCACCTCGGTTTCAATGGCACGTGCACGGGCTCTTGTCATGGGACCACAAAGAGTATCAAATGAAGATTCATTGAGGAGCGATATCACATCGGTTTCAATGGCATGTGCACGGGCTCTTGTCATGGGACCTTTTGTGGCTTGAGGTATTGGTGATGGGTCCATGGAAATGACCACGGGATGCTCCGCATCACTAGGATTATTTATGTAGTAGTGTGTAACTTTTGAGTTGCATGGTGTAGTATGGATTTGAGCTATGCGGTTGCAACAGATGCAAAATGAGGGGTGACCCGGCCCTCTGACATCACAAGTTCACAACTATCTACGTTATCAGCCTATCAGGATCACTGCAGACGCAAGAAAGGTATCTACACATTTCCTCCAATAAAAGAAAGGGGGAAGCAATGTGTGCTCTGACTGGTATTCACTTACTGGCAGTAGTATCTTCAGCCCTCGCATACTCTTAAACCGAACCAAATCTCCATGTGTGAAGAAAAAAAAACAGTTCCTAAGTTACAGACATAGAACGGTAACAGGGAGCAAATTTCTAAGTTACAACGGAAATATAGCTGCAACAAGGTAACATAACCAAAACTCAAGTTCCTCGTGGATGAATTCAATAAACTAGTGTTACAACAAAACAATGCTACGAACAAGCTAGCTTACAACAATGCGGCAGGCGCTTAAAAGACAGCAGGCAATACATGTGAGCTCAAAAATACTCTATCAAGAATAATAACTGAGACTCAGCTCACCTTACTCAACCAGGTATTCAGGAGGAGGCTGCGCATGTATTGACACCATCCTTGCAGTCGTGTGTTAGGTCATTGAATGTCTCCAACTTCCTCTTCCCCCTGAGGAACACCTCAGTGTCGACTGCAACCCTCATGTAACCATCGAACTCCACCGGATTGCCATTGTTGAGCTCCTTAGTTTCAGCATACCAGTCACTATTTTCATCCCAAAGATCCTTGAAATCATCCAGGAAACGCGTCTTGTACTTGTTCTTCAGCGGGTCGAAGAACGATTTATCAGACTCATCGGTAGCAATGTACAAATACCGTCCAGCACCAACCTTATCATTGAGTGTCGTAAGGAGATTTTCTGGCGAGGTATCTGCATCAAGGTTTGGCCACAGCTGTGTGTTCTGGGCTTTCTCTCCTCTCACCACGTGCATCGAGTCGAAATCCCAACTCATTCGAGAGGCAATGGCAGACACAATCTCCATCAAGCGACGCGACTTCCACAAGAAATGCCATGGCCGTTTGATCATGGCCTCCGTCTCACCCTCGCACACACGTGACCAGTAGTTATCCGGCTCAACATGCCCAAACTTCCTCATGATCAGTGTGTCCTTGACGTCGCGAAGTTTCATCGGGGTCACCTTGATGTCTTCAGTATAGTGATTCTTCAGTCGATCCTTCTTGTGCCACTTACCCCAATCTGTCCAGAACTGACTCTGATCGATCACAGATGCAGATTCCTTCAGGTGCTCAAAATCAAAGTAGAGCCTGAAATCCTTTTCTTCATCCTTACGACTGGCAGTATACCGTGAATTGAGGCAGACGCTGAAGTCCATAACAAGTGTCCGGTTCAAGAACTGCGCCTCGCCTAGCGCACACAAGAAACCCCAAATGTAGTGGTTCATGCTCTTGCACCTCTCGCCACCCCCCATATAAATGAGGTACCTTCCGCGGCTGAAATCGGACTCAGAAGCGACCACCGGCATGCTGTCATTGACGGCATCGCCGACAACAAACACCTGGTCTGCAGCAGTCGTGGTGTCTGCGTTAGCACCATTCTCGTCGATCCTCATCTGGGTCTTGGCTGGCACGAAGTCTGTGGTCACTGGTGCCTCACGCTTTCCCTTCTTGCCCTTCTTGCCCTTGCGTCGCCCACTGCGCTTGGCGCCGGTGCCGGAGTGGTACTCGCCGACGCTTTCCACCACGAGGGAGCATGTGTTGACATCGCGGGTGAGCGTGAACCGGCGGTAGTCCTTGTAGTAGGTGGTGCGTCCTCTGGCGTCTTCGGCTGGGCGGAAGCGCCAGGCGAGGTCGCACGCCATGGGGCTCTCCGGCACCACGACGGGGCGGCCGAAGCGATAGAAGTGGAGGTCGGGGAACCTCTCGATCGCCGTACGCATGAGCAGGTTGAAGAGCTCCCTATCCCCCGTGCAGTCCACCGGCGCCTCCGTGTCGCAGGAAACAGCCTCGACGATAGGCTTCTCCTCCTGGGCGGCCGAGTTGGAGTCGGTGTCGGTGTCGACGGTGACGGACTGCTCCGTCTCCGCCTCCGTTTTCTCGGATCCAACATCGGAGAGCTCGATGAACTTGGCTCCGACAGAGGTGGGGGCGTCCTCGGAGGAGTTGGAGCCGGTAGCGAAGTCCTCCCCGGTACGGAGCACGGAGTCGTCGGCGAGGAAGGTGGAGTTGGAGGTGGCGGAGGTGAGGAACGCGGTAAGCTGGTGGGAGGAAGGGTGCAGCAGCGGGTCGTCGGGGCTGTGGACGGCGGCGAGGAGCGTGAACGCGAGGACGGCGGCCACGAAGAGCCCGAATAGGAGGTTGCCGCCCGACCGCAGCGCGGCGCGCAGGTCGAGTGCGCCCCCGCGCCACTGCGGCGCCGACATCCCCACCCCTCGCCCCAGCATTCGCGCGGATCTGGAAGACGGAGGCGCGGATTGAGAAGCGACGGCGATGGGGAGGGATCTGGCTGGGGCGCCGACAGGGGGGCAGAACGAGCTGAGCTGACGAAAGAGGTGTGACCGTGTGAGTGCAGTTCACTCCAGTTTTTTACTGGGGGACGCGGTCGCGCTTGAGTTGATGACTTTGTCGGATTTTTATTATTTTATTACTAAAACACTTTAGGCCGCGCTTGGATTTGTTGTAATAGGTACTAGCATTTACTAGCAAATTATTATTAAAACACTTTAGGCCCCGCTTGGATTTGTTGTAAAAACGGCCCGTGCGTTACAACGGGAAGAAAAAAATCATAATCTTTGATAGCCATGACCATATTTTGCTGCATCATCGAGATACACTATCACTCTCATTTTCATGAAATCGTGAATGATTTTTAAAATTCTAAACATTTTTCAAACTCGTGAGCATATTTGAAATCATGAATATTTTTCAAATTTGTGAACATTTTTAAAGATTTTCGAACATTTTCTAAAATCATGAATATTTTTAAATTAATGAACATTTATACTATTTGCAAACATTTTTTTAACATTGCGAAAAAACTAAACATTTTCTTTGAATCGGAGAACATTTCTTGAATCAATGAACATTTTTTTGAAATTGCTGGAACAATTTTCAAAATTCACGAACACTTTTTTGATTTAATGAACATTATTTAAAATGCATGATCATTTTTGAATCAGCGAATATTTTATGAATCAATAAACTATTTTGTAAGCGTGAACAATTTTTGAATTTTTAGGATATTTTTTAATTGGTGAACATTTTTTGAATTGACGAAATGTTATTCAATTTATTAATATTTTCTAACATACGAATGATAAAATAATCGTGAACATTTTTAGATTTTTCGAACATTTTTTCAAAATTGTGAACATTTTTTAATATGCAAATATTTTCTTAAAATCATGAAAAAAAATTGAATCCACAAATATTTAGAATTATTAAACATTTATTTCAAAATTTTCAATTTTTTTATTGTCGGAACTTTTTTGAAATTCCAAATTATTTAAAGTAGAGAAAACAATAAATTAAAAGCAGACCACCTAAGCATGGGCCAGCCAAAACAGACACACTTCATCATCTCCCAACGATTATAGCGCAGTATAAGAGGTTCCTACTGCATGGGCGGAACCAGACGGGGATTCCCTATACGAAATGTTTTTTTAACACTTATTGGTGATATTGGTGGGTAATATTTTGGAACTTTGGAGGCAATCTAGGTGACATACCGCAAGAGGCAATATCCCCTTTATTATCCCAAATGATAACATCCATAAGTGCCACATTTCAACACTTGGTCCAAACGTCCTAATCGTTGTTGGATCTGAATTGCATGAATCTTGCACGGATCTGTCGGAATTTCAGTGCCACGTAGGCATAGTGTGTTGTGTGGGGGGTAGAGCACTCGTCCAAACAGCCTTGCACGACCTCGCAGCGTGCGGTTGCCAGCTTCGTCGTGTGGGTGAACCGCTCCTCGCCCACACGGACACCGTCCAGTACATTAGCATACGACTGCTCACATCGTCGTGTGGGTGACGGTGAACTGCTCTTCGCCCACACGACGCTCGCACGATGATAGATGACAACTACAGTTGTGCATATGTAGCAACTAGTTAATCACACATGGCAACTATGGTTGATCATACATGGCAACGATGGTTTGACCACACGTGGCAACTAGTTAATCACACATGACAACTATGGTTGACCATACATGACAATTATGGTTTGACCACACGTGGCAACTAGTTAATCACACATGGCAACTATGGTTGACCATACTCCCTCCGGTCCTTTTAGTCTGCATATTAGATTTGTTCGAAGTCAAGGTATCTCTATTTTGACCAAACTTATAAAAAAATATCAACATTCACAATGCGAAATCAATATTGTTAGGTTCATTATGAAATGTAGTTTCATGAAATGTATATTTGGTATTGTAGATGTTGATATTTTTGAATATATATTTGGTCAAACTTTATAAAGTTTGACTTGACACAAATCTAATATGTGGAGTAAAAAGGACTGGAGGGAGTACATGGCAACTATGGTCTGATCACACGTGCCAACTACCGTTAATTAGACATGGCAATTATAGTTAACCAAAATGATAAGTGCCACACGTGTGACATGAAGTAACACTGTCCTGACGTTTTTACAACTAAAATTGCCATCCGAGAAAAAAACGAAACCCCAAAAAAACGAAACTTGTCATCCAAAACAAAGAAGTTGCCATGCTTCACAACTAAAGTTGTCATCCCCGGGTAACTAAAGTTGACATCAAAAATGTCAGGGTGGAATTGCTTCGTGCCACACGTGCGGGGTGGGGATGAGTAGTTGTTGTTGGTTTGGCGTGTAGCACGAAGTAGCTGCGCCCGAACGTGTGGGCAGTTCTAATGTTCGCCCACATAGGATTGTATGAGCTGCCTCCTGGGTATGCCACATAGGGTCGTGTGGTTAGATGTCCATTATGCCACACGTGTGGTGAATATCGGGACCCTTTATTATTGGTATAGATTTTATGGTATCTGCAAATTAAATGTTTTTCTAGAAAATTTAATAAGAAAAGGATGACAATTTTAGTTAGCAAGCATCATAACTTTACATTTCCGTTTATTTTTTGATAGATTGTCATGTGTCAACTAAGGGCATCTCCAACGGGAACCCGCAAATTTCCTCCCACATCTGTCCGCGGACAGGTGGGAACAGTCCGCGGACATGGATGCGGAAGGACGACATCCAACGCTAGCCGCATACATTTCAAACTCTTTTTCAACAAACCTGATAAAATTCATGCAAGCACGGCCAGATTTCATGCAAACATGACAGATTTCATACAAACACTGTGGATTTCATCACATTTCGAACATCTACAACAAAAAAGACCCGCCCCTAAGCATATCCTACAGCGGCGGTGCCCGGCGTCCAAGCCCATGTCATCCTCCAGCCGCAGTCTCCATGAGCACCGGCGATAAAATCCGATGAAGTGAAGGTGTGGTCTCCGGCGAGCAAGAGTAGAACACGGGAGATAGGCTTGCCCACATGGGACACAAGGCACCGCTGCTTGTCGTGGCCTACTCATCCTCAGAGGAGTCCGCGACCTGTCCGTCGCCCGTAGACGTGAGCTCCACGATGGAATTGGTGGTGCCGGCGCTATATCCGTCCCACCCGGCCGACTGATGGTTTATCGGTGGTGCGCAGGAGGCGCAGCTGGCGTTGCTCTCCTCCTCGATCGCTTGCAGCTACGCCTCGCGGTGGCCGCTTCCTGGCTAGTAGTGGCTTGAGGGCGGACGATGTCATAGATGGCATGCTGCTCCGTGATAAATTTGTGGTTCACCGCGGCCATGGCCTCCACGGCCTCCTCGCTCGTGGGATCACTGTAGATCTGACCCTTCGCCAGCCAGTGTTGCTCCAGGAGGAACAGGTTGTACTGTTGCTCGTCCTGTGCCTGCTGGAATGCCGACAGAGGCGCCGGCGTAGGGTGCACCTCTGTCATGGCGGCGTTGAATTGCGCATGCGCCTACTCCATGGTGAAGCCGATGTGCACAGGAGGGGCAGGAGCCGGGGCGGAGTCTGATAAACCACAAGTATAGGGGGTCGCAACAGTTTTCGAGGGTAGAGTATTCAACCCAAATTTATTGATTCGACACAAGGGGAGCCAAAGAATATTTTCGAGTATTAGCAGCTGAGTTGTCAATTCAACCACACCTGAAAGACTTAATATCTGCAGCAAAGTATTTAGTAGCAAAGTAGTGTGGAAGTAACGGTAACGATGGCAAAGTGACAGTAGCAGTTTTGTAGCAATCGTAACAGTAGCAACGGAAAAGTAACTTAGCAAAGATCAATATGTGAAAAGCTCGTAGGCAATGGATCAGTGATGGATAATTATGTCGGATGGCATTCATCATGCAACAGTTATAACATAGGGTGACACAGAACTAGCTCCAATTCATCAATGTAATGTAGGCATGTATTCCATATATAGTCATACGTGCTTATGGAAAAGAACTTGCATGGCATCTTTTGTCCTACCCTCCCGTGGCAGCGGGGTCCTGATGGAAACTAAGGGATATTAAGGCCTCCTTTTAATAGAGAACCGGACCAAAGAATTAGCACTTAGTGAATACATGAACTCCTCAAACTACGATAATCACCGGAAAGAATCCCAGTTATTGTCACCCTGGGGGATGCGGATCATAACTCGTAATAGGTGTCTATAACTTGCAAGATAGGATCAAGAACACAAATATATTCATGAAAACATAATAGGTTCAGATCTGAAATCATGGCACTCGGGCCCTAGTGACAAGCATTAAGCATAGCAAAGTCATAGCAACATCAATCTCAGAACATAGTGGATACTAGGGATCAATCCCTAACAAAACTAACTCGATTACATGGTAGATCTCATCCAACCCATCACCGTCCAGCAAGCCTACGATGGAATTACTCACGAACGGCGGAGAGCATCATGAAATTGGTGATGAAGGATGGTTGGTGCTGACGACGGCGTCGATTTCCCCTCTCCGGAGCCCAAATCAGACTCCAGATCTGCCCTCCCGAGGAAGAACAGGAGGTGGCGGCGGCTCCGTATCGTAAAACACGATGAACTCTTCTCTCAGATTTTTTTCTCCCCAAATAGGAATATATAGAAGTGGAAATGAGGTCGGAGGAGCTTCAGGGGCCCCACAAGACAGGGGGGCACGCCCTAGGGGGGGGCAACCCCTTGCTTGTGACCAGGTGGTGGACCCCCTCCGGTTGATTCTTTCGCCAGTATTTTTTATTAATTCCAAAAATATTCTCCGTAAATTTTCAGGTCAATCCGAGAACTTTTATTTCTGCACAAAAATAACACCAAGGCAATTCTGCTGAAAACAGCGTCAGTCCGGGTTAGTTCCATTCAAATCATGCAAATTAGAGTCCAAAACAAGGGCAAAAGAGTTTGGAAAAGTAGATACGTTGGAGACGTATCAACTCCCCCAAGCTTAACCCATTGCTTGTCCTCAAGCAATTCAGTTGACAAACTGAAAGTGATAAAGAAAAACGTTTACAAACTCTGTTTGATCTTGCTGTTGTAAATATGTCTAACTGATGTTCAGATTTTCAACAAAGATTATAGACTAACCACATTCACAATAACATTTAGGTCTCACATTTACTCATATCAATGGTATAACCAACTAGCGAGCAATAATAATAAGTCTCGGATGACAACAATTTTATCAAAACAACATGATACAATATGACATAATGGTATCTCACTAGCCCTTTCTAAGACCGCAAAACATAAATGCAGAGCACCTCTAAAGAACAAGGACTGACTAAACATTGTAATTCATGGTAAAAGAGATCCAGTCACAATCATACTCAATATCAATTAATAACAAAGCATCCAAATGACGGTGGTGCTCTCTAACTGGTGCCTTTTATAAGAGGATGATGACTCAACAGTAAAGTAAAATAGATAGGCCCTTCGCAGAGGGAAGCATTGATTTGCAGAGGTGCCAGAGCTCGAGCTTTTAAAACAGGGATGAATAATGATTTTGAGCGGTATGCTTTCATGGCCAACATAACAACCAAGAGATTTTGGTATCTTCCATGCTAGATACATTATAGGCAATTCCCAAACAGAATAGTAAAGTTTTTACTCCCCCTCCACCAGTCAATCACACTCCACGGCGGGCCGAATCCACGGGTACCGTCCATACAAACACAATCCTGGGGGAGTTTTGTTTTATTATATTTTGATTTAAATTTTGAGCATGGAACTGGGCATCCTGAATACCAGCCACTTTCTCGTGAATGATAGTGAATCAACACATATCGTGAGAATAACCCACCTAGCATGGAAGATACTAACAGCCCCTAGCCACTACATGAGCGATTCGGGCATACAAAACGGAATATTATTTGAAGGTTTAGAGTATGGCACGTGCAAATTTACTTGGAACGGCAGGTAAATACCGCATATAGGTAGATATGGTGGACTCATATGGAACAACTTTGGGTTTATGGAAATGGATGCACAAGCAGTATTCCCGCTTAGTACAAGTGAAGGCTAGCAAGAGACTGGGAAGCGACCAACTAGAGAGCAACAACAGTCATAATCATGCTTTGAGATTAACCAACATTGAATGCAAGCATGAGTAGGATATAAATCACCATGAACATAAATATCGTGGAGGCTATGTTGATTTTGTTTCAACTACATGCGTGAACATGTGCCAAGTCAAGCCACTTGAATCATTCAGAGGAGGATACCATCCTATCATACCACATCACAACCATTTGAAAATGCATGTTGGCACTCAAGAAAAACCATTATACACTCTTAGCTAATTAAGCATGGCATGAGTAACTATAATCTCTAATTGTCATTGCAAACATGTTTCATCTATAATGAGCTGAATTCAGAATGATGAGCTAATCATGTTTACAAAAACAAGATAGGTCGAGTTCATACCAGCTTTTCTCCATCTCAATCATTTCATCATATATCGTCATTATTGCCTTTCACTTGCACGACCGAACGGTGTGAATAATAATAAGAGTGCACGTGCATTGGACTAAGCTGGAATCTGCAAACGATAACTCAAAGGAGAAGGCAAGGTAATATGGGCTCTCTGTAAATTAAACAATAGTGCATATGAGAGCCACTCAACATTTTCATTGTGGTCTTCTCCTTACGACCCAAAGGAAAGAAATTTCAAAACAAGAACGAGAAAAACTATTTACACGGGAAAGCTCCCAACAAGCAAAAAAGAACGAGAAATCTTTTTGGGTTTTCTTTTAATACTACAACTAGACAAACTAAAAGGTAAAGCTAAACTAATTTTTTTTCGATTTTCTTAAAGTTAATTAAACACACAAGAAGAAAATGAAAAAGAAGAAATAAAATACCATGGATGATACAATGAAAAAGTATGAACACCGACTACTGAAATGAGTGTGTGAATATGAATGTAATGTCGGTGAGAAATACGTACTCCCTCAAGCTTAGGCTTTTGGCCTAAGTTGGTCTAGGGCCATGGCTGGCCCGGGTAATATCCAAAGTCATAGTTGGGGTTGTACTGGGCTGCGGCGGCTACTGCCTGAGCGGCTGCAGCACGGAGGCGAGCGGCTTCCGCCTCTCTCTCGTACTCGTTTGCCTCCTCTCTGGTTATAAAGTGTCTCCGTTTTTCCTGAAAGTTAAATAAGGCAGGAGCAGGAAGGGTAATATGGACAGCACGCTGTCTGTCAAAGATTAGTCGGTACAGAAGGGACTGTTCATTCCTCTCAAGAAACTGGTAGCGCGCCATAGACTCATAATCAAGAAAAGCCGGTGGTAACTCAATATCATTTCCCCTTATAGGTACCCCAAGATAATTAGCTACACGGGTGGCGTAAATCCCGCCAAAGAAATCTCCTTCCTTAGCATTTTTATGCAGCCTCCTTGCAACAATAGCCCCCAAGTTATATCGTCTATCGCCCATGACCGCACTCTTAAGAATACTAAGATCAGGTACGCAAAGGTGGCTATGATCATGTTTACCGTTAATACATCTACCTATGAAGAGAGCAAAATAGTGTATAGCGGGAAATTGAATGCACCCCAAGGTGGCATGTGTAATGTTTCTAGTTTCTCCCACAGTGATGCTAGCAAGGAAATCGTTATATTCAGTTTTGTGAGGATCACTATGGCTACCCCATTGTGGAATTTTGCATGCACGGTTAAAATCTTCTAGGTCCATAGTATAAGATTCATCATAAAGATTAAATAGAACAGAATGATTATTACGCTTGGATGAAAATTCAAACCTCCGCACGAAGGAATCAGTGAGTTGATAATATTGCTTGCATTGGTCTGAAATGAAGTCTTCAAGGCAAGCATTTTGTATGTACGCGTAAAATTCTTCCTTGAAACCGGCTTGGACCATGAATTGATTCGACGGCCATTCACAAGGCCGCACTTGAGCTTCTCTCGGTGGTTCAAAGTCGGGCTCACGTATCACGCGTCTCAGGGTTTTCTTGCTCGAGGAACCACCTTGGTATATTCTCCTCAACATCTTTCTGAAAAATTTCTGAAATTTTTAGTGACTCACAATAAAGGTGAACAAAACTCAACAAAACTTATAGCAACTACTCCCACAAGTGCCTAGAGGCTATATCATGCATCAAAACTACTTGAGACTATACCTGGGCATCTTCGGCCCGGCCCGGTCGGCCCACCCAGGCCCGGCCCCAAAATCCAGGGCCTAGGCCCGACGGGCTTGCCTGTGGGCCGGGCTTGGGCCTGAGTTTTGAGCCCACCCCCAGGGCCGGGCAGGGCTTGGGCTTGGCATATTGGGATTTTAAGGAAGAAGCCCGGCCCATGGCCCCAAGCCCGACGGGCTTTTTAGGGCCTGGGCCGGGCTTGGGCTTCAAAGTAGGCCTGATGACAGGGCCTGGGCCGGGCCTGGGCCTCAGTTTTCTGCTGTGGGCTTTTTAGGGCCCGGCCCAAGCCCGGCCCGGCCCGGCCCATGGCCATATATACTTGAGACCATACAAATTTGACATGCAAGCTCAAGAACAAGGTCACCATAGCAGCCAAAAATTTGCAATATATGAAGCACTAGAACAAAAACTAATTGGACCATTGGAGGAGTCACATACCGAAGAACAATCCTCCAAAACAGTTTTGCAATTGGAGCTTTGCACAAGGAGATCGAAAATGGCAGCAAAATGAGCTAGAACACGGGTTTGGGTAATGGTGGGATTTTTTCTGGAGGAAGACGAAGTGGATGGTGGCTGGAATAAGTGAGGGGGCCCCACATGGGACCCACAAGCCAGGGGCGCGCGCCTAGGGGGGTGTGCGCGCCCTGCAGGCTTGTGGCCCACTGGTGCAGCCCCCTAATGTGTTTTCAGTGCCAAAAATTCTAAAATATTCCAGAAAAAATCATACTACATTTTCAGGGCATTCTGAGGACTTTTATTTTCAGGTCATTTTTCTATTGCACGGATAAAACGGGGAACAGAAGGATAATAGCATTTTTACTGTAATTAACTCTAAATAGCAGAAAGTAAAAGTTGGGTACAGAAGGTTGTGCCTCCTAAATTCATCCATCCCATGCTCATCAAAAAGAATCCATCAATAAGGTTGATCAAGTCTTATTGACAAACTTTTTTCGAATGACACGGAACCGAAGAATTTTCGAATGACACTAGGTTACCTCAATGGGGATATGCATGCCCCCCACAATAAGTATATCATATTTCTTTTTGGCAGTAGGAAGAGGGAATTCAAAATCTCCTATAATAATTGTTGAAATTTTTTCAATGGAGTTGATACTATGAACTTGAGGTTGTTTCTTCGGAAAGTGTACCGTATGCTCATTACCATTGACATGAAAAGTGACATTGCCCTTGTTGCAATCAATAACAGCCCCTGCAGTATTCAAAAAGGGTCTACCAAGGATGATCGACATACTATCATCCTTGGGAATATCAAGGATAACAAAGTCTGTTAAGATAGTAACGTTTGCAACAACAACAAGCACATCCTCACAAATACCGATGGGTAAAGCGGTTGATTTATCAGCCATTTGCAAAGAGATTTCAGTAGGTGTCAACTTGTTCAAATCAAGTCTACGATATAAAGAGAAAGGCATAACACTAACACCAGCTCCAAGGTCACATAAAGCAGTTTTAACATAGTTTCCTTTAATAGAGCATGGTATAGTAGGTACTCCGGGATCTCCTAGTTTCTTTGGTATTCCACCCTTAAAAGTATAATTAGCAAGCATGGTGGAAATCTCAGCTTCCGGTATCTTTCTTTTATTTGTCACAATATCTTTCATATACTTAGCATAAGGAGACATTTTTAGAATATCAGTCAAGCGCATACGCAGAAAGACAGGTCTAAGCATTTCAACAAAGCGCTCAAAATCCTCATCGTCCCTTTTCTTGGATGGCTTAGGAGGAAAGGGCATGGGTTTCTGAACCCATGGTTCTCTTTCTCTACCATGCTTCCTAGCAACAAAGTCTCTTTTATCATATCTTTTATTCTTAGGTTGTGGGTTATCAAGATCAACAGCAGGTTCAATCTCCACATCATTATCATTACTAGGTTGAGCATCAACATGAACATCATCATTAATGTTATCACTAGGCTCATGTTCATTACCAGATTGTGTCTCAGTATCAGAAATAGAAATATCATTTGGGTTTTCATGTGTATCTATAACAGGTTCACTAGCAGCATGCAAAGTTCTATCGTCATTCTTTTTCCTACTATTACTGGGACGACTAGGTGCATCAGTATTAACTCTCTGAGAATCTTGCTCAATTCTCTTAGGATGGCCCTCAGGATACAAAGGTTCCTGAGTCATTCTACCACCTCTAGTCACAACTTTAACAGAATGATCATTGTTCTTACCATTCACCTCATTAAGCAAATCATTTTGTGCCTTAAGTACTTGTTCTACTTGAGTAGTTACCATGGAAGCATGTTTACTAATAAGCTTAAGACCATTAATAGTTCTACTCATATAATCACCTAAACGATCAAGCATGTAAGCATTATGTTTCAATTGTCTACTAACATAAGCATTGAAATTTTCTTTCTTAACAATAAAGTTATCAAATTCATCCAAGCATTGGCTAGAAGACTTATTATAAGGAATATCACCTTCATCAAATCTACGTAGAGAATTTACCTCTACTACCTGTGTCGGGTTATCAAGACCATGTATTTCTTCAATAGGTGGTAGATTCTTAACATCTTCAGCTTTAATACCTTTTTCTTTCATAGATTTTTTTGCCTCTTGCATATCTTCAGGACCGAGAAATAGAATACCTCTTTTCTTCGGAGTTGGCTTTGGAGGTGATTCGGGAATAGTCCAATCATTATCATTGCTCAATATATTATTCAATAGTAGTTCAGCTTGTTCAACAGTTCGTTCCCTGAAAACACAACCAACACAACTATCTAGGTGGTCCCTAGAAGCATCGGTTAGTCCATTATAAAAGATATCAAGTATTTAATTTTTCTTGAGAGGATGATCAGGCAAAGCATTAAGTAATTGGAGAAGCCTCCCCCAAGCTTGTGGGAGACTCTCTTCTTCAATTTGCAGAAAGTTAAATATTTCCTGCAAGGCATCTTGTTTATTATGGGCAGGAAAATATTTTTCAGAGAAGTAATATATCATATCCTGGGGACTACGCACACAACCAGGAGCAAGAGAATTAAACCATATCTTAGCATCACCCTTTAATGAGAAAGGAAACAACTTAAGAATATAGTAATAGCGAATTTTTTCCTCATGAGTAAATAGGGTGGCTATATCATTCAATTTAGTAAGATGTGCCACAACAGTTTCAGATTCATAGCTATGGAAAGGATCAGATTCAACCAAAGCAATTAACTCAGGATCGACAGAGAATTCATAATCCTTATCAGTAACAAAGATAGGTGAAGTAGCAAACTTAGGATCATATTGCATTCTAGCATTCAAAGATTTTTCCTTCCACTTGCATAGCAATTTCTTAAGATCATCTCTATCCTTACAAGCAAGAAAGTCCCTAGCTACCTCTCCTTCCATAACATAACCCTTCGGTATATCAGGCAATTCATATCTAGGAGAGCTAGGTCTAGAAGGTGTCTCATAGTGTTCAGTTTCAATAATTTCATCAGATTCAGAAATATCATCAGTTTCAGCATTGACTCTAGCAATTTGTTCATCAAGAAATTCACCCAGTGGCACAGTATTATCAAGCAAAGTATCATCATAAGCATCATGCATAGCAGAAATGGCATCATCAATTACTTGCAACATATCAGAATTACTAGCAGGTGGTGGTGTCGCAAGTTTACTCATAACAGAAGGTGAATCAAGTGCAGAGCTAGATGGTAGTTCCTTACCTCCCCTCATAGTAGAGGGATAGATCTTGGTTTTTGGGGTCTTTCAGATTCTTCATAGTGATCAACAGATATAAATCCCAAGTGACTCAAAGAATAGAGCTATGCTCCCCGGCAACGGTGCCAGAAAAAGGTCTTGATAACCCAAGAGTATAGGGGATCGCAAAAGTTTTCGAGGGTAGAGTATTCAACCCAAATTTATTGATTCGACACAAGGGGAGCCAAAGAATATTCTCGAGTATTAGCAGCTGAGTTGTCAATTCAACCACACCTGAAAGACTTAATATCTGCAGCAAAGTATTTAGTAGCAAAGTAGTGTGGAAGTAACGGTAACGATGGCAAAGTGACAGTAGCAGTTTTATAGCAATCGTAACAGTAGCAACGGAAAAGTAACTTAGCAAAGATCAATATGTGAAAAGCTCGTAGGCAATGGACCAGTGATGGATAATTATGTCGGATGGCATTCATCATGCAACAGTTATAACATAGGGTGACACAGAACTAGCTCCAATTCATCAATGTAATGTAGGCATGTATTCCATATATAGTCATACGTGATTATGGAAAAGAACTTGCATGACATCTTTTGTCCTACCCTCCCGTGGCAGCGGGGTCCTGATGGAAACTAAGGGATATTAAGGCCTCCTTTTAATAGAGAACCGGACCAAAGCATTAGCACTTAGTGAATATATGAACTCCTCAAACTACGGTAATCACCGGAAAGAATCCCAGTTATTGTCACCCTGGGGGATGCGGATCATAACTCGTAATAGGTGTCTACAACTTGCAAGATAGGATCAAGAACACATATATATTCATGAAAACATAATAGGTTCAGATCTGAAATCATGGCACTCGGGCCCTAGTGACAAGCATTAAGCATAGCAAAGTCATAGCAACATCAATCTCAGAACATAGTGGATACTAGGGATCAATCCCTAACAAAACTAACTCGATTACATGGTAGATCTCATCCAACCCATCACTGTCCAGCAAGCCTACGATGGAATTACTCACGAACGGCGGAGAGCATCATGAAATTGGTAGTGAAGGATGGTTGGTGATGACGATGGCGTCGATTTCCCCTCTCCGGAGCCCAAATCAGACTCCAGATCTGCCCTCCCGAGGAAGAACAGGAGGTGGCGGTGGCTCCGTATCGTAAAACGCGATGAACTCTTCTCTCAGATTTTTTTCTCCCCGAACAGGAATATATAGAAGTGGAAACGAGGTCGGAGGAGCTTCAGGGGGCCCACAAGACAAGGGGGCGCGCCCTAGGGGGGGCGTGCCCCCTGGCTTGTGACCAGGTGGTGGACCCCCTCCGGTTGATTCTTTCGCCAGTATTTTTATTAATTCCAAAAATATTCTCCGTAAATTTTCAGGTCAATCCGAGAACTTTTATTTCTGCACAAAAATAACACCAAGGCAATTCTGCTGAAAACAGCGTCAGTCCGGGTTAGTTCCATTCAAATCATGCAAATTAGAGTCCAAAACAAGGGCAAAAGAGTTTGGAAAAGTAGATACGTTGGAGACGTATCAGAGTCATCGGAGCCCGTCTCCACCGTGGTGTCGTCCTCGTCATCCGAAACCTCGGGCGAGCTGGTCGGCAAGCTGGCTGCGATCCGCCTGGCACGACCGCTCTGCCAGGCGGCGGCAAGGGCGGCTACCACATGCTTCATGTCCTGCGACAAACTGTCCCACAGTGCTTTCCCGTCGGCGGTCATTGCATATGTGAAGGAAAGAGGGAGGATGTGGAGCGGATGTGTTGTGTTATGGAGATAGTCGGGTGTGGCCGCCCTTAAATAGCGGATTCCTATGAGGCCAGGCATCAATGCGGGACGCTGGAGTGGGTTTCTTGGCCGACAAACCTGCTTAATGGCGGCATACGGACGGACGGGGCATTGCATGGGCATGGTAGATATCCGTCCCGTCTCGTCCAGTCACGTGTCTCTAGCACTGAATAGGTACAGACACCGGAGATGGGCGGTGCCCTCTGCAGGCGAGCTGCTTCAATGTTGGTGCTGGTGAGAGTTCGTGTTCGCTCTTCAATGGGAGCAGCCGCACTACAACGGCATGAATGCGGGCAGCTGGCGCTAGGTGGGAAGCGCGTGCAAGAGGGGGAAGGGTCTTTGGTGGGCCAGGGGGTCAGAGTCAGGCGAAGTAGCGGTCCGGACTCCCGCAAAGCTCCCCTATGTTTGTCTCTGGTTTGTGGGACAAATCGTGTCCGGAACGCTCCACGGACCGGTACAAGACCGCATTGGATGGCTTTCGTGGTCCGGACAACGCGATCCGGACAGATGCGGGAGGTTTGCGGGTCGGCGTTGGAGATGCTCTAACTTCTGATCCTCGCGTCACTAGAATTACCATCGAAAACGTTCGATTTGCCATGTGCTCGTACCTGGCGTCAGGTACTTATCATTTTGACATTTTTTTGTTAGAAAATAAACTGAAGCATAGAGTTTTCTTGCTTGTCAACTAAAGTTATCATCCTTGGTCACTAAACTTGTCATAAGAAAAGTTTAATTTGTCATGTGCTCGTACTTGACGTTCGGGCGCTATCAGATTCCTTATTTTACACATGTATCTTACCATTCGCTCAGCAATTCTTGGCTAGAAACAAAACAACGAGCCGAGATCTATATTCTTCACAGGTGTATTCGAAGAGAACATGACAATCCAAACAGGGCCTTACTACCTCTTGATCCCACCACGAATGAGCTAAGTGCATGTAGAAAGTGAGTAGACCATGTGTTAGATGTTATTGGTCTTGATTACCATGTGACGAGGGAGGTGCATTTTTTTCTACTTTAAAGTGCATTGGAAAAATAGAAATACATTTTTTAGAACAATTTAAATGTCAAACATACACTTAGGCCTACTTTCGTTCATAGGATAGAAATTTCAGCGAAATAGAAAAGGTATAGAAATAAGGTGGCATGCATCTTAAATCCTATGAATGCTCAGACCATAGGAATAGGAAACTAAATGTCATTTGGTTCACATGATAGGAACACACATAGAAAACATAAAAAATATTTTTAGTTTGAAACAACTAGTGCGGGCAATGAAAATACAAATTGGGTGCTAGTGCATGGAGCCCGAATCTCTACTCCTAAAAGGGGAGTTAGTAGGCCGGTACCGCGGTTTTTTCACCTCACCTCCCACCACCCTCTCCATGTTGGTTTTCTTATCCACCGGTTTATTTTCCTCTCATTCTTTCCTTCCAAACTAGCACTTTCCTAACGTACGAAAGATTAGGGATCTAACTTTCCTAATTTACCCAATCAACTGATCCCTCCCATCAATGAAATTTTCTTTAAGAAACAAATAAAAAAATAACAAGGATACAAGATTTTACCCAGGTCTAGGTTCTCTCAAAGAGATAATACCCTATGCCTTGCTTGTGTTTGTATTCATCTTGGGGTGGAGTGCAAAGTATAGGTTGATCTACCACGAAATTGTTGTGTCCTCTACGAGCCCTACCCCTCGGTTTATATAGATATTAGGGGGTCTAGGGTTACATATAGGTTAGTTACGTACAAGGTAATCTCATTGTAGACGACCCCTAAGTCTTTAAGTATGCGCCAAGTATTTGGGAGTATTCCTTCTTCGTGCCATGGGCCTTCTAGAGATGGCCCGTTGGTGAACCAGCATAAGGGGGTCCTCGGCCCGGCCCACCTAGCCAGGAGACGACATGATAAGTGACCCCTAATCCATGATACCATCAGCAACCATATGTCCTCCCAAAATAGCATTGTCACTCCATTGCCAATGTTGTCAAACTCCGTCGCATGGTGCACCTCTAGGGACTCAGGTGATACTTTGATCTCAAACTCCAACCATTGTCTCGATTCATCGGGCCTCTTTAGCCAAAGCCATCGGGCTCCTAGAGTGATATTTAGCCAACATAGATCACGGAGGCCCAGGCCACCAGCCAACTTGGGTGTGCACACTATATCCCAAGCCACCACATAGTTCCCACCAGAGCATCGGCGTGACCAGCCCATAAGAAGCTCTTGCACAGGCACCTACCTCCCAGTTCCCGACAATGATATACAAATGCTGCTACAACTATGTCGACCCAAGGCTGTAGGATTGCTCGAATCTGATGTTGTGCGTTGATAACCCACAAGTATAGGGGGTCGCGACAGTCTTTGAGGGAAGTATTTCACCAATTTATTGATTCGACATAAGGGAAGCCAAAGAATATTTATAAGCCTTAGCAGTTGAGTTGTCAATTCAACCACACCTGGAAAGTTATTTCTCTGCAGCAAAGTGTTTGGTAGCATAGTAGTTTGATAGTTTTGATAGTTGCAATAACAATACTAATGGTAAAAAGTAGTTTTGTAGTGATTGTAACAGCAGCAGTAACAATAGTAAATTAGCAAAGACAATATGAGCAAAGCGTAGGCATGGAGTATCGATGGATATTTGGATGAAATCAATCATATAACATTCACAATCTAGAGCGGCACAGAACGAGCTCCAATTCATCAATCATATGTAGGCATGTATTTCGTATATAGTTATATGTGCTTATAATAAGAACTTGCATAACATGTTTTGTACAACCCTCCCGTGGCAGCGGGGTCCTGTTGAAAATCTACGGGTAATTAAGTTCTCCTTTTAATAGAGAATCAGAACAAAGCATTGGCACATAGTGAATACATGAACTCCTCATACTACGGCCATCACCGGAAATAATCTCAATTTTTGTCACCTTGGGGTATGCGGATCATAACACATAGTTGGTTAACTTGCAAGATAGGATCCAAAACACTCTTATATTCATGGAAACATAATAGGTTCAGATATAAAATCATGGTACTCGGGCCCTAGTGACAAGCCTTAAGCATAGCAAAGTCATAGCAACATAAATCTCGGAACATAGTGGATACTAGGATCAAGCCTTAACAAATTGACTCGGTTACATGATCAACTACATCCATATCCATCTACCTCCAATATGCCTACAAAGAAATTACTCACTCCCGATGGTGAGCATCATGAGGTTGTCGATGGAGAAGGGTTGATGATGACAGAAGCGACGATTTGCCCTCTTCGGAGCCCAAAACAGGCTCCAGATCTGCCCACCCGATGAAGAACAGGAGGTGCCGCGGCTCCGTATCATAGAAAATGATGAAACTTTCTCCTCTATTTTTTTCTCCGCGAGACGGAACTTATATGACCATAGGTAGGGCAAACGGAGGCTCCAGGTGCCCACAAGCTCAGATGGCACGCCCTAAGGGGGGCGCGCCACCTTAGCTTGTGGCTATGTGGTGCCCCCCCCTCCAGTAGATCTTTTTGCCAAAAAAATAAAATTCCAGAAAAAATCTTTGTAAATTTTCAGCCAACTTCGAAAACTTTTACTGCTGCACAAAAATAGCACCAAGGTAATTCTGCTGAAAATAACGTCAGTCCGGGTTAGTTTCATTCAAATCATGCAAATTAGAGTCCAAAACAAGGGCAAAAGTGTTTGGAAAATTAGATACGTTTGGGACGTATCATGCATGCGGTGTGGGGTGGGGGAAGGGGTGTCGATGTCAAATCTGACATATCTCGTAGTAGGGGTCCTAAGCTAGGCGTCTTGGAGCGATGGTAACATGGACACAGGATTTTACCCAGGTTCGGGCTCTCTCAAGTAGATAATACCCTACGTCCTGCTTTTGATTGTATTGATATGGGGATGGTACATAGTATAGGTATCTACCACGAGATTGTTGTAATGAATATGAGATTGAGGTTTTTTATTTTCTAGCCTGGCCTCGGTTTATATAATGCACCGTAGGCCTAGGGTTTATAGGAGTCCTTGTCTTGTGCGCCAAGTCTTGTGGAATCTCCCTTGTATGCATCATGGGCTGCCCGAAGTGGCCCATTAGTGAATCACCCTGGGGGTCCTCGGCCCGACCCACTGGTCAGGAGATAACGTGGTGAGTACCTCCTAGTCCAGGACACCATCAGTAGCCCCCTAAACCGGTCTTCAAGTTGGGGACGCTCCTCGGTTCTTCCGAACTGTTCTCCGTGTTCAGACGCCGGTCTTGAAAACTGGTTTAATAAATCTTCCTATCTCCGATCTTGAGGATCGCTGAGGTGTATCCGAAGAGTTCACATGTCGGGCATCCGAGGAGCCCCTTTAAGTTCTCTGCCTTGATCAATGCCTTGTAATATCTACGCCACACCTCGGGCTCAAAGTGTTTCCCGTGTGGCGGTCTCCTCTCGCATCCGAGCTCCAACGCCAGACTACGTCTGAGGTGTCTTTTTACAGCCGAGCTCCAACGCCGGACTATATCCGAGGTATCTTTTTGCAGCCGAGCTCCAACGCTGGTATGCATCCGAGGTGTCATAGATTACCTCGGTCTTGAAAAAGTTGAAGGAGTTCATCCAAGCTTAATGCCGGAAATGCCCTTTATGGAGCCAGCCACTTGCATCCAAACTTTATGGCGAACATGCTTCCAAGGTGGTGTACCACCTCGGTCTCGGGCTGTTTTTTGCAGGATTTATTTTTGATCGGCGCAATTTATTTACTACCGAGATGTATAGCTAGTAGCCCTCAAGGTGTGTGTCGGTCTAAAACCCGAGATGCACCTGAAGGAAATAATAAAACCACAGATCCCAGTAGCCCCTGAGACTTAGGTCGATTCGTGAAATCATCCTGAGGATCAAGTCCTTGCTCGGCAATATACTTAGGAACAGAAACGCGGTGTGCCATAGTTTTCGTGACTCAGGTTGGGTGCGGCCGACCAACCTGAGGATCGAATCTCCTTGGAAACCGTATTGAACTTTGAATTTGTTGCATTGAATATGTAATGCAGTAGCACCCGAGCCTTAATTTGGGCACGGGTGGTCGAATTAAGGATCGATATTTGTTTGACACAAACTTTGTTACGTTCGACACAATTTATGTATAATGATTCTATGTATCCAAGTACTTTACATCATTAATGCTCGGATCCGCATTGTACAAGACTTTTTTGACCGACCACCGGCTTCAACCTCCTCGGCCAGTAGCCGAGGAGTGTTTGTCCTACTTTATAAAGCCTTTATAAGGGCAAAGATTTACGGCAAACAAGGCAATCCGGCCATACGGTTTTATAAACAAAGGTACGTGGAGAGATATGTTATATTACTATTTAATGTAATAAACATCTTCTGGGAAAAATAGTTCCTTTATAAGTTCCTTTTCCCAGGCTATCATGTTGACCATGATCGTGAAAACCTCACCTCCGATCAATGTTTGAGGAAAATAGTGAGGATTTAGTTTGGGAAATGTTCCCGAAATCAGTGGTCTTTAATGAACCAAAATTTTCACTTCCGTCCTTGCCGACCAATTATATTCTTAAGATGACTAGCTTTCGGCTTCACCCAGTCTGAGGTACTAACTCGGATGACCCGGAAGTAACAATCACAGAGGTGCTCCCTTTACCCCCTAGCCAAACAATCGGGAACGTAGGGGGTAAGCACAGGAGCCAGGCAACCCAGCTTGGTCAAAATCTTAAGTCAAATTGATACATATTTATGGCTTTATAACGATGACTATGGAAGGCAGCTCTCGCATATTGAATACAAATGCTTGTTATGCTATATGGTATTTTGACTCCTTTGTGACCGTTTATCACTTAGTCATAGGAGCTTAAAGTTTGGGAGGCCAGTTACTAGCCCCCGATTAGTGTTTGGCGCCAGCCGAGGTCAAGCCGTTAATACTTCGGCCAATTTTATGAAAGGCCCACGGGGTAACCTCTATCGGTCTATAGTTTGACAGAGTCATCGAATCGCTGACCAGTTTGTGCTCATTGTGACAGTCAGTTTTCGGCTTTCTCCACTGAGGTACTTGACCAGTTAAATCGGAAGTACAATTGTAGTGGTTCTCCCTTTGCACACCTAGCCGAACAAAGCGGAATGTAGGAGGCAATCACATGAGCAGGGCAACCCAACTATTGACTGAAGACACAAATCGAAACGGATGCATATAAAGCAATATCCGAGAACGTTTGGCCGAGGACTGCTCAGAGTACCTTGGCTTTTGGTGGGTTCAGCTCTAGTCGGAGTCCCCCGTTGATATTGTCGATACTTTAAAGGCATCAGACGTTGTACTATGAGAGCTATGCTGGAGATACACAGTATCCTCCGAGACTCAGGGTTGGGTGCAACCGACCAACCTGAGGATCGAATCTCCTCGGGAACTAGTTCAAATGTCATGTGCGTTTCGCCAACGCCGAGGTGTAAGTTGGCAGGAAAGATACCGAGCTATGGGTCGGAAAAGATCTCCCGAGCTAAATTATTACGCAGGGCACCTTGGTCATGAGGGTGTCCCACCTCCTAAAAGAAAAACATACAAACAGCTTAAAAGTGCCATAAGCTCGAAAAGCCAAAAGACTTATGTAAAAACTTTGGCGTTCGAACTAAATCAAGTTTTTTGGTGTCAATCCAAAATTGGTCTTAAAATTAATATGTGCTTCGGTCGTGCTTTGACACGATACATCCGATCTCCAGACTACAAGCGGGTCAGCTTTTGGCTTCAACCTCCATATCCCGAAGGCGGAGTGTTTCTCCGAGGCCTGTTTAGCGAACTAAACTCGAGCGGCTTTAGAAAGAAACCAGGCTATCCGGCTATTGACCACACACTAGTGTCGGAAAAAGGAGTAGTAGAAAAAGACTTTGCAACGACCAAGAAGAAAACACATTTATTATAAAACGGCTCATAGAAAATTAAAGAGCCCCCGGTTAAATCGGGTAAAGACATTTTTAACAAACAAAGTTTGTAACAAACATTTTTTTTGTTTAACAAGAAATATAATGTTTGGTTGAACCAAATAAAAAGTAAAATTTCAAAGAGAGCTGAGCACAAAAACGACTTAGCTGGTTAATGTGCTCGGTGCGATCCGGGGTTGTGGCGCGACAAAGACGTAGTCCTCGGCCTGGCCAAGGTCCCAGCCCCCAAGCTCGAGGTAATCGAGCGAAGAGCTCGGGTCGAGAAGTAGCAACACAACATGGTTGCTGCGGCAAGGCGAAGCCCCCGGTCCGGCTAAGGAGACAGAGTAGTTCGGCAGCGTGACGGCGAAGCCCCCAGTTATAATGGGAAAAGGAAGTGTTTTTAACAAACAAACTTTTTTATTTAACATAAATATAATGCTTGGTCGAACCGAACAAAAATTGAAAATTGAAAAAAAGTTGAGCATGAAAGCGACTTAGATCTCCATGAAGATCATGAAGAACACACCGCAAAAGAGTATTACATCGGATAGATCTCCATGAAGATCATGAAGAACATGGTATTGAAGAGCAAAGAGAGAGAAGAAGCCATCTAGCTACTAGCTATGGACCCAAAGGTCTGTGGTGGACTACTCACGCATCATCGGAGGGGCAATGGAGTTGATGTAGATGCCCTCCGTGATCGAATCCCCCTCCGACAGATTACCGGAAAAGGCTCCAAGATTGGATCTCACGGGAACAGAGGCTCCTGGCGGCGGAAAAGTGTTTTCGTGGCTCTTTTTGGTATCCAGGGAATATTTGTGAATTTATAGGCCGAAGAGTAGGGTTAGGAGGGCTGCCGTGGGCCCACAAGCCAGGGGGCACGCCCTACCCCCCTGGGCGCGCCCCTGTGGCTTGTGGCCACACGGCGGCTCTCCTGCCTTGGTCTCCAAGCTTGGTAGGTTTTTTCTGGTCCAAGAAAAATCATTCCGAAGATTTTATTCCGTTTGGACTCCGTTTAATATTCCTTATCTGCAATACTCAAAAACAAGGAAAAAACAGAAACTGGCACTAGGCACTAGATTAATAGGTTAGGCCAAAAAATAATATAAAATAGCATATTAATGCATATAAAACATCCAAAACAGATAATATAATAGCATGGAACAATAAAAAATTATAGATACGTTGGAGACGTATCAAGCATCCCCAAGCTTAATTCCCGCTCGTCCTCGAGTAGGTAAATGATAAAAACAGAATTTTTGATGTGGAATGCTACCTAACATATTTATCCATGTAATATTCTTTATTGTGGCATGAATATTCAGATCCGTACAATTCAATACTATAGCTTAATATTGATATAAAGACAATAATACTTAAAGCATACTAACAAGCAATCATAGCTTTCAAAATACCATGGCTAAAGAAAGTTATCCCTACAATATCATATAGTCTGGCTATGCTCCATCTTCCCCACACAAAGTATCTAAATCATGCACACCCCCGATGACAAGTCAAGCAATTGTTTCACCCCTTTTATGTTCTCAAACCTTTTCAACTCTCACGCAATACATGAGCGTGAGCCATGGATATAGCACTATGGGTGGAATAGAATGTGGTGGAGGTGCAAGGGAAAAGGAGGAGATAGTCTCACATCAACTAGGCGTATCAACGGGCTATGGAGATGCCCATCAATAGATATCAATGTGAGTGAGTAGGGATTGCCATGCAATGGATGCACTAGAGCTATAAGTGTATGAAAGCTCAAAAGGAAACTAAGTGGGTGTGCATCCAACTCGCTTGCTCACGAAGACCTAGGGCACTTTGAGGAAGCCCATCATTGGAATATACAAGCCAAGTTATATAATGAAAAATTCCCACTAGTATATGAAAGTGACAAAATAGGAGACTCTCTATCATGAAGAACATGGTGCTACTCGAAGCACAAGTGTGGAAAAAGATAGTAGCATTGTCCCTTCTCTCTTTTCTCTCATTCATTTTTTTCCTTTTTTTCTTTTCTTTCTTTTGGTGGGCATCTTTGGCCTCTCTTTTTTTATTTGGGCTTCGCTGGCCTCTTTTATTTTTTGTAAAGTCCGGAGACTCATCCCATCTATTGAGGGAATCATAGCTTCCATCATCCTTTCCTCTCATGGGACAATGCTCTAATAATGAAGATCATCACACTTTTATTTACTTACAACTCGAAACTTAGAACAACATATGACTCTATATGAATGCCTCCGGCGGTGTACCGGGATGTGCAATGATCTAGCATAGCAAATGACATCAAAAAACGGACAAGCCATAAAAACATCATGCTAGCTGTCTTACGATCATGCAAAGCAATATGACAATGATGGTGCGTGTCATAATAAATGGAATGGTGGAAGTTGCATGGCAATATATCTCGGAATGGCTATGGAAATGCCATAATAGGTATGTATGGTGGCTGTTTTGAGGAAGGTGGGTTTATTGCACCGGCGAAAGTTGCGCGGTACTAGAGAGGCTAGCAAAGGTGGAAGGGTGAGAGTGCGTATAATCCATGGACTCACATTAGTCATAAAGAACTCACATACTTATTGCAAAAGTCTATTAGTCATCGAAGCAAAGTGTTAGACGCATGCCCCTAGGGGAGAGGTTGGTAGGAGTAAACCATCGCGCGCTCCCGACCCATCACACAAAGGATGACAATCATTAAACAAATCATGCTCCGACTTCATTACATAATGGTTCACCATACGTGCATGCTACGGGAATCACAAACCTTAACACAAGTATCTCTACTAATCCACAATTACTTACTAACATAACTCTTAATATTACCATCTCTACATCTCAAAACTATATGCACGCAATCAAACTTCTCATCATATTCAATGCACTTAATATGAAAGTTTTTATTATATCCCTCTTGGATGCCCATTACATTAGGACTAAATTCATAACCTAAACCAATTACCATGTTGTTTAAAGACTCTCAAAATAATATAAGTGAGGTACGAGAGTTCAATAATTTCTATAAAATAAAACACCACCATGCTCTAAAAAGATATAAGTGAAGCACTAGAGCAACATTGCCTAGCTCAAAAGATATAAGTGAAGCACATAGAGTATTCTAATAAATTCACGATTAACGCGTGTCTCTCTCAAAAGATGTGTACAGCAAGGATGATTGTGGCAAACTAAAAAGCAAAGACTTATATCATACAAGACGCTCCAAGCAAAACACATATCATGTGGTGAATAAAAATATAGCCTCAAGTAAATTTATCGATGGATTGAAGACGAAAGAGGGGATGCCTTCCGGGGCATCCCCAAGCTTAGGCTTTTTGGTATCCTTGAATATGGCTTGGGGTTCCTTGGGCATCCCCAAGCTTAGGTTCTTGCCACTCCTTATTCCATAGTCCATCAAATCTTTACCCAAAACTTGAAAACTTCACAACACAAAACTCAACAGAAAACTCGTGAGATCCGTTAGTATAAGAAAAATAAATCACCACTTTAGGTACTGTTGTGAACTCATTCTTTATTTATATTGGTGTAATATCTACTGTATTCCAACTTCTCCATGGTTCATACCCCCCGATACAACCCATAGATACATAAAAATAAGCAAACAACACAAAGAAAACAGAATCTGTCAAAAACAGAACAGTCTGTAGCAATCTATAGACTTCGAATACTTCTGTAACTCAAACAATTCTGAAAAATTAGGAAAATCATGGAAATGTGTATATAAATATTGTGTAAAAATTTCAGATCAAAAGCACGTTCCAGTAAATTTATAAAATTCCTGGACTGAGCGCAAAAGTTTCTGTTTTTCAGCAAAATCAAATCAACAAACACCGTAGACCATCCCAAAGGTCTTACTTGGCTCAAAAACTAATAGAAACATAAAAACACAATTACTACAGAAGTAATAATGTGCAAAACACACCAAAACAGAAGCAAAAAACAGAAAGCAAAAATAAAATTGGGTTGCCTCCCAACAAGCGCTATTGTTTAACGCCCCTAGCTAGGCAAAACGCAATAGATCTAGGTATTGTCATCTTTGGTCTTGGCAACTTTTGTGAGGGCCTTCTCGAATCCGGGGGGCTCTTTCCTCTTCCCCAAATCTTCAGGAGAAGAAGCCATCTTAAGATCCAAAATATCCAAACGCTTATTGCAAAGGGTAATCAAAGTGTTCAAACGACTGAGGTTCCCATTAATATGTTTAAGGGGTTCAAGATATTTTTGTAACTCGACTACGTGCTTATGTAAGTCATCCAATTTGTTGAGAATTTGAACTCCCTCTTGTGAAAAGGCAAGCCCTTTTTTTGTGGGGGAGCCCCCAAAATCCCTTCCAAAATTTCATAAGAGGCGTTTGCATCAAGTTCAATAAAATCGCCCTTTGAGGCAAAATCCAAAAGCTTTCTATGGTGCAAAGCCAACCCAATGTAAAAATTTCTAAGCAAAACTTTTGCGTCCCCTTTTAAACTGGAAATATGATAGGATCCCATTAGCCTGTCCCAGGCATCTTTCAGATTTTCCCCTTATTTTTGTTTGAAGTACAGGACTTCAAAGTCTGTTGGCAGAAGGGGGGTAGTGACGCTAGTCATAGCGACACGCAAGAGAGTCGTCAAGAAAAAGGGCGAATAAAAAGGCAAATCTTTTTGGAAAATCATTTTAGAAGTGGGGGAGAGGAAAACAAGAGGCAAATGGCAAATAATGTAAATGCAAGAGATGAGTTTGTGATGGGTACTTGGATGGCTTGATGTAGATCTCCCCAGCAACGGCGCCAGAAATCCTTCTTGCTACTTCTTGAGCATGCGTTGGTTTTCCTTTGAAGAGGAAAGGGTGATGCAGCAAAGTAGATAAGTATTTCCCTCAGTTGTTGAGAACCAAGGTATCAATCCAGTAGGAGATACAAGCAAGTCCCCAATAGATGTACCTACACAAAGAATCAAACACTTGCACCCAACGCTATAAAGGGGTGTCAATCCCTTCATGGTTACTTGCAAGGATGAGATCTGATAGAGATAGATGGAAAAGATTGCTGAAAGTAAAAAACACAAGTAAATAGATCTGAAAATATAAGATGGAAAATAGACCCGGGGGCCATGGGTTTCACTAGAGGCTTCTCTCATGAAGGCAAATATCACGGTGGGTGAACAAATTACTGTGGAGCAATTGATAGAAAAGCGCATAGTTATGACGATATCCAAGGCAATGATTATGCATATAGGCATCACGTCCATGTCAAGTAGACCGAAACGATTCTACATCTACTACTATTACTCCACACATCGACTGACTCCTGCCTGCATCTAGAGTATTAAGTTCATGAAGAACAGAGTAACGCATTAGGTAAGACGACATGATGTAGAGGGATAAACTCAAGCAATATGATGAAAACCCCATCTTTTTATCCTCGATGGCAACAATACAATACGTGCCTCGCTACCCCTACTATGTCACTGGGTGAGGACACCGCAAGATTGAACCCAAAACTAAGCACTTCTCCCG
Source organism: Elymus sibiricus (assembly GCA_039707655.1). Taxonomy (NCBI): domain Eukaryota; kingdom Viridiplantae; phylum Streptophyta; class Magnoliopsida; order Poales; family Poaceae; genus Elymus; species Elymus sibiricus. The sequence continues at coordinate 198,462,673 of CM077663.1, read as the reverse complement.
TTGCAAGAATTACCAATCTAGTTGGCCAAACCAAACCAATAACTCGAAGAGACTTGCAAAGATATGAAATCATGCATATAAGAATTCAGAAAAGACTCAAATAATATTCATAGATAATCTGATCATAAACCCACAATTCATCGGATCTCGACAAACACACCGCAAAAGAGTATTACATCGGATATATCTCCATGAAGATCATGAAGAACATGGTATTGAAGAGCAAAGAGAGAGAAGAAGCCATCTAGCTACTAGCTATGGACCCGAAGGTCTGTGGTGGACTACTCACGCATCATCGGAGGGGCAATGGAGTTGATGTAGATGCCCTCCATGATCGAATCCCCCTCCGGCAGATTATTGGAAAAGGCTCCAAGATTGGATCTCACGGGAACAGAGGCTCCTGGCAGTGAAAAAGTGTTTTCGTGGCTCTTTTTGGTATCCAGGGAATATTTGTGAATTTATAGGCCGAAGAGTAGGGTTAGGAGGGCTACTGTGGGCCCACAAGCCAGGGGGGCGCGCCCTACCCCCTGGGCGCGCCCCTGTGGCTTGTGGCCACACAGCGGCTCTCCTGCCTTGGTCTCTCATTCCGAAGATTTTATTCCGTTTGGACTCCGTTTAATATTCCTTATCTGCAATACTCAAAAACAAGGAAAAAACAGAAACTGGCACTAGGCACTAGATTAATAGGTTAGTCCCAAAAATAATATAAAATAGCATATTAATGCATATAAAACATCCAAAACAGATAATATAATAGCATGGAACAATCAAAAATTATAGATACGTTGGAGACCTATCAAGCCCCTGAGCTCCATGGATGATTCCCCATGATCTTGATAGAGATCGGAGATGATGACGATGAAAGTATCCATTCGATCTTGAGGATCCGACGCGGAGCGCAATCCTCGGTCCAGCCGAGGTGATCAGTCGAGCCGGCGACGAAGATGCCGACATCGACAACAAAGCTCGGTTCCGACGCGTAGATCACGCCGAAGACGATCCGAATTCCCATCGCACCACGGTGACTGCCAGCAGGCTCTCAATGAAAGCACCAATGTCGATGTCAAATCTGACATATCTCGTAGTAGGGGTCCTAAGCTAGGCGTCTTGGAGCGATGGTAACATGGACACATGATTTTACCCAGGTTCGGGCTCTCTCAAGGAGATAATACCCTACGTCCTGCTTTTGATTGTATTGATATGGGGATGGTACATAGTACAGGTATCTACCACGAGATTGTTGTAATGAATATGAGATTGAGGTTTTTTATTTTCTAGCCTGGCCTCGGTTTATATAATGCACCGTAGGCCTAGGGTTTAGAGGAGTCCTTGTCTTGTGCGCCAAGTCTTGTGGAATCTCCCTTGTATGCATCATGGGCTGCCCGAAGTGGCCCGTTAGTGAATCACCCTGGGGGTCCTCGGCCCGACCCACTGGTTAGGAGATGACGTGGTGAGTACCCCCTAGTCCAGGACACCATCAAGGGGGATCTCGGGTTGCTGTCTGCGCCCGTGCCCTCCCTCCTTTGTGTCCCCTCCTTGGACGGCATCGATGTTGCACTTGATAGCGTGAAGTGCTAAGGTTTTTGTTGTAGCCTTTTCGAAGTATGAGTATCGATCCCATAGGGAGCACGGGAATTAGTCTTTGGCTGTTTGCAAGGTGCAAATAATGTGCCTAGAAGTTGTAAGTGACCCAGAATAGTAAAAGTAATAATGATGAAGTTGCAAGTGTAATAGTGTTTAAACCTATTAAAGTAAATAACAAGTAATATAAATGGGATATGAAGCAAATGATTAAAAACGTTCTCAGGGGTCCGGAATCCCCTCTAGTGTGCATCTATAGCGGTGCCTAAACACAATGCTACTTCAGATTCCTAAGCCACTTTACATGTTTCTCTTTGCGGGCGGAGCTGGTACAAATACGTGCATACTCGTGGTATCTCCGTATCCCATACGCCACCACCGTTCTTCCCCACACTGGTTATGAAACGGTGATGAAGGGAAAAGATGTCCCCGTGGACGCAGTCAAAGTGGTCTCCGTTTTACCCCCTGTTGCAACTATCCAGTATGAAGGGAGAAGGGGCGTGTCACGTCACCCAACTCCACAACCACACAGTTAGCCAACAGTAATAACTTTCCGTCGAAAGTTGGCATACGTTGGGTGGTCGACTTCGCCCAACGTTAAGAAGATTATCAACATAAACATGCAAAGAAGATATTAGATCCTAATATCAAACAACCTATTACACACTAGGGTTCATCCATACCCAAGAACAACGGGTCTACTCACACATGGAAATAACAATCGTCATGGTAATGGTAATGGGATACATGGATGAATGAATCAACCGATACAGCGAAGGACCCACTAGGGTTCTTGATGTTGCAGATGATAAGGATGTGGATGGTGATGATGATGATGATGAAGATGGTGGTGATCGTGATGATGACGTCGTTCCCTTCGCGGTGAGAGGAATCCCTTTCTTCTCCTGGTTGATCCTCTGTCCGGATGGGCTCCAGAGGCTAGGGTTCTGCCTTCTTGACGACTTTCTAGAGTTTCTGCACATCTGATTCAATCCGCTTCGACGAGCTGAAAATAGCTGATCTCCCAGAGGCGGCGACGCGCCAAATGACCGCTCATGCGAGTGCTTGCGGTCGTATAGAACGACGTCGTTCGCTCTGGAAGCGCGACGATGGCTATTTCTTAGGCCTTCTTGCTTGATTTTTTATGAAAAGTGTTTATAACCTTTAATACGTGATTCCACTGCCATTTTTGGGGATTTTCTCCATTAAATGAATATTTTTTCCAAAAGCCGTTACCTGAGGGATTATCAACAAAAAATAGTGCGCAAACACGGTAAAATTCCACAAAGCCTATAAAGTAGGCACAAAAATAACGGTAAAATGGTCTCATAATTTGGACTCATCAACTCCCTCAAGCTTAAAGATTTGCTTGTCCCCGAGCAAATACCGCAGCTTGTAATGAAGAGGTCATATTGGTTATGAGCTATGGATGAATCAAATGAATGTGTCCAAAGTAAAACTATAGAATTTACATCATATGATTAATTACATCGTGCACCATCATATCCTAATTTCCATCAAATGAGTATGAAGGCTTCCATACCTTACTATCAATCGTTAATGATACTCTTTCTAACTCTAAGTGATACTTTATTCTCCTCTTTTAGTCGCACAAGCCTTAGTGTTACACATTTTTCATTACATTGGTCTTCACTTACCTTTTTATTTCTTGAATTACCAAGCCTGCCCCATATCACTCGAAGTTTTCTTTCTCTTTTCGAGATGTGATCTGAATGGTATGCTTAAACATCCAAGTTCAACTATTGGGAATTACATAAGTTGTCTTGAATCAATAATGTTTTGTTTTTATGCACAAGAACTTGTCCACCTTTCATACTCGGTTCATTGGTTTTAAGAAACCTTGCCAAGTGATCACAAAATAAACTGAAATCAGTTTCCATGCATCACATCAAGTTGTCAACTTCTCATTCTCGATTGATACTAGAGATGTGGAAGGCTTATAATCATCATCTAAAAGCAAGGATACATAGCACACAAGGATGCATGACCATACTAAGAAAATTCATCAGTATCATAATAGACCATTCATCAAACCATTCATGGCTCAACGGATAAGACTCATCCCTCTTCACCAAAAAGGTATGATAGTACTTTATTTGTTCAAACTAAATGAACTCTTTCAAACAAAGTTCAACGGAAAATAATAATGATAAGGGAAACGACAAAGGGCTTCAAAATCCCCCCAAGCTTAACATGCTAAGCCAGTTGGATTCATTTAGTTTCCTTTTTATTGATACCGGTGTTCTCTTCTGAAAGTAGAGTGATGACACCGGTGAGGGAACCAATCATGGGCTTATTGACAACCTCCAAATCTGTGATGCAAGAACGATACATGCGAAGAGTTGCATCCTGGTTGGCGATAATCCTTAAGCTCGTGTCAAGGGCCTCACGGGTCTTGAAAGCCAAGGCAACCTCCATCTCCCTAATCTTGTTAGTCATAACCTTAGTCTCAACTAAAGACTTATTGACCTGTACCTGGGGTAGAGTTTGTTGCATGGGGGCAGTGCTACGCCTTTTCCTAGGAGGCCCAACTCGCATGCGGGCGCTGATGGTGTCCATCCTGCGTGCCCTTGGATCAACCTCACTAGATTCTCCCATCGGATCATGGACGGTGTAGTTGTTGAAACCGCACTTCCCCTTGACCACGGGAGTTTCCTTGATAAAGTTAATCTTGCACTCGTTGATGACGACCTTGATGGCGTTGATGGGGATGGCCATTGGTTTCTTCCCTTCTCTTTATCTTCCTATTCTTCCTCCTTGGAAGGTGGTTCCTCCGGATCTTCCTCAGAAAAGGTCCAATCATGGCAGCGACAGAGCCTCTCCCTTATGTTTGCTGGAGAATATTCCTCCTGCTCCAATCCTCCTTTTCTTGAAAAGAGGTTTGCCTCTCATCCCACGAACGAGCCGTTGCTACCTGCACCTCAAAGCTCAAAAGGACTTGGCCTAGATTGGTTTGTGAGTTTTGATGGAGGAGAAATCAATAGTTCTATATATAAGAGGCTAAGGACGCAAGTTTTGACGAGATAAGGAAGTTAAAAAGAATTGGAAACAAACCAAATAAGATCAGGCGAAATTCTGTTAAACCTCGGAAAGAAATCACGATCGATGACCTTCCAAACGACCACGACCGATCGTTTGAGCTGTCGTTTGGTCTTCTTCCACCGAGCTCTTCATAGACAGAGCGTATAACGGCCTTAGAAATGGGCGCATCCGATCGTTCGGGCGTCCGTTTGATCCCCTTCACCTGCGAGACAAAAACACATTTTTTTCTAAACATAATCAGGAACGCATGACCTAGTTTTCTCTGCGAGTACAGAGCGAATGGTGGACTTCCAAACGATCGCTCGTGATCGCATGAGCGCCCGTTTTCTTCTTTTGCGTGCACGCTTAAGAAAATAAAATCAAAGACGGTGCTTCAAACGATCACAAACGATCGTTTGGACACCCGTTTTACAACGAAAAACATATAATTTTATATAGAAAAATACAAAGAAGACAAATTAGACGAAAGCTTAAGGAAAAATAGAGAACTTTTCCGTGTTCTCTAGTACTTTCCACTCTTTGTGTTTCGAGAAGATCTTCGTCCCGGGCTTTTTCGTTCTTAGGGGTTGAGGAAGCGGTGGCATCTTCTGCAACTTACTGGGGTGCAAAGAGTTGTTATAGTAAAATAAATCATTCTCTTCCCTTACCCTCAGTTTTGCAAAAGGTACATCTAGACTGATGAATGGTGGTCCTGTAACTCCAAAAGTGCGAGTTGTAGCTCTGTCCAAGGCCACAACCGTTTCATAGGGGATACATGTACCCATTGGGTGTATTGATGCTCCTCCCTTATCAGGGAGATGTTTGTCAATACTTCTCCTATCTTTCCGCAGTCTAAAATTTCACTTTCAAATTCCTGCAAAAGAAGAGACCACCTCATCCAACGAGACTTGGTTTCTTTAACATCCAACACCTCTTTTATTGCATGGCGGTTAGTATAGAATACAACCTTTCTATCGGTGATGTAAGGTCTAAAATTCTCACAAGCAAAGATCACTGCATAGAGTTCTCTATCATTCTTAGCATAATTTCTTTGAGCATCAGTAAGAGCATGGCTTGCAAAGTAAATTACATTAAACTTCTCACCTACTTGCTGGCTCAAAACATCACTTACCACATTGTCATCCATTTCGCATGTGACTTCGAAAGGGATGTCCCAGTTCGAAGGTGTAATGACTGGTGCATTAAGTATAGCATGCTTTAGTTTTTCAAAAGCACTTATACACTCTTCATTGAATGTGAAGGGAACGTGTTTCTGCAAAAGGTTAGTCAAGGGTTTCGAGATAATGGAGAAACTCTTAATAAAGTGCCTCTAGAAGCATGCATGACCAAGGAAACTCCTTATCCCTTTTATATCACGAGGATAAGGGTGTTTCTCTATAGCATATATCTTTGCTTTATCAACCTCTATACCTTTACCAGATATTTTGTGCCCTAAAACAATTTCTTCATTGACCATAAAATGGCATTTCTCTCAGTTCAAAACAAGATTAGTTTCCTCACACCTCTGCAAAAATTTATCAAGATTGTGAAGACAATCAAAAGAAGTTCCATAGACTGAAAAATCATCCATAAAGACTTCCATGATTTCTTCAACAAAATCAGCAGAAATAGCATGCATGCATCTTTGAAATGTAGCTGGTGCATTGCATAGGCCAATAGGCATACAACGGTAAGAGTACATACCAAAAGGGCAGGTGAATCTCATCTTCATCTCTTGATCCTCTGGATGTACTGCAATTTGTGAGAACCCTGAATATCCGCATTTTATCAATGAATGGTAAGGGATAATGATCCTTACGGGTCTCCTTATTCAGCTTCCTGAAATCAATGCACATTCTATACCCAACTATTGTTCTGGTAGGGATTAGTTCATTATGCCTATTAGGAACTACTTTAAATTCTCCCTTTTTAGGTACACAATGAACCGGACTTACCCATTTTCTTTCAAAAACTGGATATATAATACCTACATCAAGTAGATGAACAATTTCTTTTCTTACCACTTCCTTCATGTCAGGGTTCGGCTTCCTCTGGTACTCGCGAACAGGTTCAACTCCTTCCTCCATGAATATACGATGAGTACATATAGAGGGACTGATGCCCTTTAAATCATTCATTGAATATCTAAATGATTTTCAATGTTTCCTCAAGGCATTCATTAATCTCTCTTTTTCTTGATCTGAAAGATTAGCACTGATAATAACAGGGTATCTATTTGTTTCATCTAAAAACTCATACTTAACTCTTTTGGCAGAGGTTTTAGTTCAGGTGGTGGCAGTTCCTCATCTCCTTTCCTCTCAGGTACTAGATACCCGATCTTGAAACGGTGTTTCATTTAGGTGATGATCTATTTCTTCCTTAGCTGGATCTTTTGGATATTTCTCATATTTAGTTAAACTCCTCTCTAGATCATCTTCTGGGGTTCCGAAGTAGATGTCTACTAGTTGAGCTATGGTCTTCTCTTCATTGTTATCATGCTCTCATGGTTGGGGGTGATTTTTAAACCTGGAAAAATGAAATTCTCTTACCTCTTCCCCACACTTGAGAGCGACAACTTCCCTCTTACAATCAATGCTTGCACCTGCAGTGTTAAGGAAAGGTCTTCCAAATATTATGGGACAAAAATCATCTCCTGGGATTTTCATTACAACAAAGTCTACTTGATAAGTAAAGGTTCCCAATATGACATAAACATCATATACCATCCCATAAGGTCTCCTTAGAGTACCATCTGCTAATTTAATTTCCATATCAGTTGGCTGCAAGTCACGAGCATAAATTTCATCATGAAGCTTAGTGCAAAGAGTGTAAGGTATAACATTAATAGAAGATCCTATATCACAAAGATCAAAAAAATAAGTACTAGCAAAAGAACAAGGTACCAATAGTTTGCCAGTATCTGCAGCTTTGATGCATCCTTTCACAAAACATGTTGCCTCTTCTTCCATTGTTTCAATGGGTTTTTCCTGTTTCCTTCTTTTTGGAGGCTTCACCTTACTTTTGCTTTTATTCTCATTCTCATCTTTGGAATGTTTCTTGCTAAGATACTCAAGCCGTGCCTTTCTCACTGGATATGGCAATACTGGTTCAGGTTCATAACCTTCTTCCATGGGAGATACTGATGTTTCTACCTCCAAGGTCTCAACTATGACCTCTTCTTCGAGGTCCTCATCAATATAATTCTCCCATTTCCTCTTTGGGAATTCCATGTGTTCTGCATAGATTTGAACAAATCTCAAAACAATATCAGGGTCAAGATATAATTCATCACTTATTTGTTCAACTCTCCCTGAGTTTAGATAAGATTTTCTGTAATTAAAATCCACTTCTACTTTACCCTCTCCTTCTTCATCGCTCCACCAAGCTTCGTGGTTAGCAAGTTTCCCTTCTAATAATTCCAATGCTTCTGGGACTTTGCTAGTAATAGAAGATCCTGCAGATGCTAAATCTAGTTCTTCCTTCGAATCACATTGCAATCCTCCATGATAAAGATTTAATACTAACCATTCAAGGAGATTATGATGAGGGCAATCATTCAGTAAAAATTTATACCTTTGATATGCTTTTACCAGACTTTTTCAGGCCTCTGTCGTAAGATTAAAATCCGCCTCCTTGCTTTAGAGGATTTCTTCACCGGGTAAAAATCTGACAGAAAGGTTTCTTCTAGTTTACTCCATGTATCAAAGGTACGTGCAGGGTGAGACACTAACCAATTCCTTGTCTTTTTAGCCAAAGTGTTAGGAAATAATTTCAGCTTCATATCATCTGGGCTAAAAGCATTCAACTTAAATGTCCCACATACATCTTCAATAAATTGTAAATGTTGATAAGGATCCTCACCTTCCTCACCTTTAAACTGTTTACCATGCCAAAATTCGAGGACACTTGGGTTCACCTCATAAGCTACACCGATGGGATTAGGACCCAATGATGTGAACATTTCTCGAATAGATGGCCCTCTAAGACGCATGGCTATGAGTTTATAATTGTTTCCATACTCAACCATGGTTGCTCTAGACCTGCAAACAACTTTGTACACAAAATTCAAACCAAACTCAGAACTAAGACCAAAAGCGCTAAGCTCCCCGGCAACGGCGTCATAAAAAGCTTGATAGCCTGCAAGTGCAGAGGGTTTAGTTGCAACCTTTTTGAAGTAAGAGTATCAATCCCACAGGGAACACATGAATCAGTCTTTGGCCCTTTGCAAGGTGCAAATAATGTGCCTAGAAGTTGTAAGTGATCCAGAACAGTAAAAGTAATAATTATGAAGTTACAAGTGTAATAGTGATTAAACCTATTAAAGTAAATTATTGGTAATATAAATGTGATTTGAATAAAATGATTAAAAACATTCCGGGGGTCCGGAATCCCCTCTAGTGTGCATCTATAGTAGTGCCCAAAACACAATGCTACTTCGGATTCCTAAGCCACTTTACATGTTTCTCTTTCTGGGCGGAGCCGATACAAATACGTGCATACTCATGGTATCTCCGTATCCCATACGCCACCACCGTTCTTCCCCACTCCAGTTATCAAATGGTGATTAAGGAGAAAGAGGTCCACGTGGACACAGCCAAAGTGGTCTTTGTCTTATCCCCTGTTGAAACTACCCGCTACGAAGGGAGAAGGTGCATGTCACGTCACCCAACTCCACAACCACATAGTTAGCCAACAATAATAACCTTCTATCTGAAGTTGGCATACGTTGGATGGTCGACTTCACTTAACATCAAGAAGATTCTCAACATAAACATTCAAAGAGGATATTAAATCCTAATATCAAAGAACCTATTACACACTAGGGTTCATCCACACGGCAAGAACAACAGGTCTACTCACACATGGGAACAACAATCATCATGGTAATGGTAATGGGATACATGGATGAATGAATCAACCGATACACCGAGGGACCCACTAGGTTTCTTGATGTTGCCGATGATAAGGATGTGGATGACGGGGATGATGAAGACGGTGGTGATGAAGACAGTGATGATGACGTCGTTCCCTTCGGTGAGAGGAATCCCCTTCTTCTCCTGGTTGATCCTCCCTTCAGATGGGCTCTGGAGGCTAGGGTTCTGACTTCTTGATTAGTTTCTAGAGTCTCTGCATGTCTGATTTGATCCGCTTTGAGGGGGTGAAAATAGCTGGTCTCCGAGAGGCGGCGACGCGCCAAACGACCGCTCATGCGAGTGCTTGCGGTCATATGGAACCTCGTCGTTTGATCTGGAAGCGCGACAATGGCTGTTTCTTAGGCCTTCTTGCTTGATTTTTTATGGAAAGTGTTTATCTCCTTTAATACGTGATTCCATTGCCATTTTTTGGGATTTTCTCCATTAATGAATATTGCTCCAAAAGTCGTTACCTGATGGATTCTCAACAAAAAGAAGTGTGTGAACGCAGTAAAATTACACAAAGCCTACAAAGTAGGCAAAAAATAACGGTAAAATGGTCTCATAATTTGGACTCATCAGCACTCACGTTCTATGGGTGCCTTTCCGATGGGGGCCATGGTTGGCTCGGGATCCCTTCCACCGTCGCCTCATGTCCCGTCCCCTGCCGGTGTGGTACACCCGTCCCCTCAGACTCCCTTCCACCGCTCCCTCCGGGTCCCCCGCCGCACAACTCAGTTCGCCTTGGTTTCTCCTAGAGCAACATGGTGTGGGAGGACTCGACAAAGACCGTGTCGCGGACCCCAATCGGTGTGTCCTCGCAGCAGAGGTGTCAGTGGGGTTTTGGGAATGGTTGCTTAGGTGGATATGGAGTGCAAACACTGTTTCTTGGAAGCATCGACGGACCTTGTCTAGATGGAGGAATAGCTATCACATGCCTTTATTGTCACTATCTTGGGGACCCGGCCGGTGGTGGATCTGGCGGACGCCGCGGAGCTGCTCCATGCTGAGTTCGGGATTCGGCTATTGGATATGTCAACTCTACTACTATAGTACAACGAATTTTAAACTTGGATTTGCCCCCGTCCCTAACGTGGACCACTTCTTAGCCATTGATTTCTTCCACAAAGTGAATTGGTATCGTTTATCATAGCAAGCACAACCGATCCAATGTTGTAGTTTCTAGGATTCGCTCCGTGCACTCACGCGCCAAAATGAGTTTGATAGGATTCTTCTGGACTTGTCCACGGACTACACCTACACACCTCCTACACCTTCACGTGCTCGTGCTTAGGGCATCTCCAACGCGGACCCTCAAACCACCTGTACGCCTAGACCACGCGGTCTGGACGTGTTTTTCCATCCAACGCGGTCTTGTATCCGTCTGCCGATCAGTCTGGACGTCCTTTTTCCCACAAACTAGAGAAAAGATCGGGGGGGGGGGCTTTGCGGGACTCTCGACACCAACTACGTAGGACTCCGACCCCCGGCCCACTGAAATCCCCTTCCGCTCCACTTTTCTTCTAGTCCAGCACTACTCCCCCCTTCTTTCATCCACACCATCATTGTCCGTCACCGCTGTTGTACCTCTCTGGCTGCGGACCAGGCATCCTAGGACCTTTGCAAACCCCACCCGCGAGATTGCCAGCCTTGGGCGACACAACTGTCCACACACGAATCCCGCTGCAGTCAGGTACCCTCCGCGTCCCTGCCGACACTGTCCATGGCAGACACCGCGCTCCCGACAGGTGTTCGGTCAAATGCCGTTGAGTTTTTCTGAACTTCTACTTGTTTTCTAGAGAAGCACAATGGCGGGGTACTCAGTGTACGAGGAGGAGTTGTTGTGCGATGTGTGGTTGGACGTTTCTGACGACTTTTTAGGCATGAACAAGGGTCTGACTTTCTGGCAAAGTGATGACCCACAAGTATAGGGGATCAATAGTAGTCCTTTCGATAAGTAAGAGTGTCGAATCCAATAAGGAGTAGAAGGAAATGATAAGCGGTTTTCAGCAAGGTATTCTCTGCAAATGCTGTAAGTAACGATAGTAGATAGTTTTGTAGCAAGATAAATCGTAACAAGTGACAAGTAACAATAGTAACAAAGGTGCAACAAGGTAGCCCAATCCTTTCTGTAGCAAAGGACAGGCCTCCAAGTAATCTTATATTAAACAAGCGCTCCCAAGGACACATGGGAATTTCTGTCTAGTCATGTTCATCATGTTGAGTTGATTCGCGTTCGCTACTTTGATAATTTGATATGTGGGTGGACCAGTGCTAAGGTGATGTTCTTACTTGAACTAACAACCTACTTATGATTACCCCCTCTCGCAAGCATCCGCAACTACGAAAGAAGAATTAAGATAAATCTAACCATAGCATGAAACATGTCGATCCAAATCAGCCCCTTATGAAGCAACACATAAACTGGGATTTAAGACTCTGTCACTTTAGCAACCCATCATCTACTTGTTACTCCACAATGACTTCCCTTAGGCCCATAACATGGTGAAGTGTCATGTAGTCGACGTTCACATGACACCAGTAAGACAAGTAAGAACATACATATCATCAAAATAATGAACGAATACCAACTTCACATGATTACTTATAACAAGACTTCTCCCATGTCCTCAGGAACAATAGCAACTACTCACACCTCATCAACATGTTCAAGATCAGAGGTGCAATAATAATAATTAAGGATCTGAACATAATGTCTTCCACCAAGTAATCCAACAAGCATCAACTACAAGATGTAATCAACACAACTAGTAACCCACAGGTACCAATCTGAGGTTTTGAGACAAAGATTGAATACAAGAGATGAACTAGGGTTGGAGATGAGATGGTGTTGGTGAAGATGTTGATGAAGATTGGTCCTCCAATGAAGGAGGAAGCGTTGGTGATGACGATGGCTTCGATCTCCCCCTCCCGGAGAGGAATTTCCCCTGCAGAATCTGACTGCCGGAGTGCAAAAGGGCCTCTGCCCGGGTTTCCGCCTCGAGACGGTGGCGCTTTGTCCCGAAAGGTTCCTTATGATTTTTTCTAGGGTAAAACACACCATATAGGAGAAGAGGGGGCTCGAGAGGCCAGCCAGGGCCCCACAAGCCATCAGGGCATGACCTAGGGGGGCCGCGCCCTGTTGGCTTGTGCCTGGCTGGTGGCCCCCCTCTGGTATATATTTGTCGCAGAAATTCACATATATTCAATAAAAATTCCTTGTGAAGTTTTGGGTCATTTGGAGTGCGGTGATTTTTCTGCCTTTTTCTCGGTTTTCCGATCCAGAATTCCAGTTTCCAGATACTTCCCTCTTTGTGATGTACCTTGCATATTCAGAGAGAAAGAACATAAGAATTGTATGATAATAGGGAATAATGGACAAGAATATCGTAAATATGAATAACAAATCATGATGCAAAATGGACGTATCAACTCCCTTAGACCTCGCTTGTCCTCAAGAGAAAGCCGAACTCGAGAGTAATGCCCACATAATTTGAGAGAGAGGTGCCGATAAAAACAAAATACGGACATGGTAGCATCATGAATATCATTATAGCAGCAAGCCTTTCATCATATAGCTTCTCTTAAACAAGTGAAGATCTATTCACAATTATCGAAGTATGAAGCATAAACCTTATTAACAACCAACAAACGATGCCTTTAGTCATGGTGATAATCACAATTCATCATATTCAAGAGTAGAGTCTATATAAGAGCTTTCATTGCAGCAAACCCACATACTCAACTATCATTTAGTCATCTACGATTGTTGACACTCATTGCATATTTTTGGAGCTAATGTTTTTGCCGGACATGTAGGAAGATAGGAGCTTCATTTGCCACCCAACTCATTTACCTCAAGGATAATGTCAACAATAATGAATCATGGTTTCTTACATTCAACTGGATTTATATACCTGGATCTTTCCTCAACATGTGATGCTTGCTACTAAGGGAGTTTATAAATTAAAAGAAGGGAAGATATTAATGACTCTTGTGTAAAAGTAAGAACTTTATGAAAGTAAAAGATAGGCCCTTCGCAGAGGGAAGTAGAGGTTGTCATGCGCTTTTATTTGATTAAATGTGCAATGTCTTAATGTAAAGAAACTTCACTTTATATTGCCCCTTGTGATAGCGAACTTTATTATGCACTTTGTCGCTTTTATTTCTTCTGCATCACAAGATCGTACAAAGCTTATTTTCCTTTTCAATAAAAGATCATACATGATTAAAGGCAATTTTTATTGCTTATGCACCGATGACAACTTACTTGAAGGATCTTATTCAATCCATAGGTAGGTAAGGTGGACTCTTACAGAAATAAACCGGGTTCAAGGGGTTATGGATGCACAAGTAGTATCTCTACTTCGTGTGGAAATTTTGGCTAGCAAAAGGTCTAAAGGAAACATCACATGTTAAAGGATCCATGGCTATATAAATTCTATGTAAATCTAAACAATCATAACCATTAAGTTGTCTTCCATGTCCAACTTCAACACTCGATCATTATTTAATATTGGGTGAGAGTTCGCAATCATAGATGATGTCCAAGATAGTGTATTTGTATGTGGATCTTCTCTTCTCTATCATAATCTTGCATAGATTATAACAATGACTAAGGCTATGTTTGTTCTATTACCAACAATTTTCATAGATCATACTTTCTTTTTATGTGAAGTCATTACTTCCCATGGGATAAGCATATGATCTTTAGTATTATTTTTATTGCCATGCTATGATGATTGGTGCAAGAGAGTAGAGCACACAGACTCAACTAATCTTTATTATATAACTCTCACACTCGATTACATGGATAGGTAGATCTCAAAGCAAAATCCTAAGCAAAGCAAATCTGAAACTTTATTTCTCTAATCCACGAAATAACTAAAGATCAAACTAAAATAAAAGATGATGGTAAAAAGTGATGGTGATACGATACCGGGGCACCTCCCCCAAGCTTGGAACAAGCTAGGGGTGGTACCCATACCCATGGGCTCAAGTTTTCTTCGGTGATGGTGGTGGTGTTGGAGTAGTGGCACCCTTCTTCACCAACTTACGCAGGAGGATGAAGTTTTCCCCTCTTAAATAATCTTTTTCTTGCTCGAGCTTCAATATCTTTTCGCATAAAGTTGCCTGGGTTTCCTGTAGAAAACGAGACGGGATAAATTGAACCTTGGATTTACTTGCCTTGTTAGGGAGGCTTGATTTCTTGAATTCCACATGCATATCCGCGGGTTGAGGTAGCGGAACTTCATCTTCATCCGAACTGGCATCTGGGCCGGCATCTTCCATCTCCTCCGGCTCGGTGTCTCCCTGATAACCCACAAGTATATGAGATCGCAACAGTTTTTGAGGGTAGAGTATTCAACCCAAATTTATAGATTCGACACATGGGGAGCCAAAGAATATTTGCGAGTATTAGCAGTTGACTTGTCAAATCAACCACACCTGGAGATTAAATATCTGCAGCAGAGTGATCAGTAGCACAGTAATATGATAGTTTGATAGCAGTAGTAGCAGTAACGGTAACGGTAACAGTGATGGCAGTGGTTTTGTAGCAAGTGTAGCAGTAGCAGTAGCAATAGTAACTTAGCAAGAACAATATGTGGAAAACTCATAGGCACTGGATCGGTGAATTTGCTGGATGATATTCATCAGATAACAGTCATAACCTAGGGCGACACAGAACTAGCTCCAGTTCATAAATATAATGTAGGCATGTATTTCATAAATAGTCATACATGCTTATGGAAAAGAACTTGCATGACATCTTTTATCCTACCCTCCCGTGGCAGCGGGATCCATAAGGAAACTAAGGGATATTAAGGCCTCCTTTTAATACAGAATCGGAACAAAGCATTAACACATAGTGAATACATGAACTCCTCAAACTACGGTCATCACCGAAAAGTATCCCAAATATTGTCACTATGGGGTTTACGGATCATAACACGTAATAGGTGCATATGACTAGCAAGATTGGATCAAGAACATAGATATAATGGTGATAACATAAACGGTTCAGATCTGAAATCATGGCACTCGGGCCCTAGTGACAAGCATTAAGCATGGCAAAGTCATAGCAACATCAATCTCAGAACATAGTGGATACAAGGGATCAAGCCCTAACAAAACTAACTCGATTACATGATGAATCTCATCCAATTCCTCACCGACCAGCGAGCCTACGAAGGAATTACTCACTCCCGATGGGGAGCATCATGGAATTGGCGATGAAGGAGGGTTGGTGATGTCGAAGATTCCCCTCTCCAGAGCCCCAAACGGGCTCCAGATCTGGCCTCCCAATGAAGAACAGGAGGTAGCAGAGGCTCCGTCTCGTGAAACGCAATAAAACTTCCTCTCCTATTTTTTTCTCCAAAAATAGGAATTTATAGTGCTGCAATTAGGGTCAGGGGGCCCACGAGGTGAGCACAACCCACCAGGGCGTGCCTGGAGGGGGTGGCACGCCCTGGTGTATCGTGCCTAGCCAGGGCACCCCCTCCGGTGGTTCTTGGCTCCAGTATTTTTTATTTATTGTAAAATAATTCTCCGAAAAGTTTCGTCTAGTTCCGAGAACTTTTATTTCTGCACAAAAACAACACCATGGTAGTTCTGCTGAAAACAGCGTCAGTCCGGGTTAGTTTCATTCAAATCATGCAAATTAGAGTCCAAAACAAGAGCAAAAGCGTTAGGAAAAGTAGATACGACGGAGACGTATCAACTCCCCCAATCTTAACCCATTGCTTGTCCTCAAGCAATTCAGTTGACAAACTGAAAGTGACAAAGAAAAACTTTTACGAACTCTTTTGTTCTTGTTTACATATATATGCTTAAGTAGCACCGAGGTTTTTAGCAAAGATTATGACTAACCATGTCAACGATAACTCTTAGAAATTATATTAACTCATATCAATGACATAAGCAACTAGCGAGCAATAATAAAATATCTCAAATGCAAACACTTTGTCAAAACAATCATGATATAATATGACAAAAGTGGTATCTCGCTAGCCCTTTCTGAGACCGCAAAACATAAATGCAGAGCACCTCCAAAGTTCAAGCAGTGACTAAACATTGTAATTCATGGTAGAAAGGATCTAGTCATGCCGCATCCAACATTAACTATACACAATGCATGAGGATGACAATAGTGCTCTCAGATCTGGCGCTTATTTGAGAAGGTTATGCCTCAACATAAAAGTAAATACATAGTCCCTTCGCAGAGGGAAGCAGGGAGTTGCAGAGGTGCCAGAGCTCAAAGCTTAAATCAGAGATAAATATAATTTTGGAAGGTGCACCCTTCCTGTCAATGTTACGACCAAGAGTTATCAATATCTTCCATGCTAATCACATTAGCGGCGGTTCCCAAGCGGTAAAAGTAAAGGTTTACTCCCCCTCCACCAACAAACACACTCCATGGCTAGCCGAATCCACGGGTACCGTCCATACCAACAACATTCCTGGGGGAGTTTTGTTTAATTATTTGCAATTTTGATTTCGGGACTGGGAATCCCTATTACCGCCCCTCTTGTGCAAGGATGAGTGAATAAACACTCATCATGAGAATAATCCGCTTAACATGGAAGATACTGACCGCCCCCTGTCGCACCATGAGCCGTCCAGGCACACAAAACAGATGTTCATTTGAAATTTTAGAGGTGGCACATGCAAATTTACTTGGAACGGCAGGGCAATACCGCATATAGGTAGATATAGTGGACTCATCTGGAATAACTTTAGTTTAAGGATTTTGACACACAAGCAGTATTCCCGCTTAGTACAGGTGAAAGCTAGCAAATGGGTTGAGAAGCGGCCATCTAGAGAGCGAAAACGGTCATGAACATGCATTATGAATAATAAACATTGAATACTAGCATGAGTAGGATATGGACACCATGAACATAAATATCATGAAGGCTATGTTGGTTTTGATTCAACTACATGCGTGAACATGTGCCAAGTCAAGCCACTCGAAACATTCAGAGGAGGATACCATATAATCATACCACATCACAATCATTTTAATGCATGTTGACATCCAAGATAAATCATTATCCACTCCTAGCTACTTAAGCATGGCATGAGCAACTATAATCTCTAATTGTCATGGCAAACATGTTTGATCATAATATTCTGAATCATGGATACTAGGTTAAACATATTTACAAAAACAAAAACAAGTTGAGTTCATACCCACTTCTCTCTGCCACAATCACTTCATCAAATATCATCATTATTGCCTTTCACTTGCACGACCGAATGATAGGAAAATAATAGTGCAAGAGTGCCGTGGACTAAGCTGGAATCTGCAAGCATTTTATTCAAAAGGAGAAGACAAAGTAATTTGGGCTCTTTGTTAGATTAACATTAATGCATATGAGAGCCACTCAACATTTTCATCGTGGTCTTCTCCTTGGTACGACTCAAATCAAAGGAAAAGAATTTCAGAGAAACACACTGAAATATTTTTTTAGAGTTTTTGTTTTTTCTTAAAGAAAGCAAATCAAAGAAGGAAAAACAAAGACGAGAAAAACTATTTACACGGGAAAAATTCCAACAAGTAAAAGAAGAAACGAGAAATCTTTTTGGGTTTTCTATTGATACTACAATTAATTTAAACTAGAAAGAAAAGCCGAAAAGAAGCAAGAAATAATTTTGGATTTTCTCAAAGTTTTTCAAACATTCAAGAAGAAAGCAAGAAAATAAACCTAGCATGGATAATACAATGAGAAAGCATGGACACCGACAACTGGAATGAAATGTGTGAACATGAATATAATGTCGGTAGAAATACATACTCCCCAAGCTTAGGCTTTCGGCCTAGCTTGGTAATCACCATCCGCGGCCTGGATAATAGTCTGAGTGATAGCCCACCGAGGCTCTTGGTGCAGCCTCCTCAGCCCACCTGGCATCTTCAACCTTCGCATTGTACGCATGGGCCTCGCTCTCAAGAACATAGTATCTTCCCTTACTGTGATAATCAAAGAGAGCAGGAGCAGGCAAGGTAATAGGTACAATGGGATCTTTATTGAACCTCAAGTTGTAAGTATAATTAGTGACTGTGCCTTTAAGGAACTTATGACGTTTCATGGCCTCAAAGTCTAAGTACTAAGTAGGTAAAATGGGATCATTAGGCCAAGGTGAAACATTTAGCTTCTTAGCTACACAGGAGGCATAGATCCCTCCATAAAAGTGACCACTAGCAGCGTTGTGTTGCAATCTCCCTGCCACGATTGCTCCAAGATTATAACGTTTAATTCCTGTTATAGCGGTGTGTATAAGACTCAATCAGGAGCACACAGTGTGCTGCAATCTTGCTTGCCTATGATGCATTTGCCATTAAAGAGTGCAAAGTAGTGTATTGATGGAAAATGGATGCTTTTTATTCTACCTTGCATCACTCCTCTATCTTCACCGTAGCATAGATTAATCAAAAATGACTCATACTCACATGTTGGTGGTTCATCTAGTGAACCCCAATATGGAATTTTGCACGCTTCACAGAACGCATCTAAAGTCATGTTAAAGGGATGGTCATAAAGGTTAAATGAAATTCTAGACTCACGAGGAAAATATTTAAATTTCTTGGTGAATGTTTTTGTGAGTTCGAGATGTTGAATGCACTCATCTGTGATGAAGGGTGCAAGTTCTGCATTGTCGATAAATTGCTCGAATTCCTCCTTGATACCCGCATCTACCATGAATTCGTCACATGGCCATAAGCATGATTTGGTAGCGGCATCCCGCATCGAGCTTGCACTTGGCTCAACATAGGACCGTCGTATTGAGCCACTGCTCGATGATGCCTTCGATGACTTTCTCCTCGAAGAACCCCTTCCAAAGAAATTCATTTTATTCGCGTACAAAATTCTGAAAAAAAAATTCACAATTTTTTTGTCAAAAAAACTTCGTAAGATTGATAGCAACTACTCCTAAGGATGCATAGAGGCCATATTAATCATGGAAAGTACTTAGAACTCTAAGAATTCAACATGCAAGCCCATCTACAGTAGCACCAAGAGTAGCTAATTATTCTAAAAATAAACCACTAAGTCAAAAACTAATTGGAGCAATGGAGGAGTCACATACCAAGTAGCAATCCCCCAAAGCAATTTCGGAAATGGAGCTTCGAGCAAAGAGATCGAAATCCACGGGTTTGAGAGCAAGAACACGAGAGAGAGAGAGAGAGAGAGAGAGAGAGCTATGGTGATTTTTTTCTGGAGGTAGGAGATGGAATGGGCTGAAGAGATAAGTGAGGAGACCCACGTGGGGACCACAACCCACCAGGGCGCGTCTGGGGCTGCTGTAAGAGCACATTTCTCCATGTGTGGTTTTGGTAATTGATGACATCCCTATGGACTAATGGTTTCCTTGAGTTATATTCGAAGGATTTGTCCATAGGCACTTCTTGAAGTCCATCTGTTGGTTTTAAGGAGTTTATATGGTGACCAAGGTGGTATTCAAGGTGTTATCCAAAGATTGGTCATGTAAGAGTTGAGCTTACTGCAAGCATGTCTTGAAGAAGAAGACTGTGTGAGCATTCATGTTTACCTTCAAGACATCATCTTTATGAAGAGAGAAGATAAGATACAAGGTTGATCAAGACTAAGTCAAAGAGTGAGTCAAGCTAATCAACACACAAAGTGTACAAAGATGTACCAAGAGGGATCAAGTGATCCCATGGTATGGTAAGCATTGTCCATTATGCTTTGTGTACTAACCCATGGTCTACGTGAGAGTTCTATGTGGGGTTAGGTATATTTCCATGGGATTGCATCAAGAGGAAGATCCCATACAGCCCATGGAAGATGACATCAAGTGGTGATCGTCATCAAGGTTGCGGTGTGCAAGCTCAAGTAAAGCATCACGGAGAGATCATGCTTGAAGCTTGCCGTCCATTGTGGTGACAATGGACTTGTGAAGATGTGCCAAAGAGTGGCTCTCCCATAGTGGAGTATGGGGGAGCAATCTACTAGTCTTCATCGAGCCGACGCAATCAAGAAAGGTGGTCCATCTTGAGGAGGACAAGATCGTCATCATCTAGCTCAAGTGGACTATGCGCAAGGCAAAGGTTTGACCTTGATAGGGTTTTCTATTTTACTGGTCTCATGATGGTAGTTTGGAGACCGGGTTACAGGATCGATAGCCGTACTATCAAGGGGGGCTCTCAAGTGAGTAGCTTGATCGTATCGTTCGTTGAGAGCTCAAACCATTGCATTCTTGGCATCATCATCTTTCTTGGTTCTTGGTTGTCTTTTCTCTTTGTGGGTTCTTGAGCTTATGGTCAGCTTCATGACAAGCTCAAGTTCATCGAAAACAGAGTCCATATGCATCTTCTAGGATGTTTTCGATGTTGGAGTTTTTGTCGGTTCTTCATTCATAGAGGTTTCACATCTCTATTTTCATTGGCATCTCTATATCGCTGTTGGAAAGCTCTTGTCGTCCTGAATCCAACAAGCTTGAGTTTGCTCAATTCGGAGCTCATATGCGAAGGTTATGGCAATTCTGGTTTTATTGTTTCCATCTGGTTGCTTGGGTTCTTTGTTGCTTTCCCGCGGTAGTACCTCTCTGGCCAGCACGGTAGTACCGCTTACAGCCGGTACTACCGCCCTGGCCAGCGGTAGTATCGCTGGGGGAAGTGGGGTGGCTCGGGGAACTCGCGCAAGGCACCAGACAGCTCCAGTCACTTGTCTGGTGTCCCGTGCCAGCCCTCCAGCCACAGCGGGAGTAGTGGCGGTAGTACTAAGCGGTACTACCGCCGCCCCTTCTACTACTGCTCAGTTCTGCTGGTGGGCGGTAGTACCGCTCCCAGGGGCGGTACTACCGCTTGTGTGCGGGCAGTGGGGGTAACGGTTGGATTTCCCCCCACCTATTTAAGGGGGTCTTCTTCCCCAATGGATCTTATCCTTTGAGCTCGAGTTTGCCCCCCATTGTTGACCTTCTTTGAGCTTGCTAACTCTCAATCCCTCCAATGATTCTTGCTAGTTCTTGAGGGAAAAGGGAGAGGAGATCTAGATCCACATTTCCACCAATCACTTTCTCCTCTATGTGAGGGGAACCCCTTGGATCTAGATCTTGGAGTTCTTCGCGTTCTTCTTTGTTCTTCCTCTCATTTTCCTCCATAGCATTAGTTGTTGTGGTGGGATTTGGGAGAGAAGGACTTGGGCACTCTGTGTGCCCTTGCCATTGCATTTGGTGCATAGGTTTGAGTTCTCCACGGTGATATGTGGAAGTGAAGTTTAAGAAGCTTATCACTCTTGGGTGTTTGAGCACCCTAGAGCTTGTTCCTCTTGGGTGCCTTGGTGCCCTAGATAGTTGGTGGTGTCTCGGAGCTCAATCATTGTGGTGTAAAGCTCCGGGCAAGCGTCGGGGTCTCCAATTAAGTTGTGGAGATTGCCCCGAGCAATTTGTATGGGTACCGGTGACCGCCTCCAAGGGTTGCCAAAGTGTACGGGTACCGGTGACCGCCCCCAAGGGTTGCCATTTGTACGGGTTCGGTGACCGCCCTCAAGGGTCCCTTACTGGAATCACGGCATCTTGCATTGTGCGATGGCGTGAGGAGATTACGGTGGCCTTAGTGGCATCTTGGGGAGCATTGTGCCTCCACACCGCTCCGAACGGAGATTAGCATCCGCAAGGGTGTGAACTTCGGGATACATCGTCGTATCCACGTGCCTCGGTTATCTCTTACCCGAGCCCTTTACTTATGCACTTTACTTTGTGATAGCCATATTGTTTCATGTTATATAACTTGCTATCACTTAGTTGTTTATCTTACTTAGCATAAGTTGTTGGTGCACATAGGTGAGCCTAGTTGTTTTAGGTTTTGTGCTTGACATATTAAACGTTAGTTTTATTCCGCATTTGTTCAAGCCTAAACCGTAATTATTTTAAAGCGCCTATTCACCCCCCCCCCCTCTAGGCGATATCCACGTCCTTTCAGCTACTGGCGTGCCCTGGTGTCTTGTGGACACCAGGTGCACCCCCTCTGATGTTATTTGCACCAGAAATTCAGAAATATACAGAAAATAATCGTGTTAAATTTTCAAGACATTCTGAGAACTTTTATTTTTGGGTCATTTTTATTGCAAGGAGAAATCAGAAAACACGATAAACATGGCATTTATTTTATATGACTAAGATGAAAAGAAAACAAAAAGTGGGTACAGAAAGTGGTGCCTACTAAATTCATCAACTTCATACCTCTCAAAAATGATCCATTAATAAGGTTCATCAAGTCTTATTAACAACCACATTCGATTAGCATGAAACCGAAGAACTTACGTAAAACACTAAGTTACCTCAATGGGGATATGCATATCCCCAACAATAAGTATGTCATATTTCTTTTTGGCAGTAGGTACAGGTAGTTGAAAACTTCCAATAGTGAGTGTCGGAGATTCTTCAATAACATTTATACCATTCACTTGGAATTGTTTCTTGAGAAAGTGCACCGTATGCTCATTACCATTGATATGAAAAGTGACTTTGCTTTTATTGCAATCAATAACAGCCCCTGCAGTATTCAAAAAGGGTCTACCAAGGATAATCGACATGTTGTCGTCCTCGGGCATCTCAAGAATAGCAAAGTCTGTTAAGATAGTAACATTTGCAACAACAACGGGCACATCCTCACAAATACCGATAGGTATGGCAGTTGATTTGTCAGCCATTTGCAAAGATATCTCAGTAGGTGTGATTTTATTCAAATAAAGTCTTTTATATAAAGAGAAAGGCATAACACTAACACCAGCTCCCAAATCATACAAAGCAGTTTTGCCATAATTTCTTTTAATGGAGCAAGGTATAGTTGGTATTCCAGGATCTCCAAGTTTTTTAGGTACTCCATCCTTAAAAGAATAATTAGCAAGCATGGTGGAGACTTCATCTTCAGGTATCTTTCTTTTATTAGTGATGATGTCTTTCATGTATTATGCATAAGGGGCCATCTTTAAAATATCAGCTAAGCGGGTACGTAAAAAGACTGGGTTAATCATTTCAGCAAAGCGTTCAAATTCTTCATCATCCTTTTTCTTAGATGTTTTAGGTGGAAAAGGCATGGGTTTCTGAACCCATGGCTCTCTTTCTTTACCATGTTTTCTAGCCACAAAGTCTCTCTTCTCATATCGTTTATTTTTAGGTTGTGGGTTATCAAGATCGACAACATGTTCTATTTCAACATCATTATCTGGTTCTTTATCATTGTTCGATTGAGTATCTTCATGAACATCATCATTACCATTTTCATTATCACTAGGTGAATGTTCATTACCAGACTGAGTTTCGACATCAGAAATAGAGACATCATTATTATCTTTAGGAGGTTTTTCTATCTCAGGTTCACTAGAGGTATGCAAAGTCCTATCATTTTTCCTTTTCTTTTTCTTTTTCTTTTTAGAAGGACTAGTTGCATTAGTGTTAATTCTCTGAGAGTCTTGTTAAATTCTTTTAGGATGACCTTCAAGATAAAGAGGTTCTTGGGTCATTCTACCTCCTCTAGTCACTACTCTAATAGCATGATCATTCATATTATTATTCATTTCATTTAGCAATTCTCTTTGAGATTTAGCAACTTGTTCTAACTGGGTTTGAACCATACAGGCATGTTTTCCAACACCCCTAACATCATTATTGATTCTAAATAACAAGTCACTCAAGCGAGCAATCATATCAGAATTATATTTTAATTGTTTCAGAACATTTGCATTGAAGTGATCTTGTTTCCAAATGTAGTTATCAAACTCATATAAGCATTGACTAGGATGTTTATTGTAAGGGATATCACTTTCATCAAACTATAATAAAGAATTTACCTCTACCACCTGTTGAGGTGGTGGTGTGTCAAGGCCATGTATTTCTTTAATAGGTGGTAAATTCTTAACATCCTCAGCTTTAATACCTTTTTCCTTCATACATTTCTTTGCCTCTTGCATATCTTCAGGACTGAGAAATAAGATACCCCTTTTCTTTGGAGTGGGTTTAGGTGGTGGCTCAGGGAGAGTCCAATCATCATAATTCTTCAATATATTATTCAATAGTTCCTCAACTTGTTCAACAGTTCGTTCCCTGAAAACACAACCAGCACAACTATCTTGGAAGTCCCTAGAAGCATCAGTTAGTCCATTATAGAAGATGTCAAGTATTTCATTTTTCTTAAAAGGGTGATTAGGCAAAGCATTAAGCAATTGGAGAAGCCTCCCACAAGCTTGTGGGAGACTCTCTTCTTCAATTTGCACAAAGTTAAATATTTCCTGTAAGGCAGCTTGTTTCTTATGAGCAGGAAAATATTTTTCAGAGAAGTAGTAAATCATATCCTGGGGACTACGCGCACAACCAGGAGCAAGAGTATTGTACCATATCTTAGCATCACCCTTTAATGAGAATGGAAATAATTTGAGAATATAGTAAAAGCAAATCTTCTCATCATGAGCAAAAAGGATGGCCATATTATTTAACTTAGTAAGATGTGCCACTACAGTTTCAGTTTCATAGCCATGAAAAGGATCAGATTCAACCAAAGTAATCAACTCTGGGTCGACAGAGAATTCATAATCCATATCGATAACAAAGATAGGTGAAGTAGCAAACTTAGGATCACATTTCATTCTAGCATTCAAAGTCTTTTCCTTATACTCGCATAATAATTTCTTAAGATCGTCTCTATCCTTACAAGAAAGGATTTCTCTAGCTATCTCCTCATCCATAACATAACCTTCAGGTATCTTAGGCATTTCAAATCTAGGAGAGCTAGGCATAATAGGTGTTTCATAGTTCTTAGTTTCAAAGACTTCATCAGGTTCAGTAGTTTCATCAGTTTCAGTAATTTCATTCTCTTTAGCTCTAGCAATTTGTTCATCAAGAAATTCACCTAGTGGCACATTATCATCAAGCATGGTACTAGCATCATCATAAGCATCATTCATAGCAGAAGTAGCATCATCAATAACTTGCGACATATCAGGATTAATAGCATGTGGTGGTGTTGCAAGTTTACTCATAACCGAAGGTGAATCAAGTACAGAGCTAGATGGCAATTCCTTACCTCCCCTCGTCTTAGAGGAAAAAATCTTGGTTCTTGTATCCTTCAGATTCTTCATAGTGATCAATTGATATAAATCCCAAGTGACTCAACAAATATAGCTATGCTCCCCGGCAACGGCGCCAGAAAAGGGTCTTGATAACCCACAAGTATATGGGATCGCAACAGTTTTTGAGGGTATAGTATTCAACCCAAATTTATAGATTCGACACAAGGGGAGCCAAAGAATATTTGCGAGTATTAGCACTTGAGTTGTCAATTCAACCACACCTAGAGATTAAATATCTGCAGCAGAGTGATCAGTAGCACAGTAATATGATAGTTTGATAGCAGTAGTAGCAGTAACGGTAACGGTAACAGTGATAGCAGTGGTTTTGTAGCAAGTGTAACAGTAGCAGTAGTAATAGTAACTTAGCAAGAACAATATGTGCAAAACTCGTAGGCACTGGATCGATGAACTCGTTGGATGATATTCATCATATAACAGTCATAACCTAGGGCGACACAGAACTAGCTCCAGTTCATAAATATAATGTAGGCATGTATTCCGTAAATAGTCATACGTGCTTATGGAAAAGAACTTGCATGACATCTTTTATCCTACCCTCCCGTGGCAGCGGGGTCGATAAGGAAAGTAAGGGATATTAAGGCCTCCTTTTAATAGAGAACCGAAACAAAGTAATAACACATAGTGAATACATGAACTCCTCAAACTACGGTCATCACCGGAAAGTATCCCAAATATTGTCACTATGGGGTTTACGGATCATAACACGTAATAGGTGCATATGACTAGCAAGATCGGATCAAGAACATAGATATAATGGTGATAACATAAATGGTTCAGATCTGAAATCATGGCACTCGGGCCCTAGTGACAAGCATTAAGCATGGCAAAGTCATAGCAACATTAATCTCGGAACATAGTGGACACTAGGGATCAAGCCCTAACAAAACTAACTCGATTACATGATGAATCTCATCAAACTCCTCACCGACCAGCGATCCTATGAAGGAATTACTCACTCCTGATGGGGAGCATCATGGAATTGGCGATGAAGGAGGGTTGGTGATGAGGAAGACCGAAGATTCCCCTCTCCGGAGTCCCAAACGGGCTCCAGATCTGGCCTCCCGATGAAGAACAATAGGTGGCGGCGGCTCCGTCTCGTAAAACATGATAAAACTTCCTCTCCTATTTTTTTCTCCAAAAATAGGAATTTATAGTGCTGCAATTAGGGTCAGGGGGCCCACGAGGTGAGCACAACCTACCAGGGCGCGCCTGGAGGGGGTGGCGCGCCCTGGTGTATCGTGCCCAGCCAGGGCACCCCCTCCAGTGGTTCTTGGCTCCAGTATTTTTTATTTATTGTAAAATAATTCTCCGAAAAATTTCGTCCAGTTTCGAGAACTTTTATTTCTGCACAAAAACAACACCATGGTAGTTCTGCTGAAAACACCGTTAGTCCGGGTTAGTTTCATTCAAATCATGGAAATTAGAGTCCAAAACAAGAGCAAAAGCGTTAGGAAAAGTAGACACGACAGAGACGTATCACTCCCTCCTCTTCAGTGGACCATAGGTAGAGGTAAATATCCACAAAGATCTTTGGGTTTGCCACATAGTTGGAGACATAGCTCTCTCCATCCGAATCTTGAGATGACATATTCTCATATCTGCCAGAAAAATAGCTCGAAACAAGAACAAAGAAAAAACTCGCGATGCGGTGGTCAAAATGCACGGGTGTATATATAATGATTTTTACTAGGTCAGAATACGTGTTCGGGAAGAAATCGGAGTCGGGGAGGCACACGAGGGCCGCACAAGCCATCAGGGCACGCCCAGGGGGTGTCGCGCCCTGTTGGCTTGTGCCTCCCTCGTGGGTCCCCCTGACTCCGTTTTATTTTTGAATTTTTTCTAAAATACTAAAACCAACAGCAATTATTTTTTGGAATTTTTGGAGTCGGCTTACTTACCATACCACATACCTACCCCCTTTTCAGGTTTCTAGAGTGTTTCGGAAGGCCTCCCGTATGTGTTCTTCCGGTGTTATCACTTGAATGATATTAGTCTCTTCATTAATGGGCGTACCTGAAATATAATGCTTGATTCTTTGTCCATTCACCACCCTCGGGTTTTTGCCTTCGAAGTTATTAATTTTTATGGCACCTGAGCGATAGACCTCTTCGACAACATATGGATCTTCCCATTTGGATAAAAGTTTTCCTGCAAAAAACCTGAAATGAGAATTGTACAAAAGCACAAGGTCTCCTACATTGAAGTCTCATTTTTGAATGCTTTGGTCATGCCACCTTTTAACTTTTTCTTTAAACAACTTTGCATTTTCATAGGCTTGTGTCCTCCATTCATCTAGTGAGCCAATATCAAATAACCTCTTTTCACCGGTAAGTTTAAAATCATAATTAAGTTCTTTAATTGCCCAATAAGCCTTATGGTCTAGCTCAAGAGGTAAATGACAAGCTTTTCCATACACCATTTTATATGGGGACATCCCCATGGGGTTCTTATAAGCAGTTCTATAAGCCCAAAGAGCATCATCTAATTTCTTAGACCAATTTTTCCTAGATCTATTGACAGTCTTTTGCAAGATTAATTTTAATTCTCGATTGCTCAATTCAACTTGGACACTAGACTGCGGATGATATGGTGATGCAATTCTATGGTTAACATCATATTTAACTAGAAGTTTACGGAAAGCGCCATGAATAAAATCTGAACCACCATCAGTCATTAAATATCTAGGGACTTCAAACCTCGAAAAAATAATTTCCTTAATCATTTTAATAGAAGTGTTATGATCAGCACTACTAGTTGGAATGGCCTCTACCCACTTAGTAACGTAATCAACAACAACTAAAATATGAGTATATCCATTCGAGGAAGGAAAAAGGTCCCATGAAATCAAAACCCCATACGTCAAATGGTTCAATGGCAAGTGAATAATTCATAGGCATTTCTTGATGTTTAGCAATGTTACCAACCCTTTGACATACATTGCATGAAAGGACATACTTACGAGCATCTTTGAAAAGAGTAGGCCAATAAAAACTAGATTGTAGTACCTTGTGTGCAGTTCTGTCACCAGCATGATGTCCTCCGTAAGGCTCGGAATGACACTTCCTTAAAATCTATTCCTGTTCATGCTCAGGTATACAATGTGTAATAACACCATCTACTCCTTCTTTATAAAGATGTGGGTCATCCCAAAAGTAATGTCGTAAATCATAAAAGAATTTTTTCTTTTGTTGATAGGTGAAACTAGGTGGAATATATTTAGCAACAATAAAATTCGCATAATCAGCATACCAAGGAGTACTACGTGAAGTATTTATAGCAGCAAGTTGTTCATCAGGAAAATTATCATCAATGGGTAGTGGGTCATCAAGAACATTTTCCATTCTAGACAAGTTATCTGCTATGGGGTTTTCAGCTCCCTTTCTATCAACAATATGCAAATCAAACTCTCGAAGCAAAAGCACCCACCTAATAAGTCTAGGCTTAGCATCTTTCTTTTCCATAAGGTATTTAATAGCAGCATGATCAGTGTGAATAGTTACTTTGGAATCAATGATATAAGGTCTAAACTTATCACATGCAAAGACAACTGCTAAAAATTCCTTTTCAGTGTTGACATAATTTCTTTGGGCAGCGTCTAGAGTTTTACAAGCATAATGGATAACATTCAATTTCTTGTCTACTCTTTGCCTTAAAACATCACCAACATCATAATCACTAGCATCACACATAATTTCAAAAGGCAAGCTCCAATCAGGTGGTTGAACAATGGGTGCAGAAATCAAAGCTTTCTTAAGTATTTCAAAAGCTTCTACACAATCATCATCAAAAACAAAAGGAATATCTTTTTGAAGAAGATTAGTTAACGGCCTAGAAATCTTTGAGAAGTCTTTGATGAAACGCCTATAAAAACCAGCATGAACAAGGAAACTTCTTATCCCTTTGATATCTTTTGGGCACGACATTTTCTCAATTGCGTCAACTTTAGCTTTGTCCACTTCAATACCTCGTTCAGAAATTTAATGCCCAAGCACTATGCCTTCATTCACCATAAAATGGCACTTCTCCCAATTCGAGACAAGATTAGTTTCTTCACATCTCTGCAAAACTCGATCAAGGTTGCTCAAGCAATCAGCAAAAGAAGTTCCGTAAACAGAAAAAATCATCCATGAAAACCTCAACAATCTTTTCACAAAAGTCAGAGAATATAGCAGTCATACATCTTTGAAAAGTAGTAGGTGCATTGCATAAACCAAATGGCATACATCTATAAGCATACGTTCCAAATGGGCAAGTAAAAGTAGTTTTCTCTTGATCCTCTTTTGACACAGGTATTTAAGAAAAACCAGAATATCCATCAAGAAAACAAAAGTGTGTGTGCTTAGATAATCTTTCTAGCATTTGATCAATAAAAGGTAAAGGGTAGTGATCTTTCCTGGTAGCTTTGTTTAATTTCCTGAAATCAATCACCATCCTATAACCAGTTACTATTCTTTGTGGGATAAGTTCATTTTTATCATTAGGAACAACAGTTATACCTCCTTTCTTAGGAACACAATGAACATGACTTACCCATCTACTATCAGCAATAGGATAAATTATACCTGCTTCCAGAAGCTTTAGTATTTCAGTTCTTACCACTTCCTTCATCTTAGGATTTAAGCGGCATTGATGATCAATGACAGGTTTAGCATCCGGTTCCATATTAATCTTGTGCTGACATAGAGTGGGACTAATGCCCTTAAGATCATCGAGAGTGTATCCAATAGCAGCCCGGTGCTTCTTCAGATTTTTAAGTAATCTCTTTTCTTCATGCTCTGAAAGGTTAGCACTGATAATAACATGATATATCTTCTTTTCATCAAGGTAAGCATATTTCAAAGTATCGGGTAAAGTCTTTAACTCAAACACAGGATCTCCCTTGGGTGGAGGGGGATCCCCTAAAATATCAACCGATAAGTTGTGTTTAAGAATAGGCGTTTGTTTAAGAAATATGTCATCTATTTCATTTCTCTCATTCATATGCATATCATTTTCATGGTCTAGTAAATATTGTTCTAACGGATCGGTAGGAGGTACGACAATAGAAGCAAGACCAATGATCTCATCTTTGCTTGGCAATTCTTTCTCATGTGGTTGTTTACTAAACTTGGAGAAGTTAAATTCATGAGACACATCGCCAAAGCTTACTTTAACCTTCTCAGTAACACAATTAATTTCAGCATTAACAGTATTCAAGAAAGTTCTATCAAATATAATGGGACAAAAGTTATCTTGTTGTGAACTAAGTACTAGAAAATCAGTGGGGTACTTGACTTTTCCACACAAGACCTCAACATCTCTAACAATCCCAAGTGGTGTAATAATGTCTCTGTTTGCAAGTTTAATAGTAACATCAATGTCCTCAAGCTCAGATGGTGCTATGTTATTCATAATTTCTTGATATAAAGTAAAAGGTATAGCGCTAACACTAGCACCAATATCACACAAGCCGTGATAACAATGATCTCCAATTTTAACTTAAACTACAGGCATGCCAACAATTGGTTTATTTTTATCTAGTTCATCTTGCGCATTTCTAGCAGGTTTTGCAATTCTAGCAGCTTCACCACAGAAGTAAATAACTTGACCATCAATGTTATCAACTAGCAGATCTTTAACCATAGCAACTTTAGGCTCAACATTTTATTTGTTGAGGAGGTGTAGATGTCCTAGCATGACTTTTATTAACCATAGTTGTAGCTTTAGCGCGTTCCTTGATTCTAACAGGGAAAGGTGGCTTCTCAATGTAAGCAGTAGGAACAATTGGAACAACATGGCTAACAATTATTCCTTCCTTCTCGGTTTTAATAGGTTTCTCTAATTGCTTTTCTATGGGTGGATGGTATTTAAACCACTTCTCCTTAGGGAGATCAACATGAGTAGCAAATGATTCACAGAAAGAAGCTACTATCTCAGAATCAAGGCCATATTTATTACTCAACTTATAGCAAGCATCAGTTTCCATAAAAGATTTAACACAATCGAACTTAAGCTTTATACCTGACTCTTTACCTTTGTCAAGTTCCCAATCTTCAGAGTTGTGTTTAATTCTTTCCAGAAGATCCCATTTGAATACAATAGTCCTATTCATGAAGGAACCAGTAGAAGAAGAATCGAGTAGTACTTGATCATCATGAGAAAGCCGAGCATTTTTTTTTTGCATAATAGTGTTTCTTGAGATCTCATGGTTGGGGCAGGTGTGCATCATAGATTTAAGCCTCCCCAAGCATGAGCGATACTTTCTCCTTCACAAGGCCAGCAATTATAAATAAAGTTCCGATCACGATGAACTAGATGCATAGGATAAAACTTCTGATGAAATTCCAACTTCAAGTGATTCCAGTCCCATGATCCAATATCGCCCAATAGCCTGTACCACATTAATGCCTTTCCCTCCAAAGATAAAGGGAAAACTTTCTTCTTAACTTTGTCTTCAGACAACCCTGCTAGCTGAAATAATCCACAAACTTCATCGACAAATATCAAATGATAATCAGGGTGAGTCGTTCCATCATATGGATGGGATAAGAGTTTTTGAAGCATACCCGAAGGAATCTCATAATAAATATTTTTAGTAGGTTCAGTAGGTTGACGAACAATTTCCCCATCTTCAGTTCGAGGCGAAGATGCCCCGAACAAGCCACTCAAAGGGTGATCGTTCATAGCGACAAGCAACAGTAAATTTCAGCACGTATAGAAAATGTTTCCTTACCAATTCCACTTACCAAAGGCGCTTCACTCCCCGGCAACGGCGCCAGGAAAGAGTCTTGATGACCCACAAGTATAGGGGATCAATCGTAGTCCTTTCGATAAGTAAGAGTGTCAAACCCAATGAGGAGCAGAAGGAAATGATAAGCGGTTTTCAGCAAGGTATTCTCTAAAAATACTGTAAGTAACGATAGTAGATAGTTTTGTAGCAAGATAAATCGTAACAAGTGACAAGTAACAATAGTAACAAAGGTGCAGCAAGGTAGCCCAATCCTTTTTGTAGCAAAGGACAGGCCTGGAAGTACTCTTATATTAAACAAGCGCTCCCCAGGACACATGGGAATTTCTGTCTAGTCATGTTCGTCATGTTGAGTTGATTCGCGTTCGCTACTTTGATACTTTTATATGTGGGTGGACCGGTGCTAAGGTGTTGTTCTTACTTGGACTAACAACCTACTTATGATTACCCCCTCTCGCAAGCATCTGCAACTACGAAAGAAGAATTAAGATAAATCTAACCATATGATGAAACATGTGGATCCAAATCAGCCCCTTATGAAGCAACGCATAAACTGGGGTTTAAGCTTCTATCACTCCAGAAACCCATCATCTACTTGTTACTCCACAATGACTTCCCTTAGGCCCATAACATGGTGAAGTGTCATGTAGTCGACGTTCACATGACACCACTAAGAGAAGTAACAACATACATATCATCAAAATATCGAACGAATACCAACTTCACATGATTACTTATAACAAGACTTCTTCCATGTCCTCAGGAACAATAGCAACTAATCACACCTCATCAACATGTTCAAGATCAGAGGTGCAATAATAATAATTAAGGATCTGAACATAATGTCTTCCACCAAGTAATCCAACAAGCATCAACTACAAGATGTAATCAACACAACTAGTAACCCACAGGTACCAATCTGAGGTTTTGAGACAAAGATTGAATACAAGAGATGAACTAGGGTTGGAGATGAGATGGTGCTGGTGAAGTTGTTGATGAAGATTGGTCCTCCCACGAAGGAGGAAGCGTTGGTGATGACGATGGCTTCGATCTCCCCCTTACGGAGAGGAATTTCCCCGGCAGAATCTGACTGCCGGAGTGCAAAACGGCCTCTGCCCAGGTTTCCGCCTCGAGACGGTGGCGCTCTGTCCTGAAAGGTTGCTTATGATTTTTTTTCTAGGGTAAAACACACCATATAGGAGAAGAGGGGGGGTCGGGAGGCCAGCCAGGGCCCCACAAGTCATCAGGGCGCGGCCTCGGGGGGGCCCTGTTGGCTTGTGCCTGGCTGGTGGCCCCCCTGTGGTATATCTTTGTCCTAGAAATTCACATATATTCAATAAAAATTCCTCGTGAAGTTTCAGGTCATTTGGAGTCTCGTGATTTTTCTGCCTTTTTCTCGGTTTCCCGATCCAGAATTCGAGTTTCTAGATAATTCCCTCTTTGTGATGTACCTTGCATATTCAAAGAGAAAGAGCATAAGAATTGTATGATAATAGGGAATAATGGACAAGAATATCGTAAATATGAATAAGAAATCATGATGCAAAATGGATGTATCACAAAGCTTGCATGCTTCGCTTCATGAGCGAAAGAACTTAGCGCCCTACAATATGCATGTCATCCATGCACGCAATGTGAAGTCCCTAACGCTTTGCTGGTACACCATCTGTAACTCCGTCACAAAGTTTTGTGGTGTGATTCACCAAGTGGAGACAAGGTGGCCATTGGGCCCGTAAGCCGTTGAGACCGTAAGTGTTGCTTTCTGTTACTCTACATGTTGGTCAATTCATTCGTTCACCCATTGTTGATGTACACGTTGTATAGCCTATACGTGCTCCCATGATGTAGTGCATGACCGAGGACATACCATTCACGCATATACATTGCTGGATGAAACTCAAAGGACAGTGTTTGTGGGACGACATGTCCCGGTTCTGACTCTAGTATCGTTGAATTTGGAATAAACATTTCGAAAACTTATTGAACATCTGGTTATCTCATTGAATTTGAACTATTGTTGTACTAGAGATATTTGCATGGATGAATTGTGCTATTTCCGTACTTACTTTGAGTTTTGCGGGCTACTTTCTATAAATTATGTCCGAACTTTGCTGAATTCCGGCGGGATATTTGCACGTAACACTTTATTACCAGACCCAACAGCTCATCAGATTTTCACTCAGATTTGGAAAGGGGTTGCAAGAATAAGACACAAAATGCATTTCTGGCTGCTTCTTCATGACAGAGCTAACAGTAGAAATCTTCTCAAAAGAAGAACTATGCACCTGGACTGTTATGAGTGTGTGTTTTGTAATGAAGGTGCTGAAGAAACCTCATATCATTTATTCTGGGACTGTATATATGCTCAAGATTGCTGGGAAAAAATCATCCCTGCAGAAGAAGAGGAACCTCTTTCATAAATGACACAACACTAGCCCTGAGCACTTTGCCACACTCAATTGCTCTAGACATCATCATCATTGGGTGTTAGAGCATTTGGATACAAAGAAACCGAAAGATCTTCAGAAGAGAAGCACAAAGTATGGATTCATGAAAATTCTTGATGAAACAGGAACTCACTCTACTGGAACACAGAGTGAAGCAAAAAAACTTGGGTCACCTAAAAGCATGGATTGCATCCAATATTTGGAATAAGTTCAGAGTTTTTTATATTGATATAATGATACCCAGGGCTGGCATTGGTTAGGTGTATACTTGATTTTCTTTGTTTTTCATTTTGATGTATTTGTACGTATTATCATTATTAATAAAAAAATACGGTAGAACAATTGTTCTACGGTTTTG
The DNA here is from genome assembly GCA_039707655.1 of Elymus sibiricus. NCBI lineage: Eukaryota > Viridiplantae > Streptophyta > Magnoliopsida > Poales > Poaceae > Elymus > Elymus sibiricus. Next base: position 198,427,496 of record CM077663.1, on the reverse strand, counting down.
GCCTCAAATTTTTGTGCTGAATTCCGTCGTGTGTGCACGAATTCTGTCCGGCTTTGTGAAACCCGGTTTCAAATGTATGCGGTTACGGTTGGATGGCCGGCTCCTGAATCAGTGTCCGTGTACGGATACATTGTTTGATTTGAGGGTCAACGTTGGATAGAAAACTCCCCATTTAAGATCTTTTGTTGCTGTTTTCTTATATACTCATCATATAAGGACACATATCATTTTTGCAGTCCTCGTTTCAAAAAAAATATCATTTTTGCAGTTTAACCAAGAGCTGCCTTCTACTAGTGTCATCTAGTATTGGTTAGAGCTTGGACGCATTCCGTGTGAAACGAGGACCAGAAATTGTTGTAGTGCTAGTGGTTATCAACTTATCATCTCCTTTTTGAACATTCTAGAGAGCATGTTTGATGTTACCTGTGCTGGGTCTGCTTTATGCTTTCCTTCCCATTTCCCGTTTATCTTTACAAAAAGGAGTAATCAAGTAACTGGTATATCCGCGCAGCTATATTCCATACACACACATTCATACTGGCATATCATTAGTCACTCATTTCCGTTATTGTTTCACAAGGGCAGTAATGATTCGCCAAATTGTCCTGCAGAAAGGTATGGTAATCAGCACATAACAAATAACCGAAAGAAGATGCGTGAAGTAGTAGACTTGGATTGGTAAACCGATTCTCTGGGAAAATACGAACAATTTGCTAAACCGACTGCTGATTTTTGTTACCTGTTTCAGCTTGCAAGGTTGACACCTTGAGGCGTGTGCCACGCAAAAGAAAGGCATATCAGTAAGGCCTTCCACTACGTGATCAGTGCCCGGTACATTAAAATATTACAGATTGGGCATTGATGTCCTCAGAAAATTCTTTGGCACCGGCCACGCTATGTGCATGCAGCCCATAAAAAAATGAGACCCACATGTATGCATAAAAAAATCGAGCAAGACAACTGTGTAGCATCGAAGAAGTTACAGTCTAGTATATTTTATTGCAGTGCTGGAATTGGGCATCGGAGCAGCTACTTGCCCTGGTTCCTTAAAATTTTGTTATGGCACCGGCTGGGCAATGGAGGGCACCGGTGCCAAATGAACCAAAAGTGAATTTGGCATCGCTTTTGGCCTACATAGTGGAGGGCCTAAGGAGAAGGAAGCCACGACGTGGCGAAGAATGATAGCAGCACAGCATTGCAGAATTTTAGTCCCGATGATATTGAAAATGGAACTGAGATCAGATAATCCAACATAGGAATTCTGGATTTAATCGTCCAATTGCCATTCGAAATACGAGTTTTGGCACTTCAGTTTCTCAAGTAGTTTACCTCACGACTAGCAGAGCATGCCGTTTGCACTGTAAGCTCCAGAGTTCTGCGTGGCACCAAAAGACAAAACCAGCTTCTCAATTACACAAAAGTGAGTTGACAAGGGCCGAATCAAGCCAGGTAAAAAAGATTATGTTTCAATACCCACGCACGATGGTTTATAGGCTGAAACCATATGTTAGTAAATTGTGTGGCAACTGCAAAACGTGCAGAACACAGATATTCAGAAACAGAGTTCAGCAAATGGTTTCTCTGACATCCTTCAGGAACTCTATATAATCACTGGGGTTGTAGAAATTAATGGATACAGGAGTATGATCTCTTTGTAATAAAGATCGCTTATTTACTAGACTTCGCCAAATAGGTAAAGCAGCAACCACCACGAGAGTATACAATATTAATTACATATACTGAAACTTGCACCTTCAGTAGTAATATCAGTGACGAACAGACCCATCACTGTCACTCACGGAAGAGATTTTACTATATATATTGTTGAACACTTGAGCTTTCCATGGATGGAGGTGACATCAGTGGTGTCCCTTTCCGAAGCCACCGCCAGAGCCGTAACCGTATCCAGATCCAGACCCGGAGCCATAGCCAGAGCCTCCACCTTGGCCACCTCCGCCGTCGCCGCCGCTTCCATACCCTCCACCATATGCGCCACCCTGGCCATATCCACTGCCAGACCCGGAGCCGTAGCCTGAGCCCCCGCCAGACCCACCACCTTGGCCGCCACCGCCACCACCTCCGTGCCCGCCACCGCCACCGCCACCACTAGCACCACCGCCATAGCCAGAACCCTCACCGGATCCATGCCCATAGCCTGCACCACCTCCACCTTGGCCGCCACCACCTCCTCCGCCACTGCCGCTACCATACCCGCCGGCGCCGCCCCCGTAGCCAGAGCCCTCCCCAGACCCATACCCAGAACCGGCGCCTCCGCCTCCACCGCCACCTCCATGGCCGTATCCACCACCACTAATACCTCCTCCACTTCCACCACCTTCGCCATACCCAGAACCAGACCCTGATCCACCATAGCCACTACCACCACCCCCGCCGCTGCCTCCGCCACCACCTCCTCCGCCAGGACCGTAACCCAGGAGGATTCGAGCGCTGGCGCTCGTGCCTATGCTAAGGAGGACAAGAACGGCAATGGCCAAATGCTTGGTGCACTAGTACAAAACAGGGCATTGGTCCAGGCCAGATCAGAGCATTAGTCCCGGTTCTGTTACGAACCGGGACTAATGGGTGCATTAGTCCCAGTTCGAGCGGCGCAGGCATCAGTCCCGGTTCGAACGGGGCCTTTAGTCCCGGTTGGAGAGACCAACCGGGACTAAAGGTAGCCCCTTTAGTCCCGGTTGGTGTTACCAACCGGGACTAAAGGGGTTGAGGCTTTAGTCCCGGTTGGTAACACCAACCGGGACTAAAGGTAGTTTTCCTGTTTTTAGTTTCTGTTTTAAATTGCTTATATCTTTTAAGATATTTGATGTTTTTGAGTGATTCTTTTTGCATTAGATTCAAAATTTTGTCTAGTTTCTGTTTGTGCCATTAGTTTTCAAATTTGAATGGTTTAAATTTGAATTTGTTCAAATTTGCTTCAATCCCTAGATTTTGAATAACTTGAGTTTACAAATAGTTTTTAATTTAATTCTTTTTGCTCCTAGTCACGTGTTAGATTGTTGTCACAGTAAGATTTATTTGGTTATTTTTAGAATAATTTAAATTAGGATTTTAATAAAAAAAATGAAATGCATTTGTAACAGACGAGTTTTCGTCCGAAACCTTGATACTTCGAATGAGATGGTCCAGTTTGTACACGAAGTGCATCAAGTTTTTGTCGTAACCCTCTCAACTTTTTAGCAGAAGCTATGTGGGTGAAATGATGATACCATGCCAAGTTTCAACCTTTTCAGAGTTCATTTGCAGTGCTTTTCAATTTCAGGGTCATTTAGCTCAAAAAACCAATAAATGCATGAAAAATCGCAAATGAAGTTAGAAAGGGTTGAAATTTGAGGATGTGGCTTTGAATGGTGCATATTGAATGCACAAAAAGTGTGGAGTTGAAATAATTCAAAAAAAATGAAATGCATTTGTAACAGACGAGTTTTCGTCCGAAACCTTGATACTTCGAATGAGATGGTCCAGTTTGTACACGAAGTGCATCAAGTTTTTGCCATAACCCTCTCAACTTTTTAGCAGAAGCTATGTGGGTGAAATGATGATACCATGCCAAGTTTCAACCTTTTCAGAGTTCATTTGTAGTGCTTTTCAATTTCAGGGTCATTTAGCTCAAAAAAACCAATAAATGCATGAAAAATAGCAAATGAAGTTAGAAAGGGTTAACTCTGGCTTGGTTAACCTTAGTTGTGACTCTGGCTGGGACGGTGCTAGCAGATGTGTAGTCGACGGTATGATTGGATGGACACCAACCCGGACTAAAGGGGTTCTAAAATTTTCAAACTCTACCCCCCCCCCCCCCCCCGTGGACCGCCTTTTTTAGTTTTGTAGAAAATAAACAAAAATGATAAAATCTTCAAAAAATAAAATCCTTTGAGATGTAGTTAGGTTTTAGTGTCTAGTTGGTATAGAAATTTTGAAATATGAATTTTGACCTTTTTTGCAAAAAAACGAAAAAAATATGTAAAACGGCCATAACTTTTGCATACGATCTCGAAAAAAAAAGTTTAATATATCAAAAAAAACTAGAGAAAAATTGGGACTCGATTTCACCAGGGTTTACCCGGTGAAGTTTTCTCAGATTCTCAAATATCCAAAAGGAAAAAAAGTTATTTCAAATCAAAAAAATAATTTTAAAAATTTAAAAAAATAATTTTAAAAAAGTAAATGATGTCATATTTGGATTCCTCACATTTTTCTGATAATAATGAATATATTATTTGTCGAATTTCGATTTACAGATTTAAAGATAGTAATTATGTCATATTAAATGAATAAAAGGCAAAAAAATTAATAAATAATATTATTACTTATTTTATTTTCATTGAAATTCAATATTATTAGTACTTATTTTGTTTATTTTAATAATTGTTTAGAATTCAAAAAATTAAATCATGTGACATCAAGACCTAAGGGTTAACATGATTGATAGCTTAAGATTGTCAGGAAAACAACAAGTGCAGTCTTGGAAACTAGGGGAGATAGAACCTGAAAGTTAAGCGTGCTGGGGCTGGAGTAGTGAGAGGATGGGTGACCGGCCGGGAAGTTAGACGATTTGGAATGAGTGCTGATTAGAGACTAGAGATTAAATTCTGAAGCAGTGAGGAGGGGTGATTAGAGATTAAATTGTGAAAATCAGAAAAAAATTAAAAACAAATCAAAAAATTTGAAAAAAAAATTTTGAAAAAAAAAATTCCTTTAGTCCCGGTTGGTGTTACCAACCGGGACTAAAGGCTCCACCTTTAGTCCCGGTTGGTAACACCAACCGGGACTAAAAGTCCTCCAGCCCACGCACAGAGAGCGGCCACGTGGAGGGCCTTTGGTCCCGGTTCGTAAGCCAACCGGGACTAAAGGTCTTGGGCATTAGTCCCGACCCTTTAGTCCCGGTTCCAGAACCGGGACTAAAGGCCCTTACGAACCGGGACTAAAGGAAGTTTTTCTACTAGTGGTGGTACCCATCTTCGAGATGCTTGCCAGCTGCTAGCTCAGTTCAGGTATACTTGGTTGGTTCGTGTTGTGTGCGTGGTGGTGTGAAGTTCCCGAGCTGCGGTATTTATAGGGCGCAATCATGCATGGCTCGGTAGATAGAGATCAATGTGCTTGCATGGTCCAAAACTAAAGGCTCTAGAGAGCAATGCGCACGCAGACTTTGGAATAAATTGGATGCGCCGCATACATACGTGTGAAACGACGACCAGTACGAAAGCGCAGTAGTGTTAGTGGTCTTCTTTGACACTTAGAGCAACTCCAACGGGGAGAACCAAATCGGACGCGCGGTTTGTCCGCTTTTCGTCCGTTTGGGTCGGCCGAGCGGACGCTGGTGTCCGGTTTTGCAAATGGGTCGGCTAGTCCGCCCAACGCAGACTTGTATGCAAATGGTCAGCGCGGATTTAAAAAAACAATAAATGCCCAAACAACGATGTTAAACATAATTAAACATTAAACGCCGGTCAAAGCCGGCCCAAGTCCACATAAAACTTAATTAAACATAATTAAAAAAAACGCGGCCGCCTGCCGTCTGCATCTGGCGCCGGCCCTACGCATCGTCGTCCTCATCGTCGTCGGGGACGGTGAGGTCGATGAGCTCCGGCGCCGGCCCAGCCCAAGGGAACGCGGCTTCCCACGCCTGAGCAGCGTCCTGCGCCGGGGCTGTTGGCGGCGCGGGCTGACGCTCCGCCTCCCGCTCCCGACGCTCCGCCTCCTCCTCCTCCGCCCACCTGCGCTCCAGCTTCATCTGCTCCTCGGCCTCGCGGGCCTCCCTCGCCAGCGCCAGCGACCTGTGGTGCAGGAGGTACTTCTGCTCCTGCTCCTCTGTGCACTTAAGCCAGACGGGAGGCGCGGAGACCCACTCCCGGAGCTGGCCGGTCCACTGGTAGCGCTCAGGCTGGCGCTCCTCGGCCTCAACCTTGGGCTCGGGGAGCACCGGAGCGGCCGGCGGAGCTGGAGGAGCAGGAGGTGGAGGCAGGACGCAGTCGCCCGCCGCGGACAGCGCGAGGGCTTCTTCGAGGCCTTCCCAGCGCGCCTCCTCTTCGCGCCTGCTCTCCTCGATGGCGTAGGCCGTTGCCTCCTCGAGGGCGGCCTGGTAGGCGGCCTCCTCCTCCTGCTCCTCTGGCTTCACTTCAGGGGGCGGTGGAGGGATGGCCGGATCGAAGAGGACGCCGTGGAGGCGCTCCTGCTCGTGCTCGACGGCGAACCAAACCTCCTAGTTAGGGGAGTCGGCCGCGTACGTCGGATCGCGCCGCTGCTCCGGAGTGAGGAGCTCGCGCCGCCGGCGGACCTCCTCCGCGTGCGCGCGCGCAGACCGCGGCACTGCTGGGATGGGGATGCGGTAGGGGTCCAGATGCCAATCATGGGGGAGGTTGACATCTGGGTACGGGAGAGCTTGCCTGTACTGCCAGTGCCACCGAGCTTGGTGAACTGGGATGTACAGACGCTCCCGCGGTGGAGGGACGCGGCGAGGTGGCACCGGCGTTCGGGACGAGCTTGCGCCGGGGGTGAGCTTGCCCTTGCCCTTGCTGAAGAAGCCCATGACGGCCGCTAGCGCTGGCTGGCTGGCTAGGGTTTCGTGGTCGCCGCCGGGGGAGCAAGAGTGGCCAGATGTGGACGGGGAGGGGAAGTGGATGAGGCCGGCGCCGCCGCACGCTTCGGATTAAAAAGGACGACGACCGACAGCTTGCTGCCGCTGCCAGGTGGGCCCAATGTTGGTGGCCACGTTTAATACGACCGCGGGTGGTAGTTGTGCGGCCGGCATGTGGACCCGAGGGGGACGCGGAGAGGACGCGGGGCGCGTCCGGTTCGTGTCCGCGTGGACGCATTTCAGGCGCATTTTTGGGCCGGAAATGGGTCCGCGCGGACACGAAGCGGACGCAAAATGGAAATGGGTCTCCGCGTTGGGCCATCGTTTTTGTCCGCGCGGACCAAATGGACATGGGCGGACGAAATGAGTCCTCCCCTTGGAGTTGCTCTTAGAGAAAGAAACAGGTCGGTGTGTGATGTTACCGATTTTGTTTTTTCGAAAAGTTCCGATCTATAAATCATATGCCATGTCAGTACAAGGAACATTGAAAATAACAAAAGTTACATTCAAGTCCACCGACCATCTAGCGAAGACTATAAACATTGTAGCAAGCCCAATGCGCGCCGTCATAGCCCCTTCTTCACGGAGCCGGGAAAAATTTATTGTACTAGTAGACACTTGAAAAGTCGGCGTGTTTCCGATGAGAAAGAGGCGATGACGACGGCGCATCTTCTGCTTGCTCCAACCAAATCCCATGAAACCTGATGAAGACACGCCTTCGCATATGTTAGACGGACAACCGAAACGAGGGTTGGACAAACGAGAACCTTCTTCCATCTTCACAAAACCGCCACCGTTTCCATACAAGCGGCGTGGAGACGAATCAGCTTTCCTGCTGTACGCACGCTCGAAATTTTCAAGAAAGGAAGAAACAGAAAGAAGGGATGGACTGTGTAGGCCCATGCATGCTGAAACCCCACAGAAACGGTGCCGAACTCACTCAGACACAGAATCCACGGCTGTCATGCAAGGTGCGCTCCAGCTTGCGTGCATGTTCAGCCGGCGCCATACCTTTTTTTCGCCATACCTTGAAATGCAAGCTAACGGGCGAAGCTATAGGTAGCTCGGTTATGCGGGTGCGCGCGCGTTGTGGCTGTGGTTCGTTCAACCGATCAAGTGCGCTCGTTAGGTGGGTCGGCCTGGTGCGAACGATGGTGGCACGTCAAGCTGAACCACACGGTTGTCCTGGTGCAGCTGCATGTTCACCTACATACAAACACATGGCATCCTTTCCCGTCGTGGTACGTGCGACATGCTGTAGTTTCAACCGCAAGTGGAAGGTCTTCGACATGCTATAGCTAGGGCATTTCCAAGCTGACTCGCAAATTTGGTCCCATATTTGTTTATAGAGAAGACCAGTCCGCAAACGCGGATACGCGACGGGCCATCCAACACTATTTGTATATATTTGATCATGATTTTTTTTTGTCCGCCTATTCAAATGGCAGCATATATAGTCTAAAATAGTTTAAATGTCAAATAGTACACTCTAACATTGTTGCCCTCTTAACCGCCTACAGATGCTCTATCAGACTTTTCTTCAGTTGCTCATGAGTTGCTTGATGCCGAATTTGCTGATGCATTTGGACAAACGCTTCAAATATGGCTGGATTTTGGTTGGGAAATTCGATAGGATCACCCATGTTCTCAAATTCAAGAGTTGCGGCAGCATCCTCACCGTCATCCTCTAAGATCATGTTGTGCATGATCTCACAAGATCTCCGGATCCCATTGTTTAGCAGGACCGCAAACAATTTCAAAACGTGCATGCAGAACTCCAAATACCCTCTCAACATCCTTTCTAGCTGCTTCTTGTCTTTGGGTAAAGTGAGACTTTTTCTCGCCAACTGGGTTAGAGATGGTGTTGACAAAGGTAGCCCATGAATCAACAGCCGTCGCATAAGCAAGCATCCACAGTGCGGGCATGCATTTATGTAACCAGAGAACCCAACCCTTCCCACGGCGTCCTTTTTCGAGATGAAATGAAGTAGTCATCAAAGGACCGGACGCCATGGTAGAGAAGATCAAAGATAGTTTTGCGCATCCGAAAGCACCGGCGAAAATTGTCAGCGAAGAGGGCATCTGGACAAAGTACTCGTCCATGAGCGTCAAATGGCTGCGTCCCCCATTGCGGTTGAGCACTCGATGATCCTTGATCGATTCGTTGACATTAAGAACATGCTCCTCCACACGCTCCGCGTTTGCAAGAACTGCCAGCATCATCGCCATATCATCTGCGTAGTCCTCCTCGTCAGACGAGTCGGACGACTCAACATAGTGCTCGCATATGTACTCCATATCCGAATTCATTGCTTCAAAGAAGAAGAGATAAAACAATTATCTCATGCAATCCACCGAACAATTGTCGGGCATGGTGAGCATCCTAGGAGCGGATGGTATGCGATCGGATACTAGAAAATTTGCACTATTTTGTGATGCTTCAATTGTGTCACGTATAACCGTTTTACGTCATGAAAAATACAGTAGTGACCTTTTCCGGTCCTCACCCCCGTCACTGAACCACCGTCATAGAAAATAAATTTTTGACGATACCACTTTATTCGTCACACAAGATCGCAGTTTAGGTGACGAACCAAAAATGCTCACTGCTGGCCATTTTCGGTGACGACCTAGAATGTAACCTATGGTAGCCCAATCTGTCGCCTAAGATCTTTTTTGCGATGATAATCCGTCACTGGTGACCGGTCCATGTGTTTGACCGGTCTAAGATTCTAACAAGTGGGCCTAGCAGATGCTGACGTGACTGCTTCCATGTGGGTCCGCCTTGGGTTTTATCACCGACGACCCCGTCAGTAATAAGTCGGGCGTCAGCTTTGATGGTTCGACGCTGCTGACATATGGGCCCAAAAGATGCTGACGTGGCTACTTACATGTGGGTCCAGAAGGTGCTGATGTGGCTGCTTACATTTGGGTCCGGACGATGCTGACGTGGCTGCTTACAAGTGGGGACACGGCTGTGGTGACGGTTTAAATTTCCGTCACAGGTTTTATTATAGCGTCAAACTGTGCACGATTGATTTTGTAGGCCAATTTGAATTTAAATTAGAGAAAAAATTAAATTTAACATTGTCCATCACAACTTTTATTATAATAACAATGGGACTTGACATTTCTCACAACAGTGATCCACATATTAAAATGAGCATCCAAATGACATACTACCAAGCATTAAAAATAACACCGGAGAAGGCATCATGCCGAACAGTAGTGCACCATCAGTCATTGATGGGTTGTGACACAGTCTCTTGCGAAGACAACGATGACTTCCTTAAGAGATGACTAAGAATTCCCTCCATTTCTTGTTGCTTTTTTTAAAGCCTCTCGTTTTTCTCTCCTGATCCATCTTGATCACTTCTATTTCTAGTTGTTGTTTCCTTTTGAGCTCTTCAATTTCCTGCATTTGTGCACTAATTTGGACATTCAGACTTTTTGCAAATGTGGCATTTCCTTGTTTTGTGTATGTTGCTTGTGTTGTAATCTTCGCTTCTAGATGATTGATCCATTGTTCAGAGGACGAATCATGTGATGAGACGCCAAAGCTTGAAAGTAACGTGGTGGAGGAGCTCTTTTTCTCAATAATCTGCATGTCAGGTACTTGCAGCAGAACTTCTTGTAAACGTGCCCTGTGTGTGGTCCGCGTCATGTATTGTTAGTACATTACACTATGATGGCTCACACAATAATTTTGAAGCCAGAACATTATGGATTACTTACGGGTGCTTCTTATGAATCTGTCTCATACTGGAATTCTTCTCGATGTTATGGTAGTTTTCAGAAAACTCCGAACTGAATGCTCTCTTCTTGCTATTTTTGGCCTTATGGAATAAGGACACTCGCATCAGTACAACATATCACGTAATAATAAATAATATTTAGGATTTCAATAACTTATTTAAATTCTTACCATAGAGCTATGAGGGGTATCATATTTTGAACTGCCAACCGTACCGCTTACCAGCATATCATGTATGTTTCATTTTCCCTTGTCAGAAAATTCCTACAAAATGAAGAAAAAACTTAGTATGACAGGGAGTTCGGAAATATGAAATCTCAAGAGGAAGCCAAACTATTATGTATGGTTTTCGAGGTCATAAAGTTATATTTACGGTGTTGAGCACTTTTTTTGCAAAATGCCAGTGCAAAATTCTTCCGCAAATGCATCCCTTAAGTCAATTCCGAGTTGTCCCTGAAGAAACCATGTATCGATGAAAGTTAGAACATATGAAGTGCACGGTTTAATGAGTGTGTTATAGGAGAATTGCATAATACAGATGCATAAGAAATCAGCAAAGGAAGTTTACCTTTTAAATAGTTAGGGTCCATTTATTCTTTTTTGTAACCGAAGATGATGGTACATATTCATCCATGTCAACATCGTAGACATCAGCTTCCTCCTCTGAGTTGTATTCTGAATCATCATATGTTTGCGCGCCAGCATGCACAAAAGCATTTGCTATACAAGCGAAATCTGGTGGACCAATGGTACCAGCACAGTGTTTCTTCATGCGTGTACAAATTCGAGCAGCATTGTCCTTCATTGTTTCCGCCAGTACCTGCTCGTATACTTTTGTCGATCTACTTATAGCAGCTGAGAATCAAAGACCAATTATTCACGTCCATGTTCATCATTGATGGGAATACTTATGTTTTAGTTATCAATTAATCTTAAAATACACAAGTATCAGCAAATAATCAGTATCTGCCTAATAAGAGCATGTGAACTAGATCCCTAGATCGAATGAACCGCGGTATGGACCGTAATACATACAACAAAATTGAGTTGATCTAGAAGAATCGAAAGGTGCAAGTACAACAAGAGGCCACAGTGAAGCACATGTATAAATCTAGATGGGTGTCGCAAACATTGATAGGGTTGTGGGGTGGGGATGGCGGGAGAGGAACTTCCCACCTGGTAGCGTATGATATGTTTTTGGGGTAGACGGCGGAGATTTGCGGATTTTGTCGCAATGGTGTGCCTCGGCCATCGCGTTCGCCGGAGATGGAACCATAGGGAACTAGGAGGGAGGCGGATCTGAGGGAGAAGAGAGGGATGAGGGAGCGGTGAGAGTCAAGTCATGGGTATTCAGGAGGAGGTGTTGAAAATCGAGCGCTTAATTCAAAATCGGTGGAGAGAACCAAAACACTGGTGGGAGCAAAAATTAGTAGGGAAAGACAAATTTGGGGACGGTTGTAAGAATTCAACTTGTTGTGCCGAATAGATGTGACAACCATTCGGGTTTTCTGTCCATTTTCCCCTGAAAAAACATTCCAGCAGAATTATTGGTAAAAAAATGTACACTTTATCAAGTTGTGTTATTGTGGCCCTATTGGTGAGGTCAAAAAGTCTCTCAACGAATTGCAAATGCTTGGTTTGACATCTGCTTATGAATAGGTTTGATCCACCACAATGTGATGCACGAATCAACAAGAGAGCTCCATGATGTAGGAACCACATTGTATATGTACTGCGCACCCGTTCACGTCGCATATCTCATTTTCTTGTACTTGGTCACCATGGGGGCTTTACTTTCCATTTCATGATTTGAGGGAGAGTTTTGCGATGGATGGACCTTTACATTTTCCATCTGACATGGACAATATTGAGCACAGATCATGTCTTATTCCATTGATGATCACAAGTTCGACCTCACATTTGAACTTGCCACACAATAATGTGGACTCGGGGTTTACCAAAACATGATCATTTTGAATCACCTTGCGAGAATAGCAGTTTAAAAGTAGTGCACACAAGGTCTCCATGATGTAGAAACCACATTGTACATGTATTGCGCATGCGCTCTGAAAGTGCTAGTTATCGACTAGAGGGGGGGGGGGGTGAATAGGCGATTTTTATAAAAGTCTTCGAAACAGGGAATGTATTCGAATAGAGCGGAAACGTAAACAGGATCAGGTAGGGATATAATCAAGAATCTAATCTAGGCATGCATCACAGTGAAGACATACAAACAGGTTAAGCTTTGACATCATGCACAGAAAGACGAGTCGAAGATAAACTTAGACAGTACGAAGATAAACAGCAGGCATGAATGTCTTCAGGACAAGTCTTCAATGATGAACAAGGAAAGGCTTCACGATACAGAACAAAAATGTAAAAAAGTGAAGGATAGAACCAGTAGCTTGATGAAGACATAGGATTTGTTGGACCAGTTTCATTTGCTGTGACAACTGTACGTCTGGTTAGGGAGGCTGAGATTGAACTCAGAAGACCTCGTCTTCACCTTATTCCCCTTGAGTCGAAGTCACTTAGACAGCGCCCAATCACTCTGGTAAGTCTTCAGGGGAGACTTCCGAAACCCGTACAAACTTGGTCACCTGGCGATCCACAATGACTCTTGGATTGCTCTAGACCCAGACGCCTAACCGTCTGGAAGATCACAGTCTTCAAGTGTAATAAGTCTTCAGTTCTCTCAGAACAGAATGACTTCGGTGATGCTCAAACACTCTAGCTCTAGGTGTTTAGGTGTATCCTCGCAGGATGTATCTCTCTCAATGTCTTCGAGGTGGGTTGCTCCAAAATGACAACAACCATATCTCTCTCTGAGCAGCCAACCAACTTATGGTGGAGGGGGTGGGCTATTTATAGCCAGCAGGCAGCCCGACCTGATGTGACCGAAATGACCCTGGGTCAATGGCCAACCGACACATGTCACAACGGTCGGATTTTGAACGCACGCGGCAACTTTACTTGGGCTACAAGTAAAGCTGACTCAACCAGCTCTGGAAGAGTTTTCCTCTCAATGTCTTCGCTCGAAGACATAGGTATGGGTTGAGCATCACGTCAGCATCTGACTTCGATCACATCGACCCCACTTAACAGTACGGTGGTTCCTATGACACAGGAAAGAAGAAAACAAAACTACCAAAAGACTTCGTCTTCGCGTTTCATTGTCTTCAGACGAATGTCTTCGTCCACCACCAATGGCTTCAACCGTCATCAATGTCTTCGGACATTTTTTGGGGGTCGTCTTCGACGGCTAAACCGAAACTCCAGGGACTTCTCTCTGTGTTAATCTGTGAACTCTCACAATCACATTAGTCCCTCAACCACGTTTGTCTTCAATACTCCAAAACCAACCAAGGGTGGCACTAGATGCACTTACAATCTCCCCCTTTTTGGTGATTGATGACAAACTGGTTGAAGTTTTCAACGGGGATAAAAATATGTGAAGATAAGGTTTTGAAGATTTTGATTACAAGATATAGAGAGCTCCCCCTGAAGATGTGCATATGAAAATTTTGCTTTGAATGCAAGTGCACATGGCAGGTTGTAGTTTGTGGAGATCTCCCCCTATACCTTGTAATCCAATCACTATGCATTAACAGATATGTCGAAGATAATGAAATGCATAATGAAAAATGGGCGTCTGCAGAATGACTTTGAGAGCGTAAGATAACTGGTAGGAAGCGCCAAAGAGTACGGTAAACATGAAGTGCAGACGTCCATCAGGACTTCAGTTTTATAACCCAAAACAACAAATGTTCAGAACGAGAGTTGTAAACTTAGCAAAAATAGCATAGCACCCAATCCTTATTAGTAGACCCGCTTGAAGACTATCATCCAATGCTTCTCCCCCTTTGTCATCGAATGACCAAAAAGGGACGAAGACATGGAAGAACTAAACGTTCCCAGCAGGTGTCGATGAAGACGGTGCAGCAGGGTCATGGGGAGCTGGTGCAGTGCCGCGACGTTGAGTCGATGGAGGCAGAGAGGTGGCATCATCAGCTTCATCTGCGAGCCTGACGTTGACGGAGGGAGCTGAAGAAGAGTAATCACTATCTTCGAGGGATGGAGTCTTGCGCCATTTCTCCGTACTGGGAGGTGGTGCACCAAATCTGTAGCGGGGGTGAAAGCCATCTTCTCGAAGCTCATCTTCAGGAGCCAGCATAGTCAGAGTCCTCCATGAGCAGCGACTGGTTTCATAAGCCACAAAGGCATTCTTGGTAGCAAGGTTGCGAACATGATTGACATCTTGCATCATGGCATGCATCTGGCGTCGAGTCCACTCATGGTGCTTGTCTTGCCTTTGAATTAGTGAAACAAGAAGTTCACGATCAGTGAGTGCACGCTCTCTTCTTGGCAGGCGTTGATGAGGCAGAGTGCTAGCAGTGGCTTCGGTGTTGGTAGCACCGGATCTGGGCTGGCGAAGTGCACCAATGAGTCTTGCCCTTGATGGATCGGAAGGAATGTGAAGACCTTCAACATCAGCAGTGCCACTAGTGCCTTCAACAATAGGATTCTTGCTCTTGGATGGATAAAGATCTGCTGGCACAACTTCAATATCGGGAAGATAAATGCCATGGTTGCGAGCAGAAGGAAGAAACCTGGTGTTGGTTCTGTACTTGATGAAGCGCATGATCCACGGAGCATATATCTTTGGCTCGAGGACATTGAAACCATTTGCAGCAAGGTTGCGAAGAAATAAGTCTTGAAGATTGAACCTGATGCCATATACAATGTTGTAGAGCAATGTCTTCAGAGGCCCTTCAATCTTGTGAGATGAGTTGTGCCCTTTAATCGGCCAGATAGTGTGCCGAAGAATGTGATAGATAGTCCTGGGAAGGTACTGAAGATCATCCACAAAGAATGAAGTGGGCAATTCTGCATCTCGAGCCAACGACTTCATCATGGTCAGCATCTCAGTCATGTTGGGTTCTCGCATATGGAAGAGGCTTCGAGTGGCAATCGCATAAGCTTCAGAGTGAGGATCCAACTCTTCACCAGAGGCAGCAAGGGGTGTTGCAGGAAAGAAATCCAGTGGTGAAGCAGTAATGTGTGCATCCCTTATCATGAATTCCATTTGCCAGGTGTTCAAATCGCGACCGAAGCCTGAGATGTGAAGGGTTTCATAGAACTGGAGGATGAGTTCTTCATTCCAGTCTTCATGATCTGTGCAGAAGGGCAGCAAACCCACATCTCGAAGAGAATCTAGTGCCTGGTCAAAACAGGGAAGACCTTTCATAGCTTCAAAGCTGAGATGCTTGTGGGGAAAGATTCTGTTCTGGCCATAGAGCACACACATGTAGTACTGACATTGTGGAGCACTCCAGAAACGGTCAGACTGTATCCTTGTTCTCTTGTACGGATTGCGGTCGGAGTCGAAGAAGGTGTTGTTCAGCTTGAATCTTTCCAATTCGAAGACCAAAGGTCTTGCTGGGCCTGACTGGCGAAGACTTGGAAGACGCGGCATGGGATTCATGACATTGGGGCGCCGATCAAGATGGAATTCATACTTTGGTCCCATCCTTGGTGGTGGAACAAGACGAGGCCATCTGACAGGAACCATCTCTCCTGCCCTATTGCGAGCCATCACAATGTTTTCCTCATTGTCTTCAGTGGATGGTGTGGCAGGAACAGGAGGTTCATCTGGTGAGGGGGCATTGGCTTCGCCCATAGTTGCATCAGCAGCATTGTCTTCTGCTGCCATGGCTTCTATTGTAGGTTGGCTGGGAGGAACATCTTCAATTTGCAGCACATCTTCGACTGCTGCAGTCGGTGAAACACGCACTTCGTCCTCTGGAATAGGGGACATGACGGCACGAGGTCCTCGACGAAGTCGTTTAAGTGGGGAGGTGCGGTTGGTGGTTTCAATCTCTTCTGGGGCAAACGAAGATTCAGGTGAGGCTGAGACTGGCGGGAAGAATGGAGGTGATGGTGTACTAGGTTCAGCTTCAGTAGCTTCTAGCCGGAGAGGAGTCCCAATGTCCACAAAATCACTGGTAGGTTGAGGGGAGTGGACCATTGGAGTATCCACTTGTGGGACATGTTCTGGCTCGACATTGTCTTCAGGACCAATGTCTTCATGAGCATTGTCTTCAGCTGCGGCAGTATCTTCGGCAGCTGGAATCTCTTCAGGTTTGTGAGTCTGTGTGGAAGCAGACTCGTGCAGTATAACTTGTCTTTCCAAGTTTTCTGATGCAGGGGGTGCCACAGAAATCGGCGTAACGATCAGAGGCTCTTGAGGAGCAGGTGTTGATGATGGAATAGAGGGTGGTTCTGGTGCTGAGTCTTGCACTGGTTCTGAAGGCTTGGATTTCCTTGTCTTCAACCTCTTTGGAGGTTGGGCTTCAGAGGCAGACGCCTTGCGCTTCTTGGCTTCGGCTTCAGCTTGCTTTGTCTTCTTGCTAGATGAAGCAGTGGTAGAGGGGCGTAGCCGTGGGTTGGAAAACCCAGTGGGGAAGACTATGCCACGGTCCTCAGACCATTCAGGAGCAGGCTGTTCCGAAGACATTGAAGCTTGACGTGAGCGAGCAATGACTTCGGGCGCAAGTGCAGGCTGATCAAGCGCCTTTCTCTTCAGCATGTCATTGTGAGCTTGTACCATGATTCTGGTCTTTCTCTTGAGGCGCACAAGGGCGCCCTTGACCGCTTCACATCTCTTTTCAAACACAGCCTTGAGATCGGTCATCATCAGTTGATAGCCTTTGATCTATTCAGCATTGAGTCTGTGCATATTTTTCTTGAAGAGCTCCTTTTCATGGCTGATCTTGGCCTTGGTATGCTTGGCCTTCTAGGCCACAGTCAGTTCCTCGTTCACAAGTCCTTGGAACGTGACATTCAGGCCAATTGGGAGCTGAAGAGCATCAATGCTGATGGAGGGGTCGGCGAACCATTCATCTATGAAATGTTCAAAAATGACAGGTTCAATCAGAGGTAAGTCTTCAAGCCGCTTGGCTTCCTCTTCTTTCTGCTGGATAAGCCTGGCTAAGGCTTCGTCATCAAACTCGTCATCTGACAGCTCAATCATGTTGGCTGCATCCATCAGGGATAGAGTAGGCTTCGGGCCACGAGAAGCAACTGCCTTCCTTTTCATACACCTATGAAGGCGATCTTCTTCCTCAGGCTCTTCTGGATTATCAGTTGGAGAGCGCGAAGCCTGAGGTGAGTGGACAGATGGCTTGGGCTTTGAAGCTTTTGACTTCTTCACAGGCTTCGGCCTTGGGGCTGGTGGACGTGCATCATCATCATCGTCAGAGTCAGACAGTGTAGGATCTGAGCCACGAATGCTCGATCGATGAGGATTGCTGGGCATTGGGGGCCTGAGCATGCACGGATAGAAGCCCATATTGATGGCCTCAGCCTTTGTCTTTGGATGAAGATTTCTGTATACAATATCTGTCCAAGGTGCCTTCTTAGCACATTTTGCAGCATACTCGGTAGTCATAAAGTGATAATTGAACCATTCCTCACTCCAATATCTTCGAATCCATTGGATTCGATTCTTGCGCTGTGTATATGTTTCTCCCTCATCTGACTTGTATTGTTCATAAAGAGCAGGAGGAAGATCTTTTGCAGTATTTTTGTGTCTCTGCTTCCCTCCCTTCTTGACTGGATTGTTATCGGCCATTGGCTTCGACAAAGGCTTCAGCAAAGGCTTCACAGGAGTGTGCAAGTGTGAGCACGCACCAGAGGATTCCAGATGAGTCTGCAAGTAGTCTGCAAATGAATTCAAACTATGAGATCCAAGCGATTCTGCTGCGGACATGTACCTGTGAAAGAGTTAGAGACGCGAGGGAAGAGGAGAGGTCATATGCATTCTCAGAAGATTTGAAGATAAAACTGAGTTTTGAAGACATTGACCTTATACCGAAGACATTCACTTCAATAGAGAATATGGTGATTTCAGATTTGTACAAGTCCAAGGATTCGTACAAGTGAGGAATCAAACCAAGTTTCAGACCACAAAGTTAATATATTTGGCAAGTATAGATCTAGATCTAGATTCGGTTGAGTGGAAAGTGAAGAAACAACAACCGACAATTTTCAGTAAGAATTTTGGATCAAAACGCAGGGTAAAAATAGATCATTAATTACCGCAATGAAGAGCGAGGCGAACTACTCGACAAGGCGGAGAAGCGAGCGGTTCAATTTGCCTCACCCTAACTTGGTGGAGGCAGACAGCTACGGCGGTGGCGAGCGGATGATGAACGCGGCCGGCGTGAGTACGTCGACGGAGAAGTTGTGGCAGCGAAGCACTTCGTCTCTGACGACAATGGATTCCAACGACGACACTAGGGTTTTGAGCATGTGGGTGGCGAAGGAAGAGGAAAGTAATAATGGAAGGGGGGTAACTCGTATTTATAAGGGTGGAGGAGTTCGAACCGATAAGACGAATATACCCCTGTCTCTTCGGCTAAAGTGGGACACATGGCATGCATGCAAACCACTTGACAACCCACTACCATAATCGAAGCGGCGGCGTGGGAGATGTTGCTAAAAACATGGAGACAGTTTAGATTTGAGAATTAAATATGTGTGTGATTTGTCTTCGACTGACAAGGACGCAGTGAAGACAGTCAACACGTGTCAACATAGAATGCATATGACTGGATTAGAACAGACTGGACGAGGTAAGAATAGAGGAGAATGTCGGGTCCAATCACATTTGCCTAGGAAAAAGTTGAAGATAAAGCTATAGGACAAATGCTGTATAGGACAAAGCTCTAATCCAAACGTAGATCTGCAAATAGTTTTCAACTGAAACACACGTGCAAACAACAAGGTTTTGTTCCGAAGATATTCAGCTCTCGAAGACATATGAAAAAGATGAAGTAAAAGCAATGTCTTCGAGATTGGTTGGTGGCGTTACCCACCGTATAAGAATGTTTGACCCAGACACGGCGCACAATTATCGTGGCGCTCTGAAGTCATATTCTTCGTTAATGTATTCACATTCAGATTGTAAGTCTTCATGAGTTGAAGACATACGTTACATCATGTGTTGTGCATCAAAGTCGTCAACATGCATAAGCATTGGGATGTATTCCCATTTCAAAGGACATTTGAGGATTCTACGATATTTAGCTCACACCGCAACTTGCAAAACCTCTTCTCATCCAAAGGCTTCGTGAAGATATCTGCCAGTTGATCTTCAGTGTCTGCATGCTTGATGTTGATGTCGCCCTTCATCACATGATCTCGAAGAAAATGATGTCGTATTTGAATGTGCTTCGTCTTCGAGTGCTATACTGGGTTGTGGGAGATCTTGATTGCACTCTCATTGTCGCAGTAGAGAGGTACATGCTTCAGATTGATGCCGTAGTCCTTGAGTGTTTGCTTCATCCAGAGAAGCTGAGTGTAGCATGCGCCAGCAGCGATGTATTCAGCTTCGGCATTGGAGAGTGAAACACAGTTCTTCTTCTTCGAAGACCAACATACAAGAGATCGTCCAAGAAAGTGACAAGTGCCTGATGTATACTTGCGATCAACTCTGTCGCCAGCGAAGTCAGAATCTGAGTAGCCAATCAGCTCGAACTTTGAACCCTTTGGATACCATAATCCTAGCGTTGGGGTGTGAGCCAGATATCTAAGTATTCGCTTCACAGCAAGGTGATGCGACTCCTTTGGTGCCGCTTGAAATCGGTCGCACATGCAAATGCTAAGCATTATATCTGGCCTAGATGCACATAAGTACAACAAAGATCCAATCATGGAGCGATATACCTTCTGATCGAAATCTTTACCATTTTCGTCAGTGCAGAGGTGTCCATTGGTAGGCATTGGCGTCTTGTAACCTTTGGCTTCATTCATGCCAAATTTCTTGAGGCAGTCCTTGAGGTACTTCTCCTGAGATATGAAGATGCCATTTGGTTGTTGTCGAATCTGAAGCCCTAGGAAGAACTTCAGCTCTCCCATCATCGACATTTCATACTTCTCTTGCATCATATAAGCAAACTCATCACTGTATTTGTTGTTAGTACAGCCGAAGATAATGTCGTCCACATATATTTGACATATAAACAGTTCACTATTATAGGATTTAGTGAAGAGAGTGGGATCGAGTGAACCAGGTTTGAAGCCTTTCTTCATGGGGAATTCCTTGAGTGTGTCATACCAAGCTCTTGGTGCTTGCTTGAGGCCATAGAGTGCCTTGTTGAGCTTGAAGACATAGTCAGGATGCTTTGGATCTTCAAACTCTGGTGGCTGAGCAACATATACTTCTTCCTCAATCTTACCATTGAGGAATGCACTTTTGATATCCATTTGATACAAGCATATATCATGATGGTTAGCATAAGCAAGCAATATACGAATGGCTTCGAGTCTAGCTACAGGTGCAAAGTTTTTGCCGAAGTCGATACCCTCGACCTGAGTGTAACCTTGAGCCACCAGTCGCGCCTTGTTTCTGACGACTTGGCCAGACTCATCTTGCTTGTTGCGAAAAATCCACTTGGTACCGATGATGTTGTGCTTCCTCGGATCAGGATGCTTTACGAGCTCCCACACATTGTTCAGCTTGAACTGGTGAAGTTCTTCCTGCATGGCTTGAATCCATTCCGATTCCTTGAAGGCTTCATCTACTTTGGTGGGTTCTGTGATAGATACAAAAGCAAAGTGCCCACAAAAGTTAGCTAATTGAGTAGCTCTTGAGCGAGTAAGTGGACCTGGTGCATTTATGCTGTCAAGCATTCTCTCAATTTGGACTTCATTTGCCACGCGCGGATGTGCAGGGCGAAGACTCTGTTCAGGCTGCTGAGTATTGTCTTCATCAGCAGCATTGTCTTCGGGTTCAGCATTGTTTTCGCGCTGAGTAGATGGAGAAATGATGACTTCTTCTACAACCACAGGTTCTTCAGGCATGATTTCTCTGGTGCCCATCAGTCGAATAGCTTCATCAGGAGGTGGTTCATCTAGCACAGGAGGCAGGTGCTTCTTTGCGAGCCATTAGTTTCATCGAATTGCACATCTACAGTTTCAACAACCTTGTTGTGAAGGATGTTGAAGACTCTGTAGGTGTGCGAATCATTTCCATAACCAAGCATGAAACCCTCATGTGCTTTCGGTGCAAATTTAGAAGTGTGGTGTGGATCCCTTATCCAGCATCTTGCACCAAAGACTTTGAAATAACTTACATTGTGTTTCTTACCAGTGAGAAGCTCATATAATGTTTTCTTGAAGAACTTGTGAAGATATACTCTGTTGATAATGTGACATGCAGTATCAATGGCTTCAGGCCATAGCTTTCTTGGTGTCTTGTATTCATCAAGCATGGTGCGAGCCATCTCAATAAGAGTCCTATTCTTGCGCTCCACGACACCATTCTGCTGAGGAGTATATGGAGCAGAGAACTCATGAGTGATGCCAAGGGTATCAAGAAATGTGTCCAGGCATGTGTTCTTGAATTCAGTGCCATTGTCACTCCTGATGTGCTTGATCTTGATGTTGTAGTTGTTCATAAACCTATTTGCGAAGCGCCTGAAGACATCCTGCACTTCAGTTTTGTAAAGAATGATATGCACCCAAGTGAATCGAGAATAGTCATCAACGATCACGAAGCCATATAGATTTGCGGTGGTAGAGAAGGTGGAATAGTGAGTAGGGCCAAATAAGTCCATGTGTAGCAGCTCGAAGGGACGTGAGGTCGTCATGATTGTCTTCGAGGGGTGTTTGGCCTTGGTCATCTTCCCGGCTTCAAAGGCACCACAGAGGTGGTCCTTCTTGATCTTGACACCCTCGACGCCAAGGATGAGCTTCTTCTTGGCGAGTGTGTGTAAGTTCCTCATCCCAGCATGTCCTAGCCTTCTGTGCCAAAGCCAGCATTCCGAAGCCTTTGCTAGAAGACATGCGGCAACCTGTGGTCCTGTAGAGAAGTCTACCATGTACAAGTCACCTCTTCGAAAACCTTCGAAGACTTTGGTTTTGTCAGAGGCCATTAGTACCACACATCAAAATTTGTCGAATATGACTAGCATATCTAAGTCACACAGCATTGAGACAGACATCAAGTTGTAAGCAAGGGATTCGACAAGCATGACATTTTCCATGTGTCGGTCCCTTGAGATAGCAACTCTACCTAGCCCCAAAACTTTGCTGCTGCTTTTGTCAGCAAATACGATGTGATCTTTTGTTGGAGGTCGAAGAGTTTGCTCCATCAATAGGCATCGATCACCAGTCATATGACTTGTGCATCCACTATCCATAATCCATTCAGTGGCATTGGATTTGTCTTCCTGCATTGAGAATTAGTCGAGTTCACCAAAGCATGTAGGAGTAACATGCTAAGATGAACATATAGCAGTAGACAATGGTAGGTATTCTGAACGAGGTATGCACTAGATTTCTTGCGTTCAGACAAGAATGTCTTCGGGTCCCCAGAGATGATCTTCGGGATAGGCGTCGTCCTATCTGGAGACCCGATGCTTCATAGAAGATATTAGTTCTTCTTAACCACCCACAGCGAAGGGGTTGCTTAGAAGCCATGAGACGTAAGGCAGCATCAGAGAATTTAGGCAAAGATGCCCTAATAGCACGTTTCACAGGAGGGTTAGTGTACTCAAATGAATAAGCAGAGAAATTCTTGGTTGGATGAACATAGCGGTTCATGCCATTGTGTACATATTCATGAGTCATCTGAGTCTTTTCCTGCGAAACAGAATGGTTAGTGCCATCATATGAAGACTTATGTCTTCTTGAAGACATTGATCTAGGGTTTGTCTACTTCTTGGGAGATGTCGTCAAGACATTCACGCGAAGCTTCTCAATAAGACATTTGGGAACCTAGATCTTCTTCATGGGAGAACCATTCCTGCAGTTAGTTCCAATAAATTTGGCAAACACTTCACCATTTTGACATTTGAACAGTTTATAGTTGGAATCAAAGGATTCATCAATAATGAGAGGATTCGCACAGTTGAAGCCTGATAATGTGGAAGGATCGACTGAAGGTCCTTTCGCAGCAACCCATGTGGTTTTGGGGTACTGCTCAGGCGTCCAGTAGGATCCATCAACATTGAGGTTTCTTTCGAAACCGACACCCTCTTTCCTAGGGTTTCTATTCAGTGTAGTCTTCTTTAGGACATCACAATGAATCTGATGTCCTTTTAGACTCTTGTACATGCTAGTTTCAAGCAATGTCTTCAACCTATCATTGTCATCAGTGATAGTAGTGACTTCCTCAGACGAGGGGTTTAGGTGCCACAGATACAGTTGAAGATAATGCATTTTCAGAAGCATTTGAACATTCAACAGTTGAATCATTAGCTTCACGTGCAATACACTTTAAGCATGGAGCATCAAATTCATCCTGAGCGGTACTGATCTGCTCTGCTAGGAGTGAGTCGTTTTCCTTCCGTAGGTCATCATGTGCTTCCCTCAACTTTTCAAGATCAATCCTTTTCTGAAGATATTCAAGAGAAAGCTTTTCATGATCAGTTGAGAGGGCATCATGACGACTTTGGAGATCCTCAAACCTTGAACGAAGACTATGCATGTCCATAACCAAGCATGAAACCCTCATGTGCTTTCGGTGCAAATTTAGAAGTGTGGTGTGGATCCCTTATCCAGCATCTTGCACCGAAGAATTTGAAATAACTTACATTGGGTTTCTTACCAGTGAGAAGCTCATATGATGTTTTCTT
Organism: Elymus sibiricus; assembly: GCA_039707655.1. Taxonomy (NCBI): domain Eukaryota; kingdom Viridiplantae; phylum Streptophyta; class Magnoliopsida; order Poales; family Poaceae; genus Elymus; species Elymus sibiricus. The sequence goes on along the minus strand of CM077663.1, from coordinate 198,403,510 downwards.
GAAGAACTTGTGAAGATAAACTCTGTTGATGATATGACGTGCAGTGTCAATGGCTTCAGGTCATAGCTTCCGTGGTGTCTTGTATTCATCAAGCATGGTGCGAGCCATCTCAATAAGAGTCCTATTCTTGCGCTCCACAACTCCATTCTGCTGGGGAGTATATGGAGCAGAGAACTCATGAGTGGTGCCAAGAGTATCAAGAAAGGTGTCCAGGCCTGTGTTCTTGAATTCAGTGCCATTGTCACTCCTGATGTGCTTGATCTTGATGTTGTAGTTGTTCATACACCTATTTGCAAAGCGCCTGAAGACATCCTGTACTTCAGCTTTGTAAAGAATGATATGCACCCAAGTGTATCCTGAATAGTCATCAACAATCACGAAGCCATATATATTTGAAGTGGTAGAGAAGGTGGAATAGTGAGTGGGGCCAAATAAGTCCATGTGTAGCAGCTCGAAGGGACGAGAGGTCGTCATGATAGTCTTCGAGGGGTGTTTGGCCCTGGTCATTTTCCCGGCTTCACAGGCACCACAGAGGTGGTCCTTCTTGAACTTGACACCCTCGATGCCAATGATCAGCTTCTTCTTGGCGAGTGTGTGCAAGTTCCTCATCCCAGCATGCCCTAGCCTTCTGTGCCATAGCCAGCACTCCGAAGCTTTTGCTAGAAGACATGAGGCAACCTGTGGTGCTGCAGAGAAGTCTACCATGTACAAGTCACCTCTTCGAAAACCTTCGAAGACTTTGGTTTTGTCAGAGGCCATTAGTACCACACATCAAAATTTGCCGAAGATGACTAGCATATCTAAGTCACAGAGCATTGAGACAGACATCAAGTTGTAACCAAGGGATTCGACAAGCATGACGTTTTCCATGTGCCGGTCCCTTGAGATAGCAACTCTACCTAGCCCCAGCACTTTGCTGCTGCTCTTGTCAGCAAAGATGAGGTGATCTTTTGTTGGAGGTCGTAGAGTTTGCTCCATCAATAGGCTTCGGTCACCAGTCATATGGCTTGTGCATCCACTATCCATAATCCATTCGGTGGCCTGGGATTTGTCTTCCTGCATTGAGAATTAGTCGAGTTCACCAAAGCATGTAAGAGTAACATGCTATGATGAAGATGTAGTAGAAGACAGTGGTAGGTATTCTGAACGAGGTATGCATTAATTCTCTTGTGTCCAGACAAGAATATTTTCGGGTCCCCAGAGATGATCTTCGGGATAGGCTTCGTCCTATTTGGAGACCCGATGCTGCATAGAAGATATTAGTTCTTCTTAACCACCCACATGCGAAGGGGTGGCTTAGAAGCAATGAGACGTACGGCAGCATCAGAGAATTTAGGCAGAGATGCCCTAATAGCACGTTTCACAGGAGGGTTAGTGTACTCAAATGAATAAGCAGAGAAATTCTTTGTTGGATGAACGTAGCGGTTCATGCCATTGTGTACATATTCATGAGTCATCTGAGTCTTTTCCTGCGAAACAGAATGGTTAGTGCCATTGTATGAAGAGTTATGTCTTCTCGAAGACATTGATCTAGGGTTTCTCTTCTTCTTGGGAGATGTCATCAAGACATTCACGCGAAGCTTCTCTAGAAGACATTTGGGGACCCAAATCTTCTTCATAGGTGAGCCATTCCTGCAGTTAGTTCCAATAAATCTGGCAAACACTTCACCATTTTGACATTTGAATAGTTTATAATTGGAATCAAAGGATTCATCAATAATGAGAGGATTCACACAGTTGAAGCCTGATAATGTGGAAGGATCAACCGAAGGACCTTTTGCAGCAACCCATGTGGTTTTGGGGTACTGCTCAGGTGTCCAGTAGGATCCATCAACATTGAGGTTTCTTTCGAAACCAACACCCTCTTTCCTAGGGTTTTTGTTCAGTATAGTCTTCTTTAGGACATCACAAAGAATCTGATGCCCTTTCAGACTCTTGTACATGCCAGTTTCAAGCAATGTCTTCAACCTGTCATTGTCATCAGTGATAGTAGTGGCTTCCTCAGATGAGGGGTTAGGTGCCACAGATACAGTTGAAGATAAGGCATTTTCAGAAGCATTTGAACATTCAGCAGTTGAATCATTAGCTTCACGTGCAATACATTTTAAGCATGGGGCATTAAATTCATCCTGAGCGGTATTGATCTGCTCTGCTAGGAGTGAGTTGTTTTCCTTCCGTAGGTCATCAAGTGCTTCCCTCAACTTTTCTAGATCAATCTTCTTCCTAAGATATTCAAGAGAAAGCTTTTCATGATTAGTTGAGAGAGCATCATGACGACTTTGGAGATCCTCAAACCTTGAACGAAGACTACGCATGTCTTCAGCCATTGTTTCGTTCAGACTCATCTCTACGCGTAGCAGGTCATTGCTTTTCTCTAGAGTAGTTTGCAATTTTTCCATGGCATGTTGTTGCTTGGTGGCAATTTTTACAAGTTTAGCATAGCTGGGTTTCTTGTCATTATCAGATTCAGCTTCAGATTCAGAGTCATGACGTGAGGATTTTGAGGATACCTTGGAGGCTTTTGCCATGAAGAAGTAGGCTGGAGTAGCATCATCATCACTGGCTTCGTTGTTGAAGAAGGAATCATTGTCTTCGGATTCGAAGACAGAGGTGGAGAGATATTCCGAAGCCATTGCCAATCCAGCTACTTCATCATCAGATTCCTCCTCAGATGCTTCCTCAACTTCTGAACCAGATTCAGACTATGAATCCATCTCCTTTCCGATGAACGCATGTGCCTTGCCAGACGAACTCTTCTTGTGTGTTGAAGACTTTGCATACTTCTTCTTCTTGGATTCCTTCTCCCATCGAGGACAATCAGCGATGAAATGGCCAACTTTCTTGCACTTATGACAGGTTTGCTTCTTGCTGTCTCTTGAAGACATTTCACCGGACCTCTTGGAATCGCGCTTTGAAGATTTTGTGTAGCGCTTTGACTTGGCAAACTTCCGAAACTTTCTGACAAGCAAAGCGAATTCTTTCCCAAAGTCTTCAGCACCATCAGAACTGCATTCAGAGTTGTCTTTAGATGAAGATACAGCTTTGGCCTTCAACGCACGAGAGCGACTGTAGCTTGGTCCGTAGATATCTCTCTTCTCAGCTTGTTGGAACTCGTGAGTGTTTAATCTCTCAAGGATATCCGCGGGATCCAAACTCTTGAAGTCAGGGCGCTCTTCGATCATGAGTGCGAGAGTATCAAAGGAACTGTCAAGTGATCTGAGTAGCTTCTTCACGACTTCATGTTTGGTGATATCAGTAGCGCCGAGTGCATTCAGCTCATTTGAGATGTCAGTGAGTCGATCAAAAGTGAGCTGAACGTTTTCATTGTCAAGTCTCTTGAAGCGGTTGAACAGGTTGCGAAGCACATCAACACGAGAGTCTCTTTGAGATGAGACACCTTCATTCACCTTGGACAGCCATTCCCAGATTTGCTTGGCAGTGGTAAGTGCACTCACACGACCATACTGTCCTTTGGTCAGATGACCAGAGATGATGTTCTTGGCGGTGGAGTCGAGTTGAGCGAACCTCTTCACATCAGCAGCAGTAACACCTTCGCCAACATCGGGAATGCCCGCCATGACGACATACCATAGGTCGTTGTCAATGGCTTCGAGATGCATGCGCATCTTGTTCTTCCAGTAGGGGTAGTCAGTGCCATCGAAGACAGGGCACGCAACGAAGACCTTGATTATCCCCGCAGTCGACATAGCTAAAACTCCACGGTGGTTAAACCGAAACACAGAACAAGGGAGTACCTTGCTCTGATACCAATTGAAAGTGCTAGTTATCGACTAGAGGGGGGTGAATAGGCGATTTTTATAAAAGTCTTCGAAACAGGGAATGTATTCGAATAGAGCGGAAACGTAAACAGGATCAGGTAGGGATATAATCAAGAATCTAATCTAGGCATGCATCACAGTGAAGACATACAGACAGGTTAAGCTTTGACATCATGCACAGAAAGATGAGTCGAAGATAAACTTAGACAGTACGAAGATAAACAGCAGGCATGATTGTCTTCAGGACAAGTTTTCAGTGATAAACAAAGAAAGGCTTCATGATACAGAACAGAAATGTAAAGAAGTGAAGGATAGAACCAGTAGCTTGACGAAGACACAGGATTTGTTGGACCAGTTCCAGTTGCTGTGACAACTGTACGTCTGGTTAGGGAGGCTGAGATTGAACTCAGAAGACCTCGTCTTCACCTTATTCCCCTTGAGCCGAAGTTACTTAGACAACGCCCAATCACTCTGGTAAGTCTTCAGGGGAGACTTCCGAAACCCGTACAAACTTGGTCACCCGGCGATCCACAATGACTCTTGGATTGCTCTAGACCCAGACGCCTAACCGTCTGGAAGATCACAATCTTCAAGTGTAATAATGAAAGCATAACATGCTCCCTTGGTGGTTTTGATAATTCATGACAACATACATTGTCTCTTGGACTAATACTTTTACCTAGTGTATTTCAGATAAAGTCCATAGAGAGGGTTGGCAAAAGGATTGTGGAGATTGTGGAATACCCCAAGATGCAAGGAAATGGATTGGCAAAGCTTTAAGGAAGAGGACTCTACATTTTACATTTGTGAGAAATCACTTTGAGTCCATAGGAAAGCCAATACTATTAAAAGGGGGTAAGATTTTGTTGGTGAACAAAATGCTCATACGTGCACAAGTGATAGTCACCAAAAACACCCACAAGCTCTCCCACCAAAGTCTATCCAAAGCCCAATACTCAAAATTGGTGCAACCAACATTTCCATCCCGGTGCCACCGATTCCCAGACTCAGACAGACTCAGCCAAACCCTAGCCACTTCGGTGCAACCGATTCAATCCCGGTGCCACCGAGTTTAGGTTGCCAACTTTCTGTTATGCAAATTCACAATATCGGTACCACCGAGATTGTTGGATCGGCGTCACCGAGATTGGGAATCTGACCGTTGGTCACATTATCGGTGCAACCGAGTTTCCTATATCGGTCTCACCGAGATTCAAAAGTTGCCACCTTTTGGTCACTTCAGTACCACCGAGATTTACACATCGGTGTCACCGAGTTGGTCATTTTGTGTGTAACGGTTGGATTTTTGGGGATGCCTATATATACCCCTCCACCACCACCTACTCGAAAGAGAAGCAGTCAGAACTATTCCATTCTTGCCCCATCCAGTTTTCTGAGAGAGAGCCACCTACCCCTGTGTTGAGGTCAAGATCTTCCACTCCAACCATATGGATCTTGATTTCTAGCCTCCCCAAGTTGCTTTCCACCAATCCCATCTCTTCCACCAAGCCAAATCTGTGAGAGAGTGATTGTGTGTTGAGGAGTCTATCATCTTGAAGTACAAGAGCAAGGAGTTCATCGACATTACCGAGCCTATTACCTTTTGGAGGGTGGTGCCTCCTAGATTGGTTAGGTGTCGCTTGGGAGCCTCCTACTTCGTGTTGTGGAGTTGAACCAAGAAGTTTGTAAGGGCAAGGAGATCGCCTACTTCGTGAAGATCTACCCATAGTGAGGCTAGTCCTTCGTGGACGGAAGCCGTTATGGAATAGTCAAGGTTGCTACTTCGTGGACCCTTATGGGTGGAGCCCTCCGTGGACTCTCGCAACCGTTACCCTCCGTGGGTTGAAGACTCCATAAACGTGGACGTACGATAGCACCACCTATCGGAACCACGGAAAAATCCTTGCGTCTCCAATTGTGTTTGATCTCCATATCTCTACTCTTTACTTCATGTGCAATGTCTTTATTTTCCGCTGCCATATTTGTTGACATGCATGTGTAGGGCTGTTAGACTTGCTAGTCTTGCTATAACTGTTAAAATCTGCCAACCAATTAACTTGGGAAAAGGTTAGGTTTTAAATTCCTGCTAGTAGTCTATTCACCCCCCCTCTAGACACTCTTCTAGTGATCCCTCAATTGGTATCAGAGCTTTGGTCTCCATTGTTTCGGTCTAATCACCGAGGAGGAAGATGGATGTGTCTAGTATAGGGATTTTGAGTTGTAGAGTGCCTATTCTTGATGGAGAGTACTATAGTCAATGGAAAACTTTGATGCTTGAGCTGTTTAATGAATTTCAATTGAGCAAATATGTCAAGTGCCCCTATGTGCCTCCCATTGATCCCTTGCATCCCACACACGAAGAGGAAGTTGATATGCTATGCAATCTTAGAACTGTCAATCTCATTGTTAGAGCTTTGCCTAGAAATGTGCTCAATCAAATGAAGAATTTTGTATGTGCTTACACTTTTTGGAATGACTTGGAGAAACGATATCCAAGTTATTCATTGAGTAATCTAGATGAAGTTCTTCAGAAAACTATTGCCTTCCACAAAATGACGCCTAGTGATCCTAAATTTGATGATTGTCTATTTGAGCTTAGAGACCTCATGCGTGCTAAAGGAGATGTCACAACTATCAATAATATCATTATAGAAGTCCTTCGCATTCATAAACTCGAACATTGTCATGATCACCATCCTAATGAATCTCTTGTTCTTTATGACGAGGATTTCCCACTTGATGATGACAATGTGGAACATGGCTACTATGATGAAGATGAGCTGTTCGACATCGAGTATGAGAAGACCATGAAGAATCTAAGTCTCATGGCAAACTTCAAGGATTACATGTCCAGAGGAAAAGAGTGGATTCTCGATAGCGGATGTACCGATCATATGACCGGAGATAGAGAGATGTTTGAAGAGATCACACCAAACCATGGACCGCGAAGGTACGTAACGTTTGGAGACAACTCCAAGGGTAAGGTACTTGGTCTTGGTAAGGAGGCCATATCCCATGATAGCTCTATCCAAAATGTTATGCTTGTTGAATATCTTGGCTACAATCTTCTTTCCGTATCTAGACTTGCCGACTTTGGTTTTAATGTGCTATTCACGAAAGTAGATTGCAAGTGTTTCGTCAAGATAATCATAAAATGGTCTTTACCGGTTTCCGTAGGGGTGATCTATACATTGTTGACTTCACTAAGAGATCCAAACCTCGCACTTGTTTAATTGCTAAATCCTCTAAAGGTTGGCTTTGGCATAGAAGACTAGGACATGTTGGCATGCGTAATTTAGACAAGCTTATCAAAGGTGATCATATACTTGGTGTTAAAGATGTTATCTTTGACAAATATAGACTTTGTAGTGCTTGTCAAGCTGGAAAGCAAGTAGGTGGAAGTCATCCCGTTAAGAATATCATGACTACTAGGAGACCACTCGAGTTACTTCACATGGATCTTTTTGGTCCCAATGCTTACAAGAGTCTCGGTGGAAATTCCTATGGTCTAGTTATAGTTGATGATTTTTCCAGATTTACGTGGGTATTCTTTCTTGATGATAAGTCGCAGGTTCAAAAGATCTTCAAGAACTTCGCTCGCAAAGCGCAAAATCAGTTTGAAGTGAAGATCAAGAAGGTTCGGAGCGATAACGGGTCGGAGTTCAAGAACACCCATGTGGATACCTTCCTTGATGAAGAAGGTGTCTCACATGAGTTCTCGGCTACGTACACGCCTCAACAAAATGGAGTTGTTGAGAGGAAGAACCGGGCGCTCATTGAGATGGCAAGAACGATGCTTGACGAATACAAGACGCCAAGACACTTTTGGGCAGAAGCCGTGGAAACAGCATGTCATGCCACAAACCGACTTTACTTGCACAAGCTTCTCGGTAAAACGGCATACGAGCTACTCACCGGTAACAAACCCTAAGTTGGATACTTTCGGGTATTCGGCTCAAAGTGCTACATTCTTGATAAGCATCGTCGTACTAAATTTGCTCCTAAATCTCATGAAGGATTCCTACTTGGTTACGGATCGAACTCTCACACTTACCGTGTCTACAACAACTTCACTCGAAAATTTGAAGAGACGGTAGATGTGAAGTTTGATGAATCTAATGGTTCGCAAGTCGAACAATTGCCAAATGATGTAGGTGATAAGGACCCTTCGGAAGCTATCCAAGATTTGCCCATCGGCAAGATTCGTCCGATGGAGGTGAAGGAAAGTACTTCATCAACACAAGTGGAAGCCCCTACTTCACGTCAAGGTGAACCACAACATGACATGGAGGCATCCACAAGCGGTACATGACAAGATGATGAAGAGGAGGAAGTGCATCATGAAGATCCACCACAACCACCTTCACTACCACCTCAAGGGAACAGCACCATCAACAACAACGAAGATGAAGGAGATGATGATGATGAAGAAGAAGCTCCACCATCTAACAAGCCCAAGCTACCCCGAGTTCGAGCACAAGTGACCAAGAACCATCACCTAAACCAAATCTTTGGTGACATCCAAACCGGGAGAATCACTCGCTCTAAAACTCGTCTAGCTAACTTTTGTGAGCATTATTCTTTCATCTCTAGCATTGAGCCCTTGAAGGTAGAACAAGCTCTTGAAGACGCGGATTGGGTGAACGCGATGCATGAAGAGCTTCACAACTCTCGAGAGGAACGAAGTGTGGACACTCGTGGAGAAGCCCAAGGATGAGCAAAACATCATCGGAACCAAATGGGTGTTTCGAAACAAGCAAGACGAAGACGGTCAAGTCGTGCGCAACAAGGCTCATCTCGTAGCCCAAGGATATACGCAAGTCGAAGGTATGGACTACGGTGAGACCTATGCCCCTGTTGCTAGACTTGAAGCTATTCGCATTCTTCTTGCCTATGCTAATCACCATGATATCACGCTTTATCAAATGGACATTAAAAGTGCCTTTTTAAATGGTGAGATTGAAGAAGTCTATGTTAAGCAACCACCTGGTTTTGTGAATCCTAAGAAACCTAATCATGTTTACAAGCTTCGTAAAGCCCTTTACGGTCTTAAGCAAGCCCCTCGTGCTTGGTACAAATGCTTAACGAAGTTCCTCATTGAAAAAGGTTTTGAAATTGGTAAAATTGACGCAACCTTGTTCACTAAGAGAGTTAATGGTGAATTATTTGTTTGCCAAATCTATGTGGATGATATTATCTTTGGATCTACTAACCCACAATTTAGTGAAAGATTTGGAAGGTTGATGTCCGAGAAGTATGAGATGTCCATGATGTGTGAGCTGAAATTCTTTCTTTGTTTGCAAATCAAGCAAATGAGAGAAGGAACTTTCATCTCTCAAACTAAGTATACCAAGGACTTGATCAAGAAGTTCAACATGCAAGAGTGCAATGGTATGAAAACCCCAATGCCTACTAGTGGACATGTTGATCTTACGAGAGAGGATGAACCGGTTGATCAAAAGGTTTATCGATCTATGATTGGTTCATTGCTATATCTATGTGCCTCTCGTCCCGATATTATGCTTAGTGTTTGCATGTGTGCTAGATATCAAGCTGCACCTAAAGAGTGTCATCTTTTGGCCGTGAAACGTATTGTGAGATATTTGATACAAACACCAAACTTTGGCATTTGGTATCCCAAAGGATCTTCCTTTAACCTTGTTGGCTATTCCGATTCGGATTATGCCGGTGATAAGGTTGATAGAACATCCACCTCGGGTACTTGTCAATTTTTGGGTAGATCTCTTGTGTCTTGGTCCTCCAAGAAACAAAACTCGGTATCTTTATGTACCGCCGAAGCTGAGTATATTGCTGCTGGATCTTGTTGTGCACAATTACTATGGATGACACAAACGCTTAAGGATTATGGAATCCATGTTAGAAATGGTCCATTGCTTTGTGACAATGAAAGTGCTATTAAAATTGGTTATAATCCTATGCAACATTCTCGAACTAAACATATTCAAGTTAGACATCATTTCATTCGTGATCATGTTGCCAAAGGAGATATTGATCTTAAGCATGTTCGCACTAACAAGCAATTGGCCGATATCTTTACTAAGCCACTTGATGAGAAAAATTTTTGTTACTTGAGGAGTGAGTTGAACATCATTGATGCTTCAAACTTGAGCTAGACTCACTCGGTTGCATGCAAGGGCATAAGCTTTCTTGATATTTCCATGTTGATCCTAACATGTTATCTTATGCCATGGAATTCTATGCTCCTTTGTATTGCATCTAATCTTTTTGTAGGTACTTGGAAGAATTTCATTCCACAAGATTGCCCTCAACTCCAATCATAAGCAATCTTGTCATGACCAAGTATCCACAATCCCTCTTTGTGATGAAAGGAAGAAGACACCTCAATCATATCCTTGACATACATTTATAATTCTTAATTTGGTATCATGTCAAATGGATATATCTATTGCCCTTCCTTGCATGACTAACCTTTGTAGGTGACATGTGTACTAAAACGAGAAGGATTGCTCCCAACTCAAGATGATCTTCATCAACCTTGAGCATCCTCAACAAGTTCACCTACAAGCAACGTCATCAACATCACTCAAAGGTATGTACTCATATCCTTGAAAAGGCTTTGCTCCAATTCATGAGCTAAAGCAACTCAAGTGATATGAAGACATTAAAATGCTTAATCGAAAAATGGTAACCCCATTTTGAGCTTAACGTAGAGTATGACCTATGATCAAGTATTCTTACTTGGCTCCTAAGTCAATATACTCTAATATAGGTGACCTAGTCACCGCCCATCATCTAGTTAAGTATTTTGGATGGTTCACTTTCTATTTTGCGAAGACTTCTTGATACCACTCAAATCTTCTCTAGTTGATATTTTTCTGTAAAAACTTTTGCATTCCCTTTGAAAAAGTTCTCTGTTGACGCCTTGAAAACAGAAACTTGGTCCCTTATTTCTGTTGCTGTTTTAGCCTTGGAGCCACCGATACATATTTCTCGGTTCTACCGAAATTGCAGATAAACTGCACTACAAAACTTCGGTACCACCGATTGATCTGTCTCGGAGTCACCGATTTTTTCCTTTTTTCTTATTTGTGTTTTTTTTGCAAATCTATGTTTCTTTTGCAATCCTACAAGCATTACTTCTGTTACTTCGATGATCCCGTTAAAAAAAATAAAAAAAAATAAAACCGGGGGAGAATAACAAAAGATAATCTTAGGGAGAAAATTTGTTTATTCAAGGATCCCTACCTTAACGGAAGAAGGGGGATAATAACAAAATCTTACAACATCTCAAAGGGAGAGAAACTATTTTCCATGATTCCCTCAGTTTTCATTTCTATGAACCCTACATTCAGTGACCCTTGTTCTCAAGGATCCCTTCTCAGTCAATGATCCCTGTATCTATCCCTGTTTTTGACCTTTTTGGAAATTAATGCCAAAGGGGGAGAAGAACAAAGCTTCATGCTAAAGGGGAGATACATGCTTATGCAAAGGGGGAGATATGATCAAGGGGGAGAACCAATATCAATATTCATACTCACTTAAACAAGGGGATAATATCAAAGTAGGAGGAGAAGACAAATTTGGAAGTTTACCCTTCTCACCCTATCCAATCCCAATATCTACATGCTGAGATTCAGGGGGAGAGGATGTTCTATTATTGTCATATCTAAGGGGAGAAAGAAATGATTTTGGAGACATATCAATCTTAAGAAATACTATCTTCTATATGTTCTCCATATCTTGGTATTTCTGAGTTCTATTGCCTTGTTGATTAGTTGAATGCTCTTGTGTTTCCTAACATTGTTTTCTCAAGTGTATTTCTAGTACAAGAATGCTCAAGAACTCAAGGTAAGTATATGCATCATATCTTTGGTCAAGATGATCTCTTGCTTCTTGCACATATTGTTTGCAAGAGTGAAGTCTTGAACAAGGATACATCTCATTCATATATTTGATGCATATAGCCAAGATACACATGACTTATTATATCCCTTCATCCATATGTGTGTCCATGCATTCCAAAGCAACTATCCTTTAAAAGGGATTGCACACACTTAGGGGGAGCAAGTCTAAGTCATGTGTTTCTCAAAGTCTTCATTATATCCATGCATATCTTTATTTGAAGCTTTGATTGTATGTTGTCATCAATTACCAAAAAGGGGGAGATTGAAAGCACAACATGCTCCCTTGGTGGTTTTGATAATTCATGACAACATACATTGTCTCTTGGACTAATACTTTTACCTAGTGTATTTCAGATAAAGTCCACAAAGAGGGTTGGCAAAAGGATTGTGGAGATTGTGGAATACCCCAAGATGCAAGGAAATGGATTGGCAAAGCTTCAAGGAAGAGGACTCTACATTTTACATTTGTGAGAAATCACTTTGAGTCCATAGGAAAGCCAATACTATTAAAAGGGGGTAAGGTTTTGTTGGTGAACAAAATGCTCATACGTGCATAAGTGATAGTCACCAAAAACACCCACAAGCTCTCCCACCAAACTCTGTCCAAAGCCCAATACACAAAATCGGTGCAACCAACATTTCCATCCCGGTGCCACCGATTCCCAGACTCAGACAGACTCAGCCAAACCCTAGCCACTTCGGTGCAACCGATTCAATCCCGGTGCCATCGAGTTTAGGTTGCCAACTTTCTGTTATGCAATTTCACAATATCGGCACCACCGAGATTGTTGGATCGGCGTCACCGAGATTGGGAATCTGACCGTTGGTCACCTTATCGGTGCAACAGAGTTTCCTATATCGGTCTCACCGAGATTCAAAAGTTGCCACCTTTTGGTCACTTCGGTACCACCGAGATTTACACATCGGTGTCACCGAGTTGGTCATTTTGTGTGTAACGGTTGGATTTTTGGGGATGCCTATATATACCCCTCCACCACCACCTACTCGAAAGAGAAGCACTCATAACTATTCCATTCTTGCCCCATCCAGTTTTCTGAGAGAGAGCCACCTACCCTTGTGTTGAGGTCAAGATCTTCCACTCCAACCATATGGATCTTGATTTCTAGCCTCCCCAAGTTGCTTTCCACCAATCCCATCTCTTCCACCAAGCCAAATCTATGAGAGAGTGATTGTGTGTTGAGGAGTCTATCATCTTGAAGCACAAGAGCAAGGAGTTCATCGACATTACCGAGCCTATTACCTTTTGGAGGGTGGTGCCTCCTAGATTGGTTAGGTGTCGCTTGGGAGCCTCCTACTTCATGTTGTGGAGTTGAACCAAGAAGTTTGTAAGGGCAAGGAGATCGCCTACTTCGTGAAGATCTACCCATAGTGAGGCTAGTCCTTCGTGGACGGAAGCCGTTATGGAATAGTCAAGGTTGCTACTTCGTGGACCCTTATGGGTGGAGCCCTCCGTGGACTCTCGCGGCCGTTACCCTCCGTGGGTTGAAGACTCCATAAACGTGGACGTACGATAGCACCACCTATCGGAACCACGGGAAAAATCCTTGCGTCTCCAATTGTGTTTGATCTCCATATCTCTACTCTTTACTTCATGTGCAATGTCTTTACTTTCCGCTGCCATATTTGTTGACATGCATGTGTAGGGCTGTTAGACTTGCTAGTCTTGCTATAACTGTTAAAATCTGCCAACTAATTAACTTGGGAAAAGGTTAGGTTTTAAATTCCTGCTAGTAGTCTATTCACCCCCCCTCTAGACACTCTTCTAGTGATCCCTCAAATAAGTCTTCAGTTCTCTCAGAACAGAATGACTTCGGTGATGCTCAAACACTCTAGCTCTAGGTGTTTAGGTGTATCCTCGCAGGATGTGTCTCTCTCAATGTCTTCGAGGTGGGTTGCTCCAAAACGACAACAGCCGTATCTCTGTCTGAGCAGCCAACCAACTTATGGTGGAGGGGGTGGGCTATTTATAGCCAGCAGGCAACCCGACCTGATGTGACCGAAATGACCCTGGGTCAATGGCCAACCGACACATGTCACAACGGTCGGATTTTGAACGCACGCGGCAACTTTACTTGGGCTACAAGTAAAGCTGACTCAACCAGCTCTGGAAGAGTTTTCCTCTCAATGTCTTCGCTCGAAGACATAGGTATGGGTTGAGCATCACGTCAGCATCTGACTTCGATCACATCGACCCCACTTAACAGTACGGTGGTTCCTATGACACAGGAAAGAAGAAAACAAAACTACCAAAAGACTTCGTCTTCGCGTTTCATTGTCTTCGGACGAATGTCTTCGTCCACCACCAATGGCTTCAGCCGTCATTAATGTCTTCGGACATTTTTGGGGGGTCGTCTTCGACGGCTAAACCGAAACTCCAGTGACTTCTCTCTGTGTTAATCTGTGAACTCTCACAAACACATTAGTCCCTCAACCACGTTTGTCTTCAATACTCCAAAACCAACCAAGGGTGGCACTAGATGCACTTACACGCTCACGTTGCATATCTCATTTTCTTGTACTTGGTCACCGTGGGGGGTTTACTTTGCATTTCATGATTTGACGAGAGAGGTTTGCGATGGACAGACCTTTACATTTTCCATGTGACTTGGACAATATTGAGCAAAGATCATGTCTAATTCCACTGATGATCACAAGCTTGACCTCACATTTGAACATGCCACGTGACGATGTTGAATAGGGGCTTACCAAGACCTGATCATTTTGAATCACCTTGCAAGAATAGTAGTTTAAAAGTCATGCACACCAGGTCTCCATGATGTAGGAATCAATATTGGACATGTATTGTGCACTCGCTCACGTCGCATATCTCATTTACTTGTACTTTGTCACCATGGGGGTTTTCTTTCCATATCATGATTTACCTGGAGAGGTTTGTGACGAATGGAGCTTTACATTTTCCATGTGACATGGACAATATTGAGCATATGGATCATGTCTGATTCCCTTGACGATCACAAGTTCGACCTCACATTTGAACTTGACACATGACGATGTGGACTCGGGGTTTACTCTTCATTTTCCATTACAAAAAATAAACAAATAATGTAGTTTGATTCGTGCCCATTGGATGCACGATGTATGGCCTTTATGCCGCTACTTACTCACCTTCCTTGAAATATTGTGTACCGCCAGATGGAGGATCGACGACTCCTAATTCGCCTGCCTTCTCCTCTGCCTTCTCACATAAGCTTCTACCGCATCGAGAAGAAACGCGTAGAACTATTATCACCACTCCTCCCACTTCCCATGTCCCATCAGAAAACCGTCCCTCGATTTCCTGTCATCTAGTTTCCCCATTCTCACACTTGTTCTTGACTTCTTGGAGGACACGGAGCTTCATCGGATCTTTAGAATCCAAATTTGCATGATGGATTCCAGCATGACCCACTGTGAAGCTGTGAAGGTGAAGGTTGGGCTGTTTGTACTGCTTCCTAGCTACTATTTGATTTCTTTGGATGAATCAAACACCCAAATCTGAAAATTTCTGTGTTTTCTTTATCATCTGTTTCACATCCATGTCAGGGAAAAAGGCCAGCTTGGGCGGTTGATGAAGTAGCAGAATACGGAATCAAGCGTCGTCGGTTCTTTGACCCTAAGGTACATTTATGTTCTAATCTTTCAGGATTTCTTCCTAGTGTTGTGCTGTGTACCCCATAATTCTGACCATGGACAATATGGATGATGAATAAGTTCCTCTGATTAGAAATAGTATGTACTGAATCTGAACTTTTATGTGTTTTTCAGTAAAATGTTTTTTATTTGCATTTCAAATGTATGATCATTTTCGTGAAGTTGTTTGAATAGCGTAAGCAACAAAGGTTTAGTTGGATGTGGAATATGGTTCTGTTAACAATGTAGTCATGTTCAGTGTTGTCTCGACTGACCTATTTTCATGTTCATTTCCTGTTGCATATGCTATCCATTAGACTTTAGGTCATTGGGACTTCAAGACTGGTGATCATGAAATCAAGGATGCTGTTCTGGTGAAATTTAAGAACCAATGCTCTATTTCCTTGCTTCCTGGATGCAACGTCAAGTTAGCCGAAGGAACCTCATGTTAAGCACTCCTGATGGTATCCAAAGTTTCAGAGCAGATTCCACGTACTCCAAAATTGTATGGAAATCAATAGGAAATCAAAGGGAATTATTGAATTATGGCTTTGCGAATATTTTGGCAGAAAATGATATTTGATAAGCCCAAATGGTGGCCTAGACCCCCTGCCTATTTTTCAACTGAATTTTAAACAAATATGGTTTTGAAACAAAATTCAAATTCAGAAGGAAAATATAAGTGCAGAAATAAATTACACAAAATGCGCAAAACAAATGTGCAACATTTCCTAAATATTCCATTTGGAATTTAGAAACTATTTCTTGTTGGAAGAAAATTCAAATTAAAAATTAATTTTAACTTAGAAAAAAACAGAAAAAGAATAAGAAACAAACAGAAACAGAAAAATAAGAAAAAGGAAACCCCTCGCGGCCCACCTAGACCAAACTGGCCTCACAGAACAGCTGTAGCCCACCCCGCGCTCTCTCCCTCTCACCCACCGACAGGAGGACCCACCTATAAAATCCCCTAAAGCCCCTCTCTCAATCCCCCCTCTCTCTGGAGCTCTCTGCCGCCACGCCGATCGAATTCGAGCTCGGAATGCTGCCATTGTAGTCTCTGACTCCAACGAGATTCCCGCATGGTCGTCCCCCTTGAGACCAACCACTGCCGCCTTCATTCCCAGTGAGCTTCGGCGCACCTGTGTGACGGCTTTGTCGAGCCCAAGATCCCTTGGAGGCTCGAGTTCATCGGAGGCTCAACCTCACTGACGCACCGTCGTCGTCTCCAGGGATCATCATAAGCCCAAGACCCGCGCACCATGTCCATTGGTTCCGTCTCGTCATTGCGCACCCCTAACCCTCTCCCTTGTCAAGAGCCTCACTGAATCGAAGCCCGCGTCTTCACCCGAAGCTTCGCTGGCCCGTTCAAACTCCAGCGAGGTCCAAGTCGTCGTTGTCGTTATCCCCAGCCCCGTCCGAGGCTACCATCGACCTCGTCGTGCCCGTCCGCGTCCGTCTGTGCCCTCTGCCACACAGAAACCCTCTGGAGCATCGGATCCAAAGACGCCCGAGTGTAACACCGCCATGCTCGACATTTTCTGTGAAGATCCGGCGAGGATCTCCGGTGAGGACCGAAACCCTAACCCCTCCTTCTAATCCTGGAAGTTAGATCCAGATCCAACAGTCCACATTAGATCACTTAAACCGAACCGGTACAGCCCAATCAGCAATTGCCATGTGTCCTAGCCATATCCAAAACATTATCGACTTGACTTTCTGTTAATTGGAATAATTGGCAATTTTGCAGAAAACCCCTTGGATATTAAATCACTCATAACTAATTATCTACAAGTCCAAATTGAGTGATTCTTTTTGAAAAATGATCCTTATGAGATGTACTCTCAATTAGGAGAATAAAAATTGAAATTTAAATAATTTAAAATTCAAATTCAAACATAATGAATTTGAATTTCAATAGGTCATAAGTTGCAATTTATAAATCCAAATTAAATAATTCTTTTTGCAAATTGAACCTAGTTAAATATACTTTCATCCTAGCTACTTTCATCCAATTTTGAAATAAATGTACAATTAGAATTTCAATATAGTTCAAACAGTAACAGAATTCAAATAGAAATTAAACCTAATTAGGTTTAATTTTGAAAATTAATAAAACAATAACGTCGCAACTAGTTCAGGAACTTAAATTTAACTTTAGTAAATATTTTTTTATTATGAATTGACTTTAGGTAATTGAAATGACATTGAATTTAAGTCAAACTTAGTTTGAGTATAGGGATTTATATTTCTGTGCCCCTCCTTGCTTAGTTCTCCTCACTTTTGCCCCCGCTCTGTTACAGCCCTCACTTTTCCCCTCCACCGTGCAACATACCCTCTCAAAAGCCCAAAATGGGGTCTGTCGTTGGGTCAAAGCCTTTGACTGTTACTTGGCGCGGTTACTGACTCGTGGGACACCCCTGTCAGCAGCTGCGTGGTTGTAGATAGTGGGTGCATATACTGCCTTGTAGGACCAGTCTGTCAGCGGGTGCGTGGTCGTAGGTGGGTGGTCTCACTAACGCGTAGGACACCATGTCAGCGTTAGCTTGGTCGTTGGTCATGTGCGCAGTTACTGACGCGTGGTACCCCAACGGAGGGCCAATCGGTCAGCGGTTGCATGCTGGGCAGAGGGCAAAGAAGGCGGCTTATTACGACAGGAAGTTTAATCAAACTCGAGATGCAAATGCCAACTGACCATGTATGTCTAGGCATCATTTGAAACACTCCTCGACGAATGTTTAAACCGTCGCCTTGCCTGTGTGGACGATACGGGGGGTCCATCCCACACGATATGGAAAAATCGTCGGCGATGGTGACCGATGGTGCAGACGTTCTGCCAAATATAATCGTGTGCAATGTAGGAATATATCGCACACACTATATTTTGGGCATACGTTTGGGATTAGGGATCGATCACACACGTCTATCACAAGTCAAACGCGTCTAATTGCTCACGGAAAACAAACGGTGTTTGACCTTTAACCGTTTGCGAAACATTACCTAATCCACACGGGCCATCATAGAAATTGTGTGTGATATCTGCATCATGGCACACGAGTTTTCTCTCGCAAATCTTTTGCCATGCACGATATCATCGCACATGTTTCCCGAACAATTTATGCGTGGGATCGTCTTTGCATCGAGCACGGTTTCCTGTTGGCTCACGTGTGAGAAAAGGTGCTATCGCAAACGATTGAGGAGCTCCTCCACACACGTAGAAGTGCCGCAAATCATCTGCGATTTCTGATATATCACGAACGTTTCAGTTTATATCTCGTGTGCTTTTCCTGTAGATCACAGGCGGTTGCGCTATGAATTGTGTGTGCTTTCATTCTGGATCGCACACGCTTAGTTGCTTGAACCGTGTGCGCTTAAATGGCCAGATTATTGTAAAATATCGCATTTGAATCACCCTGCGAATAGCAAATTCGCCATAGTATGCAATCAAACAAATAGTGTCCACATGAAGAACATTCATCATAATTCACCACAATATGAAATTGAACAAATAGTGTCTCTAGGAGGAACATTTATCAAAATTCGCCACAACATGAAATTGAACAAATGCTTGCTAAATTCCACAGGTGTATGATCGACATATGTAGTCCATAATCATAGTGTATGAAATACGAAGACATGATCACATGGAAAACAATGCATGCGTATATGTTTAACTAATAACACTATATGAATGCATACATATTATGGGGAGATATGAATGCTGAAATCTTCACAGGCTGTACTGGACTTGATATAGTGTTTCACAAAGAAGGTGCTGATAAATTTGCTAACAGACAACAATTCATCTGTGACGAGCGGTTCATAGGTCATCGGTTCAAAGATCAACAGCAGGATTTTTAGACCAGAATGTGACATACATGTGGAGTAGAAGATAATAATTAAGAAACAGACTTACTGGTTCTATTTTGTCAGCATCGGCACCACATTCAACATGTCTGCATAGGTTCATCTTATGTGCGCAAACATAGTATCCACATAGGTTGGTCCCTTCTTGTTGTTGAGGACACTGATTTTTTTTGTACAATATTAGTCATGTATTTGCCTTATTAGGAACAACCTAACCGGTGTAAGTTGTCTATTTTTTCTTTGGAGAGAAATAGAAAGAGGCTTACTTAGAAACATGAACATCTAACTAGCATTTTCTGAAAATAACGGATTTCGGTGTCTTACCGGAGAAACGATCACGTGCTGCAGAGGTAGTTGGAGGTCGATCCGTCTCCCTCCTAAAGTTATGTACCTTGACAATACACTGCAAATGAAGATGAATTTTCACATACTCAATTCTTGAACCAGATATGAACACAACATATTAACATTAAAGAACTCAATACCTATCCATGAAATCCTGAAAATTATTCAGATCCTGAGGCTTATTTGGCTCTCTCAGAGAATCCAGGTAGTAAACTGTGTTGCGTTTTGGAACAATGACCACCAAGATCCAGTGATGGAACAGTTTAAGAAAACCTTGAACTTGCGAACTATGTCGGAAACTGAAATACGATCAATGCATGCGTGTTTGTATATTTAACTTACCATTCATAATATTGTCACATGAAGAATTCTCCTACCTATAACTAGAACAAGATATTGGCGACATGTTGAATGGAATCCTTGCCTGTACAATTATTATGTAACATAATCTCATTTGATATATCAGGATCTATGAAATACACATGCACCCTTATTGGTCTCTGCGCCGTCAATCCCCTGAGAGTAATACAATACAGTTTGCTTTTTTTCATTTACAACCTTTTATGGAGAAGTTTATCAAAGTTTGTGAAGTGGTTATAACATCAAGCATTTACCAAGAGTGGCGGCAAGCTCATCGAAGTTGAAGAAGAGATGAAAGTCCTCAAATTCTAGATTGACGGTACCCAGAATGTGATTGAAATGCCTAATGTCGTAGTGCACTTGCAGAATGTTAGTATCTTCTCCTTCAGACATTCTGTCCATGCAATATTCATGTAACTTGCGACAAGTGGAACTGCACTCCTCAAAGTATTCGCCAACAAGAAATGGCTGGCCATGCTTGTATTTGCGTGCTTCACATGGGTCTTCTTTATTCTTAGATAGAGTCATGTCAATTTCTTCATCGGCCATGCCATGGTTCTGCTTAAAGAGTCTTTGTAGTAGGATGCTCTAGTTCTTATGCCTCCTCTGTTTCTGTCATGTGTGATAACAAATTGCCAATTGTACGAGGAAGCTAAATATAAATGCAACAGTCTTTATAGTACAGGAAACTGTATTTTTTTACAGTATTAGTCATGTATTAGCCCTGTGAGGAGCAACCAAACCGTTGTAAGTTGTTTCTTTTTTTCTTTGGAGAGAAAAAGAAAGAGGTTTACTTAGAAACTTGAACATCTGACTAGTATTTTCTAAAAATAATGGATTTCATTGTCCTACCTGAGAAACAATCACGTGCTGCAGAGGTAGTTGGCGGTCGAACTGTATCCCTCCTAAAGTTATGTTCTTTGACAATACACTACAAATGAACATGAATTTTGACATACTCAATTCTTGAACCAGATATGAATACAACATATTAACATCAAAGTATTCAATACATATCCATGAAATCCTGAAGATGATTCAGATCCTGAGGCTTATTTGACTCTCTGAGAGAATCCAGGTAGTAAACTGTTTTGCATTTTGGAACAATGACCACAGTGATGGCTACAGTTTAAGAAAACCTTGAACTTACGAACTATGTCAAAAACTGAAAGACGATCAATGTATGCATGGTTGTATATTTAACTTACCATTCATTATCTAGCCACATGAAGAATTCTGCTACCTATAACTTCCACAAGATATTGGCGACATGTTCAATGGAAGCATTGTGTGTATCATTATTACGTAAGAAAATGCCATTTGCTAAATCATGATCTATGAAATACGCATGCACCCTTAATGATCTCTGCACCGTCAATCCCCTAAGAGGAATACAATACAGTTAGCTTTTTTCATTTATAGCCTTGTATGGAGAAGTTCATCAGAGTGTGTGAAGTCCTTACAACATCAAGCATTTGACAAGAGTGGCAGCAAGCTCATCAAAGTTGAAGAAGAGATGAAAGTCCTCGAATTCCACATTCATGGTATCCAGAAGGTGATTGAAATGCCTAATGTCGTAGTGCACTTACAGAATGTTAGTATCTTCTCATTCTCACATTATGTTCATGCAATATTTCTGTAACTTGCGACAAGTGGAACTGCACTCCTCCAAGTATTCACCAACAATAAATGGCTGGCCATGCTTGTACTTGCGTGCTTCACATGGGCCAGTTTTATTCTTACATAGAGTCATGTCAATTTCTTCATCGGCCATGCCATGGTTATGCTCGAAGAGTCTTTGTAGTAGGATGCTTTGGTTCTCATCCCTCCTCTGTTTCTGTCATGTGTAATAACAAATTGCCAATTTTACGAGGAAGCTAAATATAAATGCAACAATCTTTGTAGTACCAGATGTACATCGACAGTGTTTGAATGAGATCAAATTAATAGTGACAGGTATGTACATGAACACATTTTATAACATATTACTACTGATATGAATTAAAATGGCACTCACAATTAGAACTGTGACAGTGTCTTAATCACATCCAGAATCAAATAGCACACGGGAAGTGTCTGAATCACACCTAATATAACAAATGATTTCTAACAACGAGAGTTAGGCTAACCTTATGTGCACATCCCAGAAACTTCCTCCCACTGTACCCAAATTCAAAAGCTCGTAACTACACGGATGGAAATTGATGTTGACCATGAACATCCAGGTCTTCAGCTATACCCGCTCCATTCCTTGGAAGTGATTGTCCTAGGGAGCTACAAGATAAAGAAATGACTCAAATCGGCCTGCTGTTTTACAATCCCCAATTAAAAATCAAAACCCTAATCCTAGTTGAGCCACAGAGAAGAGAGAGGAAAACCTGGCTGGTGAGAGATTCGTCGATGGAGGAGATACCGTTTGAGGGGTCATTCGAGGAGACCTTGGTGTCCACGGTGGTCGGATGCGAGAGGGAGAGACGTGGCGGCAGCGGGGGGGGGGGGGGGTAACAGGGGAAATGTGGCCCTTGGGGGGAGGCAGATATTTCAGCAATCAGGGAAATTTTTCGCTAGGTGCAGGGAAACTTGGCGCGCAAAGATTCATCACACATGGTTTTTCTTCTTTTAGCGTGTGCGATGATATAGAAGATACAAAATTTCGCCCCACCCCACTTATTCCCTGCTTATAGTGCACATCCATGTCATTGCATAATTTAACATCAACTACTAACTTTGGTATACAAATTAGCGGACACATAGCTCGCAGTTACTAAACCGAGCAAGTTCACTAAATAATCAAGCTGCTTGAACTAGACATAGCTCTAACAAAAGACCAACTCTCTAAGGAAAGGCTATTAGTACTACGCATAATTTTAACAAATACACCGACGAGCCACCGCCCTATGCCTCGCCGATGTTCGATGAGATGTCGACGACTTGTCCGGGCAACATTCCGCCGGTGCTGGACTCCGCGTCCCCCAGGCTGAATTCGACCACAATGACGTCCTCGTTGTCGGTGTTGCCCTTGTCATCGGAATCGCCCTCATCGTTGTAGTACTCTTAGTAGTGGCGCCGCCAGAGCTCGCGTTGGTACTCCACCGCCGATTCCTCGACGGACAGGCACTTCTAGACCTCCTCCCGAGCCAAGCGCAACTCCTCCCAGTGCTCGTCGCTCTCAGACGGCTCTCGCATCTCCAGCTCTCACCCGTAGATCTCGTGGAGAAGGGGCTCCATGGCATCCACCGTCGCATCGTCGGCATGCATCTTGGCATCCGCAGCAACCGCCTCTTCAGACGTGTGGTGCATGCTGGATTCCGAGGAAGCCTGGAGTATCTTGGCATGGGCGTTCTCGATATTGGCCTGGATGGCCTCGACCCGGGCCAGGGTGAACTCTGCGGCATGGTATGCTGCTCGAGCGCTCTTGGTGTTTGCAGCCGCCGTCGCAACAGCTCCATCTGCCGTCTCCATGGCTACAGATGCCCTTTTGGCCACCGCAAAGGCCCTTTCGGCAGATGCGGCCGTGCTCAAGGCGGATGCGGCTACGCTCTCGGCCGAGGCGGCCGCGTTCTTGGTAGAGGCGGGAGCGCTAGGGGCCGAGGGCGCGGTCGTACGCACCCTTACAAAGCATTCCCACGGCGTCATTCTTTGCAAAAAGAGTTTGTTGAGGAATGGGAATCGAGGGTGAACGGAATCCGAGCTAGACGAAGCCGACGAAGCTTCCCTCGTAAGCCATAAATAGACGTGAATTTTCATCGCAAACGGTTCCTATATAGAACCGTTTGTATGCAATTCACTTTTTTATATTGAATTGTAAAACTATTTTGGGGTACGGATATTGTTTTAATTGTAAGAAAAAGCTCCCTACCGTGACAATGCACGAATGACATCCTAAAATTTGGAAAATTTCGGGGTTCAATTGGCATTTTTATATATTAAGTTAGTTTCTAGAAATTTAATGGCCATAATTCAAAACTGAAAAACATAAACATGCAAGATGAAATAAAAACTGCTGGAAAAATCATATTTATGTACTACATGCTTCCATATATATGCCACGTGCAATAATTTGAAGGAATTCCAAACATCTTGAGTAATGGTTTTGACACAAGCATTGAGAATCTAGGTTTTTAAATTCAAAATAAATGAAAAAATGCTCTCTAGTACATGAAAATCCGCATGATTTCCTGACATGGGGCCAAGATGTCATAGTTAAAGTAACGGCTTATTCGAGATAAGCTTTGACACATGCCCCTCACAAACCGGAGTATCACACGAAGGCTCATGGTTCCAAGAGGAAACATGGAGCATTGTTTGATGACAAGCTGCTAATCGCCGCCTCAGTCGGCCTAGTTTTTTTCATCATTACAATGCACGAATATGACCAACATCCTAAAATTTGGAAAATATCGGGGTTCAATTGGCATTTTTATACATGAAGTTATTTTCTAGATATTTAATGGCCATAATTCAAAACTGAAACACATGAACATGCAAGATGAAGCAAAAACTGCTGGAAAAATCATATTTATGTACTATTTGCTTCCATATATATCCACCTGCAATAAATTTGAAGGGGTTCCAAACATCTTGAGTAATAGTTTGGACACAAGCATTGGGAATCTAGGTTTTTAAATTCAAAAAATGAAAAAATGCTCTGAAGTACATGAAAATCTGCATGATTTACCGACATGGGGCAAATATTTCGTGGTTAAAGTAAAGGCTTGTTCGAGATAAGATTTGGCACATGCCTCTCACAAATCGGAGCATCACACGAAGGGTCGTGGTTCCGAAAGGGAACATGGAGCCTGCTTTGATGATGAACCGCTAGTCGCTGCCTCATTCAGCCTACCTTTTTTTTCATCGTTACAATACATGAATACAACCGACATCCTAAAATTTGGACATTTTCGGGGTTCATTGGCATTTTTATACATGAAGTTAGTTTCTAGAAATTTAATGACCAAAATTCAAAACTGAAACACATGGACATGCAAGATGAAGCCAAAACTGTTGGAAAATCATACGTATGTACCACTTGCTTCCGTATATATGCCACATGCAACAAATTTGAAGGAGTTCCAAACATCTTGAGTTACGGTTTATACACAAGCATTGAGAATTAAGATTTTTAAATTCAAAAAAATAAAAAAACTGCTCTGAAGTACACGAAAATCCGCATGATTTCCCAACATGATGCCATGATGTCGTGGTCAAAGTAACGGCTTGTTCAAGATAAGTTTTGACACATGCCTCTCACAAACTGGAGCACCACACGAAGGCTCGTGGTTCCGAGAGGGAACGTAGGGCCTTGTTTGATGACGAACTGCCAATCGCTGCCTCATTTGGCCTAGTTTTTTTTCATCGTTACAATGCACGAATGCGACCGACAACCTAAAATTTGAAAAATTTCAGCGTTCTATTGACATTTTTATACATTAAGTTAGTTTCTAGAAATTTAATGGCCATAGTTCAAAACTGAAACACATGAACATGAAGATGAAGCAAAAACTGCTGGAAAAATCTTATTTACGTACTACTTGCTTTTGTATATATGCCCCATGCAATAAATTTGAAGGATTTCCAAACATCTTGAGTAACGGTTTGGACACAAGCATTGAAAATCTAGGTTTCTAAATTCAAAAAATAAAAAATGCTCTAATGTACATGAAAATCTACATGATTTCGCGACATGGGGCGAAGATGTCGTGGTTAAAGTACTACACTTACTTCCGCAACACAAAAATCATATTAAATAATATAGGTTTTCAAATTCGAGATAATAGAAAATGATCTGAAATACATGGCACCAAGATGACATGGCATTTTTTTCTTCATATTTTAGTCACACAAAAGTATTTATTTATTAGATTTTACAATATTACTAGAGTATAGTAAGTTAGTAGTAACACAAATGGCACACATGTATCACATTTGGATAGAAAATGTAAATATTTGGCAAGACACTGGGTCCCACATGATTGCCACTTTGTTTCGCATTTTAAGTTTTGGAAGCCA
This sequence comes from Elymus sibiricus, assembly GCA_039707655.1. Lineage (NCBI taxonomy): Eukaryota > Viridiplantae > Streptophyta > Magnoliopsida > Poales > Poaceae > Elymus > Elymus sibiricus. The sequence goes on along the minus strand of CM077663.1, from coordinate 198,377,613 downwards.
ATTTTCACAGGCTATTAATCCCAAGCAGCCATGCATTGGGAACCGTCAGTGATGTTAAGTCACACACGGCTGTTGACCCAGCAATCGTGTGCAATCGAGGCCATTGAATTCTGGCGACCAGCGTGTCCGTTGCTGTTCCCCCCCAGCCCCCTGCCCCCTTTTTTCTGCTGGCGTCGATCAAGATTCCAGCCACCTATAAATGCTTCCCATCGAGATGTCACCCCGCCTGCATTCTCTCATCTCTCTCCCCCACCCCTCGCACAAAACTCTGCCATCGCGCGGCTGGTCTGTGCACAAGCAGAGGAGGAGGCGCCACCCCACGAGGATAGGGCGTAGTGCAGCGACGAGGACCCCTTGCGCCCCTAGACGACGTCGCGCCAGACCCCCCAACTGAATATTGGTTTTGAGGCCAGTACAATCTGGCTTTGTGGAAGGCGTCGTCGCCGACTGAGAGAGCCAGGCAGGTGGTGTTCAAGAAGGAGCAGGCTCAGGAGCGCGCCAGGGACCTCGCGGTCTGGAATGCCCTTAGTGCTGCATCGGAAAAGGAGGAGCTGGAGCTTTGGCGGCAGGCTTGTCGACAAGCGGAGGAGGTGTATGAAGACATCCGGTACCACGCAATGAAAGCTAGAGGCGCTAGGCGCCTTACCGCTGCATCGGCGTGGGCCGATAAGCTCGAGCGTGCCACCGCCAAAGAGCTCTGGTGGGCGCCCAGTGAAATGCCCTGCATGGTCACGCGCGTCCACTAGCAAGAGGCTGATCGGCACGTCGAGCACTGCGAGGCGGAGGAGGCGGCGAGCTCCCTCCGTGTTGGGAAGCCGCCGCACACCAGGGAGCTGCTGGCGAGAGGCTGCCGCGTTACTGCTCCCCACTCAAGGAGGGGTTATTATATGGATCCGAAGTTGTGCTACCGAGTTCTCCTTCACAATTCCCCCTGAGTGGAACACTATTCCAAAGCCAAAGCTGAAGAAGCACGTCAAGATAGTGTGGATCTCCTAGAAGAAGAAAGGGAGTTAGCCCTCATTCGGTCAACTCTTTATCAGCAAGATTTAAGGCGTTATAACGATAGACAAGTCAGAGGATGGGCCTTTCAAGAAGGCGACCTCATCCTCCGATTGGATCAGAAGAAGCCCCACAAGCTAGCGCCTCCATCGCAAGGGCCCTTCGCGATCTCCAAAGTCCTAAACAACGAAGCTTACCGACTGTATAACTTTGAGAAGAATTGTGAAGAGCCCCGATCTTGGAATGCGGACTTGCTCTGCAAGTTCTTTACTTAGAACAAAAACACTTTCGTTTCTATAATGAACTTCAGAGTAATTTTGATGAATAAAAGTATTACTTTTCCCCATACTTCGTCAAAATTTGCCAAAATTTCATCTTCACTCCGATGATTGCCATGACTTCCTTTCCTTTGCCCCTAGTGGGTGAAACATCTTAGCTGCGAACCTCACTTCGCCTAAGTTAAATACACTCCGAGTGAGGACATCATCCACACTCGGGGGCTTAGCTTGGATCCAGTAATCGCCTAAATTAAATACACTCCGAGTGGAGAGATCATACACACTCGGAGGCTTAGCTGCGATCCGGTAATCGCCTAAGTTATATACACTTCGAGTGGGGACATCATCCACACTCGGGGGCTTAGCTGTGATCCAGTAATCGCCTAAGTTAAATACACTCTGAGTGGGGACATCTTCCACACTCGGGGGCTTAGCTATGATCCGGTAATCGCCTAAGTTAAATACACTCTGAGTGGGGACATCATCCACACTCGGGGGCTTAGCTGAGATCCAGTAATTGCCTAAGTTAAATACACTCCAAGTGGGGACATCATCCACACTCGGGGGGCTTAGCTGTGATACGGTAATCGCCTAAGTTAAATATACTCCCAGTGGGGACATCATCCACACTCGGGGACTTAGCTGCAATCCAATAATCGCCTAAGTTAAATACACTCTGATTGAGGACATCATCCACACTCGGGGGCTTAGCTGCAATCCAGTAATCGCCTAAGTTAAGTACACTCCGAGTGGGGACATCATCCACACTCGTGGGCTTAGCTGCGATCCAATAATCACCTAAGTTAAATACACTCCGAGTGAGGACATCACCCACACTCGGGGGCTTAGCTGCGATCCAGTAATCGCTGGTTAAATACACTCCGAGTGAGGACATCATCCACACTTGGGGGCTTAACCGTGATCCAGTAATTGCCTAAGTTAAATACACCCCGAGTGAGGATATCATCCGCACTCTGGGGCTTAGCTGCGACCCAGTAATCACCTAAGTTAAATACACTCCGAGTGAGGACATCATCCGCACTCGGGGGCTTAGCCATGATCTAGTAATCGCCTAAGTCAAATACACTCTGACTGGGGACATCATCCAGACTCGGGGACCTAGCTGCGATCCGGAACTAGCCTAAGTTAAAATCCAAGTGAAAACACTCTAGAAACCGAATGAAAACGAAGCAAATGGATATCATTTTGTCCAAAAGCAAACGACGGGAGCCCCAGGCTCACTTAAAGTTTTTGGTTACACAAACCACTCGGCATTCCAAGGCAAATCAAGTTGAAGGCTTTTCTTCCAAGAATCACTCGGCTGGTGAAGGAGCAGCAGCTTCTACGAAGGTGTCAATATCGATGCCGTAAGCAATCGGGTTGCAGCTTCGAGGAAGGTCTCCATGAAGTCTTTGAACTTGGCATGCTTCTTGTTGACTACCTTGAGCGACTTCAGTTTCTCCTCGTCCACGCCCTTGCAATGGACACGGATGAGCGAGAGGTTGATGTCGGCTCCGCATCTGGCCGAAGACTTCTTCCGTGATTGCACTCAGCCCGGCACATCCCTCACTCTGTCCAAGATAGACTCCAATTCATTCAAAAACTCCTCGCCGGGAGTGACCTCTTGGTCGATATTGAGAACAGCCGAGTGAAGCCAATTGAGGTAGTCCATCACCTTCTCGATGCGCTCCTCTAGTCAAAGAATGCCCAAGGCTGAGCTGTCCTTGAGGATTTGTCTAGACGGATCCACTCCTTCTCTATCTTCTTCGTCTCGAAGTCGACGTCATTGCAGAACTTTGATCACGAGAGAATGAGGAAATTTAGTAACTTGCAAGGCATCAAAGACAATATGAAGATCAGTTGGGTCAATGCTTACCTTTCAGCTTCTCGCTCATCTCGTTGCCGAAATCCTTGGTATACTTCTCCAGCTCGAGTTTCTTGGCAGAGAGTTCCTGGAAGTTGGTTTCCCACTCGGCATAATGCTTCTTGAGATCAACAAGTTCCTCCACAGACTTCTTCGACGCGACCTTCAATGTCTTGTTCTCCTCTTCAAGCACTCCGACTGACTTGAGCTTGTCCTTGGCCGCCTTGGTCTTGGCGCTGACTTCCTTCCATGCAGACGCCAACTCCGTGTCCTTCTTCTCGAGTGCTTCTTTCATGGTGTCTAAAGAAATAGAAGTCCTAAGCCTCCGAGCAAGTTGATTATTTTCGCTATGAACATTTCGCGAGGTAAGCTCAGTCGGATTGGGAGAAAAAAAATCCGGAGATGGTCGGACGAGATATGTTTACCTCTGAGTGAACGCTTCTCCTGTTCCAGACGCGCGCTCCTTGCCTTCTTGTCCTCCAAACTGATCCTGAGGTCCTGCACCTCCTTCTCCATGGTATTGTAACGAGCTCCGAGCTCACAAACACTCTGTCAATGAGAAGAAAGGAAACACAAACAAAATCAGTCGGATATGTAAACCAGTCGGTTGGTTCAACAGAACAAAATGGCTCTAAGACTCCTGCCGACTGCCATAGTCGACGGTAGTCTCGGGGACTACAGCCAGTAGGTGCGCTCAGTGCGCCCCCACTGGAAGAGTGAATGGTCTTTGTGAAAATACCACTCTGGTCACTCCGACTATGCTAGTGTGAAGAACTTCCACAAGCTGAGCAACAGGTTCTACACAGCTGATGAGAGATACTTCCACAAGCTAAGCAACAGGTTCTAACAGCTAGCGTGAGATACTTCTACAAGCTAAGCAACAGGTTCTATACCCCAATGGGAAATGTTGAGAGACTCTGGTCCATGGATCATCACCGCATCCGCTTCGACAAGTACTACTCTAGCTACTTTGAGAAGCTGAGCAACGGGTTCTACACAACAAAGACTATAAGACTCCCGTCGACTTCCACAGTCAATGGCAGTCTCGGGGAATACACCCAGTGGGTGCGCTTAGCGCGCCCCCACTAGAACGGGAGAACACCTAGTGGGTGTGCCCCGTGCAAACCCACTCGGGACCCAAGACTATCAAAAAAACTTGACGAAGATCAAAATTTCCGACTAGAATCGATACTTATCATAGTACTTACTCGGACGTTTTTCTTCAAAGCTTCACTAAGGTCGTATGCCTCCTTCAGTCGGGTGTTCATCAGCTCCACCTGGATAAGGGCCACCTTGCCCGTGCCCACCTGATCCTCTGGGATGTGATGCAACGTGAAAATGTTGGCCATCGGAGAAATCGGCGGAGTGGCTGATGGGCCGTCCCCGAGTGCGACTCCGTCGCTTGGGGTGGCACCTCAAGCAAGGGTCAAGGCCTTGGTCGGTGAAACCATGTCCACTCGGGGTGGTGAAGCGTCTCGCATCACGACGTCTGCATCGGTCGAAGGGTTCGGCGGGTTGACCTTGTCGTCCCCGTCGAGCTCGATCACCTCGCGGGGCCCTATAGGTCATCATGAACACCCGGGCGTAAGAAGCACAAAAAAGACAGGATGAATGGGTGAAAGCCAAACAAGTTCGGAAATCACCTTTCGAGGTTGCCAGATCTACCTTTGTCTAGCCCTTCTCCGGAACCTTGGGGTCAAGCGAAGCAGATGAAGTATCGGCGCTGTGACCAAGCAAGTCAGTCGGTCGTTGATCACTCGGAAGGAAGGGTTGCAAAATGCGAAATAAAACGAGGACATTCGGGACTTACTTCGAGGCCACGGGCACTTGCACCTCTATGCACGGTAGGGTGGCCTTCCAGGGCTTGAGCGCCGAGACCTTCGGCTGTTTGGTCACCCTCTCGGGCGGCTCAGCGGCTTCGCCTTGGGTGCGCTTGGAGGTATGTGTGGGAGGAGCCGGAGCAGCCAAACGAGTGACGCCCAGTCCCTTGGCGCGCGCACTCAGATCCTGCCACGTCTTTGAGCGGCACTCAGTCGAGACGTTCTTCGACAGGGATGACTCGGCCTCGTCCCCCTCTTCAGATTCATACTCCTCGGCGGCCTCCTCTTCCTCCATGTCATCATCGTTGTCTGATTCCCCCTGGCGCTCTGTGTCGCTGGCCACATCCTTGGGTTCCCGGTTCACGACCCGCACCAGACTGACCAGCTCCTGGAAGACCTGTCGAGTGAAAAAGGAAGTTGCATCAAATTTAGTCGGACGAAATCCTAAATACACTCTGATTAAAGAAGCCCGAACTTACATCAATCGGTTGATGCTCTGAATCGAAGGGAGGAACCAGCCGGCTGCCACTTGGGTTGTCGCGTGCAGAAGTGATGGATTTGATCTTTGCCTCCACCGTCTTTAGGTCGAGCTCCTCTGAGTGAACGCGCATGGAGTCACTCGGCCCCTCATAAGTCCACATCGGTTGGGCCCCGGCCTGCAACGGTTGAATCCTCCGCTGAAGAAAAACCTCCATAAGATCCAACCCATTGATTCCCTTGTTGGCGATAGTCACCACCACCATCACCCGGATGTCTACGTCCGTCTTCTCCTCCTTTGCCACGAGCAAAGTTGGAGGGGACCGCACTCGCTCCGCCGAGTACAATGGCAGGCCCGATTGACCGCCGGTGATAGGGACGTCCTTGCAATTAAACCAAGAGTCCTGCCACCCCTTCACTGAATCGGGGAACGACATGGTGGGGAAACTAACTTTGCCCCTAAGCTGCAATCCTAAAGCCCCGCACAACTGGTTGACGTTGGTCTTCTCTCCACTCAGAGAGGATTTCTTCACGGTCATGGCACGACAAGTACACAGATGCTTAAAAATTCCCCAGTGCAAGAGACATCCTATGAAGTTTTCGCACAGAGAAATGAAGGCGGCCAAATAGGAAACAACATTGCGGGGAAGGTGGTGGAGTTGTGCCCCAAAATAAGCAAGGAAGGCACGGAAAAATTGATACGGCGGAAGAGAAAAACCTCGCTCGACATGTGTGACGAGGAGGACTCGCTTGTTCCCTCGTGGCGAAGGCTCTACCTCCCCCGCCTCCAGCAACCACCAGCTCCAGGCGGCCAAGAGCCCTTGGCTCTCCAGCTCCCCCATCCGGCCCTCGGTGACCCGCGGCGACATCCAGTCATCTTGGATCAAGCCGGCCTGCACTCCAGCGCTCGAGGACGACCCACGCGACCCCTTCTTCGCCCGTTCCGCCTTCGTAGTCGAGCTCCGCGTCATTTCTTTCAGACGGGGTGGCGCGGGGAGGGACGAGTCGAAGAGGAAGAACATGCGGAGAGTTCGGCGGAGTGTAGGAGATGTCGAGGGAGGAGAAAGTGAGATCTGATTCTCCCTCCATCGCTGCATGCTTCCTCTTATACGCAGATCCAGCGTATCTCCAGCCGTCAATCCACGAATGGAGGGAGATCTGTGAAATCCCGCAGACAATGTCTCGGAGACACGTGGCGACATTAGCGGTGCGGAAATTGAGGCGTCTCGCCCACTTGCCCCACTTCCGCGTCGCAACCGCTCCCACGCCCATGCACGCGTTGCCCATGATTTCAAACCCACGAGAATTTGGCAGCGAGATGGTCCGGGTGGCCTCTGCGTCCACTTATCCATCTCGACACATATCGGTCCGCCGAATGTCCCTCGCAGGTCCCCGTTCACTCGGATGCACCAGGAGTGATCACGGGAGTTCCGCTAGGACACTTGGAAGGTCAGCCTTCGCTCATATGTTGTCACTCGGGGTCCACTAACGAACCTGCGTGATGCGGAGCATCCCACTATCACCCGCATGGAGTCTACACCACCACTACAAGCACCAAGTGGCACTATGACTAGAGCTCGAGCGCGTGCCGTCAAAACAAAGGCAAACTCCCTCCTCTTTGAGATGCACATGGATATCAATGGAGCTTGGATGCTACTCACAATGAAACCCTATGCATTGTTAGGCACGAGGAAGACATCCAAGAAAGGACTAGGAAGGATGAACAAGGCCAACAGGAGGAACGTCAAGAAGCACGGAAGACGGAGTCCAAGCTGCAGTCAAGAAGCCCAGGTCCAGACGACCCCGTGCGCACGGGCCCAAAAGACCCCGTGCGCACGAGCGTGCCCAAAGTCTCTGGATACCCCGTGCGCACAGGCCCAAAAGACCCCGTGCGCACGGCTCCGCCACTGTAGCCGCTGGTCACCCCGTGCGCACGGGCGTGTACCGTGCCCACGGGACCCCCGTGCGCACGGGGGTGACTTAGGCCGTGTGCACGGGCCCTCCAGGCTGATTCGTGGGAAGATGACCTTTGTACCCCCACTTCGTCTCCCACCTCATGCTACCTATATAAGGCAGCCATGGACCATTTGCTAGGGTTAGCTTATGTTTAGCACTTCGAATTGTTGAGCATAGCTCCATTCACTTTCCTCCTCTCCTTGGAGATGACCTCTCCTTGAGAAGATCCTAGTGGATGCCAATGCCCCTATCAAGGGAAGATCCCTAGTGAATTTCAAGGCCCTCATTTGGAGTGGAAGCTACCGGTACTTGTATCCGTTTGTTGAATTCGTTTCGAGACTCATGGGTTCGTGTGGATCTAGTGGATGTGTAATTGGAGATTGTGTCTTGAGTGTTTGTGATCTCTCTTGTGATTTCCTCGCGTTTTACTCTGTGTTCTTCGTGTTCATCCCCAAATCCACCTCCAATTCGTGGAAGATCGACACACACAAGGGTGCCCCATATCATCTTGGTATCAGAGCCACGTTGATCACAAATTTGGAGCCCCCTCTTCGTTTTCTAGCGTAATTTTGTTTGATTTTGTCCCAATTCGAAAATCCCCACAAAAATAGCCATACCAATTTTTTTGCAATTGTTGATTCTAGTGAGTTTTTGTTGGTTTTGATCCATGGAATGTGTGCCTAGCAAGTGGATCTAGAGTTCTATCCAAAAGAATCCCCGAAATTTTTCTCTTAGCCACCGATTCCGACAGTTTTCGCAAAATTCGTCGCCACCCCGTGCTCACGGGCCTCCAGACCCCGTACGCACGGGCCCCCACGAAACTCTCTGACTATCCCGTGCACACGGGCTCAAAAGACCTCGTGCGCACGGGCCCCCGCGCAACTCCCTGACCACCCCGTGCCCACGGGCTCAAAAGACCCCATGCGCACGGGCTATATAGGGGAGCCACACCTTATTTTCTCTGCCTTTTGCAATCACCACCATGCACCCCCTTCCGCCATTTGTCCTATAATTTCGTTTTCGAGATTTTGAGTTCGGTTTTCGTTTCCTAAGGTGTTTCAGCTAATTAGGGACGGTACTACTTTGACATCACCGCCACTCATCATCGCTCCGGCCTCGACATCTACATCGGCCACTTTGCCTTTTGGCACCCCAACCGTAAGAAAGTACGGTAATCTCGACGACATCATTGTCCATTTCCTTGCCATTGCATTGATTGCTTCGAGCCTATTGCGCACCTTACCCATTGAGACTAGCGAGTTGAGAATTTCCGAGCCACGTTACTTGTGCACCGTAGTGTGACTTCTTCCTAGTACATCTTCATATCTACATTGTGCCATAAGTCTCTCCCGTGCATATCCATCATACTTGTCTCATATCTTGGTTCGAGCATCAAACTTAAAAAAAATCAAAAGCTTTTAAGCAAAATAGGAGATACAAAAGAGCTTGTAAGCAATAGAGATAGCACTGAGCCATTTTGCATAGTCATACATACATAGCATAATTGGGATTGAAGACGGCACGTTTACTCTCATAGGTTGGTGCACAAGCGCGTATCTAGCCCATTTGAGCAATCGAGCTATTTGTCTCTCTTGTATCCATGCAACACGAGCCTTTTCTGTGGCATCTCATCTAGTGCTCATTCCTTGGTTGCGCGGATCCCATTTATCTATCTGTGTGTGTGTTCCTAGTACCACATAGCTATTGATCTATTTGCTTTGCATTGCCATTTTGTGAATCTTTCTCAACATTTGCGATATCTTGAATCTCATTTGCTTGAATTTTGTGCCACTTGTCCTAACTAAGCCACTCCATAAGCTTTACTTGTGTAGGTGTGAGAAGACCAATCTCCAGTACCAATTCTACTAATTCCACATTGGCACATTGAGTGCTTGATCCATTTTCAACTTACGGAATGGTATTTGGTATTGTCTTTTGACTCTTCCACTTATATCTACTTGAGTGATATGGATAGGTCAAGGATCCACAACCCGACATTTGAGGAGCAAGAGGACGACGAAACCACCTACGTCACCAAGCTCCAATTCTTCGCCGTGCAAAAGGCGATGCGCCAATCGCACGACGTCTTGAACGACCGCATCGAGCAACTCGCCACCGACGTCCGTGAGTCTGAAGTACGAACAAGGGACTACCTCGACAACAAGCTCTCAAGCCAAATGGAGGTATTTCACGCCTTGATGGTCAAGCGCGCTTCTTCAACATCTACATCATCAAGAAGGTGTCACTCAAGTCGCCACTCATCGGAGTACTCTTCCGGCGAGAGTCCACCTCGAGCATGTTGTCATCACCAAGATGACCACTCTGGTCCAAGTTCACACCAAGATCGCCAACGTCAAGCTTCGGATAATCCCTTCCATGGCAATGGACTACAAGATCGACTTCGCGAGCGCGCTCGACATCTCCAACAAGAACAAGAAGCATTGGAACAAGAACGCCAACAACAACGCCGTGAAGAAGAACAACGTCATCGCGAAGAACAAGCGCTAGAAGCCCAAAGTGCACTCTATGAGGCAACTCGTGCCTTGGAGGAACGTAACCGTCAAGCATGTCAAGAACAAGAAGCACTTCGACATGAATGGCAAGAAGAAGCCAATCGCCAAGAGGAGCAAAGCGTGTGTACCACGTCGCCGCCCTCAAGCTCATCACGACGAATCCGAGAGCGAAGACACACAAAGGCAAGAACATCGTCAACAAGCCCACGACATTGAGGCTCCACCTCCAAGACAAGGATTTCGGCCTCACCACCACAACGATGAACAACGCTTCGGCAAGCTCAAGTTCACAATGCCAAAGTTCTCCGGAAGCAATGATCCCGAAGATTACCTCTCATGGGCACTCAAAGTTGACAAGATCTTACGTCTCCACAACTATGACGAAGAGAAGAAGATAACCATGGCTTCACTCGAGTTCCAAGACTACGTTCTCATTTGGTGGGAACAAGTGATTGGGCAAAGAAGAGAGAAAGGTGAACCGCCTATCACAACTTGGGAACAAATGAAGGACCTCATGAGGGCTCGCTTCGTGCCGACACACTACAACTGTGACCTCTTCAAGAAGCTACAACTACTCAAGCAAGGCACCAAGTCGGTAGAAGAGTACTATCAAGAGATGGAAATTGCAATGATCCACGCAAATGTCAAGGAAGATGGCGAACAAACAATGGCACATTTCTTGAATGGCCTCAACTACCAAATCAAGAAAATAGCGGACTTCCAACCATACGCCAATTTACTCGAGCTAGTGCATCAAGCGACCAAGGCGGAATGACAAGTGCAAGATGACTACAAGTACTCCAAGTTCTCTTCCAAGACCTACGGCTCAAGTGCTCAAGTTCTCCGACCACGACGCCTTCGACTACGAAACCTACAACCACTACCTGCGACAAGTCAAGCTACAAGGATAAGATGACTTCGTCAAGCCGGCCTCATACAAGCAACTATAAATCAAAAGCTTCATCCTCTACACCGACACCGGATGCTACCGCTAAATCAAGCTCCATCAAGTGTTTCATGTGCCAAGGCCGAGGACACAAGACTTACGAGTGTCCAACAAGACACACCATGATCCTTCAAGACGAAGGCACCTATGACTCTATGAGTGATGGCGAGATGGAAGCATTGGAGCACGTGGCCATGCATCGTCAAGTCAATGAAGATGAAGATTCGCAAATCTTTTGTGACAACGATTCGAGCCCCGCTCTCTTTGTCTCCAAGGTTTTGACGCTTCAAAAACAAGAAGACGAGGACCAACGTTGCCACATCTTCCATACCAAGGCGGGCGTCCAAGGAAAATCCGTCAAGGTCATAATCGACGGCGGGCGTTGCCATAGTTTGGCAAGTGAGGACCTTTGTTCCAAGCTCCAATTGGTCAAGAAGAAGCACCCTCGCCCCTACAAGGTCCAATGGCTAAGTGATTCTGGCACCCTCCAAGTTGAACACACCGTGCAAGTTTCCTTCAAGATAAGCGCTTATGAAGACACCTTGGAGTGTGATGAGGTTTCCATGTCCGTTTGCCACCTTCTCCTTGGTAGACCTTGGCAATTCGACCGTGGCGTCATCCATAATGGTCGGACCAATCACTATAGCTTCAAGATGAAGGGAAAACAATATGTACTTCGACCAATGACTCCAAGTCAAGTCACCGCCGACAAGCACCCCTCATCCCATCGTGGAGACAAAAGTGAGAGAGTGATCCACCTAAAAGAGAGTGAGCGCCACAAGACAAATTTGAGTGACTCCACGATGAGGGACATGAGAGATATAGTTCTTTTAGCCACCAAAAGAGACTTGAGGGATGTGAGTGAGAGCCCATCGACCGTTCTTCACTATGTACTTGTGTGCAAAGATGACGTCGTATGGACTAACCCTTCACAACATCTTCCTCTTGTGTTATCTCGTTTGTTACAGGAATTCCAAGATGTTTTCCCTGATGAGCTACCTCCGGGACTACCACCAAAACGAGGGATCAAACACCGCATCGACCTCATCCCCGGAGCACCGCTTCTTAACAAGGCACCCTACCGCGTCAACCCCGAAGAAACAAAGGAGATACAAAGGCAAGTCCAAAAACTCCTAGATAAAGGGCATGTACGTGAGAGTTTGAGTCCTTGTGCGGTCCCGGTGATACTAGTACCTAAGCAAGATGGTAGTATGCGCATGTGTTCCGATTGTCGTCCTATCAATGCTATAACCATTAGATATCGCCACCCTATTCCTCGCCTAGATGATATGCTAGATGAACTTAGTGGTGCCACTATATTTTCCAAAATTGACTTAAAAAGTGGTTACTATCAAATACGCATACAAGAGGGTGATGAGTGTAAAACGCCGTTGACGTGGCTTGAGACTACGTTGGTACTTCCCCAAAGAGGAAGGGATGATGTAGCACAGCGACGGTAAGTATTTCCCTCAGTTATGGAACCAAGGTATCGAACCAGTAGGAGGATCACCACCACCTAATAAACAACACCTGCACACAAAGAACAAATACTTGCAACCCGACGCGAAAGAGAGGTTGTCAATCTCTCTACGATAAAAAGATAGATTAGGTAGTGATAGATTGGAGATATAGATCTCTCAAGAACACAAAATAAAAAGGGCAAATAAAAAGTGCAGCAAGGTATTTTTGGGTTTTTGGAATAATAGATCTGAAAACAAAAGCGGCAAAAAGATAGATCGGAAAGCAATATGTTGGAAAAGTAGACCCGGGGGCCGTAGGTTTCACTAGTGGCTTCTCTCATGAGTACAGCACATGGTGGGTGAACAAATTACTGTTGGTCAATTGATAGAAGATTAAATAATCATGACGATATCCAAGGCGATGATCATTATATAGGCATAACGTCCAAGATAAGTAGATCGACTCCTGCCTGCATCTACTACTATTACTCCACACATCGACCGCTATCCAGCTTGCATCTAGTGTATTAAGTTCATGGAAAAACGGAGTAATGCAATAAGAACGATGACATGATGTAGACAAGATCTATTCATGTAGGAATATACCCCATCTTGTTATCCTTAATAGCAATGATACATGCGTGCCTCGCTGCCCCTTCTGTCAGTGGGAGAGGACACCGCAAGATCGAACCCATCACAAAGCACCTCTTCCCATGGCAAGAAAAATAGATCTAGTTAGCCTAACTAAACCAAAGATTCAAAGAAGAAATACGAGGCTATAAGTAATCATGCATATAAGAGATCTAAGAAGACTCAAATAATATTCATGGATAGAAACTGATCATGAACTCAAAATTCATCGGATCCCAATAAACACACCACAAAAGTTTACATCAAATAGATCTCCAAGAGACCATTGTATTGAGAATCAAAAGCGAGCGAGAGAGAGAGAGAGAGAGAGAGAGAGAAGAAGCCATTTAGCTACTGCCTATGGACCCGTAGGTCTATGGTGGACTACTCACGCATCATTGGAGAGGCACCAATGAGGATGATGAACCCCTCCGTGATGGTGTTAGATTGGATCTCGAGGCTCTGGAACTTGCGGTGGCTGGATGTGTTTTTCGTCGACTCCTCTAGGGTTTCTAGAATATTTGGGAATGTATAGGCATCAGAGGCGGTGGAGAGGGGCCCCGAGGAGGGCACAACCCATCGGGGCGCGCCTGGGGCCTCTGGCGCGCCCTGGTGGGTTGTGGTATCCACGGCCCACCTCTCTGGTACTTCTTTGCTCCACTGGATGTCTTCTGGTCCAAAAAAATCTCCAAAATGTTTCGTCAGGATTGGACTCCGTTTGGTACTGATATTCTGCGAAGTAAAAAACAAGCAAAAATGGCAACTGACACTTTGGCACTATGTCAATAGGTTAGTCCCAAAAAATGATATAAAGTTGCTATAAAATGATTGTAAAACATCCAAGAATGATAATATAACAGCATGGAACAAGCAAAAAATATAGATACATTGGAGACGTATCAGCATCCCCAAGCTTAATTCCTACTCGTCCTCGAGTAGGTAAATGCTAAAAACAGAATTTTTGATGTGGAATGCTGCCTAACATGTTCATCTCATATTCTTTTCTTTGTAGCATGGACATTTGGACTTTAGATGATTCAAAGCAATAGTCTAGTTTTAACATAATGACTTCAATACTCAAGCATGCCAACAAGCAACCATGTCTTTCAAAATATCAACACTAAAGAAAGTTATCCCTAGCCCATCATGCTCAATCATTGATCCATTCATGAAACAGACTCAAATATTAGCTATACCCAATGCTCAAGTACGATCATAGTGCCCCCTAGTTGGTGCTTTATAAGAGAGGATGGAGACTCAAAGTGAAAATAAAAATTGCATAAAGTAAATAGATAGGCCCTTCACAGAGGGAAGTAGGGATTTGTAGACGTGCCAGAGCTCAAAGTTTTAATTGAGAGAGAAAAATATTTTGAGTGGCATGCCTTTCCTGTCAACGAAAATGACAAAGTAGTTCACAATACTTTCCATGCTAGATACATCATAGGCGGTTCCCAAACATAAAATAAAGTTTATTCCTTTTTCCACCATTCTTTCACATTCCATGGCTAGCCGTATCCACCGTTGCCTTCCATACCAACACTTTCCAAGGAATTTATTATTTGACAACGTAAAGGAAATATTTTTTCTTTTTCATTTCGGGGCTGGGCATCCCTATTACCACCTGACTCTCGTGCAATGACAAGAGAATAAACACTCATCTTGAGAATAACACATCTAGCATGGAAAAATATTGGAGACACCCTACCGTTTCATGAGCGGTACAAGCACACAAAAAGGAAATTCATTTTGAAAATTAGAGATGGCACATACAAATTTGCTTAGAACGGCATGGAAATACCGCATATAGGTTGGTATGGTGGACTCATAAGGCAAAACTGGGTTTAAGGATTTTGGATGCACAAGTAGTATTTCTACTTAGTACAAGTGGAGGCTAGCAAATAGATTGAGAAGCAACGAACCAAGAAACGAAAATTCACATAAGCGAGCATTGAGCACAACTAACACTGAATAATGCACCATAAGTAGGATGTAATTTCATTGCATAACTATTGACTTTTGTGCATGCATAGGGAATCACAAACCTTAACACCAATATTCCTACTAAATCATAGTTACTCACTAACATGACTCACATATTACTATCATCATGTCTCAAAACTATTACAATGAATCAAGTTTAATTTGTCCAACGATCTTCATGAAAGTTTTTATTATATCCTCCTTGGATATCTATCACTTTGGGACTAATTTCATATATTACCATTGCTTTTGGCAAGCTCAAATATATTTAAGTGAAGCACATGGGAGAATGAGTGAAGCATGAGAGGATTTCTTTAAAATTTACTAACTCTCAAATAAATCTAAGTGAAGAATGAGAGTATTTCTACAAAAAAATTCCAAGCACACCATGCTCAAAAAGATATAAGTGAAGCACTAGAGCAATTCTATAGCTCAAAAAGTTTAAGTGAAGCATATATAGCAATTCTAACAAATCATAGCATAATTTTGGATCTCTCAAATTGGTGTGTCCAGCAAGGATACAAGTGAAAATCATGGCATCAACGATATGTTTAGTGAAAGCTTAATTTTGTTCATAAGAATGGGGTGAATTCAACATGCATTGCAGTAAAGAAATACATCCAATCAAAGAGCAACTATCATAATTAAAGTCTTTGCAATCCAAAATAGTGGGCACATCACTAGTTAAAGTTTTGACCTCTTCGAACCCACTTTCATAAAAAAATCATCAAGATTTTCACCCTCCAAATTATTGGGACGCCTTCTAGCTAAAGTTGACTCTACTTAAGTCCCTTAATCATCAATCTTAATATTACTAAACAAGGAATCAATAGAAGAAACACCAATCACTTTAAGATCTTCATCATTCTTATCAAGGCAACTTTTCTAGCTCTAAGCAGAGCGGTTCTTTTCTTACTTTCATCCATAGAAACATATAAAGCTTTAATTGATTCATCAATCTTAGGCACAAAAGCTTTCAACTTGAGATTTTCTACATCATGAGAAATTCTATCAATGCTTCTATACATATCATCAATCTTATTCAACTTTTCTTCTATCGTAGTATTGAAAGCCTTTTGCGCATTGATAAATTCTTTAATATTACTCTCAAGATCAGAGGTGTTCCTATTATTATTGTAAGAAGAATTACCATAGGAAGTACCATAATTATTAGAGGAATTTTTAGGAAAAGGCCTAGGATTAAAATTACCTCCATAAGCATTGTTATTGAAATTGTTTCGCGAGACAAAGTTCACATCTACGGAATCACTATTTTGCTCAATCAAGGTAGACAAAGGCACATCATTAAGATCAATAGGAGCATTTTTACTAGCAATCAACTTCATCAAAGCATCAACCTTATCACTCAAAGTACTAATTTCTTCAACCGAATTAACTTTTTTACTAGTAGGTGCTCTTTCGGTATGCCACTTTGAGTAATTTGCCATAATATTATCTAGCAATTTAGTAGCCTCCCCAAAACTAATTTCCATAAAAGTACCACCCGCGAAGGAATCTAAAAGATTTCTAGAGACAAAATTTAATCCCTCATAAATTTTTTGTATGATCATCCAAAGATTTAAATCATGCGTAGGACAATTTCTTAGCATCATTTTCATTCTTTCCCAAGATTGTGCTACATGTTCATGCTCAAGTTGCTTAAAATTCATGATTTGTGTCCAAAGGGAAATAATTTTCGCGGGCGGAAAATACTTAGTGATAAAAGCATCCTTGCACTTATTCCAAGAATCGATACTATTGTGAGGCAAAGAAGAAAACCAAATTTTTGCACGATCCCGCAAGGAGAAAGGAAATAATTTCAACTTCACTATATCATTGTCCACATCTTTTTTCTTTTACATATCACACAATTCTATGAACGTGTTTAGATGGGATGTGGCATCCTCATTAGGAGTACCGGCAAATTGATCTTTCATGACAAGATTCAACAAAGCGGCATTAATATCACAAGACTCCGCACTAGTGGCGGGAGGAGCAATTGGAGTACTAATAAAATCATTGTTATTAGTTTTGGAAAAATCACACAACTTGGTGTTTTCTTGAGTCATCATGACTACGCAAACAAGATTGCAAGCAAGCAAGAGATCTGACGAGAAAAAGGCAAACGAAAAAGAGGGCAAATAAAATGGCAAATTGGGTGAAGTGGGGGAGAGGAAAACGAGAGGCAAATGGCAAATAATGTAATTGCAAGGAGATGAGATTTGTGATTAGGAACCTAGTAGATGATGATGGTGTCTCCTCGGCGCCAGAGATTGGCACGTAGAAGACACCGCTTCCTCCCCGGCAACGGCGCCAGAAATTCCTTTGACGTGGCTTGAGACTGCGTCGGGATTTCCCCACAGAGGAAGGGATGATGCAGCACAGCAACGGTAAGTATTTCCCTTAGTTATGAAACCAAGGTATCGAACCAGTAGGAGGATCACCACCACCTAATAAACAGCACCTGCACACAAAGAACAAATACTTGCAACCCGACGCGAAAGAGAGGTTGTCAATCTCTCTAAGGTAAAAAAGATAGATTAGGTAGTGATAGATTGGAGAGATAGATCTCTCAAGAACACAAAATAAAAAGGGCAAATAAAAACTGCAGCAAGGTATTTTTGGGTTTTTGGAATAATAGATCTGAAAACAAAAGCGGCAAAAAGATAGATCGGAAAACAATATGTTGGAAAAGTAGACCCAGGGGCCGTAGGTTTCACTAGTGGCTTCTCTCATGAGTATAGCACACGATGGGTGAACAAATTACTGTTGGGCAATTGATAGAAGATCAAATAATCATGACCATATCCAAGGCGGTGATCACTATATAGGCATCACGTCCAAGATAAGTAGACCGACTCCTGCCTGCATCTACTACTATTACTCCACACATCAACCGCTATCCAGCATGCATCTAGTGTATTAAGTTCATGGAAAAACGGAGTAATGCAATAAGAATGATGACATGATGTAGACAAGATCTATTCATGTAGGAATAGACCCATCTTGTTATCCTTAATAGCAATGATACATGCGTGCCTCGCTGCCCCTTCTGTCACTGGGAGAGGACACCGCAAGATCGAACCCATCACAAAGCTCCTCTTCCCATGGCAAGAAAAATCGATCTAGTTGGCCTACCTAAACCAAAGATTCGAAGAAGAAATACAAGGCTATAAGTAATCATGCATATAAGAGATCAAAGAAGACTCAAATAATATTCATGGATAGAAACTGATCTTGAACTCAAATTCATCGGATCCCAACAAACACACCGCAAAAGCTTACATCAAATAGATCTCCAAGAGACCATTGTATTGAGAATCAAGAGAAAGAGAGAAGAAGCCATCTAGCTACTGCCTACAGACCCATAGGTCCGTAGGTCTATGGTGGACTACTCAGGCATCATCGGAGAGGCACCAATGAGGATGATGAACCCCTCCGTGATGGTGTTAGATTGGATCTCGAGGCTCTGGAACTTGCGGCGGCTGGATGTGTTTTTCGTCGACTCCTCTAGGGTTTCTGGAATATTTGGGAATTTATAGGCATCTAGGAGGGCACAACCCATCAGGGCGCGCCTGGCGCCTCTGGCGCACCCTGGTGGGTTGTGGTCTCCACGTCCCACCTCTCTGGTACTTCTTTGGCCCACTGGATGTCTTCTGGTCCAAAAAAATCTCCAAAAAGTTTCATCGCGATTGGACCCCATTTGGTACTGATATTCTGTGAAGTAAAAAACAAGCAAAAACAGCAACTGGCACTTTGGCACTATGTCAATAGGTTAGTCCCAAAAAATGATATAAAGTTGCTATAAAATGATTGTAAAACATCCAAGAATGATAATATAATAGCATGGAACAAGCAAAAATTATAGATACGTTGGAGACGTATCAGCCTTTCAAAACTAAGTTTGGTCTCTATGAATGGCTAGTGATGCCCATGGGCTTATCCGAAGCACCGAGTACATTTATGCGTGTCATGCATTATGTCTTACGATCCCTAATTGGATAATTTGTTGTGGTCTATTTTGATGACATTCTTGTTTTTAGCAAGTCTCTTGAGGAGCATGCTACTCATGTTAGGGAACTCTTGCAAATTCTTAGGAAAGAACAACTTTATGCAAACATGGAAAAATGCACTTTTGTTGTTGATAAGGTTGTTTTCCTAGGATTTGTGGTATCTTCTAAGGGTGTTCATGTTGATGAAACTAAAATTGATGCTATTAAAACTTGGCCTACACCCACAAATTTGCAACAAGTGCCTGGTTTCCTAGGACTAGCTGGTTTCTATCGTCCTTTTGTCAAGGACTTTAGCACTATTGCATCTCCTCTACATGCTTTGATCAAGAAGAATGCACCATTTGTTTGGGGACCATCCCAAGACACCGCATTCCATGAGATTAAAACTTTGTTTACTCATGCACCTTTACTTGCTTTACCCAACTTTGGTAAAACATTTGAAGTGCATTGTGACGCTAGTGGTAATGGCATAGGTGGTATGCTAATGCAAGAGAAGCGCCCAATTGCGTACTTTAGCGAGAAACTTTCCGGCGCTCAACTTAACTATCCCATATATGATAATGAGTTGTATGCCTTGGTGAGAGTGTTACATGTTTGGGAGCGTTATCTACGACCTCATAAGTTTGGCATTCATACCGATCTTGAAACTCTCAAGTACCTTAAGGGTCAAACTAAGTTGAGCAAACGGCATGGCAAATGGAGTGAATTTATTGAGTATTTTCTTTATGTCATCAAATACATTAAGGGTAAAGAAAATGTTGTGGTGGATGCTCTTTCCCGCAAATGCATGCTAGTTACTCAACATGAATTGAATGTCATTGGTTTTGAGCATATCAAATATTTGTATGAGCATGATGTTTCCTTTGCTACTCCATAGGCTAAGTGCCAAGTGAAACCATGTTGGGAAAACTACTACATGAAAGATGGCTATCTTATGCGTGCTAACAAACTTTGTATACCCGAGTCTTCTCTTCGTTTGTTGCTATTGCAAGAGGCTCACGGTGGAGGCCTTATGGGTCACTTTGGACGCGACAAGACATATGCCGCACTATCGAACAAGTACTTTTGGCCAAAGATGTTTTGTGATGTTGCACGCTTCACCAACCGATGCACTACATGCCTCAAAGCTAAGTCTAAAGCTCAATCCCATGGTCTTTACATGCCTCTTCCTATACCTTTCCAATCTTGGGAAGACATTAGTATGGATTTTGTGCTTGGTTTGCCAAGAACTAAAAATGGCCATGATTCCGTTTTTGTCGTTGTGGATTGTTTTTCCAAGATGGCTCCTTTCATTCCATGCCATAAGATCGATGATGCTTCACATGTTGCAAATCTCTTTTGTAGGGACATCTTACGACTACATGGCGTCCCCAAGACCATTGTCTCGAATCGCGATGTCAAGTTCCTAAGCTACTTTTGGAAGACTCTATGCGCCAAGCTCGAAATCAAGCTTCTATTCTCTTCGGCATATCATCCACAAACCGATGGACAAACGGAGGTGACGAACCGCACGCTATCTACTCTCCTACACGTGATGATCAAGACGAACATCAAGCAATGGGAAGAATGCATCCCATCGCCGAGTATGCCTACAATCGCGTGTGTCACTTCACCACCGGCAAGTCTCCTTTCGAAGTAGTCTACGGCTTCAACCCTTTGTCCCCATTGGACATCCTTCCTCTACCACTCCAAGAGCGTGTCAACATGGACGCAAGTGCAAGGGAAAGCTACATCAAGAATATGCATGAAGATACAAGGCACACAATCGAACGTCAAGTGGAATGCGTCATCAACAAGCGCAACCTCAACAAGCACCCATGGTGTTCAAGACCGGTGATCTTGTGTGGCTACACCTACGCAAGGATCGCTTCCTCGCCGAGCGCAAGACCAAGTTACTTCCTCGAGCCGATGGACCTTTCAAGGTGTTAGCACGCTACAACAACAATGCCTACAAGATCGACATTCCACGCGACAAGTACAATGTGAGCGACATCTTCAATGTCAAGGATCTTTCCCCTTTCCATGGTGATGAAGATCTTGATCCGAGGACGGATCTTTCCTAAGGGGGGGGGGAGATGATGCGGAGCATCCCACCATCACCCCCATGGAGTATACACCACCACTACAAGCACCAAGCGGCCCTATGACTAGAGCTCGAGCGTGTGCTGTCGAAACAAAGGTGAACTCCCTCCTCTTTGAGATGCACATGGATATCAATGGAGCTTGGATGCTACCTCACAATGAAACCCTATGCGTTGTTAGGCATGAGGAAGACACCCAAGAAAGTACTAGGAAGGATGAACAAGGCCAAGAGGAGGAACGTCAAGCAGCACGGAAGACGGAGTCCAACCTGCAGCCAAGAAGACCAGGTCCAGACGACCCCTTGCGCATGGGCCCAAAAGACCCAGTGCACACGAGGGTGCCCGAAGTCTCTGGATACCCCATGTGCACGGGCCCAAAAGACCTCGTGTGCATGGACCGCCGCTGTAGCCGCTGGACACCCCGTGCGCATGGGCGTGTACCGTGCCCACGGGACCCCCGTGCGCACGGGAGTGACTTAGGCTGTGTGGTTGGGCCCTCCAGGCTGATTCGTGGGAAGATGGCCTTTGTACCCCCACTTCATCTCCCACATCTTGCTACCTATATAAGGCACCCTTGGACCATTTTTAAGGGTTAGCTTACGTTTAGCACTTAGAATTGTTGAGCATAGCTCCATTCACTTTCCTCCTCTCCTTGGAGACGACCTCTCCTTGAGAGGATCCTAGTGGATGCCAAGGCCCCTATCAAGGGAAGATCCCTAGTGTATTTCAAGGCCCTCCTTTGGAGTGGAAGCTACCGGTAATTGTATCTGTTCGTTGAATTTGTTTCGAGACTCATGGGTTCGTGTGGATCTAGTGGATGTGTAATTAGAGACTGTGTCTTGAGTGTTTGTGATCTCTCTTGTGATTTCCTCGCGTTTTACTCTGTGTTCTTCGTGTTCATCCCCAAATCCACCTCAAATTCGTGAAAGATCGACGCACACGGGCATGCCCCGTATCACTGCGCATGGACCAACATGTTGTTTCTCCCGAGAGATAATCTGATATCATCCGACTGCGCCGGGCAGTCAAACTGTTCCGATCAGTCGGACTAATAAATCCTGAATCCATTGTGGTTTCAACTTGGACCGAGTGAGAGTCCCTCTAAACCACATTGCCGGCACCCCCAAGGCGCCAATGGCACTCTGGAACATCGTTCACTCATCCAGCACATCCTCAACCGATTCAGGGGCTAATGATGAGGTCACCGACTAGTGGTAGGGTCACCGAGTGGACATCCTAGGCCCACATAGGGCTGCACACGGATGGTGAAGTCTCAAGACTACAGATGCACTTGGATGACAAACCAGGATTCACTCGGATCTGTCAGGACGCTCGGCCGTTCCCCGTCCAGTCGGACAGTCTCCATCACTCGGACACAGAAGAGGCGTGGATGGCGTGGGAGCTCCGGGCCGAGGACTTAACGTTGTACATAAAGCATAGTTACGACTACCATTACCTATAACGACGATAGTTAGAGCTGCAGTTACTAGTAAC
Organism: Elymus sibiricus; assembly: GCA_039707655.1. NCBI lineage: Eukaryota > Viridiplantae > Streptophyta > Magnoliopsida > Poales > Poaceae > Elymus > Elymus sibiricus. Next base: position 198,355,102 of record CM077663.1, on the reverse strand, counting down.
TCCCGTAGTCTCTCGTTTAATGCCCTTGTAATGGCGCTCGACCGGTCATGGCGCACTCTATATAAGCCACCCCCGAGCTCCTGGACAAGGGTTCAGCACCCTCCATTGTAATCACCCCCCCCCCCCCCCGAGAAAACACAAGCCTCCTGGCACGACACGTAGGGTCTTTACCTCCTCCAAGAGGGGCCCAAACTCGCTAAATCCGAGTGCTACACCTGCGCCGTAGCTTGGCTTCGCCCCATCATTCGTACCCCTGGTATTATTTTTAGGATCACTCCCATGACACGGCTACCTAGTTTTATAGGGGTCAAGCAATTCGGAAACATAATAAACAAGCCTCTAAACCTTTAGCTTATGGCCTTTGATGTCTACTACACAATTAATTCTTGTAGAGTCTGTTGGGCCTCCAAGTGCAGCGTTTTGTAGGACTGTAGCAATTTTCCATCAGGTGGATGACCTAAGGTTTATCAATCCATGGGAGGTGTAGGAAGAAGATGGTCTATCTCAAACAACTCTGCAATCAAATATAAGAAATCTCTTGTGTCCCCAACACACCAATGCAATGGAAAATTGTATAGGTGCACTAGTTCGGAGAAGAGATGGTGATACAAGTGCAATATGGATAGTAGATATATGTTTTGAAATCTGAAAATATAAAAACAGCAAGATAGAAAGTGGCAAACAGTGAGCAAAACATTGTATAAATGCTTGGAAATAAGGCCTAGGGTTCATACTTTCACTAGTGCAATCTCTGAACAATGCTAACACAAGCATAGAAATTTTATTACTCTTCACATAAGCAATTTTATTTTCATACATGGTAGTGGGAGCAAACTCAACAAATTAACTATCAAGTGACAATTGATTGTCATAACCAAATTGAAAATTAAAATCATGATGACAAGTTTCATGGTTATCATTACTCTTTATAACATACATGTCATCACCATAATCATCATAGATAGGAGGCATGCCATCATCATAATAAATTTTCTCATGAAAACTTGGCGGACTAAAAATATCATCTTCATCAAACATAGCATCCCCAAGCTCGTGGCTTTGCATATCATTAGCATCATGGATATTCATAGGATTCATACTAACAACATTGCAATCATGCTCATCATTCAAGGATTTAATGCCAAACATTTTATTACATTTTTCTTCTAACACTTTGGCACAATTTTCTGATCCATCATTTTCACGAAAGATATTATAAATACGAAGCAGTTGAGGCAATCTAAATTCCATTTTTTGTAGTTTTCTTTTATAAAATCAAACTAGTGAAAAAACAAGAAACTAAAAGATATAATTGCAAGATCTAAAAATATACCTTTAAGCACTCACCTCCCCGGCAACGGCGCCAAAAAAGAGCTTGATGTCTACTACACAACTTAATTCTTGTAGACTTGGTTGGGCCTCCAAGCACAGAGTTTAATAGGACAGTAGCAATTTTTCCTCAAGTGGATGACCTAAGGTTTATATTTCCGTGGGAGGTGTAGGATGAAGATGGTCTCTCTCAAACAACCCTGCAATCAAATACAACAAATCTCTTGTGTCCCCAACACACCCAATACAATGGACAATTTATACGTGCACTAGTTCGGCGAAGAGATGGTGATACAAGTGCAAAGTGGATAGTAGATATAGGTTTTTGTAATATGATAATATAAAAACATCAAGGAAGCAAGTGGCAAACAGCGAGCAAAATGTTGTATAAATTCTTGGAAATAAGGCCTAGGGTTCATACTTTCACTAGTGCAATCTTTCAACAATGCTAACATAATAGAATCATATGATCATCCCTCAGGATGCTACAAAGAATCACTCCAAAGTTCATAAGTAGCGGAGAACATAAGATGAAATTGTTGTAGGTAGTAGAACCACCTCAAACTTATCCTTTCCGATCAATCTATTGAGCTATTCCTATAGTTGTCACCAACAGCCCCGGAGTTCGTACTAAATAACACCATATGAAACGCATCAATCAACCCTAATGTCACCTAGATACTCCAATGTCACCACAAGTATCCGTGGGTTAATTATTCAACATGCATCAAACAATTTCAGATTCATCATATTCAATCCAACACAAAGAACTTCAAAGAGTACCCCAAGATTTCTATCGGAGAAAGTAGGACAAGAACGTGTATCAACCCATATGCATAGATTACCCCATTGTCACAGCGGGAATCCACAAGTTGAGTACCAAAACATATATGAAGTGAATCAATAGAACACCCCATTGCCAGCACGGGTATCCACATGCAAGACATACACAAAGTGATCTCAAATCCAATATTCAATCCGACATAACAAAATCTCAAAGGGAAAGATTCAATTCATCACAACAAGGTAGAAAGGGAATACCATCATATGATCCAACTATATTAACAAAGCCCATGATACATCAAGATCGTGAGATCTCAAGAACACGAGAGAGAAACAGATCACATAGCTGCTGGTACATACCCTCAGCCCCGAGGGTGAACTACTCCCTCCTCATCATGAAGACCGTTGGGATGATGAAGATGGCCTACGGTGATGATTGCCCCCTCTGGTAGGGTGCCAGAAGAGGGCTCCAGATGATTTTTCTTCGATACAGAGGCCTGCGGCGATGGAGCGGAAGTTCTAGGTTAACTTCTGGGGTTTTTGGTATTTATAGGATTTTTCAGCGATGGAATCACGCTAAACGGAGGCACGAGGTGGTCCCAAGCCATCAGGGCATGCCTAGGGGGTGGTGGTGCCCTGATGGCTTGGGGGCACCTGGTGGCCCCCCTCAAGTGGTTCTTCGCTCCAATATTTCTTATTTGTTCCAGGAAAAATCTTCAAAATGTTTCGGGCGATTTCGAGAACTTTTATTTTCTAGACAAAAACAACACCACAATAATTCTACTGAAAACAACGCCAGTCCGGGTTAGTTCTAATTAAATCATATAAAGTGCATCAAAACCATATAAAGTATTGTGAACATAGGTAAATATGGCATGAATACTACATAAATTATCGATACGTTGGAGACGTATCAGCATCCCCAAGCTTAATTCCTACTCGTCCTCAAGTAGGTAAATGATAAAAGAAATAATTTATGAAGTGTGAATGCTAGAATAGTATATAAGTTTGAACAATGATAATTCCAATCACTTTTTTATAGCATCATAAAAAGTAACTCTTTTCTCATAAAACTTCTCATGATCAAGTAGCAAGCTATTCACATGTTAAAGTATAGATCATAAACTTTCTTGGAAACCAACAAACTATGTTTTCAGTCAGCAAACAATTACATTTCATCTTATTTTTAGGAAGAGTCTACGTAAGGGCTTTTATTTAGCAAATTCCACATACTCAACTATCATTTAGTCTTCCATGATTGCTGACACTCAAAGCATGTTTTTAGAACAAACAGTTTCAGTCAAACACATAGGAAGATAGGGGATTAATGTTTTGCCTCCCAACTTATTCATCTCAGGGATAATGTCAACAATAATGAATCTTGATCACTTATATTCAACTGGATATATGTGACTGGATCTTTCTCCACAACATGATGCTTGCCAACTAAAGAATTAATAGATTGGAATATGGATGAACATTATTGATTCTTGCATAAAAGTAAAAACATAAAAGTCAATGAATAAAAGTAAAAGATAGGCCCTTCGCAGAGGGAAGCAGAGGTTGTCATGCGCTTTTTTATTTTTGGATGTGCAAGCACTTAATGGAAAGGAACATCACTTTATATTCCCCTTGTGATAGCAACCTTTATTATGCAGTCCGTTGCTTTTATTTCTTCACCATCACAAGTTCGTACAAAGCTTATTTTCCTTTCCAATAAAAGATCAGACATATTTAGGAGCAATTTTTATTGCTTTTTGCACCGATGACAACTTACTTGAAGGATCTTATTCAATCTATAGGTAGATGTGGTGGACTCTAATGGCAAGAAACTGGGTTTAAGGGTTTTTGGATGCACAAGTAGTATCTCTACTTAGTACGAATTTTTGGCTAGCAAAAGATCCTAAGAAAACACCACATGTTAGAGGATACATGACAATATAACTTCTATGTGAAAATAAAAAAACATAACCATTACGTTGTCTTCCTTGTCCAACATCAACTACTTGATCAAGTTTGAAAATAATTAATGGGGGCTCACAATCATAAAAGATGTCCAAGATAGTATATTTATATGTGAAATGTCTCTTCCTTGAATATTCTTTCATGAATTGTTCAAGTGACCAATGCTATGTTTGTTAACTTCCAATAAATTTTACCGCTTATACTTATTGTATGTGAAGTCACTACTCCCAATGGGACACGCATACGAAGCATACATAATTTCATATTTTTGACATTCAATTCATTCAACATTTTCTCTTAGGATAAAAGCGATGCACAAGAGTGAACATCAAACTACTCTCAAAAATATATAAGTGAAGATCTATGAGTAGTTAAAGAATTAAGTAGCTATGTGAGGACTATCTCTTAATAAAGACTTTCATATCTGAGATTTATTTCAAACAGATAAAAATACACTCCAAGAATAGCACATGTCATGTGAACGAATAAAAACTTAGGCTCACCATAGTCTAACCGATAGTTGTTGTCGAATAGAGGTGGGATGCGTAGCATCTCCAAGCTTAGATTCTTGAGACTTCTTGTAATACTTACTTGGGGAGCCTTGGGCATCCCCAATCTTGAGCTCTTGTGTCTCGTTAATTCCCCTCGTATCACGGTTTCACCTAGGTCTCAAAAACTTCATCCACACAAAACTTGAAAAGAACTCATGAGATAGGTTAGTGCACATAAGAATAAATCAACACTTTATGTAGTGCCAATACAAGTTGCATAATGATTTTTAAACATTATCTACTATATACCATCATTTTCACAATTTATATCTACCAATATAAGTCATGAAAACTCTAGGAGAAGTAGATAACTAAACTATGACAGCAATCTGTCTAAACAGGACATTCTGTAGCAATTTATTCAAACATTGTACTTATGTATTTCCAAAAATTATGAATATTTAGGACATGATAAAGAATTTGTATGACCTTGCTGTGTAAGAATTTCAGAAACGTTCCATGTTCCAGTAAAATATGAAAATTCAAACACTACAGCAAACATTTCTGTTTTTACACAGCACACATGAAATATGCAATTCAAGAAGGCAATTCTTGGTACTTTTTATTGTGAAACATGATTATAAATAATATATAACAGAGAAAAATAAAATAAAATGACGCCCCAAGCAAAACACATATTATATGACGAATAAAAATATAGCTTCAAGTGAGGTATACCGATAGTGTTGAAGACGAAAGAGGGGATGCCTTCCGGGGCATCCCCAAGCTTAGACGCTTGAGTATTTCTTTGATATTACCTTGGGGATTCCTTGGGAATGCCCAAGCTTAGGTTTTTTCTGCCTTATTATCCTCATATCGGTATCTCACCCAAAACTTGAAAACTTCAATCACACAAAACTTAACGGAACTTCGTGAGATGGGTTAGTGTAGTAAATATAGATCATTCACTTAGGTACTGTCAAGACCAGATTCATATTTTTTCTCACATAATACCTACTGTATTCTATCATTCCCATAATTTATATCAATAAATATAAGCTATGGAAACACAAGTACAAGCAATCTATGCATGCAAAACAGAATCTGTCAAAAACAGAACAGTCTGAAAAGATCTGAACTTAAACCATACTTCCCTGTCTCTAAAAATTCTGAAAACTTAGTAAAACGCAGAAAATTTACATAGTAAAACTGTGTAAAAATTCCAGATTTTTTTCAATTCCAATAAAATAATAGAAATTCTGCACTGGACGTAAAAGTTTCTGTTTTTGCATAGAATCAAACTAACAAGTATCCACGCTACCCCAAAGGCTTTACTTGGAAATTTATTGAAATAAAATACACAAAACATGATTACTATAGTAGCTTAATCATGTGAACACTCAAAAACAGAAAGTAAAAGTGTTGGGTTGTCTCCCAACAAGTGCTTTTCTTTAAAGCCTTTTAGCTAGGCATGATGATTTCAATGATGCTCACATAGGAATAGTAAATGAAACATGCAAAAGAGAATCATGAATAACATGACAAGCACATTTAAGTCAAACAATTTATTGTATCAAGCATCAACTTGCATAGGAAGGCAAAGCAAGCATGACTTCAAAACTTTGAACACATAGGGAGGAAACTTGATATTATTGCAAGACCTACAAGCATATGTTCCTCTCTCATAATAATTTTGAGTAGAATCATGAATGAATTCAACAATATAACTATCACATAAAGCATTGTTTTCATGATCCACAAGCATAGAATTTTTATTACTCTCCACATAAGCAATTTTATTTTCATACATGGTAGTGGGAGCAAACTCAACAAATTAACTATCAAGTGACACTTGATTGTCATAACCAAATTGAAAATTAAAATCATGATGACAAGTTTCATGGTTATCATTACTCTTTATAACATACATGCCATCACCATAATCATCATAGATAGGAGGCATGCCATCATCATAATAAATTTTCTCATCAAAACTTGGGGGACTAAAAATATCATCTTCATCAAACATAGCATCCCCAAGCTTGTGGCTTTGCATATCATTAGCATCATGGATATTCATAGGATTCATACTAACAACATTGAAATCATGCTCATCATTCAAGGATTTAATGCCAAACATTTTATTACATTATTCTTCTAACACTTTGGCACAATTTTCTGATCCATCATTTTCACGAAAGATATTATAAATACGAAGCAGTTGAGGCAACCTAAATTCCAATTTTTTTTGTAGTTTTCTTTTATAAAACGAACCTAGTGAAAAAACAAGAAACTAAAAGATATAATTGAAAGATCTAAAAATATACCTTCAAGCACTCACATCCTCGGCAACGGCGCCAAAAAAGAGCTTGATGTCTACTACACAACTTAATTCTTGTAGACTCGGTTGGGCCTCCAAGCGCAGAGTTTTATAGGACAGTAGCAATTTTTCCTCAAGTGGATGACCTAAGGTTTATCTTTCCATGGGAGGTGTAGGATGAAGATGGTCTCTCTCAAACAACCCTGCAATCAAATACAACAAATCTCTTGTGTCACCAACACACCCAATACAATGGAAAATTTATACGTGCACTAGTTCGGCGAAGAGATGGTGATACAAGTGCAAAGTGGATAGTAGATATAGGTTTTTGTAATCTGATAATATAAAAACATCAAGGTAGCAAGTGGCAAACAGCGAGCAAAACATTGTATAAATTCTTGGAAATAAGGCTAGGGTTCATACATTCACTAGTGCAATCTCTCAACAATACTAACATAATAGAATCATATGATCATCCCTCAGCGTGTAACAAAGAATCACTCCAAAGTTCATAAGTAGCGAAGAACATAAGATTAAATTGTTGTAGGTAGTAGAACCACCTCAAACTTATCCTTTCCGATCAATCTATTGAGCTATTCCTATAGTTGTCACCAACAGCCCCGGAGTTCGTACTAAATAACACCATATGAAACACATCAATCAACCCTAATGACACCTAGATACTCCAATGTCACCACAAGTATCCGTGGGTTAATTATTCGACATGCATCAAACAATTTCAGATTCATCATATTCAGTCCAGCACAAAGAACTTCAAGAGTACCCCAATATTTCTATCGAAGAAAGTAGGACAAGGACGTGTATCAATCCATATGCATAGATTACCCCATTGTCACCACGGGAATCCGCAAGTTGAGTAAAACATATATCGAGTGAATCATAGAACACCCTATTGTCACCACGAGTATCCACATGAAATACATACATCAAGTGATCTCAAATCCAATATTCAATCTGACAGAACAAAATCTCAAAGGGAAAGATTCAATTCATCACAACAAGGTAGTAAGGGAATACCCTCATATGATCCAGCTATATTAACAAAGCCCATGATCCATCAATATCGTGACATCTCAAGAACACGAGAGAGAGAGAGACGGAGATCAATCATCTAGCTACTAGTACATACCCTCAGCCTCGAGGGTGAACTACTCCCTCCTCGTCATGGAGAGCGCCGAGATGATGAAGATGGCCTCCGGTGATGATTGCCGCCTCCAGCAGGGTGCCGCAACAGGGCTTCAGAGGAGTTTTCTTCGGTACAGAGGCTTGCGGCGGTGGAGCGTAAGTTCTAGGTTAACTACTTGCATTTTTGGTATTTATAGGATTTTTCGGCTTTGCAATCACGCTCAAAGGAGCCACAAGGTGGTCCCAAGCCATAAGGGCACGCCCAGGGGGGTGATGGTGCCCTGATGGCTTGGGGCACCTGGTCGCCCCCCTCCGGTGGTTCTTCACTCCAATATTTCTTATTTGTTCCAGAAAAAATCATCAAAAAGTTTTGGGCGATTCCGAGAACTTTTGTTTTCTGCACAAAAACAACACCACGGTAATTCTGCTAAAAACAGCGTATGTCCGGGTTAGCTCCAATTAAATCATATAAAGTGCATCAAAACCATATAAAAGTATTGTAAACATAGTTAAGTATGGCATGAATACTTCATAAATTATTGATACATTGCAGACGTATCAACCTTCCATGTCCATCTCAACGACATGGATTGCACAAACGACTTGATTTGTTGCCAAAATGTATAGCAACATTGGTTTGCAAGGGTTAGGAGCGGCTGAAATTGGGTTGGTGCCAAGGTGTGCCTTTATTTGTCCAATGCGGCACTGGTACACACAACATGCCAGTCTTTGGATATGCTTAAGCTCTATTGGCACGTCTAACCGTGCTAGTGCCCTGATCTTGTCAGGGTTTGCCTCTATTCCTCTATGTGTGACAATGAAACTGAGAAATTCGTCGGATGGGACGCCAAAGACGCTCTTTTTTGGATTTAACTTGATGTTGTATGTCAAAGGTGTTTCAATGTTTCTCGAAGATCGTCGATGAGCGTTGCAGACTATCTAGTTTTGACAACCACGTCATCTACATAAGCCTCGGCCCTTTTCCGATTTGTGGATCGAGGCATGTCTGAATCGTTAGCTGGTAAGTGCGCCAGCATTTATTGGCCCAAAGATCATTCTATTAAAACATAATGGCCCATAGGGAGTAATGAATGCTTTGGCCGCTTGGTCGGACTCTTTCATCATTATCTAATCATAGCACGAACAGGTGTCGAGGAAACAAAGTAGGTCATTTCCTGCTGTGGCATCCACGATTTGGTCAATCCGAGGTAGCGGGAATGGATCGTTTGGGCAAGCCTTATTGACGTCTTTGCAGTCAATGCAAAGGCGCCATGATTTGTCTTTCGTGGGTACCATGACCCGATTTGCTAGCCACTCCGGGTGTTTAATTGCTTGGATGAATCCGGATGACGAGTTCTCCTCCCATTGCCTATCTTTTTGGTTCCGAGAACCTCCAGAGCACCTGTTTAACGGGCTTGAATCCCTCAACTATGTTGAGGTTGTGCTCCGCGAGGTTTCTCAGTATCCCCGACATATCTGATGGGTGCCAGACAAAAATATCCTTATTTTCCCAAAGGAAAGTGCGTAGAGCTTCCTCCAATGTCGGGTCTAGCCGAGTTCCAATAGAGGACATTTTGGATGCATCATCGGGTTGGACTTGAAATTTTACTATTTTGTCGACCGGTTTGAATGACGTGGGTTTAGACCTTTTGGCAAGTACAACATCATCGCTGCCGACGATTGCTCATAGTGCTATCAACTCTTCGGTTGCAAAGACCTAGTTTCCGTCTCCAAGGTGAGTCCTGCCATTTTGTTCTCGGATTTGAGTGATATCGTCGCATTGCTTTGGGTTGTGATCACAGCATTTGGCCGTGGTATCTTGAGCTTCATGTAAGCATAGTGTGGGACAACAAGGAATTTAGCGAATGTGTCCCGTTCGAGGAGCACGCGATACCCACTTTAGTAGGGACTACTGAGCTGCCTCCACACCACCCTGCTATATGACCGATTGTTTGAACAGTTGTTTGAGGAAAGTATTTTGTGGTACTTGCTCATGTTTGGTGCCCATCTTGGCAAGGATATCGGCCGCTTAATTGTTGTGGCTTGGTATGTGGTGAAATGACCTTCAAAACGGGCTGAAATGGATATGACGGCATTGTGATAGGCTGCCATTTTGGGATCTTTGGCATCGAACTCTCCGTTGGCTTGGGAAATGGCGAGATTCGAGTCTCCTTGGACCTCGAGATGCTGGATGGCCATGGATAGTGCCATCCAAAGTCCATGCAACAGTGCCTCATAGTCGGATGCCTTGTTGGAATCGGTGTCATTGATTTGTAGTACATACTTGATACTATTGCTGATTGGTGATGTCCGAACCACCCCTACTCCTAAAGTGGCGAGCATTTCTGAGCTGTGAAAGTACACTACCTGAGTATGTACAATGCTCTCAAAGGATCTCGGCTTCTATCCACTCAGCCACGAAGTCGGACAGTACCTGGGAATTAATAGCCTGGTAAGGCGGATATGTGATTTCGGAAGGCAGTAGCTCGATGGCTCACTTTGCAATTCAGCTTGTGGAGGCACGGTTGTTGATGATTGATGAGTCCAATTTATGTGACGTTTTACTATATATGTTGTGCCTACAAGGTGGGCTTTGTGGAATTTTACCGCGTCCGCGCACTTCTTTTTGTTGATAATTCCGTAGGTAATGTCTTTTGGAGCAATATTCATTTAATGGAGAAAATCCCCAGAAATGGCAGTGGAATCACGTATTAAAGGGATAAACACTTTCCGTAAAAAATCAAGCAAGAAGGCCAAAGAAACAGCCGTCGTCGCGCTTCCAGAACGAAGGATGGCATCATCATCAACATCTACATCATCACCATCATCATCAGCATAATTATCATCTGAAGAACCCTAGTGGATCCTTTGGTGTATCGGTTATCGGTTGAATCGTTCGTCCATGTATTCCATTAGCCTTACCATGATGATTGTTGTTTCCATGTGTGAGTAGACCCCTAGTTCTCGGGGATATGGATGAACCTTGGTATGTGTAGGATCTGAAACATTTATTATGGATATGAGATCCTCTGTTGAATGCTTAGGTTAATAACTTCGCGAATGTTGTGAAGGGACCCCACTCAGCATTTGTGCCTTTGTTGGCCATGAAGTATATCACTGTCTTTGCATAGGTTTAGGATGTGGACGTAATTCGAGGTGGCAGTAAAAGCCTACTGCTCCTAACCTTTACAAGTGACCGGGGATTTACGGAGAACCCTTAGTGAGGCCACGTCCACGGGGAAATCCTTAATTATCATGAGTTGTAACCCACAGGAGGAGACTATGATGGTGGCATGCGTGGCACGAAGTCTACCATGAGTAGAACATGTTCTGTCACTACTGGAATCAGGGATTTTGCCGTCAGCCGATTCTTTGCCGTCAGCAGGCGGACGGCAAAGAAAGTCATTGCCGTATGCTGGCATAAAGCTGACGGCGAAGGGTAAGCTGACGGCAAAGAATGAATTTGCCGTAGACCGATTCTTTGCCGTCAGCCAGCTGACGGCAAAGGGCCAGCAGGGCAAACGGCAAAGAAACGGCCCACGGCAAAGGGCAGCTAGGGAACGGCAAAGGGCAAAGGCAAGCTGGCGCCGCTTAGGTCAGTTCTTTGCCGTCTGCCAGCAGACGGGAAAGGCAGGCTGGCAGACGGCAAAGGAGACGCCGTAATAACGGCGCCGTCCCCCACCCCTCTGTCCTCTCCCTCTCTTCCTCACTCCCTCATCCCTCCCCTCCCTCTCCCCGCCGCCCCCACCCACCGGCTGCCCCGCCGCCCGCCGCCCCCACCAACCGGCCGCCCCTCGCCCCGCCACCGCCACCCACCCGCTGCCCCGACGCCCACCCCCGCCTCCCTCCCTCCCTCCCCCCAACGCCCACCGGCTACCGTCCCCACCCACCGGCTGCCCCGCCGCCCCACCCACCGGCCGCCCCCCGCCCCGCCACCCCCACCCACCCGCCGTCACCACCCACCGGCCACCCCACCGCCCCCACCCACCGGCCGTCCCGCCGCCCCCGTGCCCCTGCACACCACCGCCCCGCCGCCCCGGCACCCCAGACGGCCCCGCCGCCCGGACGCCCCCTCCGGTGAGCTCTCTGTGCCTCCTCCCTTCCCCCCTCTTCCGCATTTTTTCTGTTTTTTTTTCCTTTTTAGATTAGAAATTAGCTAGCTAGCTACTGTTAGAAGAAGAAAAGAAGAAGGAAAAAGGACAAATGAAAAGAAGAAGAAGAAGAAGAAGAAGAAGAAGTAGAATAGGAGGAGGAGGAGATGAAAAGGAAAAACAGAAGAAGAGGAGAAAGTAGAAGAAAAAGAGGAGAAGAAGAAGAGGAGAAGAAAAGAAGAAGAAGAAGAAGAGAACAAGAAGAAGAAGAAGAAGAAGAGAAGAAAAGGAAGAAGAAGAGGAGAAGAAGAAGAAATAGAGGAGAAAAATATGAAAATAGAAGTGCCAAAGTAGTCATACATAGAGAGATTTTTCTATCGGGATTGAATATTCGTTTTGATCGTGTGGATCTAAATGTGCAGTTTTTCGTCGCTTGAAGGGTCTGGTGTTCGACGGCCTCCCCGTGCGACTACGTCCCCTACACGGTCTAGTGGTGAGCACTACTGTCATCTCCTCCCCGACCCTCCCCTATTTGCTATGTTCTTGTTGTCATGCCATTGTCACTTAATTTTATTTTCATGTCAAGTTTCGTAACCTAGGCGTCTCCCGTTCGAAAGCACTACTTTACCGGAGTTTCCAGTGACGGAATTTTTGCCGTCTGCGGCCGGACGGCAAAGGCTTTGCCGTCCGCTATGGCAGACGGCAAAGTACTTGATTCCAGTAGTGTGTACCCGGCTCCTCCCAGCATAATCGTTAAGAGTGGCTCAAGTATCCACTCCATACTATGCTTATGCATTGTAGTACTAGAAACATACCAATGGGGATTCCAGACTCCCTAAGAAGGCCTTTTTTTAATTCTGTTGTTTCATTGTCATTTACCATTCTTGCCTTTTATTTAATTTTATGTTATTTATTTACAAGTCACATTTTATTCAAATCTTATTTAAATCCGCCCTCACTCTGCTCTACAATTATCTGCAAGCACAAAGTTACATAATTCTCTACAAGGGGAAAAAGCCCGATTCATGTGCTCCCTGTGGAATCGGTACTCTTACTTCAAAAAGGCTACAACTAAATCATGTGCACTTGCAGGCTATCAATGATGTCATTTATGGGTACCTTAGAGGCCACAGTGATTGAGCACTCTTGAAAGTAGTGCCATTGTTTCTAAGAAACCATGAAGAATGCATATGTGATCTTTTGGTAGAGCGGCTACCTAGTTTTATAAGGGGGCAAGCACTTCGGAAACATAATAAACTGGCCTCTATACCTTTAGCTTATGGCCTTCCATGTCTTGCTCAATGACAAGGACTGCGCGGATGACTTGATTTGTTGCCAAAATATATGGCAACATTGGTTCGTAAGGGTTGGGAGCAGCCAAAATTGGGTTGGTGTCGAGGTGTGCCTTTATTTGTCCAATGCTGCACTAGTACACACATCATGCCAGTCTTTGGATATGCTTAAGCTCTGTTGGCATGTCATACCGTGCTAGTGCTCTGATCTTGTCAGTGTTTGCCCCGATTCCTCTTTGTGTGATAATGAAACTGAGAAATTCGTCGGATGGGACGCCAAAGACGCTCATTTTCGTATTTAACTTGATGGTGTATGTCAAAGGTGTTTCAATGTTTCTCAAAGATCGTCGATGAGCGTTGCAGACTGTCTAGTTTTGACAACCACGTCATCTACATAAGCCTCGGCCCTTTTTCCGATTTGTGGCTCGAGGCATGTCTGGATCATTAGCTGGTAAGTGGCACCAGCATTTATTGGCCCAAAGGGCATTCTATTAAAACAAAATGGCCCATAGGGAGTAATCAACGCAGTGGACGCTTGGTCAGATTCTTTCGTCATTATCTAATGATAGCCCGAATAGGTGTCGTGGAAACAAATTAGGCCATTTCCTGTTGTAGCATCCACGATTTGGTCAATCTGAGGTAGCGGGAATGGATCATTTGGGCAAGCCTTATTGACATCTTTGTAGTCAACGCAAAGGCGCCATGATTCGTCCTAGTTGGGTACCATGACCCGGTTTGCTAGCCACTCCTGGTGTTTGATTTCTCGGATGAATCCGGATTCTAGCAGTTTGGCCAGTTCTCCTCCCATTGACTGTCTTCTTGGTTCCGAGAACCTTCGAAGCACCTGTTTAACGGGTATGAATCCCTCAACTAGGTTGAGGTTGTGTTCCGTAAGGTTTCTCGGGATCCCCGACATATTTGATGGGTGCGAGGCAAAAATATCCCAATTTTCCCAAAGGTAAGTGCGTAGAGCTTCCTCCAACGCCGGGTCTAGCGGAGTTCCGATGGAGGCCATTTTGGACGCATCATCAGGATGGACTTCAAATTTTACTATTTTGTCGACTGCTTTGAATGACATGGCTTTAGACATTTTGTCAAGTACGACGTAGTGCTATCAACTCTTCGGCTGCAAAGACCTCGTTTCCATCTCCAAGGCAAGTGCTGCCATTTTGTTCTCAGATTTGAGTGAGTTCGCCGCGTTGCTATGGGTTGTGATCACACCATTTGGCCGGCATCTTGAGCTTCATGTAAGCTAGTGTGGGACAACATGGAATTTAGCGAACGCATCCCGTTTGACAAGCACGTGATACCCACTTCAAAAAGGGACAATGTTAAAGGTTAAGTTTCAACCCGGTAGTTATCGGGTGTTCCAAATATTATGTCTAGCGTGACCCGGCTGATGCATCGTTCCTCTTTTCCTGGGATTATTCCTTTAAAAGTGGTTTGACTTGGCTCGATGCGTGATTTGTCAAACTGCATCTTCTGTAAGGTGTCCTCATAAATGAGGTTCATACTACTTGTAACATCCCAAAATTTCATTTTGGCATGTTAAAATAATAGTTATGCATCCATTCATATTGTTTGTATTTGCTTTGTTGAACTGGAGTGAAGTTGAAAGCTCTATGGTGTTAGTTGAAACCCAATTTCTATTTTGCTTTCATTTGAATTCAAATGGTGAAACCTCTGAAAATTTTGAAATTGAGAGGAGGAACATGACCCTCCATTTCAGGGGCATTTTTGAAAAGCCATTTGACCTTTTGAACCACGGGGTTATTTGAAAAATATTTGAAATAGGAATTAAATCCATTTGGGGCATTTTCTGAAGAAAAAAAATTAATAATTATTTTGGCCATGGAAAAATGTTAAACAGATTGCTTTTATTTTTCTAATAATTTTAATATATAAACTTCCAGAGTTGGAGTTATATTTATTTCCTATTTTAGTTTTTAGTTTCATGTTTATAATAAAAAGGAAAAAAAGTTTTAATAGGAAACGCAGTGCACTGTTTTGGAAACCACCCACGCGGCCCACTTGCCAATCTGGCCAAATCTCTTTTGAGCCGATCTGAATCTAGATCAAATCGCTCGCCTGATCGTCGCCCGCTTTCCTCTCTCTCTCTGACCCTCGGCCCCACGCCCGACCGAATCCCCGTCGCGGTTGTCACCTTCCTTCCGCCCCCCTCTTCCTTTCCGTCGTCAACCTCGTCGGATCCGAGCCGATCCGCCGATCCCTTTCCATCCTGCCGCCCACGAACCCCGTGGCAATATAAGCCCAGCCCTCGTACTCCGTTTTGCCCCTAAGAACTCTCTCCCGCGCCCTGCCACCGCCACACACCACCCTCGCAGGAGTTCCCTCACCACCAAACCCTCCCGAACAAGCCCCGCTCACCTCCCTCACCCACGAGCTCCACCGCCGCCGCCAAACGACTCCGGAGCACCATCGCAGTTGCCTTGACCCTTCCGCCGTCTCCGGAGACCAACGGAGCCACGCCCCCGACCACCACAGAGCCGCCGCCAACCTCGACATCGCCCAAGATCCCCTGCTCTCTCTGTAAGCCACAGCGACCTCCACTCTACCGTCAGATTCGAATCCAACGGCCGCGATTAGAAAGTTTAATAGCGAATTGTTTTCTTTTATTTGCCGAACGTTCACTCTGTTGCACCGCGCACGCACACCCCTCGGCCACTCAGGAGATGCCACGTAGCCACCATGTTCGCTAGTTTAGGTTTTATTTTCTGTTTTTGTTTTATTTAATAGAATAGATACTGATTTTAGAAACTGAATATCTCCTAGAATATTTAGAGTTTTTGAGTGAATCTTTTTGCATTAGGTCACAAAAATTATGAAGTTTCTGTTGGTGCCATTAGTTTTCAAATTTGAATAGTTTAAATTTGAATTCTTCGAAATTGGCCTGAATGACTAGATTTTGAACAACTTTAGTTTAAAAATAGATTTTTGAGTGATTCTTTTTGCTCCTGGTTTATATTAGTTCGTTTTAACAGTATGTTAACTTTGGGAATTTTTAGGATATTTTATATATGTGTTCTTAGCAAAACAAAATCTGTTTTAGTTCTTTTAGGGTTTATTGCTTTTCTTTTGTTTTAATTTGTTTTTAATTTTTTTTCTTTTGGCTTGGTGACTTATTATAATTAGTTTCTCTTAGTTAGCAGTAAGTGTTTTATTTCTGTTAATAAAAATATTTTTTAATATTTTTGTTATTCGATTAGTAGGAAACCTTGTTTCCTTCATATTTGGAGTTTCATAATAGAATTTAAATTGGTTCTTTTTGTGTAGAAAAGGTTAGGTGAAATTATTTCTGTTATTTTATTAAAACTTTTATTTTCTTTCTGTTATTAGTTGCTGAAAACTATTTATAGTTTGTATTACTTTAGTAAAAGCTTTGCATTGGAATTTTTGGATAGATCCTTGATTTCCCTTTATGTTCTTTTCTTTGTTTGTGTTATTGATTGTTTTATTTTAATTAGTTTTATTTGTTGTTGTGATATGGTTATGCTTATTGTGTGAATTGTTTGTTTTTTTAGATCATCCAGAGTGCGAGGCTTGCTACTTAGAGTCGCTTGAGTTCGAAGATCGTCAGCAAGGCAAGTTCACATTGATCATGTATTACCTATGATTTTTATTGCATTAGTTCAACCTTTTCCACCATTGCATGTAAAGTAGGTAAATGGGAAACTTGGTTCTTGAGTAGTATCATGTGGTAGGCACCCCATAAACCCATGTCACTTTGGCCCCGGGAGACGATATTTTATTTTTGCTATGATTTTAGTAGACGAGGTTGGTTGAGTGTTTATCATGAGAGTTGTGATAATTAATTTATGATCAAGACCTCAAGACTTCAAGATTTTCAAGACCTCATGATGCAATATACCTCCGGGTGGAAATTGGTTGAACGGAAGCCTGGAGGTCCCAGTTGTAGCCTAGGTGTTGCTGGAGAAGTGCAAGTATTCACGCGGAAAGTTCCACCCAGGCACGAAGAGACGGATGGATACTTCATGACGCGAGGCTTACCTGCACAACCACAAGCCATTATGGGATCTGGCTTGGTTGGACATCGTGGCGACTCTGGACGGACGATGCTACGAGATGTAGAAGAACGGTAGGATTGGATTGGCACCAACAGTGGCTCAGAGGAACCCTTTGGAAGACCATGTTTCGATCATCCGGTTCTCAAACACCATGCAGTGCGAGGACTCCAACGAAGGCGATCAAATCTTGTGGGGAAAGTGTGCAAGAGTCTGCGGAGTACCAAACCTAATTAATTTGCCATGTCCCTAGTTACGGACAACTTGAGCCAAGGGAACTGAAACTATCAGGAACTCTTGACACAATTAATATAAATGATTTGAGTCTAATGATAAGTTTGGGTATGAGAATTTGGTTGGCAGAACCTTCTCATTAAACAACCAACATGTACTAAATTTTTTTGCTTTTGCCCCCTCTTGTTGTAGCAAAAATTGGCTTTTCGCTAAACTTAAACTTACAGCCCCACCTGCCATATATGCATTTAGTATAGATGATATTTTTACCCTTCTCTTTTGTGACTTGCCGGCATATTCAATATGCTGACCTACACGGCTGCAACGTGTCATGTTGCAGAGTACTTTTCCGACCAGGAGTGATGACACGTTCTATGCTTGGCGATACGCACTTGGAGTCAGATGGACTCGTTGGCGTCTACGTCTTCCGCATTAGTTTTATCTCATGAGTTGGCCTTCAGCCAAATTTATTGTAATAAAGAGTCTATATGAGATTCATTAATAAAGCGCTTGTGGTTTCCCTTTGATATATACATTGATGTACTGTGTGTGTACCAGCATGATCTTGGGATGGTACGGAAACACCAGGGATTTGACCGTTTCATGTCGGGGCGCTACAGATATGGTATCAGAGCACACGCTGACCGTAGGACGTAACCTCTAGGATTGGAAAAGCCTTAGGAAGTAAAATCATTTTACTTATGCTTTAAAATTCCTATAATCTCATCTGCCCATTTCTGACTCTTCTCCGATTTCCAATGTTTTTATATGGCCACCTTCAACCCAGTTCTGCTCACGGAGTTTTGCTAGCCCGACGCAACGATGCCCTTCGGCAAAGAGCTGGTTGAGAGCACATTTGCTCCCTTGGTGGTTTTGGTAATTAATAACAACATATATATCATTGAACTAATGTTTCCACTAAGCATATTTCAGGAAAAGTTCAATGATAGGGATGGCAAAAGGATTGTGGATAACCCCAAGATGCAAGGAAATGGATTGGCAAAGCTTCAAGCAAGAGGACTCTACATTTTACTTTGTGAGAAATCACTTTGAGTCCATAGGAAAGCCAATACTATTAAAAGGGGGTAAGGTACTGTTGGTGAACAAAATGCTCATACGTGCACAAGTGATAGTCACCAAAAACACCCACAAGCTCTTCCACAAAAGTCTGTCCAAAGTCAAATATCCAAAATCGGTGCAACCAACACTTTCCACTCAGTGCCACCGATTCCCAAACTCAGACAGACCCATGCCAAACCCTAGCACATCGGTGCAACCGATTCCACTTCGGTGCCACCGAGTTTGGGTTGCCAACCTTCTATTACCTCGATTCACAAAATCGGTACCACCAAGTTTGTTGGATTGGCGTCACAGAGTTGCGCAATCTGACCATTGGTCACCTTATTGGTACCACCGAGATTTATATATCGGTCTCACCGAGATTCAAAAGTTGTCACCTTTTGGTCACTTCGGTACCACCGAGATTCACACATCGGTGTCACCGAGTTGGTCACTTTAGGTGTAACGGTTGGATTTTTGGAGATGCCTATATATACCCCTTCACCACCACCCACTCGAAAGAGAAGCACTCAGAACTATTCCATACTTGCCCCATCCTATTTTCTGAGAGAGAGCCATCTACTCATGTGTTGAGATCAAGCCATTCCACTCTATCCATATGAATCTTGATCTCTAGCCTCCCCAAGTTGCTTTCCACCAAATCAATCTCTTCCACCATAGCCAAATCTGTGAGAGAGTGATTGTGTGTTGAGGAGTCTATCATCTTGAAGCACAAGAGCAAGGAGTTCATCGACATTGCCGAGCCTATTACCTTTTGGAGGGTGGTGCCTCCTAGATTGGTTAGGTGTCGCTTGGGAGCCTCCTACTTCGTGTTGTGGAGTTGAACCAAGAAGTTTGTACGGGCAAGGAGATCGCCTACTTCATGAAGATCTACCCATAGTGAGGCTAGTCCTTCGTGGACGGAAGCCATTATGGAATAGTCAAGGTTGCTACTTCGTGGACCCTTGTGGGTGGAGCCCTCCGTGGACTCTCGCGACCGTTACCCTCCGGGGGTTGAAGACACCATAAACGTGGACGTACGATAGCACCACCTATCGAAACCACGGGAAAAATCTTCGTGTCTACAAATTGCGTTTGATCTTCCTACCCTTCCTTTACTACTCATGCTTGTTGTTACTTTCCGCTGCTATACTCTTAGACATGCATGTGTAGGGTGTGCTTGACTTGCTATCATTGCTAAAATCTGCCAACACTTAAAATTGGGAAAAGGTAGATTTTTATTTGGTCAAGTAGTCTAATCACCCCCCCTCTAGACATACTTCTGATCCTACAAGTGGTATCAGAGCTTTGGTCTCCATTGCATTGGTCTCACAACCTAGGAGAGTATGGCGTCTAGTGAGGTAAATTATCACCGTAGAGGTCCGTACTTTGATGGCACTAATTTTGCTAGTTGGAAGCACAAAATTAAAATGCATATTCTTGGTCATAACCCCGCCGTATGGGCTGTTGTTCGTGTTGGCTTGCAAGGTGAATTCTTTGGTGATGGAAAGGAAACGGATCGTGAAGCGACCGCGGATGAATTGAAGATGTTGCAATACAACGCTCAAGCATGCAACATTCTCTTCAACTGCCTATGCCCCGAAGAATTCAACAAAATCAGCCGTCTCGAGAATGCAAAAGAGATTTGGGATACTTTGGTTGATATGCACGAAGGAACCAAGTCCGTGAGAGAATCCAAGTTGGATGTTCTTCAAAGTCAGCTTGACAAGTTCAAGATGAAGGATGGTGAAGGAGTCACAGAGATGTACTCTAGGCTAGCTCTCATCACCAATGAGATTGCCGGCTTAGGAAGCGAAGAAATGACCGACAAATTCATCATCAAGAAGATACTTCGAGCTTTGGATGAAAGATACGACATCGTGTGCACATTGATCCAAATGATACCCAACTACAAAGATCTCAAGCCTACGGAAGTCATTGGAAGGATTGTTGCTCATGAGATGACACTCAAAGACAAAGAAGAGCTTCACAACAAGTCTAGCGGTGCTTACAAAGCCACAAGTGATGCTCCCGCAACTTCAAGCGACAACCTTGTCACCAATGAAGAGATAAGCCTCATTGTCAAGAAATTCAACAAGTTCTACAAGAATAGAGGCAAAGAACGAAGCTCCAACTCAAGATATGAAGAGAAGCGTTCGTCAAGTCATGACCGCAATTGCTACAATTGTGGGAAGCCTGGACACTACTCCAATGAGTGCACGGCTCCCTACAAACGAAGAGAAGAATCACCTAGAAGACGAAGCTCAAGGAATGAATCACCTCAAAGAGAGAGAAGGAGTAGAGATGATCGTTACAAACGAAGACCCTCAAGGAGAAGTAGGGATTCGGAGAAGAAGGACAAGTACACCAAGAGCTACACAAGAAGAAGACATCAAGCTCATGTTGGTGAATGGGTTTCCGGCTCCGACTCCGATAACAACTCCGAGAGAAGCTATCACTCCAACTCCGACTATAGTCAAGATGAAGGTGTTGCCGGACTTGCACTAGTAACTACCAACTCCCATGATCTATTTGATTCACCAAACGAAGGGAGTGGAAGTTGCTTCATGGCTAAAGGCCCCAAGGTATCACACCCCGAGTATCTTGATATCAATAGTGATGAAGATGATTTACTTTGTGATGATGACTCGCACTTTGATGAAACTAGTGATGTTAGTCAAAATGAACTTGATAATTCTCATGCTAGTCAAGATAAGTCATTTGATGATGATAAGATGAAAATAGAACAACTAACTAAAGAATTAAACACTCTTAAGTTAGCCCATTAATCTACTCTCGAAGATCATAGAGAGCTTGTAAGGACTCATGAGAAGCTACGCTTCAAGAAGCTCACCTTGGAGCAAGAGCATGAGTTTCTTAAAGCTATCAATGACGATCTCTGGAAGAAGACTTCATCTTATCTAGCCAAACGATTACTCTTGTCTACATTCATGCCACAAGTCAAATCTAGACAAACTAGTAACAATGGCAAGAAAGGTTCTTCATCTAGTAGCAACAATAAAAATGCCAAACCTAATGATGTTGCTTCTAGTAGTTCTATTGATTCCACTAATGATGATTCTCTTAGCCAAGTTACACTTGAGCAAGAAAATGCTTTATTGAAAGGGATTATAGAGAAAGGTATCTACAAGAGTCTTGCCGGGTGTAAGCAATTTGAGGAAATTGTACGCAAGCATGAAGGATACTGGAAGAACCATGGCATTGGCTACTTCAACGCTAATGGAGTTGAATGGGAAGAAGGTCAATACCCCAAGCCCAAGTTTGTTCCTCAAAAAGAAAAGTATGAAAATACTCCTCCCAAGGGAACAAACACTCAAGATGACCTTCCACCACAAGACCACAAGCTCAAGGGAAAGAACAAGCTTCAAGAGGACATTGACTCATATGAAGATGAATCCCAAGCTTCGGTGGAGTGGGTTCCCAAGGCTACTTCAAGCTCAACTTCTACAAGGGCTACTTCAACACCAAGGATCCCCATCAAGTTGATGTGGGTCCCCAAGAAGAAGAACTAGAGAGTTCTTGAGGGGTGACTCCGCCAATGAAATTCACTCACATTCATTATTGGCAAGAACTAGTTGCAATCAACATCAACATCATGCAATAGTTAAAGGAGTCACACATTCCCTCAAAGGTAAGCAAGGGACAAGGTAATCAACAAATCAATGGACATCATCACATATGCTTTGCACTCCATGTCCATAGATATCCTTGTATTTGTCTCTTGTGTGTTGGGACTAACCCATGTAGGTGAGAAGAGTAAGGAAACAACAAGGATTCTCCCAACTCATGGTGATCTTCATCAACCTTGAGCATCCACCACTACCTCACCAACATGAAGTCTTCATCGACAAAACCCAAGGTTAGTTTATCCCTCCTATGGGGGGTGTCACATCAAGGGTGAGCTTTACTCTAAGACTTGAGTCAAAGCATCTCTTGGTATGTGACAACATTAAATGCTTTATGTAAAAGTGGTAACCCCATTTGTGCTTAAACGATGAGTATGACCTATGATCAAGTATTCTTACTTGGCTCCTAAGTCAATATACTCATATATAGATGACTCCGTCATGGCCAAAATGCTTGATAGATGCTAGTGTGTATGTGCATGTTTGCCATGATTTCATTTGACATCTTATTGTGTGAGCATGTTGGTCTGCATTTATTTATCAATTCGAGGACATCCAATTGTTGCTATTTGGTTTTGTTTTCTCTTTTGCCAATTGGATGGACAAGAATGCCTAGGACCACTCTCTAGCTATCTATGCTTTCTCACCTCATATTTCATTCTTGCTGCATCACAAAACTTGAACAAGCACTTCTCGATCCCTCTGTGTGAGATGCACTCGGAGTTCCGTGTCGAAAAGGGCTGCACTCCAAAACCTCCCAAGTGCATCTCGGTGGAACCAACCAAAATTCTCGGTCTCACCGAATGCCTAGGGTTGATCTGGTTTTCAATCTCGGTAACACCGATTCCTTATTCTCGGTTACACCGAGTTTCCCTGTCAGCTGACAGTTGAGAAACTCGGTGACACCGAAAATTTCGAACAGGTGTCACCGACAGCAAGGGGTATATATGTTGTGGACCCGACGCTTTGAAATTGACTCCTCAAACCATCGCGCTCCAAAACCCTAAGCTGCCAAAAAGGACCCCCCAGTCGTCGCCCTTGCCTCCCCGTGCTCCTCCGCCGCTGGGATCCTCGCTGTCGACGGGCATCTTCGCCGCCGTCTTTGCCTTAGCGGACCATCACCTAGCTAGGGTACGGATCCGATCCTCTCTTGCACTCCATCGTCTAATTCTTGCGCATTGAGATGTTCTTATCTATAAGCCACTGTGTGCAAATCCTTCCTATCCACCAGAGTTCTCGTAGATTAGCGAACAATGAAAATTTTAGGGTTAGCTGTCCGTAGATTGCATCTCGGTACCACCGAGTTGAAAAAAATCGGTTCCACCGATTGTGTTTTAGGGTTACTGAGAACCATATCGGTGAGACCGAAGCAAACTTTTTGGTTCCACCGAAAAGGCTACCAAGTCTCTGTTGATGTATATGGTCAGTCTCGGTGACTCCGAAAAATACCACTCGGTGACACCGAAATACCTTCTGCAGAAAGCTAAAACTAATGTCTTCCTTGTTCAAAATTTTGAAAATCTCTGTGTTTTGTGTTGACTCAACCCTTCTGCTCCTCTATACTCTATTCACAGGGTCAGATATGTCAGAGGCTGAAGATAGTGAGAACAACTTCAGAGAGCAGAGTGTTGACATGGACTCAGGCACTAGTCCTAAGGGAAGCTTTGATGATGTGCCTAGTTCTCCAGATCTGCCCAAGGCTACCACAAGAACTAGGAGAAAGCTCAATTCAGATGAAGAGGATGAGGACTTCATCCCTGAGGAGCTGCCTAAGAAAGATGATGCTGCCACTTCTTCCAAGAAGAAGAAAGCTATCAGAAAGGAGTATGCTAGCTCTGAGATAGTAAGAGCACCTGAGAGCTCCAGAGCAACCATGACTGTTGTGCCTCCCAAGAAATCTATGCCTAAGAAGGCAGGGGAGAAGAAGAAATCCAGGAAGAGGATTATCCATGTTGTTGGCTGGCAAACTTCTATGTTTGAAGATCCAGAGGAGGCAGCTGCTGCAGAGGAGGAGGTAGAGCCAACTGCAAAGGCCCCTCCCAAGAAGAAGAAGAAGCTTATGGCAGATGCTATGCCTAAGGCTACCACTTCCAAGAGCACCAAGTCTGCTCCCAAGAAGGCTGCTGCTACTGCTGATAAACCCAAGAGGTTCTCCAGAGATATTCCAGCTTCTTCCAAGAACAAGACCTCCACTTTCAGGGAAGCTGATGATGATGATGACATGACTGCATTGATGAAGCTCAGACCACACCTTCCAGAGCACAATGCCAGCCATTTGCTTGCTAAAGACATGAAGAAGAGGAAGGATTCTGGTTTGAGGGCATGGAGAGCAATTGATCCATATGCTCAGAGGAGAAAAACAGCTGTGGACTATAGGTTCTATACCAAGGAGCAACAAGATTTCTATGAGACAATCTTTCTTGCTAAGAGCCCAGCTGTCAGTGACATGAGATACGTTGACTGGAAATACATCAAGGAAAATGAAGATTACTTTCCAAATGTTCAAGACAACTTTCATTGCATTGGCCTAGATGAATTTGTTGGCAAAGAATTCACTGCATAGAACGACAAGATGATCATGCAATTCTACTCCACTGCTCATTTCTATGGAGATGGTAGGATTGTGTGGATGACTGAAGGAGCAAGATATGAATCCACTGTTGATTAATGGGCTGCCATCTTAGGAGTCCCAGAGGTGCAAGATTGTGACTTGGATGTCTACTCTAAATCCAAGGAGAGCCATGATTCCATGAAGAACATGTACAATGAGATCCCTGCTGCCAACTTGAAATCTCACAAGTTAGGATCCATTTACTTCCTCCAGGCTGGCCTCCGCACCATGAACACTATCTTGAGGCACACACTTATGCCTAAGTCTGGAGATGAGAAGATGATTCGAGGCTATTCCATCAACATGCTGATCCATCTTGACAGACACACCCGGATAAGAGTGATGGACTTGATTGTAGAAACTGTGAAGAGGGTTGTTGCTGATCAGAAGCGCTCATGCTGCTATGCACCCTATATTCAGATGATCATCAACTCCAAGCTTGAAAAGCACATTTTTTCTCTTGACAGGCCCCACTTGCCCCTACAGCTAGATCTCGAGGACAACGTTGTGGTGATGGACCCAGATCATCCCACCTCAGCTGCAGCTCAGGCAGAGGCAGAGGCAGCTAGAACCACTAGTGCTCAAGTCCCTAGATCCAGGAACGAGCAAATGGATCTCTTGATCACTGCCATTCAGGGCATGCAGAAGGACATCAAGGACATACTGGGGAATCAGAATAGTCTTGTGAGGATCTTTGAGAATAGAATCAAGACCCTAAATGACAAAGTGGATGGGCTGACAAAGACAGTGAATGAGCTGAAGAAGGAAGTTGACAGCATGCCCAGTCTCGACACTTCAAATGATGAGGATGACTCTCCTCTCAGGCCAGGCACTCAGTTCACTACCCAGGCCAGATCAGCCACAGTGCCAGCTCCAGAGTTGAGGCCTTCTTCATCAGCACCTACTACAGCCTCCTTAGCTCCATCAGCTCCAGTACCTCCCATTGCTACTCCAACTCCATCCATGACATCAGCAGAGGTCTTTGCCGACACAGTTCTCTCGACTCCTTCATCGACTACCGGAGGAGATCAGCCCCAGAAGAGCGCTTAGATATATGCCTTTGAACTTTTTGGTAACTTGTTGCCAAAGGGGGAGAAGTGTATATAGATCTTTAGGCTTCGAGTGAGAGAGCGTTTGGTTTTTCTCGCTTTTTCAAAAACATTTGATCTTTTGGTTACTTGAGTTAAACGTTTGTTGGTGTTTGATCATACGCTTTGTATGTGTTACTACTATTTCCTATCTTTATGATGCTTATGAGATGATCATTCACCTTTGCTTGATTGTGTTGTCCTATGATGTTCATTCTTATTATTCTCGCACACCACCAAGTTGTATGTGACATGAAAGAATGCCCCATGTACCTAATCGATTGTGCATTTGCATTCAAGCGCAAATTCAAAATAATGCACAAATTTAGGGGGAGCTCTTGCTTATCACATACTTCTCAAAGCGACGATTATATTCATTGATTATATCATATGTCGAAGCTTTGATCTATATGCTGTCATCAATTACCAAAAAGGGGGAGATTGAAAGCACATTTGCTCCCTTGGTGGTTTTGGTAATTAATAACAACATATATATCATTGAACTAATGTTTCCACTAAGCATATTTCAGGAAAAGTTCAATGATAAGGATGGCAAAAGGATTGTGGATAACCCCAAGATGCAAGGAAATGGATTGGCAAAGCTTCAAGCAAGAGGACTCTACATTTTACTTTGTGAGAAATCACTTTGAGTCCATAGGAAAGCCAATACTATTAAAAGGGGGTAAGGTACTGTTGGTGAACAAAATGCTCATACGTGCACAAGTGATAGTCACCAAAAACACCCACAAGCTCTTCCACAAAAGTCTGTCCAAAGTCAAATATCCAAAATCGGTGCAACCAACACTTTCCACTCGGTGCCACTGATTCCCAAACTCAGACAGACCCATGCCAAACCCTAGCACATCGGTGCAACCGATTCCACTTTGGTGCCACCGAGTTTGGGTTGCCAACCTTCTGTTACCTCGATTCACAAAATCGGTACTACCGATTTTGTTGGATTGCCGTCACAGAGTTGCGCAATGTGACCGTTGGTCAGCTTATCGGTACCACCGAGATTTATATATCGGTCTCACCGAGATTCAAAAGTTGTCACCTTTTGGTCACTTCGGTACCACCGAGATTCACACATCGGTGTCACCGAGTTGGTCACTTTAGGTGTAACGGTTGGATTTTTGGAGATGCCTATATATACCCCTTCACCACCACCCACTCGAAAGAGAAGCACTCAGAACTATTCCTTACTTGCCCCATCCTATTTTCTGAGAGAGAGCCACCTACTCATGTGTTGAGATCAAGCCATTCCACTCTATCCATATGAATCTTGATCTCTAGCCTCCCCAAGTTGCTTTCCACGAAATCAATCTCTTCCACCATAGCCAAATCTGTGAGAGAGTGATTGTGTGTTGAGGAGTCTATCATCTTGAAGCACAAGAGTAAGGAGTTCATCGACATTGCCGAGCCTATTACCTTTTGGAGGGTGGTGCCTCCTAGATTGGTTAGGTGTCGCTTGGGAGCCTCCTACTTCGTGTTGTGGAGTTGAACCAAGAAGTTTGTACGGGCAAGGAGATCGCCTACTTCATGAAGATCTACCCATAGTGAGGCTAGTCCTTCGTGGACGGAAGCCATTATGGAATAGTCAAGGTTGCTACTTCGTGGACCCTTATGGGTGGAGCCCTCCGTGAACTCTCGCGACCGTTACCCTCCGTGGGTTGAAGACTCCATAAACGTGGACGTACAATAGCACCACCTATCGAAACCACGGGAAAAATCTTCATGTCTACAAATTGCGTTTGATCTTCCTACCCTTCCTTTACTACTCATGCTTGTTGTTACTTTCTGCTGCTATACTCTTAGACATGCATGTGTAGGGTGTGCTTGACTTGCTATCATTGCTAAAATCTGCCAACACTTAAAATTGGGAAAAAGTAGATTTTTATTTAGTCAAGTAGTCTAATCACCCCCCCTCTAGACATACTTCCGGTCCTACACTGGTGCAGATCGTCAAGGACATAAGGATTGCTCTGCCAACTATCACCGGGACCCCTATCAAGGCTTTTCCGGCAGACGCTCGCTACAGGATTGAGGTGCACATCCCAGGGAGGACCTTCTTACATCACACGGATCCCATCTACTTCAAGTTTGTTGCTCCCAACTGGATTCTCGAGAGGAACATGGCAATTCATTATGCACTCGGACGTATCAAGGAGGAGTATAGAGGCAATCCCATCGGGTCGAACCTCGACATAATCTCCCGCAAAGGTGCAGACGGAGGGATCATATGCACCTTGACTAAAGACTCCGTCCTTTCCTATGTCCAAATGTTGGAGACACACATCAGGACTCTGGGACTCCATGTAAGCAGAAGCACGAAGAAGATCAAACAACTGATGTTCCATGAACTTGACCTCGAAGCTGAAGCGCGAGAAGCCAACTACGAGCACGGAGATGAAATCAAGGACTTCCTGGAGAGGATTAAGAATCTGAAGATACTTGTTGCATCCCTGGAGGAGAAGCTGGACCAAGGAGAAAACCTTCACCTGGAAGGCAACATGGCCCCCTTAATCAGTAACGAGGACGACTACGAGGAGAGCACCATCGGAGGAGGACGCACCACCATGGATTTTTGAGGAGGACTTTTAGTCATGACCACCATGCATCTTTTATTTTCTCATTAAATCGTAGGCCGATGTTTCGTTTTATCATGAGACTTGTATCTCGAGTTTCAACCTTTTGAGTTGATTAATGAATGAATATTTGGTGTGATAATGTTTCTTGTATTGCATCTGGGTAGTGAATTTTCTCTTTAGACCCTTGTTCTATTCTAATTCTCATCACTCTAAAACACCAGATGCCTTTGATACGTGACCCCGGAACCAACTTTCCCCCGGAGCTCACCCAGCTGATCCAGCAACAGAATGCCCTGATGTAGTTGCTGATACAGAACCAGGCCAACAACAGCAACAACCCTCCACCCCAGGCCGACAACCTCACTCGTTTTGTGAGGCTGAATCCGCCCACTTTCTCCAGCAGCACTGAGCCCATTGTGCAAGATGACTGGCTCCACAAGATGGAGAGGGAACTGATCACCGCTAGATGCACGGAGGCAGAGAAGGTGCGCTTTGCCGCAGATCAACAGGAAGGACCCGCAGCTTCATGGTGGGAGAACTACACCACCACATATCCCATTGTCGGTGTGACTTGGGAGCAGTTCAAACAGGCCTTCCGCACCGCTCATGTCTCAGCTGGAGCCATGAATCTGAAGAAGAGTGAGTTTTGCAACTTACGCCAGGGGAATCGATCTGTGGCACAGTATGTGGATGAATTCAGCATGTTAGCCCGATATGCACCAAGAGATGTGGCTGATGATGCAGCCAAACAGGAGAAATTCATGGACGGACTCAAAGATGAGTTGAGCATTCAGCTAATGGTGGCTACTTTCAACAACTACCAGGAACTGGTAGGCAACGCCCTCATTTCGGAGGTAAAGCAGCAACAGATCGAGAACCGCAAGAGGAAAAATGGACACGGGAAGTATAGCTCCGGAGCTCAGCAGAAGCCCCGTTACTCCCCTTATTCAGGGAATACCAGATCAGGATCAGATAAGTTTGCAGGACACACTCATGCAATGCATAACCATGGAGGCCACAACCATGGAGGAAATGGGAATAATCGTCCCAACAATAGCAACTTCAAGAATGGTAATGGAGGCAATGGCAGTCAGCACCATTCCGCTCCGGCTCAGAAGGATCTGAGTCATATCATCTGTTTCAAGTGCCAGAAGACGGGGCACTATGCCACTGATTGTCCCCAGATCAAGCAGGGAAATGGAAACGACAACGGCAACTCAGCAGTGAAGAAGCCCAACCATTTTCCCCGTGCTCAGGTGAACCACATTGATGTGCAGGAGGTCTATGATTAGCCCGAGACTGTGGTTGGTAAGTTTTTATTAAATTCACGTCCAGTACTGGTCCTTTTTGATTCTAGTGCAACTCATTCATTCATATCAAGGGTAGTTGTGGAAAAGTATGGTTTGCCTACTAGAACCCTTAGTACACCCCTTCAGGTCAGTTCCCGAGGAGCCGAGATGACAGGAGGGATAGGATGCCACGCATTGAACCTCAATATTGGAAACCATGTATTTCCCACCGACCTCATCGTCTTAGAGTCACAAGGATTGGATGTAATCCTAGGCATGGATTGGATGACCAAGTATGAAGGAAACATCGATTGTGCCCATAAGTCGATTTTTCTCACCACCTAGAGTAGAAGAGGATTAAGTATGTATCCAGGCACACACCAAAGAGTACTCGGGTAAATTCTCTCACGAGAGTTGTTCAGGAGGAAGTGCCGATTGTACACGACTTCCCCGATGTTTTTCCAGAGGAATTACCAGGCATGCCACCGGATAGAGAAATTGCGTTCCTGATTGAGTTATTGCCAGGGACAGCCCCAATATCCAAGAGACCCTATCGGATGCCCGCAAATGATTTGGAGGAAATCAAGAAACAAATCATGGAGTTATTGGACAAAGGCTATATTCGCCCAAGTTCATCACCTTGGGGAGCCCCAGTTCTCTTGGTAGAGAAGAAGGATAAAACCTTGAGGATGGTAGTTCATTATCGTGCACTAAACAAGGTGACTATCAAGAACAAGTACCCTCTATCAATGATTAACGATTTGTTTGATCAGCTAGTTGGAGTCAGAGTATTCTCCAAGATCAATCTTCGATCAGGTATCATCAGTTGAAAATTCGTGAACAAGATATACCCAAAACAGTTTTCACCATAAGGTATGGTCTATATGAGTATACCGTCATGTCATTTGGTTTGACTAATGCTCCTGTCTATTTTATGAGTACGATGAACAAGGTATTTATGGAATAACTGGACAAGTTTGTTGTGGTGTTCATCGATGATATATTAATATTCTCCAAGAGCAAGGAAGAACACAAGGAACACTTGCGTTTAGTTCTGGAGAAGCTTCAAGAGCATCAGTTATATGCCAAGTTCAGCAAATATGAATTTTGGTTGAAGGAAGTCGGATTTCTCGGACACATTATTTCTGGAGAAGGAATAGCAGTGGATCCATCCAAGGTTGCAGCAGTCACCGAATGGAAGGCACCCACCTCAGTTAAGGAGATCCGCAGTTTTCTCCGACTTCCAGGATATTACCGGAGATTCATCGAGAACTTCTCGAAGATTGCCAAGCCCATGACAAAGTTATTGAAGAAGGAGTCCAAGTACATTTGGAGCGAGGAATGTGAAGCCAGTTTTCAGGAGTTGAAGAAACGTTTGGTTACAGCCCCAGTGTTGACTTTGCCAAACATTCGAAAGGACTTCTAGGTATATTGTGACGCTTCGCGACAAGGACTTGGAGGAGTGCTCATGCAAGAGGGAAAGGTTGTAGCCTATGCATCCAGACAGCTATGACCACATGAATTGAACTATGCCACACATGATTTGGATTTAGTATCCGTAGTGCACGCACTCAAGACCTGGAGACATTTCCTTATCAGAAACAGTTGTGATATTTACACTGATCATAAGAGCCTGAAGTATATCTTCATGCAGAAGGAGTTGAACCTCAGACAGAGGAGATGGCTAGAGTTGATCAAGGATTATGACATGAGAGTGCATTATCATCCAGGGAAGGCAAATGTTCTAGCAGATTCTTTGAGTCGTAAGAGCTATGTGAACACCCTTGTAGCGAGACGATTACCCCAAGTGTTAG
Source organism: Elymus sibiricus (assembly GCA_039707655.1). Lineage (NCBI taxonomy): Eukaryota > Viridiplantae > Streptophyta > Magnoliopsida > Poales > Poaceae > Elymus > Elymus sibiricus. The sequence goes on along the minus strand of CM077663.1, from coordinate 198,323,312 downwards.
TCGACGATCTCAGAGAGCTCAAATTGGAGATAGTTCCAAGAGGATATGTTGCCACACTGGAGATTCAGTCTACCTTGACCGGAAGAATGCGTGAAGCCCAGAAGGCGGACAAGGAAATAGCTGAGATAAAGCAAAGAATGAAGGACGGGAAAGCTAAAGGATTTCGTGAGGATGAACATGGAACTGTATGGTTTGAGGATCGTATCTATGTGCCCAATGATCCAGAGCTCAGGAAGTTGATACTTCAAGAAGCCCACGATTCACCGTACTCGATACACCCAGGCAACACCAAGATGTATCTGGACTTGTATGAAGAAGGATATTGCCGAGCATGTAACAGTATGCGATGTTTGTCAACGAATAAAGGCAGAACATCAGAAGTTAGCTGGGTTACTTCAACCTTTGCCGGTACCCGAGTGGAAATGGGAAAAGCTTGGAATGGACTTCATCACAGGATTACCCAGGACCCGTTCAGGTTATGATTCCAACCGGGTAGTGGTTGATCGCTTGACCAAGGTAGCTCACTTCATTCCCGTGAAGACCACCTATACCAGTGCTAAGTTAGCCAAGATATATATGACCAGGATCGTAAGTCTGCATGGAGTTCCGAGGAGTATCGTATCAGATAGAGGAACACAATTTACCTCAAAGTTTTGGCATCAGTTACATGAAACTTTGGGTATGAGGCTGGAGTTCAACACAACTTTTCATCCTCAGACAGATGGACAGACCGAGAGAGTCAACCAGATTCTGGAGGACATGTTGAGAGCTTGTGCGCTAGACTTCATGTCGGCCGGACTCTTCATACGCTTCGGCATGTTTATGTCTGTCAGACTCTTAATGATCATGTCTGACCTCTTGGTGTTGATCCATCCCTTCTTGTTCCGACTCTACATGCCCCGCTTCTTCATCGGACATCCCATCATATTGCTCACAGTGACTTTTCCATCTTGTATAAGCAGGCATGAAACAATTCGACAACAACTGCCAGTGCAATGTGCGAGAATCCCGTGCGTACACAGTCAAGTTTCCGCAAACACCACATGGACAACATATGTTATTAGCACCCATTTGGTGATGTTGTATGATGTCCACATGGATGATGCAAACACACGGTTGTTGTATATTGTGGGACTAGCTAGCTCGTGAAGTCCTTTTTTTGGCTGATCGAGCGCTTTAGGTTCAATGGACAGATCCTTCATATCATCGCCCGATCTGAGTTGTTGTGCCCGCATGACTGTTAGATGATGCTGCGACTATTCATTTTGGGAGTAGGATTATTTTATTCGTTTTGTACCCAAATATTTGTGACATGGGAGCAGAAGATGTTTTGAGACGACGAACAATGAGAACCTCGACTAAGCACCATAGATTTAGCACGGTCAACGAGAAGAGGTGTGATCCGTCCTGTCCCGCGTCGGTGTGACGCCCCCAATTTCGACCGTACGCTAATCATACATGCAATGCGTACGACCAAGATTAGGGACTCACTAATTAATATCACAACACAACACTAGACACAAATTAAAGTCATACAGCTTCATATTACAAGCCAGGGACCTCGAGGGCTCGAATACAAAGCTCGACAAACACGAGTCATCGGAAGCAAAATATCTGAGTACAGACATAAGTTAAACAAGTTTTGCCTTAAGAAGGCTAGCACAAACATAAGCAGCGGATCGAAAGAGGCGAGGCCTCCTGCCTGGGAACCTCCTAACTACTCTTGAGCGTCGGCACTCTCCACGTAGTAGTAGGCTCCAGCGGTGGTGTAGTTGTCGTCTCCGGCGTACTCCATCTCCTGGGCTCCGTCGTCTGAACGCGGTAATCGTATCGAGGGGGAAAGATAAAGCAAAGCAGCGGTGAGTACTCATCCAAAGTACTCGCAAGGATGACATCAAGTCTATGCTAAGTATGCATCATTATCAAGGGGAGGGGGTTATATCTGGACTGACTGCAGAAAGCAAGAAAAGGGAGAAGGCCTAGTCCTATCGAAGACTAGCACCTTCAGCATCTTGCAGCATTAGAAGAGAGTAGACTGGTATCTCATATATATCATTATTATTGTAGCAATTTTATTAAGTAACCACGCCCAGAGATTCTTCCTCGACTCCCTGCGAGGAAGCAATCTCGGAGCCACATTCATCTCAAATTTAAGTCACAGTTATAGGTGTATAAGGTCAAGGTACAACTCCAAGTCGTCCTATTACCGTGGACACGGCTATTCGAATAGATGAATTCATCCCTGCAGGGGTGCACCGCATTTCCAACACGCTTGATCACCTCTGGCCGGACACACTTTCCTGGGTCATGCCCGGCCTCAGGATATCAACACGCCGTCGCCCCACCTAGGCTCAACAGAGAGGCCAGCCCGCCGGTCTAAATCCTAAGCGCCCAGGGGTCGTGGGCCCACTTGCCCTTTGCGCTCCTGCACGATGCGAACGCGGCCGAGGTTAGCCCTAGTACACTCTAGTCCAAGAGCTGTACCGTCCAGGACACTCGGGCGCGCGCCGCTCCATTGCTGACGTCCGAAGAGTTTCGGCTGATACAACGACGCTGAGTACCCATAACTTCTCCCACGTGAAGGTTTGGTGCGTAAAAGGTCAAACGACCAACTCAGATCAAATACCCAACCCATTAGCATTTTATTAATGCGGGGCAAGCGCGACCCATGAAGTGCGGTCCCGTCACCCCGTCTCGAGGATGTGTGGCAAGGGCCTCTCCTGCCCGTCCACGCCTCATCACCAACAAACCGTGGGTACCCCTCAGGGCCGACCCATCACCAACATGTTTCTGTAACCAGGTCATAGTAACTGTGTGTATAAAACATCAAGACGGAACCTGAGGAATCACCCTCAAAGGGCCCCGCTCGATGAAACCGTCAAGGTGGACTTAGAGGAATCACCCTCGAGAGTCCCACACTTGAGGGGTTGCACGACAGAGTTATCGTCGGGAGTGGTGAAGGAGGAATCACCCTCGATAACCACGACCGACTAGCTGCACCACAGAGTTAGCATCATGAGTACTTCACGAGGTGTCACCCTCGATACTCGATAGTAGCTCTGCAGAGTCGTACAACTAAGGGGTGTGCGGTGATGTGAGGGGCCTGGCTTGTCGGTCGGTTGATCGAGTCTTCGAGTCGTCGAGTCGTCGATGAAGAAGCAGGGGCAACTGTGACTAAGGGGGTTCACAGGGGATTCATTGATCAACCTATACTAAGCAGTTGATATGATTGCAGGTATAGTAGCAGTTTATCAAAAATAGGCTATGCATCAGAATAGGAGCTAACTAATACAGTAGCAAAAATCTAATGCAAGATTGAGAGGGAAAGAAATGGGCGATATCAGAATGCTCAAGGGGGGTTTGCTTGCCTTGCTGCTCTGCGGCAAAGGCCTGATCGTCAACGGTGTAGTCGTACCCGGCAGCACCGTCAGTCTCGGGGTCTACCGGAGAGAAGAGGGGGGGAAAACAATAAATATAAAGCACGGATGCAATCACGATGCATGTCATGGCAATATGCAGAGCTAGGCATGCACTAACGCAGTACTACACGTTGCAAACGGAGCGGGAGAATATCTGATGATATTTCCTGGGTCTCTGGCTACTACCGGACAGATGAAACGGATGGAAAAGTTCCTCGTTCGTTATGCTAGGAGCACGTGACAGATTAACGGACAGCGTATTCGGATTCGTGGGATTTTTCTGAGCAACTTTCATATATAAATTATTTTCATCAGACTTATAGATTATTTTATATTAATTTTCAAAGTTTTATTCATATTCTGAAATTAAACAGATTTAACTTAATTCAAAAATACTATTATGACATCAGCATGAGGTCAGGCTGACATCAGCAGTCAACCTAGCTGTCTCAGGTCAAACCTGACAGCTGGGCCCCACATGTCATAGGCAGTGGGCTAAACAGGATTTAAATTAAACTAAACAGGTTAATTAGATGGGTGGGCCCCATCTGTCAGTGTCTACTTAGCTTAATTTTTAATTAAACAAACTTAATTAACTCTAATGGGGCTGGGCCCACATGTCATAGGCCCAGAAGGGGGGGCTGGCCCACTGGCAGTGACTGGGCAGTGCCCAGTCAGCATAGTTGACCGAGTCAACTGGTCAACCGGGTCGCCCTGGCCCACCGGCCAGTGTCACTGGTAGTGGCCCCGGTCGGCCAGGTCAGCGGCGGCCGGCGACCGGCGCCGACGACGCTCCAGCGAGGGCCAGAACCGCCGGCGTGGCTCGGAAATGGTGTACCGGGCACCATTTCGAGCGCCGCGAGCACCTACGAGCAGCTGACGGCGACGCGCTTCGATCTGGGGCACTAGCAGGGGCTGGGGCGGCTGGATTTGGCACCGGCGTAAGGCCGTGGCGGCGGTTGCACTCGGCCAGCACGGGCGCGTGCAAAACAGCGAGTAAAAAGAGCGGGGCTAACGCGGGATGGACGCAGGGGAGCACCAGAAGCTCGTTGGCGTCATCCAACCGGGACAGAGAGGCTCGAGAGCTCGAGCTGGTTAGCCATGGCGGCAGACAGAGCTCGGCTTCGACAAGGGCCTGCTACGACGGCCTACCGGGGCGCAGAGGGCAAGGGAGCACGAGGAGCTGCTCACCTCATTCGCAGAGAAGGCCCGGGGAAGCCGGAGTTCACGGGGAGGAGCGAATCGACGGCGGCGGGCGTTCGGGTCCGAGGAGGAAGACGGGCGATGGCAACGGCGTGGGTGCTCCCGGGGCTCGATCCAGTGCTCGAGGAGGACGAGGCCGTCGCTGCGGAGCTCATGGGTATCTTGGCTGGGCACGGGAGGCACGATGGGCACGGCTAGCCGGCGGCCATGGCGACGGTGGTGCTCGGGACCGAGCTGGGAGGAGGAGGAGAGAGCGAGGGGGTCTGGAGGGGGCTAGGGTTTGCCAGGGGGCGCGGGGGCGGCTTTATTCCCTCCAGGGGTCGCTGTAGCGACGCGGGCGGCGAGCTGGCCCGGCGGGGACGACGCCGCGCTCGGTCGCCCTTCGCCAGGTGGAGGAGGGAGGTAGGGGACGAGGGGGGAAAGCAGGCTGGGCCGACCTGGGCCTGCCACTGTGGCCTAAGGCCCAGGGCAGAGGGAGGGGGCTTTTCCCTTTTCCCTTTTAAAATTTTCTTTTATAAATTTTATTTTGGGGCTAAAACACTTTAGTAAAATAAGGCACTTGGCCTAATAATTGCACTGCAATATTAGGTACTGCTACAAAAAGTTTGAGACCATTTTAAAAAGGTTTGGAATTTTTATAATTCAAATGGCAATTAAATAATTGTGTTGGCCTCTGTTATAAATGCTTTAGAGGCACCAAAATATTTTATAAAATGCTGGTTCTAAATTTTATAAATATCAGGTGAATATTTGTAACCCAAACATGATTTTTGTTTTCAGGTTTGCAAAAATTATTTAACCCACTTTTGAAAGAATTTTGAAAATCATTAGGGAATTAAAATGAGATATGATTCCAAATGTGATCATGCACTGTTTAGCAAAATGGATTAGCTTAAACTTGGCCATTACTGTAGCTTAATTACAAGAATTACTGTAGCTGCAAATCCAGGGCGTCACAGTCGGGCTAGGCCGTATGGACCAAGAGGCAACCACCTCGGAATGCATATAAGAAGCACCCTCTCCTTCCCCAGAGCGAGGCTTCCCTTGCAATGCAAACACCTCACTAAATAGTTACATCCTCTGGACAGACGAAATTAACTTACTTGTACAGGTGCAATGGTCCTCACTCCAACTGTTATTTTGTACATGTGGTTATGACATGTACAAGTGTAACAACGGACATCATGAGAAAATAGCTTGAAATTCAATGGTCGGTAGACGGGGTGGAAAAGATCCTCGTGATGTACACCAAGTTCGTTAACAAGCATAAGAAGACCAAGTGGGTAATGCACCAGTACCACCTCAGCAACGACGAGAACGAAAAGGAGGGAGAGTTGGTCTCCTGTAAAATCGACTACTATGCAGAGGAGGTCAAAAGGAAATGGCACTAGCCTTGTGTATAAATCTTTGTTCGGTTAATTTCCTGGGACCACCTCGTATTGTGTAGCGTCCCGACTCAAAACGAGTCAAGCCTTTGTGTGTCTGTGCCATCCCTGGATCAGTATGCTGGCACACACAGTACATCAATGTATATATCAAAGTGCAATCACATGTAAATAATGTAAAACTGATATATACCTCTTAAATATCAGCGGAAACAGTCAACGGGAGTGGAGTCCCAAATAAACACCAAGGGCAGGTTGAGTGTAGACCGTAACCCTAAATCGTACTCTTACTCGTCATAGAAGAATATCTGCAACATAAGACGTTGCAGCCGTGTAGGTCAGCATATTGAATATGCCGGCAAGTCACCAAATGAGAGGTAAAATGTTAACTATACTATAAGCATATATGGCAGATGGGGCTGTAAGTTTAAGTTTAGCGTAAAGCAAATTTTTCCTACTACAAGAGAGGGCAAAAGCAAAAATTATTACTACATTGTTGGTTGTTTAATGAGAAGGTTCCACCAACCATTTCTCATACCCAAGTTAACAATAATACCCACATCATTAATATTATTTGTGTCGAGAGTTCCTGATAGTTTCATTTCCTTTGGCTCAAGTTGTCCATAACAGTGGACACGGCTAATCGATTAGGTTTGGTACTCTGCAGAGTTTTGCACACTTTCCCCACAAGATTCGATCGCCTCCGTTGAAGTCCTCGCACTGCATGGTGTTTGAGAACCGGATGATCGAAACATGGTCTTCCAAAGGGTTCCTCTGAGCCACTGCTAGTGCCCATCCAATCCTACCGTTCTTCTACATCTCGTAGCACCGTCCGTCCAGAGTCGCCACGATGTCCAACCAATCCAGAGCCCCCATAATGGCTTGTGGCTGTGCAGGTAAGCCTCGGGTCTTGAAGTATCCATCTGTCTCTTCGTTCCTGGGTGGAACTTTTCGCGTGAATACTGGCACTTCTCCAGCAACACCTAGGCTACCACTGGGTCCTCCAGGGTGTCGTTCAACCATCTTCCACCCAGAGGTATATTGCATCATGAGGTCTTGAAACTCTTGAAGTCTTGAGCTCTTGTTCATAAATTAATTCTCACAACTCCCATGATAAACACTCAACCAACCCCGTCTACTAAAAGCATAGCAAAAATAAAATAATGTTTCCCGGGCCAAAGTGACAAGGGTTTATGGGTGCCTACCACATGATACTACTCAAAAACCAAGTTTCCAAGTACCTACTTTGCATGCAATGTTGGAAAGGTTGAACTAATGCAATAAAAACCATAGGTAATACATGATCAATGTTAACCTGCCTGGTATTACTTGATGAAGATAGTCACTCTCACAATCCTAATAATTCTACTCGTCACACTCCGAGAAATCTATCGTAAGCAAATAACATTCAATAAACATCCATGCCAAAAAAAAGAAGAACCAAAGGAACGTAAGAACAAAACATGCCTTTGTGCGAAAATAACAACATGATAAGGTTTAATAAGAAGAAGATAGGTTCTTATGGGGTTGTAAGATGAAAGGTGAAAGGAATTAACTCAAAAGAGTAAATGGACGATGAACTATTTATGTGTAGAGATAATAACATGAATGTTCTTTGACAGATAGCATATGACATCACAATTTGTTTGCAAACAGAATAAATTGAAATGGAGCACTACAACACAAGTTATAGCGAATTGAAGTATGAATTGAATTTGAATTCAGAAGGGTCAAAAGTGTTTGAATTGGAGCATGGTGGTTATGAACGTAAAGTACATAACACAAGTGTTTAGGTATATAAGGAATCAATTGAAAAGGTGCTACGGTTTGCAAGATATGATCAAATGAAGGTTCAAATTCAAATTTGAATCGCTCAAATTTGAAAGGTTCAAAGGTTGAAACTACTGATGTTACTAGATATAGGAGGTCAATATGAACATGTAGGAAAAAGAACCAATAGACTTGGAATAACGGATGAAAAGATAAAGTAATTCAATATGACATTGAATCAGCTTAGAACGGTGTGTGAACACATTTTGTGGACTAATAGAGAAATCTGAGTATGATTAAAATTATATGTTGAAAAGATAACACTAATGGTACGAATGGAAAGATTACTTCGATACAAATCCGACGCAATTGGATTCGTCGGAAACGGAGCTATGGATAAAAAATATGATCAAAAGAAGTTTGAATATGAATGTGAACAAATTTCGAAATTTGAAAATTTCTAAAAGTTGATGTGATAGGTTAGCTGGATAGGTGTGATCAAGACAAAACTCTAGACTAATGTGTAAATACGGAGATTAATTAATAATCTAATTACTCTACCGTATACTAGTGTAGGAATACTAGTCTAGAAATAATAAACTACAGGAGTATAAAAGAAAATACGAAGAGAATACCTTTAGGATGCAAAGAAGAGATAATTCTAAAAGGGAGACGACTTCCAGAAATCCCGCCGGAGAGAAGAAAAATATTTCTATTTAATAAACCTAGTCAAATCAAAAGATTGATTTAACCCGAATTGAATGATTTTTGGGTGTCCATATGGGTCTATATTTATAGGTGGAAAGGAGGTTCAAAGGTCTAGGCTGGGAGTAAACATACTCAAATGCTAGGTGAAATAGAAAAAGGGAAGAAGAGAGGCGCGCATGGGCCAGTTCGGCCGGCCGCAGGCTGCTGTATTTTTTCTTGGCAAATTTTTTCCCGGATGCACAGTGGTCGGCCGTGAATAGTGTTTCTCTGGCTTTTATTTTTGGAAAACAGCAAAGAAAAACAAATAAACAAAATAAAAAATATATTTTATATGGGCATCTTATATATCAAAATTTTCCGAATAAAATTTCCTATAATATGAACATATTTTCAAGACGAAATAAAATACTTTGGGAAAAAATCATTTTTGCAATAACTTCAAAATGAAAAGGAATTTGAATTTCAAGTAAATTGCAAATAGTTTTTATTTTAAAATTTTAATCAAAAGATTGTCTCTGATTTTGGAGTGTCATTTTCCTTCTCTCATTTAATTTTTTATCAGAGGTTTTTTTTCAAAGGATTCAAACTTAAAATTGAATAGGGATTCAAATGGAAAATTTTGGAAAGGTCCTTTTATTCCCTCTTATTAAATTTTCAAAAAGTTCCAAATTGCACTCAATTTCACACAATCAATCACACAACATCCAAGCAAAAAAAATCCTAATTATTTATTTAATATAACATTTCAAAATTTAAAATTTTGGGATGTTACATATTGTTAATATATGAAGTAAGTTTTCATAGTATGCAGTTATGGAAATGGGTTAGACTTCGGTTTTGTCCGACACAAAGCCTTAGAAAAATGGTTTGAGAGCTTTGAGGAACATCCACTTCTTCTTTCGGTTCTTAAAAGAAGTTTATAAGTTTCGATAAAAAAAAGTTTCATATAGTTCTCCGAGCTTCTCAATAGCGTTTGGCCTAGCACCTTCTAATCACCTTCTTTTGTTGTCTAACCAGATGGCATGGTCTAATGTATCTCCCCTGGTGGTCTGGGCCTAGACGTCTCGCGTGAGGACATGCTTTTAGGTCAGCGCTAGCGTGACTATCCGACTGACACATAGTTAACACTACTTCACAAAAGGACATCTAATTAACACAATACTTAACAAGTATTACTCACGATCTTGGCAACCACTTCTTCTTAGGACAATACTTCAAATACAGTACTTCACTACTAGCATTTGATGAAAGCAGTGCTAACATGTTCAGTGCTAGTAGGTTGTTATGACGGTCCTTCCAATAGTTTACTTTACTTCAATTTATGTTTCCAATAGTTTACTTCACATGTTGGCCGCGATTTGTTTTTTCGTCAAGGGCGCAACGAGTCATCTAGTGTGTGATAAACATGCTTGTGCATACGGCTATTGCATCATATAGTTACATAAGCAAAGTCATGATCACTTGAAAACAACATGAATTAATATTGTTATGTTATCCATGGTAAACAAATGCTTTAATGATATAATGTTGTTGCATTTTATCCGTTCAACTATTGATATTACTTGTATCATTATGGCAATATCATGATGAAGAAATGATTTTAATGAACTTATCTGAGTCAAGCTGTTTTAACCATTTGGATCAACTAAATATGTGGTATGATGTACCGTACAAAATCTCCAAGGAAACTAGAGGCAACCAAAACAACCATTAGCCGGGCATATATTGGTTCGAAGGAGTAGCAAAGCATCCACACTTACAACGAAACAGATAAGAAATCATAACGAAAGATATCTGTAGCTGTAGTTAGCGATTACATCTTAGTACTTAGTACTAGTTTTCTCCACTAACTACTTGGTACTTCCACTAGAATCATGGACCCCTTTATTAAGAGCCGCATAGTAAAAAAGCCTATGAATGAAGAGAAATAAAACTGATGTGGAACAGTGAAATGTAAAGATTAAAAAAGCGACTTGGGCTCCGATTCTAGCTTGTCCGAAAGGAAAATTTAGGTGTATCCACCGCTACCGGATCCGGATCCGCTGCCTCCACCGCCGCCGGACCCACCATTGTTGCTGCCGCCGCCGCCACCGCCCGCTCCGTCACCAGTTCCGACGGCATAGCCTTGACCGTAGGAGCCAGTGCTACTAGTCTGTCCGCCCCCAGAGCCAGAGCTAGAACCAACTCCCATGCTTGGACCTTGAGCGACATCTCCACTTTGGCCACCACCGTTGCCGCTACCCCCTCCACTAGCATTGCCTCCAGAAGTGTCATCGCTGGCGGCCTGTCCACCTCCAGCACCATTACCACCTCCATTTCCACCGTCACCGCCACCACCACCGTTACCACCGCCGCCAGCATCGGAGTAGCTAACACCACCAGCAGAAGGAGCCGGTGTGGTTGCTAAGCCACTCGCACCGTATCCTTTGCCAACACCACTTCCGGCTCCAGACCCGCTTGACCCATCTGAACCACCACCTACACCGCCTCCCCCACCCTGACCAACAGCGTTGGCATACCCATTGCCACTAGGGGCTGATGCCGAGCCACTCGCACCAGCGCCGGTGCCATAGCCACCCCCGGAACCGGATCCGGCTCCGCCTTGAGAACCACCACCAGCACCGTTTCCAGCTCCTCCACCAGCTCCCTTGACGACGTGTTGGCCAGCACGCCGCCGCTTGGCGCCGACGTGGGTGGCGGTGACCACCGACGCCACCTGCGCCCGGCTCGGGACGGGCGGCTGCTGGGCCTACGCGGGCGTCGCGGAGGCGGCGATTGGGGGCGGGGCGACGGGCGGGGCGAGGGAGGAGGCGGGCGTGAGGACGGAGGCGGGCGGCGGCTCCATGGCGCGCGGCGGCCGGCGGCTGCGAGCGGGGCGAGGGAGGAGGCGGGCGGCGGATTTTTCCCTCCCGCGCTTTCACAGCGGAGGAATAGAGGTTGGGGTTGTTTTCCCTCTCCAACCCTCACTTTTAGAGGCTGGGAGAGCGACCCGGGCTTCAACCTTTAAATTTTTTTACGGGTTTAGAGGTTTAGGGGTTCTAGTCTTTGCGTTTTTTTTGTTTCAACCCGTAAAATAGCGGTTATTTTTGAGGATTTAATGGTTTGAGGGTACTACTAGTGATGCTCTTATACTTGTTTCTGCCATTTCCACTACTCTCACCGTATCCCAAGCCACCACCTGCTCCGGATCCTTCACCCCATCCACTCCCGGTCCCACCCAACGAGCTGCCACCACCTCCGCCTCCCCCGCCTCCCCCTGCAGCACTGGAGGAGCTAGCTAGCATCCTCGAAGCATTGGTGAATCCAATGCTCACGAGGACAACAAAGCCAAGCGCTACAAGCTTACTGCTAGTAGCCATTGTGAGTGAGCTCGGTGGAGTGTGAGATGAGTTGAGTGAGGAAAGCAGAGAGGGTTGCGTGGATATATATAGTAGTGGAAGCCGCTCATGGTTGATGGGTGATCGGTGATGGGTGTTGGATCTTACACGCAGAAGGTGCGCGCCCTTTGGGCTGTGAATTGACCGAGTGAGATTCGATGACACAAGTTCTCTGAGGCTGGTTGTAATCGGAGTATCATAGGTAGTATCATGCATGCCAACTAGACAACTTTGATGAGGTGACAGAGAATTAATTGAAGAAAGAGAGGGTTGAGTATCATATCATGATACTGTATCATATTAAATGAAGTACTACTATGTGTCATGCATGACAATAAATGAACTATCTTATGATACTAATATATGATACTATGCACTACGGATGTAGTATCATACACTAGTATCATATACATGATACTAGTATATGATACTTCCCATTACAACCAGCCTAATCACAGTAGCATGCGGTACCGTTGACTGCAATGCATGCATGCATCGATCAAGCAGCTTGTAGACGGCATTAACTTCTCATGCAAATCTATTCATATCTTTATTTAATCGGTAATTAATTGATGAGAACTGGTCAGCTGTAGAACTGGTCAGAAAATTAGCTACTGATGCTTGGTTTCCCTCAAAGAGATTCCATCTCCTGACAGACTAGTTATTTAATCCTTCTCTCTCCGCCACATGAAAACGTGACTTCTCCTGCTCGATATTACGATCGGTCTAGGCGATGTACTTAGATCCCAACATTGTTGCACTTAATGCCACTTAACATATACTTCCTTTGTTTCAAAATAAGTGTCTTAATTTTTATATAACTCTAATAAAGTTAAGACACTTATTTTGAGATGAAGAAAATATCAACCATGAACACCAAGGATATATTAAAAAAGACAAGATACATACTGTAAGTATACCATACGTAAGGCATGTCTTACTGCTAATTACCAACAAAAATCCTGTTTGGTTTTGCTTAAATAATGACTAACTTAATGATTTTGATAAATAGATACACCAACTCACCTAACCGTAAGGTGCATGCATTACATTAACACCAGTGCTCCTACGTATTTATTAGTTATGTACTTCCGTCCGGGTTTATTAGGGCCCCTCTTATTTTGAGCTAAAGTTTGACTTATAAATTTAACTAATAAAATGTAGACTAAATGTCACAAAAATTATATTGCCGAAAAGCTCTTTCAAATACAAATCCAATAATATAATATTTCATAACATATAATTTGTATTTTAATAGTCTATAGATGGTCAAAGTCTGACACAAAATACAAAGGGGCCTAATAAACCCGGACGGAGGTAGTACGTATTAACACTAGTACTCCCTCTTTTTCGGTTTATAGGGTTTAATTAGAAAATATCTTCAATCAAGGTAGATGGTGGCTGATGGAATAAATTCCGTGGTTTGCAAAAACACCTAATTAATACACTCGTTTTTCTCAAAAAAATGTGTTTGCTAATGCATTAATTACAACATATGCATGCATGCCCACTAAATGACCACGAACATCACATGCATTGCTGAGTTTTTTCTTGATCCTTTTATGCAGGGATTTAATACACTTCGGAATCTGAACATGTCACGGTAAATAGTAGAATTGAGACTAACAAAATGGAAAATTGATTTTTTTTAAAGATGAGCACTATAAACCGGAAAGGAGGTACTAATGCGTAGCCCTTGCGTGTTTGCTATATTAGTTCCTAGAAACACACAACCTCCTACGTAAGGTGGAGAGTAAATTGCTCAAAACCACCACATTTGTGGCTAGGGTACTCCAAAACTATCGTTTTTTGTCAAAAATAACAGAAGACCACCGTTTCTGTCCAAGTGAATAACAAATTGCACTAATTCGGAATTGAGTCGTGTCTAACAGCGGAACTGACTGATATGGCCCACACATCAGGGTGATATGGCAGGTATACATGGACTATGCGCTGATATGGACAGGGAGCCCACCTGTCAGCTCCCTCTCACCCAAATTCGCTCTACAACGCACCCACGCCTGCCTGCCCCGCGCCCTCACCCTGCCGGTCCCCTCTTACCGCCCCGACATCCAAATCGAAGAACTTGCCGCGAGGTCGGGGCACATCTCAAGCTGGTCGGTGGCTGCCGTCGGAGGCGAGCGGGGCATGGCAAAGTGAGGCCACGAATGAGGAGGAGCTCGCCGGTACGGGGTGTCGGCGGCCGACTAGCATGTGGGCGCGGGGCGACAGCGCTGCGAAGCAGTCCTACAGGCGGCCGACTAGGGCGCAGGCATGCTGGGCGGGGGGGCAGCCGATGTGGGCGCAGGCACGGCGAAATTCGGCGGCGCCAGGCGGCGCGGTGCCAGCGGCGGGAATGGTCTGATGATGAGGGAGAGTGTGGTGAGGAAGAAGGAGAGAGAGGAGATAAGATGTGTGACTGACAGGAGGGACCCTCGTCCACCTCAGCAGGTCAAACATTGACTAGGACTAGTCTTCGCCACAGCAGCCCGAACAGACAGGTCCCACCCGTCAGTTTTGCGGTTAGTCGCGGCTGGCAACGAGTTTAGTGCAATTTGTTATTCACTTGGCGCAGAAATGGTGGTCTTTTGTTATTTTTAGCAAAAACGGTAGTTTTGGAGTACCCTAGCCACAAATGTGGTGGTTTTGAGCAATTTACTCTAAGGTGGACACCAGGAATGTGCTTTGACCCTGTGGCGTCGTTCTTCGTCGTCGGTGCATGCAGTTTAGCTCTAAGAGCATCTACAGCCAGGCGCCTCAAACCCGCCTCATACGTCCGGTCGGGCTGCCCAGTCATTGTCCGATCACCAAATTTTGACCCATACGGGCTTTTTAAACGGGCCTCAAATGCCAGGGCTGACCGGCCCCCCTCATATCCAGCCCAAATATTGGGCGGATATGGGGGCGCCTGCCACGTCGGACCCGACGGCCCGATCCCACCGCAAATTGCACCAAATGCACCAAACCCTTTCTCCTCCTCCCGCCGCCCTCCAACCTTTCTCGCGCCCGAGCCCTCGTCGTCCGCCACCCTTGCTCTCTATCCACACCACCGGTCCTGATCCACTGCCGTAGATATCGTCCAGCCCGTCCCCGACCACCGTGACAGAGACGCAGTCCGCCTCGCCTGTTGGCGTCCCTTCGTTGGGTGCATCTTGCAAGGCGGAGAACGTCGCCCGGAAGATTCGGCGACGCCGACAGCGAAAGTGGGAGGCGCGGCGGCGGCGCAAGGAGGTGCAGACATGCTCTAGGAGCTTTCTCTCCAGTCGTGCCCGGCGCCCCACACCCCATCCACCCGAGCACCGATGCGGATTACGCCGTCCGACACCGTTGGGACATAGGAGGATTCGACGGTCGGCTGGGCCATTCTGGATAGCTTTCTTCCCACGCAGATGTCGACGGTCGATGTATGTGACTCATCGCAGCTCGTTCGGGCGCGGATGAGCACGGGCACCGGCGGCGTTCGGGTTGCACTTGACATGTTCGACGGAATGATAGAACAAGACAGGGTACGTTTTGTTTGCTCCTGTCCAATCAAAGTTGCATACGGCATGTTAAATGTTTTGCATAGACCACTAGTTCACTTCGCACATGATGAATGCTTGCAAACGATGATCATATAGGAGGCGTTCTTGTCGAACATGATCAATGACCATGAAGATCGGACCGAAATGCAGTATGAATTGGAGGCCACCACCGCAATTGAAGTTGGGACAACATCCGATCCCAATCCGAGCAAGAAGAAGAAGAGCAAGAGGCCGAAGGCAAGAGGTCCAGCATTCTCAAGATTTGAGGACATCTTGTTGGTCAAAGCTTGGTTGGCCACAACAATGGATCCAATATGCGACACCAAGCAAAAGGGGAACAAGTATTGGGAGAAGATTTGGAAGGAGTATCACGAACAAAAGGAGTATGTGGATACGCATCCTATCGTGACCACCCGCAATGTGGCATCTCTCCAACATTGATGGGGGGTCATTCAAGGGGAAGTGAACAAGTACGTCGGCTACTACTCACAAGTGACCAAACGCCCTCAAAATGGAATGGGATTGGCAACTCACGTAAGCTCAATTGCCTCATCTTGTTGTCATTTGAATATGCTTCTTGTGTTTGCATTCTTGTGCTCATACGTATATTGTTTAGATGGCGGTGGCGGCCATTTTGTATCACGAGGTGGAGAAGAAGCCATTTTCTTTTAGCCATTGTTGGATCATATTGAATGGAAAGCCAAAGTGGACACAGCTTGTGGCCGATCTCAAGCCCGGTGAGAAGAGGAATGATGGCTCAAGCTCCCACCAACCCATTAGGTTGGACGATGAAGAGGACGATGTTGTCGTCATGAATGGAACAGCCACCGTGCCAAAGGATAACTGGCAAGTCATGGGAAACAAGTGGGAGAAGGCAAGGGCCTCCCGTGACAGACGCGGCTACAAAAATGCCGTCCACATGGATGAGCATTTTTTCGGTGAGGGAGAACAAGAAGGAGGAGAGGTATACGCTCATGTTGGATGCGCAAAAGGAGAGGATGGATTGGGACCATGCAAGGGCGGAGAACAAGTTGGAAATTGAGAGCGAGAAGATCGAGTTGGAGAAGCAAGAGACGGCGATCAAATGGGAGCTCCAGAAGGCCAAGACATTTGGAGAGATTGAGCTTGAAAAGGAGAGGTTGCAATTTGCACGGGGCGTGGAGGACGCGAAGATTATGTTGGCGGACAAAACCCTCTTGATGAGCATGCAAAGAAGTGGCTTGTGGATAAGAAGAAGGGTATCAACGACCGTAGGGAGCACGAGGCGGCGAGGGCGGCTACGGCAGCGGCGGAGCTGGCTGCCCAGGCAGAGCCGGACGAGCAGGACGAGCAGGCGGCATGGATGGCCGTGTCTGGCCAGTGGTCCAACAAGCGAGCCATTAGTTATGCTCGGACATTGATTTCATTTTGGCATGTCCGGTTTGTTGAACTATGATTTGATTTGATTTGTTTTGCAATGTTGAATTCGGACAATTTGTATCAGATGATCGATGTGCATGGATTGCATGGATTTGAGGATCGGCATTTGAGGTATGCGGATGTGCAACGCAGCATATGAGGGGCCGGCGGGCACTGTCTGCGGACGTGCCCGCTGGTGTATAGGGGGCCGGATTTGCCAAGTCCGTCTCTAGATGCTCTAAGTTCCTCAAAAATAGAACTCTAGCTAGCTCCTAGCCTCCTAGCTATAGCTAGTAGGCGAGTAGAGTTAGGCCCCCTCTGTTTGGGCTATAGACTTTTGGGAATAGCTTTGGATGTGGATTTTAAAAGTCAGATGCATCTATAGATTCCAAATAATCTGAATTGAACTATTTGTTTACCATGATTTTGGAAAACTGTACAATTTGTGAGAGATGTGAAATGTCTATAATGCGTGTGGAGCCCGTTGTGCAGGGCATTCTCTAGATGTTGCTCACAGCGTAGGCAGTCGGGGCAGGCCACCCTTGATGTCGTCTGCCACATCAAGAAGGAGCAACAAAACGGGAGCGGAGTCGCCGTGCTGTGCGACGGACCTAGTGGTCACGCAATCTGTGATGGGGGCGGCACAGCTGGAGCTCGGGCACCGACGGAGCATGTTGGCGACGCATCTCGTGGTGAGGCAGTCTTCAACAAGAGGACGCAGCTATAGCTCGGGCACCGGGCGGAGGATGGTAGCCGGAGGTAGGGGAGGGTCCGAGGCACGTGGATCCATCCTCTTGGACACCAACGAGAGTGATGCAAGTGAATACGCCAGAATCCAAGGCGGCAGGTGGATCCAACGAGGCCCTGTGGGAGGCCGACATCCACGGGAGCTCATAGGCACCATGGGAGCCCAGATAGACCATCAACCCCCCCTCGTGCTTTTCTTGCTTGGCGGCGAATGGAGAACCATTCGGAAGAGATGAGGGGAGAGGGGTGAGAGTTGTGGTGGCATTTTCTTTGTAATTTAGACTAGGAATAGGTGTAAGTGTTGAAAATGAATCGTCTTCTTTTGCGGGTTGGTACAGAATCGCTAGAATCATCAAAATTGCAGCTTCTGGCTTCACCTCACTGGCAGTTCATTTTGTAGAATCAATTTTGGGAAGCTAGAGTGGAATCCAGTGTGTTTGTTTGACATACCGATTTTAAAAGATCAAAATTCGAGAATCAGAAGTCGCAACCCAAACAAAGGCCACCTTAATCTTCTGGTAACGAAGAGCGTTGACTTTGATTAATTGCATACAACGGCCACCCAGGGTTTAACAAATCGTCGAGGTCAACAAATCGACCACTTAGACTGCTCATAGTGGAAGTAACTTCAATAGTAACATAAGGTCCAACTCAGCAAATTTGCTTATGTGGCAATGATTTCATGAGGAGAGGGATGATTTTAGTAACATAGCTAGTTACTCACAATATGAGTAACATCACATATAGCAAGGCAAGATGAGTCTACAAGCTAATAAATGAAGTGTGACACCACACATATGTTACTCCCCACTGTAGAGGTAATAACATAGACGAATAACATATGCATGTTACTAGTCTAAATTACTCCCCACTATGGGTAGTCTTAGAGAAAGGATAATAATAAAGTGGCTTCATTTTTTAGATGTAGACTCATTTTGCCTTGAGGTGCGTTTTATTATGGTAAATTTGTCTTGGGATGCGTTATGTTACTAGTTAGGTTACTTCTACTATGGATAGCCTAGCAAACCTAGTACCCTATTGGATAGCGAGGTGTGCCGAGAGTCTTAGCTCTCGTGTGGCTCCTCCTGGAGCGACACGGGAGGCGACTAAACCTAGCACCACCGGCCCTTTTCCTCCCCTCCTCAGATCCTTGCTGCCGCCATATTGAGCATTGGCAAGCTCGTGCGTCACGAGGATGGCGGTGGTGAGGCCTGCTCCGCGTGGTGCTCTCCGGAAGGCAGGCAGCACTCCCTCACCTAACGATCGGACATGTTGGAGGCTTCAGATCTGGCGTCCTCGAGCCAGCGGTGCTCCAACAGCCTCGCTAGAAGCGGACCCTCATGGATCCGGCTTTGGAGGAGAGTTCCGGCCTGAGGGACGTAGCGGGGTGTGACGGTTCCCTCCAGGTGAAGGGCGAGTGCCCCTTCTCTCTGCCGTCTTAGATCCTCTATTTCTGTGGGGTGCTGACCTGGGCGGCTTGGCTGGTCGCTGTAGGTTTCAGAGGTGGCCAAATTGATGGCTTTCCAGCCATCTTGGTGGTGTGGTTGTGGGGGAGCAGGGAAGCCGGGGCGGCGGACCCCGGATGAAGACGACAGCGCTGCCCCTACGACGGGTGGTTGTTGTAGGTGCTTCGGATGGCTCTCTCGACCTGTGTGGGCGGCGAGGAGCCGGTGGCCGAAATCAGTGACGTCCTGGAGCTCCGTCAGCTTCGGGTGACCAGCCATGACCCGGAGGACTTTCTCATCACTTTCAACATGCCCGCCCACAAGGACCTGGTGGTGCGGCGGGGGTCCCTGACGGTCGATGGCACGGCATCCTGCTGGAACCCTAGAGAGAGGACACCCAGCGCTCCACCAAACTTGGATGCTGCACGTGTGGGTCGTCAACGAGAAGCTGCCTATGCAGCTCTGGACACTGGAGGGCGCCAAGGACACGCTGGGCGACAAGGTCATCATCGACCGGTGGGACAACTATTCTTTTGTGCGTGTCGACACGAAGACTTTTGCTGTATGGGTGTGGGTGTGGGAGCTGGCCCATATCCCCATGAGGCAGGCGTTGTGGAAGCATGCCAGGGGTGTCGGTCGCATCGAGGAGATAAACAGCTTCTCCCCGCCTAGCCGTGCAGTCGCCCCGCCCCCGGCCCTGCTGCGATGGGACGTGCTGGACCTCATTGACCGCATCGAGGATTGGTCCCCTCCCTCCCCGTTTTCATCGCACTCTAGACAGAGCGGCCTGTCCTCCTCGGATAAGGACGACGATCGACCATTCCCGCGTCGCCCGCCCATTGGTGGCTGGGTCCACGGAACGGAGGACGGCAGACCGGCCCCAGGCTTGGATGAGCGTGCTTGCCCTCAGCCGCGCGTGGCCCCCACGGGCTGCTAGGGCATGCCTTTGGTGGAAGCGAGGCGCAACCATGATGAGGACGACAACGGAGCCGAGCGGAGGTCTTGGAAAGACACGCTGCTCGGGGGAAAGGAGATGGCACGGGCCGGCTCATCCACGGAGCGCCACCGGAGCAGCACGCCCATGTCCCATCATCGACAGGGCGGCCTGCGGGGACACCATACCAGCTCCGACCATGGCACCAAGCCATAGGCCAAGACTGCAAGAAAGAGCAAGGAACCTGCATGGGGCTCTACCTCCAGGAAGGCGACCCAAGCGCCAAACCCTCTCCTGGCGCCGTCATGGCTGCTGGGGAGTAGCGCGACGGCCCGGACCCGGTGTGCGAGTTCTTCACCTTGGAGGACAGGGAGCTGACACCACCTGCACGCACGGACCCGAGGGCCCTCGACATCGAAGCGGCAGCTGCAGCCAAGACCAACAGGCCTCTTAGCTTCACGGAGGAGGAGGGAACGAGGAACGGTGGCAGGGACGTTCTCGACCTTGGCCCGGCGCTCTCTCTCGCAAGGCACACCCCCAAACGAGCGATCATGCACTCTCTGCAGTTGGGGGCCATCACTAGCCAGGTCTGCCATCTACAGATTGGCAATGTCAGTGGCACCAAGACCCCGGGCCTGCTCTTCGCCAATACGACCCCATCGGTCCTAGGGAATGCACCGAAGCACGCCAAGACCCCTAGGTGCACAAGGCCAGCTTCCACTCCAACCAGGCAGAGTGCAAGACAGGTGAGCAACCCGTCCAAGTTGCCAGTTAGCCAGCGGGCAACCCTACGCCTTGTGCATGGCCTAGGCATCCTTGGCCCAAAGGAGAAGATGACCGCACAGGCTATGGAGGCCCTGATCCAGTGTTTCGACGAGCCACTCTTGACCTTCGACCTCGAAACGATCACAAAGCTCACCAAGATGAACGTCGCTGCTCTCAAGGTGGCTGCCGGCATGCATGGGCCGAACGGAGAAGCCTCAGAGGCTCCCCTGTCTCCATGTTAGTCATCCTTAGCTGTAATAGGCTCTGGCGACGACCAACATTCGGTTGGTTAGAGTTAGGCGTAGATGTGTGTTGTAACAATGGAGCGGCTAGTGGCATAGCTGTTTGCCAGCGGAATTTGGGGCCTATTGGTGGCCGCCGGCAACCCCTTCGTAGTTCGGAAGTGTATCTGTATTTGATCTTCATCAAGTTTAGTCGTCGGAGAAAACAAAAGTGTCCCTATGATTGACGCAAACTGCCCGATCATGAGCTGGAACATCAGTGGGCTGAATACTCCAGCCAGACGAGCTGTAGTAAGGGACATAGTGGAGGCGCATAGGCTAGTTCTTTTGTGCTTGCAAGAAACAAAGATCGAAGACTGGAATAGATCGTTAGTTCGTGACATCGGCAGAAGCAGGCTAACGGACAGCGTCGTGCTGCCGGCAATAGAGACAAGGGGGAGTGGCAATATTCTGGGACAAAAACAGCATCGCGGTGCGCGCCCACGCCATCGGACAGTTCTCTATAACAGCACAGGTCACTCGGCTAGCCAGCAACACGAGCTTCTGTCTCACGAACGTCTATGGGCCAGTCGACAATGCTAGAAAGGAGGATTTCCTTACACAGATTGCAACTACGGCACTGGCAGCAAATGAGCCTTGGATCATCAACGGGGAGTTTAACCTCATCTACAAAGCTAGGGATAAGAATAACAACAATATCAATCATAGGATGCTGGGCAAGTTTAGATCGCAATAGACCGAGCGGGCCTTCGAGAGATTAAGTGCAAGAATCATAGATACACTTGGAGTTATGAACATGTTGATCCCATATTATTTAGTGAAAGCACAACTTCTCCCTAGGTGGTTTTGGTAATTAATAACAACATATATTTCATTGGACTAATGTTTCCACCAAGTATATTTCAGGAAAAGTTCAATGAATGGATTGCAAAAAGGATTGTGAGGAGATCCCCTAGATGCAAGGAACATCTATTGGTAACAAGCTTGAAGACTCTACATTTTACAATTTGTGAGAAATCACTTTTGAGTCCATAGGAACGCCAATAATATTAAAAGGGGATGAGGTTTCTATGATGATCTGGTTGCCCAAGTGCTTAGAGATTAGCCACAAAAAAATACACATGAAATTTCCCACAAATTCTCTGTCTATACCCTACCACTAAAATCGGTGCCACCAAGTTCTCATATTCGGCCCTACCGAGTTTTACCCTAGACAGATCCTAAGCCAAACCCTAAGGTCTCAGTGACACCAACATTCCACTCGGTGCAACAGAAATCAGTGACCAACTCTCTGGTATCCTATTTTTAAGAATCGGAATTTTTGAGTTTTGAAAATCGGTCTCACTGAGATTTGGAAACTGCCTAGGTCACCCATATTGGTACCACCAAGATTTATATATCGGTCTCATCGGGAAGCCGAAAGTTGCTACATATTGCACTAGTGGGTGCAACCAAGTTTTTGGATCGGTTTCACCCAGTTGGGCAATAATGTTGTAACGGTTGAATTTTTGGAGATGCCTATATATATGCCTCCACCTCCTCTCACTCGCAGAGGAAGCACTCATAACATATCTTCACTTGGCCCATCCATTTTTCTGAGACAGAGCCACCTACTCATGTGTTGAGATCAAAATCTTCCACTCCAACCATATGAATCTTGATTTCTAGCCTCCCCAAGTTGCTTTCCACCCAATCAACCTCTTCTACCAAGCCAAATCTGTGAGAGAGTGATTGTGTGTTGAGGAGACTATCTTTTGAAACACAAGAGCAAGGAGTTCATCATAATTACCACATCTATTACCTTTTGGAGAGTGGTGTCTTCTAGATTGGTTAGGTTTCGCTTGGGAGCCTCCTTCTTCGTGTGTGGAGTTGAACCAAGAAGTTTGTACGGGCAAGGAGATCGCCTACTTCATGTAGATCTACCCATAGTGAGGCTAGTCCTTCGTGGACGTAAGCCGTGATGGAATAGACGAGGTTGCTACTTCGTGGACCCTAACGAGTGGAGCCTCCGTGGACTCTCGCGGCTGCTACCCTCCGTGGGTTGAAGTATCCATCAATGTGGACGTACGATAGCACCACCTACCGGAACCACGGGAGAAATCTTCGTGTCTACAATTGTGTTTGATCCTCCTATCCCTTCCCTCTACTTTCATGTGCATGTCTTTAGTTTCCGCTGCTATACCCTTAGACTTGCATGTGTAGGGTGTGCTTGACTTGCTACAATTGCTAAAACTTGAGAACATCTAAAATTGTGAAAAGGCTAGATTTTTATTTGGTCAAGTAGTCTAATCACCCCCCTCTAGACATACGTTGGATCCTACAAGTGGTATCAGAGATTTGGTCTCTATTGCATTGGTTTCACAACCTAGGAGAGTATGGCATCTAGTGAGGAAAATTATCATCGTAGAGGTCCATATTTTGATGGTACAAACTTTGCTAGTTGGAAGCATAAAATGAAAATGCATATTCTTGGTCATAACCCCGCCGTATGGGCCGTTGCTCGTGTTGGATTGCAAGGTGATTTCTTTGGTGATGGAAAGGAACCGGATCATGAAGCGACCACGGAAGAATTGAAGATGTTGCAATACAACGCTCAAGCATGCGACATTCTATTCGACTGCTTATGCCCCGAAGAGTTCAACAAGATAAGTCATCTTGAGAATGCAAAGGAATTTTGGGATACTTTGGTGTATATGCACGAAGGTACCGAATCCGTCAGGGAATCTAAGTTGGATGTGCTACAAAGTCAACTTGACAAGTTCAAGATGAAGGATGGTAAAGGAGTCGCGGAAATGTACTCTAGGCTTGCTCTCATCACAAATGAGATTGCCGGCTTAGGAAGTGAAGAGATGACCGACAAATTCATCATCAAGAAGATCCTTAGAGCCTTGGATGGAAAATACGACACCGTGTGCACATTGATCCAAATGATGCCAAACTACAAAGATCTCAAGCCTACGAAAGTAATTGGAAGGATTGTTGCTCATGAAATGTCACTCAAGGACAAAGAAGAACTTCACACCAAGTCAAGGGGTGCATACAAAGCTACAAGTGACACTCCTGTGACTTCAAGTGACAACCTTGTTACCAATGAAGAGATAAGCCTCATGGTCAAGAAATTCAACAAGTTCTACAAGAGTAGAGGCAAAGAGAGAAGCTTCAACTCAAGATATGAAGAGAAGCGTTCCTCTAGTCGTGACCAGAATTGTTACAATTGTGGATGCCCCAGACACTAATCCAATGGGTGAACGGCCCCTCACAAGAGAAGAGAAGAGTCACCTAGAAGGAGAAGCTCAAGAGATGAGTCACCTCGTAGAGAGAAAAGGAGTAGAGAAGATCGCTATGAACGAAGACCCTCCCGGAGAAGCAAGGACTCGGAGAAGAAGGACAAGTACACCAACAGCTACACAAGAAGAAGACATCAAGCTCATGTTGGTGAATGGGTTTCCAGCTCCGATTCCAACAACCAATCCAAGAGAAGCTACCACTCCAACTCCGACTATAGTCAAGATGAAGGTGTAGCCAGATTAGCACTCGTAACCTCCAACTCCTATGACATATTTGATTCACCAAATGAAGGAAATGGAAGTTGCTTCATGGCTAAAGGCCCCAAGGTATCACACCCTGAATACATTAACTTCAATAGTGATGAGGATGATTTATTGGAGATGATGACTTGCTCTCTGATAAAACTAGTGATGTTAGTCAAAATGAACTTGATAACAATCATGCTAGTCAAGATAAGTCGTGTGATGATGATAAGAAGGAGATTGAGCATCTAACTAAAGAACTAAACACTCTTAAGTTAGCTCATGAATCTACTCAAGAAGATCATAGAGAGCTTCTAAGAACTCATGATAATCTACGCTTTGAGAAATTAAATTTAGAGCAAGAACATGAGTTTCTTAAAGCTATCAATGACGATCTTCGAAAGAAGAGTTCTTCTCATCTTGCCAAACGACTACTCTTGTCTATATTTATTCCACAAGATAAGTCTAAGCAAACTAGTAACAAAGGCAAGAAAGGTTCTTCATCTAGTAGCAACAACACTAATGTTAAATCCAATGATGTTGCTTCTAGTAGTTCTATTGATTCCACTAATGGTTCTCTTAGCCAAGTTACACTTGAGCAAGAAAACAATTTATTGAAAGGAATTATAGGGAAAGGTGTCTACAAGACTCTTGCCGGAAGTAAGAAATTTGAGGAGATTGTACGCAAGCATGGAGGACACCGGAAGAACCAAGGCATTGGCTACTTCAATGCCAATGGAGTTGAATGGGAAGAAGGTCAATACCCCAAGCCGAAGTTTGTTCCTCAAAGGGAGAAGTATGATCATACTCTCCCCAAGGTAACAAAAGATCAAGATGACCTTCCACCACAAGACCACAAGCTCAAGGGCAAGGACAAGCTTCAAGAGGAGATTGACACGTTTGAAGAAGAATCCCAAGCCATGGTCAAGTGGGTTCCCAAAGCTACTACAAGCTCTACTTCAACAAGTGCTACTTCAACTCCAAGGATCCCCATCAAGTTGATGTGGGTCCCAAAGAAGAAGAACTAGAGAAATTCTTGAGGGGTGACCCCGCCAACAAAATTCACTCACATTCATCATTGGGAAGAACTAATGCAATCAACTCCAACCTTATGCAATAGTTCAAGGAGTCACATCTTCCCTCATAGGTAAGCAAGGGACAAGGTAACGAACGAATCAATGGACATCATTTAAATGTGCTTCACTCCATGTCCATAGATATCCTTGTATTTGTTCCTTGTGTGGGACTAACCCATGTAGGTGAGAAGAGTACGAACAACAAGGATTGCTCCCAACTCAAGATGATCTTCATCAACTATGAGCATCCACTACTACAACACCAACATGAAGTCTTCTATGACAAAACCCAAGGTTAGTTTATCCCTCTTAGGGGGGATGTCACCTCAACGGGGAGCTTTACTCTAAGACTTGAGTCAAAACATCTCTTAAGATGTGAACACATTAAAAGCTTTATGTAAAAGTGGCAACCCCACTTGTGCTTAAACGATGAGTATGACATATGATCAAGTATTCTTACTTGGCTCCTAAGTCAATATACTCATATATAGATGACTCTGTCATCGCCAAAGTGCTTGGTAGATACTAGAGTAGTTTTGCATGTTTGCCATATTTCATTTGACATCTTATTGTGTGAGCATGTTGGTATGCATATTTTTGCTCATTCGAGGATATCCAGTTGTTGTTATTTGGCTTTCATTTTCCTTGGGCAATTGGATATACAAGAATGCCTAAGTACCTCCCTCTATCTATCTATGCTTTCTCGTCTCAAATTCTATTCATGCTTCATCACAAAATTTGAGCAAGCACTTTTCGGACCCTCTGTGTGAGGAGCACTCGGAGTTCCGTTTCGACAAGAGCTAACTTCCAAAACCTCCCATGTGCCACTCGGTGTAACCAACTCCACAAACTCGGTTTCACCAAAGGACAAGGGTTGATCTGGTTTTTGAACCTCGGTACAACTGGAATCAAAATCTCGGCTTCACCTAGTTTCTCTATCTCCTGGTGGTTAAGAGACTTGGTGGCACCGAAATTTTGGCATCGGTGTCACCGACAGCAGTAGGGTATATATATCCGCGGACCCAAAATTGAAAATTACTTCAATCTCTTGGCCTACCGCAACCCTCTGCTGCCGACGCTCGTGTCTAAGGACATCACCCTTCATCTCCCGTGCGCCCTCGCCGCCGGAGTCCACCGCCGTCGACGGCAATCCTCCCCGCCGTCACCGCCATAGCGAGTTCTTCACCGCATTAGGGTAAGAACTCGACCCCTTTTGTGCTCCCCTATCTGATTCTTGCGCAATAGGTCGTGTTTATCTTCTAGCCAAAGTTTGAAATGATTCTTTCCAAAGAAAACTCTAATAGATTAGAGGAACAAAAAATTAGGTTTAGATTTCCGCCATGTTTTTCTCGGCGTCACCGAGGTGATACGAATCGGTACCACCAATTTGGGGTCTAGGGCTACTGAGAACACTCTCGGTGAGACCGGGTTTCTCTTTTCGGTGAAACCGAAAAGGTTGCCAAGTCTTTGTCAAATGACGGTGTGTGTCTCGGTGGCTCCGAAAACTTAAACTCGGTGGAACCAAAACCCACTTAGCAGAAATTTAAGACTAAGATTTTGAGTTCAAAATTTGCAAAAATCTCTGTGTTTTTTATGCTTATCCCCTCCACTCTTCTACATCTATTCACAGGGGCATCATGTCTGGTTGAGAGGACAGTGACAATGATTTCAGGGAACAAAGTGTTGATCTGGACGCAGGCACTAGCCCAGAGGCTAGCCAATCTTCTGAAGACCCTGGCACCCCCAGTTCTCATGGTTTGCCCAAGGCAACCACTAGGGCCAAGAGAAAGCTCAACTCAGATGAAGAAGATGCTAATTTTGTGCCTGACTAGTTGATAGCCAGAAAGCAGCAAGAGAAGAAAAATAGAGTTGCCAAGAAATTTTTTGATGAGATCACTTCTTCTAGGAGGCCTATAAGGAAGGAATATGCCAGCACAGATGACATAAGAGCTCCCGAGACTGCCAAGAAAGGGATGACACTCACTCTTGAGAACCCTACCTCCTCCAGGCAGACCAAGTCCATGCCTAAGAAGCCAGCTCAGAAGAGAGAGAGGAAGCAGACGGTTTATGTTAAGAGAAGGCCAACTTCAATGGTTAGAACTCTTGAGCAGAGTGAGGAGGAAGAGGAAGAACAAGCTACAAACCCTCCTCCTTTCAAGAACAAGAATAAGTTGTTGGCTGATGCTATGCCTAGCAAGCCACCATCTAAGGCTAAGCCAACTGCTCCCAAGAAGCCAGCTGCCCCCAAGCCCAAGAGGACCACCAGAGATATTCCTCTTGCTGAGAACAACAAGAGATCTTCCACCATGGAAGAAGAGGAAGATGTTGCTGTGTTGAGGAAACTGAGACCTCACCTGCCAGAGCAGAATGATGATCACCCAGTGGCAGAGAACATGAAGAAGAGAAAAGATCCAGGGCTGAGGAAATGGAGAGCAGATGATCCATATTCTATCAGGAGAAGGACTACAGTAGATGCTCACTTCCACACCAAGGAGCAGCAAGATTTCTATTAGACTGTCTTGTTAGACAAGAGTCCTGCAGTTAGCGACATGAGATATGTTGACTGGAAGTTCATAAAGGAAAATGAAGATTACTTCCCTCATGTGCTAGAGAACTTCAAGGCCATTGATATTGATGCATTTGTTGGCAGAGAGTTCACTGCATGGAATGATGAGATGATTATGAAATTCTATTCCACCGCTCATTTCTATTCAGATGGAAGAATTGTATGGATGACTGAGGGCACCAGATACCAGTCTTCTGTTAATTAGTGGGATACCATCTTAGGAGCCCCAGAGATTCAGGATGGAGATCTTTATGTGTATACTGAGGCCAAGATGAATCACAACTCCATGGCCAATATGTACAATACCATCCCCACTACTTATGTGAAGACTCACAAGCTTGGCTCTATCTACTTCTTGCAAGCAGGACTACCCACTGCCAATACTATCATGAGGCATACTTTGATGCCAAAGTATGGAGATGACAAGATGATCAGGGGTACTCCATCAACATGCTTCATCATGTAGACACGCACACCAGATTTAGAGTGATGGATCTGATTGTTGAGACAATCAAGAGGACAGCTGCTGATCAGAAGAGATCATGTGGATATGATCCATGTATTCATATGCTCATCAATTCCAAAGTTGGAAAGAGCCAATATGCACTTGATCGTCCACACCTACCACTCCAGCCAGATTTCGGGGACAACGTTGTGGTGATGGATCCTACTCATCCCACTTCGGCTACAGCACATGCACAAGAAGAGGCAGAGGCAGCTAGAGCCACTAGTACTCAAATTCCAAGGACGAAGAGCGATCAGATGTCCTATCTTATCAGCACTATCCAAGGGATAGGAAAGAATGTGGTTGAGATCCTCAAGAACCAGAAGAGTCTTGAGAGGATTGTGGAAACAAAGTTTCATGCTCTAGACAACAAGGTGGATGAGCTGACCAAGACTGTCACAGAATTGAAGCAGGAAGTGGGTGTAGTGCCCAGTCCCCACTCCAGTGATGATGATGCTAGTCCTCCTCTCCATCCCCAGACTCAGTTCAAGACACAGGACAGATCGTCTGCCGTGCCAGCTCCAGAGTTGAGACCATCTTCATCGGCACCAGCATCTGCTCCATCAGCTCCTTCTGCACCTTCAGCATCTACTCTACCACCTCAGAGGACTTCAGCTAAAGTATTCGTCGCCGCCCTTCTTTCGACTCCTTCAACGGCTACCGGAGGAGATAGAGCCCCCAGCGACGCTTAGCTTTATACCTTTGAACTTTTTGGTAACTTGTTGCCAAAGGGGGAGAAGTGTATAGATCATAGGGCTTCGAGAGAGAGTGTTTTGTCTTTTGGTTGCTCTCTCTTCATTCTAAAACATTTGGTTTATTGTGTGGTTGTTCTTAAACTCTATCGTGTTTGATCATACACTTTGCTTGATGATGCTACTATTTCCTATCTATGTGAAATCCCAAAACAAGAGTGAATGTTCAATTGGTTACTTGTTTGGTGTTATGTGCATTGTAATCCATTCATATCTTTTATGCGCACCACCAAGTTGTAAGTGACATGGAAGAGTTACCCATGATCCTAATCGATTGTGCATTTGCATTCAAACGCAAATTTTAAATAATGCACAAATTTAGGGGGAGCTCTTGCCTATCACATACTTCTCAAAGCGACGATGCTATTCATTGATTTATCCCTATCAAAGCTTTGATCTATATGTTGTCATCAATTACCAAAAAGGGGGAGATTTAAAGCACAACTTCTCCCTAGGTGGTTTTGGTAATTAATAATAACATATATTCCATTGGACTAATGCTTCCACCAAGTATATTTCAAGAAACGTTCAATGAATGGATTGGCAAAAGGATTGTGAGGAGATCCCCTAGATGCAAGGAACATCAATTGGCAACAAGCTTGAAGACTCTACATTTTACATTTTGTGAGAAATCACTTTTGAGTCCATAGGAAACCCAATACTATTAAAAGGGGATGAGGTTTCTATGATGATCTGGTTGCTCAAGTGCTTAGAGATTAGCCACCAAAAATACACATGAAATTCTCCCACAAATTCTCTGTCTAAAACCTATCACTAAAATCGGTGCCACCAAGTTCTCATATTCGGCCCTACCAAGTTTTACCCTAGACAGATCCTAAGCCAAACCCTAAGGTCTCGGTGACACCAACATTCCACTCGGTGCAACAAAAATCAGTGACCAACTCTCTGGTATCCAATTTTTGAATCGGTTATTCTGAGTTTTGAGAATCGGTTTCACCGAGATTTGGAAACTGCCTAGGTCACCCATATCGGTACCACCGAGATTTATATATCAGTCTCGCCGAGAAGCTAAAAGTTGCCATATTTTGCACTAGTCGGTGCAACCGAGTTTTTGGATCGGTTTCACTGAGTTGGACAATAATGTTGTAACGGTTGCATTTTTGGAGATGCCTATATATACCCCTCCACCTCCTCTCACTCGCAGAGGAAGCACTCGGAGCATATCTTCACTTGCCCCCATCCATTTTTCTGAGAGAGAGCCACCTAATCATGTGTTGAGATCAAGATCTTCCACTCCAACCATATGAATCTTGATTTCTAGCCTCCCCAAGTTGCTTTCCACCCAATCAACCTCTTCTACCAAGCCAAATCTGTGAGAGAGTGATTGTGTGTTGAGGAGACTATCTTTTGAAGCACAGGAGGAAGGAGTTCATCATTGTTACCACATCTATTACCTTTTGGAGAGTGGTGTCTCCTAGATTGGTTAGGTGTCGCTTGGGAGCCTCCTTCTTCGTGTGTGGAGTTGAACCAAGAAGTTTGTACGGGCAAGGAGATCGCCTACATCGTGAAGATCTACCCATAGTGAGGCAATTCTTGGTGGATGTAAGTCATGATGGAATAGACGAGGGTGCTACTTCGTGGACGCTAACGGGTGGAGCCCTCCGTGGACTCTCGCGACCGCTACCCTCCATGGGTTGAAGTCTCCATCAACGTGGACGTACGATAGCACCACCTATTGGAACCCCGGGAAAAATCTTCGTGTCTACAATTGTGTTTGATCCTCCTATCCCTACCCTCTACTTTCATGTGCATGTCTTTACTTTCCGCTGCTATACTCTTAGACTTGCATGTGTAGGGTGTGCTTGACTTGCTACAATTGCTAAAACTTGCCAACATCAAAAATTGGGAAAAGGCTAGATTTTTATTTGGTCAAGTAGTCTAATCCTCCCCTCCCCTCTAGACATACTTTGGATCCTACAGTTAGCATAATAAAAAATCCGCAATATCCCGTGGGATTCCATCTTCCCCTCCTTCCCCCTCCATGCAGTCTCCACCTCCTGCTCCGACCACTGCACACTCCTCCTCGCGACTGTTGTGCCTCCTAGAAGACTGGCCAGATTTTGATTCGAGTTGTTCCGGTCGTGTTTCCCACACTTCCATACAACGGTGCAGAGGGCGTGGCAGCGTCTGACACCGGCGAGATGTGCCTTCCAACGCATTGCGATCAAGCTTAGTATGGTGGCAAAAGATCTAAAAATCTGGGCTAGGGGTTTTTGCAGCGAGGTGAAGCTTCAGTTACACATCGCCACCGCGCTAGTGTTGCGTTTCGACGTAGCTCAGGAGAGGAGGGCCCTGTTTGCTGACGAGCACCAACTTAGAAAACTTCTAAAGCTTAGGATTCTTGGACTGGCGGCGATCGAGAGGGCCCGAAGACGACAAGTATCTAGGGTAACTTGGCTACGGGCAGGCGATGCGCACACGGCGTTCTTTCAAGCAAAGATCAACTCCCAAAGGCAGAAAAACTTCATCCACTCGCTTCAGACTCCAGGTTCCACCATCACCAGTCGTGAAGATAAGACCAAGGCAATACACGACCACTTTAGCACAACCATAGGAAAAGCTAACCGTAGAAACCTCATTGTTGATTGGGATGAGCTCAATCTACCAACCTTACCAGCAAGCGGGCTCAATAATCCATTCATCGGGGAGGAAGTGTGGCACGCGATCAGCTCCTCCCCGCAAGAGAAATCGACATGACTGGACGGGTTCAACGGCTCCTTTTTCAAAATCTGCTGGCCAATCATCAAAGAAGACATCATGGCCATTTTTATCAGTTCTACCACATGACAGGAGGTGATTTTGCAGATTTAAATAGCGCCATGGTGGTGGTGCTGCCAAAAAAGGATGTGGCAACATCGATCACGGATTTTAGACCAATCAACCTAATCCACTCAGTAGCTAAGCTAGTGTCAAAGGTGTTATCCATTACACTAGGAGCAGTTATCCATTCCATCATCTCGCCCGCACAGACCACGTTTCAGAGAACAAAATGCATACATGATAGTTACCTCTTCGTGCAAAACAGTGTACGCGCCTTCCATCCCCGGAAAACTCCCGCGCTGATGATGAAAGTAGACTTAGCCAAAGCTTTCAATACGGTTTCCTAGGATTACCTGTTAGAGCTCCTCCAGAGATTGGGTTTTAGTGCTAGATGGAGGGATTGGATTGCATCCCTCTTGGCGTCCTCTTTGTGTCGTCGTTTCGTCATGGCAGATGCCATGGGTAGGCTTATCGAGAGGGGCCGAAGGACGCCGGCGGGCTCCGGGAGCGGGGTTAGGCACAAGCGGTGGCAGACACACGATGTTCCCAGGTTCAGGGCCCTCCGTGGGAGGTAACACCCCTAGTCTTGCTTGGTCTGGTTGAGACGATGGTGAAGGTTACAATGGTGCTCCTAGAGCTGTATGGCTAGAGGAGGAAGAAGGGGCTAAGCTGCCTTTGCTGCCTCTCTACGTGTGCGTGGGGAGTGGCTGGCTAGAAAACCGTGAACCCCCCTGCATGGGGGAGGCCCGGGGGATTTTATAGGCCAACCCCCCGGGTTACAATATGAATAAGAGGTCTTGGGGGGCCCTAGCCGGCAGCCTCTCTAGCCGGCTGTGGGGTCCGCCGGCTGTGGGGTCTTGTCGCCGGTAGGGCCCGCCGGCTGTCGAGTCCGTCAGGAGCCGGCGGGGCCCGCTTGGTGGATCCCCGTGCCGGCCATGCCGCGGCACGGTCGGCCCGTCGGGGCGTCATCTTGTGGCTACCGGCTGAGGCCAGCGGCGTGGCCGGCTGCACTGTAGCCACGCCAGGGTAGGTAATGGAGTGGTCTTGGAGGCGTGCCGGCACTGTTGGAAGCCCTGTCGCGGTCGGCTGGGGTCAGCAGTCACTGGGGCCTCGCGCCCGCGCGTCAGTGGCCACTGTGGCCACGCCGGGGCAATAAATGGGGGTCTTGTCTTGTCGCCGAACCGACGTGCAGGGAGACGGGACGGGCGTCGGGCCACCCGAGGGTCGGTTGAGGAGCCGGCGTGGGGGCAGCCGGCCGTTTAGCCAGACAGCCGGCTCCGCGCCCAGCCGGCCCTGAGAGAGCTGGCAGCGGTCGGGCCGGCTCCCCGCCAGCCGGCCTCGAGGGAGCCGCCCTCCGGCCCAGAGGCAGCCGGAGGGCCGCCAGCCGGCCGCGGGCCAGCCGGCGGTGTTGATTTTCTTCGAGCGGGGGAAGGACCCCATAGCTTTGGCCTACCTGGGGGTAATAACCCCGTCAGTAGTCCCCGAAGCAGGGGAGGCCCGCCGACGGACCACGGCAGTCCTCGCCGGCTTGAAGATCGCCCTTGCGTCGCGGAGTGCCGCGAGAGTCGGACGCCGTGGGCAAGCGGTGGCCGGCTCCGCAGCCGGCCGATGCTTCGCGTGCCGCCTCGGGCTCCTCACCGGGCAGAGAAGCCGCGCCACGCGGAAATCGCAGCGGGCCGTGGCCTGACAGGCCACGCGGCGGAAAAGACCGGACCGCGGGGTGGGGCCCTCCACGACCGCGGCCTTGGCCCGTGCGCAGGGATCCTTTACGGCGCGGGCCGACGGTTGGCGTTCCCGAGCGCCATAACGTCCGCCCTGCACACGACGGGAATCGTGGGGGTCGCGCGCAATGAATCCGCCCCCCACGATCGCCCGCACGGGGTTTAAATGGCGAGGGGAGAGGAGCGGAACGGCGCATTCGCTCCCCCCCGCCCCCGTCGTATCGTCTTCGTCGCCCTCCTCCTCCCGCCACGAGAGAAAGAGAGCAAGAGGGCAGTGCACGCGGGCACGTTGCGCCGCCGTCCGCCGCCGCAGAAGGCCCGCGCCGCGATCTAGCACCCGCGCCCAACGCCGCGACCGCGAGCCCCTCCGGTAACCATGGCGAGCAAGGGCGCATGGGACAGGAGCAATGTGGAGGAGACATTCATAGAGCACCTCCGCTATCGCAGCAAGCTCCCGGCGGAAGCGCACTTGGAGGCGCACCCTGCCGGGCCGGAGAACTCCCCGACTCCGCGGGAGGGCGAGGTGGTCGTCTTCGCCGACCATTTCCTCCGTGGGTTCGGGCTGCCGGCGAGCGCCTTCTTCCGCCGCTTCCTGACGCGGTTCGGCCTGCAGCCGCACCACCTTGCTTCCAACGCCGTCTTGTAGCTGGCGGCGTTCGTCACCCTTTGCGAGGGGTTCCTGGGGGTGGAGCCGAGGCTTGACCTCTAGAGCCGGCTCTTCTTCCTCAAGCGGCAGACAGCGGCGGATCCGACGATGAAGCAGAAGGTGATGACCGCCTGCGGGGGTGCCCTGATCCACATCCGCAAGGGGACCGGCTTCCCGAAGCTCCCGCTGCATGAGTCGGTGAAGGGCTGGCAGCGGGGGTTCTTCTATGTGAAGAACGTGAAGCCGGAGGAGGACTACATCAACCTCCCCGACTTCGCCGACCACCCGCCGGTTGCGATGCTGAACTGGCGGGCGGCTCCGCTTCAGGCCCCCGAGACGGCGGACCGGCTCTGTGAGCGCCTGCTCGTGATGAACGGGACGGAGGGGCTGAAGGCCACCGATCTGCTGGCCGCGATGGTGGCGCGCCGGGTGCAGCCGCTGCAGCGCCGGCCGCACCTCATCTGCCAGATGGGAGGACGCCATGACCCCTGCCGGCTCTCCACCAAGGAGCTGAAGCCGGTTCACGTGGCGAGGAGGGTGAATGCCATCTCATCGGCGAAGATGAAGGAGGGCGAGTGGCAATGGGGGAAAACCCCCTACAGCCGGAGCCATCCGGCACCACGGGTAAGTGTCTAGCCGCCTCCCTCGTTCCATCTGTTCCGAAGCAGTGCTCCTCCCCTCTTTGGCCTGACAGCGCGCCGCCTTGCCCGCTCGCAGGTTTTCCCGCTGCTCCAAAACTACGGGAAGCCGGCCCCCGACACGGTGGAGTCGGACCCCAAGGAGGTCGAGGACGTCGACGACGTGGAGCCGGCCGACTCCGAGCGAGCCGGCGGGTCTGAAGCCGGCGAGGCGGAGACGGAGACGGAGGGGGCCGAAGAGGCCGAATCGACGGGTGAGTCTCCTCCCCAGACGCACCTACGGGATTGGACCGATGATGATGCTGAGGCGGAGGCGTCGCATGTTGCAGAGGCTCCGGAGGAGCCCGAAGCTTCGGAGGACGAGGTCACGGCACCGCGGGGGCGCCAGCATCGAGCCGGCCGCGGCTCCAGCCGGGGAGGCCCGGACGCGGGTGACAAAGGAAAGCGGCCGGCTGTCGCCAAGCCGGCGCCCAAGCGCGCGGCGACCGCGCAGCCGGGCGGTGGCTGCGGAGGCGGGGGCAAGAAGCAGAGGGTCTCCCAGGCGGGACCCACGAGGAGGGCGGTCCCCGTCGTCGTCGGGTGAGTCCATCTCTTCCTCCAACTTGGTCTGTTCCATTTCCTCCCCGGTCCCTTATTTCGTCGTGACCAGGGAGGCTCGCGCCCTAAGGACGATCCCAGGTGGCGAGGCGGCGAGGCCGGTGCCGCCGACAACCGCCGAGGAGAGGGAGCGCCAGGCGTGGCTCGACCTCGAGGCGGCCCAGCAGGAGCGGCGCGTCGAGGAGCTCCGCCCCTGGGAAGAGGCGACGGAGAAGCGGGGAGGAACCAGCGGGGAGGCCGCTGGTGGAGCGTGGGAGCCGTTCCCCCGCGGTCGGGAGAGGTGGTCGAAGGACCGCCACGGTCCCGAGCGATGGGCGGAGGCGGACGTGAGGGCCGCGGCGGACGTGGCGGAGATGGGCCGCGACGCCGCCCAGCCAGGGGCGGGCAACGTGCCGCCGGGGGCGGAGGAGCCCCCGGTAGTCGAAATCTCGGCACCGGATGCGCCGGCCCCGGACGTGCCGGCTTCGGAGGTGCCGGTTCCGGAGGCGCCGGTTTCGGAGGTGAGCCGGCCAGGAAACGCCGGAGGCGGAGCGCCGGAGGCAGGGGCCGCGACGGCCGGGGAGACGGCCGCCGTGGGCGCGTCGTCGGCGGCCCCCGGCGCGACAGCGACGGGAGGAGCCGGTCCCATCGTGGTCTCCGGCAAAGGAGGACCCGCGGACGGGGGCCGACCGCAGCAGACCTGGGACGCAGCCGGGCGCCCGGCCCTTGGCGAACCGCTGAGTGCTCTTGGGGCGGCGGTGGCCGCCGTTGTGGACGTGTTCGCCGCCTGCCGCGCTCAGACGTCGCAGGACGCTCGGGCCGCCAACGACCGGCTGGTGAACCTGGAGCAAGCCGTCGCGGTAAGCTCTCTTCTTTCCTTCTTCTCTTGACTCGGCGTTCTCTGTCTTTTGCCAGTGGGGGCGCGCTAGCGCACCCACTGGGTGTAGCCCCCGAGGCTCGAGCCGGCTGGGGCGCAGGCGGGTCGAGCCTAAAGCTGCCTTGTATTCTTGTTGTTTTGCAGGAGGCGCACGACCGCCGGGTGGCCGCGTACAACACCCTGCTAGGGTTGTACCGGGGAGCCGAAAACTGGCTCGCCGTCATGTCCGCGGATCTGCAAGGTATGTGCTCTTGCGATCTTCCAGTGGGGGCACGCAAGCGCACCCACTGGGTGTAGCCCCCGGGAATCAGGCCGGCTGCCCCGGAGGCGGGCTGTATCCTTTCTTTGCTTGGTTTCTGATAGCGGCAACCTCTTCTCGTGAAGCCACCCATGCCGAGACGGTCAGCCTCCGGCGCCAGGTGGTGCGGCTTGGCGAGGAGAGGGACCTCCTGACGACGGAGCGCGACCGGCTTCGCGGGGAGACGGACCAGGCGAAGGCGGAGGGGGAGAAGCGCGAGGCGGCCCACCGCCAAGCGCTGGCGGACCAAGAGGTGGCCCTTCGTCGGGAGGCGGAGGAGCGGGAGAAAGTCCTCCGCCAGGAGCTGGAGGCCAAGGGCGCCGCGCTAGCCAAGGCGGCCGAGGATGCGCAGGCGGCCCGGGATGAGCACGAGCGCCAGCGTCAGGAGTGGTCCGCCAGGGAGGTGCAGCTGCAGGAGCAAGAGCATGAGGTGGATCGGATGCTGCGCGGTGAGCTTCTATCGCCTTGCTCTTTTCACGCCTTGCCCCTGGATTTTTCTGGTTTGCTGCTTTGCTCATCCCTCGTCTTCTTCTCTTCTCTTCTTAGGGCTTTTCCCCAGCACGCAGGAGGCCGCGGAGGCGGCCGTGGTGGCCCATCGTGAGGCCCAGCGGGCGCAGGGGGAAACCGTAGGACAGCTAGCCCCCTGGACCCTTGACGAGGTGGGGGTCGCCGCCGTGGCGCGGCTATCGGAGGTAGTCCGTGCCCTGAAGCGGCTCCAGGCGGCCGGCTCGGCGCTGGTTCGCACCCTTTGGCCCGGCGCGGTGGAGCCGGTCTCCATGAGCCGGCTGTCGAGGTGGCTAGCGTTTGGGACCGCGCGGGTGAATGCCTGGAGGGCTTCCGCGGCACGCGCCGGTGCGAGCATGGCGCTTCGCATTGTGAGGTCGTGGTACCCTGAGCTGAACCTGGATCTGCTCACGGCCCAGCGTGCCGGCACCGACGCGGAGTTGGAGGCGGTGACCGACGCGCTGGAGGTGAGGGCGAGCGACCTTGCGTCCTTCGCCATGTGGGACGAGTACGTCCCGGAGCGCGGAGCGGACGGCGCGGTGATCCCAGAGGATCGGTACACGCTCGCCCTGGACGACCCAGAGGGGAGCGCCGCCGAGACGGACGACG
The DNA here is from genome assembly GCA_039707655.1 of Elymus sibiricus. Taxonomy (NCBI): domain Eukaryota; kingdom Viridiplantae; phylum Streptophyta; class Magnoliopsida; order Poales; family Poaceae; genus Elymus; species Elymus sibiricus. The sequence continues at coordinate 198,285,316 of CM077663.1, read as the reverse complement.
GAGAGTCTGGCTCCGACGACTACGCCGAGTCCGAGCTGGCTCCGGACGCGGAGGCGGGAGCTTGTACCTCAGCTGCTCCGGAGGCGCCGGCCCCGGAGGTGTCAGCACCGCCGGCTTCGGAGGCGTCAGCACCGCCGGCTTCGGAGGCGTCGGCTCCGGAGGCGAGCCGGCCCGATGCTGCCACCACTTAGGATTTTTCTTTTCTGCATTTTGTTAAGACTGCAATTCCACCCACTGGGGGTGTATATGTAATGAACTCTATGTAATGAACTCGTGGCCGTGGGCCTTTTAAGCTTTGCAAAGTTTTTGGTTGCCGAAATGCTGTTTTTTATGCGTGCCGGCTCAGTCTTATCCTTTCTCGCTCTTTTGGTTCCGTTGGCTCAAAGCCTTTTTCCTCTTGGTTTCGGCCCCGCCAGCCGGACAGCCGGGAGCCGGTCAGTGGCTGGGACGGGGCGCCCGCCTCGAAGTAGCCGGTCGTGAGTTTGGAAACCGCGAGAGTTTTTTTTGGGTAAGGTGAGTGACAGAGGCGAAAAAGTGCTCCGGCTAGACCTAGCCGGCAACCCCCCCTTGCGTTCGGTTTTCGGGTGCGCTAAGCTTTGCCGTCTCGAGGTCCCGTCTACCCGACAGCCGGGAGCCGGTCTATGGCAGGAAAGGCTGAGACGGCTCTCTTTAGTTCACACTACTTAACCGGCATCGGGGGACGAGGGTAGGACTAGCCGGCTAGCCACCGGGACAGGGAGCCGGACCCAGGAGCCAGCGAACGGAAATCTTTGAGAAAGGCAAAAGAGGCGTGTCCCAAGAGCCAGCTTGGGGCACCCGTTGCATTCATAAGCCTGAAAAGGGAAGGATATGTACATACACTGGTCTTTTAGCAGTAAAATGGACGGAGGAGCGCCGTGTTCCACGGGCGCTCCGTCTCCTCGCCGGAGGCGTCTCTCTTGTGCTTCTGCGGCTTCTGGGCGTCTATTAGATAGTACGCGTTGTTGTGCAGCGCCTTGCTAACGATGAACGGGCCCTCCCATGGGGAGGACAGCTTATGCTGACCGGCAGTTCGCTGGATCCGTCTGAGCACCAAGTCCCCTTCGCGGAAGGAGAGTGGCCGGATCCGCTTGCTGTGGTAGTGCTGGAGCTTCTGCTGGTAGATGGCCGTCCGGCTCAGGGCCAGCTCGCGGGCCTCCTCGAGGAGGTCGACGCCGTCTTCTCTTGCTTCCTTCGTGTCCGCCTCCGTGTACAGGGTAACCCGGGGCGAATCGAACTCGATGTCGGTGGGGATGATCTCCTCGGACCCGTACACGAGGAAGAAAGGGGTGTAGCCGGTCGACCGGTTGGGCGTGGTCCTGAGGCTCCAAAGGACAGCCGGCAGTTCTTCGATCCAGCAGCCGGCTGACCTGACCAGTGGCGCCACGAGCCGGGGCTTGATGCCGGACAGGATCAGGCCGTTGGCCCTCTCGACCTGGCCGTTTGACTGTGGGTGGGCGACAGATGCCAAGTCGAGCCGGATGCCCTGCTTGGAGCAAAAACGCGCTAGCGCGCCCTTGGCGAAGTTCGTGCCGTTGTCGGTGATGATGTTGTGGGGGACGCCGTAGCGGACCGTGATGTCTTCGACGAACCGGACGGCCGTGGGGCCGTCCAGCTTCTTGATTGGCCGGGCTTCGATCCACTTGGTGAATTTGTCGACGGCCACTAGCAGGTGTGTCATGCCGCCTCGTGCGGTCTTGAAAGGTCCCACCATATCCAGCCCCCAGACGGCAAAGGACCACGAGAGGGGGATGGTCTGGAGGGCAGTGGTCGGTAGGTGGCTCTGCGTGCTGAAGCGTTGGCAGCCTTCGCGCTTGTCAACCAGCTCCTTGGCCGCCTCCAACGCAGTCGGCCAGTAGAAACCATGGCGGAACGCCTTGGCCACCAGGGTTCTGGAGGCGGCGTGGTGCCCGCACTCGCCCTGGTGGATGTCGAGGAGGATCTCTTGCCCTTTCTCCTGCTCGACGCAGCGTTGGAAGACGCCGGTGGTGCTGCGATGAACCAGCTCGCGATCGATGATGCTGTAGGTAGGGGCCCGGCGCTGAATTTGCCTTGCAGTGGCCTCGTTGGAGGGGAGCTCGCCACGGAGGAGGAATGCCAGGATGGGCTGAGCCCATGAGGGAGCCGAGACGGGAGCCGGCTCGGGCCCAAGCGGGGAATCGGGGGCGGCAGGAGCCCTCGAGACCGGCTCAACAGTCCCCGGGACCGGCTCGCCAGCCCCCGGGAGTGAGCCGGCGGGAGGGGCGTCGACCGTCATCATGATGGCCACGGGCCCGGAGTCGGCTGTTGCGGAGGCGTTCGGCTCGACAGCCGGATCAGGAGACGCCGGATGGGCAGCTGGCTGTGGCGGAGCCGGCTGTGGCGGTGCTGTTTGGACTGCCGGATCCGCCAAGGGACCGGCCGTGGTAGCCGGCACGAAGATGGACTCCGATTCGGGAGAAGGCTTGATTGAAGGCTTGAGCAGCCGCTCGAGGGAGACGCCGGCTGGGATGGCCTGCCGGGTGGAGCCGATCTTGGCCAGCGCGTCGGCCGCCTCGTTGTCCGTGCGAGGGACGTGTTGGAACTCGCAGCCCTCGAAGGAGCCGGTGAGCTATTGGACGAGGAAGCGGTAGCTGGCCATGTTGGCGTCCCTGGCGTCCCATTCGCCAGAGACTTGTTGTACCACGAGGTCAGAGTCGCCAAAGCATATGATGCGCTGAATGCCGATTTCTTTGGCGAGACGGAGGCCGTGGACGAGGGCTTCGTACTCGGCCACGTTGTTGGAGGCGGCGAAGTGGATCTGGAGGGCGTACCGGAGCTGGTCTCCCCTGGGAGACGACAAGACGATGCCGGCTCATAGGCCGGTTGGCATCTTCGAGCCGTCGAAGTGCATGCGCCAGTGCGTGGAATCGGGCGGAGGCGGCACGAACTGGGTTTCGGCCCAGTCGACGAGGAAGTCGGCCATTGCCTGGGATTTGATGGCGGTGCGCGGCTCGTACCGTATCTCGTAGTCCGCCAGGGCGATGGTCCATTTGGCAATCCGGCCGGTGGCGTCCCGGCCGGCCATGATTTCGCCCAACGGCGCTGTGCTCACGACGGTGATGACGTGGTCCTGGAAGTACTGCTTGATCTTCTGGGCGGCGAAGTATATGCCGTAGCACATCTTCTGGTAGTGCGGGTAGTTTTGCTTGGAGGCGGAGAGGACCTCGCTGAGGTAGTAGACGGGGCGCTGGGTCGGCAGTGCTTTGCCCTCCTCTGGCCGCTCCACCACCAGGACGATGCTGACGACACGCGTGGTCGCCGCGATGTAGGCGAGCAGAGGCTCCTTCTCAGCCGGCGCGGCCAGGATGGGCACGCTGGTGAGAGCCCGCTTGAGGCCGCGGAACGCCTCGTCCGCCTCGTCGGACCAGTCGAACAGGGCCGGCCTCTTCGAGGGGTCGCGGCCCGGCTCGACCAGAGCTGTCTTGCGCAGGAGGCCGTAATGGGGCAGGGCCTTCTCGCCCAGCCGGCTGATGAACCGGCTGAGGGAGGCGAGGCAGCCGGTGAACTTCTGGACATCGCGGAGCCGGACCGGCTTGGGCATGCGCTCGATCGCGCTGATCTTCTCGGGGTTAGCTTCGATGCCGCGAGCGGACACGAAGAAACCCAAGAGTTGGCCGGCTGGGACGCCGAAGACACACTTCTCCGGGTTGAGCTTGATCTTGTATTCGCGCAAGTTGGCGAATGTCTCCCGGAGATCGTCGAGGAGGCTGAAATGCTTCTTGGATTTGACGACGATGTCGTCCACGTAGACGTGGACGTTCCTGCCTATCTGAGGTAGGAGACACTTCTGCATGCAGCGCTGGAAGGTAGCGCCTGCATTCTTCAGGCCGAAGGACATGGTGATGTAGCAGTAGGCCCCGAAAGGGGTGATGAAGGAGGTCTTGAGTCGGTCGGCCGGGTCCAGCTTTATCTGGTGGTAGCCGGAGTAGGCGTCTAGGAAAGACAGTAGGTCGCAGCCGGCCGTGGAGTCGATGACTTGGTCGATCCGCGGCAGGGCGAACGGGTCTTTGGGGCACGCCTTGTTCAGGCTTGTGTAGTCGATACACATGTGCCAGGTCTTGTTCTTCTTCAGCACCAGAACTGGGTTGGCCAGCCAGTCCGGGTGGAACACTTCCATGATGAAGCCGGCTGCGAGCAGCCGGGCGATTTCTTCTCCTATAGTACACCGCTTCTCCTCGGAGAAATGGCGCAGGGGTTGCTTGACCGGCTTCGCGTCCGGTCGCACGTGAAGTTTGTGCTCGGCGAATTTCCTCGGAACACCCGGCATGTCTTTGGGAGACCATGCAAAGATGTCCTGATTCTCACGGAGGAAATCGACGAGCTCGCTTTCCTATTTGCCGTCGAGGCGGGAGCCGATGGTCACGCACTGGGTGGGGTTAGCCGGATCCAGTGGCACCTGCCTGGTGTCCTTGGACGGCTGGAACGAGCCTTCGCCGGCCGACTGGGATGGAGGAGCCGGCACGGCCGGCTGGGCAGAGGCGAAGGCCACCAGCCGGTCGAGCTGCCGCTTCTCCTCCGCTATCTCCAGGGCCTCGGCCAGCCGGTTGCTGTCTCGCGCGCATGCCATTGACATCTGGTATTTGCCAGTGATGGTGATGATGCCCTTGAGACCCGGCATTTTGAGCTTGAGGTAGGCGTAGTGGGGGATCGCCATGAACTTGACGAGAGTCGGTCGGCCCAACAGTGCGTGGTAGGGACTGTCGAGGTCCACTACCTCGAACCAAATTGGCTCGCGGCGGAAGTGGTCGTGGCCACCGAAGAGGACGTCGAGCTTGATCTAGCCGACGGGGGTGCAGGACTTTCCCCGCACGATGCCGTGGAAAACGGTCCGGCTCGATTGTAGGTCCTCCACCTTGAGCCCCAATTTGAGCATCGTGTCAAGGTAGAGGATGTTAATGCTGCTGCCCCCGTCGATCAACACCCGCGAGAAGCGGCACGTGCGCTTCTCGGAGGCGATGGTGGGATCGAGGACGAGGGCATGGCTGCCGGGGTTTAGCATCAAGGCCGGGTGGTCGGCCCGGCTCCACGTGACCGGCTTCTCGGACCAGTGCATGAACTGGGGAGTCGCGGGCATGGTGGCATTCACCTCACGGTGGAGCCGGCGCTGGGCGTGCTTGTCCGTCTCTTCACTGGTGAAGACGACGTAGCAGCCGTCTTGGTCGGGGAACCGGTCCAGCAGCCGGCCGTCGTTCCGGGCCGGAGCCGGGTACGCCTGGGCAGGAACGGGAGCCGGGGCCGGAGCCGGCGCGCGGGCCGGCTGCAAGGGGGGAGCCGGGAGGCCATCCCCCCGGGCCAATCGCTGTGAGAAGCTGCACTACTGGAGCGTGTGCGTGGTCGGTTTGGCACCGGAATGGTTTTTGCAGGGGAGGTCGAGCATTTGCTCGAACATGAGCTTAGGCTGCCAGGCAGTCTTGCCGGTGCGCTGCCGCTGGCCGGAAGCCTGGGCAGCCGGCTGCTTTTCCTCGAGCGAGGCAACCTGCCGGCTCCCGTAGCGGGAGTCGGGCTGGTCGCCCTTGCGCTTGTTGCTCTGCTGCCGGTTGTCAGCGGCCGCCCGCGGTGTGGCGGGGGGCGGAGCCATTTTGGCTGGTGCCTAAGCCTTCATCCTCATGGAGGAATCGGTTGTGGCATATTTGTCCGCTTTGGACATTAGGTCCGCCAGGGAGGTTGGCTCGGAGCACAAGAGCTTGTGCTTGAGGGGGGTGCCATCACAGCAGCCTTCGATGAAGTACTGGATGGCCTGCACCTTCTGTACTCCCTCGCAGGAGTTGCGGAGCTCGGTCTAGCGTGTGAGGTAGTCGTGGAGGGGTTCCTCCGGCCCCTGGACGCACATGGCCAGCTTGCGGGGCCGGCCCGGCCGCTTGTAGGTGCCGGTGAAGTTGCGAACGAATGCCTCTTCGAAGTCCGTCCAAGTGTTGACGCTGCCGGCCGCAAGGCTGTTTAGCCAGGTGCGGGCCGAGCCGATCAGCATGAGGGGGGCGTAGCGGACGGCTACGCGCTTGTTCCCCCTGGCGATGCCGACGGCGGTGGCGTAATCGATCAGCCAGTCCTCCGGCTTGGCAGCCCCGGTGTACTTCGGGGTATCGCGGGGAAGAGTGAAGCCGGGCGGGAACGGCTCGTTGCGGATCCGAGGGCCAAAACAGGCCGGGCCAATCGAGCCCTCCTCCTCGAGGAGAGCCGACTGCGCCAGCCGGTCGAGGCGGAGGCGGGCGTCGTTATCGCTGTGGGGGACGCGCGGTCCGAGCCGGGCCGCGAGGTCGGGGCGGATAGCCGGCGGGATAGACCGGGCCGGTTCCTGCCGCGGGGGCGGAGTGTGCCCGCGGCTACGCCGGCTACCGCCAGCCGGAGTCTCATCCCGACGGTTGCTGCCAGCCGGATTGTTGTTGCGCCGGCTGTTTACAGCCGGCTGCTCGTTCCCGCGCAGTTGGGTGCGTCGAGCGTTGCTTCCCTCGTTCCGCAGGCCGGAGGGATGAGGGGTACTGGAGTGCTGAGCCGGCTGACGGTTGGCAGCCCCAGCGCCCTCGCCCTCGGGCCGGGGAAGTTCGGAAACGGCCCCACCGGGTGTGAGGACGACTTGTTCCGCGTTGGCGGTGTCGATGAGGTCCTTGATGTGCAGCTCGCGTGCGGCACGCTCCTCGCCCTCCAAGGTCGCCAAATCCTCGTAGGCAACCTTGGCGGAGCGCAGGTTGGCCGCAGGGGTGTCGTAGACGGGAAGGCGGCCGCCGAGGATCTCCGCGACCACGCGGCCGCGTTCCCGCACGGCCCCGCGCCGGCTGGGATTGGGGCCAGCCGGGGTGAGACCATACGCGGAGTTGTATTCCCGCTGCGCGGCTTCCATCCGGCGCCGCTCGGCAGCGAGGGCGGTGGCGTCTTCGAACAGCAGGCGGCGGGCCGCCTCCAGCTCGGTTCTGGCGGCGGCCGGATCCGCCGTCTGGGCGATGGGAGTGCCCAGACCCCGGAGGGTAGCGGCGAGCGGGTTGGAGGTACCGGCGCGGGCGGCGGCCGCGTCGGCCTCGGCCGCCCGCACACGGCCCGAAGTGGTGGAGGAGGCGGTGACCATCACTCCCACGCAGGTGCGGGAGCCGACGGCCTCGCCCATGGCGAGCGCGCCCACGGACGAGGGAGGGTCGGTGCAGAAGAGCACCCCGCTGGGGTACTCGTCAGCCGCCGGCTCGCGGGCGAGGCTCAGCTTGCTGAGCCGCCCAGCGAGCACGGCGACGTCGAGCGCGAGGTCGCGGTCGAGGCATTCGTCGGAGATGCCGGCTGCGTCGCCCGCAGGACCTGCCGGAGCAAGCCCCACGAGCAAGCGGTTCCGCCCGGACGCGAGGCGGCCGGGGGAGGTGGTGAAGGGCCCCGCCCGGAGCGTGACTCCGGCCGGCGCCGCGGAAGGCCCCACGGTGGGCGCCAACTGTCTTCGTTTCGTCACGGCAGATGCCATGGGTAGGCTTATCGAGAGGGGCCGAAGGACGCCGGCGGGCTCCGGGAGCGGGGTTAGGCACAAGCGGTGGCAGACACACGATGTACCCAGGTTCAGGGCCCTCCGTGGGAGGTAACACCCCTAGTCCTGCTTGGTCTGGTTGAGATGATGGTGAAGGTTACAATGGTGCTCCAGGAGCTGTATGGCTAGAGGAGGAAGAAAGGGCTGAGCTGCCCTTCCTGCCTCTCTACGTGTGCGTGGGGAGTGGCTGGCTAGAAAACCGTGAACCCCCCCTGCATGGGGGAGGCCCGGGGGGTTTTATAGGCCAACCCCCCGGGTTACAATATGAATAAGAGGTCTTGGGGGGCCCCAGCCGGCAGCCTCTCTAGCCGGCTATGGGTCCGCCGGCTGTGGGGTCTTGTCGCCGGTAGGGCCCGCCGGCTGTCGAGTCTGTCAGGAGCCGGCGGGGCCTGCTTGGTGGATCCCCGTGCCGGCCATGCCGCAGCACGGTCGGCCCGTCGGGGCGTCATCTTGTGGCTACCGGCCGAGGCCAGCGGCGCGGCCGGCTGCACTGTAGCCACGCCAGGGTAGGTATTGGAGTGGTCTTGGAGGCGTGCCGGCACTGTTGGAAGCCCTGTCGCGGTCGGCTGGGGTCAGCAGTCACTGGGGCCTCGCGCCCGCGCGTCAGGGGCCACAGTGGCCACGCCGGGGCAATAAATGGGGGTCTTGTCTTGTCGCCGAACCGACGTGCAGAGAGACGGGACGGGCGTCGGGCCGCCCGAGGGTCGGTTGAGGAGCCGGCGTGGGGGCAGCCGGCCGTTTAGCCAGACGGCCGGCTCCGCGCCCAGCCGGCCCTGAGAGAGCTGGCAGCGGTCGGGCCGGCTCCCCGCTAGCCGACCTCGAGGGAGCCGCCCTCCGGCCCAGAGGCAGCCGGAGGGCCGCCAGCCGGCTGCGGCCCAGCCGGCCGCGGGCCAGCCGGCAGTGTTGATTTTCTTCGAGCGGGGGAAGGACCCCATAGCTTTGGCCTACCTGGGGGTAATAACCCCGTCACTTTGTCATCAGTGTTGCTCAACAGAGTGGCCGGCAACCAAATCACCCATGCGGACTCAGGCAGGGGGGCCCTCTTTTTCTTTTGCTCTTCACCATCACCATCGACCCACTGCATCATCTACTGACGGCTGCGATGGACCAATAACTGCTACAACCAATGCCAAGACATAACCATCGTCTTTGAGTCAGACTCTACGCTGATGACGCCGTGATTTTCGCCAACCCCAACCGACAGGAGATTGATTCCCTCCTGAGCATCCTCCAAGATTTTAAGCGGCGTCGGGCCTACACATCAACTTAGCAAAATTGTCCGTTTCGCTTATTAGATGTGAGGGGGTGGACGTCCAGGAGGTACTGCAAGGGTTTGGGGGCATGATCCCCCCTTTCCCAATCAATTACTTGGGACTGTCGGTCGCCCCCAATCGCCTACGCCTGGTTCATCTTCAACTTATCATCGATATGATAAAGGATCGGTTGGCCAGCTGGAAGGGAAAGCTACTGCACATCGTGGGACACCGTGTGCTCGTCCGCCGCGTCCTCACAGCCATGCCAACCTTTGCCCTAACTATGCTACGAGTTCTAAAGAAGCTATTGAGGGAGGTGGACAGGTGCAGGTGGTGGTTCATGTGAAAGCAAGAACATGAGCTCATGGGGGGCGACTGCAAGGTGAATTGACCGACGGTATGCTCACCAACGGAGTCCGGAGGCCTCGGGATCCATGATCTGCAGCATTTCGGGAGGGCGATGCAGCTGCGCTGGCTCTGGCTTGCCTGGACGCACCCGAAGCGACCATGGGTGGGCTCAGAGGTCCCCTGTGATGACAGGGACCGAACCCTATTCGCTTCGGCAACCAAGGTGGAGGTGGGCGACGGTGCCACGGCCTCTTTCTGGAGGGGATCTCGCACGTTGGCACAACAATTTCCATCCCTATACAATCATTCAAGATGGAAGCAGAGGACAGTCAAGCAGGCCCTCACCAACGAGAACTGGATCAGGGATCTTACCCATGGCGACACCCAAAACTTGATGCATGACTTCCTAGCAATGCATCGGGGAATGGAAGGAGTGGCGATGCAGTTACAGGAAGGCTCCCAGGACACCATCACATGGACCAGAGAGCACTCGGGCAATACTCAACATGATCAGTTTAGAAGATGCAATTCTAGGGAAGGATAGCAAGCACTTTTGATCAAGTTATTTGGAGGGTTTGGGCGCCTGGAACATGAAGATGCTCGTCTGGTTGCTGCTTCAAAACAGACTCTTGTGCAATGATAGATTACAGCGGAGGGGATGGACCAATGAATATTTCTGCCAGCTGTGTGTGCGAAACCTGGAAACAAGCAAGCACTTGTTCTGGACAAGCCCAAAAGCGCAGGAGGTTTGGGAAGAAGTAGGGCTTTGGAGAGGATGCTCTCGCCTCAGGCCGAAACAAGACTGGGAGCACCAAACAATAACAACCATCGTTCAAAGCATCAAAGAGGACACTGCCCCAAGATGGAGGAAAGGTGCCAACACCATGATCTTGCTAACCTGTTGGGCCATCTGGTGGGAGCGTAGCTATTGCACCTGTCATAAGAAAGTAGCAAACAAGGGAGACATCCTGAACACGAACACCAACTACATGGAGCAATGGAGATTGGCTGGAGTCAAATGTATAGAGAGCCCCTTCGGGGAACCACCGTGAGAGATAGACCTAATTTCAAATCACTGGGTGGACGGACCAGCTTGTGGTTTTGACACCCGATCCTAGGATCATCACCATTTTTTTATTCTCGGCTGCTTCCTGCTATCAATGAACACGCCAGCAATCAGCTCGATCTTTCAGAAAAAAGGTGGACGTCAGGACATGTGCTCCGGCCGTGTGGTGTCGTTCTTCGTCGTCGGTGCATGCAGTTCAGCTCTAAGTTCCTTAAAAATACTTCCTCCATTCTTAAATATAAATCTTTTTAGAGATTTCATATGGACTATATAGGGAGTAAATGGATGAATCCATACTCTAAAGTATGTCTATATACATATCGTATGTAGTGCGTAATGGAATCTCTAAAAGGACTTATATTTAGAAATGGAGGGAGTAGAACTCTAGCTAGCTCTAGCTACTCCCTCCGTCTGGTGAAAATTAGTATACATTAGAAGGTTTTGGCGCGCTTTTCCACGCTGTTGATGTTGTTTTGTTTTCAAATTTTGTTTACTCCATCTATTTCAAAATATAAGGTGTACTAGTTTTTTGAAAAGTCAAACATCTTTAAGTTTAACCACATTTGTACACAAATACATCAACATCCATAATATCAAATCAGATTTTTAGATTAATCATGAAATGAATTTTTATATTTTATTTATTTACTATTGTGGATGTTGATATTTTTGGCTCTAAACTTGGTCAAAGTTAAAAGAAATTTGACTTTTCAATAAACTAATACACCTTATCTTTTAGAACAGAGTGAGCATATTTGGTTTGGTTAGCGGGGAAGATGATGGAGTGTGTGTTTCTTTTTTATTCATATAATGTGATGTTTTGATGGGCCTTTCACGGGGTGATTTTGTGTTGTCTGCTAATCAACTCATACTTATGTACGTGAGTAAATTTTCTGCGTCGATGACTGCATGTACTATATTAGTGCTATATTGTCACATGTTGATGCTGTTGGGCAACGTAGTAATAATTCAAAAAAATTCCTACGTGTCACCAAAATAAATCTAGGAGATGCTAGCAACGAGAGAGAGGGAGTGCATCTTCATACCCTTGAAGATCGCTAAGCGGAAGCGTTGCAAAGAACGCGGTTGATGGAGTCGTACTCGCGGCGATTCAAATCGCGGAAGATCCGATCCAAGCGCCGAACGGACGGCGCCTCCGCGTTCAACACATGTACAGCCCGGCGACGTCTCCTCCTTCTTGATCCAGCAAGGGGGGAGGAGAATTTGAGGGAGAGCTCCAGCAGCACGACGGCGTGGTGGCGGTGGAGCTCGTGGTTCTCCGGCAGAGCTTCGCTAAGCACTACGGAGGAGGAGGAGGTGTAGGAGGGGGAGGGCTGCGCCAGGGGCCAGGGGGTGCAGCTCCCATGCGCCTCCCCACTATATATAGGGGTGGAGGGGGCTGGTTTCTTGCCCTCCAAGTCCATTGGGGCATTGGCAAAGGTGGGAGGAAAGAAATCCCATCCTTTGCTTCCCCACCGATTGTTATCCCCCCTTTTTAGGGATCTTGATCTTATCCCTTCGGGATATGATCTTATTCCTTCTAAGGGGAGATCTTGGTGCGCCTTGACCAGGGGTGTGGGGCCTTGCCCCCACTACCCACGTTCATGTGGGTCCCCCCATGCAGGTGGGCCCCACTCCGGAACCTTCTAGAACCTTCCCGGTACAATACCGAAAAATCCCAAACATTTTCCGGTGGCCAAAACAGGACTTCCCATATATAAATCTTTACCTCCGGACCATTCCGGAACTCCTCGTGACGTCCGGGATCTCATCCGGGACTCCGAACAACTTTCGGTAACCACATACAATTCCCATTACAACTCTAGCGTCCCCGAACCTTAAGTGTGTAGACCCTACGGGTTCGGGAACCATGCAGACATGACCGAGACACCTCTCCGGCCAATAACCAATAGCGGGATCTGGATACCCATATTGGCTCCCACATGTTCCACGATGATCTCATCGGATGAACCACGATGTCGGGGATTCAATTAATCCCGTATACAATTCCCTTTGTCCATCGGTATGTTACTTGCCCGAGATTCGATCGTCGGTATCCCTATACCTTGTTCAATCTCGTTACCGGCAAGTCTCTTTACTCGTTCCGTAACACATGATCCCGTGACTAACTCCTTAATCACATTGAGCTCATTATGATGATGTATTACCGAGTGGGCCCAGAGATACCTCTCCGTCACACGGAGTGACAAATCCCAGTCTCGATTCGTGCCAACCCAACAGACACTTTTGGAGATACCTGTAGTGCACCTTTATAGTCACCCAGTTACGTTGTGACGTTTGATACACCCAAAGCATTCCTACGGTATCCGGGAGTTGCACAATCTCATGGTCTAAGGAAATGATACTTGACATTAGAAAAGCTCTAGTAGACGAACTACACGATCTTGTGCTATGCTTAGGATTGGGTCTTGTCCATCACATCATTCTCCTAATGATGTGATCCCGTTATCAATGACATCCAATGTCCATGGTCAGGAAACCATGACCATCTATTGATCAACGAGCTAGTCAACTAGAGGCTCACTAGGGACATGGTGTGGTCTATGTATTCACACATGTATTACGGTTTCCGGTTAATACAATTATAGCATGAACAATAGACAATTATCATGAACAAGGAAATATAATAATAACCATTTTATTATTGCCTCTAGGGCATATTTCCAACAGTCTCCCACTTCCACTAGAGTCAATAATCTAGTTACATTGTGATGAATCGAACACCCATAGAGTTCTGGTGCTGATCATGTTTCGCTCGTGGACGAGGTTTAGTCAACGGATCTGTGACATTCAGATCCGTATGTACTTTACAAATATCTATATCTCCATCCTGAATGTAACCACGAATGGAGTTGAAGCGGCGCTTGATGTGCTTGGTCTTCTTGTGAAACCTGGGCTCCTTGGCAATGGCAATAGCTCCAGTGTTGTCACAGAAGAGAGTCATCGGGCCCGACGCATTGGGAATCACTCCTAGGTCGGTGATGAACTCCTTCATCCAGACTCCTTCCTGCACTGCTTCCGAAGCAGCTATGTACTCCACTTCACATGTAGATGCCGCCACGACGCTTTGCTTGCAACTGCACCAGCTGACTGCCCCACCATTCAAAATATACACGTATCCGGTTTGTGACTTGGAGTCATCCGGATCTGTGTCGAAGCTAACATCGACGTAACCCTTTACGACGAGCTCTTCGGCACCTCCATAAACGAGAAACATATCCTTAGTCCTTTTCAGGTACTTAAGGATATTCTTGACCGCTGTCCAGTGTTCCATTCCGGGATCACTTTGGTACCTCCCTACCAAACTTATGGCAAGGTTCACATCAGGTCTGGTACACAGCATGGCATACATAATAGAGCCTATGGCTGAGGCATAGGGGATGACACTCATCTTTTCTCTATCTTCTGCCGAGGTCGGGCATTGAGCTGTGCTCAATCTCACACCTTGCAATACAGGCAAGAACCCCTTCTTGGACTGATCCATATTGAACTTATTCACTATCTTGTCAAGGTATGTGCTTTGTGAAAGACCAATGAGGCGTCTCGATCTATCTCTATAGATCTTGATGCCTAATATGTAAGCAGCTTCTCCAAGGTCCTTCATTGAAAAACACTTATTCAAGTAGGCCTTTATGCTTTCCAAAAGTTCTATATCATTTCCCATCAACAATATGTCATCCACATATAAAATGAGAAATGCTACAGAGCTCCCACTCACTTTCTTGTAAATACAGGCTTCTCCATAAGTCTGTATAAACCCACGCTTTGATCACCTCATCAAAGCGAATGTTCCAATTCCGAGATGCTTGCACCAGCCCATAGATGGAGCGCTGGAGCTTGCATACCTTGTCAGCATTCTTAGGATCGACCAAAACTTCCGGCTGCATCATATACAATTCTTCCTTAAGGAAACCGTTAAGGAATGCCGTTTTGACGTCCATTTGCCAGATCTCATAATCATAAAATGCGGCAACTGCTAACAAGATTCGGACGGACTTCAGCATCGCTACGGGTGAGAAAGTCTCATCATAGTCAACTCCTTGAACTTGTCGATAACCCTTAGCGACAAGCCGAGCCTTATAGACGGTCACATTACCATCCGCGTCAGTCTTCTTCTTAAAGATCCATTTATTTTCTATGGCATGCCGATCATCGGGCAAGTCCACCAAAGTCCATACTTTGTTCTCATACATGGATCCTATCTCGGATTTCATGGCTTCAAGCCATTTGTTGGAATCCGGGCCCGCCATGGCTTCTTCATAGTTCGAAGGTTCACCGTTGTCTAACAACATGATTTCCAGGACAGGGTTGCCGTACCACTCTGGTGCGGAACGTGTCCTCGTGGACCTACGAAGTTCAGTAGTAACTTGATCTGAAGTTTCATGATCATCATCATTAACTTCCTCTCTAGTCGGTGCAGGCACCACAGAAACATTTTCCTGCGCTGCGCTACTCTCCGGTTCGAGAGGGGGTACAATTACCTCATCAAGTTCTACTTTCCTCCCACTTACTTCTTTCAAGAGAAACTCTTTCTCTAGAAAGGATCCATTCTTGGCAACAAAGATCTTGCCTTCGGATCTGAGGTAGAAGGTATACCCAATAGTTTCCTTAGGGTATCCTATGAAGACGCACTTTTCCGATTTGGGTTCAAGCTTTTCAGGTTGAAGTTTCTTGACATAAGCATCGCATCCCCAAACTTTCAGAAACGACAGCTTAGGTTTCTTCCCAAACCATAATTCATACGGTGTCGTCTCAACGGATTTAGACAGTGCCCTATTTAAAGTGAATGCGGCAGTCTCTAATGCATATCCCCAAAATGATAGCGGTAAATCAGTAAGAGACATCATAGATCGCACCATATCCAATAGAGTGCGATTACGATGTTCGGACACACCATTACGCTGAGGTGTGCCAGGCGGCGTGAGTTGTGAAACAATTCCACATTTCCTTAAGTGCGTGCCAAACTCGTGACTCAAATATTCTCCTCCACGATCAGATCGTAAGAACTTTATTTTCTTGTCACGTTGATTCTCTACCTCACTCTGAAATTCCTTGAATTTTTCAAAGGTCTCAGACTTGTGTTTCATTAAGTAGACATACCCATATCTGCTTAAGTCATCAGTGAGGGTGAGAACATAACGACAGCCACCGCGAGCCTCAACGCTCATTGGACCGCATACATCGATATGTATTATTTCCAACAAGTTGGTTGCTCGCTCCATTGTTCCGGAGAACGGAGTCTTAGTCATCTTGCCCATGAGGCATGGTTCGCACGTGTCAAATGATTCATAATCAAGAGACTCCAAAAGTCCATCTGCATGGAGTTTCTTCATGCGTTTGACACCAATATGACCAAGGCGGCAGTGCCACAAGTATGTGGGACTATCATTATCAACCTTACATCGTTTGGTATTCACACTATGAATATGTGTAACATCACGTTCGAGATTCAATAAAAATAAACCATTGACCAGCGGGGCATGACCATAAAACATATCTCTCATATAAATAGAACAACCATTATTCTCGGATTTAAATGAGTAGCCATCTCGCATCAAACGAGATCCAGATACAATGTTCATGCTCAAAGCTGGTACTAAATAACAATTATTGAGGTTTAAAACTAATCCCGAAGGTAGATGCAAAGGTAGCGTGCCGACGGCGATCACATCGACCTTGGAACCATTCCCGACGCGCATCGTCACCTCGTCCTTCGCCAGTCTCCGCTTATTCCGCAGCTCCTGTTTTGAGTTACAAATGTGAGCAACCGCACCGGTATCAAATACCCAGGAGCTACTACGAGCGCTGGTAAGGTACACATCAATAACATGTATATCATATATACCTTTGACATTGCCGGCCTTCTTATCCGCTAAGTACTTGGGGCAGTTCCGCTTCCAGTGACCGGTTCCCTTGCAATAAAAGCACTCAGTCTCAGGCTTGGGTCCATTCTTGGGCTTCTTCCCGGCAACTGATTTACCGGGCGCGGCAACTGCTTTGCCGTCCTTCTTGAAGTTCTTCTTACCCTTGCCTTTCTTGAAACTGGTGGTCTTATTCACCATCAACACTTGATGTTCCTTTTGATCTCCACCTCCGCTGATTTCAGCATCGAATATAACTCAGGAATGGACTTCTCCATCCCTTGCATATTGAAGTTCATCACAAAGCTCTTGTAGCTAGGTGGAAGCAACTGGAGGATTCTGTCAATAACCGAGTCATCCGAAAGATTAACTCCCAGCTGAGACAAGCGGTTGTGCAACCCAGACATTTTGAGTATGTGCTCGCTGACAGAACTATTTTCCTCCATCTTACAACTGAAGAACTTGTCGGAGACTTCATATCTCTCGACCCGGGCATGAGCTTGGAAAACCATTCTCAGCTCTTGGAACATCTCATATGCTCCGTGTTGCTCAAAACGCTTTTGGAGCCCCGATTCTAAGCTGTAAAGCATGCCGCACTGAACCAGGGAGTAATCATCACTACACGACTGCCAGGCGTTCATAACGTCTTGAGTTGCTGGGAAAATGGGTGTGTCACCTAGCGGTGCATCAAGGACATATGCTTTCTTGGAAGCTATGAGGATGATCCTCAAGTTACGGACCCAGTCCGTATAGTTGCTACCATCGTCTTTCAGCTTGGTTTTCTCTAGGAACGCGTTGAAGTTGAGGGCAACATTAGCGTGGGCCATTGGATCTACAAGATAGATTGTAAAGACAATTTTAGACTAAGTTCATGATAATTAAGTTCATCTAATCAAATTATTTAATGAACTCCCACTCAGATAGACATCCCTCTAGTCATCTAAGTGATACATGATCCATATCGACTAGGCCGTGTCCGATCATCATGTGAGACGGACTAGTCATCAATGGTGAACATCTCCATGTTGATCGCATCTACTATACGACTCATGTTCGACCTTTCGGTCTCTCGTGTTCCGAGGCCATGTCTGTACATGCTAGGCTCGTCAAGTCAACCTAAGTGTTTCGCGTGTGTAAATCTGGCTTACACCCGTTGTATGCGAACGTTAGAATCTATCACACCCGATCATCACGTGGTGCTTCGAAACAACGATCCTTCGCAACGGTGCACACTTAGGGGGAACACATTTCTTGAAATTTTAGTGAGGGATCATCTTATTTATGCTACCATCGTTCTAAGCAAATAAGATGTAAAAACATGATAAACATCACATGCAAATCATAAAGTGACATGATATGGCCAATATCATCTTGCGCCTTTGATCTCCATCTTCGGGGCGCGGCATGATCACCATCGTCACTGGCACGACACCATGATCTCCATCATCGTGTCTTCATGAAGTTGTCTCGCCAACTATTACTTCTACTACTATGGCCAACGGTTAGCAATAAAGTAAAGTAATTACATGGCGTTTTTGATTGACACGCAGGTCATACAATAAATTAAGACAACTCCTATGGCTCCTGCCGGTTGTCATACTTATCGACATGCAAGTCATGATTCCTATTACAAGAACATGATCAATCTCATACATCACATATATTTCATCGCATCCTTTTGGCCATATCACATCACATAGCATACCCTGCAAAAACAAGTTAGACGTCCTCTAATTGTTGTTGCAAGTTTTACGTGGCTGCTATGGGTTTCTAGCAAGAACGTTTCTTACCTACGCAAAAGCCACAACGGTGATATGCCAATTGCTATTTACCCTTCATAAGGACCCTCTTCATCGAATCCGATCCGACTAAAGTGGGAGAGACAGACACCCGCTAGCCACCTTATGCAACAAGTGCATGTCAGGCGGTGGAACCAGTCTCACGTAAGCGTACGTGTAAAGTCGGTCCGGGCCGCTTCATCCCACAAGGCCGCCGAATCAAGATAGGACTAGTAATGGCAAGAAAATTGACCAAATCATCGCCCACAACTATTTGTGTTCTACTCGTGCATAGAATCTACGCATAGACCTAGCTCTGATTTCACTGTTGGGGAACGTAGTAATAATTCAAATAAATTCCTACGTGTCACCAAAATCAATCTAGGAGATGCTAGCAACGAGAGAGGGAGTGCATGTTCATACCCTTGAAGATCACTAAGCGGAAGCGTTGCAAAGAACGCGGTTGATGGAGTCGTACTCGCGGCGATTCAAATCGCGGAAGATCCGATCCAAGCGCCGAACCGACGGCGCCTCCGCGTTCAACACACGTACAGCCCGGGGACGTCTCCTCCTTCTTGATCCAGCAAGGGGGGAGGAGAAGTTGAGGGAGAGCTCCAGCAGCACGATGGCGTGGTGGTGGTGGAGCTCGTGGTTCTCCGGCAGAGCTTCGCTAAGTACTACGGAGGAGGAGGAGGTGTAGGAGGGGGGAGGGCTGCGCCAGGGGCCAGGGGGTGCAGCTCCCATGCGCCTCCCCACTATATATAGGGGTGGAGGGGGCTGGTTTCTTGCCCTCCAAGTCCATTGGGGCGTTGGCAAAGGTGGGAGGAAAGAAATCCCATCCTTTCCTTCCCCATCGATTGTTATCCCCCCTTTTTAGGGATCTTGATCTTATCCCTTCGGGATATGATCTTATTCCTTCTAAGGGGAGATCTTGGTGCGCCTTGACCAGGGGTGTGGGGCCTTGCCCCCACTACCCACGTTCATGTGGGTCCCCCCATGCAGGTGGGCCCCACTCCGGAACCTTCTAGAACCTTCCCGGTACAATACCGAAAAATCCCGAACATTTTTCGGTGGCCAAAATAGGGCTTCCCATATATAAATATTTACCTCCGGACCATTCCGGAACTCCTCATGACGTCCGGGATCTCATCCGAGACTCCGAACAACTTTCAGTAACCACATACAATTCCCATTACAACTCTAGCGTCACCGAACCTTAAGTGTGTAGACCCTACGGGTTCGGGAACCATGCAGACATGACCAAGACACCTCTCCGGCCAATAACCAATAGCGGGATCTGGATACCCATATTGGCTCCCACATGTTCCACGATGATCTCATCGGATGAACCACAATGTCGGGGATCCAATTAATCTCGTATACAATTCCCTTTCTCCATCGGTATGTTACTTGCCCGAGATTCGATCGTCGGTATCCCTATACCTTGTTCAATCTCGTTACCGGCAAGTCTCTTTACTCGTTCCGTAACACATGATCCCGTGACTAACTCCTTAGTCACATTGAGCTCATTATGATGATGTATTACCGAGTGGGCCCAGAGATACCTCTCCGTCACATGTAGTGACAAATCCCAGTCTCGATTCGTGCCAACCCAACAGACACTTTCGGAGATACCTGTAGTGCACCTTTATAGTCACCCAGTTACGTTGTGACGTTTGATACACCCAAAGCATTCCTACGGTATTCGGGAGTTGCACAATCTCATGGTCTAAGGAAATGATACTTGACATTAGAAAAGCTCTAGCAGACGAACTACACGATCTTGTGCTATGCTTAGGATTGGGTCTTGTCCATCACACCATTCTCCTAATGATGTGATCCCGTTATCAACGACATCCAATGTCCATGGTCAGGAAACCATGACCATCTATTGATCAATGAGCTAGTCAACTAGAGGCTCACTAGGGACATGGTGTGGTCTATGTATTCACACATGTATTACGGTTTCCAGTTAATACAATTATAGCATGAACAATAGACAATTAACATGAACAAGGAAATATAATAATAACCATTTTATTATTGCCTCTAGGGCATATTTCCAACAGATGCTTTTTTCTCATTGATGAGAGTGTGCGCGTGATTAGTATGGTTTTTTGGCCGATTGCTTCCGATTGATTTGAAAAATTGTTGACCCAGTAAAAATCACGAACCAAATCCAATATTCAAATTAGGAAGCATAGTGAATTAAAAGAATTGAGTGAGAGAATATTGACCCGGTCAAAATTGATAACCCAATTCCAAATTGGTGACCTCAATTGAATGAGAAACCTTCAATCCTAGGGAGCTTAGTGATATACTACCTCCGTCCGGTTTTATTAGGCCTCTTAGTATTTTGAGCCAAAATTTGACCATTCATAAAAGTACTAAAATATAGAATATATGCTACAAAAGGTGACATTGTTGGATTTGTATTTGAAAGAGCTTTCCGAAGGTATAAATTTTGTGACATATAGTTTACATTTTATTACTTAAATTTGTTGATGAAACTTTAGCCCAAAATGAGAAGGGGCCTAATAAACCCACACGGAGGTAGTAGTATATATAGAAATTCTAGGACAAATTATAGAGTGTAGTAAAAAATGCATTGGAAAGGTGCAACCCACCATCTCTCCTTTTTACTTACCCAACCTCCAATGAGCTAAGTGCATGTAGAAATTAAGGAGACCATGTGTAGAATGTTATTGGTCTTGATTACCGTGTGATGAGAGAGAAATATTTTTTTCCTACTTTAAAGTACGTTGAAAAGATACAAATACACTTTTGTGGACAAATTTTAAAGCCAAACGTACACTTTTCACCGTACAGAGGGAGTATATCTAGTACTACCTTCGTCCTGGTTTATTGGTCCTCTTCGTATTTTGCGTCAAATTTTGACCATAACTTTAACTAAAAAATGTCAATGCATGTCATCAAAATTTATATTGTTGGGTCATATTTGAACATATTTTTCAATAATACTATTTTTTTCTATGTATAACTTATATTTTAATAGTTAAAATCTTGGTCAAAATATGACTAAAATATGAGTGAGACTAATAAAGACGGATGTAGTAGACGAGTAGAGTTAATCTTCTGGTAATGGAGAGTGTTGACTTAGATCAATTGCATACAGCGGCCACCCAGGGTTTAATGCGTCGTCGAGGTCAACAAATTCGACCACTTAGTGTAGGCTATCTTTGGGATAAATGAAAATTACAGAGTCCGAGGCTTAGGATTTCATAGCAAGCCATCTTACTTAACGGGATTTGATCTTTAATGGTTTAGTATCATGAACACTAGCTCTCTTTCCAAGTCACTTCGACAGCTTTGTAGCTCTGACTTGTGAAATGCACACGGTCTCGAAATTAACGTCTTTGAACAGGTCACTCATACAGTACTACTAATTAGTTACTATGTTCTTAAAAGTTTAGTTGGTGATGGGCATTACTTCTAATCGAAATCAGCTGACACTATTTAAGGCTGGTAATAGTGGCTGCTAGCTTCATTGGGAAGCACTTTGTGATGCGAAAATTCGCAGGACACGCAAATGCAGGGGCACGCATATGTGGAAATGTCCGCAATCATCGATTTGCGACGTGATTTGAAAACCTGTTGCCACTTATATTGGATGAAAAGAAGATGAAAAGTAGTTATGCTGTGAATATGAGGCAATATACTTGTATTAATACTCTGAGTACCCGTTTTTATATGTCAATTTTCTATACGTCGCTTTCCTTCTTTCGTTGTATTCTGAACGTGTCCCTTTGTTCTCGGTTATTTTCCATTATTTCTGTTCACCTTCTTCTTCCTTGGTCGATGGTGATGTGATGTATTGATGGATCTGGATGCAATCTTGCCTTTCTTGTCATATGGTTCCTTCATTCCACTCATTTCATTGTCTTCCTGTCTCAAGTCCCACCACCACCACCCTCCCCCCCCCCCCCCCCCCCGCGTTCTCAATTGGCCATTCTATTTGTTCGTTTTTTAATCCATTCTTCATATCCACCTTCTTCCGTTCCCCATCTGGCCCACTATCATGATGCAATACTCTTCACCATTCTTCCTCTCCTATGCTTCGGCTATTTCATCATCTTCATTATCAACTCATTTTACATTGTTTCAACTATTATTTTCTTCTTTTTTGGTCGGATCGTTATGCTTTTTCGATTGCCAGTTCATCGACTCTTCATTTCATGTCTTTACTGCGGTACGACGGAGTATGCCGTCGTTCACATGACCCATGTTCTCGTTTGAGCTCATTAGTTACACATACCACTGCAATTACGTTGTTCCACGCACACTTCTTCTTTTCCCATTTGATATTTTTATTAGCGGTGAGCTATTAGGTTTTGTTTTATCAAGTTATGTTCTACTAAACTTGTCTTTCGTTCATTTTACATCATATTTTCCTTTAAGACTTAAGATTACGGCTCTGAAACTTGTAGGGCATAAAAAATCAGCCCAAGTTTACGTCTCTGAAACTTGTCGTACAAGAAGGGTATTAGCTGTCATAACGACATACGAGTACGCAAAAAACATTAGGGACACCGAATGAAGTATTGTACTAATAGAACACAATGAAGTATTATATCATAACTATTGGGGATATAACCCCGTGGTATAACCCGCCCAGGAGGGGCCGGGTTAGGAAGTTGGCGACTTAGCAATAAGGCCCTAAACAGGCCTGAAGACCAAGATAAGCCTGGAGGTAACTTACAAGATGGGCCGAGCGGAAGCCCAGAGCCGGAAGGCGGTGTGTGACCCGGGGGCGTAAGCCGCCGGGAGATGGCTTGCCAGAGAAGGCAATGCTATTTAGGGATAAGGTCGGTTACTAGATGTAACCCGGCCCGGACTCTTGTAAGCCCAGGGCCTCGACCTGTGTATATAAAGGCGGGTTCCCTGGGCGGCTTAAGGTACGAAACCTTTGATCGAGAGCTAGGTCAAGCGATTCCGCTCCCTTGTAATCGATACCCAATCAATACAACTCAAAGCAGGACGTAGGCTTTTACCTCCTCCGAGAGGGGCCGAACCTGGGTAAACCTGTGTCTTTCGTCCCGACCAACCCCTTCGAGTTAACCGTCGTAGAGATGGCTTCACCCCTAAGTCATTTCACTAGGACATCTGCCGTGATAAAACCACGACAGTTGGCGCCCACCGTGGGGCAGATGCGCGGTGGTTTGGAGTACTCGAAGTGCTCTCTTCCACGGATTGAGGGATACGCCGTTGGCAGCATGACTAAAAGTCGCCGCGGCAAGCTCTACATCGACGACGCTGGCTGGGGCCCCGAGGCCAACTCAATCGAGTACGGGTACCGGGTCCCCTTCGGCGGAATTCACGTTTTTATTGGGAAGATCGGCGGATCTAAGCCAGGGCCGGACATCTGCACCAACCTCGTCGAGTCGGTCCGGCGCGTGCAACCTGCCCGGATTCAACCCGACCGGAAGCACGTTTTCGTCGGCTTCACGCAAGGCGCGGAACTCGCGGAAGATTCCATGTCAGGAGGAGAGACCCTCGTCTGTTCAGAGGATGGATCCTCGAGTGGAGAGGCGGAGTCAATCTACCAGCTTCATAATGGCGGGCTTGGGGGCTATTTCGATGGCGACAGTATTCCGGAGCCTTATGAGCCGCCGAGCCAAGCCGCCATCTTCATGGTAGGAACGGCGCCGGCTGTCAACAGCACTGCGGCTGGGGCGGCGGCTGGAGCGGCGGCGGCTGCCGGTGCGACAGGATCCGGATCGGCCAGGCCGCCGGCTCAAGTCTTGCTGGATTTGATGAATGACCTTACGGCTCTGATGGGAACATAGGTCACAGCTGAGAATCAAGTAGGTCGCAATGCAGAGATTGTGAGGCTGAAAGACCAGATGACCAGGGCCCAGGAGGATATCAATGCGATGCAGGTTCAGATGGACGCTGAGTCGGAGCGTCTGAAGGCTGAGGCTTTTCGCCTCAATCAGGATCAACAAGCCTCAGAAGCAGTTTTTCGGATGAGGCATCAGACCCGCTTTCCTGAGCAGTATGAGCCCAGACACCTCTTCAACACCCCGGGAGTAGGGCTGAACGCACCGTTGACCGTGGCCCGAACAGTGGAAGTGCCTAGGAATAGGGCGGAGGCTCAGCGTCAGCAGCCAGACCTGCCCCGCAGGAATCAGACCCCGCCGCAACGCTTTCTGACACCACCTGGTCATTATTCTAACCCGGTGGAGAACATGATAGCAGCAACGGCCAGACTCAATGCGCTCCCTCTCGCCGACGGAACACCTTTCGCCGCAGAAGCACGGAATGCCATTGAGTTATTGCAGACAGCGGTGGCTCAACAGGAGAAGTATACGTATAGCCGGAGTCGTGTGCACTCAACCCCCATCCCAAGCCGCAGTTATAGCCGGCGCTTGGAGTCGCCAGCGGTCTCCAACAGCGAGCGACGTCGGAACCCACCCCATGATGGCCCACCCGTTGTCAATGCTCAGGCAATCGTGGATAATGCCAGAGCTCAGCGTGAGGCGGCGGCTTACCAAGAGCCGCCCCCGGTGACCCCTTCAGCTTCGGTGGGAGCCGAAATCACTTCCAGGGCTGTTGGAGTGCCGTGTTTAGCACCGGCTCTACGGAACGAGCACCTGCCGAAGGACTTTAAGGGTTCGCGCAAAGTGCCTAACTACACAGCTGATCTACCTCCGGAAGCCTGGATTGAGAGTTATGAGCTAGCCATGGAGATGTTGGATGTCAGTGATGCAGTCTGTACGAAGTACTTCATCATGATGTTGGAAGGACCGGCTCGTACAAGGTTAAAGGGTCTGCCCCCCAATACAATTAATTCCTGGGCTGAGTTGAAAGCACAATTTATCAAGAATTTTCAAGGGACGTGCAAGCAGCCTATGACGATCGTTGATTTGGATCATTGCGTGCGGCGGGAGGATGAGTCGGCCCATCATTGGGTCCGGCGGGTCTCAACCATTATCCACTCGTCTGATAATATCACGGCGGCTCAGGCGGTTCTGATTCTGGAGAAGAATTGTCACTTTTTACCCCTTAAGCAGAAGCTTGGACGGCTCAAGCGTTCTTGCCAGGACATGGGTGAGCTCATGGCGGCTCTCACTAAATATGCAGATTCTGACAGCACGAAGGATCCTGGTTCTGATGATGAGAAGTCCGCTAAGGGTAAGAAGAATGGCAACGGCAAGGGTCAGCAGTAGAATGGGGCAGGAAACAACAACCCAGGTAATGGCGGTAAACGGAAGCATCCAGATGGCGGGTCAGATCTGATGGCCAATACCAACACTGGAAACAACCGTGCTAAGGGCAACGGTAAACCACCTTTTGGCAAGGGCAAGCCTTTCAACATGGAAGCAATGCTTAATGACCCCTGCCCGAAGCACAGTTTACCCAACAAGCCGTCCACTCATGCTTGGAAGGATTGTTATGCGACCAGCATCATGGTAACGGCAATGGACCACCCGGCGGGTCAGGATCCGGCTCTCATGGGTCGGGTTTTGGTGCAGGCGGCTCAAACTCGGGTTATCAGGGTCAAGGTAACCATGGAGGTCACAATCAGCAGCCCGGTAATGGTGGTCAGCAGCAAAACAACCAATCAGGGTATCAGAGTAACCCGAAGCAGCTTAATGGAGGCCAGTATCACGTCTTCACCACGAGTCTTGATAAACGTGATCAGAAGGTGCGCAAGAGGGTGGTTCATGCAGCAATGCCGGCTATTCCGCAATACTTAAAGTGGTTTGAGCACACCATATCATGGAGCAGGGAGGATCACCCACCGCGAGTTGATAACCCGGGGCACTTGGCCCTTGTGGTAGCCCCTCAGGTAGGAGGCTACATGTTCACCAAGGTGCTGATGGACGGTGGCAACAGCATCAACATCCTATACTATGACACTTTTCGCCGGATGAATCTGACTGACAAGGATCTCAAGCCGTCATCCACAGTATTTCACGGCGTAGTACTTGGCAAGTCAGCTTATCCAGTAGGAAAAATTGCTCTGGAAGTGGCTTTTGGTGATGAGTACAATTACAGAGTAGAGACCTTATGGTTTGAAGTGGTTAAGATCAAGAGCCCATATCATGCTTTATTTGGGCATCCGGCTTATGCCAAATTCATTGCTCGGCCCTGTTATGTTTACTTACAGCTCAAGATGCCAGGTCTGAAAGGGACGATCACGGTGCATGGTGATCGGAAAATTGCTCTTGAGTGTGAGGAAGGTGATGCTGCATATGCCGAATCAAGCTGTGCTGAGGCGGAGCTCAAATTTTATAAGGATAATGTTGACCCGGCAGATATGACCCCGTTGAAGAAGCCCAGCATAGAGTCTGACCCGCCCCTGAAATTCGTGGCAGAGGATATCAAGCTGGTGGATTTCGTTCCTGGCGACTCATCGCAGCAGTTCACTATAGGGGCCAATATGGACCCCAAATAGGAAAGCGCGCTCATCGAATTCATCCATGAGAATCGGGACATCTTTGCATGGAAACCTTTTGACATGTCGGGTGTACCGAGAGAATTCGCTGAGCACCATCTCAATGTGGATCCTAAATTTAAGCCAGTCAAGCAATTCCTCCGTTGTTTCAATGAAGAGCGGCGTAAAGCTATTGGAGAAGAGGTAGCCCGGATCGTGGCAGCTGGGTTTATTGTGGAAGTCTTTCACCCGGAGTGGTTGGCTAACCCGGTGCTAGTTCTTAAGAAGAACGACACGTCGCGGATGTGTGTGGATTACACAAACCTTAACAAAGCTTGTCCGGTTGATCCATTTGCTCTCCCCCGTATTGACCAGATCATTGACACAACGGCGGGTTGCGAGAGCATATGTTTCCTGGATGCCTATTCGGGTTATCATCAGATAAAGATGGCAATTAAAGACCAAGAGAAGACGTCTTTCATAACACCTTTTGGAGCTTTCTGCTATGTGTCCTTGTCCTTTGGACTCAAAAGTGCCAGGCGACTTATCAGCGCTGTGTAGAGAATTGTCTTCATGGTCAGATCGGACGCAATGTTCATGCTTATGTGGATGATATTATGGTCAAATCAAGGAAGAAGGAGACTCTGCTTGATGATTTGAAGGAAACTTTTGATAACCCGCGGATTTACAAGATGATGCTTAATCCGGCTAAGTGTGTTTTTGGTGTGCCCGCAGGCAAGCTCCTGGGATTTTTGGTCTCAAAGCGGGGCATTGAAGCTAACCCGGATAAAATAAAGGCCATCACCTCATTATCTAAGCCGGCGTGCATTAATGATGTTCAGCGCTTGGCGAGTCGTATTGCCGCTTTAAGCCGATTCATAAGCCGCCTGGGAAAGAAGGCCATCCCTTTATATTAGATGATGAAGAAGACATATGATTTTGTCTGGAGTGATGCTGCCAATGATGCGTTTGAGGCGCTCAAAAAACAGTTAGCTGAGCCACCTGTCTTGGTCGCCCCCGTGGAAAAAGAGCCATTGCTCCTGTACAGGGCGGCTAATAACAAGTCCGTCAGCGCTGCAGTTGTGGTGGAGCGCAAGGAGGGAGGCAAAGAGTACCCAGTCCAGCGGCCGGTTTATTACGTCAGCGAGGTTTTGACAGAGTCCAAGCAAAGATACCCGCATTGGCAAAAGCTAGTGTTTGGAGTGTTCATGGCGAATCGCAAGCTGAAGCATTACTTCCTTGGACATCAAATCACGGTGGTCAGCTCTGCTCCTTTGGGAGATATTATTCAAAATAGAGAGGCCACCGACAGGATTGCTAAGTGGGCAATTGAGCTTGGGCCTCTTAATTTAAAGTATGTGCCTCGAACAGCTCTCAAGTCTCAAGCCCTGGTGGATTTTATCAATGACTGGACGGAGTGTCAAGCACCTGAGGAGAAGTCGGACAATACGTATTGGACAATTCACTTTGATGGATCTAGATAGTTGGAAGGATCAGGGGCTGGAGTTGTTTTGACTTCCCCTAGAGGTGACAAATTTGTTATGTATTAAGGCTAATGTTTCCTTGTACTAACAATGCAGCTGAATACGAAGCTTTGCTTCATGGGCTCCGTGTGGCCAAGGTGATGAATTTGAGCCGGGTCAGATGTCTAGGCGACTCAGACCTTGTGGCCCAACAAGTCCCAGGCACGTGGGATTCTAAAGACCCTCGTATGGCGGCTTATCGCCAGGCGGTTGATATCATTGCTGGTCACTTCAAGGGTTATTAGGTGGATCACATTGATCGTCAGAAGAACGAGGCCGCCGATGCGCTGTCCCGGCTGGGGTCTCAGCGTAAGCCGGTGCCGCCTAATGTGTTTCTCGATGTATTGCATCACCCGTCGGTCAAGTTACCTTCGCAGGAAGATCTTGCGATACCTGACCCGGAAGGACAATTGGTGGCGGCTCTCTGTCCTATTCCTAATTGGACGCTGCCTTATTTGGCGTATCTGACTCGTGGCGAGTTACCCGAGGATGAGACCTTGGCGTGGCAAATCATGAGGCGGTCTAAATCCATGACTATTGTCAATGGCGAGTTGCACAGGTGCAGCGTGACTGGTGTTTTTCAACGCGGTATTTCTCCTCAGGAGGGCCGTGAAATCTTGCAAGAGATACATGCCGGCGATTGTGGTCATCACGCCGGGTCAAAATCCTTGGTGGCTAAAGCTTTTCGGCACGGTTTTTACTGGCTAACAGCTCATGCAGACGCGGAGGACTTGGTTAGCAAATGTGATGGGTGTCAGAAATTTGGACGACGAGCCCATGTGCCGGCTCAAGAGTTGCGGATGATTCCGATCACCTGGCCGTTTGCGGTCTGGGGGCTTGATATGGTTGGACCGTTTAAGAGGTCTAAAGATAAGAAGACCCACCTTTTCGTGGCGGTTGACAAGTTTACCAAGTGGGTTGAGGCGGAGCCGGTCAGCAAGTGCGACGCGGCAACGGCAGTTCAGTTTGTCAAGAAGCTGATCTTTTGTTTTGGTTACCCCCACAGTATTATTACTGACAACGGTACAAATCTGTCCAAGGGGGCTATGAAAGAGTTTTGTGAAAGTGAACACATCCGCCTCGATGTCTCCTCCGTGGCTCATCCACAGTCTAATGGTCAAGCAGAACGTGCTATCCAGGAAATTTTGAGAGGGATCAAACCCCGGCTTATGGTTCCTTTGGAACGAACGCCGGGTTGTTGGGTGGAGGAATTACCTTCACTTCTTTGGAGCATCAGAACCACCCCCAATAGATCAACAGGCTACATGCTTTTCTTCATGGTTTATGGCGCACAAGCTGTTCTCCCCAGCGATATCCATCATGACTCGCCCAGGGTGGCGGCTTACGTTGAAACTGATAATGAGACAGCGCGTCAGGACGCACTGGATGCCTTGGATGAAGAGCGGGATCTTGCAGCCGCACGGTCAGCAATTTATCAACAAGATCTGCATCGCTATCATAGCCGCAGAGTGAAGACCCGGATGTTCCAAGAAGGCGACTTAGTGCTACGTTTGATTCAAGATCAGACAGATATGCATAAGTTGTCACCCCCCTGGGAGGGACCTTTTGTGGTCAGCAAGAATCTCAATAATGGGTCATATTACCTCATTGACATACGGGAGAGCGACAAGTCACGCACTTCGGGAGAAGAGACCAGCAGGCCGTGGAATATTGCTCATCTTCGGCATTACTATACTTGAGTCATTGACTCTCATCAATGTACATATCTATGTCATTGTATATACCTTTTTTCAATATAATAAAGCCGGCATCCCCATAATTCGGGGCCTCTGCTGTTTTCATGCAGCAATTTTTCTGCAAAGAGTTGATTATTCATAAGGTCACTTGGGGTCTTCCAACCCACTGGGTTTAGCTTTCATACCCTCTTGACCGGCTTAAAAGCCATATTTGAGTTAAACCTGCCTGTTTGCAACTTGCTACTCCGCCAGGTGACCCGCCGAACGTTTGACAGTCAATCTTTTTCAAGACCCTAAACTAGTCAAAGTTAAAACGGCGGCTTATGTCACATGAGAGCCGGCTTACAGAGAGCTAGGACAAACTCACTTGTTCGCTGTAGTCTCTCCGCTATGTGGCCCGTTCATACTCTTAACAGTCAATCTTTTTAAGACCCTAAACTTGTTAAGGTTAAAATGACGGATTTATGTCACGTGAGAGCCGGCCTACGGGATTATATGTGTTAATGCCTAGCTTCTTTGAAGCAAAAATCTTGAGTTTTCTCAAAAATATATATAAGGGTTGATCTCTTTTGGGATGTGCCTTCAAAGCCGCCTTACAGCAACTGAAAGTATACATGTCTATATTTTCTGTTTGTTGTTTTTGCAGGAATTTTTCATGAGGAAATTATTAATCTTTAGAAGACTACTCATTAGACAAAGCTTATTGCTATCATGACCCGCCAGCGGGTCTTATTTCCATATTTTCAAGATTTTGAGCATTAGGAGATATGATCACATCCAGCATACACATGATGGATAAAGATTGCAGCGGCTAAGCAGTCAGGATATAAGTTGATAAAGCTTAAAACGTCGCAATTAGTTTTTACCTAAAGCTATTACAAGGCTGCATGGAGCCCAAAATTTTGGACCAAAGTTTTTTCACAAAGTCATAACCCGGTCGTTAGTTTATCCGGGTTAACTTCATCGGGGGCCAACTCCTCGCCTAAAGTGCTGTCGGGTCATCCTGCGCCGGGTCTTCTATCTCCTGGATCTGAAGGTTGTCCACATCCTAGTTGCAATTCATTAAGGCTTGGAATTCAGCTTCGTCATGCAAGATGGGAGACGGGTCAACATCAGGGGCAAAGATATGCTTACGACGTTGAGGAGTCAGATCCACCGGATCAAAGGTGGACGCTCGAACTCGCACATTGTTGTCATCATAAGCCGCCTGATATGCCTTCAGGTCTGCCTCGGCGGCTAGTCGGCTGGCCAATGCTCGAGACGCCTTGATGCAACGAGCATAGTCCTCTTGGGTGAATTCTGACCCGTCGTCCTTTAGCTGTGGAAACCCTCCGACCATCTCTTCTGGATTAAGCTCTGGTGCATAAGCCAAAGCCCGGCTCAAAGAAGCTATTGCGCCTTTACGGGCGGTTGATTTTTTCAATTCTTCAAAT
The DNA here is from genome assembly GCA_039707655.1 of Elymus sibiricus. Taxonomy (NCBI): domain Eukaryota; kingdom Viridiplantae; phylum Streptophyta; class Magnoliopsida; order Poales; family Poaceae; genus Elymus; species Elymus sibiricus. The sequence continues at coordinate 198,254,401 of CM077663.1, read as the reverse complement.
TGTTTGGGAATCGTTGAGAGGCATCTCAGCACGTCTTTGATGAGCTTTGCCGTGCCCTTTTCACCCATAACAGCCCTGATGGTGAAAAGACTTCCAGCGTACAGCTGCTCAGTGAATGAATATAGAGCTTTCAGCTTCAATAAGCTGTCGTCAGGAAGATTGCGAGTCCGACGGCCTGCAAACAGTTCAAGTGCATAAGTCGCCGGGCGGGTCTTTTCTAAGACTGTTTGAACAGAATTTTCATAAGTCTACAATACTTACCAAAGACAGCTTCGGTCATCCGAGATACATGCCGTTTCAGACTGGTCAATTCTTCAGTAACGGGTTTTAGTTGGCCCTCGGCGTCTTCTGCACATTTGATCAAGGCGGCTTGTTCAGCTTCAATGGATTTTTTGTAAGATTCGAAATCCGCCTTGGCCTTTTCAAGCTCTTTTGAGTAGAGCCGTCATTTTGCGTCAGCTTCAGCTCGGGCATCTTGTTGCAAAGCCAGGTTTTTTCTCAAGTCGGTCAAACTTGACTCGGCCACATTTAAAGTTTCCTGCACAATAACAATTGTTAAGTGGAAGTTTGCCAATCCTAAGCCGGTAGCACGGTGCATAGTGACACTTGGGGGCAGTGAAGAAATTTATTACAAGTCTTAAGCACATTGCAAGCAATATTCTTGACACTTGGGGGCTAATGTATATCAGTTCTTTCAAGCATATAATACAAGCAGACTCGAATCATCTTCAGGAAGATAAACCAGCCCTTGGGGGCTACAGGCTCTACAATTTGCAGAACAGATGACTAGTTTTTCTTTACAAAAGTAAAAGACCCGGCAATCTCGAGAGATAAGCTGACCCTTGGGGGCTATGGCTGGAATTTTTTCATGTCAGCGAAATAAGTGCCGATTCATTATTTACATAATGACCCGGCCCTTGGGGACTACTCGCTGATGAAGTAAAGTATTTATGTTATTGAAGACCCGTCTTATCTTCAAGAAAATAAGCCGGCTCTTGGGGGCTGCGTGAGGATATAAGGAATGCGGATAAGTTGAGTATACCTCATATTTTTTCTTCTTCATACCAACTAAGTTGGCTTCCATGTCCCGGCTTGCGGAGAGGCGGCTCAAATATCCAGAATGCAGCTCGTCAACAGTAAGCTTCTCAAGGTTGGGAAGATTAATTTTAACCTTCTCCTTCTCAGGTGAAGGCGCCTCATCCTTGCTAATATGATTGGTCAGCACATTGGAAGGGGATGGAGTTGTATAACCCATCCCGGTAATGATAACCCCTTCTTCATGGGAAGCAATGTCTTCAGCTGTTTGTAGAGGACTGGGCGGTTTAGGATCAGCCTCCGGGTTAGCTTCAGTGATCACAACATCAACATCCGCAGGCTCAGTAGGCTAGGGTGTTTCATCATGGGCGCCTTGATGAGCTTCAGAGGGCTCAACATGGATTTCAGGAGTGGCAACTTTCGGATTCTCCGGCTCGGGGGCATCAGGATTGGCGGATGACCCGCTTATTTTCCTTTTCTTGGCTTGGGCCCTGTGAACAAAAGATTTCATGATAAGTTGTATGCAAGGATAAAGGTTAGTAAGCAACATTGGATGCAAAAAAGAAAGCTACCCTGGGTTGATGACAAGAGGTGGCAGCTTTGAAGCAGTTGAGTCACCAGAGGAAGGAGGTGTTTCCTGAAAAATTAAAGTTGGGCAATATGAGCAGGTTAATGCATAAGGCTAACATGCAGAAGAAACGAAAACAAAGTTATGAATTACCTCATTACGGCGTTTTCGAGGAGCCGGAGTGTCGGGTAAGCCAGCTACTAGATCTTCAGAGCCACCGCTCCGGGTCTAACGCCTGGAGTCATGTTGCTGCTTCTTCAAAATAAAGTTGGGATCCAAGTGAGCAAGGGGGTGTGAAAACTTTACTTTCTGGATGACCCATCGTATTTTCTCTCTTGGCAAAGGTTCCGAGTCGGAGGAGATGGTAGTTACCTCTGCTGCGCCGGCTTGGCTCGTCTCCGCTTCACCCTGAGAGGAGTCAGCATCAATAAGTTGCATGAAAAGAAGGCCAAGGGAGTCAAGTTCTACCTCCGAGTCATCCAGTTCGAGCAGCTCCTGAGCTGTCGGTTTGTTTTTACGAGCCGGAGCCCGGGTCTTAGTGGCTTTGGTCTTCTTCTTTGAAGTGGAGGTTGTGGTTATTCTCCTCTTCCAGAAGGGAGAGTCGGCCTATATACGTTTGCAGAAAGGTTAAAGAGATGTCAAGTGCAAAACTTAAAAAATAAAAAGGTAAGGATCAATGCAAAAGGTCTTACTGCGGGAGCCGGGTTATGAATGTAGAAGGGATTTAGCCCCGTCTTGTTGCAAACCTCCTGAGGTTCTCCCAGCAGTGATTTGACAATTAAGTTGAGGTCCTTATCTGTCAGAGGTGTCTGGTTGAAGCGCTGAGGGTCATCCACATCACCAGTGTATTCACACATTAAGCCGCCGCGCCGGCTCAACGGTAAGATTCTCGAGGAAACCCAGCAGCGGGTTAAATCAATGCCAGTTAACCCGTTGGCTAATAAAGCCCTAATCTTTGAAAATGTTTGAGCATATCGGGCGCGCTCTATGCCGGACAACCTGTCTGGAAGCTCGGTGGTGGTGTAGAGCCGGTAGGGACGATAACCCGGCAATGGATTTTCTTCAGCCGGGGCACTATCTCGGCAATAGAACCAGGTGCGATTCCAATCCTTGGGATGACTGGGCAGAGTGGATGAGGTAAATGACACATCTCTCCGCCTCTAGATTGAAACGCCTCCGAGCTCAAAACTTGGCCCGTCTGCTATCTCGGTCTGGCGGTTGATATAAAAGAAGTCTCTGAAGAGATCAACAGTGGGTTCTTGTAGATACGCCTCGCAGAACACTTGAAATTGGCACAAGTTGGTGACGGAGTTGGGGCCAATGTCTTGAGGGTGAAGTTTATAAAAATGCAGGGTATCCCGGAAGAATTTTGACCCGGGTGGCGAGAAGCCACGGAGAAGATGATCCGTAAAGATAACCACCTCCCCATCTTTGGGTTCGGGAGTGACTTCGGAACCGGGAACCCGCCAATGGATGACGTCTTGAGCCGGAAAAAACCCCATGACTACAAAATCATTGAGTATATCCTCGGTAACTCCAGAGCCTACCCAATCGCAAGAAGCGGGGGCTTTAGCCATGATGGAACGGGTTAAACGCTGGGGAAAGGCATAGAGATACGGCGGGTTAAGAATACTACATGACAAAAACAGCTATGACTCTAAGACGACAACGCTATTTGGCGGGTCATTATTAAATTATGAGCCGCCGTCAGCTGCAGGTATGAAGCGAATTGTATTTTGCTAGGGTGAGCTGGCAGCAAGATGGCGGGTCAATTAGACAGTAAATACTGAAAATGTTGCTAAGTGTGGACAAACAAGTTTTACCAGCTTCAGCTATAATTACGGATCTACGGATGAAGATAAAAGGGGAAATATTTGCTAACCCTAAAAGTAGTGGTGGAAGAACAGGCAGTTGATACATGGATTCTAGTGAGGAAGCGATCTACTCGGAATCTGAAATATATACTAGGCAGAGCACCGCGCGATTTTGCTAGCGTTTCGGAGCCGAAAGGGGTTTTTCCATTACAATCAACGGTAAGCACTCCAACGAACGGCGGCGGACTCGGAAGAACTCCGATGAAATAATGTGAATCTGAGAGAGAAGAAGAGCGGAACCTGGAAGATGCAGGGAGTGCGGGCGTGCGCCGGCGAGCTCTGAACGCAAACAGGTTGATGCAGCGGCCTTTGTTGAGGAGGATGACGTGGCCCGGACGGTGCGACTAAGCTTCGGTTGCACGGGGCGTCTGGAGGAAGAAGAAGAGAGAGCGGCAGCGGGGGAAAGTGAAAAGGATGGGCCCCCGCGCCTATTTATAAGGGAGAGATGGAACAGCAACAGTCCAACACGGGAATCGAGGGGACATGATGATGATTGACCAGGAAAACGCCTCGATTTTTGGGTTGACCAGTTAATACAAAAAATCCGTTGTGATGTCATTAAGATTTTCTGGATTTACCAGAGATGACGTCATACATTTTACATGGCGGGTCATGAAGATTTATTTCAGGTTAGATGATTATGAAGAACACAAGACTCGCCAACCAGAAGACTTGAAGATTGACATGAACAGGTTCAAATCAATCTGGGGCCTAATGTTAGGGATATAACCCCGTGGTATAACCCTCCCAGGAGGGGCCGGGTTAGGAAGTTGGCGACTTAGCAATAAGGCCCTAAACAGGCCTGAAGACCAAGATAAGCCTGGAGGTAACTTACCAGATGGGCCGGGCGGAAGCCCAGAGCCGGAAGGCGGTGTGTGACCTGGAGGCGTAAGCCGCCGGGAGATGACTTGCCAAAGAAGGCAAGGCGATTTAGGGATAAGGTCGGTTACTAGATGTAACCCGGCCCGGACTCTTGTAAGCTCGGGGCCTCGACCTATGTATATAAAGGCGGGTTCCCTGGGCGGCTTAAGGTACGAAACCTTTGATCGAGAGCTAGGTCAAGCGATTCCGCTCCCTTGTAATCGATACCCAATCAATACAATTCAAAGCAGGACGTAGGCTTTTACCTCCTTCGAGAGGGGCCGGCCCTGGGTAAACCTGTGTCTTTCGTCCCGACCAACCCCTTCGAGTTAACCGCCGTAGCGATGGCTTCACCCCTAAGTCCTTTCACTAGGACATCTGCCGTGATAAAACCACGACAATAACTATATAGGCCAAGACACCACATTACACCAAACTACACACCAGTATTTGCCGAAATGCCCGAAGACGCCAGACCTTGCAGCTAAGGATGCAGTGCCAGTAGTGATCATGGATTGGCGCATGATGAAGCAAGGCCATGCCCCGGTGGTGTAACTCCTCGTTCAGTGTAACAATTCACCTCCGTTGATGACCTAGGAGGACCACGCAGTACTGCGATGACGTTTTCATGAAGCAACAATTTAGGAAGGCAGCAATCTCGAAGACGTGGCTCTGTCTAAAGACGGGGAGAATGTCACACCGATTGATCAAACCCCATCGTGTGACGGATGCTACTTCTTGAGCATGCGTTGGTTTTCCCTTGAAGAGGAAAGGGTGATGCGGCAAAGTAGGTAAGTATTTCCCTCAGTTGTTGAGAACCAAGGTATCAATCCAGTAGGAGATACAAGCAAGTCCCCAATAGATGTACCTACACAAATAATCAAACACTTGCACCCAACGCTATAAAGGGGTTGTCAATCCCTTCACGGTTACTTGCAAGGATGAGATCTGATAGAGATAGATAGATAGGATTGCTAAAAGGAGAAGTAAACTAAAAGTAAAAAGATTGCAGCAAGATATTTTTGGTATTTTTGGTTTATAGATCTGAAAATATAATATGGAAAATAGACCTGGGGGCCATAGGTTTCACTAGAGGCTTCTCTCATGATGGCAAATAATACGGTGGGTGAACAAATTACTGTCGAGCAATTGATAGAAAAGCGAATAATTATGAAGATATCCAAGGCAATGATTATGCATATAGGCATCACGTCCGTGTCAAGTAGACCGAAACGATTCTGCATCTACTACTATTACTCCACACATCGACCGACTCCTGCCTGCATCTAGTGTATTAAGTTCATGAAGAACAGAGTAACGCATTAGGTAAGATGACATGATGTAGAGGGATAAACTCAAGCAATATGATGAAAACCCCATCTTTTTATCCTCGATGGCAACAATACAATACGTGCCTCGCTACCCCTACTTTGTCACTGGGTGAGGACACTGCAAGATTGAACCCAAAACTAAGCACTTCTCCCATTGCAAGAATTACCAATCTAGTTGGCCAAACCAAACCAATAACTCGAAGAGACTTGCAAAGATATGAAATCATGCATATAAGAATTCAGAGAAGATTCAAATAATATTCATAGATAATCTGAAGATAACCCCACAATTCATCGGATCTCGACAAACACACCGCAAAAGAGTATTACATCGGATAGATCTCCATGAAGATCATGAAGAACATGGTATTGAAGAACAAAGAGAGAGAAGAAGCCATCTAGCTACTAGCTATGGACCCGAAGGTCTGTGGTGGACTACTCACGCATCATCGGAGGGGCAATGGAGTTGATGTAGATGCCCTCCGTGATCGAATCCCCCTCCGGCAGATTACCGGCAAAGGCTC